>BSBN01000354.1:5000000-7500000 GCA_027924645.1 Cunninghamia lanceolata | reverse complement strand
ATACTATTGGCCCACCATTTTTAAGGATACCGCTGAACATATTAAATGCTGTCATGTATGTCAAGTTGCTGCTAATAGAGAGAGATATGCTGCTCAACCTTTGCAGCCAGTGATGGAGATGCGCCCATTTGCATAGTGGGGCATGGACTTCATAGGACCAATTAATCCTCCATCATCATCAGGCCACAGGTATGTCTTAACGATTACTGACTACTGTACTAGGTGGACTGAAGTTGTCAGCACTAAGACCTGCAATGCTAAGGATGTCATCAGATTTCTGGAAAGCAATATTATCACCAGGGATGGAGTTCCCTATGCTCTGGTAAGTGATAATGGCTCTGCTTTTGCATCAACAAAAATGTCGAGATGGGCTTTTGATTATGGGATTATACTGAAATTCTCCTCCAACTATTATCCCCAAGGGAATGGATTAGCTGAATCCACCAATAAAAATTTGTTGAACATCATAAGAAAGTTAATAGAAAAGAACCCTAGGGAGTGGAATACCCTTCTGAAGTATGTCTTATGGGTAGACAGAACCAGGAACAAGGTTGCATTAGGAAACTCACCTTACCATTTAGTATATGGGGTGGATCTCATCCTCCCTATTAACCTAAAGATTCTTACACTGCAGTTTGCCCAAGAGTACCTAAGCATAGACAATAAACAAGAAGTTAGGTTGCTTCAGTTGATGCACCTGGAATAGAAGAGAAGTCAAACAATTGATCAATTTGCCAAACATCAGGCTGTTGTCAAATGCTGGTTTGACAAAAGAGCCAGGGTTAAAGCCTTCAGGTATTCGATTTACTCCTGATGTGGGATAAAGCACATGAGAGGAAAGGAGACCATGGTAAGTTTGATAAATTATGGATAGGTCCCTTCCAAATTTCTGAGATATTAGGAGACAACACTTTCAGGCTTAAAAACTTGACATGTGAGGATGTTCCATTACCAGTTAATGGACAGTTCCTCAAACATTATTTCCAAGCTTGAGTTAGCTTCATGACAGTCATGTGTACCATAGTGTATATTTGTATAGTTGTTTGTACAGTTTTGTTTTGTGTTTTTGTTTTTTTTCCTTGTTGAGTCTTTATTTTGGTTAGTCAAGATGATGCAGCTCATTACCCTAGAGAATAACTAAATTGTTAGGATTCAAGTGATGAGAACATGTTTATATATAGGTTGTGACTCTTTCTGAGAAGTACTTATGATCAGGTCTGTGATATTTTTTCATCAGGGTGCCTTTTCTTGACCAACGTGATTTTTTCACAATGACTCACCTAACAGCCTTGGGTTTGTTGAACACACAAGTATAGCTGTTAAGTGAAAAATCTAAAGGGACTCCCTTGCTATCAATACAATCTCCAACCTAAATCAGCAAGTGACCATACCTTGCACACTAAGCTTACATAATGACATCAAATATATATATAGATCAAATATCGAAAAATCAAAAATATAATAAAATTAGGCTATCTAAGTAACTCTACCGAGGCTATAGACTCCTTCTAGCAGTGGGGCTCTACTTAGGGGGATTGTATAGATAACCTTGCCGGGGCTATGGATGCCTGCTGGCAGCAAGGCTCTATCTAGGTTGGCTATGAGAGATGCTCCCAAACTATGTAGCTTAACATCAATTACTCATGTTTTCAACTTGCTTTCAAGATGAGGATAATTAATCATTTGCACACACCTGATCCTTTGTTAGCATTGTTGCCGTGATGAAAATTTTGTCATACAGAAAGATTATGATGCTTATATTTAGAAAGAGTTAGAATGCTATATATGAATATGTTCGCCTCACTTGAATCATTGGAATTTTATTGTTTTCTTTGGTGGCAAGTTGTTGTGTGGTTACACAACATGCCCCATTTTGACTTGACAAAATAGGGACCCAACTTTTTTCTTGGCTTGGTTTATGTTTTCCTGCTTTTTCGGCGGTCTGGCAAAAGTAAGTCATGCAGGTGATCCTGCATAAGGAAGCTGGGGTAAGTCATCATGATGAGGTCAGTTAGTCAAATTTAATATTTCATGTTAATAACCTCATGGTTGGAAAGAGTACAAAATTTCATGTAGGTTTGCCTTTTGGATCACCCTAATATTCCTTAGGGAATGAGAGTTATGACAAGTCGAAGTCCTGGTCAAACCTGATTTTTCGAGGGGGGTCATTTACAAATATCAGTCATCTTAAGAAAGATCGCCCTGATCTAATTTTATCACCTGATAATCATTTATCCGAAGATCTGAATGTCAATTTTAAGTGATATAGGTATTTACCCGTCGGTCAGCTTCATATATTTTGTGGGGGTTATATTTCAAAATATCACCCTATATTCTGAATATCACCCTGTCGCAAAATATCACCCTGCAACCAATATGCCGATGACATCATCCAATCCAGATAAACCAAGAAAATCACCCTGATGATGATATCATATTCCTATTACCTAGTAGAGGTATATTTCTAGTGACCAATGTTTACAGTAGCATGACGGTGACGTCATCCTGATCTTTCGAAAGGGGGTCATTTTACTTTTGAGGGGTCATGTTCTCAAATATCACCCGATCTTAAAACATGACTCGATGTTCCAACTATCACCCGATATTTCAACATCACCCGATACTACACCAAGGGGGTCATATTTTGAATATCACCCGATCTTCCAGAGATCACCCCCCTCATCTTGTCGCATAACATTAAATGCCACAAATGCAGTAGGTGGATTCTCGCCGATTGCAAACACGATCTAAACACCTGGCAATGCCCATAGATTTATGACAGAAGATCAATGGTTATGATCAAATTTGCCTTGTGTTGCCCTAATTATGAGGATAAAAGTGAATTTCCAATGTCATTTTGCATTTACCTTGCGATAAAATGAGAATTTACAGTGCAGACATTCAAACCCTCGTACGAGCTACCTGTGGATGCATACAGCCTACAACAAAATGGAACACGTGATCATCGTTGGTATCTGAACCCTTCTCAGTAATCATCAGTTTAGCATAGGGGAAAAGCATAATCAGGTAAGTAATAAAAAAAAAACCCTCCTGCTCTCGTTTTCTACATGTCCAGGTAGGATGTTATTTAGGTAGGTTGAACTGTAAGTAGGTATATCATGGTGAAATAGAGCTTAATGAGTATAATGTGCATGATGATGTAAACATGTAATATTGTATATGAATAAACATAAATGTAACGTAAGACCAGTCGCGTTCATTGTAGGAAGCCATGGCAGACATCAGGAAAAACAAGTTTGATGCAGAATTTATCAAACCCATGTTTGCTCAACCAGAAGGTGTACAGTTCAAATATGGTACCCTAGGGGATACTCATCAGGGAAGTACAGATATGGTGGCATGGTCATCCAAGACAAGCAAAGATAAAGATAATACCCTACTAGACACAATATTTACGTCAGGAATGTGGCATGCAGCTGGATTTCCGTATGCTATGGAAACTCCAGAATTAGTAATTAAGTGTGCCAGGAATTATAACCCTCAGACAAGGAGAGTGGAAAAGCATGGCAAGATATATGCAGATCTGTCTATCAAAGGGATTGCAACTACATTTAATCTACCACTGGGGAAGAAGGTAGCTAGCATGGATCTAAAGAAGCTGGAAGCTGAATATATAAACAACAAAAACGCTGCAAGAAAGAGGGTGTATCAATGGAGAGCTAGGAACAGCTCTTATGTTGCCTCTACTAAATTGCTCGTGCATTTGTACAAGTTTGATTTTGATGAAGAATATCAATATATGATTTCCTTACTCAGCAGAGTGAAAGGCCAACCTAATGCTGGAAGCTTTAAGGACTGGATGTATGGGGTTATCATAATGTGCATTTACACAGATAATAAGCCACTATGGGCTAAACTGATCAATGATGCCCTGGATGAATAGCTAATGAACCTGGGAGGCCTGGAATGTTCCTTTTACATGACCTCATATATTGTATATTCATGTGCATATAAAGGCACATTTGATGCACTCACCACAGACGGGAAGATTGTTGGCAGTCTGGATGACACCCATATATGGGATCATTATCCTTAGTTGCAGAGACCACATTATCTCCATGATTACAAATTAGTGAATGATGCATTTTCTATGCATCTTGTGAGAACAATGGAGGAGGATAGGACTAAAAGACTGAACATGGAAGCTCAGGAAGTTATATACAGGCATGGTGCCTGGTTTATACAGTTTACCACATTCTCATACATAAGAGTAGAAGGTTTTGAGGGCCAGCCCTTAATGTTACCCAGGTACCCTACTGATGGGGTAATCCTGATGGAGTTCCTAAGACAGGTGTTATCCTTTTTTCCTCTGCTCAGAGTTAAATGGCCAACCTGGTATTTTCCTTGAAAATCCTTTGAAAAGTCCTTATAAGGCAAAAGTGCCAAATTTCCTAAGAAACCTTGCCTAACCTTACCATTGTAAAGAGCTTAAAAAAATAGGCAGGTTTGCTTTTTACATCACCCTGAAATTCGTCCAAACAAAGAAGTTATTCATGGTCAAAGTTTTGGTCAACATACAGTTCAAATGTATATTTGGCGGGCTTGAAAATCTCCATCGGCCTTAGAAAGTGATGAAAAAATTAGGTTATATGCATTTTCTGAATGTATATCGGGCTCAGAAGGTGCATATACATTTAGGGAATCTTTCGATTCCCGATTTGTATATCAGCGATATACAAACAAAGATGCAAGTGAAACATACAAGGTATATTGTGCATTCATCGCATATTCTGTCAAGATTCCCCATTTGTATGTTTGGGAGGTTTGTATATTTGCCTTTGTATTTTTGACATACAATCAAATATACATTCGCTGGAAGTATACAAGGGCAAATACAAGGATGGAATATACATCGCAGATCCCTGGAATATTCGCTGAATGTATATTAGGTCTGCATGTATATAGGGGCTTGTATATTCAGATATACAAGTAAAGATACAAAAGGAATATACAATGAAAAGATACATTGCGGGCATATTCCGTAAAGATTCCCTATTTGTATGTAGGGGAGTTTGTATATTGTGTTTGCATATTTAACATACAAGGTGCCAATATACATTTGCTACAGTGCAAAGGCAGAGCATACAAGAGGTGGGGCCCGCGCATATACAAGGAGGATTGTATGTTTCTACATAAAAAGGATCACGTGAACAGTGGCTTGTATATCACAGATATACAAAGCAAATATACATTGGCAATATGCAAGTCGGATTCCAAATGAATATCATTTCTGGCTCATTTAGGCTTCAGGTCTGATTTGTAGGTACAGGTGTTTGTATATTCGCACATATACAGAAATATACAAGGAAAAAGCGATACAATGTGGACTCGACAGAACAATCAAATGCAGGTGTTGCAGTTTCAAGTCCACAGTGCATTATGTATGCGATTATATGCTTGTATATACAAGGCGATATACAAGAGGAGATGCAGTTTTAGCGCCACTTCTTAGCCCAACTCAACGGCAAATTAGGAGGTGCCACATGGCAGTGGCGAGCGGATATACAAAGACTCTTACATATACAAGGCAGTTTCAAATGCATTTTCTGAGAGCGATTGCAGAGGCCTTTTGATGCCAAAATGCAGAGACATATACAAAGTTTTCAAAACATGCAAAGACAAGATCAGATGTATTTTCAGAGGCCAATATATACACAGATGCAGAAGCGATATATACAGGCAATTGACCAAAACTTTGACCACCTGTATCTCCCCCATTTCAACGATTTTTGACATGATGTAAGAGGCAAAAGGGCTTATTTTTGCCTCCTCTTTCATTTGAGCAGGTTTTTAAGGGGATTTTCTAGTTTCCATTTTTTAGATTTGGCTTTGCATGTTTAGGCCAATTGGACGTTTCAGCAGCCATCTTGAAGTTTTGAGGGGTTTTTCTCCTCACAGTGGCTCGAGTTGGTGAGGTTCTACAGGTGCATTCATGGCATATGGGCTCTTTGTCTTGCAAGACCAAATTTCTATGTGTTGGACGGCGACTTTGGAGGTTGCTTCTCCATCCCCTGTCCTGTCTCACATCATGGCTGTCGTCTTCCGCATTTTCTTCTGGCGACAGCATGGTCCACGTCCCTTCACCATGCCTCTGCCCATACTTTCCTGCTTCTGGCATTTATGGCCTCAGTTCTATGATTCAGTGACTCCTTGTCCTTCTGGCAGGGGTCTGGCTTATAAAAGACTTGTAAAAAGCGCTTTTAAGGAGGATGGTATTTTGGGGCTGTTATGCTGCCGATTTTCTTTTGTAGTCAGACCTCTTAGTGTAATTGCAAGGGTATGGGAATGTGACTCACTGTGCCTGAATTTGGCCTCTGATGTCTTCATGTTATCCATCAATGAATGTAATTAGCTATGTTGGTATACCCCTGCTATGAAATATTTATGTATTGTAATGGTTTTCTAGGCCTTCATGATTAATAGATGCTGACTTCTTGCCTCTTTTATCTCTAGATTTATGTGTTTTAATTGAAAATTGTAATCCGTTCTGTGGGTAAAACGGCCCCTCTGTAGGTATAACCTTCACACCGAAGCCTCAAACCAGTCCTAAATTTGTGTGAATCTCCATTCAGCAGCAAAAGAATCATTGTTGTGTCCACGCCATGACCACCATCGCTCACTAAATCTGGTGTATCACCTTTCTCCCCTTTCAGTTTTCTTTCTAACTCTTTCCCCTACAAGTTGTTTAGCATTAGGTTTAGTATCATTTCTCTCAGTAATAGGCTTAGAGCAAGGAACTAGCCTTCTCTGGAGGTCTGATCTCAAAACGCAAGGTCCCACACTTCGAGATCATTCCAATGTTATTCCAGGTTGCATGAGGTTTCACAACTGCATCCAAAGGGTGCAAATCTAGGTGATAACAGTTTTCGACACGCCCGGTGGGACAAATTCGATGAACTTCTCATCAAGATACTAAGAGATTTGGTGTTTCTCCTAGTACTACTAGCCCTTGGAGGCAAAACAAAGAACACCATGGCGACTCTACTGAATGAATCAACTGGTGAGGGCAGCCCAAGTACCTAAAATTTTATCAAAGATCGGGATTTGGTGATTTTCCTGGTCTATCCAGCTTCCAGAAGCATTTCAATCACCTAGTGACTCTCTTTCCGGTATGTATCTAGTTATCTTTTGGTTGCAAACCTATTTTACTCTTATTATAGCATTTTCATGATTATCTAGCATTAAGATGTTATAAAATGTCAAAATTTTATGGGAATCATGGCTATTCCCCTACCCCTAACTCAAATACAGGCTATTGGCCCCCATATCAGCAATACCAGGCCCCAAATGCCTCTATATTTGTGCCAAACAGCTCTTTGCCTCAATATGATCAGCATTACCAGCAAGAGCATTTTCAAGCCAATCCTGCTTATCCTTGTTTGTAGCCCATTCATACCTATAGTCAGTCTCGTGAAAACCATTCTACTCTAAATCAAATACACAACCTCCCTAGTCAGTCCCAAAATGATACTGATTTGGGTAGCATTAACAATTTGTTAATAGATTTCCAAAGGCAAATTTTAGAAATAGATAGAGAAGCATAGTATAACAGGCAGCAAGAGGAGCTTGCATATCAAGCTTATTTGTCAGAATAGCAGGCAGAAAATAGAAGGGTGTATGAAGAGAAATTCTTGAACATGCAACTTGCAGCTAAGGAGAAACAAATGAAATAGTTGCTTGCTCAAGGACAAGAGCTCAAAGAAAGAAATTTCTCTCCTACTAACAGCTTCAAGCAATTTCATCCTTCAAACCAAAGTCAATCTATGAAAGAGCCCTAGACTTGTCTATCATGGCAGCCTTCTTGGAGCAATCATCCTGGTTATAAAATGTCAAACCTTGTGAAGACCAATCCTCTCTTACCAATTCAAAATCAGGGGGAGGAAAAGGTCGTAGAATCCAAGCCTGTCATATTTCCAAGTTTCAGGCAGCCTTTTGCCTTTAAGTTTCCAGGTTGGAAAGGGCCATCTTTCTCACCCTGTGAGGACCCTCCACCAAACACACAAATGGAAGCATGCTTTAGCATCCAGCTAGCAGAGGAAGAGCAAAAGAGGCTTTTGTTGACTCCTTTTCAAAGGTTGGAAACTCAATCAACTATTTCTTTTCCAAATACATTCTTTGAAGAACAGGTTTTTAGTTTCAAAATACCAAGCTTTAAGCAAGATGAGTCCCCTGAATTGAGTATTCCAAACTTTAGAGGGTCTCATTCACTGAAGGAACCTATACTTAAACAAGAGCAGCCTATTTGTCTTCAAAAGACCAAGCTAATTCCTTAGGTTTCTTTGTCAGATCAGCCTTCCTGTCCTTTTACTATCCATATGTATCCGGGTGGACCTGTTGTCTACCAAGATAATTGGGAGGATGAGCCAAAAGAGGAGGTGGAAGAAGCTAAAACTAATAAGGAGCAGTCTGCCCCTACACTCACAGAGAAAAAATTGTTTAAACCTATTGCACCTATGAGTATTGTTAATGTCACTTCAAAAGTGGATGACGCTGCCCTACTTAATAAGCTAGCTGACTATGTTGAAGCTGAAGAAGGTGAGCAGCTAGTTGTAGATAGGCAGCAACAAGAGAACAAAAAAAATATGATAAATTGCTGCAGGTCGAGGCTGAATGTGACAGTGATTTTCTAAGCCACAAAGAAGGCTAGGCATGTTGCTCTATGCTATATTATCCAAAGGCTGATTATGCTGATATGCTTGAGGAGCTCCCATGCTTTATTGAAAGTAATGAGAAGACTGAACATGGGCAAGAGCAAATTGAAGATTTGTTCTTTATTATCCAGCAGGGATATCAACTTCTTGGTGGGAAAGTTTTCTCTTTTAAACATGTGCACGGCTCATTTTCTAAGCCTAAATCAGAAAATCATGAACATCTTGTTCATAAGGTAGAGGCAGCCATATTTGTGGTAGAATCACATGAGCTAGAGTTTTCATACCAGCAAGAAGAAGGAGAAAGCCATGATGTCCCAAGTCAATTGTTTCACACACAACAGCAACATGAAAGTCAAATGGAGGATACCATCATACCAAATGAAGAGTAAGAAGAGAAAGAATCAGAGCAGAGACATGAAATCCAACATGATTTGTATATCACTTCAAGGGGATGCCCAATCAGGCATCTAGGCCAGCTAGAGACACATCAAGAGAAGTCACCACTTGTTATGCTTACCTCTAAGCATGAAGTTGAACATCAAAATGAGTGGGATCAACACATTTATTCACCACAAGCTAGTAACATCAGCAATCAGTCCAGTGGATAGGTGAGTTTCTTTCCATTTTGTGGGGGGTATTTTACCAATCTATCGTATGCCCATTTCCCCCCCATCTCTTTTTAACTACCCACATGCATCAAAAACATTGTAAAATGTTAAGAAAGGGTAGTTACTTCCAAGAACCGGTTAATGGCTTTGTTTAAAGTCATGTCTGACTGGTTAGTTTAGGATTAGAGTAGTTTTCATTTCTGTTTTAGTTTTCCCTTTCCATAAGTGCTTTTGCACAGGCTGCACTATCATTAGGAGAATGCAGGCCCCTTCCCCTTTTTATCTTTTGGAGGCAGGTTCCAATTTTCCAGCAGGTTTTAGACTTGACCCCATGCCCAATGGATGCTTAAGGCCACTGATCATTTGTTTAGCAGGCAAACACCCCATAGAGGTCGCCAAAAATGTTATCCTTTTTTCCTCTGCTCAGAGTTAAATGGCCAACCTAGTATTTTCCTTGAAATCCTTTGAAAAGTCCTTATAAGGCAAAGGTGCCAAATTTCCTAAGAAACCTTGCCTAACCTTACCATTGTAAAGAGCTTAAAAAAATAGATAGGTTTGCTTTTTACATCACCTTGAAATTCGTCCAAACAAAGAAGTTATTCATGGTCAAAGTTTTGGTCAACATACAGTTCAAATGTATATTTGGCGGGCTTGAAAATCTCCATCGGCCTTAGAAAGTGATGAAAAAATTAAGTTATATGCATTTTCTGAATGTATATCGGGCTCAAAAGGTGCATATACATTTAGGGAATCTTTCGCAGGTCCTCGAGAATATTCCCGGTTTATATATCGGCGATATACAAACAAAGATGCAAGTGAAACATACAAGGTATATTGTGCATTCATCACATATTCTATCAAGATTCCCCATTTGTATGTTTGGGAGGTTTGTATATTTGCCTTTGTATTTTCGACATACAATCAAATATACATTCACTGGATGTATACAAGGGCAGATACAAGGATGGAATATACATCAGATCCCCAGAATATTCGCTGAATGTATATCGGGTCTGCATGTATTTAGGGGCTTGTATATTCAGATATACAAGTAAATATACAAAAGGAATATACAAAGAAAAGATACATTGCGGGCATATTCCGTAAAGATTCCCTGTTTGTATGTAGGGGAGTTTGTATATTGTGTTTACATATTTAACATACAAGGTGCCAATATACATTTGCTACAGTGCAAAGGCAGAGCATACAAGAGGTGGGGCCCGCACATATACAAGGAGGATTGTATGTTTCTACATACAAAGGATCACGTGAATAGTGGCTTGTATATTGCGGATATACAAAGCAAATATACATTGGCAATATGCAAGCTGGATTCCAAATGAATATCATTTCTGGCTCATTCAGGCTTCAGGTTTGATTTTTATGTACAGGTGTTTGTATATTCGCACATATACAGAAATATACAAGGAAAAAGCGATACAATGTGGACTCGATAGAACAATCAAATGCAGTTGTTGCAGTTTCAAGTCCACAGTGCATTATGTATGCGATTATATGCTTGTATATACAAGGTGATATATAAGAGGAGATGCAGTTTTAGCGCCACTTCTCAGCCTAGCTCAACGGCAAATCAGGAGGTGCCATGTGGCAGCGGCAGGCGGATATACAAAGACTATTGCATATACAAGGCAGTTTCAAATGCATTTTTTGAGAGCGATTGCAGAGGCCTTTTGGCGTCAAAATGCAGAGACATATACAAATTTTTTAAAACATGCAAAGACAGGATCAGAGGTATTTTCAGAGGCCAATATATACACAGATGCAGAAGCGATATATACAGGTAGTTGACCAGAACTTTGACCGCCTATATCTCCCCCATTTCAGCGATTTTTGACATGCTGTAAGAGGCAAAAGGGCTTGTTTTTGCCTCCTCTTTCATTTGAACAGGTTTTTAAGGGGATTTTCCAGTTTCCATTTTTTGGATCTGGCTTTGCATGTTCGGGCTGATTGGACATTTCAGCGGCCGTCTTGAAGTTTTGAGGGGTTTTTCTCCTCACAGTGGCTTAGGTTGGTCAGGTTCTGCAGGTGCATTCATGGCGTATGGGTGCTTTGTCTTGCAGGACCAAATTTCTATGTGTTGGACGGCGACTTTGGAGGTTACTTCTCCATCCCCTGTCCTGTCTCGCATCATGGCTGCCGTCTTCCGTGTTTTCTCCTGGCGACAGCATGGTCCACGTCCCTTCACCATGCCTATGCCCATACTTTCCTGCTTCTGGCATTTATGGCCTTGGTTCTGTAATTCAGTGACTCCTTGCCCTTCTGGCAGGAGTCTGGCTTATAAAAGACTGGTAAAAAGCTCTTTTAAGGAGGATGGTATTTTAGGGTTGTTATGCTGCCAATTTTCTTTTGTAGTCAGACCTCTTAGTGTAATTGCAAGGGTATGGGAATGTGACTCACTATGCCTGAATTTGGCCTCTGTTGTCTTCCTGTTATCCATCAATGAATGTAATTAGCTATGTTGGTATACCCCTGCTATGAAATATTTCTGTATTGTAATGGTTTTTTGGGCCTTCATGATTAATAGATGCCGACTTCTTGCCTCTTTTATCTCTGGATTTCTGTGTTTTAATTGAAAGTTGTAATTCGTTCTGTGGGTAAAATGGCCCCTCTGCAGGTATAACCTTCACACCGAAGCCTCAAACCATTCCTAAATCTGTGTGAATCTCCATTCAGCAGCAAAAGAATCATTGTTGTGTCCACGCCATGACCACCATCACTCACTAAATCTAGTGTATCACCTTGCTCCCCTTTTAGTTTTCTTTCTAACTCTTTCCATTGCAAGTTGTTTAGCATTAGGTTTAGTATCACTGCTCTCAGTAATAGGCTTAGAGCAAGGAAGCAGCCTTCTCTGGAGGTCTGATCTCAAAACGCAAGGTCCCACTTCGAGATCATTCCAATGTTATTCCAGGTTGCATGACATTTCACAGCTGCATGCAAAGGGTGCAAATCTGGGTGATAACAACAGGTATCAACCATACTGGATACATATAAAGAAAATAATAAGATTCCTCCAGTTTTGTTTCCTGTAACTATAGGGTGGTATATGTGCCTAGATTCTGAAAACATAAAGAAGGCCATAGCAGGTCTGAACATGATGAACTTGTAGCCATTTCCATTGGCTAGATCATACGACCCCTATGGAAGAATGCAAAAGATTACAGGTCAACCCATCCACAAGAAGCACTTGGAGGATTTCTGGACAGATTGTGAGGATGAAGCTGAGGTTAGAAGAAGGAAATATCAAATGCTCACCCTCAACCAGATCAAGACATTGATTGCATTCCAGTGCCTGCATAATTGAAGAAGGATGACGACAGGTTGGTATCAAATGAGTATGAAGAGAAGGTGTACAATGACACCATTTCAGCTCCTAATCTATCGCAGCTTGAAGATATTTCATTGGATAGATTTACAGGTGGAATGCTGCAGTTGACCCAAGCATGGGTGACTGAACAAGCAAATGCACTGAAGAAAAAGGGTGTGGCAATCACAATAGATAATAAAAGGAAAAGGAAAGAGATTCCAGATGAAGAATATGATGACTTTCTTGTAGATAAAAGGAAATCTAATGGAGAGAGGTTGCCACCTCAGAAACAAAGCAAAGGACCTCCCAGAGGAAAGAAGAAAAGTGATGATAATCCTAAGGGAGTAATAGTTGAAAGAATTGATGTATCAGCTGAAGGTGCATCTGCATCAGGACAGGCATCAGCCTCATCTGCACCACCTCCAGAGGATAAGCAAAAGACTAAAAAGATCCTGAGGGCAGCTATAGATACTACAGAAACACAAGATGTGGGCCAATCCTCAAGGCAACATGAAGAAGAAGATGTCCTTGTTGAGGAGGAGCCAGTGACTAAGGAGCTTTCAGATGATGATCCTATGATTTTCACAAGGAAGAGGAAGGTGCCCTTAATGGCATCCACCCCTAAGAAACCAAGAACACATATGAGGGGTGAGATAAGACATGACCCTGTAATGTTAAGGGGAGTTGGTAGTGAAGTATTTAGAAAAGAATTGCAACATAATGTGCCACTTCCTACCATAATTCAATTTAAAACTGAGAAGGCTGAAGAGCAACTAAAAGAGGCCTCAAGAGAAACTCAAGGTGGTCCCGTCTCACTAGAAGAGACTGTAGACTTATCAGATGATGAGGTGGTAGAGAACGTAGCCTCTCAGAAGATGGAGACCCTTGCTTCTAATACTCGCATGACTCCACAAGGAACACCATCTTCACAGAGGGTGATATTAGAAGAGCTGAAGCAGTCGGAGCAAGAAAAAGAGGATAATCTAGAGAGGACAACCCAAGAAATAGGGCTGGATAAGTTAGTGGATCAGGTGACTAGCCCCGAGGTGGTAGACCTAATGCACAAGGACGATGAAAGTTCTGAACGTCAAGCAGGGACACCTAATAAAGTACAAACTATTGAAGAAGTCAAGCTGGCGGAGACAGAAGGCAACACTCCAGAGATGGGTCAACAACAACAGGATTTATTTGATGAGCCCAAAATAGTAGAAGTCCAGCAAAAGGGAGATAAAGATAAAGATACATCAGCCAATGATGCCCCTCGGACTCAAGAAACCTCGGGTGAGAAAGATACATCAGGTCATGATGACCTAAAAACTCAAGAGGTAGATTCATCAGGTGCAGATCAAAATGTGATCCACGATCAAATGGATGCACCTAAGTCAAATACCATGATATCCACAAATACGAATATGCCTCAAGATGAGGAGATCACCAAGGTGGATGAAACAAAAGAAGATGAAGTGCAGGATCAAATACATGATCATCAGGTGGATGCACCGCAGGATCCTCTACTACAAGAAGAAGTTCCTCAGGAGGAAGAAGTAGAACAAAATCACCCTCAGGATGAGCATCATGAGGAAGAAATAAGCAAGTCACCCTCTCCAACGAAAACAGATGCAGATACTGGAGATCAAGGTAGACGTGATGATGATGATGGACGCCAAGGATCTGGAGACCAAAGACCTCAATGGTTCGAAAAAGAAGTAGGTATGGAATCTAGTTTTGAACTTCAGGAATTTTATGTTTTGACATTATTTTCAGAAACCATCATGAAGCCAAAGAGGAATGCGAGATTAACATCTGCCATAAGAAGAGATCTTGCTACGGGCAGAAGGACTGCCCAGGTAGCACTTCCTACCGTTGAGAAAGAAAAAGGCATGATCACTTTGGAAGAATTCCAGATTACCACAGTGGATTTAGGATTTGCCAATGAGGACCAGGAAGGTCAGGAGGGGAAAGACATAATAGATTCTTTAACCCAAAGGGTGAAGAAAGAAAAGGAGAAGAATAAGTAGCAAAAAGAGCACATTTCCCAGTTGCATGCATACATAAAAAGGTTGATTAACCCTGATAACACAGTATTAGATTAGGCAGTCCCATTGACTACAATTTATCAAGAGGAGGTCAATAAATTGGACCTAATGAAACATGAGTCAGTGATTATGAGAAAGTGGATGTTGTCCGCACTCATAGGAGCTGAGGGAATAGTGAAAGCCTCTTTGCAGAGGTGGAATTCTTTAGGTATCTCAAGGAGAAAAGTTGATAAACTACAGACTGAGGCCGGGAGAAGGTCATTTTAGTTGGAGGAAGCCTTGAATGTTTTGAGCGAGATAAAGAGGATAAATCCTCAGGTCCTAATAAATCATCAGGTGCTAGACAATAACATTGCCACATTGGTAGATATTTGGAATAAAGACATCAGGTTTGAAAATGATGTATTGAAGAGATGCAACAATAAATTAAAGGATATCAATATGAAGCCGCATGACATGATGTCATTTGAAGAAGAAATCCTGGAGGCTTTAGAGGGAAAAGTAGAAGGAAAGATTGAGAATCAATATGTAGAATCGGCTATAAAAGCTTTGCATAATAACTTCCAGCCGATGGCTGATGACCCTCTTAACCACCTGACAGAAGAAGTAATGAACAAAATTATGAGGATCAAGGTCAAGGTGGAGAACTATTATGAAACATTAAGTAGCAGGAAAAATAAATTGGAAACCCTCAGGGATAAATTCCAAGCACATAAGCATGCCATCAGCAAAGCCAAAACTCAAGATGGTGGAGAAGTTGAAAGAATAGTAAAAACATATGAAAATATCCAGACAACCTTGCAGGTCCATATACAAGGTAATATTCATCAAGATGATGAAGACACGGAAAGTGATGATCATGAATATAAAGAAGAGGAGTCTAATGAGTAGGTGAAGATGCACTATAAAAGGAATATCTGCATCAGGTACTTAGCAGAAAATAAGCTACCTAGATGGTTGCCAACTGGCAACCTTTGCCATGAGATAAAGTTGACCAAGTCATATAGAAATATGCACCGTTGATCTTAATTGACAAATCTTGATCGTAGATAATGTGTAACCACTCCCTCGCCTTATTCTATAAAAGGTGCAGGGATGCCTTATTTTAAACATTCGAAGCTTAATTGAAATTTGTTTGTTGAAATATTCAGGGCCTATTTCAAAGTTATTGTAAGCATACGTATTTTCGCATAGTTAATGGAAAAGAAGACCTATTTGACTACAAATCATCGTAAATTCTGAGTAATCTATGTCTGAATTCTTGATATATGCTTTGATTTGCTGCATCCCTTGGAGTGCTCATCAGTCTGCATATATTGTTTTCATTCCTCATCCATTGAAGTTTGCATCATCTATATCTAGCTGTGGAACATCCTGGTGAAAATATGGTTTGATTTCTTCTTTCTCATGACTGTATCAAGTGTGTATGTGGCTCAATAGCTAAAGATTCATCATAATTTGAAGTATTCATTTACATTTCTTTTAATTTCAGAACAGTTCACCATCACAATTGCAAATAATAGATAATCAGAAGCAAATTACATGAAATATGCAGATAACTCGTAGATAATTGAAGATTTATAGCATATTTGAAGTTAAAGCATGTACAATGGATAAATATCATGCAAAGATTTGAGTATAGACACACTATTTGGAGAAATAACTAGGTAGAATGACCTTCTGTGTAGCATCTTTACAGAAATAGAATCTTGATGATGATCAAACGTAAGGCCTCAAAATGGAAAACAACAACACACATCAACTACTAAGTAACGTCAGTTGATTAAGAACTAATCCACGGAGACTTAGGAACATGAATTCTTTGAATTCATCGTATCTTTCAAGATGAGTAAAGGTTGATGCGTAACTTTTATTCTATGTTTGTTTATGACTAACATCATGATCAAGAGAACGTCCTAAACACAGTCCAAGACATTGGGTTGGAAGCCCAAGACAAATTAAAGAGTTAGGCTTGGAAATAACCAAGGAAACGCATAATGCAAGCAGGTTATAATGCGCTCGCATTTTGTGCATTCACATAACGCGAGCGCGTTATGTGAATGCACAAAATGTGATCGTGTTTTGCAAAAGGAAAACTCTCTCTCTCTGAGAGGCAGAGAGAGATAGGGAGAAAGTGATATACAGGAAGTGTCCCTCTCCCTCTCTCTCTTTGAGAGGAAGAGAGAGATAGGGAGATAGGGAGAAAGTGATATATATATATAGAGAGAGAGAGAGAGTTTTCTTTTTTCCATTTCCTTCATTGATAAGGGAGAGGGAGAAATAGGAAAAAGAGGAATGATAGGGGAGAAGGAGGTAAGAGATAGGTAGGTAGAGAGAGAGGAGATAGATAGGGAGAGGTAGAGGAGAAAGAGGGGAGAGATAGGGTGATAGAGAGTGAGTGAGATGTCCAGAGAGATAGGGAGATAAGGGAGATATAGGGATATAGAGGTTTGGGGTTGCTTGGGTTTAGGGTTTAGGGGTTAGTGGTTATGATTTAGGGGCATTATTTAGGGTTGAGGGGTTTAGAGAGAGAGAGACTGCTTTTGACATGCAACCCTTAACCCAAGCAACCCTAAACTCCTAAACCCTAAATAATGCCCCTAAACCCTAAACCTGAGAAACCCTAAGCCTATAAACCCTAAATAATTCCTCTAAACCCCAACCCCTAATCCCTAATCCCAAGAAACCCTGAATCTCTATCTCTCT
Organism: Cunninghamia lanceolata; assembly: GCA_027924645.1. Lineage (NCBI taxonomy): Eukaryota > Viridiplantae > Streptophyta > Pinopsida > Cupressales > Cupressaceae > Cunninghamia > Cunninghamia lanceolata. Next base: position 7,482,653 of record BSBN01000354.1, on the reverse strand, counting down.
ATCTCTCTATCTTTATCATCCCTCTACCTCTCAATCTCTCTTCCTAAAATTGAGCAACCCTAAACTTACAAACCCTAAATAATTCCCCAAAACCATAAACCTAAGAAACCCTAAACACCTCTCTCTCTCTCTCTCTCCAGATAGAGTGTGAGGGACATGTCCAAAGACATAGGGAGAAAGACTGAGAGATAGAGGGATGATAGAGATAGGGAGATAGGGGAGAGATAGGGAGATAGAGGTTTAAGGTTTCTTGGGTTTAGGGTTTAGGTGTTTGGGGTTTCATGTTTGGGGGTTTAGGGTTGCTCAAGTTTAGGGCTTAGTGTTTAGAGCTTAGGGGAATTATTTAGGTGTTAAGGTTTGGAGGTTTAGGGTTTAGGGAGAGAGGATTGATAGGGAGATATAGACGACATCGAGAGGAGAGATAGGGAGATAGAGAGTAATGGACATGGCCAGAGACATAGGTAGAGAGATTGAGAGGTAGCAGGATGATAGAGATAGGGAGATCGGGGAGAGATAGGGAGATAAAGGTTTAGGGTTGCTTGAGTTTAGGGGTTGAGAGAGAGAGACCTGTGTTTAGGGTTTCTTAGGTTTAGGGTTTAGGGGCATTATTGAGAGATTGAGAGGTAAAGGGATGATAAAGATAGAGATAGAGATTTAGGGTTTCTTGGGTTTAGGGGAATTATTTAGGGTTTAGAGGCTTAGGGTTGCTTGGATTTAGGGTTTAGGGGCATTATTTAGGATTTAGGGTTGCATGTCAAAAGTAGTCTCTCTCTCTCTAAACCCCTAAACCCTAAATAATGCCCCTAAATCATAACCCCTAAACCTTAAACCCAATAAACCCCAAACCTCTATCTTCATATCTCTCCCTTATCTCCCCATCTCTCTTGACATATCACTCACTCTCTATCACCCTATTTCTCCCCTCTTTCTCCTCTATATCTCCCTATATGTCTCCTCTCTCTTTCTACCTATCTATCTCTCATTATCTCTATATCTCTTATCTCCTTCTCCCCTATCATTCATCTATTTCCCTCTCTCCCTCTCCCTTATCGATGAAGGAAATGGAAAAAAGAAAAGTATGACTCTCTTTCTATCTCTCTCTCTCTCCATATATATCACTTTCTCCTTATCTCGCTATCTCTCTCTCTGACTCAAAGAGAGAGACAGAGCTTTTGACATGCAACCCTAAACCTCTAAACCCTAAATAATTCCCCTAAACCCACGCAACCCTAAACCTCTATATCTCTATCTCTATCATCCCTCTAACTCTCAATCTCTCTTCCTTTGTCTTTGGCCATGTCCCTCACTCTCTATCTCCCTATCTCTCCCCTCAGTCTCCTCTATATCTCCCAATTGGTCCTCTCTCTCCAAACCCTAAACCCTATACCTCTAATCCTTAACCCATAAAACCATAAACCCTAGATCCTAAATAATGCCCCTAAACCTTAACCCCTAACCACTAAACCCTAAACTTGAGCAACCCTAAACTGCTAAACCCTAAACCCAAGAAACCCTAAACCTCTATCTCCATATCTCTCCCCTATCTTCCTATCTCTATCATCCCTCTACCTCTTAATCTCTTTCCCTATGTCTGGCCATGTCCCTCACTCTCTATCTCCCTATCTCTCCCCTCAGTCTCCTCTATATCTCCACATTGGTCCTCTCTCTCTAAACCGTAAACCTCTAAACCTTAACCCCTAACCTCTAAACACTAAACCCTAACCCCTAAACCCTAAACCCTAAACCTAAGCAACCCTAGGAGATACATAGACAGAGGAGATGAGGTAAAGAGGGGAGGGAGAGAGATAAAGATCAAGAGATTGTTTTTGACATGCAACCTTAAACCCGATCAACCCTGAACCCTAAATAATTAGACCCTAAACTCCAACCCCTAACCCATAAACCTTAAACCTATTAACCCTAATTAATTGCCCTAAACCCTGACCCCTAACCCCTAAACCCTAAACCCCTCTCTCTCTCTACCCCTAAACCCATCAACCCTAAATAATGCCTCTAAACCCTAACCCCTAAACCCTACACCTCTATCTCCCTATCTCTCCCTAATCTCCCTATATTTATCATCCCTATACCTCTCAATATCTCTCTCTATGTCTCTGGCCATGTCCCTCGCTCTCTATCTCTATATCTCTCCCCTTGGTCTCCTCTATATCTCCCTATTGATCCTCTCCTAAACCTCTAAACCTTAACACCTAACCCCTAAACCATAAAACCTAAATAATGCCACTAAACCCTAACCCCTAATCCTAAACCCCAAACCCCTAAACCCCCAAACCCCTAAACCCTAAACCCAAGAAACCCTAAACCTCTATCTCCATATCTCTCTCCTATCTTCCTATCTCTATCATCCCTCTACCTCTTAATCTCTCTCCCTATGTCTCTGGACATGTCCCTCACTCTCTATCTCCCTATCTCTCCCCTCTGTCTCCTGTATCTCTCCCAATCTCTACTAGTCTCCTCTCTCTATCTCTTTCTAAACCCTAAACTCATAAACCCTACATAATGCCCGTGACCCCTAACCCCTAAATCCTAAACTCTCTCTCTCTCTCATTGGAGTTTGAATCACCCATGTCATTTTCAATAGAGAGAGAGAGTCCTTGTATATCACTTTTTCCCTATCTCTCTCTGCCTCTCAGAGAGAGAGAGTGCGGGAGAGAGAGAGTGCGGGAGAGAGAGAGAGAGGGCGAGAATAAGAGGGCTCGGAGAGAGTTTTACTTTTGTAAAATGTGCTCGCATTATAACGCGCTTGCGTTATAACACGAGTCGCATTATAGGCTCGGTAACACCGAGCCATAATGCGAGCATGTTATAATGCGATCACATTTTAACGCTTTCGTGTTATGACTTGTATGGGACCAAAAAGTCATGTGGCAACTTTTTGGTCCCTCATCTTTGTGCATATACCCAACTAATAACATTGAGTGTCAACATCCATTGTTAGAAGAGAACCAATAGTAGCCATATCATATATAGATTTGTTGTTGATATGAGGAACTAACTCAAACTAAATATGGGTGAAATACTTCTTTAAGCTATTAGACACTTGCTTCTATATTTAATTGTATCTCATGCCTACTATTTTTGTAAGTTGTCAACCATTTTCTTATATGGGATAATTTCTTATTTTGTGTGATATTCATCATTAACTTGTTTGATTATCAACTAAGAACACCATACACTAAAAAGTTTGTAATGTTTCATTGTATTATCAAATTTAGACCTAATATGAGTGCTTCATATTCTAGTATGTTGTTTTTACAAGGAATCCAATTTTAAGTGCTTTTGGTATGATATCACCTTGTTGTGTGAGAAATGAGAGGTGGAGGAGCCATCAAAATATAATTTCCATTCTGGAAACTCTTCAAGAGAGAATGAAATCATCTAGAAAATCTGTAATTAAATGTTGATCTAATAAAGGTGCTTCTAGTAGTTGATCTACAAAAGCTTGCCCCTTGATCACTATTTGATTTATGTACTCAATGTCAAATTCTAAGCAACATGACCCACTTTGCCATTCTTCCTATAAGAGCTATTTTGGATAGGAGGTATTTTAGAGGATCAACTTTAACAAAAAGCTATGTTTTATTATTGAGCATGTAGTGTCGTAGCTTTTTAAATGCAAAAATGAGAGATAAGCATGCTTTTTCCATGAGGATGTAATTGATTTTGTAAGTGACCAAAGTCATGTGTAGGTAATAGATAGCTCTTTCTTTGTCTTGATCATCATGTTGAGATAGGAAATCTCCTATGGAAACTTGAGTAACTAAAATGTATAATAACAAAGGTCTTCCTAGAGCAAGTGAAATGAGTACTGGGGATCTGAAAGATACTCTTTAAAGAAATCAAAGGCCTTCTAACACTACTCATCCTAATAGAATATTATGTTCTTTAACAAGTGTGAGAATGGTTGGCACCGACAAGATGTGAGATAAATCAAAGAATAGCTTAGAGCTTGCCTTGTAGATTAAAAAGCTATTTAAGATTGTTAGGAGGAGGCATCTCTATGGCAGCTTTAACTTTAGTTGGATCTACTTCCATTGCTCTTATAGATGCACTGAAATCTAGTAGTTTTCTGAATGTGACACCAAAGACACTTTTTTGGATTTAGACAAAATTTGTATTCTCTTAATCTATCAAAAATCTATCAGAGGATAACAATATTTTTAGTTCTAGTCTTTAACCTACCCAATATGTCATCTACATAATACTTAACAATATGATGGAGAATATCATGGAATATTAGTGCCAAAGTTCCCTAATAGCTTACAATAGCATTATGTTAGCGTTTTATTTTGCACCTTTCAGCGCCAAAGCAAAAGTGACAGATGTCTGGTAGAATCACTCTTCAAATTTGAAGGGGAAGCTCCTTGTAAAATAAAACTAACTTGAAACTACAAAATATGTACTTGTAATTTATAGCCTTTACAGTGTTTTCAAGGGGTTTTCATACTTATGCTAAATACAAGGAAATATGCAAACTTTTTGGTTTTGTAAGGTGCAGCAAGGTTGAGATGCACATTCGATAGAGAAGCAAAGATTTTTGTGCTTTTTAACTAGAATCAAAACTTAGGCTACACGCTTGCACTACTCAGCTAAATTCAGAGGTTGAATAAGGCAAGTAAACACAGATTGGATTGGACAGATTGAACAAAAAACATGAAAACATATGATCAAGAATGACTTCATTGTGACACAAAATTCACAAATTTAGTATAGACAATAGCACATTGTAATAACACCCATTAGCAAAAACAAGCATAATTAATGTTCTTGAATGAGACACAAGAATCACAACTAAAACACCAGGTGACTTAACAACTTCAGCATAATGAAGTCATGAGAATTGTCATTTTCATTGATGTTCTTTCATGAGTACAATTGATTTCTCCAACTTGTATACTGAATACTGAAAAAAAATGTTAACTCCTAAAAAGCTTCAAGAAAAGCTAACAATGAATTTGAATTCTAAAATCTAGATCTCTATAATGTGCAAAAAGCACTTTATTTATACAATTTGCAAAGTGATTACATGAGAATAAATAACTGAAGTCTAAACTAGTCGACGACGGTTTGCATGACATGCAAACTTATTACATAATATTCACTCCACTGAAACTAAAACTGAATCCATGTAATTGAAGCTTAATTGAAGATTTAAAACATGCAAACTTGATTTGAAGTGAAGATCATAGTATTGCTTGTGATGTGTTCCTTGTAAGATGATTTTTTACTTTGCATTAGATTATCATGAAAACTTCAAATTGATCATTGCATCCTTCATTGGCTGAATAGTTGTGTGAAAATAGTTTTGGAGGCATTTGACCTCTTGAGGCACATTTTCTTCTCTTCTCGGGGCGTTCTTTGTTCCTCGAATGGGCATTTTGCTATAATGATTATTTACTTGATGTGTAAGAAAACTCCTGGTATGCTAGGCACCTTTTCATTATTTTGAACGAGCGCTTAATGTAAGTGCGTCCTCCTAAAGTGTTTTGAATGTTGATCAAGATCTTCATTTGTTGATGTCCTTAGTACTGACTGACTTTCATGAGATGTATTTTGCATATAGGCGCTCTATAAGGGCATGATTTTCTTTGTTCTTTGATGATGTGGAGGTCTTCTGAGGTAGTCTGCTAAGCATGTCTCCCTTCTCAAATTGGCGTTGTCTAAAGATTTGGAAAAAGGTGTTTTCATGCTGATTTGGGGTGCCACTTCATCCTTTGCTGGGCATTTTCACTTAGTGAGGCGCATGAGGAAGTTGTGAAAGCACCTCTGCATTTTTATTTTTTTATTTTTTTTTGTGTTGCCTTTTAAAGACATGTCTAGGAAGTGCATCTGAAATGGGCACTCAGCATAGGCGCATTTGAATTTTTGCCAAGTACTTGCTTTTTTATTTTCCTTTTAGCACGAGTATTTGAATACTTTCATACTAGCATTTTTACCCTCTACTCAATGTTGGCAACTTGTTTCTAGACAGAAGGCATTTGAAATGGTTGAAGACTCCTTCCTTAGGTGCGTGGATCTTTGTAGGTACATTTTTCCTTTGGTTGAGTGGATCTCCCATTGAAATATGGTGCCTCATTCTTTCTGGAGGCATGTTTGATCCTTGGATGATGCTTTTTATCTCCCCTTGGCATGTGAGGTTGTTGAAGTGTGTGCCTTGAAATGCCTTCATGGCAGCATCTGTTGAAGGTGCTTTAGCTTTTGTTGAAGCACATGTGCTTCTTCCTGAGTGCATGGATAGTGCCTTAGAGGCACTCCAAAATTTTATTTTGATTTTAGGCTTTTTACCAAGCGTGTGAAATGCAGATTTGAAGCACTTTGTTTTAACCTTTTATTTTTAGACTTCTTTAAATATTTATAAGGGAGCGCTTGATATTTCTTTGGATCACTTTTATTTAACAAAAGCCTGAACCTTTGTTAAATAGCACACCTTGCAAAAGGCAAGCGCTCTTTTTTATTTTCTTAGTTATTTTTTTTATTTTATTTTTATTTTTATATTTATTACTTTAAACAATATTCATTATTGATAAAATTTATCAATAATAACTATAGAAAAATAATAATTTTTATTTAATATCTATATTTTTTTAATTTTTAATTTTAGACTCTTAACACTAACAAAGACTTAATTTTAATTTTAATTTAATAAATAATTAATAATTTACATTATTAATTATAAATAAAATTTTATGAACAAAATACAATACAATACAATAAAAACATGAATTAAAAAAACAATAATTTTAATATCAATTAATTAAATAATTAAGATTAAATTATTAATTATTAATCAATCATGTTAAAATTTATAGACAAAAAGTAAAAATGCGAGCGATGGAGCATGCGGGAGCAGGCGAAGGAGTTAGGGCAAAAAGAAGAGATTGGGCTATAGAAGTGGAGAACGCAATTCCCATGGAGCAAATCAGGAAACGGGCTTCCAATGAAGAATGGTGCATCAAGCAAGGGAGATCATCAGATGGGAGATGGCCAAAACAAAAAAATTGGAATTGGAGGCCGAGGTTTGAAACAAAGCAGAGGATTAATTCCTGGACCCGTGGTAATTTGAACAGAATGTAGGGGATACCTTTCAGGAGCAGATACCAGCAGAAATGGATTAGGGCAACTTCCCCCAGGTCAAATCAAATCCTTGCTATAGGCGCAAATGCAATTCCAATGGGAGTTGGAAAGAAATTGAACACCTTCATTACCCATGAAGAAACAGGCCTTGAAAACCTAGGGTTTAGAAGACTGAGGAGATTTGAAAGATATGGTACTTTGAACAAAGGAAGAGGCATCATTACAGCAGTTATCGAGGATAAAATCTTATAGCCAATCACCCTGCATCTGAAAAGGTATGGTTTGATAATCAAATGGTTCAGTAGGGATTTAAATTGGGACTTTCTAATGAAAGTTGGAAGAAAAGATGGGGGCAAAACCTTCAATTTAAACAAATGGAAAATGGATATTTCATAGTAATATGCCCAACGGAAGAGATTAAATAGGAAATTCAAAATGGTATATGGATAATGGATGAATTTAGATTTTACATAAGGGACTGGGAATCAAATTTTGATCCATTTAGGCATAAGATGGAAAAAATACAGGACTAGATAAAACTTCCAAATCTTTCATTGGAATACTGGGAGCTTGAAGCTCTATAGGTAATAGGCAATCAGATGGGAAAATTCATTTACACTAAAGAAAGGAAAAACATGGATGGCGAAGGTTCTTATGTAAGGATCTGTGTAGAAAATAACCCAGACAACACCCCTTGGTGAGAACTGGAGATAGTAACAAGCTTAGGGATCTGGACACAAAGACTGGAATTTGATTTAAACCCTATAGGGAGGAAAATTAGGGTTTTAGATTTTAGAGGATAGAAGAAAAGGAATGTCTACAAAAATAGGGAGGAGGCAAAGTCAACAAGGGAAGATGCAAATCTGGAGCAAACAGAAGTAAGAGAGGCAAGCAAAAATCTTACACAATCAGAATCAGAGTCACCCAAAATTTTTAATGAAGATAACAATCCAGAGGATGGTTTGGAGCAGAGGAAGGAATATCCCCCAAAGAATAAGGATAATCTGGAGGTGAATTTAATAGAGGTCATTACCTTACTTGGCAACACCTTCAGAGAAGAAGATATTAACTCTATAATAGCTATTGGCAGTGAATTGATTGATTTGGTGAAGGAAGCTAAAGAAAATTTAAAGGATGACACTATTGAAATAGAAGATCTGGAGGAAGATTGGGAAGTTGAACAGGAACAAGGGACAACTGAGAGGACAAGGGAGGGAGAAGATTGTACCAATGAATTGTCCTTCATTCAGAATATCCTATCCTACCAGGAGGAAGGCAGTAATCTAGGCATCTCACAAACAAAGGCTTTAAGGAAATCACCTGATTGTGGCTCTAGCAAAAAGAGAGGAAGGATTTCAAACTAGGAAAAGAGAAATTAAGATGGAGATGTAGTTGGACAAAATAAAATTTCTAAAATGCTAAATCCAGGGAAGGGGGATTCCCTTCCTGGGGATCAATGAAGATAATTTCCTGGAATTAGGGGCTTAAATGCCCCTAACAAGAAGTGTTTGGTGAGACACTAGATGGAGGTTCTACAGTCTGACTTATTTCTCATTCAAGAATCCAAGCTAAATCAAGAAGAGTTGGAACATTTATGATCTGAATTAAGATAGTGAAAAATGGAAGTTGTAAATGCGGAGGGAGCTTCAGGTGCTCTACTTACAATCTGGAAACCACAAAAACTAGTGTTGGAAAAAGTGAATTCAAGCAAGCATTGGATGACATGTAAGGTTAGGAGTCTCTTCTTTGAACTCTATGTTTTACTTAATATTTATGGTCCTTCTTCTTGTATCCAAAAAAGAGAAATGTGGAGGGGTTTATAAAATATTTGTTATGGCATAGATTCAGAAATCTGTATACTATGGGAGATTTCAATGTGATCTTAAGATGCTTTGACAGAAGGGGTGGGGCAACCAGAATGCCACAATCTCAAACAGACTTTGTAAACTTTGTGGAGAGAAATTATCTTATGGAAATTCAAATGGGTAATGGTCTTTACACTTGGACAAATAGAAGAATTGGTTTCAGTAACATTGCAGAGAAACTAGATAGATTACTTTTTAAAGGAGACATAGGCTCCTTTCCCTTCACATCGGAAAGTAGCATTCTGCCAATTTCTGGGTCAGATCACTATCTGATCCAATTAGACATTCAAGGGGAGAAAAATCCAGTTAGATGTCCCTTTAAATTTGAGAAAATATGGTTTAGGGATAAGAATTTGATGAATATAATTAAAAAATGATGGGATGAAGTGCATGTGGAAGGTTCAAAAATGTTCACTATACAACAAAATTAAAAGTAGTGAAACAACAATTGAAAGTATGGAATAAAAATTATTTCAAAAACATTTTTGAAGAGAAAAAAAATGTTGCAACTCAATTGGTAGATTTAAATGAGGAGGTGATAGCAAATTGTATGGATGAGGCAAAATTCCAAAGGGACAAAGAATTATTGATCAAACAAGAGGATATATTAGCAAGAGAGGATTTTTTTGGAAACAAAAATCTCAAGAGATGTGGATAAAAGAAGGAGATCAAAACAATAAATACTTCCACAATGTAAATAAAGCTAGGAGAGAGGAAAACAAGATCACAATAATCAAGACAACAGATGGTAGATGTTTGGAAAAGATGGAAGAGATTATATCAAAAATAGTTAGCTATTTTCAGAATTTGTTCAACAACTTGGAAGCTTCAAGAAGACAAGAAAAACAACAAATTTTAGGAGACATTCCCAAATTAGTTTTAGAAGGACAAAATAAGATGCTAATGGAAGCCTTCACAGAGGTAGAAATTAAGGAAGTATTGTTTCAACTCCATCCAGATAAGGCCCCTGGGCCTGATGGATTTCAGGCTATGTTTTATCAGAAATGTTGGGACATAATTGGAAGGGAAGTCACTGAAGCAATTAAGGACTCAAGAAGGACTGGGAAAGTATTATGAGAAATAAATAATACATTTATAGAACTCATACCCAAAAAATAAAAACCAAATTCCCTGATGAATACATGCCCATTGCCTTGTACAACACCATCTACAAAATTCAGGCTAAGGTTGTTGCCAACAGAGTAAACAAGATTCTTCCAGAATTAATCTTGGAAGAACAAACAAGATTTGTGCCAGGGAGATCGATTCTAGATGGGGTAATCATAGCTCAAGAAGCTATTCATTCCACACAAAAGATGAAAAAGCAGAATATGCTGATAAAACCGGATATTAAGAAGGTATACATGACAAATTGGATTGGAGATTTTTGTTCAAGGTGTTGGAGGCATTTAGCTTCAACAAAAATTGGTTGAACTAGATCTTTAACTGTGTGGCTAGCCCAAGATTCTCAATTCTAATAAATGGCTCTCCAGAAGGGTTTTTTAGTGCATCCAGAGGACTGAGGCAAGGAGATCCCCTTTCACCTTTCTTATTCATACTAATGGAAGAAGCACTGGGGAGATCCATCCATAAGGCTGCTTTGGAGGGACAGGTAAAAGGAATTCAAGTAACCAAAGAAATCCTAGCCATAACCCATCAATAATTTGCATATGATACAATGTTGTTTGGGGTGACTCAAGTCAAAGAGACAAGAATGTTTAAAAAGATCTTGGAGGATTATTCTGCAGCTTTAGGATAAGAAGTCAACAAAGACAAATCAGAGGTTTTTTTCTTCAACTCAACACAAAGCTTAGAGAGACAGATTTTAAGGGTTTTGAACTTCAAAAAGGGGAAATTACCTTGTAGGTATCTAGGCCTTCCTTTAGCCACTAGATTACATTTAGGGAAACTTTGGGACTCTCTAGTTTTGAGAATAGATAGCAAGCTAGCTTTATGGAAGGGTTGATGGCTCTCATGGGCCGAAAGAATTACGATGATCAAAGTTGTGATCACAACAATACCTATTTATATGATGTCTTGTCTGCCCTTGATAGTGGATGTCAGTACTAAGATTAACCCAAAAATGTGAAGATTCTTCTGGCAAGGTAACAAGTAGAATAAGTATCCCCCATCAAATGGGAGAAAATATGTAAATCAAAACAGACAGATTAAGTGGGAATCAAAAATCTGATGCTACAAAACAAGGCCTTGGGAGAAAAGCTGGTGTGGATGATTTATGCAAATCAAGACCTAAATTGGGTCAAAATAATTAAAGCAAAATAATACCTAGATAATGGGGAGCTAAGTATATTCAAATCCAACACCCTTCCAGCTAGATCTAGAATCTAGAACTTTTTGAGAAGCTACAGAGACTTGATTACTAATAAGCCAACTTGAGATATTAAGGATGGCAGAAATGCTTTGTTCTGGGAAGATTCCTAGGGAGGGTTTTCAAGCCTAGACAAGAGGAGTGAATTGGATCATGTCAGGGAAACTACTAAACATTGGTGGGGCTCCAAGATAAGGGATTATCTAGAGGAAAGTCTATCGAGGGGATTATCAAAATGGAAATGGAAGGATATCAAGAGGTTAGGTTTGTCTTAAAAGGAAGCAATAGATTTTGAAGCAGCTTTGAAGAAAAAGAAAATATTCATAAGGGAATGTTGTGACAACCTCAAATGGAATGAAACCAAGAAGGGGGAATATACATTGAGAGATGGATATAGAGTATTGACAAGAGCTAGGACATCTACACCTTAAATTTGGGAAACATCTATTGGAACAAGAACTGTGTCCCAAAGGAAGGAAACTTTGCTTGGGCTACAATCCAAAATAGGATACTGACAGAAGACAAATTTCAAAAGATGGGGTTTCAAGGTCCATCCAGATGCATTTTATGCAAAGGGGCAAATGAATTAGGAAACCACTTACTTCTAGAGTGTTTATTTTCTAAAGAGTGTTGGCAATGGTTGTGTTCCAAGCTAGCTTGGCAAAGTGCTCTGCCAAAATACGTACTTAGCCTGTTTCAATCTTGGCCAATACTAAACAAATCAGCTCTCTACTCCATCCTATGGGTGATTTGTCCCTCCCTATTGATCTGGGAGGTCTGGAAAGAAAGAAACAGAAGGATCTTTCAAGAAAAAGAAATGTTAATATTCTCTTTACAAAACAAAATAGAAGTAGCCATAGTGGAAGTTGTTAATAACAGAATAAAGACTCGAAATATAAAAAATGCCAACTTCACATAATGGGATACTCAAATAAGAAAATCTTGGCATGGTCTGAAAGTTCCCTCCTTTATGGGAGCTGGTGGTGATAAAATGATGGAAGCACGAAAAAATACATAATGGAAGGCACCAGAGTATGGATGGCATAAACTAAATTTTGATGGGGCAGCAAGGTGCAACCTCAGCCCATCAAGGGTAGGATGTATAATAAGAGATTGGAATGGTAAAGTTATTGGTAGGTTGGCTAAGACTCTCATTGAGGACACAAACAATGAGGTTGAATTTATGGCACTTTTGTATGGGATTTAATTCTATCTAGAATTAAAAATTGATCAAGTTATTCTTCAAGGAGACTCCACTCTGGTTATGAATGCAATTAGATCAGGCCAGATTCATAATTGGAAACTAAAGAGTATGCTAGATGTTGCTTGAGAGCAGACCGAAGGTTTCAAGAATTATATGGTCAATCATACGTTTAGGGAAGGTAACAAGGAAGTGAATGATTTAGCCAATATGGGAGTAGATGGGATAGATATTAAAGAAAGCCAAGCCAAAATGCATTAATTTAAATAGGTAAGAGCATAGGATGTTAGTGTGAGTTAATTTTCACATTGATGTTGTGAAAATTATGACATGCCAACAGATTAAACTTAGGGGTTTTTTTGGGAGTAAATCCTATGGAAAGACAAAAGATGATTAGATGGGCTGAAGGTGTGAAATGTAAGGATTGGTACTTGTAGCATTCATTAATGATTATCTTTAGGGGTCTTGGAGATAGAGGATGGAAAGGGCAATCATCACACGAAGTGCACAATTGGGAAGTCAGTTTGACATGGTTCACAATTTAATAGCCAGGTTTGATAGTCTTGTTTTTGCATTGTGATTGACCAGTAACATTACTACTCAGAGTTTGCCAAGCCCATTAAAAATTCTTCTTGTATTCATTAAGGAGATAGCGGAGGTAAACACTTTACATTGCAAACCCTGGAAATGACAGAGAGAACCAAATTCATAGTGCATTTCTCAGTAGATAGCATAGTTTGCAATGGGATGGATACTCCAATACGCCTAGTAAGCAAGAAGTGTCAAACGGCCTTTCTCGAGAAGGTCACAGAATAGAGGCTTAAAAGGATACTCTTGTAGAATGATTTCCTAATGGTAGGGGTGACAAAGGTGATCCTGGGGAAAGCTTTCATGGCAGAGGGTGAGCATTATAGGGTGGACACAGACATCACCTCAAGGTTTGTGGCCTCTCTACTAGATCTCAATATTTTGAAAATTGAAGTAGAGAATATCACTTGTAGGATGATCATTCTAGAACTATTGGGGGGTCTTAATGAGATTCTGGTGGCTGTAACATTTGGATCCGAGGTGCCTAGACCACGAGAGATGGCGTTTCTGCATATTCCAGGTGAGGTGGTGAAGTACTACCCTTTCATCTTGGATGTCAAAGGAATGGACTTGCTACTACATCATGAGATGGCAATGGTTGGGATCAATTTTCTAAGAAAGATGTTGCAGTTGGAGCTCGTACAAGGCTTCGAGTGGGTGGAAGAATTCACATAGTATCTTCATAATGCTGGTTTCAAATGATTTCATGTTTTTGTTACATAATAGTATGTATTAGGGTTTGATGGTTATGTAATAGAGCTTTCCTTTTTCAATTAGAAAGCTCTATCATTAGTATAAGGATACTAGAAATATTTGGCCCTACGTGGCTGGCAGTAGTTTTTTAATTAGTTAACATAGATGGGTAGCTAGAGGTCTTGGTTGGTTAAGCCTTGGCCATAGTCTGATCAGACAGAATATCAAAGGAAATATGTAACTTTTTGGTTTTTTCAAATATAATACAAATATCCTTATGAATCAAAAAATAATTACAGACAAATGACTAAACATAAATGATTAACACATGGAAATTGACCTTCGACATGACAACCACGACAATGGGAAAATGAGTATGGGGTTAATCACTTGAACACTTGTGAACATGCAATATTTCTACAAGGAAACTAGAGATGAAGAAATATTTTGATTTTACTTAGACGATTTGATGATAGGATGACAACACAAGTCGAGTTTTGGATGGGTACAATAATCGGCTCTGTCTGGGAACCATAACGTATAATTGTGACATAGGAGGACCTCATAATCTCTAGATTTTTCAAGTAGATGAGTGCTTTATTAGTTGGGCAATAGAGTCAAAACAAGCCTAAATCACTTAACAAAACACTTAACAGAAAACAAAACATTATGAAATTGGAAACAAAACACCTATAATGTGGAACATACAAAAATGCTCTTTTCTTGAGCGAGAATAAGGAAAATGAAAAATGTTACACAAAATAATTAACAAGTTCAAAAAAATAACAACCTCTCCTCCCGAGCTGGGAATTCTATCTTAATAGCACATAGTCTTCCGTCTTCTGCATTGTCTTCTCAAAAAGTCATGGTTCTAGTGGATAGACATGATCATGCAGCGAGAGTTCATGACAAACTGATTGATATGCATTATCTCAAGTAGATCATCTTCTTCCATAGAAAAGAACCTCTACAATAGGTGAAGGTACAGAACCTCCTTTTGAAGATATAAAGCAAGGTCATGTGGTCAAAGTACACTTGTGGGAATTGTAACTACCTCTATCGAACTTGACGTTCTTCATCCATGTCTTCAACATATGCAACCTTGAACTCAGTCGATGTGCCATCCTCTGGAAAAGGTTGGAGTTGCTCATATAGAATTTCCATTATTGGTTCTTGACTTACAAGATCCACAACTATCGACAATAGTGCATATAGTGATTCAAGTACCTCTTCACTATCCTCTTCAATCATGTCTTCATTCATCCAATCCTCAGAATCAGAATGTGATAGATCATCAAGATCTAAATCATAAAGCACCTGATCATCGTCAACGCAAACTTGTTGAAGAATGTCTTCTCTTGTTAGCTCACCTGGCCATCCGTCATCTTGAGTCTCCACAACATCCATCGAACAATCACCTTCAATAAATGTATCCTTGAAAACATGAATGCAAAAATATGGCAGCATCTCATTTTTTACAACTATACACTTCTCTTCCTCTAACATGTGGGTAGGATCAGGTACAGATTCTTCTAAGCTTTGTGTTTCTTCTTCTCGTGATTGATTGATTTCACATATGGAATATCTCACCACACACTTGTCGAGAATTTTTTATTTCTCCATATAATTCTTTCAGTGACCAAGATTGAATATTCCATGAGCTCTTCTCCTCGAACTTCTTCATCTACTGCAACTTGTGTTGATTTTATCATCATTGAAACATCGATAATGTCTTTTTCTTGTAGAGGTCCATGGGTAATATCAGAAGGTCTAGGAATATATTCTTCACCAATGTGTATGAAATCTGTTAGAGACAAGGATGAAGATGGGCTAAACTGCAAAAGATAATTTACAGTATCCTCTTCTAAAGATTCACTTTCCAAGTGATGCAAAAAACTATCAAGATCAGGTAAAGAATCTTCTATATGGTCTCCTGATTTGATGAGTGCCTCCAATGATGAATCATCTTCAACATGAAAATTTTCCTCTTACTCTAGTTGCAATGCTTCTTTGATGTCTTGAGTGAAAACACCAACTCCTGATGACCAAATCCTAGTCTCTGCTCCTAACATCGACTGAGATGGTTGATTATTAGCACTTGTGGAAACTTCTATCTTCAAAGTTAAAAATTCCTTAGAAAGAAAATCTCGGTCACCTCCTTTGATTGCATCTAACACAGGCTCTTCAAACCACCCTTCAAAAGAAGATAAGACCAAATTGGATTCACCATTGCTCTCTGCAGAATATCTAATTTTTTCCTCACAATGTTTCTCTTGAGAAGATTCTGTCACTTCCCCCTCAAATAAAATATGCAACACTTGCATTCCTTCAGGTTCCTCTTCCAACAATGCTCCTTCAGCCTTAAAGAATTGATGCAAAGTACGCAAGATTTCAACTTGAGATGATTATGCTTGCTCCATTGATAGATCTTGGCTATACAGACACGTTGATTTGCTTGAAACATGATTATGAAAATTATTCCTTTATATATTTGATTTACAATGGGTAAATCCCATTAGAGAGCCGCCATCAGACTCATCTAAAAGACTTTGAGGGTCATCCAAAAATCCTTGATTTTCATTTGATGCTTTTAAAACTTGCTTGAGTCTTCTCATTTCAAGATAATTTCTCCATCATGTTGGCTTATTGCGTGGAACATGCAGTATGTGTATGCAAAACAATATGGGTCCACCACATGCCTTGTGGGTGAAATAGGTTTATCACTGACATAGTGGATAAAAAAAATTGACTATGTAGAGGAGATGGGACTTGTTAAAGAGGTGTGACATTCAAAGGTACCAATGGTTTGATTGAATGTCTTTATATCTGTCCCGAGGTGATCAAATTATCTTCTAACTCAACAGAAAACTCTTGAGCCTCTTGCAATTCTGTTGAATTTCTTTTCTTGAGATAGAAATAGACTTCATGAGATTGTGCATTTGTGAAAGAACTGAGAAGGTTTTGTGATGAAGGATTTAGGGTGATCGTAACTTTGCCAACCAAATGGTTGAACCTGGCCATGAGCTCTCACATTGAATCACTTATGTCTTTCTAGCAAACAAAATGTGACTGTCTTCTGCAGGCTTGAAATGAGCAAGAATTTTCTCACTCGTTAACTCCCAACTCGTGATCAAACCAGAAGCAAGGTGATTAAACCAATTACCTATGGTACCTCGCAAGCTCTCCACAAATAAGTGAACTGCAATATCTTTGTGTGCAATGCTGAGAATCCCACAGGCAGTGGTGAAGGCAGAAATGTGCTCATCACGATGCTGCTTGCCATCACCATTAAACTTCGAAAAGAATTTCCTTGAACCTTCAGGAAGTTCATAGTTTTCTGTCAATGCCAATGGTCCGATCTGATTTCCCCATGATCAATGTGGTTGATTGTTGATGTGATTAGCGTCCTGATCGGCCATGAGAAGCCTTATGCTGAAAGTGGAAAAATTGAGTGAACTCTAGACCTTTTTGAATTTGCAATAGATAAGAAGGAGGTCTTATGTCATTTCCCCAGTAGAGTCGCCAAAAACTATTAGCATTTTATTTCACACCTTTCATTGTGAAAGAAAAACAGATAGATGTGCAATAGAACTACTCTTCAAATTTGAAGGGGAAGCTCCCTATAAAATAAAACTAACTTGAAACTATAGAATATGTAATCGCAATTTACAACCTTTATAGTGTTTTCAAGGGGTTTTCATACTTATGCTAAATACAACGGAAATATGCACTGGTTTTGCAAGGCATGGAAAGGATGAGATGCACATTTGATAGAGAAGCAAAGATTTTTGTGATTTTTAACTGGAATCAAAAACCTAGGCTACACACTTGCACTACTCAACTAAATTCAAAGGTTGAATAAGGCAAGTACACACATATCGGATTGGACATATTGAACAAACAACATGAGAACATATGATCACGAATGACTTCACTGTGACACAAAGTTCACAGATTCAGTATAGACACCACACATTGCAATAACACCCATTAGAAAAAACAAGCATAATTAATGTTCTTGAACAAGACATAAGAATCACAACTCAAACACCATGTGACTTAACAACTTCAGCATAATGAAGGCATGAGAATTGTCATTTTCATTGATGTTCTTTCATGAGTACAATTGATTTCTCTAACTTTGGTACTGAATACTAAAAAAATGCTAACTCCTAAAAAGCTTCAAAAAAAGCTAACTAACAATAAATTTGAATTCTAAAATCTAGATCTATACAATGTGCAAAAAGCACTTATTTATATAATTTGCAAAGCGATTGCATGAGAATAAATAACTGAAGTCTAACCTAGTTGACTACGGTTTGCATGACATGCAAACTTATTACATAATATTCGCTCCACTGAAACTGAATCAATGCAATTGAAGCTTAAATGAATATTTAAAACATGCAAACTTGATTTGAACTGAAGATCATAGTATTGCTTGTGACATGCTCCTTGTAAGATGATTTTTGACTTTGCATTAGATTATCATGAAAACTTCAGACTGATCATTGCATCCTTCATCGACTAAATAGGCATGTGAAAATGGTTTTGGAGGCATTTTACCTCTTGAGGCATATTTTCTTCTCTTCATGGGGAATTCTTTCTTCCTTGAATGGGTGTTTTGCTATGTTGAATTTTTAATTGGTGTGTAAGAAAACACCTGGTATGTTAGGCACCTTTTCATTATTTTGAATGAGAGCTTAATGTAACCGTTTCCTCCTAAAGCATTTTGAATGTTGATTGGGATCTTCATTTACTGTTGTCCTTAGTACTGACTGACTTTCATGAGATGTATTTTGCATATAGGCACTCTATAAGAGCATGATTTTCTTTGTTCTTTGAAGACATGGAGGTCTTTTGAGGTAATCTAGTAAGTGTGTCTCCCTTCTCAAATTGGTGCTATCTAAAGATCTAAAAGAAGGCATTTTCATGTTGATTTAAAACTTATTACATGATATGCAAACTTATTACATAATATTCACTCCACTGAAACTGAAGCAATGCAATTGAAGCTTAACTGAATATTTAAAACATGCAAACTTGATTTGAACTGAAGATCATAGTATTGTTTGTGATGTGCTCCTTGTAAAATGTTTTTTGACTTTGCATTAGATTATCATGAAAACTTCAAACTAATCATTGCATCCTTCATCAGCTGAATAGGCATGTGAAAATGGTTTTGGAGGCGTTTAACCTCTCGAGGCATATTTTCTTCTCTTCCTAGGGAATTCTTTCTTCCTTGAATGGGCATTTTTCTATGTTGACTATTTAATTGGTGTGTAAGAAAACTCCTAGTATGATAGGCGCCTTTTCATTTATTTGAATGAGTGCTTAATGTAAGCGTGTCCTCCTAAAGCATTTTGAATGTTGATTGGGATCTTCATTTTCTGTTGTCCTTAGTACTGACTAACTTTCATGAGATGTATTTTGCATATAGGAGCTCTATAAGATCATGAGTTTCTTTGTTCTTTGATGACATGGAGGTCTTCTAAGGTAGTCTGGTAAGTGTGTCTCCCTTCTCAAATTGGCAATATCTAAAGATTTGAAAGAAGGTGTTTTCATGTTGATTTGGGGAACCACTTCATCCTTTATCGGGCATTCTCACTTAGTAAAGCGCATGAGGAAGTTGTGAAAGTGCCTCTGCATTTTTATTTTTTGATTTTTTTTGTGTTGTCTATAGACACCCTAAAATGACCAGGTCTTCGAATCACTTGCATTTCATCTAATCTGTCACATCACCTGCATTTCAACGTTAATTAAATAATCTAATTATTTAATTAATTTCATCAATTTCTTCCAAAACTCCAAAAATCAACATTAATTAAATAAATTCTCTTTATTTAATTAATTTCATTAAATTTCTCTATATTCTTCCAAAATTAAATAATTTTTATTATTTAATTAAATCATAATTCTCTTTTAAATTTTAAATCTACATTAATTAAATAAATCCCATTATTTAATTAATTCATCACAAATCCTCTTATCTACAATTAAATAATTTACATTATTTAATTAAATCAATTATTCTTCTAAATTTAAATAAATCATGCAAATTTATTTAAATTGTCTCAATCCTCTAAAAATAAATAAAATCAAGTATTTTATTTATAATCTTTATATCTTATGTATTCTTTAAAATCATGCACAATATATTAAATAAATTTATTTATTTAATTTCAATTATCTTTCCAATTCCTCTAAAAATATCATGTTAACTCATGGGCACAATTAGTCTTATTTTTAGAACTCTAAAAAAGGCAAATCTAAAGTTAAGTTAATTGGCTTTAATTTATCTTGTTTTCATCAACTCATGAATTAGAAAAAAAAGCATTCTAATTTATGAAATCAAATCTATCTTTATAAAAAAAGCAATTATCTTAATAAAAAAATACCTTTTTGGAGTGACACATGTTGTGTGCACATTCAACATGAGTTATTTGATTTATCTCAACCATCCATTCTATGGATTTAATTCATCCATTGATCGATCATGTTTGAAACCTATATAAACCCCCATCATCTCCTTCACAAATCCTCTTCGATCACTTATTCTCAAGCATCCTTTACAGTGCTTTGAGCATACATCGCATTGTTGAGCACCTTACGATCTTTTGACATCGATCTTTTGAGCATGAATACACTTACATCTACTTGTTGCAAACATGGTTTTACAATGTTATTAAGCAATCCACATTCATACAAAGAGAACAATACAATTTAGGTGAAGTCTTTCTTGTTTTAATTTGATTTATTCATTGATATTGGATTTTTACTTAGATCTATCTCTTTATGTTATGGGTAATTGAGTTGTTATTATCATTGCTTTTTGATTTTATCATTCAACCTCTCGATTTTTCCTATACACATTTTGGCACGCTCGGTGGGACCCATGGTCCTGATTTAATACCAAATTTGTGGAATGTTTAGTTTGATTTCACAGGTTTTTTAACTCTTTGTCTAGGAGAGATTCAAAGATGAATTTTTGAGGAAGTTTGTTGGGCAAAAATGGAGGTCACAGTTGCATCCGGAGGGGTCAAGAGGTGAAGAAAAACATATAATTTGACCTATTTCAGTGCAGGTAAAAATCAGGTAAATTTTTTACCCCGGGCACGCACCCTGAGGTGTCACTGTGCAAATACAAGCTTTTTTTTTTAAAGAGAGTTTTATTTTTAGAAAATAAAAAAGCAAACTCCAAAACCCAAAAAAAAAAAAACCAAAAACCAAAAAAAAAAAAAAAATCATATTCGTACCTGACACCTGCGCAGGCGTGACAGAAAGTATGGTGTAACTTTTTTGCAGCATACCAGGTACTCTCTTTTCCAACAAATTATTTTCATGGTTCTATTTCTTTTAAGAAAAGGTTTTTTTTAAAGAAAAATCAAGTGTTTTTTAGTTTTTATTTCTTTTAAAAAAATAAAATAAAATAAAGGGAATCTATTTTATTTTTTATTTTTTATTTTTTATTTATTTTTAAATAAAAAAGATCCTCCAGCCCAGCAGCAGGTCACATCAGTGACTAGGTGCCAATCACAAGGGGCTAAGCCAGACCCCTCTTCATTGAGCATTTGAATCAAATAGGCAATTTTCAAACCTCATTATCTTGGTCATACCAACAACATAGCTGAGTATGAAGCACTCCTCATAGGTCTCAATACAACAGTTCAATGGGACATCACAGAATTACAGGTATATGGAGACTCACAACTAGTCATTCGACAGGTCACAGATGAGTACCAAACAAAAGATGAAAACTTGGTCCCCTACAAGTAACTAGTGGATGCCTACAAACCGCACTTTTCTAGCATCACATTTGAGCAAATTCCAAGAGAGCATAACAAGGCTGCAGACTCTATGGCCTCTGTGGGGTCATTTATAGACATGCCTGCAAACACACAGAAATGTGAATTCTTGATCGAGCAATTGTTGATACCAGTCGTCGATGCTCCAATTACTGAAATCATCTGCGAACTTATTGGTCCCAATTCCCATGGTACGAAGATATCTATGAATACCTTAAACACGGTACCTTTCCCTTTGAGTTATTTGCTACCCAATGCAAAACCTTTATCTGTCGATCCTCTCATTACACTATTCTGGGTGATACACTTTATCGCCGGAGTCTCGATGGTATCCTCTTACGATGTCTTAACGTGGAAGAAGTCGAAGCTACCTTACAAGATATACACGAAGGTGTCTGTGGCGCACATTCTACCGGTCCTAATCTTGCTAAGAAGATACTCCGCACAGGGTATTACTGGCCTACAATAGAGAAAGATGCTTTACAGTTTGCTAAGAAGTGTCTACAATGCCAACAACATGGAGATTTGATTCACACACCAGCTCATGAACTACAACCTGTGACTACTCCATGGCCTTTTTCATAATGGGGTCTCGACCTCGTAGGACAAATCCACCCATCCTCATCCAATGGCCACAAATTCATCATTATCGCCATTGAGTACTTCACGAAGTGGGTCGAAGCCATTCCCATGACATATATCATCGGCAAGCAAATAGCCAAGTATATCCTAAACTACCTCATTTGCTGATATGGTATTCCCCAAGCCATTGTCACTGATAATGGGAGACCATTCAAAAATCAATATATCCGTGCCTTGTGCACACAATATAATATCCAACATCATTTTTCCACTCCCTACTATCCGCATAGTAACAGCCAAGCCGGGGCTTCCAACAAAACCATTCTCAAAATCCTCAAAAAAATGGTCAATGAAGCTGGTCGTGATTGGCACCTGCAACTCAATCCCGCCCTATGGGCCTATCACACTAGTATCAGAACACCAACTGGTGCAACACCCTATGCCTTGGTCTATGGCTCTAAAGCCATCCTACCTATAAAGGTCGAGATCCCATCCCTCAGGATATCCATGCAGAACCTGATTGATGGAGAGGAGTATCGTACTTCCAGATTAGCTGAGCTAGAATTACTAGATGAGAGACGCCTTCCCGCACTTATCATCTCCATGTCTATCAAAACCGCCTCTGACGTAATTACAACAAAAAGATCAAAGAAAGACGGTTTCAAGTTGGTGATCTCATCTTAAAAGAAAATTAGAGAAATCAAGCATATAGAGAAAAGAAGGGCAAGTTCGAGCCTAATTGGTTAAGACCCTTTATTGTCACAGTAGCATATGGATTAGGAGCTTATACTTTAGCTCCACCTAACGGCATTCCTCTAGATGAGCCACTCAACAGTGTTCATATCAAGAAGTTCTATGCCTGATCCTCAGAGTATCCGGAAAAAAAAAAAAAAACAAACAAACAAACAAACAAACAAACAAAAATAAAATAATCCGTCCTCTGGTGAAAACCTAGCAAACAGGGGCCTTGGATAAGTACCATAGTGAAAACCTAGCAAACAGGTGCTATGTGTAGATTCAACATCCATCATCTATTGAATCATGTCCATTTCACAACAAACTTCATCCATCCATAATAAAACCATTGACCTTGTTTGCATTTCCATCTCCCTATCTAGAATAGCTTGGAAATTTGTCAATGTCCATTGTCGTCATCCCACATCTTGCTCTATCATCCATGGTTATCCTATGTCAGTCAACCATAACAACACCTCTGCTAGAATGGGGGCAACTCTTTCCTTAACCTAGGTCTAGGAGTGGATCCTTGTTCATGCTTCACAAAAACACAAACACTTCAAACAAAAAAATAAAAGCACATCAACCTTCCAAACAAAAACACAAGCACTTCAACTGTCTCACCGCAACGACAACACTTTTCCTACATCTTCACACAGACCAGAACTACATATCATCTCATTTCAATCTTAAGGTACCTTGATCCCATGGATATGGGTATGTAGGCAGTTTGGATTACGAAGGAAGTATCCAGTACTCAAGTACATAAGATCTCATCATTTCACCTTCCCAAGCTCAAACACCTTGACCCATCTCGTTACTCTACCCAGAACTACATATTATCATTTTTTTATCTTTCCTCGTAATGTGTCTTGATCCCGTGGATACAGGGTATGTAGGCAATCTGGAATACGAAGGATGTATCCAGTACTCAAGCACATACGATTTTTCATTCTTCACCCATCTCAATCCATTAACATTCCATCTTTCTAGTCTTCCGTTTATCACAATCCATTCACCTCAACTTGACTGACTCAAGCAACAAAACAACAAACACACGCATCCTTTTAAAACAAAAGTCCTTAACAAACCTGAAGCAAAGCAACTTACTTACAAAGTCATATATTGTCCTGCATATCGATTGCCAACATTAGCTAAATCAATTTCAACCAAGCAACAGATCAACAAACTTGTCTTTTACAAAATGTTCCATGATCGAGACTAACACATGCGTCTTATACAACATGTGGTATTTCCTAAAACCAGGCATTATCTTTTCAACAGATAACACCCTTTAACGGACACATCGCTCCTACGATAAGGCTGTTATCTTTCTTTTCCAATCTATCTTGAGCAACCTCTTTGGCAAGAGAATATGTTGGCTGAATGTTTACTTTGTAAGTCAGTCAATTTTCTTTTTGATTTATCTTTTTTGTTCCTTTTCCAATACTTATTCAAGACTACTTTGATCCATCTATAATCTTGGTATGTTGTGATACAGTACAGATTGGGGGCATAGTCATCGCTTTTGTGTGCCGTGTTTGAGGATTGATCTTTAGTATCTTTCTTAGCAGCATATTTATCTTGTGTGTGTTATGACCTAGCATATTACATATTAATATTCTTCTTGCATTTATGTATTGAAGATTATTTTATGTTCAAGACTAAGGTTCATTCACATGTACAACAAGGTTATATTATGTCTAAGGGATCTAAGATCAAACTGCTTGCTTACAGAGTCAACGTCCACGCACTTGGATATCATAGCACCTTGGTCTTTTATACCTTGGTAGCAAACTATCCACGTGCTATATCAAAAATAAGAATTGCTCTTTATAAACAATTGTGAAACCAATGCAACAAGTTCATTCATTTACACCATCCACTTTTCCATGGCCTTATATAGTTTTTCAAGCATAGATCAATCAACAGTCTTTCTCTTATATTCTCTTATGTCTACTTATTTCTATCTCCAACACAATCTTCTAGTCGAGCATCAACCCAGTTCTTCTGTTGATTCCCTGTCTTTCCTCTCGAGGGGGCATCCTACGCCAGCTACACTGGGGCATCTAGCTACACTGGGGCATCAAACTTGTATCATGTCTTCAACAATCATTTTCTTTGAAGCAACGCTATAAACTGCATTGCATCAAAGAGGGGCAAAATGTAGACACCCTAAAATGACCAGGTCTTCAAATCACTTGCATTTCATCTAATCTGTCGCATCACCTGCATTTCAACGTTAATTAAATAATCTAATTATTTAGTTAATTTCATCAATTTCTTTCAAAACTCCAAAAATCAACATTAATTAAATAAATTCTCTTTATTTAATTAATTTCATTAAATTCCTCTATATTTTTCCAAAATTAAATAATTTTTATTATTCAATTAAATCATAATTCTCTTTTAAATTTCAAATCTACATTAATTAAATAAATCCCATTATTTAATTAATTCATCACAAATTCTCTTATCTACAATTAAATAATTTACATTATTTAATTAAATCAATTATTCTTCTAAATTTAAATAAATCATGCAAATTTATTTAAATTGTCTCAATCCTCTAAAAATAAATAAAATCAAGTATTTTATTTATAATCTTCATATCTTATCTATTCTTTAAAATCATACACAATCAATTAAATAAATTTATTTATTTAATTTCAATTATCTTCCAATTCCTCTAAAAATATCATGTTAACTCATCTGCACAATTAGTTTTATTTTTAGAACTCTAAAAAAGGCAAATCTAAAGTTAAGTTAATTGGCTTTAATGTATCTTGTTTTCATCAACTCATGAATTAGAAAAAAAAAGCATTCTAATTTATGAAATCAAATCTATCTTTATAAAAAAAACAATTATCTTAATAAAAAAAAACTTTTTTGGAGTGACACATGTTGTGTGCACATTCAACATGAGTTATTTGATTTATCTCAACCATCCATTCTATGGATTTATTTCATCTGTTGATCGATCATGTTTGAAACCTATATAAACCCCTTTCATCTCCTTCACAAATCCTCTTCGATCACTTATTCTTAGGCATCCTTTACAGCGCTTTGAGCATACGTCGCATCGTTGAGCACCTTATGATCTTTTGACATCGATCTTTTGAGCACGAATACACTTACATCCGCTTGTTGCAAACATGGTTTCACAACGTTATTGAGCAATCCACATTCATACAAAGAGAACAATACAATCTAGGTGAAGTCTTTCTTGTTTTAATTTGATTTATTCATTGATATTAGATTTTTACTTAGATCGATCTCTTTCTGTTATGGGTAATTGAGTTGTTATTATCATTGCTTTGTGATTTTATCATTCAACCTCTCAATTTTTCCTATACACATTGTCCTTTAAAGGCGTGTCCAAGAAGTGCATCTAAAATGGGTGCTTTGCATAGCCACATTTGAATTTTTGCCAAATGTTTTTTTTTTCTTGTCTTCCCTTCAACGCGTGAGTATTTGAATACTTTCATACTGGCATTTTTACCCTCTACTCATTGTTGGCACCTTGTTTCTAGATAGGAGGCATTTGAAATGGTTGAAGACTCCTTGAGGCGTGCAAATCTTTGCAGGTGTGTTTTTTCTTTGGTTGAGTGGATCTGCCATTGAAATCTAGTGCCTCATTCTTGTTGGAGGTGTGTTTGATCCTTGGATGACGCTTTCTATCTCCCCTTGGTGTGTGAGGTTGTTGAAGTGTGCACCTTGAAATGCCTTCATGGCAGCATCTGTTAAAGGCACTTTGGCTTTTGTTGAAGCGCATGTGCTTCTTCCTAAGCGTGTGGATAGTGCCTTAGAGGCACTCCAAAATTCTATTTTGATTTTAGGTTTTTTACCAAGCGTGTGAAATGTAGATTTGAAGCACTATGTTTTAACCTCTTATTTTGAGATTTCTTTAAACTTTTATAAGGGAGCATGAACCTTTGTTACATAGCACACCTTGCAAAAAGCAAGCACTCTTTTTTATTTTCTTATTTATTTATTTTATTTTATTTTATTATTTTTATTTTTATATTTATTACTTTAAATAATATTAATTATTGACAAGATTTATTAATAATAACTATTAGAAAAATAATAATTTTTATTTAATATTCATATATATATTTAATTTTAGTTTTAGGTCCTCTAACACTAACAAAGACTTAATTTTAATTTTAATTTAATAAATAATTTATATTATTAATTATAAATAAAAATTTACGGACAAAATACAATAAAAACATGAACGTAAAATACAATAATTTTAATATCAATTAATTAAATTATTAATGATTAAATTATTAATTATTAATCAATCATGTTAAAATTTATAGAGAAATGACTCAATAGATCAACACACAAAAATTGACCTTCAACATGACGACCGCGACAATGGGAAAATGACTACGGTGTTAATGATTTGAACACTTGTGAACATGCAATATTTCTACAAGGCAACCAGAGACGAACAAATATTTTGATTTTACTTAAACGATTTGACGACGGGATGACAACACAAGTCAAGTTCCGGATGGGTACAACACATTCTTTAAGAGGAAAGGCATGACTTGATAGAAAAAGGTCCCCCAAAGAGTGATAAAGGTTGTTTTATGTTTCTCTTTAGGTGCAATGCAAATTTGATTATGTCCAAAAATATCATCCATGAGAGATAATTTCATGCCCTACCATCAAATCAACAATCATGTTGATATTAGGTGAAGGGAAGTCATCTTTAAGGCATACCTTATTGAACTGTCCCAAAAATCTATACACACTCTGATACTTAATGGTTTCTTACTAAAATATGCAATGTTTGATCTCCACTAAAAATAGTCAATGAGGTGAATGAACCCTACATTGGATTTTTTTGTAATTCTTCCTTAATAAGAAGGGCTACTTTGGGATGCATTTTTCTAAGCTTTTGTTTGACTAGTTTTGCATTAGGATGTACAACTAGGTTATGTACCACAAGAGACAAGTCCAAACCAGGCATGTTAGCATAAGGCCAAGAAAAAACATTTGAATATTCTCTTAGCAAGGAAACAAACCTCCTTTTCCTTAGAACCAAGCATGATTGTAATCTTGGTAAGTTTAGGATTCTCATCAATTCCTAGATCAACATATTTAGTTTCCTCTACAAGTAACATAGAATTGTCTTATATTTAGGATTCACATCAGTTCCCAGATTAACATCATTAGCTTCCTCTACAAGTAATGTAGAAAATACTTATAACTATGTTAGTGTTGGGGGAAGGTTGAATTCCTTGTTCAATAGTGCCTCAGAAAGGTTTTCACTATCAAACACATCTTTATCTTTACTTTTATGGTCCAAAAGTGCCCAAAAGAGGTTTTCACTAGAGGACTCAATTTTTTTTAAATTATGACTAAGGAATTCTTTTTGTTCCCTAAAGTATGTTGTTGCATCAAGATTGATATCAAAACCATTTTTGTGATCCCCTAATGGGATGTGGTCTCTCATTCCCATGAATTCTATAATTACTTCATCATTTTGAAACCAAATAAAATGATTTGTCATCTTGTTGGTCCCGGTCGATAAGGTCAGGGTGATTTAGTTCAAGGTAGATGGTTAGGACTGCAGTATCATTAAATACATTGATTGTGGAAAGGACATCATGAAGGCTATGAAGAGACACTATTTTTTCACTTGTGTCAGATGAATTTACTTTAGAAACCATCAAAATGTCACAAGTCTATTAGGTTTCTCATCAGGGGACATGTATCATAGCCCCCAAGTTTATGTATTATCATGTGCATGTATGGGTTCCAAGATCCCCTACTCATGAAGACACAGGCCTTTTCCTTGATATTTCATTATTTTACACATCATCTTAGTGGCAATGGGATATTGATTACTTGTATAATAGGGTGCTAATCCATCTTCATAAAGCCATGAACCATTGCAATTTTCAATAGTTTCTTCTCCAAGTAAACCTAAATTGACAAATGTTGTTGAACCAAACTGATATGAATTTGATGATTTCTTCTTATTCAAGCAGGCTTGCCATGTGTTTTGGGTGAAAGGGGAATCTTTCCTACATGAAAAGCATCTTGGATTTCGTACTCACTTCAACCTTTTCCAAGGATATTAAATCAAATCTTCGATGATGAGTTTTTAAATGTGGATAGAAGGTCATCAAGATATATATGGGAAGATAACATTTTTGGTTTAGATTTAATGGATATTTCTATGATTGGATAATTGTTGGCTTTGTGATATATACCCTCCATTTTACAATACTATAATGGTTGTAGATCTCCAGGGATTGTAACTTCCATGTCTGAGTGGGTGGACTTAAGGCATTTATGGAATGTGCATGGAATGGCCTGCATGGCATGGGGCCAAGGATGACTAAGAATGAAAATTCAAGATTAATGGCATGTAATAAGGTTTTTTGCATGATAGGCCTAACCATGATGGGAAGATGAATAAATCCTACTGATTCCCTCTCTAAATTATCAATTGATTTAATAGTTATAGTTTGGGGGTCCAATGCTTCCTTTGAGTGATCAAGGTATTTTATCAATTGCAAGGTATAGATATTTAGACCTGATCCATTAACTATAAGAATCCTCCACTTTGTGCTTAGTAATGAAAACTTCAATGTGTAAAGGGAGGTTGTGAGATTCTCCAACTGGAGGCATATCGTGTTGGTTAAAATTAAGGTGATGGGTTGAGGATAAGCGCCTAACAAAGCTTCGAAGTCATTTGGACCAATGTTGTTGGGGCCTTTTAATTCCTATATGTTTTTATAAAGGAAATATTTATGAATAGTGGATGTCTTGAGAAGATCCAAAATTTATATATGCACTAGATTTTTCTCAAGTTGTTCAATTATGTTATATCATTCCTTAGGCATAGGTAGAAGAGGCCCCTAGTAAGAAGGGTTCTCCATTTTAATGGTAGCAATTTGGTTAGCAATATGCCCCACAATTGCATTATGTGAATGGGTAATATTTTTAGTATGAACATTATTAGTATGATTTTTTTGACCTTGGTTAAGTTGTGTGTAGGACCGATCATGCTTTAGGAAAGGATCTTGATAAATCCCCAATTGTTCATTAGTTGACTAGACGCATTTTGTTCAATATCAATATTTTCATTATCAATGAGGTCTTGGACATAGTTATTGATTTTTAGATATCTATTGGTCGAGTGTCCTTGAACCTTATTGTACTCACAATATTCATGTTTCTTTATACCATGTTGGCATAGGCTTGTTCTCATCAAAAGGTTTAGTTTTTAGAAAGATTACCATGTTTGATCTTACCATTTTATGGAATACAACTTTTAATGGCTCCCCTAAGGAAGTGAATTATTTGCATTTAGTTTCTTGTGGATTTCCTATGGGAACTCAAATGGTAGTAGGATTTTGAACCACCTAAATATGTTTAGATTCAAGAACTCCATCATGAACCACATTCTTATTCTTGCTATAGAAATTAAGTTTAACAAATTGATTATCTTTGGAAAAGATCTTTATAACTCCCTTAACATGGAGGGCATTTTCTATTTGAACTCACTTTTCAATAATTTCATCAAATGTGGTTACTCAATGTACTTGGAAGTGGAAGGTCATCTCTTGGTTTAAATTAGCAGTGAAAATGTTAACTAATTATTTCTTAAGAATTGGCTATGGAAATCTACTAGCTAAGCTTCTCCATCATTGAAAGAATGAAGAGAATCTTTTACTATTCCTTTGTTTTGTATTTGATGTAGGTCCATCCTCTGGGCACCATGGAAATCTCACATAATCTAACTGAAACGACACAACTATATTCCTTGGGGGAGGGCCCATATATGGGCGTTTGCCTAACCCAACTTAACCACCCACCTAGGTGGGAGGAAAGTAAGCCCCCCCCCCACTTCAGTAGATTAGAACCAAGCTATATGTTGCAGCCTAAACCAGGGGGCATCAGTTTTGGCCCCCCATTTTCTATGGCTCGGTAGTCCCCCCTCCCCTCTCCTTTATAAGTTGGGTGGGTGGGGGGGGAGGCAGGTTGGCTCACAAAAGAGGGCCTGCAATTGACGTCAGGTGGGAAGAAGAGGTAGGGGTGGGTGGGTGGATGATAGTTAGAGAATCCTATCATTGGGAGATAGCTAGGTGGGTGGTTAAGTTTGGGGCAACTATATCCTCCCACTCGGAGTGGGTAGGTGGCCCCCAAGAGGTAAATGTTGTTGGGAGGAATAATATCAAAAATAGGGTCCGGGTGGGAGGCATATGCCCCCCACCCAACCCCCCACACAAGGGGACCCCTAGAGTATAGTAGGGCGCATTAATTCCATATCCCATATACATATTAACATTTGGAGGCAAGCGAGGACGGATGAAATGAATCCCGAGATAGGTATCCAAATAAAGAATGGGATAGGAAACCCCTCTCTACTCTAGGCTTGGCTTGTTCCTAATACGTATTAAAGACCTTCCCCCCGGGTGGGCCAATGAAGGTATATCCCAAATACAAGTGTAAGAATATCTACTATCGCTATCTCGATACGAGTCTAGGGCGATGCTGTATCAGAATTGGGCCTAGCCTAATTTAATAGGGTATGTACCTGCTCCTGTGCCTGTAGGACTTTTGTACTCACTATTATGTTGTTGGATTACTTGCATAAGGTTACATCTATAATAGGATATGTTATCGATTATAGCAAGCTACTGAAGCTTTTGATCACTAAACTCTGAATCTTCCTATCACGGATCAAGCTGAGTTTTTCTTCTGAATCACTAGGAACAGAATCTTCATCCCTATCCTACACATTATGATCTCGATCACGAGCATCACGAGTATCAGAATCTTAATCTCGATCTGGCATATAGAGTGACAGCGGTCGTTGATTCAATTGCTTTCTGTCCATCGACCGGTACTACTGGATATGTTATTATTGGCTATGGATCCGGATCCTCGGCGGGATGAAGAGCACCGTATATATAAGCAAGTAGATCAACCGGTACTAGGTCAACTAATACCACTAGATCCACTCACTACTGGTGCTGCTGGCGACCAGTGGGCTGCTGGGTCGACACGATCGACTGGAACTGGTACTGCTTATGGCTCTGCTGCTCCTGACCCTCCCGCTGCTCTTGGTGTTGTTAGCTATGGAATCAGCCATATAGAATAGTAGGGAGCTCTTGAACCGAAAGGCTTTCAAACTGACCAAGATGCTCTGGATAAACTCACTCGGTCAACCGGGTCTACCTCGTCTTCGCCTCTATTGAAATCTGATGGGTAAACGGGTTCGACTATAGAACAATAGGCAACTCATGAATCTATTGAGAAGGCTCTGCTCTAGGTGCCTCTTCACCTTGAGGAGAGTCCATTGCTGGCTCTCGGTCAAGCTATCGCCTATTGTTTCTTTAGCAGGATGCTGCCTCTTATGCTGCAAGATCAATTAGTAAAATAGGCATTGCTGCTGATTCAAGGTCAATGACTGGATCAAGGTAATCTATGAAGTAAACTAGGTCCACTACTGGAACAATATTTGAATCTCCAATGAATACTCCTGCCTACAGCTAGAACCACCTATGATTGCTCTATGAATGGAAGGGATATCACGGCCTCGAATTGCCTTACCCTCCCTTACTCGGAAGGGATGAGTAGGGTGCCCAAATATAGACTTGATCAACCACATATAGAACTAATATATTGCTGGCATAGGGATCTTGATC
Source organism: Cunninghamia lanceolata (assembly GCA_027924645.1). NCBI lineage: Eukaryota > Viridiplantae > Streptophyta > Pinopsida > Cupressales > Cupressaceae > Cunninghamia > Cunninghamia lanceolata. The sequence goes on along the minus strand of BSBN01000354.1, from coordinate 7,450,077 downwards.
TTACACTAGATCCATTTATGGAATCAATGGAATCAATGGATCTTCAAGGAGCAACTATCAGACCTGCAAATTAAAATGGAGAGAGGACAGCAAGAGTTGGGCGCTATAAAACAAGAAATAAAGCAACTGAAATCTGCAGACAATAGCAAGGCAGAAATGACAACTGGAGGAGACTCAACACAGATGAAGGAGTTCCAATCAGTTATGGTTGATTTCGAAGTAAAAGAGAATCAATTAAAAGTCCAAATAGAAGAAGCTAAGTCTTGGTCACAAGTTGTAAGTAGGCCTCTAAAAGACCAAAAAGAAATTTTTGAGAGACAAATAAAGATCCAAATAAAAGAAGAAAAAGACAAACAAGACAAGGCAATCAACATCATTATCAAAGGTTTGAGAGATTTCGGTGAGAAGGAAAGAACCGACATTTTTGCAAGGGACTTTCTCAAAGACAAGTTGAAATGGACTGGTGTTATCCAACAAGCTCACAGTTTAGGAAAGAAGCTTGAAGAAGGTAGAAATAGGCATGTTCGTGTTGTCCAAAGAAGCTTAGATGATAAGAGCATGATTTTAAAGAACAGGGGGCAGCTTAGAGGATCTAACATATTCTTAGATGAAGATCTAACATTCGCACAGCAGAAAGAATGAAGGAAAGAGTGGGAGAAATTGAAAACAGCGAGAGAGGATGGAAAGTGGGCATGGTTGAAAAACGGGAAAGCCCAAATCAGCGAGAGATTCTCTCACAAGAAATAGGGACTTGGGGCCCCACTCGAGTATTTACACATAGTAAGTTGGAACTGTAGAGGATACCCATGGAGAACAGGACCGGGTTTGGGGCCCATAGCTGAGGGGAAGGACATGATTATACTTACGAAGACTCACAAACATGATGGTTGTAAAGTTTCGAACTTCGAAGGATTCGAGAAAATTTCAATATGGAACGAAAGGACCGAAACAGGTAAAGGACATGGAGGGATCACGATGCTAATTAAAGAGATGTGGGGTGGAACCGTGAAATTAGAGAAAGAGGTTCCGAAAAGGCAGTATATTTGGTTGAAAATAACTGATAAGGAGATTACGATCAGATTGGTTGCCTGCTACTTTGCCCCCAAAGGGTCAAAGTTTTACAAGAAGAGGAATATTGACAGCGAGGACCCTTATGCTTCGTTAAAAAGAGACATTTCTACTTTTAGCAATTTAGGGGAAATTGTCCTAATAGGGGATTTTAATGCTAGGACAACGAATAATCAGTCTCTTCAGCTGGGTAGTGAGAAAGGAGGGGGCAGCAATCCGTTATGGTTAGAGGAAGGTGAAAGCCGATTATGGGGTAGAATCTCACAGGATGGGAGAGGATGTGTGAACCATTTTGGAGCTAAATTATTAGGTCTTTGCAGCCTTTTCAACTTGGTTATTTGTAATGGCACCAGCGCGTGGCCTAGATCCGGGGGTATCACTTGTAAGACATGCAATGGCCAAAGTATTGTTGATTATGTTATCTGCTCTAGGATGGGTACCTCCAGGCTATTAGAGTTTGACATAGGAGAAAATCCTACGGAGCTAAAATCTGATCATATGCCTCTCTGTGTGAAGTTTGGCTTCCAAAAAGACATACAAAAAGTTAGGCCAGCTCAGCAAATTCAAAAGCAAGACTACACACAGCGTAAAATCAGGGTGAACAAAGAAAATCAGGAGACCTTTGTTGCAGCATTGGGGCAGCACTTACAAATGTTAAAAAATAGCAGAGGATGCAAAGATTTGAACAAGGATTCGGGAAACTATGTGGACAGCAATATGTTGGTCCCTTTAATTCACAAGGCCCTAGAGGCATGCAAGAGGTCTAGGCCTAAGAAAAATTGGTTTAACACTTTCTCGGTCAACCCATGGTTTGATGATGAGTGCAAGGAGGCTAAAAGATCTGTCAAAAAGATTGCAGCAAGCAAAGAAAGCAAGAAAAAGTATGAGAATTTGATAAAATCCAAAAAAGAAAGATATGTAATATCTAGAAGAAAAGAGTTGATTTCCTTGAGTAAACACAATCCAAAAGGTTTTTGGAGGGAGATGCAGCAAGAAAGAAATCAGATTGAAAACAACATCACAGGAGATCAATGGTTAGGATATGCGAAGCTTCTCTATGAGTGATCGCTGGAGAAGACCTAACCTCTGATAACCAACACAGAAACTGATCTCTTCTCAGTAGAAGACATCAAGCAGGGAATAAAGAATTTAGCTAGTGGCAAAGCTCAAGACATTGACGAGCTGCAAGCTAAATTTTTTAAGTGGGGGGTTAATCACCTTGCCCCACACATCAAAATGATTTTTAATGACATTTTGAAAGGGATTTTTCCTGTTGAGTGGACTACTAGTGTCGTTATCCCTCTTTTCAAGAGTGGTGATGTCAATAATCCATCCAATTATCGAACTATCATGGTCAATCCTCTCCTTGGAAAGCTTTTCGAGAGCTTGATTGAACGCAGAATCAGCAGTTGGGCAGAAAAGGAAGGAAAAAGAGCGAGAGGACAGGCTGGTTTTAGACCAAAACACTCTACCATAGACCATTGCATCACTCTTAGACATTTAGTTGAAAAAGTGTGGGACAAGCAAGGTGAGGAAGCCTTTTGCTGCTTCATGGATTTCAAAAAGGCCTTTGATACAATGCCTAGGGACAAACTTTGGAGCAAAATGGAAGATCTTGGGGTTCCAGAGGAATATAGGGCTGCTGTTCACAAGCTCTATGAGCAGGTTAGAGCTAAAATCTGAACTAGAGAGGGTATGTCAGAGTGTTTTGGTAGTGACATTGGGGTCAAGCAAGGTTGTCCCCTCTCTCCCACTTTGTTCAGCTTATACATCGACAAACTGGAAGAATGGTTACAAAAATCTGCAGGCGGGGGTATCCAGTTGGCTGATTTTGTGGTGAAGCTACTTTTATATGCTGATGACCTTATTATGATTGCAAAAACTGCCCAGGGTTTGAGAGAACACTTGAGGGCTTTAGATCTCTTTTGCCAGGAGGTCAGAATGCAAGTGAACACTAGTAAGACCAAGATTATGATTTTCTCTTTTAAAAGGAAGCAGCGGCAACTCAACTTCATTTTTAATGGGAGCCCTTTGGATATCGTAGAAGAATACAAGTACTTGGGAATTGTTTTCCACAACAGGATGAATTGGGATACATGTAGAACGCAAAGGATCCAAGGAGGTTGGAGGGCCTCTTATTTGCTCCAGAATAGGTGTAGGAAAGCGGAGCTCTGGGATTGGAAAACCACGAAAACTCTTTTTGGGTTGTTAGTCACGTCGGTTATCCTCTATGGGTGTGAGGTTTGGGGAAATAGCTTGTCAAATCACAAGTGGAGACAATTAGAGAGAATACAAAAGCATCTTATTACTAGTAATCTTAAGGTCAAGGCTACGGTCCCTTATGAGATTATGTTAGCTGAGGCGAGCTCATTCCCGATGGAGGCATATGCTATAATTCGATTGATAACGTACATAAGGAAGGTGGAGAACATGGGAGAGCAACGATGGCCTAAGGTGGTGGTGGAGGAGGGGTTAAATTGTAGAAAGAAGACTTGGATGAAGCAGAACAACAAGTGGCTAGACAAGTTGGATATTAGGCTCCACGAATGTCCTAAAACTAAAGAAGACATTAAGAAGTTTGTGTTAGAAAAGTTCAGGACTGCCATGTGGACTAAGCAGATTGGCCAGAAAAAATCATACTATGTCAAAGAGTTCAACCCCACATGGGAACATGGGGAAAAAGCCTACTTGCATGCCACTCTTAAAGGTAAAGCTAGGATTCTAATGGCGTAGTTGAGGACCGGTTCTCATCATTTGAGTTGCGAAATGGGTAGATGGATGGTCCCCAAAGAAGAGTGGGAAAACAAGATCTGCATCTTTTGCAGCAAAAAAGTGGTGGAAACTGAATGGCACTTCATCTTTGAATGTGATGCCTATGAAGACATTCGGAGTCAATATGAAGACAACCTGAAGGTGGGCAGTATTATCGAGATCTTTGAGGAATCAAGGCTACACATAATTGCAGGTTTCTTGGTTAAAATTCATGGCAGGAGAAGTGACATCAAAAAGATCTTGAAGATTTCTTAGGGCTGCGGCTTTTGGTCCCTTAGGCTGCTTGGTCTCGTGGACATCATTAAAATCTATTCATTCATTCAACTGTTGGGTCTTCGACTAAATCAGGATCCCCCATAAATGTCGAGAGAGCACTTGCTTTCATTCGATAAACTACTTTCGCTCTCTATGCTACCATAGCCTCCACTTGCTCTATTCCTACCGATGGGCAATAGCTATCCAACCCTTAAAAAAGCATGGGGCTGGATGCTTGCCATACCATCCAATTCCATCCACATGCATAACAGGTGGAGAAAAGACAGCTCCCATACAATATTTTTGATAGAAGATTTGTAGGCTCTAGGAGGTAGGGAGAACAGCACCAGAAATGTTGTCTCACACCGTAAATAAATTCACGCCAAAATTTAATTAAACTCGTGGTTTGTTTAATTTATATTATTATTATTATTATATAATTATATTTTATATTATAATATTATATAATTATTTAATGTTTGGATTTTTATTATTAGTTTATATTATTATATTATAAAAATTTAAACATTATTTTTATATATTATTTAATTATATTATATTAGTTTGGATTTAATTATATTTAATAATTTAATTACATTTAATGTTTGGATTTTTATTATTAATTTATATTATATTATTATTATTATTATTTTATATTATATTATAATTATATAATTATACTTTTATATTATAATATTATATAATTAATATTATTAATATATAATTAAAATATAATAATATAATATATAAAAATTCAAACATTATTTTTATATAATTATTTAATGTTTGGATTTTTATTATTAGTTTATATTATATTATTATTATTATTATTATTTTATATTATAATATTATATAATTAATATTAATAATATATAATTAAAATATAATATTATAATAATATAAATAATTATAATAATAATATCAAAATAAGGAGGCCCAACACATTGTGCTCAAGGTGAAAGAGAAGATGTCTCATATAAAATAAAGTTGTAATAACCACCCTTGGTTACTAGTAAATTTTTTTCTTCATACAGATTCTAGTTTTTTTATTAAATCGTAACACATCCCATACCTTAGTAACCTATCTAGATACTTCATGGAACATGAATAAATGAACAAACTAATTAACATGTTATAGTTCTTAACTTGCCTATTGATATTTGTGCACATTAAATTAAGGCACCATATAGTTCTATATCTTTATATAATTTGTTCCAATTTAGAAGTGTTAACTCTATAACCTTATTAATCCATGGTGATGCCAACAACTCTATGCCACAAACTTACATTCTTGCACTAAATAGGATAAGCTCTCTATATCATGACATATCCCTAGATCTAGACCTATTCCTTAAGGATCCAAATCTTTGGAGTTACAATATAAATAAAATTAAATGGAATTTGGAGTTACATTATAAATAAAAATTTGGAGTTACAATATAAATAAAATTAAATGGAATTTGGAGTTACATTATAAATAAAAATTTGGACCTACCTTGTAGTGGTTTTTTTTTTATTCATGGGTAAACGCTTTTGGACCTCGTGACCATCTTTACCGCAACGAAATTACTTAGCCAATCGAGCCAGGGCCCCTGCCCGACCTGCCTTGTAGTGTTGTTATTATAGTATTTGTTTAGTTGTAATTTTTCTTTTTTATTAGCTATTGGTTGTATATAGTATTTGTTTAGTTGTATATAGACAAATTGCATTCCAATAATTAAAAAACTATTGTTTTTAGAGTTTTGAAATGTCTTGGGTATATAAAATTAAAATCTCAAAAATAATCTAATTTGGTAAAAATAAAATAGGACTAAAATATTTCTTTGACTATAAAACTAAACTTTACAAAGTCTATTAAATAACACAAATATTTCCTTAAAATGTAATTGAAGAATAAAATAAAATATGTAATAACATGGTGAAATATTTATGGTGATACTATAGATAATTTTAACTTTTAACTAAATAAAATTGAAATCCTAAATTTTTAACTCTTGAGTAAATAAAATTGAAATCTCAAACATAATCTAATTTCATAAAATAAAATGTGTAGAACCCTAACCATAGTTGGGTGTGGAGAGATTTGAAATGTCTGCAAAAGATATTAAAATGTAATAATATTGAATACTATTACAATTTAAAATGCATTAAAATATTATAAGTTTGAAAAATAAAGATCACTATAGTATTTTATCTTAGTCACTTAATTTTTTGTTTAAGTAATAATAGTAAGTACTTTTAGAGAACATGACTTTAATTCTTTTAATTAATAGTAATAATTTTTTCTAAAGATAAATAATTGTTTATCATTTCAAATTTGTAACTATTATATTTCCATAACTAAATTTATAAGGAAAATTTTATAAACTCGTTTTGAAATGTTTTGGGTAAATAAAATTGAAATCTCAAAAATAATTTAATTTGGTAAAAATAAAATAGCACTAAAATATTTAGTTAGCTATAAAACTAAACTTTAATATTTGTATTATGTGAAGAGACTTGCCCTAGTTGAGTGTATAGAGATTTGAAATGTAATAATATTAATACTATGATATATTGTTTGAAGAAGAAACTAAAAAATGTAATAACATGGCGAAATATTTTTCATGATACCGTAGTTTTTTAACTTTTTAATAAATAAAATTGAAATACTAGATTTTTAACTCTTGAGTAAATAAAATTGAAATACTAGATTTCTAACTCTTGAGTAAATAAAATTGAAACCCCAAAATAATCTAATTTCATAAAATAAAATGTGTAGAACCCTATATTTTTAATAGAATTATTAATATTATAACTTTGTTCCTTTAACAAAAAATTAAATTCATAGAAACTATGATTCTTCCCTCTCATAATTATGGCCATCCATTTAGGCATGACTTAACTAGTGGGAGACAAAATTTGTGCTCATAATTTATTTACTTGCCACATCCTCCCCTCAAACCAAAATTCTCTCCGCATTTATAGCTTTTTGACTCTCTGACAATTCGTGGAGAAGAGGTCATTTTTTTCAGTCAATGACAATACAGATAAATGATTTTTCAATAATTTTTTGTTAAAAATTTATCATGTTGGCATAGGAAAAGTACAAATTTAAATAAGTGAGAACTACTTGAAGCAGGTACTAATAAAATTAAATGGAATTTGGAGTTACATTATAAATAAAAATTTGGAGTTATAATATAAATAAAAATTTGGAGTTACAATATAAATAAAATTAAATGGATAAGTAATGAGTAAAAATAAGTACTTATTTCCTGGTAGAGAAGAAAGAATCCTACGGATTCTATCCTTTGGGAAAGGCTCCCTACCTTGCAATATCTTGGGCTGCCATTAGTAAAAGGGATCCTCCCTGGCAACTCTTGGGATCCTCTTTTGGAAAGGATAAAGGCTAGACTAGAATCATGGAAGAGCAAGTGGCTTTCGTGGGCAGGGAGACTGACTCTCATCAAAACAGTCCTAGCAGCTATCCCTATCTATATGATGTCCTGTTTACCTCTGACAAGTAAAATCTATAAAGAATTAAATCAATTGCTGAGGAACTTCTTTTGGAAAGGACCATCGGCTCAGTTTAAATTCCCACTGGTCAAATGGAAACAAGTTTGCGAATAGAAAGCAAAAGATGGGGCTGGGGTGAAAGACCTTTTAAGGCAAAATCAAGCTCTTGGGGCAAAGTTGGTCTGGTTAATTCATGATAAGCCCAACCTTAAATGGGTAAGGTTGTTAAGGAAAAAATACTTAGACAGGGAAGCGCTCAGTATTTTCACTTCTAGACAGTTACCAAATGGCTCCAGGTTATGGAACTTTATTAAGAAAAGCAGAAATTTAATAAGAGATCACCTCACCTGGGAAATCAAGGAAGGTAGGGAAGCCAGGTTCTGGGAGGATTCTTGGGAAGGGTCCCAGGCTCTAGCAAGGTGTGAAGACTTGGCCCCCATAATTATAGTTACCAAACAGGAGTGGGGAGAGAAAGTATGCAATTATTTATCCTTCCCTCCAGATAACAGAGATTACCCACATGGAAAAGTATTCGGGGGTTGGGATTTGAGGATGACCTGATTTCTAGGTTTGACGATGAGTTGACTAAACGTAACATAAGGTTTAGAAGAGGCAGGGATAGACTAAGGTGGAATGCCTCTGCTTCTAGGGAGTACTCGGTAAAGGAAGGGTACAAGGCCTTAGCCGATTCAATTGAGCCCTTAGGCTTGAACCCATCTAAGCTTTGTTAGCATAAACAATGCCTTTGAAGGCAGGTGTGTTTCTATGGATTGCTGCTCAGGGCAAGGCTTTAATAGCAGATAGGCTGAGAAGGATGGGTTTTGAGGGGCTTTCACGGTGCTCGTTGTGTGGCAAAGTAGAGGAAGATGGAAATCACTTATTCCTACATTGCCCTTTCACGGGGAGAGTTTGGCAGTGGTTGTGTCACAAGTTTCAGTGGATGTCTGCTGCCTCCAGAAATTTGATGGAATGGTTGATAGCATGGCCCCTGCTACACGAGAAAGCGATGTTTGGAGGTCTTTGGATTGCAGCTCCTTCCATCCTGATTTGGGAAATTTGGAAAGAACGGAACAGGATAATCTTTCAAGATAAAGAAATGCATTGGTATTCTCTCATTAATAAAATTGAAGCTAGCTTAGTGGAAGTGGTCAATTCCAGACTTACAGACCGAGACCCAGCTCACCTCCTATTTACAGGTTGGGATGCAGAAATGGTTAAAAGTTGGAAGGGGCTCTCCCTGGCTTCCCAAATTGGAGAAGGAGGAAATAGAACGAAAAGAGCCATGGAAAATATTAGATGGTCCCCCGAGAGGTCGGATGGTTAAAATTAAACTTCGACGGTGCCTCGCGAGGTAATCCGGGCCCGTCAGGGGCAGGATGCATTGTTAGGAACTCGAAGGGAGAAGCGGTGGGTAAGATAGCTGCCCCTCTCAGAATTGGCACCAATAACGAGGCAGAGTTACAGGCATTACTCCTTGGTGTGCGGCTGTGTAGGGACCTTAATATCAGAAACTTGGAAATTGAAGGGGATTCAATGTTAACCATCAATGGATTGAGGAGTAAGAAATTAATTAACTGGAGACTGCAAGCTATTCTGGATCAAGCTTTGGAGTTGGTAGAAGGATTTCACAGGGTCACATTCAATCATATTTTGAGGGAAGGAAACCTAGAAGCAGATAGTTTATCAAATTTTGGGGCAGACGGGATCACGATCAGAGAAATTCTCCCTATGGAAGGACCTTTAGTGTGAGTAAGGCTTGTGGGAGGTAGGGAGGGAGCCTTGCCACACCATCATGGGTGGCAAGGCTGAGGCATTCATATCAGAATGCTGACCCATGACGGCACGAGCCAATGGGAGATGGTGGTTAAGGCTCCTCAGTGATTAGATACAGCACGGCAGGGTTTCATTATGAGGAACGCCTTCGAGATCCTTCGATGATAGGCTATTAAGGAAGGCAGTTTTTAGTGTTCTGCAAATCCTTTCTAAGTTTTTTGCAAATGTCGTCCCACTTTGCCATAATCATCTCAACCTATGCCATTCGTTGTGGAGGGATGGACACTCCCATTCGACTGGTCAGCACCAAACGGCAAATGGCTTTCTTGCGAGGAATAACTAATCTTCGCTTATAGAGGATGCTGAGAAGGTCGGAAGGGCTGCTGGTGGACGCGGTGAAGCTGATGCTGGGAAAGGCATTCTTGGAAAATGATGAGAGATATCGCGTAGACACGGACATTTCCTCGCGAGTCCTGGCTATGCTAATGGAGATGGAATTGGCGAAGGCAAAGGCGGAAACAATTATGCGTGGCTTATTCTATCTTGAGCATCTAGGAGAACTGGGGAAGACTTTGCAGTTTGCTCACCTGGGTGTCGGTGTTCCTCGCCCCAAGGACTAGAAACTCATGGTGGATCCTGGGGCAGTGATCAAAGTATATCCCTTCATCCTGGATGCCAAGGGCTTTGATCTGATCGTGCTGAAGGACCAGGCTTCGTTTGCAGTGGAGTTCATCAGGAGGCTGTTGGGGTTGGTGGAGACCGAGGACTTCCAGTGGATGGAAGATTTCAAGAGGAAGATGGCAGAGTATGCCAATTAAGTTCCACATTGGATAGAATAGTATGGCTTCCTTTTGGTTTTATGAAGCTGTTAGTATGTAGGGTCAATTCGTGGATACAATAAATGTTTAAAGTTTAGTATGTTTATCTATAGCTCCGACCCTGCGTGGTCTCCTGGTAGAAGATTATAGGCTAGAATGGGAATGGTCTGAAACTTTTTGGCCAGCCATGGAAGGGCTGAGGACTGTAACTCTTTTTAAATAATATAATATTATCTCTGATTACGAATCAAAAAAAAAAGTACTTATTCAAAGAGATGGGATTTAAGCGAATAGATAGAGAATATAAATTAACAAGGGAGTAAGGTTTTTTAGATACAAGATAAAGTAAAGAGAGGAGTAAGTAAATGAAGTGAGATTAAATAATTAAAGGTAATACAATATATAAATAATAAATGATAGAAAATTTAAGATGGAGTGAACACGAGATAGGTAATAAAATTGAAGAGATGAAAGAATGAAATTATATGATCAAGGTTTTTGAGTGATTGCTTGTTGATCTTATTTTATGAGATGATTGTTTTAGTGATAGACCTGACACTCATATAGGGTAGGTTTGTAGCCATCAAATACTTATTAATATTTTATTCATGTTCCATGAAGTATCTAGATAGGTTACTAAGGTATGGGATGTGTTACAATTTAATAAAAAAATAGAATCTGTATGAAGAAAACAATTTACTAGTAACCAAGAGTGGTTATTACAACTCTATTTTATATGAGACATCTTCTCTTTCACCTTGAGCACAATGTGTTGGGCCTCCTCATTTTGATATTATTATTATAATTATTTATATTATTATAATATTATATTTTAATTATATATTAATAATATTAATTATATAATATTATATTATAAAATAATAATTATATAATAATTATAAAATAATAATATAATATAAAATAATAATCATAATCATAATATGATTATATAATAATAATAATATAATATAAACTAATAATAAAAATCTAAACTAATATAATATAATTAAATAATAAAAATCCAAACATTAAATAATTACATAAAAATAATGTTTGAATTTTTATATATTATAATATTACATAATTATATTATTATAATATTATATTTTAATTATATATTAATAATATTAATTATATAATAATATAATATAAAAATATAATTATATATTAATAATATTAATTATATAATATTATAATATAAAAATATAATTATATAATAATATAATATAAAATAATAATAATAATATAATATATATTAATAATAAAAATCCAAACATTAAATAATTATATAATATTATAATATAAAATATAATTATATAATAATAATAATAATATAAACTAAACAAACCATGAGTTTAAATAAATTTTGGCGTGAATTTATTTAGGGCATGAGACAACATTTTTGGTGTTGTTCTCCGTACGTCCTGGAGCCTACAAATCTTCTATCAAAAATATTGTACAGGAGCTTTTTTTCTCCACCGTTATGCATGTGGATGGAATTGGATGGTATGGCAAGCATCCAACCCCATGCTTTTTTTAGGGCTGGATAGCCATTGCCCTACCGATGAGCTGGGTGATAGCAGGATAAACTGAAATGGGTTCGCAAGGGTTGGTCCACCCTGCAAATAGCCAATGGGTTTCACGTATCCCATAATTAATAACTAATGATCATGTTATATCGTAGTAGAGGCATCCGCCCTCGAGTGGGTTGGAGGATTATAGTTGGGCATGAGGGAGATCTATATAGAGGGAGGTGGGGGCCCTAAGAAATTGACAGTTGGTTGCCTATGCCCCCACCCAGAATAGCCCAGGTGGGTGGAATAGAAAGTTTCTCTTTTGAGGGTTTCCTAGAACCCTCAGAATAGAAAGTTGATGGGTGAGTGGGAGCCCCTCTTTTCTATTATTGCAAGGGCATATCCAATTGCATTTTGGTATCCACCATCCCGTCTAGATCCGATCAAAGAGGAAGTCTGGGATGGAGAGGAGAAAGCACCAGTAGTGATTGACCAGGTATCTCGAGTAGCTAGAGCAAGGATGGAAGCAGTTCAACCTACATTTAGAGACCTAGTGATAGATTTTGTTAATTAAGCTACGAGTTCACCCAATCGATCATCATAGAGCTACGTGCTTCCTAAATCCACCAAAATTTTAGGATAACTTTGTATCACAACTCCATCATCCATCTGCAATTCCATCATGATCAAGCCCTAACTATTGTTCCCACCCCCTGATTCATCAATTCAACATTGATGGGCGTTGGGCAACAATAGTTCCACTCCTGGTGGCAGGCCCAATTTCGGTTCAATATTATTGCTTGGTAAGTGTGGGACAGATTCATTGGTACCCGTCTTACCACGGAAATCTTTGTCATGTCTAGAAAAGTGGAATTTGTGGTTAAGTTCAATAGTTTGTGTGTCTGCTAGTTTATGGTTAATGGTTTGTGAGGAAAGTTAGTGCATTTCACACATTGAGGATTTGGATTTTGTAGTTTTCATGGTAGATTTGTTTATAGTTGTTTTATCTGGTGGTAAAGTTTCAAAATGATTGGATGAGTAAAAGTTAGTAATTTGTCTTAAGAGTGTCTACAGGCTGGTAGTGGCTGGTAGTGTGTTGAGTTGGGACAGTTTATGCTTGCAAAAGGCTATTTTGAGTTTGAACCAAAAGATGAATATCTAGGAAGGTTGTAATAATTGTTGAGGATGTGTCTGGTGCATTACATGGAGATTCTTCAATGTTTAACCATTAGAATTTGTAAGTTTTTATAATAGGCCAGTGACATATTTCATATGATTTAAAGCTTTGCACCATATTTAGGTTGACTTAGATCATTTGGGAAACCTGAGGAGGCTATATATACTTAGTTGAGAATTCTTAGAAGGCAAGTGAAGAAGACATGGTATGGTCTAAGGTTAGAGAGTAAGTTTTGGCGGCAAGGGGTGAGGCTTGAGAGGCTGAATAAAAGTACAAGGAATATGATGCGGAGTAAATTCAAAGGGAACGTCAAGGGGATTAAGTGGATTTAGCAAGTTCTTGAAGTGGTGTTTTCATCGTTTAGAGGTTATGTACATGTAGGAAGCCATTGTGGCAACTATCCATTTCTAAATCTTGTTGTAATTAAATGGCTACAATATAGCATTTAAGAGGGCTTATTGTGGCAAGTTATGTGGTTGTAACATGGTGATAATCATGCAAACTTATATTAATGAGTATATTGTGTGATTTGTGTGTGTTTTTAGTGTTGGTTGCGCAGCTGGACAGTTATTTGATGGGCCCTCCTACCATGATTGCTTTAGTATTAAATAGATCCATCATTTTGAGTTCATGTTGCATGTTGTATGATAAATGTTTGACAAATTTATCAACCAATTTAGAAAAGAAGGTAATAGATCCTTTAGGAAGGTGTAAAGACCACTCTAATGCTTTTCCTCTTAGGCTTCATGGGAGTAACCTAATTAGGTAAACATCATTGTAAGAAACCTTTCGACATGCCATAATAAAAAATTTAACATGTTCCCCATGATCCCCCTTTCCTTTATGCTTGTTAAATTTTGGGATTTCCAAATAAGGAGGGAAAGGGGTTTGCAACATAGATCGGTCAAAGGAGTATGTACATAACTCCTCAAATTTGTATTTCTTGTTTTGATTTTAGGATCCTAGTTTTAGTCGTTGTATAATGTCTTTCATGTTATTCCATTCTTGAACAAATGATGGGCTTGGGAATGACATTGATGATTGGGTAAAATTATTTTTACATGATGATTGTTGGTTTGTTTGTTTTGAGGTTAAGGGACCTATATGTGCCAAGTTTGTTAGTTGTCGGCTTATAAGTTGCAATTGGTCACTCATGAGTTTGTTTGTATCTGAGTCATGTTAGATAGTTTCCCCTTTTTGGTCATGGAGAATTTTAGGATTTTCCATTGAAGGTTTCTCTTTGCCCATAAAGATTGTGATTACTAGTAGTGGCATGTTCCTTAGAAGTATCTTGGCTAATGAGATTGGTCAAATCATTATGATTGTACTCTTTAGGAATTTTTGCTCCTACCTCTAAAAGTTGTCTAAGGATCTCATCTCAATTTTTAAAGAGGTATTATTCTACATGGTAATGACCTTGTTTGGATTTAAATTCAAGTCATCAATACTTTCAAAGGTCTCACTTGTTGGAGTCTGATATTTTACCCTCACAGCCCATTAGATCCTACAAAATAATGATATGCCTTCTACAAGAGATTTTGATGGGGCCAAAATGTAATAATATGTGTGTGCCCAAAAGAACTTACAATTTACATATGAACCCTTGAATATATAGAGAAGGGTTGAGATGAGAAGGTATTTGAAGACTCTAACCACCTTACATGCACATTGGACAAGTGTGATAAATGTGTAATGTGTACATGAGTTAGGTGTCACCAAAAATTTGAACATGTGTCTCATCCACATGAGGTGAGATAAAAAGGTAAAAATCCCAAAGTTGGACTTAACTAGTGTGGATAGGACTCTCCTAGATAGGCTAAAAGCTAACTAGTTGTATAATATCCTTATTTACACTAACACCCCCTTAAGTGCAACTAAGGGAGAATATAGAAAAAAAAAGATGGGTCCCAACTATGAGGTCATATTAGGTACCCATGTACAAACAATTTTCTCATTAGTAGAGTAAAGGAGAAAACCCAGTGGGAAATAAAAATCCTCTCTAAAAGAGAAAAGATGCATGATAAATGTACAAGTGAAGAAGAAAAAAGGAGGAATTAATATGACCCCCCAAGGACTACTTCTAGCACTAATGTATGTAATAAATTTCCCCCCCATAAGAGAGAAAAGGAGAGGTCTATGTGACCCCCCAAAAAGTGAGAAGGAAAGAACTCCATGCGAGGAATTGTTCCCTCCCAAAACTGAGATGAGAAGAGAAACCATGCAGCCTCCTCTCAAATAGCCTCTTGTAGTGCTAGTATATGCTTGAAGGGTGCATGCACAAAAAGATGAGTCCACTTAAGGTGGAAGTTTTAGAGTTAGAAAAAAATCCAAAATCGGGTAACTAAAAACGGGATCCTGTTATAGATCGGGATCCTGAGCCTAAAATCTAGGACGAGATCCCATTTCTTAGCGGGATCCCGAACCTAGGACCAAAAAATGGGATCTCATTTATTGAAAGTATTATTTTTTTTAAAAATGCCTGCAATCCCATTTTTCCCAACGACAGGCGACAAACAGAACGGGATCCCTAGTGCAAGGAGAGCATTTTCGGCCATCAAAAGCTCAGGTAAGTGGATTTTTCCACTTTTTTAATTTCTCAATCATCTCTAATGAATTTTTTTATGTTTTTCTTTCTTTTTTAGTGTAAAATACAATCAAAATTTAAAACCTAGACTGTTATTAGGGTTTGAATTTATGAGTTCAATAGCTGTATTTAGACATTTTAGTTGTAAAATACAATTGAAATTTTGAAAGACTGTATCATATAAAAGGAGAGATTTTGAACAAACTGTCAAAATTTTGTTTAAATTTGATAATTGAATAGCTATATTTAGACATTTTAGCTGTAAAATACAATTGAAATTACAAAACAACTGTATCATATGAAAGGAGAGATTTTGAACAAACTATCAAAATTTATATAGCATTGGGATGATATATATATTTGGTTTTTATAAAATTTACTTATACTAATGTATGTCATTGTATTTTAAAGGCATTATTGAATAGATAATTGTCATGTAAAAAAATTACAACAAACCATAATCAAACCTTTATCACTTCCTTCATAATCAAACCTTTATCAATCCATCTCCATGGTTTCCCAAATCTAAATCAGAAAATAAAGGATCTTGGAATGTTGTAGCAATAATTTCTAAGGCTGCAAATTAGATATCTAATAGAAAATTCCATCTCATTTCAGCTTTAGGACCTCTTTCCCTTCATTTTTGATCATTTTTTGCTTCAAATGTTTACCTGTACAACTCAAAATCATGATGTTTCCATGGATGGAACAACAACATATCTCCATTCCATCAACTAATATCTTTCTCTAGCAAGATCATCCCTACAATCACAAGTTAAACAAAGCATCAAATTCTTCATTTTTTAAATCACAAATCATCAGAATATATTCATCTTCATACTCAGATTAGTCCTAGGCAACTAGTAATCAATCCTATCTCCATTATCAAATTTGGTTGCCATAGGCAACTTCACCAAATTTAGGATTTCATCATGTTGCCATGCATAAGAGATCCACCTCAAGGTGGTTTTCCAAGTCTAGTTATAGTCTTGCAGATGTTCATTATGATTCTAGAGTGGTATGATAGTCCATTGGTTTATATGACATCATGATAGCATAGATGCATCTGAACAGTCACCCTTCATGGATGTATTGATAGTAAAACAGAGTTTTAAATTATTCTTAAGGTTTGGGGCAATCATAGTGATCAATAGTCTATGTGATTTCTCATTTTTCATTCATGGCTGCCTTCCACCTTATACTAGTATCCTAACCTTCTTACCTCATCAGCTATCTTAAAAGTGGAAGATTTAATCATTACCACATGGTTATGTCTCTTTGATTATGAAGATAATGCAATTGAATCTCTAGACGAGTCTTACATCTTAACAACAATTTCACTGTCCCTTTGTAGTTCATTATGTGAATGTGACAATCTTCACATGTTTCCTTGATGGACTTTTGATAACAAGGGAAGATGACAATCTTATGATCAATGACTAATCCTAGAGAAATCGTGATGTAACAACCCAACTGAACTCCTCATGACAAGTTTGTTATTGGTTATAAGGCTATTTTAAAGGTCCATAACAATCTAGGAATTTAATAACAATTAACAGTCCTTAATGGTCATGACAACATTATACAAGATACTAAAGTTCATGCTAAGGTGATGATTTCCTCTTTCCTATCAAATGGTAAGGATCAACACAATTATTCCTATCATATCATGATTGAAATATGATTGATCAAGAAACCTAGTACTGCACATGGTGCGTAAATGATAATCTTCTTATGGTTTTCTTGGTATGTATAATGAAACCCACTTAGTTAGGGTTTGATGGATTTCCCTCTAGGCAATCAAATCCTTGTCTCTCAGAACTCCATTTAGATTAGGATCATGACATTCAATTGTAAAACCACACTCTAAGAAATGGATGCTTACAAATGAGTTTTGATTCACTCAAATCTTCACATACTCAAACACATATCCAACTTATGAATTCATGATTGATCCAATGCTCAAACCAATGCAAGCATGACTATTGTATTTGTTGACCAAGCTTATTGAGAGTCATAAAGTTAGAGAAATTCATCCAAAACCATTACAAACTATTTCTAGCTTTGCCATAGGAAATGTTGGATCTTCTAGAATTATTATTTAACATCAAACCAATAGCCAACTCCATAGAAAAATTAACAAAATTGAAACCTTGGACCTAACATATGATGACAAACCTTGACAACAAATTCATTATGGTAGTCCTAATAGCCCTACTGCTATACTCTAACTACTGTGACAATACAATGCTTGGCTAATGATATCTCTCTGAGTCCTTAAGAGGCATCTTTTGATATGACAGTCCTTCATATTGACATTTAACCTTGATACCAAACACCGTATGATCAAACACCATAATGATAGTCATAGATAACAAAATCAATTATAGGATAGTCCTACTGAGAGGGTTGTGACAAGATGAATGAGAGGATAACTCATAAGCATAACATGACCTTGATAATATATGCATGCAAATCCTTTTTTACAAACCTCCAGATAGTATTGAAACAAAGATACCCTTTTATGCCCATGATTGTCCTAGTATTTGATTGAACCTAGCATGATTGTCTGTATAGTCTTATAGAGCTTTCTTGTCTCTCTCACTACAAGTACTCATGATCCATGTACCCTTTGAAATTTATTTTAGCACTGGTAATATAATCTGTATCTTTGACTTGCTACAGACTTAGACAATGGTAACAAAATAATAACCTCTCCCAAAGCCTTTATAGTACATTGTGACCACATTTTAGACTTTATACATGAAGGTATACAATGAAATAATCTTGAAGGTCATCAAATGGGAAAATGGAAACTAGGACCACATTAGGAGTTATTAACTATAAGACTAAACATATGGCATAGACTCCAAAACTCCTTTCAAAAGATGAATACTATGAATAACATAAAGGGATTAGACCTAAATGGGCATGATCCTCACCAACATGTATGAAGGCTTGAGATATTAACTAAATGTCCACCTAATAAGAAAATGAAATTTGATTCAACTTCTAAGGCCAATATCTATCTCTCTTATAATAAATGTACACCCTCAACTAGACTCAAACCATCAATATATACACATCTAAAATCAATTGTCTAAAACTTCATGCCTATAACTTCATCTAGATCCTCATCTAAATAGTTTTCCACCAAGAATCAAAATTTAGGTCTCGAATGAAAATCCCAACTTCAATTTAAAAATTACATAGTTCACTATAATAGCTCTTACATTTTGAAATTTTTATGCACATGTATTTGTACGTTTAATTTAAATATTTCAAGTGTAATTTCTTGAAACATGTCTAATTTATCTAGTTTATTTATAATTTATAATTTTTCAACATGTATATGTTTATTTATAATTTATATATATAGATTCTTGAAAATTAATTTGGTACTCAAGTTTGTATGTTTATATGTATATATGTAGGTTCATAGTTTTTATATATATCATCATGGATGATATTCAATTTAATGTTGAGGACTTCCTCAATGCACAAGATGAACATGCACCATCTCCACCCCCACCCCCATCTCCAGATGCCCCACCTCCACCCCCACTTGGAACTGACCAGGCTCACTTGTGAGCCATAATTAATGAAAATGTGGATTCCATACAAGAAAAATTGAATTCCATTCGTAGTGAACAATTCATGCCACCTCACGTGGTACGTTTTGCAACTTTGATGCAAAACATTGTAGATTATGTGATGTCTATTGACTCAGACTTCGATGGATTCCATAAATGGAGAGAGGAGAGGCGCCAATTTTATGCTAATGGCCTCTCCTATAAGGATATTTTGGATCTTAAAATCACAAAAGGTCATTTAGCGCAATATTTTAGACACCCCATCAAAAATGAACCTATTCCTACAAATAAGAAAAGAATATCAATCAGGTGGTGTAGACATGAAGGAATGTCTACCAATTTTTGGGACAGATGGTGGATGGTGTTTGATTATCCACCTCATGCTAATTGTGAGGTTTCTTTATATTTTTTGAGAAAATTATATGTAGAGTTTGTTATAAATTAGAAACCCAACTATTTTGATTTTAGATCATTCCAAGGTATTGGTGGCGGCATGCCACAATAGAGGTTGGGGGCATGGGTTGATCCCCAACGACCTATGCCTGTTCAACCTCTTATTGACCCTCCTATTGCTTCCATTCATGCGCCCTTCCAGCATCGTGCGGTGGTATCCGCACTAGGCACATTGAGTGCACTCTCAGGTAGCCTAGATGAGTAGACTTCTATGATAGTATATCGGGTTAGAGACCATGGAGGAGATGATGGTGGAAGTGGTCCTAGTACCACTCCACATGTGTCGATGCCTCATACATGTACGAGTTGCAATCAGTTGTGTTATGGACCTTATTAGGCAGCTACACCCACTTTAGCTACACATGCAGCATCTGATAATACGGGTGAATCATTTGTTGATTATCTATTTGTTGAGGATCATCCCACTGATCATTCAACACAGGTATATATATAGGTTACACACATGTTGAATTTATAACAATTTTAAGCACGTGTTTTTAATGAACATATAGGTCAATTAAATTGTAATATTTTAACAATCGAATTGTTTGGTGTAGATGATGGCAATAGGGACCATTGATTGATTTAATTTTTCATCGACACCTATTCATCTCGGGCACCCATTTGGGGTATTTTGAATGATTTATATTTTAAATAATTTTATTTACTTGATTTTAATTTGTAATTCAGTCTTGAACATGTACATTAAATATTTATGTTGGTTCAGGGTTCTTCCACATTGAATCCTCCATCTAAGGGTGTCCCTCCATCATTGGGCATCTCACATGACCCTTTTGTATGTATATTGTTTTAAAAAACTATATATATACTTAGATTTTTCTATTTTGAATTCACTATATCTAAAAACGTGCATGTACTATTTAATATATATTAAAAATATATGTGTATGTAGGTTGACACAACAATGAGGATGGGCATTGTAGCACACTTGGATGATCCAAGTTTATATCAGGAGTCGATTGCATTTCAGGTTGTTGAAAAACGTATCTATGTCTACATGCAATATGTAGGTCTTTTAAATGGATTAAAACAAAAATTGGGTACCTACACAAGTGAATATATATGCTTTAACCTAATTTGTACACATGTGCTAAGTTATAAATGACCTTGTAGGAGCTTGTCAGTGACACATTTCATCTTGTTCATGCCATTCCACCTACAACACATGCAAAGCAAGAGGACAAAGGAGATGGGCATCCTGATACAATATAATTTAAAATTTAGATTATATTTAAAGTTAATTAAAATATACATTGTGAACTTAAAGTAAATTTCAATAGAATATATATGTTGACATCTGTTAAAAATTCTTTTTCTTTTATAGCTTGAGACATGTCATGTAGCTAAGCCTGTAGAGACAGGCCCTGGAATAGAGGATGCACAACAACCTCTTACGGTATAATAATTTAAATATGATAAATTATAAATTAAATTGAATTAAATCATTTTTAAAATCGTCTTACATCTAATTTCAACTTTCTTTCTCTTGTACATGTAGATTGATTCAAAGCATGTAGAGACAGGTCCAGGTGCACCAAAGCATGCCTCTCAGCCTCACATGGTAATTTAATTTTATGATAAATTATAAATTAAATTGTCATTAAATCATTTTTAATCATCTTACATCTGATTTCATCTAAATCGTTCTCTTCTATAGAGTGATTCGGGTCATCTGAGTAGTTCGCATGGTGTGAAGAAGTCTCTTGATTACAGAGACAATATGAGTTAGGTTATTTCATGGGCTATATAATTTGACTATTTCATGGACTACATATATATTGTTTCTCATGGACTTTTTATATATTGTTTCATGGACTTTATATTTTGAACATGGGTTGTATTGTCATGGACTTTATATATTGTTTCATCTAGACTTTATTTCATTTCAATATTTTATGGTCTAGATACAAGACTTTATTTCATTTCAGTATTTTATGTCCATAAACATTTAAGTGAAATAGAAATGACACTAGATATCTTATTCAATATCATTTTTATATTTAAATATATATAGAAATTGGGGTTCTAATAAAAAATAACAAAAATTAATTGGTTTTTATAGTGAGAAAACAATTCGTCGATAAGGGTGTGGTTCGATGGTTAAGTCACTCAGTTGTAGTGGCGGCCACCAGAGTTCAAACCCTTGCTAGGCCAATGAGCTCATGGGTTTGAAGTGTTCTCTCTTGGGGATGAGGTCCCCCGTGTTGTGGCCTCACCGTTTCATAGCTCCAGGCAAAAGCGTCATGGAACCCAAGGGCGTGTCACACTAGTGCCACCGATCACGTTAAAAAGTTTACTAGGCGCATTATCTTTTAAAAAAATAGTGAGAAAACAATTTAACATCTTCTTATAATTGCTTATATCTACTTAGCTTCCAATGCCCTTTATAAATGGAATTTTAGATAGTAATATTTTCACAAAGTGGTTTCAAGTATTCTATAGTAATATGTCTCATCAAGGTTATGGGAAATTTTTTACTTCATTTATTATTGTTGGCAATTCTTATATATCATGCCTTTAGAAATTAAATAATGAACATTATCAAATTTTTGTATTAATAGAATGAGCTAACTAATGTATAGATAAAAAGAGAAGTTGGCTTTTATCTTAATATCATGTTGTTTTGGTTATGGAAATGTACCACATTTTTGATATTAAATAAGTAATGGTCAATATGAAAGACTTCCACTATTTTAACTAGTAATGTGTTTTACTTGTAAAAGTTCTTTATAAAGGGAAAAGACAGAGAGAAAGTAAGTAGGACCAAGAGGATATGTTTTTTCGATTGAATCATTTGATATAATAACAATGGTAATAGGTGTCATATATGAACTAATGAAAGGAGTTACTTCACTTTCTTGATTCTTGATATCAGAAAAATTGAAAGGAGAACTTTTTAATAGATTCACAAACATTTTACTAGAATGCAAGCTAGTCTTGGAATGTAATTTTAGAATTCTAGTGTGCGAGAAAAATTATTCTCCAATGATCTAACAATGTTTGACAATGTATTAAGCACACAAAAGAATTTAAGATCAATATTATAACAATATAATATAAAGAAACTATCTGAATGTGTAATTAAGGCAAAAAATGTTGATAAATAATAAGGATGTACATAGTAAAGTAAGAGAAACAAATAGTGACTAAATGCTCAATTTTGAGCTTATACAAAGTTACAAGTCTATTTGAATCTTTTTAAACATAAGGATAGTAGTTCATAAACCTCTAAAATATTGAAAATATGGTGAAATAACATGGTTTATGGACCTTAGTAAGTTGACAATGACATGCATAGTGAATGCCAATCATCTATGTGGTTGTAGCAATGTGCTTCAATGGTTTTCAAGCTTGCTTAGGGTTGTCCAATTGGAAGGAGATTGGTACATCAGAGCCTTAGAAGTTTGCAAGAAAGGTGACACATTCATCAACAATGGTTTGGAGACCACCAATACTAGAAGGGCAATGAAAAGGATTATTTTGAGACCATAGAGTGTCTAATTAGCAAGAAAGATGTTCGAAATTAGAGATTCTAGCCAATCAAGGGAAGAACACAGTCTCTTATGTAATGTACAAATGGAGCCTAGAGGCTCTCTAAGATTTAGTCTAAGATAGACAACTACTTCAAGTAGTGAGGAAAATGTATCCAAATGTGCTATTGAAAGATACTTGTAAGCCTTCTATGGGAATAGTTTTGAGAGTGATTTGTATTACTTTTAGCAATGTTGTGAATGTTAGAAAGGATGAACATTGAGTATGTGTTTGCATAATAGTTCAAGATGTATCTTGGTGATGGTCTAGAACATTATCATGATGCATGTAGTGTTGACTTCTATATATACTTGTTACAGGTTAGTTTCTAGATGAGTTGTAGCAGTTGAAAGTTATTTAGGATAGAGTATTACAAAGGCATAGTTTTGTCTCTTGTTGAAGTAACAATATGAATTTGTGTTGGGTGCATTTAATATTCATTATGGGTCAAAATGTTTAGGGAAATGTTAATGTGGTTACATTGTTAGGTTTTTCTTTTTCATTAGAGTCATGATAGTTGATTTTTCATTTTGGCAATTAATTATCCTTTCCTCCTAGCAAGTTGTTATGATTTGGGTGGTGGTTGTTTAGGTTGTCTATGTGGGATGTGAGAGAAACCTATTATATAAAATAGTTTCTTGGTGGTCACATGGATGATCATTGGCATCCAAGATAACTATCCATCTTCCAAACAAGGGTAGTTGTTAGGGCAACAATGACTATGCTAAGTACTAGTTCATCTTCATTATTGAGCACAAAATAAAGAAGATTTAAGGATAGAATGAAGATGATAGTGTAATGTTTGGATTGAGAGAGGACTCTAATACTAGTTTGAGGAGAATAAAGAGAGAGATATATGGTTATTGAAGCATAGAAGTAACATAACTGTGTAGGATACTATGGATTAACAACTTCAAATTGGCCATTTTTGGCATTGAACCTCTATGTAATAGTAGTAAAATTGTTATGGGATAGTAGTTGTATACCCTTCTTGGATTTTTTCACTTGATTGGCCTTTTATTTATAGGAATATTGGTGTTGTGTGATATGTCCTTTATTTATATGTTTAATTTCCTTTATGTTATTCAAATAATCCATACTAGTATATGTTGATAGAATAATGGGGAAACGTATGGTGAGAGTAGAATGAGTAGAGATAGCTTAGGATTCCATTGTTGTTACAACACTATGGTTATTAACCTAAAGGTTTATCAATCAAGTCATATAAATTGGGTTTGAATAACTCGAGATTGTCATTTTATAAGCTTATTGTTTTATGTCTAACATGAGATCAAATGAAAATAAGATTCTAGTACCTTTTGAGCCTAAGGTTGAATCAAGTGATTGGCTAAGAAGAGTGAGATATGAAAGAATGGAAATAGAAGAAGATGTAGAAGTAATATTTTAGTAGATATAAGCAAAAGTGGCTAGGATAGCCATGGTTGATGGAAAGTTATATAGGCTAGAAAGTATGACACTCACCCTAATAGCAAGAATAGATGGAAATAGGGTGCACCAAGATGGAAGTAAACATGAGGTTGGTGTTTCACAAAAAGACACTCCAAATCTAATAAGGTTTTCAACATGAGGCCAAAACTGATATCTAATCATATGATGGAGAAATTAGTGTAGAGAAATTAGGCCAATGGTTGTCTTACATGGAAGTGTATTTCAGTTTGTACTAGGAAAATATATCCAAATGAGGAAAACTAGTGCTCACTTACTATATTAATTCAATTGTTGACAGTAGAATAATATATTTTACACTTGTTATTTAATCACTAGTCTATGTGTAAGCATTTATAAACACTAACTTAAGAAACCACTATGTTATATTTCATCAAAATCTTGTCTATGTTACTTTATATGTCGTAATATGATGTCTTAAGGGGTCCTAATAGGACTTCTTAAGGGGATCAAAGAATTCAAACTACATGTCTCATGTTGGATCACAATTCATATAATTAAGTATTCTAGACCAGTTAGGGTGACTTGACATCATAACAAATGATATAATTAAGTAGTAGCAATTAGGATGACTCATCATTTAACAATCACAAAAGTTATACAAATATAATGCTAATGCTAATATAATTTATGTCGTAATATGATGTCTTAAGGGGTCCTAATAGGATGTCTTAAGGGGTCCTAATAGGACGTCTTATGGGGATCAGAGAATTCAAACTACATGTCTCATATTTAATTACAATTGATGTAATTTAGGATGACTCATCATAACAATCCGATGTCTTAATTTATGTCGTAATGGGATGTCTTAAGGGGTCCTAATACGATGTCTTAAGGGGATGTCTTAAGTTCTCAAAATTTGGTGAAGTTGCCCAAGGCAACCAAATTTAACAATAATATAGTCAAATTTAAAGTAAATTCAAAGTAGAAAAACATGCGCATTTAACAAACAAAATATATAGAATAATAATTTTGATATATAAAAGTGTAGATTATAATTGTGTACATACACATGTTTACAAATTTGTGTACATTGAAATGTGTAATAATATAATTGTGTATGTACCTATATGCCAACTCAAAATAATGTTTACAAAATGTGGCTATGCCATCTCAAGAAAATCCGAAACTTGTGGGGAATGTAGCAGGTCTTCACACCACCTGATATAAAAATAATACAAGCAATATCAATATATCGTCAAAACATGTATTTTAATTTATATAAAACTATCTATATACACAACTTGTACTTGTATTTACAAGTGCCTCACACATATACATATAGGTTTAATCTGCATCCTCTCAGGTTTTTGTTTCAAAGTATGTGATGAATTTGTGATGATGACCTAAGTATATAAAAGAACAATTTAAATCAATTTCAACTAATAACATACAAGAAATATCAAAACATGTATTTAATGTATTTAAAAGAACAATATAAAACTATTTAACTATATTTACCTGTATTTACTTATTCCATTGTACCATCTCCATCCTCTCTTTTTTCCAACACATCAATGATTGTCTCATGCTCTTCCATAGAAATTGTCCATAGCTCTTTATTTGCAGGTTTTCCACAATACCTCTCTAATTTTATATTTGTTGCCAACACCAAATGTGAGTAGTGTATAATCTTCTTATGTGTTTCATAATCTTCGAATGCAAGAAAACCATTCTTCCTTATTAGGTATTTTTGTAGCCAACTGCCAACAACCACCACCGAACCTATTGGATAATGATAGCCATCATCAAAGAAATTCTCAAAATTTGCTTAAGGGGATCAACGACTTGTTATCAAAATTTGCTTAAGGGGATGTCTTAAGGGGATCACCGAACCTGTTGGATAAGGAAATCCATCATCATCTTCTCGAGGTGTTGTTAATTTATGTTTAGTCTCCACACAACGAGCCAACCAATATTTTGTTTCCTCTTCATTCTCCTCGGGTGCAACAACAGCATACACATGTCCTGCAAAAAAATTTTGATTCAATAACTTGCACATGTCCATAAAATTTGACCAATCTACATAAATGCATTAATATGTACACATATAAATAAATAAAAGCACTACAAAATAGTAATGAAGTGAAATAAAATGAAATAATTTGAATTAGATTACCTTCTTGTACAAGGTCTGAAACACGGTCATAATCGTCTGATGCAAACAGTTGAACATTGTCTTCAATTGTTGTTTCATATTGATCGTGTGCTTCTGCAGGTGTCAACGGTCTTTGCTTCCACTCTTCAACCCATTTTGTATTCTCACATGCTTCCCAATCTCCTGAAATATGAAACTAACAAAAACATGCAAGCTCCCTTGTCCAAATAGTCCATGTACTTGCATTCGAACTCCTAAATGAATGTCATTTAGCAGATCCACTGATTGTCTTGCAATCAAGTATAGGTAGAATGTTTTCTTCTTCAACCAACCAAAAGAATCGGTGAACTGTAGAGTACTCGCTTGATCCAGGTGTACATAATTTTGTATTGCACCAATCCACAATCCCACATGCATCTTTAAATTTTACTGCATCCTTAAATTTCAATTGTTTTCTAGCAAGAATTCTTTTAACACACGCACCAGCTCCATCATGTTCTCCTTTACCATGTCCAGCTTCAAAAAAATCCACATATATTGGACATTATGTTCCTTGTGAACCCTACTTAACCAACAAAACATTCGAGCATTCTTGAACTGCCCCGTACAATTATCTGACCATATGAGATGTTCTGTCATCTAGATTCCTCTTTCTCTTAAATTTGTATAAAATATATTGAAATAATATTGAACAAACACTAACGAGTGTAACCGGTTATCACTCAAATAGAAATGATACTCCCTCAAAACTTTTCTATCATCCTCTATGCTATCATCTGCATGTCTATAAACAATATGAACAAACATAGCCACCTGCACTAAATTGTAATATTGTGATTGGATTTCCTCTTACGGAGCTAGAGTATAGTTTTCCACAAAATCAACCACTGATAGTATAGTACCAACTGGAAATGTGTTTCTATGTACGAAACTGTCCATCAAGCCATCGAGCTTGTTGAGAGTGTTGACATATTTTGGTACAATCTTACTCTTAAATTCTGATATGAATGCATGTACACTAACCTTTTCTGTAATTAAATCACAATGCTTTCCAATTTTTCCATCTTTTAAAGAATATTCAACATTCTTAAATCTTTTAATATCCACTAATTGTTGTCCAAAATTATTTTTAATACTTTCATGCATACAAACTCTTAAGAAAGAAAGATTGCCACAACTAGTGCATTGTCTAGAAATACATGAACTTAAATAAAATCATTTCCCATTAGATCTTTCATAAAACAAACTTGATATAAACTCTTATTATTTTAGGTGGCATATTAATATCACATTCCTGTATAATCATGTTAGCATGTAAAGTACAACGTATATATCGAAACACATCATAATAATAACGAAATTGAACATGTGTTTTACAACAACAAGATATTCGTTGCTTATTAATCTTTACATACCATGGTTTGCATTTTTAAAAAGATTTTTGACTTATTCTAAAATTACCAGGTAACACTAATTCACCACAAACATTTTTATAAAATTCAGTTTGCGTTGTATCTAATAGGTGTTTTGGATGAGGATCGCAAACTTTGGACCCCACTCTCAATTTTAAAACATCTCTAGCATTAGATGATACCCTAGCATTATCATGCTAATATTTTTTTATCAAAGATTTGATTTCAACATTCAGTTTCATGTGAAATCTCGGGAGTCAACCACTAAAACTCCAACATTGGTTGATTGGATCATTTTATATACTTTCTCTTCTTTTTACCGCTCTTACTAATGTTTTAGGATGTATTTTTAAAATTACACTAATATTGCTTACCATTCTTCTATTCAAAGTTGCTTTATTAACTATAGCAGTTGTTATAGCTCGTATTATTGCATTCTTATCTTTAGATTGACTATTCTTTCCAATAGACTCAATGGCACTAGCAACAGTAGACATAGCATGTTTTAGTGATTGATCTTTTCTTCTTGGTTTAACAAAAATGCCTAACATTTTCATTGCTTTTCTCATTTTCCATATTCTCATTAATTGCATCATTAGTTGACATTGAAATGATAGTTTTTTATGATAAAAAAATTCTTTGTATAATCTATTGGCATGTGTTCTTATTTGTCTCCAAGAAATCGTACCAGGAAGATTATCCAAAACATCTCTTTCAATTTTAAAAAAAATCTCATTTTCAACATCACATCCTGGATTTTCATTTTCATTTTCAACTTCAAAATGATTTTCATTTTCAACAACAAAATGGTTTTCATTTTCATTTTCAACAAAAGGATTTTCATTTTCATTTTCAACAACAAAATAGTTTTCATTTTCATTTTCAACAAAAGGATTTTTATTTTCATTTTCAACAACATTTTGTCTCAAATCTTGATCTCTACGAATATTATCGATCTCAACATTGTTATATCCAGCTTCTTTTAAATCTCCTATCAACACCGTTTCCATTTCATTCAAAGATGGATTTGAAGACGTACCTAGATTTGTGCCTATTGAAACATTCTCCATAGCATTGAAAGGGGGATTTGAAGACATACCAAGAGTAGTTTTTATAATCGTATTAGTTTCCACATTGACCTCTTGCAAATTTGCATCGTCTACATCCATGGTATCCTCAATGTTTTTATCTTCAATAGTTGTGGAATTGGATGCTTCAGCATTATTCATTGATCAAATCCTTATTCTTCTATCTCTTTGTCTTTTTGCCTTCTCTCTCTTTGCTTCAATTTCTTCAAGTGTCAATAGCTTCCTATCTTTCCTTTTATTACGAGTTTGTGATCCCATGATTAAAAAATTCTGAAGTATGTACAAATGAATGTCAAAAACTTGAAAGCCTTCCTTCTTTGTTCAAGTCCTTCAAACAAGTAGCAATTCAACAAAATTTCACTCAAACAGTGTCTCAATGATGGCTCCTTTCAAAATTCAAACAAAATCCCAAGTTGATGGACCTACAGAAGACACAAGATGGTAGAGAATGTTGCAAATATCGTTGTCGGCCGTACAAAACAAGTTGCAGGGCCGAAAGTGACAGTCTTATTTAAAAACGGTCAAATAGTAAATGGGATCCCGTTTTGTTCTGTACCGACAGAGTAAGAAATGGGATCTCATTTACTAAACAAGATCCCGTTATTTAAAATTTGAATTTTAGGCTCAGGTTTTGCTTTGTAACCCGGTTCAGGAAAAGCTTTGGGGACCCGAACCTAACCTCTAGACCTGGTTTGACCTGCAACTTGAAGGTCCTGTCAATGTCACAACAAAATAGTGACTTTCGCCATATGTCTAATGGCCTTTTTTGTAGAATTTTTTGACAAAATTAAAACCTATTATAGATGAGACAACGTAGATTCCAAATATGTAATTTTTTTTACAATTGGATTATTTTTCCTATTTTTCAATTAATTTCTAATGAAATAGGTCCATAAACTTGAATTATTAGGGTTTTTTAGTATTTTAATAACTTTTTATTAAAATATTTTTTGTAAAAAAAATTTTACGAAAACGTACTTTAGACAATTCTTTTCAATTTCAGAAAAAAAAATTCAAAAATTGTTAAAGTTTAGGTCATCTTATGCGTGACGTACACGACAATTTTTAAAACACCAAATTTGGCCAATAAAAATTTAACCAGAAAAAATATTCAATAAAAAATTACAAAAAAATATGGAAAACGTGCTTCAGTGAGTTACAAATCTTTTCCCAAAACGATTTAGAAAAATATGATTATTTAGGTCAAAATATGGATGGCATACACATGCATGGTATAGTAAAAAACGTGACTTTTAAACAGTGGTTTTTAGAAACACCTATTGAAAATTAATTTCTATCATCTGGGTATTAAAAAAATTACATATTTGGAAACTAGAATCCAAGTACTACATTTCATATTTACTGGCTTTTTTCAAGATTCCACCTTTAAGTGCTTCAAATTTTTAGGTCAAATGTGACAAATTCTAAAAATTAGGGAAAACACTTACACTTTTTGGCCAAAAAGTGGATTCAACTTCTTGCACACACCCTGAAACTAGATGCTAAATATGATCCATTATTGTTGAAAAATATTTGTCCCCTCAGGAAGAAATGGAACTACAAATGTGTGCAAGATATCTTCCCATTACAAATAGGAATATACATGAAGGGTGAATGACTTTAAATTATGTATATGATCCAAATACCTAGATGATGTCTTCGAATGTTTCTCAAAGATCTTAATCCAATTCTAAATCATGACAAATGTTGATATGATGAATCGGGTACCATAAAATATTCAAGTACAGTAACCATTGATGTATGGTGATCACCATAGGCAAGACAACTAGATTGATGAGAAACTGGTACTGTTGTAGAGGATGTCAAAATGGATGATGATTGAGTCGAATATGTGGACTTGTGTATATCTATAGAATCTGGAACTATAGAAACAAATATAGGTGAATAAATGACAAGAGGGTCTAAATGTTCCATCATGACATTTGAATAAGATGATGGTAATGCAACTCCATCAAAGTTTTCATCAAATATAAGATGAATGTCCTCAATTATATCTTCCAAATCTGAAATGTGGGACTCTAGAAACAAGGATGATGTGTCTAGTAGAAAGGTGTCCCAATGACGTGGATCCATAAAACTGATATCAATATCTTACTACAAGGAATCACTGTATTTAGATGTAGCAACAAGTGATGATGGAAGAGATGATATGTCAAAGAAAGTCATTGAACTACATTGTTCATCCCTAAATGATGTTCTTGTCTCACAAGATATCTAAGTGAGATCATATGATGATTCTACAAGTGTTGGATTAGAATGATTAGGTAAATCAATATTATGATCTCAAATAAATTACTTCATTTCATCAATTTGTCTTATAATATAATCATCTTTAGTATGCCTTTTCTTCCCACAATAACCACATCTGATTTTTCATTTATTACATTATGAAGTTTACAAAGAATACTCAAATGGAAAGGATTTAGTGTGAGATACATGATCTTAAAACTAGAAAATGTGAATGCAAAATCACAAGATTACCCCCTTGATTCAATCAATGAACCCCCTAAGAAATTTGTAGTGTTGTGGCTCTTTATATTTAGTGATTTTGAGTCTAATATTTGACCCTCACATCCCATTAGATTCTACAAAATAATGATATGCCCTCTACAAGAGATTTTGATAGAGCCAAAATGCAATAATATTCATACAATGTGTGTGTGCCCAAAAGAGCCTACAATTTACATATGAACCCCTACACACACATAAAGGTGGTAAAGGTGATAAAGGTGTCATGTGTACATGAGTTATAGATGTCACCAAAAAGGTGAATATGTGTCTCATCCACATGAGGTGAACATGTGTCTCATCCACATGAGGTGAGATAAAAAGGTAAAAAGCCCAAGGTTGGACTTAACTAGTGTGAATAGGACTCTCCTAGATAGGCTAAAAGCTAACTAGTGTTATAATGTCCTTATTTACACTAACATCACTTTGGTCGGCAAGGCCATCAATATCGTCAACATCAATATGGATTTCAAATTGATTTGGATTGAGAGCGATGTCATGAAATGGGTTTATCTCAACATTCAGCCTAGTTTAATACCTACTTTTTGGTCCCATGATTTGATTTGAACTTGAGTTTTTTGGTTCAACTTTACACAAGTTTCTCACAAAAAGGGGAAGATAAACAAGACACAATAACAATCTAACTAGTCAAGTGGCAGTGTTCACACTTGTGAGCCCATGTATATACCTTAATCTAGGCATGGAGAGTAGGTCCCATGGAGAGGCACTAACCACTTTTGATCCTCAAGATCGCTCTAAGGTATGAGATGAGAGAATATGTCACCTACTATATAATTTTCAAAGGTACCTTTTGAGTAACTTCTTGACACTAACTGCCTACAATGCATCACAAGTATGAACAACCAAATGTTCTCTATTCTGGGTTTGACAAGGCTCTCTAGGGGAGTTATACATACACAAACCTCTAAGCATCTCCCTCTACATGAATCCCTTAAGATATGGCCAAAGTAATAATACTAGTTTGTGGGTAGGTAGAGTAGGAAACTAAACTAATCCTATAGCTAACAAAGGAGGTGAATATAATGTGATGTGTTTGATCCTTCACCAATTTGACTGATACCTACTCCATTGGACAATAGGGTCCAAACTTGTAGAGAGGATAAAAACATGTCTGTAAGTCAACAATCGAATAAAGGTTGCTTAGGTGCAACCTAATAAAATAAGGTACCTGCAAATGACATTCTTAGTTATCTAGAACAAATCAACAATACCCCACATGCAACAAAGAGAGACCATCACAAAAACATTTGTATTGCATTATAATGTTGCAACATTAATCAACTCCTCATTACATCAAACCAGCAAATGTGGCAAGAGAGAACCAACCAATAGGTTCAAAGACTCCCCTAAAATATCATAATTTTTCATGGAGACATACATTTTCATACAAAACCCTACTAGACTACACCTTCCCCTAAATTACAAAATATGTTCAATCGTTTATAGAGGTAGATATTCATCAATTAAAACATTAGACACACTTTCAAGAACCAGTTGGATCAGTGACCAACAACTATTACATCTTCTTTACATGTATAAATAGCATTACAATTTATTCTTGTTGTTTGGACAGAAAACCTAGAGTGGTCAACATGATTTTCAAGTCACCCATGTTTGCTTGCATCACTTTCACATGGATTGCACTTCAAAATATACCAAATCAAACCATTGACCCATGCCTTTGTACACAAATCATGTCCATGCAGGGTACATAGGTGTCAGGAGGCAAATGGAAGTCATCCTCCATCTTATTGTATCCATTGAAGACCATTAATGGTGGTCCTAGATCATGCAGGGGATTTGTTGAGGTGGGTGAAGTTTTCTGGAGAATTGCAAGAATTTGACATGGGATCAGATATAGGAATGAAGGTTACCTAGTGAAGTTATCAACCTTACAGAATTCAGGGTGGGAATTGGAAGTAGGAACAAAGGTGGAGATGTGTAAAGGAAATTTAGAACTCCATTAGGTTTATACAAAGGAAGAAAATGAGTGATTTGATGATGAGGAGAAAAGTAGGATTTTATTGCAGAACTAGATGCTAGGATAGGATATGAGGTGGAAGGAAGATATCATGAATTCCATGGAAAGTTAGTAGATAGCAGGGAATGGAATATATGAAGGTGTGGGAAAAGCATGTGGGACCAAAGGTAGGAAATGGACATGTCGAATGGAAGAAGTCCAGAAATCTAGTGATATCCCTCAAAAGGGATTGTGAGGAATGTGGGAAAGGAAGGGGGAACCAAAGGTGGAAATGTTTGATTTGAGAGTGAAATTTTATAAATTAGGTTTGAAGAAGAATGAAGAGGAATGAAGGAACAAGATTTATGGAAATGCAAAAAGGAACAGGAAACTAGATGTAGGAGCTTGAAAATGAATGTCTAGAAGTAATACATACCTACCCATTATGTCTCATTAATACATACCTACCCATTATGTCTCATTCAACCATTGACTATAAAAATCCTAGACATGGAAATAAACAATTAGTATAAAATTTGAATACAATAATTATTACAATTTTATCAATTTATTAATTGCACCCTCCAAAATTGATTAATCAATTCAATGATTTGAAAAATCATAATTTAGAAATTTTATTCAAATCTATAGATAAACTTATCAATACTCTAATAAGTTTATCTACCACATTTACCTAATTAATAATTTAAAAGAAGAATAGTGTGGGGCATTACAAATAGGAGGGGTATTACAACATCAACCTACAAGAATGAGCAGTCCCCAATCAAGACATAAAAAATAATGTGATGGAAAAGTTTAAACTAAACATGTGGGCAAATCAACTTGGGAGGAAAAAGAAATACTACATGAACAAGTTTAATTGATTTGGGGCCCAGGTTGAATCCTGGTGGACAACCCTCTAGATGAGGATCTAGATGAATTTTTAGGCATGTGTAGAATCTTATGATATAGTATAGAGAAAAGACACGAAGACATATAGAACTGGAACATTGAATGCATTTTTATTCAACTATTTATTCTATACGTGACATACCCTTGAGAAAGGTGTATGCTTGTTACCTTTTATTATCTATCTATATCTCTACTTAAATGAATTCATCAATTCCCCATTTACTAGCTATGTTATAGATGCATATATAGATTATAAAGATTCATATCGTAGAGGCCAAGAGTTGTCAGGAAGTTGATCTATCTTCTATGGAAGTGGAACTATTTCTTATGTTTAAGTCATTATCTCCTAGTTGTTGTAGATTTTAAATGACTACTAGTGTGTCCTTGATGAATTGACAGATGACTTGGTATACGAAAATCCTCCTAGGTTCCACACAGGTTCTCTGATGCAGCAGCATCCAAGGTGTAAGAACAATCTTGCATCAACCACAAAAAAATAAAAAATGTGTTGTTTCTTTTCAATAAGGGCTAAATTTGGCAGGGTTACAATTTTTAGTAAGTTTGCATTTGTGCACGGTTGGATACAAAATCTTGCACGGACCTTCAAAATGATGAATTGAAGCTAATGGTGAAGAAATCACTTCAATATCATTTGTCATTTGTGAGATATTAAAATTTCAAATTCCAAAAATCCTATTGAAATATTCAAAGTCAAATTTGAGGCACTTAGAGGCTCCGGATGGGCCCGAAATTTGGTGGGAAACCCAAGCAGTCTACCTTTCGGTATTATTTGTGTACCATCGTCTTTTCAAGAGCTTTCCAAAAAAGTATTATAATTGAAAATCCAATGGTCAGATCGAAAGTTATGGCCCCGCGAAGTTGACCCATCTTTAGAGGGAGATGCACATTTCAAAATTAAGCTGGTGGTCACCAAAAAGGGCTATATATGACCATTTTTTGGAACCCTCAGGGTAGTAGAGTTAAGGGGGAAGGTGTAGAGTCAAGAAAGGTGGGAAATTAGAAACCCTAGTTGATTTGGGGATTACAAAAGGCTGAAGATTCTAGAGTCTTGAGAGAGGGAGTTGTAATGTGTTGCAACCTATAAGGGATTCATCCTCTGATTGTATTTGAGCTTCTGTAATGTAATGTTTTGCCCATATTAATAAAATATCATTCTATTTTCTGTGTGCAATTTCTGTTATTGTGTGTTTTATGATTTACCCCTTCATCATTCTCACATTAATTATATTGTTTGAAGATTATAGAGATGCAATAATAAGATTTATCAATTAGACTTTATGGTTTGGCATCGAGGCATACTAGACCTTGTTGAAGCCATGGTATAATTTTTAGTGTTTCAATGAAGTATGATTACCACAAGTGTGTTTATCTCCATGCCAAGTTCTCTACACCATTGTTGGAGCATGTGCAACACTTGTTAGAGAGTGTAAGTTGCTCCTTATGTTCTTGTGAGCATCAAAGTGGTGCCCCAAAGTATCAAAAATGTGATAAGTAGCCTGACAATTTTTGCAAGCCATGAGAATAGTCTAGATATTACTGCATGTACCATTATTGGTGAATCCTCCTAGATTAGTTGCCACTCATTGAGAATCAATAGTCTTGATTATGTTGAGTCTATGATGAGGGTGTAATCCCAGAATACACACACACACAGAAAATTAGAATGTTCTTTTATTGAATTGAAAAACACATTACATTACAGAGACTGGAATCAAATTAGAGGATGAATCCTCAACAGGTTGTAGCACATTACAACTTCCTCTGGATTCTGGAACCTTCTACCATTTGTAGCTTCAAATTTGCTAGGATTTCTATTTTCTCTCCTTTTCCTAACTCCCCACTTTCCCCCCTTTTTCTACTACCCAAAATATTCTAAAAATTATCATAAATAACCTTTTTTGGCGCCTTCCAGCCAAAATTTTGAAATTTGTAACTCCCTCCAAAAATAGGTCAAATTCTGAGAGCCATAACTTTTGATCTTGGTGTTCGATTGATGAACTGTTTGATGCGTTGGAAATCTCGTGAAGAGATCTACATCCTTACACTTTTCTTTGCTAATTCTACCCATTTTTAGGGCCATATGTGGCCTCTACGTGCCTCATATTTGACTTTGAAACTTTTTCAAGGGTTTTTAAAGAAATTAAAACATTAATATCTTTTAGCCCACAAGTGGTCTTTGACCAATTCCTTCACCAAAGGTTATATTTTTCAATTCCAAAGATTTGAGAAAAATTTAATTTCCATACGTGCTCAAATGCAAACTTTCTCAAAACAATAGTTTGCCATTTTTAGGAGGTTGGAAATTCTGAAGGTTCCGCATCATTATTCAAGCAACTAGGTAGATCTAAAAATACCAAAATTGAAAGGAACAGAAAACAAAATCATCATTTTTTTGTTGATGCAAGATTGCCCTTACGCCACTAGATGCTCCTGCATCAGACACCCAAGGTAATTTAGGTGTTCAAGGAAAACCCCAATGGTGAACCTCTACCTTAGACAACTAGGAAGAATCTTTAATAGGACTTCCTTTCCACTTAACCAGATATCCTTCATATTGCTTGTTCCTGGTACTTTTTGTTGGGAATTAAGGTGTCTCAACCTTGATAATTCCTTGCATTATTTTGATTGTATTTATTTATTCATTGCCTATGATGTAAATTAATTGTAAATTCCATATTGTCATTTTGTGGGATGTGGCACGGTGATGTGTCATCCTACACAGAAGATGACAACTTGTAATTTTGTCCTCACATGAGGAGATAGGAGTCCCACTTTGTGGTAGGAGTATTTTACCATGTGTCGGCATCTTGGATGATGTGTAAGGGAATGTTGACCGAAATGGTTATGACGGATTCCTATGACAAAGTTGTGACAGGTAAGAGTCAAAAATAGAAGCTTGTAAGACAGGTGAAGACATGTGTCGAGGAGCATCTTTGAAAAAGGCATCTTTGGGCACCCCAAGGTGGACTATGACATGTTGTAAGAAAATATGCTATTTATAGTCTGTGTATGACAGATTCTCTTACAGCTGTAAGTTGTAACTGTTATGACAGATTTTATGACAGTCGTAAGAGCATCTGTCATAGCCCATTTTGGAAATAGGCAACCTCTTTGGGATGGGAGCTGTGGACAAGTGTCAGATACATCTTACAATGTTGACCAAGTGTCATAGGCATGGGTTTTGGGCCACGAGGCCAAGTTGGACGCCCATTCCAAGAAAGAGGCAATTTTGCCTTATATATTCTATATAAACAAGTGCTTGGAGGAGGAGATGTAGTATGTGATTGATAGGTACTATTATGCTGCCGGATTGACTTCAGACACGAGTGTCAAAGACTATTAAAGCTTGCATTGCAAGTGTATTGTAAACCATATTCAGTTTTGATATTACATTGTGCAGGTTTCTGAGTGTGGGGTTTTTCACTCGATAAGGGTTTTCCCCGCGATATATCTTGTCTCTCTTCTTCTATCTTCTTTCTGGTTCTATGTGTATTGCTGCAATATCTCTATTATATGTTTCATGTTGTTGTCATTGTAAGGATTAAATTAAATTTGTATAGTTATGCCCTCATTAGATTAGTGTAGGAAGCGATTTCTGCACACCTGGCTTCCTTTCAATTGGTATCAGAGCTTGATCACCTTTGGTCCTAGTTGTTGGGTAGGGGTTTTTGAGCTGATCTTGAGTTGAGTGGGAGTTTGTGTAGAGTATTCTAAATCTTATTGTAGCAAGGAGATGGCAAGCACATCCGGAAGGATAGAGGTGGAGAAATTCAATGGCACTAATTTTGAGCTGTGGAAGCTCAAGATGGAAGACATGCTTGTTGATCGAGACCTCTGGGAAACTATTAGTGGAACAAAACTAGCTGCAATGTCACAAGCTAATTGGGATCTCAAGGATCAGAAGGCGAAGGGTCTCATAAGACTTAGTCTTGTTGATTCTGTCATGTTAAATGTCTATGAGGAGGCTACTGCAAACTTGCTTTGGAAGAAGTTGGGAGATGTGTATCAAGCCAAATCCCTAGTTAACAAACTTTTTCTGAGAAAGAAGTTGTATTCTCTTCGAATGGAGGACGAAGGATCTATTACAGAACATATGAATGCTTTCAACATGCTGGTTGCACAATTGACATCCATTGGTGTGAAGATGGAGGAGGAGGATCGTTGTATGATCTTGCTTTGTTCTTTGCCGGACTCGTGGGATCATCTTGTCATGGCTATTGGAAGCACCTCATCCACATTCAAAATGGATGAAGTGGTTTCTTCACTGTTGTCTGAAGAGATGCAAAGAAAGTCTTCTAAGGCAGCCAAAGAGGCTCTTGCAGTTCGTGGAAGAACCAAGGAGAAAGGGAAAAAGAAGGACAAGAAAGCTAAGAAGGATAGATCCAAATCCCGTGGGAGATCCAAATCTTCTGGAAAGTCCAAGGCTCTCTGTTGGAACTGTGGTAAATCTGGACATTTCTAAAAGGAATGCAAAGAGGAAAAGAAAAAGAAGAAGAAGAACCTAGATTCAAATTTTGACAAGTCATAAGATGATGGTGATGCCTTCATCGTAGCCCTGGCAACCCATGCATCTGATGATGTGTGGCTGATTGATTCTGGTGCATCATTCCACATGACCTCGCATCGAGACTGGTTCACTAAGTATGAGGAGTTCGATGGTGGAAAAGTGTACCTGGGTGACGACTCTCATCTAAAGATTGTTGGTCGTGGAAGAGTCTCTATCTAATTCCCTGATGGATGTGTGAAGGGGATCTCTGGGGTTATGCACATCCCAGGCTTAGCATGGAACCTACTTTCTGTAAGTATGTTGAATGATGCAGGTGTGCAGGTTGTCTTTTCGAAAGAA
This sequence comes from Cunninghamia lanceolata, assembly GCA_027924645.1. Classification (NCBI taxonomy): domain Eukaryota; kingdom Viridiplantae; phylum Streptophyta; class Pinopsida; order Cupressales; family Cupressaceae; genus Cunninghamia; species Cunninghamia lanceolata. The sequence continues at coordinate 7,410,666 of BSBN01000354.1, read as the reverse complement.
GGATGCAAGATGACTAGAGGAGCTATGGTGCTTGCTAAGGGTACTAGGAGAGGTACTCTGTTTAAGTTGGAGGCATGCATTTCACAATGCAGTAGTTCTTCTGACTCAAGGAAGAGGGCAGTAGTAACTTCATCCCCACCATCTGAACGAGCAGTGAAGAAATTTGTTGTATCTAGTCATGATGGTTGTATTCATGCCTTGGAAGTTAAGCTTCCTACTGAAAAGACAATGTTATGACATAAGAGATTTGGCCACATTGGTGAGAAGGGTCTTAGAACCCTAAAAAATTAAAACCTCATTGAGGGGTTAGATGATTGTAATCTTGAGTTCAACTTTTGCAAACATTGCATATATGGAAAATAAAACCATGTTCAGTTTTATTCGAGTTCTCATAAGTCTTCTGGTGTGTTGGACCTTATTCATTCTGATGTGTTTGGTCCTGTTAATGTTCCTTCGTTATCAAAATCTGTATATTTTGTATCTTTCATAGATGACTACAGTAGAAGGAAATGGATTTATTTTCTCAGAAGCAAATCTGAAGTCTGTAGTAAGTTTAAGGAGTTTAAGGCCTTTGTTGAAAACCAGACAGGTAAAAAGATTAAATGTGTGAGAACTGACAATGGTGGTGAGTTCTCTTCTACAGAATTCGATAAATATTGCAAGGAACTTGGGATTGAAAGACATAAGATAACTCCATACACCCCGCAGCAAAATGGAGTTGCAAAGTTGATGAACATGACACTGATGGAGAAGGCTAGGAGTATGCTTAGTGGAGCTAGCCTAGAACAAAAGTTTTGGGCTGAAGCTGTTGCCACTGCTTTCTATTTTGTAAATAGATCTCCTACATCAGCTCTTATTGCTAAGACACCCATGGAGGTGTGGTTTGGTAGAAAGCCTTCAATAAGGCATCTTCGTGTTTTTGGTTGTGAGGCATATGCACATGTGCCCAGGGAGAAGTGGTCAAAGTTGGAGAACAAGGCTGTTAAGTATATCTTCATTGGCTATGCTGTCGGTGTGAAAGGATACAAGATTTGGGACCCTGTGGCTGAAAAAGTGTTTTATAGCATAAGTGTCATCTTCAGAGAGCTAACACCTTCTTCCACTGTTTTACAGCCAGAAGAAAAAGAAAAGAAAGAGGATGTTGTTCAGTTTCCTGCTACCCCTGAGAAGACTGAACATAAAGACAATGTTGGACTTGATGATGAGGAGAGCTCTTACAGCTCTGAAAGCTCAGATGAAGAAGTTGAACCTCAACCTTAGCTTTTGCGGAGGTCTACACGAATAAGAAAGCAACCTGAGAGGTTTGGTTATATATTGCTTGATTCTAGTTGTGCTTTTGCTTTGCTTACTAATAGTGATGAACCTAGAACTGTACCAGAGGCTATGGATATGAAAGATGCAGGTTCCTGGAAGGAGGCCATGGAGGATGAGATGGCTTCTTTGGAAAAGAATCAAACTTGGGACTTGGTGCCTTTGCCTGCTGGACGGAAACCTGTTGGATGCAAATGGGTGTTCAAGAAGAAATTTGGTGCAGATAGTAGTGTTAAGAAGTATAAGGCCAGATTGGTTGCGAAGGGGTATTCACAAGTGGAGGGTATAGATTATGGTGAGATCTTCTCTCTCCTTTCAAAGATGACATCCATTTGATTTCTGTTATCTCTTGCAACAACTTATGACTTAGAAGTAGAACAGATGGATGTGAAGACAACTTTCCTTCATGGTGATTTGGAGGAAGAAATCTACATGTCACAGCCAGAGCATTACATGGTGAAAGGTAAAGAAAATTTGGTTTACAAGTTAAAGAAGTCTTTGTATGGTTTGAAGCAGTCTCTTAGGAGGTGGTACTTGAAGTTTGATGCCTTTGTGTTGTCAATTGGATTTGTGAGATCGAAATCGGATCACTGTGTGTATTATAAGTTTGATGGTGATCGTATTCTCATTGTTGCATTGTATGTTGATGATATGTTGCTCATTGGGAAGGGTAAGAATATGATTTCTAATTTTAAATCTCAGTTGTCAGCATAGTTTGAAATGAAAGATTTAGGGGCAGCCAGGTACATTCTAGGAATGGAAATCAGAAGAGACAGAGCTAACAGAAAACTTTGGTTAAGCCAGAGTAAGTATGTGAAGACCGTGTTGGATAGGTTTAGCATGGCATATTGTAGACCATTGTGTGTTCTTGTTTCTTTGGGAACAAAGTTGTCTATTGAGGATTGTCCAAAATCTCCCAGTGAGGTGGAGGACATGAGCAAAGTACCTTATGCTAGTGTTGTTGGTAGTTTGATGTATTCTATGGTCTGCACAAGACCAGGCATTGCCCAAGCAGTGGGAGTCCTTAGTCGATTTATGGCTAATCCTAGAAGGATACATTGGGATGCAGTTAAGCGAGTGTTCAGATATTTGAGGGGTACTTCTGAGTATTCCATATGCTATCATGGTAATGTTAAGGACCTCCGCATTCTGTTGATATTCATGGATTTGTGGATTCGGATTAGGCAGGTGACATTGACAGTAGGAGATCCACCAGTGCTTATGTGTTTACACTGTTTGGTGGTGCTATTAGTTGGATGAGTAAGCAACAACCTGTGGTTGCTTTGTCCATGACAGAAGCTGAGTATATGGCAGCAACTCATGCTTGTAAGGAAGCCATTTAGCTTAAGAGATTGTGTTTAGATATTGGTGTTGATGCAGGTCAGATTATGATCAGTTGTGATAGTCAGAGTGTGATTTGCCTTGTGAAGAATCCAATTTTCCATGCCAGAACAAAGCATATTGATGTACAGTTTCACTTCGTGCGAGACATGGTAGAGGATGGGAAGGTAAATTTGGAGAAGGTAGATACTTTGAAGAATGTTTTAGATGCATTAACGAAACCAGTTAGCACAGAGAAGTTCAAATGGCGTTCAGAGTCTATCGGCCTCTCGGCCTATAGTAATTAAATCCTATTATTCTATTAGATCTTACAAGGTGTTTGACAACTGGGAGAATGTTGGGAATTAAGGTGTCTCAACCTTGGTAATTCCTTGCATTATTTTGATTGTATTTATTTATTCATTACCTATGATGTAAATTAATTGTAAATTCCATATTGTCATTTTGTGGGATGTGGCACGGTGATGTGTCATCCTACATGGAAGATGACAACTTGTAATTTTGTCCTCACATGAGGAGATAGGCATCCCACTTTGTGGTAGGAGTATTTTTCCATGTGTCGGAATCTTAGATGTTGTGTAAGGGAATGTTGACCAAAATAGTTATGACGGATTCCTATAACGAAGTTATGACATGTAAGAGTCAGAAATAGAAGCTTGTAAGACAGGTGAAGACATGTGTCGAGGAGCATCTTTGAAAAAGGCATCTTTGGGTGCCCCAAGGTGGACTATGACATGTTCTAAGAGAATATGCTATTTATACCCTGTGTATGACAGATTCTCTTACAGCTATAAGTTGTAACTGCTATGACAGATTCTATGATGATTGTAAGAGTCGTAAGAGCATTTGTCATAGCCCATTTTGGAAATAGGAGACCTCTTTGGGATGGGAGCTATGGAAAAGTGTTAGATACATCTTACAATGTTGACCAAGTGTCCATAGGCATGGGTTTTGTGATGCAGAGTGGCACAAGGGAAGCAACACACAAAGGTTTACTCTATTGTCCTTTGCCCACTCACCCACTTCAAATAGCCTTCAACCAAGAAACCAAAGGCACATTCAAAGGTGTATGAAGGATTTGGTATCCTAGTGATGGCTCCACCTAGGCTTCTCCAACACCTTAAGACAGATCAACAAACACTTTCTATGCAGTTGGTTTGATCTCCAACTTCCCAAAACTCTTCAACCTATACCTTGACTAGTAAGGCTACTAGCCCTCCAAACTAGGTTTTCTCAACAAAACTTGACAAAATCCCAAAGGTCTAGGCAAATAAATGATGGAATTGAACACCTTTCAGGGGACCCTAACAAACCTCCAAATCTCCTGCTCCAACTCTACTCCAGCGTGCTCAAAATTGGGTGCATAGGTCAGGGGCAGGAACTTGGAATGACTCTACCATCCCCAAACAACACAAATCCACCATTCATTCACTCATCCTCTTAGGGTTTTGTCAAATACAATAGTAAATTGCATAAATTCAGTCAAATACATAGAGATATTTGACCTAGGGCATCACATTAAAAATAGTAAACTGTATTTTCTCAGAAAATGCTTTTGGAATCAAGTAGTATACACCCCTAGCCTGCATTTCACTGAGTGGTATGAAATTTCATCGGTGGAAATGCATTCTAGGGCCAAATTTGTGGGACTGCCCTAGAAAACAGGGTTTCTAGACCAGTTTTGAAAGAAAATTCAATAACTTTTGACTCCGACCACTTCAAGACCTCAAACTAGTTGCATTGGAACCCTGACTCCAAGAGCTTTCAGAAAAATATCATTTGCACACATGAAAAGTCCGTACAGTCCGTACACAGCAAGAAAAATAGCGAAAAATAGTCAGTTTTCTTGAATTTTGTGCCCAAATTCCGTACAAAAACTTCCTCCCCCATACTGGAGTCAAATATCCACCATATTAACCCATCCAAGTTGGTTTCCAACTTCTACAACAGCATTTAACTGCCCAAAGTGGTTTTTGAACCGACCCAACACATAACACCTTTGACAACTATGGTGTTTTGCATTAACACAAGGAGGTTGATTTGTTTGGCTTGTCCAATGCAGTCCAAATGATCAACACACTCCTTCCAACATACTAAAACATTAAAACAACCAAAAAAAACTTGAAAACCAATCCTTAGACCTTCTAGGCCTAATTGGCACAACAAGGATCCAAGTGGACTAAGCATGATTGAGGTTTATAGGGTCACCTCAATCATCTTGACCACACAAAAGGGACCATACAAACATGGCTAAAGCCTTATTACCACACATACAATCAAAACAAAACATAGCTTATCAAAATGCATAAAAAATGCTTGAGGTGTCAGACTGCTCCTAGGTGCCCTGCACCATTTTGGGCCATGAGGCCAATTTGGATGCCCATTCCAAGATAGAGGCAATTTTGCCTTGTATATTATATATAAATAGGTGCTTGGAGGAGGAGATGTAGTATGTGATTGACAAGTACTATTATGCTGTCGGATTGACTCCAGACATGAGTGTCGAAGACTATTGAAGCTTGCATTGCAAGTGTATTGTAAACCATATTCAGTTTTGATAATACATTGTGCAGGTTTCTGAGTGTGGGGTTTTTCACCCGATAAGGGTTTTCCTCACGATATATCTTGTCTCTCTTCTTCTGTCTTCTTTTCTGGTTCTATGTGTATTGCTTCAATATCTCTGTTATATGTTTCATGTTGCTGTAATTGTAAGGATTAAATTGAATTTGTATAGTTCTCCCCTCATTAGATTAGTGTAGGAAGCGATTTCTGCACACCTAGCTTCCTTTCACTTTTTCCCACATGACTATCCAAGATTTCTTCTATCACCTCCTTTGAAGTAGATACCGAGATACTTCATTGTTCTTCTATTAGTCCATCCTTTGTGCCACCTTCATGATACTCTGTTAAATCAGAAATGTTGAACATAAAGGAAATGTTGATTCCACTCGGTAGCTCTACTTCATAGGCATTTCTTGAATCATGCTTCTTCAAGATCTTGCATGGTCAAAATTTCTTCATCTTTAGCAAGCTATTATATGTTCCCATTGGAAACCTTTCTTTACTCAGGTGAACCATGACTTCATCACCAACCTTGAATTCCTTAAACTTCTGCTTCTAATCTGCATTAGCCTTGTACTAAGAATTCATTTTAATGTGTTGTCGTAACTCTTCATGTAAGCTCTTCAGGTGCTCTGCAAAGTCTTCAGCCTCGGCATTGTTCTTCTCTCCTTTATATATCTTTCTTAGCTAAGAAGCATTTCTCAGACTCTTCCCATATACAATTTGGAATGGGGATTTACCAATACTCATGTTGTTAGAATTTTTATAAGTAAACTTAGCCTATGGTAATATCAAATCCCATCCCTTGGGCTTATCTCCTACTAAGCATCTCAGCAGGTTGCCCAAACTTCAATCCACTACCTTTGTCTATCCATCAGTCTGTGGATGATGTGCAGAGCTGAACTTTAACCCAGTCTTCAACTTATTCCATAAGGTCCTCTAGAAATACCCAACAAACTTGGTGTCTCTATCTAAAACTATACTCTTTGCTAGACCATGTAGTCTAACCACCACAAATATTGAATCATGCACTCTCTATGTCCTCAATAAACCAAGAACAAAGTCCATGATTATATCCTCCCATGGCCTCTTTGATACAGTAATAGCTAGTATAGCACAGTATTCTGACTCACTCCTTTGGCCATATGGCATACTCTGCAACTTTGCAAAAATTTCCTCACATCCTAGTGCAATTGTGGCTAGTAATAATTCTCACTAACAAGAGCAATGGTCTTATCTTGACCAAAGTGTCCCACCAACCCTCCACTATGTTTCTCCTTAATCAGGTTCTCTCTATGGAACTCCTCAAAATGCCCAACTGGATTCCTATGAACAACATACCGTCTTTGATTATGTAATCTAACCATCTCATCCTATCCAGGGTAATAGTCTCCAAACAAGCTTTCCAGGGCTCTGCAAAGTTTGGATCTTCAGGGTACAAATTCTTGAGTTCATTGAACCCAATGACCTCTATATTCATCTCTATCAACAAAATTTTCCTTCTAATTAAGGTGTGTGCAACTCTATTTGACCTTCCTCTCTTGTGCTTAATAAAAAGGTATAACTCTACAAAAACTCAACCCATTTTAAGTACGTCTGATTTACCTTTTCTTGACTATTAAGATACTACAAAGCCAGATGATCTGTATATAAAATAAATTCTTTTGGAAACAAATAATGCCTCCATTTCTTCAAAGCCTGAACTATAGCATAAAAATCCTAATTATAAACATAATACTTTTTCTTGGCATCATTAATCTTCTCACTGAAATAGGTAATGGGCTTACCTTCTTGACTCAAAACAGATCCTATAGCATTTCCACTAGCATCACAATCTACCTAAAATACCTTATTGAAATTTGAAAATGCTAAAATAGGTTGCTCTATGACTTTCTCCTTCAATGTATCAAAAATATTGGCTACTCCTATAGTCCATTTAAACTCCTTTCTATGCCCTCTCATTGTCTCAGTTAGGGGTGCACAAATGCTACTAAAATTCTTTATAAATTTTATATAAAAACTTGTCAAACCATGAAAATATCAAGCCTCTATAACACTCCTTGGGGTAGACCATTCAATGATAGCCCTCACCTTCTTTGAATACATTTTAAGACCCTCAACTAAGATAACAAATCCCAGGTACAATAACTCCTTCACGAAACTACATTTCTTTAGATTAATCAACAACTTTCTTCCCTCAACTTCTCAAAAACTCTTCGAACATGCATCAGGTGCTCTTCCAAAGTCTTATTGAAAATCAAAATATCATCTAAGTAATCAATTTTACCCAAAAACTTTTTTAATACTTCATTCATGAGTTGCATGAATGTGCTCGATGCATTGGTTAGCCCAAATGGTATTACTAACCATTCATATAGACCCTCCTTCATCTTGAAGGTTGTCTTCCATTCATTTCCTCTTCTTTGATTCAGATCTAGTGATATCCACTCTTCAGATCAATCTTTGTGAAGTACGTGGATCCACTCAGATAGTCCATTATGTCATCCATTCTCCATTCTCCATCCTTCTTCGGTGCTAGTACTGTACGTACTACACATGGACTTAGGCTCTCCCTTATTAATAATTTCCTTAACAACTCGTGAACTTGTCTGTTCAGATCTTAATTATTTGTAGGAGTCATTCTATGGGCTACCTTATTTGGCAAACTGGCTCTTGGTATCAAATCCATTTGGTGACTTATCTTCGTCACTGGTGGTAAACCTTCTGGTATATTATCAGAGACAATATCTTGAAATTTTTCCAATATATCTGGGACTTCTACTGGTACATCTTCACATTTCTCCTGGATGATCTTAGGAATCAATGCAAAGCAATGGTCCACTCATGCTTCATAACATCTAAAAATTTCCTACCATCTAAAACTTTCCTACCATCTACCAAACGAATTCTAGTAGTACTACATACCTTTTCTTCCACCTCCTTCAAGGGCTTCAACTTATGAATAACTCCATCCTTTGTCAAGGAATAGGTGTTTGCATGGCCATCATGGACAACACACCTATCATACTGTCATAGCCTTCCCAATAGCATATGACATTCATCCATCGGTATGATGTCACACAACACCTCATCATGGTAGTCTCCAATCTTTAGCTTGACTAAACACTACTCATTGATAAAAACTCTATGGTCCTTCTACAACCATGCAATTTGATATGGATGAATTCCTTCTCCTTTTCAACTTCAACTTGTTAACCATCTCTTCTGAGACAAGATTATCGGTACTTCCACTATCAATAATAATATCACAACACTTACCTTCACACTTGCACCTTGTGCAAAATAAACTCTTCCTCTGATCTGGTTCTTTATCCTCATTTGACAATGTTCTTCTAACAACTAAGGTTTCTCTCCTTTTGGCATCTTCAGAATGCTTAAATTGTGCATCTTCATCTATATGTGCAACTTGTGCATTACCTTCAGGTCTTCTATTTTTCCTTCCTTGATGTTGGGGACACTCGTAGGATCAATGCCATTCTTCTCCACATTGGAAATAGATTCCTCTAAAACCTCCTCTTCTAGTTCCTTGCCTAGGTCTTCCTCTTCCTCTTCCTCTTTGCTCACCATTATTTTGGTCATGAGGGCGGTAGGTATTATCTCCTTTCTGATTTTGACCGGTGCATGCTTCTTCACTTTTCTTTTGATCTTCATTTTGGCCTCCATAGGATCTTCTACCAGTCCTTCCACCATGACCTCTTCATCCTTGCTTTCTTTCAAATATTTTATTCAGCTTCTCTTCCACCTTCAAAGTAAACTGGTAGTCATTCTAACTAGACTCAACTCCTCTTGAATACTTGGTCTCTACCCATTAATGTAACGAGATACCTTCTCCTTGTTGGCCTATGTATGGCATGCTCTGATAATAATCTTATAAAACTCTTTTGTATACTCCTTAATGGACTTGTTACCTTGATTCAATCCTTGCAACTTCTTCAACAACTCCAACTCATAATTCACAGGAATGAACTACTTCTTTAGTTTGTCCACCATCCGATCCCATCTGGTAATCTTTCCTTTTCCTTTTCTATTTCTCTCTAACTGGACCCCTTTCCACCAAATACTAGCATGGCCCTTTAACTTTGTTTTTACAAACCTGGCCCATTCTAGTTCCTCCACATCTTCATACTCTAAATATTCCTTCATGTCGTTTATCCAATCAATAAGCTCTTCCAGATTCAAATCCCCATAATAGGTAGAAACTTCGATATTAGGCCTCTTTCCAATCTTGGTGATGGCCTTCAACAATCTGAATTAATCATGTTCTCCTACAACATCTTGTTCTTCTTCAGATGACTCTTCTTCTTTAGTTTCATCTTTGCTTTCTTCTCTTCTTTGTGGATCAAACCCTCTTCTTAGCTCCTCTTGCAATGCATTGATTTGTCTTTACAGGGCTCTAAAACCCTCTTTTGTCAAAGCATTTCTCCCAGCACTACCATGGTTCCTTCGTGGAGACATTTTCGAGTTCTACAGCAAGCCCACAACCTCAGTTGATTTCTACAGCAAACCCACAACCTCATGTCTTGGTGCAAATTGCCTCACGGTCGTTGATCTGTCTACACACTCAAGAACTACTACTCTGATACCACTTGATGAGGGGGTTAATCCCATAACACACAACAACACAGATTGCACATAGAAAATTGGAATATTCTTTTATTGAACTAAAAAACACATTACATTACAAAGACTAGTTCATCAAATCAAAGGATGAATCCCCAATAGGCTGCAATACATTACAACTTCCTTCCTCTAGATTTTGGAACCTTCTACCTTTTGTAGCTTCAAATATGCTAGGGTTTCTATTTTTCCCTCCTTTTCCTAACTCCTCACTTTCCCCCTTTCTTTGATACCCAAAAGATTCTGAAAATGATCATAAATAACCCTTTTTGGTGCCTTCCAACCGAAATTTCAAAATTTGTAGCTCCCACCAAAAATAAGTCAACTTCTGGGAGCCATAACTTTTGACCTGGGTGTCTGATTGATAAACCATTTGATGTGTTGGAAATATCGTGAAGATATTTATGTCCTTAGAATCCGCTTTATCGATTCTGACCATTTTCGGAGCCATACGGGGCCTCTAAGTGCCTCATATTTGACTTTGAAACTTTTTCAATAGTTTTTACATAAACAAAAACTTTAATATCTTTCAACCCACAAGTGATCTTTCACCAATTCCTTCACCAAAGGTTATATTTTTCAATTCTGAAGCTTTGAGTAAATTTTTGTTTCCATAAGTGCTCAAATGTAAACTTTCTAAAAATAACAATTTTCTATTTTTAGCAAGTTGGAGATTCTGAAGGTTCTGCATCATTATTCAAGCAAGTGGGTATCTAAAAATACCAAAATTGAAAGGAACAAAAAAAATCATCATTTTTTTGGGTGATACAAAATTGGCCTTACACCATTGGATGCTCCTGCATCAATCTAGGAAGTAGGTGCAAAGTGTATATTTCTAGTTACTACTTGGTGAACCATTTATCTTGTTGTGGGATCTGACCCATTCTAACAACTTTATGCACAAGCATGTAATAGTTATATGTAAACATGGTTTCTAGAATTTAATTTATCTTTGCCACAAGTAATCAATCTTCAATTCAAGGTTAGGTGTAAAATGTTGAGTATGCATAGTTGTATGGGACAACCTTCTTTGAGGCTGGTGTGGTGGGTGTTATGCATGAATTCAAGTCAAGAATCTAATACCTTTTATGGCCCACTATCACAACTACATTGTGAGGATTGCAGCTATACATACACATATGACCATGTATGTAATGATGCCTAAGGGTTATTTTATAAAACTCCATTAGCACTACATTACAAACTATCTCCTCCTAAAAGGATGATTAACATATGATAAGTGACACGCATACCTTAGTTGTTGTAAGTACCCAAAATTGAATGGGCATACATGACAGTTCAATGATGATTAAATAGTCAAACACATGGCCCACGTGGGATGAATAAAACCCACTCTTAGCCTTTCTAGTCTTGATGAAAGTGTTTGGGCATCTCCTAGGACCTTCAATTGTCATTTATAATGTTTGTCAAATGTTCACCTTGCTTGCATACATAACCCTGTCACTATGCAAAAACCTTATTTTTAGCTCTCAAAAGGTAGAATCACCCATTTTAGTCTTGGATTCTAGTCACCTAGGTGATTTTCCACTAGCAAAATAGTTGATTTTACCAATCTTTTTTGGTGCATCAAAACTCTAAATTACACCCATCTTGTACCTAAATTTTACCTTGAATAAAGCCTAGTTCAGTCTTGATTGCACATAAATTTGTTAATCCTTTTTGTTACAACCCTTTAATTATAAATATAAACCTATTTATACTCTCTCAAGTGGAATCACAAAGGGCCTTTTGTTGTTTTGTTTCCTCTCTCAAAGGATTTGATTTTTTGCCTTCTCTTTCAGAATCATTGTAGTAGGTTAGAAAGACAATTCTAGAGGTTCCCAAGCAAAAGTAGAAGTCACTAGGAATAATTCATATGCTCTATACATACCCTAGGCTCTTTGAATCACCATTTTTGGAGCTTTCAAGTTCCCTAAATAGTGGATACAACATTCCCAATCATTTCCACTAGAGTCTAGTTTCCCATCCCCTTTGCTTCTTCCATTAATTAAAGTACCTAGGATAGAGAGGAGAGAGGATTCTAAAAGATGGACTACTAAAGACACACATACCATAGATCTTTTCATCAACATTTGAAGTTATCAATGTCCCAGTTGTGAGGCTATAACATTTTATTTACAAGCTATTAGAATAGTTTGTTTTCAAAATATTAGAGTAGAATAGCAAATATATTAGTTAATCAACCTTTATTTTACCTCAATCTATAGCATTATGTTATTGCTTCTTAGATTTAGTATTTAGTTAGATGGATTCTCTTTATTTTCATTAGATTAGTGTAATTTGAATTGCAAATTCTACTTTAATTTCAGTACCATTTTCTTCATCCAAGCAAATGTAAAACAAGATAACATACAAAAAACCATTTCCAAATCATGTAGAAAATTAAGGACAAAAGTTTAGTATGTTGAATTTTGCATTCATTTAAGTAATTGAAATAAGTGTAGTTGCATTTAGTTAGTTATTTTATTTAATAAATAATTAGCTCAGTTTGTTGTTCAGGGAAAACACAAAAATATAGGTTAATCATTCATTTCTTAAATTTAAAATAGATCATAATTATTCATGTTGTCAATTAAAACTCATTCAAATTTTTTTTTTAAAAAAATCAACTCAATTCCTAGGTCCATCCATTTTTAGGCTTCAAAGACCAAAGATTAGAAAATAAACAAACAACAAAGTCCTTGCAAACAAGACAAGACAACAAACAAAGTGATCAAGCAAATTACAATCAATGTGATCACTAGAGTCAAGCAAAAATATTACACAATTCAAACACAAAGCTCAAACTAGTACACCAAAGCATGTATTACCTATCTCTTCTCTGTCCCACCTATAAGGCTCATGTGTCCTAAGGTTAGAGAGGACTAGGTAGAGTCTATCTTTAATGAGCTTAGGGCATCTCAACAAAAATTTTAAGTGGTTCATCAAAAGTAAATCTAAGAGCAATCTCACATCTTGCAACATACATGAGAAGAAAACTAAAGATAATGAGCCTTAGAGTTATCCTTCTTAGAAGAATTGATTAAAATAGAAAATCACCAATTGAACACTTTTTTTGCTAATGCTCAACACGAGCTTAACATAATCCATGAAAATAATGAAGATAATTATACAAGGATTACCATCATAACATATATTTAGAGGTTTTCTAGAGAACAGCCCCACATTTCCACCACCACACCATGAATCAACACCACCATCTATCACAAACACTCCTTCCTTATGAAGAGAGTAATCAAATCAGTGCCACAACTCCTCCACATATAAATATCATTGTCACCTTTAGGATCCTCCTTCATCATGAAGAGGGTGGTCCTCAAAGCACTACCCCATTCCATTGGATTTTTCCATATGAGTAGTATTGATTTGTCTACACATACATTGCACATGAACAAAATATGTGTTGCTCAGTTCCAACTCATACACAATAGTGGTGAGAATATTTGAACTAGCACATATTTTGGTGAACCTCACGTGAATATCAAATCCTTTTGGGACATGCACGCTCGCCTTTTTGTGTTCCATTTCATCCTATCTTCTCTTCCATTGTCATCCCATTTATTCCATAGTACTTAAGGTACCCCCAAATATGTCAAGTTTGACAAGACCCTAGAGTAATTTTCACATTGCAACCTCCACAACACACCCCTAAATTTCTGAATTTGTAGACCTTTATACTATATTTTACAGTTTATATTTTTTGAAATGTCTTAATCATCATGTGTATTGCCTTTATTTTTCCTAGTTTCACAATTTGTTTTGTCTTATTCCAAGTCAAGTTTGCAATTAGGGGGTTGATAAAAATCTAGTGTTGTATCTAAAGGTGTAAAGGGGACATTTAAATTAAAAGACTAAGATCACCTTTATCATGTTAAAGTTATAATGTTTATTGTTTACTAAAATTGTAAAATCCAGTCAAAACCCCAAGCTCATTTTTCCTTTGCATTGCAACATTCCTTCAAAACCCCAGAGTCAAATGGTGTTTTTTGATAAACCACTTCAAAACCCTAAAAAACTAGTTGGTGAGTCATTAATGGCTCATGTGTGGGGAACCCTATACATTGCGCCCCATTGATCTCCTCACAATTTCATCTTCTTGACACAACCTCTAGTGATTCCAGTGCTCTACCACTAACAAACACTTTAGGCCCCTCAATTTAAGCTATTTATGGGCATTTCAACATAGTTTCTAGGTTTTTCCTTTTCACCTTGCTTTGGTTTTTGTTGCATGTGTGCTTGAAAACCTAGGTTTCTTATATCACTAGTTCTGGATTGATAGTGGTTGTTGCTAATGATGTTCATGTCATCTTGAAATATTTTTACCTTTGTTATGTGAAAATCATTGATTTCATTTACTTTTGACTATAAAATTATTTAAAATTGTCAAAATCATGAAGTTGCAATCTAAACCTTGGTTAGGGCATGTTGGTCCTTATCGTTGTAGAGCTTATCTTTCGTGCCCTAGTTTTAGGATTTTGCTAAAATTTTAATATCAAAGCTAAAACCTAATTTGTGACCAAATTCTTTGGCCCCTATTGCAAATTCAAACTCAAAGTTAGCACAAAACACTAATACCATTTCAATACAAAAAACTTAAAACATTTACAATTTATATTATTTTGGAAAATGAAAAACCTATGCAACTTGTAATTTTTATGCAAGATACATGTCATATCTAGAATGTAGCATGTAATCTAGAGTTCCAAAAATATTTGCAATTTGTAATTATTATGCAAGATGCATGTTAGATCAAAAATTTGGTGTGTAGTTCAAAAAACTATTCATTTGCAGTTTATAAAACCGATGCAAACTACATGTCAAATCCAAACTCTGGCATGCAGTTTGGATTCCCAAAAAAGTTTATAATTTGCAACTTTGTTGTAAAATACAACCAAGGTTTGAACCTTAATGTGCAACATGTATATTGTATTCCATTTGAACTTTGCAATTTCTATTTCGGGTCACGTTTTAGAAAATCCAAGGTTTGAACCCCAGTATGCAACATGTATATCTTTTAAAACTTACACTTTGCAAAATTTCACTCACCTATAAAATGAAAATCAATTCTAAACCTCAGTTTGTAACTTGCCAAATGGGCTTGAACCCTAAATTACATAAACATAGTTCAAACCCCATGTTTTGAGCATTTTTACACATGTAAATTAAAAATTTAAACTTAACAAACATTAGAAATTGTGCAAGTGATGTCTTAAGGACTTAATAAATTGCATTAGTGATTTAATTGATTAAAATTTAATATGCATAACAATACAAAAATATTTTTAATTTAAGTTAACCATTTTTAAGGATGTTCACTTGAGTATGACCTCACTATGAAAGATGAAATACAAATTCAAAGGGGTCATACTGGAATCCAAGATCCTAACAGACCTTATCAATGTGTTAGATACTGACCTAGGACATGTTGGATTATATGGATTCAACACTAAAATAAGTGTAGACACATGACTCAGTCAAAGAACATAAAACTTGAGATCTAGTGGGTTAGTACAAGCTATAGGGTTCTCAATAATAATTCAATTAGTGGACTTGGTTATGACTTGTGCCTAATACTACAACCCAAACCCCAAGGAAATAGGGAATGTAGTACTATTAATACAACCTTAGTACATAGAAGAAATATTTGGATTGCTCATTAGGAGAGAATATGTTACACATAATTGTTTATTTTTTTTACAAATCTAGATGTAGGACATCAACCAAGGTGAGAATAGGTAAGTTTTAGGGTCCCACATGCATATTATAGGAAACAACACCTACCTTCCATGTATATTGTCATACTTAAGGGAGAAAATATGCAAGTTCCCAAAATTGTACTAGCATACATGGCAATTTGATGATGATTTGACAGTCTAGCACACAACCTATGTGGTGTGAATAAAACACACTCTCAGCCTTTCTAGTCTTGATGGAAGTGTTCAATCAACTCCTCAGACCTTCTCTCATCCTTTTTTGATGTTTGTTGACCCTTTTGCTTTGCAAAAACTATATTTTTGGCTTTCAAATGCAAGAATCATCCATTTTAGTTTTGGATTACTTGGGTGACTTGCAAGTCACCTAGGTCATGTTGGGACCCCATTTTCATGCCCAAATGTTGTAAAGTCTTGTGGCACAGCCCTTTTTGTTTTCCCCTTCCTAACTGTCATGTTTTGCTTCAGTTCATAATTCTAAGTGTTTGAGAAACCTTGAAAATCCCCTAGGACTAGGTCGAACCTTGAAAGATTTTGAAAGGCCTTCAGAAAACTCTAAGTGTTGAGTTTTTTGGTGGACTCACAAGTTTGCAAACCTGTGAACCTGCTGAAAGGGGATTTGTAAGTTTGTTGTTTGGCTGAAGCACTGAAAAGAATGAAGGAAGCATGTTAAAAGGTTAGGTGAAGTTTTTCAGTGGTTCGGCAGGTTTGCGAACCTCTGAATCTGTTGAAATGGTTCATTGTTTTCATATTTTGTAAAAAGGCCTTATGGTTGTGCCAAAGGAAGTAATGTGTTTCAACGGTTTGGTGTCTCACCGAAATGTCAAAATGGCGAAGCAAAGAGGGAAAAAGAAGAGATAGGTTTTGGTGGTTCCTGAGTTCCACAAACTACCGAATCATCAAAAGGGTTAGAAGATTCCTAATTTTGTCAAAAAGCTTGAAGACAATGTGTTAGTGATATTTTATGTTCAGGGTTTTGCTGCATGGCGCCTTCCCTAAGTATCCAAAAAATGTTCTAAGTGTTGGACCTCCTCAGCATTTTTCAGCTGCATCATCATATTTTCTTTGAGGAGGAGATCATCATCATCATATTGTCTTCGATGATGGTCCGCATCATCATGTTTTCTGTCGACTTGTTTTTCATCAGGATCATCATATTTCAATATCGGGTGATGTTTGGATATCATCCCGATCCTGCTGATGAGCTACAATGTGCCTTAATTTTCTTGCGGAGGGTGATTTTTCAAATATCCGGTGATCTTCCAATTATCACCCTGCCCTTTTATGATGATGATGTCACCCCGATCTTCCGAGGGGGTCATTTTCTAAGTTGTTCAACCCGGCCTATTTTTTCTTAAGGGTCGTCTTCATCATCATCATCATATTTCCGGTTTTCACCGTGTTGCTTGCGAGGGTCATCATATTTTCTGCCTGCATGATCTTTCGCCGAGGTGATATTTTAACATCGGGTGATCTTGGTTAAGATCATCCTGATGATGTTGCTATAGAGTTCTAAGTATGACCCGATATTCACCAGGGTCATCATATTTGAACGTCAGGATGATCTTAGTCAATATCATCCTGATGTTGTTGTATCATTTCATGTTCATTGTTTTATCACCCTGATGATGTTGACGTCATTCTTACGTCAGGGTGATATCCACTTTTCTGCCTGTCTGCATCATGATATTTCCAAAGAGAGATATCCACCTGTTGGCTTCGTGCATTGTCTAGTGGGGGTGATCTTTTCAAATATCCGTCATATTCATGTATCACCCGATCTTATAGTGGAGCTACAGTGCAGCATCATATTTGTGCATCAGGATGATATTTCCAAATATCCGGTTATCTTCCGAATATCATCCTGATGTCGACATGATGATGACGTCATCCGGATATGAGGAGGTGCGCAGTAGGCAGATATGCTTATGACATCAGCAGGATATGACGGTGACGTCATCAGGATGTTCATCGGCCAGACATTTGGTATCGGCTAAGCAGGAGGATCTTCCTCCGATGGATCAGGTTGTGCCGATGAAGGCGATTATCATGCAGGTTATATTGTGATATGATGCTGACGTCAGGGTGATATTTCAAGCGACAAGATATCATGCTGCTGAAGGATAATGATGATGAAGTCTTATACTAGTGTCGTCAGGAGCAAAAGCACCGACATCATATTTGCTCGTGGCCTAGTATATAAAGTGTTAAAGAGGTCACCGCGGGGTGCATGTGGGATAATTGATATCCTGCATATTTTCAAATATCATGACGATGAATCTTGGCGGGAAATGGTTGCGATGCACAATTGATGTTTTTCCCAAGGCCGCGGGTTGGTGCGCCATTAATGGCGAAGGTTGCAGAGGTATGGACGGATCTGGTACCCGATTGAAGATGTGGATCCCTAGGCAGTGGCGCAGGGCTCGAGGTTTCTTCCTGTCTCCTCCCCTACCTACTGCATTCATGTTTGGGCGCCAATCTGGTAATGCGTTGAGCGCCATTTTTCTAATACTGTGTATCTGGCGGGATTTTTGGTCAACCATGTAATTAATTGCTGTGGTACACTACCTGGCTGTTATAAGCAGGAAGTGTTACTCATTTTTGGTTGTTGAAAGTTGAAGATTTTTGGCTCTGTAATTCAAAACAAGCTGATCTGGTTGCTCTGCACAGCTTAACCTGTGAGTCTATGTATCTCTTGTTGTATGTTTTGGCATGAACCCACTGATTTTATGATTAATCTTATATGAGAAATGCTATCTTAGCATGTGTTTTGTTAATTCTGTCTCCAGTATTGCATGTATCTTTCTTCTGAGTCTGGATATTTAAGCAATATTTGAGACTCTAGAACATAGAATTCCTGTGTTGAATGTATGATCTCTTCACTTCTGCTCGAAGGGTGGATTAAACTGTTTTCAGGTTAAACATCGGGAAGGGTATACTGCAGTAGGGATGCCATAAGTAGAGATAACTTAACACTCTGTATTGGGAGATATCTATAAGGCAGGTATCACATATATCCCCATGAAATCCAGTTTTAGCTGTTCATGCTGATCATTCACAGGTGTATGTCTACTGACTCCAGGCCCTGGATAGGCACCAATCTTGCTTTGTGTTTGTGTTACAACCATGTCCAGCTTTGCATCCAAACTTAAAGTCAAAATCTAAATCTAAAACAATCTTTAGGACATTAGAATTAGTTTTAGGATCCTCAGTCCTCTGTCTACAACTGCAAATAGGCCCAAAGCTAGCCCCTTTGCTCTTATCTTTCAGTTTTGGTCTACTTACAGGAGGACTTATCTGCTTTCTGTCAGCATCCCAGCCTTGTATGCATATCCTCATGGATGTTGAGTAGGGAATACCCCCTAGGTCTTGCAGAGCCTGAAGAAGAAGAGGAGATAAAATACAGAGTCTATCTCCTACACTGTTGGCCCCTGGCCCAGAGATCCTGTTGATCACTGATGGCTACCTTGTAGGGAAATCTGGGAATAAGCATCCAGTCTGGGAAAAAGTCAACAGAAATTGGCGACTCCGCTGGGGAATTTGTGAAAGAACCCTGGTTTTCAAAGGAAAACAGTTCCTAGTAATAGGTGGCGACTCTGAAGTAATCTCCCAACCGGTCAAAGTAAAATTTATATGCAGGGGAGAAGATCCCACCAAAATCCTTTATTTAAAGAGTTACCAGTAACAAGAAGAATGATGTACAGAAGAAAGGGAGCTGTCTCAGTTAGTCATGAGGGTTCCCCCAGAAAAGGTGATGATATGCAAGATAACCCTAGGCCATCAGGACAGCATGTGCCTTACTTTTCAAATGCAGAAGCTGATATTCAAGGTGCATATGAGAGGCAACAGGGTGGTAGCATGAGAATGAGGTCAGAGGTGTTCCAAGAACGCCCATTTCTAGACCCTAGTGAAAGGTTTGAAGAGGCAGAGTCTCTGAGGGATGATGAAGATGATGACCAGAATGGTATGAGACCATCTACCTCCATGCCTAAGGATGAACAGTTAGCTGAAGAAATCAGAAATCTAAGAGCAGAACTAGAATATCTACAAGCCATGAAAATCAGAGATGACATGAAGCAGAAAGTGCAAGCTTTAAGAACTGCCCAAAATGATTCAGTTCCTACCCTAGAGAATGCAAATGTGCAGAGACATCAGCAAAGAAATGAAGTGCAACATCAGCATAATGATGAGAGACAAAATGTGAATGATGCTAGGATACCACTGAACAATGTAAGAAACCAGAATTCAAACAGAAATGTTAATGTTAATCAGTTAAACAGACAGCCCATGCAGTTAGATAGATTCAGGCAGCTGGTGTTTGATGGTATTCCTGGGTATCCTAACCCCATTGACAAGCATCTGAGGCTGCAAGTGCCTAAATTTTCAGGAAACAACACAGTGTCAGGAGAAGATCATCTAAAAGCCTTTCAAAATGTCATCGATAACTTTGAGGTTGAACATGAGGATGTTTTCATGAAGTCATTCATGCAATCCTTAATAGATGAGGCAAGAGAATGGTACAAGAATCTGCCTGACCGGAGTATTTCATCATGGGATGATTTTAAAAGGATGTTCAAGGAGCAATATGGTGACAAAACTGACCCTAGCTTTTTTGTAAATGAGTTCACCAGTATCACTAAAGGGTCAAATGAGCAGGTTGCATATTTTAATGCAAGATTTACTAAAGTGTTAAACAAATTACCACACCACATGAGGCCAAATGAACCAATGTGCATAATATTGTATATCAATGCCTTTGATGCAAAAACTGCATATGGATTAAGAGATAAAGGTCCTGCTACTCTCAGGGATGCTTTCAGAATTGCAGTGAATATTGAAAACAACAGGAAAGCATCGGGCAAGACAAATAGAAGGGATGATATAGAAATTCTACAGAATCCAAACAAGCCTCAGAACACTCAAGGTAATACATCTGCCCCTGAAGATAAGATAGACAAATTGGCAAATGTTGTTAAGGACCTAAGCTATAGATTAGCTAGAAGTGAAAAAGGGATGGGTCATGATAGGCAAGTCTATCAAAGGCAGGAAAAGAGGCCATCATTGCATGATATGCCTTATAATACCAATTGGCATGATGGTAAGCCTATTTTCCCACGTAACCACACAAATCAGAGGACTCAACATGTCAAAGAAACTCCTGATCCTCTAAAGAAAGCTATAAATATTGTTGATGATGCTCCATGGTGTATAATTTGCCAGATGCCACATTCACAGTTACAGTGTATGATTGCTCAATCCTTGTATGATAATGCTACATCTTGTAATGAATGCAATGAGCCACATTATGTGCAAGATGATGATGTTAATATGATGTCCATAGGCAATGGATACACTCTTTATGATGCTGATGAGAATACAGATCATCAAATTCAGGCCTGCCAACAGTTCCCATATGATGAAGATAATGAAGATAACTATGTGTATGCTCAGAGCTCACACAATTTTCTGAGTAACTTACGACGACCTTCTGATGAGGAAATTAGAGCCTTCACAGCTGCAGCAGTTGCTCAAGTCAAAAGCAACTACAATCTCAGAGGTAAAAATCAAGTAGGCAGCCCACATCAGCCAGAAGATATTTTTGCAGGTCAGCTAGTGCATGGTCATAAAGGAATTGAACCACAAAAAAGGCAGTGGGTAAATAATAAACAGAATTTTAGACATAGAACAGGTCATGAATCTCAAGGACCAGAAAACAAAATTCCTCAGGCTGAAGATCAAAGTAAAGGTTCCCAAGACAAGAATGATGATTAGGGAACTATGAAAGTAAAAGCTAAATCAGCTCAGGATAAAAACAAGATTGTGGAGCAAGCTACAACTGTTACACAAAATTATGCTCCATTTGATATAGCTCAGGTCCTCTCTCAGGTAAAAGTCTCTGTTCCACTTATGGAACTGATGAAAGTGGAAGAAATCAAGAGTAGGACAATATCCCTAATCTCAGGGGTACCTTTTCAAGCTAAACAAAATGTTCAGACCCAGGGTGAGAAACATGTCATGTGTAATGAAGAAGATGAGGCTCCTGAAGTCTATTTAGGAGTGACTATGACAAAGTGTCCTTCACAAGTGGAACCATTTTATGTATCCCTGGTTATAAATGGAAAAATAATCAGAAATTGTATGCTTGACTCTGGAGCATCTACAAATGTCATGCCTTTGGCCATCATGCAACAAGCTGGATTGAAAATTGACAAGGCATGTGGAAAATGTTATGCTATGGATGCCAGAGAGGTACCAGTTATTGGAATCATGACGGATGTAGATTTCAAACTGGCAGCATTTCCTGAAAAGAGATATAAAATGAATATAACAGTGGTTGACATCAAGCCGCAGTATGGTATGTTGTTGTCAAGAAGATGGGTAGCACTAATTGGTGGAAGTATGCAGCTGGACCTGTCATATGCCATGATTCCAATGAATGGCAGGGATGTTAATCTAATCAGAGAACAAAGATCATCAGAGACAGTGGAAGACCAAGAAGCAGAGGAACAGGTATGCTTTGTAGACACTGACTGTGATAACTTCAAGGTTGTCTCAGATGATACAGAAGATAAAAAGAAAAATGCCTGCATTTAAGAATTGGATCAGCGAGGTTTGTGGACCATGTTTTTTGATGGAGCTTGTGCAAAAGAAGGCTCTGGAGCTGGAGTTATTTTCCTGTCTCCAACTGGTAAGCTCCTCAAATTCTCTTTCTTGCTGAGGTTTGATTGCACAAACAACATTGCAGAATATGAGGCTTTACTCTTAGGCCTAAATATTGCTCTCAAACATGGAATTAAAATGTTAAGAGTATTTGGGGATTCTGAGCTGATTGTATCCCAAATTAGAGATAAGTATGCTTCAAAAAGCAAAAGATTGAAACAATACAAGCATGCTGTTTGGGATACCATTGAACTATTTGATGCATTTTCAATAGGCTGGGTAGAGAGGTCAAAGAATGTTATGGCTGATTTCTTAGCCAATGTTGCAATAAGGCCAGATGACATCACTCTGTCAGATGTTACAAATGTAGAAGTTAAAATTAGGCCTGCAGTACCAGAAAATATATGCAGTTGGCAAGTGTTTAATGATGATAGGGACTTGTTAAAATTTTTGCACTGCATAGATGAATATGAGAATCAAGAAATTGATTTCCAAGCTTTTGTAGAGACTATAAATGGAAAAGAAACTCTTGTGGGAAAAGAGATAATTCAATTGAGGACTAATAAAATCCCTAGAGGGTTGGTAGCTTTGGAAAGAGCTTTTGACAGTAAAGATAAATTGGTCACAAGGACATCTCCCACGAATAAGGAAGATTTAGAAGAGATAAATTTGGGGACATCTCAGGCCCCTCAGAAGGTATACATTGGTGAACAGCTCAAACCACACATTAGGAGTATGCTGATTGCATTACTAAAAAAGTATAAACATGTTTTTGCTTGGTCATATGAGGACCTAAAAGCCTATAGGGAAGATTTATTCCAGCATGAGATCCCATTGAAGCCTGGAGCTAAGCCATTTAGACAAAAGCAAAGACCTATTAATCCTACCTTAGCTCCCAAGATTCAAGAAGAACTCAAAAGGCTGAGGGAAGCTGGAATAATTGTGCCAATCAGGCATTCAACTTGGGTGTCTAACCTTGTCCCAGTCAGAAAAAAGAATGGTGATATTAGGCTTTGTGTTGACTTCAGGAACTTGAATGTATCCTCTTTAAAGGATAACTATCCACTGCCTAATATGGAAGCTATGTTGCAGAGAGTGACTGGTTGTGAACTCTTATCCATGATGGATGGATTTTCAGGTTATAATCAGGTGAAGGTAAAGGAATCAGAACAGTATAAGACCGCCTTTACCACTCCATGGGGAACTTATGTGTATGTTAGAATGCCCTTCGGACTAACCAATGCAGGTGCTACATTTCAAAGAGCAATGGATGTTGCTTTTGCAGGGCTGATTGATTCAATTCTGGCTGTATATCAGGATGACTTGACTGCTTACTCAAAGAAAGAAGAGCAGCATTGTTTGCATCTGGAGCAGATTTTCATAAGAGCACTAGAGTATGGTATTTCTTTAAATCCAAAGAAGTGTGCCTTTGGGGTAGTTGAAGGAAAGCTCCTGGGACATATTGTTTCCAAGGATGGAGTCAGGATAGATCCAGAGAGAGTGGCTGCTATTGACAGAATTCAAATGCCAAAAACTGTAAAAGGAGTTCAGTCCTTCTTTGGACAGATAAATTTTGTTAGGAGATTTGTTCCCAACTTTGCAGAAACCACAAGGAACATTTCCAAGATGATGAAGAAGGATGCAACTGTCCACTGGGAAAGGGAAGCAATAGAATCATTTCAGAGTATCAAAGAGGCAATCAAGATGGCCCCTGTTCTTAAATCTCCTGATTTTTCTAGGCCATTCCAAGTATTTTCATTTGCTTCCTTTCATACTGTTGCTGCATGTTTGCTACAGAAAAACGAAGATGGTTTTGAACAGCCCATCGCTTTCTTCAGTATGTCCTTGCAGGCCTCTGAGTTGAAGTATGATATTATGGAAAAACAGGCATATGCACTAGTCAGAGCCATCAAAAGTTTCAGACCATACTTGGTAGGATCATATATAATTGCATATGTACCCCATGCAGCAGTCAAAGACATATTCACTCAGCAGGAGGTGACTAGAAGAAGGTGCAGAT
This sequence comes from Cunninghamia lanceolata, assembly GCA_027924645.1. Taxonomy (NCBI): domain Eukaryota; kingdom Viridiplantae; phylum Streptophyta; class Pinopsida; order Cupressales; family Cupressaceae; genus Cunninghamia; species Cunninghamia lanceolata. The sequence goes on along the minus strand of BSBN01000354.1, from coordinate 7,386,402 downwards.
GGATAAACAAACTGCAAGAGTTTAACATAGACATACAAATTACCAAGTTGGTAAGAGGACAAGGATTAGCCAAGATGATGGCACAGTCAAACTTGGAAGCATGCCAAGTTAATGTAGTCCAAAATGAGAGTGTAAATGTATCAGGATCTGAATGGTACAAGGATATTATCTACTACTTGCAAAATCTGAATTGTCCTTCCCATTTCAGTGACAGTCAAAAGAGGACTTTAAAGTTACATGCAATCAGGTATGTTATTGTTCAAGGTGAGCTATACTGGAAAAACCCTGATGGTGTGCTGCTGAGATGTGTGGATGAGGATATGGCTAACAATGTTTTGATTGATATGCATAAAGGATTGTGTGGTGGACATTATACTGCCCAAACAACAGCTCATAAAATTCTCAGAGCAGGATGTTGGTGGCCCACTCTCTTTTTAGATGCACAAAAGTTAGTGAGGAAGTGTGACCCTTGCCAAAGATTTTCAGGAAAGCTGAAAAATGATGGTGCTTTACCCCTCGGAACTGTAACTATGGATGCTCCATTTCAGCAATGGTGAATTGACTTCATAGGGGAAATTGCAGACAAATCAAGTGGGGGACACAGTTGGATTTTGGTGGCAACTGATTACTTTACCAAATGGATTGAGGCCATTCCAACTAAGAGAGCTACAAGTAAGGTGGTGACAGATTTCATGCTAGAAAATATTATCATCAGGTTTGGAGTACCATTCAAGATAGTCACTGATAATGCTATGTGCTTCAGATCAGGTGAATTTGTTGATTTTTGCAACAGGTATGGGATAAATCTATCATATACATCACCATATCACCCACAAGGGAATGGTCAAGCAGAATCAAGAAATAAAAGCATCATGAAAATTATCAAGAGGATACTGGACAAGAACAAGAGAGCTTGGGACTCAAAATTGAACTTAGCAATATGGGCTGACAGAGTGACAGTGAAAAGGGCTACTGGGACGTCACCTTTTGAGCTAGTATATGGTGCATCAGCCAGATTGCCCATAAACAATCTCCTACCAGTTTACAGATTCATCCAGGAAAATGATGAGGAGATTGAAGACTCCATGACAGAAAGGGTGAACCAGCTGGTTGCACTGGATGAAAACAGAAGGAAAGCCCACCAGATTAATCTCAAAAGACAACAAGATGTGAAATATCAGTTTGACAGGAGAGCTATAAAAAGGAAGTTTCAAGTCAATGATCTGGTGCTCATTTGGAATGCAAAAGGTCAAGAAAAGGGTAAACATGGTAAATTTGAACCCTTATGGATGGGCCCATATCAGATTTGCAGCACTCACGAGGAGGATTCTTATTTCCTCCAGGCCCTAGATGGTGAAGTTCTGGAATTGCCTGTGCATGGCCAATTCCTTAAGTTCTATTTTGCATAAATGACTTGCCTCTGTGCACATGTGTAAAATTATGTATAAATTGTAAGTGCCTTGTACAGTTCATGCTTTTTGACTTTTTGTCTGGTCTGCCCGGAGATCTGGTTCTCGCTGCAGTCTTGCACCTGCACGTCCCCAATCAGAGCCTATGTTAGTGATATTTTATGTTCAGGGTTTTGCTGCATGGCGCCTTCCCTAAGTATCCAAAAAATGTTCTAAGTGTTGGACCTCCTCAGCATTTTTCAGCTGCATCATCATATTTTCTTTGAGGAGGAGATCATCATCATCATATTGTCTTCGATGATGGTCCGCATCATCATGTTTTCTGTCGACTTGTTTTTCATCAGGATCATCATATTTCAATATCGGGTGATGTTTGGATATCATCCCGATCCTGCTGATGAGCTACAATGTGCCTTAATTTTCTTGCGGAGGGTGATTTTTCAAATATCCGGTGATCTTCCAATTATCACCCTGCCCTTTTATGATGATGATGTCACCCCGATCTTCCGAGGGGGTCATTTTCTAAGTTGTTCAACCCGGCCTATTTTTTCTTAAGGGTCGTCTTCATCATCATCATCATATTTCCGGTTTTCACCGTGTTGCTTGCGAGGGTCATCATATTTTCTGCCTGCATGATCTTCGCCGGGGTGATATTTTAACATCGGGTGATCTTGGTTAAGATCATCCTGATGATGTTGCTATAGAGTTCTAAGTATGACCCGATATTCACCAGGGTCATCATATTTGAATGTCAGGATGATCTTAGTCAATATCATCCTGATGTTGTTGTATCATTTCATGTTCATTGTTTTATCACCCTGATGATGTTGACGTCATTCTTACGTCAGGGTGATATCCACTTTTTTGCCTGTCTACATCATGATATTTCCGAAGAGAGATATCCACCTGTTGGCTTCGTGCATTGTCTAGTGGGGGGTGATCTTTTCAAATATCCGTCATATTCATGTATCACCCGATCTTATAGTGGAGCTACAGTGCAGCATCATATTTGTGCATCAGGATGATATTTCCAAATATCCGGTTATCTTCCGAATATCATCCTGATGTCGACATGATGATGACATCATCCGGATATGAGGAGGTGCGCAGTAGGCAGATATGCTTATGACATCAGCAGGATATGACGGTGACGTCATCAGGATGTTCATCGGCCAGACATTTGGTATCGGCTAAGCAGGAGGATCTTCCTCCGATGGATCAGGTTGTGCCGATGAAGGCGATTATCATGCAGGTTATATTGTGATATGATGCTGACGTCAGGGTGATATTTCAAGCGACAGGATATCATGCTGCTGAAGGATAATGATGATGAAGTCTTATACTAGTGTCGTCAGGAGCAAAAGCACCGACATCATATTTGCTCGTGGCCTAGTATATAAAGTGTTAAAGAGGTCACCGCGGGGTGCATGTGGGATAATTGATATCCTGCATATTTTCAAATATCATGATGATGAATCTTGGCGGGAAATGGTTGCGATGCACAATTGATGTTTTTCCCAAGGCCGCGGGTTGGTGCGCCATTAATGGCGAAGGTTGCAGAGGTACGGACGGATCTGGTACCTGATTGAAGATGTGGATCCCTAGGCAGTGGCGCAAGGCTCGAGGTTTCTTCCTGTCTCCTCCCCTACCTACTGCATTCATGTTTGGGCGCCAATCTGGTAATGCGTTGAGTGCCATTTTTCTGATACTGTGTATCTGGCAGGATTTTTGGTCAACCATGTAATTAATTGCTGTGGTACACTACCTGGCTGTTATAAGCAGGAAGTGTTACTCATTTTTGGTTGTTGAAAGTTGAAGATTTTTGGCTCTGTAATTCAAAACAAGCTGATCTGGTTGCTCTGTACAGCTTAACCTGTGAGTCTATGTATCTCTTGTTGTATGTTTTGGCATGAACCCACTGATTTTATGATTAATCTTATATGAGAAATGCTATCTTAGCATGTGTTTTGTTAATTCTGTCTCCAGTATTGCATGTATCTTTCTTCTGAGTCTGGATATTTAAGCAATATTTGAGACTCTAGAACATAGAATTCCTGTGTTGAATGTATGATCTCTTCACTTCTGCTCGAAGGGTGGATTAAACTATTTTCAGGTTAAACATCGGGAAGGGTATACTGCAGTAGGGATGCCATAAGTAGAGATAACTTAACACTCTGTATTGGGAGATATCTGTAAGGTAGGTATCACATATATCCCCGTGAAATCCAGTTTTAGCTGTTCATGCTGATCATTCACAGGTGTATGTCTACTGACTCCAGGCCCTGGATAGGCACCAATCTTGCTTTGTGTTTGTGTTACAACCATGTCCAACTTTGCATCCAAACTTAAAGTCAAAATCTAAATCTAAAACAATCTTTAGGACATTAGAATTAGTTTTAGGATCCTCAGTCCTCTGTCTACAACTGCAAATAGGCCCAAAGCTAGCCCCTTTGCTCTTATCTTTCAGTTTTGGTCTACTTACAGGAGGACTTATCTGCTTTCTGTCAGCATCCCAGCCTTGTATGCATATCCTCATGGATGTTGAGTAGGGAATACCCCCCTAGGTCTTGCAGAGCCTGAAGAAGAAGAGGAGATAAAATACAGAGTCTATCTCTTACACTGTTGGCCCCTGGCCCAAAGATCCTGTTGATCACTGATGGCTACCTTGTAGGGAAATCTGGGAATAAGCATCCAGTCTGGGAAAAAATCAACACAATGAAAAAGGATAGATGGTTTGTGAGTTTGCAGAGGAGCCAAAGTGTCGATAGAGTTCATGACGGGACAAATTTTCAAAAATAGAAAGCAATAGAGATGAGCTTTGGCGAGTTTGGTAGTTCATGAACTTGTCGATTCACTAAAAGAGAAAGTGAAGAAGAAATCAACCAAGGTTCTGAAGTTCGTAGGTTCATTGATTCCTTGAAAGGGTGAAAAAGAGACAAAATGTGGCAAAGGAGGAAACAAGTGAAAGTTTGATAGTTCTAAAAAGTGTCGAATGGTCGAAAGGGCTGAGGATAAAGGAAGAGGTGAATGGAGAGGGCAATTCCAAGGTTCGCGATAAACTTGATTTGTTTAAAGGTGAACAGAAAGGGAAATGGAAGTCAAGAAAAAATAAATAAGTATTGGGAAATGTTTAAGGAAATTTAAAGTGTTGTAAAGGATTTTAAGCACTTTTTCTTGGGTTTTCTAATTTGAACGCCCACCTACTCTCAGGCTGCCATGAATGCCCAAGTTGACCTGATTGATGGCAGTTGAATATGTTAATTACAGGTAGGTGGATTAGGTCGATGGATTAATGGTGGTTGGTGGTGCCCTAATGTTTTCTCACTCAGAATCCTATATAAAGAAGAGGTGTGAAGTTGTATTTCTATATATACATGATATGAAGGCATTTTGAAAGGGGGATTCGAGCCAAATTGGAGAGAAGGAGGAGGCATAAATAGGTCTTCAAACATTTCCAGTGTCAATTTATCAAGGAATGAGTATTCAGATGTATATGCAGATTTAATGTTGCGACTAATATCATTTCACAAACTTCTCCAGGATTTCATGTGTTCATTTTGGGAATTCTCAAGCATTATTCAAGTTTCCCCTTGTAATTTTTTTTATATGAATGTAACCAATGATTTGAGCAGTGCCAGACTCTTAAAACATTGCAACCATTGTAGCGATCGTGTCATAAGTTATATGTGAATGAACGCAGTGAAATATTGGATAACTAAGTATATTCATAGTATATTCATGATATGTTATTAGTTTTATGTGTAAGCACCCATATGCTTCTATATATGTGTTCTCTTTTAGTAAATTGGTGACTCTATAGTCTGGAATAGGCATCGATTTGATTTGATTGACCACCCACAAATTTATAAAACAACAAAACCAATTTATATGTGAACAACAATACGTAGGCCTCATTTGGTTCTGATTTTACCAGGGAAAGTTCAGTATAAACACATTAAATCTTGTATTCCTCCAGGACCAAATGTGTGTTCTTGCATCATCTATGTATCATAGATGCACTTATCAATTTAAAATAGAGGTGTTTATTATGCAGTAGGCATGTTTTAATTTGGTGACAGTATTGGGATTAAAATTGTGTTCTGGGTGCTACTGCAACAGTGTGATTTTAAGAATATCTTTTGTTTCCATTAATCCATGTTGAGGGATACCTCTAGGAATACCCTCATAAGTTTAACTAAGCTTAAAGTGAAGAGGAGATCAACCACTCATATCTAATTCCCCTTAATGATATCCTTAGCCTCTTGACAAACCCCTTTCCAATCTTCTAGATGACACCCCTAGCCTAGAAGATTAAGTAATGTTCTAGGGTTTTGGATCAGCTATTTTGGGACCCAATAGGTCATTTTCCACTAGTAAGACAAATGATTTCACTAATATTTTTGGTGCATCAAAACTCTAAATTCCACCCTCTTGCACCTAATTTTGGCTTTGAACTCAAGCATAGTTTATTTCTAGTTGCACCTAACTCTATTAATCCTTCAATTCCAACCTCTAATTATGAATTTAAACCTATTTATACTCCCTCAAATAGATTCACAAAGGGTCTTTTGTTTCTTTGGTTGCCTCTCTAAAAGAATTTATGAGTTTTTTCCTTCTCTTTGACTATCATTGTTGTAGGTTAGAAATCCAATTCTAGAGGTTCCCAAGAAAAAGGTCAAGTCATTCTTACAACTCATACTCTATACAAACCCCAGACTCTTCCAATCACCAATTTTGAAGTTTCCAAGTTCCCTGAACAACATTTGCGACATTCTCAATCATTTCCCCTTAAGAGTAGTTTCCCTCCTCTTTGCTTCATCCATTAAGAAGAGTACCTGTTGTCACTTGGATTTGCACCATGTGTTGAAGCGCCTATGCTGCAAAAATCCAGTGAAACATTGGAGTGATTTCTAGGTGTGGGACCCTGCAAAAAAAATCAAACCTCCAGAGAAGGTTGGTTCCTTTTTTGAATATGTGATTCAAAGTGTGCTAAGACTAAACCTAATATAATCGCTGTTGTGTAAAGGGGAAGAAGAAGAAACTAAAATTAAAGGTGATTCATCAAGTTTGAATATAGAACACCCACAAAGCCAAAATGCACATTATAATGGAATATAGCTGATAAACTCACACAAATCCTACATATCTTAATAGAGGTAAAGGTAAGAAAAGGATTGCAAGGAAATAAGAATTCACAAACAATAACCAGTTCTAAATCTACACAGAGTTAAAGAAAGATATGAAAAGGTAAAAACACAATATTGTATTGATTAAAAAGGCATGGTTACAATAGAGGAGGGTTCTGTTTGAACACAAAAAAAATCTCTGTATCGAATCCTCATTACATTGATTTTTCATCTATTTATACCATTTCATTCACTAACCTAAGTCACATACTACAATAAATTCACCCCATGGGCTTGTTAGAAGATATTTTTGCAAAAGGAATGTCTGTTTGCAAAACATAAATGCAAAAAAAACCTGAATCTAATCTGCAACAATAAATATGGAAATATCTGAAGATGAAGTAGCTGAAGAAAATATTTGCATTGAATGAATGCACAACAACTACTTCCATCTAGTGCTGATATGATTCTGCATTAATGGATGAAGAAGATATTTCAAATATATTTTCCCACTAAAATCCCTGTGCAAATCTTTTACAACACTTTAAAATATTTAATTTCAAATATTTTAAAGTTCACATTACCATACAAGCTTTATTTTCAATGATTTTCACTTTACTTAAAATTTTGGCTTTTATTTTGTCTTATTGGCAAAATCTATCTTTCTCGAACCATTATGTCTTTGCTTTCTCTTTATTTTCATCTTTAGTCGGTGATTCTTCAATTTTCTGAACTTGGCCTATTTCTCCTTTGTTAGCAATTTCTTGATTTTATGAACTTTGTTTTACCTCATATTCTTTTTCTTCTTTAATTTTGCTGAAGAATCACCTTATCGACGAATTTAGGAAATTCTGAACTGTTGGATGAGTTTTGCCTTTTACCGATAGAGCGATTCCCTTCTTTGCCTTAGTCACTTTTCAAGCTTCTTATTTTGCCTTATCGGCAAAATCTATCTTTTGCAAACTTTGCTCCACTCTCACCTTTTTACCTTTCTTTATCAGCAAAGTTACCCCTTTTCAAACCTGGCCGCCTCTTGCCTTCACTTTTGCTTCAGTCGATGATTTTCCCATTTCTCAATCTTGGTTTTGGCCACCTTTGTTTCTTTTCTTTGGTTGGCGATCACCCTACCGATGAATTTACGAAATTCTAAACTTTGCGAGTTCAAACTTTTGATGATTCACCAATAGAGCTTTTCCTTTTATTTGCCTTAGCCATTTTTGAAGAAAGCCTTCGACATTTTTTGTTCTCTTCCCTGCCTTTGTCAAAGATTTCTCCAATCGACGAACCTACCGGTTCGCAAACCATGCAATTTATCTATAAAGGCAACCTTGCAACTTGCCTTCACTTTCTTAAGTCACTTTTTGCCTTAGTTATTTGAAGAAAGCTTTCTCGCCTGGCCCTTTAGTCGGTAAACCTTTGAAAATGTGAACTTTTTGACAAGTTCGCAAAATTAGAAAATTATCGATAAAGGGAAACTTTTACTTGTTTCCTTCTTCCCTTCCTTAGTCGGCAAACCGGCAGGTTTGCGAACTTGACTTTTTGTCAACTAAGGTAGAAAACTAAGGCAAAAGATTTGAAATTTCTGGGTTTTTCTGGGGATTTACCTTAGGAAATTTTGGGGATTTTTACAAGGAAAACACTCTTACATGAAGAACATTAGGCACTTAGACAATTTCAACAAGATTTTCAATATTTTCAAGCTAGGCTATTTGACTCTGGGAAGGGGAAAATAGGTCAACATTTTGACAACCTCTCAAGGATGTTTGCCTGCTAAACAAATGAACCAGTGGCCTTGAGCATCTATTGGGCATAGAGTCAAAAGGGATAGTAGTAGGTTGAAAACAACTGAAACCTTGCCTTCAAAACAACACCAAAAGGGAAATGATGCCTACATTCTCTTAATGAGAGTGTAGCCTGTGCAACATCACTTAGGGAAAAGGAAAACTAAAGCAGAAATGAAACAAAATAGTATATAAAAATATCTCAGACTAACCTTAGAAGTAAGGTTTGAGATGGATCCCATTGACTGAGATCGGTAGAACTTCACCATCTAGCTTTGAAAGGTTGAAAGCATTGGCTTGCTTGTAGCTGATGATGATAGACAAGCCACTCCAGATAGCATCTAATTTAGTGTGTCCTACAGGCTTGGCTCTATCAACATCCCATTTTAGAACAAGGTCTCCTTTGAAAAATTGATCTTTGGCCTTCTTGTCAAAGTATTTCTTGGTTTGCATTTGGTGTTCTTCCAAGGTAGCCATGGTTGACTGCCTCAGTTCTTCTAACTTAGTTAATTCAACTATCCTCCAAGACCTAGCATCTTCACCTTCTAACTCTAACTGTTGGGCTAATTCCAATGAAGGAAACTCCAAAGACATGGGCAATCTAGCCTCTCTTCCATACACAAGAACAAAAGGGGAGTTACCAATGGATCTTTTATAGGTGATCCTATCAGCCCAAAGAGCCAGTTTGATTTTATTATGCCACTGCCTTTGGTTTGTTTCCATAGTTCTCTTCATGATTCTGGTTAGGTTCTTGTTAGTAGATATAGCTAAACCATTACCTTGGGGATAATAGTTAGATGAAGTCTTCAAGAACACATTATATTTCAAAGCCCAATCAACTATCCTAAAACTAGTAAAAACTCGTGCATTATCAGAGATGATAGTGTGAGGAGCTCCAAACCTTGTCATGATTTCTTCCAAGAAATCCATGATTGTTGATTCTGTAGCCTCTTTAAGTGGGACAACTTCAACCCACCTAGTGAAGTAGTCTGATGTAGTTAAAACCCATTTGTGGCTAGCACTAGATGTAGGGTTGATCACGCCAATAAAATCCAGACCCCACTGTGAGAAAGGTTGATCTGCCCGAATAGGATGAAGTGGAAGGGCTACTAATCTTTTCTTCCCAACAAAGAGAGCACACTCTTTGCATTTTCTTACCCATACACGGGCATCATTGACCAATGTGGGCCAAAAGTAACCTGCCCTCATTATCTTCATTGTTGTAGCTCTCGCAGAGAAGTGGCCTCCAGCTGGACCAACATGAAACTCACTAAGCAATCTGTCCATCTGATCTTCTTCAATGCATCTCAGCAAGACCCTGTTTAGATTTCTTTTAAAGATAACCCCATCTATCAAAGCATAGGGAATGGACTACAACCTAAAATGTCTTCTCTTTGTCCTTTCCAATCCAAAAGGATACTCACCAATGGATAGGAACCTAGCCATGTCTACTATCCAAGAACTCACAGCTGTTGGGTCATCTATAGGTTCTGCCTCATTCAAGTGATGGGATGAGTTCACTTCATCCACTGTATGTTGAGCTAGCTATTCACATAGCCCTCTGCCTCTAATCAACTTAGTGGCTTTGATAGTAACATCATACTCCAGGAACTTAGTGACCCAGCTTGCTCTCTTTTCACTAATTTCAATTCCCATTATGTAGTCTCTCACACTAGGATGAGAAACTAATACCTTGATATGGTTATTTTTTAGCATATATCTAAACTTTTTCAATGCTCTTACAATGGCAAATACATGTTTATCCATTAGACTATACCTGACCTCATAATATTTCAATGTTTGACTAAAAAAGGCTAGGGGTTGCTCCATACCTTGGTTGTTTTGCTGCATTAGGACAACTACAATATTGCTCTCTCCTCCATGGGCATAAAGGACAAAGTCCTTGTAATTAGGATTCATGAGAGTGGGAGCTTGGGAAATTTCTTCTTTTATCTTCTCAAAGCCATCTTTCCCCTCCTTGGTCCACCTAAAAATAACATCCTTTTTAAGCATAAGGGTCAGTGGTTTGACCAAACCAACATAGTTAGGAATGAATTTCATAAAAAAATTAATCTGCCCCAGAAATGACTGCAAAACCTTCTTATGAGCAGGAAGAGGAAGAGAAAGAAGAGTTGAAGTTCATTTTGGATCTATGGAGATCCCATCTTTGGACACTAAATGGCCCAGAAGATTGCCCTAAGAGACAACAAAAATACATTTTTGGGGGGTTCAGAGACACCCCAAACTACCTGCATCTTTCAAAAACCTTGTCCAAATGCAACATATGATTTTCTCCTCTCTTGGAGAAGACTGTGATATCATCCAAATAGATTAGGATGGAATTGTTAATAAATCCCTTGAAAGCAATGTTCATTGCCCTCTGAAAAGTGGCACCGGCATTGGAGAGCCCAAATAGAATTTTTGCATACGTCATGGTTCCCCACTTAGTGGTGAATGCTTTCTTGAATTGGTCCTCCTCTTTCACAAATATCTGGTTATAACCAGAAAAACCATCAAACAATGAAAACCTTTTTGCCCCTACAACAATTTGCAATATTTGGTCCATGGACGGTAGAGGATAATGGTCTTTCAAGGAGGCGTGATTCAGATCCTGAAAATCCACGCACAACCTTATCTCACCATTTTTATGTCTCACTGGTACTAAGTTAGCTACCCACATCAAATACTTGATGGGGAACATAATTCTGGCCTAAATGAGCTTTGCAAGCTCCTTCCTCATCAAAGGCTTGATTTTGGGATTTATAGGTCCCTATTTTTGGCAGGCAGGTTTGGCGCCTCTAGGTTGAGATCTATGGTGTGCTGGGCAACATTAGGGTCGAAGCCCTTCAGATCCTCATAAATCCATGCAAAGACATCACTGTATTTTTGAGAAAGGTGAATAAAATCTTGTTGTTCAGCATCACAACATACCTTTCCCAGCAATAACTCTTTGCCCTAGGCAATAGAAACATTCTGATAATCCTCTCTTTTGCACATGATGTTCCTCCCTTTGCCTTTGAAGTCATCATCATGGGTGAAAATTGCCTCAAGAGTGACTAATCCTTTTGGCAAATTATTTGTTTTCAGTTGCATAATCTGGTCGTCGTACCCTTCTTGCATCCTAGATTGTGCCATTGATAAGAACTCAGCTTCATTTTGGCTGAGTTTACAATTTGTTCATTACTGTAAAAAATCTGCCAATTCACATCATTATTAGGGACTGAGGACCTGACCACTATTTTGATAGGTTGATTAGGGCCTTGAAAGAAGTCTGTAGGAGGAGAAAATTGGGCACCAACAGTTGCCAATTGGTCTGCCTCATAATTTAATTTCCTTGGGATCACCTGTAGGTTGAGAGCACCAAAACTCTCAAACAAGCCCCAAACTCTGTCTATAAGCTCTTGGGAGTTGATTTTTCATTGCACATCTTTCCCTGACCCTATTGACCACTAGTTCAGTATCTCCAAAGATCTCTAGGTGTTTGATTTTCTTCTTTTTAGCAATCAACAAGCCATGTACCAATGCTTCATACTCTGCTACGTTATTTGTGCAAGAAAAATGCAGTCTATGAGAAAAATGTAGTTTCTTACCCATCAAAGAGATGAGTAATACCCAGGTGCACCAGCTCTATTTCTACTCTTTGCACCATCAAAGAACATTTTCCATGGGCCATCAAAATCATCATCTAGTTTTATTATAGAGGGGACTAAGGAATTCCCCTCATGAATCATGTAGGTGCCTAACCCAGTTGTCTAAGTGGCGTCATAAGGATCAAAATCAAAGTGCTCCTTTTCCCATTCATCAAGGAAAAGATCTGGGGTTGTAAGGGGTGAAGATATTGTCTTGAGAGACCCTGAATCATGTACTTCCTCACATTGGATCATACAATGAGAGTTCACCAGGCTATGATCATAATTCTTTACATGATAATTTGAAACTGGTTCAGCCTTAATGGTGAACTTTGTGCCATATCTTGTCTTCAACAGCATGTGAGTCCAATCAAAGGAGAGGTAGCCACCTACCTTAGCTGTGAAGTCTCTTAACAAACAAATAGAAAAGAAAGGAGGAAGATCAATGACCGAAATATCTTGACTAATAGTCAAGTTTGGACAAGCATGTAAGGTCAGATCCAATCCTTTGATTATCCCCACAGTATTAATAGAAGTACCATCTAGTTACAACACACCTGATGAAACAAGGGTATATTTGATGCCCAAGGCATCTGCTATCTTCTTTGGCATAAATGAAATATTATCCCCAGAATCAATCATACAATTATGCACCAAGAATTTCCTAATGATTAGAGACAAGTAGAATGGGGATGGCTTCTTTGTTGGACTCCCTTGCTCTTCACTTGGTTGCACAAGATTGACTGGGCCTTTTTCCTTCTAGACTGCTGATTGAACTGTTGGGAATTTCCTTAAGGCATCTTACAACAAATCCCTTTAAGAGGAGATTGATAGTACCTCCCACATGGACACATTCAGATTTGTCTTTTTCATTTGTTCTACAATATTCAGGGGAAAAGTTGTTGTTTTGTGCATGGAAGGAATCCATGTTCCCCTCTTTGACTGTTCTGTAGCTTGTTCAAGCACTTTTGGGCTTGATGAAACTCTTTTGCAACAACATGCCTACTACTTTGATTTGAATTCGTAGCAATGGCCCCTTTTACCTTTGACACGGGTTCCTTTTGTAATACAACAAGTATAGGGTTATCCTCCAATTGTCTCTTTTTCGACCTTGTTTTATCTACAATGTTGCTAACAGGCATGATCACATTGTCCATAGGCTAGTTAACAACACAAAAGTCCTTAGGAGTCCAAAGCATTAGATTGGAATAAGAAGTAAACTCATTTGGTACCTCCGGGTTGCTGTTAGCTGATTCCACCAATGATGCTTGCTGAGTGTGAAAATTTTGCACCATCAGGGCTCGCTCTTGTGCTCCAAAAGCACACGTAGACTGATTGTGAGGTTGGTTGCAAGGATACACCAATATGTCTCTTGGGCCAGATTGTTTTGAGTAGGGACCAAGTCCCTAACTGGATTGATAGTCGATATTTGTTGAATGGGTCTAACCGTTTGCAAGGACTAAGCATGATTATTATTTGGGTATCTATTTGGCTGGTAACCCTAGTTCCAATTTTGGTTTCCTTGGAATTATAACCCTGATTCCAATTTTGATTCGAAGGCTACCCCTGGTTATAATTCTGATGGGGTTTAGGGGCAGTTTGAATAGCTATACTATTTGACTTTGTTAGTTAGATTGGTCACTAGGGTTTTCAAGTCATTCTCTTCTTGTGAAAGAGCAGATGTAGAGGCTTTAGGCTTTGGGATGGGAGCAATAGTAGGTTGCTAAAACTGTGAAGGAAGTTCTTGGAAAATAGGTACAGGAGGTCTGGGAGCAATTTTCCTAGCCTGTATCAAGCAATTTTCAGCTCTCAAAGTTATTTCATATGCATTTGGTAAGGTAACAACACCCATAGATTGCATCATAATAGCAATATCAGAATTTAAAGCTCTCAAAAAATATAAAAAGGCACCTTGTGGAGATGGCCTGAGGAGAGTTAAAATCCTTTCCCACATCCCCTGGAATCTCAAATTGAAGTCAGTCATCATCTCGTTGGGAGTCCTCTTTATGGTTATCAATTGTTCCAATAGAGAAACATTGTCTTCTCTTTCCCCAAACTGCTTGTAGACTACTTCTCCCAACTCATCCCAATCATGTATTGAAGAAGGGGGTAAACTCTTAAACCATTAAAGAGCTCTCCCCTTAAAGGATGAAACCATGAATCTAACAACCAAATCTTCATGTTGAATATGGTGGACTGGACATACATTTGATATGTTCAGTAGGTGTAGTAGAACCATCACCCATAAAGAATGAGATACTCTTTAGGGCTGAGGTAGGTATATCATTATGTATAGCCAGGTCTAAAGGGTTGCCTCCATTGAAGGTCACAAAGGGCAGGTTTCTTGGCAGAGCCATATTTAGGGTATTCAAATTTATTCTAGGTATGTGCAAACCCTTTCTCGAGTATTGAAACCTAATAGGAGGAGGTGTAGATTGAGCTCTTACGTGAGATGGAACAACACTGTTATTTCTTCTTATAGGAGACCTAGATAACCTAGTTCTTCTTCTTGAAGCAACAATAGGTAATTCAATAAATTGATAATTATTACCTCTTGAAGAAGCTCTCGTCTATACTCTAGGCATATAATGTTGGACTAATCTGAAACTAGGAGCCTATAGAGTCACCAAATGCATGAAGATTGTCTGCCAAACTACATAATACTGAGAACACCAATTTCTCAACCTAATTTTTAATTCAGAGTACAAACTGTCCCACTGGGCATACCAGAAACTGTTGTCACTTGGATTTGCACCCTGTGTTGAAGCGCCTATGCTGCAACAATCTAGTGAAACATTGGAGTGATTTCTAGCTGTGGGACCTTGCAAAAGAAATCAAACCTCCACAGAAGGCTAGTTCATTTTCTGAATATGAGATTCAAAGTGTGCTAAGACTAAACCTAATTTAATCACTGCTATGTAAAGGGGAAGAAGGAGAAACTAAAAATTAAAGGTGATTCACCAGGTTTGAATAGAGAACACCAACAAAGCTAAAATACATAGAATAATGGAATACAGTTGATAAACTCACACAAATCCTACAAATCTTAACAGAGGTAACTTGGTAAGAAAAGGATTGCAAGGAAATAAGCATTCACAAACAATAACCAGTTCTAAATCTACACAGAGTTAAAGAACAACATGAAAAGGTAAAAACACAGTATTGTATTGATTAAAAAGACATGGTTACAATAGAGGAGGGTTCTGTTTGAACACAAAAAAAATCTTTGTGTCCAACCCTCATTACATTGAATTTTCATCTATTTATACTGTTATCCTTTTCTGCCTTCTAGACAAACAGCCTAAGGATCCATGAACCCCTAGTGTTTTCCCTTTGATTTATAAGGAAAGAGTTCCCCAAAATGGCTAAGTCCCAAAAATCCTAAGTTTTCCTTGTGTTTTCAGAGTTTCGGAGTTCGGGCTTCCCCTCTTCGTCATGCCATATTTGTCAGCTCAGAATTCCACCTTGTTCCTTGTATTCGGCTAAGTATTTTGGGACTCAGAGGTCAGGGGTTCTCTCTTTCGTGTTCTTCCTTTTGGAAAGTGGAAGGTTGAAGTCCTATAGTTTCAACACTCAAAGGCAAAGCGTAGCAGCAAAAGGTAGAAGGATGTGAAGAGCGTTGTTGTGTGGTGCTGACAAGTGGATGAGTTTTTTATAAATTGGTTGAGTGTCTTTCAGAGGCAGAGGTTAGAAGTTCTTTCTTTCCTCTTCTTCTTTTCTGAAGGTGACAACAAGGAACTTTCAAGGTGCGCCATGTGTCAGTGTGGCGCAAGTTGTAAGTAGTGCGGAGATAATGCTTTCAAAATCTTGCGCCGGCTTGCCATGTGTCCAGGTTTGCAAATTCAAGAATCGACTAAGTGTTTCGGGCATCAAACTTTGGGGATTTTGTCTTTTCTCTTCCTTTCCTTTTGGAAGGCGGAAAGCGGAAGGCCCGAAGCCCGACTTTCGTCAATTCCTTTTTCAAATGGCTAAGTCTTTCAGAAAGTAGGGATCATGAGTTCTCTCTTCCCTCTTCTTCTTTCCCGAAAGTGACAAGCGTAAGGCCTGAGGCTCGATCTCTGTTAATTTCTCAAATCGGCTAAGTGAACTGCAGAGGTAGAGGTCAAGTTCTTCTTCTTTCCAAAGAACGATGTAACGGTGAAGGCCCGATGATTTCTCTTCTCTCGGACTTTGGAGGCCGGGGTTTCCTCCTTCATGTTTCCAAAGCTCGATCGGTTGAAGACCGATAAGAGGAAGTCCAATCTGTTGGGGCCCAACCCTTTTTCCTTCTAGGCACATTTTCTACTGTTCCAGATATGATGGGACTGCTCAGCGACCCTCCCTGGTCGCCATTAATGCTTCTTCAGATCTTGATTACTTGTAGAAGTAGATTTCTCGCTCCCCCACATCAATGTATCTCTTTGCATTGAATTTCTTGTACCTCAGGCATGGGTGGACCCCCTGTTTCAACAGATTTCATGGGTAGAGCCATGTGGGCACGCACCAAGGACACTGAAACAAATTTATTGCAACATGGGTGACAGTTATGTCTTGTTGACCACTCTTTCCCTCTTCCATGGCTGCTACAGTGATTTTTAAAAGCTATATATGCATATAAAAAAGATGTATTTTTGTTGGTTGGCTATGCTGGGTCACTTCCAGAGGTAGAGAGTTCTTTGCATGTTTGGACCTTGTGGTTTTCTCTAGAATTGGGCAAATTTGATGGACTGTGCTCTTTTGTTGAGCCCTCATGTCTCTACAATAGTTCAACAATGAAGGAGAGTATCATTTTGTGTCTATTTCATGTATGTAATAAATTTTTCTTCCTTTGTAATGGCTATTTAGCATCTATGATCACTATAAACTGAATCTTGCCTCTCTCATTATTCTTACACCGTGTTTATTTGATAGATGTAAGTTGTGTATTGTGGATAAAATGATCCCTTTCATACTTTCATCTCTCTACCTTCCTCTATTTGAATCCTTACGAGTCTGTGCGATTTCCCTTTAGTGTTTGAGATCATTACTGTGTTATATCAGTTGTATTCAAATGCCCTAAATCTTGGTGTATCACCGTTTCCCTTTCTGTACTCCCTCTCTCCCTTTTCCCTAGTGATCATTAGCGTAGGTTTAGTTGATTTCTTTGAGCCTTAAGCTCAGAAAGAGGAACCAACCTTCTCTGGAGGTCTAATCTCAACTACAAGGTCCCACACCTGAGATCAGTCCCATTGTGTCATTGGAATGCTTGAATAGGCTTCAAGTAGGGTGCAATTTCATGTGACAACATATACCATTTCATTCACTGACCTAAGTCACCTACTACAATAAATTTGCCCCATGGGCCTGTCAGAAGATATTTTTGCAAAAGGAATGTTTGTCTGCAAAACATAAATGTAGAAAAAACCTGAATACGATCTGCAATAATAAATATGGAAATATTTGAAGATGAAGTAGCTGAAGAAACTATCTACATTGAATGAATGCACAACAACTACTTCCAGTTGGTGCTGATATGATTCTGCATTAATGGTTGAAGAAGATATTTCAAATATATTTTCCCACCAAAATCCCTGTGCAAAGCTTTTACAACATTTTAAAATATTTAATTTCAAATATTTTAAAGTACACATTACCGTACAAGCTTTATTTTCACTAATTTTCACTTTACTTAAGATTCTGGCTTTTATTTTGCCTTATCAACAAAATCTATCTTTCTCGAATCATTCTGTCTTTGCATTCTCTTTATTTTCATCTTCAGTAGGTGATTCTTCAATTTTCTGAACTTAACCTATTTCTCCCTTTGTCAACAATTTCTTGATTTTATGAACTTTGCTTTACCTCAACTTCTTTTATTCTTTACTTTTGCTGAAGAATCACCTTATTGGTGAATTTAGGAAATTTCAAACTGTTGGATGAGTTTTGCCTTTTACTGATAGAGTGATTCCCTTCTTTGCCTTAGTCACTTTTCAAGCTTCTTATTTTGCCTTATTGGTAAAATCTATCTTTTGCGAACTTTGCCCTGCTCTCACCTTTTTACCCTTCTTTATTGGCAAAGTTACCCCTTTTCGAACCTAGCTGCCTCTTGCCTACACTTTTGTTTCAGTTGGCAATTTTCCCATTTCTTGAACTTGGCTTTGGCCACCTTTGTTTCTTTTATTTGGTCGGTGATTGCCCTTTTGGCGAATTTATGAAATTCCAAACTTTTGGCGAGTTTGAACTTTTGTCGATTCATCGATAGAGACTTTCCTTTTATTTGCCCTAGCCATTTTTGAAGAAAGCCTTCGGCCTTTTTTGTTCTCTTCCTTGCCTTTGTCGGTGATTTCTCCAATCGACGAACCTGTTAGTTTGCAAACCACACAATTTGCCGATAAAGGCAACCTTGCGACTTGACTTCACTTTCTTAAGTCAGTTTTTGCCTTAGTTATTTGAAGAAAGCTTTCCCACCTGGCCCTTTAGTTATTGATTCGCTTGATCGGTGAACCTTTGAAAACACAAACTTTTTGACAAGTTTGCAAAATTTGAAAATTGCCAATAAAGGGAAAGTTTTACTTGTTTCCTTCTTCCCTTCCTTAGTCGGCGAAACTCGACTTTTTGCCGACTAAGGTAGAAAAACTAAGGCAAAAGACTTGAAATTTATGGGTTTTTCTGGGGGTTTTCCTTAGGGAATTTTGGGGATTTTTACAAGGAAAACACTTACATGAGGAACATTAGGCACTTAGACAATTTCAACAAGATTTTCAATCTTTTCAAGTTGGGCTATTTGACTCTAGGAAGGGGAAAATAGGTCAACAGTACCCTAGGCTAGAGAGGAAAGAGGATTGTAGAAAATAGATTGGTGAGGACATGCATGCCATGGATCTTTTCATTAACATCTTAAGTTATCAATATCCCAAGTGCGAGGTTCCAACATTGTTTACAAGCTATTAGAATAGTTTGTTTTCAAAATATTAGAGTACAATAACACATAGGATAGTTAATCAATTATTTATCTTGCATGTATCTATAATATTCCACTATTTCTTCTCAAATTTAGTATTTAGTTAGATGTAAATTTTCTTTGTTTTCATTAGATTAGTGTAATTTGAATTGCAAATTCTACTTTCATTTTGGTAGCAGTTTCTTCATCCAAGAAAACATAAAACAAAATAAAAAGATACACGAAACCATTTCCAAATCACATAGAAAAGTAAGCACAAAAGATTAGCTTGTTGATTTTTGCATTCATTTGGTTAATCAAAATCATTGTAATTTCATTTATTCAATAATTTAATTTCATAATTAATTAGCTCACTTTGTTATTTGAGGAAAACACAAAAATATAGGTTAATTAATAATTTCTTGCATTTAAAATAGCACATTTCAACATTTACCTTAGATCATAATCATTCATTTTGTCAATTAAAATTCATTCAAAAATTCAAAACAAAATGTCAACTCAATTCCTAGGTCCATGCATTTTTAGGATTCAAAGCCCGAAGCTTAGAAAATAAAAAAAATAACAAAGTCCTTGCAAACAATACAAGGCAAAAAATAAACAAAGTGATCAAGCAAATCAAAATCAACATGATCACTAGAGTCAAGCAAAACAATCACACAAGTCAAACACAAAGCTCACATGTCTTACCTATCCTCTTTTGCCCACATATCAATCTCATGTGTCCTAGGGTTAGAGAGGATTTAGTAAAGTCTTCCTTGAATGAACTTAGGGAGACTCAACCAAAAATTGAAGCAGTTGACCAAAATAAAATCCAAGAGAAAGTTCACATCTTGCAACAAATACAAGCATTACCAATGACAATGAGTCTTAGAGATAGCCCTCTTAGAACAATTGCTTGAGAGAGAAAATTGTTGATTGAATGCTTTCCTTGCTAATGCTCAACATGAGCTTAATGTAATCCATGCAAATAATGTACCTAATCATACAAGGATGACTATCACAACACCTCTTTAGAGATTTGCTAGAGCACACCTCCATGTTACCACCACCACATCATGTATCAACACCATCATCCATCATTAAATGCTCCTTCCTCAGTAAGAGTAATCACAACAATGCCACAATTTGCCTACATATGAAAATCATTGCCAGCTTTAGGACCCTCCTTCCTCGTGAAGGGTGGTCCTCTAAACACCCCTCCATTCCATTGGCTTCTACCATGTGAACAAAATTGATCTATCTACATGCATACCTTACATGAACAATGCATGTGTCACCCCACTTCCAACTCATACACAGTAATGGTGAGTAGATTTGGAGTAGCACAGTTGTAGGAGCTAAGCCATCCCAATTGGTAGGGTTGTGGATTAGGCATGGTTAGCAACTTCAATGTCTCAACGGTTTTTGAAGAGATTATAATATTCATGCTATTGGCATTGATTGTGAAGTTTAGTGGCTACCCTTTCACCCACACATGTGACTAAAATAGTCACTCTGCATCAACTTCCTTAGGTAAGAGGGTTGTTGCTTGTGTAATGTTGATCAGGACATTGGGATTTGTGTTAATGATTTCATCTAAGGGCTTGACATTAATATGCTCTACTTTCACCTTTGTGAGCATAACACATAGTATTGGAATGATTGCAACTCTTGTGAATGTCACATCACTTACCAATCTTGGACAATTTGTTCTCATTTGAAGGCAATAGACCTTCTTTGGCGTGTTGGTTGTCTCTTGCTTACCCTTTTACTTGAACTCCTCAATGGTTGTTGCATAGTGATAGGCCTCTCCCATCATTTTGATCTTCATTAGCTTCAGTCTAGCTTAGATGCTAGACAAAGGCTGCTATGGTATTTGAGAACTTGATGCTATACTTCGACTCAAGTGAGCCCAACCTTGCATAGAGCTCATGGAAGGTGTTGGTGTAGGCATGGATTTACTAGCCATGTTCTTGCCATACTTGTGACCACCGCATGTAGCGATCAACATAAACATCTTCAAGATGATACTTATCCTTGAAGGCTTCTATGAATTGATCTATTGTTGGCTTAATATTTTCCTTCCATTTGTTCCTCTTCTCAAAGTGATGGGACTGCAACCACTTCTTAATAAATGAAGAAACATTCACGAGAGCAATATTAATCTTCTCATCTTTAGAGAAGTCAATCATGGAAAAGTAAGAATCTAACTAATCTAACTAGTTGTCTACAACATTAGTGTTGATCTTACCCTTAAACATACGCAAGTCTAAGTTTACCTAAAACCCAGGGTGACTCAACTGCCAAAAGCTTTGCTTGATGATGAGGTCGATGGAATCACTCGTTCAAGGACCTATATAAACTAGTTGAGCATGAATTTCTATTGATCCATGAGTGCTTCTTCAATCTTGCTCTTGATCATTTCATATGTTTAATTAACAAGTAGTTTGATGGATCTCAAGGGTTGATGTTGAGGCTCAAGTACTTTGATTGTGTTTGATAGGACATGCATGATGAAGATGAACCACTTTGATACCACTGATCTAGAGCTCAAGTTGAATCTTAGATGACAACTCTCTAGATGAGGATCTATATGAAGTTGTAGGCATATGCAGAAGCTTATGAGACATAATAGAGAAAGGACATGGAGGATATAATACTAAAATAATAAATGTATTTTTATTTAGCTATTTGTTTGTACATGGCATACCATTGAGAAAGGTGCATGTCTGCTATCTCCTATTATCTACCTATTTGTCCACTTGAATGAATTTGTGAATTCCCTAATTGCAAGCTATGTTACAAATGTATATATAGATTGCAAAGAATCATCTCATGGAGGCCAAGAGTCGCCAAGAAGTTGAACAGTATCCTATGGAAACTGGAACCGTTTCCTATGTTTAACTCCTTATCTCTTGGTGGTAGAAGATTTGAACTTATTGTTGGCGTGCTTGTGATGAGTTGGCATATCACAAGCCTCATGGGTGCCACCTTGGTTTCCGCATTGAGTGTATTATCTAGAGATTATAAAGCGATGCAATAAGAAATTCTTTGAATTAGACTTTACAATTTGGCATGGAGGTGTATTGAACCAAGTATTAAACCATGGTAGAAACTATAGTGTTTGGATGAAAGTATGATTACGAGTGTGCTTGTCTTTGTGCCAAGTGCTTTACATCACTATTGGAGCATGTGTGACACTCATTGGAGAGTAGGTTGCTCCTTGTGTTCCCATGACCATCTAAGAGGTGCTCTAGTGTTCTGTAGATTTGAGAAGTAGCCCCATAGTTTGCATAAGCCACGCGAATGGCTTGAGTATTATTGCAGATAGCACAGTCAGTGCATCCTATTAGATCATTAACCTCACTTATGAGTATGACCAAAAAACTTACAAAAGGGAAAAAATCAAATGGAACATAAAGATGTGTATAGCTTAATTAAGGATCGAATCACATCCACTTAGATACAAGATAGGTAGATGGAAGATCCCAAAAGAATGGTGGGAAGAGAGAATATGTCTTCTTGCACATTGGGCATGATAGAGGCAAAATGGTATTATATTATGGAAAACTCCACATGTGATGACATATGAGTTGACTACTTAGATAACCTCTAAGGGATATCTATTTCTATCATATTGGAAGAGTAAAATGTTTAAAAAACAAAAAATATCATATCAAAATCCATACCAATTTTTTTTTTTTTTTTTTGAGAAATAGAAAAATAATAAAGATTCAAAACTTATCTCTACATATGTTTTTTTACTTACGTCTCACTTCTTAATTATGATTTTTATTCTTAAATTCCCGTATAATCTCTAGAGTAAAATCTCTATCCATGGACTTCCTGCTTTTCATTAGCTCAAAATATTACTTTAGTTCTTTATAGGGCTGATGTTCATAGGTTGTATGATCAAGTTCAGGGCAAAATTAGAACCAACAAGGATTATCAGAATGTTTTAGGAGTGACATTGGGGTCAAATAGGGTTGTCCAAGTTATCTCTTACCTTGTTTAGACTGTACATTGACAAATTAGAGGAGTGGATAGACAAGTTTGGTGGTGGGGGTGCTCACTTGGCCAGTTATGTAATAAACTTGCTTCTATATCCAAATGATCTTATTTTAATGGCAAAAACAATGCACGATTTGAAGGAACACTTGAAAGCTTTAGAATTTTTTTGTCAGGAGGTTGGGATGCAAGTGAACACCAATAGAACTAAGGTTATGATCTTTACCTTGAAGAGAAAGAAGGCTCAGATAGAATTTGTCTTTGAAGGCAACCCCTTGCAAGTGGTTAATGAATATAAATATCTTGGCCCCGATTTCCACAATAAGCCCCACTAGAGACATGCAGAACAAAAAGGATACAAGGAGGATGGAAAAGCTCTATAGTCATTGCAAAATAGATGTAGAAGGGCTGAACTGTGGGATTGGAAAACTAAGAAAACTCTTTTTGGGTTGTTAGTGGTGTTATATGGGTGTGAAGTTTGGGGTGGCAACACGTTAGAGATGAAGTGGAGACAGATAGAGAGGTTACAAAAGCACCTAATCACAAGTTAAAAAAAAAAGGGTCAATTCCTTATGAGATTGCATTAGTTGAAGTCGACGCCTTTCCTTTGGAGGCATCGATGTTGATCTAGTTGCTAAGTTATTTAAAGAGGCTAGAGAACATGGAGCTGCTCCACTGGTCCAAAATGACAGTGGAAGAAAAATTAGATAGAAGGAAGAGCACATGGATGAAACAAAATGACAAGCGGATGAATAAGTGAGTTATTAGCATGAAAGAGTGCCCAAATATTAATGGGGCAATCAAAAAGTACGTGCAAGAAAAAGTCAAAGTAAGCATGTGGACAAGGCAACTTGGGAGTATAAGAGAATACTATATCAAGCATTTCAATCCTTCATATGATCACGCACAAAAGAACTATATAGGAGCGGAAATAAAATGAAAAGCAAAATGTTACTGGCCTAGCTAAGAATTAGTTCACACTAGCTTAGGTGTGAAACTGGAAGGTGGACAAGGCCTAAAGAAGAGTGGACAGATAAAATATGTTGTTTTTGTACTTTGGAGCTAGTGGAGACGGAATGACACTGCATCATGGAGTGTTCGACTTATAAGGATATTTGGGTCAATTACATTGATATTTTTGAATGTGGACTCCTTGACTAACCTGTTTGAAGAAGAAAGGATAACAAAAATTATACAGTATTTAATCAAGATCCACAACAGAAGATCAAGGATCCAAAAAGAGAGAGATCAATTAGACATTGTGTGGGTGGCCTACTTGTTTCCAGAGCTTTTGAAATGAAATGAAATGAAAGATTTTAATAACGTCCACGAGACATATCAGTCTAAGGGACCCAGAACACAGAGCATCACTGCATTTTCATTCTCTTTTCGAGATCAGCCCTCCTACTATGGATCCTGACCACCAAACCAGCCTTGCTGTGAATCTGTGCTTCCACAAAAAGCTCACTAAGACTGTTCACCCTCTAACTATTTTCATATTGGCTTCTAATATCCGCATAGGCAGCTGCCTTGTAATTAAAAACCTTTTATTCATTTATTATGAAGCAGCATTTTCCCGCCCGTAAAGACTTCGCTCCTCTTCGTTTGTCTTTCCTTGTACAAGTGCACATCGGTAATTCTTGGGAAGAAACATTTGCAGCCGTGAAATTTAATTTGCCGTGAAACCTTTTCCTTGGAAATTGGGAGGCAGCTTAAGACACGGGATTTTTGAGCTTGGTGAGAGTCGAACTGGTGACCAGCGAGCAGTTTAGCATCATAGCCATTGGAAAATGGAAGCTACAGAGGAGGTTGCTGAAGCTGAAGCTGAATTTGAATCTCAGGTCGTCTTAAATAACTTTTACATATATAATCACTTACTTTGCTCTCCATTTCGTATTCATTGCAAGCTGCTTCTTGGAATTTAAGAGATATGGGTTGCCTTTCATAATTTTCAAAATGAAAAGATATTATATTTGTAGATGGAGGATGCAAATTTAGTCAATTCTCTCCCAGCGAGTATCTACAGATGCACAGTTAATTGCCGAAATACATAATTTTTTTCTTAATACGATCTAGAATGCGAATCACACGAGAATTTGTGCATAAATATGGTGGAAAAATAACGAGTCTGTAAAAAATTATAGAGAAACATGTCGGAGAGGAATATTTTGTGAAGAAACGTTCTCTGTTAAGGTTTATTTGGAAGAAGAGGGGGCAGAGGAATCCGATAGAGTCTATCTACAGATGCACAGTTAATTGCCGAAATACATAAATTTTTTCTTATATATTATATTTGTAGATGGAGGATGTAAATTTAGATAATTCTCTCCCTGCGAGTATCTACAGATGCACAGTTATTTGCCGAAATACATAATTTTTTCTTAATACGATCTAGAATGCGAATCACACGAGAATTTGTGCATAAATATGGTGGAAAAATAACGAGTCTGTAAAAAATTATAGAGAAACATCTCGGAGAGGAATATTCTGTGAAGAAACGTTCTCTGCTAAGGTTTATTTGGAAGAAGAGGGGGCAGAGGAATCCGATAGAGTGCATCTCAATGAAGAGTGCAACACTAACCTGTTTAGATTATGCATAAATATACTTGAGAAAACTCGTTTAACTTGTCATGTATGTGAAGTTAGAAATTGCAAGCTCAATCCTCTACGTTCACGTCACAGGTAATAAAAACAATGTCACAGCCTGTCCGGTTATTTGGGATTTAATTCCCGAGTGGAAATCAAATAATTGGCAATGTTGTGTTGGAGAAATGAGCTACATCTAATTTGTAATAAAGAGTTTGGCAATACTGTGTTGAGAAATGAGCTACATCTGAATTGTAATAAAGAGTCTACTAAAAAGTCTTTGTTAGAAAGAGGGCTGTTAGCTCAGTGGTTACACGAAAGGCCCTAAATTCAAGTCTTAATTGATCCATTAAAAATAATATAATATGCCGGTGTTTAATATTCAAGTTATTGCCCTCAGTTGAACATTTTACACAACAAAAATCAATTGCACTCCAACAACTGTTTTCTTTAAGTCGGAACTAAAGCCTATTTCCATTTAGGTCAAAAGTGTTTTTTGAGGCTTATCTCATCCAATATTCGTAGCTTCATCTATCAGGAATTTTAAACATCTACGGCACCTAATTCTGATAGAAGCCATAAATGAGCTTTCATTGTGGTCAAATTTGGTAGGTGGACGGCATGGGCATTTTAGAGGGTTGAGAAAAGTCTAGATAAGCCAAGCGTCCTGGATAAAATATCTATGTCAAAGCTCTGAAAAGAGCTAGAAATGACATGGTTGACTATTACTTAGCGTTAGAGAAAAGATGAGACAACTCTAAAAAATAGTGCATCTTGAAGACAGTAACGCAACTTATGTTGGAGCAAGATGTTGAGGGCTATGTACTTAGACAATGTGTATCGTCCAGACAGATTATGACATACTCTCTCATCACAGGCTCTGGTATTTGGAGTTCAATCAGCGAGTGCAGGGATGTGATAACTCAATATATAAGCTGGTCCAAGTTAGAAATGGCGATTCAGCAGCTTTCTAGGAGGACTCTTGGAATGGTGAGAAGCTTCTATTAAGCTGGGTAGAAGGTCAGTACAGTTTGAGACCAATTGGTTCCTCTGTGGGGATGAAAGGTTTGTAATTACTATTTAGGACCGAGGGCTCCAGTGGAAAGAAGATAAGATGGTGGGACTTGAGAAAAGTAAAATAACTAAGGGAAGATCAAGCTGCATTGCTGCAAGAGCATGTACTGTCAAAATGAATAACCATAGCAGATGGTCCAGTCAAATGTAGGTGGGCCAGGGACCCTTCGAGGGAATACAAGGTCGAACCTGGTTATGTCTTGCTCAACGGTAGCCAATCAAATGATGGGATTATTCCCTCAATCTGTTGTCGATGCAGAAAGCATGACAGATAACAGAGCATCTGCTTTTGCATGAGTGGCAGTGCAGTAGAAGAATCTCACTCTTGATAAACTTTAGCATAGGCACTGGTTCATTCCCTCAACCTGTTGTCTATGCAGAAAGCATGAACAGAAAACAGAGCATCTGCTTCTGCAGTGTCTCTTTGCACAAGATGTATGGACCTCGATAATAATAAAAAAAATTTAGTTTTCATAGGATTGTCCAGTCTCCTTGGAAGTGGTCTTCTCTTCTTGATCAGGCTCCTTGGAAATGGCTTTCTTTTATGGGCAATGTGACAGTTTAAAGGACTGTCAAGAACCTCTTTGGTTGGAGGATCTAGCTCTAGTGATTGACATAGGTGGAGAGAAAACATTAACATATTGATTAGATATGTGGAGCAGCTCCTTGAAGTTGTGTGGCCGAAAGTGGAAACAACTATCATAGAAGTGGTGGATTTTAAAACTCAAAATGAACAGGATAAGGTTAACTACCAAAGACCGGCAAATAGAAACAACTATCATAGAAGTGGTGGATGTTTAACTCAAAATGAACAGTTGAAGATTAACCACCGAAGATTAACCACCAAATTTGACCACAATGAAAGCTCATTTATGGCTTCTATCAGAATTAGGTGCCGTAGATGTTTAAAATTCCTGATAGATGAAGCTACGAATATTGGATGAGATAAGCCTCAAAAAACACTTTTGACCTAAATGGAAATAGGCTTTAGTTCCGACTTAAAGAAAACAGTTGTTGGAGTGCAATTGATTTTTGTTGTGTAAAATGTTCAACTGAGGGCAATAACTTGAATATTAAACACCGGCATATTATATTAGTGGAAACAACTAATATAGAAGTGGTGGATTTTAAAACTCAAAATGAACAGGATAAGGTTAACTACCAAAGACCGGCAAATAGAAACAACTATCATAGAAGTGGTGGATGTTTAACTCAAAATGAACAGTTGAAGATTAACCACCGAAGATATGCAAATAGTGTCAAATTGGCCCAAGCTCAAGCTTCCTCCAATAAAGTAATGGTTGATGTAAACATTGAAGGAAAGATGTAAGTCTGGAAAGCCCTAAAAACAAACTCAAGAAAGTGAATTTTGATGGTGCTTGAAGAAAATCCAGATGTAGCCAAGGCAGGGGAGCGATTAGATATAATTTATGAATTATGTTCCTTTCATCATCAACCTCAAAAACATCACGAATAAAATGGATAAAGCGGTTGGCCTTGTTAAGGGTCTGTGTTTGTCTAAATAATTAGACATTAAATGTTTAGTTGTGGAAGGAGACTTGCAAGTATTTATTAGAGCCATGCAATCAGGAGTATGCAGCCTTACGAAGTTATATTGAGGCATTGCTTTGGGGAAGCAACCAGGGTTGCTGATGGCTTATTGGGGTGGATTTAGTGTGTCTAACATCTAGCAAACTCCTCATTCTTGGGAGGGTTAGAAACATAAAATTGGAGGATTTAGAGTCACCTAGGATCATGATTAATGAGTCTAGGCATGCCCTTTCTCTTAATCTTATCCCAACCTTTAAAAAGGAGATGTCATGCCAAATTGAAGTTCTAATCTCATGTTAATTAATAGAGACTTACTAAAGCAAATCCTTAAAGTAAGAACGTGTCGTTGTTTAGAAAGGTTGAATGCTTGTGACTACCTTAATTACCTTCCCACATTCTCTTTAATGAGCAATGCTATAGTTCTATTGTCAATCTCGTTTTTGGTCTTTGGTTCAAGGTGCTGTGCAAAAGCCATGATATCTGGTTCAAAATGTAAGACCATTCAGGTTCTAGAACCAGAGGATTTATAACTAATCATCTTTTGATAGATGGAATCTGCATTATAGGTACTAAAGCCCTCAAATTTTTGAAATTTGTGTTTGTATCCAAGAGTTAACATGGCTAGGTGGAGTCGAATTTACCATTGGTTCACTACAAGATGATTTTTGGTGGAAGCTGCCAAAGGTGTACGGCAAAGAGGTCCGAGCTCTCCTACATTTGCTTATGAGACAAACCAAAAAAAACACTTCTTAATCGACTGACATTGCAGTGCTAGGTCAAGCAGAATGAAAAACTAGAGTGGAGCATTTGTAGAAGGAGCTTGTAGAGGGGGAAAAAATGTGAAAGGACATCACAAACACTCGGGGAACTTGCCTATTGTGAAGGATGGGGTTGGTATGCACTAGATTGGACCTATTAGAGACAAGTCACTAAGTCTAAGAAGAGAGGGACCCTATATAAGCATACAAAGACTAATCTTTTTAAGAATACACAAGTAATTATGATTACAAAGGAAATTTTAGGATACCAGACTTGATGGCTTGATGTAGACTTGCAATGTGTGTTAGCATGTAATATAAATGAAAAAAAATGAAGTGCATGAGATAAGAATAGGTACTTACCTTAAGACTTTGTCGAATAGATATCCTCCTCGGGACTAGATCAAGATGTAATGAAAATTTCACTACTAAGAAATTTACCTTTGACTTTTCCCAAGTGATTTTTTTTTTAAAAATTAAATTTTAAAGAAAGGCATGCTAAATTAAAAGTCAAACACCTTGCCTTTATGCTATCGTAAATGTTGATTTTATGCCTGCTTACACGAAGCCTTGAAGAGGTAGTATTTTTAATTAAAAATGGGGAGCATAAATTATATGTTTTTGATAACGGTAAGCAGGGATTTTGAAAGGGCCTTGACCCTTGTACATGAGAGCAGATAAAACAGTGAAGCCCAACAAGACAAAACAGGACCAACAACAGACAAACAACACTACAGGAGCAAAACAGCTAGAAAGCTAGACATGGGGACCAACACCCAAAACAAACAAACAAAAAGAGAGTCAAGGAGGTTTGAAACCAAAGTGCTCTAAGGAGCTTTGCATCTTGAACTTGAAGTCCTTGTTCTCAGATTTCATCTTTTTAGGAGAGCTAGGGTGATTCGAAGTTCCACTCGGGGTCCCATTATCACATTGCACCTTCCTCTTGTCTGTAAATCTGATCTCCTTCTGCTGCTGCACCATCGTCAAAGGAGTTTCCATCATAGCATCCTCCTTCTCCCTACTTGTCTCCTTCGACACATCCTCTTTATTAACTTTGCAAGCACTATCAGCTGTTTGCATCTTTTTCCTCCACACAGGATGGTTAATGCTGGAATCCTGGCAAGCATCAGCAGCATGACCCACTTTGTGGCAATGAACACAAATGACTGAAGAGATCTCAAAATCAATCTGTTGAACCCAGGTACCAAACTTGGAGGTTAAAGTAATCTAAGAAGGGATTACCCTATCCGAATCCACAAAGACACAAAATCTAGCGGACAACAGGCGTCTCTTGAATTTAGTAACCCCATCCGCCGCAATGTACTGTCCAAAGACACTGGCAATGTACATAAAAATTTCCTCATCCCAATATTCTAAAGGAAGACCAGGTAGCCGGACCCAAACCGGAAACTTGATAGAGCAATCTTCCTCAGGGTTGAAGCCAAGGGACCAATTTTTTAAAAATAGACCATTCTGCCCTAGGAACCAGGGACCACTCAAGAGAATCCTAGAACAATCCTCAGGGAAAGAAAATGAAAAAAGGAAGAAGTAGTTCGGCATAGCTACTACCTCTACCTACCCCTTAATGTTCCACTTTCGCAGCACCCATCTTCTAATTACGTCGATATTGGAATGATTACCACAGAATCTCCCAACCAGCGAACTCTGGAGCCAAACAACAGATCTGTCAACGGAGTCAGGCACAAAAATTTGGGGGTCCCCAGAAGCTAACAAGGCCCCAGGCAGAGGACCAGTCTCAGGAGATAAGCCCTGCCCCTGCAGAGAAGAAACATTCCCTCTATCAACAGGCAAATCCTTCGTAAGACCACTAGGAGAACTAGGAAGAGACAAGCTTGCAGACACAGAGGGCTCAACCAAACCACCATTCAAGAACTCAGGAGGACAACCTGTCATGTCCCCATACTAAGGCATTTGTTTAAATTAAAGATTTAAACATTATGATAGAGACAGTGTAGTTACCTTCGTAAAATATCAATTCAAATGATAGAAATAATTACATATATTATTAATATATATTATTTAATAAATAATATTAAAACAATATCATTATATGAATATTTTAATATAATTAAAATATAATATAATTATATTATCATATTTATAACAAATATAAATATAAGATGCAATATTATTATATTATATAAAAATGGACAAATATAAGTATTGTCAATTATAAGATATATAATAATAAATAATATATAATATTAATAATAATAAATAATATTTGATATAAATGATATATTAAAACTCTAAAAGGAGGACAGCTTTTATATACAAAGAGCGCTTCATTTAATTAAGAACAAAACTCGTCTTATTTCATACACTAAAGGAGCAGCGATTCACAATTGGTAATAAAGTTTTAAAAACAAACCTATTTGCTTAATACAGGATTTTATAAAGGAGAGTTTATGATTTATAAAAGTGGTGATTGTTAAGGAAAGGTGTGTCCCATGTAAAGTGACGCCTCCTTTCGAAAGAATGGAGAGATATGAATAGAAGTTATAAAAGGAGTCATTTGATGGGGGGAATAGGGTACAGTTCAGCAGCAGCAAATAAAATTAAAGATATAAAATTAAATCAGATCTACAGCAGGGACGATTATGATTAACTTAGCAAGATCATATAAAAATATATGGACAACAAATAAGAAGCCTATCTCACCATTGAACCATTAGATAAGACGAGAGATTAATATTCTTCTACATATATACCAGCATTTCAAATATCATTTGAAGGAATATTATGATGTCATCAACAAGCATCATATTTACAGCCAAGGAAAAGAGAGCCACCATCAAAAATTCAGGTAAGTATAATTAATATGTTTATTCCTATACTAGTTAAATGCAAGTATGTGTATTTCAATTGCCTAAGTTTATATCTAGTATAAAGATATTGTTATGGATGGAATGTGAATAGGAATAAGCAAATTCTAGCATAGAATAAGAATGTTATAAGGTAAATTTGCATATCATAAAATAAATGATCATTATTGAATAAGAATGTGATCATAAAGATGGCATATGATGCAAGATATGATGCATGTTAGTGTTAATAAAAAAGGTAGTAAAAATGCCTTAACAAGAGCAATATTAAACCATGAAAGGAATGAATATTCTCTCAATAATGATATAATGTTAATAAATATATGAAAAGATATATTATTATAGAATCATGTTAGCAAATAGAATAATAGAATTAATTCATTAACTCTATCTAAGAGGGTGATGCATGGGAATGTTCAATTAGCCAACATGGGTGTGTTTTGTCCCTTGTCTCAGTTGGTACAAAAGGTACCCCTTGGACAAGTGGAAGTGGCCCTTGTCTCAGTAGGTATGAAAGGTACCCCTTGGACAAGCGGATATGGCCCTTGTCTCTGTTGGTACAAAAGGTACCCCTTGGACAAGTGGAAGTGGCCCTTGTCTCAGTAGGTACAAAAGGTACCCCTTGGACAAGTAGATATGACCCTTGTCTCAGTTGGTACAAAAGGTACCCCTTGGACAAGTGGAAGTGGCCCTTGTCTCAGTAGGTGCAATGGCACCCCTTGGACAAGTGGATTTGGCCTTTGGCTAAAGTTGGTGAGTTATTCACCCCTCGAGCCAAAGGATTATCATAATTGGCCTTTGGCTAAAGTTGGTGAGTTATTCACCCCTCGAGCCAAAGGATTATCATAATTGGCCTTTGACTAAAGTTGGTGAGTATTCACCCCTCGAGTCAAAGGATGGAAATAATGGACCCATGATAATTGGCATATGGCATCCTATCACATCCACTCACATGGAATTAATGATTTGATTAATGCATAGATCCACATATAATGGATAATGATGGAAAGTGTGAAAAGCATATTGATGTTGAACATAAGAGTATAACCCTGTAAGGGCAATGTGATTATGTAATTTGAATATTTCTTCTATATATTATTATAAGTGTGAATCCAAAGATAGACTAGTGTACTAATGTTCTCTTTTTGTGAGTTGAAATTGTGTGCAAGGTTGAGAAAAATTTGGCTTGCGAGAAGGGGACATTACACAACCATCCATGGAATAGGGATTAACACTATTAGTGTTAACCGCAGGGCATGGAGCCCCCTCCTTGGAAGAGACACCGGGATCAACACAATCAGTGATAACCGCAGGGCAAGGAGTCCAATCGTGCAAATTCACCACCCGATCCTGAGAGGGAAGGAGGAAACCCTTTCGGAGACCATGGCCCTTAGAGCCACCTGTAACCACCAACTTAGCATTCTCAACAGCTCCAGAACTCACGTGGGAGGAGACATGGCTCTTCTTGGAGGCAGCAGAACCTACGCTCCGACAGACCTCAAGCCATAGGTCGAGCAGCCGCACGTCCTCACCCTCATCAGCAGAATCAAGCCAGTCAACCGCATCCCCAGCGTAGTATGGGTTGAAATCTACTTCATCATCGTTGTCTGAATCGCCTCCTTCGGTACTCAGATTGCTCCCGCCCTGCTCACATTCAAACAGCCCCCCTCCTCTTTTTCCCCCGTTATTCGCCGCTATCGCAAGAGAAGTTTTTTTGAAACATGTTAGTATAATGGAATGGATAGCATAAATTATATAAAGAAAAGGATGCATTAGAAAACTAAGCCTAAAGTATTAGAAAAGGATGCATGGTCTCATAAAGAAAAAAAAAAAAAAAACTAAAGTTAAAAGAGGATATTCACATGAACGAAAAATTGCTAGGGAATAAATTAGAATATTCCTTGTGGATAAAAGGTGAGGTGAATAATTAAAAGATCATTTTTGATCAGCTAAAGAATATCTCTCATTAAGGGAAGAAATTAGAATATTCCTTTGTGGATAATAGGTGAGGTGAATGATTAAAAGATCATTTTTAAAGATTCTAGTTTGACAATTTTTTTAGGCTTTTGTTAAACATTGATGAGGAGGGTGATTCAAATAGATTTTGAAGGCCCTTTCAATGATCTTGATTTGTTTTTTTAGGCTTTTGTTGAACGTTGATGAGGAGGGTGCTTCAAATAGATTTTGAAGGCCCTTTCAATGACCTTGATTTGTTTGTATTATGTTGGTGCCAATTTTGCATTTATTTTTGTAAGTAGATGTATCAAGAATATAGAAAGTACAGTTAACAATATAATTTCAGAAAGCTGCTATTGTAAGTAATTATGTAAACATGGATTGCATAGGATAGGATTTCTAGCTAGTTTATAGACAAAGCAAAGGAATTCTAGGCCTGTGTGCCTTTTGGAAGGATTCAAAGTAGAAGTTGCAGGAGGATTGAAATAGAATAAAGCTAACTTAGATTTAAAGTTATGTTGTTGGTTCAGGTTTGGGGTTCATAGGCTTTTTTATTTCCTGATTTTTGTACGACTATGCTTGGTCATACAACTACAATATATAATATAAATAAATATAAATATATTAATAATAAATTTAATTTGTACATATAGTAATATAAATATATTAGAAAAATAAGAAACATATTTTATATCCATCTATATAAATATATAAATATAGATATAAATATAAATAGGAAATATAAAATATATAAATATATAAATATATATAAATATCTCCATATTTTATATCTATTTATATAT
Organism: Cunninghamia lanceolata; assembly: GCA_027924645.1. NCBI lineage: Eukaryota > Viridiplantae > Streptophyta > Pinopsida > Cupressales > Cupressaceae > Cunninghamia > Cunninghamia lanceolata. The sequence continues at coordinate 7,351,980 of BSBN01000354.1, read as the reverse complement.
AAATTGATAAATAAAAGATACAAAAGTTGTAAAGGAAAAATACCTTTTTTTTGAATGGGTTATCTAGGTTAATTAACTGAAAAGTTACTAATGAACAACAATTAACCTAAATAATAGAGCGAGGTAAATAAAAGTTACTAATGTAGAATCAAAGTGTGAGTTTGGTATGACTGAAATTCTATATCTTGGTCATGTTATCAACTCTAAGAGGGTTAGTGTTGATCAAGAGAAGATTAGAGTCATTTTGGAATGGCCTCCACCAAAAATCTAACACATTTGAAGGGTTTTTTTTGGTTTATGCAGCTTCTATAGGAGATTTGTGAAGGGCTTTTCTCAAGTAGCAGCCCCTCTCATTGATCTCACCAAAGCAAATGCCAACAGAACAAAAATGAACACTCTTTCCTTGCTGGTCAGCTGCAATCTTTGCCTATTCCTCTTGATTAAAAATGAGAAAGTATCTCTATGGACTTCATCACGGGGTTACCTAAGGTGCAAGGTAGAGATTGCATCTATGTTGTAGTTGATCGTTTGACTAAGTTTGCACACTTCTTTACCATTTCTTCAGAGTTTAGAGCAGCTCAAGTGACTGAGTTATTCTTCAAAGAGGTGTTTAGATTGCATGGCTTGCCAAAGAACATTGTTAGTGATAGGGACAACAAGTTCCTAAGTTTGTTTTGGCAAGAACGTTTCCGTTTGAGTGGGATTGAACTCACTCCAAGTACTAGTTATCACCCACAAACTGATGGGCAAACAGAGATAGTAAACAAGTGGGTGGAAGGGTACCTAAGAAACTATGTTTCAGGACACCAAAAGGCTTGGGTTAGATGGCTTCATTTGGGAGAGTATTGTTACAATTCTACTTATCACATGTCTATAAAAATGTCTTCTTTCATGGCTCTTTATGATTATGAAGCTCCTAGCTTTGCTAATTCATTGTTTGGTGATTGTAGAGTACCCCAAGCTAAAGATTTGTTGCAGCAAACCCAAGACATCTTGAAATCCTTAAAAGACAACCTTTAGCTTGCGTAGAATCAACGGAAGTTGTTTGCAGATTAGTACCGTATAGAGCGTACCTTTGAGGTTGGTGATATGGTATACCTAAGGTTGCAATCTTATAGACATTCCACTCTCAAGAAGAGTGGGTTTGAGAAGCTGAAGCCACGATTTTATGGTTCTTTTAGGATTAAAGGAGGATAGGAGAAGTGGCTTATGAGTTGGAACTTCTCGAGAAAAGCAAGGTTCATAATGTCTTCCATGTATCTCGCCTCAAAGAGGCACTTGGACACAATGTGGTTGCCTCTTTAGAGCTACCTCCTTTGGACGAGGAAGGGAAGCTCATCTTGGTTCCTAAAAGGGTGATTGATTTCAGAGAACGTACTCTGAGGAAGAGGAGCATCAAGGAGTATTTGGTTAAGTGGAAGAATCTACCTATGGAGGATGCTACTTGGGAGAATGAGCAAATTTTGAAACACTCAGAGTTGCAATTGCTTGAGGACGGGCAATTTTGGAGAGGGAGGACTATAACCCTTCTCACTAGTAAAGTGTTCTGAGCCTATTTCCTATGTTTTCCCATATGCTAATTGGATGTTAAAAGGGAAACTTGATTTAAATAATTACTTAAGTTGTCATAAAGTAACTTTATGTTATATTTTTTGTTGATATATATTGTCATTGATGTCAAAGTTGATGTCTAAGGCTTTAGTTTTGTGTCTAAGGCAGAGGAGAAGTGCATAGAAGCAAAATGTTCTAAGGCAGAAGGAAAGAAAAAGATTCTAAGGCATTAGTTTTGTCCTTAGTCGGCAAAAAGGTTTAGTTCGAAAACTGGCAATTTTGTTAGTTCTGAAATTTGCCAATTCATCGACAGAAGAGAGAGGAAGCGGCCACGTTGAAAACTTTGAAGAAAAAAGACTAAGTTTCGGCCACAAATGTTTAGTTTGAAAGTTCGGCAGTTTGCCGGTTCGTCGATCTGGTGATTCGCTGACAAAGTGTGGAAAAAGAAAGCTTGGAGCAAGGATTGTATAAAGGCTTAGTTATCGGCGAAGTTCTTGTTTTTAGAACTAGTTCGTAAGTTAGACATTTCGCCGATTCACCGACTAGGTGACACGTGGCAAAGAAAAGCGCATTGTGTGAAGTGATAAAAGGAAAGTGTTTAAATAGAAACAAGTGTTTTACTTGTTGTCGGGAAAGTTTGTGAATGACTAACTTGTTCTCAAGTTAACTTTTTTCTCGGTTCGCCGACTAGGTGACAAAAGGCAAAGAAAGGGCAAAGTTTGTGATCTGGAACTTTTCCTGATAGAAGGGATAGAGACAAAAGGAGATGAAAGGATAGTTCGAGATCTTCCGAAATCGTCGACAAAGAAGAGTCAAAGGTGATTGTTCGAAAAAGTCAGAAAGCACCGATAAAAAGCGAAGAGACCAAAGTTCGAAGAAACGAACTTTTGCCGATAGAGGCAAAAGGCGATAAAGGCGAAGTTCGAAGAAACGAACTTTTGTCGATAGAGGCAAAAGGTGATAAAGGCAAAGTTTGAAGAAATGAACTTTTGCGATAGAGGCAAAAGGCGATAAAGGCAAAGTTCGAAGAAATGAACTTTTGCCGATAGAGGCAAAGGAAGAGTAGTTTGATATTTCGTCGCCGATATAGAAGAGACAAAGCCAAGTTTCTCAAAAGACAAGATTCACCTATAAAGGAGTAAACGGCCGAAGTTCAAAGAATATGAAAATTGCTAATGAAGGGTTGAAAGCCAAAGTTTGAGAAATGACAAATTCGCCGATAGAAGAGAATAATGAAATAAATAAAATGTTTTAATGGCTATATTTTTGGCGCGAAACCTGGATGCTTAATTAGCGGTTAAAGATTGGTAGAGGATGCATGGCCATGACAATGCAAACAACAGAAAAGCTGTATTTTTTCATGCGCTAAGATATAAATAGAACTACGATTGTGATTGATGATAACGATGGATAAACAGTAGTTAAACAAATTGAATGCATGCACAACGCTACATGCAGAGGTGTCTTTCTGTACATGCAGAAAAGCTGGAGTGTTTACATGCAAACGATTGGAGTTGTAAATATACAGAAGGACTGGAGTGCGCACATGCAGATGTGTGAGCGTATGCAGAGATAGATGTATATATGAAAGCGATTGAAAATTGAATTTGCGTGTGACGCATAGATGGAATGATGCAGGCGTGAGTAGAATTGTAGTGCAGAGCAAATCTGGGTGAGCAGAGTGAAAGGAGAAGCCTGTATATGAATTGAAAAGGTGCATTTGAGGTTTATGAAGAACCAAATGGCTGCATACTTGTATATGTAAAGATTCAGTGAGGTTGGTGCCTCCTGTGGACTAAGTTGGTGCTCTTAAATCAGGGGTTTGGTGACTCCTTAGAGTTGGTGCTCTTAAATATTGTAATCAAGGTTTCATTTGTGAGGCTAGATTAGGACGGTAGATCCTCGCAACATTTTCTCACCATGGTTTTTCCCATATTGGGTTTTCCATGTATATCTGGTGTTCATGTGTGCATGCTTTCTTGTTGTTGATGTTACATTGAAAGTTAATCTGATCTGCATTCTAGAGGCTTGAAGTTTTAAGTTTTATTGATCTACTGATTCACCCCCCCTCTTAGTAGATTGCTTGTGTTCTAACATTTTTTAGTTGACAACTTATAATTATTTAAATAAAGTGACATTTTAGTGTGCAAAAAAGAGGGCTCTAGGCATGGGGGTCATAAAACAACTTAAGTGAGCATCAAAAGGATTATTTTATTTCTTTGAGGGAAAAAGTGATATTATTATTTTATTTCCTCTTGTGTTGTCCTAAAAGTGCCTATTTAAGGAGTTGAGCTCATTTGGAGGGTTAGACTATCAGTGCTGAAAGTGAGGTTTTTTTGCAGTTGGATGAAAATGGACATTTTTGATGTATTTTGAGTTTGGTAATTTGGAGTTGTTAGTTCGATGCTTAACATTGAAGGATTTTGCAGTGTTTGATGTCTTTTTGAAGACTCCTTGCTAGGCCGTACTTTCCCACATGTTGGTTGTACTTCCTGCAGGCCATACAAGGAGTTGGGCGCTAGGTTTCATGCTCAAATCTTGTTTGATGATTTGAAATCCACTTGTATGCCAGGTGCCATAGTTGGAGGTATATTTTGAAGTTGTTTGTTGGAGTTTAAGTGCTGATTGAAGTGCCTTTTAGCAGCTCGTACCATTGCTAGGGAGGTGTGTGGGTCTGAAGTGCAAATCGCCCCTCATTCTTGGTTTGTTAATTGTTGTTTGGTGGCGCCTTGGTTATAAAATGCAGTTTCCAGAGGTTTAGAGTGGTGGAACTCAGTTTATGATGAGATATGAGTGATTTGGGGTTACTGGTTAAGTGTTTTTCAGAGCTGCTACAATGTTACAGTTCTGCTACAGCAGAGATTCAGTGATATCAGCTTCATATCAGACCTTCATCTTCAGTTTGGTGACTTCTTCTATGGTATATTTTCAGTGTTTTCAGAGTGATTTGTATGCTACAATAGTGATAACATATTGAAATCAGAATTATAAGTTGATATTGTAGCATCTAAATTTCATTGTATTTACTTTACATCATTGCAATATCTCGTGTTTGTAAACCCTGGATGGTAGTATCGCCATGGGTCATTTCATGATGCATTTCATATTGTAAATTGGACGGTTCACCGCTAATAATTTATAGCATTCATGTTTTAGCCCTTTTGGCATGAACAACTTGCTATATCAACCATTTTGGTTTGAGCAAGTTAGATATTCTGCCAGTGGCTTGCATGCACGCAGTTTGCCGAAGAGTTATTGATCAGGTTGGCTTGCCACCTTGAGTGCCTTCATTCTGTTGCATCACACACTCCACTGGATAAGTGTATCTGTGGTCGACTTGCTGCCTAGTGCGTTCATATTGTGTTAAAACAACCACTTCATTGAAGAAGCGTAGATTGTGGACGGCGTGGCCGCCTAGTGGTTGCAGTGAGTATTGGTAGATGCATTGGGTAGTTGTGCCGATTACAACACATTATATGCTCTCACCTTATCCATCTCAGGATTTGGGTGATCAGAAAGTGTTGAGGAGATTGTGCGTTTGCACCTTGCTTATTGCTGCAAATTTAAAAAAAACAAAACTAGGGTGGTTGTTACATGGTCAACCCTATACTTGTGACTGTAAAACTGGCCAAAAGTGCTGAAAATTATGTTGTAGTTGTCTATAATATGTTGTCTTTTTGAGAGCAAGGTCTAGTTGTATTCCCCAGGTCTTAGAATTTTACAACCAAGAGCCTCATTGTGTTTTTATGCGTTAATCAATGTTGCAATGTTGAAGAGGATGGTGAAAACGATAGAAAGAAATGGGAAATGACCAAGTAACACAAATTCCATAAGTGGGAAGATAGAGATGAAGGTGCTACCAAGGCAACTTCAATGGAAGAAAGAAACACCTATCACTTCCACGAACCCATATACATTCAAAATCTAGCTTTAAGACATCCTTCTCAATTAGACTTGGACTAACAAGTATTGTGAACTATGTCCCACAATGGCTGATTAAGTGATCATGTATAAGCTGGAACTTGTTAATAAATGATGCACCTGCTCCTAAACGTAGTTCCCCTATCCCTTACACCCTAAGAGCCAATGACCACTACATGGATTAGAGATTTTTTGTAGGAGACAGGTATGCCACATGAAACATCCAATCCTTTTTTACTTACATAAAACTCCCTAGGACCTCTAGCTTTTAAGAGGCCAACTATGGAGGTTCCGTTCAATTAGAGAGGGATACGTGCCAATTGTCTTTTGAGTTTCATAATTTGGGTGATTAGAATTTTCTTTATTATTGAGTTGTCCTCCTCCAAAGCGATTCAAAAGCACAAGTGTTGTAAATTATTCTTTCCCCTTGCAGATTTGGATGGTCACCTATGGGCACGAAAGATAACATGTGTAAGTTGTACACCTAGCTAGGTCAATTATCCTAAGACTTAGACACTTAAATTCCCTTAGACTTTTACCTTATGAAGGAGCATGATCTTGAATTGGCCTTGGTGTGAAAAAGAAAGGTGTCCAAAAGGAAATGAGATTGCGTCTGAGATGCTGCATCATGAGTGGCATGGTGATACAATGATGGACAATTTGGAACAAGGTAAAAAAAGAGAGGGAAATGTGGATTGGGATGAGTGAAATGTCTAAGACTTGACACTTTGTTCAACATGTATTTTATTTTTTGGCAGTTGTGTTGCTTATGCATAAGTGATGGATTCCTTTGTAATGTCCCCATTTTGAGTTAAGCTATGTTTTCTAGTTTGAGCTTGTTTCTATACATGGAGAACCGGAATGTTGGTTTATGTCTACACATGGAGAACTGGAATGTTGGCTCAACTAGTGTTTTTATTAATTTTGAATAAGTAATGATGACAAATGAAATCTTCAATTACATTTGTCAAATATCTATTTGCTTTTGTGATGAATTTTGCTAAGGTGGAGTTTTCATAGTGGTTTGTGCAATCGATGCGTCTTCATGTCATCCGCCCAAGGGAAATAGGTCCAAGCTATGTGCTACCGTTGGAAGTTTGCATTGAAGAGGGTGTCAACACCTATGGTGAATTCTCCCAAGGATAAAAATGTACACGGAGATGATAATTCCTTGGATCATGTGTCATAAAAGTGTACACAGTGGAGGTTGGAGTAAAAGTGTACACAATGTGTCATAAAAATGTACACGGTGATTTAGTTAGAATAAAAATGTAGATTTGCCAATGAAGTTAAGTAAATTGCATTGGATCATGAGCCATTAGGAAGGATCGATGCATAATTTGAGATGTGTTCACATTAATAAAAGTGCCAATGGATGCAAGGGATCGGCGCGCATGGAAGAAGAGGAATTTTAATGCAAAAATAATAATTTAAAATGCCAAATGCCCAAGCCAAGATGTACGCCCAGCTAGGAGGTTTGGCCAGCTATGAAAGAGAGATTATTTTAAATGCAAAATGATAATTTTAAGTGATAAACAAGTGCCTTATCCAGCTGTTGCCCTAGAGGAAGGTGTTCAATTTGTCATGGAGGGTCGATCCTATGAAAAAATGGATTTTCAAGATGAAATGCATTTAATAAAATCAAGAGTGATTTTTAAATGATTGCTCTATGGATACAAAGCATTAAAAATTGTTCAAATGGGAGCAATTGTATTGGTGGATTTCAATTTGTTATCAAAATTGCCAAAGAGGATGGACGTCCAACAAGGAGAAGCATAAATAGAGCCTTCCTACTCAATTTGGAACTATTGATGAATCTGGTATGTTTTCTTTCTTATGTTTATTGCTGAGAATTCCGATTTTCAGTTAATTTTATAAGGAGACGACCCCTTGTTTGATATGGTGATGGCCCCATATCTAATTGAGAGGTGATATCATTCAGATTTTCACCATTGGAGCTTTAATTTGCAGGTTTTGTGGATCATTTGGAGTGAATTGGATATCATTGGAACCCTTGGTCATTGTGTAGTTGAGCCAAGGGTTCATATACAACATTTGATTGAAGATCTTGAGAGTTGGAGACCATTGGAGCATTGTAGAAGCTGAATTTGACATCTAGGAACCCATTGCTTGTCTTGGAAGGAGCATTTTGGCATAGTTTTGGTTTCATCAGCAATTCTGGGCAATTTGACATCATATATCAGTCAAAACAGCACGCAGATATTTTGTAATCAGTCCATTATTTGACTTCATATAAGGCTGTCATAGTGTCATATGGTCTCATTGATCATTCCTCATTGATTTGGCTTGGATAATCTAGGGTTTGGATGATAATTGTGTTGGTGCTCATTTTGACCTGGAGGCTGAGCTTGCTTGTTGGAGGGTTTCTTCTTTCAAACCCTAAGTGTTCTTGTCCATCGCCAAGACTATTGCCTATCGGCAAAGGATATTGTGGTTCCGCCGACGGTGTTGGTCATGCCGATGGGGGTATCTCAAGTGTTCATCGGCGAGACTTGTTTTATCGGCCAGTATGTTTTGTGGTTCGCCGATAGAGGAAGTCACCCCGATCAGGAGTGCCATCGGGGTGACTTGGTGCATCGGCGCAAGTTTGAGATGCTGCTCCGACGGTGTTGGTCATACCGACGGAGGTGGGAGGCCAGGTTGCTGTCGGAGTGACTTTGTTCATCGGCAGAGGTGTTTCTTGTTGGGCCGACAGTTGGTGGTCTGGCCGATAGGTGGTATTTGGCTTCTGGGCGTCGGCGAGACAACTGGAGTCGGCGGGAGATTTTTGAGGAAGGCCGATGGTATATGTTTGGCCGATGGGCTATGGACGAAGGGTCGTATGTCGAGCGCAGCAAAACACTCGACACTTGGTATGCATGCGGCCATATTTTTAAAGTGCCAAAGTTGTCTCCGCGGCACCAATGTGGGATTATTCCCCTGTATGTTTTGAACCTGCGAGGAAGCATTTTGGTGGGAAGTTTCTTTTTTGACTGCAGCGACGGTTTTCAAGCGACCGCGGGTGGTTGAGGCCCTTAATGGCGACTGTAGCAGGAGTATGGGCGATGGTACAAGCGATCAGGCTGCCTGATTGAGAATGAAGACTTCCAGATAGTGGCGCGTGGCTCGAGGCCCCCTTTTGTCTGCTGCATTAACATTTTCTGAGCGCCATTCCTTCTGAGGACTGTATCTGGCGGATTTTTTGTTAGAATCATGTAATTAATTGTTGTGGTACACTTTCTGGCTGTTATAAGCAGACTGTGTTACCATTTTTCAGGTTGTTGAAAGTTGAACATTTTGGCTCTATAACACAATACAGTTCGTTTTGGTTGCTCTGTACAGCTAAACCTGTGAGTTTATGTATCTCCAGTTGTATGTTTTTGCATGAATCCACTGATTTCATGGTTAATTTTATATGAGAAATGCTATGTTAGCATGTGTTTTGTTAATTCTGTCTCCAGTATTGCATGCATCTTTCTTCTGAGTCTGGATGTTTAAGGAATGTTTGAGGCTCTAGAACATAGAATTCCTATGTTGAATGTCTGATCTTTTAACTTCTGCTCAAGGGGTAGATTAAACTGTTTTCAGGTTGAACATTGGGAAGGGTATACTGCAGTAGGGATGCCATAAGTAGAGATAACTTAACACTCTGTATTGGGAGATATCTGTAAGGCAGGTATCACATATATCCCCCTGAAATCCAGTTTTAGCCGTTCATGCTGATCATTCACAGGTGTATGTCTATTGACTCCAGGCCCTGGATAGGCACCAATCTTGCTTCGTGTTTGTGTTACAACCATGTCCAGCTTTGCATCCAAACTTAAAATCATAATCAAACTCTAAAACAACCATTAGGACATTAGAATTAGTTTTAGGATCCTCAGTCCTCTGTCTACAACTGCAAATAGGCCCAAAGCTAGCCCCTTTGCTCTTATCTTTCAGTTTTGGTCTACTTACAGGAGGACTTATCTGCTTTCTGACAGCATCCCAATCCTTGTATGCGTATCTCATGGATGTTGAGTAGGGAATACCCCCCTAGGTCTTGCAGAGCCTGAAGAAGAAGAGGAGATAAAATATAGAGTCTATCTCCTACACTGTTGGCCCCTGGCCCAGAGATCCTGTTGATCACTGATGGCTACCTTGTAGGGAAATCTGGGAGTAAGCATCCAGTCTGGGAAAAAACCAACAGAAATTGGCGACTCTGCTGGGGAATTTGTGAAAGAACCCTGGTTTTCAAAAGAAAACAGTTCCTAGTAATAGGTGGCGACTCCGAAGTAATCTCCCAACCGGTCAAAGTAAAATTTATATGCAGGGGAGAAGATCCCAACAAAATCCTTTATTTGAAGAGTTACCAGTAACAAGAAGAATGATGTACAGAAGAAAGGGAGCTGTCTCAGTTAGTCATGAGGGTTCCCCCAGAAAAAATGATGATATGCAAGATAACCCTAGGCCATCAGGACAACATGCGCCTTACTTTTCAAATGCAGAAGCTGATATTCAGGGTGCATATGAGAGGCAACAGGGTGGTAACATGAGAATGAGGTCAGAGGTGTTCCAAGAACGCCCATTTCTAGACCCTAGTGAAAGGTTTGAAGAGGCCGAGTCTTTGAGGGATGATGAAGACGAAGATCAGAATATGATAAAACCATCCTCCTCTAGGCCCAGCGAAGAAGAACTAGCTGATGAAATTAGGAGCTTAAGGGCCGAGTTTGAATATCAGCAGGCAATATCAATCAGAGATGACTTGAGGAAGAAAGTGCAAGCTTTGAGGACTGCCCAGAATAATTCAATTCCTACCCTTGAGAATGCAAATGTGCAGAGACATCAACAGAGAAATGAAGTGCAACATCAGCATAATGATGAGAGACAAAATGTGAATGATGCTAGGATACCACTGAACAATGTAAGAAACCAGAATGCAAACAGAAATATTAATGTTAATCAGTTAAACAGACAGCCAATGCAGCTAGATAGATTCAGACAGCTGGTATTTGATGGTATTCCTGGGTATCCTAACCCCATTGATAAGCATCTGAGGCTGCAAGTGCCTAAATTTTCAGGAAACAACACTGTGTCAGGAGAAGATCATCTAAAAGCCTTTCAAAATGTCATGGATAACTTTGAGGTTGAACATGAGGATGTTTTCATGAAGTCATTCATGCAATCCTTAATAGATGAGGCAAGAGAATGGTACAAGAATCTGCCTGACCGGAGTATTTCATCATGGGATGATTTTAAAAGGATGTTCAAGGAGCAATATGGTGACAAAACTGACCCTAGCTTTTTTGTAAATGAGTTTACCAGTATCACTAAAGGGTCAAATGAGCAGGTTGCAGATTTTAATGCAAGATTTACTAAAGTGTTAAACAAATTGCCACATCACATGAGGCCAAATGAACCAATGTGCATAATATTGTATATCAATGCCTTTGATGCAAAAACTGCATATGGATTAAGAGATAAAGGTCCTGCTACTCTCAGGGATGCTTTCAGAATTGCAGTGAATATTGAAAACAACAGGAAAGCATCGGGCAAGACAAATAGAAGGGATGATATAAAAATTCTGCAGAATCCAAACAAGCCTCAGAACACTCAAGGTAATACATCTGCCCTTGAAGATAAGATAGACAAATTGGCAAATGTTGTTAAGGACCTAAGCTATAGATTAGCTAGAAGTGAAAAAGGGATAGGTCCTAATAGGCAAGTCTATCAAAGGCAGGAAAAGAGGCCATCATTGTATGATATGCCTTATAATACCAATTGGCATGATGGTAAACCTATATTCCCACGTAACAACACAAATCAAAGAGCTCAGCATGTCAAAGAAACTCCTGATCCTCTAAAGAAAGCTGTAAATATTGTTGATGATGCTCCATGGTGTATGATTTGCCAGATGCCACATTCACAGTCACAGTGTATGATTGCTCAGTCCTTGTGTGATAATACTACATCTTGTAATGAATGCAATGAGCCACATTATGTGCAAGATGATGATGTAAATATGATGTCCATAAGCAATGGATACACTCTTTATGATGCTGATGAGAGTACAAATGATGGAACTCAGGGCTGCCAACAGTTCCCATATGATGAAGATGATGAAGTTAACTATGCCTATGCTCAGAACTCACACAATTTTCTGAGTAACTTACAACGACCTTCTGATGAGGAAATTAGGGTCTTCACAGCTGCAGCAGTTGCTCAAGTCAAGAGCAACTACAATCTCAGAGGTAAAAATCAAGTAAGCAGCCCATATCAGTCGGAAGATATTTCTGCAGGTCAGCCAGTGCATGGTCATAAAGGAATTGAATCACAAAAAAGGCAGTGGGGTAATAATAAACATAATTTTAGACATAGAACAGGTCATGAATCTCAAGGACCAGAAATTAGAATCCCTCAGGCTGAAGATCAAAGTAAAGGTTCCCAAGACAAGAATGATGATCAGGGAACTATGAAAGTAAGAGCTAAATCAGTTCAGGATAAAAACAAGATTGTGGAGCAAGCTACAACTGTTATACAAAATTATGTTCCATTTGATATAGCTCAAGTCCTCTCCCAGGTAAAAGTCTCTGTTCCACTTATGGAACTCAAGAAAGTGGAAGAAATCAAGAATAGGACAGTATCCCTAATTTCAGGGGTGCCCTTTCAAGCTAAACAAAATGTTCAGATCCAGGGTGAGAAACATGTCATGTGTAATGAAGAAGATGAGGCTCCTGAAGTCTATTTAGGAGTGACTATGACAAAGTGTCCTTCACAAGTGGAACCATTTTATGTTTCCCTGGTTATAAATGGAAAAATAATCAGAAATTGTATGCTTGACTCTGGAGCATCTACAAATGTCATGCCTTTGGCCATCATGCAACAAGCTGGATTGAAAATTGACAAGGCATGTGGAAAATGTTATGCTATGGATGCCAGAGAGGTACCGGTTATTGGAATCATGAAGGATGTAGATTTCAAACTGGCAGCATTTCCTGAAAAGAGATATAAAATGAATATAATAGTGGTTGACATCAAGCCACAGTATGGTATGTTGTTGTCAAGAAGATGGGCAGCACTAATTGGTGGAAGTATGCAGCTGGACCTGTCATATGCCATGATTCCAATGAATGGCAGGGATGTTAAGCTAATCAGAGAACAAAGATCATCAGAGACAGTGGAAGACCAAGAAGCAGAGGAACAGATATGCTTTGTAAACGTTGACTGTGATAACTTCAAGGTTGTCTCAGATGATAGAGAAGATAAAAAGAAAAATGTCTGCATTGAAGAATTGGATCAGCAAGGTTTGTGGACCATGTTTTTTGATGGAGCTTGTGCAAAAGAAGGCTCTAGAGCTGGAGTTGTTTTCCTGTCTCCAACTGGTAAGCTCCTCAAATTCTCTTTCTTGTTGAGGTTTGTTTGCACAAACAACATTGCAGAATATGAGGCTTTACTCTTAGGCCTAAATATTGCTCTCAAACATGGAATCAAAATGCTAAGAGTATTTGGGGATTCTGAGCTGATTGTATCCCAAATTAGAGATAAGTATGCTTCAAAAAACAAAAGATTGAAACAATACAAGCATGCTGTTTGGGATACCATTGAACTATTTGATGCATTTTCAATAGACTGGGTAGAGAGGTCAAAGAATGTTATGGCTGATTTCTTAGCCAATGTTGCAATAAGGCCAGATGACATCACTCTGTCAGATGTTACAAATGTAGAAGTTAAAATTAGGCCTGCAGTACCAGAAAATATATGCAGTTGGCAAGTGTTTAATGATGATAGGGACTTGTTAAAATTTTTGCACTGCATAGATGAATATGAGAATCAAGAAATTGATTTCCAAGCTTTTGTAGAGACTATAGATGGAAAAGAAACTCTTGTGGGAAAAGAGATAATTCAATTGAGGACTAATAAAATCCCCAGAGGGTTAGTAGCTTTGGAAAGAGCTTTTGACAGTAGAGATAAATTGGTCACAAGGACATCTCCCACAAATAAGGAAGATTTAGAAGAGATAAATTTGGGGACATCTCAGGCCCCTCAGAAGGTATACATTGGTAAACAGCTCAAACCACACATTAGGAGTATGCTGATTGCATTACTGAAAAAGTATAAACATGTTTTTGCTTGGTCATATGAGGACCTAAAAGCCTATAGGGAAGATTTATTCCAGCATGAGATCCCATTGAAGCCTGGAGCTAAGCCATTTAGACAAAGGCAAAGACTTATTAATCCTACCTTAGCTCCAAAGATGCAAGAAGAACTCAAAAGGCTGAGGGAAGCTGGAATAATTGTGCCAATCAGGCATTCAACTTGGGTGTCTAACCTTGTCCCAGTCAGAAAAAAGAATGGTGATATTAGGCTTTGTGTTGACTTCAGGAACTTGAATGTATCCTCTTTAAAGGATAACTATCCACTGCCTAATATGGAAGCTATGTTGCAGAGAGTGACTGGTTGTGAACTCTTATCCATGATGGATGGATTTTCAGGTTATAATCAGGTGAAGGTGAAGGAATCAGAACAGTATAAGACTGCCTTCACCACTCCATGGGGAACTTATGTGTATGTTAGAATGCCCTTCGGACTAACCAATGCAGGTGCTACATTTCAAAGAGCAATGGATGTTGCTTTTGCAGGGTTGATTGATTCAATCCTGGCTGTGTATCAGGATGATCTGACTGCATATTCAAAAAAGGAGGAGCAACATTGTATGCACTTGGAGCAGATTTTCATTAGAGCACTAGAATATGGCATTTCTTTAAATCCAAAGAAGTGTGCTTTTGGGGTGGTTGAAGGAAAACTCCTAGGGCACATTGTTTCCAAGGATGGAGTCAGGATAGATCCAGAGAGAGTGGCTGCTATTGACAGAATTCAAATGCCAAAAACTGTAAAAGGAGTTCAGTCCTTCTTTGGACAGATAAATTTTGTTAGGAGATTTGTTCCCAACTTTGCAGAAACCACAAGGAACATTTCCAAGATGATGAAGAAGGATGCAATTGTCCACTGGGAAAGTGAAGCAATAGAATCATTTCAGAGTATCAAAGAGGCAATCAAGATGGCCCCTGTTCTTAAATCTCCTGATTTTTCTAGGCCATTCCAAGTATTTTCATTTGCTTCCTTTCATACTGTTGCTGCATGTTTGCTACAGAAAAACGAAGATGGTTTTGAACAGCCCATCGCTTTCTTCAGTATGTCCTTGCAGGCCTCTGAGTTGAAGTATGATATTATGGAAAAACAGGCATATGCACTAGTCAGAGCCATCAAAAGTTTCAGACCATACTTGGTAGGATCATATATAATTGCATATGTACCCCATGCAGCAGTCAAAGACATATTCACTCAGCAGGAGGTGACTGGAAGAAGGTGCAGATGGATAAACAAACTGCAAGAGTTTAACATAGACATACAAGTTACCAAGTTGGTAAGAGGACAAGGATTAGCCAAGATGATGGCACAGTCAAACTTGGAAGCATGCCAAGTTAATGCAGTCCAAAATGAGAGTGTAAATGTATCAGGATCTGAATGGTACAAGGATATTATCTACTACTTGCAAAATCTGAATTGTCCTTCCCATTTCAGTGACAGTCAAAAGAGGACTTTAAAGTTACATGCAATCAGGTATGTTATTGTTCAAGGTGAGCTATATTGGAAAAACCCTGATGGTGTGCTGTTGAGATGTGTGGATGAGGATATGGCTAACAATGTTTTGATTGATATGCATAAAGGATTGTGTGGTGGACATTATACTGCCCAAACAACAGCTCATAAAATTCTCAGAGCAGGATATTGGTGGCCCACTCTCTTTTCAGATGCACAAAGGTTAGTGAGGAAGTGTGACCCTTGCCAAAGATTTTCAGGAAAGTTGAAATATGATGGTGCTTTACCCCTCAGGACTGTAACTGTGGATGCTCCATTTCAGCAATGGGGAATTGACTTCATAGGGGAAATTGCAGACAAATCAAGTGGGGGACACAGTTGGATTTTGGTGGCAACTGATTACTTTACCAAATGGATTGAGGCCATTCCAACTAAGAGAGCTACAAGTAAGGTGGTGACAGATTTCATGCTAGAAAATATTATCATCAGGTTTGGAGTACCATTCAAGATAGTCACTGATAATGCTATGTGCTTCAGATCAGGTGAATTTGTTGATTTTTGCAACAGGTATGGGATAAATTTATCATATGCACCACCATATCACCCACAAGGGAATGGTCAAGCAGAATCAAGCAATAAAAGCATCATGAAAATTATCAAGAGGATGCTGGACAAGAACAAGAGAGCTTGGGACTCAAAATTGAACTTAGCAATATGGGCTGACAGAGTGACAGTGAAAAGGGCTATTGGGATGTCACCCTTTGAGCTAGTATATGGTGCATCAGCCAGATTGCCCATAAACAATCTCCTACCAGTTTACAGATTCATCCAGGAAAATGATGAGGAGATTGAAGACTCCATGACAGAAAGGGTGAACCAGCTGGTTGCACTGGATGAAAACAGAAGGAAAGCCCACCAGATTAATCTCAAGAGACAACAAGATGTGAAATATCAGTTTGACAGGAGAGCTATAAAAAGGAAGTTTCAAGTCAATGATCTGGTGCTCATTTGGAATGCAAAAGGTCAAGAAAAGGGTAAACATGGTAAATTTGAACCCTTATGGATGGGCCCATATCAGATTTGCAGCACTCATGGGGAGGATTCTTATTTCCTCCAGGCCCTAGATGGTGAAGTTCTGGAATTGCCTGTGCATGGCCAATTCCTTAAGTTCTATTTTGCATAGATGACTTGTCGCTGTGCACATTTGTAAAAACATGTATATAGTGTAAATGTCTTGTGCAGTTCGTGCTTTTTGGTTTTTTGCCTGGTCTGCCCGGAGATCTGGTTCTCGCTGCAGGTTTTCACCTGCATGTCCCCATTCGGAGCCAGTGTTGGTGCTCATTTTGACCTGGAGGCTGAGCTTTCTTGTTGGAGGGTTTCTTTTTTCAAACCCTAAGTGTTCTTGTCCATCGCCAAGACTATTGCCTATCGGCAAAGGATATTGTGGTTCTGCTGACGGTGTTGGTCATGCCGATGGGGGTATCTCAAGTGTTCATCGGCGAGACTTGTTTTATCGGCCAGTATGTTTTGTGGTTCGCCGATAGAGGAAGTCACCCCGATCAGGAGTGCCATCGGGGTGACTTGGTGCATCGGCGCAAGTTTGAGATGCTGCTCCGACGGTGTTGGTCATACCGACGGAGGTGGGAGGCCAGGGTGTTGTCGGAGTGACTTTGTTCATCGGCAGAGGTGTTTCTTGTTGGGCCGACAGTTGGTGGTCTGGCCGATAGGTGGTATTTGGCTTCTGGGCGTCGGCGAGACAACTGGAGTCGGCGGGAGATTTTTGAGGAAGGCCGATGGTATATGTTTGGCCGATGGGCTGTGGATGAAGGGTCGTATGTCGAGCGCAGCAAAACGCTCGACACTTGGTATGCATGCGACCATATTTTTAAAGTGCCAAAGTTGTCTCCGCGGCACCAATGTGGGATTATTCCCCTGTATGTTTTGAACCTGCGAGGAAGCATTTTGGTGGGAAGTTTCTTTTTTGACTGCAGCGATGGTTTTCAAGCGACCGCGGGTCGTTGAGGCCCTTAATGGCGACTGTAGCAGGAGTATGGGCGATGGTACAAGCGATCAGGCTGCCTGATTGAGAATGAAGACTTCCAGATAGTGGCGCGTGGCTCGAGGCCCCCCTTTGTTTGCTGCATTAACATTTTCTGAGCGCCATTCCTTCTGAGGACTGTATCTGGGAGATTTTTTGTTATAATCATGTAATTAATGGCTGTGGTACACTTTCTGGCTGTTATAAGCAGACTGTGTTACCATTTTTCAGGTTGTTGAAAGTTGAACATTTTGGCTCTGTAACACAATACAGTTCGTTTTGGTTGCTCTGTACAGCTAAACCTGTGAGTTTATGTATCTCCAGTTGTATGTTTTTGCATGAATCCACTGATTTCATGGTTAATTTTATATGAGAAATGCTATGTTAGCATGTGTTTTGTTAATTCTGTCTCCAGTATTGCATGCATCTTTCTTCTGAGTCTGGATGTTTAAGGAATGTTTGAGGCTCTAGAACATAGAATTCCTATGTTGAATGTCTGATCTTTTAACTTCTGCTCAAGGGGTAGATTAAACTGTTTTCAGGTTGAACATTGGGAAGGGTATACTGCAGTAGGGATGCCATAAGTAGAGATAACTTAACACTCTGTATTGGGAGATATCTGTAAGGCAGGTATCACATATATCCCCCTGAAATCCAGTTTTAGCCGTTCATGCTGATCATTCACAGGTGTATGTCTATTGACTCCAGGCCCTGGATAGGCACCAATCTTGCTTCGTGTTTGTGTTACAACCATGTCCAGCTTTGCATCCAAACTTAAAATCATAATCAAACTCTAAAACAACCATTAGGACATTAGAATTAGTTTTAGGATCCTCAGTCCTCTGTCTACAACTGCAAATAGGCCCAAAGCTAGCCCCTTTGCTCTTATCTTTCAGTTTTGGTCTACTTACAGGAGGACTTATCTGCTTTCTGACAGCATCCCAATCCTTGTATGCGTATCTCATGGATGTTGAGTAGGGAATACCCCCCTAGGTCTTGCAGAGCCTGAAGAAGAAGAGGAGATAAAATATAGAGTCTATCTCCTACACTGTTGGCCCCTGGCCCAGAGATCCTGTTGATCACTGATGGCTACCTTGTAGGGAAATCTGGGAGTAAGCATCCAGTCTGGGAAAAAACCAACAAATTGGAGGCTATTTTCATGTTGTAATAAAGTCTGATATAAATCAGACCTGGACTGTCATTAATTCCAGCCAATAAACATTTATGTTTTTCATATTTGAAGACTTCAATTATATAAGGAGTTTGGGTATCTATTTGTTCCTATGAATGATGTTGTGTTGTTTAAATTTCTAGTGCAAATTGAAAGAAAATTTTCAGTCAATTATTAGTAGGGTACTTTACATCCTTCATGTCTGAATCCATACTCATGATTATAAAAATGAAATATATGGTTGTTATTTGGCAAAACCAGGGCTCTTATGTGCTGGTTGTATATGAAAATGACCATAAAAAAATCTTTGTAAGGTGTTTTGGCTACAACAGAGATTCAGAGGCTGGTGGTATAAGATCACGTCTATAGAAAATGTCAGTGAAGTGTTTTGGCAATAACAGAGCCTTGAGAGGCTGTCTGTAAAAGTGACGGTTCTTGGGGAAAGCTTGGTCAATTTCTCAACTCTTACAGTTGTAAACCCAAGAACAAAGGGGCTATAATAATATGGATTTAATGAATGTTTCATACAAGCAAGCTTGGAAAGATGTTGGATGTAAATATTTTTGATTGTAAGAAAGGTTAATGCAAGTAGAGATGAAAATGTGGTTGGTCATAAGTGTTTTTAAATGTTAAAGAGGCTAGCACAAGCATTACTAAAAGTGTGCAAAGTGTAAGTTGTAAATGGAGGTAAATGGATGAATAGTGCTAAAATTGTTGAACTAAATGCAATGCAAATGATATATGACAGACATATTTATAACAAATTTAGAGCTGATCAGTTCATCATATGTTTGTAGTGCCTTGTCCAACATGTGTAATTACTGGTCCAATCATTGCCATGTCATTGTGAATACCTTCTCTATGGAAATGCACATTTCTAAAACACCTATTGGGGAACATCGTGAGGTGACCTCATTCCTGAAAGTATCTTGTTGGTTTGTGACTTGTTGTGCTAAACTTGTTTTTTAATGTGGTTTATCTTGAACTTATTTGTATGATTGATGCTTTTCAATAGAATTCCCTTGCATGGTGTACCTATGGAATCTCTTACCCGATCGCCTCATGTGGCACTTGTATCCTCAACATGCGTCAATTGAATGCCTTGGTTTATGATCCCATGTTGCTTGATATTTAAATTGTGATGCATGCATTTGCTCATGAAAAATGATGAATGACAAGTGCTAGAGTAGAATTAGAGTTAGAGATTGTTTGGAATGTTGGTTGTGTATTAGGGATGAGATGGGTAATGATCAAATCCGTCACCTACAACTCCATGATGAATTCAGTGCAGACTGAATCCATCTCTATGTATGTAGAAGCTGAATTAGAGAATTGCACGATATTCTGAAATAGTACGGGTCCATTTGAGATCTCCTATAGTGGATTATGAGTAGCTAAATGGATAAAATGTGCTGAAGTGTCTTTTGGTAAATGGATAGGCTTGCTACTTGGCGCTTCTATGATGTCATCTTCACAATTACAGCTCTCGTTGTGCATTGCGCTACTTGACTCATGAAATGGTTGGGTAGCTCTCATTGTGCATTGTCCCTGATGTTCCATATATCCCTTGATGTAAATTGCTTTATATGAGTATATTGAAGTTCCAATTATCTTGTTTATTTCACCATTTCTTTGTTTATGGTAATGCAACAGTTTGGCAATGTTTATCATAGTTTAGGAAACCTCCACCGATTTGCATTGAATGTGGTTGAAATCATTTTATTTATTTATTTTTAAATGTATAAAATGTGGCCAACATTGGAAGTTTTGGGACATTAGCTGATTGGCTTGGTTAGCTTAAAATATTGATTAAATATCTATGTTCCACGGGGATGCGTCCCCAGCCCTCATACCCCCGTCCCCGTCCCCAATGGTGTTTTGGGTATGGTGGGACAACCCCTGGCCGTCCCCAAAAAAACTTGAAAATGGCGAAACATTTTGGAAACGCAATATATGGATAGGAAATGCCGTGGGGATGTTTTACCGTCCCTGAGGTGGTCAGGGACATTTGAGATGTCCCTTGATCATCCTGAGGATGGCTAGATGTCCCCAATGGTAGTCATACTTTTTCTAATGTTTTAAAAAAAATCCACCATGATATTCACTACAATGAAGATAGGTAAGACATTAAAATATGGATGTTCTTATATGGATGTAATATGCTGTTGTAAAAATGATGTCAGTGATATTATGATGGTGCCATTCCCTTCTTGGGTCTAGCTTTGTTGGGATCATACTCTTCATCTTGTATTTCTCTTTAAAGAATTGGCATAGTTTGAACTCTAGACTATTAAAAAAAAAGATTTTCTACAATAACAGTCCTTTTTCCTGAGATCAAATTAGGGAACCAGAATGGTTAAAATAGCTACTAACTACATGTTCACACAATATAGCTTAACATGCTAAATGAACAAAAGAGTAATGCTTCATAATTTTTTTATGCTTGCTTATGTACCTTATTTTACATTATACAAGAAAATTACATTAGAGTGACTCAGGGAATTAAGTACGCAAGTATTGGGCTTATAACTTGTTTTATTTTTATAATTTTGCAGGTATACATGGCATGTATTTTGCAAAACCACAGGTAAATAGCCAAATATACTTCTTATCTTCTTCTTTCTTTCTTCTTTCTTATATGATGCCTACGATATTATCACTGTTTTAGATGTAAGGCTTTTCATGATTTTTTGTAGTGTAGTAAAATTTCCAGCATTGAACCATAATGAAATTTAGTAAATGGCATGTAGCACCAAGGTAAAAAATAATTTGCACTTGTTATGAGGAATTCTTTTAGAGTCCAAGTTCAAGTAATGTATAATCTAAATCAACCATAGAAAAATTCAAGCAACCTGCTAAAGATTGTCTTCCCTATACTTGAATACATACATTGTGGAGAGAAGAAAAGAATAAACATATTTCAATATACACACTTAAATATCCAGATTCTATACAAGCAATGGATAGATGCATATGGAATTCCATGGATCTTTTAGTAGGATATTTGATCCCTCGGATTGGTTTCTTGTCACCTTCAGGTCCTATGCAGATCATTACCACCCAACAAGGGAGATTTGCTACTCTGGCCTATCACCTAGACCAAGACGTTCTAGGAGCTCACCCAAGGTGCAACAACTCCCAAGGAACCCTTGTTATATGTGTTAGCAGATAGAGACAATGAGTTACTAGGAACAAAAGGTGTAGATATGTCAAGAATTCAACCAAACTACACTAATCATGCCAAGAAACCCATTAACAAGTCCAATAATTAACATAACAAATACAAGATACTCATAACAAGTAATGAAGGATATCAACAAGCTTCATATATGTTTCCATACTTTAGTAAGCAGATAACAACTTATAGAGGATTGTCAAGATTACAGTCACCAACAGAGATATCATCTACCTTCAATCTTCTACCCAAGATATACATAAAAATACCCAAATACATTCTAGGAAGCATTTTGCCATTCCAATAGTGTATCACTCTATCCTTAGACTACCCACAAGCCTAACTCTCACAAGTCACTTTGGCAGAATCTTGGTTAGATTTGCACATGGATAAGCTTTGATGTCCCCAAGATGATTCTTGATCATGGATGCATAGATTCGTCTCAAATTGCTTGGGCGAGGTGCCTTCTTGTAGAGCTTTGGCCCTTTAAACTTTGGTTGAGAATCGTCCTTTGAACTCATGGCTGAGAGCCCTCCATAGGTCTCATGTTGTCATGGTGGAATCTTTCCGCAATTGATTTCTTTCTTATGGAATTAGATAATCTGGCGATTTGATGCCCTAAGCAGCCTCTCTCCAATGTTTTCCTTACTTTCCTTCTCCCTTTTTCCATCCTATTGACTTGTGATTGTCTTGCTTGTATCTCCGGTACTTCAGTCATCTGGGAGTGTTGAATTGTTTGCTTCTTTTGTTTCTTTTTCTAACATTTCTAAGATCTGGCTTCCTTGTCCTCCTTATATGTGTTGCAAATGACCTGTGGAGCGTTTTGATGAAATGCGGAAGATTGCGGTATCTCCTTCTTGCCAGTTCTGATCATGTAAATGCTCTGGTAACTAAGCATTTTCCTTGTTTTCAGCTCCGGTTCTTCTCTGATCCAAGCTTCTAAAATATCCTCACTATATGCACTATAGTGATCATCCTCTATCTCCACTTCACCCTTAGAATTAGGCTCTTCTGTTGTCTCCTCTGCATCCAACCTTGTGATTGTATAGAGATTCTTTGCATCCTTGTCACTGTATTCATCCTGGTTGATTTCTTCTATATATGCTTCCTCCATTGATGACCCCAAAGGGATGTTGACAATTTTGTTCTCATTGGCAAATGATAGCTCTTCTTTCCGGGAGGCTATGACACCATTTGCATCTACAAACCATTTCAAGCCCAAAAATGCATTAAAAGCTTCTCCTTGATCTTCCATGGCTACCATAATGAAGTCTAAGACATGTTTGATCCCCATTAGGTTGACTTCAACTTGCTTCAATGTTCCTATTGTCTGCATATGAGATCCATCCGCCAAGATTATTGTTGTCATGTGAAATTGCACCCTGATTGGAGGCTGTCCAAGCATTCCAATGACACAATGGGACTGATCTCAAGGTGTGGGATCTTGCAAATGAGATTAGACCTTCAGAGAAGGCTGGTTCCTCTTTCTGAGCTTAAGGCTCAGAGAAATGGACTAAATCTAATGTTACACACACAGGAGAAAAGGGGAAGAAAGTATTGAATTAAAAGGGGAGGTGATGCACCAGATTTATAACGTGTTAGTTGGAACTGACATAACACAACAATAACCTCAAATACTGAAAGGACTCACATAGACTTAGCTTAAGCAGAGGCTCGAATAGAAGACTGTAACTAACAGAGGGACCGTTTTGTCCACAGAATGAGTTACAAACTTCAAATAAACATAGAGAGAAAGCATAAGAGAGGCAAGATATCAGTGATTATATTGATCATGAAGGCTAAATAGCCATTATAAAGGGAAAATAATATGTTACAGAAGAGTAGACACAGAATAACCATCTACATTCATTGGCAAACAATCAACTAGAGACAACAAAGGCTCAGGAAAAGAGCACAATGTATCAAATCCAGTCGGTTTTGTAGGTGCATTACAAGGTCTGAAATAACAAACAATTTGCCCAGCGTAACAACCCAGACGAACAACTAACCAGCAACAACCTTCTGCATCTTTGTTTCATGTATATATAGCATTTCTAATAATACTGTAGTAGCCATGGATGTGGAAGGAGAAGTCAACAAGGAAGGGACGTCGCCCATGCTGCAATAACTTCGTTCTGTGTCTTGGGAGCGCGCCCACGTGGCTCTGCCCATGAAATCCACCGAAACAGAATGTCCGCCCATGCCATGAGTACAAGAGATTCAATGCAAAGGAACTATAGTATCATGGGGAAGTGAGGAATCCATCTTCTACAAGAAATTGGGCTCTGAAGAAGCATTAATGGCGACCAGGAGGGTCGCTAAGCAGTCTCGTTGCGTTTTGAATAGTAGAAAATACCTCTGGAAGGAAAAAAGGCTGGGCTCCGACATATTGAACTTTCTTTGATCGGGCTTTGAAAGGTGAAGGAGGAAACCCTGGCCTCCGAAGTCCGAAAGAAGAGAAATGTCGGGCTTCGGGGTCGGGCCTTCACCGTTACATTGTTCTTTGAATGAAGAAGAGCCTGACCTCTGCCTCCGCAACACTTAGTCAATTTCATGAAATCGGTGGAGATCAGGCTTCGGGCCTTCTGTCTTAAGCCTTCCTAGAGAAAGAAGAAGAGAGAAAGTTTGAGCCCTGCAAGTTTGAAGACTTAGCCGCTTTTGCAAGGGTTTGGCAGAGTTCGGAGTTCGGGCCTTCGGCCTTCCTCCTTTCGAAGAAAGGAAGAGGGAAGAAGAAAAGACCGAAGTCTGAAACTCTGGAACACTTAGAAATATTTTGAATGAAAAGGATTGGAACTCAGGCCCCGTACCTTTGGTCTTCTTTGTGATGTCACCGCCACATGGCAACTGTCTGTGGTTCCGCAAGCTTGCTGGGACCCACCCAAAAGGGTTCTGTGGAATGGTGGAAATCCATAGAATAACACTCGTTGGAGTTTGGGACTCGGGCCTTCCGCCTTCCGCCTTCCGAAGAAACGAAGAGGGAAGAGGAAAAATCCAAAGTCCGAAACTCCGATATACTTAGCCAATTTCCAAAGGGAAGGAGTCGGCCATCAGGCCTTCCATCTTACGTCTTCCCAAGGGAAAGGAAGAGGGAAGAAGGAAAGTCCGAAGTTCGAAACTCCAACACACTTTGAACACTTAGAGTTTTTTACAAAGAACAAAGCAGAGTTCGGAGGTGATTAGGATGGCATGACGAAGGGTAAACTCCGAACTCCGAAACTCCGAAAAGGCGAAAAACACAAGGGAAATTGAGGATTTTTGGGACTTAACCATTTTGGGTGGGTTTCTCTTTCATTTCAAAGGGTGAAAATACTAGGATCTCATGGATCTTTAGGCTATTTGGCCAGAAGGCAAAATAGGATAACATTTTGGCAGCTATGCAGGGGTGTTTGCCTTCTAAACATTGGGATCTAGAGGCCTTATCAATTCATTGGGCACAAAGTCAAAGGGCACAACAACAAGAACAGGAGTTGGCCAGACGAACACAAAACTGAACACTGCCTTTGGGAAACAAGACAAGGCAAAAACAAACAAGGCAAACAATCTCCTAATGAGAATGATGCCTGTGCAAAAGCACTTATTGAATTGAAGCACCTAACATATTTACAAAACCCCACAACCATGCTAAAAGCAAGGTTTGAGATGAATCCCATTGATTGGGATTGGCAAAACCTTTCCATTCAGCTTGGAATATTGAAATGGATTGGCCTATTTGCAACTGGTAATAATATAAGGGCCACTCCACATGGCATCGAATTTTGAATGTCTCCCAGCTTTAGCTTTGTCTACATCCCATTTCAACACCAAATCTCTCTCCCTGAATGTTCTATCGGTTGATTTTCTATCAAAGATCCTTTTGACTTGATCTTGGTGAGCCTCAAGAGTCTTCATGGTAGTGTCTCTTTTTCTTCAAGCTCCATTAACTCAGCAAATTTGACTGTCATGGCATCACCTTCTAGCAACTCCAACTGCTGCGCCAACTCAAGAGAAGACAACTCTAATGATAACAAAACTTTTGCTTCCCTTCCATAAACAAGCATGAAAGGAGAATTGCCTATGGTCCTCTTGGGAGTAATTCTATCAGTGCAGAGAACTATCTTCAACATTCCTTTGATTGTCATTCACTGTCCTCAACTGCTGCGCCAACTCAAGAGAAGACAACTCTAATGATAACAAAACTTTTGCTTCCCTTCCATAAACAAGCATGAAAGGAGAATTGCCTATGGTCCTCTTGGGAGTAATTCTATCAGTGCAGAGAACTATCTTCAACATTCCTTTGATTGTCATTCACTGTCCTCTTGATGATTCTGATCAAATTTTTGTTTGTAGACTCAGCCAAGCCATTCCCTTGTGGGTAGTAATTGGATGATGTTTTCAAATAAATTTGTAATAACCCTCTCCAGGCGGATTCTTGAGAATACAAATTTTCTGCCCTTG
This sequence comes from Cunninghamia lanceolata, assembly GCA_027924645.1. NCBI lineage: Eukaryota > Viridiplantae > Streptophyta > Pinopsida > Cupressales > Cupressaceae > Cunninghamia > Cunninghamia lanceolata. The sequence continues at coordinate 7,326,111 of BSBN01000354.1, read as the reverse complement.
TTTATTGATTTTCAAATTGCTTTGCTTGGGTTTTTGATAAATGTTTGTGCTTAGGGTTTCGTGGGTTGTTTTTGCATGTTTGATATTTGCATTGGATGCATGAAATATATAACATATATTGAAAACCCACAAAATATATAATGATTTTGTATAAACTAACAATGACCCAAATTGTATTATAGCAAATTATGAATTACGGTAACATACCCATAATGGAATCTTCAACTTCATACAACTGTCGTAATGGACCAACACTATAAGCTCTCGGAAATCAGCTCCAAACATCTGTAGCTGTACGACCCCTGCTGGTGACTTATATCAGCAATAAATAACATCAAAATCTTCACAAACCCTTCTGTAATAGTTTGATTTAAATTGCAGATTGCTGGGCGACCAAAATGAGGGAAGATACACAATGAAATCCACCACCAAACACCACAATATATCCCAGCTATTGTACGGCCTATTGTAGCAGAAGTATGGCCTGTCAAGGAATGACTATGGCAGCATAAAACTCATCTAGTAATGCATAAATTTGTCCTTCATTTCTCTGCTTATGGCTGCATATGAAAAACTCATGAAAATATATTCATTTCCAGTTCAAATCTTCTCCAATTTGGCTCAATATTGACTCCTGGATGAAGCCAATCACATAGGCAATCTTCAGCTGGTATTTCACAACCTCAGAATGCTGTAACAATGAAGAAAGCACGTTCTCCAATGCCCAAGAATTGTAGAAACCCTAGTTTCTTCTTCTCCAAGAGAAGAGCTCTCCAAAACAACCAACTTCAATTTGTAAAAAATGATCCAATGATAATGAAATCCTTTTCAAAAAGCCTTTATATAATATTCAATTGGCATTTGGCTTCATCTCCTTTAATTTCACTTTAATTTCATCTCCTTTTAAATAACACTTTATCACTTATAATAAAGTGTACTTTAAAAGCATTTAATATAACTTTATATCATCTCTTAAAGTGGGCCCCCAATATAACTTAAATGCACTTTTAAATAACTTGACTTTATTATCATTAAATGACCTTTTTATCATAAAGTCAAATAAAGTCATTTAATGTTCACACTTTATATTTTGACTTTATGATATTAAATACCCCTCAATTGTAAAGTCACATGAAGTCAATATAATATTCCTTTAAAATAATTAATTATTATTAAAGTAACACTTTAATAATAATTAAATGTCATAACTCCATTAATAATCATTATTTAATGATTCCGACTTCATCACTGACTAGCCCACAGTTCCCACTATCAATCTGGATGCCTTACTAAAAATAGTAAGGTGGGTCTCTAATGTCCAACTGACTTACTATAAATATAAGTATATGCAAATAGAGCCAGAAACCCCTGAATATCAATTGCCTTAGAACATATGAAGTATCTGGAGATGAAAACACAGACAACTGCCCTCTGGAGAGCCAAATAACTCCACAACAGGGTCCTCTAATCACCAATATTAGCCTACAAGGACCCAATGATAGGCTAGATCCTCTAACTCTGATGCACGCTCAAAATGGGGACATTACAAAATTCCATAGTTCAGTGCCCATTCACTGATTTTTGTGCCTACAAAGGCCTTGGCATTGTTAGAAATAATGGTGAATGGAACACCAAACCTGGTAACTATCCCCTTAAGGAAATCCAGAATGGAGGCCTATGTGGCATCCTTTAATGCAATTGCCTCTGTCCACCTTGTAAAATAATCAGTGGCTGTTAAAATCCACTTGTGACCAACACTGGAAGGTGGGTTAATCATTCCAATGAAATCCAAACCCCATTGAGCAAATGGCTGATCAGTCTGAATTGGATGAAGGGGAAGAGCAACCAACCTTTGTTTTCTTGCAAAGAATGCACATTCTTTGTAGCCTCTCACCCATATATAGGCATCTCTGAACAAGTTGGGCCAGTAATAACCAGCCCTCATGATTTTGATAGAAGTTGTTCTTGGAAAATAATGGCTAGCGGCAGGGCCATTATGGAATTCTTCTAGCACCTTAGAAGTCTAATCTTGTGTAATACATCTAAGAAGAACTCCATTGATGTCTTTTCTAAACAAGACACCATCAACAAGAACATAAGGGATGGATTGGAGCCGGAAATACCTTCTTTTGGCGTGATCCAATCCATCTGGGCATTTTCCTAACTGTAGAAACATGACCATGTCATGATATTAGTTAGTTGGAGTGTGGGAATCAGCTGGTTGTGCTTGTTCCAAGACACATATAACATCATTTTTGGCTTCAACATCCGCGGCCATTTGCTCACATAGGCCTTTGCCTCGCACCAGCTTGGTAATGTTGATGTTGACATCATATTCCATTACCTTGGTGATCCACCCAACCCTTTTTTCATTGATGTCTCTGCTTAAAAGAAATTTTTTAACACTAGGATGGTTCACCATCAACTGAATTATTCTGTTTGAAAGCATATGCTTCAACTTTTTAAGTGTTTTCACCACAACAAATACCTGCTTCTCGATAAAATCATACTTCACCTCATATTCTTTGAGAGGCTGGCTGAAGAAAGCAATTGTCTATTCCAATTTTTCTTCATTTTGCTGCGTCAAGACTGTCATAGCTAGAATTTAAACATTTAAAAGACGAGCAACTTAAATATATACTTGCAAGAAAATAACACCATGTACTCATTGAGTAAAAAGAAATGTAAATGCTGTAAGAGAAATGAGAGAGAGAATTATATATTTTTTTAAAAATCAAATCAAGGAATTATAAACTATCTCTTTGCTATGTATGAACATAATACTGAAAGAAGTAACTGAATAAAGAAATTAACACCTTTTTAGCTGCCATGGAAGTCTTGGGAATGGTGCAATATTCTTTAAGTCCTTTTTGATTTAACTGGAACTTTCAACCTTCCTTCTTCAACTGAATAGGGGAGGAAAAATATCATTAGGGTGTTTATCCACCTATCCACGAACTAACTAGTCCCCCATGTCATTCCTACTAGAACGACCCAGCCCCCGCAGAAAAGTATCAAGAATAGAATCTAATGCCATCTGAGACTGGTGTTTGACCCTACACAATCCCTAGTCGGTCATACACTATAGGCAACTCCTAACTAGCATGACCTGTGACTGGGTGTGTATCCGGGACAAGAAACTGACTGACACTGTTAGCTGTAGCATCACCTTGGCCAAGGTTTTAGGTGAAGCGCATCACGACACATATTAGTCATGAAGTCAAGTTTATCACCCTACTCGGCATGATGTAATTAATAAAGTTTTTTTTTCTCTTGCATGGCTGTTCTCATGCTGCTGCATATAGATGTCTAGACAAAAATTTATGTCTAAAGAGATGAGCTTATTTAGTTATAATATCGAATCTAACGAAAATTCAAGTTCAAATCGTCAAGGCACGTTTAGCATTAAAAATGAGTTTAAAAGTTGACAAGGACATAAGAGTGGAATCAGGTAAATGTACTATTTCAATGGGTTGGGTTTTTGTGAACCTTAAATAAAGGCTTAACTAGAAGGTGTGTTTATAAAAATTTATCCTTAAGATCACAAAAGCATTGGTCTTGACTATACATCAGTTCAAAAAACTTAAGGGAAAAAGATTCAATTTCAAATTAATTTGTTGACAAGAACTATGCTATCCTTACTTTGTTGAAGTTGACAGTGAAGAAACAAGAGACTTTATTTCGCCACGAGTCCTATAGATTTTGGTAAGGGTTTCTAATCACTACCAAAACTGCTTCTAACACCCTCTTTTCTTACTATAACGATCAGTTCTGAACTATCTGAACCCCCCCCCCCCCTTTTTTTTTGAATTTTTAGGAAATTACACAGTCTGATAAATCATGAAGAAATGAGAGAAAAGAAAAGAATAATGTCGGATTGTTTAAAATCTTGTCTACGGTTCTTGGTTTGCATGCAGGCTCTTTTTGTGTAAACTATAACAGTAGCCCCCCCATTCGTCTATTTTCTTACTCGAAAGACACAGCAGTTGGTTCCTTATTTTCTTGGCATGATTAGGAGTAGTCTTCATAAGCCACGGTAACCTTGCAAGCTAGAAAGTGATTTTCTTAAAAAGAAAATTTAAGATTATAGAAGGAAGTTCATGTTATGCTTTAAGGTGAGCTAAAATTTATACAGTAGTTCGACCTCTTTCGGTTTGCATTCTTAGTACGGTTCCAAAAAAAAAAAGCTTTCCACTGCTATTCAATATACTTGCATATTCCGAATTATCCTAGTGATTACTTTACTCAGAATATAATCTTTTTGTGGTGGTTCGGCATTTAGATTCAATGTACTTCTAATAGGTTTTCAGAAAGGACAAACCTGGTTAAGACGTGAAAACTCTTGGTTGATTTTCAGAGATACAAGCTTCTGAATACTCCAGAATATTGCTTACTGAATCTCCTGTCGTCTCCAAACTGGGCGTCGTTCCCCTTCCAAGAAAACTCTTTGTTCTTTTTCCAAGATCTTCCTCCGTTCGTTCCCTCTTCTTTCTCGTATATCCTCAAAAATGTGACGATGCTTCTTTTATATGATTCAAGAAACGGTTGTTTCTTTCCCCAGAATATTTTTCACACGATGATTAATGTCTCTTCTATTTCCCGTGAAGTCCGTCACTCCACTTTCGAGCTTCTCTTTTTCTTTTTTTTCTTTCGAAGAACAAATGTTATCCTTTTTAAATATTAATCGAGGAGGAGAAAGGTATTTGGTTTCCTAGTTTTGCTGTGGGCCGAGAGTTCTAGAAATTATAGGTTATGTTTTTAATTAAATCAAAATCTATTTTGAAAGTGGCCGATATGGCCTGAATGGGCACTTTTATCCCATCGAATTCCTCCCATCGTCATAAAAAAAGGTTTTTCAACCTAAGAAAATAATCCCGCTATTAAAAGCGGATAAACTATATGGTGAAAGTCTGTGGAGGCATAAGTCAAGATAAATATATGAGTTTGAGAAAAGTTGATTTGCTTGACAACTATTATGCATAAAAGAATTCAAAAAATTAGGATGTTAGAAAATATCAAAAGCTAATGCATTGGTTCCCCTACCAACGATCGACTATTATTATTTTCTAGTGAAATTATAAAGGTGCCGCTACTCAACCCATAACTCGAGTTAGGGAAATCTAATATTTATAGACAATTGAGGGTTATCGGACATTGCGGATCTAGACATTCCCATCCTAATATTAATAACAGTCTCGACTTACCGTCGGTTTCATATGGCACTAGCTTTCTCTTCTTTCACTTATCGTACCTGATGATACTTTTCCTCCCCCTTCGGAGGAGATCTATCCTGCAATCACTAGGTCAAACATATGTAGTTAGTCCGATAACACATTACAAATTTGCAGCTGTATTAAATAATCATGAAACATCCATTGATATACTTAATTGTATGAAAATATATACGCATTGCATATCTCTATTCCTCAACTGATTAACAATATATATACATATGCATATCAAAGCTTGTGAAACACATCATACCATCTAGGGTACACATTAAAATATCCAGGGCACATATCAAAATAACTAGGGCACAAGTGGGATGTAACATATCCTTCCCCTTGTGAATCATTGTCCTCGATGATTTAGTGTATCAAATAATAACAAAAGTCTTCATTGTCTAACCAAGCATAAATAGAAAAAAGGTCAACTATTATAAACATTAAATAAATGAGGAAATTTCTGGTGCATTTCAGTAAAATCTTCCCAGGTGGTGCTGTCTTCTAAGTACTAGTCCCACTGGACCTTACACTGGGGAACTTCTCTGTTACGTAAGCGATGCTTACGTACCTCGAGCACCTTGATTGGCTTGATCATGACTACTCTTGGGTCCTGAACCTGTAAGGAGTTCCAATCAATCATATGTGCAAAATCAGATATGTACTTTATAAGGTATGAAACATGGATAACATCATGCAACCGGGCGAGAGCTGGTGGTAGAGCAATTTTATAAGCAACCGGGTTGATAACTTCCAGGACTTCAAAGGGTCCAACATATTGGGGAGCAAGTTTGGTTGACTTTCCAAATTTTATAGCACTTTTATGAGGTTTGACACGGAGAAGCACTTTATCCCCCACTTCAAATTGTCTGGGGGTTCGTTTTGCATCTGCATAACTTTTTTGTCGATTGTTAGCTTCTGCGAACCTTTTTCTAATCAACTTAACTTGCTCTTCCATTTCTGAGAGCATTTCTGGACCGAGGGTTATCCTATCTTCCAGCTTATCCCAGTTGATAGGAGTTCTACACCTCCTTCCATATAGTGCCTCAAATGGTACCATTTTTATTGATGATTGATAAGAATTATTATATGCAAACTCAACTAAAGGAAGATAGTCCTCCCATTTGTACTGTTGATCCATACAGTACATTCAAAGAAGATCTTCTAATAACTGATTGACCCTTTTTGTTTGACCATCTGTCTCAGGGTGGTAGGCGGAACTAATGTTTAGTTGTGTACCCAGGGCTGAGAATAAGGTTTGCCAAAACCTAGATGTCATTCTAGCATCTCTATCAGATATTATTTTCTCAGGTATTCCATGCAACCAAAATATTTCTTGTATAAATTTATAAGCAATAGTGGGTGCACCATCTGTTAAGTTTCCTGGTATGAAGTGTGCTACCTTGGTAAGTCTATCTACCACAACCAATATGGTGTTATGTTTGTTCTTGGACATAGGCAATCCTTGGACGAAGTCCATACTGATTATCTGCCATTTCCAATCAGGTACTGTATTAGGTTGTAATAATCCTGTGGGGTGTTGGTGTTCAGCGTTAACTCTCTGGCACTCTAGGCAACTTGCCACAAACCTTGTTGCATCCTTTTTCATCCCTTTCCAAAAATATAAAGGTTTAATATCTGCCATAAGTTTTGTAACCCCAGGGTGTTCGGAATATGGTGCAGATTGCACTTCCTTCCAGATCAAATTCCTAAGTTCTGTACTTTCAGGTATGTACATTCTACCCTGATATCTCAGTAATTCGTCATTTTCAATTCTGAATCCATCATACCTTGGATCTTGAGGATTGAGTTGAAGAGCCATCTTCACTTGCTGGTAGTATTTGTCATCCCTAAGCTGGTGTAGCACACGGTTTCGAAAATCTGAATGCACTATGGTTATTGCATTAGCATGCCTTCGGTGGCTTAAGGCATTTGCCACCCGATTTTCCTTCCCTTTTATGTAGCTAATCTCAAAATCATAATCGGAGATCAATTCCAACCATTGCCTTTGTCTTGCATTGAGATTAGGTTGGGTAAATATGTATTTCAGCCCTTGATGGTCGGATCGGAGCTCAAATGGTTTTCCTAATAAGTAGTGACGCCACATTTGTAAGGCATGCACAATAGCAACAAGCTCCAGATCATGGGAAGCATAGTTCTGTTCATAGCTTTTGAGCTTCCTGGATTCATAAGCGATTACTTGTCCGTTCTGCATGAGTACCCCACCTAGTCCTTCCCCTGATGCATCAGTTACTACTACAAATTTTCCTTCAGGATCTGGTACTTTTAATACTGGTGCTGAGACTAGTTTTTCTTTAAGTAACTCAAATGCTTTCTAACATTTTTCTGTCCATACAAAGCTTTTTCCCTTCCTTTGGAGTGATATGATTGGATATGCTATGCGTGAGAAATACATTACAAATTTCCGATAGTAACCTGCCAAACCCATAAAGCTCCTCACTTCCTGTACATTCTTGGGAATGGGCCATTCAGTTATCGCCTTTATTTTTGCGGGGTTTACGACAATACCTTTTTCTGAGATAATATGACCTAGGTATTGCACTTCCTTCTGAAAGAAAGTGCATTTGGATAGTTTTCCATACAACTTGTTTTCACACAAACGTTGTAACACAAACTGTAGATGCTGAAAATGTTCCTATTCATTCTTTGAGCAAATTAGAATATCATCAAGGAATACCAAAACAAACTTGTCCAAGCAGTCATGGAACACGCTATTCATGAGGTTCATAAATGCAGCTAGGGCATTAGTAAGTCCAAATGGCAATACTGTGAATTCATAATGCCCATAGCGAGTCCTGAAGGTTGTTTTGTGAATATCCTCATCCTTAAGCCTCAACTGGTGATATCTTGACCGAAGATCGATTTTAGAGAAAACTGCCACACCACGCATTTGATCAAACAAATCATCGATGCGGGGTAGAGGATACTTATTTCGGATGGTTAACTTATTTAGCATTCTATAGTCTATGTAGAGTCAAAGGGTCCCATCTTTTTTCTTGACAAATATCACCGGTGCCCCCCATGGCGACACGCTAGGTCTAATCAATCCTTTGCTTAGCAATTCTTGTAATTGGGCCTTCAACTCCATAAGTTCTACTGTTGTCATTCGATAGGGGGCTTTTGACACTGGTGTGGCTCCTGGAACTAACTCAATAGAGAAATCAAATATCCTCTTGGGAGGTAAACCGGACAACTCCTCAGGGAATACATCTTGATAGTTTCGGAGATAAGGATATTTCTCTTCAAAGGATTCATGTGGCTTCTCACCTACCTTTCCACTTTCTTTTTGGTTTTAGCTGGTTTCCACGTGTTTACCAATTTCCTCCATTTTTACTGCAAATATTTGACAACCTTTCCTTCCACTTCTCTTTAATTGCATAGCGGAGAGTCGTCGCAGCTTGACTTCATGGTGAGTGCCTTGCACCCGCACCCTATTCCCTAGGTCATCTTCACACTCAACTATTTTGTCGTAGTAGTCAACCTTGGCCTTGTGTTTCTCCAACCAGTTCTTGCCTAAAATGACATCATATGTGCCTAAGGGTGCTACATACAAATCTACCTCTGTGGTAAGACCTGGAAGCTCAACCTTGGCTTCAAATAAGCATTGCTCTACCCGAGCTCTCGATTGGTTGGCATATTCAACAGTCCAAGAATTAGCCATGAATCCTACTCTTTTAGGAAATTTACTCAGCAATTTGGGAGAAATAAAATTTTCTGTAGCTCCTGTGTCTATGAGTACAGTTATAGGATTCCCATAAAGCATACCTGAAACCTCTATCGGGGTAAACTGGTACTCTGCCTATCTATTTTCCACTGCTGCATGTATCCTCTGCTGAAATGCTGCCTGCTGGGGAGGTAGGGGGTTCCTCTGCTATTATCCTTCTTGACCTCTTGTAGGACACTGATTGGCATAGTGTTCGCCTCCACATGTGTAACATCCCCCTGGGGGTCCTCTCTTCTCATTTCCTCTATTATTCTCTTCATTGTTTCTTTTGAACTTGTCGAAATTCCTCCTATCTCTTTGATGATCCTGACGGTTTCCCTTATTTCCTTTTGTATCTCTGTTTCTGGAACCGAAATTGCCTCCTTTCTTCTTAAATGGCTGAGAATTTTGTGACCAGTTCCTCCTCTTTCTGTTTCTATCTCTAATAGAGTCATCCTTTTTAAGCTTTTGCTCTTGTCTCACGGCCGTCTCATAGGCTTCATTCATGGTGGTAGGAGCCAATACATCCACCGACCCATCGATACAGTTGTTGAGACCCATGATGAACTTTCTAATTTTGTATTTTTCATCCTTTTGAAATTGCGGAATACATTCGAGCAAGCGCGTGAACTTCTCCCAATAGGCATGCACTGAGAGTTCTCCTTGCCTCAGCTCCTGAAAGTCGGTTAACTTCTGTTCAAAAAACAATTGAGGTAACCACCGTTGCCTAAAACTTCCACAAACTGATCCCATGACACGTTGGCGGACTCCAACCTAACTCTACCTTCTTGTTTTTCCACCAACCAACAGCCTCTCCAGTCAGCTGATAGGCTCCCCACACTGCCTTCATATTCTCTATATAATCTCGAATTTCAAAGTATTTTTCCATACTGGTTAACCATGCCTCGGCGGCATCACCGGCCTCGGATCCATCATACTGAGGAGGTTTGACTTTCTTCATGTCTTCTGAAATAATACCACGTATTGACTTATCTTTACTAGGTTGGGATAAGGTGTGTTCCTCATTTTCAGTTTGATGAGTGTGAATGTTTTCAGTGTTTCTACCTCTAATACGAGACTCATGTTCTTCGTCTCGAATTCTGGTTTGGCCCTCTTCCCTCTGCTCCAACTGTCAGAGTCTAGTTTGTGTGTCCTGCATCATATGTAATAGTCTGTCCAACTTGGTTGCCGTAGTCTCTGGGAGCTCAATCTCCCCTCTACCTTCTTGCATATGAGCCATCCTCACCTCACTATGGATACCTGGTTAAACAATCACTCTTTTAGTTTCTTAATTTCATTATTACTTATATATAGTCAATTCAAGATTACACACAACAAAATTGGTATTTTATTTGCACTACAAAATTTTATATTACAAAATTACATATTTACATCATAGAGCCCTTATCTAAGAGCTACTATCACTTCCTGTTATGGGCTCTTCCTGCCCTTCAAATTCGGAATAAGGAATTAATCGGTAACCCGGAGTGGGTACACGATGTTCCTTTAAATCATGAGGCAAGTTCTTGTGCACATCTGAGGATACAGATTGGTTTCCAATTTCAAGTTTCCTATTTTCCATGATGGTTTTTCCCCTTGCTTCCTTTCTTGGAACTGCCCAGGGTTGTCTTTCTCTCTTGAGTCGTTTAATGGCATCGGCCAAAGTTTCATTATCAGAGGGTAAGGTACAGCACGAATAGTCATATTTCATTTTTATTACTCTCCAAAGTTGAGAGTTACTTGGTTCTCGAGCTTTCTTTCGTTTGGTAGTATAGACCCACATCTTGGCAAAACCAAAATGCTTTGTTTCAGTTCTGGTTGTTCCTAAATTTGTTTCGGGTGGTGATGAGCCCAAGGTTCAGTGTCGAACTCGGTAGCTCTGATACCATATGTCATAGCTAGAATTTAAACATTTAAAAAACGAGCAACTTAAATATATACTTGCAAGAAAATAACACCATGTACTCATTGAGTAAAAAGAAATGTATATGCTGTAAGAGAAATGAGAGAGAGAATTATATATATATATATTTTTAAAGTCAAATCAAGGAATTATAAACTCTCTTTGCTATGTATGAACATAATATTGAAAGAAGTAACTAAACAAAGAAATTAACACCTTTTTAGCTGCCATGGAAGTCTTGGGAGTGCAGTATTCTTTAAGTCCTTTTTGATTTAATTGGAACTTTCAACCTTCCTTCTTCAACTGAATAGGGGAGGAAAAATATCATCAAGGCGTTTATCCACCCATCCATGGACTAACTAGTCCCCTGTGTCATTCCTACTGGAACGATCCGGCCCCCCGCAGAAAAGTATCAAGAAGAGAATCTAATGCCATTTGAGATTGGTGTTTGACCCTACACAATCCCTAGTCGGTCATACACTATAGGCAACTCCTAACTAGCATGACCTCTGACCGGACGTGTATCTGGGACAAGAAACTGACTGACACTGTTAGCTGTAGCATCACCTTGGCCAAGGTTTTAGATGATGCGCATCACGACACAGACTAGTCATGAAGTCAAGTTTATCACCCTACTCGGCACGATGTAATTAATAAAGTTTTTTTTTCTCTTGCATGGCTGTTCTCATGCTGCTGCATATAGACGTCTAGACAAAAATTTATGTCTAAAGAGATGAGCTCAATTAGTTATAATATCGAATCTAACGAAGATTCAAGTTCAAATCATCAAGGCACGTTTAGCATTAAAAATGAGTTTAAAAGTTGACAAGGACATAAGAGTGGAATCAGGTAAATGTACTATTTCAATGGGCTGGGTTTTTGTGAACCTTAAATAAAGGCTTAACTAGAAGGTTGGTTTATAAAAATTCATCCTTAAGATCACAATAACATTGGTCTTGACTATACATCAGTTCAAAAAAATTAAGAAGGGAAAAAGATTCAATTTCAAATTAATTTGTTGACAAGAACTGTGCTGTCCTTTCTTTGTTGAAGTTGACAGTGAAGAAACAAGAGACTTTATTTCGCCACGAGTCCTATAGATTTTGTTAAGGGTTTCTAATCACTACCAAAACTGCTTCTAACACCCTCTTTTCTTACTGTAACGATCAGTTCTGAACTATCTGAACCCCCCCCCTTTTTTTGTTGAATTTTTAGGAAATTACACAATCTGAAAAATCATGAAGAAATGAGAGAAAAGAAAAGAATAATGTCGGATTGTTTAAAATCTTGTCTACGGTTCTTGGTTTGCATGTAGGCTCTTTTTGTGTAACTATAATAGGAGCCCCCCCATTCGTCTATTTTTGTACTCAGAAGACAAAGCAGTTGGTTCCTTATTTTCTTGGCATGATTAGGAGCAGTCTTCATAAGCCATGGTAACCTTGCAAGCTAGAAAGTGATTTTCTTAAAAAGAAAATTTAAGATTTTAGAAGGAAGTTCGTGCTATGCTTTAAGGTGAGCTAAAATTTATATAGTAGTTTGACCACTTTTGGTTTGCATTCTTAGTACGGTTCCAAAAGAAATATAGCTTTCCACTGCTATTCAATATACTTGCATATTTCGAATTATCCTAGTGATTACTTTACTCAGAATATAATCTTTTTGTGTGGTTCGGCATTTAGATTCAATGTACTTCTAATAGGTTTCAGAAAGGACGAACCTGGTTAAGACGTGAAAACTCTTGGTTGATTTTCAGAGATACAAGCTTCTGAATACTCTAGAATATTGCTTACTGAGGTTCCCGTCGTCTCCAAACTGGGCGTCGTTCCCCTTCCAAGAAAACCCTTAGTTCTTTTTCTAAGATCTTCCTCCGTTCGTTCCCTCTTCTTTCTCGTATATCCTCAAAAATGTGATGATGCTTCCTTTATATGATTCAAGAAACGGTTGTTTCTTTCCCCAGAATATTTTTCACACGATGAGTAATGTCTCTTTTTTTTCCCGTGAAGTCCGTCACTCCACTTTCGAGCTTCTCTTTTTCTTTTTTTTTCTTTCGAAGAACAAATGTTATCCTTTTTAAATATTAATCGAGTAGGAGAAAGGTATTTGGTTTCCCAATTTTGCTCTGGGCTGAGAGTTCTAGAAATTAGAGGTTATGTTTTTAATTAAATCAAAGTCTATTTTGAAAGTGGCCAATATGGCCCGAATGGGCACTTTTATCCCGTCGAATTCCTCCCATTGTCATAAAAAAAAGGGTTTTTCAACCTAAGAAAATAATCCCGTTATTAAAAGCGGATAAACTATATGGTGAAAGTCTGCGGAGGCATAAGTCAAGATAAATATATGAGTTTGGGAAAAGTTGATTTGCTTGACGACTATTATGCATAAAAGAATTCAAAATATAGGATGTTAGAAAATATCAAAAGCTAATGCATTGGTTCCCCTACCAACGATCGACTATTATTATTTTCTAGTGAAATTATAAAGGTGCTGCTACTCAACCTATAACTCGAGTTAGGGAAATCTAATATTTATAGACAACTGAGGGTTACCGGACATTGCGGATCTAGACATTCCCATCCTAATATTAATAACAGTCTCGACTTACCGTCGGTTTTAGATGGCACTAGCTTTCTCTTCTTTCACTTCTCGTACCTGATGATACTTTTCCTCCCCCTAGGGAGATCTATCCTGCAATCACTAGGTCAAACATATGTAGTTAGTCCGATAACACATTAGAAATTTGCATCTGTATTAAATAATCCTGAAAACGTCCATTGATATACTCAATTGAACCAAATTATATACGCATTGCATATCTCTATTCATCAATTGATTAACAATATATATATATACATATGCATATCAAAGCTTGAGAATGTAATGTCCCTTACCCGACTTGCCCTAGAATTCGCTTGTGAATTAGGTTTAGGGTTTCTTCTCTTTTAATGGTGTAACCTTGGGTTGAATAGATCACACGTTCTTTTGAATTAGTACCTGTAACATCATGTATATTCAAGTCCATATTGCTACATGTTAGTTTTAATATCTAGCATTCATCAGTCCAACATAAATACACTTGCATTTTGAAACACATAGGTAAGATAAAACATTCATCATGCCAGGGGAGGGGAAGACATAAGCCCTTAGTAGCCTAAGGCCTACCACAGTCCTATTGCCCAATCCCTCGACTCGGGCCTATGGGGGCATGTCCTTTTGCCCAATCCCTCGTCTCGGGCCTATGGGGGCATGTTCCAATGTGGGACCCCCATCCCTCCATGGTCCCAACCCTTGACTCAGGCCTACTGGGGCATAATGCCCAACCCTTGTTTCGGGCCTATGGGGACGGAACCTTAGATGGGGTTTATAGGCAATCTACTAAGGTTTATGCATTCTCCCTTCCTGGTTAAATCATAAACGCAATACATGCAGTTTCTACACACATTTCCAAAACATACAATTTGCTTTATTTTTATGAATAGTCTTATACAGTAATATATGATACAACATGAGATATATTTGTAATGTCCCCATGCCTATTCTTTAATATTTATATATTATAGTATTTGTTATAATATTAATAATATCTCTATATTATATTATTATATATGTTATTAATAGTATTATATATATATTTGATTGCTTGCCAGCACCTGAATTCTATTGTTATTTTATTAACATAACTATATAATATATTACTTATTCATTACCATTATAATATTAATATTATAAATATATATAGATATCATTTAATTATTATATATATATATATATATAATATTATTTATTATTGTTATTATAATATCATTATTATTATAGTGTTATCATGAATATAATTTTTAATAATGTTTAATCATTCCTCCCATACATATCTCTATATATTAATTTATGATAACTTTCCTACTTATGACTCAAAAATATATATAATGCAGATCTAAATATATGTATTTATCGGATACTCTTTTTATATTTTCTTCCGATGATCTTTTCCTTCTATCTCACAACCTTTATTTATTTCCCTTTCAAGGGTTATGTTTGAAGAGGCACGTCTCTTATTATGCTTGGTGGTAAAAGACATTCTTACCCTCTTATAATTTTTATTACTTTATATTAATTCCCTTTTGTTGTAAAACTAGTTCTAATTATACGTAACTCCCTTATCATAAGAGGATACGTTAAAAGATGTTTATTTATATTATTTGTATTTATATTATCATTATAATAAATGATATATTATTTATTTTATATTATTTATATTATATCATTTATATCATAGTAAATGATATATGATTTATATTATATTATTTATACTTATATTACAATATAAGATAATAATAATTATATTTGTATTTATATTATTAGATATATTTATAATATATTATTTATTTATATTATTTGTATTTATATTATATCATATAATAAATGATATATGATTTATATTATATTATTTATATGTGTTATTTATAAATATAATAATAATATATCTTGTTAATTGTTTTAAATAAATATTATTTAAATATATTAAATATATTCCATTTATAATAATATTCATATCTTTAATTTGAATGAATAATACATATTGGATTCAATTATAAATTACTAATATAGGGACATGACAACCCTCCCCACTCAAAATTGCTTGGCCTCAAGCAATCACAACTAGGATTAAAGAATTAGGCGAAAGTATAAGTAATTTAATATTAAAGTATACATAAAAAAATGGTAATAATAAATTTAATATTAAAGTATATAATACTTTTTATTTATTTATTTTTAAACGTTATAGTTATGTTTAATAGGGTTGTGAATCTAAGCACATGGTTATTATGATCACAAATTAATTAATTTATATATGTGTTTCTTGAAAATACATCTATATGTATTTATACAACATATAATATTTATAATATTAATTGAATTTACTATATGGGGTTATATATTATGATATAATCTTATAGCTATTAAATAACATTAAGTTGAGATGAAAATAACTTTTTCAAATATATTACTTTATGGAACTTAGAGATATCTTACTACATATTTATTTATAAATTATATTTTAATTACTTTATTTTACTATTTCATTTAGTATATTTACTTAATGAATTTTATTGTTATATAAGTTGTTTTATTTATTTAGTTTAATTTTATTTATTTATTTATTTATTTTTAATTAAGTATTATTCACAAGACGGCAGGATGACTGCTCTGATACCACTGTAATGTCCCTTACCCGACTTGCCCTAGAATTCGCTTGTGAATTAGGTTTAGGGTTTCTTCTCTTTTAATGGGGTAACCTTGGGTTGAATAGATCACACGTTCTTTTGAATTAGTACATGTAGCATCATGTATATTCAAGTCCATATTGCTACATGTTAGTTTTAATATCTAGTATTCATTAGTCCAACATAAACACACTTGCATTTTGAAACACATAGGTAAAATAAAACATACATCATGCCAGGGGAGGGGAAGACATAAGCCCTTAGTAGCCTAAGGCCTACCACAGTCCTATTGCCCAATCCCTCGACTCGGGCCTATGGGGGAATGTCCTTTTGCCCAATCCCTCATCTCGGGCCTATGGGGGCATGTTCCAATGTGGGACCCCCATCCCTCCATGGTCCAAACCCTTGACTCAGGCCTACTGGGGCATAATGCCCAACCCTTGTCTCGGGCCTATGGGGACGAAACCTTAGAGGGGGTTTATAGGCAATCTACTAAGGTTTATGCATTCTCCCTTCTTGGTTAAATCACAAACGCAATACATGCAGTTTCCACACATTTCCAAAACATACAATTTGCTTTATTATTATGAATGGTGTTATACAGTAATATATGATACAACATGAGATATATTTGTAATGTCCCCATGCCTATTCTTTAATATTTATATATTATAGTATTTGTTATAATATTAATAATATCTCTATATTATATTATTATATATGTTATTAATAGTATTATATATATATTTGATTGTTGCCAACACTTGAATTCTATTGTTATTTTATTATTAACATAATTATATAATATATTACTTATTCATTACCATTATAATATTACTATTATAAATATATATAGATATCATTTAATTATTATATATAAATATATAATATTATTTATTATTGTTATTATAATATCATTATTTTTTTTTTTTTGATTTGTAAAGATAGAGATTTGTATTGATAAGGAGTAGAAATTTACAAGCAGGTGCCTATAAGCTGTTTTCCTGCAAACCACCAAAAAACTGACTTTCAAAGCTTATACCGATAAGGCCTTATAGGGCCACATATGCAAAATTGCCATTAAGGCTTACTAGACCAACAGAAACTTAGCCATATACAAAATACCTACTGAGACTTATCATAGAAAACTGGGGAAACCAGAGACCGAGCTCTTAAAGAAGGCCGAGCTCCCTTGCCATGGATTGGAGCTCGCCAACCCATTCCACCTCCCCATTGTCCCCGTCCTCGTTCAGCATGTTCTGAAGAAAACCATAAACCTAAAGCACACGTTCCTGGTGTTCGAGCAGTGCCATACCTTTCAGATCAAGAATGAGGGGGAAAACTTTCACCACCTCCAGAGGATCCTTCGGGGTCGAGATGTCTTTTGGGCGGGGGATTCCCGCCCCAGGGATGACTGCACCAAGTGTGAGATTGAGGCCGCCAAGTATTTCCAGTTTGAACAATTTTAACATCAAATTTTTTGCTGCTCCTGTCGCCACCCCTGCATCCAGGATTGAGGCAAGAAACCGGGAGGAGACATGTGTGTCTACCCTATAGAATTCATCTGCTAACAGGAAATCTTTCCCCAAAATGAGCTTCACCGCTGGGAGGAGAAGACCTTTATGCCTCCGCAGAATTCGTTTGAGTCTTTGGTTCGTGATGGCTCCTTTGAAAGCCATCTGACGGACTGAGCTCTCCAATTGGAGAGGTGTTGCCATTCCCAAGTTTAACAGACCATTTACAGAGATCTTCGCAATGAAACCAAAACCCTCCACCATTTTGCCCACTCTACCAATGCCACATGATACTTCGTCCGTTCGAACAGGCTGACTGTTTGATGATAAAGGCGAAGACAAACGTCTGGATGCTTCTCTGTCAGTATCCATACGCTGTCTTCATTCATTTGACAGCGGGGAGAGGAGGGGAAGGAGGATCCTCCACCGGATATGGAGTGTGCGACTGGTCATTTCAGACAGGTTTGAAGAGGCTGCAAAACCAAAAATGATTAACTGTGATCATCGACAGGGAGTGTCTTGCCATAATGCTAACTTATGGCAACAACCCATCCTAGATATCATGGATTGGGTGCCCACCCTACGACCCTATATTATAATATCATTATTATTATAGTGTTATCATGAATATAATTTTTAATAATGTTTAATCATTCCTCCCATTTGCTGCTGATGTACATATCTCTATATATTAATTTATGATATCTTTCCTACTTATGACTCATAAATATATATATATAATGCAGATCTAAATATATGTATTTATCAGATACTCTTTTTATATTTTCTTCCGATGATCTTTTCCTTCTATCTCACAACCTTTATTTATTTCCCTTTCAAGGGATATGTTTGAAGAGGCACGTCTCTTATTATGCTTGGTGGTAAAAGACATTCTTACCCTCTTATAATTTTTATTACTTTATATTAATTCCCTTTTGTGGTAAAACTAGTTCTAACCATACGTAACTCCCTTATCATAAGAGGATAGGTTAAAAGATGTTTATTTATATTATATCATTATAATAAATGATATATTATTTATTTTATATTATTTATATTATATCATAGTAAATGATATATGATTTATATTATATTATTTATATTTATATTACAATATAAGATAATAATAATTATATTTGTATTTATATTATTAGATATATTTATAATATATTATTTATTTATATTATTTGTATTTATATCATATCATTATAATAAATGATATATGATTTATATTATATTATTTATATGTGTTATTTATAAATATAATAATAATATATCTTGTTAATTGTTTTAAATAAATATTATTTAAATATATTAAATATATTCCATTTATAATATTATTCATATCTTTAATTTGAATGAATAATACATATTGGATTCAATTATAAATTACTAATATAGGGACATGACAGAGAAACACATTATACCATCTAGGGTACACATTAAAATATCTAGGGCACATATCAAAATAACTAGGGCACAAGTGGGATGTAACAAGGATTGCTGGTATGCCTTCCTTGCCTCCAAAGGCATAAAGGATAAAATCCTTTTCATAATTTGGGTTTATCAACGTTGGAGCTTGTGCAATGGCCTGCTTGACAGTTTCGAAATTGTCCCTGCTTTCTTTTGACCATGTGAAGACAACATTCTTCTTCAGCATGGCTGTGAGGGGTTTTGCTATCGAAGCAAAATTAGGTATGAACCTCCTCACAAAGTTGATCTTGCCCAGGAAACTCTGCAGGCCTTTCTTGTGACTGGGAAGGGGAAGAGATAGAATGACATTGGTTCTTTTTGGATCAATGGCCAGTCCTTCCTTTGAAACACACTTCTTTGGATTTAGTGATATTTCGTATTCCCTGCATCTTTCAAAGACTTTTCTTAAATGACCCAAGTGGTCAGCTGCATGCTTGGAATACACAGTCAGATCATCAAGATATACCAAAATAATAGATCTTTGATTAGGCCTTTGAAGGCCAAGTCCATTGCTCTTTGGAATGTTGCCCCAGCATTGGCCAACCCAAATGGCATTTTTTGGTAAGCCAAAGGACCCCACTTGGTGGTAAAGGTTGTTTTATACTGATTTGACTCTTTTACAAGAATCTGGTTGTAGCCATCTAGGATTGAAAATCTTTTAGCTCCTGCTACTGTTTGGAGGATTTGCTCCATGGAAGGGAGTGGATAGTGGTCTTTGAGAGAGGCCTTATTTAGGTCTCTAAAGTCCACACATAATTTGATCTCCCCATTCTTTTTTCTAATTGGAACAAGGTTAGCTACCCAAGAGGAATATTTAATGAGATAAATAATTTTAGCTTCTATGAGCTTGGATAGCTCCTTTCTCATTAATGGCTCTATTTTGGGATTGACCAGCATTTGTTTCTGGCAGACAGGTTTTGCATTAGGGTCTAAATCAATGATATGTTGGATTAAACCAGGTTCAAAGCATTTCAAATCCCTATAATCCCAAGCTATTAAATCATTAAATTCATTGCAAAGTTCAATGAAACCTTGTCTCTTAGCTTGACTACATAGCTTGCCATGCTTTAGAAATTCGCCTTGTGCAATTTCCACCTCTTCATAGTCCTCTTTTTTGACTATCATGTTCATTTTCTCCTTCTTTGGTTGGTCATCAACACCAAATATGCTTTCTAAGGTGATTAGTCCCTTGGCCAGTTTGTTGGTCTTTAGCTGGATCATCTGGTCACCATATTGTTCTTGCAATGTGGATTGATTTTTGGCAGCAAACTCTACCTCTTCTTGCAAGAAATCTACAATTTGCTGGTCATTCTCAAATACTTGCCATCTTGTCACATTCTCAGGCACAACAGGCCTCACAACAACCTTTACATGTTGATATGAATTTTGTTTGACATTCTGAGGAATGTCAAATTGAGCACCAACTGTAGCCAACCTATCAGCATCTTTGTTTTTCTGTCTGGGCATTGCTTGAATGTTGAAGGCGTCAAAGTCCTCAATCAGGTCCCAGACTCTGTGCTTATATGACTTAAGCAAGTCATTCCTTGAAGCGCTTAGTGATTTGATTTGGTGAACAACCAGTTCGCTGTCACCAAATGCCTGTAAAACTCTTATTCCTCTCTTTTGTGCAAGCTGTATACCCTGAATCAAGGCTTCATACTCAGCCACATTCTTGGTACAACCGAACTGCAGTTTGAAAGCAGAGAAATAACTTTCCCTTTGGGGTGAAATTAGTACAACCCCAACACCTGCTTCGTTTTTGCTTCTGGGGCCATCAAAATGCATCTGCCATATCCCACTTGGATCTGATGTTGTCTTTTCGAGACTAGGGATAATGGCGTCCTCATGGATACAATAAGTACCCAGTCCTGTTTGCTCTATGTGATCTGGAGTATCAAACTGAAAACAGTTTGCCCACTCATCAAGCAGTATATCAGGTATTTCCTCTACTGGTGTTGCAACTTCATGCCTATTGCTGTCATCCTCCTCCAGCTCATGGATTGTGCAATTCATGCTCAAAGGGACGGATGTATAAGGCTCTATATGATCGTTAGCAATAGGTTTAGCCTTAATGGTCACCTTAGTGCCATATCTAGTTCTGAACAACATGTGGGACCAATCAGAAGATAGGTACCCACCTATTTTGGCAGTGAAATCCCTAGATAGGCATATGCCAAAGTATGCAGGGAGGTCGATGACTGAGATATCTTGTGCAACAGAGCAACCAGGGCATGCATGCAGGGTGAGCTTTAAATCCTTAATAACACTTACTGTCTTAACAGTAGTGCCATCTAATTGCACTACCCCCTTATTAACAGGCTCATATTCTATGCCTAACTCATCAGCTATATTCTTTGGCATAACAGAGGTACTCGCCCTAGATTCTATCATACAATTATGCAACAATTTATCACCAATGATTAGGGAAACATAGAATGGGGGGCTTACTGGATTTGCTTGTTCTTGCTTTCTCCTTTTTCTGGTTGGCACAGGCTTGCTGGGACGGTAACCTCTTCTTTTGTTGCTTCTGTAGTAGGCTGGTTGAAGCTTATCAAAGCTTCCTTCAACAAATCTCTTTGAGCCGGGATCAGTAGAGCATCCCACATAGTAACATTTAGGTTAGTCCTTTTCATCTGATCAACTATGTTGTAAGGGATTTGACTGCCCTTTTGTGATGTTTTTGCGGTAGGAGAGTCAATTTTTGTTTGTTGGCCGGCTTGGAGCTGCATTGCTGGCATTGAATTTGCTTGTCCAACGAAACAAACCAATTGTGCAGAAGGCGTTTCAGCTGCTCTTTGCTTCGCTGTATTCCTGATCGCGCCTGTTGGGGACACATGAGATGTGGATGCCTGAGAAGTGGAGGCGTTAGCAGTTGTAGGGACCGTTGCATCCTCAGTCGCCCTTCTCTTGGCTCTTGTGTAGAATGCATTTGGGCCTGTGCCTTGATTGACACTACATAAATTATCATGTGTCCAATTCATCAAGGTGGAATTATTTTGCATTTGTTCACGCCCTCCCACCATCTCTTGACTAGAGCTGACTTGCTACTTTGGAGGAACTGATTGGCTTTGCACTATCAAAGCATGACTGAATTGTCCATTTTGGCACAAGTTTTGATCATGCGGCTGATTGCATGGATAACACCAGTCATTATCTTGAGCCAAGTTGTTCTGTATTGGCACAAGAGGCCCGAATGTACTAGCAGCATTAGGGTGTACAACATTCAATGGTATGATGTAATTGGGCTGATTTGGCCTCTACACATTACCTTGATATGGTGGCCTACCTTGCTGATAATTCTAATTTAATGGCTAATATGTCTGGTTAGAGGGCTGATATGGCCTGTTAGGTTGTGTTGGCTGCCTTCTTGCCAACACCAATTGATTGCTCAATCTTTTGATTAGAGCATCTTTCTCATCCTCTTTCTCAATTGCAGGTGTAATTGGAGGAGCAGCAGGGCTGACTGTCGTAGGAATTGGAACCACGACAGGCTGAATGATAGGAGCCTTTGGAAATAAAGGCATTGGTGACCTAGGAGCAGTCTTTCCAGCCTGAATTAGGCAGTTTTCTGCCCTTATAGCTATGTCGTATGCATCTGGCAGCACAATCCCTCCCATGGATTGAATCATGACAGCAATGTTAGAATTCAAAGACCTCAAATAATAAATGAATGCAGTGTTTGGGGAGGTTTTCACCAATAATGAGATTTTGTCCCATGTCTTCTGGAATCTGTAGTTGAACTCCACCATATATTCATGGGGGGTTCTCTTGATTGTAGCTAATTGCGCCATCAGTGACAAGTGGTCACTCTTATCTTCGAAGTGCTGACATAGTTTAGTGCCCAATTCATCCCAGTTGTGGATGGAATTGGCCGGGAGGCCTCTATACCATTGGAGGGCTTTTCCTTTGAATGAAGAAGCTAGCAATCTCACTACCACATTGTCTGCAGTGACGTTGTGGACAGAGCAGACACTAACAATCTCCTGAATGTGTTCGGCAGGGGTGGTGGATTTTTCACTATTGAAGAATGGGATAGCCTTTAAGGCTGAGGTAGGGATATCATCATACTGGGCTAGGTCCAGAGGACTACCTCCATTAAATGTGACAAAAGGAAGATTCCTCGTCATATTAGGGGTATTCAGGTTAATTTTGGATATGCATGGGGTTCTTCTTGAATACTGGAATCTAACATGGAATCTAGCTGGAGGGGGAGTAGACTGGGCTCTTGAAGGAGATGGAACTGTACTCCTACTTTCCCTCACAGGGGACCTAGACAGTCTACTTCTTCTTGATTCAGTAAATGATAGTTCAACGAATTGAGAATTACCTCTAGAAGAAGATTGGGTTTGCACTCCAGGCGTGAAATGGTGAGTTGATATGGGTACTAGATCAACAGAGTCGCCAAGTGCTTGTTGAGCGCTTCCATAGCAGTGAATGAACTAAGAATAGCATCGAAATATCTCAGTCCAGCTCTTACTCAGAGCAGAGAGTCCCACCGGGCGTGCCATAAATTGTTGTCACGTGAAATTGCACTATGCTTGGAGGTTGTCCAAGCATTCCAATGACACAATGGGACTGATCTCAAGGTGTGGGACCTTGCAAATGAGATCAGACCTCTAGAGAAGGCTGGTTCCTCTTTTTGAGCTTAAGACTTAGAGAAATAGACTAAATCTAATGCTACACAGACAAGAGAAAAGGGGAAGAAAGTACTGAATTAAAAGGGGAGGTGATGCACCAGATTTAGAATGTGTTAGCTGGAACTAACATAACACAACAATGACCTCAAATACTAAAAGGACTCACACAGACTTATAGCTTAAGCAGAGGCTCGAATAGAAGATTGTAACTAACAGAGGGACCGATTTGTTATTTTTAAATTTTCTCTTTATTCCTCAAAAGGGGCGCCCAAGTCCCTTAGTGACTTATTTTCGCTTTTTTCCTTATTTCTCCAAAGTCACTGACATTACTAAATTAAAGTCCAAATATAATAATAAATTTTAACTTACGGACTTTAATATGATAGCCCAAACGATCACAGAATCCCATGAGTTATAGACCGTTGGAAAGGTCTCGGCGAAACGCTCCATCTCCAATAAAGAGTTTCCCAAAATAGCCAACTTCACGACTTACTAAAAATAGTAAGTCCCAGCCAGAATGTCAAAAACCGACCAAACGAACTCCCAGAGTTCCCTAACCACTTTGGTTAGTCTACGGGAACTAAGTATAGACTAACCCACTAGGAAAAAGGGGACATTACATTGCATGAGAGGATGTTCCATTAGTTAACTCATAACAAGTCTCTTATTACGGATTTTGGTGATCTTTTGAGATAGAAAGGCATTATTACTCATATCTTTTCTACTGGAAAGAAAGAATATAGAATTTCTATACACTATCTGCTGTAGTGTTTCTAATTTAACTTTTGGCTCGAAAGCTTGATAGGAGTACTTCCGTCTATGAAAACCTTTAAGAAGTCTCTACTTCTACATTTTTACATATACTGAAATTAAGAGTTTTAAGTTAGAAAAGAATGACGTGCCTGTTTCCAATGATTAATTCTTCTATGTAATCCTTCTTCTCCGAGCCCGCGCTCTTCACAAGTGTTGCTCCACAAGTTCTTGGTCTCTTATCACTTTACCGCCGTTTGCTCTGTATTCTTCCAACTCAAATCTCTCTTTTTATTGTATCTTTCCACCTTCCTTGAAAGTGTTAGTTGTTTTATCTTATTCCGTCAGCTGGTGTCATGGTTGGGCACATTTCGCATCTGAGAATGCATAGTTCTTTGTCTAGTTTTTCTACTTTCTCCTCCTTTTCTCCCTCACGTTTTTCCTTTCTACTGCCTAAAGAAAATTTGAAGCCCATAAAAACAAGAAACGGTT
Organism: Cunninghamia lanceolata; assembly: GCA_027924645.1. NCBI lineage: Eukaryota > Viridiplantae > Streptophyta > Pinopsida > Cupressales > Cupressaceae > Cunninghamia > Cunninghamia lanceolata. The sequence continues at coordinate 7,301,177 of BSBN01000354.1, read as the reverse complement.
TCCCTTTAAGGGAAGAATGGCTCGAACTTCTCCCAGCTTCTGCGGAAGCCCACTCGTCCCCCTCTCATCGATTTCTTCTTCCCATGCAAAAAAAGGTAGAATTTAACTCTTGAAAAGGTTGATAAATTGTGTTCCCTTAAGCGAAATCGTACATTAAAGATTTAAAGTTTTTGATGAAATGGTTAGACGTGGAGTAAGGCCGATGATTTGGCCGCTTGGAAAATCTCACTTAATTTAAAAAAAAAAAAAAACTTTTGAATTGGATGTAATCCTTCACCGATAGAATGTTTTTAAATTAGTATTATAACCCGATGATTTAATATGGAAAATAAATACATAGTGGACCCCCAATTGAGTTAAATATTATAAGGTATAAATTAATGAAAATAAATCTTCGCCGAAAGAATATATATATTCGATAAAATTGGGGTTATTTCATTTAAAGAGAAAAATCTTCCATTTTGAATGGATAATCTCAATTAAAAGTTTAATGATCAAGGTGATACGAATTAAACAAAAATAGCTAAATACGATAAGTTCATTTATGAAAAAAATCAACCTTTTATTATTCCTATGCAAATCGATATGGTGACAATACTCGAGTGTCGACTTAGGTTAGAGAAGTCTTACAATTATTGTTGACTAAGATTTACTTGGCAATTCGGGTCTAAACATTCCTATTCTAAAATTGTTATGACAGTTTTTCGACTTACTGCTGTTTTCAGATGACATTAAATTCTCTTTGATACTTCCAATTCTTGATGATATTTTTCCTCCCCCTTTTTGGGAAATGCCAATCCTGCGTTCACTCAACCAAATACAATAATTAGTCCGATATCATATTCCAATTCACATCTATATTTAAATATTCAAAATTCATCTATCCACATATTGAATTGAACCAAAACATACATATACTTAATATATTTTCAATCGTCACTGATCAACAATTTTATGAAATATGTTTTTCAAGCTTGAGAACACATCCTAATTCCTAAACACACATCTGCATAATTTAAACACATATCAAAATATTTAAGACACCATTGGGATGTAACAGGACTTCATCTGATTGGGCTTTGAAAGGTGAAGGAGGAAACCCCGACCTCTGAAGTTTGAAAGAAGAGAAATGTCGAGCTTTGGGGGTTGGGCCTTCACCGTTGCATTGTTCTTTGAAAGGAAGAAGAGCCCGACCTCTGCCTCCGCAACACTTAGTCAATTTCATGAAATCGGTGGAGATCGGGCTTCGAGCCTTCTGTCTTACGCCTTTCTAGAGAAAGAAGAAGAGAGAAAGTTCGAGCCCTGCAAGTTTGAAGACTTAGCCTCTTTTGCAAGGGTTTGGTAGAGTTTGGAGTTCGGGCCTTTGGCTTTCCTCCTTTCGAACAAAGGAAGAGGGAAGAAGAAAAGACTGAAAGTCCGAAACTCTGAAATATTTTGAATGAAAAGGATTAGAACTCGGGCCCCGCACCTTTGGTCTTCTTCGTGATGTCATTGCCACTTGGCAGCTTTCCGTTGTTCCACAAGCTTGTTGGAACCCACCCAAAAGGGTTCCGCAAAATGGCGGAAAGCCATAGAATAACACTCAGTGGAGTTTAGGACTCAGGCCTTCCGCCTTCCGAAGAAAAGAAGAGGGAAGAGGAAAAGTCCGAAGTCCGAAACCTCGACAGACTTAGCCAATTTCCAAAGGGAAGGAGTCGGTCGTCGGGCTTCGGGCCTTCCGTCTTACGTCTTCCCAAGGGAAAGGAAGAGGGAAGAAGGAAAGTCCGAATTTCGAAACTCCGACACACTTTTTTTACAAAGAACAAAGTAGAGTTCGGAGCCAATTAGGATGGCATAATGAAGGGTAGAACTCCGAACTCCGAAACTTCGAAAAGGCAAAAAACACAAGGGAAACTTAGGATTTTTGGGACTTAACCATTTTGGGTGGTTTTCTCTTGCATTTCAAAGGGTGAAAATACTAGGATCTCGTGGATCTTTAGGCTGTTTGGCCAGAAGGCAAAATAGGATAACAATTATATTGTAAGTGGTTTCTGACAGCTTAGGTCTTCCTAACTGCTCCCATAGCTTCTTTGTGATCATGTTGACATCTGCTTCCAAATCTATCGTGACATTCTAGATCTTTTTGTGATTGATATGAACAACCACCATAAGTGGTTTTGTCTGCCATTCTCTATCTGTTCTTCCCATCCTCTGGAGTTGACTCTTTTGAACTTGTTCCTTATTCTAGTACTTAGAGAATTGCTTTAGTTTCTCAATGAGTCTCTGTTGCTGTGTCGATTGGACTAACTACTTGAGAGCATCCACTTCTCCTTCGGTGAAAAATTGCTTGTATTTGTAATAAACCACCCCTAATTTTTTTTTGAAAAGTTGCAATAGATAATAAACAATGTCCTCAACACTTTCTGATCACCCAGTTCCCAAAGAGGGCAAGGTGAGAGCATATGGTGTATTGGACTTCACCCAAACAAACAACTATTGCAACAAGAAATAAACATCCACTTATTCAGTGGGTAAACTGAAAGTAAAACGCAAGGCACATCCACTTATTCAGCGGGAAGCCTATTACAATGAAACTACTTGTTCAGTGGGGTGAGAAACATGTAACAAGAGAGCAGACAATTCCCATTGGCGGTACTACCATCCAGGGTACTACAGAATGTGATTGTTGCAACTAAAATAACAAATAACAATGAGTAATGGTTGCAATAATAATCTTAATATTCTCATTTCAGACTGAAATATACTGCTGCAACAATTAATCACTGTGTAGAGATACATAAATCCATTCCAAACATTATTAGGAGCATACCCATTAAAGATTTGATGTTGTAGATGAAGGAGGACGCTGAATCACAACTCAAAACACTCAAGATACCTCTTAATTCACTGAGGACAGGTCTGATATGAATTTGTAGCAGCATGAGGGTTTGTAGATGACACAATGAAACCCTAACCAGCCAGAATAGTCCACAAATCTGATTTATTCAACCTAAAACAACACTGATTTCAGACTTGTGACTGAAATATACTGTTTATCAGGTCTGAACAGCAAAGGAAACACTCCAAAACTTCACACTGATAGTTGTTATGAAGTACCTAGATGATGCAAATTGTCCCAACATTGATCTTCTACTAAAAACACTGACATGCAACCATTAGACTGACATGCAAGTGCTGATCACTAAACATGCAATATGAAAATTAAATCTCCAAATTACTAGAAAAAATTGGAAGAGCTTCACACAAATAACATTGGCACAAACCGTTCAACACAATGGTAGTTTCTGACAAGAAACCACACCCAATCTACAAGAGGGTTTTCGTCCTCAAGAGAATCTACAAGAGGGTTTTCGTCTTCAAGAGATAATGGAAGAACACGCAGGTTCAATCCAGCAGAGTAACAATATTATATCAATAGCATCACCCTCAACAATGAGTTCCAACTCCCTTTTATAACATTTTGGAGCTATTTTAGGAAAAAGCGTTTTTGCTGCTTTTTCGAAAAAACGTTTTTTGCTTTTTTGTTGCTTTTCTCGAAAAAACACTTTTTCCCTCTCCAAAAGACCTTTATTTGAAATAATATTAATATTGCATGTGCAAGGTCCCCTTTTTAAGTGTCTATCTTTTAAAACACTTAATTACCTTTCCGAAGAGCTATTACACTTAAGTTATCTTTTAAAATATTTACGACATTATATAACTTAAGTGAATTTAATAATTAATAGCTCAATAGTTCACCCAATTTTACGGAAAATCCCAAACTGAAGCGAACTGCAAAATAAATCATACCAACATGATCTTGAAGGTTTGGGATGAAGAATAATGCCAACTAGGTGACTATAAATAGACAACCTCTCCAAGATTCTTGGAGAACACAGCTGAAGCAGGAATTCACCCTGAAAAGTGGCATATGAGTCCTCTAGACCAACTGAGCTCAATGGAATCATCAAATATCTCCTCTGATAACATTGACACACATCCACAAGGTCAGTGCCAACTGCAATGCAAGAGAACCTGAAAATGGGGACATTACAGTCCTCCCTCCCTAAAGATTGCTTGTCCTCAAGCAATCCCTGCACAACACCAGAAGCATCAGACTGAACTGAACTACAACCACCTGTGATCCTATGTAATGTCCCTTACCCGACTTGCCCTAGAATTCGCTTGTGGATTTTATTCTCTTTAAATATTCTCTTGGAATCGTACTTGTAATAGTATATATATATATATATATATGTACAAATCCATATTTCCATACGTCAGTTCTAATATCAATTTCCCAGCAATTCAACATAATCAACTTACAAATGAAAACACATAAGAAAGAAGAGTCACTCAGCATGCCAGGGAGGAGAAGTCATAAATCCTTAGTAGCCTAAGGCCTACCACAGTCCTATTGCCCGAACCCTTGACGAGGGCCTATGGGGGCTGGTCCTTTTGCCGAATCCCTCGTCCGGGCCTATGGGGGCATATTCCAATGTGGGACCCCCATCCCTCCATGGTCCAAACCTTTGACTTAGGCCTACGGGAGCATAATGCCCAAACCAAGGTTGCACGGAGACTGGTACGGGAGACTGGTACCGGCACCGGTACGTCTATTTTTGAAAAATAGGAGACGGGGGTACTTGGAGACGCCATTTTTTTTTTAATATAATTTAATAATTTTAAAAATATATTAATATGCTAACATTAAAATTGAAAATATCATGAATTGAACTTTCAAAACAACAGAACTAGTAAAGTTTAACATTAACTTTGAAGTTTAAACACACAAATGTCAAAGAGTTCATACTACATATCGATATTACATATTGAAATTCAAAAATGTCGATAGCCTAGTAGGCTGATATGCATATAGAAAAAAAAAATCAGAAATCTATGTCATCATTCTATGTCACATTGTCATCCATCTCTAGGTCCTCAGCTATGATGCTCTCCAAATACTCATCACTCTCAAGCTCAGGTTCCTCTGATGGTAGTAGAATTGGGGGTAAATCATTGAGGCCATCTGCTTCAACCGTTTCATCAACCAAGGCTGCAGCTTCTCCATCAGCTGAAATTTGGTCCCATTTTGCCGAAGGACCCTCCTTGTACCCAGGTTCTACACGAGAGAGAAGGCGAAGTGAGCTATGAATGTACACTAGGTTCTCCGCTTTCTTTGACCCGAACCGGTTCCTTTTCTGTGAATGAATAAAACCATAAGTGCTCCAATTCCTTTCACAAGATGAAGAGCTGGCTACTTGTGAGAGCAATCTTATTGCAAATGATTGCAATTCAGGGGTTTCACCTCCATGGTTCCACCACCACTCTACAGGGTCTTTCTTTGCATGCATATCATATATGGCTTCCATGGAAGAAAAGTCACCATGCCCACGTGAAAACTTATTCCATTGAGTCCTCATAATTGAAGCATCCTCACCTCGGCCATAAATCTTTTTTATTGCTGCCCAAAATCCCTTCATTACCTCTCTATCCTCATATGGAGCCCTCTTATTGGTTGCTTGTAGATCATACCATTTAGGATTCAATGCATAGGCAGCACAATGAAGGGGTGTGTTAAGTTTGTTCCATCTTCCATGTATCTTTTCTTCTAGCAAGGGATATAGAGAAGGATCTCTTGCATCTGTTATTTTCTTAATTCTTTCACACATGGAATCTATTTCTTCATAAATTTCTCCCAAACATGGCTTGTCTGAATCAGCAAATTTGATCACCTCACATATGGGCTTAATAAAGTCCACAACAAATCTAACATCAGCCCAAAAACGCTCATCAAGGACCATACCTCTCACCTCAACTGCAGTATCTGATGTAGATTGTCTCCAAGCTACCCATGCATCACTAACTACTGTGGCACACAAAGCTCCTTTGACTTCTTGGAGACGGTCAAGAAGAATAAAATAAGAAGCAAACCGTGTATCAGCAGGTTTGAGAAGTTCCACCTTGGCAAATTTTCGATAAATGGCTTGTGTGTGGTGATGGTTACATATGAACATCTGTATTTTTCTGCCCTTTTCAATGAGATCTGAGATCCACTGGAACTTGCCAATATCTTTGAGTGCATTATTCAATGAATGCACACAACATGGTGTCCAAAATATATGCCTATACTTTTTTTGCACCAACATGCTTGCTGCCTTACAAACAGGGGCAGCATCTGTAACAACTTGGACTACATGTGATGCCCCCACCTCCTCAATGCCCTCACACAGCTGGTTTTGAAGGAACTCCGCATTTTTTTCTTGCCCTGAACAATCTATTGCCTTCAAAAAATAAGGCCCTTTGCTGCATGTTACCATGATATTAAGTAGTGGACGATTTCTAGCATCTGTCCACCCATCCATCACAATACTGCATCCTTCTGTAGACCACACTCTTTTCAATGGTGCGGTTTGTTGCTCTAATCGAGTTTTTTCTTTATCAATTAGAGTAGTGCGAAGCTTTTCATACCCAGGTGGTTTATATCCAGTTGGTCCATTGTTGATAGCTTGAACCATCTCAGTGTAGAAAGGTGAGCGAGCAACATTAAATGGGATTCCATTTGCATAAAAGAAGCGTGCAATCGCTTCATCAACTGCATCTCGACCTTGCACATCAAATAATCTTCCAATGGGGTTTGAGCTGCCAATGTCAATGTGTGATCTCTTGCGAGAATATCCCCTTGCTAAATCTTCTCTTGTCACATCTCGAGAAGACACATCCACCTCTAACTCTCTATTCTGAGATTGACTTGCACCAGTTGCCCCTGTTGTTGAAGCATGAGAGCTCAAAAGAGACACTTTCCCATCAGCCCTGTCTTAATCTCTAACAGCGTCATGTCGCTCTACATCATTTGTACAAGGATCAACACCTTTTCCAGGTATGTGAAGGAAATGAGCCCTCACCCTCGTGTAAGTACCTTGAAATGGCTTAATATCACAAAGCTTACATTTGATAGTGGCTGTTCCACCCGACCCTTTCGGCCCTGGAATGCGATCGCAATACTTCCACAATGGGTACAAAGCTTGTTTTCCCCCACCTGACATATCTCAGCCTGTCAAAACAAAACCAGACATTAGAATGTCATCAAAATCAGACTCTTCTATGTGTGTATCAGATATTAAAATGTCAGCAAAATCATCAGACTCTCTCCTCTGTGTGTGTATCAGACATAAAATCAGACTCTTGTGTTCAGACTCTTTCAATGTGTGTGTATCAGACATAAAATCAGACTCTTGTGTGTGTGTATCAGAGACATTAAAATGACATCGAAATCAGACTCTTTTGTGTGTACCAGACATTCAGTGTCGTCAATCACTGGCATATCTGGGTCAACCACTGGCATATCTGGATATTGTAAAGAGCAAGACAGTTTTTGACATTAAATGCCGTCAATCACTGGCATATCTGGGTCAATCACTGGCAGAAAGACAGTTTTTTGGAGATCACTGGCATATCTGGACAATATAAAGACAATTTTCAATCGCTGGCATAGAGCTTTTGGAGACTGAAGGTTGCAGTCGTTGGCATAGAGTTTTTGGAGACTGCACATGCGCGTTTTGGGGAGACTGTGAAGGTTTCAATCGCGCGTGTGTGTGGGAAGAGAGAGGCCCGCTGTTTGGCGACTGCACTTGCGTTTAGAGAGAGAGCTGTGTGTGTGTGTGTGTGTGTGTGTGTGTGTGGAGAGAGATGCTGTGCGAAGAGAGAGACGTTGGACGAAATGCAATGCTGTGCGAAGAGAGAGAGCCGTTCGACCAAAAAAACACTGTGTGGAAATACCTACCTCTCTCCTGTGCGTGGCTGTGTTCTCCGCCTCTTTTTGTTCTCCGTCGGAGCTTGTCGCGTTCGCGTTTTCCCTGTTGTCGCGTGCCTGTGATCTCCGTCGGCCTGTCGCGTTCGCGTTTTTCCTGGAGTCGCGTTCGTGTTTTGTGAGAAAACGACGAAAAAAAAGTGACGAAAAACTTGTTAAAGTACCCTGTTTTATGCCAGGGTCGGGAGACGCGCGGGAGATTGCAAGGGTTCCTTGCCTGCCGTCTCCTGTTCCAGGGGACGTCCCCATGGCGCTTCGGGTTCTCGGAGGCGCGTCCCCGACCCCGAGACGCGTCCTAGGGGTCAGGAGACGCGTCTCCCTGCAACTATGGCCCAAACCCTTGTCTCAGGCCTATGGGGACGGAACCTTAGATGGGGTTTATAGGCAATCTACTAAGACTTATGCATTCACCCCTCCTGGCTGAATCACAAACAAAATATATGCAGTTTCCACACAGTTCCAATTTATACAATTTGCCTTTATCACTAGGAAATGAATCATATAGTAGTATATGATGCAACATACGATATATCAGAGTGCAAACAGTTTCTAGCCAGTTTCAAATATGCAGTTATTCTTTTATCTATTTTCATTCTGCTTCCATTATGCTATAAGAGATTCAAACAGAAATGTAGATGACAGGACAAAAACAATAATCAGAGAAGTTATATTTATTCACAGTCATCCTTCTTATAGTTTTCTAGTTTTATGGCTTCATTCTGATACAAACTACTGTACAATATAACAACCATCATTTATATACACCTGCAGATGGAAATTAGTACCTAGACACATCATAATGATCTACAGTTATTATCCTAATGAAAGTCACAATTGCCATGACACAATTCCCTTATTTCCTAGTCCCAATTTCCTCACAGCGGAATGAATTAAACCATGTCAGGGATAGGTTTATGCATTTTAAATGAGAAAGACAAAGCATATGAAATAATATTATTGTTGAATAGAGGGCACTAGATGTTAGGACTGAGTGAGGAATCTCACCTGAGCCTTGATGAACACACCATCAATTTCTTATGTCTCATATGGATATGCTGCAATTATTGTCTTTAATTTCATAATATAAATATATATATTCTAAACTCAAGAAAATATATATATATATATATATATATATCTTATTCTCTCTTGATGCTGGTATGCTTAGTTATGTACTTCACTTTAGAATATATATATTCTTAATTTTAGTAAAGTATTTTATTCTCCTTTATCCTTTTCTTGTTGAATGAATGATCAATGGTGATCTAACTTCCATTGCATTTCTGTTTTGTGTTTTTTTATTCTGATGAGATATCTCCACAATACCCACCAATATTCTCTTTATATCTTGATCGGTGCCTTTTCATCAATAGTCACCACTTTATATGGTGATCGCTGACCTATTTGTTCATTCACTGTTTAGTTAATATTATTTAATAATAATCACTCCTTTATTAGAGTGTCTACTCTTGTATTCGCTGCTTGTAAGGAATATTAATAGTTACTTAACAATTACTACTTTATTCTCTTATATGAGATATTTGCTGCAGAAAGTCAAGTCTTATAATATATATATAAATATATTTATTTATATAAATTTATAATGTTATAATAATATTTATTTATATAAGATTATATATATATTTAAATTATAATATTGGATATTTAATATTTATGCTTATATATATATTTATAATATAAAATAGTCATAATGATGTTATATTTATATGTTATAAATTATATAATAGTATTATTATATTATATAATAATACTTAAATCAATAATACAATAAATATATTGTATTTTCATAATATTAATTAATATTATTATATATGTTGATTAAATATATTTGACCAAAGTGATTTCTCTGTCCATGATGTTTAAATCTTTAATTTAAACAATGCCCTAATATGGGGACATGACATCCTAGGGTCCCACATTAATCTCAGAAAGAACCCACTATGCTGATGCTGCGCCACTCTGATTATAGCTATAAACTCATTGTGCCAAAACCACACTCCTCTCTCTTGTGACCCAATAATATATCCATCATCAAAACCCAAATTGAAATACCTAAAAGGGCTGAAATCTATACCATGAAACATCTCCTTCCAAGGCATCTTAGTGAGGTCCATAACTGCAATCCTTGTACCTGACACGACCCAGGTTAACAAGAAAGATAACCTGCTCAACCATAAAACATAAACCTCAGCATCTCCCCTCATGATGTCCCAAAAGTGAGATGGATCAATCCCTAACAAGTGTGGTATAGAAACCAACGAAACCATCTCTGAAATCAGCTATCCTTGGAATGTCTCTATGGTCATAAATTGTTAACACATCATTGAAACTTAATCTCCAAATGTTAAAGGGGCGATTCCGAACACACCAACACACCCAACCCACTGCAATCAGCCAAGCATTATTTGAAGATATACATACCAACACAATGAAATATCTGCAGTGACCATCACTCACCGAAGTCGAAACAAGAAATTACTGAACTGTGTCTGGAAAAACTTTCACAACCTGCTGCCCTAAAGCCTGCCAAAGCTCAAAAACCATCTGCTCATAAAATGATGTCATCATGATCAACGTGAAAATGCAAGGGCAGCAGATAATAATAATATGAAATACCCCCAAAAACGTAGGAGATGTAAGCATGAAAATAGCTGATAAGATTTCTCCTATAATCAAATCACCTCTACCAAACAACCTCAACCATAAAGTACTTAACTGCTGGTCTGAGACGGCAATCCAACTCATCTGCGTGCCATGAACTGAAGTCCTATGTAAATTGATTGGAAAGTGGACAGTGGTAACATCACTGAAATTTGGCTCACAACTCCATTTCTGTCTCAAAACCTCACTGCTGGAAACTACACCTGGGTCCCAAACCCTGGGATCAATTCCAATCTCATCACTGAAATCGGTAAAGTCTCCATCATCCAACTCGAAGAGTGGATTATCAAAATTCATATCAGCATCCACATCAAATAATGGATTATCAACAAACTGAAGAGTATCCTCAACTCCAAACTCAAACCAACCTCCTGCTGATCCAAACTCCCATTTTTTGATTTCTTGGAGCAATATAATAAATCAAACTCCTCATGAATGCAATCAAGTTCTTCCACTACCTGTTTGATCACAATTGCTTTTTCCCTGTTTTCTTGTTCCCTGTACTATTCAGCAACCAAAATCTGATTTTCTGCTTTTAGGAGAGACATTTGTACATTCTTCAAGGAATTCTTAGTTGCACTAAGCTCAAATGTAAGCTCATCTACCTTAGCCTTAGTTTCCTTGTACAAAATTAAAGCCTCATTTGCAATCTTGGTAGCCATATCTCTGTCATGGATCATGTGTAGGTAGGCTGATTTCACTTCCTCCACAGTGCTCTTAACCTTATGCAAATCAGCAAGGGAAATTATCTGCTCACGATGACCCCTTGGTGTGTTTTGAATTAAGTTCTCCACATGCCTATGTGTGCCATCCAGTCTAGATAAAACTTGCACTTCATTTTCAGCTGACACCAAGAATTGAGTTTTCCAATCGTGAGCATGTAAGGATGAACTGCTGTTATGTTGCATGCCAAAACCAGAACTTTCATACTTGTCACTGCAGTGCAATTCTTGGTAGGCACTGCTTCTGCCCATCTAGTGAGATAATTTGTCACTGTTATGATGTTCCATGCACCTGTATATGTATTAGGAGATAGAGACAATAAGTTAACATGGGAGCTAAATTATATTCAAAAACTGAAAATTTTCTGGAATGATGACTTAATATCATTTTGATGTAATAGTATCTTTTTTTTCATTTCTTCAGTAACCTTCTTGGGGTTATTTTTCTTACTTCAGAAATATAATTGCAGTACCATTTATGTTGATTTTCTTTTTATTTGTGAAATACATACAGGCTTGGGATTTCATATTATGATGCAAATGATCACAGACTTTATGTCTTAGAAGCTTGGGAAGATGAATGTGGAGACTTCCCTGTTATAGACCTTGGTATATCTTGCAACAGCATAACAGATTTTACTTAATTTTGGACCTGTTATCTAGAGTTATATTTTAGCTTATAAGTTTCATTCTTCCCCATTGGATTTTTTTAATCACATATCTTTTCTTATTCATCAATTTTTAATCCAAATAAGTAAATCCCTTGACTAAAACCTTCTCAAGTATCTTCAGATTTTCAACATAAAAAATTCCAACCAACCTGATTCCAATTGTATTATTGAGTATAGAATGGAGGCTTATTTAAATATTGGGAACCAACTGAAGCATGGATTTGTGTCTATTCAGTCAAATATCAGACGAGACCACTTGTCATTTATACAAGTACGAAAGTGGATGAATCATTCATACTTGCACTAAAAAAAAATGGTAAGCATATTAAGAGTAGAACAACAATTTAAAATCTGTAATTGTTCACTGACTTCTAACACGTTACTTATATTTCCTATTGTCTTTTATGAGGAACAGAAAAAATTCAAGGTCATGAAGTGAAAATGGTAAAAAGCTCAATATTTAGTTATGAACATGCACGACACAGGTATGGAATCACTTCTTATTTGAATTATCATTGCTGTAGTTAAATGGCCATCAAGATACTTATGCTTAAATTATTGAATTGCTTTTAACATTTACAATAACTACGATGGCATATCAGATGGTAAAATATAAGGCCACCTTCAAGTGGGCTCCATCTTTCACATTGCAAAGTGAAACTTTTAGAGTTGCAATCAAATTTTGCAATGGTTTTCTTAACTACTATATTGTTGTCAACCCATGAGTGTTACTATTAATTCCATGGCCAATACACACACAAGGAGAGACAGAAGTACTTGCATCAAAATATAGCTTGGAATGATGTGCTCTAGGCCCAGAGTATTTTGGTTGTTAATTACCCTATTGATCTTCCCAGGAAAGAAAATGGAATATCGACATCCCCAACCTTCCATCGACCCACAATTGGCACTGTGGATACTTATTATGAGTTATAAAACCTATCTTATTGAGCCCATTAAGTTAGCAATTTTATGGTAAACCTTTGGGATTGAAGTTGGTGTGGTAGGCCAGAGAGTGTTGTTGGGCTTATGAGTCACTTCCTATTGTTACCCCGGTCTTGTGCTGATCAACAACTACCGAAAAAAGGAATTACTACACTGGTCTGTCACTTAGGCCAGTGGAAAGACCTAAGAGCTCACCTAAGGTGTAACAACTCCCTGAAATCCCTCATTTGTTATTGGTCTAGACATGCAAGGAAATTAAGTGCTGCGTGTTATGAGTTAGCTGTGGTTTGGTGAAATGTGCATAACTACTGTGTTTAGATTCATACAATCACACTTATCACAGAAAATATACATCCATCCATTCCTGACATAGACAAGAAGTAAGGAATCATCCATTATATTACTCAGGATTCATTGATTACATCAAAATATACAAATTTCAACCACCCTTTACAAAACAAATTTACAGATTATCTTGTGCAGAGGTGTCTTACTCACATCAGATTTAACTACTTTCTTCCATCTCCAACACTACTACAAATATCCCATCCCTATGCACATGACTTACTATCTTTTCTATAGCTATAGTAATCTGTAATTTCTTCAAAAAACCAGTTAGAAATTATGGAATCAAACTTTAAGCTACTGTGCTACTTGAATTTCCAAACGACAGTGAAACTGGGGAAGAATTAAAGAGCTGCTGCACAGAGAAATTAAGTGCTGAAATGGAAGAGAGGCAACTCAGACACAAACACAAGATTTATCCTGGGAAAACCCCATTAAGGGTGAAAAATCCAGTTTGGTATAGGCACCTGCTCTTCTGCGAGAGTGTATTGCTCAAATAGACAAGTACAGATAAAATTACAACCTTTGTCAAGCTCATTTCACTACTTCAGCTTGTTCTTCTACTTCTTAGTGATACAATTACTTTAATCTCCTCTCCTTTGCTTTGGGCTGTCAACTGCTTCTTACAGAGTGCTGGAAGACTCTAGATGTGTGTACAAAGCCTTCTTGCATGAAATTCAAAGAGATAGGGTTGCCTTTTTGTTTCAAATTCTCTTTATTTTCTATTGGGACAAAACTGCCCTTTTACAACCGGTGGTGGTTATGGTGCATGATGGTTATGAAATTGGTGTGACGGTTTTGAAACCTGTAATGTCCCCTTTGTAGGCGTGAATGATTGGCGAAGACCCTTAGTCTATTTTAATTCTCGTAGACTAATTGGGATTTTGATAAGGGAATAATTAATTAATTAAATTAAGTTGTCTAAAATTATTCTTTTATGGACAACTTGTATTTAATTAATTATTTTAGTGAAGTTGGACATTTTATTATAAAGTGACTTATTTCGGGGTCCAAAAAGTAAATTAAAATTAAAAATCATTGTATGGGGGAAATAAAATATAATTTCTCAAACTTGCTAAAGGGGACTATGAAAGGAGGTTGTGAAGAGATAAATTGATATTCTTGGCATTTCATTTTCTAAAACCCCAGTCGTGGAGATTGAGCATTTTGTTCATCTTTCAGCCCTAAGACGAAAACCCTACGGCGTAGATTGGTTTCGAGGACGAAAACCCTCCTAACCAATTCTTGGTGAGTTCATACAAGGCTCACAGGTGTGCGGAATGTTAAAAGATTTATGGAGATTTGAAAGGAATATCTGAAATATCATTTCCAGATTGGTATTTTGATTTACGGTGGAGCTACACGTTTGAGATTTATCGAAAATCATTTGCAAGCAAATATAAATTGATTTCTAGTATGGAGATGTATGCTGAATACACAAATATTATTATTCCAAATTTTGATAAATTTCATTGTGAAGATTCTTGAATATCATCAGAAAATAATCACAAATAAATATTGCCAAAGAGTGTGGAGGAATTAATATTTTATTGGCCCTAGAAGACTAGCCGTACCATTTAATTTGCATTTAGCAACATACCAAACTTGGGCCCTAGAAGACTAGCCAACCATTTAATTTGCATTGGTGGGATGGGAGGTCGAACACAAAGCAGGTGGCTGCCATTATCTAGTGAGGGCAACAGAGTCTAGATTTTGTAAACTAAAGGGGACATCAATTTAACCCTTGTTTGATACCTCAATGAAGATACCAAGAAGGACTACACCTGGAGGTTTCACACATATGCTAGGCTCTATGCATACAAACAAGCATGTATATGAAATTGCAGAACATCTAATTGGACATACCTTAACAATTCATGAACAAACCCATAAATCCCTTGTATTATCTTGATAATACGCCTTACAAAAGATTTACAAGGACTTTATAGTCTTCCATATGACAAACTAGTCAAGAATAACACTCGAACCAACAAATGTGATTAAGGAGATTTGCAAAATCACCAAAAATTTACACAATGTCCACGGAGACATTCAAAAAATGTTGAATTTGCACATTTAAATCATTCCTTTCAAATTACAATGTTCTATCATGGCCTTTGGGACAAAACCCAACAAATTACAATCAAAATGCCTTAGAATCCATCGCTAGAAGAAAACCCTAATGGTCTGCAACTTGTTCTTCTTTATCTCTGCTTTGCAACCTTTTTTCCATCTCCCCCGTTTTGAATCAACAAGCTGTCTTGGAGAAGAAACCTTGGTTGTTTGCAAGTGCAATGGCCACCCATGCTCGCTCATGTCACCTTCACATGGCTCACACCTGAAAACATGCCCATCAAATCATTGATCCATGCCTTTGTACATAAATCGCGTCACATAGGGGTCCACTAGTGTTAGGAGGTGTGTGAAAGGCATCATCCTTTTTATCAAGTCCATTGGAGGCCATTAATGACGGTCTTGGATCGTGCAAGGGAGTTGTTGAGGTGGGTGAGCTTTTTGAAGAATTGTGGGAATTCGACGTGGAACCAAATATGGGAAGGGGAGGTTACTAGATGAAGTTAGCAACCTTGTGGAGAAGTATTGCAGAACTGAAGTTGGGAACACGATATTTGGAAGCAAGGGAAATGTGTGAAAGAAAATTGGAAGTCCATCGGGTTTCCGCAAAGGAAGAAAATGAGTGATTTGATGATACAAGGAAATGTGGCGTTTGGTTGTGTATCGGACAACAAAAAGGGATTTGGGGTGAAAGGAAGATATCTTGAAGTCCATGGAAAGGCAACAAATAGGAGGGAATGGAAGATAAGAAGGTGCGGGAAAAGCATGTAGTACTGAAGGTAGGAAGTGGATGTGTCGAATGGAAGAAGTCCGGAAGTGCAGTAATATCTCAAAAAATGGGTTGGAAGGAATGTGGAGAAGCAAGGAAGGACCGGAGGTAGAAATGTTCGGTACATTAAGGAATTTTTGCAAGAGAGAAAGGAAGATAAAATGAAGAATTGCGGGAAAGGAGTGGAGGACAGGAGGACGGGATGGAAGGGAAATGGAAGGAAAGTGGAAGTGGTCCAAAAGAACTCCGCAATTCCACAAAGTAGAGGGAAACGGGAACAAGGAAGGGAACGAAGGAATAAAGGATTTGTCAGAATGTGGAAGGGGATTGGAGGACAGGATATTGGAGCTCGAAAATGGAAGTCTGATAGTCCAATGGGATTTCGCAAATGGAAAAAATGGGTGGAGTGAAAAGGACAAAGGGCTCGATAAGGTTTTTGTAGAACCTTATGCAGAAAATGAGGTGGAGATTGGATGGGAGATGAAGGGGGAATGCTTGGAAGTCCATCAAGTTTCTGTAAAATGGGAAGATGAAGGGAAATGAAAGGAATGAAGGGCCCAATAAACTTGCGGGGATTTCATGTGGGACCGAAGGTCAGGACCAGATGGGAGGCAAAAATGAAATTTCCAGTAGTCCTCGGAAAGTTTGCAATTCCTTAGAAACACTAGAAAAAGACTTAAACTCGCCTTAGAACTTTTCGGACTTTTTGGAACTTCCAACATATTATAAGAACATGGGGAAGGCAATGCACAACTCCAAGATAAAATTGACCAAGGGAAGACCCATTAAAGGAAATCTCAGATCGGTTATCAGTAGTGGCTAAGACACTTCTAAGACAACAAAGAGGCACTATAAATGGGAAAATTTCACATTTTGGGCAGGTGCCAACATGATGGATGAGGTCAAAGAGTATGCTAACGAAAAGTGGGTCTTTGCCCCACACTTTTCATATGGGGGAGGGTAAGTATTACATAATTTAAAGAGGCCACTACAATTTTTCCTACTCACATGTTATGTGCTCCATGGGGTTTTAGTAAAAAAGGGAATTTTGTTAAAATCCAAGTGTAGTGAAAAATTCACTACAATATGATAAATGGGTTTCCAGTGATCCCCAATGTTAAACAAACTCAATGAAAAGGATATTCATAGAAGATAACAAAATATGTAAAAGGCCACCAAGCAAACGAAAGCTTTAAATGAATTCCCAAATAAGTGGGAGAGAGACAATGGTAGAAACGTTAAGAAGAATGATGATTACCTATTCTCTATAAAAAACTAATGTAAAATAGAAATTAATGATAAAATAGAAATTAATGATAAAATAGAAATTAATGATAAGAGTGTAGTATCTTATTCTAGTTGCAATGTTCGTGGTATGTATGCACAATCTCATCCCAGAGGCCCACTCATTAATTTATTTATGGCAGGAGGGCTAGAGTAGGATGTATTGTGAGTAAGATTATCATCTCTCTTTTATAAGTATTTTGTTTGTGGTGTAGTGTTTTAAAAATGAGTAGGGAATTCCATTGTTAATTTTTATATTGAATGAAAGTGTTCGATGAACCATGGAATCTTTAGATAAACAATGAAACCTGTCTTAAATCTTTAGTAGATAGAGCATCCAAAGATGAAATGCTCCTTCAACTTTGTGTTATACACAATAACATTGGTGACTGAAATTGGTAGATGGTATTTAGTCTCCACATGAAGCGGGCTAGGGAACCTCAAAATTGGCCTTGAGCAAATCTCAATCCATAGAGTAGGTAGAACTATATGTATACATGTATGTATGGAAATAACAATGATAAAAAGTATGTACATATCATAGAGCTCTCTTCGCACGACTTTGTACTCTATTCTATCAAAAGAATTACTAGTATTATAGATAGTCAGGGAAAATTTCCTTTCCAAAGCTTTATGTTAATAAAAGGTTTCATTTTTCTCCTTTTGAAATAATGCTCAAAGCCTCTTGGCCACATTGTATTGCATTCTTATTTTTCCTCAAGAGTTTGTAAATATTTTTGAATAGGACAAGTTAGCACCTTTATTATACTTTTCAATTCAAATACATTTGCTATAAGTTACATAATTTGAAAGTTAGCATCTTCAATGGTTTTTTAATTTTCGCATTAATTCTTGTTCTAGATTGATGTACCTTCAAGTTGTTGGAATGGATGAAGACTTAAATGATAAGGAGAGAATTTATTTTGTAAGTTATTCTCTGATTTTTTTCTTTCTATGATTTACTTTTGATCAATTGTACTTACTAAAATGCTGATATGTTTTTCAAAGAAAAGATTACTATCCTTGTTTTTAACTCTTACTAAATAAAGAGAGTTAAGAAAACGATTTCTATTGGAAATATAAACAATTTCAGGTCCTTTAGCCTCTGAAAATCCATGTGTGAAGCCCCCAAAATCAGATTTCTTCTATTACTTCTTAAATTTAAGATTGCTATTGCCAAAACTTTTAAAGGTTACTATAATCAATTCTCCAATAAACATCAAGTCATCCCAGCTCTGGTTCAAGGAAGTCTCGTTGTCTCTCCTTGTTATTGTCAACAAAATATTCATGCTTTCAAGGTTTACACAATAGCATTGCAACCTATCACTTGAATGTGAAATGTTCAAGTTGTAATATCCCGGATGGAATATTATCTAAATTTAATCAATAAACAAGTATGCACTCATGTCCCAACTGAGAATTTTGCAACACACTTACAAATTTTTATCAAATAAGTCCACAGACATTTCGTCAAACACTTTGCATACAATCAAATATGAGTAATTTTTGACTGTTAATAAATATAACAGCTATAGCATCAATTATAGATCATATTCCTATCATAAAATCATGCCATTACTCATAGATTTTGTGTAGGCATTTTGTCAAACAGTTTGCAAGCTTTCTACATAACTGGAAATGTTTGCAATGAATAATAGGAATTGCTGTTCAAAAAATCAGAAGTACATATAGTGAAGAAATTCTGATTCCTGACCTCACAGTGAACTGGGAATACTTGCAGCAAGTTCTGGATTGATGTAGGAGTATGGACAGCAATATAAACTCTTGTATAATGTTGAAGTCTTCTTCCAATATCAATAGAGACTGCAGATATATCCAAATGATGGCATGTAGCTGAAGCTGATCATGTTTGCAAATGGTATTTAAGATATCTAAGCTAGTAGCATCCGCATTGCAGTATGTAAAATATTACTTTAGGTAGATGTTTTTATTGTGTTTGAAAAAAGTATTTTTATCCTTTGCAAATATTGAATGAGACATTTCATATTAAACCAAAAATATAATATTCATACTATATAATTAGAGTTTAATAGAAGAATGATATCTAATAATGTATACATTACATAAACTTATTGTGCTTCCAAAGATTTGAGTCTTTCTTCCTCAACTCTCCTTTTGGTGAGTTGCTTCCCTGTTTTCATTTTATCATAACAATCGTATGAAAATGGTAGTGAGATTTTGAGTCCATCCAAGGATTTAACACGTGAAATAGCAACAAATGTTAATCCTGTTCTTTCTTTTGGTCCTATATCAATTGTTGCCTTGGAAAGAGTCAATCCTTGTGATTTGTGGATTGTTAGTGCCCAAGCTAATCGTAATGACAATTGATGTGTACCTCCCTTATGTATTGGTGCAATTGGAATTATATTTGGAGATGCATCTTCATATGTCATTTGAGTAATTATCAAATTCAACCATGACATATGTTGGTGGATCTAGTGGGGCACTTCCAGGTTTGTATATGATATTTCGAATGTATCCTAAAGCTCCATTTACAAGGCCTGCTTCTATCCATAAATTAGATGTTAACATGACTCTTGCATCCTTCACAATTAATAATTCAACATCTAATTCACCATTTTGACCTCCTGCTGGATTAGTACGACCTTCTTTAGTTGCAATGCTACGGGCAATCGGTCTTCTTAATGAATATAATTTTTTCCTGTTATGGTTATGTACATTATCATTTGTTGCAAATAGATGGATATTGTTATCAAACTCTTCCCGAACTGTTTGATGTAATGAAACATCTATCCTTGTCATCAATAATTTCCAGTCATCGATTGTTGGATGCACATCTCTAATATTTGTAAGTAGTTGGCGAAACCTTTGTTGATCCTCACCTTCACCTTCTTGTCTGAATACCTTATACAAAGTAACAACTATCTTAAATTCCTCCTGTTGTCATGTGAAATTGCACCCTGCTTGGAGCCTATCCAAGCATTCCAATGACATAATGGGACTGATTTCAAGGTGTGGGACCTTGTAGATGAGATCAGACCTCTAGAGAAGGCTAGTTCCTCTTTCTGGACTTAAGGTCCAGAGAATTCAACTAAACCTATGCTAATGATCACCAGGGAAAAGGGGGAGGAGTACAGAAAGGGAAACGGTGATACACCAAGATTTAGGGTGTTTGAATGCAATTGACATAACATAGTAATGATCTCAAACGCTGAAGGGAAATCACACAGACTCATGATGATTCAAACAAAGGTTAAGGCAGAGTGATGAAAGTATGAATGTGATCGTTTTATCCACAATACACAGCTTACATCTATCAAATAAACACAGTGCAAGAACAATGAGAGAGGCAAGATTCAATTTATATTGATCATAGAGGCTAAATAGCCATTACAAAGGGAGAAACATTCATTATAGTCATGAAATAGACACAAAATGATAGACTCTCCTTCATTGTTGAACTGGTGCAGAGACATGAAAGGCTCAACGAAAGAGCATAGTCCATCAAATCCGCCCAATTCTGGAGAAAACCACAAGGTCCGAACCTACAAAGAACTTTCTGCCTCTGGAAGTGATCCAGCGCAACCAACCAACAGAAATACATCTTTTTTACATGCATATATAGCTTTTACAAATCATTGTAGCAACCATGGAAGAGGGAAATAATGGTCAACAAGAAAGAACTATCGCCCATGCTGCAATAAATTCGTCCTATGGGCCTGTCAGAAGATATTTCTGTAAAGGAATGTTTGGATACATTTGTTTTGTCTTTGACATAAATGCGGAAAATATCTTCTCTAACATAGCTGAGAAACAAATAGCTGCGTTGAAAATTTTGCATCTGATCTCCCACCTGCAACAATAAATGCTCAACAACAAACTCTAGCTAGAGCTAAAAGCTTGACCTTCGATTCTGGCCTGTATCTTGCCTTATCGGTAAAATTTCTTCCTTGTGAACCATGGCCGACCTTTGATTCTGGCCTGTTTTTCCCTCTCCTTTGACAACCGAAGAAGCTGTCGGAGATTAGGCCTCGGGCCTTTAGCCTTCCGTCTTCCAAGAGAGAAGGAAGAAGAAAGGAGAAAACCCCGCACCCGAGCTCCGCTATACAAAAGAAGATCACAATATCGGTAGACTTTGGGATTCCCGCCTTACGCCTTCCCAGAGAAGGAAGAAGAAAGAAAGTCCGAGGCCCGAAAGTATAAAGACTTAGCCATTTTTTGAAAGTTTTGTTGAAGTTCGGGCCTTGGGCCTTCCGTCTTCTACTTTCCATGAGAAGGAAGAAGGAGGAAGGTCCGATCCCCGATGTTCGAAACACTTAGAATTATTTGAAATGGCAAAAGTGAATTTGGATGACGTTACTGCCACTTGGCAGCTTTCCGCTGTTCCACGGCTATAGATAAAGCTTCGCTGAAATGCTCTGCAAAATGGCGGAAAAGGTCACAAAGTAGACCACGTGGCATCCATCGGGTCGCTTGGATGATTAATTGTTGAACCTTTGCCACGTGTCCTCTTTCCGTGGTTCCGCAAGCCTGCTGTGGGCCCACCCAAAAGGCTCTGCAGAGTGGCGGAATGCCTTAGAAAATTTAACACCTGTCGGGGGTCGGGCTTCAGGCCTTCCATCTTCCAAAAGAAAAGGAAGAGGGAAGAGGAAAAGTCCGAAGTCCGATACTCCGAAAATGCTAAAGCTATTTGGAATGTTTTTCCTTGCATTTCTAAAGGTGAAAACACTTAGAGATTTCATGGATTTGGGTTATTTGGTTGGGAAGCAAAATAAGACAACACCTCCCATAATAATTTTGCATGTACATTATTATTGTAAGGTGGTTTGTCACTAACAGGAAGTAGTTGTCCCAAATCTCCTACCAAAATGATTGATCTTCCTCCAAAACTGAAATAACCCACCCCCTTATGAGTTTAATAGTTTGCCAATATGGGTTTGGTTTCTTTCACCGTTTGAAGAGTTTTCTGTGGTTAAGTTGATCCCTGCTTGCGTTTTGGTGTTGGGTCCGTAACATAACATAGCATGCATACAAATATTTTGTAAATACAATAAAAATGGAAATACCCACAAAGTCTATTTCATTTATAATGCATTATGAAGCATATCTAAACTACACCCATATGACGGAATGTCAAAAATATCAGAAAACCAACATACCCATTTTGCTGATGAAGAAATACAAGGCTGAAAATGTCTGTAACAGCAATACTGGGTGCCCAAACACTCTACAAATCATCAATGCTCAATATATGTCCGCTGATACAGTATTACAGTCATTAAAGGACTCACAGCCCACAATGAACAAGAAATGAGGCTAAGATGCATGTACTGGATCTCCTGGAGATACCCATGACCTCCCCAGTGAAGTACGGCCTGCCTGGAATGCTGGAGTAGTGAGTAGTACTTCCCAATACCCTCTAAACACTGCTGCAATACCTCTGTCCCATCTGCACTACCTCAATGCCAAAATAGAGGAAGAAAGATAGCCCTAATCGTCCACCAAAATACTATGACAACTGCTGATTGGTACGACCACCAAAAGGAGATATAAGCACTTCAAAACTCTTCTAAATTGTAGTCCAACATTTGCATTGTGATCTCTAATACTCTTCTGTAATTATGGTGGCAAACCTCGGATGATCCTCTCGATGTAAACACCTCCGCGACAAAGCCCAAAGTCTCCAAACTGTATGAAATGAATCACAAGTACAGCCATTGAGTATGACTGCTCCCAAGCACCCTTAGATGATTTTGCACATCTGCGGAATGTTGCTACTGATGGTGGTTTTCGTCACCAAAAGCCAAACTGGTTTCTTCAAACCCTCACACATTTGCAGAGCAAAAAGCAATAGAAAATAATATGTCGTGAATGAATGAATTGCTTTTCATTTTACCTTTTATATTTCTCCGTTGAGGGTCGATCCATATGAGAGGGAAAATATTTCATTTAAAATAACTTTATTATTTCTCCCTTAGGAGCGCAAGTCCTTGGTAACTTATTTTTGCTTTTATTTCAGTTTTCCCAAAGTCACCACTTAAATATAATAAAGTCCAATATTAATTTTATAATATCAACTTACGGACTTTAATATGAGAGGCCCAACGGACTCTGAATCATATGCGTTATGGACCATTGGAAAGGTCTCGACGAGATGCTCTGCCTCCAATATTGAATTTTTAAAAATAGAAGAAACCCTAACTTACTAAAAATAGTAAGTTCTCCGAAACCAACCATCTGAACTTCTAGAGTTCCCTAACCAACTTGGTTAGCCTATGGGAACCATGTATAGGCTAACACCACTAGGAATGGGGACATTATAGTCCGCCCTCCCCAAGATTGCTTGCCTCAAGCAATCTTAGATCTGGATGCATCAAAATCTGCTCGCTC
This sequence comes from Cunninghamia lanceolata, assembly GCA_027924645.1. Lineage (NCBI taxonomy): Eukaryota > Viridiplantae > Streptophyta > Pinopsida > Cupressales > Cupressaceae > Cunninghamia > Cunninghamia lanceolata. The sequence continues at coordinate 7,277,525 of BSBN01000354.1, read as the reverse complement.
TCCCAAGTAGCATCCTCATTCGGCAGGTTCTTCCATTTCACTAGATATTCCCTGATGACCCTCTTCCTCAATGTACGCTTCCTGGTGTCAATGATGGCCTCGGGTACCAAAACCATTTTCCCCTCTTCATCAAGAGGTGGCAACTCTACAGAAGGAACCACATTGTGCCCCAATGCCTTTTTGAGGCGAGACACATGGAAGACGTTGTGCACCTTGCTATCTGTCGGCAACTCCAACTCATAAGCTACCTCTCCAACCCTCCTGGAGATCCTGAATGGTCCATAATACCTTGGATTAAGCTTTTCTGCACCACTCTTCTTGAGAGTGGACTGTCTGTAAGGCTACAACATAAGATACACCATATCACCTACCTCAAAAGAATGCTCAACCCTGTGCTGATCTGCATACTACTTCTACTTGTTTTGCGCCTTCTGAATGTTCTCTTTCAAAGACCTCATGATGTCCTGGCTCTCCTGCAAGAGGTCTCTAGCCTTAGGTACTTTGTTGTCTCCAAATAACAAATCCAAGAAGCTTGGAGCCTCGTACCCATAAAGTGCCATAAATGGTGTCATCTAAATTGACATATGGTAAGTGGTATTATAACAATATTCGCTCAAATGAAGCCACTTCACCCATGCCTTTTGCTGCCCTGCTATGTAATTTCTGAGGTACCCTTCCACCCACTTGTTGACTATCTCCGTCTATCCATCCGTCTGGGGGTGGTAACTAGTACTGGGTGTGAGCTCTGTCCCACTCAACCTGAAGAGCTCCTGCCAAAAATTAGTCAGGAACCTGCTGTCCCTGTTGCTCACTATACTCCGTGGCAACCCATGAAGTCGGAATACCTCCCTAAAGAACAATTCAACAACCTGAGCTGCTGTGTAGGTGGCTGAGATAGCAAAGAAGTGTGCAAACTTGGTTAACCTGTCAACCACCAGATAAATGCAGTCCCTGCCCTGGGCTTTGGGCAATCCTGTAATGAAATCCATCGAGATGCATTCCCACTTCCTCTCGGGGATGGGCAAGGGCCGCAATAAACCCCCTGGGAAGGAGTGCTCATGCTTGTTTTGTTGACACATTGGGCACTCCCTCACATACTTCTGAACTTCATCCTTGAGGCCTTTCCAAGTAAACCTCTCTTTAACTTGCCTGTATGTTTTGTAGAACCCTGGATGTGCCGCCATAGACAAGTCATGGAAAGCTCTCAAGATCTTCTGCTTCATAGCAGAAACTAGCACCAAAAAAATCCTCCCCTTGTAAATGATCAAGTCATTTACAATAGTGTACCTGTCATCACGAATGGTGCCATCAATAACCCCAGAAGCTGACTTATCCTTTGCATATTCTGCAGTGATGATATCTCTCCAGTCCTCTGCAATCTCCCCTAAAGCACACAAGTGTGGTCTCTTGGATAAAGTGTCAGCAACTATATTTTTCTTCTCCTTGACAAAGACAATGTTAAAGTCATACGCCTGTAGTTTACTGACCCACTTCTGCTGCCGATCATTTAGGTCCTTCTGACTAAGGAAATGCTTCAGGCTATTATGATCAGATTTAACAACAAATTTTCCCCCAACCAGATACTGCCTGAACTTAGCCAATGCATGCATGATGGCTAACATCTCCTTATCGTAAATGCTATAACTCCTCTCAGGATCTCTTAGCTTCTGACTCTCGAAAGCAATGGGGTGCTTGTCCTGCATCAACACTGCCCCTATGCCTTCCCCCGAGGCATCACACTGAAGCTCAAATGGCTTCGAAAAATCAAGAATCACCAAAAATGGACAAGTGCTCATCACCTCCTTAAAATTGTCAAAACATTGCTGAGCATTATCTGACCATTCAAAAGCACCCTTCCGAGTCAAATCTGTAAGGGGGGCAACTTTTTGAGAAAATCCCTTCACAAATCGGTGGTAGAACCCACAGAGGCCAAAGAATCCCTTGAGCTGAGAGAGATTCTTAGGTGGCGGCCAGTCTACTATAGCTTGGATCTTCTCCGGATCCACACAAACACCCTTTGCACTGATGATATGTCCCAGGTATAGTAACTCTGTCATGCCAAACTCGCACTTAGACATTTTGGCATATAGGGACTCCTGCTCAAATGATGTGTCTTTTCTTTGCAAATCTAATCCAAACTTATGTACTATCCTTTCTTCACAAATCTGATCACAACTCAAGCAATAACCTTCTTTCACAATTGTGATTACAATCATGCACAACTTTTTTTCACAAGATTGATTATAAATATGGCAATATCTTCTTTCAAAATCTGATCACAAATATGGCTATGTCTTCCTTAAAATTTCTGCTTTCTAATAATGTATCATTTGTTCTTCCCTTCACAACATTAACAGTCTCTTCATATATGCTGATATAAATCTGAACTGCTCTTCATATTCTCCTCTTTAAATCTGCTTGAGTACTTAAATGATTTTTCTTATTTTCCCATGCAAAAATTCTCCACATCTTCCTTATATATGCTTATGTTTCTTGTGAATGGAGGTGACTTCTCTTTAGAGACAACCATTTACAAAAGATGCAACTCATTATTAAATACATACCTTTTCATATGATAATTGCCTTTATGATTATTACTATCTTCTAAAAACAGATCGCTGCTCTTATCTTTATTTAATTGCTGCATATTTATCTATTTTAATCGCATCTCCTACTCATTATGAATCGCACCACTTTCATTTAACTAATACCTTTGTCTTATTATTAAATACCACTCAACTTGTCATTTTTTGTCTTATTCATAAATCGTTGGGTTTTGTAATCACTATTCTCTTTGAATTTAGTATCAAATCACATCTTTTAATAATATGTGATTGTCTTCTTTTATAAGTCAGCACAATCACTGACTTTGTCTTATATCCAAATTCCATTCGTTCTACCAAGGGTCACCTCCCTTTATGAATCGGTCCCTTAGCTTATTCTTAATTTTTTCTTTTCTTTCTTTAAATATATCTATTTATATATAATATTTAATTATATTTATATTTATATAATAATATTTAAATTTTCAATATATATATATATATATATATATATTTATAATTGCATTCATATTTATTATAAATATAATATATCTTAAAATATTATATTTCAATTATATTGAAATAATAATATTACTTCTTAAATATATGATTATTTAATTTGACTTCATTGTATGATGTTTAAATCTTTAATTTAAACAATGCCTTAATATCGGGACATGATAGCCCTCCCCATCAAGATTGCTTGTCCTCAAGCAATCATGAGTTCTTTCAGTACCTTGCACTTTAACGTCTCCCTTTGGACGTGTTGAGACGTAGTCGTGTTTGATCCAGAATGAGTATTATTATGAACATGCTTAAATGAAGCGTAAGTGATTGTGACTTCATGAAAGAGAATTTGTGATCAAAAGAGCATTTGTTCGATGTTTTGAATAATAATGATGGGATGCAAGTATCATAGATTAAGAAGATTTGAGAGTATTGAGATTCTTTGATTACGAGATTCGGTCTTGTACTTGTCATCTTGTAGTTTTACCTTGTGATGTGTTATTGATCTCAAAATTGCAAAGAGTTATGTTCTTGAGGCGTAATTGATTATATGATGTCATGGACAGAAAATTTATGATTAAAGAAGATTTGGTAAGCTCTTGTTTGAATAGTGATGTGATTGATGAAATATAAGTGTTATAGATGATTATGAAGAATGATCCTGGGAATTTGTGGGTTATGGGCCCATAATATAATTATTGGTTTTATGTTACTTAAATCAAGAGAAGAATTCAAAAGAGATTCTTGGAAGAAATGAATTTGGTTCATGGGTTTTGTGATTAATGAAATTAACTTTTTATTTTCTCTACTTCCCTAATGTCCCTTGTAGGATATATTGATTTCTTCACCTGCACACAAGAATAACTCTTGAAAGGGACATTAGCAATATTAAAGATCAATAAATTAGTAATGAAATCAATACATCATAACATAATTAATGATATAACATAAATAATATTTAATTTCAACATATAGTTATCCATACCTCAAGTCGATCCTTCGATGCTTGCAAGCTAGAGTGTGATGGAGGGCACACTTCCTACCTATCACATCTTGACGAGAGCATGATGGAGGTCATTCTTCCTACCTATCATGTCTTGTTGAGGTATGATGGAGGGCATTCTTCCTACCTATCATCCCCTTAACATAATTAAATAAGAGCATGATGGAGGGCATTCTTCCTACCTATCATGTCTTAATGAGGGTATGATGGAGGGCATTCTTCCTACCAATCATCCCTTTAACATAATTTGACAAGAGCATGATGGAGGGCATTCTTCCTACCTATCATGTCTTGATGAGGTATGATGGAGGGCATTCTTCCTACCTATCATCCCCTTAACATAATTAAATAAGAGCATGATGGAGGGCATTCTTCCTACCTATCATGTCTTGATGAGGTATGATGGAGGGCATTCTTCCTACCTATCATGTCTTTAATATAATTTAATAAGAGCATGATGGAGGGCATTCTTCCTACCTATCATGTCTTAATGAGGGTATGATGGAGGGCATTCTTCCTACCTATCATCCCTTTAATATATTTTGATGAGAGCATGATGGAGGGCATTCTTCCTACCTATCATGTCTCAAACATGGTTTGCTTGTACTCGAGCCATCATGAACATTCTTCTTTACTTTGTTTCCTTTTCTTCTCATCAGGTTCAAAATTTTCCTCCTCGAGAAAGCTTCCATTAAATTCTTTCATAGGATGTTGAATATAGAAGTGATTACACCAATTTCTATTTACATAATAAAATTGAAGTAGACAACCAATTAGCTTAAAAATGCAAGCAACCAGCTCAAGCAAGTAGGCAAGTAGCTCAAGTAGACAAGCAAGTAGCTCAAGTAGGCAAGGAAGTAGCTCAAGCAAGTAGGCAAGTAGCTCAAGCAGACAAGTAGCTCAAGCAAGTAGACAAGTAGCTCAAGTAGACAAGCAAGTAGCTCAAGCAAGTAGACAAGTAGCTCAAGTAGACAAGCAAGTAGCTCAAGCAAGTAGGCAAGTAGCTCAAGTAGACAAGAAAGTAGCTCAAGCAAGTAGGCAAGTAGCTCAAGTAGACAAGCAAGTAGCTCAAGCAAGTAGGCAAGTAGCTCAAGCACGCAAGCAATTAGCTCAAAGTCATAGAGTATACACTCGAATACAAATACAAGTCATAGAGTATACACTCAAGTGCATATAAGTCAATTATCATTCACAGGATGGCAGGTCGATAGCTCTGATACCGACACTAATTTTTTTTTCTAAATTATCAATTTCCAAGTAAACAAAGGTTTAGAGAGTACCTTGACTTGATTTAACTCCTCCAAATTCTTCAATGGATGATATTATTCTCCCTTCCTCACAAATCTAATTATAACTTCTGATCTCAAATGATGTGTTTGTTCTTTACAAATCTGATCCAAACTTATGTACTATCCTTTCTACACAAATCTGATCACAACTCAAGCAATAACCTTCTTTCACAATTCTGATTACAATCATGCACAACTTCGTTTCACAAGACTGATTATAAATATGGCAATATCTTCCTTCAAAATCTGATCACAAATATGGCTATGTCTTCCTTAAAATTTCTGCTTTCTAATAATGTATCATTTGTTCTTCCTTTCACAACATTAACGGTCTCTTCATATATGCTGATATAAATCTGAATTGCTCTTCATATTCTCCTCTTTAAATCTTCTTGAGTACTTAAATGATTTTTCTTATTTTCCCATGCAAAAATTCTCCACATCTTCCTTATATATGCTTATGTTTCTTGTGAATGGAGGTGACTTCTCTTTAGAAACATAACCATTTACAAAAGATGCAACTTATTATTAAATACATACCTTTTCATATGATAATTGCCTTTATGATTATTCTATCTTCTAAAAACAGATCGCTGCTCTTATCTTTATTTAATCGCTGCATATTTATCTATTTTGATCGCATCTCCTACTCATTATGAATCGCACCACTCTCATTTAAATAAGACCTTTGTCTTGTTATTAAATACCACTCAACTTGTCCTTTTTTGTCTTATTCATAAATCGTTGGTTTTTGTAATCACTATCTCTTTGAATTTAGTATCAAATCGCATCTTTTAATAATATGTGATTGTCTTCTTTTATAAGTCAGCATGATCGCTGACTTTGTCTTATATCCAAATTCCATTCGTTCTACCAAGGATCACCTCCCTTTATGAATCGGTCCCTTAGCTTATTCTTAATTTTTTCTTTTCTTTTTTTAAATATATCTATTTATATATAATATTTAATTATATTTATATTTATATAATAATATTTAAATTGTCAATATATATATATATATATATTTATAATTACATTCATATTTATTATAAATATAATATATCTTAAAATATTATATTTCAATTATATTGAAATAATAATATTACTTCTTAAATATATGATTATTTAATTTGACTTCATTATATGATGTTTAAATCTTTAATTTAAACAATGCCTTAATATCGGGACATGACATTCTTTCTTCCTCTCTTTGTGCATCAGCCATTTGTTCACGTCGTTGTCTCATATAATTTCGATGATATTGTCTTCGATATTCTCTTCGTTTTCAAAATTTAATTTTGGACGAGTCATCATATAAAATATATTTATCACGTTTCAAATTAAACTATCACCAACATTTGTAATCAATTCGAAGATGTTTTTGAAATTTAATATATTTATAAAAAAAAATAATGACTACTCTCTCAATCCAATATACATTAATAATACATTATATAATACAAATTATTACAAATAAATATATTATATATTGATAAATAATTTTCAATTTTAATAACTATTGAAAAAATTATTATTATTATTATTATTAATTGTTCTTATTATTTAATTATATTATTATCATAAAAATTATATAATTCTAGAATAATTAAATCATTATAAATTAAAAATATTTAATTTAATTTTAAAATCTAAAAATTTATAGAAAAATAAAAGTAATGAAACAATTTTAAAACTTAAGAGAAAATAAATTGTGGGTAATTTTATAAACCCTAAATTTTATGATTTATTTATTAGATGTGCTTAGTTATTTTTAATTTGATTTAGATTGTATAGAAAGTGAAACCCCTAAAAAAACTAAGGTTTTACTATTTGTAATAAAGTAAATATATGAAGATAATTTATTCGCTACACTTTTGAAAATAATTAATTACTAAGATCTACAATTGTTCTAGAAAAAAACGAAGAGATGTTAAAATAACTTATTTGGATTTTTTTCACTTTGATTTATTCGCTGCACTTTCTTGTATTTATTATCTGCTATCAATTCACAAAACTTTCTTTTATTTATTATTTGCTGCTTTCGGCTCTCAATTTATTTGTTACTTTATAATTTGCAAAGTGATGTATCGATTCAAATGTCTTTTAAATTTATATATTTTTTTATTGTTTTATTTGTTGGCACTTTTTTAATTACTCCTTATTTAATGTGTCGGCTATTTAATTGTTTTTGTTAACATTTTTTTGTTAACACACATCTCACTCCACCCCATGCTGTCACGGTAGGTTACGCTTCTCGGCGTAATAAATATAATTTTAGTGTTTTCATTTGTTTGGCACAATCACTGATGTTTTGGGAGAAGAGTCATTTCATCTTTTAGATTTTCCTTGCAGTTGATTATTTACACACAATTGAACCTGGTATCATTGCTTCTTTGGTCAAACACTAATTCAGTGACTAATTCAATTGAATTATTTGATTTTGTTCATACAATACATTTCTCAACTTACCAGATATTCATTCCAACATAGAGAAGCATTTTAATACTTCTGTAGAGAAGTTCAAAAAAGGCACGTTCTTAATGATGGATATGTTCTCATTTGATCACTTCTTTTATGTTTTCCTTTTATTATATCTTTTTAAACCTTTTTAACTTGTATTTAGTTTTGGTTTGTTTTCAATGCTTCTCTGATTGTGTCATGCATGAGATAAAAAGCTTGAAACTTTGTTGATTGAACTTCTATTTGCCATAGAGAAGGTCTTAACACTAGGCTTTATTTGGAATTTAGTTGAATTCCATGATGAATATTGAAAGCGACATGCAAGTTCGTGCTGCTGGGGGACTTCTTACTATACTACAGCAGGAGATGCTAGTGGATACTATTGAACTGAAAAAATATGACACTGCACCAATAAAAATTGATAGTGTTACAGAGATCTCATTGTATCCACTCAGTATATTTATCTACATTTCAATTTACTTGATACTCAATTCATTGCTACGATGAATGTGCTCTATTATATGGACTTAAAACAATACTTTATTTAGTAAATGAAGCTAGTCAGATGTTGAAATGATAGAAAAAATAAAATCCTTACATCAGCAACAGAAACAAGTTTCTGAAAATTGATGCCCTGGGTTACGATGCTTTACAAATTTTTCAAGTTGATAAACATCCAAGCTGCATGGGTATTGGCAAAGCCAAGGAAGGGTAAGGCCAAAAATGCCAAATAATTGCTTTCTGTTTACAGAGTGAGAACCTGATGCATTGCTTTCCTTTTCACAGGTTTTCTCTATTTGGAGTGTTTAATAAGGTATCCCAAATTTGCAAGCACTTCATTTTACACTTATTACCATCCGACTGTTAAAAATTCATTCCAAATGAATGCATTGGAAAGTCAGTTTCATGGAATGCTTATTATTCCAGTTTTTGATCTTCTATATTTCAGTGTGTCACAGTCATGGGCCGGCGTCTTTTAAGGTAAACTATGAACAATCTACATTGTATTGTTCACATTTGTGATTTATGTTGCTAGTGAACAATCCAACTTCTCATGTAAATAACAAATATTCTGTTCAGTTTCCAGGAGTTGGTTCTTAGGTCATATACTAGTTGGAATTTTTTACTGTATCATATGATTATTGTAATTAACTAATGCTTTCTTCGCTGTACAGGATTTGGTTTCTGAGGCCTATACTAAATCTGAATATTTTGAATGACCGTCTAAATACTGTATCCGCAATTTCTGCTCTCATATTTTTGTCTAAGATAAGTTCACCGAATTTGAGTAAAACATCCTTGTGTTTTTAACTTGAGAGATATCACTATTCTTTGGATGTGATGAAATGATGACGACTCTGCGTAACAGTTTGAAGTCTGTGAAAGATATTCCATGTTTACTCAAGGTGCCTACTTAACATTCACTTAATAACTCAAGGCTTCATGACTTTGCTACAAGATGAGGCTTTTCCATATTACTGACCATCTTATAGTCATTTCATGTATCAAATAATAATTTTATTGTGGTAGTGGAGGTTGCTTTCAAGATTATGTTCATAATAGCATCCATGTTCACCAATTATGTATGAGTGTTATGCTCTCTGCATATATCTACTGCATGTGTTACTATTTGTTGCATCATGAGATGCATGACACTCTATATATACAAGGTCACCTATTGAGAGGGACTGTGAGTGGAATTATTATCAAATGGAATCCATACCTCAAGTCCAAAGGCAGTGGGAAGATTTAGGTTCTCTATATAACTGCTCTTTTTAGAGGGAACATTGGAGGGATGTCCTAATCCCTATCTACTTAAGAAATTCATAATATGGTTGTGTAAAGTTTATGATGAAGGAATGTAGGAATGTTGACTTTCATAAAGTGGATTATATTTATTACCTTTGATTAGATGCAATTATATTTTTGGATAGAACTTTTTATCCATAGTTAGAATTTGGAATTATTATCTTCTTACTAACAAAACTGGGTATGTTGTCTTTTAGAAATTTAGCTGCCCAAGTTCTATATCAACATCTGATGATTGGACAACTCTATCAAAGGTACCAATTACCATCACATCCCTTCCAAGTTTTCATGCATTGGTTGTTTTTTCATTTGTTTGCATGTGAGAGAGATAGGTGGAAGGAGGCAAGGATGGCCTTTAAATAATGCTTTGGTGGCAAGAAAAGTAAGTTGGATAAATTATTAGCAAAAAGGATAAGTTAAAAAAATACTTAAAAGTATATAAGAAAATGGACTATAAACTCAAAATTAGTAGGGTTTCTATAAGTGAAGGTGTTAACCAAAAAATGTATTGGAGATATCATACACATCATATCCATGGAAACCAATAAAATTTTTAAAGGGATCTTTTAAGTCATAACTACCATTTGCATCCCTTGGTCTTGAATCATCACAAAATTGGGATCTTTGTACACATGATTTTGTCCATTGTGATAGATTCAATAATCTATTACAAGGCCTTGTTTTGAAATATTGGGAAAGTATTTCTAACTTAGTTACCTCTCCAATATAGGCCTCTAATTGGCAAGTATAGGATGTGTCCCTTGCCCCAAATGACCTCATCCCCATAGGGGATGTTTTGGGGACGCGGGGATGTAATATGCATTGTCCTGGTAGGGTTTTATGCCAATGTTTTTTTTGTTTTTGTTTTGGTTTCCACTACTGATTGGTGTTTAGGGTTTGTTTGTGTTTTGCATGTGTTTGTTTTGCAATGTAACAATGAAATATATTGCATACAACAATAACCCAAAAAAACTATAATAGATATGAGCAAAATAACAATGACCCAGTTCATAAAATCACTCAAAATAAATTATAGAGGCATACCCATTTGCATTTCTTCAACTTGATACTTCTGTTGTACATGGACCAGCAACATGAACTCTTGGAAATCACTCTGGATCATCTAACAACAAGTGTTCTCTAACAAACATTGAATAGCATTGTGATTTAAGGACCTAGGCGGCCATTTTACATTAAATAGTGTGCCTAAATGATAGGCGTTGAGTCCCTCAAAGACCCACGACCCTGTGCATGAAGGTACGACCTGGCTGGAAGCCATAACAACAACAAATCACATAAAAAACTCTGCAATCTGTCCAAGTAATCTTTGCAACCTTGCTCTCATATACCCACGCCTAGGATGGAAGACAAAAATCAGATTTAAATTACTCTAAACTGCCCTTGTGTGTGGTACGACCTGTCAAGGCAAGGTACGACCTACAAGGAATAACACAGCCACCAAAATCTCCCTCAAATCAGCTCAAATCTGTGACCAAGATGTTGTTCCCGACTGTTCATGAAATCTGCATAAAGATGTGTGCAATGTCTCCTCAAATCTTCATCAAAATGCATCAAACTAAGCTCATTGCGAAGCCCCTGGATAGGACTCCTTGCAAACTCTCTTGATGTTGTCTCTCAAACTTGAAGAGAGCGATTCAACCTCAAGCTTTTACGACAATGTAATTTTTTGCAAAGTGAATGGATGCAAATGAATTCTCATTCCTTTCTTTTTTTTCCTTCACCCTCAACGCCCAAAGGAGGAGTATTTTATTATTTTGTTTTATTTATTTTGAGTCCCATGTCTCCTCATGGAGCACCCAACTCCTAGCACACAAGTTTAAGTCATAACTTATATCTCCCAAAGTTAAGTCACCTTTATAACATAAGTGACTTAGGCTATTTAACTATGGTAAATTAAATATTTAATTTAATTTACATTTCAACCATTTGTTCCCTAGCCATCTCGAAAACCAAATGTAATGTGCTAAGTGCTCCAACTGGCAGTGGCGAAAAATAGAAAGTCGGGTCAACACCACCTGTGATCCTCCTGCCTGACTTACTATAAATAGTAAGTCCTAGTAAATGACCCCAAATAGGCTCCCTAACCAACTCCATTAGCCTACGAGAACCTTGGAATAGGTTAATCACCTCATTTGTCTGTCTGGGCTAAGAAGGGGACATTATAGTCCGCCCTTCCCAAAATTGCTTGTCCTCAAGCAATCTCAGCTCAAGATGCTGCAATATCTGCTCACTCTCCCACGTTGCATCCTCAACTGGCAAGTTCTTCCATTTCACTAGGTATTCTTTGATGATCCTTTTTCTGAGATTCCTCTCTCAAGTATCAATGATGGCTTCTGGAACTAGGATTAGCTTCCCCTCCTCATCCAATGGCGGAAGCTCAACTGAAGGAACAACATTATGTCCAAGTGCTTTTCTTAAGCCTGGAAACATGAAACACATTGTGTACTCGACTATCTGCTGGTAGCTCTAGCTCATAAGCTACTTCCCCAATTCTCCTGGATACTCTGGACGGACCATAAAACTTGGGTTTAAATGTTTCTTTGTCCACTCCTTTTGAGAGTGGACTGCTTGTATGGTTGGAGCCTCAAGTAGACCATATCTCCAACCTCGAAACTCCTCTCTACTCGGTGCTGGTCTACATAGAGTTTCTGTTGATTCTGTGCTTGTTGCATATTCTCCTTGAGCTCTTTCATGATGTCCTGGCTCTCTTGCAACAAGTCAGTTTTTGGCACTTTGCTGTCACCAAATAGCAAGTCTGTGAAACAAGGGGCATCATACCCATATAAGGCCTTCAATGGAGTCATCCTGATAGACAGGTGATATGTTGTGTTGTAGCAATACTCCCCCAGGTGCAACCACTTAATCCATGCTTTCTGCTGCCCTGACAATAATTCTTGAGATACCCTTCCACCCATTTATTCACTATACTTGTCTGTCCATCGGTCTGCGGGTGGTAACTGGTACTGGGAGTAAGTTCAGTGCCACACAATTTGAACAACTCCTGCCAAAACAAGCTTAGGAACTTGCTGTCCCTATCGCTCACAATGCCTCTAGATATCCTAGGTAATTTGAAAATCTCCCTGAAGAAAAGTCAACTACCTGTACTGCTATATGTGTCACTGATATTGCGAAGAAATGCGCAAACTTGGTCAATTTGTCGACCACTACAAAGATGCAGTCCTTACCCTGTACTTTTGGTAGCCATGTGATAAAGTCCATGGAGATATATTCCCACTTCTGATTGGGAATCGACAAAGGCTGTAGTAAGCCTGTTGGATAAGTATGTTCATTTTTGTTTTGCTGAGAAATAGGGCACTCCCGAACATAATTAAGGACTTCATTTGTAATGTGCCGTACCTATTGGTTCTTTTCTTAATCTTAATAGTGTTATTTTTATTAGAATGTGTTCTTTCAGACTAGACAGAAGATGCAGAAGGGGTTTTAGTTTTCATGCAAATGTGTGTTGCCAGAGCATACAATATATGGCATATACTGAAAACCCAAAAAAAGTACAATGAATTTGCATAAACAAACAATGACCCAGATCATCAAATCATCAAATATTAATCATCATTACATACCCATGTCAAGTTTCGCACTTTGATATTTACGCTGGAGCTGGACCAACAACTGGGTATGGCTGAAAACACATCAAATCACCCCGAATCGTAGAGAGTATACAATATAAATATATATTTGCTGATATGAGACCCTAGAGGCCACAAGAAAGGATAAATATGATGTCAAATACAAAGAAATGTCTTCTCACAAACCCAACGTCCACCTATGCTGCTGTACGACCATGTTGGAAGTGTGGACAGCAACAAGTAATGCAGAAATCTCTTCTAAAATCTTCTGATATGTCTAACTGCTGCACACAAGGCTGGACGACCAAACAATGATGAAGAAAGAGCAATGAAACATCACCAAACTGCCCTCACATGTGGTACGACCTGGCTGTAAGAAGTACGACCAGCAAATGCAACATATATCAGCTCCAAACCCTAAATAAAGTCAGCTCAAATCAGCTATTAAATCAGTCTTTCCAATCTGCATAAGAAAATCTTCATAAATCTGCAAATGATATAACCATGAAATCCTCAAAACCTCAAAACATCAATTCCAATGAAGCCCAAATGCGAATACTAGATGCATCCGCCAATGTAATATTTGCTAATGTAGGTTTTTGTCCCCAAAAGCCAAGTTCAACACTATCTTGCAGAGGTTTTCGTCTCAGCAAGACAATACCAAACCCTAGAGCCAAGCTCCAAAACCCACACAGGGAATATCTCAATAAGAGAGAAAAATCAATAATCCAAGCATATCCAAATGAGAGCACTTTTCCCTCTTTTATAACTCTCCAAGAGGGGTGTTTCACTTTTTGAGGGAAATATTCTTTTAATTTTACTTTTAATATTTCCCAAGGTGAGCGCTCCATAAAATGACTTAAGTGACTTTTAAATATTTCATTTTTTCATCACTTAACTAATAAAACCCAAAGTCCAATATTAAATAATAATATTAATTTACGGACTTTAAAACGGAGGCCCAAATGAACTCAGAATTCAGTGATCTATAGCTCGCCGAAAAGGTCTCAACGAGACGAATCCAACCCCACTCAGAAAATCCCGATCCGACACTGAACCCGAACTTACTAAAAATAGTAACGACCATAAGCAAACCGAGCCAACATAGAGGGTGCCAACTGGATCCAAAAACCATCTGATAACTCTGAGTTCAATGCAACATCTGGGAGAGCCAACAGATGACTACCAAGTCACCAAAACAGTGTCAAACTGACATTTACTAAAAATAGCAGTATTCTCTGAGGACCAAAGAGAACAAACCCAGAAAAACCTAGAAAGATCGTCGACATGCAAGACTATAAATAGTAAGTACAGACAAGTTGTCCGACATCTCTCCGAAAAGTGTCAACCAGCTCCACTGGATCACCCGAACACCCTGGTGACATCGAAATACTCCTCTGATTATGTTGTCGCCAACCCAGAAAGCCAGCTCTGACTGAGCTGCAAGAGAACTCGAAAATGGGGACATTACATCATTCTTAAGTTCTTTCCATGTAAAACATTCCCGTACTTGCCTGTAAGTCTTGAAGAATCCGAGATGACCAGCTATATGTGTGTCATGGAAAGTCCTTAGAATTTTGCCTTTGAATTGAGAGTTAGGCACCAAAAATATTCTATCCTTATAAATAATCAAATCTTTCACCACTGGATACCTGTCATCATGTATGGTGCCTTCTATGATTCCTGCTGCCCAAGAATCCTTAGCATATTCTGCTGAAATTGACTCTCTCCAATCAACAGATATCTCCCTCAGTAAACAATAGTGGCGTCTCTTGGATAAAGCATTTGCAACTATATTCTTCTTTCCTTTGACATACTCGATGGCAAAGTCATATGCATGGAGCCTATTGACCCACTTTTGCTGTCGACCATTCAAATCCTTTTGGTTCATAAAATATTTTATGCTGTTATGATCCATTTTGATAATGAATTTGCCACCAACCAGATAGGGTCTGAATTTGGCCAATGCATGCATAATGGCCAACATCTCTCGGTCATATATCGAGTAAGTCTTTTCCACACCCTTGAGCTTCCTGCTCTCAAATGCAATGGGGTGTTTCTCCTGCATCAATACTGCCCCTATCCCCTCTCCTGAGGCATCACACTCCAACTCGAAAGGTTTGGAGAAAAAGGGGATTGCTAACACTGGGCAGGTAGACATCAAATGTTTGAAGTGTTCAAAACACTTATGTGTTGAATCTGTCCACACAAAGGCTCCCTTCTTGGTTAATTCTGTAAGCGGAGCTGTTGTATGAGAGAATCCCTTCACGAACCTCCTGCAGAAGCCACATAGCCCAAATAGCCCCTTGAGCTGAGTAAGTTTCGTCGGTGTAGGCCATTCCATGATAGCCTTGATCTTCTCTGGATCAACCATCACACCATCTGCACTGATTATGTGACCCAGATAGAGTAACTTTGTCATGCCGAAGTCACACTTGGACTCCTTGGCATACAAGGACTTACTCTCTAAGATGCTCAAGACCTCCTCTAGATACCTCATGTGCTCTTCCCATGTCCTTCTAAAGATTAGGATGTCATCGAAGAAGATCAACACAAACTTCCTCAATTGTTTCCTGAAAATCTGATTTATGCAACTTTGAAAAGTAGTTGGTGCGTTTGTCAACCCAAACGACATCACGAAAAACTTGAAGTGGCCATAATGACATATGAATGTTGTTTTCTCTATGTCCTCTTCCCTCATCCTGATCTGGTGGTATCCTGACCTCAGATCTATCTTAGAGAAATAACATGCCCTGTGAAGCTCATCTATCAACTCATCAATGCAGGGAATAGGATACCTGTTTTTGATGGTTTTCTTATTCAAAGCTTTGTAGTTTATGCACATCTGAATGGTCCCATCTTTCATTTTGACAAGAACTACTGCAGAAGCAAATGGGCTCTTACTCAGTCTGATGTGCCCCATCTCAAACAACTCCTTAATAGTTTTTTCTATCTCATCCTTGAGCCTCTTAGGATGACGATGGGGGTAGTAATTACGGGATTGGACTCGTCCTCAAGCTCGATGACATGGTCGATGCCAATATCAGGTGGTACTCCTGGTGGTATACTATCAAACACTTTGTTGTGTTTGGTCAACAACCTCTGTATATCTGGATGATAGTTGTTCTTTGGCTGCTGGGGAACCTCTGGCATAATTAAGCATTCAACTGCCCACTCTACCTGATCATGTCTCAACATTCTCTCCATCCTCTTGAGAGAGACTACTCGAGGCCCTCCATCTGACAATTCTCTAAGTACTATCTTCTTCCCATTGGACTTGAATTTCATTTCCATGTTCCTTAGGTTCATAGTGAACTCTCCAATGGTCATCATCCAGTGCATGCCCAACACCACATCGGTATCACCTATACCCACAACATAGAAGTCATCTTTGAGCTCATACTGAAAGATCCCTTACCAAATCTGCCCTGATTTTTCAATTTTGATCCCTTGGCAATTTGTCAAACAGTTGTTGTGCAAACTAATGAATTTTGATTTCCTGACTGCTATTCTGATTTTCTGAGTTTGTTATTTGATGTTTGTGTGGATATGAAATGGTTTTGATTGCAATATTCACATACCGAATGAAAAGAAATATAACCAACAAATAAACATTGCAATACCACACCAAAATAAACTTTATTTCTCACTAAACATAAGTCTGATTATAAATTCAGAGGTTTGATTTCCACTAAATCAAACTATAACAGCAACTCAGAAACCTCTATAGGATGCAATAATAAACTATCCAAATGACAATCACATACCCGGGAGCCAATGCTTAATTTGTGGAACAATTAGTAGCTGAAATCCTAATTCCTAGCTAGGATTTGGCTGAGAATAACCCCCAAATCGAACGGCCAGCAGGTGAATGCACAAAAATGAGGCTATATGCTCATAAGAAGCCCGATCTGCAAATGTGTCTTGATAAACCACTGCTGCAACCTCTCCAACATGCAATATTATCCTGTAATGAAGTCCAATGACTCCCAAACGGAAACCCAGAGTAGATTTCCCTGTTTTGTGAATTGGTTTGTCGTCCAATCCATTGTCCTCCAAGGGGTTTCGTTTTCAGAAGAGCTGCAATCTGCTGAAACCCTATCCAGAGCTCCAAACCTGCACTTAGTTTTGTGAAAAATGAGAATAGAATGCTCAAAAATGAGCCCAATACCTTGCTTTATAGCCTCCATAACCTTTTTTCCATAAAAAACAATAAAATATTCCCTCCAAGAGGCCACTCCCACCTTGAGGGTCTTTTCTCATGAAAAGGGAAGTGCCACTTTTTAAAAACAACATTGTGCTACTAGGATAGAGGCACTTTTCACTATTCACCTTTTAATTCTCTGTTACTATTCACTATTCACTATTCCTCTTCTAATTTTCTATTAGTATTCACTTTTCACTATTCCATTAAAGCAAACCTTAATATTTTCAATTCAACCCCTGGATTCATCAACTGACACCAAACTAAAGGGCTCGTAAGACTCTCAGCAAAGCTCCACTGCCCCTGGATAGGTCCTCTAACCACTCTGCTGACCTACGGGAACCCTGGTAATAGGCCAACCACTGCTCATCTACGTGACATCTAGGAAGGGGGCATTACACATACTCTTCAAGCCGTATGCTCAACCCAGAAATCTTTCTGGTACACGTGAGTTTGAAGCCATCTGTTACCATTACCTTGAAGCCTTCAAACTCCTCTGTTTTGAGTCCTCGTTTAGCCACCAACCCCTCATCAATGAAATTATGTGTCGCTCCTATATCAATAAGGGTGATGATGCACTGTCCACCTAGGACTCCTCTAACTCTGAAGGAGCCAACTTTCTGGAAGCTAGAAAGTTGTGCCATCACTCCCTCACTGTCATTGCTACCCTGAGATGCATTCTCATCATCGCTGTCCTCCCTGTTTGATGGCTGATCTGATTTCTCTGAATTGGATTCTTCAGCAGAAAAATACTCTATTTGTTTCTCCTTTGCCTTATTTAGGCATCTGAGTGAAGGATCCCATGGTTCCCGATAGTGGAAGCAAAGCTTCTTCCTCCTGTACTCATTAAGCTGATCATTGTTTAGCTGATTTGTCTTCTCTCTTGGCTGATTGGTATCTTTCTAGAAAGGCTTTTTGTCCTTGTCCTTCTTGTATGGAAATCCCTTCGACTGAAATTTGCTTCGAGATGCTAAAGATTCCATATCTCTAGCCTTCTTCATGGCCTCGTGTAGAGAAGGTGGGTTGAGGCCCTTAATCCAGCCTCGTAAAGGATCAGTGAGTCCATCAATGAAAAGAACCAGTAATCTGCATTCTGAAATATCTGTCACGATCATCAACAACTTCTAGAACTCTGAGATATAACTCTCCACCGAACCCCACTGTTTGAGCTGTGTCAACTCCTTAAACTGCTATTTAGGGTCCTTGTCAAACCTATCTAGGAGACGCCCAGTGAACTCTACATAGGATGTGATCTGGTCATGGCCCAAAGTCACCTTCCCATGGTGCCACCACTCATGGGCAATGCCATCAAGATGCAGGGCAGCGTATGTAATGGCCTCCTCCTCAGGCATAGGACTAAGCTGCAGGAAGCTATCAAGCTTCTGGACCCATGCTCTCGCTGTGGTCTTCCCTGACCCATCAAAGTAAGGTATGTTGAGCTTGTTTACTTTCTTCTGCAGCTCAACATTCTGTTGTCTACCACTACCCTTAGGTCTATGTTTCATTCTCAAATCTGAGTACTCTCGAAAGGACATCTCCACTCTGAACTCCTCACTGGAAGCTCGCCAATCCCTGACGATAACATCCTGAAACTTCAACTGTGTAGGCTCAGGCTCTGGTGCATTGTTTCTGGGGGTAAAGGTAGGTATGCCTGGTCTATCACATGTTGTATGTTGGCTGCCTCCCCTGTTATTTACCGATGCTTCCCCCTCATTTCTCCTATCCTCCTCATCTTTGTGCCTGTTCGTGTCACCACCATTGTTCCTGTAACCATTATTGTTTCGGTTCCTGTCATTGTTGTTGTTATTGTTTCTAGGATTTCCGAAAACATGATTGGCCATTATCTCTATCATATGGTTAAAGTTATGCTGCATCTCTCTCTGTCCCCTAGCCAAGTCTCTGTCACCCATTTCCTCCACTGGAACTATTACTGTGTCAGTACCTGCAAAAGGATCGATATGAGGTGGTACTGCAAGATCTGGCTGTGACCTGTTTCTCTGAAGGTAATATTGATGTGTACCCGGCTGCATCACTCAAAACCCTCTCTGCACGTTTCAACTGACCTCATAGGATGGCAAGATTATCTGTGCTCTGATACCACTGTAATATGCACTGTCCTGGTAGGGTTTTATGCCAATGTTTTTTTCGTTTTTGTTTTGGTTTCCACTGTTGAATGGTGTTTAGGGTTTGTTTGTGTTTTGCATGTGTTTGTTTTGCGATGTAACAATGAAATATATTACATACAACAATAACCCAAAAAAACTATAACAGATATGAGCAAAATAACAATGACCTAGTTCATAAAATCACTCAAAATGAATTATAGAGGCATACCCATTTGCATTTCTTCAACTTGATACTTTTGCTGTACATGGACCAACAACATGAACACTAGGAAATCACTCCGGATCATCTAACAGCAAGTGTTCTCTAAGAAACATTGAATAGCATTGTGATTTAAGGCCCTAGACGACCATTTTACATCAAATAGTGTGCCTAAATGATAGGCGTTCAGTCCCTCAAAGACCGACGACCCTGTGCATGAAGGTACGACCTGGCTGGAAGTGATAACAACAACAAATCACATAAAAAACTCTGCAATCTGTCCAAGTGATCTTTGCAACTTTGCTCTCATATACCCACGCCTAGGATGGAAGACAAAAATCAGATTTAAATTACTCTAAACTGCCCTTGTGTGTGGTACGACCTGTCAAGGCAAGGTACGACTTGCAAGGAATAACACACAACCACCAAAATCTCCTTCAAATCAGCTCAAATCTGTGACCAAGATGTTCTTGGCTGTTCATGAAATCTGCATAAAGATGTGTGCAATGTCTCCTCAAATCTTCATCAAAATGCATCAAACTAAGCTCATTGCGAAGCCCCTGGATAGGACTCCCAACAAACTCTCTTGATGTTGTCTCTCAAACATGAAGAGAGCAATTCTACGGAGGTTTTCGTCTCATCAGAACCCTAATTCAACCTCAAGCTTCAAGCTCAAGCTTTTACGACAATGTAATTTTTTGCAAAGTGAATGGATGCAAATGAATTCTCATTCCTTTCTTTTTTTGCTTCACCCTCAACGCCCAAAGGAGGAGTATTTTATTATTTTGTTTTATTTATTTTGAGTCCCATGTCTCCTCATGGGGCGTCCAACTCCTAGCACACAAGTTTAAGTCGTAACTTATATCTCCCAAAGTTAAGCCACCTTTATAACATAAGTGACTTAGGCTATTTAACTATGGTAAATTAAATATTTAATTTAATTTACATTTCGACCATTTGTTCCCTAGCCATCTCAAAAACCAAATGTAATGTGCTAAGTGCTCCAACTGGCAATGGCTAAAAATAGAAAGTCGGGTCAACACCACCTGTGATCCTCTTGCCTGACTTACTATAAATAGTAAGTCCTAGTAAATGACCCCAAATAGGCTCCCTAACCAAGTCCATTAGCCTACGAGAACCCTGGAATAGGCTAATCACCTCATCTGTTTGTCTGGGCTAAGAATGGGACATTACAGGGGACAGGTAGAAAACACCCCCCTCATGTCCCATTTTTTTGGAAAAATAGGAAATGTACCTAGAATGAAAATTTTTTTTTAGGGGATGCCGATGTACGTCAGGGATGGCTAGCCATCCCTAGGATGGTCAAGGACGTCTGACATACCTAGGCATGTTTTTAGTTATTAAAAAAAACCACACAAATTTGAAAAAAAAGGGATGGGGGAGTTGACAAGGTTTGTGTGGTTTCAAAGGTTTTAATTTAGGTTTTGTGGTGGGGGCTCTACCCCTCAACCTTGTGTTGTTTAGAATGTGACCCAGACAATTTGCAGGTGAGTCACACTTCAACACGACACATGAACCGTTTTCCTTGCTAAGGGTGGTCTCCTAGTCACTCTCGCTCATGTGGCAAGAGCCTATCGAGTGGTGGTAGGATTGAGGGGTTGTTTTGTTCTCATTCTTGAGGGAGCAAAACATCGTGGATGGATGTTGGGTTGGGTTGTGTGCTAGGTGTGTGTGTTGACGATTATTTCTAAGGAGACGTTCGATTGTAGTTGTTGTGGTGATAATTGTATGACTCTAAGGGTCAGTAGTCTTGAGTCTCCTGAGCCTAGTATGAAGTCTATTTTGTTCGTTGATGATTCGGAGATGCTCCTGTCTCCTTTCTTCGTTTTGGATTGCTTGTTGTATCAAGTGTTGTTGGTCTATGATGAGTTGTTGATGTTCTTTTTCTTCTCTTGTTTGCTGAATGTTTTGTTGATGAATTGGATGGGGGAAGTTCTCCCCAATCTCATCAAGGATGGATTGTATCCAATCTTCCCTAATGCCTGGGCGCATTGAATGCTTGGCAGTAGGGGGAAGTGTTGTGTTTCGTAATGTTGTCGATTGCGTTGATTTTACCTTGTGATGGAACCGAGGGTTTCTCTTTGTTTTAATGTTTGATTTTAACTATGTTTACCGCATGCGAGATCGAGGGTTTGTTCTTGTTTTGCTCTAAGTTTTCCTAATGTTTTTATGGTTTTTATGAATGCAATCTGTATGCAGAACAATTTTGATTCTTTTTTCCCAATTTGAAATGTTATCTAATTATCTAGGAATTGAAAGATGGATGCAATCTATATGAGTTTTTCAAATGCAAAACTAATCTATGTTTTTTGGTGTTGTCGTAGAACAATTTTTGAATCTAATATAATGAATTGAAATTGTGAATAACTATGAAAGTAGATGTAGTCTAGTGAATGGAAACAAGGCGAATCTAATCAAATCAAATGCAATGCCAATCTACGAAAGCAGATAAGCAATCTATTAAGAAAAAGCAAAGCAATGATCTACTTTTCCAAGAGCAACACGTGAGATAGTTACTACTTTAAAGCATGAAGAACGTGGTATGAAGAAGACGCCAATGCCTGGGTTGAGCCCTCAGAAGTCTTTGTGGCAACCCTCTCTTCCTTTGCAGTAGCAGGGTCCTCCTCTTGGTGACAGAAACGAAGATGGGAGCAAAATGAAAACAAATGAAACTTTGATGAAAATAATTGAGTATGAGAATGCTAATGAAGTACTATGGCTTGGAGCTATGGAAGTTATGATGAAAGCAATTGAGCATAAGAATGCTAATTAAGTGCTATGGCTTGAGCTATTAAAGCTATTACAAAATTAAAAGGCACATGGGTTCCTGCACGAGCATGGAAATATGTGTTGTTTAGAATGTGACCTAGACAATTTGTAAATGAGTCACACTCCAACGTGACACATGAACTGCCTTCCTTGCTAATGATGGCCTCTTAGTCACTCTTACTCACGCGGCAAGAGCCTGTCGAGTGGAGGTAGGACTGGGGGGTTGTTTTGCTCTCGTTCTTAAGGGAGTAGAATGTCGCGGTTGGGTTGTGTGTTGGATGTGTGTGTTGATGATTGTTTCTAAGGAGACAGTCGATTGCAGTTGTTGTAGTGATAATTGTATGACCGAAGGTTCACTAGTCCTGAGTCTCTTGAGCCTAGCACGAAGGCTGTTTTGTTTGTTGATGATTCAGAGATGCTCCTCTCTCCTTTCTTCATTTTGGATTGCCTGTTTTATCAAGTGTTGTTGGTCTACGATGCGTTGTTAATGTTCTTGTTCTTCTCTTGTTTGTTGATGAATTGGATGGGGCAAGTTCTCCCCAATCTTGTCAAGGACATATTCTATTGAATCTTTCCGAATGCCCAGCTGGGCACATTGAATGCTTGGCAGTAGGGTAAGTGTTGTGTTTCACATTGTTGTTGAGTGCGCTGAGTTGATTTTGCCTCATGATGGAACCGAGTGTTTCTCTTTGTTTCAATGTTTGATTTTAGCTATGTTTATGTAATGTCCCCATTTTCGGAGTGATCACCTTTGGAAGAGTGGAGGGACTTGGTTTCACACTCCGGGATTTTTGGAAGGAGAATTGAGGTTTGGAGATAACTTAGCATATTTTCTGATGGTCTTGATGTGTTCCTTTCATTTAATATATTTTCTTTCCGTCGGAGCGAACCATTTTGAGTGTGGGAAACTTGTCTTGTTGAGGGGATTTGCCATATGATGAAGTTGTTAGCACATTCCATGTTGATGCCACCTTGAGGACGGATAAGTGATAATGTCTGGACCATATGTATATGCCATCCTTGTGGAGATTCCTTTTGATGCACTATTGGTTTTGGATGACCTTCAAAGAGAGATAAATAATAAAATGAGACCAATTCCTTCAACACTTGAAGGAAGTCAGCTTGGAGAGGATAAAGAAGAGTAAATCCAAATTTTGGGCGCCTAGAATTCTCATACTGGGTTGGCCTAGTTAAGAGGAAAAACATAATGCACTTTCCTAGGTTGGCCAGAGTATATGCAAATGGAGGTCGGCCCTTGAAGTGGAAAAAAAGGTAATAAAATAATGTTATATCTGCCTAGGTTGGCCAGCATTTGAGGGAGGTGAAAATATGTATAAATACAAGTTTGTTTGTGGCATTTGCATCATCATTCATTTACACATTCATTTGACACTTGGAGTTTATCTCTTGGAGAAGGATTTGGGACAAAAACCTCAAGTTCTTGGAACGAGTTGGACGAAACCCTAGTTCTTTCTTGTGGAGGATTTCGTGACGGGAGTTCACTTGCACTTCATTGTTTTGGAGCAAAATTGCAGATCTGATTTGGAGATTGTTTTTAGGCATTTCTTTGGCATGAATTGTTTATCTTTTGTGGAGAAGTTGGCCCTAGCTTTGGAGCGCCTTCGTTGGAGGAGAGCGCCTTTGTTTTGAAGGTGATTTGCGAAGATCACATTGCTGATTTAGGGCTTCAGCAGAGCAGAAATAATTGCAGCAGCAAAGCAGACCTGAGCGCACCACTTTGAGGAGGTTTTTTCTATTGCATTTGAGCCTTGAGGACTTAGGGATTGATGACGTAATTGGAGCAGCAGCATTAGAGGCCTTTTCCTATCATTTTGAAAAGTCAAATTGCATTGTTTGTGGTATGTACAACATTCATATTTAGGGCAGAACTTTTCTGGGCATGTTTATCATGTTTGCCCTAATTTGCGAATGTATTTGAAGACAACATATTCGGTTTTATAGCAGCAGACTTCTTCATTAATTTTCAGTCAATTGTGTGGATAATCTAAGTGGATTTGTTGCTCATAAGATTGTGCAATACAAGTACATTATGGATTATTATGTTTGCAATGATAATATGTGGATTTGAGATGTTTTGCGGGCTGCCCTAGTTGTTTGTTCAAGTCTGATTTTTACTTCAGAAATTAGGGTTTGGGCAGAAATCTAATTTAGATATTTTGGAAAGTCTAGAAATCCAATATTATCCAAAATATCTCGTTTTGGGATATTATAGTGGTATCAGAGCCTTGATCTTGCCAGCTTGCGGGTCTACATGCTATCATGGATGACACAAGGAAACTTTTCAAAGAGATTGAAAGAAGTAGAAGAAACATAGAGCGGCTCCTATCCCAATACATAGGCAACTATGACTTTCCGGAGGATATTTGTAATATGCTACCTTGATTGTTTTTTGAATCACAAGATGACAACACTAAATATTATGAGCAAGATTCTTTCACACTCTTCTGATCACCCAGATCCCGATGTGAGCAAGGTGAGAGCATACGAGTGCTTCAGAGTTAGCATTCAAATCATAAACCAACAGTAGAAACAATCTTCCACTTATTCAGTGGGCATCCACTCAATCGTGGGAATAAGCATGAAAGTAAACATCCACTTGTGCAATGGGCAGCCACTTATTCAGTGGGAGTACAAGAAAGTTAAAACCATGT
Organism: Cunninghamia lanceolata; assembly: GCA_027924645.1. NCBI lineage: Eukaryota > Viridiplantae > Streptophyta > Pinopsida > Cupressales > Cupressaceae > Cunninghamia > Cunninghamia lanceolata. The sequence goes on along the minus strand of BSBN01000354.1, from coordinate 7,252,315 downwards.
GCTTCCACTTATTCGGCAGGAACCTGAGCCATGAAGTACAGGAAAGAAAAAGGCACATCCACTTATTCAGTGGAAAGCCAATACTAGCAAAATAGAGACTAATCTAATTGGCACATCCATTTATTCAGTGGGAAGCCATTACAACGTTTATATCAGCTTATTACAATGGAATGTCTCAGGCTGCAATACAAAGATTAGCTCTATAAAACCCCCATTCATATGTATCATATGTTGTTATCAATATTGTTCTTGCAATACACATCAAACAAGGATAATGAAAGCATGCAAAACTGAGTTATACCATACGACCCTGCTGTCCTTGAAGGTGCTTAGAAGACCCTCTACTGCTGTTGTACGACAGTGCCTGTAGGTGGTTGATCATTCAACAAATGCTCATAGCTTCATCAAACTTCAGCCTTATAACCTCCAAATTATCTGCTGTTACAGGCGCCTCTAAAGGACTGATTTCAGACTTTAATATCCCAACGACCTAGCTAGGAAAGATCACGCCAGCATTGTACCTTGTACGGCTGCTGGGCTGGTACGACAGGGTCTAAGCACTCTGTTTCAGCTTATTTTGATCTACTTCCTGCTCAGAAATATATATCGTCCATGTACAAATAGATTCCAACCTTCAATGATGTAAAACAAACACTTCAATCACTACCACTTCAAAAACTCTAGCAATAGTACGGCTGGTATTGTACGCCCAGCTATGGAAATGCAATGAACAACCAACAAAACTCCAAAATCTACTCCAAATCCTCACTCCAAACTCTAACACTCAAAACTATAATGTATTCATTCCAAACCAATAAAAAACAATCGAACTCCATTGATGGCTCTGTGCAACTCCTGTTGTGAAGTTACCTCTTCCAGCTAGGGTGGATATCTTACCACCAAAACTAGACTTTTTCAAGAGAGTTTTCCTTCTCAAGAAGGATGAAGATCTTACAGGTTCATTCCTGTGGCATAACAATATCTCAACAAGCATAAAGAGCCAAATGAGCTCTCAACTCCCTTTTATAGGCACGTTTTAGGGGTTTTCACAATAAAATGAATTATAAAATAGAGAAATATACTTTTCCACACAAACTCCAACATTTCATCACTTTAGCTCACACTTTTATGTGCTTAATAAAAGATTAATTTTCCCCCTTTCCAATGAGCTATCATACCCTTGCACTTTATTATTAATTTCCAACTTATAAGACCAAGTGCAAAAAATTAACTGTTAGCTCATTAAAATACAAACTTTTGTGGAAAATCCCAAACTTCACCCAAGAGGACACTCAACTACGAAATCTTCTTAGTGCAACTCATTTTGAATCCACCCACAACCATCACATTGAAGCCTGAAAACTCCTCTGCCTGCAACTAAGTTGCTGGTTCTGGTGTGGGTTCGGGTTCGTGGGTTCGGCCAAATTTTTTTTTGGGGGTTGGGTTCATTTTTGGGTTCGTTTTTATATATATATATATATATATAAATATATGTATATGCAAAAAATTAAGCGTAGAAGCAAGAATTAAGTGTAGAAATGCAAGAATAAAGTGTAGAACACCACATAGCATCATATAATCAACAAAACCACCCAACTTGAATATCACAAAACATAAAACTCGAACTTCAAGTTCAATAACAAATTCAAAATAATAATATCATGTTCAACAATCAATTTTCATTGTTTCAATGTCAAATGACAAATGTCAATCATCATATGGATTTGCTAAATCCTCCACATCATCATCATCATCTTGGACATTAGCAGGATCATTTGAAGAACCAAAACCAACACCACTGCCACTCGTGGCACTCGTTGAAAAAGTGTGCTCGCTCTCTGATCCCTCAGGTGCAACATGTTGAGATTGGGAAGTAGAAGCATCCATGTCAATTTGCTCTGGCTCCACATCCCACAACTTTGATTCCCCCTCCTTATAGTCTTGCTTTTTGTGCGAAAGGATGTACAAGTTGGAATGCACATGCACTAAATTCTCCGCCTTTTTGGAGTGCAATCGGTTGCGTTTTATCAAGTGGATAAAAGAGTACATGCTCCAATTCCTCTCCGATGTAGAGGAACTAGCAAACTATGAAGACAAAGTAGAGAGAAAGAGTTAAAAATAATTTATTTTTTAAGTTAAAACTTACAAGTTATAAAATTTATAATAATTAAAAATTAATATTATGAAACTTCAAAGTTTAAATTTTTAATTGTCTTTAAGATAAATCATAAAAAACATATAAATTTAGTAAACTTACCTATGATAAAACTTTGATTGCAAGAGGTTGTAGGCACCGGAATTGTTGGCCATGAAAGTACCACCAATTGTGAGCATCTTTCTTGAATTTATCACGAAGAGCCTCAATGCTTTGACCATTGGAGTGTACAAAATCAATGAACTCATTCGTGACCATATCATGCAAATTTGGATCAGGGAAGAGTCTACAAAATGCTGCCTTGTACCCATTAGACACTTCTAAATCTCTCCACGGGGGAACCCTATTTGACACCGAAAGAATCTCATTGTTGTAATATTTTGGAGTCAAGGCAAATGCAAGAAGATGCAGTGGGTTTGTCATTGTGTTCCATCTAGCCTCAATAATTTCATCATCATGCACCTGGTTGAAGAGAATTTATTGAGGATCTTTCTCCTCATTTATGATGGTCTTTATTTTCTCTATCATTGAATCAATGCCATCATATATCTCCTCCATGCAAGGCTTGTCCATGTCCATTTAACGAATCATGTTTAAAATGGGCTCGGTGAAACTAAGGAGATACTGCACACGATCCCACCAATAGTCATTTAGGATCATCCCCTTAACATTTGCTGCCCTCTCAGTGTTGCTTTGCCTCCATACGGACCAATTAGTGCTTGTTACCATGCTGAAAAGAGCCTGTTTGACCTTCACAAGTCGTCTCAAGGCAATTGTGTTTGAGGCAAAACGGGTCTCGGCAACCTATTGAAATATCAAAAATAAAAAGTACAATAATTAAAATTTAAACATTTAAAAAATTAAAAAGAAACTTTAAGAAGAATTAGAATATGTGAAATTAAAGCACTATGAAAAATTTAAAAATATATTGCTTCACTTACCTTCAACAACTCCAATGTAGAAAATGATCTAAATATGCTTTGGGACATGTGGTGGTTGGTGATGAACATTTGTATCTCCTCGGCCTCTGCATACAACTCTTTAATCCAATCAATTTTTTTCCCAATCTTTTGTAGGATTAAATTGAGAGAGTGGACAGCACAAGTTGTCCAAAAGATATGTGAATACCGTTCCTCAACCAACAACCCAGCAGCTCTACAATTTTTTGCGTTGTCCGTTATCACTTGAACAACATTACGAGGTCCCACATCCTCAATGGCTGCAATGAGGATCTTAGCAATAAATTCTCCATCCTTCACCTGCCCTCAGAATCCACAACTCTCAAAAACATTACCCCTTTAGGGGACACTGCAATGACATTGATCAAAGGCCAATATTTTACATCTTTCCATCTATCAGAGACAATCGACACCCCTGTCTCACTCCATGAATCCCTTATGGGCTTCAATGCATCTTCTATACTCTTGACCTCATTTTCCAATAAGGTGCCACGCACCTTCTCATAACCTGGGCTTTTATACCCTTTTGGAGCCTCATTAATTTTTCTCACCATCTCTTTCCAATATGGTGAGCGAACAACATTGAATGACAAACCATTTGCATAAATGCATCTGGCTATATGTTGGTTAGCAATATCTCGAGCCTCATTTTGAAATGATGTTTCCAAAGGTCCCCTTGGTCTCTTGTTTGTAGTGCTTGTGAGTTGCTCTTGAGGAGTGACCAAAAATGGGTGGCTCTCTATCACAACATTGGGATTGGGACTGGGAATAGATGGAGTCTCCATTCCTTGATTTCTGCCTCTTTTCCTTGACAAGTTTGCTAATGATTTACGACCTGTTGCTTCATTTGCTACTTGTTGCTCCATGATATATGCCATCACTTACTCTCGTGGTATAGGTTTTTTATTTTTTCCTGGGCATGCTTTGATCCCCATCCTAGGGATGTTACACAAATGGGCTTTCACCCGACTATATAAGCTATTATATTGCACATCACAACCTTTGCATTTCCAAATGTAACCCCCACCACCTAGCTGTTGTTATATCATTTCAAGATGCCTCCAAAGAGGTGAGTGTGGATCGATTTTGAATTTTGATTGGGATACGGAGCTAGAACTAGCAACCATTGTGATTCCTGTGGGTGTGGCAATAAGTTTTGTAAACAAAACAATGAAAACATTCAAGAATCAAAACAAAAACAAAAGCATGGTGATACATTCATGATTCATATAAACTAAGATTAAAAAAAAACAAGTTGAAAAGAATTTATTTGTTCAAAAATGCAAAAAAAGAAAAGAAAAGAAAACCTACCTCTTTGCAAAAATCTCCTCCTTTGATCTTCTTGGCAGCCTCTAAACCGTTGCAAATGAGTAGGAATGGTGGTGCAATAGATTTCCAACCTTCAAGATTCAATCTTCAAGCTTCTTTCTTCAATTAGAAACAAATTTTTGAGTTCAGCCACAATGGAGAGCTTTTGTGTTTTGGAAACAAATGAGTTGAAATGGCTTTGTGTTTGTGTTTATAATGTGTTTTTAGGGTTAATTTTGCATGTTAGAAGAAATAAAAAATGATGAAAGTGACTTAAAAATTGTTAAAAGTTAAAAAAAATAAAAAAAATTTCGTTTGAGCGTTGGGTGCACCACAGGGGCGCCATGGGTGCTGTTTTAGGACTCCGGGTTTGAACCCAGACTGTGTGGGTGCGTCCGGGACGCACCCGATCTTCTCTGACTGCACCCTGTCCGGACCCACAGGCGCACCAGACCGCACCTCACACCCGGTGCGAATCGCACCCGGATCTGGCAGGGGGGCTGACGAACCCTGCAACATAGGCCTGCAATCCTCTCTTTACCACCAAACTCTCATCAATGAAGTTATGAGTGGCCCCGCTATCAACGAAACATGTGATCCGTTGTCCCTTCAGGATTCCTCTCACTCTAAAAGGTTGATACTTAGGAGTTCCTGACAATGTACCAATAGTAGCATGTACTGTGTCACCTGTAGCTGTAGCATCAAGCACTAATTGCTGCTCCTCGTTCTCACTGTCCGAACTAGTGTCTTGGACTCCATTATTATCAATGTGGGAAGTGACCTCTTGTAATGTGCTTTGCCTTTCCCAAGGCATCTATGACCGGGCTTCCAAGGTTCCTTGCATGAGAAACACAACTTCTTCCTCCTTAGTTCAGTCTTGGCTTCTATGTCTGGATTCATCCTTCTAGGCCATTTGTCATAACTAAACTTTAAACATTTAAATAATGTACAACTTATATATATTTGCAAGAAAACTAACAAACAAGTATTCATTGTGCAATAAGCATAACTGGTGTAAACGAGAAAGAGAGAGATCATACATGTATATATGTTTTTTTTTTGAATAGCAAATCAAGAATTATAAACTATCTCATCTGCTATGCATCAACATGATACTTGAATAAATAACTGATTAAAGAAAACAACACCTTTTCAATGTCGTAGAGGTTTTGGAAGTACAATATTCTTTGAGTCTTTTTGGTCTATCTGGAAAACTTTAACCATCCCTTTATCAGCTGAATGGAGGAAAAATATCATCAGGGCGTTTATCCACCCATCCACGGACTCACTAGTCCCCCCGTGCCATTCCTACTAGAACAACCCGGCCCTCCGCAGAGAAGTATCAAGAAGAGAGTCTAATGCCATCTGAGACTGGTGTTTGACCCTACACATTCCCTAGTCGGTCATACACTATAGGCAACTCCTAACTAGCATGACCTCTGACTGGGTGTGTATCTGGGACAAGAAACTGACTGACACTGTTTAGTAGTAGTAGCGTCACCTTGGCCAAGGTTTTCAAGTGAGCGCAACACGACACAATAAGTCGTGTAGTCCAGTTTATCAACCTACTCGACTCGAACTTGTTTAGAGGAACTGACCCCATGTTTGTCTTTGGTGCCACTGCACACTGACTATGAAGGTATCATTGGGACTTCTACCCCTATTGAACACCATTTTTCAAGACCCTTAGGTTTTGATTCATAATTCCTTGACTTTAGGAGAGTAAAATAATTGGTTTCAACTTCCGTATGACTCTGAAGAGTTTATTGCTAATAATAGTAATATTCAACCTTCATACATTCTATGGCAAGATGAAACTTGACGCTCATTGGTAAGTATTAATACTGCACCTTGGTTAGCAGCCAAGATGACAAGAATTTAGGCTTTAATCTTCTTCCTTGGCTAGTTAAAGTTTGGTGTAATATTGGCCCTTATTCGATTAAGACTGCCATTGGGTATGTTAACCCACTAAGAGTTTAAATGATAGTTTAATAATTATGCTTACGGGTTCTCATAGAGATTGAGTATAAATATTTCTCTTTCCATTATCAGTGTTAACATGCAACCTGTTTTCGACCTTACTAAGTACTAAGGTAATACTCTTCCATATTTCGTTTTAAACTTAGTCAAAGGAGAACGTATCTTCATGCTTGTTTCTCAACCCTCGGCCTCTTACAGGCTTATAGCTACGGCACGTTAAAGATTGTACAGAATCAAGACTTAGAACTATCAGTCTCTTGGCTTCCATGAACACAATAGTTTATAGGTGAAGTCTATGTCTTCTTCATGAAGTTGCAGACACAAATCTTAGTCTGACTCAGCATAGATTACCAGAGAAATATGAGTGTCTACCAGATAAAGAATAACACCATTTTCGTCTTTATAATAGAAGTTTAAAATATAACACATGCAGAGAATTGACTAACGAATGGGTCAAGAAGAAATAGAGAATATTAAATCATATTATACGTTGGTGAGCTTTGATTTCTTAAGAAAGAAATTACAGATTACAGGCATTCGAAGTGACCTGTTCACCAGCTCGATGCCTCCAGACTCTATCGAGCTCTTTGTCAGTTATTTGGTGTCGTTCTCCCTCGAATGCTGGTTAGGAAACTACACTCCGGCTCCCTCACCTCTGCAAGTCCGTTGTTTCCTTATCTCCTCTCACCTTTTATCTCTGGTCTCCCTCATGCGTTTTTTTCAGACTGAGGTCGCGTACTTCCTATTTTCCTCCCGTTTTCTCTCCAAGAAAGACAATCAAGAATAATAGCCCCCCCCCTTACTCTCCATAACATCAGTATATGCTGGAGTGATCTCTTTGGTCCAAGAAACGGTTAAGCGATGGAATCTCGCTCTCCACCATCTCTCCACTTTGCGATGGCTTTGCCACCTTAGCCAGAGCGTTCCATAGTTTCGCTCCGGGTAGAGAGTCTCCACAAATTATAAGTTATGCTTTAATTAAATCAAAAGCCCAATTCGAAGGTGGTCGATATGGCCCGAATAGAGTATTTTTATCCTATTGAAAATTCTCCCACCGACTTTAAAAGTTTTTCAACCTTAATAATAACCTCGTTATTAAAAGCGGATATTCTAAATGATGCAAGTCTACGAAAGGATAAGTTAATATATTTATAAGTTTGGGAAAGTTTGCTTTGCTTAACAACTATTACTCATAAAAGAGTCTTAACAATTAGGATGTTAGAAAAAATCAAAAGCTAAAACATTTAGTTCCCTTACATACGATCGACTATTTATTATTTTCTAGGGAAGTTATTAAGGTGATGCTACTCAACCCATGACTTGAGTTAGGGAAGTCTAATACTTACAGTCAACTTAGGGTTTACCTGACAATGCGGATCTAGACATTCCCATCCTAATTTAATGACAGTCTCGACTTACAGTTGGTTTCAGATGGCACTATACTCTCTTCTTTCACCTCTCGTTCCTGATGATACTTTTCCTCCCCCTTTCGGAGGAGATCTATCCTGCAATCATCAGGTTGAACATAAATAGTTAGTCCGATAACACATTACAATTTGCATCTGTATTAAAATAATCATGAAAACATCCATCGATGTACTGAATTGAACCAAAACATATATATATATATATATATATATATATATATATATACATTGCATATCTCTATTCATCAACTAATTAACAATATATGTATATATGCATGTCAAAGCTTGAGAAACACATCATAATATCTAGGGCACACATTAAAATATCTAGGCCACACATCAAAATAGCTAGGGCACACATCAAAATAGCTAGGGCACAAGTGGGATGTAACACCATTCTTTCAGAAAATTCCTCTTGGGATCCTTCCTAGAGGAAGAGAAGGGTTTGCTTTGAAACTTGTGCTTGGAAGGTGCTGAAAATTGCATACCTCTAGCCCTCTTAATAACATCCTGGAATGAAGGTGGATCTAGGGCTTTCACCCAACTACGAAGAGGCTCCTCTAGACCCTCTGACATGTGCCGAACTAGGTTTTTGAACAAAAATTCTGAATTTTAAAATTTTCAACTCCAAACCCTAGGACTGAATTCTGATTTTTGTTTTCAGATCCAATCACACACTTATATCTTCCAATTTATCATACCAAATGCATCACAAGTAACATATCAAAATATACCAACAAAACCTAGTTGAATTACACAATGAATTACACACTAGGATGATAGAAAATGATGATCAACCAATTCAGATCTCTGTTGTTATGAATTCAGTTTGTTCACATGCACAATTACATCAAATATATGGCTCTAGCATAGCCCAAAATACATACATGAACTGCTGTTACAAAAATCAGTGATGCATGGTGAACATCAACATACCCATTATGATGTCAAGTTGTCAAACAAAGTGGTAGACCTCTTCAATGCCAAATCGGCCTTCAAAATGGAGATGAATGTGGTGTCAAACACTCAAATGCAGTCCCAAACAATGGTGATTTCGTCCAACAGTCCCACACACCTTAACACAAGGTATTGGCATCCAAAAATGGCGGCGGCAGGGGTATGATGCTGCAAGCACTTCGCTGAAACTTCCTCAGCTGATCGCCTACCCTTCAATGTGATGCATGATGGAAGAAAGTGATCCCAAGGTGGTGACGGCTAGGGTTTGGTCTGCTGCTATGACTGATCTGCAAGTCTGAAACAACCACTCCAATATCTGATTTGAAATCTGCAAAATCTCCTCAAAGGTGGCGCTAAAGGGTGCAATGACTTCTCTCCTTAAATCAACGCTCAACATGCAACACAAGGATATTCAATGTCTTCAAAAGATGACACTCCTAGATGATGCAAAAGGATCTTCAATGATGATGCTCAAATCTGCAATAAAGGTTATCCCTTGAATGCTCAATCAACTTCGAATTCTCCAATGAAGCACAAGTGTGAACTCTGTATGAATCCACCTTGAAGATGTGATTGGGTTTTCGTCCAACACACCTCCTTCCACAAGGGTTTTCGTCCTTGGAAAGTCCTGCAATACAATTGCCAAGCAAAATGCCAAAGTTTCCAAAATGTTCGTGATGATGAAATGAGCTCCGTCAACCTTCTTTATACTTGAATCATCTTTTCCCTCCGATGTAGCCGACAAATTCAAATTAAAGATTTGAATTATCTTTTTCGTCCAAGTCGACGGAGACCGATATTTTATTTATTTTCTTTTCTCCCAATGTGGCCACCCAAATTCAAAATATTTATTATTATTTTATTTTTCCTTTTTCTCTAAGTTGAGCGCTCCACAAGAAAATAATATTTTTAGTTATTTTTCCACAATATTGGGCGCTCCAATTAAATAATAAAATATTATTATTTAGTTATTTTTCTCCAATGTGGGTGCTAGGTCTCCAAATAAAATAATATTATTTCATTTTCCAAAAACCCAAGTGGTTTGCCCAAATCCAAAAACAATTATTTTATTATTTTTGTCCTTTTGATAATTAATGTAAAAATACTTTAATTCATTTTCCAACTTCGCCAGTGCTAGAAAAATTAGCTGATCCTTGTAAATCAACTTTCCATTCTCCAAGCTTCTAAACAACGTTTTCTTCTCCAAGCCAATTTCCACCCAAGCTCAACCAAATTATTCCCTTGTTTGATGAATTAGCCTACGGGAATGAGGATAGGCTAACCCAGACTCATGTTAGGTGATCATGCCGGAAACAGGGACATGTCACCCTCAATGAAGAGATAAGTCAATCTACTCTCGGAAACATTTGGAACCAAGACTGCAAGCTTTTGAAATTTAGATATATAGGCATCCACTGAATCCTTTTGTTTGTGTTGGGCCAATTCTTTGAAAAACTGTTCGAGGTTAGTCTTGTCAAACCTATCAGTCGTCCTCTGAGTGAAATCTACATAAGTAGTGATAAGGCTATGACCTTGTGTAACCATCCCATTATACAAGCAATCATGTGCATCTCCCTCCAAGTGTAAAGTAGCAAATTGAATTGCTTCCTTCTCGAACATAGGGTTCCAAGTGAGATAGTTATCCATCTTCTGAATCCATGCATGTGTCGTGCATCTACCCAAACCATCGAAAGGAGTAATAGTTACCTTTCCCAACTTCCTTTGCAAATCATGGTTGTGATTTCTCTCCGCTCTAGGCCTGTTCCTATACTTCAATTGACAGAAATCCTATAGAGACATCGCAGCTTGGAATTTATCACCTAGAGATTGCCATTCACTCATGTAATCATTGAAGCTCTCACCTGTAACCTGTTGTCCACCATCTTGTGCTCCTTGCTGATACAGGAAAGTAGGCATGAGAGGTCTACTTACGGAAGCTTGAGTGGTTTTGGTGTGAGTGTCGACATTATTTCCTAAATTGCTAGCCTCCCCATTGTGCATATTGTTTCCATTGTTAGCCATGTTATGCCGCACAAATTGGGACAAAAGTTGCATTAGATCACGCTGCCCTCTAGCAATATCATTGAGGATATCTCTTGTTTTGGGATCCTCATGATTCCTGTCAACCATGATAGCTGCTTCTTCAGAATTTGAGCCAATAAATTGCTGCTTGCTCCTGTATGTAATGTACTCTCTATCCTCGAGATTCATAAGTCAACATTCTTATCATATTAAGTTTAAACCCTTCAGGCTGGCAAGATCTCTTGCTCTGATACCACTGTAAGATCCTAATCAGATCTGCCGTAAATTTCTAATTTTTCTTCTTCTCAAACCCTAGGTCTGAATTCTGATTTTTCTGTTTCTGAACTTAAAATGGTTTGGACAGTGAACAAATGTATGCCAATTGCTCAAATAAACATGCCAATCATGTACTCTTATGAAGATAACATCGACCATGAACTCAACCACATAATTTGACCATTCAAGTGCAAAACAAATGACATATAATTATGAATTCTGAATCTATAGGACTGCTGCTACAAATCAGATTATTCTGAATTGAAATTACATCAAGTTCCAAGGCTCAAACATGCTCAAACATAGCCCAAATCTCTGCTGTTACAGATCAGACCTAAACATAGGCTTATACATACCAAGAATGGCGAAGAATGATGTCTAATAGCAAATCCTAGATGGGCGAATCCTCTAAAATTGTATTTGGCCACAAATCTCACAATTTTGACCCTAGGGTTTCTTCTCCAAATCTGCGGAAATAAATGTCTTTGAAGCTCCTTCTTCTCCAAACCTCCAATGAAGTGCAAATGTGAACTCCGTATGAATCCACCTCCAACATGGAATTGGGTTTTTGTCCAATCCACCAATATTCCTAAGGGTTTTCGTCCTTGGAATATGCTGAACCTAAGTTGCTGCCACGAGAAAATGTCCAATGAAAATGATATGAAAAATGAATGATGAAAATGACTTGCATTTTGCCTTCTTTTATAGTCACCAAATAACCTCTCCCTTGGCCGACCTCCCTTTGGCAATTTACTTTATATTTTATCCTCCTTTTCTTGGTTGACCACCTTTTAGAAAATCACTTTATTTTATTTTGTTTTATTTATCAAGTGGCCAACTTAAATAATAAAGTCATTTCACATTACAAATAGGCCCAACTTAATTAATTAAATATAAATAATCCGAAGTGACTTAGGATTACTTAGTATTTAATTCATTAGATTATTCCCTTGCCACTTCGACTTAGCCTACAAGAATAAAATAGGCTAGCCGACTCTGTTGGGTGATCACTCGGAAAAAGGGGACATTACATCACGGCCCTGAGTATTAAACTTTGTAATTCTTTTTGAGGATGAATGTTTCTTTGTAAGGTACACCCTTTGTCATGTCCCCATTTCTGGAGTGATCTCGTATGGAGGTGATGTTTAGCCTATTCACCATTCTCGTAGGCTAAAATAATTGGTAAGGGAATGATTTTTAGTTTGAGCTTATTTCTAGAGGATGGAAAACTATAATGTTGGCTCAACTAGTGTTTTTTATTGGTTTTGGCTAAGAGTTACTAGGAGATATTATTTTATTTAGACAAATATCAAAATTGTTCTAGTGGATAGAAATTAGAACAATGGGAAATGCAACATTCAAAATTGTATTTTCATAATTTCTCTAGTGGATCGACTCATGCCATGTGGACAAGGAAAATGAAATCTTCAATTACATTTTTCTATGTCTATTTCTAATGCCAAGGATGAGTTTGCATTTGTTGATGTGTCAAATGCCAAGATAAGGAGAATTAGCATAGTTGGATGTGCCAATGTGTGGATAAGGAGGATTGCATAGAGCTTGGTGCTATTCGCCCAATGGAAATAAAGCAATTTCAAACAATATTATTGGATCATGTGCCATCGATTGGGTGATAGGAGCTAAAATAGCTATGTGAGGTGGATTTCATGGGATCATGTGCCATTGATTGGGAGATTGCATGGAATTAAGTGCCAACGCCTAAGTGTCATAGAGCCTTGTGCCAATGCCATGAGGGAAAATGTAATTTCATTGGATCATGTGTCAAATAACTAGCATATTTTCATTGTTAGAAGAGCCAACGGTCACCAAGAAGGATCGATTCATATCAAGAGGTGAAATTATCATTGCTAAAGGAGCCAACGGCTATGAGGAAGATCGGCCCACAAGGAAAATGAAGTATTTTCAATGCAAATGTCAAGTTGTTAACATTTGCCCAAGATAGAAGAAGATTCTATTAAATAAAATAGATATTGCTAATGTGGATTCATTCGCCCAGCCATGAGAGGTATTTTTATTAAATAAAATGATGCTATGCTGGCCGCTGCCCAAGGCAGAGTTAGATAAAATTGCAAGGTGGATTGATTTTGCCTGAGGTGTGGGATTTTGGAGGATAAAGGCATTCAATAAAAACAAAAATGATTTTAAATGATGGTGTTTATTGATCCGATGCATTCAAATTTGTTTAAGGAGAAGAATTCTCATTGGTGGACTTCAAACAAACATTGAAATCAAGCAAATTGGGACGCCTAGCCAAGCTCAAGGATAAATACCTCAGTTTGCCTTCATTTTACAACTTTTGATCATATGGTAAGCTTTCATATTGTTTGTTTTATTGCTGGAAATTGCGTTTTCTAGTGATTTATCAAGGTGATGCTCCCTTGATTGATGTGGTGATGATCCCATGTCATTGTAGGAGATGATATCATGGAGATTTCATCATTGTTTTGATTTGTAGGTTAATATTGAAGTGTTTGGAGTGAATTTTGATTGCAATTGAAACCCTTGGTGATTGGGAAAGATTACCAAGGTAGTCGATTTAACTAATAGTGTGATTCGAGTGATTTTTGCATCATTTCCAGGGTCTGAATTTTATGACAGCGAATTTATAATGCACTTTCAGGGCTCTAAGATTGGATTTATCAAGACATTTGAAGTTTGAAGGTGATACAAGTGACAAGAAGCATTCTAGGAGTCCATCGCTTGGCTTAGAAGGAAGATATTGATGAGTTTTCATTGCCAAATCTTTGGCTGGGCATATACAGTGATTACAACAGTCATAACAGCCTGATATACAGTGATATCAGACACATTCCAGAGCTTATATCAAGCTGTAACTAAGTTTAGTTGTGAAGTGGATCATTATCCATTGGTTGGTCATTGATTGTATATCATTTGGATGTCATTTGGCTCTCATTTTCTATTTGTATGAAGGTCTGATATAAAATAGTCCTGGACTGTCATAAATTACAGTCAATAAGCTTTTGTACTTTTCATATTTGAAGGCTTCAATAATGCAAGGTGTTTGGGTATCTATGTGTTCATATGTTAGTTGATGTTATTTGGCATTGTGTTGTTCAATTTTCAAGTGAATTTGACAAAAAAATTTCAGTCATTATAAGTAGGGTATTTTACACCCTTACAGGGTAGGTGTGTGCCTTAGTCTATAATTTGACGTCTTTTGCCTTATGAACACAAGTGCGCCTCTAGATTCCATACTTAGTGAATTTTTTGATTTGGAAACCTCTTTTTATTCATTAGATGAGTGTGGTTTGTTGTGCATGTAGGCTTTTGAAACTTGACAGTTGCAAACATGATGATTGTATGTATAAACTATTGCTGATTTCTTTTACCAATTGCTTTCTCTCTACATATCCTCCTTTTCTTTTACCCGATGATCTTGTTGTTGTGAGCAACCCCAATACTTGAAATCCAATCTAATCTCCACATGAAGTGGTCCCCTTTTCGTATGTGTTGGGCTTTTAGATATCATTGAAATCCTCTCTTCATCTTCAAAAATGTTTTTGAAAACTTTATTGTTGCTCTTGTGAAGATATGAACCATAGACAATGACATGGACAAACAAAACAAAACTCAGAAATATGATTCATAATTCACGAAAAGATAAAGGTTTAGTTGGAATTCAGCACCATGAGAAAAATTTCGTATGGGTACAAGTTACAACAAATTGGGTGAATAAGGGTTGAAATTCAGAAGATTGGAATACTATCATAGTCATTGTTATGGTTTCATCTTCAAGTTGTCAAGTTGGCATTGATGGGGTACTCATCAAATTTGTGGCCAGAAGAACTCAATAATTTTCCAAAGGCTCTAGAAATGTTCGCGATATTTCAAATGTTCCAGAGGAATGAGTAGTTTCAAGACATAAGTTGCTTCAAACTTTATGAAAAGTCACACATGTGCCAAATTTCTATGTGTTGGTAGCAACTGCATTTGGCAACTATCATCATCAATAGTGACTATTTTGAGGCAATGAAAAAGAGCTTATTATTAGGCCTTTTATTTTATTAATTGTTCTAGGGTTAGTTTGTTTTAAAGTTGTTTTATTTTTTATTTTTATTGCAAATAGAAATAGAATCGCTTTAAAATAGTACTTTTTGGAATAATTTATTGTTATTTCATAAATCCCTAAAAGCTATCCTTTGAAAGCATATAAATAAGTGCTTAGGCACAAGTTGTAGGGAATGATAGTTGAAGTTAGACTTATGCTGCAAAGATTGTCATTCAAACATTAAGTTTGAACAGCCAAGGGTTTTCATCCTTGGATGTGAAGAATGAATCAAAAGCTCAATTCTGGAAATTGAAATGCCATGTATCAATATGATGAAAATGAACCTGTAATGTTCCACCTCAAATTGAAACCAATTTTTTCCAACACCCACAAAGAATTTTGTCTTTTATCATGCAGGCATTCCGTCAATCACTTTGCATAGTAATTGTTTCAATGTATTTTCAATGTGTTTGGGTATGGGATCATTCAAAATGCAATTTGAAACAATATTTGTTCAAACAGAAAACCCACAATGCATAGAAATATCATGAACATTTCAACAAACCCTTTGCATGCATAAAAAACAATTAATAACAACAATCTAACCTCAAACTCCAACATTATATATTGATCTTCAATTGCTATGCTTGCTGTTACAAACTTAGAATTAAAACAGCTGTGATATAATATCAAATGGTGTAAATCCACAATGTTATTATGCTGCTGTCACATAAATACATGCTGTTGTAGCTTGAAACAATGGTGCTGTAGATGAAAATATGAAAGATCTGCCTATTCCACACCTCCCATCACCACTAAGCAGTAATATTTTCCAGCTGTAGCTACACTCTACTCCAAATATTATATACTAGATGCCTTATATATGTTGTGACTTCAAGGAAAGGACTGCAGCTAGCATTAAATAAAATATATTTAGCTCCAGCTATGGCGCCAACACCTAATACAACAAGAACCAAGATCTCAAACACTTTTAGCAATATCTTTCAATCACAATTTATTATTTGAAGAATCTCCAATAAATTTGCACAGTAAACCCTTCGCGACAAACTCTAGAAATCTGCAATGAAACACACAGGCAATCTTTGTATGAAATTGCTCTAATACTCTAGCATTCAACACAAGCGTAGATTTTGGATAAATCTACCAACAAACCTTTCCTGCACAACTGTAACTCTAAATGAGTCACACAGTATTAACCAGGGATGATCTTTTACTATCGTGGCTAATCTTCTCTAAGAGGGTTTTCGTCCTCAAGAAGGCTGAGATGAACCAAGTTCAATCCCATAGAACCACAAGGGTTACACAAGAGGAAAAATAATAATCTGCATAATGCAAATGAGTTCACAACCTCCTTTTATACTTTTCCGCCGAACTCTCTAGAAGCTTTTATTTTAAACTTCACTTTTTAATTTAAACTCCCTTTTAGCTTCGAAAAAAACCTTTTTATTAAAATAATGATAATTTGACACCCAAGGTCGCTGTTTTATGCATCCATGATTTAAAACATTTCATCCTGGTTCCAACGAGCTATAACATTAAGGTGCTTTTTAAATATTATAAATAATATTTGGCGACCTTAGTAAAATAATTAAGATAAAGCCATTAATACACCCATTTTGCAGAAACTGCTGGAATGCATCGGAATCGAAAATTGACTGCACTGGAGTGATTCTGATGAAGAATAATGATAAACAGAGCCAACCGGGTGACTTACTATAAATAGACGCCCTCTCCAAGATTCTTGGAGAGCACACTAGAAGCCGAAAATCACCCTGGAAAGTGGCATATGAGTCCTTCAAACCACTTGAGCTCATTGGAATCATCAAAAAACTCCTTTGATGACGTTGACACACATCCACAAGGTTAGTGCCAACTGCATTGCAAGGGAACCCAAAAATGGGAACATTACAGAACCTAAGCACCAACTTATTAAGCTCTCCAAATCGAGCCCTTGAATTAAAATTTCCCTCAGTATTTTTTTACTAATAACTATTTAAAAACAATTTTTAATTAAATCAATTAATATTATTATGTTGCGTCTTAAATTTAAAATTACCGAGTTCAACTTAAAATAATATTATAATTCATTTCCCTTGCTTTTCCCCTTGGCCTACAGGAAATGAGACTAAGCTAGAAGTCTTCTCCATGATTCTAGTTTAGAAAAGGGGACATGACAACTAAGCTCACAAAGCACTTATCTAGAGTGTTTGATGTAGGACATCCTAGGCCTACAAGCAATCTTGCATCAATCCAAAACATTTGCTTTATGTTTGTTTACAGTTTGTAGTTCTTAGTTCTCTTTGTAGTCATTTCGTTTTGGATGTAGATGTGTAATAAGCTGCCCTGATTATTTTTTTGAAACAGATAACAACACTGAGAGTTAATTGCAACAATGATTCTTCCACACTCTTTTGATCACCCAAATCCCGATGTGGGCAAGGTGAGAGCATACGAGTGCTTTAGAGTTAGCATTCAAAACCCAAAAACCAGCAAATAGAAACAACTTCCACTTATTCAGTGGGAAGCCATTACAAGAGTTTTGCATGAAGTGTAAGTATTACAATGATGAATCCCTGCAATGTTAGAGTACCAACTCTGATAGAGACATGTATTCAGCTGTAGCAATTGGAGCATATAAACTCTATCGAATGAAGAGATTAGACATATTAAAGATATCATAAAGACACCATTAAGTGGCCATTGTTATACCCATCAAGCAAGATAAGAGAGGAAGTGTTGTTCGCTGGTCTGGATGCTACAGGTCACTGGTCTGGACTGCTACAGCCTCTATGACAGTCATAAAACATACTCAAAACCGCCTCCTCAATGCTGATTTCACCTTCAAACTCACAGCCACATTGCATACCATACTAGGTGCCAAAAACAATAGAGATTTCAAGGCTTAAACTACAGCGCTCAGTCTGAAAGATCTCATGTCCCAGCACAGTACAGGTACAGCAGGAAGTACGACAGGTTTAGGAAAGTCTTAAACTCCATCATATTACATGAAAACTGCCCAGAAAATAAATATGACACTCAACACAAAGGTTGCAGCCTGCAAACAAGGTGTTACTCTGAGAATCATTGCACAACAAACATGCCTCATGACATGGTACGGCCTGAGGGAGTATGGCCAGGTACAAACAGTCCTAAATCTGCAAGAAAGGTCTCAAAACTGCTGTCAATAGGGTCGCCTAAACATGTATGAAGACTCCATAATACTAAACTGCAATATATGCATTAATCTCCTCAGAAAATGAAGTAGGCCCCAAATGCTACGTTACAACAGGTATGACCCAGCAAGAGGCCCAGCACAAATTTCAAGAAATCTAAACTATCAACTCCAGAATGTAATTAAAACCCACACAAACTGGAATCAAACACTTGCAAATCAAAAGCTTATCAAAATATATCAAACTCCATTGATGGCTTTGTGCAACTCCTGCAGTGAAGCTGCTCTTTTCCAACTAGGGTGGATATCTCACCACTGAAACTAGACTTCTTCAAGAGAGTTTTCGTTCTCAAGAAGGATGAAGATCTCATAGGTTCATTTCTGCAGCATAACAATATCTCAACAAGCATACAAAGCCAAATGAACTCTCAACTCCCTTTTATAGGCACTTTTTAGGGGTTTGCACGATAAAATAAATTATAAAATAGAGAAATATACTTTTCCCCACAAACTCCAATATTTCATTACTTTAGCTCAGACTTTTATGTGCCTAAATAAAAGATTAACTTTTCCCCTTTCCAATGAGCTATCATACCCTTGCACTTTATTATTAATTTCCAACTTACAAGACCAAGTGCAAAATATTAACTATTAGCTCATTAAAATACCAACTTTTGCGGAAAATCCCAAATTTCACCAAACTGCCAAATAAACTGTATCAATATGCTCCATAGGGTTTGGTATGAATAACGATGCCTTCCAGGGGACTTTTTAAAAATAGACGGCTCCTCCAAGAATCTTGGAGAGCAATCCGGGAAGCTGAACAAACTTCTGAAAGTTGCATTGTTATCTTGAAACATCTCCGAGCTCAAATCCAACATCAGACACCAACAAGAATACTGAACCAAAGATCTTCACAGAGGGGAACCCCTTACCATACCACATAACTTATTGGGATTCCGGAAAATAGGCTATCGGGCCCACAATTGACTAGGCTGAAAAAGGGAACATTACAGTTATGTACTGTCATTTTCTATTTATATTGCAACTGGTAGTATAATAATTTAGCAGTGAACAATTATTGCAAGAAGATAGATGGTAGATCAACCCAAACCTTTATATGTTTATCAGGATTTGCTTTTCATATAGTGTAAATCAGAGAAAAAACCATGACAGAAATAGTTAGCACATCAGCGTTTCATTAGAAAATCATTCAGTTAGTGGCAGGCTATTAGCTTCCAAATTAGTTGATGCATGAAATATTTTGTTCCAGATGCAGTAGTAGAAAATAGTAATGTGTGTGTTTAAATAGGCCAATGGATTGTCATAGAAATATCATTATAAAGGATATTATAGAAAATGTCAT
Source organism: Cunninghamia lanceolata (assembly GCA_027924645.1). Classification (NCBI taxonomy): domain Eukaryota; kingdom Viridiplantae; phylum Streptophyta; class Pinopsida; order Cupressales; family Cupressaceae; genus Cunninghamia; species Cunninghamia lanceolata. Next base: position 7,232,642 of record BSBN01000354.1, on the reverse strand, counting down.
TGGTAACTTCAAACTCTCATTTCGGCAGATTTGAAAAAGAATGGAAGAGGATATAGGGAACTATATGGAAATCTGAACGAGCATTTAGTATTAGTTTAGTTCAATAGTTTTTATGCCGAACTGATAATTCAAAAAGACTGTTTTCAGTTTGATCAGGTAGGGCTTGTTTACTTATATATATTTTGAAAAACAATTGTTTTGCTCAGGTATATATATGTTTGGGGAAAATGGATAGAACCAAATAATTTTTTTTTTCGAAATCAGAGATGGTTAGTGTCTGTTACAATGCCACAAGTGATTTCATGTAGGTTTGCAATTTAAAGTTTTCTCTTCTTGGATGATGGAAACTGTACAAAAACCAAGCCCAAAAACCCTAAAAAGTCAGACAGAATGTAATGTCCCCTTTCTAGTGGAAACACTTAAACCTGAATCTACATTCCAAGTGATTCTCAAGGAGACATTAGAAACATTATAAATTAATAATTTCCTAGGATAAGATCAAATAAGATCAATGATAATGTATTCACATCATTCCTTGTTAAAGGATTATTTATTTCTTAATTGTTACTTGCTATTGATAACTATTCTATAATGCATTCCATAATTCAATCATGCATATTTTCCTTATTACTCTTCCTCATAGCACTAGGCTTTACATGTATAGGGCGCGCTGAAACAATCTCTTGACCCAGCCTACGGGAGATGTTATCCCAGCCTACGGGCTTTCTTACGAATGGGATTACTCCGCCTCTCCCCACAAGACCTAATATTCTTTAAAGAATGAAGTAGTAGAGAAATATATGTTTATCTCCCCATGTTATCTTCCATAACCATGGATGGGGAATTAGATGTCTCGGGCACGTTGAACCCTCTCCAATGCATCATGAATGGAATTACTCCGCCTTTCCCTCGTCTAGGGCGCGTTAAACCCTCTCTAATGCATTGTGATGGAATTATCCCGCCTTTCCCTAACAAGACCCCTCTCCTATAGTTGGAAGAGATAGAAGGATGAGATGATTATGTTTTCTCTTTAAGGTTGTATATATTCACATATGACTTGATCATGCTTCTTATTTAAGATTGTATTTCCAATTCATTTATTATTCATTGTTCACCTAATATATATTTCTGTTTGTTATACAGTGGATTACCTATATATGCTATTTATCTTATTGAGTATGGTCTAGCACCATTCATTCAGATTTCTATTATGACTTAACCATACATTGGATTCCACTATTTGCTAACATATAAATTTATTCATCTTATTTGAGCAACAACAAGTACATATATATATTCAGATTTCCACATCTATATCTTATACGTATTCCTATTTATAATCTTTATTTTTTGGCTCCTACTTAAATATAAAATATGTATTAGTCAATATATACTTGTGCACTGCTTCTTAATATTCTCTGCCTTATATTTATTTCCCTTAATTTGCTGGTGTTTCTTCCTATCTTTCTCCGATCTGCCTCTTCTTTTCCTTCGATGCCCTTTTTGAAATACTGAATTTCATTTTAAATACCATAGCCCTGCCCCTTGTGAAGGGTGACGTGGCTTTTCAAGTGATACCTTTTAGTGTTTGTTGACTTTAGTCTATGTGCTAATCGCTGCATTATTTAACATATATGATTCACATCTTTAAGCATTTGTATTAGGTAATGGCTGCTATAACTAATTCAACGTATCTTCTTTTATATGTTTGCTGCCATATAGGATAATGTGGTAATAATAACAATCGCTGTCTTAATACTTATAACTTCTCTTAGAATATTTGAATTATATAATCGTGAGTATATATAATCATTAATACTTATATTAATATTCACACTAATATGTAGTTTAACATATGGTAATTATAATAATATATGTATATATATTATATTTGTTATTTATAATATAAACATTTATATAATGTGATTATTTAATATTTATTAAATTTTATATTTAATAATGACATTTAATATTTACATTTGATTTATAATATGATCTTTAATTTATATAGTATGTAATTTATAATATTTAATTAAATATATTCGATTTCTAATATATTCAATAATATATCCTGTTAATTAAAATTAAATATATACTATATTTTAATTATATTAAAATATCCATATAATAATATTATTCAATATTATTTATTAAATAATATATATCTATACGTAGCAACCACTGTCTCTTATCGTGATGTTTGAATCTTTAATTTAAACAATGCCTTGATATCGGGACATGACACAGAAAACTTAAAGGAAAAAACAAGGAGAATGCAGAAAAAAATTGCAGAGCAGAGGAATATATAGAAAAAAGACAATATATTGCGATAAATTGGGAGAATATTGGTTTTTCTCTGAAAAACCAGATTTTCTCAGTCAAATTCTTGACAAATACTTTCAGAATCTCATGGTTTTTTCAAGAATTTATTGGCAAGCATGGTGATAAACGTGATATTGTGATTTCTCACGATATTTTGGTGATATCTGCTTCAATGAGTAGAATCCTACTTTATTGGAACATTGTATTGTCTAGATGCCATTTCAATGTATATAATAATATATGTCCCAAAAAATTTCAAACCAACAATTACTATTTGGCACTAACATACATCAATTTTCCCCATTGTATTAATAGTCTTAAGCCACAAGAGCAACGTTGCAGTAATTCTTCACAAATATTTCCAGCCAATCTTTGTAGGAGTTACATTAATGGATTCACTATACATGTTTAGATATATTTATGATTTAGCATTGTAATATTCTATTGCTCAAATGTAGAGAGATATATAAGGTCAAAATTAGATTGGATAACTCATAGTAAAAAATGTCTTAGTTTTTAGACCATTAGAAATGAATTTAAATTTTTGACTCATGCAAATTTTAATTTGCAGAGCATAAGTTCAATTTTACATGTGAGGAAGATTTTTGAAGTTGGAATCTCAGAACGACAACATGTGCAGGCAGGGATGTCGAATTTAAATATTGTGAGAAAGGTATTTATAATAGTGGAAAGGGCTTAATTTTTTACATTGTTTAAAGGATAGTGTTATCCATGTGTGAATTGAGTTTTTTTCCCAATTACTGAAGCAAGAATGAATATCTCTATATTGTTATATTGTTTTTTATTGCATTACATAACAACATGTTATAAAATATTTTGTTCGATTTGCTTGTAGGCATTTGTATCTATTACGAATGAGCTTGTCTACATATATGAACTGGTGAGTCTGTTTTATAAGAGTTAATGTTTCCTTATTATCATTGTGTATGGTTACCATATGATTGAGATTGATTATTTGCTATCCATTTTGTCAAGGCATAAATGAAATTAGATTCCATGATTATTATCATGTTTATTACAATTGTGTATGCTTTTACCCGTTTTTAATTAAAAACCACTAGGAAGGTGATGGCAATAGTCATGTATTAATTCTAAGAATTTAAGTGAAGACTGTCTTACTCTGATATGCCAGTGAACAACTAATTTATTCTCACGTTCGAGAATTTCTGTTTGAACCTGAGTTTTGTGAGCATGTTTTTACATCCATCTATGGGAGATTCTTAAATATGTATGATTCTACAGATATAATTCTATATTTGTTAGCGTTTTATTTTGCACCTTTTAGTGTGAATGTAAAACAGACAAATGTGTAGTAAGATGTAATGTCCCCATTTCCGGCGTGATCACCTATCACATATCGGCTTGCCTATTTTGTTCCCGTAGGCTAAGTCAAAGAAGCAAGGGAATACCTTGAATAGTTAAATCATGTATTTAACTATTTTTCCTTGGCAAAATGGAGATGGATTACGACTTGGAATATTTTTGTGATAATTATGGTGAAGTCAAAATTAATAAAATAATTTGCTTTGGATTTGAGTGACCCACTTGAAGGATGGAAAGTGGCAAAATAAAGAGAAAATAAAGATAAAACAAATGGCAAAATAAAAATAATATTTTATTTGTTAAAAATTATATTATTTGTCAAAAGGTGACCACCCAAGTTGAGATAAAAAAATAATAAAATATTAATATTTTATTCCTCTATGTTGGCCGCCCAAGTTGAGGAAGGAAAAGAAAAAATAAAATAAAATAATATTTTATTATGGAGGTGGACTAAATTATAGTGAATTTGGGCACCCAACTTGTGGGTTATAAAAAAATTGTTTGGGAGTCATTTTTCATTATTGAGTTTTGTCATTTGATACTTGGAGATTTTCTCTTGAGCTGCAACTTTGTTTCAGCGATCTTCTAAGGACGAAAACCCTTAGAATTTAGTGGTTTGGACGAAAACCCACTCCACTTTGTGAGGTGAATCCACCTGGGGTTTACCATTGGGCATAATTGCAGGTTTTTTCAACATATTGGAGCTACAAAGAAATATCATTCAAGCTAGGGTTTGAAAGGCAATCATCATTCAAGCTAAGGGCTTTATATTGGCGCCAGGGTTTGGTGTTATTTGCAGATCATGGGTGAACGTATGCAGATTGGACGGTTTTCATGATGTATTTTCATTCCATATCCATTGCCTAGGGTTTGAGGTGTGGTGCTACATTTTTGGAGGGACTTTTGGTGATTGACAACATCAATTTGTAATCAGATTTGTGCTTCAGACTTCATCAAACTAAATCAGAATTGCAGATCCGAGGGTTTGAAGGGAGAATTCACATTGTTTTTTGCATCTTTCTCATCTAGGGTTAATCACCCTTTGCAAAGGTTAGCGGTCCATTTGGAGGGTTTGTTATCAACAGTTTTGCAATCAGAATTTTGTATCAGACCTCTGGAGCCAATTTCAGTTGGGTGGATCAGTCAATTGCATTATCTTTTATCTCCAATTATCATCCCAGCATTGATGGCCATCATAGGAGTTCATTGCTACATCCTTGAGAGGAAGATTTGTGACATTTGAAGGTGATAAATTCAATCATTCTCAGATCAAAAATTTGTATCAGATCTGCCCTTGTAATGTTCCCTATTTAACCAGATAGTCAGATGAGGAGATTAGCCTATTACTAGGTTCCCGTAGGCTAATGGCTTTGGTTAGGGATCTTAATTGGTTTATTTCACTAGGACTTACTAATTCAGGCAGGAGGGTTCACGGTAGTGTGGGTCGACTTTCTATTTATAGCACTATAGGATAGGAGTACCTAGCACTTGGTTTGTGGTTTCGAGATGGCCAAGGTATTATTTGCCGATGTATAAGTTAAATTGAATATTTAACTTATAATATATACATGGCTTAAGTGACTTTATTTTATTAAAGTGTCTTTGCTTTATAAAATATAAGTTATGACTTAAGTGTGGTGCTAGGAGATGGGTGCCCTCATGAGACATGGGGACATAATGCAATTAAATAAAATAATAAAATATTCCCCAACTTGGGCGTTGGAATGGAAGAGGTTAAAAGAAAAAGTATGAGCTCATTTTGATTATTCACTCACTTGGAAAAAATTGAACATTGTCGTCATTGCTTTGAAGCCTTGAGATTTGAGGGTTTGTACTTGATTCTGTTGAGACGAAAACCTCTTTAGAGTCACCTTCTTCGTGCTTGGAAGATAGCATCAGGAAGGATTTTGGAGGTCTCATTCAGAGGCTTCATTTGTGCTTTATTTTGATGTATTTTGATGAAGTTTTGAGGAGTCAGAGAACATATCTTATGCAGATTTCGAGTGCAGCTAAGAACAAAGATTAGAAGAGTAGATTTATATCAGTTTGGTCTTGGTTGGAGACTCCACTTTAATTCCATTGTTGGCCGTACAGGGCAGACCATGCCGTGCATCATTTATTGAGGTTTTGTGTGGGTTTCTTGCATATTTTCTATACTATCCTGGCTGCCTAGCATCTGCAGTAATACTCATATCAAAACAGGGGTATTGTGAGTTGTTTGGTGGGTGTCCTTAATGCTGTTTCTTCCTCCATTCGTGGCTCTTATCACATTCAAACTTGGTGCTTGGGATCTCATTTGACATTGCAGCGCTGATATTGATGAAGAACTTCCATTGTATGTGATTGTTGGTGATTTTCCATTGCTTGTAATGCTGGTCCAAGTACGGCAATAATATGAAGTTGAAGATTTAAAAATGGGTATGTCATTGTAATTGGTATTAACCTATTTTACAATTTGGGTCTTTGTTATTTTGTTCATATATGCTTTAGTTTTTCTGGGTTCTTGTTATATGCACTATATTCTGTGGTTTCAATGGAAAACAATACATGTAAACACAAACTTAAACCCTAAACCAAACAGCAGTTAGAAACAAAAAACTAAGGCATAAAACCCTAGCCGGAATAGTGTATGTTATAGTGGTATCAGAGCAGAAAATCTTGCCATCCTATGTGGTTATTTAGAACATGCAAAACAGGTGTTAACTAATGCAGCTGGGAATCACCAATATGTTGTACCCATACGAAATTTTTTGTATATGTGCCCAAACATACCTCCCAAGCACCGTGTAGCCTTGTCATTACTGCAGTAACCCTGCAGGTACTAAAGATATATCGAAAGATGGTGATCTAATGCCCGAATGATCCTGAATCAAGACAAGCCAATCAGGCATGGAGCAGTGAAAGAATGTCAAAAGGAGGAGGTCAAAGTGGTGAATTGGAGGCCAAAATGACATAAAGGAACCAAGGGAAGCAATGCAAATACATCTGGCAAGTCAAAATTCAATTTTGAAAATTTTGAAATTTTCGAAAATTTTGAAAATTTTTCCAAGGCATTTTTGGGCGTTCTTGCCTTGAATGAGCACCATTTTTGAGTATCATCCATGGAGGAGGAGCTTGAATGATAGTTTCAGATCATATGAGCTTGGTTTCCAAACTTCAAGACATTTCGACGTCCGACAGAGAAATTTCGGCAAAAATAAGATCCAGAAGCAGTGATGAACGATGATGATCTAGGCTACCTCCGTCAGAGTTTTCAAGGTCAACTTCAAGGATTCTCAAGGTCAAATTCATGATATATAAGCATGGAAATGGTGAAGCAATTGCAAAGATTCATGCACCAAATCCATGGAGCGCTCATGAGGTTTTTCAATGGCCAAGTAATGAAGTATTTGATCAAGGCAAAGTCACCAAGGCACTCAAATCAAGGAAAAGCCACGCCTTTTTGTGATCTAGAAAAGGTGCTCAAAACACCCATATCTCACGCCTTTTGAGGCATTTCAAAATGGTGCTCTAAATGCCCAAAACCCACGCCATTTCTCATCCTCCAAATAGACGCCTAATTTGTCCCAACCCCACGCCATTTCTCATCCTCCAAATAGACGCCTAATTTGTCCCAACCCCACGCCATTTTAAGACCTCCCAAAAAGCGCTCAAAATGCCAAAAAGCCACGCCATTTTCCATATCATGAATGGCGCTCAAAATACCTATTTCTCACACCTTTTTGAGGCATTCCCAAAGGCGCCTAAAAACCCTAAATTCCACGCCAATTTGCTCATAAGGAAAAGGTGCCTAAATTGCATGATTTGCACTCTTTTTGGAGGTGTCTAGTTTGCTTGGAAATTGGCGTTGAGGACAGAGAAGGTTGGCGTCAGGAGAGAGGGTTTATTCCTATAAATACTCCTCTTCACCTTCCTCATTTCATTCACTGTTTGTGCAAAGTTGGAGAGGCAGAGCAAGGTCCAAGTAGAAGAATGAAACCCTAGGAGGAGGGCGTTCACCATAAAGAAGGCATTTGGCATAGTTTTTATCATTTTCTTGGCAAGAGGATGGTATTGGGGCTGCACTTCACACATGGCAACCATTAATGGACGGATGAAAGCTGGTATAAGGCGAATTTGAAGGCTTTGAGGATTGGATCTTCACACATAGGGCAAAGATCATCTACCTTTGCATCATCCTACATCTTTCTTTCACCCTGAGAGGAAAAATTGTCCACCAGAAGGTCTCTTTCTTGCACTGGCGGCCATTGTTGAAGGTTTTTGAAGCTTTTCTAGATCTACGAAGCATAAAAAGGACAATTCGATCACTTCTATCCTTCTTTTTCTTCATTCTCTTCTTTCACAGGGTCCATTTGCATGTTCCCAAGGCAACGTCCAAACCCAGGAGGCCATTTTTGGCAAATTTTCAAGGATTTTCACCACTGGTCATGATTTTTTGAAAGGCAAAATCACCACCTACAGCCAAGATAAAATTGATTTTTGAGGCTTATTTGTCCAAAATTTCTCATTTCTGACACATACCCACCTCTGCAAAAGGCATTTTCCATCATCCTGGATCAGTTTGAGCTTAGATCTGTAAAATCTTTGAGGGTGCAGCTCCAAAATTTCTTTTTCCAAAGGCAAAATTTTAATTTTTTCACAAAAATTAAATTTTGGACAGCGAAAAGAAAATTTGTTTTTCTTGGGCAGCAAACATACAGAGGATCAGATTGTCCATTTTTTCAGTGCATAAAGGTCATCAGAGCAAGCTTCTTTAAGTCATCATGCAATATTCGTCAGTCACTATTGAGGCCAAATCTTTGGTCAAACACAAATATTCCAAGGTCAAAGAAATAGACTTGTGCCAAGTCTCGCTTGAGGGTTTTGATTTAGAACCATTGATAAACTCAGGGAATGCAGCTGCAAGAAATTTGAAGAACTCTGGGCTTATTCAAGCCGGATCCTTTCCTATCGCTGCCCATAGTCTTGAATTTGTACTCTCATGCATTCAACGCTATGATCCTGAATCAAGGGAGGTCAGATCAAGGGACGGAAGATTGATTGCCAGTTTGAAACCTGATGACATAGAGATGGCCCTCGGCATTCCTCTTTTTGAAGAATCACTCACCCGAAGAAAGTGACAGAGTTTGGACCATCGCCACTGATAAATGTCAAAAGTTAGCTTGCAAATGGCTAAAAGAAAGAAGGAATACGCTTCCAAGGAATGTGGGCCGAGGCCAATTCAAAGATGAATATGCTATCATGATCACAATGCTCAACCGGGTCACAGGCCAAGCTGAGAGGAGTTTAGGACATGGATGTTCTATGTGATCAGTACCATTGCCAATGGAAGTGCCACTTATGAGTGGGCCACTCTCATAAGTGATTGCATTCATCGACAGATCGTTGACTTCACACGAACTCACGAGTTCAAAATGGTGTCCTATTTACTATTCATGGTGGCCAAGCAACATCACTTTGCCGAGTTGAACTTTGTGGGCTCTTTGCAAAACACCAGGATTGTTAGGCTGTATCCTCAGCTTGAGTTTTCAGAGTCTCAGAAGCACTTCCGGCGAGTCAACGATGCATTCCTGATGTTCACGGTATGTGACTTGGAGAACCAGATGCATGTCAGATTATCAGGAGAAGCCAGAGCAGTAATCTCGGAATGGGCGGATTCGTATATTCAATTCCCTACCTTCTCCTATATCAAAGCCTAGGGGTTTACATCATGTCCATACATGCTTCCAAGGTATCCATCCGATGAAGTTGTCTTCATGGAGTTCCTGCGTCAGATAGAAGTACACAGTTTCCTACGCAGTAGACATAAGATGGCGGTGAACTTTCCTATTCAAATGGGTGTTTTCAAGTGCAAAAGTGTAGCTGATGCAAAAGTAATTGGTGAAGAAATGTCGAAATTCGGCCTAAAAACCTTCAAGGAGAAACGCACATATGACACTAATCAAGTGATGATATCCAGACTTAGCGGCAAATTTGCCTATGTACCTACTATGGAGGATTTTTGGGTTAACTGTCAGGATGAGTATGAGGTTCGGCGAAGGAGTTATAGTCGCTTCACCTTGGAGCAGATTCTAGTTTTCCTTGACGAGAGCGGCAAAGACTTGCGCGAGGATGGTTTAATTCTCTCCCCAAAATTTGTCAAAGAGGGAATTGATTCACAACCATTGCCGCCAATGGATTGGTCACTTCAAGAGATCACCTCCATTGCAGAAAGAACCAAAGGAGTGGTGAAAAGAAGTTGGATGTTTATTAACAGTCAAAGGAGCAAGAGGACAAACACACCCAAAGACAAGGCATCTACAACAGAGCCCCCATCTTCACCTACTCATTTGACTCCACGCTTGAAATCCAAGGTGGTAAGTGAGAAGGCCCATAACGGCAGATCAGAAGGCTGCAATTTTCTCCTGGTCTCACCAGTATTCCTTCTTGGTTTATACCTCGAAGAATATAGCCTCGGAGTTGGCTATATGGAAAGAAAAACTCCTAGGCATTGAAAGATATGCCATTGATTTTCTCCAAAACATTCCATGCAGGTATTTCAGTAAGGAAGGCGTAAATTGCCTCATTCATGTTTTACAGGTGTTCATTCAGCTGATCTGTGGAAAGTTTTGTGGGGATCCTCATGTTGACAAAATGTACCTCTTGGTTGATACTGCATCCAAGTGCGCGAAGGCTGAGAAAGACTTTGAAGTGTTTGAGAAAATCACAAAGGAAGCTGCCATAGACCTGCAAATGAGGACGGTTCACCTTGAGTCCATGATCATACCAGATGAAGCCAAAGTTGAGGAATTTGAGAGAAATCTCAGTTCTCAGACTTAGCTTATTTTTCACATTTTGCAGGAGGGAATTATTTTTGGCAACAGGAGAGATTTCTAAAGCAGTTTCTATTTTGAGAACTGTCTTTGTTAACTGAAGTTAAATTTATTTTTAGATTTTGCTTTTGGAAATCATGCAAAATATCTTTGAGTTGGAACTCAATGTGTAATGACATGCAAGTTCAGTTAATTGAAATTTGCATAACAAGATACTTTTAGTTTTAATTGCTAATAAGCTTGCATGCTTTCCATGCAACAATTAGATCTAGAGTGAAGAGTGTTAGTTAACTCTTCCTTTTATTTCCTTGCACCTTTGCTTTTTAGGTATAAATAAGTGTATTCTACACACTTAAACTATCAATGGTAAATGCTGAGACTAATTTTTGCTCGCATTTTATTGTTCAAGCACTGTTATTGATTCTTGCTTTTTGATTAATAAGAATACACATCATGGTTTCAGGATCTATCTTGTTGTCAAGAGTTGTGTAAATTGTTCATGACTTTGTGCATGAGCAATTATTGTTGAGTTGTATTTGTTCTTTTGTTTTGAAAACCTCCAAGTTGTCCTTCTGATTTCTTTATGCTCTGAATTTACTTGAAGAAATCAGAATTGTTTTAAAGATGAAGTTAGTTATTCTCTTCTGGAAAGCTTTAGAAAATCTTATAGCCTTGCAGAAGAGCTTCATTGCCTTGTGCTCGTGCCTTGACAAACAAAAAGATAGGTTATTTTGTAAACATCTTTTAATTTTCTTGTTGAGGGAGCTTCCCCTCCTAATTCGAAGAACAGTCCTACTGTACACGCTGTCCGTTTTGCTTTCTCACCGAAAGGTGCGAAATTAAACTCTAACACAGTATTACCTTAGAAGGAATAGGTCACAACCAGATCTTGAGGTTCGACAGCATATAGACCCTTTTTCAAGTCCTGATACTGTTATCGTTCCCGCAGAAGTAATGGGGGACAGAGACCGAGAAGAACGTAGCACACGTGACATCTTGAATGATTTAGCTAGAGGACAGAGAGATGCAACAAAACTTTAATCAGTTGATGCAGATGATGGCTAATCACGTTTTTGGGATGCCGGGGAACAACAATGATAACAATAACAACAACCATGACAGGAATAGGAACAATGGTGACAGGCACAAATATAGGGATGATGAGGAAAGGAGACCTGAAGGTGAGGCATCGGTAAACAACAGAGGAGCTACTCAGCATACAGGTTATGACAGACCAGGGGTACCTATCTTTACTCCTAGGAACAATGCAGCAGAGCCTGAGCCTACCCAGTTGGAGTTCTAGGATGTTATAGTCAGGGATTGGCGAGCATCCAGTGACGAGTTCAGAGCAGAGATGTCATTTTGCGAGTATTCAGACTTGCGGATGAAACACTGGCCAAAGGGTGGTAGACAACATAACATAGAGTTGCAGAAGAAGGTCAACAAACTTAATATACCTTACTTCGATGGTTTGGAAAAAACCATAGCTAGAGCATGGGTGCAGAAGCTTGACAACTTCCTACAACTAAGCCCTATCCCTGAGGAGGAGGCCATCACATATGCAACTCTACATTTGGACGGTATTGCCCATGAGTGATGGCTCCATGGGAAGATTACATTGGGACATGACCAGATTACTTCATATGCAGAGTTTATTGGTCATCTCATAGACAGGTTTGATAAAAAGGACCCCGAGTTACAGTTTAAGGAGTTGACACAGCTCAGGCAGTGGGGTTCAATTGAGAGCTACATCTCTGAGTTTCAGAAATTGTCAGTGTTGGTGACAGATATCTTAGAGCGTAGATTGCTGGTTTTGTTTATTGATGGGCTTACAGATCCATTACGAGGATGGATTAAGGGCCTCAACCCACCTCTCCATGAGGCAATGAAGAAGGCTAGAGATATGGAGTCTTCTGTAATGTCCCCTTTTGGGGCAACACTAATTTTTTCTAAATTATCAATTTCCAAGTAAACAAAGGTTTAGAGGGTACCTTGTCCTAACTTAAACCCTACAACAAGCTAGAAATCTTAAACATCAGTAAGTCCGTAACAAATTAATAAACTAAATTGAATCTTACCTTGAGATGATCAACCATGGGAAAGCATGGAAGAGAGTGACTTGATGGGGTGTCTTAGCCGCTCTAGGCCCAAGGGCAGAACCCTTCAACTAAAAGGCAGAACCCCCTTGGCCTCATGTGGCCCATGCCATTCATATGAGGTGGCGTGCCTAGTGAAGATTCCCACATCTTGCCATCTTTCCTTATTTCCTCATGTTTGGTCTCCTTGTATTACTATACCTATGATAGGGGAGTGAGGTCTCCAAAGGATATCCTAGTAATCCAACTCTCTAGGCCCAAAGGCAGAACCCTTCAACTAGAAGGCAGAACCCCGTTGGTCCAAGTGAACATTTCATTTCCATCATGAGTGGCGTATCTAGAAGAGCACATCTCTCTTTAGACCCAAACGCAGAACCCTTCACTAGAAGGCAGAATCCCTTCGGCCCATGTGAACTTATTACTTCCATCATAAGTGGCGTGTCTAGAAGAGCACATCTCTCTCTAGACCCAAAGGTAGAACCCTTCACTAGAAGGCAGAACCCCTTTGGCTTATGTGGACTTATCGTTTCTCATCATGAGTGGCGTATCTAGAAGAGCACATCTCTCTCTAGACCCAAAGGCAGAACCCTTCACTAGAAGGCAGAACCCCTTCGGCCCATGTGAACTTATTACTTCCATCATAAGTGGCGTGTCTAGAAGAGCACATCTCTCTCTAGACCCAAAGGCAGAACCCCTTTGGCTTATGTGAACTTATCGTTTCTCATCATGAGTGGCGTATCTAGAACAGCACATCTCTCCTAGACCCAAAGGCAGAACCCCTTTGGCTCATGTGAGTTCATTACATTTCTTTTTGGGTGGCATATCTAAGAGAAGGTCCTATATTCCCTTTGTACTTTCCCTTCTTCGTATCATGGTATAGATTTATGCATAACCAAGTCTTATCAATTCAAATAATTATATCACCAATATATAATAAATTATGAGAATGATATCATAAATGCATGATCCATATTACATAAGTCTAGCATAATCAGATTTTTGACCTCTATGTGTATATATGTAGTCCACTTTCCTCTTGCTATGCTCCAATATATCTATATAAATCAGAAATATATGTGTATTAAACTTAGAATATCTATATAAAATCAGAAATGTATATTTTCTTCCCCTCATGGTTCCCTTCCCATTTATATATCTATATCTTAGTTTTGAGAGAGTCACCCCCTTTTGAAAGGGTGGTGACTCCTCACAAAGTCTTACCTTCTTGGTAGGGATCGCTGCCCCCTAAGACTGATCACAGCCTTTCATAACCATTAATTAATTGCTTATCCATCCTCCCTTAATAACATACCCTTTCGTTGCTACCTTTTCTGAGTTTTTTAATTGCTATTAGTAGATACCTTATCAATCATATCATATATATAGAAAAACAGATTACTTCATAAGTAATAAATATTAATTGCTCTCTTATAAGAATGATCGCTGCCTTATATCTGCTTTGAGGATAATCGTTGTCCTTTGGAAATAATCGCTGTGTTTAGTTTAGGATCGCTGACTGCACCTTTTTGCAGATCGCAGCATTAGTTTGTTAATTAAAAGTTCCCTTTGTTTGCTGCACTGTATGATATCTAAGACTTTGTGTAATCACTATTAATACTTGCTTTTAGTGATGACTTTTGGTCTTTGTCATTGCTGGCTTAAACATATAAATATTTATATGGAAGATTTATAATTTATTAGTTTAATATATTTAATCTTGTCAATTACTAAATAATAATAATAATATAATATATCTCATTATAAATATATTATATATTAATATATTTATTAACATATACGCAATTACCTCTATTATTGGGGTGGTCAGGTCAGAATAGTTGTTGCAGTTTAAGAGGACTAAATCCTCTTTATCTAGTGAATTTGGGCAGCCAAATGACTATGGCTACGCCTCATTACAAGGGCGAACTTCTTTAATGGTATATTTATCCTCTTAAGGAATCTTAGTAATTTTATTTCCCTGTACATGACTAGGGCGACTAGTACGGATGTTAAAAGAGATTTTATTATCTCTTTAAGTTTTGCTTGTTTTCTGTCTGTTTTAAAGGAATGACCTTGTTTGGGAGAGGCCATGCCTAAATTCATGGAAGGGCGAGCCTCTAAGAAGGCTTGAACCCCTGCCAGATCAGATTTAGTTTTTTTTTAATTATTCTGTTCCTTCTAGTTTTTCCTTATAACTAGACTACTCAAACATTTTATATTCCATGAGTGAAATAGTAAAATAAACTCATTAGTTAATGTGAATTGAGAATTAGATTGAGCTATGAGTATTGTAGAAAAAGTTTCTTTCCCGTGTTGGAATACAGGGTATAGTATTTCCTAAACAGTTATAACTGTATATTAGTTATTGAGATATTGTGAAGAATTTATATTTGTTAATTCTCTGGAACGGGTAAGCAAGAATTCTAAACTAATGGTTTAAGATGGTTTTGTTGCATACTTGGATGTTCCTTTCCACTAAAATTCTACCTTTTCGGTACTTCATTGACATTAAAACAAGAACTTAGAAGTGTTGTAGAGCTGTTTGGATATAAATGTCTGAGTCATAATTTTTAGTATAACAAAGATAATCAAAGAATATTTTCTAACCCTAAATAGTAGGTGTTGAGCTATGTAGTTTATATCTGTGGTGTCCTTGGGACACGTCCCCTGCCCACTATGGCTATTCCAAATAGTTTGGGGATGTAGATGGGACACTCACCGTGCCACCTATTCTTTATTGGATTGTTTAATTGTATTTTGTATGCCTAGTTTGGTTAAACGAGACGAGCTTAGGTCTAGGATAATGAGTCCTCATGCATGGCCTTGAGCGCTTGTAAAGGCTAAGGATGCACATGAGAAGGCCTATCCGTCTACGGGACGTCGAGTTATCCATCTGTGAGGCGTTGATTCGGGCATGTTTGAGTCTCCTTGTCTGTATGAGAGGTGCACTCGTTTCCATGTGGTGCCATTCCTTCGAGCACACATGACGACACTCCATCTGATTTTCACCCTAATGTCTTGTACCTTTGTAGTCGTGAGTGGCACCAACCTTATATTTGATGAGCATTTCTATGTTATGACTTTGGCTCTATGCATTGATTTCCGTGTCTGCTCCATGACTGATGTGAGTGTTGGCCATTGTTTTCCTTGCCTTTATTCTTTTGTTTGGGTCTTGTGACTATCTCCGAGCATGGTGGAGTGGTCTCTTTTGAGTCCACATGGTTGGGAGGCGTTGCCACCGCCATTGGGGACTGGTGAACAGGTTATTGGAGCACCAGATTGGAGATGTTCTTACTTTCCGTTACCCTATCTGTTGTTGTACCTATTCAGTTATTGTATCTTATCCATGGCTATGCCATTTTACTTATGTATATTTTTTTATGTAAACTTTGTACTCTCTTGCGAGAGAAGATATAATCATGCAAATTAATGAGAAGAAATGAGATGTTTCCTATTTGGTTTATGGATTCCGGTGTGGGTATCGGATCCGCTTGTATTATGATGCTTTTGGATTCATGTTTATGATCTGGAATGGGTTATAAGAACTTTTGGGTTGGTGTTTAAAATGAACGTAGTTGTATTAATGTTTTTCTGGAGAGTGATTTAGTCCTCTCCTCTGGGATGTGCATTCGGCCATGTGTGGCCATGAATGTTGTCGATCTATCTAATCGACAACTGTATCTGGTTATGTTATCTACTTATGTCAAAAAAAAATTTATCTTGTCCTCTTTTAGCCCCTACCCTTTGGGGTTGCGGGGCGGGATGTTACATGATATTGTTATGCTATTGGATTGAACTTGCGAGTTCTTCCATTCCTTTTTGAGGACGAAAACCCTCTTGGAGAAGATCAGTTTCGGTGGTGAGAGATCCACCCTAGTTGGTTTAGGGTGATTTCAGCGAGGAATCACACAGAGCTTCATGGTTTTCGATGTTTTCTGAAGTTTTTGGTTTGGAATTTGATGCTATTATATTTGTTATGTTTTTGGAGTGTTTCTTGAAGGAATTTGAAGTATGTTTCTTGAAGATTTGATAAGCATGTTGCAGCTTACACACCTACAGGCTGTACACCTCCAGTATTGGCGTGGGGTTTGTTGGAACATCAAAGAAATGAAATCACTTTGCAAATTTATTGAATAATGATTTGCACTTCTTGGCGCCTATATTTATTGAGTTTTTAGAGTGTTTCCAGCATGTATGTTGATGCCCACATTGGCCGTACATCTGCAAGGGCGGTACCAACTCCATCATGGCATGAGGTTTTGGTGTGAGAATCGCTCAGTCCTTGGTGCTTGCTATCATTTGGTTTGGAGTCGCCATTGTTAGGGAATAGCTTTGGCGTGTGTATTGACGAGGGAGGTTCTATTTTTGGGACTGTTTGAGGGTTTACTTCATGGCTGTCATAGCTTTCCAGACCTACAATTAAGTCACAACAGTATCAAAAAGACTTCAATCTATCTTCTTCAATTGATTCATGTATGGTACAAATTGGTATTCCTATTGCTCAGATAATATGTATATCCATTCCACATTCATGTGTTTTTCCTAAAGCTAACGTGTTGCAGCTGTTCCCACAAGTGGAAATCAGGGGTACTGAATGAATGTGCAGCCTATTGTTTCATTGTAATCATTTACTTATGTTGCAAACATTATTTGTAACCCCTGGATGGTTCAACCGCCAGTGTTGATAAGATATATAGTTTCTTTCATGGCTTCCCACTGAATAAGTGGATGTGCCTATTTCCTTTCCTACATTTCATGGCTTAGGTTCCCACTGAATAAGTGGATGCACTTGGTTTTTACTTTCTTGTACTCCCACTGAATAAGTGGTTGCCCACTGCATAAGTGGATGCTTACTTTCATGTTTCATTCCCACGATTGAATGGATGCCCACTGCATAAGTGGATGCCCACTGAATAGGTGGAAGATTGTTTCTACTGTTGGTTTATGATTTTGATTGCTAACTTTGAAACATTTGTATGCTCTCACCTTGCCCACATCGGGATTTGGGTGATCAGAAGAGTGGAAGATATCATTGCTCATAACATTCATTGTTGTCATCTTGTTTAAAAAAAACCAGGGCAGCCTATTACAGTAAACTAAGGGGTTTGGTGAAGGCTCATAAGCTTAGCAAACTTGATTAAGCTATTCAGCTTGCAGTTGATCTTGACACTACACCTTCATCATTTTAGCCACAAAAGAAAAGTTTTAAGGGCTCTAGTTCAAATCAGAAAATTTTCAATCAACATAAATATCAACCTCCCAAAATGGACAATGAAGCGAAGAATGAATTAAAGAGGAAGAAACTTTGCTTTTCTTGTAAGGAGCTATGGGAACCAGGACACAGATGCCTTGGGAAAGGCAAGGTACATCTCATAGATGTCATTTCTGATGAGGAGAGTGAGGCTATTGAAGGCACTAGCTTGGATAGTGATACAAATCATGTGGAGCAGCAGCCACAGGTGGAGCTTGTGCCAAACATTGCAAATGACACAAGACATGTCGCCATTGCATCTATTTTAGGAGTATCGAGATATCATGCCTTTTGATTCAGAGGAGTTGTTAAGGGATAGAGGGTCACTTGTCTGGTTGATAGTGGAGTTACAACTTTATCGATGAGGGTTTAGCTGTGTTGTACGAAATTTTTCGTATATGTATATGAATGTCCTAAAAAGATTGCCCAAACACACCTCCAAGGACCATGTACCCTTGTTATTATTGTGCTAACCCTGCAGGTACAAGACATATCAAAAGATAGCGATCCAAGGCTTAGATGGAGGAAGATTTTGGCAAGCCAATTAGGCCTGGAGCTATAAAAGAACACCTAAAAGCGGAGGCCAAAGTGATGGATTGAGGACCAAAATGACATAAACGAACCAAGGAAAGCAATGCAAACACATCTTGCAAATCAAAATTCAATTTTGAAAATTTGGAAAATTTTGAAAATTTTTCTAAGGCAATTTTTGAGCATTTTTGGCTAAGTGTGCTTCACCTTGGAGCATACTTCATGGAGAAAGAGGCTTCAACGAGAGCTTCGGATCATATGAGCTTGATTTCCAAACTTCAAGACTTTCTGTCATCAGGCAAGAAGTTACGGCAAAAAGAAGCTTCACAGAGAGAGGTAAATGGCAGTGATCGGAGCAGTCTCTGTCAAAATGTTCAAGACAAAATTCAAAATTTCCGTGGTCAAAAGTCATGATGCAAGAGCATGGAGAATGATGAAACAATCACGAGGTTTTTGTAGAAATCTCAAGACAAAAGATCAAAGATTTTCAAAGGGCCAAGTATGAGAAATCGTATAAGGCAAAGTGCTAGAGGAAAGGCGCTCATATTGGGCAAAAGGCACACCTTTTTGGTCTCTCAAAAAGGCGTCCTTTTTGATCAAAACCCACGCCTTTTTCACCTTCTCAAAAGGCGCCTCTTTTGACCAAATCCCATGCCTTTTTGTCACTCTCCAAAAGGCGCTCAAAATTGCTAAAACCCACGCCTTTTTGGTCTCTTCAAAAGGTGCTCAAAATGGGCAAAACACGCGCCTTTTTTTCACATCCTCAAAAGGCGCTCTATTTCATGGTTTTGCACTTCTTTCATGCTCATCCACAAAAGGCGCTCAAATCGACCATATTGCACTCCTTTTCAAACACCAAAAAAGGCGCCTCTTTTTGCCTATTCACATGCCTTTTTGACCTCTCAAAAAGGCGCTCAAATTGGGCCATTTGCACTCCTTTCATGCTCATCTTGAAAAGGCGCTCATTTCAAGGGTTTTGCACTCCTTTTTTGCTCATCCACAAAAGGCACTCAAATCGACCATATTGCACTCCTTTTCAAACACCAAAAAGGGCGCCTCTTTTTGCCTATTCACACACCTTTTTGACCTCTCAAAAAGGCGCTCAAATTTTGCCATTTGCACTCCTTTCAAAAATGCCAAAATTTGCATAAAGGTGGGCGTTGAGGAGAGAGAATGGTGGACGCCTAGGAGAGAGATGATTGAGAGTTATAAATAGAGATTCACACTTCACCTTTCATTTGTGCATGGGACCAAAAATAAGAGCATTTTATTTTTAGAGAAGGGCACATTGAAAACCCCAAAAGGTTGGCGCTCACTATAAAGGAGGCATCAGTCATTGTTATTGTCACTTGCCAAAGGCCAGAGAAGGGACTAAAGGTTGCATTTCACATATGGCGGCCATTTATGGAGGATTGAAAGCTTGCATAGGGCAGATTCAAAGGCTTTGAGGAGTGGATCTTCGCATACGAGGCAAAGTCTACACATTCTTGCATCATTCTATACCTTCCTCTTGCATTCCAAAGCATATTTGTTCACGGGGAGACCATTTCTTTGCATCGGCGGCCATTGATGAGGGTTTCAAAGCTTATTATTTCAGGTTTAATGACACTTTTGGGTTAGCAAAGCATCTAAAGGGCAGATCTGTGACTTCAAGGCCCTTTTCCACACATAGAAGGCAGCGCCCAAGTCTAAGGAGCCATTTTTGGACATTTTTCAAGCTTTCCCTTTGCTGTTTATGACTGTTCATGCCCAAAATCACCACCTACAGCCATAAGAAAAATGATTTTTGAGGCCATTATGTCTAGATTTTCTCATTTCTATCACATACCCACTTCGGGAAAAGGCGTTTTACACCATTCTTGACTGTCTAGAGCTCAGATTCGGCAACTTTTTGAGGATTCAGCCTCATATTTTCATTTTCCAAGGGCAAAATATACATTTTTTCACAAAAATCAGATTTTGAACAATGAGAATAAAAACTTGATTTTCTCGAATAGCGAGCATACAAAGGCCTAGTTTGATCTTTTTGAAGCAGGACAGCGAAGAGGAAGGCTTTTCTTAAAGGCATAAAGGCACCATGCAATATTCCTCGGTCGCCACTGAATTTGACGAGGCTAAAAAAAAAAGAAAATGAAGATTTAACAAAGACCATTGAAGATGCTAGCATCAACCTGCAGATGAGGACGGTTCATCTAGATTCTATCAGTATACCAAATGAGGCCAGAGTTGATGAATTCGAGAGAAATCTCAATTCTCAGACTTAGCCAATTTTTCACTATCTGCAGTAGGAATCTATTTTTGGCAGTGGGAGTGATTTCCAAAGTAGTTTCTATTTTGAGAACTGACTTTGCTTTCTAGAGTTAAATCTATTTTTGGATTTGCTTTTGGAGATCATGCAAATTATCTTTAAGTGGAACTCAATGTGTAATAACATGCAAGTTCAGTTAACTGAGTTGCATGAGAGATATTTTATTATTTTAATTGCTAATAAGCTTGCATGCTTCCCATGCAACATTAGGGTTAGGGTGGAGCTTGTTAGTTAACTCTTCCTTTTATTTCCTTGCACCTTGGGTTTTTAGTGGTATAAATAAGTGCTTTGTGCACATGTAAAAGGATTCTTTTTCAAGGAGATTTTATGATTCTAGAATTCAGACTTAGATCTAGATTTCAACATTCAAGAGCTTTAGAGTTAGTTTTTTTCAGTATTTTGTATCCAGATGTCAAAATTGTGTTCAATCAATGAATTAAAAGCAATGGCAATTCTCATGCTTGTCTTATGCTGAAGTTGTTATTTGTCAGATGTTCATATGATTGTGAGTTCGTATTCATTCAATGGAATTTACTATGCCTATTTTGCTTCTAAGTATCCATTGATGTGTGTTTTCTTCTGTGTTGAGGGTGAAATCACAACTTTGTATTATTTTTGCCTTCATCATTGTATGGTGTTATTTTTGTCCAATCAATCTAAAATTGTGTACTTGCTTTGCTCAACTTCTGAATTTAGCTGAGTAACACAAGCATGTAGCCTAGGTTTTGTTTTCAGTCAAAAAGCACAAAATCTTTGTTTTGTTGTCAAATGAGTATTTCAGCCTTTCGCACATTGCAAACCCAAAAAGATTGTCAAGTTTTAGTGAAGTTTTATTTTACAGGGAGCTTCCCCTTCAAATTCGAAGAGTGGTTCTACTGCACATCTGCCCGTTTTTATTTCCCACCGAAAGATGCGAAATTAAACGCTAACACTTTGAAGAGAGGGCTAAAGGATGAGGATTTTCAGGGTTTCAGTGTGACAGTTGCAAATGGCTTTACTATGAGTTGCACTAAGAAGGTATCCTAGCTTAGCATTTGTATGGGTGACTACACATTGATTGATGATTTCTATGTGGTAGGATTGGGAGAGGTTGATGTTGTTTTTGGAGTCTAGTGGTTATAGTCACTTGGCAGATACATACAGGATTTCCAGAAGATGGAACTTGAGTTCATGCATGAGGGGAAGAAGGTTGTGTTGAGAACACTTTTAGATGGAGGACCTAGGGTTGTGTCAGCAAGGACGATGGAGACATTTTTTAGACATGATGATGTTGCTTGGGCAGCCTAGTGTTTTGTATCATCCAAATCTTCTTCCAGCAAACAGGAGTATCATGTAGATATCCAGTCGGTGCTTGACAAGCATAGTATGGTGTTTGGAGAAATTCCTCTTGGTAGGCCACCAAATCGTGGGTTTGGGCATGTCATTGAGTTGGAGGAGGGCTCCAAGCCTGTCATTACTACACCATATCATCATCCGCGACATTGCAAGGAGGAGATCGAGAAGACGATTAAGCAGTTACTTGACATGGGACACATTTGTCCTGGTTCCAGTCCTTTTGCTTCTTCAGTTGTGTTGGTGAAGAAGGATGGCACCATGAGGATGTGCATTGATTACAGGGCCTTGAACAAGAAGACAATTAAGAACAGGTATCCCATTCCAAAGATCGATGAGTTGCTTGATGAGTTACATGGGGCAGTGTACTTTTCAAAGATTGATCTTCGTTCAGGGTATCATTAGATTCATGTCCGTGATGAGGATATTCATAAGACAACTTTCAGATGCCATTATGGACACTATGAGTTTTTGGTTATGCCATTTGGTCTTACTAATGGTCTTGCTACATTTCAGTCATGCATGAATCACATCTTTCATAAGCAGTTGCATAAGTTTGTATTAGTGTTCTTTGATGACATTTTGATATACAGTAAGACAAGGGAGGAACATCTGCAGCATATTGATGAGGTGTTGAGTATCATGGAGGCGCAGTCATTGTATGCTAAGGTATCCAAATGTGAGTTTGGTATGACCGAGATCCTCTAGCTGGGGAATATGATTGAAGCTGATGGAGTCGGAGTTCACTAGGAGAAGATACAGGCAATTTTGGATTGGCCACACCGTGGAACATTTCAGACTTGAGTGGTTTGCTTGGGCTATGTTGCTACTACAGGAGATTTGTTAAGGGGTTTTCACAGTTGGCAACACCTCTCACAGATCTCACCAAGAAGGGAGCATTCAGATGGTCAGACGAGGCTCGGGCTACTTTTGACAAGCTCAAGCAAGTGATGAGTTCTTGCCTAGTATTGGCATTGCTAGATTTCATGCAGCCCTTTGTTTTGGAGTGATGCATCAGGAGAGGGCATTGGTGCGGTGTTGATGCAGAATAGACATCCCATTGCTTTTGAGAGCAGGAAGTTGAGGGATGTAGAGAGGCTTTATTCCACCTATGATAAGGAGATGCTAGCCATCATGCATGCATTGGCGAAGTTTAGACAGTACTTGGTGGGAAGCTGATTTGTTGTTAGGACCAACCACAATAGCTTGAGGCATTTTCTGTCAGAAACGAATTTGAATGAGAGGCAACAGAAGTGGGTGAGCAAGATTCAGGCATATGACTTTGACATCGAGTATGTTAAGGGGAAGAACAATGTGGTTGCTGATGCTCTATCCAAGAAGCTTACTCTTTGTTCTATGTCAGAGATTTCAGCATATTGGAAGGCTCACCTTTTGGTCGAGTATTCCAAGAATACTTTTGCTTGTAAGATCATGGATGGTTGGATTCAGGATGACAGGTATAAGGTGATTATGATATGATCTACTATAAGGATAGGATCTACTTGGTACCTGAGTCAAAGTTGAAGGAGAAGATTTTGAGGGCTATTCATGATGCGCCACTTGCAGGGCATCTAGGGTTCTTCAAAACCTACAGTCAGGTGAGAGATTTTCATGGAAGGGTTTGAAGGATGATGTTTTGCAACATGTCAGGGAGTGTATGACTTGTCAGCAGAACAAGTCGAAGCATACTTTCCCAGTAGGATTGCTTTAGCCATTGCCTATCTCAGAGCAAAGGTGGGAGAGTATTTCGATGGATTTCATCATCGGTCTACCAATAGTCCAAGGTAGGGATTGCATATATGTCGTGGTTGACAGGTTGACCAAGTATGCTCATTTCTTTGCAATTTCATTAGATTACTCAGCACTTCAGGTTGCAGAGCTATTATTTAGAGAAGTGTTTAGGTTGCATGGACTCCCTAAGACCATTGTCAGTGATCGGGACAACAGGTTTCTCAGCATGTTTTGGCCGGAATTGTTCTGATTGGCTGGAATGGAGTTGATACCGAGCACGAGTTATCACCCAGAGACCGATGGGAAGACAGAGATTGTCAACAAGTGGGTTGAGGGATATCTTAGCAACTATGTTGCAAGGCAGCAACGTGCTTGGATCAAATGGTTACATTTGGGTGAGTATTGCTATAATACCACCTATCACATGTTGATTGGCATGTCGCCTTTTAGGGCCTTGTATGGTTACGAAGCTCCATCATTTGTAGACTTGGCTTTTGATGATAGTCGAGCTCCCAGAGCTAAGGAGTTGATGCAGGATAGTCAGGATATCCTTAAGGCACTTAAGGATAGTATTCAACATGCTCAGAACCAACAGAAGATGTATGCGGATAGACACAGGGTAGAGAGGAATTTTGAGGTTGGTGATTTGGTCTTTTTGTGCCTTCATCCACACAGACAGTCGACATTGAAGAAGAGTGGTGCAAAGAAACTAAAGCCTAGGTTCTATAGTCCCTATAGGATTTTGAGGAGAGTTGGAGAGGTAGCATAAGAGCTTGAGTTGCTAGTATGAAGAAGGATTCATAATGTTTTTCATGTGTCTTGCCTCAAGAAGGCTCTTGGACAGTGTTGTCTCTTCTCTTGATCTCCCACCTCTTGATGAAGAGAGCACTTTGGTTTTGGTTCTTGACAGCATTTTGGAGATGAGGGAGCGACGTTTGAGGATCAGGGTTATCTTTGAGTACTTGGTGAGATGGAAAGATTTGCCATTGGAGGATGCGACGTGGGAAGGAGAGCAGATTTTGCAGCATCCAGATTTGTGATTGCTTGAGGACAAGCAATCCCGGGAAGGGAGGACTGTAATGTCCCCATTTCCGGCTTGATCACCTAATAGGAGTTTGGGTTAGCCTATTCTTCATTCCCGTAGGCTAATTCATGAGTTAAGGGAATGCAGTGGTTGAGCTATGGAAATTTGGAAAGTTGTTTTTTATAAGGCTCAACTAATTTTTCTAGATTTGGCGATGTCGGGAGATGACTTGATATATTTTTGCTTTAATTTTGAAAGGGTCAAAAATAATAAAATAATTGATCTTGAAGTGGGACAACCCATTCTTGGATATTGAAAATATATAAAATATTATTATTCTCTTGAGAAGTGCGACCCATTTGGAGGAATAAGGTCGGCAAGAAATGAATAAAATAATATTATTTTTGAGCGCCCAAAATAGAAGGAAAATCAAATATTTTTTAATTGTATTTTGGGCGGCCTCTTTGATGAAGAAAAAAATAATAAAAATATTGTTTTGGTGGCCGACTTGGAGAAAAGAAAATAAGTTTTAATTCAAATCTTTAATTTGAATTTGATTTTGGGCGCCTAGTCTTGGTCGGCCAGCTGAGAGAGAAAAAGGGAAACTCAAGTATAAAACAAGGTCATTGGAGCTTCATTCCTTATCACAAACTTTTGGCATCTTTGGTGTTTTGCATTTGCACTTTTATTGTAGGACTTTCCAAGGACGAAAACCCTTGTGGAAGAAGGTGGATTGGACGAAAACCCAATTGCATCTTGGAGGTGGATTCATACGGAGTTCACACTTGCACTTCATTGAAGGGTTTCGAATGATTGTGGAGCAGTCATGTCATATTTTCTATAGCAGATTTGGACGCCATTGTTGAAGATCTTTTGCATCACTTGGAGCGCCGGATCTTGAGGAATCTTGAGGACATCGACTTCATGCATTGAGCGCTGATTTTTGGGAAGTAGATGTTCATCATCTTGCGTGCCGATTTTCTCAGATTTGATTTGGCAGCGATTTCATATCAGACTTGGTATTGCAGCAATCCTATATCAGATTTGGGTGTAACATCCCATACCCTAGCCGCCGATCTTGCATGCCATTGCCTTTCCTAAGGAGTGATGGCGTTTGGAGGAGTTTGCCCTAGTTTGAGACATCCATTGATCACTAAAATTGCATTTATCATCATGAGAAGTGGCTGATCAACATAGGAGGCAAGCTTTGAGGTGGCGAACAGCGTTGAGGATCCTTGTTATCATTGATCAGCATTGAAGACTTCATTGAAGACATCATTTTGTGGAGCGCTTGACACCATTCATCGTCTTTGTGGAGCCTATCACTTGTGGAGGGGTTCGCTTACCTTTGAAGGGCATTTTTGTCATCAAAGTGGTGTGTTGAAATTCATAATTCAGATCTGATTTGTAACAGCAGTAGTTTGGGAGCTTAGTGGCCATGTTGAGCCTATAAACTTGATGTAATTTTATTTCATTTAATTCAATTTGGAGCAGCAGACTTGCATGATCAGAAATTTCATATCATATGTGTTTGAAGTGTGTATTTCATGGTGTAGTTCATGAATGATAAGACTGCAGTTGTATATCTTCATTTGCTATCATTTTCCATGTTTTAGAATATGTTCTATGCTTGGTGAAATCATTTAATAAGGTGCAGAAAATAAAATCAGAATTCAGATCTAGGGTTTGAATCATATTGTGAAACAAAATCAGAAAAATTTGGCAAAACCCTAAGTGGGATATTTCAACAAACATATTGACCAAGGCTAATACATTGTTCGGAGCTTAATGTCAAAACCCTAGAGAGAGAAGACAAAGAGAGTGGGGCTAGGATGTAAAATAGTAAGACCTAGATTACTGAGCTCCCCATTGACCACCTCATACTTATACCTAATTCAGATTGGGTTTTGATCCTTGACACAGTTCTTCTAGGAAATATTTCCAAATCACTAAAGGCATTAGGTCCTTGAAGAACCTTGACCAAAATTAGTAGAATCCTAGTTATGGGGTAAACTTGAGGTGAACTCAGTATAAACTCAGTGCCTAGTCTTGTTGAAAGATTTAAATGAAAAATAGTTTTTCTTCAAAAACAAATTGTACCAGTAATTATTAATTAAAGGTTAAAATGAAACAAATCAATTGTTAGTAGTGTTTTGTGGTAATTTCTTTTTATTTCACTATGATATTTACATTTTAATATTTTTGGTATGATTTACCAAAGTTGTACTAAACCTAGGGCCCCAAAAAAGATTTGAAGTCCTATACTCAAAGCCCAAACCCATACCCATCCTTGACTTGATAGCTTAGAATAAAACTAATCAATCAATGGGTTTAGGAAATGAATTATGGGTGGGGATGAATTAACAAATAAGGGGTATATGAATTGGACTTAAGTTTGTGGTAGGACACAAGAACATTTGAATTTAACAGATGGTTAGGAAATACTTAGGAGGATTTAATATCATCAAATATAAGTTGGTTTATGACATTGGAGAGATGAATGTTAAATATGGTGAGGCCAGGTTCTTTTGGATCATGGATTATGCTAGATTTGGTTAAGACATAGGAAATCTTGATGGCCCCACTTTGTATGTGATCAATGTTGAACTTTATGATTAATGATTACATGCATTGGACAATGTCTTTTAAACTATTCTTGAGGGTCAAATTCATAGTGTGAGTGATCCTTGTTAGTTGTGAAGAAGTTAGAAATGTGTTACAATTTCTCATCATGACACTAATAAATTGTCAAAACTCCTTCCACATACAATTGAGTGATATCGAAGCTTTGTGCAAGTTTGATCCCTCTCTAAAAATACCAATATCGCCTACATCTAAAAGTCATGAATAATATGATGTAATTCTATATTTTGAAGATTAATATGGAGGAGGTAGTTTTGGAGATCATGTTAGTGATTGTTTTTCATGCTATCCTTTGGTCTTTGTATATCCTTGTCTGAACATTTATTTTGATTAATGACAAATGTTTCCTTATGTAGTATTGATGTAGAAGTGAGATATCGACTTCTTTTGGGAATTAACATAGGCATTTTGTTTAGTGATCTAGCCCTTTATGGATGGGTTTCTTTCCAATATCAAAGCTATCTATCATGGTTGTTATGGATGGAGGATAGGGAATGGTCCATATATTTTGATGATTATGGAAAGGAATTAGTTTTGGAGATCATGTTAAAGTGATAGTTTTCTTTCCAGGTTATCTTTGTGTTATTAGGAGAAAAAAATACATGATTGGCCTTCCTTTATTCATATCTCAACAGTTATATGAATTGATGATATACATTTCATTATGTTTTCTTGAATTCAACAATTTTATGTACCAAGATTATGTGGCTTATCTTCTCAAGATCAAATGTACATAAGCGGTTAGTTGTAGTGTAATAGATATTTAAAGGAGTGAAACCTAATCATGACATTTGTGGACTAATTGCCACTGAGTAAACAGGTACATAATTTTATTTTGCACAAAAACTACATAGGATATAAATAAAATGAAAAACTAAAAGAATGGAGGAGAAAACCACGAAAATTCTATCACAAAGGAGTAGTCAAGTAAACTGCTAATTGTAATATTCTACAATTAACTTCTGCTTGGTTTTGGAGCTCGAAATATATATTAGGATAGGAATAGTATATCATGGAACAATTGTCACCTTAAGAATGAAATTTGAATGAAAAATTATTAATGCTGCAAATTCTAATGGTAGATTTTCTCAAATGTTCAGTCTAAGATCAAGTCTAATAGTTTAAAATTGAACAATTCTAGTATTTGAATACTTAGTCACCATTATTTTGAGTTGCTTTGTTTTCCTCTAGGTAAATGAAGTCATTAACTTTAATCGAAGTGATGAGAAAGGACATAGGATGATGATTGCTCCTGGAATATGCCAAGAGGTATAATCATTCCATCTTGAGATTGTAATATTTAATGCTTCAAATATTTATTATTTTTAATCATATTGTATGTTTAGTGTTGAATTTTGATAAATTTCAGATAACTTGGTAGGTATCACCATATGATTTGCCCCCAGTTCTATTGCCTATAAAGGAACTTGAGCTTGAGAGTGATGAGTATTTGGACAACATCATAACTGAGGTCTTGGAAATTGATGACATAGTTGATGCAAGAGTGGAACTTCATCCATTGAATGGCATAATATGATAATTTAAATTTCTGATTTTCGTTTTTTGTATGTGTATCAGCATTTCGATATGTAATATGAACTCTTGACTAAAGAGTCTTGAATGTTGACACTATATTTAATATATTATATTAGTCTTTGTTTGTTTAAACTTGAAAATTCAATGTCATGATATTGATTGTCAATCAAATTAAAATATTAAACAATTAATCTTTTCAGTTTTCCTCTTGTTGAACTTACATATATTCAGAGTTTCAATATATATATTATTTATTAAAAAAAATTGTCGTCTCCAAGTACCTGTCTCCTACTTTTTTCAAAAAATGGCGTATTGGTACTGGTACCCATCTCCCCTACCAACCAGTACTAGTCTCCTAGAAACTATGTATAAATTTGATTGCTTGTTTATTCAAGTTTCTTATTTCTTTAGATAGAAGAAAAACATAGAAATGTAACCTACAACATGAAATAATCAGTATGTTTTGTTCTACCTAAATCCCATCATGATGATAGTTCTTTGGTAGAATATGAGGCTGCCCTTATTCTGGGACTTGTGACACATGCCATGGAGTCACTTGCTTTTGATTGGTATGCACTTGGAGAAATGGAGTTTCCGTTGGTTTATGAACTAAGGTATGAAGATGATGTCATGGATATACTTGATTTTGAGTTGCAAATGTTTGGGTTTCAGCTGGACTATGGTCTATGGTATGGGATTGAGCATGAGGGCAGAAGTATTCCAGCCCTAATTCATGAGTTGCTACTTCATACATTGTCGAGAGATAGCTGTCCTACATTGCTGGGCATGGATTTTCTAGGGAGTACTTTGAGGACAGCAGCTGTTTGGGTGATTTGGAGAGGTAGGGGTCACCACTTCATCATTGGAAGTTGGCATAGTGATGAGGTCCTATCATCATATGTCATTGGAGATACCTTTTGCTTCATCATAGGACTGATTTTTAGTTTGCTAGGTGTTGTTCTGATTTACATCAGCAGCCTAGGATGGGCTGATATGTTTTTCTATGCACCTATGATGGGCATTTTGCACATCCATGGGAGATCATTTGGAGTTGGAGGGTTGGTTGATGTTGATAACTCTTGGAGAGACATCTACCTCCTCATTTTTGATGGATGTGATAGTGTGAGGATTTGGGATCTTGGTATTGGCATGTTTGGTGCACTACTACATTGGGATCATGATGAGTTTTTTCACAACTCTTGGCATGGTGATGTATATAGCGGAATGGAGCAGCAGAACAAGTTGTCGAGTTTCAGAGATTATATCTTCCATCACTTCAGGGCTTTTGTTTTGTCTTTTGTAGACTTAGCACACATGGATGATGGGCCCTTGGAGGCACGGAGATATTGGCACTCGTGGTTGGGAGTTTGGCACTCATGTTCCTACATGTTGTACAGGTAGAGCACATGGAGGGGGAGCAGGATTACAGAATTTGGAGGATGTGGCCAAGTCGAGTTAAGTGTGTATGGCTAGTTTTGCCACCGGAGCTCACTTCGCACATCATTCTTCATATTCTTCTTGGGAGCCAGAAGTTGAGGAGTGGAGTGATCACAGGACATATGGTTGGATGGAGATACTTGTCATTTGACAGTGTTTCGCAGGATACAGGTTTGCCATTTCTTGAGGACAAGCAATTTTGAGAAAGGACTATAATGTCCCCATTTTTGGAGTGATCACGAATGAAGACCTTATGGACCAATTTTCACAGTTTGGTATTTTTGTAGGGCAATTTGAGTATGGGACGTGGCTTGGCATATTTTTCTAATAATTTTGATGTAGTCATTATGATTAGAACAAATTGTTCTAGGATGGAGCGAACCATCTTGGAGATGGGAAAGTGTGGAAATTTTCAATAAAGGGCGACTTGATGAAAAAAGAATTTGAGATCATTCCATATGTTATAATGTGCGCCTTGGAGAAGGGAAAGTTGAAATTAATAAAATAATACTTGATCATCGTTGTGCGCCCATGTGGAGGATGACATAAGGAGGGAAATAAGAAATTAAATTCGAATCTTTAATTTGAATTTGAGCGCCCAAGCTTGTTTGGCCAAAATGGAGGGAAGAAGACAATTTAAAAATAAAATAATTCCATGCCTAGGTCGGCCTAGAGGAGAAGAAAAAGATTGTGTATAAATGAAAGATCTTTGGAGACATTTGGGGATATCTATCATTCATCTTTTTCATATGAGTTTTACTCTTTGGCTGCAATGAAAGTTGGGCTTTCAATCCAAGGACGAAAACACTTGCGATTCTTGGTGAGTTGGACGAAAACTTAGCTCATCTTGTGGAGGTTTCATGACGGGAATCTAATTGTGCTTCATTGTCGATTGATTGAGGAGAAGAGCAGAAATACAAATCAGACTTTTGGACAACGATATTTGGCGAGTTTGTGTTGATATTGGACTAGGGTTTCACCCTAGATTGGAGCGCCACATTCTATGAGAAGGGTGACTTGCTTTGGAGGCCGAATTTTGGCATTTTGGAGGAGTTTTGTGTTGCATTTTTTTATCAGATCTGGAGCAGAGCTGTTCACCATCTCGGAGCAGCATTCTTGGTGCTTGTTGACATCATTGCATTAGGGTTTCACCCTAAGTTTGAAGCACCAACACTTGGAGGAGTTCGCTAGGTTGTTGTGGAGTCATTTTCACATTTTTGAAGCACCAAACCCTAACTGAATTGGAGCAGATCTGAGCGCCTCATTGTGGAGCAGCATTTTGGCATTTTTGGTGTTTACTTGCACTAGGGTTTCAAGCCCTAATCTCGGCGCCATATCATTGGAGGGCGATTTAATCATTTGAAGCTCATCTTGACATGCTTTGGTATGTATAAACCTAGGGTTTAGTTCTGATTTTGGGACAGCAGATTACTGGGAATGATTGACATATTTTGCCCATGAATTGAGTGTACTTTCAGACTTCTATCAATCTGATTTGTAACAGCAGAGTTGTGTTCCAATTTTCAGTCTTGTGGTGTGCATTTATTGCTCATATTTTGTGTAATTCATGTTGTATTTCATCTCTACTATTGGGCGAACCATTTTGGCATAATATTTGATGTGTTTGACATTCATTAGTGGCTGTTATAAGTGTTTATCAAGTCTAGAACAAAAACCAGAAATTCAGAAATTAGGGTTTGGGGCAGAATTCAGAAAAATCAGAATTTAGGGTAAAAATCAGAAGTATAAAAATCATAAAATTAGTGAATATTCTATTTGGGATATTACATTCTGTGGGATTGAACTTGGTTCATCTTAGCCTTTTTGAGGACGAAAACCCTCTTGGAGAATATTAACCACGGTGGTGAAAGATCCTCCTTGGTTAATACTGTGTGACTCATTTCAGAGTTACAGTTTGTGCAGGAAAGGTTTGTTGGTAGATTTACTTAAGAATCTACGCTTGTACTGAATGTTGGAGGTTTTAAGCAATTTCATACAGAGATTGCCTGTGTGCTGAAAGCTGCCGGTTGGATGTTGTGCTTTAGCTGAATGCAAATTTATTGAAGTTTGGTTTAAAAATAAATTTGTGAGTGAGCGAGTTCTTATTTTTGTTGATATCTATATCAAATATTTGATATCCAGTGATAGGCGCCATGATTTGAAGATCCCCGGTGGAGATTATTGCTGTGAGTTATTTCTATTTATTTATCTACTCGCTTGATGCTTAGCCGCCCCATTTTGGAGTCCTTTGGAGTCATGTTGGAAATGACATGTTGGCCGCTTTAACTTTAGTCACACCAAGGGTCTCAATTGAACATTAAGTTGGGTCGATGTTGTTTGCAAAGGGGTTCGTGGCTGTTGCAGTATGAGTAGATTTGATTAAGGGTCACGTGCAAGTTTAAAACAAAATTGTGACTAATTTGTTGGGGTTTGCTGGTATATAATGCTGGACGTAGCCATTAGGGAGACTTTGGGAGTGGTATGTGGCATGTATGGAGTCTAGCGCTGTAAAATACCCTACTTGTACTCTGCAAATTTTTTTAGATTCTTTTTGCAATGTTAACAATCTTTTCCATCATATAATCAAATTGAAGCAAATGAACTTGAAACATCACACATATCATATAGCAAATCAAACATGAGTCAACAAATGACATACCCGGAACCAATACTTCACTTCATTATTTTATTCAATGGCTGATTACAATTTGTCTTTGGCTATTCCTTATATTAGACTGGACTGATTTCAAATCAGACCTCAAAACAAATGCAAAAATAGTAACAATGATGTCCAAACCCTAGCCAAATGATGTAATGTCCCTTTTTTGGCACATAGGCTTTTGTGCGCATTTTGGCTTGTTCCTAGTCCCTTAATGGTTATCCGACATGTTTGGGAGAACTCCAATGTTCTTGGAGTGGCCACAGATCAATTTTGCAGAGCATTTGGTTATGGCTTTGAGCTCAAATGGTGCTTATGATCATTGTGATGCTTTCTGATGTTTGATCGGGCTCCCGGTTTGCTCTCCAAGATTCTTGGAGAAGCCGTCTATTTTTGGAAAGTCGCCTGGAAAGCATCATTCATCTTCCCGACCATCATGGAGTATGTTGGTATGCTTAATTTTACAGTTTGGTGGTGTTTGGGATTTTCCGCAAAATGGTGTTATTTAATGAACTATTTTAATTATTATTTTCACTTAAGCTCCTAGGGGTGAAAATAATTAATAAAAATTTAAGTGTTATAGCTCGTTGGAAAGAGGAAAAAAAGTTTTAAATCATGGATGCATCATTTTGGGGCCTTGCGAAGCAGATGTTTCCTTTATTTTGATAAAGGGGTCTTTGGAGCTAAAAAGAGCTTTTAATTAAAAGTGGTGACTTTAAGTTGTGCACACATAAGGAATTATTTTATATTGTTTGAGGAGAAATATGAAGGGATAAAGGAAATAATATTTTATTTCCCTCAAAAAGTTATATAAAGAGGAGTTGGGCTCATTGTTTAGGCATGCTTGGATTTGTATTATTACTCTGCTGGATTGAACCTACGTATTCTTCCATATTCTCTTGAGGACGAAAACCCTTTTGTGGAATGCTCTTGAGGACGAAAACCCTTGAGGTTGGGTGTGGTTTCACTACAGGAATCACCATTGTGTTGAAGAAGAGATTTGAGCAAACTTATCCAGAGTTTGCCAGTGAGCTTTCATGAAGCTGAATATGTTTGAAGTTGCTAAGAGTTTTTGGATTAGAGTTCATTAAATATCATGGCAATCAGATGAGAATGAAGTTAGAAGCAGATTTTTTATGCTTTGTATAGTTTTAATGTCATATTGCTGGTTCATACCATTATATTGCCGTACAGGCAGAAAAAGAGTTTTGCAAAAATAAAATTATTGAGAAGTTCTTTGTGTCTAAATTTTTTTGCACTATTAATATATTCCTTAGGCGACCCCAATCTGATCATAGTGAGTGGTTGGGAAGCTTTGTTTATTTTTTTTATGAGCAGCCGTACTTCTGCTGGCCGTACGGCCTGGGAAATGCATAGTTTGTGAAGTGTTTTTGTTAACTGATCTTTAGTGCATGGGAAACCTTGGATTTGTCTTGTATTAGCATAGTTTTTAGAGTGGGAAACAATATTGTTAAGTGTGGGCAGTTTCTTGGGAGTTTTCAGCAGTCCGTACTATGTTGGGAAGGTGCCGTACTAGTCTGGAAGAAGTCATTTTATAGTCTATCACTCTCTCTGTGGTGTTCAGTACATATAATTGATAGATCATTTAGGGACCACTTGTTTTGTCAAACATTGGGTTTAGTCTTGTAATATTATACTTCCCTGGATGCCAATGGTCTGTGTAGAGAGCAGTTGATGTAGCATTTCAAGTTGCAGCAGTGACGGACAGCAAATAAATACTACATTATCGTTCAGCTATTCAAGAAATCTGCAGGGTATGGTCATGCTATCTTCACAAGATTCTTAATAAGTCCAAACAAGACTTGATTTACATTGTATTTGATATCATTGTAATCTTTCTTGTGAATCACATTAAGGCCCCTGGATGGTTTACCGCCAGTGTGGAGGAAAGAACAATTAAATATATTGTAACCCCTGGATGGTTTTACCGCCAGTGTGGATAAATGAACTTTTCTTTATTATTTCTACCCACTGCATAAGTGGAGTATTCCCACTGAATAAGTGGATGGCATTGTAATTTTCCTTTCTTGCTTTCATACCCACTAAAAGTGGTGAATCCCCACAACTTGTGGATGCCTGCATATGCAGATAAATGTTTACTTGTTTGCACAATGTTTTAATTTGTAATCTAAAATGCATTATGCTCTCACCTTGCCCAAATTGGGATCTTGGTGATCAGAAGTGCGGAGGAGTTTAGTTGTGCTAACACTGTTTATCATTGTTCTATATTTTGGAAAAAATTTTGGGGTTGTATATTACAAATGATGCCAAGGCAATGTCAAATGATCAAGATGATGTAAAAGCCTTGTTGTAGCCCTGTAGAAGCCCAATTGTCTGACTGAGATGACTGCTATGATTGCTGTACCCAATCAGCTTGCCCAGATTTGCAAATGACACCAAAACCATGCCAAAATGTACCTCAAAACCCTAGTGAGAGGAACTAGGAATGTAGCAATGGAAGTATAGATGATTGTAGTGATGCCAAAGTCTTCGAATGATGCCCAAACACACTCAGATCTGCAAGTTGATCACTGCTGTACCCTGCTGTCACAAAATCTGAATATGCAAATTGCTCCAAATTGCCAATTAAACCTTCTCTATGCCAAGCGATTAACTCCAATTCTAAGTTACTGATCCTGGTACTGGTTCGGGTTCGGGCTCAGGGGTTCGGTTCGCGGGTTTGGTCAAATTTTTTTTTGGGTGTGGGTTCGTTTTGGGTTCGTCCATACAAAAACATATAAAAAACAGAAATATATTCATATTTGCAGTAGTAATTAAGTTCAGAATACCATAGCATCATGAATATGATCATATAATAAACAAAACCTCCATAGTATTAAAAATTAAAAACACTACAATGTCAATTAGTCAAACACGAATATCATACCTATGTGTGTGTTGTCTCTACCTTGTATCTCCTTGTCACGTGTTGATGTAATGACCCATGTCAAAAATATTCTTTTAATGAAATAAGTGGACATATTTTTGGTCAATGGGTTCATTCTGTGTTATGATTTGTTTCTAATTTTATGATTTTCCCAATTTTTAGTTTCTGGTCTCTGATTTTTTCTGATCACGATTTTGGAAACATCAGGTTCAACAACATGCATTCTTACTTGCACTCATTCCCCTGCATTTTTATTGCTTCTGCATCCCACATCCACATAGATCACCTCTTGTGAGACTTCAGATTCATTAAGAAAGAACTATTAATTTTTTTTTGTCTCGGAGTGCACAACTTACTTCCATTGTCCTTAAACCAACATGGCAACTCTAAGAAATTTTGAATCCAAATAGTGTTTAAAATCAAGAGTTCTTTAAAAGATTTTCAAGGTCTTAATGTTCAATTACTGAATATTACCAGGGAACTCAAAAGATTCCCAGTGAAGATCTAGACTTACTGATACTCATTGTTCAATCATATGTTATGATGATGTGCAAGTTCTGTAGTTTAGCTAGTCAATATTAATGGGTTTTAATGCTTAGAACATGCCTAATTAAGCTTGCATTCTTTCAATGAATCTTCTATTATAAGAGCGATCATAGGGAAACAACGATGGCAATCAAGACAGGCAAAATAAATAATAAATTATCATCGTTCAATAGCAAATTTTGTCTGGGTTCTCCTTGGGTTCTCTCGGGTTCGTCCCGGAAGAACCCACAGGGCATTTGAAGGGCCTTGGCTGAATCGCTTGGAGAACTGGACCAGGACCAGGACCCGGTTCGAACCAAACTAGTACTCGTAACATAGCTCCAATTGCATGAAATATCAACAATGAATGAAAGTGTTTTCATACACATGCTAAATCTCCTTCAAAGCCTCCATGAAAACCTGCAAATTAATATCCATGATGAAATCCATATGAAATCATCTCACAATGTGGAATGGGATCATCTCCATACCACCAAAATCAAGGGATCATCTCCTTGAAAAATATTGAAAATGCATTTTCCAGCCAAACACATCAAAATAAAAAACTTACCAAGAGATCAATATTTCCAAATTGAAAGTGAACAACTCTATTTATCCTCCTCGTGGCCTAGGCGTCCCAATTTGCCCAATTTTGCAAGTATTTGGAATCCACCAATGAAAATACAATTGTCAAATAATAATTTTAAATGCCTTACACTCATGAATCCCAAATATTTAAAATCATTCCATGATTTTATTAAATGTTTTATTCTCCTCTCCAAGCGCCAATCCTCTTGGGCAAATAAACAATATTTTTATTTAATTTTTGATCCAAACCCAAATCGCCCTCAGTTAAAAAAACTAATTTTTATTTAATTTTCCCTCATTCCTTCTTGAATGGCGATTTCTCCTTGGGCATAAAAATATCATTTTTAAATAATTTTTCCTCTTGATACTTGGGTGGCGATCCAAGGGAAAACAATAATTGATTATTTATATAACCCCTTCTCCTTGGGCGGCGATCTCTTCTTGGCAAATAAAATATTTATTTTTAAATATCTTCACCTTCTCCTTGGACGTTGGCACATGATCTAATAAAATAATAAAATATTATTTTATTTTTAGCTCTTTTCCTCTAGGCGTCAACCTCTTGGGAGAATAATAGAATATTTGAGAAATACAATTAAATATAGCATTTTCTGTTTTCCACCTTTTGATCAACATTTATATTTTCCATCCTTGGCTAGAAAACACAATATTTTGGCTAGATAGAAAATATCACATGATAACACTTAGCCAAAATCCCAATAAATCAAGTATTGAGCCAACATTATAGATTTCCATCCTCTAGAACCATGCTCAATCCAAAAATCATGTCTAGCTCAAAATGGGAACATTACAAGCGCCCTTGTTTGGTGTGGTTTTGGAATTGCAGCCATTAGTCATCGCTGTTTGGAGGAGATTGGGTCAGTTCAGAGGTGTTTACAGGCAGATTTATGCATACATACAGCTACAGGTTACATTTTATATGTTACAGCAGAGTACTCTTGTATGACAGCAGCAGTTTTCCTTTGTGGGTCATCATCATTTGATGTTACATCACAGCTGTTGAAAATCTGAGTATGTAACAGCAAGCATATCATTTGAAGATTAGTATATTGTTGGAGTTTTGAGGTCAAATTGTTGTTTCTTTAATGCATGCAAAGTACTTTTGAAATGCCCATGATATTTCTATGCATTGTGGATTTACTATTTGAGCAAATATTGTCTCAAATTGCATTTTGAATGATCCCATACCCAAACACATTGAAAATACATTGAAACAATTACTATACAAAGTGTTTGACGGAATCCCTGCATGATAGAAGTCAGAATACATGTGAGTTTCGGAAAAAAATGGTTTCAAAACTAGGGTTGGTCATTATAGAGTTGCAGTTCAAAAGCTACAGCCAAAAAGGAAAAATCCTTTCTTGTTTCATCATTTATGCACTTAGATTTTGCTTGAATGGAGTTTGCAAGAGGTTGAGGAAGAAGATGGACATTGAGATTCGTGCATATAGAGGCATTATACAATAGAGGAGGTGTTACTACTAACACCGACAATCAAATGAGCATTCAAATAGATGTTTTAGAAATTCAAACTCGTGGGTCGACAATGCGATTGTGCATATGTTAGTGTAGTTGTGCTGGCGTCTAGGAGAAAAAGCCAAAGAAAGTGTCAGAAAATTGAAAATAGACAAAGTGTATCAAAACATCATAAGAATTTGGCAAACTGGTGAAGGAGAACAGTTGAAAGCTAGGTTTAGTGTGCCCTAAAACATTGTAAAGGAATGGACACTAAACCAAGTGCAAAACATAATGCAATAATTGCAATGTATGCAAATTTCAGTATTACACTTGGTAACTATCCTTGTGCCAATGTTCCTCAAAACTTTTTGTTTCAAATTGTTAATTGCATCCTTCCTCACCATCAAATTTTCCAACACAATTGTATTTCATTTCTTTGGAATGGGCTCATCAACCATAACATTTTTAGTTTCACATGCTTAATATCTCTTCGATCAATAAAATTTAATACTAATTCTCCTAGTTTTAAATTTATCCATTTCAAGTTTTTTTTGTTCCAATACTTCCTTAGTCTCTAGACAATCTTGATAGCTCACTGCACATTCATTTTCTTCTCATCCAATCTACCTAACCCAACTAGTCTTGTGATCAGTCTTTCTTTGTTTCTTAACTAGTCTTCCATGGGAATTGTTAGTCTTGGAAACATAAATTCCATTGGAAATTTACTATGCTAAAACTACATTGATGAAACTTAGCATGTCCTATCGTAACTTTCCAGCTTGTTTGATATGCCCACAACATGATTGGAAGTTACTCCTCCTAGCCATTCCCTTCCATTTTGCATGGTTTTATATCACCGAGGCAGAAACTTTTTTTATATCACCTTGAAATGTCTAGTTTCTCTTAGGTATAGACTTGATAGTGAGTGGAATATTTTGAATTCCTTTGCTACAAAGTGTCCTGCATGATGACTCTTTAGGAATAGAGCTATGACAGACCTTAGTTTGATCTGCTCATATAAACATTTTGGCTGTGTCAGCTGCAGAGTTGTCCAAGAATGCTAATTCAAGCCATTTGGTTAAGTACTTTTATTGCAACAATTATGTTCAACACCTTCATTGACTAATCTTCTTGAATGGTCTGATGAAGTCGAAGCCCCATTTCTGGAGCACTTGCATAGGGTAATGAAATTCCTCTTTGATGGTTTATCTGTCCTATAGAATGACACATTTTACCATATATTCGTTTGTGTTATTGAATAGGGTTGGCCACAAAAGGTTTATGAGGACTTCCCTGCAACATTTGGAACATATGCTCTCTGGCTAGTCCTTCCCACACTTCTCTTAGGTTCCCTTGACCTTCCTTTCAAATGACTTGTCTCCAGGGCACTTGGGACCCATTTTATATAGGAGTCCATGTATCAATTGAAATAACTTGTTCTTGGTCAAAATTTTTCACTTTGTCTCAGTCATATTTGCTTTCACTTTCAAACACGACTTCTTGTTTTTGACCACTAAAGGGTTTTCCCTTCAATAATAGATATTCATGTAGTCCTTTTTGATGCATTTTCTGAGAAAGCTGTTGTTTTTGTTAATTTATTCAGACCAATCACTATAATATAACGACGATAACAAATAATTCAGACATTGAAACGTGGATGGTTGTTTGGTAATGCTGTTCCAGAAATTAAGATAGTCATTGCTTAAGTTGAGTAAAGATATAAAATCTTTCTTATTTTTCAATGACAACTAAGAATTTCCTATTATTTTTAATGATATATAAGTTCTGAATGGGCATTTTTGAAAAATGTGTGAATGATTGTGCACATGTATTAGCTGGATGAATTGAGAGAGATATACAATGCATTGCCTGAATTTCTTGAAAAGGTATTTTCAAAACTTGTTCTCCTTTTAAGTTCTTCATTAAGACTAAGAGTCTCAATAAGAACGTCTCATTTGTATATCCCATGACTTGAAAGTATTTGAAAATATACATATCATTGAATGGTTTAATGTTTTTTTCCAGGTTTCATCTGTAGAGATAAAACGTCTATCATGTGATTCCAATGCTGTTCAAGGGTCTATTGTCTATATACCTCAAATCGGTTGGTAACAATCTTCCAATTCAATATTATAAGATTGACATCATTTTGTTGCATTCACATTATATGATATATAGTGAAGTTTGCATAAGATTCCTAGAGACATGAAATATGAAAGTATTTTGAGATCAAATCAATCAAACCTAAACTCATCGTGCATAGTTTGCTAGGCATAAGATTTTCAAACAATATCAAAGAGGAAAAGCAGTAATTTTGTTAACTGAGAGACCATTAACTATTGTAAGTTAAATTTGATTTGACCTTAAGTATAATTTTTGTCTTTTATCTCATATTTCTAACCTTTCTTATCACCAAAGTACTCAACGGTCATATATAACTCGACATAACAGAAGATTGAGCCCCATTACAGTTTAGAGTTTATTCCTGTCTTCATTCTTCACTCTTTACTTATGAATCTTGAACTTGTATTAGATTTTGAAGCTCCACTAAGTTGTTCCTCATATCTTTTAGAGAAAAGAGTCATATCCATCGCTCACCAAGATATCCTGTTGCTAACATCACTCCATGACAATTAATACTTTGTCCTATTCCTTTACATGAAAACCATTTGTCTTTTGAAAAGCCACTTATTGTCTATCATGACCTTCTCTGTAGTCACTTCTTCACTAGTGTCACAGTCTGTAATCACTCACTAAATATTATCATCCTCATTTTCTAATCTAAAAGTGGCATTTATCAAACATCAAAATTGTATGAATCCTTCGTCTTGCCTTCACCTTCACTTGTTATTTTTTTTCTTTTTCTTTGAGCATATCAATTGTTATGACATTGCATTTTATGCTATGTGACCTAATTTTCATTATGTCATGTCCCCATTTCCAGAGTGATCAATGTGGAGTTGATGATTAGCCTATTCACCATTCCCGTAGGCTAATACATTTGGTAAGGGAATTATTTTGGGTTTGAGCTTGGTTCTAGAGGATGGAAATCTATAATGTTGGCTCAACTAGTGATTTTTATTGGTTTTTGGCTAAGTGTTGCTAAGTGGTATTGTTTTATCTAGCCAAATATCAAGTTCTTCTAGAGGATAGAGAATGGGAAAATGGGAAATGCAATATTCAAATTTTATTTCATTACT
This sequence comes from Cunninghamia lanceolata, assembly GCA_027924645.1. Lineage (NCBI taxonomy): Eukaryota > Viridiplantae > Streptophyta > Pinopsida > Cupressales > Cupressaceae > Cunninghamia > Cunninghamia lanceolata. Next base: position 7,190,916 of record BSBN01000354.1, on the reverse strand, counting down.
TCATTGGTTGATTGTGATTGATGCCAAGTGAACGCCAAAGGAAATGTCAATCTTCAATTGCATTTTCAAAATATCTATTTTTCTCTATAAGTCCAACGATCATATGAGGATTGATTATGGGAATTGGTGCCAATGTCTAAGGAGAAGCGATTTTCATAGTCTTGTGCCAACACTCAAAGGAAAAGGTAAATTCAAATTGGTACATTGGATCATGTGCTCAACGTCTAGGAGTTGGTTATCAAAATAATAATAAAAGATGGACTTCATTGGATCATGCGCCCAAGCGCCTAGGAGAAGTTGATAAATATCAATATAATATTGCTCTTCCTTGGATTATACGCCCAATGACTAGGAGGAGTTCAAAATATAATAAAATATTGATCATGCTTTGGATCATGAGCCCACGCCAAGGAGGAAGAGTATTTTATTTAATAAAATACTAATTTTATTGCTATGAGCGCCGTACCAAGAGGAAGGAAAATAATATTTTTAAATGATATTTGCTGGCCGCCGCTCAAGGAGAGGTAATTCATTTAAAATTGCATTTTATTCTCCAAGACAAGTTCACGCCTATGTGAAAAAGATATAGTTTTTTTAAATATTGGTGATTGGAGTTTGTACTGCATTTTAAATTGTTCAAGGAGAATGGTTTTCATTGGTGGACTCCAAACAATTGCAAAATTGGAGCTAATTGGGATGCCTAGCTCAAGTCAAGGATAAATAGCACCATTTGCCATCAATTTGCTACTTTTGATCCCTTGGTAAGTTTTCGTACTTTGTGTTTTTGCTGGAAATTGCAGTTTTCAGTATTTTGTCAAGGAGATGATCCCTTGATGTGATATGGAGATGATCCCATATCTTGTTGTGAGGTGATATCATGAAGATTTCATCATGTTATGGAATTGCAGGTTTACTTTGAAGAGTATGAAGGATATTTGCATTGCATTTGAAGCTCTTGTTCATCATTGAAGACTACCAAGGTAGTCGATTTGCCTAGGAGAGCTATTTTGTGTGAATTTTGATAACATATGAAGGTCTGATTTTGTAACAGCGAACTGGGTAATTCATTTTAGGGTTTTTAGGCATCATTTCATTGAAGGTTTTGAGAGTTTGAAGCATTTGGAGCATCATCACATCAAATCGTGGCCCTTGGAAACCCATCGCTAGCCTTTGGATTGCATATTTTGGTCTTCAGGTGAAATCTGGGTTTGCATATCAGCATTTTAGGTCTGATACAGATCAGATAACATCAGAGTTTGAAGTATTTCAGAGGCGTATATCATTGGTGGACACTTCTAGCCTAGTCGCTCTACTCCTAGAGCCTATCGCTAGCCATTTGAGGCTCATTTTGGCATTTTGTTGAAATCTGGGTTGTATAAAGTTGTTGCAGCAGCCTGATCATTTGTTACAGCAGTGTTTACATGCATATCAGACATTTATTTGTGTACATATGTCATGTCCCTACATTGCTAATTTATAATCGAATCAATCATGCATTATTCATTCAAGTCAAAGATATGAATGACATTAAAATTTGTATTAAATATTTACATTAAATAATATATTTAAATAATAAATTAAATATTATATAAATCCTATATAGACTAAATTAATATTATAAACTTAAATAATCAAAATATAATATATAATATATTCATTTAAATATATCATTAAATATAAATAACAATATATAAATTATTAAGTAGTAAATATTATTATTATTATATAATAATGTAAATTATAATTATTATAACTATAATTATAAATATTAATATAAATTATATCATAGATATACAAATAAGAATAAAGCCAGTGAACCAAAAGGTGGCGAACTTAATAAAAGGACCGGCCATATAAAATGGCATGATCGCTGGGAAAAAGGAGTCAGCGAATATAGTATTGACCGATCGCTCAAAGCATAAGAAGAGATCGGCTTAATAAGCTGACCGACCATGTAATATTGGCATATGCGCTAGACAAAGGAACACGAGTATATGCAGAGGTGCGATTTACTACAGGCAGCCAGTAATATCAATAGATATGAATTATATGTTATAAGGGCTGCGATTACTACTAGTCAGCAAAACGTAGCATTCAAAGATACAAAGGTATCTAAAAGAATATGAAAGGAATTAAGGATAATTTAATATTAATCAAAACTAATAGCAAGCAAAGAGATATGTGTCTTTAAGGGGTCATCTCTCTTCAAAGAGATACCTCTCTTCATAGAGGTTTTAAGGTATAAGATTGGATTGGTGTGAGGGAGAGAAGGCACACAATTTTGGGATTTGAAGAATACATGCTCAATAGAGAGAAAGTAAATCTGCAAGAGGGAATATAGTAAGAGGATCACATAAGAAACATAAATCAGTCACCCTCACATTGACACCAATATATAGCAGCAGATTGGAACCATCAAGCAATCAAGTCTTATAAACGATTGTAACCAGCAAGAGGATATATTGCTATATTCATCAATCAAGAGGTACTTGTAATCATTTATCTTATTCAATTACAAGCAAACCATGTTAGTATACTCCATTTTGTTGTGGAGTATACCGGGCTATGAATTGTTTTTGAATGCCTTCATATTTGCAAAAGTTCATAAACTCTTTAGAGATATACTCTCCCCCTCTGTCTGTTCTGAGGACTTTGATATAATGGCCTCTTTGCTTCTCAGCGAAGGCCTTAAACTCCTTAAACTTTTCAAAGGCTTCTGATTTGTTCTTCAAAAAATACACCCAGGTTTTTCTACTATAGTCATCAATGAATGTCATGAAATAAATATTGCCACTTAGGGTTGGGGTCTTCATGGGATCACACAAATATGAATGCACCAGCTCTAATGGTGCTCTTGCTCTCCTAGAATACCCTGATTGGAAGGGCTGCCTATGTTGTTTACCTAGGATGCATGCTTCACACTTTCCATCGGGCTCTACAATTGCTGGTAGGCCCCTAACCATGCCTTTTCTAGCTAAAAGACTTAAACTAGAATAGCTTAAATGCCCATACCTTAAATTCCAAAGTTTAGATGGGTCTGGGATGATTGTTTTGAAGGCTGACTGCTGCAAGCCTGTTGACTGTGCTGGGATCTGCATTTTGAGGGGAAACATCCGGTTCTTTGTCATTTGAACCACTGCAATAACTTTCTTCTTTCCATCCTTGTCATAGATGATGCATTCCCCCTTCTCCATCAGCACTCTATAGCCGTTTTGGACCATCTGCCCAATGCTCAAGAGGTTGTGTTTCATGCCTGGGGCATAAAAGACGTCATGTATTTGTCTTTCTTCACCATGCTTGGTTTGTATGCACACTATGCCTCTTCCCATGGCTGGAACCTTCTCATTGTTCCCCATTTTAATTTCAGACTTGATGCTGTTGTTTATGGAGGCGAATAAATTTCTATTACCACTCATGTGGTTGCTACAGGCGCTGTCCAAATAGCAAATTTCAGCGCTGCCCTGTTCTGCAAGATTGCATGCAATGAACACTTGTGACTGTTTTTCATTTTCAACCTTGTTCTCATTTGCCACATTGGCATTTTGACTCCCTTGGTCACGCTGTTTCTTCCTACATTCACTTGCATAGTGACCATACTTATGACAATAGTAACACTGCACATTGTTCTTATCATACCTTTGATTTGAGCTGCCATTCCTTTTATTTTGGAAGTTTGATTGAGAGGTGCTTGCCTCCTCTTGACTGTTTGAGCCTCCTCTTCCAGAGTTGCTTCTACCTTTGCCCCTTTGACCTCTTCCTCTGCCATTTCTTCCTCTTCCTTTGCCTCTCACATTTCCTTGTGCTTTGAATGCTTGCTCTAGGGAAGGAGAGGATCTGTTTAGCCGCTGCTCATGGGTATGAAGAGAACCCATCAACTCATTAAGTGCCATTTTTGAGAGGTCTTTGGTCTCTTCTATGGTAATAACTATTGGGTCAAATCTAGGGGGCAAACTTCTAAGGATTTTCTCTACAATCCTCTGCTCATCCATGGTTTCTCCATTTATCCTCAATTGATTAACCAAGGTGGAAACCCTTGTGTGAAAGTCTGAAATAGACTCACTCTCCTTCATCTGCAGGGTCTCAAAATCTCTCTTCTGTAGGGTCTCAAAATCTCTCCTAAGCAGCTGGAATTTCACTGATCTTATCTTGTCAGTTCCCTTGTAACTGTTTTGCAATATTTCCCATGCTTCTTTGGCATAACTAGCTGTTGCTATTCAGGGAAAAATAGCCTCTGTTAAGGCTGCCTCAATCAAACTGAGGGCTTTTGCATCATTTTTCCTTGTCTCCTTCAACTGATTCTTTTGAGCATTGTTCAATGTTGTATATGCATTTGGGTTAGTCACATCTGTGAACCCATTTGCCACTAACTCCCACAAATCATTTGCAACTAAAATAGTTTTCATTTTCTTTGCGCAGCATCATAATTTTTACCATCAAATATAGGTGGCTGCTGCCAACTCCTATCATCTCCACCGTCCATTTTGCTAAATGGGGGAAAACACTAATACCTAGAAAAGAAAATCTAGGGTTCTCTCGTTGCACGCCCAGAAAACACTAGGGCTCTAATAGACACGGCTTTGATATCAAACTGTTGGGAAAAAAAAATGAATCCCAACTGAAGTGGGCAAAGATGAAAACACAAAGACACAAAGGAAACAACACAGAGGAGGAGGCAGAATAATATTTTCTATTTCATTCATTCACAAAAATTACATTCAAACAAGTTTACATACAAAAATTAGAGACATAGCTCTATATTTACTTCATACAATAAACTGCCCAGATTCCGGCGTAACAGAGCTTTCTGTGTGTTGTTGTTCCAAATTTCTGAAGCACTGGAGCTCTGCAAAATCCTCTGCTACTGTAGGTTTTTCTTCTTCCTCTCTGTCTGTTGACTTCTTCTTTTGTTCTTCTCTGTGAAACATTCCCTCATCTCTGTCTCACACACAAAACATTCTTCTATTTTGTCTTTCTTACCTTTCCAAAAACTGCCGCTCATTTTCAAATTCACCTACCAGAATTTAATTTGTTGCCAGAAACATTAACTGGGACAACAAGGATGTCAGACACGGCAAGGAGCGGGAGATCCCAATGGATCATTTCTATCAGTGCATTCAATGCGGTTGGTTGGGGGTCAAGATTACTTTTTCCAACAAATCGAAGATTCTATTTTTAGAAAATTTTGCTAGCATTCGTATCTCAAGAAACCCAGAAAACCTAAATTTGATGTCTATTTTTAGAAACTTTCTATTTTTTTGAAATTTTGACTTTTTGACGACAAATTTTTAGATTCTCACAAAATGCCTTAGTGAAGCAAAAAATTTGATTTGGCACAACAGAGCGGATCTTTGTTGTGAGCACGGTTTTTTTCATGGGTCCAAAACGCTCTAGACGTGTGAGGAGTCTGGAAGGAGCATCCTCCAAATTGACGCGTTTGAAGCTTTTGAGGCACGCTGATTTTTGGCAAATGGCACCTTTTATCCTTATTTGAGGTGCGTTTGAACAGGGGCTTCATCTTTTTCTATTGGTTGAGCATTTGAATCCTTTCCTTCTTCCTGGTGTGATCTGTTGAGTAGAAGGGCGTTTTTATCCTTCTTGGAAGCGTGAATGATCTTGTAAAGGCACGCTTTCTATTTGACAAGCACGTGGGTTAAGCTCTTGAAGTGCTTTTGTTCTTTTTTTAATTTCTTCTTTTACTTATTGCCTCCTTTGAGAAGCGCGTGAAAAATAAATTTGATGCGCTTTTTGTTTTAATAAGCCTTTGATAAGGCCCTTCAAAGGAGTGCTTGAAACATTTTTGATTCTAATTTTCCTTTTCATTTCTTTTATAAGGCGCCTCCTTCTTTATAGGAGCGTGCTTCGTTTATGAAAGGCACACTTTTTCTTCTTTTTTTTGTACTTTTTAAACTATTTATTATTCTTAATAATATTTATCTTTTAAAATAAATATTACAAAAACAATAATAATTTATATATATATTTTTAATTTTTATGACCTTGACAATAACAATAAACAAATTGAATTTTAATATGTTTAATAAATAAATAATAATAAATTATTAATTACAAATCAAATATTAAAATTTACAGAAAAACAACGAATATAAATGAATTTGACATTGACAAAATAATGGACTTGACATGGGAGAAGGACGATTTTTTGAGTTTTCACAATAGACGAACGGCTTGACTGAGGACAACTTGAGCATTCGAGTTGACTAAAAACATTTATTTGCAATTATAGACAAATGACTTGACACATGACAATTTGAAGACGACAACAAGGAAGTGGAGAGAACAGAGGGAGGGAAAGAGACATTCCATGTTTTAATTGTTGCCATCTCTCTCTCTCTCTCTCTCTCTCTCTCTCTCTCTCGTTGTGTCCAAGGCATATTGAAATTTAGCTTAAGTTTAGGTCTAGTCTGCATTCCAAAAGGGTTTAGTTTTGAAGATTAGTATGGTCTAGGTTAAGTTTACATTTTGGTTGGTTGTATGCAATTGTTTTGTATTGCAAGTATGGAGTCAAGGGAAGAAGAATAATTTGGGGTTATTGTAATATTGTTATTATATCTTTAGATTTTATAGTTTTATTTGAATAAAAGTATTTTCCTTTTTGTTTAATTAATCTCTTAAAATAATTGTTTATAAGTTGCCCTCTTTTTATCTTGTGTTATTCATTTATAATCTTATAAAATTAACGAATATTTTATATATTAAAAAAGGTATAATATATTAGCATCATGGGGAGTAGGAACGATGAAGATAGAGGTGTGGAAGTAGATGTTATAACAAGTATGGAGATTACCTTGCGCACTTTGAAGAAGGATGTGTCATTAAAGGGAAACAAAGTGATAATCATTGGGAATAAGGTGGTGGGTTCTAGTGGGCAAGAAAGTAGGAAAATTATCATTGTTTCTTAGATTTTTGAATTTTGCCAAACCCTAGCCTTTGTTGTCGAGGAAAATGTTTAGTCAGTTAAGGGATTGACAGACAATGGAATTTATGTATGGAGGATTCATTGTCAAAGCTAGACATTTTCCTACAACACCTTGAGAATGAGTCATCAATAGAAGACAGTAAATTTTCTCTTGAGTTTTGACTCATCCTCATTTTATGTATCTCCCATGAACATCAATGAAGAATCAAGAATTGAATTGAAATATCCCAACTACGGTTTTTACCAATCTTAGATAACATCAAATTAACACAACATATTAACAAATTGTTTTTTCATGATAAACTTCAATCTTCAAATTGCAACTCTTCTGTAGAAATACCTTGAAAATGAAATCTCCTCAAACACATAACCAAACACTGGAAAAACAAAGGCACCAACATTCAGTACCAAGGCAATCTTTGTATGAAATTGCTCCAAATCTTCTGCATTCAGCACAAGTGTGATTTTTGTATGAAACCACCACAACCGGCTAGGGGGGATCTTTCACCTCCGAAACCAATGATTCTCGAGAGGGTTTTTGTCCTTAGGAGTTTTAGAGGAACACAGGGTCACTCACAACAAGCAATAGCCAGAGAAAATTTAATATTAGTCTAAAATGAAAATGAGCTCCAAAACCCCTTTATATAGACACTTTTAGGGCAATATTTGGAAATAAAAGAATACTTCATTTTGGAAATAAATAAACCTTTATTGTGCTCACTTTAATAACTTATGTTCCTCATGTCTAGCATCCATTTTTATGTGAGCATCAAATAGTATTTTCCATCACCTTTCCAATAAACTAGTACATTGAAGTTACTTTTAATATTTCCCTACATTAGGTAACTTAAGTGAATAATTAATTAAATGACTTAATAATTCACCCAACTTACGGAAAGTCCCAAAATGATGCAACTTGCAATTCTAATCATACCAACATAATCCTGAAGACTTGGGATGATGATCAGAGGCAATAGATGACTTTCTAAAAATAGCCTACTCCTCCAAGAAGTTTGGAGAGCTCCCAAAAGGTCGGAAATCGATTTTGAAAGCATCAAAAGGCTCCATCTAACCAATTGAACTCAAAACCATGAACAATCGCTCTGCAAGGCTGATCTAGTGCTCTCCAAGAACTTTGGAGTTCTCCCTTGCACACCAATTAGTCTACGGGAAAACTTGGAAATAGGCTAATTGTTCACGACTTGGCTAAACGCCAATTGGGGACATTACAGAAAAAAAACTCAAGATGATTGAAGAGCGACTCATCTTGTAAGAAATTGTAGCTAAATGCAGTGAATTGTGAACAGAGACGAAAAAAAGGAACAATCAGTGAATAAAGTATACTTGTAATTTTATTTAGACCATTTTATATCTACATTCCATTGGTTGTGTGATGAAGACGAGTTAGTTGGAGTCCTAAATTAGTGATACCTTTTGGCAATGGATTTCAAGAGATGCCCATATATAGGATGTGGTTTAGTGACAATTCCTTTTTATACCAAATACATTGTGTTGTGTTTAACTGATTTTATGGATTGTGTGTGTGTTGCACACAAGAGTATAGCTTGAAGACCATGTATTTCATCGTTACATCTAAGAATTACTGGTTAAATGCATAAATGTTGGTGCTCATGCTGACATGCCAACTTTCCTTTCTTATGTTGGGAGAGAATAAGTAATTAGCTGCTAATAGGCCAGATTTTATAATTTATTATTGCACAATTACTAATTCTTGATGTATTATAAAATTCATACTTCAAAAAAAGCTGCATTTTGTATTCTTACTACATGATGTGATACATATCTAATGATATATTCTTGATATGGAAATGATTATGGTTACAATCACGAGATTTAGAAATTTACCTTCAAGTGATAGTTAAGGATTGTTAAGGATTTTATATTTTGTTTGAGGCAAAATATCCATAAGCATACATTGATGTTCCATCCAACATTTTCTGTTAATGTATAAAGATATGGGGATGTTTCAAGGAACAACATATGAGTAGAGCTGACTTGTAAGGAGAAATCAACAATGAACATAATCTAGATAGTCTAGTTGATGATATGGTTCCCTATGAGAAGTGCAATTATAGATCATATTCCTTTTCCCCATCAAGTTATTAGTGATGATTTAACCACCACTTTACACATAGTTTTTGGGTGAGATGCATTGTACGCTAACATTTTTCAGGAAATGTTTTCTTGTCATGTGCATATGCAGGCACAGTGGAGGTAGTTCACAACATAGTACATACCTTTGTGTAGTGCTATAATTGTGTAGTTTTAGCTTCCTTTGTAATGCCTTCTCTTACTGTCTAGGATGCTCTTATGTTTATCTTTTTCTAATTTCTTAACCAATCTTGTAGTTCCAGAATTTAGATTGTTTCCAATGAATGTTGTCTTAGAAATATATTTCAATTTATGTATTGATTTCATTCTTTGTTATATGCTATGCTAGGACATTAATTGGTTTCCTAATATGTTGTGTTTTCTTGTTTGCAGGTTATCTCATGCGTTTTTTTGGATTAAAACTCAGTGATCAAGAGTTAGAAAACCTTCAAGATTTTGAGTTTATTGTAAGTCAATCAAAGGCTTCCTCAAACCAAGTGCACAAATGAATAGAGCATCTGCAAGATTTGTTTTCTAATTCATAGAGACAGTTTGCAATTATTGGTAGAGATGAAACTTTGGTGCACTTCAGAGGGCCCCCAGGAAAATGGTGAGCATGGGTATTCTAATCGTGTAATAATAAATTTCAGTTTGCAGGTGGAGAGGATCACCAAAATGAGTTCTTTTATCGTACTATAAAGACAAAAGAGCTGGATTTTCTTCTTGGAGATGTCTACCATAAAATTCTAGGTACAAAATTTTCTAGTTGTTTTATCATTAAAATAGAAACTTTACCTCCAGTATGAGAATTTTTTTATTTAAGAAAATAGTAAATGTATTGTGATGCAAGTAACAACCATATAAAACTTTCATGTGATTCTAAACAATAGGGTCTTGATTTTAATTTTCTTACATTATTCAATTTCAGATACTTTTCATGTTACCTGTTTTGTTAATCTGTTAATCATGTTAGAATATTAAGGTTTACATTAATAAAGTCACCTTAGTGACTTGTAGTTTATTGTTATTAAATAATTAGTTGTATTCCCATAAGATGGTAGTTCGGGAGGTTATATTTAAAAGTCTTTATAAAAGCCGTATTGTAATACATTCCTGAATCAACTCAATTATATGATCAATATTTGTGTTTCCTTTACTGTGCAAATGTAGATGATCTCTGATTTTCCAACATGGTATCAGAGCCATGGCAAAATAGAAGCAGGCTGAATATTGATAAAATATGCTTGCATAATTAAGTCTCGTTTTGTGTTGAGATTTTGTTTGGAGTATGCAAAAGGGAAAAGTGTTGAATCCTGTCATTGTTTGAGAGTTGAATGCAGTGCTGAATGCTGGCATAAAAGGTGTTGAAAACAGTTTCCTCATCATTCCTGATGTGAGGCAAACTGCCTGTAGGACATCCGCAAGTGGGGTGTTTTTTGACCGGTGCAAAAGAAGTATTTGTTTGCTGACCTCATAAGAGGGGTCTAATATTTTGTGTAGCATTCGATGGAATGATGCTACCTTCCTTCCCAGAATATGAAGTTAGAGTGAGATATGCAACAAACAAAAAATTAAAAATCATCACAGTGAACGGAGAATTAACCATGGAGAATAAACAATTTGAAATTATTGAAAAGAAACAACAATGTTTGCAAGCGTAGAAAAGAATCCTTTGGTGTGAATACAAAAAGGTATTTTTAATGAAGAGTTTTTTGTTTTTGTTTTTCATTTCAAAGGAAGTTTTAAAGAAGTGGCAAATAATTTTTAAACAAAAGGAAAGGAGGCCATTATTTTTTTTGAGAGAATGCAATTTCTTTAAAGGAGAGTGATAAGATTAATGTAGGGAAATGGTTGGATGTTTTGCATTCAATGATGGTGTTATAGGGTTAATTTGATTATATTGTTTTCTTTTCCAAATTTTTTTTAAGATGGAGATTCCTTTAGACAAATATTTTGGATTCAATTTTCATACTTGGAAAAAGAAAATTCAATTGCAACTAAGGAATAAAAAATTATGGGGAATAGTAAATGGGAAGGAGAAACCATCTATAGATGCAAATAAGTTATTGGATTGGCATAATAGAGATGATAAAGCCAAAGCTATTATTGGTCTAGCCCTATCCGACTCTAAATTACATCATATAGATCTAGACAAATTATTAGTAGAAATTTGGGATAATTTGAATAAAATGTTTGGAGCAAAAACAGTTAATGCAAAGTTTTCTCTAAAACTTCCCCTATTAGATTCAAAATGGAAGATAGAATCACTATGTCAAATCACATAAGCAACTTGAGGTCTCTCATTAGGCAACTAGCAGAAGTCAAGGCTCCAATAGATGACGACGATGCTAAATCTATTTTGTTATAAGTTTTCCTTCAAAATACAATAATATTATTTTTACACTTAGTCAAATAGCTTCTCAAACCCTAGAAGATATGATTTCAACGCTTCTAGCAGAAGAAAAGAGAACAAATGCAAAAGATATAGAAGTTGATTCTCAACCTAAGAATGTATTACACTCTCAAAGCAATAATAAAAGATTAGATACAAACAAAGGGGAAATTGAATGTAATTACTGTAATAAAAAGGGTCACGTAGCTTGGACTTGTAGAACTCGGCCCAGTGATGTTCTTAGAGGAAAACTCAAAGACAGATCAAATGAAGCTAACTTAGCCTGTGTTGAGGATGAGGATTCACTAGATGATGCTTGTGTTGAAAATTATTGTTTTGAAAATACTAGGGATGGATACTTATTTTGAGCCTTCACAACTGGAGGCTAGAGGATTTTTATCATCTTGAGCTAGCTTCTCGCTCAAAGATGGTGCTTTGTATGAGAAACATATGTTTTTGTGTTTTCTTTTTTTGCTGACAGAATTAAATCAATCATATTTTGTGAAGTTTATTTTTTCAATACAGGAAGGAATTTGGTGAATTCAATATGGATTGTTGCCTAGATAGTTTGGGAGTCTGTGGATCTAGTTAATTATACCCTTCCGAGGGTCATGAGACAACTTGATGGAGCAATGGATTATTGTCCAATAGTGCAGGAGATCTTTGATTTGGGAGCTCGGGGAGGTGGTAATCTGGGAACTCGAGAATTCAACTCGGGAGCTATAATGTCCCCATTTTCGGGTTCTCTTGTAGTGCAGTTGGAGTTGACCTTCTGGGTTTGTGACAGTTTGATCAGAGGAGTATTTTGATGTCACCAGTGTGCTGAGGTGATCAAGTGGAGCTGTATGACACTTTTTGGAGGGATTTCAGACAACTTGTCCATACTATTTATAGTAAGTGTTTGCATGACGACAATCTTTCTGGGTTTTTTCTGGGTTTGTTCTCTTTGGTCCTCGGAGAACATTGCTATTTATAGTAAGTGTCAGCCTGACACTGTTTTGGTGATTTGGCAGTCAGTCGTTGGCTAGCTCAGGGGTGCATCGAGCTTAAAGTTGTCAGGGGTTTTGTTGTGACGCTTTCGGAAGCGTTTTCAAACTCTGTGCCACACTTGCTATTTTTAGATAGTCACCTGACAACCTCTGTTTTATTTGTCCCAAGTCTTCTTTTACATGTTGGTATGGTTAGAGTTGTTCGATTAGTGCATTTCTATGCTTTCCGTAGCTTGGGACTATTTTCTGGCAATTTAATTAATATTTCACTAAGGTTGCCTAAGGTTGGGAATAATTATTAGCAATTAGCAACTTAGTGTAATATTAATTATAAAGTGGCATTCCCCTCTTGAAGTGGATTATTTTCTATGGCATTGAGCTCAGTTGGTGTTCAAGATTACAGTGATGCTTTCAGATTTTTTTCGGCTTCTCGAATTGCTCTCCAAACTTCTTGGAGAAGCCGTCTATTTTTAGAAAGTCACCCGGAGAGTGCCATTCTTCATCGCAAACATCATGGTGGGTGATGGTATGATTTATTTTGCAGTTCGCTTAAGTTTGGGATTTTTCTTAAATTGGGTGAGTTATTAAGCCATTTAATTAATATATTTGCTTAAGTTATTTAAAGTTGGGATTATTAAAAGATAACTTAAGTATAATAGCTCATTGGAAAGGGGTTGAGATGTATTATTTGCCTAGGCACATAAAGTGAGCGTTCAATCTTGGAAAAAGATAAAATATGGATGTGAGGGAAAAAGTTTATATTTTTCAAAAAGAAATTAATTTCCTTTGCAAACTCCAAAGTGCCTATAAATGAAGGATGAGAGCTCATTGTGAGGGTTATACTTTTGGATTTGATATTGTTATGTTGCTGGATTGAACCTGCGTGTTCTTCCATATTCTCTTGAGGACAAAAACCCTCTTGTAGATTGGGTGTGGTTTCATACAGGAGTCAGCATTGTGCTGAAGGCGGAGTTTGGAGCAAGCTCATACAGAGTTCGCCATTGTGCTCATTTGGTTTATTATATTCTAAAGTGTTTAATCTTCTCGCAATGGATTTTTGGTGTGTTTATTTCAATCATTTTGGGAGTTTGTTTGAAGATTGCTGCTGATATCTATTTGTTGGGCCGTACCCTTTATGGCCGTACTGGTTCCTGAAGATAACCAAGTTTCGAGAGTTATGGTAGACTTGCATTCAAATGTGATTTGGTCAATGTTTTTGATACTGGGAGTTCAATTTCTATCCCATTTTTGACAGCTTATTGCAGCTATTTCTAGTTCCTTGACAGTTCGTACAAGCCGGTTGTTGTACACGCTGAGCAAGGGTGTGGTGAATGTGGTATTGAATCGCTTGGGGTTTGAGTGGAAATCTTCATGTCTGATGGTGCCTTGGTATATGGATGATATTCCCATGTTATGGCAGGTGGAATGGATGGTGTTGGAGATGTTATGAGGGGTTGTGCATGACTGTTAGGGACGTTGTAAACCAAGGATCAGCTCAACAGATTCAAGAAACTAGCAAACTGAAACTCTCTTCTAATCTGCCATTGTGTGGAACATTCATGGTGATTTTATGCTCATATTTGCATGCTTCTTTCATGGATTTTTGGAGTATTATATGATCATATTTGCATGTTTCATTCTTGATTTCATAGGGTTTCTATGCTTGAATTGGGTGCAGCTGTAATATTGTGCAAATCAGGGTTTTTTGATTTAGTTTGCGACTTATATATATTCCATCGCCATATTTCATTATGTTACAACAAATTGTTTGTAACCCCGGATGGTTGTACCGCCGGTGGATGTTAGTGCATGTCATCTAATTGTATGATTGGTCGGTTCACCGCCAATCTTATTTCTTTGCATTTGCATGTCATTTTGTAAGTTTGGATGGTTTACCGCCAAACATTATAGCATGTTCGCTTAGCCCGTTTGGCATGAACAAGCTGGCATATCGACCATGTTGGTCTAAGTCAAGCTTAGAAATTCTGCCAATGGCTCACACGCAGTCCCACTGAATAAGTGAATGCCCACTGGATAAGCGGATGCTTGCTGAATAAGCAGAAGTTTGTACTTGGTTTCATTTCCAAGGCATTTGATTGATAAACCTAAGCACTGTATGCTTTCATCTCGCCCATCTTGGGAACTTGGTGATCAAAAAGTGTGAAGGTGCATATTTAGTTGCATTCCTTTTGCTAACATTGTTGTTGATATTTTGAAATTTGGAAAATAATTGGGGTAGAACATTATAGGAGCTACACCCTTTCGAGGGTTATGAGGCAACTCGGTAGAGTTTCACCTAGTTCGGGATTTGTTGTTTCAAAGAAAAACCTTCTAAAATAATACATATTTGTTTGTTTCGATCAACATGTTCTGTGTGTGTATTGTAAACCTTAAGGTTTACATTAATAAAATCACCTTAGTGACTTGTAGTTTATTGTTATTAAATAATTTGTTGTATTCCCGTAAAATGCTAGTTCGGGAGGTTATGTGTGAAAGGCTTTATAAAAACCATATTGTAATACATTCCTGAATCAACTTAATAATATGATCAATATTTGTGTTTCCTTTACTGTGCAATGTAGATGATCTCTATTTTTTCCAACAAATCAATCATTGCAATTTTATAACTAGTTTCTTTGAAATTGTAAACTTAATATGTTGATGACATAATTAAGAGGAACACTTTAAGGACAACATCCAATTTATGTAGAGATTTGCAGGTCCAGGTTAATGAATACCTAAATCTAGACTAGAGACCAGTTACCATACACTTTGTTCTCAAGCTCCCTATTGGATGTTAAATAGACCATGCTTCATTTGGATCATATCCCATGAATATAAATAATGGTGCCCATTTATTTTGTTAGTTGTGAGGGAGATCTCATAATCTGCTATTGCAATGTGTCGATTTTGGTAGAAATCAGAAGCATTTTTTTCTTCTATAATATGTAGTACATTGGTTTTTGGAACTTCTAAACAACTTAATTTGTAAAACCATTGCATCATAAGCTTTTATGTTGTTTGAGTATGTTATTTTATGTCTTTTTTGAGATTTTGACTTTGTATTGATTAGTCTTCTTCACATTTGGAGAGCTATTTTGAAGCCTTTCCTCGGAAAATAGGCTGATTGTGCGGTGCTCCAAGCTGAGTTTCTTAAGGATTGTCATGTCCCCATTTTTGGAATAGCCACTTTTGCAGAGCAGTTGGACTAATTTTGACATCTTGGGATTTTTGGGAGATGAATTGATCATGGAAAATGGATTATCATATCTTTCTCATAATGCTGGTGTATTTCTTGCACATCAATATAATTTGCTCTCATTGGAAAACGACCTATTGAAGGTGGAGAAATATAGAGATTAAAAATGTTTTCAAATCTTTAATTTGAAAAAATGATGTCGGCCTAGAATTGCTAAGTCGGCCCAAGTCAAGAAAGGTAGGTCGACTCTACATCTCTAGTCGGCCTCTTTGATAAAATAAAGATTAAAATCAAGTTTTGGGCGTAAAAAATATTTAAGTCAGCCAACCCAAGTTGAAGGTGGCTGGCCAAGAGAAAGGGCTATTTAGGTCAGCCCTAAGAGCAATAAAAAAGAACCGTTTTTGAGCGCCAAGATTCAAAATAGGCCAAGTCGGCCTTAGTAAAACGAAATTCTTTTGGAGCGCCTAGAGTTCAATATGGAGGTCGGCCACTTTGATGAAGGAAGATAAAATTAAATGAAAGGAATTCAAATATTCTTAGTCGGCCTAGTTTAGTGTTTTAATGCAAGAAAAGAAGGAAGTCGGCCAGCTTATGAAAAACAAAAAGATTCATGTATTTATACAAGGTTGTAAAGGCGTTTTTGGACATTATGAATCTAGTTGGTTTCTGATTTTCCCTTTGTGGATCTGCAACTTTGTTGCATCTATTCCAAGGACAAATACCCTTTCGAATATTAGGTAGGTTGGATGAAACCTGGCTCATCTTGAGGAGGCTTCATAACGGAAGTCTAATAGCACTTCATTGGAGGATTTGAAGGACTTTGGAGCATTCGTGTTACATTTTTTATAGCAGATTTGTTGAAGACATTGGTTGAAGACATTGAAGGTTCATAGTAGATTTGTGAAGCCATTGATTGAAGACATTTGTTGAAGTCATTGAAGATTCATCCTCATCAAGAGAGCGCTGATTTGGAGAGGTTATTCTTGCATATGTAGAGCGATTCATTTCAGACTTAGAGCTTCATCCTTGTGAAGGGTTATTGCTGGTTTCATATCAGATTTGGCTTCATATCAGCCATCATTTCATTGCAGATTTATAAATCAGCTTGGAGCGCCGTTTGTAGAAGTCTTCATGCATATTGAGTATTATAATTGAGCATCATTTTGGAGCGCCGATTTTCCTTGATGCCGTCTTGACATCATTTGGAGCAGCTGCTCTTCATCATAGAGTTTCATGATTACTCAGATCTGATATAAACCCTAACAGCAGTCATCAACATTGCATCATATCATTTTCTAAGTTGCGCTGGTCCTTGGAGGAATTTCCCATGCTTGGGTCTACATTTGATCATGGGATTGCATCCTACCATCAAGAGGGAAGGCCGATCAGCATAGTCATCAAATTGGAGGAGGCGAACAGCTTATAGGAGCTTGTCATCACCGATCAGTGTATAGATTCCATTGAAGACATCCATTCATAATTGCAGATCTGAAATTGAAGAGGTTCACTCACATTGGAAGGAGATCTTGTCACCAAATTGGTATGCAATATATCTGAATTTTGTAGCAGCTTCATTGTGGATATACTTTGGCTATGATAGAGCCATGATTTTGTTGTAATTGATCCTAGAACAATCTGATTTGACAACAGCAGAGGTCTGATTTGATTTATCCATCATTTTGGCTATCTATGTGGTGTGGATCTTGTGTAACTCATTGTGTAATTCAACTAGGGTTTGATGTTCATTTTGGCATGTTGATTATGATGTATTTTGCATGATAAGTGGATGAAATAAGTGTATGTTCAGATCTGAGATAACAAATTCAGAATTCAGTCCTAGGGTTTGAAGTTGGAAATTTGAAAATTCAGAAATTTTGGTCAAAATCTAGTTCAGGACATTACAGTGGTATTAGAGCTTGGATACTACCAGCCTGGAGGATTTAAAAAAATAAATCCATCCTATTAGCATTCATGAGCATAAGATACGTAGTTAAATCCTCCTACACTTAGATGTGATTTGACTCGATTTTATCCTTGCATGTTATGTGGAAAAGGATTTGACCTTGTTGGGACCTGAAATTACCAGTTCCCAAAATGCCTTGTTTTGCCCAAAAAAACCCAAAAAGTAGTCAAAATTCATCAATTATACCTGATCCGAGAGTATCTTTCATGGGTTCCCTTCAGAAAATTTCTAAGCATAAGTTCCCCCCTTCCTCCCTTAGAAAATTTGTTATTTTCTACCTTTATCGACAAATCGGCGTTTTGTAAGTTCGGATGTTTGCCGATTTGCCGATAAGGCGACGGCAAGGCAGCAGGACACAAGGATAGAATGTCGCGGCAAAAGGAAGGCAACAAAAGGATGCAGCGTGGAGCCTTTGTCGGCGAATTTTCGAGTTCGCGAACTTCGCCGACATGAAGGCAAGACATCAAAAGGTGCTGTGGCAAGTGAAATGTGTCTAAGGCAAAAAGGGAGAAAAGTCTCTGTCGGCGAAATTGGAGGTTTGGGAACTTCCAAGTTCGTCGATTGGAGGTTTTCCCAATAGAAGATTTGCCGACTGCAAGCAAAGGAGACAAAGGGCCGTGGAAGTAAAAATGGCTAAGGCAAGAAGAAAAGGGAAGGGGAAAACAAGTGCTTTGTTGGCAAAGGGATGAGTTCACGAACCATGAAGTTTGTTGATGGAGGATTTCGCCGACAGGGCGAAAGGCAGATGTTGAATAGATAAACAAGAAATTGATTAAGGCAAAGCTAGGAATGGCTATATCGGGGGATCGACGAAGTCCCTAACTCACCAAAAAGTTCGTTTTTTTTCATGGTTCGCCAGCAGGGCGATTTGCCGACTTGGGAGAATAGAATGTTCAGCAAATTAAAGATTTGCCGATGGTGATGATGAGGCCAAATAGAGAACGGAGCCAACCAAGCAAGAAATCATTTTGCAAGGATGGAATTTGCCGATGAAGGGCAAAATGGCTCTAGTTCACAAAAGTCCTAAGTTGCTGACAGGAGAGAAAAAAAGAAAAAAAGATAGCAAAGTGCTTTATTGGCAAATCGGCTAAAGGCCGAAAAAGTGAAAAGTTCGGATATTTGAAAGTTTGCCGATAGGGCAAGTTGGCTGACAGGATCAAGTAGAGAAAAGGATGGAAAAGGCCGGCAACTTCGAAAATGCTTGAATTTGCCGATAAAGCAACTCAAAAGGGGTTTCTTCCTTAGTTCGGCAAATTAAAGATTTGCCAACTAAGGGGAAATAGAGTAATGTTTGGCAAATTAAATATTTGCCAATAAGGGGCAAAATGAAAATGGTTTGTGATGAAGGACTTTTGCCGACAAAGAAGAAATGAGGTAGCAGAAGTAAAGTTCGAAAAAGGTTAAAATTGCTGGCAAGGGATAAGGTAGGGCAAGTTCTGAAAAGCATGAATTCGCCGATAGAACAGGAAAGGAACTAATCAAGCAGAGTTCGCAAAAACAAAAATTTGCCGAGAAAGGGCAAAGATAGTCTAGTTCTGAAATGTCACTTTTTGCCAACTGAAGAAGGAAATGAGGTGCAAGGGGCATGTGCGCGCTGAGAGGAATTTGCTAATAAGGCAAAAGTCAGAATGAAAGTCAAATGTGAAGCGTAAGGTTGCAGAATTGCAGAAGTCAAGTAGTTGCTAGAACAGTTTGTCGTCCATGCTTAGGTATCGAATTTAATGGGGGTGCAGTGTTTCAGTATCCATATTTTCTGTAGTTGCCGGGGATAGTGATACTTTGGTTCAGATTTTGAAAGACCTTTGCAACATAGCCATTATAAAAAGTTTGTAGTGGTGCAGTTTGTTGCTGTGTGCAAGTTGGCAGCTTGTCAACTTACGTCAACATTTTGGCGCCGTTGTCGGGGACAATGATACTTTGGTTCAGATTTTGAAAGACCTTTGCAACATAGCCATTATAGAAAGTTTTCAGTGGTGCAGTTTGTTGATGTGTGTAAGTTGGCAGCCTGTCAACTTACGCCAACATTTTGGTGTTGTTGCCGAGGATAGATTATTATTGGGTTGGAAAGAATTTGAAGACTCTGCTGATGTGAGGTGAATCCAGAATCAATTTTTGGCCTTGAAGATCACTCACACTTCAAGGAATTCCTCTTTGGAAGAGGTGGCAACTCTGCTGTCAAAGAACAAAAATTTGTTACTGCTCTACCCTGATTGTTGTTGGTGATTTAAATGCTCCATCTCAATATGCAGTAACTGGTGAAATTAAAGGTACATGGTTTTCTTCCTAACCTTTGAAAGTTTGTTGTTCCTGTCGTGTTGAAGGAACAAGTTTCTATGCTTCAGTTTCCTGCCCTACATTGTAGGATGTTTTAGTCATGGCCAATTGGTATGAATATGGATACTCTAGGGATATTCTATCATTTGAGTCTTCATATGTATTAGACCCTAGAAACTATATTGGCGTGGATTCCCGTGACCATCCTGACAATACATATTCCAGTCATGGCTCTGCATGTTATGCAAACCAAGACTTATATGCACCCATGCAAAACCAAGGTGACCTAGCAATGGAGCAATGTGAAATTGATGAAACCAAATAGTTGTTAGAGTCTTTGCAGCAACAAGAAAAAGAATTAGAAAATCAAATCATGCTACGTTAGTCTAGGCTGCAATCCAACCCCCTTCCTGCTGTCTCAAGTTGCTCCTTTCCTCGACTTCCTCCTATTGCCATTGAAAACACATACAAGCAATTGGACCTCTCATGGGTTGATTATGAAAAGCAATCCATGCGCAACAAGATATATTATTAGACGCCTTTATTTGATGGGTGTGAGGTTTATGATGGGAAGGCACATATTGAGGCATTTTCAGACTTCATGGACAAGTTCCAATTGAAGATGAAGATATGTGGATGAGATTCTGTCAAATCCCTGGGTGGTGTGGCAAGAAAATGGCTTGTTTGTTTCCCAGACCAGCATTTTGCTTCCTGGGATCAATTAGTGGCTGCATTTGAAGAGTTTGCAAGTGGTTTGGACCTTGTTGTTCTTGTCTAAAAACTTGAAAATATTAGATGCTATGAGGAGAGTCAAGCATGGAGCTCAGCGACCGATTTGCAGTTGCCCTGTCCCGCATCCCAGAGGATTTCAGTGTCATGAATTAGTAGTCTTGTCATAACTCGATAGTTTCCAATTGAAGATTGGAAACATTCCATTATGCTCTAATCCGACAACACTAAAGAGTTAGTACAAAGAAGACAAATAAGCGAATAAGATCAGTGACATGGCATATAAGACAAGGTTGACATGGCACTAAAGTACAAACAATATATCTGACAAAATGATCGATTCCTATACATAGCCGATATGCTCATATATGCCAGTATTGGTATCGGTTGTAGTCACTAGAGGATGGAGGAATTGGAAATAAAAGATGCAAGAGTCATTGAATGTTAAGGAACATTAGCGCTCATAATGAGGCCATAAATAATGATAATCATCGATCCGTGTTGCGCAACTCGTGGATCATACAAAGGCAAATAAATTATTATAAACCATTGAAAGTGGCAGTTATGAGATGGTATTGTTCATAATAAAAAGGAAGTAAGATAAGAAAGAACCAATCGAATCATTAACCAATGATTAGTCAAACATCATTTAACAAACAGTGATGTCTCTTGCATATGGCGCGACTCATGATAGCGCCCAAGCCATATAAAGGCCGAGGGAAGGAAGCGCAAAACGGCAAGCAAGAATAGATATCAGAAATATTTACAAGGGAAGGCATTAGAATTTCTCCTTCAGCACTCAGCAATAATATTAATTGGAATCAGATTTTATAATAATTACAAACTACATAAAGATAGAAATCTTCTCCATAAGCCAATCAGCCATTAAAGAACATTACAACAGTCAATACAAAGGGAATATATCAGCAGAGATACTCCATAGACCATTCCCACTACCATAATATTAAAGGTATGAGATATATTCTCTCTTTGCAAATGGTGCATATATGTCTTATCATGATAATTATGATTTTATTACAGCCATTCATGAACAATGTAAGTTATATTGCAATCATTCATAACAATGCAATTTATAGACAGTCATATGCAATTATACATATCAATATAGCTTCTATGCATTCATTCATAATAGGATATTAGCATCAATCATAAAATGCAAGAAGAAGTAGGTTGAAATGCATTACATAGATATCCAACATATATGATTGCCTATAATACTAATCATAAGAAGAATGGCTAAGAAAGGGATCATAGTTGCATAAATGAGTAAATAAGGATCACTAATGATTCTAACTCATTCTATGATGAATAATGTATTAATGGAATAACATTATAGTGCAATAAACTAGCATAATTGGCTTGTGATGGATCATGAATACCCAAGATAGATAAGGGCAATAGTGTTAATCCACTCGCCACTATGATGAGTAAGAAAGATTAGGGGCGGGCAATCAACCAAGGATAGGTACGGGTTCATTGGTCTAGAGCACCCCTTCGAGCCCTTGTCTCAAGATGGTACCTTAGGAGGCAAGAGGCAGTCTTTTTGATTCGAGTGGTCTAGAGAACCGCGAGTTAAAGAAAGGTCCTAGAGTGGCCTGGGTCTAGAGTACCCCTTGAAGGAAGAACGACCTATACCATTGGCATTGCACCCTAACGGATTCACTCTCATAAGATGGAGGATTTGATTAACAAAGGCCCAAGTATATCTCTTCTAAGGAATCATGAAATGTATACAATCAATCTATAATAACAAATGGCTTATGTTTATAAATGATGACATGGGATTTTGAAAGAAGATTTGAATACTAATGTTCTCTTTGAAAGTTGAAATTGTTTGCAAGGTTGCGAAATTTTGGATTGCTAGAAGCGGACATTACATTCAAACTTGATCCTCCTATTTGTATTGACATGAATTTGAGAGCTTATGATGTTACCTTAAGCCCAAGTTCTATACGGGAGAAGTTCAATCTAATGAGCATGCAATAGACATACTTGTTCATTGATTATGTTGACAAAACTAAGAGGGATATGATTGCAAAGTCTTTTTTGTCAGATGCAAAAGTGGCTGGTAATGAACAGGTTGTTGTGGACAGCAGGGACGAGGATGCTTCATGTGATCCAGGCACAATGTCAGGTGATGATTGTGTGTGTAGAGGGTAGATGAGGGTGTTGGTGTAATGTATGATAGTGATGTAGATGATGAAAGTAGTGAATGCATCAGCATTCTATTGGACAGTTCATCAAGCGATAATGATAGATCTGATCATAGTTGAAAAACTCGCCAAATTGAAAAACTCGCCAAGCCCAAAAACCACGACTCGGGAAAAACTCGGCAAAAACCCGACAAAAAACTCGGCAACTTAAAAATTGCTTAAATTTCATTAAAAATGCTTTTTTTTTGCAAAATTCAATGATAAGATGCATCCAATGAATCAATAAATGAGTACATAAAAGAAACAAGCTTAGTCTAGTTGTATTTGATTGATTTGAAAGCAAATTGAGTACAAAATGGCATCCTCACGTGGAATGCATTGATACTGATAGTCTGAAACAAAATGAAAATAGCAAATTGTTTTTGTAAAATTGAAAGTAAATACTACATTAATATATTTTACAAATTTACATCTTCCTCTTCCTCTACCTTTCTTGTGCGCAACCGAAGATTATATTGCCAAAACTCGGCGAGTTTTTCCCCCTTGACTCAGTGAGTAATTCCGGAGAGTTATTGTAGGAAAAACTCGCCAGGCAAAAAAATTCGTCGAATACTTGGAGAGTTTTGCAACTATGGATCTGATAATGATTTCCAACTTGAGTATGAGGCGTGTGGCTTAGTGAACAATGAAGATACTGTGTGCATGAGTGAGCAACAAGTTGAGTTAGCTTGTAAAGTTGATTATGAACATTGTGCACAGGTAAATGAAATAGATAGTGAGTAAGGAACTTATTCCTTGTTTGATGCATTGCCCTCCTTTGTTCGTATTTGTGATGGGGAAGCAATTAGTGCTTGTCTGCACAAGGTAGATATGGAGATGGTTACATTTGATGATAACCAATCAGAGATAGTTGTTGATGCAGCTATGGAGTTTCAGTGTGAAGTGCTTGCCCTGGATCTTTTGAAGATGGTAATCATGTAGATGCATATGAGAACCTATTTTTGTGGTGCAAAGTATGTTCTCTTGCTCACGCAGATTGTGATTCACATCAGCCACAAGGAAATGATGAAGAAATGAATGTGGAAGAAGATATGTGTCAACATTTGGTTTGTAGTAGCCAGTATGACACAATATGTAATGTCCCCATTTTCGGGTTCTCTTGCAGCACAGTTGGAGCTGATTTTCTAGGTTGGTGACAACGTAATCAGAGGAGTATTTCAATGTCACCAATGTGTTCGGGTGATCTAGTGGAGTTGTATGACACTTTCCGGAAAGATCTCAGACAACTTGTCCGTACTTACTATTTATAGTAGGTGCTTGCATGGTGTTGGCGTTTCAATTCGCACCTCTAGAATGCGAGTTGGAAACGGACAGCTATGCATAGATAAACTGCTCTTCTATTATGAGGGGGAGTTCCGTTTTTGCTGATGTTCGCTTGAAAGATAAATAAAACAAATTTGCCTATCTTCTTTTTGATTCTCAGCTGCGAGCACAAGGTTATAAAACTCTATTCGCTGCAGCAGAGGTTTTTCCTTTTTTAAAACTTCTAACTACAGCTAGGCCTAAGGTAAATGACGCTTTTAATCTCCTATGTAAATTCAGAGCAAACGGATTAAAAGTTAACAAGGAATGATTTGTTTTTAACACAAAAGCTTTAATAAACTTCTTCCAGATTCACATCAGAAGACTCATTGTACTTTAAGATGAAAACTGAAATAAGATTACACAAGCCACACATCTGACGACAAAACTCGATGATCTGAGATAGAAAATCAAAGCAAATGGTAGGCATGAGACTTCTATTCCAATATCATAAAGTTGATACAACTCCAGGACAACAATATTGTAGCAAAAGACATGCATACAATATGCTATCGAACACTGTGTTGACTTTTTCCCAGACTGGATGCTTATTCCCAGATTTCCCTACAAGGTAGCCATCAGTGATCAACAGGATCTCTGGGCCAGGGGCCAACAGTGTAGGAGATAGACTCTGTATTTTATCTCCTCTTCTTCTTCAGGCTCTGCAAGACCAAGGGGGGTATTCCCTACTCAACATCCATGAGGATATGCATACAAGGCTGGGATGCTGACAGAAAGCAGATAAGTCCTCCTGTAAGTAGACCAAAACTGAAAGATAAGAGCAAAGGGGCTAGCTTTGGGCCTATTTGCAGTTGTAGACAGAGGATTGAGGATCCTAAAACTAATTCTAATGTCCTAAAGATTGTTTTAGATTTAGATTTTGACTTTAAGTTTGGATGCAAAGCTGGACATGGTTGTAACACAAACACAAAGCAAGATTGGTGCCTATCCAGGGCCTGGAGTCAGCAGACATACACCTGTGAATGATCAGCATGAACAACTAAAACTGGATTTCAGGGGGATATATGTGATACCTGCCTTACAGATATCTCCCAATACAGAGTGTTAAGTTATCTCTACTTATGGCATCCCTACTGCAGTATACCCTTCCCAATGTTCAACCTGAAAACAGTTTAATCTACCCCTTGAGCAAAAGTTAAAAGATCAGACATTCAACATAGGAATTCTATGCTCTAGAATCTAAACATTACCCAAATATCCAGATTCAGAAGAAGAATACATGCAATACTGGAGACAGAATTAACAAAACACATGCTAAGATAGCATTTCTCATATAAGATTAATCATGAAATCAGTGGGTTCATGCCAAAACATACAACAAGAGATACATAGACTCACAGGTTTAGCTGTACAGAGCAACCAGATCAGCTTGTTTTGAATTACAGAGCCAAAAATCTTCAACTTTCAACAACCAAAAATGAGTAACACTTCCTGCTTATAACAGCCAGGTAGTGTACCACAGCAATTAATTACATGGTTGACCAAAAATCCCGCCAGATACACAGTATCAGAAAAATGGCGCTCAACGCATTACCAGATTGGCGCCCAAACATGAATGCAGTAGGTAGGGGAGGAGACAGGAAGAAATCTCGAGCCTTGCGCCGCCGCCTAGGGATCCAGATCTTCAATCGGGTACCAGATCCGTCCATACCTCTGCAACCTTCGCCATTAATGGCGCACCAACCCGCGGCCTTGGGAAAAACATTAAACAACCGATCGCAACCATTTCCCGCCGAGATACATCGTCATGATATTTGAAAATATGCAGGATATCAATTATCCCACATGCACCCCGCGGCGACCTTTTCAACACTTTATATACTAGGCCACGAGCATATATGATGTCGGTGCTTTTGCTCCTGACGACACTAGTATAAGACTTCATCATCATCCTCCAATAGCATGATATCCTGTTGCTCGAAAAATCACCCTGACGTCAGCATCATCGTCGCAATATCACCTGCATGATAATCGTCTTCATCGGCACAACCTGATCCATCGGAGGAAGATCCTCCTGCTTAGCCGATACCAAGAGTCTGGCCGATGAACATCCTGATGACGTCATCGTCATATCCTGCTGATGTCATCAGCATATCTGCCTACTGCGCACCTCCTCATATCCGGATGACGTCATCATCATATCGACATCAGGATGATATTTGGAAGATAACCGGATATTTGGAAATATCATCCTGATGCACAAATATCATGCTGCACTGTAGCTCCACTATAAGATCGGGGTGATAGATGAATATGCCAGATATTTGAAAAGATCACCCCCCACGAGATAATGCACGAAGCCGACAGGCGGATATCTCCCTTCGGAAATATCATGATGCAGACAAGCAGAAAACCGGATATCACCCTGACGTAAGAATGACGTCAGCATCATCAGGGTGATAAAACAACGAACATGAAATGATACAACATCATCAGGATGATATTGACTAAGATCATCCTGACGTTCAAATATGATGACCCCGGTGAATATCGGGTCATACTTAGAACTCTTTAACAACATCATCAGGATGATCATAACCAAGATCACCCGATGATAAAATATCACCCCGGCAAAAGATCATGCAGGCAGAAAATATGATGACCCTCGCAAGCAACACTGCGATAACTGGAAATATGATCATGATGATGACGACCCTTAAGAAAAAACAAGTCGGGTCGAACAATTCAGAAAATAACCCCCTCGGAAGATTGGGGTGACATCATCATCATAAAAGGGCAGGGTGATAATTGGAAGATCACCGGATATTTGAAAAATCACCCTCCGCAAGAAAATTAAGGCACATTGTAGCTCATCAGCAGGATCGGGATGATATCCAAACATCACCCGATATTGAAATACGATGATCCTGATGAAAGACAAGTCGACAGAGAACATGATGATGCGGACCATCATCGAAGACAATATGATGATGATGATCTCCTCCTCAAAGAAAATATGATGATGCAGCTGAAAAATGCCGAGGAGGTCCAATACTTAGGAAAATGGGCAAGAAGATATAGGGTTCAAATGAAGAAACCCCCCTAAACATGAAAAATCAACCTCCAGGTCAAAATGAGTGCTAACACTGGCTCCGAATGGGGACGTGCAGGTGAAAACTTGCAGCGAGAACCAGATCTCCGGGCAGACCAGGCAAAAAAACCAAAAAGCACGAACTGCACAAGACATTTACACTACATACATGTTTTTACAAATGTGCACAGCGACAAGTCATTTATGCAAAATAGAACTTAAGGAATTGGCCATGCACAGGCAATTCCAGAACTTCACCATCTAGGGCCTGGAGGAAATAAGAATCCTCCCCATGAGCACTGCGAATCTGATATGGGCCCATCCATAAGGGTTCAAATTTACCATGTTTACCCTTTTCTTGACCTTTTGCATTCCAAATGAGCACCAGATCATTGACTTGAAACTTCCTTTTTATAGCTCTCCTGTCAAACTGATATTTCACATCTTGTTGTCTTTTGAGATTAATCTGGTGGGCTTTCCTTCTGTTTTCATCCAGTGCAACCAGCTGGTTCACCCTTTCTGTCATGGAGTCTTCAATCTCCTCATCATTTTCCTGGATGAATCTGTAAACTGGTAGGAGATTGTTTATGGGCAATCTGGCTGATGCACCATATACTAGCTCAAAAGGTGACATTCCAATAGCCCTTTTTACTGTCACTCTATCGGCCCATATTGCTAAGTTCAATTTTGAGTCCCAAGCTCTCTTGTTCTTGTCCAGTATCCTCTTGATAATTTTCATGATGCTTTTATTGCTTGATTCTGCTTGACCATTCCCTTGTGGGTGATATGGTGATGTATATGATAGATTTATCCCATACCTGTTGCAAAAATCAACAAATTCACCTGATCTGAAGCACATAGCATTATCAGTGACTATCTTGAATGGTACTCCAAACCTGATGATAATATTTTCTAGCATGAAATCTGTCACCACCTTACTTGTAGCTCTCTTAGTTGGAATGGCCTCAATCCATTTGGTAAAGAAATCAGTTGCCACCAAAATCCAACTGTGTCCCCCACTTGATTTGTCTGCAATTTCCCCTATGAAGTCAATTCCCCATTGCTGAAATGGAGCATCCACAGTTACAGTTCCGAGGGGTAAAGCACCATCATATTTCAGCTTTCCTGAAAATCTTTGGCAAGGGTCACACTTCCTTACTAACTTTTGTGCATCTGAAAAGAGAGTGGGCCACCAATATCCTGCTCTGAGAATTTTATGAGCTATTGTTTGGGCAGTATAATGTCCACCACACAATCCTTTATGCATGTCAATCAAAACATTGTTAGCCATATCCTTATCCACACATCTCAGCAGCACACCATCAGGGGTTTTCCAGTATAGCTCACCTTGAACAATAACATACCTGATTGCATGTAACTTTAAAGTCCTCTTTTGACTGTCACTGAAATGGGAAGGACAATTCAGATTTTGCAAGTAGCAGATAATATCCTTGTACCATTCAGATCCTGATACATTTACACTCTCATTTTGGACTGCATTAACTTGGCATGCTTCCAAGTTTGACTGTGCCATCATCTTGGCTAATCCTTGTCCTCTTACCAACTTGGTAATTTGTATGTCTATGTTAAACTCTTGCAGTTTGTTTATCCATCTGCACCTTCTTCCAGTCACCTCCTGCTGAGTGAATATGTCTTTGACTGCTGCATGGGGTACATATGCAATTATATATGATCCTACCAAGTATGGTCTGAAACTTTTGATGGCTCTGACTAGTGCATATGCCTGTTTTTCCATAATATCATACTTCAACTCAGAGGCCTGCAAGGACATACTGAAGAAAGCAATGGGCTGTTCAAAACCATCTTCGTTTTTCTGTAGCAAACATGCAGCAACAGTATGAAAGGAAGCAAATGAAAATACTTGGAATGGCCTAGAAAAATCAGGAGATTTAAGAACAGGGGCCATCTTGATTGCCTCTTTGATACTCTGAAATGATTCTATTGCTTCCCTTTCCCAGTGGACAGTTGCATCCTTCTTCATCATCTTGGAAATGTTCCTTGTGGTTTCTGCAAAGTTGGGAACAAATCTCCTAACAAAATTTATCTGTCCAAAGAAGGACTGAACTCCTTTTACAGTTTTTGGCATTTGAATTCTGTCAATAGCAGCCACTCTCTCTGGATCTATCCTGACTCCATCCTTGGAAACAATATGTCCCAGGAGCTTTCCTTCAACTACCCCAAAGACACACTTCTTTGGATTTAAAGAAATACCGTACTCTAGTGTTCTTATGAAAATCTGCTCTAGATGCAAACAATGCTGCTCTTCTTTCTTTGAGTAAGCAGTCAAGTCATCCTGATATACAGCCAGAATTGAATCAATCAACCCTGCAAAAGCAACATCCATTGCTCTTTGAAATGTAGCACCTGCATTGGTTAGTCCGAAGGGCATTCTAACATACACATAAGTTCCCCATGGAGTGGTGAAGGCGGTCTTATACTATTCTGATTCCTTTACCTTCACCTGATTATAACCTGAAAATCCATCCATCATGGATAAGAGTTCACAACCAGTCACTCTCTGCAACATAGCTTCCATATTAGGCAGTGGATAGTTATCCTTTAAAGAGGATACATTCAAGTTCCTGAAGTCAACACAAAGCCTAATATCACCATTCTTTTTTCTGACTGGGACAAGGTTAGACACCCAAGTTGAATGCCTGATTGGCACAATTATTCCAGCTTCCCTGAGCCTTTTGAGTTCTTCTTGCATCTTGGGAGCTAAGGTAGGATTAATAGGCCTTTGCTTTTGTCTAAATGGCTTAGCTCCAGGCTTCAATGGGATCTCATGCTGGAATAAATCTTCCCTATAGGCTTTTAGGTCCTCATATGACCAAGCAAAAACATGTTTATACCTTTTCAGTAATGCAATCAGCATACTCCTAATGTGTGGTTTGAGCTGTTTACCAATGTATACCTTCTGAGGGGCCTGAGATGTCCCCAAATTTATCTCTTCTAAATCTTCCTTATTCGTGGGAGATGTCCTTGTGACCAATTTGTCTCTACTGTCAAAGGCTCTTTCCAAAGCTACCAACCCTCTAGGGATTTTATTAGTCTTCAACTGAATTATCTCTTTTCCCACAAGAGTTTCTTTTCCATCTATAGTCTCTACAAAAGCTTGGAAATCAATTTCTTGATTCTCATATTCATCTATGCAGTGCAAAAATTTCAACAAATCCCTTTCATCATTAAACACTTGCCAACTGCATATATTTTCTGGTACTGCAGGCCTAATTTTAACTTCTACATTTGTAACATCTGACACAGTGATGTCATCTGGCCTTATTGCAACATTGGCTAAGAAATCAGCCATAACATTTTTTGACCTCTCTACCCAGCCTATTGAAAATGCATCAAACAGTTCAATGGTATCCCAAACAGCATGCTTGTATTGTTTCAATCTTTTGTTTTTTGAAGCATACTTATCTCTAATTTGGGATACAATCAGCTCAGAATCCCCAAATACTCTTAACATTTTAATTCCATGTTTGAGAGCAATATTTAGGCCTAAGAGTAAAGCCTCATATTCTGCAATGTTGTTTGTGCAATCAAACCTCAGCAAGAAAGAGAATTTGAGGAGCTTACCAGTTGGAGACAGTAAAACAACTCCAGCTCCAGAGCCTTCTTTTGCACAAGCTCCATCAAAAAACATGGTCCACAAACCTCGCTGATCCAATTCTTCAATGCAGGCATTTTTCTTTTTATCTTCTGTATCATCTGAGACAACCTTGAAGTTATCACAGTCAGTGTCTACAAAGCATACCTGTTCTTCTGCTTCTTGGTCTTCCACTGTCTCTTATGATCTTTGTTCTCTGATTAGCTTAACATCCCTGCCATTCATTGGAATCATGGCATATGACAGGTCCAGCTGCATACTTCCACCAATTAGTGCTGCCCATCTTCTTGACAGCAACATACCATACTGTGGCTTGATGTCAACCACTGTTATATT
This sequence comes from Cunninghamia lanceolata, assembly GCA_027924645.1. Classification (NCBI taxonomy): domain Eukaryota; kingdom Viridiplantae; phylum Streptophyta; class Pinopsida; order Cupressales; family Cupressaceae; genus Cunninghamia; species Cunninghamia lanceolata. The sequence continues at coordinate 7,159,763 of BSBN01000354.1, read as the reverse complement.
CATTTTATATCTCTTTTCAGGAAATGCTGCCAGTTTGAAATCTACATCCTTCATGATTCCAATAACTGGTACCTCTCTGGCATCCATAGCATAACATTTTCTACATGCTTTGTCAATTTTCAATCCAGCTTGTTGCATGATGGCCAAAGGCATGACATTTGTAGATGCTCCAGAGTCAAGCATACAATTTCTGATTATTTTTCCATTTATAACCAGGGATACATAAAATGGTTCCACTTGTGAAGGACACTTTGTCATAGTCACTCCTAAATAGATTTCAGGAGCCTCATCTTCTTCATTACACATGACATCTTTCTCACCCTGGGTCTGAACATTTTGTTTAGCTTGAAAAGGTACCCCTGAGATTAGGGATATTGTCTTATTCTTGATTTCTTCCACTTTCATCAGTTCCATAAGTGGAACAGAGACTTTTACCTGAGAGAGGACTTGAGCTATATCAAATGGAGCATAATTTTGTATAACAGTTGTAGCTTGCTCCACAATCTTGTTTTTATCCTGAGCTGATTTAGCTTTTACTTTCATAGTTCCCTGATCATCATTCTTGTCTTGGGAACCTTTACTTTGATCTTCAGCCTGAGGGATTTTGTTTTTTGGTCTTTGAGATTCATGACCTGTTCTATGTCTAAAATTCTGTTTATCATTTACCCACTGCCTTTTTTGTGGTTCAATTCCTTTATGACCATGCACTAGCTGACCTGCAGAAATATCTTCTGGCTAATGTGGGCTGCCTACTTGATTTTTACCTCTGAGATTGTAGTTGCTTTTGACTTGAGCAACTGCTGCAGCTGTGAAGGCTCTAATTTCCTCATCAGAAGGTCGTTGTAAGTTACTCAGAAAATTGTGTGAGCTCTGAGCATACACATAGTTATCTTCATTATCTTCATCATATCGGAATTGTTGGCAGGCCTGAGTTCCATCATTTGTACTCTCATCAGCATCATAAAGAGTGTATCCATTGCCTATGGACATCATATTAACATCATCATTTTGCACATAATGTGGCTCATTGCATTCATTACAAGATGTAGCATTATCATACAAGGATTGAGCAATCATACACTGTAATTGTGAATGTGGCATCTGATAGATTATACACCATGGAGCATCATCAACAATATTTATAGCTTTCTTTAGAGGATCAGGAGTTTCTTTGACATGTTGGGCCCTCTGATTTGTGTGGTTACGTGGGAAAATAGGCTTACCATCATGCCAATTGGTATTATAAGGCATATCATGCAATGATGGCCTCTTTTCCTGCCTTTGATAGACTTGCCTATCAGGACCCATCCCTTTTTCACTTCTAGCTAATCTATAGCTTAGGTCCTTAACAACATTTGCCAATTTGTCTATCTTATCTTCAGGGGCAGATGTATTACCTTGAGTGTTCTGAGGCTTGTTTGGATTCTGCAGAATTTTTATATCATCCCTTCTATTTGTCTTGCCCGATGCTTTCCTGTTGTTTTCAATATTCATTGCAATTCTGAAAGCATCCCTGAGAGTAGCAGGACCTTTTTCTCTTAATCCATGTGCAGTTTTTGCATCAAAGGCATTGATATACAATATTATGCACATTGGTTCATTTGGCCTCATGTGATGTGGCAATTTGTTTAACACTTTAGTAAATCTTGCATTAAAATCTGCAACCTGCTCATTTGACCCTTTAGTGATACTGGTGAACTCATTTACAAAAAAGCTAGGGTCAGTTTTGTCACCATATTGCTCCTTGAACATCCTTTTAAAATCATCCCATGATGAAATACTCCGGTCAGGCAGATTCTTGTACCATTCTCTTGCCTCATCTATTAAGGATTGCATGAATGACTTCATGAAAACATCCTCATGTTCAACCTCAAAGTTATCCATGACATTTTGAAAGGCTTTTAGATGATCTTCTCCTGACAGTGTGTTGTTTCCTGAAAATTTAGGCACTTGCAGCCTCAAATGCTTATCAATGGGGTTAGGATACCCAGGAATACCATCAAATACCAGCTGTCTGAATCTATCTAGCTGCATTGGCTATCTGTTTAACTGATTAACATTAATATTTCTGTCTGCATTCTGGTTTCTTACATTGTTCAGTGGTATCCTAGTATCATTCACATTTTGTCTCTCATCATTATGCTGATGTTGCACTTCATTTCTTTGCTGATGTCTCTGCACATTTGCATTCTCTAGGGTAGGAACTGAATCATTTTGGGCAGTTCTTAAAGCTTGCACTTTCTGCTTCATGTCATCTCTGATTTTCATGGCTTGTAGATATTCTAGTTCTGCTCTTAGATTTCTGATTTCTTCAGCTAACTGTTCATCCTTAGGCATGGAGGTAGATGGTCTCATACCATTCTGGTTATCATCTTCATCATCCCTCAGAGACTCTGCCTCTTCAAACCTTTCACTAGGGTCTAGAAAAGGGCGTTCTTGGAACACCTCTGACCTCATTCTCATGCTACCACCCTGTTGCCTCTCATATGCACCTTGAATATCAGCTTCTGCATTTGAAAAGTAAGGCACATGTTGTCCTGATGGCCTAGGGTTATCTTGCATATCATCACCTTTTCTGGGGGAACCCTCATGACTAACTGAGACAGCTCCCTTTCTTCTGTACATCATTCTTCTTGTTACTGGTAACTCTTTACATAAAGGATTTTGTTGGGATCTTCTCCCCTGCATATAAATTTTACTCTGACCGGTTGGGAGATTACTTCGGAGTCGCCACCTATTACTAGGAACTGTTTTCTTTTGAAAACCAGGGTTCTTTCAAAAATAACAATTTTCAAATCACCGTTCCCCAGTAGAGTCGCCAATTTCTGTTGACTTTTTCCCAGACTGGATGCTTATTCCCAGATTTCCCTACAAGGTAGCCATCAGTGATCAACAGGATCTCTGGGCCAGGGGCCAACAGTGTAGGAGATAGACTCTGTATTTTATCTCCTCTTCTTCTTCAGGCTCTGCAAGACCTAGGGGGGTATTCCCTACTCAACATCCATGAGGATATGCATACAAGGCTGGGATGCTGACAGAAAGCAGATAAGTCCTCCTGTAAGTAGACCAAAACTGAAAGATAAGAGCAAAGGGGCTAGCTTTGGACCTATTTGCAGTTGTAGACAGAGGACTGAGGATCCTAAAACTAATTCTAATGTCCTAAAGATTGTTTTAGATTTAGATTTTGACTTTAAGTTTGGATGCATTTGAGTTAAAGCTGCTTTCTTTTGAGTCACATCCTTATCTACATTCTTGCTTTATTGGTGATGTCATCCATTGATATTTTGAGAAATAATATCTTCTAAAAAGCGAGTGACCGCATTTTGCCAGGAACACTGATACTCTCTAAGATGATATTCTGGTTTTCCAACATTTCTTCACCGTTTGCAACCATCTGAAGGAATTCATGAATTTCACCAACAACTTTATTAAACTTTACTGTCATTGCAGCAAAACGATCCATCTTGCCGACATTGATATCACCATTAAAATTGCCGTGGACGAGAGTCTGGAATTCCGTCTATACTTCCATGAGATCATAGAGGGTACCATCTTCTTTCTCATATGAACACGAGATCTGAGAAACAAAAGACCTCACAAACTTGAGAACATTTACTACTTTTTCTTTCCATTTTGCTAACTCTGAGATTATACTATCATAAGTTTTTACTGTGAAAAGATACTGTGCTTTCCAAGTAGAAACAATCTTCTTATTTTCAGTTGAATCAACAGAATTATATGCTATCTTCAAGTTAGAGATTATGATCTCAAACATCGGTCTATTTTCAGCCAAAGTCTGTTGTAACCTCTGAATGCCTTGATGCAGATCATGAGCGTTATACTTCAATTGGTAGATCTGTGAAAGTACAACTCTACCTTTAGTCACATATTCTTCCACCCACTCCTTCATGTGCCTCCCATAAATGACCAATTGACTAAACTGCAGCTGATTAGTTGGTGATCCCAGAATCGGAGGAAGCAGTAAATCAGCCTGTGACGTGCCATGAAAAAGATTGGAAATGTACTGTCATAGCTACCTAACTTCAGCCTTGAGGGCTGCTTTATCTTCTCCATCCTTTAACACCCTCTCCTTCAGATTATCCGCTGCAACCTCGAAGAGATTTACATCTGTATGCCGGGTACTCCTACCAAGATTAGCTTTGACAACCTTGAAGTCATCAACCTCAATATCATCAACATCTTTATCTTCTGGTGGTGTTGCAGTTTCAAGGATCATTTCTCCATCCGCATTCTTTTCACTGTGAACTTGCTTCTTAAGTTTCCTTTCTAGTATGTCTTGGTAGACGCTTTTAAGCTCTGTCAAGTTCAACTGATATGAACGCTTTCTCCTTTTCCTACCCAAAATGTTCTCAAGCCAAGATGAGCCATCCTCTCTTGGAAACTCAGTTATAACTTCATCAACTCCTAATGAACCAATATGTGTCTCGGAATTATGAACCGACGAGTCTGGCTCTGAATCTATGTGAATGGGAGAAAAGCTCGATGATGAAGGTGGAGAAACATGAACTGAAGGCATTGTTTCACATGTGTTGGTTCAGTCGGAACTTCTGATGCAACTACTAGTTGTTCTTGCTAAAAATGAACTGGAGACTCAACCTTTTTCCTCTTCAACTTGGCCATCTTTGTTCCTTTTGGAAGGACGCTCATAGCTTTAAACCTTTGTTTTGGTTTGGAAGTGGAAGGGACTGAAGGTTGAATTATTGGCGGCTCTGCAACCGGAATGGCTTCTTTCTGCTTATTTTTCAAGAATATCATACTGTTTTTGATAACCCGGCTCGTCCTTTCCTCAATGGAGGTGTTTTCTTTCGCTGACCAATTAACTGGTGGCAATGGTTGTTGCTCAACCTGATCTCTGAAATATGTGGGAAGTAAAACTTCACCATCATCTGACAAGCCCTCTACATCTTTTGACAAGATATCAGCCAACTGCCGAAAAGTAAACCTGATGTAACTACGTTTCCGCACTTCAAACTCATCTGCACAATTAGCCTAGAAATCTTCAACTGCAGGTGCATGCACACAATTTTGACCAAGGTGTGATGCAAAAACACCACGAGGATCATATGAAGTCCTCTTGTCGAAAAACTTAAGACCATACTTGGATGATTCACTACCAATTACTTTGGCATCTGCTCCAGATCTGCACCTATAAATGCACATCCCAATCGAAAAACTGAAAGCCGCCCTGCTACGCAGAAATGAATGAACTTCATAGACTTGCCTCAGAAATTCCATGAATGCTACCTCATCTGTAGGATATCTCGGTAGCATGACTGGCTCTCCTGAGAAGCCATATACTCTGATGTAGGAGAAAGTGGGAAACTGGATAAACCAATCAGCCCATTTCGCCATCGCCAATCTGGCATCAGCTGAAAATTGTATATGCAACTCATTATCCAGATCTCGCACTGCATGCATAAGGAATGCATTATTTACCCGCCTATAATGTCGCTCAGCCTGAGAAAATTTTTACTGCGAGAAATGGTGATAAACATGTTGAATGCCCAGAGTTCCAACAATATTCAAACCTCTAAACTGACCTTGAAAAGCCATTAAATATACAAGGTATGACATCATGTGGAATTCATGGGCCCTTTGAAAATCAATTATCTGCCGGTGGAGACTATCACTAATTAGTGTCGACCAATCATAGTATTCAGTTCCGTTAACAATCTGAGACATGATATAAAACATCCAAGGTTGAAATTTGTTAGCATCTGCTTGACCTGTGATTCGGCTTAGCAGAGTAATCATTATTGCATGTTTTTCCTTGAGCTCTCCACGTCCAACGTTCTTTGGCATAACGTTTTGCTTTTCTTTCAACCACCTCTGAGCAATCTTTTTTCGATACTTTTCTTTATCATTGTGCCACTCTTGCATTCCTTAATTGAAACGACTAAGTTTTCCCTCCAAATTGGTATTGAAAAACACTTCTCAATATCATTTGGCCTGAGGCTGTAGAGCACCCGTCCATCCGCTGATTGGATTTCTCTTGTGACTGAATTGTAATGCTTCATACAAGCAATTACGAATTCGATACTTTGCACTGTGATGGGGAATGAAGCTGCTGCAAGCAACCCAGAGTGATTCAGATTCCTGATAGCGTTGTTTACTGCATCTTCCAAAGGATGCAAATTGAACACTGGAAGTACATTATACAAATCTGTCTCGAAAGTTCTCAGGTAATCATGAACCAATGTCGTTTTAGGCTTGATCTCAATTGGAGAGTACTGCATACTGAAAGACTTGAAGAATGACTGTGAACACGCCTATGTTGGAAAAATCTTGGACAAAAGGTTGAAAATTACTTGTTGATTTCTTCTAAAAAGCAAAATGTGAGCGAAAAAGATGGCACATGGGTTTTGTAGGCAATCCTGTTTTGAAGCAACCCAGATTGTCGGATTATGAAAAAGCTGAGGGTTTTCCGAAAAAACAGCAAAAAAGCAGATTCCCGAAAAAATAAAATTTCCCAATCTTCAAGAGGATGAAATTCTGGATGGACCCATCTCGATGAAAATTGAAGAAGCTTCGGTCCTGTCTCTGAAAAATGATCCCCTAGGAAAAAGGACCTTGAAAAAGCGTGCCTCCTTGCTTCCTCATCCCGAAACTATGAAGAATGCTGAAAAAACACTTCGTTTGGGTCTTCGAATCTTTGTGGAAAGAAAATAAAAATCTTTCTCCTCTAGATGCAACCTGCAAAAGTAATTAATAAAAGAGGCCAAAGGCTTGTCTTTATAGAACTTTAGGGCAAAAAAACAACTTTCTTTATGAAAGAATAAAGCTTGAATCTTTTCCATGAAGAAAGCATCTTTTAAAGCACAAATCCAAGTAGATATACTCGAATAGGAAGAATCCCTTTTTTATAGCTGCCTATGGCTTCATGTGTGAGATGATGAAAATATCTTCTTTGATGATGTCATCAAACACGCGATGTTACGAAAGTGTTAGCCAATTTTTCCTTCGTTTTGACATTTTTGCACTCGTTCTGACTCCAGTATGGCCTGTCCCTGACTTCAACAAAACGGAAAACTGTCACCGTTGACTAAAAAAGCTGATTGATCATGGCATCTTGAAAATTTATCAATCCTGATTCGATTCCCAGCCTCGAACTGATGATCTGACTGCAAATCTGACCCATGGAAACTGTCGCTGGACGAAGTTTTGGAAAACGGCTGCGAGAAAACACAGACAATCATGAAAAATTTCTAACACCTGAAAAGTTGGGCGCCCCTAGCCTTTAGGGGCGCCTAGTTTTTCATGCCTTAACCATTTTTTGCAAATTTTCAACTTTTCAAACTTTGTCTCCTGGGCGCGTCCTGGTGATTGTGGACCCCTGTTCGTATGTCGAATCTTGCCTCCTAGAGCAAAACTGAGTTTGATAGTTAGGCAGATGGGCGAGCCTGATGAAAATTGAACTGATTGTACCTTCTGCCTGCCTCAGAAATCGAGCCAAACTAATTTTCTATGAACTTGACCAGGCTGACAGAAGAGGATTTGTCGTTTTTCGGAAAAACACGAAAATTTTCTAAGTCTGGGTGAGATAGGTGCCCCCAGCCTCTAGGTGCGCTTGGTTTTTTGTGCCTTAGAAGTTTTTTTGAATTTTCAACTTTTATAACTTTTCTCTGTTTTTCGTGCCCTGGGTACTATTTGATCTTAGTTCTTGGTCAACCAGCTGATTGCTGAAGCAGGATGGAAGGTGACTTGAGTAGCCCAAACATGCCTGAGATGAATTTCTAGCTTTTATGGGCATTTTGACTGATTCTAATCCCCTTGGAGCGGGCTGACGGAGACTTTTCTGACGTTTTTTGAAAAATGCAAAAAAAATTCTAACTCTGAGAAAGATGGGTGCCCCCAGCCTTCTGGGGCGCTTGAAAATTCATGCCTTAGAAAAATATGATTTTCAACCTTTGTTTGCAATTCACCTCGTTTCCTGTGTCGGCAATTGCTTCCTGTTAACTTTCGACGTTTTGCTAGTTAACTGCCACTGGATGAGGGATGAACTGGATAGCTTGGGCATATCTGAGGTGAATCCCAGCTTTTCAGGATCTGTTGACCAACATGACTGTTCCTATCAACCCGGAAATTGACTGACGGAGACATTTCTAGCATTTTCTCGAAAAACGAGAAAAAAATCTAAGTCTGAGTGGGATGAGCACCCCCAGCCTCCAGGGGCGCCCAAGATTTCCAGTCTTAACCAATTTTGTGGATTTTTCAGCATTTCTTCTCATTTCAAATCCATCATGTTCCGTTCTCCGCATCTCGTCAATTGTCGATTGTTCGACAGTTCTGCGTCGTTTGAACAGCCTTGAAAACTTGAAATTGATCTCTGGTAGATGAAATTACTCCATTGATGGCTTCGGAGCTCGTGCTTCGCCATCTGAAAAAGTAGAATTGACCCAGTAGAGAAAACACGATCTTTTGCATATTTCGTTTGGACCACCCTGATCGTAAAGCAAAATCAGCCAATCAGAATCAGACACGACACTTGAATCGGAGATTCTATTTTTAGAAAATTTTGCCAGCATCCATATCTCAAGAAACCCAGAAAACCTAATTTGACGTCTATTTTTAGAAATTTTGACTTTTTGACGAAAAATTTTCTAGACTTTCTCAAAATGCCTTAATGAAGCAAATTTTTTTGATTGAGCACAACACATGGCGACAATCTTTCTGGGTTTTTTTGGGTTTGTTCTCTTTGGTCCTTGGAGAACACTGCTATTTATAGTAAGTGTCAGTCTGACGTTGTTTTGGTGACTTGGCAGTTAGCCATTGGCTATCCCAGATGTTGCATTGAGCTCAATGATATCAGATGGTTTGTGGTGATGTCTTTCAGGGCGATTTCGGACTTTGGGCCCGGACTTGCTATTTTTGGCAAATTAGGGTTTCGCTCCGTTACAGGATTTCCAATGTTGGAGATGGAGCGTTTTGGCAAGACGTTTCCAACAGTCTATATATCACTGAATTTCGAGTTTATTTGGGCCTCCATATTAAAGTCTGTAAATTAATAATATTATTTAATGTTGGACTTTGGGTTTTAATGGTTAAGTGATGAAAAATAAAATATTTAAAAGGCACTTAAGTTATATTGTGGAGCGCTCACCTTGGGAAATATTAAAGTGAAATTAAAAGAAATATTCCGTCCAAAAGTGCACCGACCCTCTTGAGAAGTTATAAGAAGGAAAAAGGGCAATTCATTTCTTATGCTTGGATTATTCATTTGCTTTGGCTTTTTGCTCTGGACAAAGTTTGAGGATTTTGGAGAGATTCGAAACCATGGCTTTTGGAGACGAAAACCTCTATTAGTAACAGCATTCTACAGATGTGAAATACCATCCAAAGGTGCTTTGAGGCAGCCATACTCAATGGTTGCATTTGTGCTTCATACATATTCAGTTTGGAAGTTTGAAGTTTAGTTGCAGAAGGATTCACAAGGAAATATCTGCAGTTTTTTGTCACCGTAATTATCAGAAGATATTGAGGAATGTATTGCAGGTTATGGCATTGATTTTGATGGTATTTTGATGTGTATTTGGTACCCTAGGCAGGTCGCACCATTTCAGCCAGGAGTCGTAGTCTACTTTGGGTCATATACACTCCGGATTCGTAGTCTACTTGGCTTGTTATTACTTGGAATTGATAGAGAATTAGTCCTACATCAGTTGTATGCATTTCTGTGAAGTATTGGATTGAATGATCATTTCTAGCTGGCCTTATAGTCATCTTAGCCTTCATTTTGTATGAACAACGAAGTGGGTATGTAAGATACTTCACTATTTTGGCTATCTATTTTTCTGGGTATTGATGTTTTAGATAATAGGGAATATTTTATGAACTAGGTTGTCAATATTTTGTGAAAATACTAAGTATCTAAGATATAAAAATCTGAAATTTTGAGCTATGTATTCCCTATGTAATGTTCAATTTTGAGTTGAAAATTATTATTGCAATATCTTGTATTTTGCTGCATTACATTGTTGTATCACACATTGCAAAAATTATCAGAAAGCCAAAAACAAATTAAAACAGACAGGCAAAATCCATAAAATTAAATATCCTATCAAGGGTGGGATATTACACAGTTGAGTGTGTCAAGGAGTACAAAACGGAGAGGCAACTTGAAGATGGTGAGTCTTCACTTGAAGTGCCTCAAGTTTCTGATTTGTATGATGATAGGGCAGAATTGGATTTGAATCAAGTATTTGATTCAATCATGGAGGAATACACTAGCATACGTGGTGCAACTGGGTTGCAAGAACTTGAACAATCATATGACATGGCCCAGCTTGAGGCCACCTTTGAGCTAGATGCGTGTCAACTTGATTTTGAAGAGGATAGTTTTCTTCATGCTAATATTCATGCAGGTCTAGGTATGCATCATGCTAACAAGGATCTTGAAGGTGAGCATTGTTATGTCATTCAGCATGATGATGAGCCCTATTATCTATGGCTGCCATATCCTGATGACAGTCATTTTCATTTTCAGTATGATGATTTGAATAGTTATATTTTGCTTGTGCATGCATGCGAAATGCTTTTATTGCTAATGTTGGGTGATCAGTGCAGCAAGGGATTGAGGAAGATCATCTCCTTCAATAGGCTTGTCTTTGACAGAGGCAAGTAACTTCACCATTTTCTGCAGGGGTGGCCTGTAGTGTCCCAAAATTTTGAACATAGTCAACTTTCCTTCTGTGCCTTCATGCTCATGACTATGCTTTCCTATATATATGTTTTTGTTGTTTCCCTTGTTTGTTTTTTTTGTTTTTGGTCTGCTCGGAGACGTTCTGAGGTTCTCGCTGTGACAAAGTTTGCCACATGTCCCCAACCAGAGCCAGTGTTGGGACCTGAAATTACCAGTTCCCAAAATGCCTTGTTTTGCCCCCAAAAAACCCAAAAATTAGTCAAAACCCATCAATTATACCCGATCCGAGATTATCTTTCATGGGTTCCCTTCAGAAAATTTCTAATCTTAAGTTCCCCCTTTCCTCTCTTAGAAAATTTGTTATTTTCTGCCTTTATTGACAAATCGGTGTTTTTCCTCGCATGTTTGCCGATTTGCCGATAAGGCGATGGCAAGGCAACAAGACACAAGGATAGAATGCCGTGACAAAAGGAAGGCAACAAAAGGATGCTGCGTGGAGTCTTTGTTGGCGAACTTCGTCAATAAGAAGGCAGGACATCAAAAGGTACTGTGGTGAGTGAAATGTTTCTAAGGAAAAAAGGGAGAAAAGTCTCTCTGTCGACGAAAGTGGAGGTTCGGGAATTTCCGAGTTCGCTGACTGGAGGTTTTCTTGAAAGAAGATTTGTCGACTGCACTCAAGGGAGACAAAGGCCGTGGAAGTAAAAATGGATAAGGCAAGAAGAAAAGGGAAGGGGAAAACAAGTGCTTCGTCGGCAAAGGGATGAGTTCACGAACCATGAGGTTCGCTGATGGAGGATTTCGCCGACAGGGCGAAAGGCTGAATCTAAATAGATAAACAAGAAATTGACCAAGGCAAAGCTAGGAATGGCTATATCGGGGAACCGGCAAAGTCCCTAACTCACCGAAAAGTTCGTTTTTTTTCATGTTTCGCCAACAGGGCGATTTGCCGACTTGGGAGAATAGAAGGCTCGGCAAATTAAAGATTTGTTGATGGTGATGATGAGGCCAAATAGAGAAAGGGAGCCAGCCAAGCAAGAAATGGTTCTGCAAAGATGGAATTTGCTGATGAAGGGCAAAATGGCTCTAGTTCACAAAAGTCCTAAGTTGCTGACAGGAGAGAAAAAAAAGAAAGAAGATAGAGAAAAAAAAGAAAAAAGATAGCAAAGTGCTTTATCAACAAATCAGCTAAAGGCCGAACTAGTGAAAAGTTTGGATATTTGAAAGTTTGCTGATAGGGCAAGTTGGCCAACAGGGTCAAGCAAAGAAAATGATGGAAAAGGCCGGCAAGTTCAAAAATGTTTGGATTTGCTGATAAAGCAACTCAAAAGGGGTTTTGTTGATGGTTGTTTTTCGACAAGTCAACAATAGAGTAAAATACTGGGTATTTAACTCTCTCTTGAGCAAAGCCTCTCGGATGCTGAACTAAGTGATCAAACGAGATGACTCCAAGGTTCCTTCTTCTAATAATGTTTCAATTTCAGTAAAAAACAGCTCAATGATTTAAGTATGATTCTGCTGTTAATCAACAAAGGGACTTACACAATTGTTCATATAACTTGTTGTTTCAAAGACTCTGGAAGTGAACACTAGGGAATCTAAGTACTGCAACTGACGCGTATGATTTAGCAATGAATGTGCTGATCCTAAATCTAACTGATTGGTAAAAAAAAGGCAAAAGATAGAGGGTTGAGGAATACTAATCTAGTCCTAAATGGAAGGACGTTTACTGCTTAGAGTGAAGTCGAACCAAATCTTGTTTCGCCAAGATGAAACAACTACACAAGAGAGGTGCTATCTTCAAAGGTATGCAAGATATTTAAATCAATTATGCTCATGAAAATTCAACAGGCATAAAGATCGAATTGACGCTCAATTGTAAAGACTTCACTACAAGGCAATAAAACACAACCTTTCACTAACTAACTTATACTTAAAAGAAAACTTGCAGCTTAACTTAATATTCGTGTGAAAATTGAAACCATGCAAACACTCAGAAATATAAATAGAATCACCAAATCAATGAGTCCTTTATTATCTCGGAGAGCTCTTACAACAATTTCGGAATTTCCAACCGTTACAAATGAGAGCAATGAGAGCTCTTTTATAGTCCTCAAAGGAGAGAAGGGTCAAGATTGATCGGCGAAATCAGCGGATCAGATCAAGCCACATCACAAGTAGTTACAACAAACTATACTTTATTAAATGAATGAGGTTAACTTTATTAAATACAGGAGGTTACTCATATTAAATGAAAGAAGTCATGAAAGAGAGAACAAAGGCACGCTTTCCAAGAGGATAAGGAAGCCACATCATCAAGGCGAGTACTATGTAGTAGTACTATGAGATACAACGAATCTGGACACAATTTGAATAATATCTTCCATTGGTACACTTGTCGCTGCCTTAATGGATCCTTCTGCCACTGCTACATCTGCCTCATAGACTCCAAGTGTCTTCTCCCAGTCGTTTATCCAAGACTTATTTTCCCCAAGACGGTATGCAAGTGTGAATATATTATCTAGTTGACTTTCATCGAGTCCATCATATTGAAAGTAGAATGCCTTAACTTGTTGCTTCATGTTCTCAATAGTAACATTTCCATAAGGATTACAAATCTTTGTCAAAGCAGTATATATATGATTTTCTGTTCTTAGAAGAACACTTCTTATCCTGGACATATCTACTTCAATCTTATCAACTAGTTGCCCCTTGTTGTAAAAGGAGAAATACCAAGTGACAAAGTCATGTGGAGTATCTCTGTCAATCACCTTATTATGAATTAAATCTTCTACTGGAGCTTCCATTAAGCTTTTGAGTTGTGGCATATATTGCTCTTTGATTGGTTTGAACTCAGCACAATTTTCCAATAAAGCTTGGACTCGACCTTGGAGCTTAATGACTCTGTCATACACTTGCACAATTTCTTCTAGGTAAATATAGGCCTTGTCTTCTGTCTTTTCTATCCATCCCTTCATCATCTGAGATGAATTTCTCATGTCCTCAACTCGGGATACTGTTTCCTGTGGAAGAATGGAAGGAGGAATTGCAGTAGCTTCCTTCTGTTGAATAGGTTGCATGACCTGTTGGATGTAATGCTTCAATGTACTAAAATCTTGTTCAACTTTCATCCTTGCTTCTCTTTCTTGTTTCAACATGCTTCTCACATTATTCACTGCATCTTGTAGTTCCTCATCGACTTGTTCCCTTGTGATTGGACCCATGCCAATTGTAGTCAAATTATAATCCTCAGGTGCCATGTTTTCTATCTCCTTGTCACTTCTAGGAACAGCTATGTGGACCTCTCTGTTTCCAGCAGAATCTTGAGTGATTTTAGAAAGGATCGTTGCTTTCTTCTTCTGATTACTCTTTTGTACATTTACAAGCAATTCCTCAACTGCAGTAGGCTGATAAGTCTCTACAATTGTACTTTCTTCAATCCTTTGTCTCAACCATGGTGGGAAAGTAGAAAGATCTCGTTGTTCATGAGCTTGATTGTGTTGAACACGAGCTACTTCCTCATCAGATTCAGCTTGTCCTACCTCATCCTGACCAAGATCATCATTCTCTTCTATTATGACAGTGGGGCTTGATTGGATTTCTTCTGATGGAATCAAGGCAACTTCCTCTATTACTTCTATCTCTTGTATTGGATTTTGAACAATTGAAACACCTTCTTGTGGATTAGATGAAGTAGATGGATTACTCTTTTTCTGAGGTCTTCGGCTTGATTCCCCTTGATCTTGACTAGGTCTTTTCCTCTTTCTAGCTGAATTATTGCTTTGATCATTCCCACTATGTTGTGGTTGGCTATGTGTACTATGCTGCTTGGGTTCTCCTTCATCCATCTTATTGTAGGTGAGATCTTGACTTTCAGCACTCATTTCCTGCAATAGTTGATTGATACACACTTGTGTCATGGCTAAAACCGGCTTTATCAAATCTTCTTCGGATGCATCTCTCTTTGACCAATCAATTGTGTAAGGCAAATCCTTTATCTTGTCAAATTCATCTATTAGCAGAGTATCATCCTCGGTGAACTGGTCTGGAATCCTGAATGCTTTGGTGGCTCTGACTAAATCCCAGTCGAGTCTCGAACTTTGAAGAGTTCGGAGATCATCTTCATCTTGGGCACTGGCCCAGTGGTCTTCCAACTGCTTGATATGTTTGAATTCTCTGTTGTATTTCCAGCAAACTTGGAAAGGGTCAAAGTTAGGCCTCTTGGTGCCATGAGTTTGCAAATGATAAGCCTGTAGCTCTATTTCAGAATACTCAGCTGCTGATAAAGACGGACATTCCAGATTTTGTCCAAGACGAAGTGGAAATTGGATTCCTCCTTTCTTCTTCAACTTCTGCAACCTGATGAGTTCTAGGAGTTGTCTTGTAACTTCTAACATTACCATCCTGTTGGTTGGATACCTTGGCAATCTGTATGGATATGATGTGAATCCTTGGATCCTTAGGTAAGTGTACCTTTCATGTTGAGTATACCAGTGTCCATATGCTGAAATGAATTCTCTTGCTGCATTAGACAATCTTTTATGAAATTCTCCCCTCAGTTTCCTCATTATGAACATAGCAAATGCATCATTAAACCTTGTATAATGATTAATACTCTTGAGGTGCAACTGAGGATAACATTGATGTGACAAGTATTTGTTAGGTCCAATGCCGACTTCTCCTTTCTTGGTTAAACCTGAGTAGACTTCATTTCTGGCAAGAAGATACACTATATAGGAACTCATATAACAAGTCTTAGTCTTAGCAAAATTGAGGAACTGCTCATGTATACTTTGACTGATAAGTCCAGCCCAATCAATCATTTTCCCTTTAAGAACTGACTTGATGAAAGAGTACATCCAAGGCTGAAAAGTAGCAGATTGAGGCATTCCTGTCATTCTGTTCAAAAACATGATTAGATATCCAATTTCCGGATGAAAATCTGACTTATGGAACTGTGGAGGATTATTCATATTGAACTTCATGGCTGGATTGGCCATCCACTCTCTCCTTATCTCTTGTAACTTTATCTTGGTGTCGACATCATACTCCTGCTGGCCTTGTTGTTTTGAGATGCTGATCATCCTCTCTTTGGTTGGAATGTTGAAAGTCTCCTCAACTGCTTCCCTTTGCAAATAGGCTAGTATCGTTCCATCCTTGGCTATGATTTGCCTTGTATTTACATCATACTTTTTGACACATTCGATGATCATTTCCGGACATGGCAAAATTGGCGGAAAACAAGCAGCTTCAATGGCTCCACTCCTCATGATGGCTCGAGCGAGGCTTCCTCCGTTAGGTTCTTCAAGGACTGACTTGATATCTTCCAGGTTGCTGCTTCCCATATTTGTATCGCTTACATTTGTCCACCTTGAGACGAGCTTTGATTCGGGAATCTTCCCTTTGGCATCCATCCGGATCTTGGCTTGTCGCTCCTTAGAAGTCATTGCCATTATTCTGCAGACTTGACGCGAATAAGTGATTGCAAACAAAATCTAGATTTGACTACAGCAACTTTAATGGATTAAATTATGAAATTTTCCTCTATAACTATGAAATATTACTATTAAATTTAGAAAATCTATGAAAAATCATAAAAATCCACTTATCCTTCTAGAATTTTATCAATATTTGAACAATTTCAAGGCACCTAATGAAAGAAAAATAAGAAAATCAGATCAGAAAAAACTCAGATCAGACTTACTTGATGAGCTGTTTTGTATTTGATACCTTGCAATTTGATTTCCTCACTTGACAAAATTTGATAAAATCAAATTTATCTTCTAAAATCAACTTCTTGTGGCTGCTCCTTGAAGAAATTTCTGCTCTTGGAGACAAATCTGCTCTTGAAAATAAATCAAATGAAAAAGAAATGAGGCACATATATATAATTCACTTTAAAAAACTTTCCTTCTCTCTAGGCCGACCTCATGCACAAACATTTAATTTAATTTTGATCTTTATTAAATGAATGCAACTTCACGTTTTTCGAAGGCAACCACTATTAAATGTTTATGACTTCTTTCTTGTTGGACGCATTGGATAAAGGCTTGATAATCTTCTTCTGTTGTTGGCGTTTCTTCTCCCTCCTCCAAGCGCATGAGATCAGAAATTCGCATCTTCTTTGCATTTCGCCTTAGTTAGAGCGTGGGGAGTCTTCTTTATTCTCTTTGGATTCGCATTTGACTAAGGATAGGGAATCTTCAAGAGTGTCGCATTAGATGAAGTTTGTTGATCCCTCTTCATATTTCGCCTTGGATTTGCTCTTTGATAATCCTCCTTTCATGCTTTGAGATAGGCGCACTAGTTGAGTTAGCTGATTCCTCTTCTTTGGAATGTCATGATCTTCCTTATCTTGTTGCACCGAATAAAACTCTAACACTTGCTTTCAGCATTTCGCACTAGTTAATCTCTCAATGGTCCTCCTTTCATGCTTCGCATTAGTTAGAGGATTAGAATCCTCTTGTTGTAAGTCGCACTAGATTCAAGTTTAGATTCTTCTAGTGATTTCGCATTGCATGAAGGTATAGAGTCTTCTAAATACTTGGCGCATTAGATGGAGTTTGTTGATAGCGCCTAAGATAGAGGATTAGAATCCTCAAGACATTTGGCGCATTAGATCACTAGTTTGACATCTTCAACATGAAACTTCATTCTTTCTTTAACATAGCGCATTTGATTAAGTTTTGGCGCACTGCTTGGGCAATTTGGATTCCTTCAAGGAGTGGCGCATTTGATCATGCCTTGAGACTCCTTAAGTTTTGAGGGTTCTTTACATCACACTTGACTCTCTTCTCAACATGGCGCATTGATTGGGCAATTGTGGTTCTTCCAAAAATAAACTTCATTATCACCCACACATGGCGCATTAGATGAAAGATTGAGATCCTCACGAGTTTGGCGCATTGCTTAGGCAATTTGAATCCTTCTTGTTTGGCGCTTGGATAGGGAACTTGGAAGATGGCGCATTAGATGCCACTTTTGAAGTCTTCAAACGTTTGTCTTGGCGTTGCATATTGGATAGTCTTGCTATGGGCGCATTGCTTCAAGCTTCCAAATCTTGTGAATAATGCTTTGGTTAAGGGTCGTTGGAACTTGTAGAGTTTTCCTTCAAAAAGCGCATTAGATCAAATATAACGAATCCTCTAGAGGGTGAGCGCATTAGATCAAGGTGTAGGATCCTGTAGAGTTGTCGTTCTACCTTAGAAGAGACCTCATGATGTTGGCGCATCACTTAAACACTTTGGATTCCCTGGACTCTAGCGCATTGGATAGCTTTGAAAAATGATCTTTGGAGTCACTTGAGCGCATTACTTCATGTTTTGGTTTCCTCTGGAGTGATCTCTCTAGGAAGTCGCATTAGATAGGGTCTTAAGAATCCTCTGGAGTGTGGGCGCAGTGGATGGCCTTATAGGATCCTCTGAACTTGTAAACATTTCTTAAGTCAAAACTTCACATTTCCTTCTTCTTCCTTGGTGGCGCATCACTTCAAGAATTGAAATCCTCTGACATTTTCATTAAAATTTGCTCCAAGATTGGCTTTAGACTTGTTTTTTTTCACTTTCGCATTGGTTGAAGGCATTGAAATCTTCATCTCTTCCTCCGAAATGACCTTTTAGTCTGGGCGCACTAGTTAGAGTTCTCAAATCCTCTGATATTTTCGCACTGAATGAAGGATTAGATGGGCGCACTGGATCAAGTTTTCAAATCCTCTGGCTCAAATGTCTTCTGCTTCGTGATTTTGCGCCCAGATTTGCGCCATCTAGGTGTCTAGTCGCATTAGATCAAAAGTTTGAATCCTCTGACTTCGTCAAGTATTTTTCAGGATCGCGCGAGTAAAGGTATATTGAAAAATATTTCTTATACTTTAAATATTTTTCAATATACCTTTCAGGATGTTTGAGATAGGTCCCGAATCCACCGGATTTAAGATGCAAAATATAGAATTTGGAGGATTCACCAGATTTCAGACTTAGCCATTTTTCAGGATTTTCAGGATTTCAGGCTCCAGGCTTAGTCTTTTCAGGGTCTCTAACATTCTGAAGGATTAACCTCAAAACTCAATATCTAGATAGGATTTCATCATTATTGCAAGTTTATCTATCCTTAATCGTGAACCAAAGATCATAGGCAAGGAAATTGTTACCGAGCCGGCAAAGGAAAACGAGTCAGGACATCATTAAAAACTCATTGAAAAACTCATTGAAACTCAGAGCTCAAAAAAAGGGGGGTCCCTATTCCTAATGGGGTGATGTGTGATTTGGTCACAACAGGTTTCTTCCTTAGTTTGGAAAATTAAAGATTTGCCGACTAAGGGGAAATAGAGTAAGGTTCGGCAAATTAAAGATTGCCGATAAGGGGCAAAATGAAAGTGGTTCGTGATGAAGGACTTTTGCCGACAAAGAAGAAATGAGGCGGCAAAAGTAAAGTTCGAAAAAGGTTAAAATTTCCGGCAAGGGATAAGGCAGGGCAAGTTCTGAAAAACACGAATTTGCCGATAGAACAGGGAAGGAACTAATAAGGCAGAGTTCGCAAAAATGAAAATTTGCTGATAAAGGGCAAAGATGGTCTAGTTCTGAAATGTCACTTTTTGCCAACTGAAGAAGGCAATGAGGTGCAAAGGGCGTGGCCGTGCTGAGAGGAATTTGCTGATAAGGCAAGAATCAGAATGAAAGTCAAATGTGAAGCGTAAGGCTGCAGAATTGCAGACATCAAGTAGTTGCTGGAACAGTGTCAGTCGTCCATGCTCAGGTATCGAGTTTAATGGGGGTGCAGTGTTTGAGTATCCATATTTTTTGTAGTCCTTCAAAGGACATGAGATCAGTATGTAGGGCATGGGCACCCATAAATGGTGCAGGGCACCTAGGAGCAGTCTGACACCTCAAGCATTTTTTTATGCATTTTGATAAGCTATGTTTTGTTTTGATTGTATGTGTGGTAATAAGGCTTTAGCCATGTTTGTATGGTCCCTTTTGTGTGGTCAAGATGATTGAGGTGACCCTATAAACCTCAATCATGCTTAGTCCACTTGGATCCTTGTTGTGCCAATTAGGCCTAGAAGGTCTAAGGATTGGTTTTCGAGTTTTTTTTGGTTGTTTTAATGTTTTAGTATGTTGGAAGGAGTTTGTTGATCATTTGGACTCCATTGGACGAGCCAAACAAATCAACCTCCTTGTGTTAATGCAAAACACCATAGTTGTCAAAGGTGTTATGTGTTGGGTCGGTTCAAAAACCACTTTGGGCAGTTAAATGCTGTTGTAGAAGTTGGAAACCAACTTGGATGGGTTAATATGGTGGATATCTGACTCCAGTACGGGGGAGGAAGTTTTTGTACGGAATTTGGGCACAAAATTCAAGAAAACTGACTGTTTTTCGCTGTTTTTCTTGCTGTGTACGGACTGTACGGACTTCTCACGTGTGCAAATGATATTTTTCTGAAAGCTCTTGGAGTCAGGGTTCCAATGCAACTGGTTTGAGGTCTTGAAGTGGTCGGAGTCAAAAGTTATTGAATTTTCTTTCAAAACTGGTCTAGAAACCCTGTTTTCTAGGGCAGTCCCACAAATTTGGCCCTAGAATGCATTTCCACCGATGAAATTTCATGCCACTCGGTGAAATGCAGGCTAGGGGTGTATACTACTTGATTCCAAAAGCATTTTTTGAGAAAATACAGTTTACTATTTTTAATGTGATGCCCTAGGTCAAATATCTCTATGTATTTGACTGAATTTATGCAATTTATTGTTGTATTTGACAAAACCCTAAGAGGATGAGTGAATGAATGGTGGATTTGTGTTGTTTGGGGATGGTAGAGTCATTCCAAGTTCCTGCCCCTGACCTATGCGCCCAATTTTGAGCACTTGCTTTGTAACCTAGCCTAAATTGATCAATTAGGCCTAGAGACCTAGTAGGCGTTCTGGATTGCTGGAGTAGAGTTGGAGCAGGAGATTTGGAGGTTTGTTAGGTTCCCTTGAAAGGTGTTCAATTCCATCATTTGTTTGCCTAGACCTTTGGGATTTTGTCAAGTTTTGTTGAGAAAACCTAGTTTGGAGGGCTAGTAGCCTTACTAGTCAAGGTATAGGTTGAAGAGTTTTGGGAAGTTGGAGATCAAACCAACTGCATAGAAGGTGTTTGTTGATCTGTCTTAAGGTGTTGGAGAAGCCTTAGGGGTTGGACAATAGTCTGGACATCAAATCCTTCATATGCCTTGTATGTGCCTTTGGTTGGTTGGTTGGTTGAAGGCTAGTTGAAGTGGGTGAGTGGGCAAAGGACAATAGAGTAAACCTTTGTGTGTTGCTTCCCTTGTGCCACTCTGCATCAATAAAGTTCATCAATCTTCCAGTATTCAGTGTTGCAGCAGTTACTTGTTGACTGTATTATCCAGCATCTAGAAGCTGCACTGTATGAGTTGATTGCTATATATACATGAGATGAAGATGTTATCAGGGTTGGTCGTTGAGCGAATTGTCTGTTCTGCAGTGCCTCAGGATAGTTTCAAGGATTCAAATCAAGCCAGCCATGGTGTTAAATGGAGGAATGTATTTTGATGCAGCGTAGGAATGAATTGTAAAGCATATTTTATGTATTGGTATGTCTCCATGGCCATTTGTAATGTTTCAGGGGAATGTATAATCGTAGTTGTATGTTTTCTTTCACCACGTTTGCTAGTGCGATTGTAATAGAGATTTGATAATGTGTGACAGCATTTAAGTCCATGCATGCTTTGTGTTGGGTCATCTCTTTATTGCAAATGGGTCATTATAATTTGGTTATGGATAATTAAGTATGTTGAAGTATAATCTGAGAAATGTATGTGAATATATTTTAGTATTTTGTTGATGCTGGTTCAGTCCTTTCTTCCCTCTTTACATTCTATGACTCAGTTGCCCAATGGAGTAGGCACCGGTCCATATTGGAGAGGGATCAATCACCATTTCAAATCAAACAAATCATTCACCTGTGGTTCAGAGAAAAACCATCTTTCTTGTGCATGTACATTCGCATAGTTGAATCAGCTATATAGGGGTTTTATGACAGCTAGTCATTCTTGACTTAGTGACAACCTTTGGAGTCAAGAGGATGAGTTGGGTTTGGTTGTACAGTGTTTTAGTTGTTCATCTAGTTTGAACTTAATACCTATTCAGGTATACCCCTTGGGCTATCCCTCCACAGTCTAAGCTGAGCTCGAAATGCAGAGGAGTCTATCCACTCCT
This sequence comes from Cunninghamia lanceolata, assembly GCA_027924645.1. Classification (NCBI taxonomy): domain Eukaryota; kingdom Viridiplantae; phylum Streptophyta; class Pinopsida; order Cupressales; family Cupressaceae; genus Cunninghamia; species Cunninghamia lanceolata. The sequence continues at coordinate 7,137,896 of BSBN01000354.1, read as the reverse complement.
ATAGTTGGCCAAAATCGCCCCTAACTTGTTGATAAACCTTTTCTTATCACCCTGACGACAATCCCTGGCCTAGGTGATTTAGGAATGTATTTGAGTTTTGGGCTGAAGTTATTTTGGGAACCAACAGACCTATCTTTATGCAGTTGTGAACCATGGGTTCCGAGGTTGTTCCGTCATTAGCGGACGAGTTGGCTACCATATGTGATGAGTATGATGGACTTCCGAACAACATCAAAGAACATGTAAACTTCAATCAATATATGGAGCAACGAACGGATAGAAAGAAGCAAATACAGGAACGAAGGCCAAGGAATTATCATGTGAGTCATGGAAGACATGCACCACCAAGAGTTGAAGACATATTGAACAAGGAAGTTGAGGTAATGGATCAAAATGAAGAAGTGGGAAAGAAGATTCATAGAGCAAGTAGAAGACTTGAATATCTATCCTAGCCAAAAGATGCACTTCTCAGCACTTTGGAGGAAGTAGAGGAATGTCTTCATATGGTGGACCAGTCACCATCTCAGGTAATGTAAGCAGCCTTGATCCTTACAATATCTTCCTTGGGTAAGAAAAGGTTGTTAAGACACAATGATAAGGGGGTAAGACTTCTTGTTACTTCATGTTTGAGCGAAATCATGAGAATCTTAGCACCTGAAAGAGGTAATTCAATTGATGGTGGATAGCTTCTACGATCTGGACGATATCACATGTCCTCACTTTCTTAGAAAGGTTGCTATACTTGAAACTTTTGCAAAGGTCAGATTGGACAATACTATGTGGGATTTGGGATTGAATGATTTGATCAACACAATTTTTCTCCATTTCTTTGTCGTGGTCAGAAAAGAACATGCTGAGCAGCCATACAAACCATCATGGTTTCGACTATTGATGGGAGTGATGTTGTACCACAATCACTTCTTTCTATTCTACTAGCTAACATGAAGAAGGTTGATCATGTCAAAAGGGACTTAGCCAAAATGGTGCTTGTTTAGTGTGAGAAGAAGTTGAAACCTCTCTTGGCTAATGAAGAGTTCATAACAGAACATGTGCATGAAGAAGAATCACCTGATTGTGACTTGCATAAGGAGGACAAAAATCAGTCAACATGCAGCCCTAAAGAAGATGTAGACGCAAGTTCGTTTTAGCCCTGTGAGGACAAGATTGAAAAAGAATCACCTATTAAAGAGTACATGATATTTCAAGATGACTACAAGAATAAAGAAGAGTCTGTAATGTGCCGTACCTGTTGGTATATTTTAAAATCTTTTTATATGTGATTTTTATTAGATTTTTGTGTGACCTTGCAGATAGATAGAAGATGCAGAAGGGGTTTTATGTTTTTCTGCAGATATGGTGCCGGAGCACACAATATATTGCATATAATAGAAACCCAGAAAATATACAATGAATGTAAAGAAACTAATGACAACCCAGATAGTAGAATAGCCAAGAAACAATTACTATCATATACCCATATGAAAATATGCAACTTGGTACAACCGCCGGAAATGGACTAGCAAGTGGGTATGGCTGGAAATGCATCAATCTCCAAGAAATATAGAGTACAAGGCTATTGATGATCACACTAGTGCATAGGACTCAAAACACCCCAGACAATGCTGATTCTGAGATACCCATAAAGAGAAAAGCCACTCCAAGACCCCCACGTCACACCTAGGGTGGTACGACCATGGCTGTAGGAGCAACCTACAAGTGTATGGCTGATAACTCGCTAGAATAAGTCTGAAAATAGTCTGTAGCAGCCTCCTAAGATGGGCGACCAAGCAGAAAGGGAAATGGTCACCAAAAACTCCACAAACTCACCCCCAAAGATGGTACGGCTTGCTCCAAGAGGGTACGGCCAGCAAGAGGTAAACACAACAGCAATATAACCACCTCAAACACATTGAAATCTGCCTTCTCATTCCTCTCTTATCAGCAAATAACATTAACATAAAATGATCGCACAATCAGCTCAAGCAAACTCCTCGAATGACTCCATTGTCAGCAAATATGTGAATGCTGAATACATCCAGCTTCAATGGCATTGTTGGGTGATCTTTCACACTTGTGGGATACCGTTACTTAGGGAGGTTTATGTTTCCAAGAGCCTTTGGTTCGAATCCTCAAACCCCAAACAACATGAAACCCTAGCAGAGCTCAAAATCAAAAATATCATAAACATAGCATAAATGAAATGAGCTCACAAAACTCCTTATATTCTCTCTTCAAGATGGGCGTTGGTTTTCAAGAGGGAATTTTGTCATTTAAAAACACTTTTACTTACCTAGGGATGGACGCCCAAGGTCACAACTTGCATTAAGTCTTTATTTTCCATAAAGTCACTTTTCCCGCAAAATATAATAAAGTCCATATTAATATAACATTAATAAATCTTCGGACTTTAAAATAATTATGAAGACGGTGTCGGAATTCAATGATCTTTAGCTCGTCGGAAAGGTCTCGACGAAACGCATCTGATCCAACTCTGAAAATCCCGAGCCGACACAGAACCCAAACTTACTAAAAATAGTAACGTCCAAGAGCCCACTGAGCCAACCACGAGGGTGCCAACTGGATCCACTGAATGCGAACCATAACTCCTACATTGACAAAGGCATCCAGAACCAAACTAACCACAGTTCCCTAACCAAACTGCTAGCCCATGGGAACTCCATGATGGACTAACCATGTGTTTAGAAGGGGACATTACAGTTCGCCCTCCCTAAGATTGCTTGCCTCAAGCAATCTCAGATCAGGATGCTCCAATATCCGCTCATTCTCCCATGTAGCATCCTGAACCGGCAGGTCTTCCATTTGACTAGGTACTCTTTGATAATCCTCAAATTGCGATCCCAGGTGTCAATAATTTCTTCGGGTACTAATATCAACTTCCCCTCTTCATCAAGAGGAGGCAACTCAACTGATGGTGTAACATTGTGCCCCAGTGCCTTCTTGAGGCGAGAAACATGGAACACATTATGTACCCTGCTCCCTGCTGGTAACTCCAACTCATAAGCCACCTCTCCAATCTTCCTGGTGATCCTGAAAGGTCCATAATACCGTGGCTTCAACTTCTCTGCTCCACTCTTCTTGAGAGTAGACTGCCTATACGGCTGCAGCATGAGGTAAACCATGTCACCGACCTCAAACGATCGCTCAGTTCTCTGCTGATTTGCATACTGCTTTTGTTGATTCTGAGCCTTCTGTATGTTCTCCTTTAATGCTCTCATGATATCTTGACTCTCAAGGAAGTCTTTGGCCTTTGGTACTCTGCTATCACCAAACAGTAAATCAACAAAGCTCGGTGCCTCATAACCATACAATGCCATGAAGGGTGACATCTGAATGGACATGTGGTAAGTGGAATTGTAGTTGTACTCTCCCATGTGAAGCCACTTAACCCATGCCTTCTGTTGCCCTGAAACATAGTTACGGAGGTATCCTTCCACCCACTTATTAACTATCTCCGTCTGACCATCAGTCTGGGGGTGGTAACTCGTACTGGGTGTGAGCTCTGTCCCTGACAACCTGAAGAGCTCCTGCCAAAAATTATTGAGGAACCTGCTGTCCCTGTCACTGACAATATTCCGAGGCAACCCATGGAGTCCAAATACCTCACAAAAGAACAACTCTGCAACCTGAGCTGCAGTGTAGGTGGTAGGAATAGCAAAGAAGTGTGCATACTTCGTCAATCTGTCCACCACCACATAAATACAATCCCTGCCTTGGACTCTAGGTAGACCTGTGATAAAGTCCATAGAAATGCTATCCCACTTCCTCTCAGGAATGGGCAGAGGCTGCAATAAACCTCCTGGAAGTGAGTGCTCCTGCTTGTTCTGCTGACATATTGGGCACTCTCTCACATACCTTATCACCTCGGTCTCGAGGCCCTTCTAGGTGAACCTCTCTCTGACCTGCCTGTAAGTTTTGAAGTATTCTGGATGCCCTGCCATAGGCAAATCGTGGAATGCCCTCAAAACTTTTTGCTTCATATGTGAACCTGACACCAAAAAGATCCTGTCCTTGTAAATGATTAAATCATTTACCACTGTGTACTTGTCATCTTTGATGGTGCCATCAATCACTCCAGCGGCCCACTTATCTTTGGCATACTCTGCTGAAATCAATTCCCTCCAGTCATCTGCAATAGCACCAAGTGCACACAAATGGGGCCTCCTGGATAGAGCATCGGCAACAACGTTCTTCCCCTTGACATAAACAATGTCAAAATCGTAGGCCTGTAGCTTGCTGACCCACTTCTGTTGCTTCTCATTCAAATCCTTCTGCCCAAGGAAATACTTCAGACTGTTGTGATCCATCTTAACCACAAATTTGCTGCCCACAAGGTACTGTCTGAACTTAGCCAACGCATGCATGATGGCTAACATCTCCTTGTCATATATGTTGTAACTCCTCTCCACACCCCTCAACTTTCTACTCTCAAATGCTATGGGGTGCTTATCCTGCATAATCACCGCACCAATGCCTTCACCTGAGGCATCACACTGTAGCTCGAAAGGTTTGCTGAAATTAGGTATAGCTAACACAGGACATGTACTCATGATCTGTTTGAATTTGTCAAAGCACTCCTGTGCCCTATCCGACCAACTAAAAGCATCCTTAAGAGTCAAATCTGTAAGGGGAGTAGCTGACTGAGAGAACCCCTTCACAAACCTGTGGTAATACCCACAAAGGCCAAGAAATCCCTTAAGATATGAGATTTTCTTTGGCGGTGGCCAATCCACAATTGCCTGAATCTTTTCCGGGTCTACCTTCACACTACCAGCACTGATGATATGACCCAAATACAACAACTCGGTCATCCCAAACTCACACTTTGACATTTTGGCATACAATGATTCCCTCACCAAGGTGCTCAGAACAATGTCAATGTGTTTTAGATGATCTTCCCATGTTCTGCTATAAATCAATATATCATCAAAGAAAATCAACACAAATCTCCTCAACTGCTCTCTAAACACCTTGTTCATGCAAGATTGGAAGGTAGTTGGTGCATTGGTCAAACCAAATGGCATGACCAGGAACTCAAAGTGCCCATAGTGACACCTGAATGCTGTCTTCTCCACATCCTCGTCCTTGACCTGAATCTGATGGTAATCGGATCTCAAATCAATCTTGGAGAAGTAACAGGCCCCGTGCAACTCATCAATCAACTCATCTATTCTGGGAATTGGGTACGTATTCTTGATTGTTTTCTTATTGAGTTCCCTGTAGTCAATACACATTTTGAGAGTCCCATCCTTCTTCTTCACCAACACCACGGATGATACAAACGGACTCTTACTAGGTCTGATGTGACCCATCTCGAGAAGCTCTTTGATAGCCTTCTCGATCTTATCCTTGTACCTCTTTGGGTGCCTGTAAGGTGTAGTTATTACTGGCTTAGCACCCTCCTCCAACTCGATCACATGCTCGAAACCTCTATCAGGAGGTTTACCTGGTGGAATATCACTAAACACTTTGGTGTGTTTAGTAAGTACAGATTGTATGTCAGGAGGATATGTATGCTTCTGCTGAACTGCTGCTGGCATCACCATAATCTTTGCTGCCCACTCCACCTGATCATGACAAATCAATCGCTCCGTCCGCTTGAGGGAAACCACTCTCAACCCACCGTCTGAAATGCCTCTGAGCACATGTCTAACTCCGTCCACCTCAAACTTCATTTCCATCGTCCGCAAGTTGAGTGTGAACTCCTCAATATCATTCAACCACTTCATACCCAACACAACATCCATCTCACCCATGCCGACAACATAAAATTCTGATTGGCAAGTGTATTTGTTCAACTGGATTGATAGATTGAGTATCCTCCTAGTGCAGGTGAGTACGAAACCATCCGCAACCTTCACCTTAAAACCCTCAAATTCCTCGGTTTTCAACCCTCTCTTGGCGACCAAGCCCTTGTCTATGAAGTTATGAGTGGCACCTGTGTCAAGTAATGCAATACATCACTGCCCGCCCAATACTCCTCTTATCCTGAATGATCCCTCCCTCTGGATACTCGAGATACGTGCTATAGGTGGGGTTGTATCATCCTCTCTATTTGATGCTTCCTCAGGGTCTTTCAATTCTGCATCCTCGGCCTCTAAATGGTAGTCCGAATGGGGCTCTAAATCAATAGACTCATCAGCTGAAAAATACTCTAATTGTTTTACCTTCCCTTGGGCAGCACACTTGTGCTTAGGATCCCAAGGCTCCCGGCAATGGAAGCAGAGCTTCTTCTGTTTCAAGTCATTCAGCTGATCATTGTCCAACCTGGAAGAGCTCTTATGTGGTTGTCCCGCATCTTTCTAGAATGGTCTCCTATCTCTCTCCTTATCCCTCCTTTGCGGAAACCCTTTGGAATGAAACTTGTTCCTCCATGTTGATGACTCCATGTCTCGGGCCTTCTTCATTGCCTCCTGAAGTGTAGCAGGGTCAAAACCCTTAACCCAACCACGAAGTTGATCTGACAATCCATCAATGAAGAGAACAACCAATCTGCGCTTAGTAATATCCGAAACCATAATGGATATGTCCTGGAAGTCAGCAATGTAGGAGTCTACTGATCCGCTCTGTCTCAACTGTGTCAACTCCTTAAATTGTAATTCTGGGTCCTGTTGATGTTTGTTTTTGGACAAGTCAACAATTAGAGTGAAATACTAAGTATCTGACTCCCTCTTGAGCAAAGCCTCTCGAATGCTGAACGAAGTGATCAAACAAGATGACTCCAAGGTTCCTTTCTTATGATTTTGTAAGAGATAGCTCAGTGACTAAGTATGATTTTGCTGTTTAAACACAAGGGGACTTACGCAATTGTTCAAATAAGCTGTTGTTTCAATGATTACGGAAGCGAATACTGGAGAGTCTAAGTACTACAACTGATGGCGTATGATTTGGCAATTGATGTTCTTGGTTCTAATTCTAACTAAATAGATAAAAAAGGACAAAAGATGTAAGGTTTAGAAACACTAATCTAATCCTAGATGTAAGGATGATCACCGCTCAAGGTGAAACCAAACCAGATCCTGCTTCGCCAAGATAGACAACTACACAAGATTGATGCAATCTTCTAGGGTGTACAAGATGTTTAAATCAATTATGCTCATGAAAGATTCAACAAACATAAAGATCAAATTGAAGCTCAATTTTGTTTAGACTAACCATGCACTGCAATTCGCCAGCCACAAACTACAAATGGTATGAACTTATAGATTTCACCACAAAGCAATAAAGAAACCTTCCATTAGCTAACATAAACTTAAAGAAAATTTAATCTAACTTAATATTCGCTTGAAAATCCAAACCATGCAACACTTAGAAACACAAATAGAATCACCAAAACAATGAGTCTTTTATTATCTCAGAGAGCTCTTGCAACAATTTCAGAGTTTTTCAACCGTACAAATGAGAGCAACAAGAGCCCTTTTATAGACCTCAAAAGGAATGAAGGGTCAAGATCGATCGGCTAAGCCAGCGGACCAGATCAAGCCACATCACAAGTAGTTGTAACAAACTCTTCTTTATTAAATGAAAGAGGCCAACTTTATTAAATGAAGGAGGTTATCTATATTAAATGAAGGAGGCTATGAAGAAAGGAACAAAGCACACCACCCAAGAAGATAAGAATGATATATCATTATCTTATGAGGAATCCCCATGTGAATATCCATCACTAGAAGCTTGACAGTCAATGAACTTGGACACTATTTGCTTGACTTCCTCCAAAGGTACACTTGGCGCATTCTGAATGGTTCCTTCAGCTTCAAGTACATCATCTGAATAAAGGCCAAGTGTCTTTTCCCAATCAGTTATCCTTGCTTTGTTGTCGCCAAGTTGGACAGCAAGTGAAAATATACTATCAAGCCTTTCATCAGATACATCATTTTCTTGAAAATAGAAAGCTTGAACTTGTTCTTTCATGTTATCAAGAGTCATCTTCCCAAATGGATTACAAATTTTCATTAAAGAAGCATGTATCCCATCTTGAATCCTTTGAAGTACACTCCTGACTCTTGACATATTTGTTTCTATCTTATCCAACAATTGTCCTTTGATGTGAAAGCCATAATACCAGGAAGAAAAGTTATATGTTTTACCTTCTTCAATCGCTTCAGCATGTAACAACTCATCAACTGATGTTTCCATCAAGCTCTTCAAGTGTGGCAGATATTGATCCTTGATGTCTTTGAATTCAACACAAGCTGTCATCAGTGCAAGTACCCTCTCCTTAAGACTAGTAATCTTATCACTTACTTGCATAATATCTTCTAGATGTCTAAATGTAGCCTCCTTTGATCTTTTCATCCAATCCTTCATTCTGTGAGATGAAGACTTCAACTCTTCTAGGTGTTCAACTGTTTCAGGAGGAAGGAGGGATGGAGGTGTAGCAACTCTTTCCTGTTGATGAATAGGATGAACTAAATGCTGAATGTACTGCTCTAAGGCTCGACATCTTTGCTCAGCTTTGATTCTGCCTTCTGTCTCTTGTCTTATGATAGCTCGAGCATTATCAATTGAATCCTGAAGCTCTTCTTCAACTTGCATTCCAGTTAAAGGACCCAGATTGACTGTATTGATGTCATAATCATCAGGTGTTACATCCTCTATATTCTTTTCAAGCCTTGGAATTGCTACATGCACTTTCCTTACTCCTGTTTCATCTTTAGTGATCTTTGAAAGGATATTTGCCTTCTTCTTTGGTTTCTCTTTCGACATGTCCAAGAATAACTCATCAACTAGAAGGGGAGGACACTTTTCAACTTCATAATTCTCTCTGATTCTTTCCTGTAACCATTCTGGCAGTGATGAAAGATCTTGCTGCTGTTGTAATTGTCTTCCTTGTGCAAGCAATGATTCTTCTTCAGCCTCATCCTTATCTTCGGTATTTGCTTCATCGATGATCTCAGTATCATGTGGGCTAGAAGGCACTTCTTCCATTGGAGCTTTTGGAACTACATTCTCAGTAGGTATCACTAAGTCTTGGTTAAGTGGAATATCACCTGGTAGTCTTGAAGAAGCAGTTTCAATACTTATCCTTTTCTTCTTTTTACTGGATTCTCCTTGAACAATCTCAAGCTGTTTTCTTTTCTTTCCCTGTCCTGAATCTCTCACTTCCTCTGCTTCGTGAATCTTTGCTAGGTGCATTATGTTGTTCTTGCTGATCCACTTCTCCCATTTTAGTATAGGTGAGTCTCTTTCCTTCATCAAGCAAGGCTTGTACTTGTTTATTTATCTGCTCTTCAGTGATAGCAATGATAGGCCTTATCAATCCTTCATCGTCAACCTTTATTCTATCAGCCCAGTTGACTTCATAAGGCAAATTGCGGATCTTATCGTATTCATCACCAAGAAGAGCTCTTTCACTTTCTAACTGATCAGGAATCCTTAGTACCTTTGTAGCTCTTATTAGGTCCCATTTCAATCTTGAACACTTTTGCATCCTGATATCATCATCATCTATAGCATCGGCCCAGTGATCCTCCAGTTGTTCTTTATGCTTGTAAGAAGAATAGGACTGCTTGATGGCTCCATGTGGATCAAAGTTTTCTCTCCTCAAATCATGTGGATGCAGATGATAAGCCTGAAGCTCAACTTCTGAATGCTCAGCTGCCTGTAATGATGGACAAGAATAATATCTACCCTGCTAAAGAGGAAACTGAACCCCTGCTTTCTTCCTTGCTTTCTGTATCTTATGAAACTCTAACAGTTGTCTGGAAACCTCTAGCAACACCATCCTGTTTGAAGGATATCTAGGCAGTCTATATGGGAATGATGTAAATCCCTGAATCCTAATATAGGTGAACTTGTCATACTGGATATAATACCTTCCATACTGCTTGATGAAGTTCCTAGCAACACCTGTTAGTCTCCTATGTGGTTCACCTCTCAACTGTCTCACTATGAACATGGCGAAAGCATCATTGAACCTTTTATAGTGATTTATATTCTTCAAATGGAGTTGAGGGTAACACTAATGGGAAAGAATCTGTCCAGGCTTTGTACCTACTTGCCCTTTAGCTGTTAATCCTTTATAGACTATATTTCTTGCCAGGATATAAACAAGGTATGAAGTCATGAAGAAAGACTTCGTTTCATCAAAGTTCTCAAACTGATCATCAAGGCAGTGGCTTATAAGACCAGCCCAGTCAATCATCTTGTTTTTTGTAAACATATGATCAAAATAAGTATACATCCATCCTTCGAAGGTAGGTGATTGAGGCCTACCTGCTACTCGATTCAAGAACATGATCAGGTAACTTATCTCTTGCTTGAAGTCAGCCTTGTGATACTTGGGGTCTTCAGAGTTGTATATCTTCATCGATGAATCATTCATCCACTTCTTCCTGATTTCTTGCATGTAAACCTTTGAGTTGCCTTCGAAAGTCATCTGAGCAGTTGTAGGGCATATGAAGACTCCTTTCGCTTTCGGGATGTTGAAGATCTCCTGAATGGCTTCCCTTTGCAGGTAGGCGAGAACAGTTCCATCCTTAGCTATAATCTGTCTTTTCTCTTTATCATAGTGCTGAACACACTCCAACACTAGCTCGGTGCTTGGCAAGGCAGGTGGAAAGCAAGCTGCTTGTACAATCCCGCTCTTTGCGATGGCTTTGATATCTTCGTTCCTTGTGATGGTGAGCAAGAAGTCTTTCACTTCCTCCAGGTTGATGTGTCCCATGTTGGTGTCGCCGACATCCTTCCACTGCGTTTCTAGCTTGGACTCCGGTATGCTGGACTTGGCATCCATCTTGATAAGGACTTGTCTCTCTTTGGCCGTCATTCCCATTTACCTGCAAGACTAGACTCGAATAAGTGGGTTGAAATAACATCAATAACATCATGTTAGATTACTTCATCAACTTCTAAAGGACAATCCACCTATTCAATTTCAAGTTATGAATGAAAAGAACCTGATTTTTGGATGATAAACTGATGACAAATCTGGAAATTTAAACAAATACAAGGTAATTTTATAAAGTAGAAGTGATTAATACATACCTTGTATCCAATTTTCTCTTTGAAAAGTGCAGATTTCTGGATTGAATGATGCAAATCAGTTAAAAAATGTCAAAAATCAGGAGTAAAAATGTGAAATCAGCCTTCTAAAATGCAGGTCTGCCTTGAAAAATTCTGCTTTTTCTTCAAAATCCACTATTTTCTTGAAGCACTTCACTCTCCTTTTACTAAATTTGCTGATCCTTTAAACAAAAATCGCTGCTCTTTTAGGAAATTCGCTGCCTCCTCTAAACAAAAATCGCTGCCCCTTGTTAGAAATTCGCTGCTCCTTGTTTGCTTGTGAATGAGGTGAAAGAAGGGGAGCGCTCTTCTTTATATAGGAGTTCTCTCTTTATTTAATGTGGGCGACTAGGTAAGGTCGGCCTACCTTGCATATTTAATGTTTGCAACTTCGAAAATTTAAAAAAACCTTGGGCGCCAAACATCTATGCCCCATGTAGGCGCCAAAAGAGGTGATTTAAGTCTATATGGGCGCCCAATCTTAGAAGGCGCCAAAAGAGAGGTTAAGTGACAATGCGCCTAAGCTAACTTCTTGGAGAGTTTTCCATTACTAAGCGCCTAGCTCTAGATGTCTTTAAACCCAGTGAAAATACATCTCTCACAAACAAGGCACATTCTCTATCTTCTAGTTCAAATGGAGATGGGATTTGGTATTAGAACTTGGGCGCTAAAACTTGCTAAGATCAACCATTTAAAGTGCCCAAACTCATTGTTTCTTTCCATTGAAGGCGCACATACTCCCCTTAGGCGCTCTTTCCCCTAAGGGGCTTGTCTTAAGGCGCTCCATCTCATTGTTCCTCTTCATCAAAGGCGCCTTCCTCTGGAGGTAATGAATCTTCAAAATGTAAAAGTCTTGTTGAAGCTCCTCCTCGTAGGCGCTTTCTTCATGAAGCTCAAGGAGTCTTTCTCTCTTAAAGGTGCTCAAAGACCTTCTAACTCATTCCAAGGCGCTCAACTTCTTGAAGTTTTTTTATGAAGGCGCTAATACTACACATTAAGGTGCTAAAATCACTTTAAAGTGCTTCAAATCATACCTAGATGCTAAAACCCTCTGGTGTCTACTAGGCGCAATCATCACTTGATGACTATTTGGATGTGTGAAGGGCGCTAGAACTAATGCATTCTCTTATTGACTTCTCACTTCCCTAAAGGCGCTAACCTTATAACATTCACTCCTTCATACTCCTAAGCGCCTAGGGTGCGCCTAGACTTTGCTCATTCATCTTTTAATGACCTCACCTTCTCATATGTTTGAATATATCTTCATCTTGGAGCAATCAACTTTATTCTTTAGGCATTCTTGACTCATTCTTGCAACATCAAGGCGCACTTTTGAGGTTTCTTGCAACATCAAGGCGCCAAAATCATGGGGTTGTGTGTTGATGGGCGCTCATACTATCATAAGACATCTGCTAGCTTGATTTCACCAAATCCTATAATCCTAAGGCGCATATCATGTAGAGTATATTTTCTAAGTTCCAATTGATTGATAGGTTTGATCTTCATCAAGGTGCTAGTTCAAGGCTTGATTTGCACTGACAAGACTCCTCACAGCAGGGCACTCACCTATTTCTTAAAAACGCACAATCTTCTCTAAGGCGCTCCAAATTGACCTAGGCGCATATTTAGTTCTTGAAGCTCAAGGCGCTCAAGTACTTCTTTACTCTCTCATTTCTATGATCTTCCAAGTTGATCAAGATACTGACATCAAGATATTGACCTCAAAATGCCAGATGTATCTAGGGCACTCTTCTCAAAGGCGCTCACATTACCTGCTTAGGCGCTAATCATGATAAATGACATTCAAGGCGCTAAAAGCCCATATCCACATCAAGATGCTCCAACTATTGAGCCATCAAAGAGCGCCTTCAATTTATATCCTCCAAGAACTTCTCTTGCAGTGATCCCAATCTCATTCACAAGGCGCTTCAATGACCTAGCCAAGCCTTCTGATACTAAGCGCTCAAGGATGATTATTTGTGCATTCAATGTCTTTATTCTTCAAGGTGCCAGAGCAAATGATTCCAACTTATTTCATCGTTTCCTTCCTTCAGTGAGCGCTAGAAACAACACCCCCACCTTAGGCGCACATGTCTCCAGGGCGCAAATATCTTCTAAAATGGACAAACATCAAGGCACTCATCACCTAATGCAAGTTTTCAAGGTTTTAAGTCTTTTGCATTTGAGCGCTTCCAATCTTCACTAAGGCGCATATCTCCTTAAGGCATAGTCCTAGGCGCATCTTCACCTTAAGTGCTACCTGCATTCATTAGATGCCAACCTCTTGAAGGCGCTCATCTTTAAGAGCTCCAACACTTCATTCTTTTTAACATTCAAACTCTCTGAGGCGCAATTTGATAGGCTTCTTATCTAGGCGCTCAAACCTTCTTGCTTTGGAATACCTTCTAGGCGCCTAACTTCAGGGCGCTTAAACTAGATCAAGGCGCCAGATGTATCTAGGGCGCATTTTGATGATTCAGATGATGCAATGTGCTCCAAGGCGCTTGTTTGAGTTATCTTGCTGAGATTGTGGTGCCTAACTTTGAAACATGTTAAACTCCTATCACCTAATGACCCTTAGACGCAATTTGATGGTAACTCTTTACAAAACACAATTTGATGGTACTTGATCATGACTAGACACCAAAATGTCTCGAAAGCTTCGTGAAAGAGCACCAAAGTGTTTTGTGAGACAATACAAACTAGAATGGATGCCTAGAGTCAACACGTGAAACTTGGTGCACCTTTACTCTAATTCTCCGCATTCCTAACATTCAGGACCCTGACAACTTGAAAATGAGACACCATAATTCAATGCAAAGCATCTGAGCTCAAAAAAGGGGGTCTCCAGTCCAATGGGGTGATGTGTGATTTGGTCACAATAGGTCCTTTTTATCGAACCTGTCGATCAGTCTAGCTGTAAACTCCACATATGAAGTGACCTGATCGTGACCCAGTGTGACCTTCCCGTTGCTCCACCATTTGTGAGCAGTCCCCTCCAAGTGTAAAGCTGCATATGTAATGGCGTCCTCCTCTGGCATGGGACTAATTTGCAAGTAGCTGTTCAATTTATGGACCCAAGCTCTCGTGGTGGTCTTACCCGATTCGTCGAAGTAGGGAAGTGTCATCTTACCTACTTTCCTTTGCAACTCCTTGTTCTGAGATCTACCTCCCCTACGAGGTTTACACCTAAGCCTCATTTCAGAATATTCAGCAAATGTCATCTCGTTCCTGAAATCATCACTGGATGCTCTCGAGTCCCTCAGAATCTCCTCCTGAAACTCCGCCTGTGTGGGATCCTGTTCAGGAACTTGGTTCCTGGGAGCAAATATAGGGATGCTAGGTCTGTCTCCTGCAGTGAACTGCAAAGCCCTTTGGTGGGTAACCGAAGCCTCATCCTCATCATCTCTGTCCCTGTATCTATCATTTTGGTTCCTGTCCCCATTGTTCCTTTCTCCCCAGTTCCTGTCACCATTGTGTGTATCTTCCCCATCTGGTCTGTTCCTGTCACCTCCGTTGTACCTGTTCGTGTCTTGATGATTGTCCATGTTAGTACCCAACCATTCAAGGGCATGTGTCATCTCGGCCTGTGCCTCGACCATTGCTCGTCAAGTATCCCTCATCTCTCGGGTGAGTGTGTTCAGAATTTCACGTGCACTGAGTTCTGGTTCTTCCCTGTCACCCATCTCTCCTATAGGTCCTGTAATTGGGGGAAACTCACCGGAAAAGAGGTCTGTTCGTGAGCCCTGCCAATCATCCTCAGTAGCAACAACTTCTACCTCTGTATCTGTCTCAAATGGGTATACTGGTGGTGCTGGATTTACTGGTTCAACCTGCTGCGGAACCTGTGTTGCCTGTTGTAACCTGTTCCTCCTGGTATTATAAGGATGTGACGAAGATGCTGAAGGATTCATATCTCAAACATAAAGCGTATATGCTTCATTTTTATCTGCATGTTCATTCTTTCAACTGCATGCCTGTTCAACCTCACAGGATGGCAAGATCATAGCTCTGATACCATTGTAATGTGCCGTTCCTGTTGGTATATTTTAAAATCTTTTATATGTGATTTATATTAGATTTTTGTGTGATCTTTCAGATAGACAGAAGATGCAGAAGGGGTTTTATGTTTTTTTGCAGATGTGGTGCCGGAGCACACAATATATTGCATATAATAGAAACCTAGAAAATATACAATGAATCTAAAGAAACTAATGACAACCTAGATAGTAGAATAGCCAAGAAACAATTACTATCACATACCCATATGAAAATATGCAACTTGGTACAACCGCCGAAAATGGACTAGCAAGTGGGTATGGTTGGAAATGCATCAATCTCGAAGAAATACAGAGTACAAGGCTATTGTTGATCACACTAGTGCATAGGACTCAAAACACCCCAGACAATGCTGATTCTGAGATACACATAAAGAGAAAAGCCACTCCAAGACCCCCACGTCACACCTAGGGTGGTACGGCCATGGCTGTAGGAGCAACCTGCAAGTGTATTGCTGATAACTCTCTGGAATAAGTCTGAAAACAGTCTGCAGCAACCTCCTATGTAACATCCTACCTCATTCTACTTGAGTAAACTCTATAATTTACAGGAAAGTAAATAAATATGGTAAACGTAAGAGACTTTTTTTAAAAAAAATAACATATGCACAAATATAAGAAATAGAGTACAACTTTCTATGAAATTTCATCCTTGAAATCATAACAAAATCGGAGATAGCATCATAGGTAAATCCTTCACTTAACATTTACATAACATAAAATACACTTGGCATAAGGAAGAGTTTTACCTCATAAATTTGACTGTCGCAAGTCATAACATGGAGTACACTATATCTGGAATGTAGATATATGTCTTCATGAGCCACAACGAGTCTTCTGCTTCACAGGGAGAGCATCATCCGAGTGATTTACCTCCAACCACAGACCGGCGGTCTCCCACACATCTTCCACATAGGAAGTGACCCTACCCTTCACGAAGGGTATAGATATAAGGAAGTATCAAGTTTTTCCATCTGAGTCCTAATGAGATGTGTCTTACATAACTTCAATCGACCATACAACTCTAGATTCCCTCTAGCCAAGTATGATCTTACTGATTGGTCATGCTGTCTAGGCACACACCTCTGACTTGTCTTAGAAACTATCTCGTCTCATAGTTTTACTTACTTTATTTGGTACTCTAGAACCAAACTTGTCTATACTGAAAAGCCATTTTACCCAATCAGACTTAGAACTAATCCTTAACCCAGGATATACATGTAATATTAAAATTTGGGTATTTCTAACCTTTTATAGAGTCCATCATTGCATACTTACAACTTCTAGGGTTTATGACTTTCTGTCATTCCATTCTCTGATTCAAATATCAACCAACTTGGATGCATTACTACGAGTTTCGATAGAATGACTTAAAATTAATAAACTAAAACAAAGACTCTTCCTAGCTTGCTCTTATAGTTTTCTCGACCCTTTTTCTGTCGACAAAATATGGTGTTCTTCACCTTTCACTATCGACCAAAATAAATATATGCAATGTCATATCCGACATAAGATTAATAGGTTTCCTATATCCTCGTTATAATCAAAACTAGGGTTTAGCTTCTCTAACCCAAAACATGAAATTAGCAATCATCTTTGTTCCCCAAAGATAATAATACAAGTATAACAAAACATGAGAACAATACTACTAGTCTTTCCTAGACCACTTAGGTACTATAGATTTCCTCGTTACTCATATTACATAGATTATGAGCACATTATTGATAGTATAAACATACTTGACTAAGGTCCATCCCATATTCCATTTAGTTTTGAACACAATACAATACTTATTGTCTTACTGACTTTCCCGTGTTCTTGGTCTTTCGTTATGGAATATGGTATGAAGTCATGCAAGATACTCTTCGAGTATCATAGTTGTAAATTATGAAAGTGGTAATATTTGACCGACCTTAAATTTTAGTAAAGATATCAAGATCTTTCCATGTACTCTTAGTAAGAGGATTACTATCACAATCCTTATGATCACTAGAAATAATAACTCAAAGGCATAAACAATCTCTTTCTAGACTCCTACTCAAATAAACTAGAAGTAAACCGTATAGCTCTCGGTCTTCTAGGACTTTAAGGATCACTGAGTCTATACAATACAAAGACAATTCAAAACTTACTGGTCATAAACTAAAATGCTTAGAGTGTAACGGTATTCGGCTTTATACTCTCACTTGAATACATAAAAATTTCCGGTCTCATATACCTATACAAAGACCACATGGCCCTTTGGCCTATAACAAAACCATGGCATTGTGTTCTTCGGCCATCTCTAGTTAGGTTATCATAGTCTTCCATCCTTAAACAGATTTAGTTGTCCTCTATCGACCTTCAATGAAATAGAAGAGATTATAACTATAGTTTCAAAGAGATCGGACAAGATACAAGTTTAAACAGGGATATAACAAAATTTTATACATATAGATATATCCAGTCTCTTGGCCATAGTATCGATCTTGGACTCTAAGCCTATCGTCTTAATGCTCACAATATTGAATTCTAACAACGGTGGCCTGTTACTTTCTATAGTATTGGCCTTAAAACATTCAACAATAATTAATATCAAAAGCCAAATAAACACAATTTATTTTACTTCAACTGACCATAGATACTTACTGAAATCCCTTTCGAATGGCCAGATAAACACTGATATGCATACAGGGTTTTTAATGACCACCTAACCCAGTTACGTTTTACTTCGTTGACCTTATGAATACTTAGAAAAATTTGGTTACTGTCAGCCAATAAATCAAGTAGATTTATTCTGGTTTCTATCAATCATGGCGGTTTATTACAAAACCAAAAACAATCATTCTATTTACAACTATTATAAAGTGTTCAAGGAAGGATGAACCTGATATTTTGATGGAGTAATCAAGTTCTATCTCTCTCTACTACCAAGCTCTCCATTTCATTACCTAGTTGATTATGCCATAACCCAGCTCACTGTGCTTTCATAGAGTTTATTCTTATTTGCCTGAACTGAATTCCGATGACAACACCAAAATTCTCTTGCAAATGAGCCCACTAAAGCTCTTTAGTTGAGCATTGATGCAAATCTGGTGATGATTTAGACCACAGTCTAACGACTCTGCTCATATCCTTACGTCGACCAGAGATTCCACTCTTATATGACATTCCTCTGTCTATAACTACCATCGCTATCCTCCTCTAATCCACCTTTTTCTTCCATTTTCTACTTGTGATAGTTATTCTCTCTCCCTATGCTGTATTAGCCAAGCTCCTTTCTCCCGTTAACAAAGTTATCACTAACTAACTGCTTAACTTCCCACTCTGCACCGTGATAACCTTGTTCCACCAAATTGACCTCCCATTCTCTTCTAAGTGATAAATAGAGCTCCCCCGTATCATCAACATCTCCTCCAAACTTATTTTCTCTCCCTCCGATGGTTGTTTCCCTTGGCCCATAACTACCACCAGGGCATGCCAAAAAAAATGGAGATTAGGGTCATAACCGATAACTCCATCATCCCACATTGCCTTGGCGAAAACTTTGCCTAAAAACATGTTTCATTCGCATGCAAGAATAGTGGAGTAGTTGATCATTTAGACCACCCTCCCAAAATATGCAATACCTATTAGATAAGGAGTCAAGTTCCACTATGTAGAGAGTGGTTTGCTATAAACAAGGAGCTCTTCTCTAAAAACGTGTTCCCTCTACTCTTCCAAGAAAGCTTGGAGAGTTAATGGTCATAATGCTCGACCACTCCATTACCGCGGGGTCTTAGGCAGTTTCAAAGCCTAAAAATGTGCTTACACTCATATGCAAGCAAGTAGAGTAGTGGGTCTTAATGACCACTCTCTCATATTTTTAGTTCATGAATAGAACTAAATAACCCACGTAATAGTTTGCAAGGAAAGACACTAAATCACAATGCTTTATGAATGAATAACAATATAATATACGTCTAGATATATAAATAATACTTAAATAATAAAAAGCAAGTATTCCAACATATACTTACGTTGTTCTTTTCTTTTGACAAGATGTAGGAACGAGGTTGAGAAAAACGTGGTCATTAAGGTATCATTTCCTCACATAAACCATGACTCTCTCAAAGAATTTAATGCTATCAGATAAGTTAAGAAGGAAATCTTCTTTTAAAAGGAAGGTTGTTATCATTTAACCCACTAATGACCACTATTCTCACTTTGAGAATACTCACATATGATAGTAGTCTAAAAACAAGCTTTAGATATTAATATCAATAAGGTTTAATAATGTGATACAAACTTACGTACAAAAAGTGACTGGGTCGAGATATTCTCCCCTTCACGCATAGAAGAAAATCACGTAAATTCCAATTAGACAAATATGTAATTCGACATCAAGACTACTAAAATGAAGCATATTATCAATTATAACAATTATGCCGTTGGGGTTGCAAACATAAACTCATTTACAACGCATAGAATGACATTTCGAACATAAAGTCTCCTTAGTCGCAAAAAAACTAATGTGCAACCTTAACGACGTCACTTTCCCAAAATGACTAGGTTGACATTAAATGACACTAAAAAGACTCTAAACGACATCGACAACTTGTCGAGTCGAGTAATAACTTAGACCAAAAAGGTCGAGCATCACTTACCCGACTTAATTCGGTTTGCCAATTTCACCAACAATACTTAAGATGGCGACAACCTATACTTTTCCTTATATCTATTCCCTTCTCTCCGATGATGCTCTCCCTCCCTTTCTCGAAGAGGCAGAAACCTGTTTTCCTGAAAGTAACTTGCAATCATGTAAATGGGATTAGCGTATCGTTAGTCCATTCATAACCTCACGAAAAACCAATTCAAAAGTACATTATGAAATCATTACATCTCATGCATTTATTCACATGACTAGAATCTAGGAAACTAACGATTTATCTCGACATTATACCTTAATGCCACATCATTTATCCATGGAATTCACTTCTATTTACATTAAAGTATGAAGTAATTTCAAGTCAAAATTAGGGATGTGACATCCTAAGATGGGCGACCAAGCAGAAAGAGAAATGGTCACCAAAAACTCCACAAACTCACCCCCAAAGATGGTACGGCCTGCTCCAAGAGGGTACGGCCAGCAAGAGGTAAACACAGCAGCAATATGACCACCTCAAACACACTGAAATCTGCCTTCTCAGTCCTCTCTTATCAGCAAATAACATTAATATAAAATGATCGCACAATCAGCTCAAGCAAACTCCTCGAATGACTCCATTGTCAGCACATATGTGAATGCTGAATACATCCAGCTTGAATGGTACCGTTGGGTGATCTTTCACACCTGTGGGATACCGTTACTCAGGGAGGTTTCCATCTCGAAGAGCCTCTGGTTCGAATCCTCAAACCCCAAACAACATGAAACCCTAGCAGAGCTCAAAATCAGAAATATCATAAACATAGCATAAATGAAATGAGCTCACAAAACTCCTTATATTCTCTCTTCAAGATGGGCATTGGATTTCAAGAGGGAACTTTGTCATTTAAAAACACTTTTACTTGCCTAGGGATGGGCACCCAATGTCACAACTTGCATTAAGTCTTTATTTTCCATAAAGTCACTTTTCCCGCAAAATATAATAAAGTCCATATTAATATAATATTAATAAATCTTCGGACTTTAAAATAATTATGAAGACGGTGTTAGAATTCAATGATCTTTAGCTTGCCGGAAAGGTCTCGACGAAATGCATCTGATCCAGCTCTGAAAATCCCGAACCGACACAGATTCCGGACTTAATAAACATAGTAACATCCAAGAGCCCACTGAGCCAACCACGAGGGTGCCAATTGGATCCACTGAATGCGAACCATAACTCCTACAAACCTCTAGAGCCAAACTAACCACAGTTCCCTAACCAAACTGCTAGCCCACGGAAACTCCATGATGGACTAACCATGTGACTAGAAGGGGACATTACAGAGTCACCTATTGAAGCTACAAATGAAGACCACATGAAGATTGAAGGAGATATTGGCATGGAGTATGTCAAACCAGCCAAGTTAGATCAGCTACATGATGATATGGGAACTTGTGATGTTTCATTAATTGAGCCTAGCATTGCTTCATCACCTTTGCATCATTTCAATACGGAGTCAAGTTGTGGTTTGGGTGTCCTTGAGTGGGACGTTGCTCATACCTATGTGAACAATTCAGAAAATTCGGTATGTGGTGAACAAAGTGAATTGGATAAGATTGCTTTGAGATTGCAAGATTTGAAGGATCCCTTGGTGGTTAAGGAGGATATAGTGGTGCACACTCTTTCTGGATCAGACATTGCAGAAGGTCATGATGTAGAAGATTCTACCCACTACTTTGGTGGTTACCCTTTGATGGAGTATGATGGTCTAGTTTTTACACATGGGTGTAATGGAGAAGAGGCTACGGAGGAAGCTGATTGGGAGGAGCATGTTTATGTGGACCAATCAGAAAATGTATTTCAAGATGATGATCTAGAGGCTGGTAGTTTGAAAGATCAGCTGAAAGTTACAGAGGACATGATTGTTGCAGCCTTAGTACATTTTGATGACACTCACAAGACCATTGAAGATCTCTACTGGAAGGCTCAGATTGAGAGGAGACAGAAGGGCATGTATGGTGAATTTTCTCTTATAGATTTACAGGTAATCAAAGAAGCTGTGGTACCAATGAAATCAAATTTCTTGCAATTACTTTCAGACAGGAATCATATCTTCAAGATTTCTGGAGTGTATGCTAATGCCTTGAAAGGAAAAGAGGATGAAGTTAATAAGCTCACCTTGGAGCTTAGGGATACTAGGGAGGCCTTGGAGAACATGCAAATGGCCCTTGAAGAAGCAGAAAATCAGCTTTATGTAGTGAAAGATCCCTGATGGATCCCTTTGCTGAAATGAAGTATTGTTTTTGTGATTTTATTTGTTTTATGATTTTTATTAATTTTTTTGTTTTCTTTCAGACTAGAGAGGAGATGCAGAAGGGGTTTCAGTTTTCTTGAGATGTGTATTTGCCAAGATAGCAAATAGATATACATACAGCTGCAATCTCAAATAAAAATGGACTAAAAATAAATATTAAATGATAGAAAGATACTAGCTAAGAATTTGAGGCACATACCCATCAGATCTGTATTTTTTATTCAATGTAAAGCCTAGTTTGCAACCCTACTTGCATACAAAGATAGTATTGGCCTAGAAGAGGCTATGCATGCAACTGAAAATGAAGGATCTGAAGAATAAGGCTGATTTGGTACTGCTGCAAGCTTAGATCTGCAATATAATACCCTGGAATCTGTCCAATGATGCACAAATGAAGACCCAGAGTAGGCCTCCCACAAGCATGAACTGGGTTATCGTCCAATTCACCAAAATCCTTGAGAGTTTCCGTTCCCAAGAGACTGAATGCTGCTGCCCCCTTCCTCAGAGTTCAGAGCTGCCATGAAGCTTCAAAATAAGATGCAAAAGATAACTCCAAAAAGCACTTCCAATGTACTTTATTCCTTTCCCAAAGTTGGCGTCCACTTTTAGGGTTGAGAAGGCATCAAAAGGGAATCATTAAATGATTCTTTTCTTTTATTAAAAGACTCCTAAGTTGGGCGCCCAAGTTGAGGGCCCAACTTCTCATGAAGGAAATGACCACTTTTTTAACACGTGTTAACAAGGAGGAGGTCACTTTATTAAAATCTTATTACAAAGTGATATTATTAATCACTTGAATTTATTTTTATTAAATATTAAAGCTACACTTTAATATTCAATAATTATCCCGAATCCATCACCTGGCCATACTGAACTGAAAACTGATGTAGCCCGCACCACAGGTGATGTCGCCACATGGCAAGCTAACTGACAGTGCCTCCCTATAATTTAGGGATACCTCCTAAAAAATAGGAACTGAGACCAAAACTCCCAAAATGCTCCTGGAGGTCCCCTGATGCCTCCTGGTCAACTCTCGGTCAAACCCTAAAAAATAGGAACCCTTCCTAAAAAATAGGAAACTGCCGCAAACTGTCTGGAAAGGCCTGTAAAGCTCCCTGCCAAGCTCCACTGCCTCTGGATAAGTCGCCTAACCACTCTACTGACCTACGGGAACCTAGATGATAGGCCAACTCTCAAGTCTCTGCTAGACAGAGCTAAAGAGGGGACATGACATGTAGCCGGACAATCCAGGGAGAAAGAGAATTTAATGAAATGGTTGAGGAAATTAAACAAGTAATTGAAGAGGTTGATAGCATTCAGGAGGACTTTGATCTAGTACATTTCTCCATGAGATCAAAATGTGGAAGTTTAGATCAGCAAAAAGATTGGATCGAGCATGGGGATAATGACAGTATTCAGTTTGTTGATAACCCATTGTTTGAGATGGATCCTGAAACAACTTTTGATAATCCACTCTTCGAGTCGGAGAATGGAGCACCTTTTGATTTTGATAATACAAGAGAGATGTGGGATCTAGATGTGGTGCGTAACTATGAGGTGGAACATGTTGAATTTGCTGATGGTTTGTTTCCTGCAGTGAACCTAATTGGATTGGATCATCATGGTTTGATGATTGACCTTGTGGGATTACTACAAGGAAAGGAGTACTATTGTTGAGTTGTGTTTGATGGGATGGAGACCATGCGTGTCGAAGCTTCAAGCATCATCAGATACACCCTAGGTGGAGTTCACATGAAGATCAGAGTAGCACAACATCAACATGGTGGAGTTTCTTTTGGAGTAGGTATCTATGCAAAAAGTCATCTTTGTGGACTATTGGTGACTAATGATGATGGAAGAAGCATACCATGGAGCAATGATAATGCTGTTGTTATCCCTTGTTGCAATCGTCTCATGAGTTCATTCCTGCAAATGGATTGGAGGGAGATTTTAAGTCAATCTTGGAGTTATTCTGTGTTGGTCAATCCAAATCTCTGGTTTATGCTTTCTTATTTTAGCTGCTAAAGAGGCCAAAAACACCTCTCAATAACCAAGAGTACCTGCTACTAACTTATGCATCAATGCTAGAGAGAGCTATAACCAACAAAATGAACATTGAGCATGTCTGCCGTCAAGAACAGAATTGCCTCTAACCTGGTTCTGCACCCTTGTTGCATTAAATTGCCAAACCATCAACAAATATTCCTTAAAGTAGGGAAGCTAAGTGGAACCCTTGACAAACTGATATGTAAATATACATTGAAGAAGGGAGTTTTCCATTATCTTGAAATTGACACAAACCTTCAAATTAAGAATTTTTGCAACAAATTTAGACTTGAGCACAAAGTCAAATACAGAGAAGCATATCAAGAGTATATCCCCTTCAGTTATATTGCATGAATTATCAAATTCTAACCTCAGTAACAATGCTTTTTTTCCTGACTCTGTTGTTCATTCACTTCCAAGCAGAAATAAGATTTACATGACTTGATCTTAACAAATCCTTTCTGCTTTTAGAGTAATGTTTTCAACCTTTGTTTTTTCTGTTTGATTCAATCTTTTTGAGATGTATTTTATATATGCTAATTTATGCAGACATGGAAAGAGCCATCATAAGGGATTTGGAGTTGCGGATTCAGCATTTCTCTGTGCATTTGCATATGGCATCAAATTTTGTTGGGGAGCTAGACTGGTATGAAGTTCCTCCTATAAAATACTTATTGTATAAAAGGCAATGATTATGTTTACTTTTGTATGTTTCTGTGAAATCTCATGTTCTTGATAAATGAATATGTTTTATGATGAAAAATTTCTAGCTTCTTATCTCTTATGCAAAATCAATTTGTAAAGGTGACTATGCATATGTGCTACTAGATAATTCTAAATACTGACATTTGATATGTAATTTGTTTTATTTTGAACTTGATTTCTACCACTTTAAGCATGCTATCATTGGCATTAGTTGCACGCCAGTTCAACTATGTGAGGCCCGTGCTGACTGAGGACAATACTCTCCAGATAAAAAATGGAAGGTACAGTACTTTTAGAGATAACAGTCGCAAAAGGATACAAGTAAACTCGGTTTATCATGATTTATGATTTTCTACCAATGATATTAATCACTGTGAAGGAAACTTTCTTAGGCTGGTTGCTGTGATTTATAATTTTTATCTTCTTTTAATTTCCGACTGAAGGCATGTTCTTCAAGAGATGATAGTGGAAACATTCGTCCCTAACGATACAAACATTACAAATGAAGGTGAACAAGTCAGATTGCATATTTTTACCTTGTCATGCATAAATTCCAGAAGAAGTAATTGAATAAATTCTGATTAAAATTTAAGATCCTTAATATTTTAATTTTCAGGGCGGATCAGTATCATCACTGGCCCAAATTGTTCGGGAAAAAGCATATTTATCAAACAGGTGGCTAGAAAATCTTTCAATAAAAAAATTCTTCATGCTGTAATATTAGAACTTAGAGTGATGTACAAGTTCCAATCTAGGTTCCTAAGAATTGCAGGATCAGTAAATTGGATATTTATGAAAAATAAAAATGAAGTCTTCAAGCTAATTATGATGGAAATGTTTTTCCTTTAACAGATTGTAATGTCCCTTTTTGCAGGCAAGAAAAATAAAATAATTAATTAAATAAATAAATTAAGTTTTCTTGAAATGTTTTAAAAGCAACTTATATTTATTTAATTATTTTATTTAAAAAGTAATTTTTATCCAAAAAGGAAATAAAAAGAAAAATAAAATAAAAAGTTACTTTTGGGAAAAATAATAAATACTTTTCTCAATGTCAGCAAAAAGAGAATTCTAGAAGAAGCCAAGAGAAGTTTAAAAAGGTTTGGAGAAAAGGTTTTTAATAATCGATTTGCTTGTTTCTTCTTGGATATTTTTCCATTGCGGAAAAATGTTTGAACAGCTGGTTCAAATTTCTACAGATTAGGTTTAAAAATTCTATGGTGAAAGGTTGATTTCAGAGAATGAAGTGAGTCTCCCTAGTCAGCAATTTGAGGTGAACTTATTTAGAAAACACAATTGGGCATAACAAATTGTTCTAGATTTTATATGTTAGAAGCTGGGCAAACTGTAATTGAAGATTTCAGTTTGCATTTGGAGATTGATTTATCATTCCGGATTGCCGGTTGATGAGTTTGTGCTACAAGCGAAGATTTATCTATCCAGATTTTGATATTGAGTTGAAGGTATAAATTTTTTTGAGATTTGTTATTGTTTTAACACATAATAAATTTTATAGTGTTGGGTTTACCATTTTAGGCTGTACCATTTCATTTATAAAGAATAGTTTATTGTGGAGCAGCCGTACACTTACTGAGTTGGGTGATTTAAAATATATAGTGCTGGGTATAGTGGCGTTGCGGTGGAGTTTAGAAGGCTTGTTTTGGCTATTATAAAAGCTTGAAGGAAATTGTGGAAACTTTAAAGGTAAAAGCATTGAATATCAAAGTTTTTAAAAGCCATGCGCTTATAAGAAGGCGTGGACGGCTCCATCTCAATCGGTTTATGTTGAAAAGGTGTCAATTCAAGTTTACTAAAGTTCTGGAGATTTATATTGCAAACAAGGTCTTTCAGATATTAGACGCCCTTTACAAGTATTAAGCATATGTTTTAAAAAGGTGCGATTAAGATTTATCTAGCCTAGTGGTATCCAATATTGGCATTGAGGGAAATTGTAGATATTGAATAAAAAGGAGTGCAACATTCTAAAGAAGACACGTGAGGAATGTGAAGGAGAAGCACAACTATTCAAGAAGGTTATTGCTGTTGGGATTGGTGCTTGAATAAGGCTTGGAGCCTTCCATACATCTAGCCGCAACCTTTAGTATCTAGTGGCAGCCTCTAATAATATTGAACGCAGCCTCAAAATCTCTTTGAAGTTTGTTATTGGAAGAGTTGATACCTTTGTGAGGGATGTATTGACAAACAAGAAGGAATCGTTGAGTTCTAAGGGGGAACGCCACTTGGTATTTAGTTCTCACCATTTAATGGTAGGTTGCAGCTATATTGAGGATAGCGCCTTCACATTATTGGGAGTCACCTGTTTATACTAACCTGGCCACCTAGTTTGGAAGTATTCTGGAGTTCATACTTGTTGTCTGGATAATAATGTTGTTGTAACAAGTTTTTTGAGATTAAATATGCCATTCCAGGTGTTGCATACACTTGTACATTAGAACTGAATCCATTGCAAGTAATCTTGGCATCCTTGGAGGTTAGGGAAATAGTTTTCTATATTTTGTGAACTCTGATTTCTTGAACAACAGTGTGTATTGTTCATTTCCAGCTCTACCGAAGTAATGCAAACTACTTGACAGAATGTCCTTTGTAATTCTTGCATACTTTATATGTTTATGAGGTTGATAATGATATAAATTCATAGCCATTGTTGTTCTAAACTTTAAAACTTAGAAATCTTGCTTATTGAGTTGTATGCAAAGTGTTTGACAAAATGCCAGCAATCTAAAAATCAATTTCAGCATCTCGTCCCTTCAATGCATCACATATTTGACCAGCAGACTCAAGGACATGATCTCTATCAATAAACAAGTTCAAATAATCAGATTTCAAAGTTTCCAATGCCTTCCTAACTACACACCAATCTTCAAGTGAAGCTCCTTTTTCCATGCCCATTTGTCTCCTTTCAACTTGATCTCTCCAAATGTGATCTTCAACAAACTTATGTGAGCTATCCAAGTGTGTTAGAACTTGCACAAACTTGTCTTCAGTGACTAACAACTGATTCTTAAAATCCAAATCAGCTGCACACAATAAATTTTCTGTCATATCGTTAGAGGCATGATCTTTGAAATCAGCTACTTTTAAGTTGTCCTCTTCATGGCCACTTTGACTACAAGAAGTAACATCGCCTAAATCCAATGTTAAGCCAACCTTTGAGGCTGATCCAAATCCTTCAACAAGCTTCCCATCAACATGCTCTTCAACTATCTCTTCAGAAAGGACACTTGGCTCTTCAAATTGCATTGAAATTGAATCTTCTTCTTCATCACTTAGATCAAATGATATGGCAGTCTCATATTCAAACATTGAATCCTCATCAATGACTGATTTAAAATCTTCTTCAGCATACTCTTCATCCTGGATCTTTGAGGAATCAATCAGTTCTTCACTTGGCATGGGAATTTCCCATTCATAATCAGGACTACCATCACTAGAATGGTGGAAATGCTCTTCATTAGGTGCTATTCTAAAATTTTCAGCAGCATCAACTTTTTCATCTTTTGTGATTTGATTGTTTCCCATGTCTTCAACAAGACACTTCGCTTCAATGCTCTCAGGCTCACTTGCAAAGTCACCTAGCCATCTATCAATCATCTTCAACTCATTCTCAAATGTAGTGGCATCTTCAGGATCTTCATCAAATCCTCAAACTCATACAAAGACATGAGGATGTTAGTGACCTTGATTACATCATACAAAGACTCAAACTCATGTCTTTCAGCTAACAGGTCTTATTCTCCTCCTTTGTTGGATTCCACATCAATCAAGAGGAAAGAACATGCGGAAAAGGTTGCTAGTTCATCATCTTTGTTCTTGCATTGATGGTTAGGCTCCCATGAATCTTTGGATAGGAAACAAAGACTTCTTCTCCTGAGTTCATTCTTACTGACCTCTTTCTTTTCTGAATTGAGAGATTTCTTGTTCGGTGGGCTAGAAGGTGATGACTTGGAAAAGTTCTTGGTCCTTGCCATTGGAGTAGTTAACTCAGGCTTGCACAAAGACATTTTCTTCATCTCCTCTTCTTTCCTTATCTTCTAAATGTATTCTATAAATCCCTTTTTGTCAGGATTACCCTCTTTGATGAGTTTCAAGAAAGCACCCCAAGGAAGTTGCTGCTTACAATCATCTGATAGTCTTTAGTACTCATCAATAATTTTAGTGGCCTCATGATGATACTTCCTTTGATCCAACTTCTCTTGAACTGCTCTTTCTAATTCATCCTGACTTTGCCTAAGAGAATCAAATAGAACATCTGTCTCGCTTCTCCTCTTAAGAGATGCCATAAATTAACAATCACTGAACAACCTCTTTCAACTGCCACACACTGAACAACATGCAAGTGCTAATCACTCACATGCAAGGCTGAAATTTCTGTCCCACACTGAAGATCTGCAAGGAGTGAGTATCAACCCAAACAGGCTGGCAAGATCACTAGCTCTGATATACTACCCAAATTTTTTTCAAAAATAATGAACAATGATATGACAGGGTTAGCAAAATATTGGATGATCAACTAATGCCTCACACTTTCTGATCACCCAGATCCCAGGATGGGCAAGGTGAGAGCATACAGTGATGTTGGCGTACAATGAACAACAATGCAACAAGAATCTTCAATTCATCCGCTGCGGCGGGCATCCACGTATCGTGGGAATTCACCACTTTCTAGTGGGTAAGAAACAAACATGAAAGATTACAAAGCCATCCACTTATTCAGTGGGTGAAACAATAATGAAAGGATTCTTTCTCCACACTGGCGGTATACCATCTAGGGGTTATTATGTGAATTGGCATTTAGTTTTACAATGAAGCAATTACAATGATAACCAATAATACATCATATGAATCTAATAATGTTCCCTTGAAGATCATGAAAGAAGATCATACCCTACACATTGTCTTGCAAAAATTCATATGTTAGATTGCCAAAAATGGAGTGGATCAATACCCAGGCTGGACTGAATTGAAAATGCTATTTGCTGGACAGGTACGGCTGGCCTGAGACAACTCTTCCTTACTGAAAATAAACAGAACTTATATCTCTTCCATAAACAATTCCTAAATTGCTATTTTCAGTCTGCATACACCATACAATAACAATAGCATTTACTCACAACATACTGAGTATCATAACACAACCAAACAGCCTCTGTCAGAGCCGTACAAATCAAAAGTACGGAAGCTTTTGGAAGAGATCCAAATCACAACTACAACGTTTAAAACTATTCCAAACTGATCTGTCACTCCCAACTGACATTTCTGAGCACTAATATAACAGAGACAAATTGGATTAAAATAATAGCTATTAATTGGTCCTGAGCAGGGCCGTACGACACATGGAAGAGGACTTCACTATAGCTGATACAAATCTCAACCAACCCTCTGTATAAAATACTTAGGATGATCGCCTAGACCTCCAAAATGATAGCAAACAACTAACAAATCAACAGCTTTGTCATCGGTTTACAATATGCATCCATCCACTTTCCAGATGGTACGGTTGACTATGTACCGATATGCCTATAGCATCATCAAAAACCATTCAAACCACTTCAGAGCATCATCTTAACAGTAGCCCACACATAACATTCATTCTTCACTCACCATGGAATGCAAGGGATTTAATAATAAATACTAATCTCAGTTGACCACTTCCAGGCAAGTACGGACATGGTGGTACAGTAACTCACAACAAATTTAAAGATTGCATTATATCTATTGCAAATAGATTGAAAATAGGCATCCAATATATATATATAATGATATTACAACTAACTTGATTGCCAAAGACTTCAAAGTTAATTTTCTGAATCAAGTCGTACCTCCAGCATGGTACGGAAATTGCAAGGTACGGATATGCTCATTTAACATCAATAAACATTAAACACCTACAAACATATACTTAATGAAAGCAGTTTAGGCTGCCTAGACATTTCCAATGAATAGAAAAACAAACTATCTTACATTTATTTCTTTTGTTTCAAATGCACTGGCAGACATGTATGGCCATGGCAGGTACGGCTAGTTTGAGTATTAGAATAAACATCAAAGAACTCCAAAAAGGTTTACACAATTGCATCAAAATCTCATTACAATCAACCCCAAATTGAAATACAAATAAAAAATGATAGAAATATATCATCTCCATAAGGCCCAATTGGTTCCCTGAAGTAGAAACCACCATCACAGCTAGGGTAGATATCACACTACCGAAATTGATCTTCTTCGAGTGGGTTTCCATCCACAAGAAGGAAGAAATGGGAGAACACGCAGGTTGAATCCAACAGAATAACAATACAAATTCCAAACATGTTCAAACAATGAGCCCAAGACCTCCTTTTATAGCTTTTTGAGGGAAATAAAATATTATTTCCTTTATCCCTTCGTATTTCTCCTCAAAAAAAATATAAAAATAACTCATTATGTGTGCACAACTTAAAGTCACCTTTTTAATTTAAAGCTCCTTTTAGCTCCAAAGACACCTTTATCAAAATAAAGGAAATATTTGATTCGCAAGGCCCCAATATGATGCATCCATAATTTAAAGCTTTTCATCCGCTTTCCAACAAGCTATAACACTTAGGTGTTAAATGAATATTTCCCAACTTTTTTAACTTAAGTGCAATAATTAATTGTTTAGCTCATTAAATCAACTGATTTTACGGAAAATCCCAAATATCATCAAACTGCAAAATTAAGCATACCAACATACTCCATGATGTTTGGGAAGATGAATGATGCCTTCCAGGTGACTTTCTAAAAATAGACGGCCTCTCCAAGAATCTTGGCGAGCAAACTGGGAACCCGATCAAATATTAGAAAGCATCACTGCAATCCTGAACACCATCTGAGCTCAAAGCCATAACCAATTGCTCTATAAAACTGATCTGTGGCCACTCCAAGAACATTGGAGTTCTCCCAACAAAGCCGGATAGCCACTAAGAGACTAAGAACAAGCCAAAATGCTCACAATAATCAATGTGCCAAAAATAGAACATTACATTTTCGTCTCCAAGACCCTGGTTCGAATCCTCAAAACCTCAAAACCCTAGCAGAGCTCACAAAGAGAAATATCATAAACATCGCATGAGCAAATGAGCTTTCTTTCCATCTTTTATTTCCCTCAAGTTGGGCTTTGGAATTACAGAGGGAATCTTATAATTTTAAAATCACTTTTTACTCCAAGGGATGGGCGCCCCAACTTAAGACATGAGTGACTTTATAATATTTCTTTTTCCCTAAGTCACTGCTCAATAATTCTAAAGTCCCTTTAACAATAAATATTATAATCTTCGGACTTTAAAATGAATGTCAAGACGGTGATGAAATGTAATGATCTTTAGCTCATCGGAAAGCCCTCGACGAGACAAATCCAACCCCACTCCAAAAATCCCGATCCGACACCAAACCCGAACTTACTAAAAATAGTAATGGCCAAGAGCAAAAAGAGCCAACTCAGAGGGTGCCAACTGGATCCACTGACCTCGAACCACAACTCCATCACCGACAAACACCTCCACGGCCAAACTAACCACAGTTTCCTAACCAAACTGCTAGTCCACGGGAACCCAGTGATGAACTAACCATGTATCACGAAGGGGACATTACATAAGATGCCCAAACACACCTCGCAAGCACCATGTAGCCTTGCCATTATTTCGCTAACCCTGCAGGTACAAGACATATCAAAGGAAAGCGATCCAAAGCTCGAATGGAGGGAGATTCTAGGAAGCCAATTACGCCTTGAGCTATGAAAGATCATCTAGAATCAGAGGCCAAAGTGATGGATCGAGGACCAAAATGACACAAAGGAACCAAGGAAAGCAATGCAAACATATCTAGCAAATCAAAATTCAATTTTGAAAATTTTGAAATTTTGAAAAATTTCAAAAAAAATTTTAAGACATTTTGGAGCATTTTTTCGACGAAGCACGCTCTACATTGGAGCGGACTTCAAGAAGAAAAGGCTTCAATAAGAGCTTCAACTCTTATGAGCCTAATTTCCAAACTTTAAGGCTTTTCGTCGTAAAATGAAGAAGTTACGGCAAAAGATGCTTCACAGGCAGAGACAAATGACATTGATCTAAGCAATCTCCGTCAAAGAGCATGGAAAATGGTGAAACAATCATGAGGTTTTTTATAAAAATCTCAAAGCAAAAATCAAGATTTTCAAAGGCAAAATCTGGAAAAGTTACTAAGGCAAAGTGCCTTGGCAAAAGGCGCCCAAATTGGGCATTTTGCACGCCTTTTGCAAACCTCAAAAAGGTGCCCCTATTTGCCATTTTACACTCCTTTTTGTGCCTCCAAAAAAGCGCCCTTTTTACCACAATGCACTCCTTTTGCCACCTTGAAAAAGGCGCCCATTTTGGGGAAATTGCACTCCTTTTTGAACCTTGGAAAAAGGCGCCCATTTTGGGCTTTTTGCACTCCTTTTGCCACCTTGAAAAAGGCATCTATTTTGGGGAAATTGCACTCCTTTTTGAACCTTGAAAAAAAAGGGTCTTTTTGGGCTATTTGCACTCCATTTTCAACCTTCCCAAAAACGCCAAATTACCTCTATTTTTGGCACCCAATTTGTAGGAGAGAGAGTGCTCAGGAGAGAGAAGTCAAAAGGTTATAAATAGAGTTTTTTCTCCCACTTCCACTTCACTCTTCATTTTTGCATGGAGGCTAAATAAAAGCACCCTATTTTTAGAAAAAGCACATTGTAAACCCTAAGGAGGTGGCATTCACTATAAAGGAGGTGCCTTATGCATTGTTTTTGTCATTTCCAAAAGCATTAAGAAGGTTTTGAGGCTGCATTCTACCTAAGGACGCCATTGTTGAAGATATTGAAGCTCCAAAGGCAGATTGAAAGAGTTTGAGGAGAGGCGCTTCACCTAGAAGGCCAAGTTCACACATTGTTGCATCATTCCCTTCCTCTTTCGTGCATTCCAAGGCATACCCTGTAATGTCCCCTTCTAGTAAGCTCAAATTGTTCTCAACCTTGCACAATTTCAACTCACAAAAAGGAAACATTAGTACTCCAATTTTTTCTCTTTTCATATCATAATTAATATAGATCCATATTCTTTCCACATTTATCCTAAAACTTATAATTCCATAATATTCATAGTCATATTCATTCTCATATTTATATCCATATTCATATTTATATTCGCATTCATATTCATATTTTATTCATATCCATTTTCATACTCATACTCATTTTTCATAGGCCTCAAGTGCTATCCTTGGGAGGATCATATGTCGCCCTATCATTAATCCATCTCTAACTCCATAGGCATGGTTCGTTAAGGAGACACAACCATCCCATACGGAGGCTCGATGGCTTCCCACCTCACCAATCGGCTCCAAAGACTTCCCACCTCATCTATTGGAGAGTCACCTACCGTAGGGCACAGATTACATTGATGAGCTCATCATACCATAGGCCCAAGGCTTCACCTCACACCCGGAGGTACTTCGACACTTTGCCCAAGAGACTTCACCTCACACCCGAGGTACTTCATCTTCTTGAGGGTCACCTAGGTCCAATAACATTCTCCTAATTTTCCCATACACCTAGGATGGCGAGATGATTAATGATGAGACTAATCCTCTTTTCGGATATGGCACAACCCTATGATTTTAAGTCCTTATTAACATTTCACACATGATGCCTTATAAATAGGTCATCTTGGCCTTATATCATAATTGGCCAATAATATATATCACATGATCATATTCCATTCTCATCATCATTGATTTCTTATGTATAATCATATTCATTTATCATATCAATCTATTCTTTCTATGCATATTCATGATCACATATCTAAGATCAATCTATTATTCTATCATCAATCATTGTCATAATGTCTATTGTTAAAATCATATATGTACACATATTTTATCATTTAATTTCATTTTCATACATAACACATATATCAGATCCTACTTAATAACCTTATCATTTATATCATACAAGTTATAAATTGAACAAGTAAATATAAATTCTTACAAATTATAAATTGAATAAATAAATATAAATACTTACTTACCTGTTGTAGCTTTACCTGGGATTCCTTACCTATGCCGTCGTAATATAATTTTTATTACATTGCTATTGCCGTTTTTATATTTTATAATATATATTTCCCACCTTTTTACTGCTGATGTACATATCTCTATGTATTAATTTATGATAGGTTATATTTTCTTCGGATGATGTTTTCCTTCTATCTCACAACCTTTATTTATTTCCCTTTCAAGGGATATGTTCGAAGAGACACATCTCTTATTCTGCTTGGTGGTAAAAGATAGACTTACCCTCTTATATTTTTTATTACTTTATATTAATTCCCTTTTGTGGTAAAACTAGTTCTAACCATACGCAACTCCCTTATCATAAGACGCTAGGTTAAAAGATGTTTATTTATATTATTTGTATTTATATTATATCATTATAATAAATGATATATTATTTATTTTATATTATTTATATTATATCATTTATATCATAATAAATGATATACGATTTATATTATATTATTTATATTTATATTACAATATAAGATAATAATAATATTTGTATTTTTATTATTAGATATATTTATAATATATTATTTATTAATGTGATCGTTGGTGTCAACCAACTTAATCACTGCACTTATAAATATCCTCCTTCGTCCTCCCCTTAATCTTTTTAAAGTATATTATTTATATAATATATATAGTATAAATAAATACATTTGTTATTAAGTATGGGAGCTCTTTTATCTTATTTTATTGACAAGCATATAATATGGTGGGATAATGTTTTTGTCTTATTAGACTTTTATCTTTATATGTTACTTTGCCTTATTCTAAATTACTTTACTTTCAAGCTTTAATGGATAAGACACTTCATTAATATTTGTAATATTTATTTTTATATATAATAATATATCTTATTAATTATTCATATAAATATTATATTAAAATATTTATATTTATAATATATCTAGTTAATTTATATATTTCATTTTGTAATATTTAAATATTTATATTTATAAGATATTTAATTATATCCAATTAATAATATTATTTAAATAATACATATTAATAATATATTTTAAATAAATATATTATATATTTAGTTTATATAAGGCTAACTT
Source organism: Cunninghamia lanceolata (assembly GCA_027924645.1). Lineage (NCBI taxonomy): Eukaryota > Viridiplantae > Streptophyta > Pinopsida > Cupressales > Cupressaceae > Cunninghamia > Cunninghamia lanceolata. The sequence continues at coordinate 7,101,985 of BSBN01000354.1, read as the reverse complement.
ATTATTTAAATAAATGATTCAATTATAAATCATTATAGTTACAAGACATACCCATACAAGAAGAGGTCATTTCTTCACATTGGCTGCCATTGTTGAGGGTTTCAAGCTTTTCTATGATAGGTTAAAGACACTTAGTGGGCCAACACTTCAGTGAAGAGGCAAATTTCTCACTCCAAGGCAACATTTCCTCCATTCTACATCATCTAGAGACACTTTTGCACACTCATAAGGCAGCGCTCAGTCCTTGGCATCCATTTTTGAAGGAATTTCAAGCTTTCTATGACTGTTACAGTCCAAAATGACCACCTATAGCCACAACAAAATGAGTTTTTAAGGTGTTTTGGTCCATCTTTTCTCGTTTCTATTGCATACCCACCTCAGGAAATGACATTTTTCATCATTCTTGACTGTCTAGAGCTCAGATTTGACCTTTTTTTTTAAGATTCAGCCTCAAAAAATACATTTTTTCACAAAAATCAGAGTTTGGACAGCAAGAATAAAGGCCTGATTTTCTTGAACAGCGAGCATACAGAGGCCTAGTTTGATCTTTTTAAGGCAGGACAGCGAAGAGGAAGGCTTTTCTTGAAGCCACAAAGCCACCGTGCAATATTCCTCGGTCACCATTGAATTCGACAAGGCTAAAAAAGAATATGAAGATTTAGCATAGACTATTGAAGATGCTGTCATCAACCTGCAGATGAGGACGGTTCATCTAGATTCTATCAGTATACCAAATGAGGCCAGAGTTGATGAATTCGAGAGAAATCTCAATTCTCAGACTTAGCCAATTTTTCAGTATCTGCAGGAGGAATCTATTTTGGGCAGTGGGAGAGATTTCCAAAGCAGTTTCTATTTTGAGAAATGACTTTGCTTTCTAGAGTTAAATCTATTTTTGGATTTGTTTTTGGAGATCATGCAAATTTTGTTTGAGTGGAACTCGGTGTGTAATAACATGCAAGTTCAGTTAACTGAATTACATGAGAGATATTTTTATTTTTTAATTGCTAATAAGTTTGCATGTTTCCCATGCAACATTAGGGTTAGGGTGGAGAGTGTTAGTTAACTCTTCCTTTTATTTCTTTGCACCTTTGGTTTTTAGGGTATAAATAAGTGTATTCTACACACAAAAAGGGGGATGAGGATAATAATGGTAAATGCTGAAGCTTTTATTGCTCATCTTATTGTTCAATGATCTTGCGTATCCTTATTACTTTGAGAATGACTATATGCGTTGTCTTTCTGGAAGCTTTTTGTGTTGTTGAGATTAAGATAAGTGTTTAAGACTTTGTGCTTAGAAATTTGTTTCACATCTTTGTTCTTAAGTGTTTTCATGTAAAATCAGCTCACCTATGTTCATTTGTTTCCTTCGATCTCTGGATTTAATCAAAGGAATCAAAAGTATTCAATGTTCAGTATCCAGTCTTGTGTTCAATCAAAGAATAAAAGCAATAGCAATTATCATGCCTCTACTTGCTTAAATTGTTATTTGTTTAATATTCTCCTGATCGTGTTCTTGTTTTGTTCATTAATGGATTTCAATATGCCTATTTTGCTTCCAAATATCCAAAAAAATGTATTATTTGTGTTGAAGGTTAGGTTGATTCAACAAATCTGCAAACTTTGCGTTGCAGGTGAAATTGAAAGAATAAGTCATATCTGTGCATCGCCTTATAGTTGATCTGGTCTTGGCATTCATAATTGTGTGATGTTAATTTGTGCAATCAATCCAAAATTGTGTACTTGCTTTATTCAACCTCTATATTTAGCTGAATAGTGTAAGCGTTTGGCCTAGGTTTTGTTTTCAGTCAAAAAGCATAAAAATCTTTGCTTCATTGTTGAATGTGCATCTCTGCCTTTCCGCACGTTGCAAAAACCCAAAAAGATTGTAAAGTTTTTAGTTAAGTTTTATTTTACAGGAAGCTTCCCCTTCCAATTCGAAGAGCGGTTCTACTGCACATCTGTCCGTTTTTCTTTCACCAAAAGGTGCGAAATTAAACGCTAACAGTTTTTGTCGACTCTGCTGGGGATACAACATAAGACATCCATCTTATCCTTTGCAAAATCAAAGAGTTCCAGAGTTCACATATTTTTCCAGTTTCAAAGAAAGCTTCCTATGGCGGATCAAGGAGGCAATCACGTCAATAATCACCCACCTCAGCCATGGGGAAATCAGATCGGTCCGTTGGCACTAGCAGAAAATGATGAGCTTCCTGAAGGATCAAGAAAAAGTTTTCCGAAGTTTCATGGTGATGGCAAGCAGCATCCTGATGAGCACATTTCTGCCTTCACCGCCTGCGGGATTCTCGTCATTGCACATGAAGATGTTGCAGTGCGTTTGGTTGTGGAATCATTGCAAAGCTCAGCAGCTGAATTGTTTAATCACCTCGCTGCCATCTCTATCACAAGTTGGGAGTTGATGAGGGAGAAATTTCTCGCCCGTTTCAAGCCTGCAGAAGACAGTCATGTCTTATTTGTACAACTCTCAAACATCAAGAAAGATAGAAGTGAGCCGATGCGAGAGTTCGTGGCCAGATTCAACCGTTTGGTTGGAAAAGTTGCAAACACCTTGAAGCCTTCATCAGAAATTCTGCGAAGTTGTTTCACAAATGAGCAATCTTCAGAAGTTTCATTCATTCTATCTCAAGTAAGACATGATACAGAACTGCAAGAAGCTCAGGAGTATGCTATTGAATTAGAGGATCATATGATCACTTCAAGAAAGATACAGAGAGATTCAATCAAGCCATTAGTGCCTTTGAATGTTGTACCACTTCAGCAAGCTCCATCTCCTTCAAATATGCAAGATTCTTTCATTCACTATGTCAATGATCAACCTGTTTCACCTGTGCGTCAAGTATCACCTGTGTGTCAAGAGGCAGATGTGTCTTCCACAATACAAATGTACTGCTTGTTCCACGCAACAAACCAACATGATGGAGAAAATTGCCTGGAGATGAGAAGATTCATGCAAATATTAAAAGCGTCAAATGAAAATCAAGGATTTTCGGATAATCCTAAACGTCTCTTAGATGAATCCGATGGTGGCTCTATGAAGAGATTTACCCAGTGTAAATCAAATGTTAGAAGGAATCATTTCCTAACTCGGTTTCAAACAACATCATGTGTTTGCACATGGAATATGAATGTTCATCAGAAGCTGAAAATTTGCATAATTTCTTCGAATATGAAGAAGGATCGTTGATGGAAGAACCTGAAGAAATGCACAACTTGCATACTTTCTCTGAGGAGGAAGAAGTGCAGCACATCTCTCAAGAGCAAAATGATGAACGAGAAGAAATCAGATGTTCTGAAGAGAGCAATGATGAATCTAATTTGTTCCTGTCATCATTTGAAGGATGGTTTGAAGAATCTGCATCAATACACTCAAAGGAGAAAAGACCAAAGAAGCATTGCAATTGGAGCAAGAATGAGATCTTCATTTCGAAGATGATTCAGCATTGGAGGCATTTATGAAAATAAAAGACTGTGGAAGATTCATCATTGGATCTCGACAGTTTTCTACATCACTTGGAGAGTGAATCTTCAATGGAGGATACTGTACATTTTCTTTTGCAGTTTAGCCCCTCTCCATCTCTTTCTTTAGAAGATTCCATACAAATTGGTGAAGAGGATAACGCTAAACCTTTTGAGGTTATCCATGAACCTATGCAAGAAAAGGACATCACCGATGTGATAAAATCAATACAAGAGGTAACATGTGAAGAAGCTCGTGGAGAAGAAAAGTTCATTGAATATTCAGTCTTGGTCACCGAAGAGAATCATATGGAGAAGTCAGAAATTCTCGACAAGTGTGTTGTGAGATATGCCGTGTGTGAGATCATTCAAGCAAAAGAAGTACAAAGCTTAGAAGAATCGGTGCCTAATCTTGCTTGCATATCAGAGGAAGACAAGTGTGTTGTTGCCGAGGATGAGATGCTACCAGATATCCGTATTCATGGTCCCAAGGATACATTCATGGAAGCTGGTGAGCCTCAAAAGGATGAATGGTGAAGTGAGCTTCTAGGTGAAGATGTTATTCAACAAGTGTACTTTAATGTTGATCAGGTGGTAGATGACTTAGACCTTGATGATCTATCATATTCCGATTCTAAGGATTGGATGGATGAAGAGCTAGTTGAAGAGGACCATGAAGAAGTACTTGAATCATTGGATAAACTATTGATGATAGTTATGGATCCAGTAAGTCAAGTACTAGTGATGGAAATTTTATATGAACAACTCCAACCTTTTCCAGAGGATGATATATTGGTTGAGTTAATGGTTGCGTATGTTGAAGACATGGATGAAGAACGTCAAGTTCTATATGTGGTGGTGACCATTCCCACAAGCATACTTTGGCTATAGGACCTTACTTCATATCTTCAAAAGGAGGTTTTGTACCTTCACCTGTTGCAGAGGTTTTTGCTATGGAAGAAGATGATCCACCAGAGCTCATGCGCATCAATCAGTTCATCATGAACTTCTCATGGCATGATCGTGTCTACCCACCTGAATCGTGGCTCTTCGAGTAGGTTTTGCTGAAGAAGAAAGATTGTGCTGCCAAGACAAATTTCCCAGCTCAGGAGGAGAGGTTCTTATTTTTCTGAACCTGTTGATGGTTTTGTGTAATAGCTTTTGTTCTTCTTGTTCTCGCTCGAAAAAAAGAGCGTTTTGTGTGTCAAATTGTTTTGTATTGTGTTTCCCCTTTCAGTAATGTATTCGTTATGTAGTATTGTTTTTCCTAGTTACATATCGTTTATTTGTCATGTTCCGTTAGGTAGACCAGAGTTCCACCTTTAGGTGATTTTAGGTAAATGTACTAACTCTATTGCCCAACTGATAAGACACTGATCTACACTGTAAACCCAGAGATTCAAAGGTTCTCCTATGCCACAAGTATACACCATGGTTCCCAGACAGAGCCTAATGTTGTACCCATACGAAATTTTTCGTCTATGCATATGAACTTCCTAATAAGATGCCCAAACACACCTCCCAAGCACCATGTAGCCTTGTCATTATTTTGCTAACCCTGCAGGTACAAGACATATCAAAGGAGAGCGATCCAAAGCTCAAATGGAGGGAGATTCTGGCAAGCCAATTAGGCCTCAAGCTATGAAAGATCATCTAGAAGCGGAGGCCAAAGTGATGGATAGAGGACCAAAATGACACAAAGGTACCAAGGAAAGCAATGCAGACACATCTGGCAAATCAAAATTCGATTTTGAAAATTTGAAAATTTTCGAAAATTTTTCGAAGGCATTTTTGGAGCATTTTTTCGACGAAGCACACTCCGCCTTGGAGCGCACTTCAAGAAGAAAAGGATTCAATAAGAGCTTCAACTCTTATGAGCCTAATTTCCAAACTTTAAGACTTTTCGTCGTAAATGAAGTTACGGCAAAAGAAGCTTCACAGGTAGAGACAAATGACATTGATCCAAGCAATCTCCGTCAAAGAGCATGGAAAATGGTGAAACAATCATGAGGTTTTTTATAAAAATCTCAAGGCAAAAAAGCAAGATTTTCAAAGGCAAAATCTGGAAAAGTTACTAAGGCAAAGTGCCTTGGCAAAAGGCGCCCAAATTGGGCATTTTGCATGCCTTTTGCAAACCTCAAAAAGGTGCCCCTATTTGCCATTTTACACTCGTTTTTGTGCCTCTGAAAAAGCACCCCTTTTACCAAAATGCACTCCTTTTGCCACCTTGAAAAAGGCGCCCATTTTGGGGAAATTGTACTCCTTTTTTAACCTTGGAAAAAGGCGCCCATTTTGGGCTTTCTGCACTCCTTTTGCCACCTTGAAAAAGGCACCCATTTTGGGGAAATTGCACTCTTTTTTGAACCTTGGAAAAAAAATGCTCTTTTTGGGCTATTTGCACTCCATTTCAACCTTCCCAAAAATGCCAAATTACCTCTATTTTTGGCGCCCAATTTGCAAGAGAGAGAGCGCTCAGGAGAGAGAAGTCAAAAGGTTATAAATAGAGCTTTTTCTCCCACTTCCACCTCACTCTTCATTTTTGCATGGAGGCTAAATAAAAGCACCCTATTTTTAGAAAAAGCACATTGTAAACCCCAAGGAGGTGGCGTTCACTATAAAGGAGGTGCCTTATGCATTGTTTTTGTCATTTCCAAAAGCATTAAGAAGGTTTTGAGGCTGCGTTCTACCTAAGGACGCCATTGTTGAAGGATATTGAAGCTCCAAAGGCAGATTGAAAGAGTTTGAGGAGAGGCGCTTCACCTAGAAGGCCAAGTTCACACATTGTTGCATCATTCCCTGCCTCTTTCCTGCATTCCAAGGCATATCCATACAAGAGGAGGTCATTTCTTCACATTGGCTGCCATTGTTGAGGGTTTCAAGCTTTTCTATGATAGGTTAAAAACACTTAGTGGGCCAGCACTTCAATGAAGAGGCAAATTTGTCACTCCAAGGCAACATTTCCTCCATTCTACATCATCTAGAGACACTTTTGCACACTCATAAGGCAGCGCTCAGTCCTTGGCAGCCATTTTTGAAGGAATTTCAAGCTTTTATGATTGTTACAGTCCAAAACGACAACCTACAGCCACAACAAAATGAGTTTTTAAGGTATTTTGGTCCATCTTTTCTCGTTTCTATTGCATACCCACCTCGGGAAATGACATTTCTCATCATTCTCTATTGTCTAGAGCTCAAATCTGATTTTTTTTTTTTTGAAGATCCAATTTTTTTTCTTGAGGATTTGAAAGCTTGGGGGCAGCGCTAAGATCATAGTTCTGAGGCTCGCCTGGACTCAGTGAGTCACGAGCCGAGTGAGCCCCAATGAGTCTTGGGGACTCGGACCCGGACTCGGCCGAAAACTTGCTAGAACTTGCCAGGTTTTGGAAACTCGCTTGACTCGCCTGAAACTCGTGAGTCCCATCAGTGAAACTCGGCTAGAAAAAAGTGAAAAAATCAGGATCACGGTGATAGTATATTTCAAATATATTTAAGTATAAGTTTTTACTTTAAATATTTTGAAATATACTGTCAGGATGTTTGAGATAGGTTCTGGATCCATGGGATTTAACATGCAGATTCTAGATTTTGGAGGACCCATCAGATTTCAGACTTAACCAATTTTTCAGGGTTTCAGGGTTTCAGTTTCGCACAAAAAGAGTAGAGGACAAATCACTGGATCCTATTGACTTGGATGAGATAGATCCTATTGATTTGCTGAGTTTTTTCTAAGTTTTCTCCGAGTTTTTGTTGACTCATCAATTTTGGCATCATTGAAGACCTACCATTTACGCCTTCGTAGGAAGGCGAAGGATGTAGGCTCCTCTGAGCCATAGACTTCTAGTTATTGTTTTGATATTTCATATTTGTTTGGAACATTTGATGTCATGGATTATATTCCATGAGTTTTGTATACTTTTGACTATATTTATATAACTAAGTGTGCTATTTCCTTCAGTAGCTCAGCTATAATTTGCATTTATACTTATCTGATCGATGTATACTTGTGTATGTGATCAAATTAGCTTCTATTTGATGATGTTATTGTGTCTTTAAGGTTTATTTTATAAAGGGTGCATGAAACAAGTTTCAAATCCTTAAAAATCTCTAAATTTCTTGGGTTTTTCACTTTGCCGAGTGTGCCGAGTTTGCGCCGAGTCTGGGCGTCGAGTCCCGAGTCCCAAGCCGAGTAACCCTCGCCGAGTCCGAGTCTCGAAATTATGGCTAAGATAAATAAAGAGGTTGTATGAAAGGTGACAGCAATTATAATTAAAAAAAAATAAAGTTTGAAGTCATCGATCATTTGAAAAGGAAAGTGCAATTTTAAGTCCAAGTCATATAAGACAAAGAAAATATCAGATATGAAGAGATACAATTTTCAAAAGGTGGCCTTCATGAGGGGCAATCTCATACAAGGCAGCATTTATAAGAGATGCGATCTGTCAAGGAAGAAAGGACAATAAAATATCAATCATCAAGCAATTTTAAATATCAATCATCTCCATATCAAGCAGATCAAAAAGGAAATAAAAACAGATCAGAACACATCAAAGAAATACACAGGAGGAATAGAAGATATATCATATCCATACCTACAGATCTGCATATGGAAAGATAAGAAGAAGATCATAACAAGAGATATAAATGCAGATTTGAAAGGAGAGTTCATGTAGTTATAGAAGAGTACTTTATGATCAAATTTATGAAGATGGCATAAACAAAAAGATCATTAAATAAGAAAAAGGCAGCAAAATAGATCAGAGGTAAGAACAGTCCAGATCTGCAGGTCTGCCACCAATCAATTTATTACAGATTCATCACTCAGTCAGCAGTCTACGAAGTGCCTTCATATCTTGAGAGGAAATCACTATCATCATCAAGGATCAATCAGCAACGACAGTCCAAAGGTACTTCCTTATCATTAAAAACAATGATCATATCAGCATATACCAAAAGAGTTGTGCATAAACACATACCAATAACATTGTATCTATGAGAGACATATAAGCCGTACATTCACCCATCTAGAATGATGGTATTGCAATAATTTCCATAAAGGAACGATATCCTAAGATAATAATTAACCTTGTGATCCATAGATCACTAATCGAGAGGACGAGCTCCTTATTGGTATGCATTCTCTAACCTTACTCATATTGTACTAGGGACAAACAAGTCATGCCACGTCCTTAATCTTATCTATTTCCTTAGGACGGTTAAGTAAGAAAGTGCGGATTATTATGATCAATCTCGCATAGGGTAGGTGTCTCTCAAGTAGATGAAGTATTACCGGGTGTGTAATGAAGTCCCGTGAGCCAAGTAGTGAAGTATTGTTGGGCATGCAATGAAGCACATGGGCCTATGCCTATGAAGATGACTTACATGGTAGGTGACTCTCAAGTGAATGAGGTATTACCGGGCGTGTAATGAAGTCCCTTGAGACAAGTAGTGAGGTATTGCCGGGCGTGCAATGAAGCTCTTGAGCCAAGAGGTGAGGTATGGCCGGGCGTGCCATGAAGCCCTTGGGTATTATTATCCCACACCTTAATAAACATACACCTATCCTCCATTAGGGCTAGATTAGATTAGTGACCAGGCACTATCATCTCGAAGTACACTATGAGGTTCCATATGAATAAGTAAGAAAAATGAGTATGAATTATATAATTGTCATTAATGATCATGTTATTACTAATCCAAATTAATGTTTTGATTTTATTATTAAATTAATTTACTAATGTTCCTTTTAAGAGGTTATATTTGTGTGCAAGGTGAAAAATAAGAATACCCGAAAGGACATTACATAGATTCAGCTGTTATGTCAAGGTTAGAGCATGGTTTAAGTCTTTGTAAAGTCATGATAGGAGTTTAGTGGAGTCCCTGTCATACTTATCCTAATCAAATGTTATGATCCACACATACTAATGTGATAGCATTCATCATGCTCAATTTATTAACTAAAATGTTATTCTAATCTGATATCACAGTAGTGAATATCTTGTCAAGTCGTGAATAAGAAAAATTCCAAGCTCTGGAAGGTTTTATTGAACATTATTTTAATTATGGGAATTGGCTTTTGCTACATAAATTGAGATATGGATGTTTCAAATACTTAGTGAAGGTATTGAATTTGTAATTTTGTAGTGTTCATTATGGGAATGTGATTTTGATATGTATATTGAAGTATTGATGTTGCAAATAATTAGAGAAGCTATTGAATTAACAGGTTGCCCTTATAGTTTTCTTGTCACATATTGGAAGCTTTGTGCCGGCAGATTCTGCAATAGTTGGAACCACAGACAGGTTCAATATTACCATTATGGGAAAATAAAACAAATACATTAATGTTTAAGTACTTTACAAAGTTACATTATGCTTTTGAAGTTTTCTACTCATGAAATGTTGCGAGCTTGTGACAGGATATTTTTTGGAGTTGTCAACAAACATACAATTACTAGTGAGCAATCGACATTTATGATGGATCTGCATCAAGTTGGCATTATGCTAAGGTGGACTGTGAAATAACAACTTTCAAGTTAATGTTCTTATGGGTTTTATTTTTATTTTGATCTTTGATCTACTAAACTTATTTTTTATTTTTTGTAGGCATGCAACTTCACGATCTTTGTGTTTAATTGATGAATTTGGGAAAGGAACACTAAAAGCAGGTCATAATAGTTATTCCAACTTTTATTTCTCTTGTTAATGCACTAGCTTGTGTATTGGTAAGAAGGCTACACTGAATTTTTGTGATACCTTTTCCATAGATGGAATTGGACTTGTGTGTGCCACTCTCAAGCATTTTGCATCCTACAAGTATCCACCCAAGGTATCTATAGATAAACCTTTAAGATACTATCTGCTAGTTTCTTTCCTAAAGTTACAAATTAATAGTGCTATTTCCCTATTGAAAGGATGTGTGAACTGTCTGTTTTATTTTCCACAATAGTCACACAATATATGTATATGATTATGAGATAAGGTAGGATTCAAGGAATTGTAAGAGTTAGAGATGATAGTATATGAAAAATTTCTTAATTTATATGTAACATATAGATGATAAAGAACAAGCAGGTGAGCATGAGATAAATCACCATTTACAATTGTAGGCAATCAGTCAAGTATAGAAAAATAAGATACATGTCACAAATAAAGCATGAATTGGATATGATCACAGCTTTACTCCACCATCATTACTAGCAAAGGATGAAGTAATCACTCAAGAAATATGTGGAATTAACGAAGACAATCAATTCTTTAAATGAACAGCCATGGAATTGTATGATGATTTGATGTTTTCTAATGCATCAAATAATGATGTTATTATAGGTGGTTGCAATAAAATTGCCTAGTCTTTTTTGGTTGGAAACTCAACTTAACTTCCAACTGTTCAAGCTTATATTATGGAGAGTTAACCAATGTTTCAGCATAATATCAACTAAATAAGAAATGGTTTCTTCCTTGACTAGGTTAAAATGTCAATCGAAACATGCATAAATAAATTAAAAAGTTTTCTTTCATGAATGAGAATGGAAGAGTTTATCTTTTAAAACAAGTTCATGAGTTATGGAATAGAATATTCCAAATGAAGAGATAAAAGATGATTTATCACTAGAAAGGGTGCAACATATATAATGTGAACACTTATGCCTTGATTTCCTTCCCCACCATTCAATGTTGGTCATGTAGCTAGTTACATCATTTAAAAGCCTTATATCCTATCATACCCTCAAAAAATGTCTAACTGCTGGCAATGCTCCCCTCATAAGGATTTCCACACCAAAATTTTGGACCAATTTAGTGCCCAAAATTATGTGTCTTCAATATTCAATCTTCAATCTTAATTCTCCTCTCCAGAACTTGTAGTTGCTTCTAAAAATCCATCAAGTTGGGACTAGTCAACTTGTAATTACCTTAAGTATTGTGTGGTAGAGTCTCATCCATCTCAAAAGGAGTCTCATCATTCTTTTCATGAAGATACATAGTACATATGCCACCACACTCAAAATTACACTAATGATATGAGCACTCATGATAGACTGATAAGAGATTATATAACTTGACATGACATAATATCCTAGAACTATGCACATTACAGTGTATGTAGGAGTCAAAGAGTTCAAGGGGCATGGGTACAATTCTTGTAAGTGACCCAACATGTTGGAACTACCCGCATAGCAATATATAAAGCATAGTTGCAAGACTCGGCAAAAACTCGCCGAGTTTTTAAAAACTTGCGGGTTTTTTTTCAAAACGAGTTTTTGGAGTATTTATCGGCACCGAGTTTTTGGCCGAGTTTTCCGAGTTTTTGCAAAAAAACTCGCCGAGTTTTCGCCGAGTTTTTAAAAAAAACCCTCCTGACTGAGGAAGACTCACACGGCCGCTTCATAAAGTGTTTTAAATTCATTTTGTCATTGGTTTGGAAGCTCTCACTCAGCAAAAACACTCTCTAAAGCATTGTGCACGTATTTACATCGATTTTGCATCGAGGAGACGAGATTTGAAGGGCGTTTTCATCGAATTTCGAAGGCAAATTGGATTCCCAGGTAGGTTTTCTGATTTTTCTTATTCTTTCTTGTTTTTTAATTTTTTCTTCATTTTTGTTGATTCTATGTTTAAAAATCATCATGAATGTAGTGTGAAATATCAGATAATCTTTGGCTGCGCATAAGAAAGGTAGAGGAAATATCAGATAATCCAATTGATTTGGATGAGATTTATCCATACAGTGATTGGATAGGGCGAGATGAGCAACCTCCATTGTTTTCCGAGGATGACATTTATGACTTAGAGCGATAGGCAATGGAGGAGGGGGGTGGATTTGCATTAAGGCCTAATCACTGCCAATTTAATATCAGACCCAGCCAGGACTGCACTCTACACAGACCATAACTATTGTTGTACGGCAACAAGGACACCCAATCATGAAATCAAATTCACACTGCAGAAAAACTCTGAGCACTCTCTCCTCCAACCTTATTGATACATCAAAAATACACCCAGTGAATACTAATGATGACCTATTGCATTGAAGACTTCATTTGAAACCAAGCAAATACACCTACAAGTACATACAGTACTGTGCAGTACGGATTACTTACAACATTTTTCAAACTTGTACCAAAATCACTGAAATTAGTCTTAGAAGAGCCGTCAAGACAAGGCAATGAGATCCCAAACAAACTTAACCACAAAAGCATCAAGCAATAATTTATAATTTGAGTCGACCCATCTACATGGTACAACTCTTAAATGGATATGGTAGAAAATACAGCATCACACAATACTCCAAATGATACTAAAACTGCTTAGATTTCAATGTTTACACCATGCAAGGAGCATCCAATTAATAACAGCTCCAAATTAACTTAGATTGATCACTTTCAAAATAATCACCTTCACATAGTTCCGTACAGCCTGGAAGTACGGATGCTCACCAAAATTCAAACTTAGGTTTTAAACTCTTAAAGAACAACAAGAATGTTGGCGCCTAGGGACTACAAAAACATTGCAAAAGGATTGAATCACAAACTCATCGCCAATATTTTTATCTTTACATTCTTACAATCTGCACTGTACAGCCCATTCTGACGTACGGATGGCAACTAATAATCTTTCTTTGCCTTTGGACTCCTCAAAAATGATCTAGAAAGAGTTGATTCCCTCTACAAAGACACCATCAAAAGCAAATATCAAACAAACTTCTATTATATTTGAATTCTCCAAAATGTGATTTCAGCTGTACGGCCAAGGAGTGTACGGCCAGGCTAAGAAAATTCAGGAACATCAAATAACTCTCAAAATAACACACCAAAAATGTATTAAGACTGATTACAAACAACTCCACACAATAAAAAACAACAAAACTCCATCAAATCTTCTATCTCCATTGAGCTGCATTGATTCCCTAAAGTAGAAACCACCATCACCAGCTCGGGTAGATATCTCACTACCGAAACTAATCTTCTTCGAGTGGGTTTCCGTCCACAAGAACGTAGAAAAAATGGAATAACACGCAAGTTCAATCCCACAGAGTAACAATACAAATTCCAAGCATGCCTCCAAATGAGCTCTCATTGTCCTTTTATAACTTTTTGAGAGAATATAATATTATTTCCTTTTGACTCTTCGTATTACTTCTCTCAAAGGACCTTTTTAATTTTTCCCGCCTAAAACACTTAACTTAATATTATAAAGTGACTTTATTGGTTTGACATTAAAATAAGTCACTTTATAACCTTTTAATATAATTATTTAATATTACCTTTTAAACTTAGCACCTTTTTGCCAAGTAACATTAAATAATTAAAATAATTATTATTCCTTAGGCGTAGGAAAATTGGGGACATTACACTCAACTAGAGGCTATTATCATTGCCAAAGATGAGTTATGGATGCCTTCAACACCTATCAAAGACAACTCTTGAGTGGCTGGTCCACTAGGGGTGTCATCAATACGATCAACAACACTATCAAGCAAATGACCAACATCAGCTGAAAATTCTGAATTATCCTCATCTATCCATTGTTCCATCTTGCTTGAGGTCTTCACTAAACCATCCAAATGATATGTATCCTCAATCTCACTACTACAATCATGTGAACAACATGAAATTTCTAATTCATATAAATTCATTTGTTCATTGGGTTTGGCTGTCATAAGGGACTTGTTTATGACATATTCAGCATCATTCTTGAAAAAAAGAGATCTAAGATAAGCCTCCCTTTGTTGTCTTGTTTGATCTAAGCGGTGAACTTGTTCTCTGACTTGATGAAGATGCTGTCTTGCATGGGCAGCCACTAGCTTAGCCTCCTTGGCCCTTTGTGACCATATATCACACCACTTTTGTGTCCTGTCCACATCCTCCCAAGTCTGATATACAAAATCAGAATTCTTATGACTTGAATTCACCACACAAATTCCATTTGTAACACCCAAATTTTGAGAGCCATCTATAGAAAACTCTATGGTACTATCATCCCTATGTGAACTTGTTACCTCATGATGGAGTGAAAGAATATGACTGCTGTTGTACAATTCAAAATACCTGTCATATTCTTGTTCCCTATCTTCAAGCTTCACAGGAGCATCTCCATTGAAAATTTCAAGCCCAACACTTACACTTTGTGTACCAATACTTGTAGACTCTTCTTCCTTCATTTCTCCATGTGTAAGAGTAGCAATCTCATAAGAATGAGGAAGAATATTGCTGTCCCAAATCAGAACTTTGGAATCCCCTTTAATGCTTACATTGTAGTCACCAAACACCATCAAGTCTTGATTTGTCTCACCTTGTTCCCAAGTGATTAGGGGTGGAAGTGGTTCAAAGAAGTCTTCATCACTGAATGTCTCAAGCTTGCAAGGTTCCTCATTGTATGATTCTTCAATCCTTTCCTCAACTTGTTCAACTCCTACTCCATTTGCCTTGTCATTTTGTACCCTAGGAATAGCTGTTATAGAAGACTGATTTTCTGAATTATGCAAGGAGTGATTATGCCTACTCAAAAGTAGACAAAGATCAACAATCTCTCTATCTTGATCTTTCACAAACTGGATAGCCCTATCTCTATCTCCAACCAATTGTAAATAGTCTTCTTTTATCAACTCCAAAGCCTCTTTGAAAGGATGCAAATGTGTATGAGAAATTCCATGTCCCATTCCTTTTTGTCTTTCCTCTTTTTGGGTTGTCCAAATGAGGTCTTCTAGCTGTTTGTGAGTGCTATCTAATCTTGACAATGCTTGAATTATTCTATCTTCCTTCACCACCATTCGATCTTGCAAGACTTCCCAAACTAAGGGCTTTTGTTTCAACTGTCTTTGGCTGCCATAGTCTGATTTTTCATCATGTGTTGGTGAAGAAGCAATATAATCATCCAAAGAATCCATACCATTGCTACCCATATCATTAACATGCTCTTCTTCTGAATCATCTGAGGAATCAAACTGTTGTTCTTGTATGGAAAATTCCCACTCAAAATTGGGATTGCCATCACTAGATTGATATTGATGCTCCACATTTAGTGCTGTCCCAAAAGTTTCAGCAGCTTCAAATTGTCCAACTACTGCAACCTTACTTTTCTCAAATCCTTCAAGACACTCAGCTGCAACAATCTTAGGTTCACTTGTGTTACATCCTCTTTTTCTGAACAATGAAATGTTGGTATGTTGTTAGTTGTGTATAAGTGCTTTCATGTGAATATGAATATATTCGTTGAATAAGGTGTATAATTATGTGGGAATGATTTTCTTTTATATGTGAATATTTTTCAATTATATGTGAGAATGGATGTATGAGTATTATACATATAAATGTTTGTATCAAGGAAATGATTTAACCTTCATTAATTGTCGAAGTGTTGTAGGACAAATCAAGCAACAAGGAAAAAGGGATATCAACAGGGAGAGGGTGGTTATGAGAATCGAAAAACATCAATATTGTCTAAGTCTAGATGACTATATCATCGTAGCCTTGGCCAAGGCACATACTTATACGTAAATATTTCAAGTTGGTAAGAATTATTTCCTTAAGTATATTAAATATTATATATTGTCAACTTACCTCTTGAGGAGCGCTTAGTGGTGTGCGAGTTGGAGTCTTGTATGTAACTCCCCACTCCGCCTGCACACAAGAAGGAAATGTTCCTTCTTGCATGCGGATGGGGGAGGGAGTAGGCGGCATATATTGTTGGCGTTCATCCTTCATTCACATTCTTTACTCAATCTTGAGCACAACATTCACACCTTTTTCATAAGAGCATTCGCACCCTTTTCCAAGAGAACATTCGTAGGTTTAGGGAGCAATTGATAGCATTCTTTGAGTGATCTTGTCGCTGCAACTCACAGATCCAAATCATATTTTCCTTGTGCGTGAGCTTCATACTCTACTTACTCTGCCAAATTAATATCATTGGAGCGATAGCAAGAACTAGTCCGTCAATCAAAAACTGACCTTGCAGTCGCTTATTCCTCAGCTTCGACTTGCAAAAGCTTAATCAGGCAAGATGATATCTCTTTTCAATATATTATAGATCATCATGTGATGAAAAGAAATACATTATTTGGATGGCCGTAGCTGTTCAGGATTATGATTCGTTCTGTTTCTTTGTATCTTCTATTCTGCGATTCATGCATGAATCTCCTGAATCCGTATGTGTCTTTTAATTCCAAATCTTTGAAAACTGCAGAAGTATTTGCCTTCGCATCTATATATATACATACTATACTCTCATTGTGGGATTTGACTTCGGTCACTGAGTTAAAGGATACCTTTTCTGTCTAAATGTTCATATGTTGAATCTCTTATAAATCTGTAAGCATGTCAAGTGGATTATACATGTTGTTTGTCCAAACCTGTAAACAAAAAGAAACATATGAAATAATGTCAATGCCAAGCAAGGGTGAATGCTGATGACATAGTAGTGTCAGATATATATATTAGAAATCCTTGGCCAAGATACGATGTAGTATAGGCATCTGTCAGCTATCAAGTACCAGATATACCACTGGTCAGAGTGATCTTTCCAATTAGGAGGTACCTATAGGGAAAAGATCGATCAGGAGGTATAGGTTCTTGACACCAGACTCAGAGGCAACATTGATGTTATTAGATTCCTCGTTAATCACCGTCATGAAGGGTCAGGTTTCTTCAATTGAAGAAGCACAGGAGACCAGTTGGTCTTGGTTGGGTGGATAAAACCCTTGTTGATAGTCCTTTTTCCAAAATCCAAAGGAGGATCTGCAAACAAATCAGCACGAAGCTATTCAAGTTGTAGTTTTCTTAATCTCTCTTCCTACCTTAATATTTGAATTTCATTGAAGGTAGTTAGTTAATTTGTTTTGATTATATGTATTCTGTTAGAGAGATTATTTTAGCTAAAAATGAAAGAAAGTTGTAATATTTGAATTTTATTGCATTCGATACTATTTTCATAATAGTTAGTTATTCTTTCTGCTGAAATTCTGTTAGATGTAGGTTTATAATCTGTTAAATTTGAGTG
This sequence comes from Cunninghamia lanceolata, assembly GCA_027924645.1. Classification (NCBI taxonomy): domain Eukaryota; kingdom Viridiplantae; phylum Streptophyta; class Pinopsida; order Cupressales; family Cupressaceae; genus Cunninghamia; species Cunninghamia lanceolata. The sequence goes on along the minus strand of BSBN01000354.1, from coordinate 7,084,516 downwards.
GGTGTTACAACTTGGTATTTTTCCTTCTAACATCCCATCAATCACTTTTACTTCTGTTTCTAGAGAATTGGCATCCTCATAGTCATTAAGCTCCTCATCAAATTTAGGACTTGCAAAGTCCATTCTTTCTTTTTTGACTTCATCAAGAAAAATCCAACACACTTCCTCTATACTTGCCATAGGACTTTCAATTTTATGAACATCCATTATTCCACATGAAGACTCATTAGGTTGTTCCTAAGTCAAGCAATTGTTTTCTCCTTCATTATCTACCATACATTCATTCTGATTTGGAATTAGGACAGCACTAATTCCACTTGAGAAAACATCATCAATGCCCTCATTAGGTGTTATAACTTTGAAGGGCTCTGTTTGTTCATTGAACTCATCATTCAACTCAGCTGATTTATTGGATAATGACATGCTATCCTCCTACAGAGACAATGGAACTTGTATACCAAATGACACTAATTCTTTTGCAGTCAATTGTTCCTTGAACTTCTCAATCTTCAACTCCATTAATTTTGTCGTGAAATCATATGCTGCAATAGAGACATGTTGCTTTTTCCTCCAAATGGTCAACAAATCTGATTGCAACTGTGTGCATACATCATCACCTTCATCTAAAATCAGGGACATGATGTTGAGCATACTATTTTTTACCTTATCTGAATGACATTTCCTGATTCCAGAAATGAAGTATTCAAACATCTGGAGGATCAAATCATTGCACTTGAAATCAATCAGCAAATAACATAACTTAATCTTTTCCATAATTTCTAAGATTTTCACCCTTTGACCAAGGGTAGGACTTTTTACATCATGCAGCCCTTGGAAACTCTTCACCATCAACTGAAATATGAATTTCATAGTATCATCATCATAGGGTGCCTTAGGAGCTGAAATCCTTGCAACTTCACTAATGCAAGTGACAACTGCAAGTCTTATCTCTTCGTCATGATGTCTCATCAACTCTGGCTTGACCAACGAGCACACCAAGGGAGCCAAAGCTTTACACACTGCCTGAGAAGATGATTGGCCAACCTTACATAGACAACCTTCTACTTCATCCAAGACGCTAAGAATAACTTCTTTAGCCCGAGGTAAATGTTCAAGCTTCTTACCAACAATCTTCAGCTTCTCTTGGAAATCAGAGATGGCTTCCTGTTCTTTGCACCATCTTTCGTTTCCCTCTTCAATAGAAAATTGATTTTGCTCTAGTGATTTAAACAAAGCTTTTAATGGCTCACTAACAAAAGCCATGTTGCCCAACTAAAAATCTGATCTGGCTTTGACAAACTGCAACAAGATCAGTTACCCAACAGGTTAGCAGGATAACTGAGAGCTCTGATACCACTGTAAGGTTCTACCCCAATTTTTTTTCCCCAATTTTTCAATGCTATGAACAATGTTAGCCTAAATGCATAAACTAAAGATGCCTCACACTTTCTGATCACCCAAATCCCAGGATGGGCAAGGTGAGATCATACAGTGATGTTGGCTTACAATGAACAACAATGCAACAAGAATATTCAATTCATCCGCTGCGGCGGGCATCCACAAATCGTGGGAATTCACCACTTTCAATGGGTAAAAGAACAAGAAATAAAAATTACAAAATCATCCACTTATTCAATGGGTAGGAAGAAAGATAAAGATACAGTTTGCCCACACTGGCGGTTGAACCAACCAAGGGTTCCTTAATGTGTTTGCATAAATAAAGATTGCAATGAAATCATATGCAATATAACACAGAACTAGGATTAGAGCTGGTTCTTGGCATCAAGGAGATATTGGAAATCACTGTGGTAATACCTTGCAAAGGAAACACATCAGGAAACTCGTAGCCTAACTATCAATTTCTGAGGCAATGCAATTCATATCTGATCAGAATATCCTGCTTGAAAATTGTGGTTTCTTTCAACTGTAAGACTCTCTTGTCATATAGCATTACATACCAATGATGCAACAAACACCCCAACTGATGATATAGTCCACAATAGCACTGCTTTAAGGCCTAATCACTGCCAGTTTAATACCAGACCCAACCAGGACTACACTCTACACAGACCATAACTATTGTTGTACAGCAACAAGGACACCCAATCATGAAATCAAATTCACACTGCAGAAAAACTTTGAGCACTCTCTCCTCCAACCTTATTGATACATCAAAAATACACCCAATGAATGCTAATGATGACCTATTGCATTGAAGACTTCATTTGAAACCAAGCAAATACACCTACAGGTATGTATGGTACTGTGTAGTACGGATTACTTACAGCATTTTTCAAACTTGTACCAAAATCACTGAAATTAGTCTTAGAAGAGCCGTCAAGACAAGGCAATGAGATCCCAAACAAACTTAACCACAAAAGCATCAAGCAATAATTTCTAATCTGAGTCGACCCATCTACATGGTATGGCTCCTAAATGGATATGGTAGAAAATATAGCATCACACAATACTCCAAATGATACTAAAACTGCTCAGATTTCAATGTTTACACCATGCAAGGAGTATCCAATTAATAACAGCTCCAAATTAACTTAGATTGATCACTTTCAAAATAATCACCTTCACACAGTTCCGTACAGCCTAGAAGTACGGATGCTCACCAAAATTCAAACTTAGCTTTTAAACTCTTAAAGAACAACAAGAATGTTGGCGCCCAGGGACTACAAAAACATTGCAAAAAGATTGAATCACAAACTCATCACCAATATTTTTATCTTTACATTCTTACAATCTGCACTCTACAACCCATTCTGATGTATGGATGGCAACTAATAATCTTTCTTTGCCTTTGGACTCCTCAAAAATGATCTAGAAAGAGTTGATTCCCTCATACAAAGACACCATCAAAAGCAAATATCAAACAAACTTCTATTATATTTGAATTCTCCAAAATGTGATTTTAGCTATACGGCCAGGGAGTGTACGGCCAGGCTAAGAAAATTCAGGAACATCAAATAACTCTCAAAATAACACACCAAAAATGTATTAAGACTGATTACAAACAACTCCACACAATCAAAAACAACAAAACTCCATCAAATCTTCTATCTCCATTGAGCTCCATTGGTTCCCTGAAGTAGAAACCACCATCACCAGCTAGGGTAGATATCTCACTACCGAAACTGATCTTCTTCGAGTGGGTTTCCGTCCACAAGAAGGTAGAAAAAATGGAAGAACATGCAAGTTCAATCCCACAGAGTAACAATACAAATTCCAAGCATGCCTCCAAATGAGCTCTCATTGTCCGTTTATAACTTTTTAAGAGAATATAATATTATTTCCTTTTGACTTTTCGTATTACTTCTCTCAAAGGACCTTTTTAATTTTCCCCGTCTAAAACACTTAACTTAATATTGTAAAGTGACTATTGGTTTGACATTAAAATAAGTCACTTTATAACTTTTTAATATAATTATTTAATATTACCTTTTAAACTTAGCATCTTTTTGCCAGGTAACATGAAATAATTAAAATAATTATTATTCCTTAGGCGTAGGAAAATTGGGGACATTACACTCAACTAGAGGTTGTTTTAGCTCCATAACAACCTGTTGATGATTGTTTTTGGACAAGTCAACAATTAGAGTGAAATACAAAGTATCTGACTCCCTCTTGAGCAAAGCCTCTCGAATGCTGAACGAAGTGATCAAACAAGATGACTCCAAGGTTCCTTTCTGATGATTTTGTAAGAGATAGCTCAGTGACTATGATTTTGCTGTTAAACACAAAGGGACTTACATTAGATCTTTCTTCTTTCATTCAGCTTATCTCTCCTTCAGTGTGGATGATATGTATACAAGGTCTCAATAACAAAGAAATAGAAAAGGGTGAGGGTTTAGAAAACTAATCTAAGGTCAATGAGGTAATGATGATGTATTAAACAGACAAACTCCTAATCAACCTAACTCCACTTCGCCAAGGATGCCTCAACTACATGGAGTTGGTGCAATCTTCTAAGGTTACGCGAATGGTTTTCAAATCATGAAGGCTCATACAAGCACCCTTTGAACGGCGCAGCTCAAACAAGCATCCACAATCGAACTTATGCATATAATTAAGCTCAGACTAGCTTTACACAACACTTCACCGGCGATGAATGTTAAAAGCATGAGCTAGGAGTTGATCAAATATTCAGTACAGACATACATTACATCAATGAGCTTCTAATCTACTTCTAATCTAATTGAAACATCTCTTAATTCCATCGAGATTCATGAAAACCATGTTATTTCACAAGATAACACTTAAACACCAAGTGAACTCCAATGTTCTTTGCATTAATCTTGAAAATATTTACAACAATCTCCAAGTTCTCTCAGAGAATTTTGAGAGTCTCCTATTCTACTCCTAAAATCTAATCTCTATTACTATTAATGATCTACTGAATTACAAATGAGGCAACAAGGCCTTTATATAGTACTCCAGAATACATTGAATGGCTAAGATCAATTTAATAGCCAAGGGCTCAGATCATGCCACCTCGCAGGTAGTTACAACAACTTTCTATTTTTAGTACAAAAGAGGGGCAATGAAGGCACGTTTTCCAATGTGATAAGGTAAGGCGAAAGCATTTAAAATATTCCTCCACATAGGAATCCCTCTGGCTTCTTTCATTAAATGATACATTTAATGCATTTAAAATAATGTGGCTAATCAAAATTGAATGATGTGTACTCGCCACATAGATGCCAACTCAACATACTTTGAAAATTGTATCATCTTTGTGTGATGTATTCAATGTGATTGCTTGAACTTGTATGTTTGGGAATACATCTTGTAGATCTTGCCTTGTTCATTCTCTTGCAACTGGATGAATGATACTTGTTGCTTCACTTGATTAACACTGTGATTCCTTCTTCTCTGCAGGTAAGTTGATGATCTTCCTTGAATGATCCTTCTTGAAGAATGATGTAGTAGATGCTTCCTGTCCTCTTCATATGTAGAGTAGATGATGACAATACTTCCTTCATGTATTGACGAAAGAGACTTTTCTTAGACTTGAAGATTTAGGAGTCTTGAAACTTGAAGTGGATGAATGCCTTTGGAAGTTTTAATTGATGAAGATGACGTGCTTCCTGACTTCTCAAAGAGACTTGAAGCTTGGAGAGTCTTCAAACTTGAAGTATGATCTTTCATGATGTCATTGATTTGAGATATATCTTGCTATGGCGTCTTGGAGCAGCTACCTCTTGAAGTGATGTTTCCTCGGGAGTGATTGCTTCCATCTTAAGCTTCTAGCATGAATGAATGTGGAAGGCTCCTTTAGAGTTGCTACATGATATCTCTTCCTTGAAGATGATCTTGACTTGAAGCTTGGATGGATAAATGCCTTGTCTTTTGACCATGATGAATTCTTGAACTTGAAGGGTTCTAATAGATTGATGAAGAAACCAGTTGATACTTGAAGTGATGTAGATCTCTTAGAAGGATGCTTCCTGGAAGATGATCTTGATGATAACAACTTCCTTATGATAGAGCAGTTAACTTCCCAAGGAGACTTGAAGCTTAATGACATGAGGTTTCCTTGAAGTAAAGTGGATGCCTTTGAAAGTCTTAATTGATGAAGATGAAGTAGTTGATACTTGAAGTGATGTAGATCTCTTAGAACAGCTACTTGATGTCTTCTCCACACGACAACTGGTTGACTTCACTCCTAGCATGAAGGTGGTTCCAGCCCTTAGCTCCTTTAACGACTCCTTAGCTCCTGCAACACAAAAGAAATAATATTAATCTTCTTGATAAACATGATAATACTTGCTTTATAACATATAAGAATCACTTCATTCAGTTCCCAGCCAATCGCAAATTAAATCTTTACTTAAAATTTCACTCTAAAGCACTATTTTTACTTGTTCTAGGTGCATTGGATGAAGTATTCGAGGTCTTCCTAAAAGAAATGAAATGCATACACCTTAGATCAAATTTGCAGATCCTCCAAAGCTAGCGCACTGGTTGAGGGGTTTGGAATCCTCTAGAAATCACTTCAAACTTGAGTTAAATCATCCTCCAAGCGCATTAGATAAGATTTTTGAAATCTCCTTCAAAGTGTATCAAAGCCTTCCCATATGTGGCGCAGTGGATGAGAGGTTTGATTTCTTCTTGATCTTTTCTTACAAACCTGAATTCTTCTCCTCCTTCTAGGCGCATTGGATGGGGACTTCAAGATCTTCCTGAAAATGTATATTATATTCTTGCAAATTAGTCTTAATCACTTCTAACTTGGTCGCTTTGGTTGAGGGTTTTGAAATCTTCTTGTTTGGCCTCAAAAATCTTAAACTAGACCACCCTCCACTAGTGGCGCATTAGTTCAAAGGTTTGATTTCCTCTGAAATATTCCTTTCAAAACTCAACTTTTACTCTCCTCTACAAGGTGGCGCAAGAGAACAAGATTTTAATTTCCTCTAGAAATTCGCTCTAAGACTTGACCTTGGATTCTTCTTGAAGAGGTCGCATTGGTTTGAGATGTTAGGATTTTTTAAGATTTGTGCATTGGTTAAGGATTTGAAATCCTCTGGAAACATCAAAACTTACACCTTGACACCCAGCATTTTTCTTTCTCCTTAGCGCATTGGATGGAGGTATTGATTTCCTCTGAAATTTTCACATTAGATAGGCATGTCACAATCCTCTTGAAACTTGCGCAATGAATAGCACCTTAAAAATCCTCTTCAAGTTGGCGGATTAGATGGGGAAGTCGGAATCATCATCTATGCTACCTTTGGCGCATTGGATAGAGGTTTCGAAATCATCCTTGATGTTGGCGCATTGGATCAACAATGTGATTTCCTCTTGAAAGTCTCTTGAATATAAGCAATTTCCACTTTGGGCGCATCACTTCAAGTATTCGGAATCCTCTAGGGATGGCGTATCACTTGAAGGTGTTGAATTCCTCTAAAATTCCACTCATTTGGCGCATCACTTCAAGGTGTCGATTTCCTCTTCTTCTGGCACATTGGTTCACACTTGCAAGATCTTCTAGAAATCGGCGCATTACTTCAAGGGGATGAATTCTTCTTGCAATTTGCGCATTGGTTGGAGGGTTCGGAATCCTCTTCTATCCTCTATCCTTGGGCGCATTTGTTCAAGCGCAAGGGATCATCAACCTGGAATCCTCTTGAAACTGGCGTGATTTATGAAGATTTTGCGCCAAGATTTTTGCGCCACTTTGATATCCCGTCGCATTGGATCAGCCTTTTGAATCCTATGGAAACTTAGGCGTTTTTCAGGGTTCGTGAGGTAAAGGTATATTGAAAAATATTTCTTATACTTTAAATATTTTTCAATATACCTTTCAGGATGTTTGAGATAGGTCTCGAATCCACCGGATTTAACATGCAAATTATAGAATTTGGAGGATTCACCAGATTTCAGACTTAGTCAATTTTTCAGGATTTTCAGGATTTCAAGCTATCAAACTTAGTCTTTTCAGGATCTCAAACATACATCAGGAAGGGTCTCATTATTCATTACTTGGATAGAATTCAATCAAAATTCTTCATTTTCTAGATGAGACCTCCAGTTATGAAGCAAAAATCTCCTAGGAGAGGAACTCATTATTGGATTGGCAGAGGAAATGAACCTAAGGCATCGTCCAAAACTAATGCAAAGCGTCAGAGCTCAACAAAAAAAGGGGGTCCCCATTTGCAATGGGGCGATGTGTGATTTGGTCACAACATCTAGCGTCAACCCGAATAAATGTTCCTAAACATTTCAGAGACAAAAAACTCAATCCAGACTTAAAAAACTTCAGACACTCCCCTTCTATCTGTCAGCTAGCTAGACAACAAAATCGAAAAGGAAAAGAATCATAGATTGGATCAAGACACTATATCTCCTGATGTGTGATTAAAGATAAATTTCAATTAAACAGTTTCTTACATGTTCCAAAGATAAACAAATGTCAGGCTTCAACATTTCCATGTACACCCACACACCAGATCAAATAAACATAACTACCCGTTCAAAGAATCAGAACCAATTGCCAGTGCGACTATCCGTATTTGAAGTTTGAAGTGCAAGCACTTGTGTTCTTTTCCATCCCTTAGAAACCAGGATCGACTAAGTTAACCTGTCTCAAGTTAGGCAGATTCATGAAAGCAGATGGATAGACGAATATGTACATATGAATGAAATGGGCAGTGATGAAATGCAACGACGTGTAAATAGAATGATGAAATGAGGATGATGCAGAAATGGAAATGAAATGAGACAGGGTGTCTCTACCATGACGCCTGTTTACCAGGTTTTCATCATGGTACCTATCCATGGCGCCTGTTTGCCAGGTTTTCACTAGTGGACGAAATTTTTTCTCTTTACTATTTTTTTTTTTTTAAATTTTGAACTCAAATTACACACGGCGCCTGCTTGCCAGGTTTTCATCGAGGTAACGAACAGGAAGAACTCAAAATCTAATTCTGCAGATAATAAGCTGGTCCATACAAAACCATGTCAAGTTGTTATACTTATTGATGTTGGTAGGAAACGATGAAATGATAAATACAAATAGTGGACTATGAGGTGAATTATGATAAGGTGGGCAAATGAAAGTAGGTTCAGACATAAACCAGATAAGTGGTGAGATATGCTGAACGACAGAAAGGTAGTGAAAACGGATGATATATAGCAGAGTGAAATGGAATGGAATCACAATCAACGTTTGTTCATATCAACCTAAACCTCGAAGCTTGCAAATGGGAAAGGGATAAATGAAAGGGAACGGGAATGGATAATAACTAGTAATGATACTTTCATATCCTTTGAACTTAGGATTTCCTTGTTATTTTTTAGTTCACAAGATGAAGTAATGGATGGAATGGAAAATAGAATGGAATGATTGGATGGATTGGATGCGGTAGCCTCTTTGGATTCGGCTACAAGTACCCAGAGCGTCATTCTTCAAGCATTTATTTGAAAGTATAGCTTTTGAACATGCCTGGCTTAGAATTTTGGTATTTGTACCATGAGGCATAGAGATCTATAAAATTTTCAGGAAGTTCTTGTTTGATGGGTATAAGCATCCAAGTATTTATTTTATGGAAATATAGGGGAATGATTGGAAGGAATTGCAAGCTTCTTACTTAGACGACACTCACATTCATCAATCATGATTAGGAGATGGGTGGAAGGGATAAAGGGTATAATAATATGATAGGAAGGCGGAGGTAAGATGGATGGTAGAATGTATGAATAGCTACATGCTTTGATACTTTGCATGGTAACGAAGGCGAGGTGAACATATAATGGGTGGATAATGGAAATAATAGATTTCAGACGGAGCAGATGGGTACACCAACATCTTGACCTTGTCTTATAAGGTGGATAAGGTCATTTGGAGAAGATATTGACACGGAAATACTCCAAATGATTCATAAGGACTTCAACTTATCCTTCTGGAGTATGCAACGAACAACAGGATCATATGAATGATTCAGACATCAAGCTCAAATTCATTATTGGATGAAGAATGCAACGTGGATGGAGGCTTTATTGCTTTCAAATGAGGTGGATGGAGGCCTTTATTGTAATGTATGAGGTGTGGGTGGATAAGCGGAATGATGGATGGGAGTATGCAAAATTCTTATTATGGAGTGGAGTGGAAACATGAATTACCTTGAGATGTTTACTTGATCCAGACTCACAAAGACTTTCCTAGCAACTTCGGGATCATTAAGATGTGTAAAGTATAAGACCTCAAAATACTTCAGTCAATACCGAACAACTGACTCATCTCCTAAGAGCAAGCAATCATGCTATCTGACACAAATGATGGAATCCACGGGAAATCCATCAATCATGACCCAAGTTTCTCAAAGGAACAAATAAGAATTCATAAAATTAAGATTCAACATTTTAGAATATTATGATCAGAAGAAAATAGTGTCAAGACACAATATACGATTAACTTCCAAGTCAAGTTCAAAGTCTAACCAGATGATAAATTGGAAGAAAAACGTCTTCAGACTCAATATGCTCAACATTAATTAAAGTAGACACAATCACCACATCATTGTTAGGTCCCTATATATGCAGTCTAGAGATAATAAAAGAAATGAACAATGAAAAGAAACATGTGTATCCACACGTAAAAAGTATAAAACAACAATACAAATAATTTAAGAGAGTGTCGAGACTCCTCCTCAACCCACTTGACTCTTACAATAGTTTACTACCTTTCAATAAGGCCTCATTAAATTTTCATACACAGAAAAACAATGTCCAAATGGCTTACAACCTTACAAATGCTCTCATAAATCTTAAAATCCTTGGCAACGTAGATTTGTCATCTTACACTTGGACTCTTTGATAAGTATGGATCAATAACATACTTTACAATTTTAACAAACCCAAAATTGGTTAAAGACAAGCAATCTCAAGAGGGGAGACCTGTCATGTCCCACATGGAATCGATTATCTCATTCCAATTAAAGATTGGAATGATAAAACTAACTGCATCAATCATGGAATGGAACATGGGAATTCACTTTGAAATTGACCGTTGAAGTTGGACGGCCTGCTTGAAGATGTTATAAAAGATGTTATATGAAGCACAGCATGTAGTTCAATGCATAAGGTGGCTACGACTTCAACAAAGGATCGCAAGCAGATATGTGTTTGAATAGATCGGAACCATAGCATAATCATTCCGGATTGCATCGCTATTGGAAGTCTACATTCCAGCAAGGATCGAATGGTCAGATCCACCCATTATCTGTGGGATATCATGACTATCACCTTTAGAAGGTCTTCATCTATAACATATCATTGAACAGTATACATACTGGCACCAATCTGAAGACACTTGCATTAAGGAGTTGATAGGTATTAAAGACAAAATAGACTAAAAGACAAAGTGGCAATTATATTAAAAGAAACAAAGAAATTGCTAAGCGTCGATTGTGGGATTAAGGTCATAACTTAATCAAAGGTTTTGTTTAAGACAAGCGATCCCATGGAAAAGGACGCATCCAATCAAAGAGACACGATCCTTCAAGGATATATGAAGGGATCGGAGCAGTCCATCAAAGGAGGCAATTCACTCAACCAATCACAAATACATCTTACCAACGATCAGATACATTATTCAGAGATCAGCATATACAGATCTAAATCAAATACATATCACTCAGCGATCAGCAATTAAGACCAGCGAAGTCATTATATCAACAGACTTAATATATCAGATCCAGCAATCAATTAACAAGGTATGAGCTATCCCTTAGTCCAATTATATAATGATAAAATAACATAAGCATATATGAACAATTAAAGGTATGAAAGATATCTACCAATGAAGAATAACATAAATTGCATGATCATATGAATAGCATTGTCATAGACTACATGATCATATGGATAACATAATATAGATAGCATAATCACCTATGTTGAATACATGATTTGAATAATATGATCATGAATAAATAACATGAATATATATGCATAACGACTCCATCATTATAGGACTAAGTCCAAATAAGGAATGACTATACTTGATCTATAAGGATCCATAAGAATATAAAGGCAAAGTCCATAGAAATGAGCTCATGATATACTAGGGTCTAAGTGTCTCAAATTATAACGTTAATCTATCAACCACCCAGTGAGAGTATGGGTTAGACTGGGGAAGAGCGGTAGTTTATGACAAGTCTCTTTTGGTAGGTGACCCTCAAGTTTAGCGAGGAACCACCAGGTGTGTGGAGAAGCTAATGGTGAGGAACCGTCGGGTGTGCGACGAAGCCAACTTGAGCCAAACGATGAGGAACCGCCAGGCGTGCGGCGAAGCCTTTGGACCTACAACAAGTAGAGATGGGCTTTACTTAAGTTTGGTTAGGAACCACCGGGCGTGTGGCGAAGCCAACTTGAGCCAAATGGTCAGGAACCATCGAGCATGTGGCGAAGCCTTTGGGCCAAATGTTATCAACATGTGCCCTATATCTATACCCCATCTCTACAAGGGTCCATAAAGGGATAGGGTTAACACAAAGTATGACCACCCTAAGTATATCATGAGGCTCAAAAGAATGATTAAGAATTGAATTAGGGAAATGAATACTTGAATTATTGATTTATGATGAGATTGATTATGTGGTTACTAACCCTAATTTGGATATTCTAATATGATTTATTGACCTTATTTATTACTAATGTTTCCTTTAAGAAGTCTTTATTGTGTGCAAGGTGAAAAATAAGAATCTTCTTATAAGGGACATTACATTGATGTGCAGATTGAAGAAAAGTTATGGCTTGAAGCAAGCACCTCAACAATGGTATATTAAATTTGATAGTTTTATGGCTGAGCAAGGCTACAGTCGGTGTAATTCAAACCATTGTGTTTATTTTAAGAGGTTAAATGATCATAGCTACATTATTTTATGTTTATATGTTGATGATATGCTTGTAGCGGGGTCTAACATGGATCACATAAGGGAGTTAAAACAACAGTTAGCAAATTCATTTGCTATGAAGGATTTTGGGGCAGCAAAACAAATCCTTGGTATGAAGATTACTAGAGATAGGAAAAACAAAAAATTGTTTTTATCTCAGGCTGATTATATTGATAAGGTGTTGCAAAGATTTCATATGGAGAATGTAAAAGTTGTCAGCACACCTTTGCCTAGTCATGTCAAATTGACTAAGGATATGTGTCCAAAGACACAAGAGGAGGAAGACAAATGTCTAAGGTACCATATGCTTCAGTTGTAAGTAGTTTAATGCACGCCATGGTATACACGAGACTGGATATTGCACATGTTGTAGGAGTTGTTAGCAGGTATATGAGTAATCCCAGAATGGAGCATTGGAATGTGGTAAAATGGATTCTCAGGTATTTGAGAGGTACATCCAATAAATGTTTATGTTTTGGGGGATCTAATACTGATTTAAGAGGCTATGTTGACTTAGATTTGGCACGGGACATTGATACCAAGCGGAGTACCATAGGTTATGTTTTTGCAATTGGTGGGACAGCCGTAAGTTGGATTTCTCGGTTGCAAAAGGTGGTTTCTTTATCCACCACGGAGGCAGAGTATGTAGCTGCAATAGAGGCAAGCAAAGAGATGATATGGCTACAACTTTTCATGGAAGAGTTGGGCAAACAGCAGGTTGAAAGTTACTTGTTTACGGACAGTTAGAGTGCTATACATCTTGCAAAGAATTCTGCCTTGCACTCGAAAACAAAACACATATAGCTGAGATATCATTTTATTCGATCGGTGTTGGAGGATGGACAAGTAAGGTTGGAGAAGATTCATATGGATGACAATCCAACGGATATGTTTACGAAGGTAGTGACAAGGGAGAAGTTGAGCTCCTCTTCAACTTCGGTTGGCCTTCAAGGTTGAATTTAACTAAAATAGAACAACAGGGTCCAAGGTGCTTATTTCCAGTGGGAGTTGCAGGGACAGCGGTGTTATGATCAGTCTCCAAGTGGGAGATGGTATGGAGTGGAGTCTGATCTCTCTCCAAGTGGGAGATTGTTATGTTATGGAGACAAATCAGACTTAAACACAAAATCTTCATATTATTTTTATTAAATAATTTGCTGCACTATTAAATATTTTGCTCCACTTGTATTTAAAATAACAGTTACAAACAATTATTAAATGCTGGAAATAATCAGTTATAATATTTAATTAAAGACAGTTATATTTAGTTATTGTAACCGCCCAAAAGATGCGTGTTATTGGGTGCATGAGACAAAACCAATGGCCACACTTCATTAGTAATTAATGGGACATGTGTGGGATATATATTCCAACACTCGGATCAGAGTTTTTAGGGCAGCGGGGCGTGAAAAACGTAATCAGAAATTTACCGTTTTGTGGCTGGAAAAACGCAGGAAGTGCCGCAAGTACCCGCAGCAAAGGCTGTGTAAAAACAACAGTGTTAAAACGTGATGAAAAACGTTGTTGCAAGTTGCAGATGTTGTTGGATGTCTTTGTAAAGGTTTTTATCAGAAGTTTAATATATATTGGACCCTCTTGTTGGTGGATGTAGCCCGGTTTTGGGTGAACCACGTTAAATCTTTGTGTTGTCTTATTGCTGTCCATTATTTCTATGTTCTATTTCTCTGTTTTATTGTTCAAATCTGCATTTAACTGATAGATATCTACCTCCTAATCCTAACAGCCCAGATATCTGATGTCCATAAAACAGAAATAAACCCTAAACATACCAAATATGCAAAAATGACCTCCAAATGATGAGATTGCCTCTCAAGAATGTGGTGCCAAGATGAGGGTTTGAAACCCTAGTGCAAATGAACACAATGACACCAAAATGCTGCTCCAAATAGAGGCGCTCAGGTCTGCTATAGATCTTCTAGGGTTTGCTGCTCCAAATGATGAAAATGACTTCACAACAACCCAACAATCTCCTCCAAACGATGGCGCTTCAATCCTAGGGCAAAACCCTAATTCAATGACAACACCAAGCACCAAAAAGCTGCTCCAATGACGGCGAACGGGTCTGCTCTGCTGCTGATCCAAATCTGATGTAAAATGCAGCACAAAACTCCACCACAATGCCAAATTCGCCTAGCAAATGCAAGTCGCTCCTCTCTAGAGTGTGGCACTCAAACCTAGGGTGGAAACCCTAGCCAATTATCAACCAAAACTCGCCAAATGATAATGTCTCCAAGTCTGATCTGCAAATCTGATTTAGAATTCTGCTCTTCACCTCCACAAATCAACAATGAAGTACAATTAGATCCCCGTCACGGAACCTCCACTTGATGAGCTAGTTTTTCGTACAACTCACCATGAAACACAAGGGTTTTCATCATTGGTTCCAAAGCCCAAATTCCGTTGCAGCCAAGAGTATAAACTCAATATGAAAAGATGTGTAATAACCAAAGTTAAAATAACTCTAAAATCTAGTTTTTGGTTTCTTTTTAACCAAGAAGTAAAATTTGAAAAGGTAAAAAGGTAGATATTTTTTTTTTCTCTTTTCCAAACATTGAAGTTTAATCAACAACTTATTTAATAATCAATCATATTGGTACTATGATACACAAAGGGTCTATTCATTTTCAATGGTTTAACAATATGATAAATTATTGAAAAGGAAAATTTCAAAATAAGATCTTACCAAAGATCACTGCATCTCGATTGTCGACCTCCATATCACAAGCCTCGGCTAGCCTCTGGTTGAAGAGAGAGAAAGCATCTTCGAAGAGCTTTACCTCCAACCACAAACCGATGGTCTCCCTCACACCTTCCTTCCCGGAAGTAGCCATACCCTTCACGAAGAGTATAGACCTAGGATGTCCTATGATATTTGCCATCAAAGTACTGGTGGTGTATCCTACGTAACACTATTGATCATACAACCCTAGACACCCTCTAAATAAGTATGATCATCCCAATAGGTTACGTCATCCCAGATATAGTGAACTATATTTATATCTATAAATTATCAATTCTAATTCAGTCTTCCCAACTTCAACAGGTTTCCAAATATTGTCTAGGTTCTATAATCCTTATAGATTAACTTTCCATACAAGGATTCTCATTGCAACTTTGCAATACCCGAGATCCAAGACTTATTGACACTTAAAGGGGTTTAAGTCGATTCGTTACAGCTAAAATGGTTACCTTACCCAAGTTAAGCATCATAGTCAAGGAAATTATCTCTTTTCACAAATAAGATCAAATAAACATAGCTAGGGTCCTTACCCCTTCCTTTAGTTATTCTAGACACAAACTTGTCTATACAGTAAATCCATTCCAATCAATCTGACTCAGATCAATCCTTAATCTAGAATATATTTGCAATATGAGTCCATCTTTGCGTACTTGCAATCTCTAGGGTCTATGACCTCTTGTCCCTTTATTAACTGTCTTCATACTATCATCCTTGAACAATTTACTAAGTTTTGGCATTTATCCAAGATTCACTTTAGGATTATATAAGTACTACTAGACTCTTAATGTCTGACTCCATGGTTACTCAACCATATACTGTTGACCAAGGCAGTGTCATATTTGACATACAAACATAGATTCCTAAATCTTTCTAGATATGATTCTAAGGTTTAACTTCCTCTTACCGGAAGCATAGAAATGTCCTTTTTGTTCTCAGGATATTATCAAGCAGGGAAACAAACACTTCTCGACTTCCCTTGATCTCTCGACATTGTTCAAAATTCTAAATTCACATGACAAGAAATAGTATAATATACGAGGTATAAGTCCTCTCATACATATCTTAAGGAGTGCTATCATCTCTCAAATCTGGTCTTTGACTAAGTTCTATCCTTCAACCATAAAAGGTTTGAATCATAAAAGAAAATAAAATACAATCAACCAACTGGTCTACTAAGTCTACTGTCTTTCCATTATGACTGAATACGAACTCATATACATATTTATCCTTTGAAAATATGTCAATAAACCTTTATCAATAATCTTAAATACAATAATCATGTGGGGTTGAGTCTCGGATCTCCCAGTATACCCAACTTGGTATGAATCTTAATAGAAATACCCAAAACTAGGTTAAGTTTTATTTTTTAATTCAATTGATACTAAAATGAGTTCATAAGAGCTTACATAAGATCTATAATTTTCCATCCCTTGGTATACCTATACCCTTGAGTTGGTTAGTTGTTTCAAACTTGAAACGTAAGAGAGGTTAAATACGTCTCCTATCATACTCTTTTTGGAGATGGTTAAACATAAGTAATAGTTGTTATTGGAAAAGTTAACTAGGTTCCACTTCTTGGTTTGCCTTTTCCCCCTAGATTTGTATTACAATATGACGAGAATTCTATTTCATAAGGAAAACTATATTCAAGTTGTAACATGATCCCTTTAATATTGTATCGACATTATCTAACTAGAGTGTCTATTTGGAGATAAAAGTAATTATAT
Source organism: Cunninghamia lanceolata (assembly GCA_027924645.1). Lineage (NCBI taxonomy): Eukaryota > Viridiplantae > Streptophyta > Pinopsida > Cupressales > Cupressaceae > Cunninghamia > Cunninghamia lanceolata. The sequence goes on along the minus strand of BSBN01000354.1, from coordinate 7,067,624 downwards.
ACTTCAAAAGTAAGGATATGCCTAAGGATTAATAATAGTCTTCTTCATAACTTTACGGATCAATTTCCATTTTCCTAGTTTGTCAGTACTTACTCAGAATCTTAGTACAATAATTTAGCAATACAATGAGTACAATACCCTCTAGTCTTTCTCTGGACTACTTAGACACTATTAGAATCCTCTTACTCATAATACTAAGTATACGAGTGCACTAGGAATAATAAAAACATTCTTGACTAAATTAGTCTTTCCTTAGATGAGTTGAGTTTATCATATACTTAATGACCTTCTAAGTCTTTCAAATCAATTGACTTTCACTCAAGAAGAAATATGAACTGGTGTTAATCATTTTATGTTAATGTATAAGACTTGTATAGATATCGACTTAGCACTTGCAAATGACCAGAGGTTCCTTAGTCTTAAAGGACGGAGTTAGTATACTTGGAGGATAATAATGTTCGATACAAACAAACTCATATCATGTCGATGCTTCTCATTCAACTGATAACAAGCAGCTTTAATAAAGTATAACAGATTTCTCTCTATCAAAACTCATAGACTAAAACTCTAAAATAAAGTTTAAGAACTTGATGATAATAACCTTATTTTTTAATGGTCTCATACTTACATGTATATTGCATTCCTTGTCTTCTGACTATGCTCTTCTATCTTGAGGCGGTTACACTCATCGACAAAACTGATATCCTTCACCTACATCTTCTGTTCTTCTTCTTGCCTCCATGATATCACCCAGATAATGCAGAATTGCAGGAATATGCACAAAATGGATTTGCTGAATGGCTTTGGAGACTTTCAAACTATTGTTATTGGTGGGCGTAAGGCCAAAATCATGGCCTTCCAGCCAAGAAATGGGTATGGTCATTTTTCAAAGCATAAGGATCATGGGAATTTAACAGATATTGAGACTGCGACTGCCTGGTAGATGTGTAAGCCTCGAACAAGATATGCGGCTCTATCAATAACTTCCACACCAGCCTCCATTGCTATAGCTTGTATTCTGTTCTATATCGTTTTCCCAGATGATGATTCGAACTCCTACAAGTCTCCTTCACTTATCGTGATTATAGGAATAACCGTTCCTTGTCTCGCAACTCCTTTTTGGCCTTATCACTATATGAGGTTTTTATCTTTTCGATAGACGTTATGATTTAAAGATAAAGGCTTTGTGGTAGTTATGCCATCGTGGTAGTGACAACAGGTGGCAACACCAATTCCTATTTACGTTATAATCAAAATGACAGTCTACGTAAAGTTAACATAGACCGAAGTCTTCATTATAATAAAACATGATGACTTTATAACTAGCCCTCTGTATATATTTATTTTTATATTAGTAAGAGTCGACTATAGTCATTGACATGGGTATTAAATAATCCCAACGACATAATTCATTATTTAAACCCATTGAACCATAATGACACTAATAGGAACGATACAACATTCATCGTTATCCTAGATATACTTATATATATATATATATATATCGTGCCCGTTTAAAGTGTTACGGCGACGATATTTATCCGTCAACTTATTGACGTTGGAGCAAAAGAGTTTAACAACACAATGGTTGACCAATGCAACCACAGCGACGAAGTTTACGATTAACGTATCGGGGTTGAGTTTTATCTCCCCCTACAAAATAATTTCAACGTTTTACATCGAAAAGACTTAACAAGGACATGCCATACGATACATACATAATATCTAACTGTCGTCCACGTTCGACGATGTGAACTCAAAAGATTACAACGTAGGCGTCGAATGACAACATTCGTTGCGACAACGGCATTCAGACAAACGACGTTGTTCCTTCACAATGACATGAAGAAGAAATGACTTATTCCTGAAGTCATCGATGACCCCGTCGAAGTAACTTGAATTGACCAAAATTAAAGATTACCTCAAGGCAACTAGAGTCCTCGATCCGATATCCGTACCTAGTGGCAAATACCCTTTGGTAATCCAGAGTCTATACTCTCCTTCCCTGAAGATACTTTCTCTCCCCTTTGCTTCTCGGAGAGTCGGTTCTACCTGTTTCCTATCCAAAACTCTTACATGCAATTCATGATCAGTGTACCGGTGTCCCGGTCGAATAACATCATAACAATAACATTTCGATTTTTCCCGTAATATAAAAGACATTGTAAATCTAATCATCGAATTAGTCATATTTACAAAAATCATTATTCCAAGAGTTAATATCTCTAACTATAACATTTATTCTCATATGCATAGCATTTGTTCACAGGTCTATTCTATCCATGTAACAAGTAAAAGTAAAAAGTAAAAATAGTCCAAAAACAGGGATGTAACAAGATGAATGTATGATATGTCTCATTGCCACAATATGAACTCTTATTTATACATGCTTTTTACTCTTTCTCCTAGCCGACCTAGGAAAGATATTTTTTTCTTTATTTTAAAATGCTCTTTTTCCTCCAAGTAGGCCGACCTCCCTTAGGCAAGCTTGGCGCTCACTTAAGAACAAATTAAAGATTTAATTTTAACCTAACTCCTATCCCTTCCAGGCCAACCCACTTGAGTTGTTTTTTCCTTCACATCTTGGCCGACCCAATACAAAAGACATTTTCTTTGTTTTTTCTTTTATTTCTCTTTTCCAATGAGAGCGAACCCTTTCAAATGATGTATCATGTATTAACCTCAAGTCATGTCGTCCTCCTCAATGTATGAGATCACAAAATAGACATTTTCATATTTCCTTTCATCCTCCAATGGGTTGCTTCTCCTCAAGGCAATTTATTTTATTAACATTGATTACACCAAAAATGCTATAAAAACATGTCAAACCAACTCCCACACTCAAATTGTCTTTCAAAACTAGCCAAGTGTGACAATTGGCCCATTAGGTCCATCATAAGGTGATCACTCCGAAAAAGGGGACATTACAAAATTGTTCCTTATTGTGGCATATGGCACTCATAATATAGAACATTGATGACTTGAAATTACAACCTTCCTCTTGTCCTATGATATGGTTGAGGAGTGTGATCATGATTGAGAATTTGTCTCTGAATTCACCTTTACCCAGGTTCTTATGTATACTTGACTTGTTTTTCTTTAACCATCTCCTGGTTATTTTCTTTTAACAATCCACTACATTATTCTCCCAAGCTTTCTCACATTCCTCCAAATGCATCTCCAGTGATTCTTCGTAGGAAAGCATAGAAAATGCCATCTTGATCTCATCTGATTTAAGGGTGCAAAGAATCCACCCATCCTCTGACTTGATTTCTCTCTTCTCAGGATTGTAATGTTTGACGTAAACAAGAATAAATTATAGACTTTGTAGGACAATTGGAAATGATCCTGCTTGGATAAGGCCATTGTCTATCAACCTTTTGGCCAGCTTGCTTCCATCTTTTACTCTCTCTTCGAGGTTGAAACCCTTTAGACAAACATGACACAAGTCAGTCTCCCACACGTTTGGATATTCATGCCTTCAAGATAGAAGGCACCTCTAGAGAGAGAGAGAGAGAGAATTACTGCATCTTGGAAGTGTAAAATTGTTGATTTGATGTTCTTTTGTGTGTACCACACAAAAATCCTTGTTTCAAAAGCTGCCCTTTGACTGATCTTTGGATTTTACAGATATTGAGAGAAGTTTTTGTTTTGAAGATGCAATGCTGATATGTCTGATATAACTTCTGTTATGACTGATTTTCCTTCAAAATCAACCTTTCACTGATATCATAACTGCTGATTTGACCCTGAAAAGGCCAGATAATGGTAGAAGAAAGGAGTATTTGAAAGGAGAAGGCTGCTGTTTGCTGATAAGTGCCTGGTTTCTGTTTTAAAATTGGTACCCTACAACTGCTGTTGACTGTCCTAAATACCCTGCAAAAAACAGAAATTGCTGCTTCTGTTCTGTTACTATCCAAAACTTGCACTTTGAAACAATGAACATAGAAGGCTTATTTAAGCACAAGTAAGCTGGGTGCTCCGGTCTCTAAAAACAGCTACTGACTTGTCCTTATTTGCTAATTAAAGTTTGTTCTATATTTGAGCGCACCTTTTATTTAAAGCTGATCTCTTCTATATAAAACCAATTGCTGACTTGTCTTTATTTGGAGCTAGTTTTGAGTTGAATATAAATTCTGGTTCTTAGTTATAGAGGATTGCAACTTCTTTGAAAAGACGTGGCCTTGTGAAGAGGCGTCTGATTTATAGAAGATTTCCTTTTTAGAAAGCTGAGTTAGCTGTATACGGAGGAGTCTATTTAAGGAGTCTGCCATCTTTAACTAATGTTTACTTGGCCTTCTCTATATTCAATTTTGAAATGTCATTGGTCCTCCTTTACATAGATGCACCACTACTCTGATGTATGAAAGACAACTTCCTCTTTGTCGAGTGCATGCCTATCCATAGACAGTTATCAGCATTGGAATAGACTTATAAATCACACACTTACGAATAGGTGACTACTGAAATTTGTTCTCTTGAATTCTATACAGATGCAAGCACCTCTCTAAATCCTTTCTCTTTTGGATTTCACACTTTAAGATGTCTTTAGATGCACGCTTCTGTACTGTTGTTTAGACTTTGAAGTTCTTTGTAGTGAGTTGTGTGCCAACACTCTAGGCGTAAACCTTTGAATGTGGATAAAACCTTTGATTTGCACCTTATTTATAAATGTTATCTAATGTTTTTGACTTGCCCTTGTCTTTTGAAAATTTGTCAAACAAAACTTCATTATCAGGCGTGCACTTGTTCCTGTCACACACTTCTATGAATGCTTTCTAACTTTGAATTTGAACTCAAATCCCTCTTCGATTAGGCACGTGCTTTAGGCTTGGAAACACACCTATAAATTGCACTTTAGTCATTTTCTCAACACAAATTCACCGTTTGGATGTGCACACCTATGAATAAGAGATTACAAATTTGAACTTTTCATTGTGAGGTGCACACCTTTTGACCGGCTGCACACCTAAATGTTGAACTTTGATTTTTAGAGTGAAAACCTGAAACTCTCTTTCTTTCTTGTGCATTTTTCTCCATCTTGCATGCACCTTTATAAATGATTCTTGATTTAGATGTTTCACTTAGAATTCACCTTATCCAAATATGCCCCTTAGTTCTTGATATACACCTATACATAGGTTATTGAACACTTGAGTCTTCCTTTTATGAGGTATTGACCTCAAACCTAGGCACACATGTAGGTTTAGGGCTTTGCATTTTAATTTGAATTTTGAATCCCTTCCTTAGTGTAGTGTGTGCCTAGATACTAGACTTGACACATTTTCTTTAGCAACAACCTCTTTCTCCATCATGACAAATGATTTGAAACCCATATTTCCATGATCTTGTAGAGATTTAGACAAGAGACAACTAGACAAAGCAAACTAGACAAGTTTTGAAAGGTGATTCACATTTAGGAAAACGACAGACTTTAGCTTAAAACTTAATGCAATATAAAAATTCTGATGGGTACAACAAACAACTAGCCAACTCTAACAATCCAAAAGTGGTTAACATGTAAATAGAAATATTTCTATTGAGAATCATAGTAACAGGGAAAAGATGTTTGTATTTTCTTATATTTTCTCCATATGCACAAACATGTAACTCATCATCTTCTCATTATTACAACTTTCAGTAGTAGAAAAATGTTTTATTCAGATTGTAGTTCTATGTTTGTTGTGATGGAGATTATACATGTAATATGATTGCTTGGTCAGATATAGTCCAAAGACAATTATTGGAATACAAAACAAGTGTTTCAAAGTTGAAAATTAATGCACCAACAATAACTAGTGAAATTTTTTCCAACTTGTAGGTTCTATTATGTACACATTTAATTGAAGTATTCAATGAGGCTCATTTGCAAAAGGTATGGAACTACTAGTTGATGTCAATTCTGAAACCTTCTTGATTGACTTGGGTTTAAGAGTCTTAATGTTGTTCTAGGGTGAAGCGTACCAATTTGAAAGTCCTTCTTTTTATACCATGAGTATTCTCAAACCTGACACCAATGTCAAGCAAAGAATGGATGATATTATTTTCTTGTATAGGTATGTATATTGTTTCATGTGGTCTTCCATTTCGTGTATGATTTATATTTTTTGTTCATTGATTTTTTTTGAAATCTAATGTGTTTTTGGTTTTATATTCTCATGTAGTCATTGTGTCATTTCTTTTCTTTCCAGACATTTCAGATCAAACTTCTAGATGTAGTGTATCTTCAACATGAGCAAGTGTAACTATGAAATAATAACCTACAAATCCATTAAACTATAGTTCAAATACTCACTGCTCAACAAAACTTAGCAGGGCCAAATTTGACTTCGACTCGACAAAAGGAAGGCAAAACTTGACAACTTAAAAAATACTTAAATTCAAGGTTGCATGGAGACTGGTACTAGTACAAGAGACTGGTACTAGTACCGGTACGTTTATTTTTTAAAAATAGGAGATGGGGGTACTTGGAGACGCCATTTTTTCAAAATATAATTTAATAATTTTATTAATTTATTAATATGCTAACATTAAAAATGAAAATATCATGACATTGAACTTTCAAAACAAGAGAACTGGTAAATTTTAAGTTTATAGCTTACTTGTAAAAATTTAATATAGCTTATTGTATATATATTACTTATAGGCTTATAGCTTACTTGTAACAATTTAATATAGCTTAAAAGTTAATGTATATATATTACTATAGACACTAGTATTGAAGTTCGAAGTCTGTAGGAGTAAGAATCCACTGAGCTTGTGTGAAAACAACGGAAAAAATGAAAGGTAGAAAAAAAAAAAGTGGAGACGCCTTTTTATTGACACAGGGTACCTGAAGACTCATGGGAAATGCGACTAGAAGTCTTGTAATGTCCCCATTTTCGAGTTATCTTGTAGTGCAGTTAGAGCTACCTTTCTGGGTTTGTGACAGCTTGATCAGAGGAGTATTTTGATGTCACCAGTGTGCTGAGGTGATCAAGTGGAGCTATATGACACTTTCTGAAGGGATTTCGGACTTGTCCATACTTACTATTTATAGTATGGACAAGTCGACAATCTTTCTGGGTTTGTTCTCTTTGGTCCTCGGAGAACACTGCTATTTATAGTAAGTGTCAACTTGACACTGTTTTTGGTGATTTGGCAGTCAGTCGTTGGCTATCTCAGGTGTGCATCGATCTTAGAGTTGTCAAGGGTTTGTGGTGATGCTTTCAGAAGCGTTTTCAGACTCTGTGCATTTCTATGCTTTCCGTAGCTTGCGACTATTATCTGGCAATTTTTAATTAATATTTGTCTAAGGTTGCCTAAGGTTGGGAATAATTATTAGCAACTTAGTGAAATATTAATTATAAAGTGGCATTCCCTTCTTGAAGTGGATTATTTTCTATGGCATTGAGCTCAGTTGGTGTTCAGGATTACAATGATGCTTTCAGATGTTTTTTCGGCTTCCCGGCTTGCTCTCCAAACTTCTTAGAGAAGCCATCTATTTTTAGAAAGTCATCTGGAGGGCCCCATTCTTCATCCCAAACATCATGGAGGGCGATGGTATGATTTATTTTGTAGTTCGCTTAAGTTTGGGATTTTCCGTAAATTGGGTGAGTTATTAAGCCATTTAATTAATATATTTGCTTAAGTTATCTAAAGTTGGGATTATTAAAAGTTAACTTAAGTATAATAGCTCATTGGAAAGGGGTTGAGATGTATTGTTTGCCTAGGCACATAAAGTGAGCGTTCAATCTTGGAAAAAGTTTATATTTTTCAAAAAGAAATTATGATCGAGACTCCTTATCAATTGAGCAAGTATTAGCTGAAATGGTGCTGGTTCAGTGTGAAGACAAATTAAGACCCTATTTGTCAAAAGGGGAAGAGGATGATTGCATGCAAATGGACCAAGTTGATAGGGGTGAGTTGACATCAGAAATTTTTGATGTGTTTGATGGGGAGGTCAAAGCTTCTACCTTGGAGCAAGTTAGTGGAGTTTGCGAGACTCTTGTTGGCCTCGAAGACACAAAAGAGTGATGAAATTTCAGATGTTGTAGCTGAAAATCCAATGGCAATCGAAGAGGAAGAATGTTGGAATTCTCTTGTAGAAGTCAGTGAAGTGCTTAAAACTAAAAGAATGGACTTTGCAAGTCCTATATTTGATGAGTAGTTTGATGATCATGAAGATGTCTTTTCACTAGAAAAAGAAATAAAAATGATTAGTAGGATGCTAGAAGGCGATTTCTCATGCAAGCCTAAGATGTTTCCAGCAGAATGCCTTGTTGAAGACATGAAGATGTCATGTCCCCAATTCCGGAGTGATGTTACATGGAGATATTTGGTTAGCCTATCATCTATTCCCGTAGGCTAATGGATTGGTAAGGGAATAATTGGCTAGTTGAGTTGGCTTCTACACATGGAGATTTGCAAAGTTAGCTTAACTAGTATATTTGAGCTATATGGAAAATGCAATATTAAGATTGTATTTTCATTCATTTGAATTTGAATTTAAATTAGATAAATAAGGAGGGAAAATGAAATCTTCAATTACATTTTCTCTCATCTATTTTGTATGTAGATGTTGTAATTATGGATAGCTCCAAGTAGGACCTATTTATGAAAGATCATTGACAAGTCAAAATGGGCCCAATTCAAATTTAAATATCAAGGTTTATGGATCGATGTATGAAGAATATTCAATTTTATTTCATGTGAGCCTTGTTTATGGTGCCAACGGCTATGTTGGAGGAGGTTCAATTTGCATTAAGGAATCCAAATTCCATTCGCCATCATTGTGAAGAGTGCCCACGGCCTTGAGGAAGGCGCTCAAATTGCAAATAACATTTAAAATGTTTGATTAGCATTTTAAATGCATTATACCTTTGTAAGGAGTGGCGGCGATCATGTATGGAGCGGCTATATGAGGTAAAAGCATTTAAATTACATTGATATATTAAATGCTAGCATCCTTGTATGAAGTGGCGGCGGCTAAGGAAAGGTCCATTTTAAATACAAATTCTCTCATCCAATGCATTAGTATAAGCAAGAAAGAGGATCGATGGGAGGTTAGAAGGAAATTAAATGCAAAACAAAGACAAAATTAAATGTTTATTGCTGGCCGTCTAAGAATGGAGATGATTATTAATGCAAACTTCTTTATTAAATGCCATTCGCCCAAGCATGGAAAGGATCGATGGTTGTTTGAAGGTTTTTAAATGCAATGCAAATACAAAATTAAATGCCTTGAGCTGATCGCCCAAGCAAAGAGGAAGATTTTAAATGATTTTCAAGACAAAATTCAATGCATGAGCTCAAACGTCTAACCCAAGAGAATCGATCCATAGAGGAGGAGCAAAATTCATTTAAAATAATTGAAGATTGTTTTAAATGAAAGAATTTGTGATGAAGATCATTCAATATTGTTCCAATTCCTTGATTTTCATTGATGGATTTCAAAATTGCCAAGAAGATGGACATCCAAGCTTGAGGAGTTTAAATAGATGATTTGAGTTTCATTTTGTAACTTTTGATCTTATGGTAAGCTTTTGCATTTTATCTATTTTAGTTGGAAATTGCATTTTCTAGTTATTTTCTTCAAGGAGATGATCCCTTGAATGTTGTGGTGATGATCCCATAACAATTTGTGAGATGTTGTCATATAGATTTCATCATTGGATTACATTTGCAGGTTATTTGAAGAGTGTTGAAGTGTTATTGATATCTATTTGAAGCTCTTGGTGTAGAGGATTGACTACCAAGGTAGTTTAGTGAACTTGGAGTACATTTTGGATGGTATTTTCATATTTTGCAGGGTCTGATTTTTATAACAGCGACTTTGCATTGGAATTTCAGGGTTTTTTTAGGTGGATTTGATCAAGGGTTTGAAAGTTGAAGAGTTGTGCTTGATAGAAGACATTCCTATGCATCCATAGAATGCATTTGGAGGAGATATTGCATTTGTAAACCCTTGGCTAGGCAAAAAGTACACTTTCAGCAGTCATATCAGCATACAGAAAGTTTATATCAAAATTTTATTGAAGCTCTTTCAAGGGTGTTTTGTGTTCATTTGATAGCTATTATCATTCTTGAGGGTTTGAGCAACATTTGTATGCAAAGTTTGATGTATTTGGGCTTCAAATTGATTTGTAATTAAGTCTGATATAAAATCAGACATGGACTGAAATAAATTCCAGCTACTTGACATTTCATGTTTCATTTATTTGTTGGTTTCTTGTATGCAAAGTTGATGTGAGTTTGATATGCTACAATTTCTTGTTCATTTGGTGAAGTTATTTAATTGAAGTGTGCAAGAAATCTTATCTAAATTTGCCAAAAAAATCAGTCATTTCTAGAAGGGTATTTTACAGAAGAACAGAGTTGCTACAGCAGAAAAAGAGTTTGAAGCTGCTGAAACTTAGGGAATAGCCCTTAATATTGAGCATCTTCATCATCCTAGTGAAGGTAACGCTGATTGTAAATGGGAATTTCCCATGCAAATTGAAGAACAGTTTGATTTCTCAGAGGGTTCAATTGATGAGCTTGATGAAGGGGAGCTTGTTGAAAGCTTTAAATCAGCCCAAAGTGTTGGCTCAACGTTGGAGTTTGGTGATGCCACCTCTTTTGATCAAAGTGACCACGGAGAGGACAATTTAAAAGCAGCTGATTTCAAGAGTCATGCCTCTAAGGACAAAACAGAAACATTGTTGTGTGCAACTGATTTGGATTTAGAAGCTAGTGAATTACCTGATTTTAAGAATCAGTTGTTAGTCACCGAAGACAATATTGTGCAAGCTTTAACGCACTTGGACAACACACATAAGTTCATAGAAGATTACATTTGGAAGGCACAAGTTGAGAGGAGATAGAAGGGCATGGAAGGAGGATCTTCACTTACTGATTGACATGTAATCAGATGGGCTTTGGAAACATTGAAATCAGATTACTTGAATCTGCTTTCTGATAGAGATCATGTCATTAAGTTTGCTAAACAGACCTGTGATGCATTGAAACGGAGAGAGGTAGAAGTTGATAAGCTTACATTTGAGCTTAAGTCAACTAGGGATTCTTTAGAGTGTACCATTTCCTTGCAAGTGCTACCATTGGAGGGTTTGATTGAGCATCATTCATCATCATTCGGTATGTACAAACCTAGGGTTTAGAGCAGATTTGAACAGAAGCATTCCGGGCCATGTTTTATCATGTTTAGCCCATGCTTTTGATGTAATTTTCAGTCTATATACTCAGATTTGTAACAGCAGAAGTTATCTTAACAAAATCAGATTTTATATTGCATTTGGATGGCCATATTTTGTGTATCCCATAGTGGATTCATGTTTGATATGACCAGCAATTTGTAGCATCATTTGGCATGTTTATTTGTCATTATTTTGGCACTTGTATATCGCTGTTATATTTTGTTTGAAATCAGAAAATAAAATCAGAATTCTGAGTTAGGGTTTGAGCAGAAATAAAAATCAGAATTTTAGGGCAGATCCCATTGGGGATATTACAGCCAAGTCCGAGTTGAGTGTGAGTCTTGTAACACTGGTTTAAATACACTAGGATAGCACTCCAAAATGATATGAAGTGTATGTGTTGATACCAAAAATTCGGAGCCTAGGGGAATGACCTAGTGGACAACCATATTAAACAGATTTAATAGGGTTATATGCTAAAATGGTTTTTTATGACAGATGTTGAAGTTGTGCAAAGTGCAAATGAACAAGGAAATCAAAGAAAACATTCGACATGTAACAACAAAGTTGTATTATGTTAGTTTTGTGCAATATTTGTGAGAATAGATGTATGATGGCTATCCCTTGTGTTGGCGTTTCAATTCGCACCTCTGGAATGTGAGTTGGAAACGGACAGCTATGCATAGATAAACTACTCTCCTATTATGAGGGGGAGTTCCCTTTTTGCTGATGTTCGCTTGAAAGATAAATAAAACAAATTTGCCTATCTTCTTTTTGATTTTCAGCTGCGAGCACAAGGTTATAAAACTCTATTTCGTTGCAGAAGAGGTTTTTTTTTTTTAATAAACTTCTAACTACAGCTAGGCCTAAACTAAATGACGCTTTTGATTGTCTGAGTAAACACAGAGCACAAAAATCAAAAGTTGACGAGAAATGATTTGTTTTAACATAAAAACTTAAATAAATTTCTCCCAGATTCACATCATAAGACCCATGGTACTTTAAAGATGAAAACTGAAATGAAATTTACATAAGCCACACATTTGACGATAAAACTTGATGATTTGAGATAGAAAATCAAAGCAAAAGCAGGCATGAGACTTCTATTCCAATATCATAAAGTTGATACAACTCCAAGACAACAATGTTGTAGCAAAAGGCAAGCATACAATATACTATCAAACACTGGAAAACAGACAACACGAAATGAACAAGCACTTGAAATAACAATTTCTGCAAGCTAGAATAAGCATAGCAAATCTTGCTATCACAATTACCATTACTTACAATGGGCAAGGCTGCCCTAATTTATACTAAATCAAAGGAATAGGGAACCCTAAAATCTCCTTGATTTACCCTAACTAACTTGCCAACTCGCAAGCTTTATTTCTATTCTAAGACAAAGATTACAACTAACAAATGCTTTAAAACAATTTGCTTTAAAGCAAAGAAAACTCCAACTATTACAAAGTAATTTCTTTCTAAATAAATAATGGATGAGCTTTGGATGAAAGCAAATGCTTTAAAACAAAAAGCATTTGAGTTAAAGCTGCTTTCTTTTGAATCACATCCTCATCTCCATTCTTGCTTTATTGGTGATGTCATCCATTGATATTTTGGGAAATAATATCTTCTAAAAAGCGAGTGACTGCCTCTTTGCCAGGAACACTGATACTCTCTAGAATGATATTCTGATTCTCTAACATTTCTTCACCATTTGCAACCATCTGAAGGAATTCATAAACTTCGCCCACAGCTTTATCAAACTTTACTGTCATCACGGCAAAACGATCCATCTTGCCGGCACTGATATCACCATTAAAATTGTTGCGGACAAGAGTCTGGAACTCTGTCTGTACTTCCCTGAGATCATACAGGGTACCATCTTCTTTCTTATACGAACACGGGATCTGGGAAACAAAAGATCTCACGAACTTGAGAACATTTACCACTTTTTCCTTCCATTCTGCTAACTCTGAGATTATATTGTCATAAGTTATTACTGTGAAAAGATACTGTACTTTCCAAGTAGAAACAATCTTCTTATTTTCAGTTGAATCAACAGAATTATGTACTATCTTCAAATCAGAGATAATGATCTCAAACACCGGTTTGTTTTCAGCCAAAGTTTGTTGTAGCCCCTAGATGCCTTGACGCAGATCATGAGCGTTATACTTTAATTGATAGATCTGTGAAAGTACAACTCTACCTTTAGTCACAAATTCTTCCACCCAATCCTTCATGTGTCTCCCATAGATGACCAACTAACTGAACTGCTTTTGATCGGCCGGTGATTCCAAATTCGGAGGAAGCAGTAAATCAGCCTATGATGTGCCATGAAAAAGATTGGAAATGTACTGTCGCAACTGCCTAACCTCAGCCTTGAGGGCTACTTTATCTTCTCCATCCTTCAACACCCTCTCCTTCAAATTATCTGCTGCAACCTCGAAGAGATTTACATCTGTATGCCAGGTACTCCTACCAAGGTTAGCCTTGACAACCTTGAAGTCATCAATCTCAATATCATCAACATTTCAATCTTCTGGAGGTGTTGCGGTTTCAATGATCATTTCACCATCCGCATTCTTTTCAATATAAACTTGCTTCTTAAGTTTCTTGTCTGTTGTGTCCCGATAGACGCTTTTAAGCTCTGTCAAGTTCAACTGATATGAAGGCTTTCTCCTCTTCCTTCCCAGAATGTTTTCAAGCCAAGATGAGCCATCCTCCTTTGGAAGCTCGGTTATAACTTCATCTGCTCCTGATGAACCAATATGTGTCTCGGAGTTATGAACCGGCGAATCTGGCTCTGAATCTATGTGAATGGGAGAAGAACTCGGCGATGAAGGTGGAGAAACATGCGCTGAAGGCAATGTTTCTACATGCGGTGCTGGTTCAGTGGGAACTTATGATGCAACTGTTGGTTGTTCTTGCTGATTATGAACTGGAGACTCAACTTTTTTCTTCAACTTGGCCATCTTCGTTCCCTCTGGAAGGACGCTCATAGCTTTAACCCTTGGTTTTGGTTTGGAAGTGGAAGGTACTAATGGTTGAACTATTGGCGGCTCTGCAACCGGAATGGGTTCTTTCCGCTTATTCTTCAAGAGTATCAAACTGTTTTTGACAACTAGGCTCGTTCTTTCCTCATACGAGGTGTTCTCTTTGGCTGACAAATTAACTAGTGGCAATGGTTATTGCTCAACCTAATCTCTGAAATATGTGGGAAGTAAAACTTTACCATCATCTAACAAGCCCTCTACATCTTCTAACAAAATATCAGCCAGTTGCCGAAGAGTAAACTTGCTGTAACTACGTTTTCGCACTTCAAACTCATCTGCACAATTAGCCCAGAAATCTTCAACTGCAGGTGCATGTACACAATTTTGACCAAGGTGTGATGCAAAAACACCACAAGGATCATATGAAGTTCTCTTGTCGAAAAACTTAAGACCATACTTGGACGATTCACTACCAATTACTTTGTCATCTGCTCCAGATCTACATCTGTAAATACCCATCCCAATTGGAAAATTGAAAGCCGCCTTGCGCCTGCTACGTAGAAATGAATGAACTTCGTAGGCTTGCCTCAGAAATTCCATGAACGCTACCTCATCTGTAGGATATCTCGGCAACATGGCTCGCTCTCCTGAGAAGCCATATATACTCTGATGTCGGAGAAAGTGGGAAACTGGATAAACCAATCAACCTATTCTGCCATCGCCATTCTGACATCAGCTGAAAATCGTACATGCAACTCATTATCCAGATCTCGCACTACATGCATAAGGAATGCATCATTTACCCGCCTATAATGTCGCTCAGCCTGAGAAAATTCTAACTACGGGAAATGGTGATATACATGTTGAATACCCAGAGTTCCAACAATATTCAAACCTCTAAATTGACCCTAAAAAGCTATTAGATATACAAGGTATGACATCATGTGGAATTCATGAGCCCTTTGAAAATCAATTATTTGCTGGTGGAAACTATCACTGATGAGTGCCGACCAATCATAGAATTCAGTTCCGTCAACAATCTGGGACATGATGTAAAACATCCAAGGTTGAAATTTGTTAGCATCTGCTTGACCCGTGATTCGGCTTAGCAGAGTAATCATTATTGCATGTTCTTCCTTGAACTCTCCACGTCCAACGTTCTTTGGCATCACGTTCTGCTTTTCTTTCAATCACCTCTGAGCAATCTTTTTCTGATACTTTTCTTTATCATTGTGCCACACCCTCTTGCATTCTTCAATTGAAACAACTAAGTTCTCCCTCCAGATTGGTGTTGAAAAACACTTCTCAATGTCGTTTGGTCTGAGACTGCAGAGCACCCGTCCATCTGCTGATTGAATTTCTCCTGTGACTGAATTGTAATGCTTCATACAAGCAATTACTAATTCGATACTTTGCACTGTGATGGGGAACGAAGCTGCTGCAAGCAACCCGGAGAGATTCAAATTCCTGATAGCATTGTTTCCTGCATTTTCCAAAGGATGTAAATTGAACATTGGAAGTACCTTATGCAAGTCTGTCTCGAAAGTTCTCAGGTAATCGTGAACCAATGTCGTTTTAGGCTTGATCTCAGTTGGAGAGTACTGCATACTGTAAGAGTTGAAAAATGATTGTGAAAACGCCTATGTTGAAAAAATCTTGGACAAAAGGCTGAAAATTAATTACTGATTTTTTCTAAAAAGCAGATTCCGAGCAAAAAAGCCGGCACATGGGTTTTGTAGGCGATCCCGTTTGAAGCAACCCAGATTGTCAGATTTTGAAAAAGCGGAGGGTTTCCCGAAAAAGCAGCAAAAAAGCAGATTCACGAAAAAATAAAATTTCCCAATCTTCAAGAGGATGAAATTTTGGATGGACCCATCTCGATGAAAATTAAAAAAACTTTGGTCCTATTTCTGAAAAACGATCCCCTAGAAAAAAAGGACCTTGAAAAAGTGTGCCTTCTTGCTTCCTCATCCTGAAACTATGAAGAATGCTGAAAAAGCTCCTCATTTGAGCCTTCGAATCTTCGTTGAAAGAAAATAAAAATCTTCTTCCTCTGGATGCAACCTGCAAAAATAATGAAATAAAAGAGGCCACAAGCTTGTCTTTATAGAACTTTAGGGCAAAAAAGCAGCTTTCTTTGTGAAAGAATAAAGCTTCAATCTTATCCATGAAGAAAACATCTTTTAAAGCACAAATCCAAGTAGATGTCTTCGAATAGGAAGAATCCCTATTTTATAGCTGCCTATGGCTTCATGTGTGAGATGATAAAAAATATCTTCTTTTGATGATGTCATCAAACACGCGAGGTTGCAAAAGTGTTAGCCAATTTTTTCTTCATTTCGAAACTTTTTGCACTCCTTTTGACTCCAGCATGGCCTGTCTTTGACTTCACCAAGACAGCAAACTGTCACCGTTTGACTGAAAAAGCTGACTGATCATGGCACTCTCAAGTTTTATCAACCGTGATTTCATCCCCAGCCTCAAACTGATGATCTGACAAAATCTGACTTCTGAAACCTGTCGCCGGATGAAGATTTGGAAAGCAGCTGCGAGAAAACACTGTCGGTCATGAAAAATTTCTAAGGCATGAAAACTTGGGCGGCCATAGCCTCCAAGGGCGCCTAGTTTTTTGTGCCTTAGCCATTTTTTTGAAAATTTCAACTTTTTCAATTTCTCGATTCCCGCGCGCATTCCAATGACTTTGGACCCCTGTTTGGCTGTCGATTTCCGCCTGCCGGAGCAAAACTGAGTCTAATGATCTCGTATATAGGCAAGCCTGATGAAAATTGAACTGATTGTACCTTCTGTTTGCCTCGAAAATCATGCCAAACTGGTTTCTTGTGAATCTGACTAGGCTAACGGAGGAGGATTTGTCGTTTTTCAGAAAAACATGGAAAATATTCTAACTCTGGTGGGTTTGGGCGCCCCTAGCCTCCAGGGGCTCCTAGAATTCTGTGCCTTAGAATATTTTTGATTTTTTTAGTTTTTCTTTCCATACCTCGGTTTCTGTGCCAACAACTACTGTTTGATCTTGGTTTCTGGTCGTCTGATCGACTGCTGAAGCAGGGTGGGAGGTGATCTGAGTTGTCTGAACATACCTGAGATGAATTTCCAACTTTTACCGGCATTTCGACTGAGTTTGACCACCCAGAAACGGGCTGACAAAGGCTTTTTTAACGTTTCTCGAAAAACGCAAAAAAAAATTTCTAAGGCATGAAAAGGTGGGCACCCCCAGCCTACAAGGGCACTTGGATTCTAATGCCTTAGCCAAATTCATGATTTTCAACCTCTGTTTGCAATTTGCCCCGTTTCGCGTGCCGACAGCTACTTCCTGTTGTCGATTTCGACATTTCCTCAGTCAACTGCCACTAGATGAGGGATGGACTAGATAGCCTGGGTATATCTGACGTAGATTCCTGCTTTTCAGGGCATGTTGGCCAAAATGACTGCTTTTATCTACCTCAGAATTGACTGGTGGAGACATTTCTAGCATTTTCTCAAAAAACGCGAAAAAAATCTAACACTGCCAAAGTTGGGTGCCCCCAGCCTCCAGGGGCGCCTGGAAATCCATGCTTTAGAACAATTTCATGATTTTCAACTTTTCTCTTCATTCCGAATCGATCCTACTCCATCTCCCATTCTTCGTCAAATCGACAACTATTCGTCAGTTCTGCGTTAGCTGAACAACCCGAAAGACTTGAAACTGATCTCTGGCAGATGAACTTCCTCCATTGATGGCTCTGGAGCTCGTGCTTCGCCTTCTGAAAAAGTAGAATTGACTCAGTAGAGAAAACTTGATCTTTCGCAAATTCCGTCTGGACCACCTTGATCGTGAAGCGAAATCAGCCAGTCAAAATCAAGCACAACACCTGAATCGGAAATTCTATTTTTAGAAAATTTTGCTAGCATCCGTATCTCAAGAAACCCAGAAAACCTAATTTGACGTCTATTTTTAGAAATTTTGACTTTTTGACTTTTTTGACAAAAAATTTTCTAGACTTTCTCAAAATGCCTTAATGAAGCAAAAATTTTGATTTGGCACAACACCTTGTTACTCCTCTCTAGCCTACAAAGAATGGCTATGTACATTAATATACAATGGGGGAGGGAGATGAAACATCGATTGAACCGAACTGATCTAATCCTGCTTCAAGCGTCACAACAATTAACAACCATTGAAGATGAGTTAGGTCTTGAGGTTTGACACATGGGTGCTGAATAGAATGTCGAACATGCTGATGAAACTGCAAAGATTGTTGAGCAACACCAAAGATTTGCAATGTGTTTTAGTGACTCAAATTATCTTGGATCACCTACACTAGTAAACAAACATTGTCATTTTAAAAATAAAATAAATTTTACATTAAACGACATAAAAATTGAATTGAATGGTTTGCATTTTGTTGTACCTGCCCAAAACTTTTTCCTCATCGCCAAGTTGTCTTGTATCGTTCGAGTTTTTGTACCGTTTTGTCTTGGTTGATAGGGCATTATATCGAGTTCGTGTTTGTCATAGCATAAAGCGGTCATCAAAGTTCGTTGTCAGCCTTGTCAAAATTATGTTATGTCGTTTCGTAATTTTAGTTATTAATTATTTATTTTTAATTAATAAATCATTTATAATGATTATTAATTATTAATGATTTTTAAAAGTTAAAATTATTGTTATTTGTTTCTTCCGTAAAAATTTAATATTAATTAATTTATGATTAATAATTTATATTCAAATGTAAAAAAATGTTGTCTTTGTTAAAGTGTTAATAATTTGTTTGTCAATTTTAATTATAATAATTCATTTAATAAATTGAATGATTATTTTTAATAATTATTTAATATTTAAAGACTATTGAAATTAAAGTTTGTCTGTAAATTGTAAATGTTTATCTTTGTGTAAAAATTAATTACGATATAGTAATTTATAATTAATATTTTATATATTAATTATTTATTAAATATTGAAGTTAAATGTTATTGTTGTGCCTTATCAAAAATTGTTTTGTCATAAAAATTTAAAAATCCATAAAAATTAAAAAACTATTATTATTAATAATTCTCTATTATTAATGATATTGTTAAAATAATAATCAAAATCCTAAAAATAAGAAATTTTGTTATCGTTTTTATAATAGTTATTATTAAAGTGATAATAATTAAAAAATCAAAAAATTGACATGCATAAAATCGTTAAAAAATCAAAGCCAAAATAAAAAGAAGTATGCAAAAATTTAAACGTCGTTTCTTAAGGCAGAAAGCAATAAATAAAAATTAAAACAAAGGCTTAAACAAAAACTTAAACGATTTAAATATAAAGCTTAAGCCCTTATAAAAGAGGCGCTCGAGGAAATTTTCAAATGCCTCTATGAGAAGGAGAATGAATGAATGAAAGATTTTAATAACGTCCACGAGGCCACAGTAGCCTAAGGGACCCAGAACCGCACAACGCGAGCCAAAGAACCCGGCAGCTACACACTAAACAGTTTGAAGCCTCTTTTCGAGGTCGGATCTCCTACAATGGATTTTGATCAGTAGGTTTGCGGTTTTATCTAATCTCGCCTCTTCGAACAAGGTGCTTAAACTGTTGATATTCAAGATTCCATCATAGCTGTCCCGAATGTTGTTGTAGGCCGAGCATTCCATGATAAAATGCCACTCTGTCTCCACCACACCTTTGTTGCAGAAGAGACATATTCTATTTTCCCACTCCTCTTTGGGAGTCAGCCATCTGCCCGTTTCACATCTAAGACAGTGTGAGCTAGTCCTTATTTGCGCAATCAACATTTTTGCTTTCCATTTAATATCTGCCCCTATGTAGGCCTTTTCGACATGGTCCCACGTGGGGTTGAACTCCTTGATATAGTAAGTTTTTTTTCATCCCTTTTGATTGGTCCACATGGTGTGTCTGAATTTTTCTCTAACATACTTTTTTATTTCCTCGTTGGCATGCGGGCACTCCTGCATATTAATGCCCCATTTCTTTAACCACTTGTCATTTTGTTTCCTCCATGTCTTCTTTCTTCTATTTAGCCTTTCCTCCATGATTAATTTAGGCCAACGGTTGCTTTCCATGTTTTGAATCTTCTTTAGGTAACTTACCAGGCGGACCACTGTCGACGCCTCTAAAGGGAACAGACCTGTTTCAGCCAATAAAATCTCATATGGGACAGCAGTCTTAATTTTAAGATTGCTAATGATGAGATGCTTTTGGATCCTTTCAATTTGCATCCATTTCTGATCAGATAAGTTGCTGCCCCAAATTTCGCAGCCATAAAGGATCACAGGAGTAACAAGCAAACCAAAAAGTGTTCTCTTGGTTTTCCAATCCCATAATTCCGCATTTCTACACCTATTCTGAAGGGAATAAAATGCTTTCCAGCCCCCCTGAATTCTTTTTGCTCTGCATGTTTCACAACTAAGCTTGTTGTGGAAATCCAACCCAAGGTATTTATACTCATCAACAATTTCCAGCTGGCTAACATCCAAAAGAAAGCTAAAGTTCTTTTTTCTCCGCATCGAGAAAATCATCACTTTGGTTTTGCTAGTGTTCACTTGCATCCCTGCCTCTTGACAAAAGGTCTCCAACTCCCTCAGGTGTTCTCTTAGGCTATGAGCAGTTTTGGCAATTAGTATGAGGTCATCCACATACAGCAGTAGCTTTATAACATAATTAGCCAACTGAACTCCCTCACCACTAGTTTGGTTTATCCAGTCCTCTAGTTTATCAATGTAAAGCCCAAACAAGGTAGGGGAGAGCGGGCAGCCTTGTTTGACACCAATGTCGCTGCCAAAACACTCTGACAACCCATCTTTGGTTCTGATTTTCGCTTTGACCTACTCATACAACCTGTGAATCGCGGCTCTAAACTCATCCGGAACTCCAAGTTCCTCCATTCTTCTCCACAGTTTGCTACGGGGGACCATGTCAAAGGCTTTTTTGAAGTCAACAAAGCAGCAAAAGGCCTCGTCCCCTTTTGTGTTCCATATTTTTTCGATCAAAAAACGAAGGGTAACTCCATGATCAACGGTAGAGTGCTTGGGTCTAAAACCGGCTTGTCCTTTGGCTCTTTTTTCTTCTTTTTCAGCCCACCTACTAATTCTGCTCTCCATCATGCTGCCAAATAGCTTACCCAAGAGGGGGTTGATCATAATTGTGCGGTAGTTCGATGGGTTGTTGATATCACCGCTTTTGTAGAGAGGAATCACAATACTCGTCGTCCAATCTTCTGGGAATCCCTCTTGGATGACATTGTTGAAGATGTGCATGATACGTGGTGCAAGAACCTCTGTACCCCATTTTAAATGCTCAGCTTGTAGTCCATCAATATCATGTGCTTTCCCACTTGCTAACTTTTTTATGCCTTGATTGATATCTTCAACGGTGAAAAGTTCGGATTTTGCCTTGATAACTGGGGGCCTATGTTTATCCTGGTCACGCTCATACAATAACTTTGTGTAATCCAGCCACTGAGACTCTGTGATATTGTTTTCAATTTGCTTTCTCTTTTGTTGTAGCTCCTTCCAAAATTTTTGGGGTTTATGCTTTCCAAGAGCAATCAGCTCTATTCTCCTTTCTTTCACATATTTCTCTTTTTTTCCTCGTACCAAATTTTCATAGTCTTTCTTCTTTTCTTTATCCATCCTTTGTCCCCACAGATTTCTTTTTGCCATTTTGCATTCACTATCGAACCATGGATTTGCCGAGAAAGTATTTTTAATTCTTTTCTTGGGTTTAGCTCTCTTACACCCCTCTAAAGCCTTTTGTATTAGGGGAATCAGCATGTTTTTGTAATTGTATCTGTTTTCTATGTCAACTAGTTTATCTTCGTGCTCCCTGAAAAGTTGTTCAAGGGCAGCACTAAAGATTATCTGATTTTCTTGAGTCAAGAGGATTTTCCCTTGCGGTGTTGACGTCTTTTGTTGTGAGTGATCTTGGCCACCTTGCTGTTTGATTATATGGGTGTCTAACCTTACATAGATTGGATTATGATCTGATTTCAGCTCTACCAGACTGTCCCCCACTATTATCTCCACCAACCTTGGGATAATATCTTGAGTGCAAATGACATAGTCAACAACACTTTGACCGTTGTAGGTTTTACAAGTAATGTTGCCCGAATTTGGTCATGCCCTCATACCATTGCAAATGACCATGTTGTGCAGACTACATAGCCCTAACAACTCAGCCCCAAAGTGCGAAACACTCCCGTTACTGTCTTGTGATGCCCTAGCCCAAGGCTGATCAATCTCTTCCTCTAACCACAATGGGTTACCTTCCTTCGTGCTCTTGTTTCTCAAGCTGAGGGCTTGGATGTTTGCTGTCCTTGCATTGAAGTCCCCTATAATTATGACTTCCCCTCTAGTACTAAAGATAGAAATGTCTTTTTTTAGTGATGCATAGGGGTCTTCCCGATCCAGATTCCTTTTTTTGTATGATTTTGAGGTTTTTGGGGCGAAGTAGCATGCTGCCAGCCATATTGTAAGTTGATTTTCTGATATTTTCAACTATATATACTGTTTATTTGGATCTTCTTTCTCTATTTTTATACAATTACTCCATGTATCTTTGATTAGAACCATCACCCCTCCATGCCCTTTGCCGTTATCTGCCCTTTCATTCCAAACTGAAACTTTCTGGTACCCTTCGAATTCCGGAATTCTACTTCCCTCGTGTTCATGAGTTTCCACAAGGATGATTATGTCTTTACCTTCTACTATGGGCCCCAACCCAGGTCCTCTTCTCCATGGATATCCTCTACAATTCCAACTCACTAATGTCAAATGGTCCTGGGGGCCCCCCAATTCCTATTTCTTGTGTGCCATTCTATCGCTAACTTGGGCCTTTCCGTTTTGCAGCCAAGCCCATTTTCCTGCCTCCCTAGCTGCCTTTACTTTCTCCCATTCCTTCCGTCTTTCCTCTTGTTGTGCTATGGTGAGATCTTCGTCGAGATAAATTTGCTTGCCTCTAAGGGATTTTTTGTTCTTTAGTAGCACAATCTTGTCCTCTATATTCCTGAAAGTGACTCTTACATGCCTGCACTTGCCCCCTCCTGTCCATCTTCCGATCCTGTTTGCTTGAAGGATAGGTCCTGTCCATTGCATCTGGTCTCTGAAAAAGTCTCTTGCTAGCTCCTTTGTAATTTCCTTCTCACCGTAATCTTTTAGACCTTTGATGACGATATTCCCTACCCTATCGGTCCTGTCCTTTTCCTCCCTTATCTATCTTATCACATGTTTTTCAATGAGTTCTCTTTGCGTATCTAATGGTCCTTTCACTACTGGAGCCCATGATTTGGCTTCTTCTATTTGTTCTCGCAGCTGATTTTCTCTTTCCTCCATGTCTGCCATGGCAGATTGGAGTTCTATTAACTGAGAATCGCTGCTGTCTACTAACCCTTTTGGTTTAATCTCTTCTGTTGTTTTCATTTGATCTAAAACCAGTTTCATCGAGATCACTTCTTGCTCGCCTTTAATCAAGTTAGCTTGCAGTTCGTTTACTTGCTCTTTAAGAAGTTTGTTCTCTCTTGCTAATTTCTCATAGGATTCTGAGATCTCCTTCACCTTGCTGTCCTCCATTTTACCTTTTTCTTCTAGGGATTGAATCCTCTTCTTTATGTTCATTAGTTCATTGACATAAAGTTCTGAGGACCATAGCAAAGGTGTTGTGGTAGGGCTATATACTGCTGCATCCTCGTGACTGCTTTCATCATCTTCTTCCTTATTTGGAGGATGAGTTTCATTCCCAGTCTGCTTTGTATCTGGCGTTACGTTAAATGAGGAACTCGCTATTTCCTTATCTTTATCTTGCTTTGGCTTCTCTTGTTCCATTTGATCTGGTTGATTTTCTGCTGTGTCTAACAGGGCCCTAGGCGCTATTTTCGGCAATATCAATGTGAAAACTTTCTTTTTTGATTGTTTCAATCTTCTAGTTTGCCTACGACATAATATCCCTTTGTATTGTTTTTCATTCACGTAGATACATCTTTCCACTGTGTTTGGCAGATTTCTCTGAGGGGGCCCCAGCATACAGGCCCCCCATGTTCCATTTGCTGCCCCACCATGTGTAATAAGACTGGTAAATGTTGGGACAAATGAGGAGCTTGCCGAGAAGTGTGCAGAAAAGTTACAAGGAATAACAATACCCCCCTGAGGTAGGTACCCTAGCATGGACCTCTGGTCCTCCCTGCTTCCCTGAAGTTCTTCTAAAATCACAGATTTCCCTGTTGAGATCCCAACCGTTCCACTTAATGCATCCTGAGCTATTACCCCTGAGGTTTTGATATCTACGTCGACCTCTATTGTGCCCCCTGGTGCTGTCCAATCCCCATCATTTTCAAGAAACGCTGACATATGGATCTTCCCCTGCTAAGCAATGAGACCCTACCCAGGGTCCCAGCTGCTATCAACGTGCCCTTTAGAACACCCCCCTCCCCTTTTATGGACAGAGAGGTCCGCCTTGAAATATGTTTAAACTAGTTTTCTTGCTAAGAGTTTGAACCACCTTGGAAGAGGTTTAAAAGAGTTTTTTTTTGTTTTTTTGCCAATTGCTTGATTGAGAGTGCCGGATGATGTTGACCTTGCAAAAATTGCAGAGAAAGTAATCAAAAACAAATTTCGGATTAGACAGAGTGGGGACACACCTGCTTTCTGTCGCTGTCTGTTCCCTCGACTGCTTGCTTTTCCTGCAAAACCCTCTGACGTTCACTTGCTTTTACTGTTCAAACCTTCTGCCGTTCGTTTGTTTTACCTCCGTCGGCTCTTGCCCTTACCATCGGAGTTTGCCCTTGCCGTTTTACTCTCCGTCGGTGTTTGCCCTTGCCCTTTCCCGCAGACAGTCTGTAAACCGTGTTCGGCTCTTGCCTATCTCCCGCGTTCTGGTTTCTTGCCTATCTCCCGTGTTTCTCCCTGAAATTAGAGAGGGAGGAAGACGAGGTGGAGAATGGGATGGAAAAGCAGCGGTCGTGAAAATGGTAGAAGCTAAGATCAGAAGCGCTTCAAATGGCCGCATTCAACAAGCTCACGTGCCAGGAGGACGGGCCATAAAGGAGGCGGAATTGGCGCCATTTTTTAGGTCAAACTCACGCCACACAAAGGGATCACGCGCTTTGTGAAAGCAAAACGCTCCAGAGATAAAAATCGCGCTCAGGAGGATGTCATGCACCAACGGAAGAAGTATGCACCTTCATCAAGCTCCAACGCGCAAGCAAAGCATCTCACGTGCTCACCAGAGAATGGAGTGCCCACAGGAGAGAAGAAAGGCGCGCTCAGGTAAGATGAATCACGCCAAAGACCATTCTCACGTACCAAGGGAATCCAAACACACCTGTTTATGGGCAGAAATGTCTTTAAAACCAAGGATTCACGCTCAGTCAAAGGGTGGAGCATTAGACCAACATCATGCACGCCTATGGAGACCATTTGCGCCTGATTTGAAGCATTCACGCCTTGTCTAAAAATACATCCAGCGTAGAAAGCGCCCTGCTTATCAAAGAAACGCGCCAGTCCTCACAAAATATCTTCATCAAAGTTTAAAAGCACCAACATTGAAATGTCAAGCATTAATTCCATAACGGAGCTCTTAATGCAGAGAGGAGGCACCAAATGGAAGATAAAAGTGCCTATGTAAAAGCACGTCCTCTGCTAAATGATGAAGCGCTTCTTTCTACTACTCCACTCAGAATAGTTCACCTTTCTCACCATAAAGGAGCGCTTCATATCAGAGCTCTATGTTCATAGATTAGTCAACGTTGGTTTAAAATATATAAATCAAAGGTTTCACTTCCATATTCAAGACACCTTCATCCAAAGAAAGAAGCTATGCCTTGTCAAAGGGATCAACGTTTCTCATGACATCTTAAAGGGGATGGATGTGAAGTCATTTGACATCTTAAAGGTTGCTTGGCACAGAAAGGGGATGGATGTGAAGTCACCTCCATTTGGCAGCCTTCTTGCTGGTGCAAAGACAGCATGAGATTTACTTTGTGAAGAAAAGAACCATGAAGCATACTATTACATCTTGTGAGGATTTTGATTTCATATTGGGTGAGCGCATTAATTGCAAGGATATTACTAAAGTTGGATCCAACTTGCAATCCATGTACAGATTCACAAAGCGTATGGTGGGCTTGGTGGGCAAGCCATTTACATTGACACAGAAGGGAGCTTTATGGTTGAGCATGTTATTCAGATTGCAGAAGCATGCAGGCATGCCTTGCTCATATGAAAGATTAAAGGATCAAGTCAGCCCCAAGTTCTCTTCCATGCCAACAAGACATAACCTTAAAGTTTTCTGAGTACCCCACATCAAGTTGTGTAAGCGCTGTGAGAAGGAAACAAGGATGGAGTGTGAGGAAATGTGTAGTAGGCTGCGAAAGTGTGGGCATCAATGCACCTTAATGTGTCCTGAAAAGTGTGAATAACATGAGTGTAGTGATTGCCAGAAGATTGCCGAAATTGTAATGTCCCCTTCTAGCAAGCCAAAATTTTCACAACCTTGCACCAAATTTCAATTCACAAAAAGAGAACATTAGTATTCAATCGTTCTTGTCTCATTATATAAATCATAATTATATAAAATTAAACCTTATAATCATAACTTATATGCATTATGCCTTTCTCTATTTTATTTTACAACATCATAATTCCTTCCGGAAGAGATCATTACTTGGGCCAATCATGTTAATCCAATCATTCACCCAACAAGAGAGGGTTCCTTGGGCACAATCTTGCCATAGGTCCATTGTCCTTTCATTTGATCTAAAATGGCAATCTTCACCAACTAGAGTCAAAGGCCTATCCACTTGTCCCATATTGGCACTCTACACCAATTGGAAACAAGGGCCATTTCCACTTGCCCATATTGGCACTCTACACCAATTGGAACAAGGGCCTTTCTCCACTTGCCTCAAATTAGCACTTTACACTAATTGAGACAAGGGCCTATCTCCACTTAAATTAGCACTTTACACTAATTGAGACAAGGGCCTATCTCCACTTACCTCAGATTAGCACTCTACACTAATTGAGATAAGGGCCTATCTCGGTTGAGTACTCTTCCCCGATTAGGACAAGCAATCTACACTTGCCTTGTAGGGTTGGAGCCTTATCAACTCGAGCCTTATTTACCTTGGCCAATTGCCTAACCCTTGGTCTCACTTATGTGGTGTGATGGATTAACCATGATGTCCATTTCTCATTCTGGCCTTTCTTAATTATACATTGCATTTTCTATTCAAGTAAGCCTTTCACATCATTTCCAATTATTCTCATAATTCTACATCCAATATATATATTTTCACAATAATCATGCCTTATTTAAGACTTGCATACTATTACTCATATCCCTCATTCTGTGATATAAGCTATAATGAAATCATTTATAAACTTACTAGTATAGCATCACTCAATTCAATATAAGAGTTCAGATTTAGAATATCCTCTACGATTACTTGACATCTTTATTTTACATCGATTAGAATATGAGATATAAACATACCTTTATAGTTAGATGAGGCTGCTCTTATTCGATCTGAATGTATGCTGCACCTGTTATATGGTTATAGATTCTTCTTATAAATATGACGTTTCCCTGGATTGGGTCCGATCTGCAAAAGTGTAAGTTTGATAGGATAATGATTGTCCTTCTAGTACATGTGCACTCGACCTGTATAATATCTATTTGGTATGCCGCAGCAGTTGTTATAGTTTGGCAGACTTGTTATGCAATGATAGGCAGATATGATTGGCCTGATTGCTTCGCTTATTCGCTGATACTAGATGATGGCAGATATGTTACCCTTATATTTCTTTCTTGCTTACTGAATGCTCTTGGTCGACGGCTTCTTCTTTGATCAATTTCTGATTTCTTTATTTATCCATTGTTATGCCTCCTCTTCGATGCATTCCGCTCCATATATATGGTTCGCAATTTGTGATGGGTCGTATCTTCTTGTGGATGCATCTTTTCAAATGCACCCGATCGGTGTTATTGATAACACATAACTAATCATATTTTTTTGTCTTTTGTTCTCTTGTTTGTCTTGGTGCGATTACTCATTACTTAGTCGATTCTTGACAATTCTTAGTTAGTATCATCTTTCTTAATACCGCCAGAGGAACAAGAGGAATCGATACAATTTGTCTTATGGATGGTCTTCATAATCAATATAATAGGGTATATCACAGTCCCTGCATATTTGAAGTTTGATCTCTCCTCTTCTATAATTGTCTTAGTTCGATAATGATCTTGGGCGGATTCTTGGTGCCTTTCAAGGATGGAATGTGAATGCAATGAAATCGATCAAACCTTTCCAATCTTTAATTGGAAAACATCAAGTCATGACAGAAATTCAATGCAAAAATACAAAGACCAGAAGGAAAATATTCATAGTGATAAATTTTCAGAATGGATCATCTTCAAAAAAAAAGTCACCAAGATTTGCTACATCGGCGAAATCAAAGATTTCTATCAATTCTCGAGACAGCGCCAAATTTCAGTGGGCTTCGATATTGCCATTTTTGGCAATTGATATTTCCAAGGATCTATTTTGAGAACTGACGTTGCTCAATAGATATATTAGTTTTTAGATCCTTTCTATCATGCAATTTTGGAACTATTTGTAATAAACATGCAATAATCAATTAATTGATTTTTGCATGACTTTAGGATTATTTTATTATTTGTTTTAGTTACAAATAAGAATTGCATTTCATACAATCAGTTAGAGTTGAGTTAGGGTTTAGTTCATTCTCAATGCAATTGTTTTGCAAGTAGTATAAATAAGTGCTTTTCCACAAGCACAAGGGATTGGATTTTCGAGAGATTTTTAGGAGACGGATTTTAGAATTCAATTTCATTGTTAGTCAGCTTTTTTTCGAAGCTTTCTAGCAATTAGTTTTCCAGTTTTCAGTATTCAATGTTCAATATCCAATGTTGCATTCAATCAATGAATAAAAGCAATGACAATTCTCATGCCTCTACTTGCTTAAGTTGTTATTTGTCAAATACTCCCTTGATTGTGTTCTTGTTTATTCATTCAATGGATTTCAGTATGCCTATTTTGCTTCCAAGTATCCATTAAAATGTTTTATTTGTGCTGAAGGTTAGGTTGATTCAACAAATCTACAAACTTTTTGTCGCAGGTGGAATTGAAGGAATAAGTTGTATCTTTGCATCACCTTATGGTTGATCTAGTCTTGGCATTCATAATTGTGTGGTTAATTTGTTCAATCAATCCAAATTGTGTACTTGCTTTATTCAGCCTCTGTATTTAGCTGAATAGCGCAAGCGTGTAGCCTAAGTTCTGTTTGCAGTCAAAAAGCACAAAACCTTTGCTTCGTTGTCGAATGAGTGTTTTAGCCTTTCGCACATTGCAAACCCAAAAAGATTGTAAAGTTTTAGTTAAGTTGTATTTTACAAGGAGCTTCCCCTTCAAATTCGAAGAGTGGTTCTATTGCACATCTGTCCGTTTTTCTTTCCCACCAAAAGGTGCGAAATTAAACACTAACACATTTTGAATATTAAATGAGTAATGTTGCAAATTAAAGCAAAACAAAAACTCATAACATAAAATTCATAGTCCCTAGTAAAAAATGTATTTTACATTTACTATTAAAAAATGACAATTTCATTTTAAAAATAAAATAATATCAGCATTAAATGACTTGAAAACTTAATTCAATGGTTTGCAAACATTCTCAACTATATAAATGTAACATTTAGGAATAAATTAACACTCTAAATACTTGGAAAACTATTTTAAAAAAGAAAAAATTGACTTGGAACCCAAAATATTGCAGAATTTCACTCCTTGAATAGCCTTTAAACTAATTCAATCGCTCAAATAAGGTTGCAAATGTAATGTGAGAAATATGCAAGGGTTGTTTGAATCAGTGATACAAGACTCAGACTCGCCCAAGACTCAGCAAGCTGATTTTTGGCGAGTACTTGGACTCGCCACCCATACTCACCCAAGACTCGACAAATTGAAAAACACATGAAATTTAGAGATTTTTAAGGATTTAAGACTTGTTTCATGCACCCTTTAATAGATAAATGTTAAAGACACAATAAAATTATCAAATAGAAGCTACTTTGATCACATACACAAGTATACATCAATCACATAAGTATAAACGCAAATTTTAGTTGAAGGAAATAACACATTTAGATATATAAATATTGTCAAATGTATACAAAGCTCATGGAATATGAAATCCATGGCATCAAAAGTTCAAAACAAATATAAAAACAAAAACTCGAAGTCTATGGCCCAAAGAGGCCTGCACCACTCGGCCCAATATTACGGCCAATCCTGCGTGGGCATCTAAGATAGGTCCTAGATGATGATGCAACCATGATATCTGCCTGTGTCTCAGTGGCACTCACACCAACATTCAAGGTGTCTCCTCGTGCAGTAGCCTCCACTACCATGGCTATCGTCTCTACCTCTCTATCCACTTGGTCAATCCAATCAAGGTCCTCATCACCAAAGATAGGATCCTCAGCCTCAATGATCCACTCTAATTGTGGATCAACCTCCTCTAGTGAGATTGGTGATAAGTGACTACCCAAAATCTATTTGTGGCGAAGGAAAAGGTTGTAATGAACATAAACTAGATCATTCAACCTTTGCACTGATAGTCTATTGTGCTTCTTGGAGTGTTTGTGCTCAAGCATACTCCAATTGTGCTAACAACCTGAAGCACTACATGGTTGGATCAAGACTCGAATTGCAATCCTCTAAAGATTTGGTACCTTAGCACCAAATCTTTCCCACCATGCATCTGAGATGAGAAAAAGAAAAAATCAATCTCATTGTCCCACTTTAAGTTTCAATATTTAATAATAATGTAAAAAAAGGGAAGTTTTAATTTTTTAACTTAAATTATGCCCATAATATATTTTTACCTGGTTGCAATATCGTCCAAGTTGACTTGCATATATTTCGTGCAAAGAGATCTCCTTGTGCAAGTGTAAAGATCTCAATCTCGTTGACTATATGTGCTCCAAGAAGAGAATTAGGCACCATCCACTCTATGACTGTGTAGAGCCCATTCAGAATCTTCTCATTTGCCTTGAAATTAGGGTGGAATTGGAATGTCGGATTGAGGAAATAAGCAACTATGTGTAGGGGCTTGTGAGGCTGGAGGTGCCATCGTTTATCAGTGATTTCCCAAATGGGGCGATACTTATCCTCAACTCCGTCATAAATGGATCTAATGGCCTCCTTGGCCCTATCCATGTCCTCATATATGTAGCCCATTGCGGGCTTCTCCCCATCAACAACTCGTAGGAAAACCACTAAGGGTTTTGTGAATTGCAATTATTTTGAAAGTTGAAACATTAACATAAGTGTGAACAAAAATAAGAAAATAAAATATAAATATGAATAAAAATATAATGTAGATTTACCTCTGTGATCTCCTTGGTTGGTACCCAGAGCATTTGCTCATCAAAAATATAATTAGTCACATCAACCCCTACATTGGTTTTAGCATATAATGAGGAAGTCCACTCCTCACTAACAAACATGTGCCTCAAACCTCCCTTTGCCTTAAGCAAGGATTGTAATGTGATAAAATTAGTTCAAGGCGGGTTAATCTAGGACGCACCAACTCCTTTTGCCCTATGAAACTCCTCATTAGGTTGAGGACCCAACTATGATTATAAATGTATTTACAAATATTCTAGCTTGCTCCACACATGATTTGATTCATGAAATCTTGCCAAGATCCTCCAATATGAGGTCAAGGCAATGAGCAACACAAGGAGTCCAAAATAATGATGGGTGCCTATCCATGAGTGGTCTACCTGCAACAACATAATTTGATGCATTATCTGTCACTATTTGCACCACATTCTCCTCACCCACCTTAGCCAAGATTCCCTCCAAAGCTTCACAAAGAAATTCAGGATTTTTTGTGTTTCTCAAAGCATCAATAGATTTGATGAACACGATACAACCTGAGAAAGAAACAAAATCAATGATTCAATAAAGCAGAAATAAAAAATTTTAATCACTAAATCAATGCATTTTAGGAAGTACAATCACTTGAGAAAGAAACAAGAAGATTTAGCAATGTTCTATTTCTTCTCTCAGTCTAACCATCAGTCATGATAATGTTGGAAAATGTGCCTCAAATTACTGGCTTGATATTCTATCTACAGCATTATGTGTTTATTCGTTCATCGGCCTGACTGTTCATTTCCGGTGCGACCTTATTCATAGTCCCTCGATGGTCCGATAAGTTCTCTACGGGTTAGTGTTAACTCCTTCGTCGAAGTGACATTGCATTGTTGTTGGGACTTTGGATACAGTCCCTTCGATGAGCCGATACCGTGGTGGTTATAATCTTCATTGAAAGGACTCTCCTGTATCAGTGGAAGGTGTTAAGTCGTCCCCTCGATGCAACGATGCGAAGTAATAATGGCTGAGATCGTTTTGATCCTACGGCGCCCGATTTCGGCATGACAAGGTGATTTCAAGGAGACAAGGTTTTGTTGGGAATTAAGGTGTCTCAACCTTTGCAAATTCCTAATGTTGTATTTATTTATCCCATGTTGAGTTGGCATAGTCGGCACCTTGTGTACATGCAGCAGGATAAATTTTGGTGACTTTGGCAGCCGCAGTTTCCCCCTTGAATAATTAACGGGAGTTTGGGGGCAGCGCCCCTGGCACGCTCTCTGTCGTAGTACAGGGCGGGGTTAAGGGGCAGCGCCCCCGTGGGGGCTCGGGGGCAACGCCCCCAAAACCTCAAACCACTTTTATTTAATGACAAGTGTCGGTGAGTATCTTTGCACGAGAGAAAGGCATCTCTGCACGGTCAAGGGAGGTTATGACATGTTGTAAGAGGAATAAGATATTTTTAGTCAGTGTATGACAGATTCTCTTACAGTTGTAAGTGCTGTCAGTTATGACGGATTATATGACAGTTGCAAGGTGCATAAGAGCATCTGTCATAGCCTATCTTGGGACAAGGCGCCCACATTGGGATGGGATGTTGGACAAGTGTCCTTAGGTGTGAGTTTTGGGGCATGAGTCCAAGATGGATGCCCATCTCTAGAAGGTTCCATATTTGCCTTGTAAACTCTATAAAAATAGGTGCTTGGATGGGAGATATAGAGTGTTTTTGTACAGGTACTATTATGCTACTGGAATATCTCCAGATTCAACATTCGAAGACTCCTGAAAGAGCATTGGCTCTGAAACTGTATTGTAATATGTTATTGTTTACTGTAATACATTTGAGCTGTGTTTTGGAGTGTGGGGTTTTTCACCCGTAAGGGTTTTCCCTAGGTATATCTTGTCTCTCTCTCTCTTCTGTCTACTTTCTGTGTGTGTGTATTGCTACAATATCTCTGTTATTCTGTTAATAATGCTATAACTGGAAAGGTTATTTTGAATTTGCATACATCTCTCCTCATTAGATTAGTGTAGGAAGCGATTTCCGCACACCTAGCTTCCTTTCAAGTTTGGAGTCTCTCTGATACTCTGATGTCGTCATAACGAAGGGGACCATGGTGGAAAAGGTAACCTATGTTGGTAAGACATCTTCATATCGGCGGGAGTCTCTAAGTTGTCCCTTCGACAGTTCGATACAAAGCAATGACTCTCCATCGGTGTCACCTAGTGTCTTCGGCGGGACTCTGTCTTGAGTCTCTTCGATAATCCGATGCAGTGTATTAGGAAGTTGATGTGGATGCCACCTAGGCGGTGAAGACCGTGGTCAAAGCTTGTAATAACTATATCGGTGTAACTTTGAGAGTTCGGGGAGAGTATGACTGGTGTCTCTTCGATGGTTCGACGTATCTTTGACAATTAAATCAAATTGTGACCGTTTGCCTACAGGAACTGAATCAACTAGTTTTTGGTATAGCATGGAATGTAGAACAAATGGTTAGTTTTGTAACCAAATGATAATAACCTAAAAAAGTGACTTTGCGTGGCAGGTGCTACCACAATAACGGGTTACACTTTCTGGGACATCCTGATTTTTGCTGAAATCACATATTTTTAGAAAATATAATGATTTAAGCCTTAAAAGGTTTCATTTAAAGAATTTTAATTGAAGAGGGTTTGATGAAACCCCCTTAGATTGAAACCCCCTTGGATAGAACCCCCCGCTAGTTTTAAACTATACCTATAATGGAGTCTCCTCTACACCTATCAAAATGCTGATTAAAAACCAGTTTTGATTTATCTTTTGAGGGATCAAATGAATTCATTTAAAATTTATGCTTTGTAAGTACGTAGTCCTTATTATAAGCTTCCCAAAAAATATAATTTTAAATATATGTAATTTGATTATTATATTTATTTTTTATTTCTTGTGAATGTATGTTTTTCACCGAACATCAAGTTCTCTATTCTACACACATGGAAAATTAGTAAATTACTGAAAAAAAATTTCTAAAAAATATTTATGCACTAGGTATCGATGTCCTTGTTTCAACAAAAGAAAAAAAATTGAATTTTGATACATACAGAAAAAGTTATGTTTTACGGAATACGCCTATGTCTAAATTATAATTCGTTTGACTTCAAAAATTAATTAAAAAATATATATTCAACAAAACATTATGAAACCAAATGTATACACTATATATCGGTGTTACCAATCTAAATTAAAAAGAATCAGAATTTTATCCTTTGTAGAAAAAAAGTTATGTGCTACGGAATACACATCACTTTAAAAAAATGTTGTTTACTATTAAAAACCGGTTATCAAAGGAGACGCAAAAAAATTTACAATTTAACTCCAAAAAATTTTTAAAAAATATATTTAGAATCTACAAACAAAATCTCACAAATCACTAGTTCGCATCATCTTCAAATTCCTAATGGTTTAGCGGCTATAGGTGTCAGAACGTGAAGATTTAGTTCAAAATATTGATTTCAATGTCAAGTTTGGCCAAAAAGTGTAACCCATTATTATGAGATGACAAGGTGTGTGGGTTTTTCTCCCGTAAAGGGTTTTCCCACGTAAATCTGGTGTCTGTTCTATGTGTTGTTTAAATTGTCTACTCTGTTATTCTGATTAATATACATCTTTAATGAACTATAATTGGAAATTGAATGTACTATCTGCATTTCTCTTCTAAAAATTGGCATTAGGAAGGCGTTTCCACACTTAGCTTTCCTTACAAATGTGAAAGATCCCTTACCAAATTTGCCCTGATTTTTTTTGTTTTGCCCTCTTGGTATCATGTCAAATAGTTGTCTTGCATGGTCTGATTTGGTTTTTCTGTTTTTTTGTTTGAGTTTCATTGCTTGTTTTTTCATTGCCAAATCATAGAGAAAAGCATAGAAATGAAAGAGAACTATTGCATAAATGGAAGACAACAATTGCAACTCAATAGAACCCATTTATTTTAACTATAATAGATCTAATTACAAGTTTCAGAGGTCTAATATACATTATATCAGACTATAACAACAGTCTAAAACCCTTATATATAATGCAATATTTGACTACCCAAAATGATAAGCACATACCAAAGTCTAATCTACTCCTTAGTGGTCTGGAAACCCTAATTTCCAGCTAGGGTTTGACTGAAAATGACACTCAATTAGTACGGCCAGCTGGTGAATGCACTGAAATGATGATATCTATTGATAAAAAGCCCCAATCTGCAATTATATTTTGATAACTCACTGCTGCAATCAATTCCAAATGCAAAATTAACCTGTGATGAAGTCCAATGATGCCCAAATGGAAACCCTAGGTAGATTTCCATGTTTTGTGAACTGGGTTTTTGTCCAATTCACTATCCTCCAAGGGATTTCATCCTCAGAAGACCTGTATGCTGCTGAAACCCTCTTCCAGAGCTCAAACCTGCAATTTGTTTTTGTCAAAATGAGAATAGGATGCCCAAAAATAAGCCCAACACATTGCTTTTTAGCCTCCTATGAGTTTTTTTTATAAAAATCAATAAAATAATCCTCCTCAAGAGGCTACGCCCATCTTGAGGGTCTTTCCTCATCAAAAGAAAGGGCCACTTTTAAAAACAACTTTGAGTTACTAGGATGGGGGGCACCTTTCACTATTCCTTTTATAATTTTTTGTTACTATTCACTTTTTACTATTCCATTAAAGCAAACTTTAATATTTCCAATTTAACCCTGGATTCATCAACTGAACTCCAAACTGAAAGGCTAGTAAAGCTCCCAGCTAAGCTCCACTGCCCTCGGTTGGGTCCCCTAACCATTCTGCTGACCTATGGAAACCCTAATAGTAGGCCAACCTCCGCTATAGTCTGCGCTGCCTAAGGAGGGGACATTACAAAGTGGTATTAGAGCCTGGCCAGCTGTGTTATCCTTGTGGGTGAGTCGGGTTTTTTGTGCTAATTTTGTTGAGTGGGAGTTTTGCAAAGAAAATGATTTGAAATCTTATTGCAGATATAAGATGGCAAGCACATCCGGAAGAATAGAGATTGAGAAGTTCAACGGTGGCAATTTTGAGTTGTGGAAACTCAAAATGGAAGATTTGCTAGTGGATCGAGAGTTATGGACTGTAGTGTCCTCAACCAAACCATCAGCAACCTCCCAAGATGACTGGGATGCAATGGACCGAAAAGCCAAGGGTCTAATCAGACTATGCTTGGCCGATTCAGTTCTCTTGAATGTCCATGAAGAGAAGACAGCGAAACTTCTGTGGAAGAAGCTTGGTGACATTTATCAGGGGAAATCTCTAGTAAATAAGCTATTCTTGAGGAAGAAGTTGTACTCTTTGAAGATGGAGGAAGGAGCGTCTGTTGCAGATCATTTGAATCCGTTTAACATGATCATTGCTCAGTTGACGTCTGTGGCTGTGAAGATAGAAGACGAGGATCGTTGCATGCCCCTGTTGTGCTCTTTCCCTGACACATGGGATCACCTGGTAATGGCTATTGGGAGTACACCAACCACTTTTAAGATGGAAGATGTCGTTGCTTTGCTGTTTTCAAAGGAAATGCGAAGGAAGTCTTCTGAGATGGCCAAGGAGGCCCTTAATGTTAGGGGAAGATCGAAGGAGAAAGGCAAGAAGAAAGACAAAAAGTCTAAATCCAAGTCAGAAGGGAGATCAAAGTCTCCTGGCAAAAAGTCCAAGGTGAAATGTTGGAACTGTGGGCAGGCTGGACATATCCGGAAAGATTGCAAAGAGGAGAAAAAGAAGAAGAAGAGTAATTCTTCTGATAATGAATCTTCTCAGAGTGAAGCAGATGCCTTCATTGCAACCTTGGAGACTCAGGCATCGGATGATGTTTGGCTGATTGACTTAGGTGCATCCTTTCACATGACCTCTCATAGAGATTGGTTTTGGAAGTATGAAGAATACAAAGGTGGAAGGGTGTATTTGGGTGATGATTCTCACCTGGAAATTGTTGGCCGTGGAAGAGTTAGAATTAAGTTTCCTGATGGAAGAATAAAAGGAATCAATGATGTAATGCATATACCAGGTCTGGTTCGAAATTTGCTTTCTATAAGTAAGCTGAATGATGTTGGCATGCATGTTTCTTTCTTGAATGGTGGCTGTAAAATGACTAGAGACTCTATAGTGTTGGCCAAGGGTGCACGCATAGGCACTCTGTACAAGCTGGATGCACTTGTTCAATGTAACAGTGTCTCTGCAAAGTCAAGCAAAGCTACTCATGTAGAGAAGGAGAACGTCGTTCCTCTGGGTGCGAATTCCTTGGAGGTGAAACTCCCAGCAGAGAAAACCATGTTGTGGCATCATAGACTCGGCTACATAGGAGAAAAAGGATTAAAAGCCTTGAAAAATAAAAACCTGGTTGAAGGGCTTGATGATTGTAATCTTGAGTTCGATTTTTGCGAACACTGCATTTATGGAAAGCAACGTCGTGTTTCTTTTTACTCTAGTCCTCATAAATCTTCTGGCATATTGGATTATGTTCACTCTGATGTATTTGGTCCAGTGAATGTTCCTTTGTTATCAAAGTTTAAATATTATGTTTCATTTATAGATGATTATTTGAGAAGAGCATTTGTTTATTTTCTAAAAAGTAAATCAGAAGTGTTCAGTTGGTTTAAGGAGTTTAAAACCTTGGTAGAAAATCAGACTAGAAGAAAAATTAAATGCTTGAGGATGGATAATGGCGGTGAATTTTGTTCTGCAGATTTTGAAAGGTATTGCAAAGACCATGGGATTAAAAGGCATAAAACTACACCTTACACTCCACGGCAAAATAGAGTTGCTAAAAGGTTGAATAGGACGTTGATGGAAAAGGCGAGAAGTATGTTGAGTAGTGCTGGTCTGGAGCAGAAGTTTTGGGCCGAGGCCATGGCTACAGCATGTTATTTGGTTAATCGTTCACCTACTTCGGTGCTTGTGGACAAAACACCTTTGGAAGCATGGTCTGATAAGAAGCCCTCTCTAAGACACATTAGAGTCTTTGGTTGTGAGGCATATGCATATGTGTCGAATGAGAAAAGATCTAAACTGGAAAACAAGGCTGTAAAATGTATCTTCATTGGTTATGGCATTGGTGTGAAAGGATACAAGCTTTGGAATCCTGCTACTGAGAAGGTGCTATTTAGCAGAAGTGTAATCTTCCGTGAGTTGAAACCTTCCACAATTGATCTGCAGCCAGAGGTGAAAGAAGCTGAAAAGAAGAATGATGTAGTTGAAATTCCTCTAACTCCAGATAAAGAGGAACTACGAACTCCAAATGTACCTGATACTGAGGAGAGCTCAAACAGTTCTAAAAGTTTTGAACAAGAAGAAGAACCACAACCTCAGCCTCAGCCAGTGAGGAGGTCTACACGTGAGAAGCAGCAACCTGAAAGGTTTGGATATTCTATGTTGGATTCTAGTTGTGTCTATGCTTTGATTACTAACACTGATGAGCCTAGGACTGTGAAAGAGGCTATTAATATGTCTAATTTAGATTCCTGGTTGGAAGCCATGAATGAAGAAATGACATCATTGACAAAGAATGAAACCTAGGATTTGGTACCTTTGCCTGAAGGTTGAAAGCCTGTTGGTTGTAAATAGGTATTTAGAAAGAAGATTGGTCTGGATGGCAGTGTTGAGAAGTATAAAGCTAGGTTGGTCGCGAAAGGTTATTCCCAGGTAGAGGGAATTGATTATGGAGAAATATTTTCTCCTGTAGCTAAGCTGACATCTATCAGATTTCTATTGTCACTTGTTGTAGCGTATGACTTAGAGATTGAGCAGATGGATGTGAAGACAACGTTTCTTCATGGTGATTTGGAAGAAGAAATTTATATGTCCCAGCCACAGCACTTCGTTGAAAAAGGTAAAGAAAGTTTGGTTTGCAAGTTAAAGAAATCTCTGTATGGTTTAAAACAGATGCCTAGAATGTGATACCAAAAGTTTGACACGTTTGTGTTGTCATTGGGATTTGTGAGATCAAAATCAGATCATTGTGTACTATAAAACTGAAAATGATCGTTTACTTATTATTGCCCTATATGTGGATGACATGTTATTCATTGGGAATGGTAAGGGTATGATTTCTGATTTAAAATCTTAGTTGTCAACATAGTTTGAAATGAAAGATTTAGGAGCAGCTAGGTACATTTTGGGGATGGAAATCAGAAGGGATAGAGGAAATAGAAAACTTTGGCTCAGGCAGAGCAAGTATATTAATATTGTCCTAGAGAGATTTAATATGACAGATTGCAAGCAGTTAGTTGTTGCAATGTTGCAGGGAATGAAGCTATCTGTTAACGATAGTCCAAAATCTCCTATTGAGATGGAGGGCATGACCAGGGTGCCTTATGCGAGTGCAGTTGATAGTTTAATGTATGCAATGGTATGTACCAGCCCAGACATTGCCCAAGCAGTGGGAGTGCTTAGTCGGTATATGGCTAATCCAGGAAGACCGCACTGGGATGCTGTGAAAAGAGCTTTCAAATATTTAAAGGGTACTACTGAGTACGCCTTGTGCTATCATGGTAACTCTGTTGGATCTAAGAGTTCAGTGAGCATTCGTGGATATGTGGATTTTGATTGGGCAGGGGACATTGACAGTAGAAGATCCATCAGTGGATATGTATTCACATTGTTTGGTGGTGCAGTTAGTTGGATGAGCAAGCAGCAGGTTGTAGTTGCTTTATCTACTACTGAGGCTGAGTACATGGTAGCAACTCATGCCTGTAAGGAAGCCATTTGGCTTAGAAGGTTGTGTTCTGATATTGGGTTTGATGCAGGGCAGATTACTATCTGCTGTGACAGTCAAAGTGCCATTTGTTTGGCAAAAAATCCCACTTTCCATCCCATGACGAAACATATTGATGTTCAGTACCATTTTGTTCGTGATATGGCGGAGGATGGAAAGGTTAATCTGGAAAAAGTGGATACTCTGGAGAATGTTGTTGATGCATTGACTAAGCCTGTGAGCACAGATAAGTGCAGATGGTGTGCCAGTTCGATGGGCCTTGGGGCCTATGACATTCAGTAACTTCGAGCATTGGAAGAAGCCATTAAGTTCTTCGTCAAGTGGGAGCATGTTGGAAAATGTGCCTCAAATTACTGGCTTGATATTCTATCTGCAGTGTTATGCGTTTATTCTTTCATCAGCCTGACTATTCATTTTCGATGGGACCTTATTCATAGTCCCCTCGATGGTCCGATAAGCTCTCTGCGGGTTAGTGTTAACTCCTTCGTCGAAGTGACATTGCGTTGTCGTTGGGACTTTGGATACAGTCCCTTCGATGACTGATACCATGGTGGTTATAATCTTCATCGGAAGGAATCTCCCGTATCGGTGGAAGGTGTTAAGTCGTCCCCTCGATGCAACGATGCGAAGTAATAACGGCTGAGATTGTTTTGATCCTACAGCGCCCAATTTCGATGTGACAGGGTGATTTCGGGGAGACAAGGTTTGGAGTCTCTCCGATACTCCGATGTCGTCATGACGGAGGGGACCACAGTGGAAAAGGTAACCTACGTCGGTAAGACATCTTCATATCAACGGGAGTTGATCACTTTGGCGGGAGTCTCTAAGCTGTCCCTTCAACAGCCCGATACAAAGCAATGACTCTCCATCGGTGTGACCTAGTGTCTTCAGCGGAACTCTGTCTTGAGTCTCCTCAATAATCCAATGCAATGTATTGGGAAGTTAATGTGGTTGCCACCTAGGCGGTGAAGACCGTGGTCAAAGCTTGGCAAGTAATAACTATATCGGTGTAACTTTGAGAGTTCGAGGAGAGTATGATTGGTGTCTCTTCGATGGTTTGATGTGTCTTTGATAGTTAAATCGAATTGTGACCATTTGCCTACAAGAATTGAATTGACTGGATTCTGGTATAGCATGGAATGTAGAACGAATGGTTAGTTTTGTAACCAGATGATAATAACCTACATTGTAACTGTGTGATCATCGATTTTTTCAATTGATCGAAGAGGTTAATGCTGCTGAAGTTGATGTTGTGAATTAACATCTGAAAGCACAAGTCGGTGACTCTGTATGTAAACATCATTTACTGTAATACAAAGTGACTTTGCTTGGTGTGTGGGTTTTCCCACGTAAATCTGGTGTTCATTCTATGTGTTGTTTAAATTGTCTACTTTGTTATTCTAATTAATGTGCATCTTTAATGAACTGTAATTGGAAATTGAATGTACTATCTACATTTCTCTTCTAAAAATTGGCATTAGGAATGCGTTTCCGCACTTAGCTTTCCTTACAAGTGCAACCCTTTTTCCTCCATATCTCTCGCTGCTTGTCAATTGTGGCTTTCACATCAGCCACCTTTTGAATCAAAATGGGGCCCTTTATCTCCTCATCATTAGAGGCTTTGAACCCCGCCCAACAAACAATAATGGCATCCACCATGTTTTGTCAATAAGGAGACATAACACAAATAAAATAAGTATTGTAAAATTGAGAGTTTAACTTTGAATTCTACATACCTCTAAAATTAAAAATCAAGAGACAAAGAATCAAAATTTCAAACTATATATTTTAAAACAAAAGAAAAGAATTACTTGGCCACATGGAATGAAATGGTGCAATAGAACCAAAAGTCTCCAATTGCACTTCTAGTAGCATCATGTTTATCTTTGTTCCAAGTTTCCAACCCATACTCTCAAGTGCCGGTTGGGAACCCGGAGTAGAGCGTGGCAAAATATATGAATCTAACCTAAATGCATGAACTCTAGGCCCAATGCTAACACTGCCACTACCTGTAGATGGACAAACTGGAGGAATGGGACAAGAAGACTCTCCACTTGTAGTTCCACCAATATCTGCTATCTCTTGTCTTTGCCTCTTTTGTAGTTTTTTTTGCTCATGAAAGGTTTCTAATTGAACTTGCACTTCACGCATAACTTTAGTAGGCACTGCTTTGCATGGTTTAGCATCTCGGCATGGTATATGTGCAAGATGGTATTTCAATCTGTTAATGCCTCGCCCTCCCAAAGATTTTTTTCAATGAAAACAAATTATCTCTCCTCTCTTTTCCCCAGGGATGGCATGTTTCCAACAAGGGTCCCTTCTAACTAGGTTTGACATTGTGATTAAGACAATTTATAAATCTAAAGAATGCTGCAATAACGCATAAATAGAAAAATATTAACATTTATGGTTTATGATTAAACTAATATAAAAAATCTAGGGTTTACAACTATAAAACTAAAAAAATTCAAAAACATCTAGAGTTGTTCAACAAAAAAATTAAACACACTTAGGGTTTGTTCTTTGGTCCACTAAAACAAAATAGAAAAAAGAAATGTAAAAGAGAAAGGGAATTTTTATTAAAAAAATTTTTAAAAAACTTCAAAATACAAACTTATCTCTTAACTCTTGCTAATGGTGAGCTCTTCCAAATCTTTTGTAAACTCCTCTAGATGCACCAAAAGTAGCTACAAACCTGCCCAAATGTGATTCAACCACCAATTTTTGCTCAGTCTCCTTGCTGGTTTCCCTTCAATGCAATCCAATTTTTTCTCAACACTCTCTTTTCTCCGTCTCCTTTGGCTTGAAAATGAAATGAAGTTGCTTTTAGGGTGTTGGAGACAGATATAAGTGTTTTTTTTAGTGAAGTGTTTTTTTTGTGTTTTTCACTTATCCGGCCACGACCGAGTCTCACCATCAGGACTCACCCAGAATTGGCGAGTCTAGTAAGTACCCGATTGGCGAGTCTCCCAGACTAGCCCAGGGTCGCCCGGGTCGCGACTCGCCGAGTTTGGGTGAGTCTTGCAACTCTAGTTTGAATATCCTTTAAACTCATTCAATCACTCAAACAAGGTTGCAAATGTAATGTGAGAAATATGCAAGGTTGGATGGGTTTAAAAACACTGAAATTCTACACTTTTGGTGTGTTTGCATGTTTGTTGTGTGCTAGGGTGCATGTGGCAAGTTTGCATGGCAGATTTGTTGAGTAACCATGAGTAATCGCAAGAAGTTTGCACCATCGCCCTTTCACTTTGATGAGCATGCGGGAGAGTTTCTTGCCATGAATTTTTACTCGCAAGTTTCGCAAGTACTATACAATTTTAAAAATTATTTAGAAAACAATTGAAGAAATACTTGACCAAAAGATGTGAAAAATCATATAGTGGTATTGATACATGAAAAAAGAATCATTATAAAATGGGGGATAGAACTTTCTATATATATATATATATATAAAATCACATATTCTAAAACATAGTGGCCAAAATGAGTGGTATTCTTCTACCACCATGAACAAAACAATTCCAAGAAGTGGCATGCGCAGCAAACTACTAGGAAGAACCTAATAGATCTAAATACATTGAACTTATTTGGCTCGTGAAGCAAGCTAATCGCTAGAACCTAATAGATCATGGCAAATTGAGCTTCCATAGTTTGTGAAGCAACCTACCTACTCAAACCTAACATCACAAAGAATAGCAAAATAACTCATTTAGATTATAAATATCTAAACAAAATAGTTTGTGGTATGGGACACAAAACTAGATCCCTTTTAAGGGATAAATTAAAATCCTTAGCTCTCAAGAAAAGTTGATACATTAATTCCGAAATTTTGGAAAG
Organism: Cunninghamia lanceolata; assembly: GCA_027924645.1. Taxonomy (NCBI): domain Eukaryota; kingdom Viridiplantae; phylum Streptophyta; class Pinopsida; order Cupressales; family Cupressaceae; genus Cunninghamia; species Cunninghamia lanceolata. The sequence goes on along the minus strand of BSBN01000354.1, from coordinate 7,023,474 downwards.
TAAAGAAATGGCTTGGTGATTTCAGAACAACAAAAAATTAAAATATGACTACTTGCTGAAATTTGAAACTATAATGTAAAGTTTTAGTCATAAGTATTTTCATTCATTAGCTTGAATCTTGAATATTATGTTGAGCAGGCTTGTCCGTGGCGTTGCATTTTCAAGCTATGGTTTGTAGCATATCTCACTATATGGATAAGATATTTTTTCATTACTTTCATTGGAGCAAATTTGTAAAATGTGATTCATTTTTTAGGCACCCACATCAATACTTATTTGCAACTAGTGATGCCCTAAGTTTGTGAAATTAGATGTATATCGAATGTTTATTATTATTTATTACGTAACTTTAGTTGCACAGAAATGATAGATATGGAAAATTCTATGTTTTGACCCACTTTACGTGTTAAAATGTCAAAATATATGGTTATAATATTTGGCAATTTGAATGCAATACAACATTACCACTTCAATAGAAACCAGTTTACACTTTATATATTTGAAAAGTAGTTTCTCAATTGTCTATGGAACAAGTAGAAGGACAAGCATATATTGAGTTGCATGTTATTCATTTTCATGACATAATAGTAGAGAGGACTTAATAACCACTCACCCACTAGTTGTTATAGTGTTGTGCAACAAGGGGTCTTTGTTTTTAATTTTTACCTATTATTGTAAAGTTAAGGATTAGTAGTCATTATGTTTGTACCAAAAAAATGGACAAGAAGTATCCATTCTCACAAGTCATATCAAATAAACAACTAATCATATGGTGACACACAAGGCATGCAGTAATATATGTCTTGATGCATATGTTTTGGTCTATGCAGTATCCCTTGTTAGCTCAAATCCAATATATTTTTTGCAATCAACTCAAATTCTAACTATTTCTAATCACCAAGTTCCCGATGTGGGCAAGGTGAGAGCACGGAGATCAGAATGAGGACAGTGGAATTAACTGCAAGATGTTGGCAGCAAGCCAACCAACTTACAACTTTAAGCAAACCATAGAATTGATCAAGGCAACCTAGCAGATGGTGAATGCAAATCCCAGTCAAGCCAAACTGGCTGAATACAAGCGGAATTGCATCAATGCCAAAATGACAAACTAATTCATCCGATTCCGATACATACCAAATTGGTGAATAATGGAAAGCAATGGGTCTAGCAGTGAACCATAATTGGATCCAATGGTGAACCGACCAAGATCTTACAATGATGTGCTTGAAATCAAACTTCTGGCAGTAAACCATCTAGAATATTACATTGCTAAAAGATATGCAATTTCTACCAAATCCAGGAATTATTTGAAACAATTATCCAACATGCTGAAAGTAGACATTTCCTCAAATGGTTGGAAAACAAACTAAAAACACAAAAAAATACCCAAAATTGGAGCTGATATATTTGAGAGTGCAATGAAGGATTAACCAGTGCTGCAAACTCCTAGAATTAATCAGAATCAGAATTAACTTCAAACTAAACAGTTGTTTATAAGTGGTAATACCAGTCAAGGTGATGTTTAATATTCAATTCCAAATTGCACAACAAACATAAGGAGAAACTACTCTTCCTGAAGGTGTATGGCTTTCTAATGTGCCAGGCTTACTTTTATGTGTATTTCAACAACTGTTAGATAGAATGCATACAAGTATTGCACAAGCTTTGAATGAAAGGTCTAACACAAATTTTGCAAGAAAGGTAAACAAACTGCTGTTTACATTACACAATATAATTAAAACCATACAGCACATCAAATGTATGTAGGAATGGCCATATTCGTTATTCAGCATATGATAATAAGCTACAGCAAGTCTGAAACTGTATACAGCTGATAACAGAATGAAAATTTCAATTCTTAAATACAAACTAACCCTTAATAGCTGATCTTTATATCTGAGTTAATTCCAAGAATTTTGGAGTTTGCTAGTGTTATGTCCCCGTTTCCGGCATAAGTCAACAAGGAACGCGGATTAGCCTATTCATCATTCCCGTGGGCTAATACGTAAGATAAGGGAATGAACTTGGTTTTGGCTAACAAACTTTCTGTTTTGCAGGTCAAGACCTTTAACAAGTGATAGAAGGATGTCTTAGTGCTAGGCACACTTTCTCACCGGTTCAACCTCCAGAGTGCGCCTTGTCTAGAATCACTCAAACATAAGCATGAAGACTTTCTTTAAACACTTCAGTGATGGATTAGTTTCTAGTCAATCAATCATGTATTGAAGAACTTCAAAATGTCAAGGAGATAGTTAAAGAGTCTTAGGCGCATATCTTGCCTTCTTCAACACTAAATGTGCGCCTAGAGCAACAAGGTGCTAAATCATGATTCCAGGACCTTGAACTTGCGCCCAAGCATGAAGGAGGAGTTTTCAAGAGTCAAGAATGTTTGAAATGCTAAGGAACTTGTCTAGAGACTCAATGGCGCCATCTTGATGCCTCATAAATCCAAACTTGCACCTAGGAGTTAAGGCGCCACTTTATGATTCTCCAAACCCAAATGTGCGCTTAGGCGCTAGAGTAAGACTCTAAGACATTGGATTTGCGTCTTATTTAGGAGATGATATTGCAAAGTTAAGTTGTCACCTAAAGATGAAAGTTTGTCCAAGAAATGCAAGGCGCTAATCCTTGATCAAACAAACCAAAATGTGCGCCTCGATACTTGAGGAGCTAATTCATGCCTCTACAACCTAGAATGTGCACCTAAGGTGCTAAATCATGATGGAACAACCTTGGAATGGCACCTTAAGCTAGATAGTAGATTGAAAGGGTAATTGCATCATCAAAGGGGTCAAGATTGATTCAAGAGATCATCCTTTCAATAGAAATCATCATCTAAGTCAAGAGAAGTGTTGAGAGAGTGAGGCGCACTTTTCCTCCTCTTCAACCTCACAGATGTGCCTTCAAGAAGCCCAATTTGCGCCTAAGGAAGGAATGTGGAGTCACTTTCATTGTTATGAAGAACACTTGCATCTGGAGAAGACTTGGAAGCACCTTGTAGACTTGAATAAAGTTGGGACTCATCTCAAGGATGTTAGGCGCAATCTCATGACTCTAAAGCCCTAAATATGCGCCTAGAGCTAGACATGGGTATTGAAGCTTCAATTGATCATTCATCCTATTTAGGAGATAAAATCTTGTCTAAGGGTTCACTCATCTAGTATAGATCTTGATCAAGGGTCAGAAAACTTCATGATTGCTTGAGGCGCACCTTGCCTCCTGTTCCACCTCAAATGTGCGCCTTACTTGAAAGAAATGCCAAGACTTGATCTCTCCATCCAACATGCACCTAAGCTGCATTGAGCACCGTGCAGGCCATGGGTCCCAAAGTGACATTGGATGAAGTGTCAGATAAGGCTCTCAACTCGGAGATAGCATCTTGGGTAGCGTGATGATAAGGTTGCCAACTCAGAAATGAGTCATTCCAATGGAATATTCTTCTAGAAGATGCTCATTGGAAAACATGCTATGGTTGCCTCTTGCTCTTGAGGAGCACTATAAAAGGAGAGCAACTTCATTTTGTATCTTTTTGCTATTGAATTTCTCTCTGGTAAGCTTTGTGCTCTTTCATGAAATCTGCGTATTTCATGCTTGTTGGGGTGATGCTCCCTTATCTCTTGAGAGGTGTTAACATTCAGTTATCATCATTGTGCAGGATTGAAGTTGACACATACATCATCAAGCTACTTGCATCTTGTAGACACTTGAGAGTTGAAGTCTAGATACTTGTAGTTGATTGTACTCATTGTCCAATCTAGGCGTAGGGCCTTTCATACAAGATCATTGTAATCAGTGAACATTGATGATGCTATTAAGCATCTATTGCATGTAATAAGACATTGTATTGACATTTGAAATAAGATATCTTAGCTTCTTTGATGTTCATTCATGTTTGATGTTGATGTTTGATTGAAGTAAGAAGTAAAAGTAAGCAAAAAGTTTGGTTAAGTATAGTTGGGATATTTCAGTGGTATCAGAGCTTGGATACTGCCAACCTATGGGTTATGAGCTACTACGTTGATCCTTTGCTGCAACACTATCAAAGGAGAACAGGTACAATGGGAGATAGAAGGCAACATAATCCACAAGATGACATTGATAACATGTTAAGGGAGATGGTTGATAATCAGTGTGATATGGCAGCTCAACAACATGAGGCAACTGAACAACAACGGCAAACAAATGCAAATATTGAGAGGATGTTTCAAGCCTTGATGGGTAACAGGAATAATAACAATCAGAATAATCCTTGTAATTAGGATGCGGGTAGTGTAGCTGGAAAATCACCGCCTCGTGTTAGGAGAACAAGAACACCTACAGTTGAGAGGCCTATGCAACCTACTTTTCTTCCTAGAGAAGTAGAAGAGGAGCAGCCACAGGAAGAAGAAGAAGATGTTCTTTTTGGGGAGAATGTTATATCTTTGGTTGATGAGTATGATGCACTTCCTGAGCATGTAAGGAATAGAATAAATTTCAACAACTACATGAGCCAAAAAAGAGATAGTCAAAGAGGTAGAGTGAATCGACCAAGGCAAAGAAGAGCTCAACCTACACAACCAAAGGAGTATAAGGATGCCTTAAACAAAATTCCTCTTCCAAGTTTTGATGGTAGTGGTAAGCTAAGTGCTAGAGCATGGGTGAATAAGTTGGACACCTTTCTTACACTCAAGCCCATGAGTGAAGATAAGGCTATTCAATTTGCTACTATGCATTTAGAGGGTTTGGCATATGAGTGGTGGCATCATGGTCTTGTTTCATAGCATCACAACAGGATCACTTCATATGATGAGTTTGTTCAAAAACTCATAACTAGGTTTGACCGCAAGGATGTTGAGGTCTACTACCGTGAACTTGCACAGTTGAAGCAATTTGGTAAAGTAGATGCGTATGTCAATGAATTCAAAAGATTGCGGTTATGGTTCCTGATATGACAGATAGGAGAATCACTATGTTGTTTGTTGAAGGATTGAATGATAGGATCAAGGGTTTGGTTAAAGTACATAAGCCAACTACTCTTGAGGAGGCCGTTGAGTTAGCACTTGATTTGGATACTACTCCTGCCTTCACTCAAAAGAAAAGTTTCTTCATAGGTACAAGTTCTAATCAGAAAAAACCATTTCAGCCAAAGCCCAATACTTCGACTATGGAGCGAGATGAATTGAGAAGGAAGAAGCTATGCTTTTCCTGCAAGCAACCATGGGAACCAAGCATAGATGCCTTGGAAAAGGCAAAGCACATCTTATTGAGGTGATTTCAGATGATGATAGTGATGTCCATGAGGATACAAGTTTAGGCGACGATCATCAGGAGCAGCTTACATTAGAGCTTGATACAGGAGATGGAAAAGTGACTATTGCTTCTATGTCAGGAGTTCCTAGGTATCATGCATTTCGAATAAAGTGTGTTATCAGGGGACAACGAGTCACTTGTTTGGTGGATAGTGGAGCCACTCATAACTTTATTGATGAAGGTTTAGTTATGAAACGTGGTTTACAAGCAAAGGACTTTGAGGGGTTCACAGTTGCAGTGGTAGATGGGTTCACTATGAGTTGTCAGAAGAAGGTACCCCAACTCAGCATTCAGATGGGAGATTATACATTAACAGATGATTTCTATATGGTTGGACTTTCAAGCATTGATGTGGTATTGGGAATTCAATGGTTGCATTCACTTCGCCGTTACATACAAGATCTAGAGAAGATGGAAATAGAGTTTATCCATGAGGGAAGGAAAGTGATCTTGAGAACTATTTCAAATGGAGCACCTAGGGTTGTTTCAGCTAGGCGCATGGAGACATTGTTTCGACATGATGATATTGCTTGGGCAGCTCGAGTCAATGTTTCTTCTAAGTCTTCTTCATATGGTGAATATCATATAGATATCCAATCTATGTTGGACGAACACAGTAAGGTGTTTGGGAGCATTCCTTCAGGACGGCCACCGGACCGTGGTTTTGAGCATGTGATTGAGTTAGAGGATGGGACTAAACCTATCAACATTGCGCCATACAGACATCCTCGGCACTTCAAGATCGAGATTGAAAATACAATCAAGGAGTTGATTGATATGGGACACATTCGACCTTCATCTAGTCCATTTGCTTCTTCAGTAGTGTTGGTAAAGAAGAAAGATGGAACAATGCGGATGTGTATTGACTATCGCGCATTGAATCAAAGGACCATTAAGAATAGGTATCCAATACCTAGGGTTGATGAATTGCTAGATGAACTGCATGGGGCTATATTCTTCTCGAAGATTGATCTCCGCTCGGGTTATCATCAAATCCGTGTTCGTGAGGAAGACATCCCAAAAACAGCATTCAGATGTCACTACGGGCATTATGAATTCTTGGTGATGCCTTTTGGTTTGAGCAATGCACCAGCCACCTTCCAATCTTGCATGAATCATGTATTCAACAAGCAGTTGAGGAAGTACCTGTTGGTTTTCTTCGACGACATTCTAATCTATAGCAAGACATGGGAAGAACATCTCCAACACTTGGGCGAAATCTGAAGTATAATGGACAAACAGTCTTTGTATGCGAAAATGTCTAAGTGTGAATTTGGTTTGAAGGAGATACTATACCTAGGTCATGTAATTGGCGCTAATGGCGTGAAGGTACAAGAAGAGAAGATTGAAGCCGTTCGCAGTTGGCCAGTACCCAAGGATGTGTCTGAATTGAGAGGTTTCCTTGGCCTCTATAGTTACTACAAACGATTTGTTAAGGGGTTCTCACAGCTCTCTGCACCCTTGACAAATCTAACAAAGGAAGGTGCCAAAATGACAGACTAATTCATCCGATTCCGATACACGCCAAATTGGTGAATAATGGAAAGCAATGGGTCTAGCAGTGAACCATAATTGGATCCAATGGTGAACCAACCAAGATCTTACAATGATGTGCTTGAAATCAAACTTCTGGCAGTAAACCATCTAGAATATTACATTGCTGAAAGATAAGCAATTTCTGACAAATCCAGGAATTATTTGAAACAATCATCCAACATGCTGAAAGTAGACATTTCGTCAAATAGTTGGAAAACAAACTAAAAACACAAAAAAATACCCAAAATTGGAGCTGATATATTTGAGAGTGCAATGAAGGATTAACCAGTGCTGCAAACTGCTAGAATTAATCAGAATCAGAATTAACTTCAAACTGAACAGTTGTTTATAAGTGGTAATACCAGTCAAGGTGATGTTTAATATTCAATTCCAAATTGCACAACAAACATAAGTAGAAACTACTCTTCCTGAAGGTGTATGGCTTTCTAATGTGCCAGGCTTACTTTTATGTGTATTTCAACAACTGTTAGATAGAATGCATACAAGTATTGCACAAGCTTTGAATGAAAGGTCTAACACAAATTTTGCAAGAAAGGTAAACAAGCTGCTGTTTACATTACACAATATAATTAAAACCATACAGCACATCAAATGTATGGAGGAATGGCCATATTCATTATTCAGCATATGATAATAAGCTACAGCAAGTCTGAAACTGTATACAGCTGATAACAGAATGAAAATTTCAATTCTTAAATACAAACTAACCCTTAATAGCTGATCTTTATATCTGAGTTAATTCTGAGAATTTTGGAGTTTGCTAGTGTCATGTCCCTGTTTCCGGCATAAGTCAACAAGGAACCCGAATTAGCCTATTCATCATTCCCGTGGACTAATACGTAAGATAAGGGAATGAACTTGGTTTGGGTTAACACACTTTCTGTTTTGCAGGTCAAGACCTTTAACAAGTGACAGAAGGATGTCTTAGTGCTAGGCGCACTTTCTCACCGGTTCAACCTCCAGAGTGTGCCTTGTCTAGAATCACTCAAACATAAGCATGAAGACTTTCTTTAAACACTTCAGTGATGGATTAGTTTCTAGTGAATTAATCATGTATTGAAGAACTTCAAAATGTCAAGGAGATAGTTAAAGAGTCTTAGGCGCATATCTTGCCTTCTTCAACACTAAATGTGCGCCTAGAGCAACAAGGCGCTAAATCATGATTCCAGGACCTTGAACTTGCGCCCAAGCATGAAGGAGGAGTTTTCAAGAGTCAAGAACGTTTGAAATGCTAAGGAACTTGTCTAGAGACTCAATGGCACCATCTTGATGCCTCATAAATCCAAACTTGCGCCTAGGAGTTAAGGCGCCACTTTATGATTCTCCAAACCCAAATGTGCGCTTAGGCGCTAGAATAAGACTCTAAGACGTTAGATTTGCGCCTTATTGAGGAGATGATATTGCAAAGTTAAGTTGTCACCTAAAGATGAAAGTTTGTCCAAGAAATGCAAGGTGCTAATCCTTGATCAAACAAACCAAAATGTGCGCCTTGATACTTGAGGTGCTAATTCATGCCTCTACAACCTAGAATGTGCACCTAAGGCGCTAGATCATGATGGAACAACCTTGGAATGGCGCCTTAAGCTAGATAGTAGATTGAAAGGGTAATTGCATCATCAAAAGGGTCAAGATTGATTCAAGAGATCATCCTTTCAATAGAAATCATCATCTAAGTCAAGAGAAGTGTTGAGAGAGTGAGGCGCACTTTTCCTCCTCTTCAACCTCACAGATGCGCCTTCTTCAAGAAGCCCAATTTGCGCCTAAGGAAGGAATGTGGAGTCACTTTCATTGTTATGAAGAACACTTGCATCTGGAGAAGACTTGGAAGCACCTTGTAGACTTGAATAAAGTTGGAACTCATCTCAAAGATGTTAGGCGCAATCTCATGACTCCAGAGCCCTGAATATGCGCCTAGAGCTAGACATGGGTATTGAAGCTTCAATTGATCATTCATCCTATTTAGGAGATAAAATCTTGTCTAAGGGTTCACTCATCTAGTATAGATCTTGATCAAGGGTCAGAAAACTTAATGATTGCTTGAGGCGCACCTTGCCTCCTGTTCCACCTCAAATGTGTGCCTTACTTGAAAGAAATGCCAAGACTTGATCTCTCCATCATCCAACATGCGCCTAAGCTGCATTGAGCACCGTGCAGGCCATGGGTCCCAGAGTGACATTGGATGAAGTGTCAGATAAGGCTCTCAACTCGGAGATAGCATCTTGGGTAGCGTGATGATAAGGTTGCCAACTCAGAAATGAGTCATTCCAATGGAATATTCTTCTAGAAGATGCTCATTGGAAAATGTGCCGTGGTTGCCTCTTGCTCTTGAGGAGCACTATAAAAGGAGTAGAGCGACTTCATTTTTGTATCTTTTTGCCATTGAATTTCTCTCTGGTAAGCTTTGTGCTCTTTCGTGAAATCTGCGTATTTCATGCTTGTTGGGGTGATGCTCCCTCAACTTTGATAAGGTGATGCTCCCTTATCTCTTGAGAGGTGTTAACATTCAGTTATCATCATTGTGCAAGATTGAAGTTGACACATACATCATCAAGCTACTTGCATCTTGTAGACAATTGAGAGTTGAAGTCTGGATACTTGTAGTTGATTGTACTCATTGTTCAATCTAGGCGCAAGGCCTTTCATACAAGATCATTGTAATAAGTGAACATTGATGATGCTATTAAGCATCTACTGCATGTAATAAGACATTGTATTGACATTTGAAATAAGATATCTCAGCTTCTTTGATGTTCATTCATGTTTGATGTTGATGTTTGATTGAAGTAAGAAGTAAAAGTAAGCAAAAATTTGGTTAAGTATAGTTGGGATATTTCAGCTAGGTCTGCTGGTTGCACTTCCAACCTTCTAATGACCAGATATGGGGCTGATTTATGCTCAGATCACTAGTGCAACCTGAGGAGAGATGATAGAGCCTGCAAAGAAATATATAACTGTTGTGCCTAACACCCAAACTTATACAGATTGCAGTGATCAGAAAAAACAGAGATTTAAACCCTTCAAATAGCAATGCTTCCCTAAGAAAGTCTCACACCTCCTATAACAATGAGGTCCAGCTGGTGTGGCTCCTCTAGCTGAGTGATACGGCCTCAAAAATAACCCAGATATGTATTATGTCTAGAGAAAGGTATTATGGCTGCTAAATTGTGTAAACTTTAACTCCCAATTGTTGTGACTACCTTTATGAGGTAAACAAATATCTTCTTGCCTGGTATAACCTGTATTCTTCCCCAACATAAGCAGTTGGACTGATATGAGCTTGAAATGGGGCGGCCAGTTGTGATTTCCTTCCACAAATCAAAACATTCCAAAACGCTTGCTGGTACGACCTGCAATGGGTGAATAAGCTACTGTGTATGGAGTGGCTGGAATTAAATAATGTCCAGGTAGGGCGGCCAACATGTAACACTTGAAACTACAAATTGTAGACTAATATTTGCAAGTAGATGTTTCACAATAAATCTTCAATCCTACTCAAACTAAAATCTTCAATTACAGTTTCAATCTCCATCCAAATCTGGAAATTACCACAAATACCAAACAATAAGCATACATGTGAATCTTGTGTGAATTCACCTCAACATTGGCTAAGAAGAATTCCGTCTTCAAAACCAATCTTCAACCAATCAGCACACTTGTGAATTTCGAATGAATCTACCTCAAATATTGGCTAGGGAGAATTTCCTTCTCCAAACCCAATCTCCACCGTAGGGTTTTCGTTCTAGGCTACAAACTTGAAAAAGATGTTCAAACTCCACCACTGGGTATTAGAAAATGAAAAGCCAAAAGATATGAGAATCTCTCTTCACAGCCTCCTTTTTATAACCCCTTTGGATCTTTCTAATAATTATGTTTTGTAACCACCTTAAGAACTTTATAGAAAAATCATATTTTATTTTCTCATAAAGCGACTTTTATTTTAATTTACTTTTTGAATCAAATAAGTCATTTAATAATGAAATAATTAATTAAATATTAGTTGCCCATAAAAAGATAATTCAAGACAACTTAATCTAATTAATTAATTATTCCCTTACCATAATCCCAATTAAACTATGGAAATCAGAAATAGGCTAAGGGTCTTTGCCAATTACAGGCTTCCAAAAATATCACAAGTTCTTCCCAGAACTGCACTCTAATAATCAGAAATGAACAACTGATAACTGCAGTCCCAATGGCACGAAAAGAACAAAGTGATTCACACATTTAAGGGTATACTCAAGTCTGAAGTAAGTGCAGCCTTGTAACAGTTGTCACACTCAGCACCACCAATATTTATATCAGCACATAAGCAAGCGATTTGTATCAAGAATGCTACAGCAATGGTGTCTCAAAGATTCTTTGTATGCCAACACAATCAGCAAATGTTGCAGCAGTCATTAGAGTGGTACGGCATCATGGAAGGAGAAGAGGGCAGCCAAAGCTATAACTTCCAGCTATTGCAGTAGGCAAAATAGTAAATCATCAACTAATACACCCTCCAAAGGCTGCAATTCGTTCCACCAAATGGTACAGCTGAGTCAAAAAAGCTATGAAATTCCCTTCAAAAACATGTTGCAGACCTCTATTAACTGCTGGGAATGGTACTGCAGAAGTTACAGCAGCTTGTAAACTCAGGATTAGATAAAGGTACAACAACTCTTTATGGTACCTACAAATGGTACGGCTGGAACAGACTTTCAGCTGGTACAAAACAATTAAAACAGCAATAGGATTTGTTGTTATAACAGCACTATGATAACAACATTGTTTTGAAACCGTGACCAAGAAAACTTGTAAAATCTTATTTATATATATATATATATAAAGCAGTGATAATGTTGCAGCAGTCATTAGAGTGGTACGGCATCATGGAAGGAGAAGAGGGCAGCCAAAGCTATAACTTCCAGCTATTGCAGTAGGCAACATAGTAAATCATCAACTAATACACCCTCCAAAGGCTGCAATTCATTCCACCAAATGGTACAGCTGAGTCAAAAAAGCTATGAAATTCCCTTCAAAAACATGTTGCAGACCTCTATTAACTGCTGGGAATGGCACTGCAGAAGTTACAGCAGCTTCTAAACTCAGGATTAGATAAAGGTACAACAACTCTTTAGGTACCTGCAAATGGTACGGCTGGAACAGACTTTCAGCTGGTACAAAACAATTAAAACAGCAATAGGATTTGTTGTTATAACAGCACTATGATAACAACATTGTTTTGAAACCGTGACCAAGAAAACTTGTAAAATCTTATTATATATATATATATATATATATATATATATATATATATATATATATATATATATATATAATCTAAAACTGAGACAAACTCATTGATGGAAATATTGATTTATGTTCAAACCCTAGGCACATAAATATCAATTTATCCTTCATAGCAATATATTATTGAAAACCATGACAAATATGAAAATCTGAACCAAACTGAAAAACCACAAACAACTGAAAATGGAAAAAAACCCTTTATTTTTGTATTTTCCTAAATATCTAAATCACCCCACACAAACTAAATGAAAACTCCACACTACAAAGGAAATGTTCACACCTAAACACCAACTAAAATTGCAATGCAATTAGATTACTAGAAATCCTTGCAATGGAATTTCTCACAAATTTCGTCCTCAATCCCATATGCCTTCAAGGTTTTCGTCCTTAGGGCAGCCTTCAAGGTTTTCGTCTATCTGGCAAGAAGTTGGGCATAAAGCTCAAATTCAAATAATAAGTTTGTTAAAATGATCCAATTCTTCCTCTGTGCACAACTCCTTTTATAGGCACTTTTAGGGCAACGATTAGGGCAACCAAATATTATCTCCTTTATTTTCACTTTTCCTTTCAATAACAAAAATAAAGTGATTTTTTCAAAATCTTTTAATTTGATAATACTTTTAATCTATAGTGCCCCCATTTTCCGAGTGATCATCCAGCGAGGTCCACTAGCCTATTTTATTCCCATAGGCTAAGTCGAGAGTTATAAGAGAATAATTTGATTAATTAAATAATAAATAATCTAAGTCGTTTTTGGGTTATTTATATTTAAATAATTAGCTGGTCCTATTTTTATTATAAAAGTGACTTTATAATATTATATTGAGAAATAATAAAAATAAGTCACTTATGAAAAAGGAAAAATATAAAAAAAATGCAGATTTGTTTCATTCGATTGCTTGATGACAAGCAATCTCGGGGTGGGAGGACTTGTAATGTCCCCTTTTTGTTTAGTTGAGCCATTGTAGCTAAAGTGACTTAAAGATTGGAGAATAGAAAGTTGGCAAAATAACTTAAAGCTTGGAGAATGGAAAGTTGGCAAAATAACTTAAAGCTTGGAGAATGGAAAGTCATTTTGTTGTACCCAATCAAAAATTTTGCTTCATTAAGGCATTTTGAACAAGTCTAGAAAATTTTTCGTCAAAAAAGCAAAATTTCTAAAAATAGAAATATCTATTTTTAGAAAGTTTCTAAAAATAGACGTCAAATTAGGTTTTCTGGGTTTCTTGAGATATGGATGCTGACAAAACTTTCTAAAAATAGAAAGAATCTCCGACTCAGGTGTCGCATTTGATTTTCATTGGTCGATTTTGCTTCACGATCAATGTGGTTCAGACAGAATCTGCAAATGGTCAAATTTTCTCTACTGGGTCATTTCTGCTTTTTCGAAAGGCGAAGCATGAGCTCTGAAGTCGTCAATGGAGGAAGTTCATCTGCCAGAGCTCGTTTTCGAGTTTTCAACGTTGTTCCAACGAACAGTCGTCGACTCGACGAAGCACGCAAAACAAAGCAGGATGGATCCGAGGTGGAGTGAAAATCCTGAATTCACGAAAAATGGTTAAGTCTGGAGAATCCAGGCGCCCCAAAGTGACTTGGGGCATCCAGTCCCACCAGAGATAGAAATTTTTCACGTTTTTCAAGAAAATGTGATAAGTATGTCTGTCAGTCAGTTTCGGTGGGCATAAAAGCAGTAGTTTCGATCATCAGATCCTGAAAAGCTGAAAAATTCGTCAGATGTACCCAGTCTATGCAGTTCATTTGCCATTCAGTGGCAGTTGACCGACGAATCATCGAAATCGACACCAGAAAGTAGTTGTCGGCACACAAAACGGAGCAAGTTGCAGATGAGAGTTGGAAAATCAGAAAAATGGCTAAGTATGAAGAAACCAAGCGCCCCAGGTGACTTGGGGTGCCCAACCTCTCCAGTGTTAGATTTTTTTTCACATTTTTCGAGAAACGTCAAAAATGCTTCGGTCAGCCCACTTCCCGTTGGTCAAACTTGGTCAAACATCAGTCAAAGCTGGATTTCATCACAGATATGTTCAGGCTGCTCAGATCACCCTTCGTCCCACCTCGACAGTCACCCGGACGACCGAAAACAAAGATCAAACAAGGACTGTGGGCACGAAAAATGAGAAACGGCATAAAATATGAAATTTTTAGAAATTTTTCTAAGGCATTGAATCCTAGGCGCCCCAGGTGACTTGGGGCGCCCAAACTCACCATACTTAGAATATTTTCTGAATTTTTCCCAAAAAACGTGAATCTCCCTCTGTCAGCCCGGTCTGGTTCAGAGCAAGTTAGTTTGGCACGTTTCCCGAGGCAAACAGAGAGTACAGTCAACTCAGTTTTCATCAAGCCTACCTATCTGCCAGATCATCAAACTTGGTTTTGTCCCAGCAGACAAAAATCGACAGCCAAACAAGGGTCATCAGCCACTGGAACGCGCACGCAAATCGAAAAATTGAAGTTGCAATTTTCGAAAAAAAATGGTTAAGGCTGGAGAATCCAGACACCCCAAGTGACTTGGTGCGCCCAACTTCATTAGAGATAGATTTTTTCTTGATTTGCCAGTGTTTTCCGATAGCTTTTTCTCGATCTTCGTCCGTTGGCCGATTCAAGAGGTCAAATTTGCAGTCAAACGATCCCAGATCGTCAGTCCGAGGCTGGGGATAGAATCACAGTTAATAGGTCTCCAAAATGTCAGGATCAGTCAGCTTTTTCAGTCAACAGTGACATTTTGCCATCTTGTTGAAGTCGGAGATAGGCCATACTTAAGTCAAAACGAGTGCAGAAGTGTCGAAAACGAAGAAAAATTGGCTAACACTTTTGTCGACTCGCGTGTTCGATGACATCGTCAAAAGAAGATATTTTTCGTCATCTTGCACATGAAGCCATAGGCAGCTATAAAATAGGGATTCTTCCTATTCGAAGACATCCACTTGGATTTGTGCTTTAAAAGTTAGTTTCTTCATGGATGAGATCCAAGTTTTATTCTCACACAAATAAAGTTGCTTTTTTGCCCTAAAGATCTATAAAGACAAGCATTTGGTTTCTTTATTTCATTATCTTTTGCAGGTTGCATCCAGAGGAAAAAAATTATTTTTCTTTCAACGAAGATTCGAAGGCCCAAACGAAGTGTTTTTTCAGCATTCTTCATAGTTTCGGGTTGAGGAAGCAGGGAGGCTCGCTTTTTCAAGGTCCTTGTTTCGAGGGGATCACTTTTCAGAGATTGGACCGGAGCTTTTTCAGTTTTCGTCAAGATGGGTCCATCTAGAATTTCATCCTCTTGAAGATTGAGAGTTTTGCTTTTTGCGGGAATCTGCTTTTTGCGGGAATCTGCTTTTTCAGGATAATCTCTGCTTTTTCAAAATCCGACGATCTGGGTTGCTTCAAAACAAAATTGTCTACAAAACCCATGTGCCATCTTTTTTGCTCACACTCTGTTTTTTTCTAAAAATCAGCAAGTAATTTTCAGCCATTTGTCCGAGATTTTTCCGACAGGCGTGTTCACAGTCAATTTTCAAATCTTTCAATATGCAGTACTCTCCAACACAAATCAGGCCCAAAACGGCGTTGGTTCACGATTACCTGAGAATTTGTGAAACAGACTTGCATAAAGTACTTTCAATAATCAATTTACATTCTTTGGAGGATGCAAGAAATAATGCTATCAGGAATCTAGGACACTCTGGTTTGCTTGCAGCAGCATCCTTTCCCATCACAGTACAAAGTATCGAGTTTGTAATTGCTTGCATGACGCATTACAATTCGGTCACAAGAGAAATCCAATCAAGGGATGGACGTGTGCTCTGTAGCCTGAGGCCGAATGACATTGAGAAGTGTTTTACAATACCTATCTGGAGAGAAAACTTAACTATTTCAATTGAAGAATGCAAGAGGGTTTGGAACAATGATAAAGAAAAATACCGAAAAAAAATTGGTCAGAGGTGGTTAAAAGAAAAGCAGAACGTCATGCCAAAGAACGTTGGATGTGGAGAATTCAAGGAGGAACATGCAATAATGATTACTCTACTAAGCCGGATCACGGGTCAAGCAGATGCTAACAAGTTCCAACCTTGGATGTTTTACATCATGTCCCAGATTGTTGATGGAACCAAATTCTATGACTAGTCAGCACTCATCAGTGATAGTCCCCACCAACAAATACTTGATTTTCAAATGGCTCATGAATTCCACATGATGTCATACCTTGTGTATTTGATGGCTTTTCAGGGTCAATTTAGAGGTTTGAATGTTGTTGGAACTCTGGGTATTCAGCATGTCTATCACCATTTCCTGCAGTTAGAAATCTCTCAAGTTGAACGACATTACAGGCGGGTGAATGATGCATTCCTGATGCATGCAGTGCGGGATATGGATAATGAGTTGCATATACGGTTTTCAGCAGATGTTAGAATAGCAATGGCAGAATGGGCTGATTGGTTTATCCAGTTTTCCACTTTTTCCTATATCAGAGTGTATGGGTTCTCAAGAGAGCCAGCCATGTTGCCGAGATATCCTACAGATGAAATAGCATTTATGGAATTTTTGAGGCAAGCCTATGAAGTTCATACATTTTTGCGTATCAGACGCAAGGCAACTTTCAATTTTCCACTTGGGATGAGTATTTACAGATGTAGATCTGGAGCAGATGCCAAGGCAATTGGTAATGAATCATCCAGATATGGTCTCAAGTTTTTCGACAGGAGGTCTTCATATGATCCTCATGGTGTTTTTGCATCACATCTTGGTCAAAATTGTGCGCACAAGCATGCAGTCGAAGACTTCTGAGCTAATTGTGCTGATGAGTTTGAAGTGCAAAAACGCAATTACAGCAGGCAGGTTTACTCTTCAGCATATGTCTGATATCCTATCAGAAGATATAGAGGGTTTGACAGAAAGTGGTGAAGTTCTACTTCCCACATATTTCAGAGACCAAGTTGAGCAACAACCGTTGCCACCAGTTAATTGGTCAATAAAAGAGAACACTTCCATTGAAAAAAGAATGAGTTGAGTGATTAAAAACAGTTTGATATTCTTGAAGAATAAGCGGAAGGATGATATTTCGGTAGCAGAGCCGCCAATTGTACAACCATCAGAGCCTTCCACTTCCAAACCAAAACAAAGGGTTAAAGCTATGAGTGTTCTTCCAGAGGGAACAAAAATGGCTAAGTTAAAGAGGAAAAAGGATGAGTCTCCAGCTCAGGTCCAGCAGGGACAACCAGCAGTTGAATTAGAAGTTCCTGTTGAACCAACGCCGCATGTTGAAGCATTACCTTCAGATCATGTCTCTCCTCCTTCACCTAGCACTTTTATCCACATAGATTTGGAGCTAGATTCGCCGGTTCATAACTCTGATGCACACATTGGTTCATCAGGAGTTGATGAGGTTAGAACCGAGTTTCCAAGAGAGGATGGCTCATCCTGACTTGAAAACATTCTGGGAAGGAAGAGGAGAAAGCCCTCATATTAGCTGGATTTAACAAAGCTTAAAAGCGTCTACCAAGACACACCAGACAAGAAGCTGAAGAAGCAGGTTCGCATTGAAAAGAATGCGGATAGAGAGATAATCCTTGAAATTGCAACACCGCCAGAAGATAGAAGTGCTGATAATATTGAGGTTGATGACTTCAAGGTTGTCAAAGCTAACCTTGGTAGGAGTACCCGACATATAGATGTAAATCTCTTCGAGGTTGCAGCGGATAATTTGAAGAAAAGGGTGTTGAGAGATGGAGAAGATAAAGCAGCTCTCAAAGCTGAAGTTAGGCAGCTGCGGCAGTACATTTCCAACCTTTTCCATGGCGCATCACAGGCTGATTTACTTCTTCCACCGAATCTTGAATCACCAGCCGATTAGCGGCATTTCAGTCAGTTGGTTCTCTATGGGAAGCACATGAATAGTTGGGTGGAAGAATTTGTGACTAAAGGGAGAGTTATACTTTCAGAGTTTTATCAATTAAAGTACAACGCTTATGATTTACGCCAAGGCATCCAGGGGTTGCAGCAGACCATGGCAGAAAATAGACCAGTGTTCGAGATCATTATCTCCGACTTGAAGATTGCACTTGATTCTGTTGATTTAGCTGATGATAAGAAGACAGTTTCTACTTGGAAAGCGCAATATCTTTTCACAGTAAAAACTTATGACAGTATGATTTCAAAGTTGACAGAATGGAAAGAAAAGGTAGTCAACGTCCTCAAGTTCGTCAGATCTTTTGTCTCTTAGATCCCATGTTCGTATGAAAGAGAAGATGGTACCCTGTATGATCTCAGGGAAGTGCAAGCAGAGTTTCAAACTCTCGTCCGCAACAATTTTAATGATGATATCAGTGCCGGCAAGATGGGTCGTTTTGCTGCAATGACAGTGAAGTTCGACAAGGTTGTGGGTGAAGTTCATGAATTTCTTCAGATGGTTGCCAACGATGAAGAAATGTTAAAGAATCAGAATATCATTCTAGAGAGTATCAGTGTTCGTGGCAGAGGTGCAGTCACTCGCTTTTTAGAAGATATTGTTTCCCAGAATATCAACGAATGACATCACCAAAAAGCAAGAATGTTGATGAGGATGCATTTCAAAAGAAAGCAGCTTTAAAACAGATGTTTTTTGTTTTAAAGCATTTGCTTTCATCCTAAGCTCATCCATTCTATATTTAGAAAGAAATCACTTTGTGATAGTTGGAATCTTCTTTGCTTTAAAGCAGATTGCTTTAAAGCGTTTGTTTATTGTATCTTTGTCTTAGAATAGTAATAAAGCTTGCGAGTTGACAAGTTAGGGTTAATCAAGGAGATTTTAGGGTTCCCTACTCCTTTGATTTTAGTATAAATAAGAGCATCCTTGCCCATTGTATGTAATGGTAATTGTGATAGCAAATTTGCTATGCCTATTCTAGCCTGCAAATCTTGATATTCCAAGTGTCTGTTCACTTTGTGTAATCTGTTCTCCGGTGTTTGATCGCTTGCTGTATGCCTGCCTTTTGCTACAGTATTGTTGTTCTGGAGTTGTGCCAACTTTGTGATATTGAATAGAAGTCTCATGCCTATTTTGCTCTGATATTCTATCTCGATTCATCAAGTTTTCGTCGTCAGATGTGTGGCTTTTGTAGCTTTCATTTCAGCTTCCATCATTAAAGTACTATAAGTCTTGTGATGTAAATTTGGGAGAAAATTGCTTAAGTTTTTGTTAAAACAATCATTCCTTGTTCACTTTTAATATCCTTTGCTCTAAATTTACTTAGGAGATTAAAAGCGTCGTTAGTCTATGCTTAGTTGTAGTAGAAGTTTTAAAAAAGGAAAAAACCTCTTCTGCAGCGTTTAGAGTTTTATAACCTTGTGCTCGCAGCTGAGAATCAAAAAAAAGATAGGCGAAGTTTAATTTATCTTTTCAACGAACATCAACAAAAAGGGAACTCCCCCTTCCAATAGGAGAGCAGTTTATCTGTGCATAGCTGTCCGTTTCCAACTCGCATTCCAGAGGTGCGAAACGCCAACACATTTTAAAAAGGAAAAAAGAAATTAAAATAAAAAAATGACAAATAAAATAATAATTTATTGTCAAATTGGACGCCCTACTTGGAGAAAGAAAATTAAAATAAAATAATATTTTAATTGATAATTTGGGCGTCCCAATTGGAGAAGGGAAGAAATAAATAAAATATTATTTTATTATGGAGGTGGACATGAAATAAAAATAAAATAAAATGAAATTGGGCGTTCCACTTGGGCATTATAAAAGAAGGCATTGGAGGTCACTTTCATCATTGCGTATTTGTCATTTGATATTGGAGATTTTTCCTTTGAGCTGCAACTTTGGTTCAGTCATTTTCTGAGGACGAAAACCCTTAGAAAATCGTGGATTGGACGAAAACGCAACTCCACTTTGAGAGGTGAATCCATACGAGGTTTGCTATTGGACATATTTGTAGGTTTTTGCATGATATTGGAGCTACAAGGACATATCATTTTCTGCAGGTTTATGACAGCTAGGGTTTGAAGGTCAAATTGACATGATTTGTGTCAAATTGTCAATTTGATATGGTGAAGATTGAAGGATAATAGATTGCAAGTCATTGGTGATTAAATTTGCATTGATTTTTATAGGATTTTTGGAGGAATTGATGTGCTTGTGAAGGCAGATCTGAGTTTCATTAATGCTGGCCGCTAGGGTTTGAACATCATTTGTCATCACAAAAGGTGAATTGCAGATCTAGGCAGTCATATAGGCAGATCGTGGGTTTTTTTGAAGGAGAAAGACTTCTATGCTCATCGCCTAGGGTTTCTAACATCAACTAGAGGTTGGCGGCCTCATTAGGAATCAAGTGCTTCATCTTAAGAGGAGAATCATGGCATATGAATGTGGATTTTCAGTCATGGCAACATCAGAAATTTGCATCAGACATTTCTGATTTGGCAGATCAGGGTTTGAAGCATATTTATCATTCCTTTTGGCATCTATCATCGTCCCTTTAACACCTAGGGCTTGAGTAGCTACTGGGAACCTAGCGCTAACTCTTGGAGAGATTTGTGGCCAATTTTGGAGTTGTTTCATCTTTGAGATCATCAGCAAATTCATATCAGACTTCATTGTGAACAGCAGTCATCAAATTCAGTCTTCTATATGCATTGTATGGTTCCATATTGTATCTACAACATCATATCATTGGTGTATTCTCAATCGGGTATGTTGTAATGAGTCTAGAATTCAAATCTGTAATTTGAATCATCTTTGTAATCGCTGTCATATGATGTTACCAGTCTGATCTGAGTTATATCAGACCTGATTTTATTATAATCAGTCATCTTGTTTTGAGAAATAAAATTATATTTGAAGTGGGATACTGCTGCTATACATTTGGGTACACTTGTTTTATATTTGTTTGTCAAAATTGCATTGAAAAACATTGAAACAAACACACAACATCAGTATATCAGATTCAGGCCAGAATTCAGAGGGTTTTGAAAGCATTTATTTTCTAGAGCATTCAAGGAATCAATACTGAAATTTTGGAACAGAACTACTAAGGGTTCTTACATAGTTTGATTTATGCAACTAAATGCTCAGACATTTCTTTTGTTGTTGGAGTTTTCTCTAGATTCATGCAACAACCTAGAGAAAATCATTGGTTAGCCACCAAAAGTGTTCTTAAGTATTTGAAAGGCACTCAAAACTATAGACTCAAATACTCCAAGGCAACACATTTCTCTTTGATTGGATATTCCAATTTCGATTATATAGGTGACTTGGAAGATGGAAAATCTACTTCAGGTTTCCTAATACATCTAGGGTTAGTAGTCATTTCTTGGAAATCTAAGAAGCAGTCAATGCCAGCTCTATCCTCTACAGAAGCCGAATATATGGCAGCTTCTGAGGCAACTAGGGAAATATTATGGCTTCGATGGATTCTTGAAGACTTGCAAGAACACTAGGTTTCATCCACACCACTCCTTGTTGATAATCAATCTACAATAAAACTAGCCAAAAATTCAGTCTTTCACGATTGAACCAAACACATCAACACAAAGTTCCATTTGATTCAACACCACGTAAAAAATGATACAGTACAACTAAATATTGTCCCATTGCAGATCACCCGGTAGATATTCATACCAAAGTGCTTGGACGAGAGAAGTTTGAGAAATTCCGAGGAATGCTTGGTTAAACTCCTTCAGATTAAGGGGGGGATGTTAATGTGTTAATCTTTTGGGTTAACACAATTTAGTTTTGTATTCAGTTTTTCAGTTTTTGTATTTAGTTTTTCCTTTCTAGTTGGTTCGGCAGTTCAACTGTTTTATGACTTCCTATAAATAAGAATGTAATCTTCAATTTGAAATCAATAAAGTTTACACCATTCTGTCCTGCTTTTCAATCCTGGCCTGACAAAATTGATCACAAGGACCGGTATAATATGGTTGCAATGTGCTTGTGTATATTTTGTGGAGTGTCCTAACTATTTAGTATGAATTGCCAAAAGTCGTCTAACATTCTAAATATTAGTAGTCAAAATATTTCCGGCTAATCATTATTTATCTATTCCATTTTCTTTGCAGGATTGCATTGTGCAGAACTTGCTGGTATGACTCCAACCCTAAAACGTTTGAATTGAAGTATAGGCAGTACCACTTATGCAATCAAGCACACCATTTGCTCTATTGTCATCTCAAAAACTGCCCACGAATAATAATTCAAAGAATCAACGTTTAGAATATGTTGACAGAGATTGAATATAATTTTCCATTAGTTGCTATATTTCAGGGGCAAGCTCTTTTTCTTTGTTGTTTTTATCAGACCTAAATTCTATTTGTGAAATCTTATTGAGAACAACTCAGCTGCTTATATTTAGAGGTGTGAATTTACTCGGGTCCATGCTTTATAGGGTGAATTACAAGTGACTAATACAGCGTCCGCATTTACTAAATGCAGGTATCCCTTGCGAGATTCTTGAACGAGCAACAGTAATTTTGAATTTGATAAAAAATAACAAACCTATTCATCGCTTCGGTAACAAAAGGATTTGTGCTAAAGACGAGAAATATAAGGTACCCAAATTGATGAGCATCAACTTAATAGAATTTCTTCAAAAATATTGTGAGGTAAAATTTTATAGAAAACCAAATGGTGATGTGCAGGAAACAGCGGATAGACTTTTAGCGTTTGACTTCATTACAGGGGATGTCAAGGATTTCTTCAACTCTATTTTCTCATCTAATATCAACTTGATAAGTTCTGAATCATTCGATTCCTAACACATTATCCACCAACAATTTAGCTATTGCTCTGTTATGCTAGAAAAGGATTTATGAATCCAGCGTACCTTGTTGTTGGCATCTTGCATGCAGTGATGCCAAGAAATGAGTTATGATGTGGATCGTTTATATTTTTTCTTTACAAGTGCTTAATTTGTGGGAACGTAACTAGTCAGAGCTTCAGAATGTAAAATAGTCGGATGAAATGAAATATTGTTCCAATTCATCTAGCCACTAATCATCGATTTCCCCTATTCATCTACGGAGCATGTTACATGAAGACTGAGGTGAAAAAGTGGAAAGTGTTTATTCCTTGGGACATCCATTTTTCCGTCTTTTGAGGCAATGACGAACTGGTAATTATTCAGCATGTCAAGTTGCACAAGAAATTTGATTTTAAATACTTTAATTGGTTAGCCTAACGGAGGTCAGTCTTTGTGTTTACTGTTAGCATTAGTAGTTTCATAGCAAGAAAAGAAATAGAGGCATCTTTAAATAAGAGTTACAGAAACGTCATTAGAAATTTAGCATTTGATGAATGTTTGGGAAGCTGTACATTTTCAAATGATTTTTATAATGCTCACTAGACAAAAATAGTCTACGGGATCCCAATGCTGAAACTCTATTATGATGTAGGATTTCAGTCAATAAAAAGAGTGGTTCATTGTACTGCAGCTTCCTTGTAGAGGGTGGACTTTCTCTGCTAATCACAAGGTCTATTGAGAGTTATTGAGAAGTTATTTTAATTACATTGTCTATTACACACAGGAAGTCTCAATTGCAAAAGAGAGGACTATTCAAAGTCAAAAAAAAAAATTTCGAAAGTGAGTTAAATTTTGGTAAAAGACAAAATTGTTGTGAACTAATAGAGGTTGGCAGGCATTCCCAAGGCAAGTGTAAAACGAACCTAATTACATGCCAGTGGGATTGGAATATGTGTAGCAACCCACTCAACCAATTGTGAAAGAATAATAAACATTGTTTAATTATAGTTTAGGTAATGTTAGTAGACAGTTAGATATCAGTTTTGGATTCAGTTTTGATTTCTTCATTATAAATACCTATGCATTTCTTTTGACAAATAAAATAACTGATGAATGGTAAGTCTCGTACAACTTGTCGCATTGTATTTTGTAGATGATTTACAAACCATCATTCTCTATTGCTGCTATAAACCTTCATTTGCTATTAGAGCATTGAAAGATCCTGTTGTTGTATAGAGGCATCCAAAAAGGCTGTGTCTATCCAGCCATCAAAATGGCCATGGTGCATGCCTGCTGGAAAAACAGGCATGCACCATGGCCATTTTGAAGGCCCCATAGACGCTGCCTCCAAAAATAGGTGTTGAAGATCAAAGTGAAAGAAAAAAGAAGCTGCATAAAAATCAACGGTGGAGACTACCAGCTGCTGTGAGGAGGAAATGAAATGAAATGAAAGTTTTTAATGACGTCCATGAGACCGAAACAATCTATGGGACCCACAAAAGCAGCAGACCACGCAAACAGACCGCCAACTAAACTTGGCTGCTACTCTCAATCTCCTTGATGATTGTCAATCTTTTTCTATGGATTCTGTCCAAAAAATCAGCCACTCTCACAATCTTTGTTTCAACAAACAAGGCCGTTAAAGAAACAACATTCAAGATATCCTTGAATTTGAAACGAATGTCCTCATAAGCTTTGCACTCCATGATGTAATGTCATTTCGTTTCCGCTAACCCCGACGTACAAAAACGGCAAATCCTATCCGTCCACTCTTCTTTGGGTGTCTTCCATCTTCCCGTTTCACACCTAAGATGGTGTGAGCTAGTTCTGAGCTGGGCCAATAACATTTTATATTTCCACTTGATATCCGCCATGATATAACACTTTTGATCGTGATCACATGTGGGGTTAAAATGAATGACATAATATTCCCTTTTTCGCCCAAGTTGTTGAGACCACATGGCAGCTTTGATTTTCCCTCACAAACTTTTTGATTTCCACATTTGTTCTTGGGCATTCTTGGATGTTGATGCCCCACTTGTGCAGCCACTTGGCATTTTGTTGCATCCACGTATTCTTCCTTCTGATAATCTTTTCTTCCGCTGCAATTTTGGGCCAGCGGTGCCCCCCCATGCTCTCAATTCTCTTCAGATACCCCAAAAGCCTGGTTATCGCCATCGCCTCAATAGGATAAGCACCCGCTTCAGCCAGGATAATCTCATATGGGACTGAGCTTTTTATCTTAAAGTTGCTTATGATTAGATGTTTTTGTAATCTTTCTATTTGCCTCCATTTCGAAGTCGATGTGCTGATGCCCCAAACTTCGCAGCCATACAATATCACCGGTACAACCAATAGCCCAAAGAGTTTCTGCTTTGATTTCTAGTCCCAAAGCTTCGCAGATCTGCATCTATGTTGAAGCATGTACAATGCTTTACATCCTCCTTGTATTCTTTTTGTCCTGCATGTCTCCCAACTGAGATTGCTACAAAAATCAAGACCCAGGTACTTGTATTCCTTTACCACCTGAAGGGGGCTGCCCTTGAACTCGAAGTTTATTTGTTTCTTAGTCCTTCTCAAGGTGAAGATCATGATTTTTGTTTTGCTGATGTTCACTTGCATTCCCACCTCCTGACAGAAAGACTCAAGAGCCCTCAAGTGCTCCTGCAGGCTATGTGTTGTTTTGGCCATTAGCGTAAGATCATCTGCATATAACAATAGTGTAATGTCCCTTTTCTAGTGGAAACACTTAAACCTGAATCTACATTCAAAGTGATTCTCAAGGAGACATTAGAAACATTATAGATTAATAATTTTCGATGATAAGATCAAATAAGATCAATGATAATATAATTATATCATTCCTTGTTGACGGATTATTCATTTCACAATTGTTACTTATTATTGATAACTATTTTATAATACATTCCATAATTCAACATTCATATTTTTTATTACTTTCCCTCATTGAACTAGGCTTTACATGTAGAGGGTGCACTGAAACCATCTCTTGACCTAGCCTACGGGAGACTTTGTCCCAGCCTACGGGCCTTATTACAGATGGGATTACTCCGCATCTCCCCACAATACCTAACATTCCTTTAAGGATAAAGTAATAGAGAAATATAGAAGTAATAATCTAAATTCATCTTCCCATAACATCTTCTTTCTATTCCTTAACCATGGATGGGGAAATTATATGTCTAGGGCACGTTGAACCCTCTCCAATGCGATTGGGAATGGAATTACTCCGCCTCTCCCTAGCATCCTTGTCTAGGGCGCGTTAAACCCTCTCCAATCCATCGTGATGGAATTACCCCGCCTTTACCTAACAAGACCGCCTCTCCTATGGTTATGGGAAATAGAAGTGATGAGATAAACATACCATTACTGTATCTTTAATTGATTTCATAAATATCATAATTGTTCTTATTGACATTTAACACAAGATGCCTTATATTAATATTGATCATATATCATTACATTTATTCATTATATTAGTTTCTGTGCATTCATAGTTTTGTCTAAGTTAAGTGCATTTATTTATAGTTAACATCATAATTATACCAATTAACTTGACAGTCCATTTATATTCTTATTATTCTTCTACAACATTTATATTGCCTAACCTATTAATAAGGAAAGTGCACGTACCTCTTTATGCTACTTGTCTTGTTGAATCTGCTCACTGGATTCTATTCTCTTTTGCCTATTCTTTAATATTTATATATTATAATATTTGTTATAATATTAATAATATCTCTATATTGTATTATTATATATGTTATTAATATTATTGTATATATATATATATATATATATATATATATATATTTATTTATTTATTTATTTATTTATATATATATATTTACACACATATATATAGATATATTACATCTTAATAATTAAATATATTAAAATACTTACCTGTTGTTCAGACGATCTGCAGGTACATTTTGGATGCGGTAGATATTTATTCTCCTCGTTCCTTTTTCTATTCCTTTCCCTTCTTTTGTTAGATGGGCCCGTTAATATTTATAAGTTTGAAGGGGTGCAATTCACCACCCGTCACCACCCTTAATAAATAAATATTATTAAACTTTGATACTCGATATTTGTTTGTATTAGTTAAGAGCTCCTTATTATGAGATCGGCATCTTCTCAACAGCGCGATTCCATATATGAATGCCCTTATATTATGCAATGAATAAATATATATTTACTATTATATATTATTATTATTATTATTATATTTATTTTTACTTGAATAATTCCTCCCTATATATATTTATGATATCTTTTCTAGTTATGACTTAGAAATATATATAAATATAATGCGGATCTAAATATATTTATTTATGGGATATTATTTATTTATTGCCCATCTTTTTTTCTTTATTTATTTCCCTTTCAAGGGATATTTATTATGCCTGGTGGTAAAAGACATACTTACCCTTTTTATAATTTTTATTACTTTATGTTATTCCCTTCTATGACCTTTGGTAACCATACGTAACTCCTTTACATGTAGTTTATTTATATTATTTGTATTTATGTTATATCATTATAATAAATGATATATTATTTATTTTGTATTATTTATATTATATCATTTATATCATAGTAAATGATATATGATTTATATTATATTATTTATATTTATATTATAATATAAGATAAATATAAGAATATTTATATTTATATTATTAGATATATTTATAATATATTATTATTGTTTATGTGTTATTTATAAATATAATAATAATATATCTTTTAATTGTTTTAAATAAATATTATTTAAATATATTCAATTTATAATATCATTCATATCTTTGATTTGAATGAAT
This sequence comes from Cunninghamia lanceolata, assembly GCA_027924645.1. Taxonomy (NCBI): domain Eukaryota; kingdom Viridiplantae; phylum Streptophyta; class Pinopsida; order Cupressales; family Cupressaceae; genus Cunninghamia; species Cunninghamia lanceolata. Next base: position 6,995,765 of record BSBN01000354.1, on the reverse strand, counting down.
AATACATAATGCAGGGACATGACAAATAGCTTGACCAAAAGCACACAAGGAAGCTGCCAATAAAAAAAAAAAAAAGACGCAAACCCTGCCCAGTGGCCCGTGTGGAAGAACAAAGACAAAGAAATTGTTGTGGATTGCTGAGGCGGTGTAGTGTGTTGCCACCCAAGCAAGACAGGGGGACATATGAATGTGGGGGATATCAGGTGCATTTTATCTTATTTAAATATTTTTTTGGCTGTTGTTGGTGTACGGTGGTTATCATTTGTCTGGAGCTGCTTTATATTTTAAAGCCACAAATAACTGCATAAACAGATTGTCAGAATTTGTTAGAGGGATATATGCAATTGAAAGGAGCAAGGAGAGTGTGTTCTTTTATCCCACAACGTGCACCAAAACTCCTAAAAAATTATGGAACCTCCATCGAAGATAATGCTTTTTTGATTAACAAAATGCATACACACATGATTGAATGAATGAGGATTTTTAATAACGTACACGAGGCCAAACAGCCTATGGGACCCTCGGATAATAGCAACGCTGCCAATCACGAAAGCTCTATACGGGACTACTGCCAAAACAATGTCTTCTTGTTGCCCTCTTTTTCTTTCAGAATCCTCGATCTTCTGTTGTGAATCTTAGTCAAATAAATTGCAGCATTTGTTATCATTTCTTCTTTGAACAAGTTATTCAAGGAAACCACATTCAAAGTATCAATGTAAATGGCCCGAATATCCTCGTAGGCCGAGCAATCCATGATATAGTGCCATTCTGTTTCCACAAACGCCAAAGTACAAAAACAGCATATCCTTTCTACCCACTCCTCTTTCAGCCTTGTCCACCGACCGGTTTCACACCTGAGCTGGTGTGAACTAGTCCTTAGCTGAGCTATTAACATTTCTGCTTTCCATTTTATTTCTGCCCCTATATATGTCTTTTGTGTGTGGTCATATGAAGGGTTAAAATGTTTGATATAATACTCTCTTTTCCTCCCAAGTTGCCTCATCCACATACTAGCTTTGACTTTTTCTTGGACGTACTACTTAATTGCACCAATCATGTTTGGACACTCTTTCATGTTGATATCCCACTTATTCATCCACTTGTCATTTTGTTTCATCCATGTGCTCTTCCTTCTATCTAATTTTTCTTCTGCTGTCATTTTGGGCCAATGTAGCAGCTCCATGTTCTCAATCCTCTTTAAATAACTTAGCAATCAAATCAAAGCCGACGCTTCCAACGGAAAGGCATCGACCTTAGCCAGAGCGATCTCATATGGAATTGATGTTTTTGTCTTAACGCTGCTTGTGATTAGGTGCTTTTGTAACCTCTTTATCTGTCTCCACTTCAACGCTGACGTGTTGCCACCCCACACCTCACACCCATATAGCACCACCAGCAACCCAAAAAGAGTTTTCTTAGTTTTTCAATCCCACAGTTCAGCGCTTCTGCATCTGTTTTGCAATGAGTATAAAGTTTTCCATCCTCCTTGTATTCTTTTTGCTTTACACATCTCCCAACTGAGCTTATTGTTGAAATCAAGGCCAAGGTATTTGTATTCATTAACCACCTGCAAGGGGCTACCCTCAAAAACAAAACCAATCTGAGCCTTCTTTCTCTTCAAGGTAAAGATCATGACCTTAGTTTTGCTAAAGTTCACCTGCATCCCAACCTTCTGGCAAAACATTTCTAGAGACTTCAAGTGTCTTAAATCATGGGTTGTTTTTGCCATTAGAATAAGATCATCCGAATAAGGGAGCAGCTTTATTACATAGCTGGTCAAGTGGACTCCACCACCAAACTTGTCTATCCAATCCTCTAATTTGTCAATGTAAAGCCCAAACAAGGTAGGCGATAGTGGGCACCTCTGTTTGACCCCAATGTCACTCCCAAAGCATTCTGAGAAACCTTGCTTGGTTCTAATCTTGGCCCGAACTTGATCGTACAACCTATGGACAGCAGCCTTGTACATTTCCGGAATCCCCAATTCTTCCATTCTACTCCATAATTTGCTTCTAGAAACGGTATCAAATGCTTTCTTGAAGTCGACGAAGCAACAGAGAACCTCTTCACCCTGTTTGTCCCAAACCTTCTCAATCAAGTGTCTAAGGGTAATGCAGTGGTCAATTGTAGAGTGTTTTGGTCTAAAACTAGCTTGTCCTTTTACTCTGTTTCCCTCCTTTTCTGCCCAAATACTAATTTGGCGCTCTATCATGTTCCCAAAGAGTTTTCCAAAAAGGGGATTGATCATTATAGTTCAGTAATTTGAAGGGTTGTTGGCATCCCCACTCTTAAGCAAAGGAATAACGACACTAGTTGTCCAATCCACCGGAAAACCATTTTGAATGACCCCATTAAATATTCTTTTGATGTGCGGTGTGAGCAGTTCCATGCCCCATTTTATATATTTGCTTGTAGGCCATCTATATCTTGCGCTTTACCCACAGCAAGTTTTTTAATTCCTTCCTTGATGTCTTTCGTGGAGAAGATTTTGGCCATCGAATTGATCACTGGGGAGGACATCTTTGTTTTGATCTCTTTCATAAAGCATCTTTGCATAGTCAAGCCATTGGAGGTCCATGATATTGTTCTCGATAACTATGTTTTTTTGTTGTAATTCTTTCTAGAAGCCCCTCAGATTGTGCTTCCCAAGATAAATCAAATCTTTCTGCCTTGTTTGCATGTAATCCTCTTTTTTCGATCTCACTAGTTTTTCATATTCCTTCTTGTTTCCCCTTATTTTCAGCATTCTCTTTGCTATCTTGTAATCTTCATCGTACCAAGGGTTTGTCGGAAAGCTATTTTTGTTGCCTCTCTTAGGCCTAGACCTTTTGCACACACTAAGAGCCTTGTGGATTATAGTTGTCAACTTTTTGTTGTCTATTGTTCTATTGTTTATACCAGCCAACCCAATGTCACTTATTTCTTGCAATTGTCGTTCCAGCATTATCCAGAAAATGTCTTGATTTTCAAGCATCAAAAGGATTGTGCCTTGAGCTACCTCCTTTTGGTTTTGTTGCAATCTATCTTGGCTTTGGCTGCCTTGCCACATACTAATCTTTACATATAGAGGATTGTGATCAGAATTCATTTCTATAGGATAGTCCTTCACATCTACTTCCATTAACCTTGGCATTAGCTTTTGAGAGCAAATAATATAATCTACCATGCTTTGCCCATTGTAAGTTTGACAGGTAAAATTCCCAGAACTCGGCCAAGCTTTTATACCATTGCATATAATCAAATCATATAGGCTACATATCCCTAACAATTCTACTCCAAACTGCACGATCCCTCCTTTTGTGTCTTGAGAGTCTCTTTCCCAATTTTGATTTTCTACCTCTTCCAACCATAAAGGGTTGTCTTTTACTCCCTCCTCATATCTAAGGCAGAGAGCCTGACTGTTAGCTGTTCTTGCATTAAAGTCTCCTAAAATGATTTCTCCTGAGGTACTATATGCCGATATGTCATTTTTTAGTGTTGCAAATGGGTCTTCTTTGTCTAGGTTCTTTTTCTTATAAGATTTTGAGCCATGAGGTGCAAAGTAACATGCAGCAAGATAAATAACTGAATCTCTATCTGTTATCTTCATCCATATGTACTAACTACTTAGATCCACCTTTCCAACTTGTATGATTCTTTCCCACGATTCTTTCACTAGAACTATCACCCCTCCGTGCCCTTTGCTATTTTCAGTTATCTCATTCCAAACTGAGATCTTTTTGTAACCTTCAAAATTCGGGACCTTATATCCTTCATGCTCATGAGTTTCACTGAGGACAATGATGTCCTTTCCCTCCGCTATGGGCCCTAAACCAGGACCTCTCCTCCACGGGTAGCCTCTACAATTCCAGCATACCATTGAGAGGTGCTCCTGGGGGGCCCCGCCTTCCTATTTACTATGTTTTGTTTTAAAGATTATCTAGGCTTTCCCTCTATACAACCACGCATCATTACCTGCATTTCTAGCTACTACCACTTTCTCCCATTCTTGCCTTCTTTCATCTAATTGTGACGGAGTTAAGTCTTCATCAATGTAATAGTGTGTGCCTTTAAGAAACCTTTTGTTTCTTAAAATTCTATTCTTGTCCTTTATGTTTTTCAATGATACTCTTACATTCCTATTTCTACCCTCTTGCGTCATTCTTCTAACTCTAATTGCTTGGTGGATATGTCCTGTCCATTCCAACTTGTCTGCAAGAAAGTCTTTTACTAGTTTGTCGGTGTGTTCACCTTCCCCAAAATCTTTCAGCACTTTTATAATTATATTTGCTGCCCTGTCGTGCCTATTTCTTTCCTCCCACATTTGTAGTTTGACTTGTTTCTCTATGAGTTCTTTTTGACTCACTACTGGCCCTCTTGCCACTTGTGCCAAGGACTTTGCCTCTTCTAATTGTTCCTTTAGTTTAGCTTCTTTAGCCTCCACGCTTTCTATGGCTGATTGGAAATCTTTTAAATCCGAGATGCCTTTCTCCTCTGCTACCCAAGAAGTGTTTCTGTCGTTGACTTGTTTTAACTCTTGTTTTATGGTCAAGATTTCTTGCTAGCCTGTTTCCATATTGGTTTGCAGCTTGGTTATTTCATCTTTGAGCTGGTTGTTTTCGTGAGTGAGTTTTCGGTTTGCAGCCAGGATCTCCTACACTTTGCTATCTTTCACCTGTTCTGACATCTCTATGGCTTCGAGCCTCTTCTTTAGGCCCATTAGCTCCCCCACGTACAACTCTAAGGACCAAATAAGTGGAGTGGAGCTAGGACTGTATTGCTCATGGTTGTCCTTATTCTCAAGCTCTAGGTCCATCTCCTTAACCTATTTCTTCACCTCTTCATTGCACCTGTTGTGGTTCCCTAAGCACTCTCCTTCCGTATAACCAATTTGGGAGTGGAGTTTGTCATGTTGAGTTGGTTCTATATCTTGTCGTGCCACCCCTCTTGATTGATTGTCTTGGTTTTCGTGGTTTCCATTGTTTTCTTGTCTTTCTGCGAGTGGTTTTACTTGTTCTTGTGGTGTCTCATACCCTGTTGCTGCCCGAATAAAGTTTGTTAGTTTTGGAAGTATTGCCACAAATTTATTTTTCCCCGCCCATTTTAACCTTCTTGCTATTTTGGCATGTCTTCGTTGTAAGATCCTCTTGTACTGCTTGGCATTAACGAATGTCAACTTGTTTCCTACGTCTGAGTCTTTGATTTGCGTGACCCTGTTTTTGTGAATGTAGGAGTGCCTCTAACACTCCTGTTGTTATGAGTGAATAGGTGTCCTGATTTTTTGCGGGCTACAGTGCAACATAAGGTACTATCATACCTACCTGGGGTGTTTTTCCATTTTCAGTTATGTTCCCTACCTCTCTCTTGATTTTGTACTCCCCCGAGGAAACCCTACTTAAACCCTCCCTAGGTTTTAAGTGGTTTTCTGTCAGACCTATACCCTACAGCTTGAAATTATCCGTCATAGAACCTATAACCTACAGTGTGCTAGTATCCATCTCAAATCCAGGTCTATTTTGCATCATCACCATTGTTTACAAAGCTTTGAAAAGAATAGGGGCCCACACATAATAACCGGTGTTTTAAATGGAGTTTACTATGCGCAGAAACCCACAACACAAATGAGAGGACCCACTTCCTTTAAAGAAAAGTTAAACAAAGACTACAGAGAATAAAGTTTGGGGAACCCACCTCTGTCCACACTAACCCTCCAAACTCTCGTCTACAGCAAAACCCACAAAGTTTGTCGTCGCTTTCCCTATCGGTCCCACAAATCGAAACCCTTGTCTACCTCGGCTACATCATTATGTCACTTTATGTGTATTTTGAAGGGCATAGCTAGGTTTCCTGTGCCTGCATGGGTCCCAAAAGCTTGTGTTGGGTATATGTGTGTGTATGGATGCCAATCTCTCGAGCACTCCTGCCTGCCTCGCTAATCTCTCAAGCATCACCCGCAGCCTCAGGCATCGCCTACAGGTAAAACTTCCACAGTCCCACAGGAATTTGCATCACCCACAACCTCAAGATTGAAAAGCAACTTAATTGAATCACTCCTTGTCATATCTTCTTAAAAGTAACTAACATACACATTTTACTAAAACAATCAATAATAACAAAAATACAAACATTATCCTTTTTGTCTTAAGAAGACCTCCAAGAAAGTCCATATAGATGATTTTCTAGGGACTTTTAGGCACAAGTAATGGTTGGTATAGCCCCAACTTTTAATTGTTGGGTTTTCTCACACTGCACAATTGACAAATCCATGCAAACTTTGTAACATCAACTACCAAATCTGACCAATAAAAATAATGTTAGAGATTACTTACAATTTTATTCACCTCAAAATGTCTAGCTATATGTGATGTATGTGCCTCCTACATTAGCAAAACTCTATTCTCTATTGGCACACAAAGTTTACCTAGTTAATATAAGAGATTTTCCTGAAGGCTGCAGTAGTCTTGGTAAGATTCAAACCTAGCATATTTCCCACCACTCAGTCTAATATATCTCATGGAATCTACATCATGAACCTAATTTTCTACATACACTTCACCAAAATAAAAGCTCCATCTTAGAGATACTACTTATTGTAGATGAAAGAGGTGGTCTAGATAACATATCAACCACTTTGTTAGTTCCACCACATTTATATATGACACAAGATGGAATTGTTAAAGGAATTCCATTTGTTTGCAATGCCTAGACTATTGCAACCATGTTTGTGCTCACAAGGATTGCAAGGGTTAATGGTTGGTGTGCACCACTATCTCTTTCCCTATGAGGTAATGCTTCCACTTCATCATCACAAAAACAAGAGCATACAATTCCTTATAATAGGTGTTTTAGTTCAACATTGGCCCTCTAAATGTTTTTGAATGATAACAAACATGCCTACTTCCTTGTAGCAATAAAGCACTTATAGAATTATCACTAGCATTCATCTCTACCTTAAATGTAGCCTACAAATTGGGTAAAGCAAGGAATAGCATTATACTTATCTTCTTTTTCAGCTCCTTACATACTCACTACTATCTATTAATCTAGTGGAATTTCCTTCCTTTGCCCATAACTTCATGCAATGAGGTAGTGATATATGAGAAATCTTTTACAAATTTATGAAAGTATTGGGCTACACCTATAAAGCTCTATGTATCACTCATGGTAGTGGGCTTCGACCAATTTATAATCGCCTAGACCTTAGATGGATCTATCCTTACTTCTCCATTACCCACTGTTGGTTCCCAAAATTACTACAACACAAAACTCTAAAACATTTCTAAATCATCTAGGCCAGGGATGTCGTCAGGGTGATAGAAAGAGGTTTATCAAGTTAAGGAAGATTTTGGCCAACTAACAGGTGTGGGTGGACTCCTCTACACTTTGAGCTCAACTTAAACTCCAGAGGGATATTCCAAAGGGTAGACCTAAACAAGTATCGAGTTCAAACTAGATGAACAACTAAAAATACATGGACAACCAAACCCAATTCGTTGTCTTAGTCCCAAAGATTTTCACAATTAAACCAAGAACAACTAGCTGTCACAAAACCCTTATATAGCTGATTCAACTATGCGAATGTACATGCACAGGAAAGATGGTTTTTTTCCTAAACCACTAGTAAATATTCGTTTGATTTAAAATGTGTGAGATTGGTCTATCCCCAATATGGACTAGTTCTTACTCCATTGGGCAACAAAGTCATAGAATGCAAGGAGGAAAGAAAGTATGTAGCAGAGGATCAATGGAACTAAACATATATTCACATATATGGCTCTAATAGATTTTCATGTGATGAACATATTTAATAATCCAAAAGAGAACTGCAATGACTCATATGCAACAAAAGAATGGCAAATACAAAACAAAGCCTTGTATTAACTTGGATGCTGTCACACACCTCCAAACTTTGGTTACAATCATGCCAACAAATATGGCAAGGGAAAACATATAACTACAATTATACATTTGCCAAAATCATTACAAACTCCCATGGAGACATTCCATTACATTCATATCTGCTTTACACAACCTTCCTACACTGTGTTGAATACATCCCTTCACTTGCAAACCAAACCAACATGATTTGATGCCCGAAAATATTCCGTAGGAGCTTCCAAACCAGACAACTGGTACAAGGACCAATCCTCAAAACATCTTGTTCATATGTATATATAGCAATCTTATTCACTGTGCAGCCCAAGGCGTTGAAATTAAGTCAACGCGCCAAGCCCATGTAATAAATTTGGCCCAGAGCCTCTGTCAAAAGATCAACGAAGTTTTAGGAAGCCCATGCCCTATGCACTAATTTTGTCTTTGGAAGATCCTACAGAAAGATATTGACCATTGAAACACTACACCTTCCTCATTAAAATTGAGCACTTGTGCGTTGAAGGCATGCACTGTTTCAGCTACCTGCAACTGACAACGACCTATAGACATTAACTTCACTTGCGGAGGCATGTTCTCAAGCACCGAGGAAATCATGTCATTTTTGAAGCTTTTACAATACTTTAAATGGTCTAAAACTCATTTTAAAACATTTAAACTATTACATTTACAATTCTTGCTTCATATTTGATTTTTATATTTTAATTTTGCCTTATCAACAAAATCCTTCCATCGTGAACCGCTTTCTCTGCCAACCCGCCTTCTTGCTTTCTTTTTTGCCTTATCGGCGAATCCTTCCTTTCGTGAACTATGCCTTAGCCTCTTCTTTCTCTTTATTATCGAGCACTAAGTCAATTGGCAAATTTTTCCCTTTGGCATTTTATCCATCTTGGTCTCTTTTGTTCGCCTCCTCTTTATCAGAGATTTCTGTTGTGACAAACCAAACCGTCAGCGAACCTTATGGTTCGCAAACCAAAAGTTCACCAACAAGACTTGCCTTTTCTTTTTCTATCTTCTCTATCAGCAACTTTTTCTTTCCATGAACCAAGGACTTCACTTTCATATTTTTCCCTATGACTTGTTCTTTTTCTCTTTCTTTCGCCCTTTGGTCGCTTTATCGATGAATCGATGAAATTGTGAACTCACTAACTCAGTTGGCGAGTTCGGCTTTTCATGAACTTGTCGATTTTCTGACAAAGCCTTCAATTACCTTTTTGCCTTAGAAAAACTTTTTCTTTGTTTTCCTTCGAAGCTGCCTTGCCTTATTGGCAAACCTGCCAACCGCCAACTTTGTCGACAAAGGCACGACACCGACCCCTTGTACCTTAGAACAATTTTCCTTTGCTTGCTTGGTCTCTTTATTGATGAATCAGGGAAACCGCAAACCCACGAACCAGAAGGTTAGTTTGGGAAATTGTTGATTTGCCAACAAAGGGTAGAAATGAACATTTTTTTACAAGGAAGAACATACAACAATGAGGGGAAACATTATACTTAGAACTTTTTGAAAGAAAACCCCTATAAAATGTCTCAAATCAGATCTAAATAAGGGGTTTTGACTACAAAGTCAAAAGAGAACTTTTTTGAATTTTGGGTCAAAAAAATGCATTTTTGAAAGCTGATTTTTTAGGTGTTAACACCCACCATGTGACCAAGGTACTCCAATGGGGTTTTGACATACTCACACTTCTTACCATGCAACAATAACTTTCTCTCATTCAAAATCTTAAAAATATTTCAAGGGATTAATTCTCCTCATACATTTTGTTGAAAATCAAATATCATATAGTGTTAGCGTTTAATTTCGCACCTTTCGGTGAGAAAGAAAAACGGACAGCGTGTACAGTAGGATTGTTCTTCAAATTCGGAGGGGAAGCTCCCTAAACAAAGAAATTAAAAAGACGATACAATATAACCTATCTTTTTGGTTTCTCGGAGCACGAGCATAAGGCAATTGAAGCTCTTCTGCAAGGCTATAAGATTTTTCTAAAGTATTGCAGAAGAAAATAACTAACTTTATCAAAACACACTTCCAATTCCTTTAAATAAATCCAGAGCATAAAGAAATTGAAGAGACATCTTGGAGATTGCAACACAAAGGAAAAATAATAATTTGACAACAATCGTTCATGCACAAAGTCATGAACAATTCTCACAACCCTTGATAACAAGATAGATCTCAGAAACCATGATGCATATTCTCATTAATCAAAAGACGAACAAATAACACTGCTTCAACAATAAAATGCGAGCAAAAATTAGTCTCAGCATTTACCATTAGAGAGTTTAAGTGTGTAGAGTACACTTATTTATACCCTAAAAAGCAAAGATGCGAGGAAATAAAAGGAAGAGTTAACTAACACTCCTCACTCTAGATCTAATGTTGCATGGGAAGCATGCAAGTTTATTAGCAATTACAAATAAAAAGATCTTGTCATGCAATTCAGTTAACTGAACTTGCATGTTATTACACAATGAGTTCCACTCAAAGAAAATTTGCATGATTTCCAAAAGCAAAATCCAAAAATAGATTTAACTCTAGATAGCAAAGTCAGTTCTGAAAATAGAAACTGCTTTGGAAATCTCTCCAACTGCCCAAAATAGAATTCTCTTGCAGATAGTGAAAAATGACTAAGTATGAGAATTGAGATTTCTCTCAAATTCATCAACCTTAGCCTCTTCTGGGATAATGATAGGATCTGAATGCATGATCTCCGTTTGCAAGATGGTGTTTGCATCCTTCATCGCCTTCACGAGATCCAAATACTCCTTGACCTTCGGATACTCATGAATGAGTGTTGATTTAGCCTCCATGGTGATTGAAGAATATTGCATGGTGGCTTTGAAGCTTCAAGAAAAGCCTTTCTTCTTCACTATTTTGCTTCAAAAGATCAAACTGGGCCTTTGTACGCTCGCTATTAGAGAAAATCAGGTTTCTACTTTCACTTTCCAAAATTTGATTTTTGTTAAAAAAATGTATATTTTGTCATTGGAAAGTAAAAATATGAGGCTAAATCCACAAAAAATTGCCGGATCTGAGCTATAGACAATCAAGAATGGTGTAAAACGCCTTTTCCCGAGGTGGGTAGGTGACAGAAATGAGAAATTTTGGACATATAGGCCACAAAAACCACTTTTATTTTGGTTGTAGGTGGTGATTTTGGGCATGAACAGTCATAACCAGCAAAGGAATATCTCAAAAAAATCTTCAAAAATGACCTCCAAGACTTGGGCGCTGCCTTCTATGCATGAAGATGAACCCTGAGATGATGGAGAATGAAGAAAATGATGCTTCGAAGTGACCAATCTGCCTCCTTTATGCTTTGTTGGCCCAGAAAAGTGCCTTTAACCTGTCATAAAAAGCTTGAAACCCTTGTTAATGGCTGCCAATGTGGAGAAAAGGCATTCTCATGTGTGGATGTGCCTTGGTATGTGAGAAAGAGACACGGAATGATGCAACAATGTATGATCTTGGCCTTCTAGGTGAAGTGCCTCTCCTCCAATCCTTCCATTTACCTTAGAAAAGCTTCAAAACCCTCATCAATAGCCGCCAACACAAAGAAATGGTCTCCCCGTGAACAAATAAGCCTTGGAATGTGAGAGAAAGGTATAGAATGATGTAAGAATGTGTAGACCTTGCCTTGGAATGCTAGATCCACTCCTCAAAGCCTTTCAATCTGCCCTTTGCAAGCTTTCAATCCTTCATTAATGGCCGCCTTATGTGAATGCCACCTTTAGACCCTTCTCTTGCCTTGGGAAAATGACAATATCAATGCATGAGTCCTCCTTTATAGTGGGCGCCAATCTTCTAGGGTTTTCAATGTGCCTTTTTTCTAAAAATAAGATGCTCTTATTTTGGCTCCATGCACAAATGAAAGGATGAATAAGAAGTGAGGGATCAACCTCTATTTATAACCTTGAAGTGTCCTGGGTGGAAGTATATTTTAAAACATATTTAAGTATATGCTCAAAATATTTTGAAATATACTTCCAGGATGTTTGAGATAGGTCCCGAATCCATGGGATTTAACATGTAGATTCTAGATTTTTGAGGATCCAGCAGATTTCAGACTTAAACAGTTTTCAAGATCTCAGAACATCAGGCTTCAGGACACCAGACTTAGCCAATTTCAGTGCTCATTCTTTATGATTCTTGACCTTGAAAAACTTTGAACTTTGCCTTGGCCATTTTGACGGAGGTTGCCTGGATCATGGTTGTTTGCCTCTGCCTCTGGAGCTTATTTTTGTCGTAACTTCTTCATCTGATGACGAAATGTCTTGAAGTTTGGAAATCAGGCTCATATGATCCGAAGCTCTCATTGAAGCCTCTCCTCCATGAATTATACTCCAAGATGGAGTACATTTTAGCCAAAAACGCCCAAAAATGCCTTAGAAAATTTTTCTAAATTTTCTAAATTTTCAAAAATTTCAAAATTGAATTTTGATTTGCCAGACGTATTTGCATTGCTTCCCTTGGTTCCTTTATGTCATTTTGGCCTTCAATCCATCACTTTGACCTCCTCTTTTAGATGTTCTTTCACTGCTCTAGGCATGATTGGCTTGCTAGAATCTCGCTCCATTTGAGCCTTGGATTGCTATATTTTGATATGTCTTGTACCTGCAGGGTTAGCACAGTAATGACAAGGCTACATGGTGCTTGGGAGGTGTGTTTGGGCACATATACAAAAAATTTAGTATGGGTACAACATATAGATAAACTATAACACAAGTCAACTAATGGTCTCATTACCTCATTCATGAGACACATAAAGGTAGCCAGTGTGTTGCATAACCCAAATGATAAAACCTACCATTCAAAGTGTCCTTGACATGTCTTGAACACTATCTTCCACACATCTTCCTCCTTGACCCTCACTTTATGGTATCTAAACTTAAGGTCCAACTTTGTAAAATATTTGGCTTGCCACAATTGATCCAATAGATCATTGATTCAAGGCAACAGATATTGTGCCTCACAATAATCATTTTCAACCACAATAGTCTATGCACATACGCCACATTCATCTTTCTTTAGCACTATAACAATAGGTGATTTTTATGGAGAGTGTAATGTCCCCATTTTTGAAGTGATCATTCAAGATGACCTAATGTGTCAATTTTCACACTTTGATAATTTGTAGGGCAAAATGAGTTGAGGAGGTGACTTGGCATATTTTCATGATAATTTTGATGTAGTCCTCACTAACAAAATAAATTGTCCTCGTGAGGAGCGAACCATCTTAGAGGATGGAAAGTGTGAAAATTCATATTAAAATAAGGATCATTACTTAAAGAGGGTGACATGATGAAAAGTGAATTTGATATTATTCCACATGCTCTATTGTTCACCCTTGGACAAGGGAAAGTTAGAAAAATAAAATTAAATAATAATCTTGTGATTTGGGTGCCAACCTAAGGAGTCAAATCATAATTCAAATCTTTAATTTGAATTTGGAGCGCTAATCTTGGTCGGCCATATTGGTGGGAAAAGTAATAAAATAATAAGGAAAGATCTTGCCTAGGTTGGCCTAAGAGGAAGAGTGAAAAGTTTATGTATAAATAAGAGATCTTTGAAGGCATTTAAGACATATCTTTCATAATTTCTCATGTGTTTTTACAATTTGATAGCAATGAAACTTGGGCTTTGAATCCAAGGACGAAAACCCTTGCGATTCTTGGTGAGTTAGACAAAAACCTAGCTCATCTTGTGGAGGTTTTGTGATGGGAACCTAATTGTGCTTCATTGTGGATTGATTGAGGAAAAAGAGCAGAAATACAAATTAGATTTGCAGATCAGACTTTGGACAACAGACATTTGGTGAGTTTGTGTTGATATTAAGCTAGGGTTTTACCCTAGATTAGAGCACCACCTTTGGGAGAGGAGTGACTTGTGACGTGGAGGTCGATTTTGACTCTGGTGGGCAGATCTCACATTGTTTAGGGTTTCAGTTTGGAACAGACCTAATCACCATCATTTGGAGTAGCATATCTTGGTGTTTGTGATCACTTGCATTAGGGTTTCATGCCCTAAACTTGGCGCCACACTCCTGGAGGGCGATTTCATCAATTGTTGCTCATTTTGCCTTGAATTTGGTATGTATAAACCTTAGTGTTTACTTTTTATTTGTATAACAAGTTGCTGGGCATGTTTGCCATGTTTGTAGCCCGCATTTGAATGTATTTTTAGATCTCTACAATTTTGATTTTATAACAGCAGAGTTCTCAAAAATTTAGATATGTCGTGCATTTATTGCTCATAAAATTGTGTTTTTCATGGTGTATCTCATTCCTAATATTGGGTGAATCATTTGGCATGATATTTTGATGTATTTTGATATTTACATTGGTTGTTATAAGTGTTAAATTAGATTGAAAATAAAAATCAAAAATTCAGAAATTAGGGTTTGGAGCAAAATTTAGAAAAAATAGAAATTAGGGCAAAACTCAAAAGAATAAAAATCAGAAAATTAGTTAATATCCTATTTGGGATATTACAATGGTATCAGAGCTTTAATCTTGCTAGCCTGAAGGGTTCTATCTTGGTGTATTGTTTTGGTGATCATCTAATGTTGGCACATGAATTTTGAAGGTAGAGAATTCATCACATAACACAGAAGGTTGTGGGTTGTTGATACAGGTTTTGAAGAAAAAGACACCATGAGTGATAGAAGTCATGAAGAGCCAAGCACTAGAGGCATGCTCAATGACCTAGCTAGAGGACAGTGTGACCTACTTCAGCTCTTGAACTAATTTGTGAGGCATAGCATGGGAAACAATGGAACCAATGGAAATAATGGAGGTAATGGAGGTAATCATAGAAATGAGCATAATGGTAATAATCATGGTAGCACTTTCGGAAACAATGGAGGCACTCCTATTCCTACGTCTCACGCATCCATGGTTACACCTCTTATGCCTACATTTTTGGATCAGCAAAGGGCTACGAAGAATGAACCATAAGGTAGAGGAGAGACATTTGATGAGTATAGAAGAGAGTGGTTAGCATTAAGCAAAGAATGCCGGGAAGCATTTCCATGGAATGATTTTTGCAACATCAAATACAGGAACCAAGATAGGAATAGAGGTGAAAGAGGCTACACCAATCATGAATTGCAAAAGAAATTGGGTAAGGTCAACATCACACCTTTTGATGGTTTGGGAAAGATCACGGCATGAGCTTGGATTCAAAAGTTAGATAACTTCTTCACCTTGAACCCTATGTTTGAGAGAGATGCTATACAATTTGCTACACTTCACTTGGAGGGAGATGCTCTAGATTGGTGGTATAATGGTATGGTGACTCAAGGTCATAACCTTGTCACTACGTATGTGGATTTCTCACAAAGGTTGATTGATAGATTTGATGAGACAAATCCAGAGCAATTCTTCAAGGATTCAGAAGGAGTCCTCGGATACATACATTTCAGAGTTCCAGAAGCTTGTCGTGTTAGGGCCCAATGTCTCGGAGATGAGGTTAACATATCTTTTCATTGAAAGACTTGTGGAGCCAATTCGTGGATGGGTTAAGGCCCTAGATCCACCATCGTTGAGGGAAGCCTTCAAAAGAGCTCGAGGTATGAAGTTTCCAGTGCCATCCAAGCCCAAGTTTCAGAGTAAGCCATTCAGTTCATCTAAGAAGGATCCAAAGAAGACTTGTATGGACCGAAGAAGCCTACACTTGATCTAGAGGTGAGGAATGAGCTAAGGAGAAAGAAGTTTTGCTTCTCTTGCAAGGAGCCATGGGAGCTTGGACATAGATGCCTTGGGAAAGGCAAGGCATATTACATTGAGGTCACTTCCGATGATGAGGAGATTCCAGACACTAGTTTGGAAGGAGATAAAGAGGAGCAACAAGTGGAGCTTGATGACACAACACAAGGTACAATTGCTTTCCTTTTAGGTGTTCCTAAGAATTATCCTTTTAGGGTAAGAGGCATTGTGAAAGGTCAAAGAGTATCTTGTTTGGTTGATAGTGGGGTGAAAGTTCAAAGGTGTGTCCCACTTTCAGCCAATTGAATAGTTCCGAGCGGAAGGTTTTTAGGTGGTAAGATTTCACCCGATATGGTTCTGCCTGGAACCATGTAGCGCCTATGTGGTGGTATGTTTTCAGGTGGATACGTATCGAGCGGCAACATTCTGCCCGATAAGGTTTTGGGCGGAACCACTAAAAATAAAAATAAAAAAGGGGCAAAAATGTCATTTTCGCTCAGATTGCTAACAGAGTAAACAATTTTGTGATATATGTTTGCATTTTTTGTGATATATGTTTGCATTCCCTATATTTTTTGTGATATATGTTTGCATTTTCTATGATATATGTTTACAGTATTGTCCTGTTATAGTCCCTTATGAACCATTTCGACGGTTCAATTCTCCCATGAACCATGAATCTCATCGTTTCTGAAGGTATCAAATAAACTTTACAATCTTATCATCGATGATTCGGCGTAGAAGTGAACTAAAGAACTCTTTGTTGGTATTCTCATTAGTTCAGGAACTTGTAAATATCCTGACACACCATTATGAAAATCAAATTTTAGTGCTTTGGTCCCCTCGAGGATCATGAAATATTTATATTGTTCCTCTTAATGTTAATCAACACTCCATAAACCTTCAAGCTTTTATTTCAATTGATCAACATCATGGTATCTCTTTGAACTCATTTTTGGGGAAATTACACTCATGGGAACTTCACCGATTTCCTTTCGACATATATGAATGTTCTGGAACTAAGAAATTGTTTGAAACATCACTTGCTTCATTCAACTGTAAAATGGATTATTGATAAACTTAAAAGTTCATTATGGTTGTAAATCATTGAAAATAAACTCCTCCAATGGACACGGAAATTTATGAGCCCAACTTTTCTGAAATATTAAATTTCATGAAAGCTAACCGAAACTTTATCAATTTCGATGAAAAGAAGGTTCACCATCAAATTATTTTGGCAAATAGACAAATTCATGAACTGTATACCTTGCCCAATTGTGTCAAGTACAAAATTTATATAGGATTATGCTGACATATATAATTGGTTTTTATATAATTTACTTATATTGAGGTATGTCATAGTATTTTAAAGGCACCATTGAACAGATAACTGTCATAAAAAAATTGATTTACAGGTAAGGTGGACTGTCACTACATCCCCAGCTACTATCTCTATGACATTATCTTTCATTCTATGGAAAACTTCAATAAAGAAGCTTAACTTGACCTTTAAAATCAAATAAAAAATTTCTCCCAATTACAAGAATTTAGAAACATCATTTGTTGATCACTAATTATTCATTTATTTATTGGGAAAAACACAAAAATAGGATTAAGATTTAGTTTATTGCATTTAATAACTTTCACTTTAGCATTTAGTATAAATTGTAAACATGTACTTTATTAGCTTTGAAATAGCTCAAAATATGAACTATTACTTTTAGTATTTATTGTAAACATGTATTTTATTAGCTTTAACTTTTATTGTTACAAAATACAAATATATGTTGACTTTTACTTTTCACTTATATTCTCCTTTTTTATATGGATGGAATGCACTAATAAATTGGAAATTGATAGAAACACAAGATGAATTGGCTTGTTAAAACTCTATAGCATGATACGTATCAACTAGAACGATTGTTCTACATTTTTTTCTCTTTAAATCCATAACATGATATCTAGTAACTTATGTAGATCTTAATGCTTTTCTTTAAAGGACACAACATATTTTTCATGTCTAATTTATTGTATCTACATTGAACAAGATGATGTCATAATATATTTATAATGATTGATTTTGAACAATAATTATCACAAATATATTTTTGGGTTTTAGATCTTTTCTTCTTTCTATAGATCTTTTCTACCTCGTGTTAGCATTTTTCCTTTATAAGAAATATAAAATTACAAGGAAGATAAATTGAAGGTAAATATATATATGGGGTCTAATTGTAGAGTCAAAAATTATGTATACTTCATAGTTTTCACTTTATGTGGTACACTCATTTTAGTATCCATTCCATTAGACATGTTTTAGGGTCCATTAGCCCATTTCTAAGCCTAAAGTGACCCTTCAACAAAGTGCTATGCAAACTAAACTACAATCCTTTATCCTCACATTATTGAAACTTGTGTCCACATAGACACTAATGTGGGCATGCTAGTAACCTTGTACACTAGCACAACCATGGTAGTGTTTGCCTATGAAAATAAAATATGAATTTCCATAAGTGTACTTCCTTGGCCTTCGTATATTTTTTAAAGTTATATCTAGATTGAATAAGATGATGTCAAGATGAGTCCTATCCCATATAGTCTTGCATTTAATTTAAGTCATACAAGTAGCATTTTAATCATTTGAAATTAGAAAAATAATAGAAATATTGTTTGCATGAACATATTCTCATTCTCATTTTCTTCCTGATGATGGATCACGGAGTGTGATCTGAAACGTCGATACAAAAAAAGCAACATAGTTTTTCCAGAAGTTTATTTATCTGATTATCATGGACTGTGGAAATATCATGTCTAATATATTAATTGATTATCAATTAACTATCAGTCATTTTCAAAAGAAACAAAAATAATAGTTGTGTTTGCAAATTAGTTTTAATCATTTGTTGATCATGTTGGGGTTAGCCGGCAAAAGATATCAATTAAATGCAAATAAAGATTAAACAGAGGAATAAAAAATACACAGAAATAATAACAGTGAGAGACAAGTTTTAATGTGGTTCACCCAAACTCAGGCTACATCCACCAACAGAGAGTCCAATATTATTATCCAGTAAATCAAACCGATTACAACCAGCAATCCTTGCAACTCAATACAGCTGCAAAATACTACAATACATCAACGGAAACCCTAACCCTTAGCCATTTTTATCAAGACTTATGTCGGTTACAAAAAAGGGTTTTTTTATGGCGCTGCCCCTTGACCCCGTTAGATAATTTGGGGGGGAACCGTGCCAATTAAAGTGGCATAAATTTAACCTTCGAATCTGATTAGGCTCCATATAACAACAATCTCCCACTTGGAGACTGATCAGACTCCACACCATATCAGATCACTAATTATTCATTTATTCATTAGGAAAAACACAAAAAATAGGATAAGATTTAGTTTATTGCATTTAATAACTTTCACTTTAGTATTTAGTATAAATTGTAAACATGTAATTTATTAGCTTTAAAATAGCTCAAAATATAAAAACAAAACAAAACACAATCCCTGGGCCCTTGCATTTTTTAGGTACGAGCTCCAAACCTAGTAATAAAACCATCAAACTACCAACCACAAATGAGTTGACACGAGAGATATATAAATCAATTTTCTCTAAGGGAATGTTCACTTGCATCCCCTCTCACTCACACTTGGCATATCAAGCTCATGCATATATGGAAATAGAGGATTGGGTTAGAATCAATCTTGAGTGAGCTAAGGGTATATCAATCAATTTTTGAAGTCATTAACAAAGAACAAGTCTAAAAACTTCAACAAATTATCCAAGAAGAGAATTAAATACAATGGGATTTAGAGCTAGTAATCCTCAAGGAGTTATTGAGATGGAGAATTTCATCTTCTCATTACTTTCCTCATCAATTCCCAACAAGAACTCAATATAATATGAGTTATCATCCTAAAGAACAAGTTACCTACACACCACCACCACTGCACAACAATTCAACACCCTCTTTGAACATTAAATGCTTCTTCCTTGTGAAGAGAGTGGTAAAAAAAAACACACAACTCCCCCACAAACAAACCTCATTACCACATTTAGGACTAGAGTGGTCCCCTAGAAACTCCCCCATTTCACTAGATTTTATCATATGAGTGGGAGTGATTTTTCCAAATGTAGGCCCCATGTGAGCAACGAACGTGTCTCTCCCTTTTGATGTATACATAGTTGTGGTGAGTCTAATTTAGTCTAATTTAATGTATATATTGTGTCTTGAATTCTAACTCAAGATTATTTTTGGTGCAAGGTGAGGTGGTAAACACGTGTCATTAATTGACGATTTTTTTTTCCATCATTCGTTGAGTCTATATCTTTAAGCCTTCATATTGGGGAGGTGTGATGCATAAAGGATTCAATGACATGTTTTTAGAACAAGGACATTCTCTTGAATGCCACAAAAATCATTAAATGATATGGGACATCAAAATACATTATCTTTTAACTTATCCTCTACTTCTAGAACACCATCAATACTTCATTATAACCCCATGTTCTTTCTTCTAACCTAATGTCTACCACACCCAATTCATTTTTCCTCCCTTCTCCATTTCACCGTAACAAATTCCATCTTATTTCTCACCTTACCAAGTGCCATCGCATTGCTTATCTCACCAAGATTCTTTGAATGTATCCACCCACCACCTCTTATTTTGTCTTCTCCCTTAGATCTTTCCATGTCTTATGTCCTACATCAACTCCAACAAATTATGCAAGAAAAATTAGATACCGTTCCTATTATTTTTCTAGGGAAATCACAATTGACTTATACCACAATTCGTTGTCTTAAATGATATTCTTCACATATGTATTTCCACCCAACTTCAAGGCACCCTACCTTCTTCTCTATGAAAAAAAGGGAGACCTACAACACATGTAGGAACATTCTATTTCTTATGCCTAGAGTATGTATATGACAATCACATCCTATGCAAATTGTTTTCATGTTCATTCAAAGAACATGCAATTGAGTGGTTTTTATTCAACTCCTTGTTGGTACATCTACACATTTGACATGATTACAAAAACCATATATCATCCATTTCAAAATCTAGATTTCACTCAAAGTAAGCTTCACTCACCTCATACATTTCAAGCAAAGTCACCGAGAAAAGGTTAGTGACTTTATCTTATGCTATGAATCTATATTAAGAAAAATGCACTATCACCTCCTAGATATAGAAATTATGAAGGTACATTTATGGACAACATCACTCCTATCTTAGAGATCATGTTTTAGAAGCATGATTCTTTCATAGACTTATGTGTGTAGAAAATTAATAACTAAAGACCATGTTTCAATAATTTATTGCCAATCAAATCTATAGATTGAATGTATAGATTTAAATGTATTTCTAGATTGAATGTATTTAATTTTTTAATTTTAAATATTTTTAGTTTTGTTAATATAAATGTGTAGATTGAATGTATTTAATTTTTTAATTTTAAATGTTTATAGTTTTGTAACTAATTTAAATGTGGAGATTGTTCATGTGTATTTAATTCTTAGATTTTAAATGTTTTTACTTTTGTTAATTTAAATGTTTAAATTGAATGTATAAATAACTTTTAAATTTTACTTATGTTTTTTAATTTTATTAAATTTTCATTTTATAAATTAAATGTATGTTCAATTTTTTTAAAATGCAGATTTACGTACACGCACATACATATTTTTTCATAGATCATGGATGATATGGCTTCTCATCATAGTGTTGCTCATACACAGTACTAATACTAGTGATGCACATAATGCTAGGAGTGACTTGTATGCAGGCACTCTTGAAAGACTAAATAATACTTTGACACATTTAGATCAAACGATCCATAGTACGCCCAACCTGTCTAATAGAGACAAGTTGGTGGAAATTAGAGCACGGTTTACCCATATGATTGACACTGTCAAATCATATAATCCATATGACGATGTGAGTATTGAGGATTTCTATGTGTCTCTTGTTAGTACTGTTACTGGGACAGTCAAATGGTCAGCAGTTAATAGGGCCATTTCATTGGATATGGTGCATTCTATGTTTCCACATTATGCTGGACGGGATAGAGTTCGGGGTTGTCCCATCACTAGGTGCACAGATGTTGTTGTTGCACCACTTATATATCCTAAGTGGTTGGCAGCACATCATAGATGGCCACACAATGATGAGTTGCCTTTATATTTTTGCAAACAATTATATGTTGCAGTTCATTTACAACTTGATGTTGATTTCACATCTATCCATGGTCATGCGGGATAGGGTCTTGGGAGGTTTTCAAATAAACCTCAATACTGACGTCCTGATCAGGATCCACCCATTGATAAGAGGGCATTAGTGGGTCCCAACCTTTTGGTACTTCCCAAAAGGTTGAATCTAGGACGATCAACTGAGCCGGCAGTTGCATCATCGAGACACCACATTTTTGAGAGTTAGGTTCTATTGCCAGTGAGGTTGACCACTTGACATCTGATCGTGTTGGTAGATATATCTTGTGTCCATGCACCAGCATAGGATTAGTTGATTTGACTTCCACCAGTTATGATCCTTACATACATGCTAACATAGTTTCACCACGTGATGTGGCGCAGACTTCTGGAGAGGGTGCACTACGCAGATTAAGTACATGTCTAGCACAGGATCTATTAGCTGTATATGAGTTTGTCAGTTCAGATGACGGGATCCCTCTTGAGTTTGTGGTCACATTTGTCAGGCAGCACAATTATCATTGAGCTACATATATGACTGACATAACGCCTTCACAACAAAGTCCACCACATCCCGATACTAGTATTGTGCCACCTTACCCACCAGGATCATTTCGTGGACTTTTGTTTGAGGATGTTGCGATGACCCTCAATTCATCTGACCTTAGTGTGATTGGGAGGGTCATCCATGGAGCTACATAGGTTGCTAATAATGAGGTATATATTAAATTTTGTGTTTAATCTAGTGTAATTTATTTGTTATAAATAATATATTTAAATTATAAAATTTAGTTTTGTGCATCATGCGTATTAACTCTTATTTAATCAATCTTACATCAGGGACTGACTAGAGTGGTACTAGGACATGACACTGTGCAGCAGACACCGGATATGGTTGAGGCTAGATGCGAGGTAAAGTATTTAATTGTATAAAATTTGAACATGTACTTGAGATTCCATATTTTTTAATATATAAATTTAATTGAATAGAGATAATTTTATGTTTAGGGATCTACACATGACTCAGATATTCATAGATGGATGAGATTAGATACACAGGGATTAGGACAGGGCTCAGGACAAGGCTCAGCTCATCATTCTAGTCCTGGGTTGAGTGAGGCTCATTCCGCCCATAGGAGGCACTCATGATGTTGCAGTTGACTTTTCTCTTCTCTTGCTCTTTATTCTCCCGATGATGGATCATGGAGTATGATCCAAAATGTTGAGGAAAAAACTCGCACACAGTTAAATCCTGAAGCATTGATACATACATTATGGACTATGGAAATCTAATGTCTATGATGTTCTTTGTTATGTTTGAGTTCCAGACTTATTTATACTACATGATATTCACCCTATGATATATTCATGCATGGCATCTCTTTATATCATGCACATACTTGCATTTACATGTTTAGTTATATAGCTATGTTATGAACTTTATTTCTTATTTATCACATGTCATCTATACAGTATATGTAGCAGATCTCTATTATTTCTTTATATATGATACATATGCACATATAGATGTTTAGTTATAGAGTTATGCAAATGACTTTAGCTTAATTGATTGCATTTACTTAATTAGCATAGGTTAAGTTCCTTACAGAAACATTATTTTCTGTTATAATATTATTTTAGTATTTGTGGATAAATAGAGACAAACAAAAAATAAATAGGTGCAAATAAGGATATGATAAGCTTAAATATATGGATATATGTTGTTAGCGTTTAATTTTGCACCTTTCGGTGAGAAAGAAAAATAGACAGCGTGTATAGTAGGACTGTTCTTCAAATTCGGAGGGGAAGCTCCCTCAACAAAGAAATTAAAAAGATGTTTACAAAATAACCTATCTTTTTGGTTTCTCAGAGTACGAGCACAAGGCAATGAAGCTCTTCTGCAAGGCTATAAGATTTTTCTAAAGTATTGCAGAAGAAATTAACTAATCTTTAATCAAATACACTTCCAAGTCCTTTAAGTAAATCTAGAGCATAAAGAAATCGAAGGAACACTTGGAGATTTTCAATACAAAGGAACAATGATAATCTGACAACAATCGTTCATACACAAAGTCATGAATAATTCTCACAACCTTTGATAACAAGATAGATCTCGGAAACCATGATGCATATTCTTCTTCTGACATTTATGCAGGGTCAAGTAAAGATTCTTCTAAACTTTGTGTTTCTTCTTCATCTACTTGATTGATCTCTATATCTTACAACACATTTGTCGAGAGTTTCAAACTTGTCCAATTGATTCTCTTCGGTGACCAAGACTAAATATTCCATGAGCTCTTCTCCTGCATGAGCTTCTTCACATGTTATATGTTGCTTTGGTCTTATCATATCCATGGTGTCTTTTTCTTGCACAGGTTCATGCATAACCCCTAAAGGTCTAGCATTATCCTTTTCTAAGTGACATAAAGAACCATCCAAATCTGGTAAAGATCCTTCCATATGGTCTCCTGATTTGACAAGTGTCTTAAATGATGAATCACTTTCAACGTGAAAATATTCCTCTTGCTCTAGCTGCAATGCTTCTTTGATATCTTAAAAGAAAACACCAACTCCTGACGACCAGACCTTGGTCTTTTTTCCTAACACCAACTGAGATTGTTGATCATTAGTGCTTGCAAAAACTTCTATCTTCAGAGCTGAAAAGTCTTCAGAAAAAGCATCAAGCACAGGTTCTTCAAACCACCCTTCAAAAGAAGATAAGAACAAATTGGATTCATCATTGCTCTCTATGACTTCCTTGCAACTCTGATCTGGAGAGGTTCGTCGCACTTATTCATCCTCAGAGAAAATATGCAACACTTGCATTACATTAGGTTCCTCTTCTATCCACAATCCTTCTTCCACCTCAAAACATGGGCGCAAAATAGGCAAAACTTCAGCTTCTAATTTTTGTTCCATTTCTAGATCTTGACTATGTAGACACATATGGTCTTTTGAAAAATGATTATAAAAATCATTCCTTTGGATATTTGATTCACACTGTGTAAGTCCCATCATAGAGCCACCATTGGATTCATCAAAAAAACGTTCAGGACCATCTGATAATCCTTGATTTTTACTTGAAGTTTTTGACATCTGCATGAATATTCTCATCTCAGGGCAATTTTCTCCATCATGTTGGTTTGTGGTATGAAACAAACAATAGATTTGTATCATAGAAGGCACATCTGCCCCTTGACACACAGGTGAAGTAAGTTGATCATTGACGTAGTTAATGAAAGAATCTTGCATATTTGAAGGAGATGGAATTTGTCGAAGTGGAGCAATATTCAAGGGCCCCAGTGGCTTGATTTAATCTCTCTATATCTTTCCTAAAGTGATCATATGATCCTCTAATTCAACAACATACTCCTAAGCTTCTTGCAGTTCTATAGCGTGTCTTTGCTTGAGATAGAAAGATACGTCTGGAGATTGTGCATTTGTGAAACAACTTAGTAGAATTTCTGGTGAAGGATTTAGGGTGTTTGCGACTTTTCCAACCAGACAATTGAATTTGGCCAGGAACTCTCGCATCGCCTCACTTATGTCTTTCTTGATGTTTGATAGGTGTGCAAACAAGATGTGACTATCTTCTGTAGGCTTGAAACGAGAAAGAAATTTCTCGCTCATGGACTCCCAACTCGTGATCGAACCAGCAGCTAGGTGATTAAACCAATCAGCTGCGATGCCCTGCAAGCTCTCCACAAATAAGCGAACTACAACATCTTCATGTGCAACGCTGAGAATCCCAAAGGCAGTGGTGAAGGCAAAAATGTGCTCATCAGGATGTTGTTGGCCATCACCATGAAACTTCAGAAAAAAAATTCTTGATCCTTCAGGAAGTTCATGGTTACCGGTGAGAGCTAGAGGACCAATAGTATTTCCCCATGACAAAGGAGGTGCACAGGATGACGGTCTTTCAAGGAAGCTCTATTCAAGTCACGAAAGTCTACACACAACCTTATCTCCCCATTTTTCTTCCTAACCGGCACAAGGTTGGAAACCCGTGAGGTGTGCTTAATAGGAAATATTATGCTACTCTCAATCAGCTTGTTTAGTTCTTTTTTCATGAGAGGCTCTAATTTAGGATTCAAAGGCCTCTATTTCTACCTAATAGGCTTGACATCAGGCTCAAGTTCAATAGTATGTTGAGCAAGCTGGGGATCAAATCCTTTTAAATCACTATACTCCCATGCAAAAATGTCACTAAATTCTTGGAAAAGTTGAATAAATGCATGCTTTTCTTTTGTTGTACCTACCTTGCCCAGTTAAAGGAGCTTGCCCTTGAAGATCTCAAACTCTTTGTAGTGATCTTGTTGAACTTGTAGGATGGACTTGGGTTTTGTAGCTTCATCATCAATGTTAAAAATGGACTCTAAGGTGACCAAACCCTTTGGCATCTTGTTATTTTTCAGCTGAATGATTTGGTCACCGTACTGGTGATGTAGTTTCTCTTGGTTAGCATGAGAGAATTCAACTTCCTCTCTCAAGAAGTTTACAATCTGCTGATCACTATCAAACACCTACCAATGTGTGTTATTATCTGGCACAATAGGCCTAACAACAATCTTAATATGTTGATTAGTCTTATCACTACTAATCTCCTTGGGAATGTCATATTCAGTCCCCACAGCAGCCAACCTATTAGCATGTTTATTCTGATTTCTAGGTATGGATATCAAATTGAATGCATCAAATCCCTCCAAGAGGTCCCATACTCTATGCTTGTAAGACTTAAGCAGATCATTTTTTGTGAGATTAAGTTTTCTCACCTGATTTACAACCAATTCGTTGTCCCCATAAACTTTTAGACAGCCAATACATTTTTGTCTTGCCCATTCCAAACCTTGAATAAGAGCTTCGTATTCAGCCACATTGTTAGTACAGCTGAAACAAAATCTAAAAGCTGAATAGTACCTCTCAGCCTTCGGGGAAACAAGCATGCATCCACCACCAGCACCCATTCTACTCCTTGAGTCATCAAAAAATAGCTCCCAGACCTCATTATCTTGCTGCCCATCTTGTTGTTCTACACTTTTTTTAATGTTAGGCAGAAATGAATCAGCTTTGTGCATCATATACACACCCAAACTAGCCTCTTCTAGGTGCTCACACAGATCAACCACTTGAGTCTGATCTGCCCATTCATCAAGAAGAACTTCTGGTATACCTTCAATCTGCGTATTGCCTTCTTGGACAGCGGGTTGTTCCTCTTGTTCACTTGCAACCAAGTTGGCATTGATGGGACATGGAGTGTAAGGTTCAATATGGTCCTTAACAATGGCTTTCGACTTGATAGTCACCTTAGTGCCGTACCTAGTTCTGAACAACATATGAGACCAATCTGAGGACAAGTAACCTCCTATCTCTTCAGTAAAATCCCTTGACAAACAAATGGCAAAATGAGGTAATTCAATGACATATATGTCCTGCGGAATAGAGAAATTTGGACAGGCATGCAGAGTTAAACTTAGTCCCTTTATGACACCCACTATATTAACAACAGTTCCATCCAGTTAAACAACTCCCTTCTCTAATGGCTCATATTTAATGCCTAACTTGTCAACAATCTGTTTGGGCATGACGGAACTGCTAGCACCTAAGTCAATCATGCATTTATGGACTAAATGATCCCCTATGATCAAAGACACGTAAAATGGTGGGGGTTTGACCTCTGAAGCTTGTTGTTATGCATTTTTCCAATGTTATTTGTCAAAACAGCCTTAGACTTATCTATATCAGACTCTTGAGATAGTTTTAAATTTGATAAGGCTGATTGAAGCAAGTCTTTTTGGCCAGGGATATTTAGGGAATCCCACATAGACATGGATACATTCACTTTTTTCATATGCTCAAGGATATTGAAAGTAGATGTACCTGATTTAAGTTGGCTTTTGGGGGCAACCACGTCACCTTGAGTACAAGCTGGCTGAACTGGCAGATTAAGTTGTTCCTTGCCTACCAAAGGCTGGCCTTTTGATAAGACTTGCATTTTCTCAGCATTTGATGGGTTAGAAACACCTTGTCCCACATTTGGCACTTGATGCTCATGAGTTTGAACCTTAGCAGACTGCTACCCTTCATCAATAGCCCTTTTCTTGCTACGTGTATAGGCTACAACTGAAGAACCAACCTGGTTCATACCACAGAATTCCTCTCCTTGCCAGTTTAAGAGTGTTGTCTCATGTACTTGTTCTTCTTGCTGCTAAACAGGAGGTTCTACAGGCACATTAGATTGCATTGCTGGACTGTTTTGAACCATCAGAGCTTGATTAATCACCCCATTGGCACAGGTATTTTGGTTATGAGGTTGGTTACAAGGAAAGCACCAGTCATAGTCTTGAGCCAAATTGTTTTGCCTGGGTACAATTTCCTTTGAGGAACTAGCAGCATTTGGATTGTAGGCCTAATAAGGCCTAGAGTTAAAGGCTTGCCTTGGACGTTGATTATTGGGCTAATAAGGTGGCCTATTTGGCTGATTTTGCTGGTAATTAGACTGAAATGGGGGCTGATAAGGTCTAAAATTTTGACCTTGCTGCCTCTTGAGGTTCACTATCTCATTACCAAAAGATTGTAACAGTCCTTTAATCTCCTGTAACTCAAAAGATTGAGTTTGAACAACAATTTCTTGGTTATTGGGTTGAGTATTAGGTGCTGGTAACACTGGTGCAGCGGGTATAATAGCTATAGGAGGCACATGCATTGGCATTGGTGGCTGAATAGCAGGGAATATTCGCAAAGGAGGTCTAGGGGCAATTTTACCAGCCTGTATGAGGTTGTTCTCAGCTCTTATGGCTATAGCATCAGCTTGCAGTAAGGAATCTCCTCCCATAGATTGAATCATAACAAAAATATCGTTGTTCAAAGATCTCAAATAATATAAGGAAGCATGATCAGTAGTAGGCCTTACCGTTGGTGGGCTTCTATCCCACGTCTTCTGGAAACAATGGTTGAAGTCTGACATAACTTCGTGAGGGGCCCTCTTAATCATAGACAGCTGCTCCACCAATGATAAATGGTCCAATTTGTCTTCAAAGAAGCTGCACAGCTCCTCTCCCAAATGATCCCATGAATCAATGGAGTTCACTCGCAGGCTTCTGAACCACTGTAAAGCCTTCCCTTTGAGGGAAGCTGCTAATAACTCAATTGCAACATTCTCTTGTGTCACGTGATGGATAGCACACAGGTTTGCAACATCCTTTATATGCTCAGCTGGGGTAGTCTGATCTTCACCATTGAAATATGGTAAACTCTTCAAGGCAGCTATAGGAATATCATCATGCTGAGCTAAATTCAGCGGGTTGCCTTGGTTGAATGCAACAAATGGCTGATTTCTGGCTCCAAGAATCATTGTAACTGGGATTCTTGGGACAGTATGAGTTCCAATAGTAGGAGGAGTAGACTTGGCTCTCCTAGAATAGACACGAGTTTTCTTGGGTTTCTCAGCTATTATCCCCCTTCTCCTAGGTGGGGATAATTACAAATACTCAAAAGACGAAGAACTACTTCTAGTTTGTATTCTTTTCATAAGCAGAAATACACTGATTTTACTAAACCAAAGCTCAGAGTCGCCACATATGCAGAATTTTAACCTCTTACAGGTCTAAAAATCACTGGCTACACATCAAAACCAGTAATAAAATGTAGTATTTGAACTGTTTCTAATTCCACAGTCCCACCGGGCATGCCAAAAACTGTTGTCTCTCATATTTGCACCCTTGCTGAGTTGTAAAACTTGGCAATCTGGAGAAACATGGGATCTTTTCAGGTCTGTGGGTCACCTATGATGGAAAGAACCTCCGGAGAAGGCCGGCTTCCTAGCTGGTTATCACCTAGAATCTACTAGATTTGAGAGGAAAAGGGAAAAGGAATGCTTTTGTAAATGAAAGTTAAAAACTAGAAAATGTGAAAATAATGGTGATTTACCAAACTTGATATGGTTAATGAAACCCAGACTTGCATACACTTGGCCATAGACAACAGAAACTAAACATGCACAACCTATTACTGTATGTTTGCAAAAACACTTCACAAAGAGGCCTAAAGGCATTAAACTCTTTAAAAGGAAGCTAACTTCACAGTTTAAAAAAGCCTTATAACACTTTAAGACACAGTTTGCAACCTACATAAACACAGCTTTTGCAGAAAAGGGTAAACACAGCTTTTGCAGTAATACATGTGCAAATATTACTCCGTCTTTCTTTGCAAAGGTGTTTTACTGTGTGAAAATGATGAAGGAAAATCTCTTTGCTATTAATAGCCTTCCTTGATTTTGGTAGCAAATTCTTCATATATCTTCAAATTACTGCCTATACTTATATGACTTGTTGTTACAGTCAATGAGATTGTTGCTGGAGCTATTTAGATTGCTTTTACAACCATTTCAATTGACTGCAACAGCAATTTTATACCTCATTCACAACAAAAAGTGGTAAATATTTGCTCTTCCCTCTGTCTTGACTGTTGGAGTGAATGGGCTGAGCCTTTTGGCTGTTCATCTGCCTTTATTTTGGACCTTTTCCTTTTGACTATAACAGGAAAAGAGACAAGGGTTTCAAAATGCTAAAAAGTGTTTTTTAACATTTCTTGCAATAAACTCCTCCAGATTATGGCTATGACTATAGCATACTTGTGATTTTCCATATGAATCTATGTATCTTTATCTGATTCTCATTAAATAGTTTGTTCTACTTCCCTCATGGTCCAAAGTGATTGCATTTACATTCAGTTTCTTATATTTGAAATATCCTTGATTTTAAAGGTTGAAACCTGGTATATGCATGATATTTCAGTATTGTAGCACAATATGTAATGTCCCCTTGTCACAAATCAGAATTCTTTTTTTCCTTGTTCACAAATTTCAACTTGCAACAAAAGAACATTAGTCTATTTTCATTTAAAGCTAATATATATATATATATATATATATATATATATATATATATATATATATATATATATATAATTCACACATAGAACATTGCTTTATCATTTCTATGATTAATTGTCAATCCATAACTTAGTTCATCATTGATTTCTATCAATACATATTACTATGCAAATCACTATTATTCATCTATGATCATTTTCTATGCATATCACTATTATGAATCCATAGCTACTTTCAATGCATATCATTATTGCTAATCTTATGATTGCTTCCAATGCCCATTATCTTTCATTCACATTTCACAAGTTAATCTTATGATCATTATTCATATGCCTTGCATATTCTTATCATGACATTTCACATGATCTATGATTTTCATCAATATACATTGCAATCTATTTATCTATCCATATGTCATTTGTTAACAACCTATGGGAGATTAGAGGAGAGTTACTGTTATCCACTATGGGGCTCTAATGTCTCTATCCTTAGACTCAATATGGTATCCTTAATACCTTAGAGTCAAGGCTTCTATGAGACTCCTTGGTACTCTTATGATGTCTTACATCAAGGTAACCAAGGCCATTACATCACTATCCTTGCACTATGGGTACCTTATACCTCATGTGACAAGGCCTCTATGTGATAATCATCCTTTGCATCGTGGGTACCTTATACTTCATGTGACAAAGGCCTTAATATTACCCATGTGGCCTCTTGGTACTTTTCCTTTCACCTCTCATATGAGGTTCGCAAATCACATAGCATTATACAAGATATATCATTTGAGTTATTGCATACTAGATATATTATAAATGATCATTCTCTATGACTGTCTATATTTCATTATTCATCATGATTATATCATCATGGATAATGAAATGTATACATTGCATTACTAAGAATGGCTGTGCATAAATCAAAGTTATCATGATCAGTACATATATGAGAACAAGCATATGATCGCTACTCATAAATCAGAGTTATCATAATCGATACATTTATGAGAGCAAGCATATGACTATTCATTACTTAGAGTTATCATAATCAATGCATATACATGGTCATGAGCAAATGCGTATGACTATCTACATAATGAATGTTATCAAGAATGAAATAGGAATGTCATTTCCTTCATACCTGTGCTAGTACGACAGTCGATCAGGCAAAGAGAATAAGAATAATTTGAAGATGCTTACTTGCTAATGTAAAATGGATTGCAACCTTGGAAGATGTTCTTATATGAATTAATGATAATATCTGATGTTTAAATTAATGCTTTGAAGAGATCAAAATTTCTTGTTGTTGCTACATCCGTACCTTATTATTCAGATATGTCTTCCTTGTTATGATCAATGATATTATATTTAATGCCTTTGCTGCAGTTCAGAAATATATATTTTACTGAGTTCTTTTCTTTTTCCCTTCGATGCTGATATATAATCTTTTTATTTCTTGGGCTGTTGTTGATGGAGTTCTATGTGATACGATCGAATATTCAATAATTCATGAGATGGTCCCTTTATGCTGCCCAACGATTACCATTTATACCTTTGAAGGATCTCTTTCTTGTAAGAGACATCACTCCTCATAGTGATCGTGTCCCTTGAAGAATGATCGCTGCTTTCATATAAGTTTTGGCTTTATCAATAATCACTGGCTTTTATTTACTAATTATAAATCGCTGTCAATTAATACTTGCTTCTTAGGCAAATACTTATCTCTTTTTGGAATCAATGACTCTTAGTCATTGTAGTCTTGTATTAGTGACTTCCGTAGATAAGAAAAATTTGTCTTATTAAGATTATATGGTTGCTTTAATACTTGCTTCCTTATTATTATAATAATGATATTTAGTATTTGTATTTATACTCATAGTTGTAATAATATTTGATAATTATGTTATTATATAATAATAACAATAATATATAATATTTATATTATTTTGATAATTATATTTATAATAATATTATATTATATTATTATAATCATCTATAATATATTTATTATTCAATTTATTATATTATTATAATAAATGATTATAATAATATTTCTTATTTATATTTATATATTTATACTTATTTATATATTTATAATAATTATAAATATATAAATATATTTATTAATATATTATTTTGTAATTATAATAATAATATCAATATTGATATATTATTTTTATATTTATATTATCATTTTACAAATATCATAAATATAAAATATTTATAAAATAATATTGTTTAATATTATTGTTTATATACACGATTGATGATGACAACACTATATTTGACGGAAACGACTTCTTCACCTTTATCATGGCGTTTAAATCTTTAATTTAAACAATGCCTTAATATGGGGACATGACACAGTATGACTTTAACTTGCTTCTTTGAGCTATCTCCTGTAGCTATAACTGTCACTTCATACCTTGCTATAATGTATGCCTTTTATCTTCATTGATGGTCCTTTTGTCATTCAATGACTAATATTTCTATTTATATGAGCTCTTCTTGAGCAATTTCCTCTGTCACTTGAATGTCTCATCGCTGATTATGCAAAGGAACAAAAGTTTTTTGATATTTTATGAAGTAAACACATCATCTCTACACCAGATTACAACTCATTTCTGTTGTTCTTAATATTTGACTTCACATTTGTGTAACTTCACATTCTGTACCTTTGTATCTTTTACATTGTTGTTTCCAAACAGCTTCAGGATGTTGTAGCTACATGTCTTTCCATTATTTCATCAGTATATAGCTGTACCTTTCACATGCTGGGGATTTGTACTCTCTCATGTTGTTGCATCATTATGAACACATCATTCATGATTTTTTCAGATCTTCTGTATTAGATACATTTATGATAGGGATAAGGACTACTGTAAGAATTGTCCACCTTTCCATATATTGTTGTTCCCTACCTCTTGTATGACTGTATATCTTCATGAGGCATCTTTCTTGGTTCTTCTCATTTGAAAGTGAGCTCATGATGACATGGTGGCAGCAATGCATGATGTGGATACTTTGTCATTTCATACATGGTTCTTGTAGCTTTCTCTTTATGTCATCACTTTGATAAAAGTGCTCCTTACTCTTGCTATCATGGCAGTCTTGTATTGGTTAATGTAACTCATCTCCTTTATGCTTTTGTCCTTCTAAGGCTGCCCTAATTAGTTTGATCATTACACCTCATGTCCTTGTATGTTGACATCTCTTGAATAGAATTATTGCTCATAATGCTTTGAACTTTGGATTGTAAGTGATGATTGTGCCTACAATACAAGATAATCATTGCCTTTCTCTATCATATCACCCTTGACTTCATGATAATAATGATAATATGACTATACTGTATAATGTATGTTCCTTCTATGAAGAGCTTCCATGTGATCTCTTCTTTGTTCACTAATTTCATTCACATTTTCTACAGTAATAAATCACTGTACCCTTCCAATGAATATGAACATTCAGGGTGTATTAGTAGCACTTGGACAATAATATTCAACCTTTGTTATTGCATTTGTTTCATTTGTCAATGAGCATACTAATGCATTCTTATGGATAGAAACATATTTACTTTTTATTTATCAATGAGGCACTCAGTAACTCATTATGCTTCTTTATGTTTTGTATCTTAGCAATGACAAAAGTCAATGCATCCTTTGTTGTTCTGACAGTGATAAAGGTCACTATTGGCTTTACTTACTCTGCAGCTTGGGCAGTGATCTACAATGCTCACTGAGTTTCATTTAAAATGTAAACCTTGTGATTCTCATCACCATCTACCTTATGGCATCACTTTGACTTCCATTCTATTTTGCATCACTGTTTAGGACAGCATGTTGATGAGATGGCCTTGATCATGTTTCTGCATGTGATTGCCTTCTTGTTGACTGTTATTGCTCTTGACAGCTGTGATCTTCTTTCTAAATATGCTCCTTGGGCTGTGCTTTTGCATTTGTATATTGCATATGAAATGTTCTGTAAGGACTATGAGTTGGGCTCAACCCTTGTGGGAGCCACATTTCCTCCACTCATAATGTAACCTGATGAATCAAATAGACACATAATTACACCTGTATCTTCACATGAAGCAAACTTGTTAGAAAATAAATGCATGTTTTGGATGTGTTTGATGACTTGATTGCTCTTTAGGACATCCCAGGTATACATTTCTTGTTTAATGCAATTGAGGATCAGTTTATACATGTATGGTATCTTGTTCGTGTATGGTTTGGGACCATTCATTACTTAGAGCATTGCTCTAACACCACTTTTTTTGCCAGATGTAGGAATCAGAGACGACATGAAACTAGAAAGGATAAAGACAACTCGGGGAGACAAGACAACATGCCAGAACCAGAACCAGTCATTCTCAGGCAATGAATGGCCTCTTACCTTACATGTACATTTATTTACATTTACTTATTCATGTATAGATTGTTCTTCTATTTCATTGAATAAGACAGTTAACCTCACGGCTTGTGTGAGATAATGAACATTTTTCATTCAATAAAGATTATTTATTTTTTGGAAAAGATTTTGGATAAACCCTTCTTAATGTTACATGCACTTGGATAAATGCAGTAATCTAACAAACATAATCTCCTAAATTATTTCATTTATGCACTTGAATGTAATGTGTGAAGGACTAGATGAGATGTACCTTATAAGTTTTGAATCAAAACTCTACCTGAATGAGCTGTAGTGAAATTTAGGTAAAAGGTTCAACATAAACATTTAACAAAATCACTAATATAATAGTTGTGAATTTCATTAGGAAGTTCACTCTTGCATAATACTTTTATTACATGAAGTATGGAAAGATTGATGGATCATCAAAATTATCACCCACATAATAGTGTTGTTTAACGACCACAAAACAAAAAATGCTTAAGCTCTATATGTGGGATATTACAACTGGAACAAGAAGAGATTTAAGCTCCATATGTGTGCTATTACAACCATAAACCAACAATAATAGTTACAATATATGTGATACTACAACAAGTAACCAAGAACCAATAAGATGTTTAAACCCAATAGGTGTGATACTACAACATACAAGAAGAGATTTAAGATCATTATGTGTGTTATTATAACCAACAATCAACAACAATAGCTTTAACATATGTGATACTATAACCAACAAGAAAATATTTAAGATCTATTTATGTGTGATCCTAGACAACCAACAATTAACAATGATAACTTCAATATGGGGGTTTTATAATAATCAAGAAACTAGAAGAGATTTTCAAGCTTAGTATTTCTGATTTTACAATCAACAAGAAGAGATAGAGATTTAAGCTCAATATATTTGATATTACTACTTACAACCAACAATAATAGATTCAATATGTTTGATACTACAACCAACAAGGAACAATATAGCTTCAATCAAAACATTAAGAGGGTGAGGAATTGTAAGGCAATCCTACCATTGAAAGGAACATCACATTTTATCATCCACATAACAATATTATGATGACCAAGAAACAATAGGATACCTCAAAATGTGTGACACTACAACCAACAACCAACAATAATAGCCACCAAGCATGGAGCTTCAAGTGACAAATACAAAACATTTCAAAACCACTACAATGTGGACATTAGAGTCCAAAACAATTATCTAGCCCTTCATTTATTAAACACATAAATTAGTCTAATATTACTAAAATGTAACATTTGTGTAAAGTTTAATACTATAAAAAACTAAGAAAAGTTGTAATAGCAAGTTAAGATGGCTTAAATTTAAATGTGAATTCAACAAGTTGTAGGTAAGCTCTATTAGAAAAAATAGAAATTTGTGAATCTATAATGCTAATGTGAATATAGTTCAATTGAGTACAGTACTACTTGGGCGGTTGACCTACATAACTTACAACCATGTCAATTTGTTGATAGGTTTTAAAATATAGTCTTCAAACCCATATTGACACAGAAATAGCATAGTCCTTCAAAGTACATGGTTCAAATTCAACTACATGCTAATTGATACAACTATTCTACAATGATCAAAGAGCTTCAATGAAAGTGCATGTAGGAACCTCTAGAAATTGTAACATTTTAATGTAAACATATTTAATACAAATTGATGCACAACATGTAATTTACATACATTTAACTTAGTTCTTGGTACATAAAATCCGGATCCTCTCTATCATTTATTATCTCTAAAATCTTTTCATGGTCTTCAATACTCAACTTCCATTTTTGTTGGCTACGTCCAATTTTTCGCAAAGTTTCCAAATTTAATCATGTTGCTATAACTAAGTGACTATAATGTAGAAAATTTTGTCCTGGAAAATAATCAACAAATATAATACCATTTTTATCTATCTTCATTTGTTGATACTAAGTACCTTCAACCACTACAGATCCAATGGGATAGTCTTGTCCATCACCATCTATCACAGATTTTGTCAACTTGCATTTTGGTTGCGTGCATCTGATTAGATAGTAATCTACACCTTCGGTATTATCAGGATATGCAATCAGAGCAAAGATATATCCTACAACAAATACACATATTCAAAAGTCAATTCAAATACAAGCAGTTACTTAGATATAATTTAGACAATTTCACTATTTAAATTATCAATATACATGTAAATAGTTTATTTACCTGCAACAACTAGATCGGATACACATTCAAATTCAGCTGAATATAATGGATCATGGAGATCTATATTATCATCTTCATAAGGAGACATTGAAACTAATCGTTTCATCTCCCATTCTGAAACATATCCATCAATAATATGTTGACATTGTAGAACATTTGCATTGTTCTCAATGCAGTCAACATAAAAACATGTGTTTTTTCTCTAATTTGGGTTGCAAGTGGTTTGCTATGTCCAGTCGTCATCACTTGATGAAGTCTTCTAATACTGACAATCTTTTGACAATTATATGGATTTGATTGATTGATATCTACAATCATTGAAATTTAAATTTGTATGAACAAAAAACATGTGCATGTACTAAACATAAATAAATGTAGATCTGCAAGAATTACAAGAAATACCTTTGACTTCCCAAAAATAGTGTTTGGTACTTATTGAGCCACTTTTTCCTTCATGAGCCTCAAAATGAGTCTTACATCATTCAACAATTTCTTTTGCACTATGTATGGTGTTACCAGCAAGCTCATGTTGGTGAAGTGCACACTTCACACATGCACCAGCTCCGTCATGCTCGCTTTTTCCATGTCCACTTTCAAAAAAATTCTAAAAAATTTTATGGAATGTCTCGCATGTTGTTGGGTCAACCAATTAAATGATTTAGAGGATTTGAATTGTCCTATAAAGTAAACAAATGAACATTAAAAGTTGTTTAAAAGTTGGAAATAATTTTAAAAAATTGAAAGATTTAATAAGTTCAACACTTACCAGCGCATCCATCTGACCAAATCCAGTAACTTGAAGCATGTATGCCACATTGTCTCGGATCATCAAAAAAAATCCAAATCAATGGGTTGCATAGCTTCTGTCATGACCAGTATCATCACTGATATAAAAATGAACCTCTTTGATAATATTTCGTTCATGCAGTCTACTTTGTACACCATCCAGTTGTAACTCAGCATGTCTATAACAAACATGTACAAAGATAATACTGACTCTGAATCTGAATGATAATACTGACTCTGAATCTCTGTTTGAGGACTAAATGTATAGTTCTCAGCAAAATCCACAACCAAAAAAATACAACCTTGTGGAAAACAATTCTTTAACTCACGAAACTGATTTGCATGTCATCTTGTACCATGACAATGTTGGATGTGCGGATATATGAGACTATAAAATTTGTTCAAAAAGTCATTGCAGGGCAATTCACTTTCTTTCATAAAAAAAAAATTCGATTAAACTCCCGACCTGGTTGTGTATTTCTCATATTCAAATCTCTTCCACATAATTTCCATTGATTGATCAATATTTTCGATCCGAGGAAGCTTCTTCAAATCTCCACAATTTACACAATTATTTTTGATACATTGCACATTGAATTCATCAGAACCTTTTGTTTTTTCACATAAGAGGGACTTCATAAATTTTGATGTACTTGCATGGATGATAACATCTGGATGAGTCATTGCCGTTAATTTTTTATACAATTGAAGGTGTAGATGAAATTCAATGTGATTCCAACAACAACAAGTTTCACGCACTTTATTTATGCGTACAAAATAGGGACACAACTTTTCAAACACCCTTTGAGATATCTTTACCTGTGGAGATTCTTGTTTGAATGCTTCAAAACATTCACTCTGTGTTGTTTCTACAAAATGTTTTGGATGAGGATACTTTTTGCCATCTTCACCTATTACTTGTATAGTATCCCTTCTATTAGAGGAAACACAAGAGTGGTTGATCCAATATTCAATGACTTGTTTCTTCACATCTTTTGAGATTCTATATTTTTTGGGAACCCTAACAATATTTACCCAATTTTTTTCTATGTTTTCATCAAGGTTATTTCTCTTTGAAATATATCTGTGAACAATTCTCCTGGATACATGCAGTAACTTTCCAATTGCTTTCACCTATCTCATCAGTGGTAGTTTCTTACTTGAAATCACGGTCATCAATGCCCTACGTGCTACACTTAAATGACTTGTTCTACTTGTACTTTGAATAGAGTTCAAAGCTTCTTGCAAGTTTACAACTATTATCTTTTTTGCTAGATTTGTTTTTTCTCCCTATTATCAACCCCTAGCAACTCCAAAATAGGGGTCATTTCTTTTCACCTAAATAACTTAGCACATAATTGTGCTCTTCCAATTAGAGATTTGTTTTCAAAAAATTCATCCCAAATTCTTTTGGAATGAAGTTTTATTGTACTATCAAGTAACATTTCCTGGGGTGAAATCTTACTAAAAAGATCATCTTCATCTAAATCTGCTAGATTTTCCATATCCTTAAAATATGTTTTATTCTCAATTTCCTCCTCGGTCACAATGTTTTATGCACCTTGTTTAATTTCTTATTCGATTTGATCAAACCCAAGATGTTCTTCTTCTTGTTAATTAGTAATTTGATCTTGTGCTTCTTGACTATGTTCAACAATCCTTCTAAGGTTGAATTTCTCTCAATTCTTCTTCTTAGATTTTTATCTTCGTCAGACCTTCTTTGATCAAAAATCCTTGACCTATTCCTTTTGTTCCCCATCACAAATTACCTTTTAATTTGTGCTTGCACAAATATATATATGTGAGGGCAAGGTCAACTAGTTCCAAGTAGTAAACTTATAGCTTGTATATTATGGTTTAACTAATACAATGAATGGTCTTTATCTAAGAGTTTGAATAAACTAACACACACTCATGTGTAAGGACAATTTAAACTTAGGATCTAGTTCTAATATTCCTACATGATTTCTGAAAAAAATTTTAAAAACCCTAAAAAATAAAAAATAAAAAATCCACATCGTTTCTGATTTCCAAGATCGTCTTATGACGCAAGGAAAGAACATACACAGATATGGACTGAGGATGTTCATATAAACCACACCATTTCTGATTTCCAAGATCATCTTACAATGTGAGGAAAGAGCATACACGGATATGGATGGGGAAGTTCACATAAACCACATTGTTTCTAATTTCCAAGATCATCTTACGACGCGAGGAAAGAGCATACACGGATATTTATGGGGAAGTTCACATAAACACACATGGATTATATAGATGATCTAAGATTGTTAATTATATTTTTAAGTTTTTTTTTGTTAATTTATATTGTATTTTTTTATTATTAATCTAAGAATCTTTTTGTATAGTATTTATCAATTTTTATAAACCCTAATTAATAAAAAAATCAATCAAACCCTACTTTAAAAAATTAAACCTACTTTTAATTGACTAAGAGTTTGAATAAACTATTTGAATGTTATGCACTCATGTGTAAGGACAATTTAAACTTAGGATCTAGTTCTAATATTCTGACATGATTTCTAAAAATTAAAAAAAAAACCTAAAAAATAAAAAATAAAAATCCACGTCGTTTCTTATTTCCAAGATCGTCTTACGACGCAAGGAAAGAGCATACACGGATATGGATTGGGGAAGTTCACATAAACCACACCGTTTCTAATTTCTAAGATCGTCTTATGACGCGAGGAAAGAGCATACATGGATATGGATGGGGAAGTTCACATAAACCACATCGTTTTTGATTTCCAAGATCGTCTTACAACGCGAGGAAAGAGCATACGCAGATATGGATGGGGAAGTTCACATAAACACACATGGTATGGATTATATAGATCTAAGATTGTTAATTATATTTTTAAGTTTATTTTTTGTTAATTTGTATTGTATTTTTAGTGGGCGGCAGGGTGGGAGACCTTCCACATAACCTGGTGTTGAAGGTCTGGGGCTCAATACGCCAACTAGGTGGTATAGGTGGCAGGATTAGCTAGAGGAGTCAGACATATTGAGGGGATATTGAGGGGATATTTTTCTTTCAATTCACATCAAATCATGATTATTTTGGCAAACTCCACCACCTCTCAAACACAAATGTAATAATGGGAAGTTAACCCATCTCGCTCGACACATCTATCTAGATGCTTCAGCGTGTGAAGATTCGAGAAGGAGATCAAGGATATATGTGTTTGAGGAACTGCCACAGAGTCTTGCTTCCCCATGGCGACTAGAATAAGATTCATTGCCCAAGACTCGACAGAAGGTGTAATATGTTTAGGCATGGACACTCCGATCCAATTAGAGAGCGCAGTTAGGAAACTGGATTTTAAAGGGAAGGTTTCAGATCAGAGGATGAAGAGAGTGCTCCGGTTCAACAATAAATTTACCCTAGTCGTAGTCAAAGTAATTTTAGGTTGGGGATTTGTTGAGGGCGGGGAGTTTTATAAGACTAACACCTCCATTGCTTCCTGATTCCTTACAACCGTTCTAGATGCTGGCACACCCAAAGAAGTTGCAGAGCAATTCATGAGGAAGCTATTCAAGGCCAATCTCTTAGTGGGTTTGAAGGACATTCTAAAGGCAGCCTCTTTGGGGGTAGGAATTTTGAGACCAGCAGACTTCGAATTGCTCCATGACCCGGATGTAGTAGTGAGATTTTACCCCTTCCTCTTGGACTTGAAGGGCATGGCCCTGATAGCCCACAAGGAGCAGGTGGATGTGGGAATGAGTTTTTTGAAGAAGCAACTGCAAATGGAGCCTTTCGAAGCCTTCGTGTGGGTGGAAGAATTATGTGATTATGCTTTCAACTTGGGTATCATGTGATCAACTGTTGTAGTTTCTTTCTGGTATGCAATGTTTTGTAAATAATACAGTTGCATTTGGTTTCCTCCTATGTTTCTGGTGTACTACCTTCGGCAGGATATATTTTTTGTCCATGTTTCCAATTTCCATTGGTTAGTCG
This sequence comes from Cunninghamia lanceolata, assembly GCA_027924645.1. Lineage (NCBI taxonomy): Eukaryota > Viridiplantae > Streptophyta > Pinopsida > Cupressales > Cupressaceae > Cunninghamia > Cunninghamia lanceolata. The sequence continues at coordinate 6,953,682 of BSBN01000354.1, read as the reverse complement.
CGAGTATAATTCTATGACTGTAGTCTCTAGGGTAAGGTTTTTGGGGCCTTGCGTGGCCATTTTCTATGCCTGGTCTTGGGTCAGTTTGGTCTTGCATGGCCATTTTTGTCTCTACACCAGACTCTGCGTGGTCACTTTTGGAATGACGGGTTTTGGGGAAGGTTCTTAGCTTGGCTATGGCAGCCAAATATCAATGTAATTTCTTGACTATTAATATATACAAATCAATCTTATGGAGCAAAAAAAAATTTGTATTGTATTTTTTTATTTTTAATCTAGGAGTCTTTTTGTATAATATTTATCAATTTTTATAAACCCTAATTAACAAAAAATCAATAAAACCCTACTTTAAATCAATTAAACCCTAATAAACAAAATTAATTAAACCCTAAAATATAATTTTAATAAAATTAAACCCAAATAAAAATTCAATTAAACCGTAATTTTTTTTAAAAAAATTAAACCCTACTTAAATAAAAAATTAAACCTTAAATAAAAAAATTAAACCCTAATTAAATTAAATCAATTGTAAAATAAAAAATTTAAACCTTACTTAAATAAAAAAAAATTGAACCATAATAAAAAATTAAACCTTTATTATTGTTTATTAAAAAAAATTTACCTCTGCTTGTAAATTTTGTGTATCTTGTATTTGCCCTGTAAATATTTTTAATCTTCTCTCTGCCCACTGTCATGTCCTGACGTTGATGCTGTTGTACCATACAAAATCTGCATTAAAAAATAATTATTTCAAAAACTTAATTATAAAAAGGAGTTCTGGGCGGAACCTTATCGGTCGATAAGGTTTCGCCCCTATTGAATTCGCCCCTCATAGTTTCGGGTGAAACTTTACCGGGCAGAACCGTACCGCCCGATAATGTTCCGAGCGGAACTATCTATGTGGCATCCTATGTGGCACTCCACCCCTCCTTCCCCACAATTTTCAAAAACTTTCATCTTCTGCTAGTAATTTCTACCATTAAAATACTTTTTTTTTAAATTGACGAATACCCTTTTGTAGTACTCGAAACGTAGATTGTAGAAATTTCTTTTTCATATTTCAATTTTTTTATTATATTTTTTAAAATTTATTGTAAGTAGGTTTTTCCCTTCGAACATGAAGTTGATTAGAAAATAGATACCAATAGGCAAAACATATTCAAAAAATTTGAAAATTATATGGTTCACTAGAGAGTGGAATCCTCTCCAAGAGGATTTTTTTTTTAATTTTAATGTAAAAAAGTTGACGTCCCATGGAAACTACTATGTTCTGATTAAAATTAACTTTAAAAAAAAAATTTATCAAAAATTAAAAAAATTTTACCATGCACTAGATATTTGAGTTGACTAATTAGGAAAAAATATTTAAAGAAAAAAATTAATTTTGCTACATTTTTCTTGACATCCCATCGATGTCACGTTTTTCAAAAAATATCAGCTTTTAAAATTCATCACTTAAATTTATAAAAAAAGATACCCAACTATTTTTTAAAAACTTTAAAAAATTATAAGCATAAACTACATTAAAAATTCTACATTTCATTAGTTCATGTCATTTTAAAATTCATAACATGTACATATGACTTTTTTGACATTTAAGTTGGAAAAATATGTTTGTGTTGGTTGTTCCCTTATAAAAGTATGACACAATTATAAACTTTCACCTAGTGGTGCCACACATAATTTCATTGATGAGGGTTTCGTAGTCAAGAAAGGACTACAAGTAGAGGAGTTTTCTGGATTCAACGTCTTGTTGGCAGATGGATTCAAGATGAGTTGTGTAACGGCCTACCACGAAACCCTAGAGAAAAGCTTAACTATGCATTACAAAAGGCCAATTTTTTTTTAAAGAAGAAATAATAAGGAAATGTAATCATATATCTACATAACATCAAAGTTAAACTTAAACCTCTAGGGATTACAAGGCTACGTTACTAGTCAATTATTACATAATCTAATTAACAACCACGATTCAATCTAAAACCAAGTACATCAAAAGAATCAACACATATATTCCCATCATAAAAAGACATTAGATAAGTAACATCAAGATCATAAAGGATAACAAATAGGTTTAAAAATTTCCCTTGCAAAGAATACATTAATAAAATATTTACAATGTCGCTTCCTGGTTACATCAGAGGGTATACATCAATATAATAGTACAGGTTCAACTGATATACAAAGCATAAATATTTGTCTCCAAAACTAAATAAGAGTAGTGATCAGCTAAAAGTGATATATCCTCTTGCACTCGAACAACAGCAAAGAGACCAATGGAAAAAATGCACAACCACACCAATCATGTGGAACCCTAAGGTCCACCCCCCGTGCTAGGAGATAACAATAAGGTCCCACGACATGAACAGTCAGGTAGACAAAAACTATGAAGCAAAAGGACTACACATGACTATAACAACATAGGTCATTACTCAAACATCACTTCCAGAGGCAACCACACAACAAATGGAAAGAGAACAATTAAGGAATGTTAGACTGCAGTAGGGAGGAGTGTCATCACGTGGCTTGTCATGACTTGTCCTGGTAGGCCTTCCTAGGCCCTGACCCCCATCGTAGGTTGTCCTGGCAGCCTCTCCCGACCTCTGGCCCCCATACAAACTCATGCGGAATCAACATACCTTTCATGTGGACAAGGTAGTTGATGTTATTACAGGCCTTCCCATCTCATCTCAAGCCCAAACAAGCACTTGAGCTATGAGTGAGGCATCCAATTATCTGGTTTTAATGTGATTACTCCCCAACCCCTTAATTCATTAATTAGGTTATCACTGAGTTAAGAAACTCCCACATGGGTTGTCATGGACACCACTTTGGGCTCCGGCCCCCATTGAAAACCACTCCCCTACCTACATCTAGAAGACCCTACTCATCAAGCATAGAAATTAACAAGTATACATGAACCATGCAAGGCATTAACCCTCTTGCATACCAACTTAATCACAAGGACAATTTTCACAAAACATTGCCCATAGATTCTATGTGAAGCAAACCATAACCAACTATTCCTTTTACGTTATCCAACATCTTCCCATTTACAAAATCCGACACACTTTGTTTTTTACTAGTTTGATAGAGGTGTTTTTGGAGTTAGACTTTGTGACTCTCTATTGATGTTAGATACACTGTTATGTGGAGTATTTGATGATACCTTATTGTGTGAGATGACATTGATGATGTTACTAGTACTGATGTTTCATGCTTATAGTATGTTTTCATTTGGATTTAATTGATTATGTGATCAATCTTGCTATGAATGTCACATGATTTACGTGATGAATCTTAATTAGTTGATTAGTAACTAAATATGTTCTTTCATTTGTCAGGCAATTATATGATATGCATAATATGGTTTATCTGATTGATGTATTGGTGGGAGGGACAGTATAGTATTACTCATGCATGAGTACCCTACTATGCTGTCAATCCCTCTCAATCCCTCTCACAGTGTGCGTGATGTTATGAATATATGTATTGTTCAACCATTTGGTTTGTTGCAGGATGCAGGTACATGACATCGACTCCATCGACTCCACCTGGATTATCAGGTCTGAGCGTGTCTTAATCCAATGGATATAGTGGAATGGAGATGACATAAGGTCCCTTTTTGCTTTGTCATTTTCTTTGGATGGATGAGTATCCTATCTTGTGTCTTGTCATTTGCTTGTTTGGGCACACTTGCAGGTCAATGTTGTTTGATCTGGTTGACCTTCATGTAACCAGTATGTGATTTTTGGTTTGAGTAATTGTTTCATGAGGATTGAAATTTATTAATGTTCTTGATTGGTAAATAATAATAATAAAGTAAATAAAGATATTTGATTTATAATAATATAATATAATAATTTGTTAATTAGTGGTATTCAATATGTATCTACAAAATAGATTTGTTTAATATATTGTGTTAAAACATGTTATATTGTGATTTAAGAATTAATAGATTTATTATATTCGTTGAGTTGGCATATAATTCCAGGAAGAATCTTCGGGAGTGTTTTGGATTTAGGGAAAAAATGTAGTGAGTGGGTAACTGTAACGGAAGAATCCCAAGTGGGAATTAATGAAATTGTCTATTCTTGTGTTTGGGGGGATTATTTGAAGTAGAAATTTTAGAGGGTGAAACGGGGAAAAAGATTTTGTTGGGGGCGGGGAAGAAGAAAAAAAAAATTGGACACAGAGGAAACAGAGAGGCAGGAAGATTGTCTGGAGAAGATTGGAAGACTTGGGAAGAAAGAGGATTCTGTAGCTTGGGGAATATTAAAATTCTGGGTATGTTTTGTTTTCTATTGTCCTTCTCACTTCCTTGTGTATCTTTCCGTCTGGATGTCATGCCAATTTGTTGTTAACCTGAAATGATTAGAATCGTCTGTAGCAATTCGTAGTTGAGATCCACTCTGCAATCTCTTAAGCCGTGGAAATTCCTGAGATCATTATAAAACTTCCTATCCTTATTGATTCTTATTTTGTTCTAAGCTTTTATTAAATCTAACAATTTCAATCTTTCACTTATTTGTAGTTGAATGCTCTATGATGAAAGAAATCTTGAACCTGTAACCATCAGTTTTAGTACACGAATCAAATCATGTTTTTTCTAAACATTCAGCCATATAAAAATAATTCTCAATCTTTGAGCCACGGAAATTTTGTTTGGTCAATCATACTGTTACCTGTAATCCTTCCATATGAGTAACAAAATATTTGAGTACCTATTGTATTTTCTTTTTTATTATTGGTTGTGTGTGTTAGTATTCTCCATATTGTTCCCTCCGCAGGCAACCTAGCCGATCCTTCTAAAAAGAAGATCAACAAATATCCTTCAACTCGCACTTCTTCCAAGTGGTCCAGCCAACAATTCTTATTGATCCTATTGTTGCACCCAAATCCTTTACCTGCTAATAGTAGTTATGCGATCTATGAATCATACGCCTCTTGTGATCTCTCTCTGTAGAGTGGAAGGCGATTTTTTCTTACCCACCGGCAGTCTTGGCATATAAATTCCAGTGACATATGTTAATCTAACCACCTTACTTCTTCCGTCATCAACTTTATCTCATCTGGTCTGTGTTGAAATCTCCCAGCGGCTTAAACTATTCTTAACACGGCGGCCTTCTATCATCAATCGGTAGTTTGAAGTCTCTCGGAGGTTTTAGTTCACAGCGGCTTAAGATAATTCCTAGTGGCTTCTATGGTCAAACTCCTCAGTAACTTTAAAACCACAGCGGTCTGTGCTATGCGTTTGGGTAGGCCCGCTTGAGTCTTCTTTTTTTGTGCACGTCGATTAGACTCCTTTGTTTCTGCGTTTAAGCCAGTTTCTAAATTGTATCTGAAACTAATTCAATAGCTGTCTGTGCGCATGTATCTCTTAACTATAATCCTTATAGCTATCATCTTGCTTTCGTGATACAAATTTTCCTTTCTTCTCAAAATTGATTTGCCAGGCCACGTAATCTGTGCTCATCTATCAACCAAGTTTAGGTAGATAACCATTAGGGTCGTACGGCCTCATACATGGCATCACCATCTTATCGTCTAAAAATTATTATAACAATCTTCGCTGCTCAGAACATAATGAATGGGTAGGTTTTCTAAATATTTAGTATGTAATATTCCTTGTCTAAATCTTAGGAGAGTTTTAGCCAGTTTAGTTTACAATAGAAGGTTGCCATTGCTTATTAGTGTTATGTAAATAAGCTTCAGTGTTGAGAAATAGAAATGTTTATAATGATATTAGAATGTGTCAGAGAGGGTTATTTGAAGTTATATATTCTTTATACCAATAACAATTCCTTTCAAAATTTTATAACCTAGTTCATTAATTGTTAAATGACTCTTAGATGGTAGAGGAAATAGAAATTATATAATTAGTATAGATAAGTAACTATGGCGTTGTCTAGTTATTGGGAGATTGATTGAGATCTTAATAGAAGTATGTAGAAGAATTATCGCGTAAGTTATAAGAAAATGATATTAATAATAATACGTTTCCAATTTTGTTGACTTAGGTAATTGTTATAGAATAAAGAATCTCATAGTTATTTTGATTGAGTTGGTTAAATTTGATTTCCTAAGATTAGTAAGTATATCGATTTATATTAGCTTTATAAGTTAATATTAGAGTAAAATGTGACTATGAGTAGATAGCATATGAATGATTATCTAATCTATGTTAGCCTAAGAATATTCTTTTAAAACTAATATAATTAATCTTAATAGTTTATTGGTTCAACAGAATAATAGATGTAAAAGAGATGCTAATTTAGTCTCGTAAATTAGTGACCTTCTCCTAGGTATTTGTCATGAAATGTATAAAGTTATTATTTAATTTGATTATGAAGTATTTTTTGTGTTGGTCAGGTATAGTATGATTGGTGATAGTGATAGCCTATCTCTTGCCAAGAATAAACCTGATGATATCATTAGGAGTAGAGATGACTTCTATGGCATCTATTTTGTCTTGTGTCTTATTCCAGAGGCTTAGGGGCATTTTGGACCTTATGAGTTGTGTTGATCTTAAGATGAATTTGTTATGTTCCTATAAGATCCTGGATTTTGGATATGATGTTTAAAGCCTTGTTTATGAGTCAATAGCTCATATTGTTGTAAGAGAAGAGATTGGTGACATTGTTGTTATGTGCTTGTCAAGTGGATGTGTTGATTGGCGGGGCATCTAGGTGTAGATAGGGGAGTGGCTTCCAATGTGGGGCTGGCGCCTAAAGTGGCTGTCAGGGTAACCCATTGGAAGTGTTTAACAAGTGATAATCTTTTAATAAAATTTAGGGGGTGGGTAGTCTTACACATTAATCAAGATAACTGGATTCCTCTCCCATACCTATAGTGCTAGTTTAGGCTAAGGGTGGGAAGAGAAGGTTGTGAATTTCAAATGTGTCAACCTATGGGGCCGACATCTAGAGAGAGACTGTCAGGGTAACCATAGATGGGGGCCAACGTCTAGAGAGAGAGATTGTCAGGGTAACCCATGCAGGACCATGCAATGACACTCCATCCTACTGCATTCTTGTTTCCCCTTTTCTTGTGTGCTCATGCCTCTAGATGTTTGGTTATTGAGATCAGTCATGTCTAAGTTGTGAAACATGAGGTAGTCTTGCTTTCTGTTGGTCCATTTGTTCTTGTATTTTGCAATGGGACCTCATTGTTATCTCCTAGCTCGGGGGGTGGACCTCAGGGTTCCACATGGTCAAATGGATGAGCTTTATTCCATTGGTCTTTTGACAACATGGTTCATGTTTTGGGCAGATGTGCCTCTCTAGTTTCCAATACTGCAACTATATTTGAAGACTTGCATTATACCTTATGGATCCTAATTTGTGTATCTATGATATCCATTATGTAATTTTGATGTATTCAGATAAGGAAGCCTTTGTAAGTTTTATCATTATGTATCATGATCTCATCTATTCTTGTAAACTTTACTGTAAAGGATGATGTAATTATCTGTAATGAGACATTCATTGTTAGTAGGTTTTATGATTATTCAAGATGAGTTATGTATGTTATTGATCTTTGTCTAATTTCCTTAATGCAGTTATGTTTCCCTAGAGATGTTAGTTTTGCTAGGAAGTTAATTTTGTTGTAATTAGTTGATATTATTATCTGTGATCATTACTTTCACTTGTTAAAAAAAAAAAATTCTGCCTTTTATTGCATAGTTGATCCTAACTCTCTAGGGTTGCATGACGGGGCATTACAATGAAACCTCTTAATAGGTTGTTACCTATAATGATATTATTGTTATTTACTTATTTTGATAATTGTATTTGACGGAATATTCTTAAGTGGTTTTAGTCGACCATGAAGATCGATGGGAGCTTCAAGCTCAACCATCCCATGTTGTGCAAGGATCGGGCCACCTTTTTAGGGGCACTACCGAGTGGAAAGGTAGTTGGCAGCCAAAATTAGCATGTTTGGGATCGGTTACCTTTTGTGTGTTAGGATCTCCTTTTTGAAAAAAGAGGACTTTGGTGAATTGGGCAGAGGTTGGTTTCTAGGGGTTTTTAGAAAAGAAAGTTGGTGGTGTAACTGTTTGAGAGGGAGAACAGTGACAGGAGGAAGTTGTGAGCGGCAAAAAGACTCATAGACTGGGACTACATTCGGTCTATTGCTTGACTCAGGTAAATTGGGAAACATGAAGTTTCTTGTTATTGATTAGAAATCTGAGGCATGTTGCCTACAAGGCCGTGTCATGCATGTTGTTTATATTGTCTTTGAGCCATGGCTCCATGACAATCGGTCAAGCTATCCTTGTTTTTAAATATCATATATGCTATGGTTTGGGAGCTGTATGACCGAACCCTTTTAAGACAACTTTGAGTTGTGTTTATGCTCGAAGCCTCATGGGTTGAGCTTGTTAGACAGAGTAACTGTTGAAACCATGCTCAAAGCTGTGAGCCAAGCTAAAAATATATTTAACTTCTTTGAAACTATGCTCAAGGTTGTAAGTCAAGCATAGAATATATTAAACTTCTTGAAAACTTGCTCAAGGTTGTGAGTTGAACTAGAAAACTATGTAACTATTCTTGAGATTACGCTCATCCGAACCTTGTAAAGATTATCTCTTTCTTGAATGAGCCTTGAGTCTTTTGACTCGGCCGTACTGTATTATTGTATGATACATTATGATAACTGGAGCTCAAAGCCACAGTGGCTGAGCATGTATTCTTTTCATATTTGTTTAACCCATGTTGTATGATGATAAGGGCCAAGCCTATGAGCTCTCGAAGGGAGTTAAGAATGACTCCATGTGTTAGTTGATAATGGATACAATCATACGACTGTAACGATAGTCGTGTAGGCGTCAATACTTAGCATGCAGTCCCTCGACTATATTAATAACTGTGGAAGCTTTTAATATTATAAACACAGTCCATTGACTGTGATGATTGCCGAGAAGGCAATTATAAATCGGTGTGCATATAACACCCAAACTAAACCCAGTCGGGCATGCATGAGTAGCCGAAAATGAATTACAAATACAGTTGTTAAAACTATTATGAATGTTATATGAACCTTTGATTATGGAGTATGATCTTTATGATCATAGTCTCTACATGAGATAGTTGGGAATAAGTTTATAAAAGAATATAGACTAGTTCTATATGTGACTGAATTATGACTTAATGAATAACGTTATGAGATATAATTTTTTTTTACTTATTTATAAACTATTGGGTTGGTGAATAACCCCATGAGCTCATTTGGAAAATAAGAGCTATTGACCCTTAAGAAACTAATATATTTTTACTAAGGCAGGGTATGCCTTGAGTATCATGAAATCGACTTCATCATATGTGATGAAATACTATCGATATGAAAAACACGGGAGACCAAGATGGTCATAAAGTTTGAATTTGAAATGAATTGAACGGAACGAGGTGACGTGGAGTCACTAGTTGCACATTACAAAAGTAACCTATTTTGTTATAATTAAATTTAGATGGGAGTCAAATGTTCAAGTTTGGACAGTGATTTGAATTGATCCCACACTCATACTAGACCTAAAGGACAAGGTCATTAAGAATTGACTGTAGGACATGACAGCTTATAAGTTGAGTTAGGGTGGTGGACATACAACGACGTTCATTATGTAACGTCTTTGTATGAAAACTTTGGCCAAAGTAATGCATCTGTCTCTGCATGCATTGTCGGTCCACAATGATCCAGATGGCCTAGTATCTCCAGTAGTGTCATACAAGTTAGAGCGGATCTATAGTGTGTGACCGTGAGACATTAGGAAGGAGACAACACCAGTTACTCATATGGTTATCCAATTGGTTCCAATGTCTAACATTTCCATGAAGGGTAGGGCCTCTTCCAGTTAGGAAGATGAGCAAGGGACCGCAAGTCTGTGGTTGGAGGAAAAGCACCAGGATGATGCTCTCCTTCCCAAGCATGAGACAAGCCGAGGCTTATGAAGACATATGTCAATGGTTCCAAATACACTGTTTACATTTTGACCAATTGGTCTATTGTAATATAAAAATTTGACAAAGATTCCTAGAGCATATATTGTATTGATTAGTGATGGGTAATCACTAAGGATTGTAATGAATTATTAGATTGTAAGTTATGCTATATCTTGATTGATTAACATGCTTAAATGATGTAAGAGAATATGTTTCTTTATATTCAATTTTATATTGTAATCCATTCTTAATTAATGACTTGTTTAAGTTACATGTTTAAGTTAATTCTTGAGCTTTATGGAAAGTGATGTTACATATGGTATTAGAGCTACCAAGTTCAACACATGGACCTAATGAGCTCACTATTTGATGATTAATGTATCCAACATTAAGTGTGCTAATGATTGGATGTTCTATGCCAAATTGGTAAAAATTAGAACCACACCTCACAAGAAGGTAATAAAACATGGACATCACCTACGCCATCAAAATATCTTGAAGGCACGAGCCTCTATGAAGGAGAAACTTGAACAGATTGGATGCTTGGTAGGTGCATGGTTATCTGATGAGGAAACTTTCGCTGATGTAGTGAAACGCATCAAGCAAGAGTTAAGGAAAGTCAAATGGATCGCTGCCCTTAACTCTACTAGAACATCAGTGTCACCCTCTACTCCTATAGCACCAGTTGAGGAAAATGATCATAATGAATTATGTAATGTACTAAAGGAGGATGTGAAGGAATACCAGTGTGTATCCTTACTTCTTGAGACTAAAAAGAAAATATGATAATGGAAAGTTATCCCAATTGTAAATGATTTGCAAGAGCAAATGTAAATACAATTTTGTAATTTTGTGGATTATATGTAATCCAATGGAAAAATAATGCAATGGCAAAGTTTTGACAATCTTTCCTTTCTTGTTAAAGATTACATGAATGTGAATAGATTTGTGAAATAATTGAATTATATGGCACGGAAAACTAATCCATGTTTAATCTACAAACTTCAAGAAGAAGTAAATTGCAGCAAAGGTTCAAGTTGGAACCAGAATGGAGGATAGCCGAGATGAAGGGGCACCTTCAGGGAAATCCAAGTCTAAATTAGACCAAATCTTGACTTTGTTGAAAGAAACTAGGGCGAGGGTAGAAACCCTCGAACATAAAGTAGGAGGCCAGTTAGAACACAAGAGATTTATAATTATGATGGGAGTGATGGCAAGGAACGCCATAATGACATGACCCAAAGCCATCACGGAGAAAATAACTTCGTGACTAAATAGGATGGGGATAAAAGAAGCCTTATTGCTATGGAACTGTCTCATGACATGAAAAAGGTCATGTCGTGCCTAAATTTGATAGATCCATAAGTGGAGAAGTCGTGGAGGCATGGATTACAAAGATGGAGAAGTATTTTGAAATTAGAAATTATAATGAGGTTACTAAAGCTATCTGGGGAGCATTTCAGCTAGCAGGAGAAGCATCCACATGGTGGATGAACAAAAAGATGAAGTTAGGCTTGAGGTCTACAAGCCTTACTTGGGATAGGTTTGTAGAACTGTTTAGGCAAAGATGGTTGCCTCAACTATTCTATGATCAGAAACTCATAGACTTTCAAAACTTGAAACGGGCTGATATGACTATAAATGAGTATCGGGAGAAATTCACTCAATTGCTGAAATATGTGCCACAATATCAGCATGATGAGAAGTTTTGGGTCCAGAAGTTTATCATGGAGTTGAACGCCCAAATTTGGGGCGAGGTTAATGTTCATGGCCCTACAACCATGGAACAGGTCTATGAGAAGGTCGTTAGGCAAGAATAGAACCTGAAGGCTATATCAGCCTACAGAGAAAGGAACAGGAAGAGATATAACTGGTCTCAATCTTCTCAACCCTCAAAGAAGAAAGGAAAGAAATAAGACTATACTGAGAAGACTAATAAAGGGGATAAAAATAAACAAAATGAATCCAAGAGAGATAAAAAGGGGAATAACCACTCTAAGAAGAATGGGAACAATTCTGGCAAACCTCAGGAGAGGCAAGAACCAGTTGGAGGATGCTTCACTTGTGGCAGAGATCACTACGTCAATTAGTGTCCCAACAAATCACAAGGAGTGCAATCAAGAGGGAATCATCTACCTTCCCAGCAAGTGGCATTCCAGCAACGTATCTATGTTGCCTTGGACAACCATCAAGCTAAGTATCAAATAACTCTAGTAGAGATAACAGGTATTTTATTTGGAGTTCCTATTTCAGTTTTAATTGATACAGGTGCCACAAAATGTTTCATTTCTCCCAAAATTGTAAATAAGATACCTAGAAAAGCAGGATTCATGGCAAATACTTGGTCTGTAGAGTATGCAAATCACACCAAGGCTCAGGTAGAGCAATTCTTGTTTGAAGCTCAGGTTGAACTTCCAAACTTTTTCACTGAAGTAAATCTATATGTAGCCCCACTTGGCTCATATGATGTTATCCTTGGAATAAATTGGCTATGGAGACATCGAGCCAAAGTAGAGTGTTATGCCAAGACAGTAGATTGTTTAGATGATCTAGGAAACCAAGTCCATATTCAAGGAAAACCTGGGGAAATTAAACTGAGGCAAATCTCTGCCTTACAAATAAAAAGGGCACAGAGAAAAGGATACCAACTTTTTTTTGTCAAGATGGATAAAATAGATGAAACAAAGGAAACCTACTTCCTAGATGACTTGATGTTCTATGAATCCCAAAAACTTAATGAAGTAGGGATGAAGGAGTCCATAGGTCAGGAAAGACCAGATATGGACAAACATCCCCTCCTCAGAGATTTCAAGGATGTATTCCCGGATGAACTACCAGGGTTGCCCCCTAAGAGAGCTTTTGATTTTGCGATTGATATCATACCTGGGTTAGAACCTATTTCTAAAGATCCCTATAGGATGAACACAACGGAATTAATGGATTTAAAGGCTCAACTGCAAGAGCTACTGGATAAAGGGTTGATTAGACCCAGTGTATCGCCATGGGGAGCACCTGTCGTTTTTGTGAAAAACAAAGATGGCACTTTGTGGTTGTGTATAGATTACCGCATGTTAAATAAAGCAACCATCAAGAACAAGTATCCTCTACCCCACATCGATGATCTTTTTGATCAGATGAGAGGTGCAGCAGTATTTTCCAAGATCGATCTTCGATCGAGATATCACCAGTTGAGGGTGAAGGATGAAGACATCCATAAGATAGCCTTTAGAACCAGATATGGACATTATGAATTCACTTTCCTACCTTTTGGGTTAACAAATTCCCCTACAGCGTTTATTAATCTTATGAACAGTGTGTTCAGAGACTGCCTAGACAACCTTGTCTTGGTATTTCTTGATGATATTTTAATCTACTCTAAGAATGAAGAGGAACATATGCAGGATTTGAGAATCGTTCTTCATAGATTAAGAGAGCATAAACTAAATGGCAAGATCTCTAAGTGTACCTTCTTTCATAAAGAAGTACAGTATTTGGGTCATATAATTTTAGCTAAAGGAATAGCTATAGACCTAACTAAGATTAAGGCTATTTTTAAATGGCCTAAACCAAAAAATGTTCATGAGGTCCGAAGTTTTATGGGCCTTGCTGGTTATTACAGGAAGTTTGTAAAAAACTTCTCTAAAATTGCATATCCTATAATTTCCTTGCAAAGAAAGGGCAAGAAGTTTGAATGGTCAGAAAAGTGCCATGAGGCTTTGACCTGCTGAAGGAAAAATTGACTTCAGCCCTGATTTTAAAAGTACCTAACCTGAAGGGTTAATTTGAAGTCATTACCGATGCCTCAGGGGAAGGCTTAGGTGGTGTACTAGTCCAAGATGGACATGTTATTGCATATCAATCGTGCAAACTAAAAAACTATGAACAAAACTATGCCCCACATGATTTAGAACTGGTAGCAGTCATGCATGCACTCCAAATGTGGAGACATTATCTGCTTGGAAAACATTTTGAGTTGAAAACTGATCACCAGGGACTTAAATATCTGTTCACTCAACCCCATCTTAATGCTCGTCAAAGAAGATGGTTAGAATTTATCTCAGATTATGATTTCGAGATTAAATATATCTAGGGAAAAGAAAATCGAGTAGTAGATGCTTTAAGTAGGAGAAGGCATATCTCCTCTATGATTTCCATACATTCTGATTTTAGAAATCAGGTGTTACAACAATCTAAGGGAGATGAGTTTTATGAGCAGGTAAAACAGACCCTTGAGAAAGATCCACAAAATCCAAAATACGAAGGATTCAACCTTGAATCAAATGGGTTATTAAGGTTTAAAGGAAGGATGTATGTACCTAACTCAGTAGAGTTAAGGAATATGGTTTGGAAAGAGGTTCATTCTACACCATATTCTGGGCATCCTGGAGTAACTAAGTTACTCACTGATGTGAAACCTTTATACTTTTGGAAAGGAATGAAAAAGGATGCTGCAAATTTTGTAGCTACTTGTATTGAATGTCAAAGGGTGAAGGCAGAACACCAACACCCAGCGGGTTTATTATACCCTCATGAAATTCCTATGTGGAAATGGCAGATTATAAGCATGGACTTTCTGCAGGGACTTCCTATGTCAAGGAATAAGCACAATGTTATCTTGGTTGTGGTGGACAGACTCACCAAAGTAGCCCATTTTATTCTAGGAAACTTGACAGATGGAGCACCCATCATTGCTCAGAAATTTGTTCAAGAGATTTTCAGACTTCACGGCATTCCTTAGAAGATTATCTCAGATAGGGATGCACAAATAACTTCCAGGTTTTGGAAAACCTTGTTCTCTTCACTTGGAACACAACTGAACATAAGCTCTGCTTATCATCCTAAAACGGATGGTCAAACTGAAAGGGTGAATCAAGTGTTGGAGGATTTATTAAGGATGTATTTCATGGATCAACAATACAAGGGGGAGGATTATCTTCCTCTAGTGGAATTTGCTTACAATAACTCTTATCATTTATCTATTAAGATGGCACCGTTTGAGTCATTATATGGGCGGAAGTGATGAACCCCTATAAGCTGGGATAAGCTTGAAGAAGGGGTTAACCTTGGCCCTGAAATGCTATTTGAGATGGAAGAAAAAGTCCATCTAATTAAAAAGAGGTTAGCAGAAGCCAATGATAGAAAAAAGAGTTACGCAAATGCTAAGCATGTTGAAAGGCACTTCATTGTGGGAGATAAAGTTCTCCTTAGGGTAAAACCCCAGAAAAATTCCATCAAATTTGGAAAAATGTCCAAACTGGCACAAAGATATGTGGGTCCATTTGAAGTTCTAGAAGAAGTCAACCTAGTGGCATACAGAATTGCTCTACCACTAGCACTTGCCATGATGCATAATGTGTTTCATGTTTCTTATTTGAAAAAGTTTAATTCTACTGATAATCAGATTCATATGCTTGATTGGAATATGTTATAGGTGAAAGACCCAAGAGTGGTGGTGATCGAGCCCATCAAGGTGCTTGAAACACGTAAGCTACGCTTACATAATAAGGAAATAACACAATGTAAGGTCCAATGGGACCAATATTCAGTGGAAAATGCCACCTAGGAAAATTATGATGACTTCTATGCTAGATTTCCTCATCTTTTCTAAGACATTTGATATTATGCTTTTGAAAACCTTTTCATATTGTGTTGGTTTATTTTAAAGACAAATAATCATCAGGGACAATGATTCTTATGGGGGGAGATATGTTACATCCCCAATTTACAAATTAGACTTAATCAATAACTTGGCATGATAATCAGGATGATTAGTCATAGTTAATTGATTTGATATTGTGGAAATATCTGATTTAACTTTTGATTATGAAGTAGAAACAGATGTTAAATAGTTTTATAAATTAAATTATTTACAATTACAAGATTTGATAATGATGCACTGATTGTAATATTGTGGTCCTGAGTGTGACAAGAGAAACGAACGTCCTTCAAAGAAGGAAGGAGAGTATTATCCTGGAGGAAGGGTTAGACGTTGTGAAAACATAAGTTGACTAGTCATCTGAGTAATCGATTCCTATGTCTTTCTCAACCATTTGTAAGTTGACACATGTCATGTCTCTTATCTTTTGTTTCTATGTTCTTGGTTTATTCTTTTGTCAATGAAGTTGTCTCGACAAGTCGCGATGACCGGACGATGTTTTGGGAACATCATTCCTAGCCGAGAGACAATAATATTTAGAGACAAGGAGGTCTCTCTTACTTATTGTTCTCAGGGTCATTATGATATTCCTAGTCTTTCGACTAATGGGAATAGTTGATTCTGGGGGAGTATCACTCGACCCGATAATCGACGTAATTAATGTGAATTCTTTTTATGAATATTACCTCTTGTGATAATCCTTTGTCAAGGATGAAACCTCTTAATAGGTTGTTACCTATAATGATATTATTATTATTTACTTATTTTGATAATTGTATTCGATGGAATATTGTTAAGTGGTTTTAGTCGATCATGAAGATCGATGGGAGCTTCAAGCTCAACCATCCCATGTTGTGCAAGGATCGGGCCACCTTTTTAGGGGCACTACCAAGTGGAAAGGCAATTGGCAGCCAAAATCAGCATGTTTGGGATCGGTTACCTTTTATGTGTTAGGCTCTTCTTTTGGAAAAAAGAGGACTTCGTTGAATTGGGCAAAGGTTGGTTTCTGGGGGTTTTTAGAAAAGAAAGTTGATGGTGTAACTATTTGAGAGGGAGAACAGTGACAAGAGGAAGTTGTGAGCAGCAAAAAGACTCGCAGACTAGGACTGCATTCAGTCTATTGCTTGACTCAGGTAAGCTGGGAAACATGAAGTTTCTTGTTATTGATTAGAAATCTGAGGCACGCGGCCTGCAAGGCCATGTAATGCATGTTGTTTATATTTCTTTTGAGTCATGGCTCCAGGCCAATTGACCAAGTTATCCTTGTTTTTAAATATCATATATGCTATGGTTTGGGAGCCGTATGGCCGAACCCTTTTAAGACAACTTTGAGTTGTGTTTATGCTCAAAGCATCATGGGCTGAGCTTGTTAGACACAATAACTGTTGAAACCATGCTCAAGGTCTGTGAGCTGAGCTAAAAACATATTTAACTTCTTTGAAACTATGCTCGAGGCTATAAGCCAAGTAGAGAATATATTAAACTTCTTGAAAATTTTCTCAAGGCTATGAGCCAAACTAGGAAACTATGTAACTATTCTTGAGATTATGCTCAGCCGAGCCTTGTAAAGATTATCTCTTTCTTGAATGAGCCTTGAGTCTTTCGACTCGATCATACTATATTATATGATACATTATGATAATTGGAGCTCAAAGCCACAGTGGCTAAGCATGTATTCTTTTCATATTTGTTTAACCCACATCGTATGATGACAAGGGCCAAGCCTATGAGCTCTCAAAGGGAGTTAAGAATGACTCCATGTGTTAGTTAATAATGGATACAATCATATGATTGTAACGATAGCCGTCTAAGTGTCAATACTTAGCATGCAGTCCCTCGACTATATTAATAATTGTGGAAGCTTTTAATATTATAAACACAGTCCATTGACTGTGATGATTGTCGGGAAGGCAATTATGAATCGGTGTGCATATAACACCCAAACTAAACCTAGTCGGGCATGCATGAGTAGCCGACAATGAATTACAAATAGAGATATTAAAACTATTATGAATGTTATATGAACCTTTGATTATGAAGGAGTATGATCTTTATTATCATAGTCTCTACATGAGACAGTTCGGAATAAGTTTATAAAAGAATATAGACTAGTTCTATATGTGATTGAATTATGACTTAACGAATAACGTTATGAGATATAAATTATTTTACTTATTTATAAACTATTGGGTTGGTGAATAACCCCATGAGCTCATTTGGAAAATAAGATCTATTGACCCTTAAGAAACTAATATATTTTTACTAAGGCAAGGTATGCCTTGAGTATCATGAAATTGACTTCATCATATGTGATGAAATGTTATCGATATGAAAAACATGGGAGACCAAGACGGTCATAAAGTTTAAATTTGAAATGAATTGAAAGGAACGAGGTGACGTGGAGTCACTAGTTTTGCATTACAAAAGTAACCTATTTTGTTATAATTAAATTTTGATGGGAGTCAAATGTTCAAGTTTGGACAGTGATTTGAATTGATCCCACACTCATACTAGACCTAAAGGACAAGGTCGTTAAGAACTGACTGTAGGACATGACAGCTTATAAGTCAAGTTAGGGTGGTGGACATATGACGACGTTCATTGTGTAACGTCTTTGTATGAAGACTTTGGCCAAAGTAATGAAGCCATCTCTGCATTCATTATCAATCCACAGTGATCCAGATGGCCTAGTGTCTCTAGTAGTGTCATACAAGTTAGAGTGGATCTATAGTGTGTGACCATGAGACATTAGGAAGGACACAACACCAGTTACTCAGATGGCTATCCAATTGGTTCCAATGTCTAACCTTTTCATGAAGGGTAGGGCCTCTTCCAGTTAGGAAGATGAGCAGGGGATCGTAAGTCTATGGTTGGAGGAAAAGCACCAGGATGATGCTCTCCTTCCCAAGCATGAGACAAGCCAAGGCTTATGAAGACAGATGTCAATGGTTCCAGATACAGTGTTGGCATTTTGACCAATTGGTCTATTGTAATATAAAAATTTGACAAAGATGCCTAGAGCATATATTGTATTGATTAGTGATGGGTAATCACTAAGGATTGTAATGAATTATTAGATTGTAAGCTATGCTATATCTTAATTGATTAACATGCTTAAATAATGGAAAAGAATATGTTTCTTTATATTCATTTTTTTTTAATATAGTAATCCATTCTTAATTAATGACTTGTTTAAGTTACATGTTTAAGTTAATTCTTAAGCTTTATGGAAACTGATGTTACATAACTGAATGCAGATTATGCTATGATGATTTGATCTCATTGTTTATGTTATGTAATACTGATCTCATTATTAATTATGCTATTAAATAGATGAGTTTAATATGAATGATGCTATGAACTGAATATTATCTTAATTTATTGATCTTTAATATTTCTAATGTCCCTTTCTAGTGATCTTATTGTATGCAAGTAAAGAAATCAGGAATATCCTAAAAGGGGACATTATAGAAAGATTTTTATGGTTTTTAATTAAAATAAAACCCTACAATTGCTACACGACACCGTTCAACTAAATCAAAAACTAAGAAATGAAAGTACACATGAAGATTGAATAGGTTTAGACATAAGGATAGAATGCTTTGGTAAATTAAAATAAAGAATCAGTACAAAGCCACAATCTCCAACTTTGAGAAAACTTGCAATACAAAGATTGTAAACTAGTTGAGAGAAATTTAATATACCTCGACACACAACAAAACATCTCAATAGCAATTTAAAAGCAAGATAGGCATAATAAGTTATATTGTACATGAATACTAAAATTTGGATTAGCAATAATGAATACTAAGTTAATAGTAATATCAACAAATTTTGGCTTGACTATTACCATTAGAAAACTAAGTGCAAATGACACTTATTTGTAATGTTTAAAAAGCTATTGCATAAGAAGATAATAAAAAATTAACTATAAATTTTACTCTAAAAATAGACTAGTTGCATGCAATGTAAGCTATATTATAAAATCCTATTAACTAAAACTAAGTCTAAAAATGTGCAAACACCAGTTAGATTGATGATAGAAATTATTACAAATTAACACTTGAAGCTCACATCTCTCACATGGAAAGAGATCTAAAGATAGATGATCTAACAATAGTTGACTTCAAGATAAAAAATAGTGAATGCTAAAACTAGAGGAAAGCTTAAAATAACAAATCTCAGAATATGGTCTTTCCTCTAAAAAAGGTAATGGATAAAAATAATGCAAGCTATTCTAGTGTGGACTAAAAATATACTTTTGGATAGGTGGATTTATATGATCTTGATGAAGCTCTTTCTTTCTCTGATCATGGTGGATACTATGGAACTTTAACAATTTGATGCTTGAATCTAAAACCCTCTTTTCTTGATTTCTCTACACCAAACCCTTACTTCAAATTTCAAACTTTGAAAGCTTTGACAATCCACTTTGATTATATCACCCATATGCTCTATGATGCAAGAGCATCCCTAGGTATTGGCAATCTTGCATCATTCTATAAAAGTGGATTTTGTAGTTTATTTCAGTTATTTGTTTGTTTGTTTGTTGTGGTCAATAGTTTGTGATAGAGAAAGTGCATTTCACTGCATTTTGGAATTACCTTTTGTGGTTATGAAATTAGTTATTTTTGTGGTTGATGAATCTGGTGTTAACGTTTGAGGAGAATTGGATGAGTAAAATATAGTAATTTGGTTTGCAAGCATCTTCCAGGGTGACTGTTGTGCACAATTGTGATTATTTCCATTTGCGATAGGTTATTTAAAATTTGCAACAATAGAGGAATATTTTTGTGGTTTTAAGTAACTGTTGGGGATGTATGTGGTGTATCACATTGAGGTTCTCCACCATTTTATATTTTGAATGTCTAAGTTTGTTATTTTGGGCCAACGATACTTTTTGTGTGGTATTGGGCTTTGTGTCATCCTTAGGTTGATGCAAATCATTTGGAAAACTTGGGAATAATATATATACTTGGTTGAGAGTTGTTTGAAAAAGAAAGCAAAGAAGATAGGATGAAGTATGAGGATAGATAGTGAGTTTCAAAAGTGAGGAAAGGAGAGGAATGAGGTCTAAGAGATAGAGTGAGAGAACAAGGAGTATGATGTGGGGTGAAATCTGTTGGCCTATTTTCCCTTCTCATAAAAATAGCCCTGCTTGAAAATATTAAAAAAATTTGTTGAAATTCCTTAAGTGCCTAGTATTCTTCATTTTCAGGTTATTTTCCTTGTAAAATCTCCAAAATTACATAAGGAAAATTCTTTGGAAAAACCCAAAAAAAATTAAGTCTTTTTCCTTAGTTTCTTAGCCTTAGTCGGCAAAAGTGAAAGTTTGCAAACCCGTTGGTTCGCCGACTAAGTAAAGGGAAATCTTTCTTCAAAGAAAAATAGCTAAGGCAAAGACAAAAGGTTGCCTTTATTGGCATAATGACGGGTTCGTAAACTTGCTGGTTCGCCAACCAACAAGTTCGCCGATTGGAGGGATTGTCGACTGAAGGGCGAGGGCTAAAGGGAAGACTTGCAAAATTTGTCTAAGGCAAAGGGAAGAAAAGAATGCCTTTATCGGCAATTTTTAAAAAGCTCAAACTCTTGAAAAGTTTGAAAATTTGTAAGTTCGTTGATCAGGCGATTCACCGACTAAAGGAAAAGGAGCAAACAGTGATAGTTCGCAAAAGTAATATTTTGCTGATTGAAGACGAAAGAGTAAGTAAAAGAACAAAGCAAGAAAAGAGTTTGAGAAATAATGATTTTTCCGTTAAGGCAAAAAGCAAGCTTGGTTCAAAGAATTGCAACTTTGCTGACAAAGGGAGAAAGCAAGCCAAGTTTTAAAAAGTCAGGATTTGTCGATAAGGGCAAAAAAAGATGGAGTAAGCCAAAGTTCGGGAAAGTGGACTTTTCCCGACTAAAGGGACAAACCAAAGAGCAAAAGCGGGGATGGTTTGTGAAAGGCAGATTTTGCCGATAGGGCAAAATAAAGGCAAAGTCTTAAGTAAAATAGAAATCAATGAAAATAGAGCTTGTAAGATATTGTAGGCTTTAAATATTTGAAATTAAATATTTAAAGTGTTTTAAAAGCTCTATCTAGGGAGATTTTTGTGAGAAAATATATTTGAATATCTCCTTTAGTCATTAATGCAGATCAGATCCGCCTAGCTACTTCATCTCCAGATATTTCACATTTATTGTGCAGACGATGAATCAGTTGCTTCCATTAACTTAGAAAATATCTCCCAGCTACTTCAAGATCCAAGATATTTTGCATTTATGTTTGAGACAGATATTCCTTTTAGCTGAAATATCTTTTGACAAGCCCATGGGACAAATTTATTGTAATGAATGACTTAGGTGAATGATTAGAATGCTATATATACATGAAAGAAAGATGTAATGAGGGTTTGATACAAAGACTATTTTTTGTGTTCAAACATAACCCTCCCCTGCTGTAACCGTGTCTTTTTATCAATACATATTGTGTTTTTCACCTTCTCATGTTGTTCATTAATTTTGTGTAGCTTTAGGACTGGTTATTGTTTGTGAATGCTAATTCCTTGTAATCCATTTCTTGTCTTTACCTCTGTTAAGACCTGTATGATTTGTGTGAATTTATCAGTTGTATTTCATTATTATGTGCATTCTTGGCTCTGTGAGTGTTCTATATTCAACCTTGGTGTATCACCCCCTTTTTATTTTTTGTTCATCCTCCTTCCCATTTTCCTCAAATGGTGCATAGATTAGGTTTAATCTTAGCAATAGCTGAATCTTACATTCAATGAATGAACTAGCCTCTCTCTGGATGTTTGATCTCCCTGCAAGGTCCCACACCTGGAGATCATCCCAATGTTTCATTGGATTGTTGAAGCCTTAAACCGCTCCAACAGAGGGTGTAAATCCTAGTGACAACAGTTTCTGACATGCCCGGTGGGACTGCTAAAATCTATTTTAAGAATTAAGCTGAGAAGTTGGTGTTATTCTTAGTATCTTGCACTTTGGCAAACGTGTTCATGCACTTGGCAACTCTACAAGCTCCTAGTTTTTTAACAGTCCAACCTAAATTATGCATGTACAAACAAGAGCTTCTTCAAGAGGTAATTATCAATTTGTTGAATTACCTATTGTTGCTTCAAGGAGAAGGTCTAGGTTATCTAGGTCTCCTGCAAGAAGGAATAGAAGTACTGTTCTATCTCACCCAAGAGCTCAATCTACACCCCCTCCTGTTAGGTTTTAGTATACAAGAAGAGGTTTGCACATACGTAGATTAAATTTGAATATTCCTAGTATGGCAAGAAATTTGCCTTTTGTGACCTTTATTGGAGGCAGCCCTCTAGACTTGGCTACACACAATGATATACCTGTTGCAGCCCTAAAAAGTATAGCATCCTTTACGAGTGATTGTTCTACTACCCTTGCTGAACACATCAAAGACATATCTAATGTGTGTTCAAACCATCATATACAATATGAAGATGTTGTTGTTTGTCCTATGGTCTCATCTTTCAAGGGGAGAGCTCTGCAATGGTTTAGAATTTTAACCCCATCTTTAATACATGATTGGGATGAGCTAGAAGAATCACTCTACAAGCAATTTGGAGAGAGGGTAGACAATGTTTCTCTACTTGAACAACTGACAACAATCAAAAGGGCTTCTAGTGAGATGCTAGTGGATTTCAACTTCAGATTTCAGAGGACTTGGAAAAGGATCCCTACTCTCCTCAAGACATCTCCACAAGGTGTTCTTAGACCTTTAAATTATGATATTGTCATAATGATGCAATCTATGGGTGCTCAAACTTTACTGGATCCCTATGAGATAGATTTGAGAGCTGAGAATTGTTTAATACAAGCTACGAAAATTGCTCCCAGGCCTCATGTACCCATTTTCCTTGAACTACCTTCACAATTCCAATAGCCCATTATTGCTCCCATTCCAGAGCCTAAAGCCTCTACTTCCCTTTCCCAAGAAGAGAATGATCTCAAAACCCTAATGGCCAATTTGACCAACAAAGTGAATAACTATTCAAACTACCCCCAAACCTCATCAAAATTATAACCAAGGGCAGTATTCAAATCAAAATTAGAACCAAGGGTACAACTCCAATAGAAATTAGAATTGGAATCAAAATTACTAGCCTAATAGGTATCAAAACCCTAACCCTACGTATCCTTTGCAAACAGTCAGACCTATCCAACAAATATCAGTTATTAATCCAGTTAGGACCTTGGTCCCTACTCAAAACAATCTGGCCCAAGAGGCATATTGGTGCTACCCTTGCAACCATCCTCATAATCAATCCCCTTGTACATTTGGAGCTTAAGAAAGAGCCTTAATGGTGCAAAACTTTCACACCCAACATGCATGGTGCAGGAGCTTCAGTCTTAGACTATATCATTTTGAGACCTTGTTATTTTTTTGGTTTTTCCTAAGGCTTTGAAAGCCATTTTTCTTGTTTTGGAATAAAACTTAGTCATTTGTTTGACTAGTCTAAAATGGAGTGAACTAAGGCCTATTTCATAAGAAGTTCTCTTTTAGAAACTTGGTTTTATGAAAAAAAAACTTATTGTTTTTGTTAAATCAGCTTTTTCCTTCAGTTTCCTACCTTTCTTGGGCAGTTGTACGGACTGAGAAGGAAGGGCAAACGTTTGGAAAGTTCCTATAAACATCAGTTGTAAAAACATGCCAAATATATATGGAGAGGAGTTTTTATAAAAAAATAGTGATTTTTTGATTTTCTGTTGAAGACAGTCTGCTGGTACGGCCTGGTACGGATTACTCATAAGCCAAAATTTATGAAATTTGTTAGAGTTGTGAAATACCTTTCATGAGCATCTAATTAGGGTTCTTGACATTATTTGTGAAGGAAGTTTCATTTCATTTTAGATAAACTGGTCTTAAACCCTCCATAACAAGGGTTTTGTACAAAATGCAACTTCCTTCCTCTGTCCTCTGAAGGTGAACGCCATTTCTTGGTGGGATGGAGGAAGATAGACCAGGTTTTATGTTTCCCATGGTTTTGCAGGTTGCATGCTCCTCTCCAGGGTGTTTGATATGATGACTTTCTAGTCTTACAGTGACTAGTTAGCAAGAAAATGAAGCTAGAACAGTGCATGTTCAAAAAACAGCCACATGCTCAGTCCAATGGAGTTTGGAACTTTGTATTTTGTTGAAGGACAGCCCTCTACAGTTGTTTGGTAGAGCCTAAGAAGGCTAATTTGCTATACCCATCTCATGCAATCCTTGAATTAGACCTTTGCTTTGAGAAAGAAAACAGTCTGCTGTTTCTAAATTGCTGACAGTATGGCACAGTACGGTTTGCATGGTTAAGGAATAGTATGTGCTCAACATGGGCATTTGGATTGTGCATTAAGTGGTGAAATTCATTTGGGGTTTAGAGGAGTTAGTAGTTGATTATTCATTCCTTATGCTACAAGGACTAAAACTTTATTGAAATACTATTTGTTTAGGACAGTCAAAAGGTAGTTTGTTGTCCACTGTACCTTTTGGGTACAAATTTGGTGTTGAGTCAGTGTTGCCATATTGATTATGCCTCAGTAGGTACAAATTGCATTGGTGTGAAGATCCTTGTGGATAGGGGAGTTAAATGCTAGTGTTGTGGTTCATAAAAAAACTACAAGATATAAATTGTCATTGCAGCACTGTCATAGGACAGTCAAGATGCCATTTGCTGTCCTCTGTCCTCTGTAACACAGTGTGGTCTGCATGTGTGTAAATAGTTGTTCTTTCACTTTGAGTGGTCAGTATGCATTGAGTATTGATGTTCTTTTGAAGCTTTGAGGGGTTGCTTAACAAATCCTATAAGACTTAAGCCTTCTCCAAACGTTGCCCTAGAACAATCCTTCTACTGTTACTGTCCATTATCCTAGAAAATGCAGAAATTCATCTTTTGGTCAGAGACCTCTTGATAGTTATGATTCCTTAACAAGTATTTGTTAACAGTTATATGAGGACACTATTGGTAGAGGTGTGGGTAGCAGGTTGTGAATCCTTAAAAGGGTGTATTGTGCAAGTAGGTTGGATGGAGCAATGACTCACCAAGTAGAGAAGTGGGTAGCCTATGAGGAGGACACTAGACAGTGGTCCTAGGCTAGGTCAATCTCTGTAATAGCCTTGTGTAGGCTTTGTCTTCACAAACACCGTTGTAAACCTCTTGGGGGAAGTGATCTAAGTTCATTGAGTGAACTTCTACAACCTCTCTACCTTGCCTCTGCATCATATTGGTATCAGAGCCAATATTCTGATTGAAGAAAATGTATGTCAGAAGAGGAAATTGAAACAAAGGCTAGTACAATGCCTCCAAAGACAATGAGTCAAGATGCCATCAAGAAGTTGGTGGAAGAGATGGTTGAAACAAGACTTAAAGAAGCAAAATTGCAGGAAGAGAAGAAGTCTAAGGGCAAGACCAAAGAAGAAGGAAGTTCTTCAGACACAAATGAAGAAACAGAGGCAGAAGAGGATCCTCAGGAGCAAGATATGTCTGCAAATCAGAAAGCCTTCTTGAATGCACTTAAGGGTGCTCATGGAGACAGTGGCGATCCCAAGATGGATGTGCCTACCTTCCATAGCAAGTTGGATGGAGATGTTCTCACTGACTGGATAGAAGCTATGTGCAACTTCTTTGATTATAAGGAGTTCAATGACAGCAAAAAGGTCAAATTTGCCAAGACAAGGCTAAGAGGTTCTGCACTTGTATGGTGGAACTATATGCAGAGTGAGAGGGAGAAGATTGGGAAGAGTCCCATCACTAAATGGAGTAGAATGGTGGCTATGCTCAGAAGCAAGTTCATGCCACCTGACTATGAGATTCAAATCATAAGGAGATTTTAGAATTTGAGACAAAAAGATATGGATGTGGCTGCCTACACAGAAGAATTTCATAGACTCAGTATGAGGGCCAATCATAATGAAGATGAAAAAGGAATGGTGGCTAGGTACCTGAATGGACTGAAATACAATCTGCAAGATGAGATAAGTTTGGTGTTACCAAAGACAGTGGATGAATGTTTCTTATTGGCCTCCGGAGCTGAGGAAAAGCTGAGAAGGAAGGGTGACCAAAGTGCCAGAGGAAGAGGTGGCAGAAACCAAAGAGGTAGAGGCAATTTTGGCCGTGGACATTTCAACAAAACTAAAAATAACAGTCAGCAAGAAACACAATCAGCAACAGAGCATAGAGGAGGTTTCAAAGGTGGTAGAAATCATAATGGTAGAGGCAGAAATGGTGGAGGTGGTAGAGGACCAGGAGTCTTCACTGGAAGATGTTATGGTTGCAACCAAGTTGGCCATACAATGAACAAATGTCCAGGGAAAGCCAGCAGCTCTCATGACAGTGGGAAGAGAAATCAGTTAGTGAAAGATGATGACTGTGAAAGTGTGAATTCACCAATGGGAAGTGCTGCACCTATTCTAGATGGAGAGAGTATGATGATAAAAAGGTCTATGTTGAAGATGCCATTGAAGCAAGAACCCCCTCAGAGAAAGAATCTTTTCAGAACCCAAGGCCTAGCCTATGGGAAACTTTGCAAAATCATAGTGGATTCAGGGTCTACTAAGAATGTGGTATCCACTGAGATGGTTGACAAGTGTAAGTTGAAGAGGCTGCCTCATATCAGTCCTCACAAGATTTCTTGGTTGAACAAGAACCAAAGTTTCATGGTGGAGGAACAAGCTTGGGTTGAATTTGCAATTGGTGACTACAAGGACAAAGTGCTATGTGAAATCATACCTATGGATGCATGTCACCTGCTTCTTGGCCGTCCATGGCAGTATGATGTTAAAGCTCAGCATGATGGTGAGAAGAACACTTATGTCATCACTAAGAATGGAAGGCCATTCAAAATGGATCCTTTGTTGGAGCAGCCCAGGGGAAAGGAAAATAACAGTAGTGTCATGTTGGTGAATGGAAATGAGTTCCTAAACATCTTGAAGGAGAATGACAACCAGGGGTATGCCTTGGTCATGATGCCCAAGAGTGGATCAGATCAGCAAGATCAAAAATAGAAGGAGATTCCATTGGAAGTACAGCAACTTCTGGATAAGTATCAAGACCTTGTGGTAGAGGAAGTTCCCAACTCCTTACCACCTATGACGGATATTAGTCATCAAATTGACTTAATACCTGGTGCTACATTGCCTAACAAGGCTGCATACAAGCTGACTCCACAGCAAAATGAAGAGGTGACAAGGCAAATTCAAGATCTCCTAGAGAAAGGGTTGATTAGGAAGAGTCTAAGTCCTTGTACAGTTCCAAGTGTACTTGCTCCTAAGAAGGATGGAAAGTGGAGGCTATGCACAAATCCCAGGGCCATAAACAAGATCACCATAAGATACAGATTTCCAATGCCAAGGATTGAAGATCTCTTGGATTACCTAGGAGGATCTTGCTATTACTCAAAGATTGATTTGAAATCTGGATATCATCAAATCCGGATCAGACAGGGAGATGAATGGAAGACTGCTTTCAAGACCAATGAAGGTCTTTATGAATGGCTTGTTATGCCATTTGGTCTTAGCAATGCGCCAAGTACATTTATGCGCCTGATGAATGAGGTATTAGTTGAATTCATTGGTAAATTTGTTATTGTTTATCTTGATGACATACTAATCTTCAGCAGAACAAGGGAAGACCATGTGAAGCATGTTGGACAGGTGTTGGAGAAGCTGCATGAGCACAAGTTGATGATCAACTTAGACAAATGTGAGTTCATGAAAACTGAACTTGTATACTTGGGATTTGTCATTTCTAATGGCTGCTTGAAGATGGATCCCTCTAAGGTTGAGGCTATTCTCAGTTGGCCTACCCCAAAAATAGTGAGAGATGTGAGAAGTTTCCATGGATTGGCGACTTTCTATAGGAAGTTTATCAAAGGTTTCAGTCACATTAGTGCTCCCATCCTCAACACCATCAAGGGTGGAGTCAAATGTAGATTCCAGTGGACAAAGGAAGCTGATGATAGTTTTGAGGTGTTGAAAACAAAGGTGGCTGAGTTACCTACCTTAGTACTCCCTGATTTTGATAAGGTATTTGTTGTTGAGTGTGATGCAAGTCAGCAAGCTATTGGTGTTGTTCTTAGCCAAGAAGGACATCCAGTGGCATTCTTTTCAGAAAAGTTGAATGAAGCCAAGCAAAGGTATTCTACCTATGACTTAGAACTCTATGCAATGGTGCAAGCTCTTAAGAAATGGAGACATTATTTACTGCCCAAGGAATTTATTGTGTTTACTAACAATCATGCTTTAAGCTTTCTTAACAGTCAAGAAAAATTGAACCATAGACATGTTAAATGGATGGAACAGCTACAAGTTTATACCTTCACAATTAAGCACAAAAGAGGTGTCTCTAATAAGGTGGCTGATGCATTGAGTAGGAGGTTGCTTCTTGTTCATGAAATTTAGTTAGAAAGCATGGGTATTGACTGTTTAAAGGAGCTATATAAAAAAGATTCTGATTTTAAAGAGGCTTATGATGTTTGTGTGAACTTGGCTAACACATTCCATGGAGAGTATGCAGATTTTGTTTTGCAGGAAGGCCTCTTGTTTAAGGGCAATTTGTTGTGTGTCCCTAAGTGCTCTATGCGGGACAACATCATCAAGGAGAAGCATAATGGTTCTTTAGGAGGACATTTTGGCTTGGACAAGACACTAGAACAAGTCACAAGGTTCTATTTTTGGCCAAAGGTGCAATCAAATGTCAGGAAGTATGTAGCTAGTTGTGCAATCTGTCAAAGAGCCAAAGGTGGGTCTTCAAATGCAGGTCTATACTAGCCCCTTCCCATTCCCAACAGACCTTGGGAAAGTATCAACATGGATTTTGTGCTTGGGTTACCCAGGACAGCCAGAGGGGTGGATAGTGTGTTTGTCATTGTTGATAGGTTCAGGAAGATGGCTCATTTTGTGCCATGTAAATGCACAAATAATGCACCTCATGTTGCAGGTCTATTTTTCAGAGAGGTAGTAAGGATACATGGTTTACCATTGTCCATTGTAACTGACAGAGATTCTAAGTTTGTAGGTCACTTCTGGAGGACCTTGTGGAAGAAGCTGGGCACATAGTTGTCCTTTTCATCAGCCTACCATCCACAAACTGATGGTCAGACTGAGGTGGTTAATAGGTCACTTGGAAACCTTTTAAGGTGCCTTCCAAAGCAGCATGGTTTGGCATGGGACTTGGTTATCAGTCAGGCTGAATATGCCTACAATGATTCAAGGAATAGGAGCACTGGTAAAAGTCCTTTTGAGATAGTTTATGGCTTTCATCCAAGAGGGCCACTTGAGTTGAAGGATCTCCAAGGTTGGGATAGAAGGAGTGCACTTGGTGAAGAGTTTGCTGCCTCCATGAAAATAGTTCATGATCAAGTCAAGTTGCAACTAGAAAAATCAGTCACAAAGTACAAAGAAAAGGCAGATTTGAAGAAAAGAGAAGTACAGTTCAAAGTTGGTGACTTAGTCATGGCATATCTGAGGAAAGAGAGGTTGCCAAAGGGTTAGCCAACTAAACTCCTGATGAAGAAGATTGAGCCATGTAGAATAGTGCACAAATTCGGTCCAAATGCATATGAGATTGAGCTACCAGATGGCCTGGGTATCTCTCCAATTTTCAATGTTTGTGATCTTTTCCTTTCAGACCTCCATTTCCTGATGAAAGTGGATCAGATGTGGTGGCTGAAGATACTGATTGGATCAAGGATTTGCCTCCAAGCAAACCTTTACAGTTGGAGTGCATTCTGGATTCCAAAGTTATCAAGAAGACTCGGAGAGGTGTCTATAAGGACTACTTGGTGAAATGGAAGGATCTCCCTGACTCTGAAGCCACCTGGATGACTGAAGCAGATATCTTGAAGCATGGCATGATACTTCAACAATTGGCAACTCAAGGGACTTGAGTTTTTCCCACAGGGGGAGTATGGTGCAGGAGCTTCAGTCTTAGACTATATCATTTTGAGACCTTGTTATTTTTTTGGTTTTTCCTAAGGCTTTGAAAGCCATTTTTCTTGTTTTGGAATAAAACTTAGTCATTTGTTTGACTAGTCTAAAATGGAGTGAACTAAGGCCTATTTCATAGGAAGTTCTCTTTTAGAAACTTGGTTTTATGAAAATAAAACTTATTGTTTTTGTTAAATCAGCTTTTTCCTTCAATTTCCTGCCTTTCTTGGGCAGTTGTACGGACTGAGAAGGAAGGGCAAACATTTGGAAAGTTCCTATAAACATCAGTTGTAAAAACATGCCAAATATATATGAAGGAGAGGAGTTTTTATTAAAAAAAATAGTGATTTTCTGATTTTCTGTTGAAGACAGTCTGCTGGTACGGCCTGGTACGGATTACTCATAAGCCAAAATTTATGAAATTTGTTAGAGTTGTGAAATACCTTTCATGAGCATCTAATTAGGGTTCTTGACATTATTTGTGAAGGAAGTTTCATTTCATTTTAGATAAACTGGTCTTAAACCCTCCATAACAAGGGTTTTATACAAAATACAACTTCCTTCCTATGTCCTCTGAAGGTGAACGCCATTTCTTGGTGGGATGGAGGAAGATAGACCAGGTTTTATGTTTCCCATGGTTTTGCAAGTTGCATGCTCCTCTCCAGGGTGTTTGGTATGATGAGTTTCTAGTCTTACAGTGACTAGTTAGCAAGAAAATGAAGCTAGAATAGTGCATGTTCAGAAAATAGCCACATGCTCAGTCCAATGGAGTTTGGAACTTTGTATTTTGTTGAAGGACAGCCCTCTACAGTTGTTTGGTAGAGCCTGAGAAGGCTGATTTTCTATACCCCTCTCATGCAATCCCTGAATTAGACCTTTGCTTTGAGAAAGAAAACAGTCTGCTGTTTCTAAATTGCTGACAGTATGGCACAGTACAGTTTGCATGGTTAAGGAATAGTATGTGCTCAACATGGGCATTTGGATTGTGCATTAAGTGGTGAAATTCATTTGGGGTTTAGAGGAGTTAGTAGTTGATTATTCATTCCTTATGCTACAAGGACTAAAACTTTATTGAAATACTATTTGTTTAGGACAATCAAAAGGTAGTTTGTTGTCCACTGTACCTTTTGGGTACAAATTTGGTGTTGAGTCAGTGTTGCCATATTGATTCTGCCTCAGTAGGTACAAATTGCATTGGTGTGAAGATCCTTGTGGATAGGGGAGTTAAATGCTAGTGTTGTGGTTCATAAAAAACTACAAGATATAAATTGTCATTGCAGCACTGTCATAGGACAATCAAGATGCCATTTGTTGTCCTCTGTAACACAGTGTGGTCTGCTTGTGTGTAAATAGTTGTTCTTCCACTTTGAGTGGTCAGTATGCATTGAGTATTGATGTTTTTTTGAAGCCTTGAGGGGTTGCTTAACAAATCCTATAAGACTTAAGCCTTCTCCAAACGTTGCCCTAGAACAGTCCTTCTGCTGTTACTGTCCATTATCCTAGAAAATGCAGAAATTAGTCTTTTGGTCAAAGACCTCTTGATAGTTATGATTCCTTAACAAGTATTTGTTAACAGTTATATGAGGACACTATTGGTAGAGGTGTGGGTAGCAGGTTGTGAGTCCTTAAAAGGGTGTATTGTGCAAGTAGGTTGGATGGAGCAATGACTCAGCAAGTAGAGAAGTGGGTAGCCTGTGAGGAGGACAATAGATAGTGGTCCTAGGCTAGGTCAATCTCTATAATAGCCTTGTGTAGGCTTTGTCTTCACAAACACCGTTGTAAACCTCTTGGGGGAAGTGATCTAAGTTCATTGAGTGAACTTCTACAACCTCTCTACCTTGCCTCTACATCAATGCATCATTGGTAGAGGTTGCAAACAACAACCCTAAGGTATCAAATGAGGTTGCCTCTAATTCCAATTTGATGTTATGGACTCCTGAAGATTTTTGTGCTGTCAATCAGCCTATGGATAGTGTGATAATGCCTATAAGTAGTATTGCAGACAACACTAGATCCAAAAAGAGGCAGTTGGAGGATAGCCCCATGCCTACTGTGTTACAAAAGGAACCTATTTCAAAAGCCAAAGTGGCTAGTGCTACAAATCCAATTCAAAGCAGCAGACCTGCTGCTGTAAAAGAAACCATGTCAGGCCCAAAAGTGCCTGAACAAGCTATAGAGCAGTCAAAGAAGGGAACATGAATTTCTTCAATGCACAAGGCAACAACTATTCCTCTCAACATTGCGGAACGAATGAATAAGACAAACATAACGTCTCAATGTGGGAAGTAATGTCAATTCCTTCTCAAAGAGATTTGTTGCAAGGAGCCTTAAGGCAGTTCTCAGCAGTTGAAACAATAAAGCAAAAGTAAAAGAGCCTGGTTAGTCTTGTGTAGCCAAGTGAAGAACAAGTGAGTTCAACGAAGAAGCCATCTCCCTTTTACTTGTCCCTAATCATTGGGAAATTCTTGGTCCATAATTGCATGATAGATTCAGGGGCTAGTGTTTCAGTTATGCCCAAGAAGATAGCAGATACATTAAACATTAAGTATACCCCTATTTCATCAGGAGTAGTATAGTTGGATGGCACTTATGTTAACACTGTTGGAGTGATCAAAGGACTAGACTTGACTCTACATGCCTATCCAAACTTGGCTTTTAGTCAAGACATCTGAGTCATTAATCTACCTTTTTTCTTTGCCATTTTATTGTCAAGAGACTTCACAGCTAAGGTAGGTGATTACCTTTCTTCTGACTGGTCTCATATGATGTTACAAACAAGATATGGCACAAGGTTCACCATCAAGGCTGAACCAATTTCAAATTGTCATGTGGAGAACTATGACCACAACCTGGTGAACCCTCATGTTATGATTCAGGGTGAGGAAATACATGATTCAGAATCTCTTGAGATAGCATCTTCACCTCTTCCAACCCCTAATCTTTTTCTTGATGAGTGAGCAAGAATCACTATGATTTTGATCCTTATGACACCATTGAGGCAACTAGCTTGGGCACCTACATGATCCATGAGGACTTAAACCAAATGATGACTCTAATGGCCCATGGAAAATGTTTTTTGATGGTGCAAAGAGCATAAATGGGGCTAGTGTAGGGGTCTTACTAATCTCTCTGACTGGTAAGAAGCTACATTTTGCTCGTAGACTACATTTTTCTTGCACCAACAATGTAGCAGAGTATGAGGCATTGGTTCAAGGTTTGTTACTCGCTAAGAAGAAGAAAATTAAACATCTGGAAATCTTTGGAGACACTGATTTGGTGGTCAACCAAGTCATAGAAAGATGTGCTACAAAAAATTAGCTTCTTAGAGCTTACAAACAGAGAGTTTGGGGCCCATTTGAAATTCTTGATGCTCTCAACCTACAAATAATCCCAAGAAAATTGAATGTTGAGGCAGACCAATTGGCAATAGTTGGTGCTCAGTTCTCTCCACCTACAAACCTCTTTTAGGGTCCTGATCAGCATCTTAAGATAGTAGTCAGGCCCTCTATTCCTAATAATGATATACATTGGCAGATATTTGACAGTAATGAATAGATTGCAAGCTTCATCCAGAATGAAGTTGAGTTCTCATCAATGGTGCAACCCAGGCTGCAAGAGGGATATGGTGACCAAATCATTCAATTTAAAACCAACAAGCTGCCCAAGGGTTTAGTCACTCTTGAGGCCATTTTCAGCCCTGATGATGAGTTCAAGGGCGAGAGGAAGAACATGACGTTCAAAAAGGAAGACTACTAGAAGATTATTGTCGCCCAAGACAAAGATTTATTGCTAGGAAAGGTATGTAGTGATGCTAAACAACAAGATTTTATACGCCTTTCTTAGAAATATAGTGATGTTTTAGCATGGAGTTATCAAGACTTAAAGGGTTTTAACCCAAATGTTGCCCAACACTCCATTAATTTGGATCCAAATACCAAGCCTGTTCGCCAAAAGCAATGACCCATAAACCCTAAAATTGAGCCGCTTATGAGAAAAGAGCTTGCAAATCTCATCCAAGCAAGAATTATCTTCCTCATCAAGTACTCCACTTGGGTAGTTAATCTAGTACCTGTGAGGAAGAAAAATGGTGAAATAAGGTTGTGCGTGGACTTTCGAGACCTGAATCGTGCTTCCTTGAAGGATCATTACCCTCTGTCATCCATGGATCAAATTCTGCAAATTGTTGTAGGGGCAGAGAGGTTTTCACTACTTGATGGCTTTTTTGGTTATAACTAGATCTCTGTGAAAGAGGAGGACAGATTCAAAATAGCCTTTACAACTAAGTGGGGAACCATGGCATATGCAAAAATGCCATTTGGGCTCTCCAATGCTGGTGCAACTTTTCAGACGGCAATGGACATTGCCTTCAAAGGTTTTATAAACAAGTTCATCCTAATATACCTAGATGATATCACAATCTTCTCCAAGAGAGGAGAAAACCACATGGTGCATCTTGAGAAATTTTTTGAAAGATGTAGAGAGTTTGGGGTGTCTCTAAACCCCAAAAAGTGTATTTTTGTTGTTGCTCAGGGAAAACTTCTGGGCCATTTAGTGTCAAAGGATGGGATCTCTATAGATCTAGAAAGAACATCATCCCTTCTTGTTCTTCCTCTGCCTGCTCATAAGAAAGATTTGCAGTCATTTTTGGGGTAGATTAACTTTTTTAGGAAGTTCATTCCTAACTGTGCTGGTTTGGTAAAACCTCTGACCCTTATGCTTAAGAAAGATGTTTTTAGGTGGATTAAGGAAGGGAAAGATGGTTTTGAGAAGATCAAATAAGAGATTGCTCAGGCTCCTACTCTCATGAACCCAAATTATGAGGACTTTGTCCTTTATGCCCATGGAGGAGAGATAGCATTGTAGCTGTCCTGATGCAGCAAAATGAACAAGGTATGGAACAGCCCCTGGCCTTTTTCAGTCAGACCTTGAAAGATTATGAGGTCAGGTACAGTCACATGGACAAATAGGTATTTGCTATTGTAAGATCATTGAAAAAGTTTAGATATATGCTAGCAAATAACCATATCAAAGTCTTAGTTTCTCATCCTAGTGTGAGAGACTACATAATGGGCATTAAAATTAGTGAAAAGAGAGCAAGCTAGGTCACTAAGATCTTGGAGTATGATGTGATCATCAAGACCACTAAGTTGATTAGATGTAGAGGATTGTGTGAACAGTTAGCTCAAACTACTATGGATGAAGTGAACTCATCCTATCATCTGAATGAGGCAGAACCTACAGCTGAACCAACAATTGTGAGTTCTTGGATAGAAGATATGGCCTAATTCCTATCCACTAGTGAGTATCCCTATGGATTGGATCTGACTAAAAGAAGACATTTCATACTGCAGTCCATTCCTTATGCCTTGGTGGATGGTGTTCTCTTCAAGAGGAATCTAGATGGAGTTTTACTGAGATGTATTGAAAAGGATCAAATTGATAGACTGCTCAGTGAGTTCCATGTTGGTCCAGTTGGGGGTCATTTCTATGCGAGAGCTACAACAATGAAAATAATGAGGGCAGGTTACATTTGTCCCACATTATTCAATGATGCCCATATATGGGTAAGAAAGTGCAAGGAGTGTGCTCTCTTTGCTGGCAAGAATAGCAGCTCTCCCACTTCATTCTATTCGGGCCAATCAACCTTTCTCACAGTGGGGCTTGGATTTTATCGGCATGATCAAACCTACTTCCAGTGCTGGTCACAAATGGGTTTTGATTTCAACAGACTACTTCACCGGGTGGGTTGAAGCAGTCCCACTTAAAGAAGCCACCGAGTTAGGAATCATGGATTTCTTGGAAGAAATCATGACAAGGTTTGGAGCCCCTCACACCATTATTTTTTATAATGCAAAAACTTTCACTAGTTTCAAAATTGATGATTGGGCTCTAAAGTACAATGTGTTCTTAAAGACCTCATCCAACTATTACCCCCAAGGTAATGGTTTAGCTGAATCTACCAATAAGAATCTGATCAGAATTATGAAGAGGACCATGGAAACAAACCAGAGGTAGTGGCATAATAAGATCAAATTGGCTCTTTGGGCTGATAGGATCACCTATAAAAGAGCTATTGGTAACTCTCCTTTTGTTCTTGTGTTGGAATTGGTTCAACAATTAGAACTGGAAGGAGAAGATGTTAGATCTGTAAGGTTGGTTGAATTAACTGAATTAGAACATAGACAATCATCTATGGCTACCTTGGAAGAACGTCAAAAGCAGACGAAGAAATATTTTGACCAGAAGGCCAAGGATCAAGTCTTCAAAGAGGGTGATCTTGTTCTGAAAAGGGATGCTGACAGAGCCAAACCTGGAGGCTGCACTAAATTTGATGCAATCTGGAGTGGGCCATATATCATCGCCAGTTGCAAGCAGGCTAATGCTTTCATTCTTTCAAGGCTGGACAGTGAAGTTCTACCAATCTCAGTCAATGGGATCCATCTCAAACCTTACTTCTAAGGTTGGTCTGAGATTTTATATATGTTGTTTTAGCTTGTTTCTACTTTAGTTTTCCTTTTCCCTAAGTGTTGTTGCACAGGATGCACTCTCATTAGGAGAATGCAAGCCTTGTTTCCTTTTTGGTGTTGTTTTGAAGGTATGGTTTCAGTTGTTTTCGGCCTACTATAGTTCTTATTGACTCAGTGCCCAATGGATGCTTAAGACCATTGGTCCATTTGTTTAGTAGGCAAACATCCTCGAGAGGTCACCAAAATGTTGACCTATTTTCCCTTCTCTGAAAAATAGCCCAGCTTGAAAATGTTGAAAATCTTGTTGAAATTCCTTAAGTGCCTAGTATTCTTCATTTTTAGGGTACTTTCCTTGTAAAATCTCCAAAATTCCTTAAGTAAAATACTCTAAAAAAATCTAGAAAAACCTAGAAAATTTAAGTCTTTTGCCTTAGTTTTTTAGCCATAGTCGACAAAAGTGCAAGTTCGTGAACCCGCTGGTTCGCCAACTAGCCGGTTCATCGACTAAATAAAGGGAAATCTTTCTCCAAAGAAAAATGGCTAAGGCAAAGACAAAAGGTTTCCTTTATCGACGGAATAATGGGTTCGCGAACCTGTCAGTTTGCTGACCGACAAGTTCGTCGATTGGAGGGATCGTCGACTAAAGGGCCAGGGCTAAAGGGAAGACTTGCAAAATTTGTCTAAGGCAAAGGGAAGAAAAGAATGCCTTTATTGGCAATTTTCAAAAATCTTAAACTCTTGAAAAGTTTGAAAATTCTTAAGTTCGTCAATCAGGCGAATCACCGACTAAAGGAAAAGGAGCAAACAATGATAGTTCACAAAAGTAATATTTTGCCAACTGAAGACCAAAGAGTAAGTAAAAGGACAAAGAAAGAAAAGAGTTTGAGAAATGATGATTTTGCTAGTAAGGTAAAAAGAAAGATTGGTTCAAAGAATTACAACTTTGCTGAAAAAGGGAGAAAGCAAGCCAAGTTTGGAAAGTCAGGATTTGCCGATAAGGGCAGAAAAAGATGGAGCAAGCCAAAGTTCAGAAAAGTGAACTTTTGCTGACTTAAGGGACAAACCAAAGAGTAAAAGTGGGGATGGTTTGTGAAAGGCAGATTTTGCCGATAGGGAAAAATAAAGGCAGAGTCTTAAGTAAAATAGAGATCAATGAAAACAGAGCTTGTAAGATAGTGTAGGCTTTAAAGATTTGAAATTAAATATTTAAAATGTTGTAAAATTTCTGTATAGGGAGATCTTGGTAGGAAAATATATTTGAATATCTCCTGCAACCATTAATGCAAATCAGATCCGCCCAGCTACTTCATCTCCAGATATTTCACATTTATTGTGTAGACGATGAATCAACGACTTCCATTAACTCAGCAAATATCTCCTAGCTACTTCAAGATCCAAAATATTTTGCATTTATGTTTCAGACAGACATTCCTTTTGGAAGAAATATCTTCTGATAGGCCCATGGGGCAAATTTATTGTAATAAATGACTTAGGTCAATGATTAGAATGCTATATATAAATCAAAGAAAGATGTAATGAGGGTTGGATACAGAGACTATTTTTGTGTTCAAACAAAACCCTCCCCTGATGTAACCATGTCTTTTTATCAATACATATTGTGTTTTTCACCTTCTCATGTTGTTCATTAATTATGTGTAGATTTAGAACTGGTTATTGTTTGCGAATTTTAATTCCTTGCAATCCATTTCTTGCATTTACCTCTATTAAGATCTGTATGATTTGTGTGAATTTATCAGTTGTATTTCATTGATTTGTGCATTCCTGGCTCTATGAGTGTTCTATATTCAAACCTGGTGTATCACCTCCTTTTTATTTTCAGTTCATCCTCCTTCCCCTTTTCCTCAAACGATGCACAGCTTAGGTTTAGTCTTAGCAATAGTTGAATCTTACATTCAGTGAAAGAACCAGCTTCTCTCTAGAGGTTTGATCTCCCTACAGGGTCCCACACTTGGAGATCATCCCAATGTTTCATTGGATTGTTGGAGCCCTAAACTGCTCCAACACAGGGTGCAAATCTTAGTGACAAAAAAATCTAAGGAAGTTAATAATGTGACATGTAGTAAGATAGTAGATGTCATTGCAATAGAGTAGTGTTTTCAAATTTGAAGTTATATTATACTTGAATTATTATTATGTAGCCCATGCAGCAAGTTCTAGAAGTGTTTCCCTTGTTTAATTATTTAGCAGTTGATAAGTGAAATGACTATGGATTGGCATGTAAGATGGTCCATTATAGAAAATCATGATGTTTGTAATCACAAGGATAATCATGCAAGATTAAATAAATGAGAATGTTGTTGTTTTTATAAAAGAGTTATGTTATTCATGGTTATTTGTGTGTTGGTTACACAACTGGACAATCTTTAGCTAGACTCTCCTACCATGACTGCATCAAGTGGCATAAGGTCGATCATGGGGTAAATAGAGAGGAAGTTGATTAATACATTTTGTTTGTTGAGTTATGGTAGTCCATGATATGCTTGTAAATAGAATGCCATCTATGAGGTTTACAAGAGGTAATTATGGGCAAATCATTGACCCAAAGGTATTATCAATGTTGTAAGAAGAATGGAGGATATGTATGAGATGTTAAAGGCTATTTAGAATTGGATGGATGCACTGGAGTAGTAACATAGGAGAAACCCTAGCCCTAGGGTCAAGGAGAGTGATGAAGGGTAGGAGGTAGGAAGGTAGGAGAGGATGATGAGGGTCATAATTGCTATCAATAAGAGGACTAGAGTGGACAATCAGAACAATTTTGGAAATTTAGATCCTAAGGAGTTGATAGACTAGACCATTAATCTAGAGGAGTACTTCAAGTATGAGGGCATTGTGGTCCCAGATAAGGTAAAATTTGTGAAGACTAAGTTTAAAGGCCATGCAGTGATATGGTGGAAGTTCACTAAGAGAGGAATAGGAAAGGTAAACCAAGTATTAGAAAGTGGGATCATATGGTGGAAAAGTTGAAGTCCAAGTTCATTCTGGTGAATTTTGTGGTTGGAATTATTGAAGGAGCTACACAATTTATGACAAAGAAACATGATTTTGAAAGAATACACCAAGTACTACAAGATGACAATTTGGTCAAGACATCATAAAGAAGGAGATCACAAAGTTGTGAAGTATTTCAATATAAGTTAAGGGAGAGGAATTGGGCATATGGAATATATAGACAATAGAAGAGGCCTACCAATTAACACTCACCATAGATAAGAATTGAACTAGAAACTAGAAGAGAGGTAGAACTGACAAAGAGAAAGAGGAGAGGTGCAACAATAGGAGAGTAAGGTGTGGTGACAAAGGAGAAACCCCAAGGGGTCAAGAGAGAGGTATCTAGCACAACAATGAAAAGGAAGGCCAAAATTCTCACCACAAAGAGAAAGAGGATGATATTTGCTACCACATTAGCAATAGAGATGACAAAAGTAACCACCGTAGAGGTAGATATGTTGGTAAGAGTTACCACAAGGATGAAGAAGGTGAAGAAATGTACCACAAACAAGTCCAACAAGAGTGTGGAGGATATTCTTAGAAGGGTAGAGGATGATATGAGACAAAAAGGTGGAAATATTTTAGAGCAACTTGTTTCAAGTGTGGAGAAAGGGGACAAAGGGCATTTGAGTGCCAAGGAAAGTGGGAAGAAGGTAGTGCATGAGTTGCATTTAGGGATGAGAGGTCACCTATCTCAAAGAGGGACCCTAAATATGGAGATACACTTGTTTCATGGAGAACTATGAGGTGTTAGAGGATGGATGAACCAACACAAAGGAAGGTATGTTAGTGTAGGTTTTTATTTCCTTTTTCCTAAGGTTTTTCCTACACTTTTATTAATCTTTCTTAGGTTAATAAAGTGATTTTAATTGTGTGAATGGGTAATTTGAGGTGTCACCATCTTACGAGGGAGTTACATTTACCATATTTAGACCATTTGGTGGTCTCTCCCTATTGGTCAGTTTTGCCACCTCCACCCCTCTCCCTGGGCTATATAAACTCTCCACCTATCTTATTTTTTGTAATCTTTTGCCAATCTTTTGTGTAGATTCTTCTTTTGAGATCAAAATGCAATTTTGTCATCTTGACATTTGCATATCTCTTGAAATTGCTAGCCTATTTTTGTTTATGCATTTACAACTTTTGTAGCTTAGAATTTCTCTTAAAAAGTTCTTTGGTTATACATTTGTTTTAGATTTCTAACATAGTAGTAAAGCTTTTATTTTTAGAGTTTTGAGTTTTAGGATTCCTGATTGAGAGATTGAGTTTAGTTTTGTGAGATCTTGTAAAATATCATATGCTCTTCTCTTATGTTTTTAACAATCTAGAGAATCAAAAAGGATTTATGAAGATCCAATAACTTCTAAATTTTACATATGTGTTTTGTGAGATCTGTGTAACGCCCGCCTTGAACACCTTAAAGAATACACACTTATGCTATATGAAACAGGGAAATTTTTTTTTTTTTAATGTTTAAGATAACAAATAATGTTAACATAACTAACTACGACATATTCTCTAAGGATTCAAGGCTACATCACTTAACGAATCGACTAACACAAATTAACATACATCAATAACTGATCCAAATCCATGCTCAAATAAATAACTTATTCACATTCATTGCAATCATCAAATAACGGAATCCGCATGATTAAATACATAACTGAAATGCTTTCATATAAGTACATCATAACATCATTACATTGCTACTTTTAGTCTACATCAAAAGTTACATACATAAGAATGTTCTGTTACACAAATCTGGTACAAGGTTATACACTTACATCCTCATCATTGTAACAAGTACAACTGGAACAAATCCTTTCTGCATATGATCTTGACAAGAATAACCAATGGATAAAATAGCTCTTCCACCAGACCATGTGGAACCCTAAGGTCCACCCCCCGAGCTAGGAGTTAACATGAGGTCCCAAACAATGACAGTCAGGTAGACGAAAGACAAACAAGAACAAAGGACGACCAACGCCTATACAACACATGGCAATATCAACACAACATAACTAAACTTAACTTTCACTTTCACTTCCAGAGGCAACACAGAACAAATGAGGAGAGACCGAACAAGGGATGCTAGGTTGTAGTAGGGAGAGTGTCATTGCATGGTCCTAACATGGGT
Source organism: Cunninghamia lanceolata (assembly GCA_027924645.1). Classification (NCBI taxonomy): domain Eukaryota; kingdom Viridiplantae; phylum Streptophyta; class Pinopsida; order Cupressales; family Cupressaceae; genus Cunninghamia; species Cunninghamia lanceolata. Next base: position 6,911,537 of record BSBN01000354.1, on the reverse strand, counting down.
TATCCTGACAGCCTCTCACTAGGCGCCGGCCCCCATCTATGGTTATCCTGACAGCCTCTCACTAAGCGCCGGCCCCATAGGGTGACACATGCGGAATCGACCTTCCTTTCATGAGGACAAGGAAGTCAATCATGCTGACCAGGCCTTCTCTACCCATCCTTAGTCTAAACAAGCACTACAGGCCATGGGAGAGGAATCCATTAATCTTATTAATGTGAAATCTACCCTTAACCCCCTAGTTTATTTTTAGGTTATCACTTGATTAATCAACTTCCAACGGGTTATCCTGACTGCCACTTTGGGCGCCGGCCCCACGTTGAAAGCCACTCTCCTTCCTAACACCTAGTAAACCTTAAAACATCATGCAAGACTTAATAACAACACACGTATAAGTACACTGCAAGGCATAAACCTTCTTGCATCAAAATAGAATCATAACATCAATTGTTATCCAACACTTTTAATCATTACAATACTTTATCCTTTAACAGATTTCAGGTCTCTCCATATGACAAAACGGCACAATAAGATCATAAGTGGTTTGATATTCCATCCTGAGATTATTACTTTACAAGACACAACATTCAACCTTGACAGAACCTCATTATACTTCATACTTTGTTTGATACACATAAACGCTATTACATCGTAATTACAAAAAACAACAATACACAAGTTAACGACAACTTAGCCTCTGGAATACAAGTTTGAACAACCTCAATCCGACTCATAACAACACTCATACAATTCAATTCATTTCAGATTCAGGAGATTAAATACTACAATTCATTCCCAGTTTAATGCAAACAACTTCTGAATTAAAAACAACATTATATTATAACACTTGCAACTAACTCTCTAACTAATCTTTATTTTGCTTCAAAAGATAAATAAGTTGATTAACTAAATCATTACAATAATTGATATAAGAACCACTTAATTCCAGATACGATCTTATAAACTTTCCTTCAATCTTATCCGATTAGCTTTATTCTATTAAGGATAATAACGCTAGGAGAGATATCTTACAACTGAACGGCAATCACACGAGGCAAACTCAATCACGAAATGTTTGTTATTCTTCATACGGTCTTGCAGACATTCTAGCGAACTCAACCAAAAGGATTCTTTTATGATGATTGGAAGATGTTTCTGAACTTCAATTACCCTGCCTACCCTGCAGAAACCGTGTACTAGGATATCATAGGACCACGCATTTGGAACACAACCTTTCTCATACATTCTGTTGAATATACCATAAGCCACTGTCCGTTTGCCCTCCTTACACACGGATACATGTCTGTGAAGAGATCCCAGGCCTTGTCAATGTTTGCTACCTTAAAACTACAACGCAAAAGTTTGTTGTAAATGAAGGGAGAGGACAGATGACCTTTCATCTTCATGTGATCAAAAAAACCATAGTGCCTTGTTGAATTCGTTATCCATGCATAAAGCATGAATAAGTTCCTCATAACCCTGAAGATTGGGTGTAAATCCTTTCCCGATCATCTCTTTAAATTTTGTGAGTCCTAGCTCTGCTTTGCCTGCATTGCAAATCCCAGTTACCAGAACACTGTATAACTGTCTGTTTGGGGGACGATATGCTAATATTGCTTCAAGACTGTCAATGTATCTACTATCCTTTTACACTTCAAGTACCCATGTAGCAAGCTTAGATGGTTACTTGAAAGGGGCGTAAGCATATTATCTAACATCTTTTCATATATTCTTGTAGCTATGTCTGATCGACCTGCATTGCAAAGACCTTTTATAAAGGCATCATACAATTTAGCATTGTTGTTTTGAATTGTTACATTCATGTCTAAAAGTTGAACAATCTGATCCGCATGACCTGTTTCACAAAGAACCATTATAACAGCTCTGTACAAGTTACGAGTTACGAAGTAGCCTTCTTCCTGCATTTCAAGCAATAGCTTTGAAGCCATCTCTCCCTTTTTTTGCATCACAAAAGCTGTATATTAGTGCATAGTAAATCTTTTTCTCAACAGTCATGTTATTTCTTTTCATTTTGCTTGGCACTAAGTATCCTTCTTTCTTTCTCATACTCATCGTCATCATCATCTGTCCGGGAAACACTGGAGGGCGTTTATAAGCTTTGATCCTAATGCCATCAACCATATATATGTTGGGTAGATTGTCATCAGTGTCACTGTCTGTTTCATCTGCCTCAATAATTTCCCGTGGATCTTCATCAGTATCGCTTGATTTGCCTGAGAGCTGCGTACAAACTGCCATGTCGCTGCCCATACTGGTTTTATCTTGGTGCACATCATTGGGCGTGAATGCACAGACTTGCCAGCTCACCAGATGAAAGAATCCATCCGTTTCTCCATCTGCTAGTCTCTCTTACCCCCACAATACATATTCATACATATTTTCTCCGATCTTCTTCCATCGCTTTTTCCTTTATCGCTCTCAAATTATTTTTCTTTATAGCCGACCCCAAAGTATTGTTATAAATAGAATAGTACCATTTCGACAATTATATAATTTTGTACTATCCTTTAATTTATTTTATTAATCAAGTTGTGAATCACAATTTACAACATGATTACCACTATTTATTTATTTAAATATTTATTATAATTAATATTATATCGAATAATACAAACTGCTTACAACTTTATTTATCAACAACACTTATACTCTTCCGTAGAATAATTCTAATTAAAGCACAACATTACCACACATACTTAGACACCTGCAGAACTCATTAGACTCCAAGATACAGTATTACCTGACAGCAAGACATGAGCGAACGACAACCAATAACCACAAGGGTAAACTGACGACGAAGGAACACTGACTAGGGACCTCACGTTAACTCCAACCAACTAATCCATTGGCGAAGGCACGCTCAGACCTGTAATCAGGTGGAGTCGATGCCTAGTACCTGCATCCTGCAGCAACGCACAGTTAACCGTAACAAGATATACATATACATCACATGCAGTCCTATCGTGAATGGAAATCGCAGTGGGGTAGGGTACTCGAGAACGAGTAGTACGACACTGTTCCATTCACGTTTATGAATAACAATCAACTATATTGAACAATGTAACAGATTACTAGTCTACAACATAAAATGATCAACTAACTTCCAATCCCATATAATGAATAACATCAAAGCATCTAAACATCAGTTCATTTATCAAATTGTAAAGCATAAAATGACATAATCCATCATCAACATCTGTTATCATAACGATTAGGTTCATAATGAAGTAACAAGATAACAAGAGATCCATCATCTACGGTCTAGGACACTATAAAGTTTAAGCAAACATCAATCTGATGGACGATGAGATGAGGGGCACTACAATCTGGGTGATTGCAGCTAATTTGGCTATATTGGCAATGTCTTTGGTTGTTCCAACATGTCTGAGAGGTTTGAGAAAGTTAGGATTGGCTTTCATTTCATCTGATTTGGAGATCATTTGACACAGTTACAAATGAGGGTTTGAAGCTCAGATCTGGTGAACAACTATTCATTTTCAAGCCAAAGGGACCTCACCATTGCATCCAAAAGGCCCCAAGACCCCTATTTTGATATAAAATTTGCCTACTTTTGGTGTTGGAGAATCTGTGGCAAAAAAAAATTGCCAAGAAGGTTGTATGACCTCCCCAACATGCAGTACAAGGTATTTTTTTTTTAAATTTTCAAAAAAAAAGTTAAAAATCTTTTAAAAGCACTAAGTTCTTGTACTAGTGTTTTGTTTTCTAGGTTTAACGCACTCTACGCTAAGTTTATAAGTGCTCTAAGCATAATTTCAAGGGATTTAAGCCCTATACATAGGGCTTTGGTTGTTTGGGGACCGATCCCACACACAGACCCCCATGGCCATTTACAACCCGCTAGCGAGTTCTTAAAGCCACTAGCGGCTTCATAAAACAACCATTTCCCTAGCGGATCAACCAAATGGCTTCACCCAATTGTCGCCCCTATGACCACAACCATTGGCAACGCCACCCAAGGGCCGCCAGGGCTTGATTTTTAAGCCCTATTGGGCAATTTTTCAAACGTGCATAACTTATTTCTCCCGAAGGTGAAATTTCACAACAAATAGGTGAGAAAAAGATGGAGATGATCTCTTTCCAACCAAGGTGGTTTTGATAAGATTTTTTGTTGTTTTTCACTAGAAATTATAGGTTGAAGTTGGTAGTTGATTTTTCTTTGACATGCCATATATTGCGCCCCAGAACTTTGTTTTTTAAAAAAAAGGCATTGGAAAGCTGTTGGAGAGCACTACACAGCCACATATGTCTTTTTATCATATTTTTTAACATGTCCTTTTTGGATCAAAAGTTCATTTTTGGCCATTTGTGGGCCCTGAGACTATTGTAATTTGGCAAAGATTATAAACACACTAAACTATAAAATGTCAAACTTGTAATCTTTTGGGGTGATTTCTAATCTAGTGAAAAAGGGGGGGTGTCATGTGTGCTTTCTTTGAGTTTGTTGGAGGCAAAGATGCATCTGGTGAATATATACAGATAGGTTGATAGTGCGTAAAAAATGAGTGGTTATGCTTTTCATGATAATGAAAGTGACAAAGAAGGGTTCAAAATACTCCAAGAAGCCTCCTAAAAAAAGTATCTTATTCACAATCAAGAATCAAAAGATGACTACAACAAAGAATTGCATGAAGAAATGGTCAAAATACTACAAGAAGCCTCTCAAAAATAGGCTTAGGCTACAATAATGTGCAGTGTTAGATTTCCAAAATAATAATGAAGGGACATCCATCAAAACATAATAGTAGGGGAGTTTTGTCAGATGTTGTAGTTGCAAGTGCCCTAAGAGCCATGCATGCACATGCAATGTTTAACAAAATGCCTAAAAGAAATGTGGTCCCCTAGAAAGCTACAATTGTTGGCAATGTTTGAAATGAGTTTGTTGAAAAGACTTTATAACTTACAAGCAAATGCAAATGGCAGGTGTAAAACCAAATTCCATAGCCATTACTAGCTTCCTCCCTACGTGTATGCGCCTCTTCTCGTCTACCCCCTTCCTCTATTTTTCCCCTACCTTCTCTCTTTTTGCTCCTTTATTACGCCGATAGGCATTTAACTCTGGGAGGAGTCAAGCTCAGTTATTGCGGTCGTATGCCATCCAATGGCCCAGTTACGCCAACAGGTACAGGGACGACCATCAAACTGATCGTGCCCGTTCACGTGTTGTGCCTTGCAGGTGTTCCGTTTGGCGTCGGTGGAGATTGGTCGGTCGGGGGCAATCTTTTGGCAGGAAATTTGGGCCGCTACAGGAAAGTCTAGGACTATTTACACAGTGTACGGTCCCCATCAGCTATTGTAAGAGAAAAAGCCTTTTTGCACCTTGCGATCTGCTCCGTTAGATACAGGCCGATGGGAATTAATGGCAGGCAGTGGCAGTTGACGTACGCCCTTCATCTTGGCCGTCAATCTTCTACCATCTGAGATCGCGTGCCTCCTTCATTCTCTTCTGCCTTTAATGTTTCTGTCACTTCATTCTCTACTCGTCAATTTTCTCAGTTTTTGAGTCTGATTTTTTCATATCTTTATGTTGGCAACTTCCTAAATAGTTTCAAGTGCATACGCAACATCAGTGAACTCGGTAGTTTGCAGATCTCAGGCGACAGTGTGGTCTGGCAATGGATTTGTCTTGGAGGTTAGCAAGTTTTTCTCATTGTATCCTGTGAAGTGTGTTCAGAGTCTAAACTAATATTCCTAGCACTTCTGTAATTCTATTTGAGTTTTGTTTCTTCTTTCCTCTGCTGGGTTTTCTGTATTATTGTTATCAGAAGATAGAGCCGCTGTTAATGAATGATGGGTTTGGTTTATTCTTATTGTTTCTTCATATTTGTGAGTGACCCATATAGAGCCAGAGTAGGTAACTTTTAATTTGCTTAGGAGATGAAAGGCAAATATCTAAAAATTGCCCTTTAATGTTGAAGTATGAAATCTTCATATCACTTCACAGTCGAGGAGTATTTCCTCGTCAATATGCAGTGCCCTTGTAAAGAGGTCTGCTGTCAGCCAGAGTAGGGTAGCTTCTAATTTGCTTATGAGATGAAAGGCAAATATCTAAAAATTGCCCTTTGGTGTTTATGGGAGGTGTAGGAAATTAGGGAAAGTGTGATTTTAGGGTTAGTTTTCAACTTTAAAAAAAAGATCTGAACTTTAGAAATAAAACCAATCAAATGGGACAGCAGATGATGGGTATTATCAAACTGATCTAAAATGGAACAGGCTAGACATTCCTGAGACAAATATGGCATTCCTCCTAGTTTAGAGTAAGGAATGGCAAGAAACAATGGTGAACTATTGGGTGGAGACTGTTCATCACGTTGACACCCAAATGTCAAACATGTGGTCTTCAAATTGTATGCATGGGCATCTTGCATCATACATGCCAGAGAATCACTTCCTGCAGCTAAAGGAAAATCTTAGTTCTGATAGATTTTTGATTCACTAATGGTGAAGAACAGCAAGAAACAACATAACATTCATCATCCAAAAATAGGTGAGCCTCAGAGCAGAAGCTATAACTCCATATGATATTAGAATGACCTAAAATTAATATGGATTAACTACATTCCCTATTCTTGTTGTGACAGAGAGGTTCTGCCTTCTTACATAGGCATTCCCCACCACCTCAGAACTCATAGAAATATCCATATTTTCAGTAGAACCAGCATCGCCCTTAGAGATAGGGTAGCTAAGACAATAAAATAAACATTAGTAGGCTCTAAGAACTACAAAAAGATACGTTTGGATTTGGTGATGTATAGAGATATCCCAGTAATATTATTCATTTAAAGAGAAAAAGCCAGAAAGATATATGCAAATCCCAACCTACATAATGCCAAGATTAACAGAACGCATATTACCCTATACATGATTTCTACAGTTTAATTTCAGACTGTTGCAACTACTTTTAGCATCCATCTGCAGATGTGAAAGATTCGGCAAACCCAGTTGGCTGTGTTGGAATGCATATCTCGCAATTATTGCATTCCATGGAATGCTTTGCGTATTTTTATAATCTAAACCACCACTTTTATTCCTTCCTTTGTGTTAAAAAAGAAAATATCTATTGTGGCCTTCTTTTAAAGACCATTCTGTTTAAGTTTCCACATTCTGCAGTGCCTTGAATGAGGTGTAAAAAATTGTTTGATCATTGGAGTGGATGATATTTAAGTAGAGTGATAAAATTGTTTCCAACTATAATCTCTAACAAAAACTAAAGTTTTTAATTGAGTTTCTATTTGCTAAGTATATGCAGACAAAAAAATGTGGAATTTGACATTACTCATATTGATTTGCCTTGTTTGGAAGATTTTAAAACCTTTTCACTGAATCCAAGCTGTGCAGATCAGATAATCATGGTGTTTCTCTTACTAGTTGTGATCTTTAGTGTTGTGATAAATATCCATGTACACGGAAAATTTGTGGTTAAGTTATTTATTTTATTACGACTCTTCGAATATCGACAATTGAAACCTCCAAGAAAATTTTGGGGCTTGGAAATATATCTATCATTTGTAGAACTCGGCTGTTTATTTTCAGAATTTCATTGACTACATAGCTTCTATTGGAGTAGCCATATTTTTGGTAGTTGAACCTATTATCCTTTGTATAGTTTATCGCTCTATTTTATATGGGACATCTATGCTAATCAATGTTCAAATTTTTTTGTTCTACCGGCTTATTTTGTGCATTCTGTGATTAATCTTTTTTTAAATAAGAGGGTTGCAAACTGTTTGAGACCTTCAAGAGGAATTTTTCCATTACCTAAGAAAATTTGATGGCAATTGGCTTGTATATTTTAGAGAATTCTTAAGGATTTATTTTGTACATTCACTTTATTAGTTATCTTTCAAAAAATGAATTAACATTTATTTGTTTACTTTGTAAAAGTAAATTCTTTTATCTTCCTAAATATATATACATATCCTTGAAAATTTATAATTGCTTGTTATATTGTGTTTCTTAAAGGTTATTTTGTTAATATAGTTTGCTATATGCTACCATTATTGTCATATTAATTTTCAGAGATTGTCAATATTACTTTTATTGTTTCTTTAAATACAAAGAAGTTAAGCTTTTTTTTCCATACAGTTTAAATTTACTTTGATATTTATCTTTAATTGAGATTGTGGTTGGAGTTTGTCATATTTCAACTGTGCCATACCTACTACAGAGATACAAATAATTAGACACTAAATAATCTTTAATTATTTCAATGTTTTTATTTTTCTCATAAGAAACGTGCTCTATGAAAAAATAGGCATCAATGTCATGCTTGTAGTCTGTCTTTTTTATGGTTGTAACAACAATGTTTGGTGAAATGCACCTCCATTTGCCATTATGCTTGTAAGCCTATTTAAAGTCTTTCATTTTTTTAATACTTAAACCCCTACTTGGAAGTCCCTTTGCCTCCTTCACAAGGAATTGAGCTGGGCAGATTTCAATTGTTTTAATGTGCAATTATATAAGGTAGTTGTCCACTCAATATAGGCGCCATTATTCCCTTCTTTATTGTTGTTCAGAGATCTGCAATTTTCAGTCTCCTACTCCACGCCTCTATCTTTTCTCATAAATGAAATGTACCCATTAAACTTCTTTAATGCACCCACACACCTTCTTAAGGGACTTTGTATTAAGTTTTGTTTATTTTACATCCACGCACAGTTTTAAGTATTATGAGCAATCTTTTTGCAATTCTGTTTTATGTTATTGTACTAGAAAAGTTATGTGCTAGAATTTTTATTCCAATGGAAGTTCATAATAAGTGCATTGATAAATTGTCAAGGCAAAACGCTGCTGCTATAGCCTTGAAGGATTGGACTGAAGGACTATGCTCCAGCTGTTTTCAGGTCTTTTAGGGGTCATAAATGACACTGATGTTTGCAAGGGAATTTATTGAATATAACATCTCAGAATTGTAATTGTTAAATTGACACGGTGTGAGATTCTTTTTTGGATTTTCAATCATGTGTATTTTCTAGATATGGCGGCATTGGTATGTTATGTTCTATTAACTTAAACCATCTTGGTTATTTCTTTGTAGATTGAACCATTAAGGGCTTGAAAGAATACTTGTCTTTTTTCTGAATAATTTATCATGTGGACAAATCATTTGAATACGAAGGTTAATAATAATATATTCTACAAGCGGTTAAGATTTAGTATTGTTCTAAATGTTGTTATTCTTGAAGCCGTTAGAGTTGGGGGTAAAAGGATTTGTTATTGATCTAAATGTTAAACCAATCTTCAAGCTATCAACTTCATATCATATAATCATTTATGGGGGTTCCGGTTTCAACATTAGAGCTATCAACACGTCAACTGCAGTAAGCTTGCTTGACTATTTTTTGGTCTTAGAATTATTTGAAACTCAAAACTGAAAATGTAATTGTATATACAGATAGAAGCATCTCACGAGGGCATGGCTAGTTTCTTTGAAGTACAAATTTATTAGGTGTCCTGCATCTTTTCTTTTATGTAAAAATCTTGTGGCACTCTCATATTTTTGGCCAAATATAATAGATATATACAAATCAAATTAATAGATTAGATTTTTAGGACTCTAAATCTTGAACGAAGTTAACTAAAGTTTTGGGGATTTTAATGAAAATTTTATTTTGCCAATTTTAGATTAGATATTTATTGTTACAAGTATTTTTGTAAGTGGATGTCAAGCAACTTTTTGAAAGTAGATGTTAATTGATAAACAATGCATAAATAATTTTTAAAATTTAATTTTTAAGTAATATCATTTCTAGATTAGTTTTAATTAATAACAATTCCAAGGAAAGACTTCTTAATTGAAATCAATAACAGAGGTAGAGGATTTATTTTGTACATTTACTTTACTGCTTGCCTTACAAAAAATGAAATAATATTTATTTTGTACATTTTAAATTAACTTTAATATTTATCTTTGCTTGGGTTTGTGGTTAGAGATTGTCATATTCCTAGCGTTTGTCAATAGCTTTAATTAAAGTTTTAATTGTGTCATCAAATACAAGGAAGTTGAGCTTTTTTTTCCGTACAGTTTAAATTTATTTTAATATTTATCTTTGATTCAGTTTGTTGTTGGAGATTCTCATATTCATAGCGCTTGTTCCTAACTTTAATTTAAGTTTTAATTGTGTCATCAAATACAAGGAAGTTGGGTTTTTTTTCCCCATACAATTTAATTTTATTTTAATATTTATTTTCGATTGGTATTGTGGTTGGAGTTTGTCATATTTCTAACGTTTGTCTGTGGCTTCAATATCAGTCTTTATGTTGAAAGATTATTTTCACAAGACACAGCAACTTTTGAATGCTTCAATTTGAAAACAAATATAATCTTGCATTAATAGAATAGAAAAAATACATTCCCTTTGTGATCCTTGATGAAAAAGACATAGTTTAAATGTTCTGAAATGTCTTGGTAGATTGGAAGTCATTGCATTGAATTTGCTTTGCAAGTTCTATATAGTCATGCTAACATGTTGTCCATAATAACCATGTAAGCTTTGTTTCTGAGTTTTTTAAATGTTTTTGTTGCTTTTGAAAATTTGTTTCTAGATATAAGCTTGGGAAATGGCAGCTCCTCAGCAACATGTAGAGGTTGTGGAGATCTCGAGTAGTAGATCAAATGGGAGTGTCACGGGCCTGCTTCGTGAAGTGCCGAATTTTACCCCAACCCCTAATGTGGATGCACCTTTGGGTCTACATGAATTTTCCCTCATGTTGTCACAGTCCTGCTCTGCACTTGTTAACCATGCTAGGAATCTTTCTCTTCCTAAACATTTGTTAGAAGAGATTGAGATGCAAGCATTCCAGGGTGCCTTAGTTGATCTCCAATGTGTGTATGACAAACTTGATCATTTGTTCTTTTGGTTTAAAGAGCTCTATTATGACCAGTTGTATGGAGGGGGTGCATCGGTCGAAATATTGCGTGCACTAGCTGAATATATGGCTAGCATGTAGTGTTGCATATGTCATCTTATCTTTATTTTTTGGCTGCCTTCACTTGTCTATATCTTGGTTTACTTGTGAATAGGTTGAGCATTGATGGTTCTCAATGGCTCAATTGCTTCTAAACGTGTAAAATCTATAAGAAAATTGTTTATGTGTTTAGGCTTATATATAAAACTGGTCTTGTAAATAAAAGACTCATATGTAAATGGTGTTGTAAATAAATTTGTCTTTTGTTGTTTATGTTCCACCATGGTGATTATGTTGCAAGTGAAACCTCAAATACAGTTTTGGAATGTAACTAGTTTTGGATTAATTACGTTTGTTGGGGTTCTTCTTTGTTGGAATTGTGTTATTTAAGTTCCATAATAGTAAAGGTAAAAGTTTGTTTAGCATTGTTGTGTGTTGATCATTCTCTTGCTTGCATTTTTATTAACTCATTTTTATCAATAACCCACTCTTCTCTCTCTCCTTTTAGCATCTCCATCTTCTATCCCATGATTTTGGAAATTTCCTCCAATCTTTTTAAGTTAAGTTCAATTTATTTTCCATTACAAAAATGGCAACTTTCGCACTTTCTCTTCTGTAAAAAAAAAAATATGGACCCTCTCCTTTTTCGTCGTGAGGAAATTGATTTTTTCATACAACCTTTATCCATTCATCTTAACTTCTTGTTGCATTTGTGCTGATAAAAAATTGAATGCAATTAAATACAAAATCAAAGATCTTGGTGATAGGGAATGAAGGTGTGATTTTTCCTTTGAATGTTTCTGTTTGGTTTAGCATTTCATTCCTGCATTAGTATTCATTTAGATTTAATTTTGTAAGGCTAATTTGCAGTAGCATCGTGAGAATTCATTTCTTTAGTTTGATATCTCTGTTGCTTTTTTGTTGTTTTACATTGGTCTATATTTTACCCCCTGAATTTTAGGGAGTTGGTACGGTTTTGAGATTCTCCCAAATCACTTTTACAATTCTTAAAATTGTTCATGGAATTGCTATGGTCATTTAGTTACTTTGCATTAACTATTTAATATGGACTCTACAGTGTTTGGCGTTAAATTGGCATTTCTACACACTATGTGGTGCTTTCTTGCTCTTACCCAATTGAACTTGTTATCCTTTACTCTGCTTGGCCCGCTCCTCATTAGATATTTGCTTGGTTTGGTTGCAGGCTTGTCTGTCTTTTCTCTTTTGCCCCGCCATGGATGCCAACTTAACCGATGGGGCGATTAGTAGCTTGCTTAGTGGCTCCTCTGGCTTGTGCCCGACATTGCAAGTTGCCTCATTAAACTTGATCGCCTCTAGACGTAGCTCTGCCCTTTGTTATCAGGTGCGCCTTTCTGACGGAGCCCACATGCATGATGCTCTCCTCCCCTCTAAATATAATGAGCTGGTTGTTGGAGGAGGCCTTGTTGAGGGGTCCATTTTGCAACTTACAGGATATGCATGCCAGCGCGTCAACAAATCGGTGTATGGAAGTCATTAAATCCACCCCTAAATGGTCATTGTCTTTTCCATCTGCACATGTTGTGGTTTCCAACCTCTTAACTATGTCTCCTTTGCAAAATGCAAGTCAATTGTTATTAGCTCGATAAAAGTTCTATCTATTCACGCTGCTACTATTGGTGCACCAAGCTTGCTTCTTTCTATGCCTAGCGGATTGAACCTAGAGGGCCCCAAGGTAGACATTCCTTCTATAGGCGTTGCTTCATCATCGCATGGTTCAAGCTCCCAGCCTGCTGTTGTTGAATCTACTAGGGGCCATGCAATTATACCAATTGGTGCACTTACTCCTTACCAACACTCATGGACAATACGAGGCCGAGTCTTATCTAAGGGTGTCTTACACAACTTCAGTAATCGTAGAGGTCATGGGAAGGTCTTTGGTTTTGACGTAATCGACTCTGCTGGGAGCGAACTACATTTGACATGTTTCAATGATGCAGTAGATCGCTTCTTTGATGTCATCGATGTCGGTATGGTTTTTGATATCTCTAATGGTCGTGTTAAGGCAGTAAACCCTGCTTACTCTCACTCCTCAAATCCATGGGAGGTCTTCTTGCAACCTTCTTCAACAATTATCTCTTGTGTCTCTGATGTGTCCAACATACCCACCCACAACTTCCACTTCACTCAAATCAAAGATCTCGAATCACAGGGCTGCCAATTCCTTAGTTGATGTTCTTGGTATTGTGGAGACTGTCTCAACCACATCGACCATCCGTAAGCGCGATGGCACAGAGATAGCTAAATGTGTCGCTCGCCTTGTTGACGCTACATGGTTCAACATAGACGTGACTCTTTGGGGAACCCATGCTGAGGTTGAGGGGAAGCAGTTGTATGATTTGCACTCCCATGAGCTTCCTCCCATCCTTTTGGTTAGAGGTGGTCGTGTGGCGGCATGGGATGGAAAGACAATTGACACTCTATGTTCCACAGAGCTCTCTATAAATCCTGACATCAAGGAGGCCACAACGTTGAAGTCCTTGTGGAGCTTAGAGGGTTCATTGAATGTTGCATCGTGCTTGACATGAGGAGGAGCTCATTCTTGTGATCATGATAGTCGAGCTTTCATCTTAGGTGCTCAATCCATTGCTTGCTTTGAGAAGACCGAGGCCGTCCTTGTTCGTGCCACTGTGACCAAGCTACACCTGGACAATTTCTTCTACCTTTCTTGCCCAAATGTTGTTGACGGGAAAAAATGTAAGAAAAAGGTTGTGCAACAAACAGATAGCCTTTGGCATTGCCCAAAATGTTCCAAAGACTTCACAGATTGTGACTACAACTATATGCTCAAACTTGAATTGCAAGACCATACAGGGGCCTTGCATTGGGTTACTGCTTTTGACCAAATTGGGAATGTACTGATGGGTGTCACTGCCATGGACTTGCAGTTGTTGCTAATTGAAGATGAAGTGGTTCAAGAGATTTTGAAGAATATCATTTCACATCAATTTGTGTTTAGACTATCTGTTAAACAGGAAACATATAATGATGATGAGAGGATCAGTGCTGTTGTGACTAGGGTTGAACATATTTCCTTTGTGGATGAAAGCAACTGTCTTTTGAATGAAATCTCGAAGTTGTCCTCGCTTGTATAGATCCAAAGGCTTTAGATGGCCTCCCTTGCCTTGTCCGTGTGGCTTGGATCGTTAAATATTGAAATCTTTTTTTGAATTTTAGTTGTAAATATGCCTTGTTCTATGTTGATACCACAGTGTTTTGATGTCAAGCCCTTGTCTAGCCTCATATATACCTATGTCAAGTCTTCATGTATGATATAGTGTTCACATATGTGGAAGCCCTATTGTAGATTGTCTTGAATTATAATATTTGTTGTTCCCATTCTCATTTTGTTTTCTTGCTTAAATTGGTTTTGCCTTATACTTGAAAATAATGCTTGTGATTTCAATTCATCTTTTTCCATAGTTGATCTATTGGTTCATATTTGTAAGGGAAAAATAGATAGTTTTTTCCTATGGATTTCATCATACATACCTACAGTTCAATATGCATAAGGAAATAAATATATAGATGAATTATGGCATCTATACGGCATGTGATTGTGAGGTTTGACAAAGTAGCTGACCTTTTATCTGCTTATGCATCAATATAAGCATAATGTTTTTGTTGATAATATCTGCATTGTTTCCTCGCTCAATAGATTGATTATAGTTTTGTCGCTTGTTTGAAGCTAGCTATTGTCGTTCCAATGCATGTTCTTGTAAAATTGGTATATTGGTTTGTATTTTGCCATTGCTTGTTATTGTTGGTGCTATTTATTGCTAGACTCAGTTGTTTTATACTTTCCCCTATAGTTTGCTCATCTCTAAAGTTTGTAGTGCTTTTCTTGCATGGTCTCCTTGCATGCCATTCCTTCTACCTAAATCTTTGCCTTCTCTTCACTCAGGTTATCACTCTAATTTGCTATGGACCACTCGGCCATGGCCAATTTTCTAGTAGTGGCTCGATGATGCCTTCTCGAAGGAACGAGTTGCGACGCCTTCATTACGCAGCACAAAAGGATGATCTTAATAGAGCAAGGCGTGAAAAGAGGAGGTTATCAATGCACCATGGACTCTCCACTAGCATCAATGGCCTTGACATTCAGACTAAAATCCATACGACACCTTCTTCGTTGCATATAGGGCAAGACTTGCCACGACGAGACTCGATGCACCACCCGCAGTTGTCTAAATCGGATGGGCTCAATGCCAGACTTCACTCGGAAAGTAGTGCTAGCCCTACTCCTACACTATTTGAGGTGGCACAACAACACTTTCGGCAGCGAATAGATCACCTCTCATCTATGTCTACCTGCTCAATATGCATGGAATGCTATCCAGGCATCCAGGTTCGCCGTTCACAAAATTCCAATGCTTGTTCTCGTTGCCTTGCAAAGAAAAATGGAAATCGTTTCTCCAGGTGGAATAATATGGATCCTGGAAGCCAACCACATTGCCTACAAGTGTTAACACAAGTAGAGGAGATGTTAATAGCACGAGTGAATCCAATCTTGCAAGTTTTCCATGCCCGGGGTGGACAACTGAAATATAGTGGACATACACTAAGCTTCCCACAGGACATTACTAGTATTGCTACACACTTGCCAAGACGCATCGACCAGTTGGACGTCATAGTTGTGAGAAAGCATAGTGAGAGCCAAGGAAACTACGATTTCTATGTTAGCTGATCGCGCGTCCTTGAAGCCTTGAAGTTCAAAATTGCTCATGACCAGTACTACAGAGATGTCCAGTTGGATGAACCTGCCATCTCATCTTTACTGGTAATACCTACTGATATATCAAGCATGCTGGTCCACTCATTCACTGATCTTTTAGAGCCAACCCTTGGCCCTCATCCCGCTACTGAGGAGGGATCAAACCATCTCGATGAGGAGACTAGGCAACACTCCTCTTTTGTGGCTACTCTTCCTCCTCGACAAAGGGATATGGAGGAGGTTCGTGATCTCTTGCATTTGGGGCCTGGTCGGGCCATCGATATTGTTGATTGGCCGACTAGTTCGATGGCCCCGGTTAATGAGTACAACACAGAGGGTTTGTTTGCGATGGCATTCCCAACACTTTACCCTACAGGAGTTGTGAGCTTCAGGCAGCCGCGGTTGAGAGAAGTGAAAATGCATGAATATGTTTTGCACCTAATGAGATACCATGATAATAGGTTTGGCCAACACCCTCATTTCCGTTACTTTGTGTATAACCTGATGATGTGGCACCGTAGCCAGTCCACTGCTTCTGTCTATGTGAAAAAGGAGTGGGAGGATAGCCTCCCATCTACTGTTGGTGAGCTGCGTCAACGCTTGCATGACTTTCCTGATGATAAGCTTGCAGAATACTTGATGCGTTTTGGCTCATCCTTGCGTGGCACTCGTCCTTTTTGGACAAAGTCTAGAGGGGAACTTTGTGATATGATTATGCAACTTGGTTGCCCTACTCTATTCTTCACGTTGAGTGCAGCTGATACAAAGTGGCCAGACTTGCATGCTGTCATGCCTGGGGCTCCGCCCCTCGAACCAACTATTGAACATAAATGGAGGGTGCAGAATATTATCCACAATCCACATTTGGCTGCAATGTACATGCATCACCGCTTCAATATCTTCTGTGAAGAGGTGCTTGAGAAGCTTCTACAGTCAAAGGACTATTGGTATAGGTTAGTTGCTATATATAATGAACCTTGTTTTGGTTGTTTTGCTATTTTTCCTAATTCCCTTTTGACTTGCCTCACTTCTGGTAGGTATGAGTGGTAGCATAGAGGTTCTGCCCACATTCATGGCTTCCTTTGGCTTGACCATGCACCTTCCATGGAGACAATCAATTGGAAGGACGAACAAAGTGTGAAAGGTTTTGTTGATTACATCAACAACTATGTGTCTGCTTGGAACCCACGTGGAATTGTTGAGAGTTCATCAATGTTCCATCGCTCCATTTTAGATGACCCTTGTTTGTTGGACACAAAGAGAATCTTAGCGACTAATACTTCCATGGACTATGCTGAACTAGTCAATCGTGTGCAACGGCATACTAAGTGCACAAAAGATACGTGCTTAGCTAAGAAAGGTGCCTCGTACTCATGCTACTACAAGGCTCCTTGGGATTTGCAAGCTGTTTCGACAGTGGTTGTTTCAGAAGATGGCAATGCCAAGTATGTCCTGGCTCGGAATGATGATAGATTAAATATTCATAACCCTGCCATGCTTTCCATATGGAGAGCAAATGTGGATTGCCAGCCCGTCCTGTCTCGCCATGCAGTCCTTAACTATATTGCAAAATATGCTGCAAAGTCTGAGCGTAGATCAGAGACCTACCATGACATGCTCTCTCGCATCGCTGCTAATGTTGAAACTGATAGGCCTGCAGCTGTTGCTTTTCGTAAGTTCCTGACTGAAACTGTAGCTGACCGTGATATCAATGCCCAGGAATGTTGCCACTTGTTGTTGAAATTACCTTTGGTTGTTTGTAGTAGACCCTTTGTTTCCTTAAATGTGAATAGGCAACAATTATGCCGTGTGGACCCTTCTGATGATGCTAGCCTTATCAATTCGACATTTGTTTCTGCATACATGGCACGACCAATAGCTCTCGAACATCTTACATTAATAGAGGTTGCAAAGAACTGGAAGTTTACAGCTTCATGTAGAAAAAATCAATGGACTAGACGCCTTGTTCCAGCAATTGTTCAAGTGAAACCTCGCTTCACAAGCATTCCTGCCAGGGGTTCTGAAGCTTTTGTTTCCTTCTGTTGGAGTGAGCTTCTCTTATATACAAAATTTTGTTCTGTTGAAAGTGACATTGGATCATCTGCTAATGAGATTGTGGCCAGATGGGAGCAGCTACAAGGTTCTTACACTGTATGGCATGTTTCCCGGAAGAATCTAGACAAGTCATCTAGTTCTAATGATGAGGACCCCCTTAGTGAAGTTGATGCATTCACTGTGGATAGAGCTAAAGAGTGGCAACTTCTTTCTTCCCTATACCCGGGCAACAATATTGGTTTCGATGAGCTTGACTTGCTTGGCAGGCGTGACTTTGATATTTCCCATGATTGGAGTACTTGTTCAATCCCTTGGAGCCTCCAGTTAGTTGCTGTTGATTTTATTAAATCTAGTCGAGCATCCTACCATCCTACAAATGCTTTGAGAGCAAAATTCCATCTTGGTGTGGGTAGTATGTCTACAGCACAACGTGTTGCCTTTGATATTGTTCTATCACATTTTTAAACAACTGGCAACAAGGATCCACTTAGGATGATTGTTCAAGGGACTGCTGGTACTGGAAAGTCATACTTAATTCATATGTTAAAAGATGCACTCTCTTAGGGTCTACCTTCATCCCAATCACCATTATTGTTGCTTGCTCCAACTGGTGTTGCGGCATTCAATATCAATGCATCCACCATTCATGCTGCTTTGCGCATACCGTTGAGAGATATGGACCCACTGGAAGGCCAAGCATTAGCAACATTCCAAGAAAGAATGTACTTTGTTAAATACATCTTGATTGATGAAATGAGTTTCATTGGCCCAAGGCTCTTTTCGCGTATTGATAGTTGTCTCCGTGAAGCGTTTCCCATGTATAGTTAGATTCCGTTTGGTGGCCAGTCCATTATCCTCATTGGTGATTTGGGTCAATTGCCTCCTGTTAGAGACGTCCCCTTATATGCATGCAACTCATATGGTGTAGCTTTGTGGTGCTCCTTCCAAATTGTTGTTACATTGAAGGATGTTTTCTGTCAAGAAGGTAGTGGCGAGGTGCAGGTCCCTTTCCGTCAACTCCTTGCTAATCTTAGAAATGCTGATGCACGCTTGCCTAATTGGGAACTCTTGATGTCTCGAACTGATACATTCTTGCGTGCAAATGACCTTCCTGCATTTTGATCCTCCATACACTTGTTCCCAACAAACGCCTTGGTTGCTCACCATAATAAGCATATGTTACAATCATTAGGGGTTCCCATTGCGCAATGCAATGCTGAACAAACAAGAGGGCGGTTTGTTGCAAGGCCGGAAGATGAGCAGTTGCCTTCCGTAATTCATTTGTGTGTTGGCCAAAAGGTTATGCTCACCTCAAATTTGTGGGTGGCTGCTGGACTTGTAAATGGGGTGCTTGGAACTATTGTGGCCATTGTTTACCCAAATGGTTTAAATCCTCCAGACTTGCCAAGCTTCGTAGTTGTTAAATTTGACAACTATGCAGGGCCACCTTGGGATTCAAGTGACGCAAGACTTGTTCCTATTGTACCTGTGGCTCGTGGCTCTCGAAGACAGCTCCCGCTTAGGATGGCATGGGCTTTAACCATCCACAAAGCACAAGGACTTACTCTTGACAAGGTCATGATAGACATTGGTCATGTAGAACGCCAAGGCTTGTTCTTCACAGCTATCTCCCGTGTTTGTCGTTTGCAAGACATACGGATCTCACCCGCTTTCACCTTCCAACGTTACGCTCGTATGCAGGACAGTGCCTATGTCTCTCTCAGGAAAAAGGAGTAGTCACGTCTCAGGGCTCTTGAAGTCTCCAACCCATAGTGGTCTTCTGTACTTATGCACTTGATTGTGCTACATTTTGTAACATTTTTTGTTGTGTCTTTTGGGTCAGCACAGACATCTGACGCTTGTGTGCCTTTTCCATGTGATAGCTTTCCTGGCAAATGGTTGAATTAGATGCTTTGCTCTCCCTTTGGTGCTTCCAATTTTGGGCCCTGGTTAGATTGTTGAAGTCTTATATATGCAACCTACAATTTCTAGCAAAACTAACAAATACAACACCTTTTGAAACTTGAATAGCCATTGCATCTTTACGTGCTTCCCTATGGTCCATTCCCTATTCTTGCATGTTGTCTTGCTTTCCGCATGTTACATTGAACAGACATGTCACACATGGGAAAATTGTGCTTAAATTATTGCTCTTCCCATTTTAAGAAATAGACACTTCTTTGAGAAGTCTATCGGCGTACCCATTGCACAAGTTGTGCGATTGCTAGTTGATACATGTCTTCTCTTGACCATCCATTTGCATGCAAATTTTGAAATGTAGACCCGACACGTTTACTGTCCCCCCGAAAAGTTTGAAAAGCTCTGCCAGATAGGTAAGTAGAATTGGGGGAGCAATGATAAGACACATACATTGATTGAAATAAAGCCTCAAAGAGGTGTCATAGCATGCAGTACAATAATTTTTGGGATATGCACATAATGGAATTATTGAAATGACTTTAGAAATATTCAAACAATTGTAATTGAAATGCGTAAAGCCATAAATCGCTTCTCATTTTCCTCTTTAAAACCATATCGAAGGGCAATATTTTTATGCCCTTGGAAATTTCATATTCAATCATAGAAAAGATTACCATATAAGTGAATCCATGAGTTTCTATTAACATCTCATTTATAAGATGACTAGAAGATGTGGACTTAGAGATGGTCATGTGTGGAGACATGGCGAAAAGTTTCCTTTTAACAAAGGTAAAAAAACAATAAAATAAAATTATAATAATTTACTCACCAATTTGGCAATTCAAACAAGGAATGCCTATTTCACATAAGGTGATAAATAAACCTTTTTAAGTAGAATTTAACATTCATAAAATCACTTAATTTAGTCCCACACTTATCAACACCTTTTATGCATACTAGGAAATCAATTAAAGAATTTAAAACACACACTTTACTAGTTTCATCACAGAAGGATCTTGAATCACACATAATTCAGGTAGATGGATATCATATGTATATCACATATCTTAGTCGACATAGAAAGTGATCATAGTAGATTACTAATATCATAAAGCAAATCATCAAAGAACTAGAATTCATTAGCCTCATCATGAGCAAAGGAACAACTATCACTACCAGTTCTTCACTAAATATATCAATACACCAAGAGCCACCCAGAATGGAATATGAACTAGAAGTTGTATGCTAAGATGAGTAGCTATATTTGAATCACTAGGATCCTCGAGGAAGCATGAAGTAAGAAAGGTACAAATAGAATAATCCATAAGTGCACAATATGCATGCTAGGTACATTATTATTACATGATAGAAGATCCCTAGAGGTGTCATAAGGAGTAGGTTAAGAAACCTCACACACTAAATGATCTATATTCATGAAAAAAATCGTCTAGATTAAACTATGAACAAAATTTTAAAATCCTCATGAAATAAAGCTTCTCGATTAAACTATGTACAAAATTTTAAAATCAATATTTGAAATCGCACTCAATGATCGATCATGAGGAAATAAAGCTTCTAGATTAAACTATGTTCAAAATTTTAAAATCAATGTTTCAAATTGGACTCAATGATCGATCATGAGCAAATAAAGCTTCTAGATTAAACTGCATTAAAAATTTTAAAATCAATGTTTCATATCACACTAAATGATCCATCTTCATGAAATAAAGCTTCTAGATTAAATTGTGTACAAAATTTTCAAATCAATATTTCAAATTGCACTCAATGATATATCATGAGAAAATAAAACTTTTAGATTAAACTGTGTTCAAAATTTTGAAATCAATGTTTCATATCACACTAAACAATCCATCTTACTAAATAAAGCTTCTCGATTAAACTATAAGCAAAATTTTAAAATGAATGTTTTAAATCCCACTCAATGATCGATCATGAGGAAACAAATCTTCTGAAATAAACTATGTTCAAAATTTTAAAATCAATGATCCATTTTCATGAAATAAAGATTTTGGATTAAACCATGTTCAAAATTTTAAAATCAATGTTTCAAATCGCACTCAATGATGAATAATGAGGAAATAAAGCTTCTAGATTAAAGAGTGTAAAAAGTTTAAAAATCGATGATTCAGATCGCACATAATTTTTTATCATGAGGAAATAAAGCTTGTGGAATAAACTATGTTCAAAATTCTAAAATCAATATTTCAAATCGCACTCAATGATCGATCATGAGGAAATAAAGCTTCTTGATTAAATTGTGTACACAATTTTAAAATCGATGATTCAAATCACACTCAATTTTGGATCATGAGTGTTGACCTACAAAACTACACGACATCACACCTGAGGAATCGGAAGCCAAATCTCTCTTGAAAGGAGATCGTGTGATCTCCCCAAGGTCTCACAAGGTGTCGGGTCTCGTAAAATGGGATGGTTTAGTTGTGATATGTGTGTTGTTTTAACAAGGGGCTTGGTAGGATATAATAGAAATAGTTGTAGGTTATTTTTAAGCTCATTTTGATCGGAGTACAAAATTGTCTTCATGGAAATAAACCAAACTTCTAATTAATAATTTTAAATTATGCCATTAGTTTATGAAGACAACTTTAAGAGAAACTTGCAAAATAATATATTTCTTTAAGTTTACAAGCATGTTCCACATTTCATCGTAAAATCTAAACAACTAAACTAAACTAAACTAAACTCTATCCTAACCATTTGTTAAAAAAAGGCAAAAAAAATTAGAGGCAAAAGAAAGAAAGAAAAAGAGAAGAAACTAGAAAAAAAGGAGAAGAAACAAGTTTGTAATCTATAGGACAACCACTAGCTTGAAAGTATTCCATGCAACACATATATTTAACAAATTCAAAACCATGCTAGTATTAACTCAGCATGAGATTTGATCTGTGTAAGCATCTAAGAGAAATTTTTTAAAAAATTATATTTGACATGAAAGATAAGAGATAATAACCACCATAAGAAGATGAGCAAGTTATTACCAGACATCCATTAAGTTTAAATAGATATGTGTACATAGAATAATTAACTAAATACAATGGCTGAAAATATAGATAAACATACTCAGCTTAAAATAATACTTTTCCCCACCATGTTACATGCGTTAAAGGAAAGCATTCAAGCTATATGCACCTCTGCGCCTTTCCACCATCTTCCAGTTCTTCAAAGAAAACTCGGAACTCTTCCATGAACTCCCTTGCTGCTAGTGCTGCTACCGCCAGCAAAAGAAAATTAAGACAAAACAATTAGCTCCCTCTATTAAGAAGAGAAGATAGATCATCCCCCCAAAATAATGAAGAGATCTCCCTTGATATAGAATTCATCCCCCTTTTCTACGCCTCTACTGCTGCTGTATTTTTTTTAATTCATTTCCAGCTCATAGGCGCCTCCTATGAGGTTGATATCTCAAGAGTGGGGATATCAATAATCCCTCTAACTATTGTACTATCATGGTGAATCCTCTTCTTGGAAAGTTGTTCGAGAGCCTGATAGAGCATAGGATCAGCAGTTGGGCAAAAAATGAGGGAAAAAGAGCCAAAGGGCAAGCTAGTTTTAGGCCAAGGCATTCTACCATTGATCATTGCATCACTCTTAGACACCTAATCGAAAAAGTGTGGGATACTCAGGGGGCTTTTGACACGGTTCTCAGGGTCAAACTGTGGAAAAGGATGGAGGAGCTTGGGATTCTGGATGAGTATAGGGCAGCTGTGCACAAGCTCTATGAGCTAGTTAGAGCTAAAATCAAAACTAAAGAGGGTATGTCAGAATGCTTTGGCAGTGACATCGGGGTCAAACAGGGTTGCCCCCTCTCGCCCACTTTATTTGGCATATACATTGATAAACTTGAAGATTGGTTAAACAATACCGTTGGCAAGGGTATTCAGTTGGCAGGTTTTGTGGTGAAGTTACTTTTATATGCAGATGATCTTGTTTTTCTTGCAGCATTCGAAGGAGTTATAACTCTTCTGTTAGGAAGTGGGGATGCAAGTGAACACTGGAAAGACCAAAGTCATGATTTTCTCATTGAAAAAGAAGCAGCACCAAGTTAACTTTATTTTTGAAGGAAACTCTTTGGAAATTATTGATGAGTACAAGTACCTGGGTATTGTTTTCAACAACAGGCTCAGCTGGGACACTCATAGAACGAAAAGGATTCAGGGGGGTTGGAGAGCTTCTTACCTACTTCAAAATAGATGTAGAAAAGCAGAGCTATGGGACTGGAAAACTAAGAGGACTCTCTTTATTTTGTTAGTCACCTCGGTTGTCTTATATGGCTGCGAGATTTGGGGGAGTAGCGTGTCTAATCACAAGTGGAGGCAATTAGAGAGAATTCAAAAGCATCTTATCGCTTGTAGTCTTAAAGTCAAAGCCACGGTTTTGTATGAGATTCTTTTGGCAGAAGCGGGCTCCTTCCCGTTGGAGGCATTTGCTATTATTAGGCTTCTTTGTTACCTAAAGAAAGTGGAAAACATGGAAAATCAGCGCTGGCCTAAATTGGTGGTGGAGGAAGAGCTAGTTCGCAGGAAAAAGACGTGGATGAAACAGAACAGCAAGTGGTTAAACAAGTGGGATATTAATATACAAATTTTTCCTAATACCAAAGCTAATATTAAATAGTTCGTGTTAGAGAAATTCAGATCTTCCATGTGGACTAAGCAGCTTGGCCGAAAAAAATTGCATTATGTCAGCGAGTTTAACCCCACGTGGGAGCATGGGGAAAGGCATACTTGCATGCAAATATTAAAGGTAAGGCTAGACTTTTAATTGCATAGTTGAGGACCAATTCCCATTATCTAAGGTGCAAAACTGGTCGATAGACGGTCCCTAAGGAAGTCTGGGAGGACAGGTTATGCACTTTCTATAGTCAAAGAGTGGTTGAAACTGAGTGGCACTTCATATTTGAGTGTGCTGCATATGAGGATATCCGCATCTCGTATGGGGACAGCCTAAAAGGAGGAAGATTAAGCGGAATATTTGAGGAAGCAAATCTCCACAAAACGGTCGGCTTCTTGGTCAAGTTGCATAGTAGAAGGGCCGATATTGAGAAGATTATAAAAGTGTCTTAGGGCTGTGGCTCTTGGCCTCGTGGACGTCATTAAAATTCATTCATTCATTTACGTGACATATATATACTCATGCTCAGTTTTAAATGATTGACCAGCCATTTGCTTGGGTCTCACGCTACATTTAAGAGGCTTCTTATGCATTTTAAAATAGTTTATGCATAATAAAAAGGCATAGGTAGTCTCCTTCTCTGCTCTCTATTTCTATGCATATTCTAAAGTTTATTATTCCTTAACTTGCACGCCTCCTCATAGGCCCCTCCTCCTAGAATGCCTATAAAATTTAATATTTAATGCCTATTTGCAGTCTATACGCATCCCCTAGGGGAGAGGAGCCGGAACGTGTGCACCCAAAAATCAACAGTCCATGTGGAGTGCCACGTGGACCAGTAAAAAAAATTTGCAACTTATTTACATAATTTATTTAATAATAAACCATAAAAAACTATTTTTTTAAA
Source organism: Cunninghamia lanceolata (assembly GCA_027924645.1). Lineage (NCBI taxonomy): Eukaryota > Viridiplantae > Streptophyta > Pinopsida > Cupressales > Cupressaceae > Cunninghamia > Cunninghamia lanceolata. The sequence continues at coordinate 6,886,305 of BSBN01000354.1, read as the reverse complement.
AAAAATTATGTTTTGACACGTGGGAGGATGGGATTCGTCGGTTCGAATAAAAAATGTAATTTTGGTCATGCGACCGAAACGTAGGCGGTTGGAGTTCCAGTTGGTGCGTGGCACGGCGTCCAAAGTGGAAAACCCTGCCATGTCACTGGATGCCACTCTGCCACCCAAAAACTCCACTGCATCGCATTAACATCTTGCCACCCATTCCAATTTTGTTTCACACCTCATTTACTTCCCTTCCCCTCTTCCTTCATCCACGCCATCCCGCGTAAATTTTGATAGGATGAGAATTCAATGTTTGCAGTGCCTCGCACAACTCCCCAATTTCAAAGCCTTTCAATCTACCAAGTTCTTGAGTTTTCATTACTTTTCCGCCAAAAGGTACTCAGTTCATCTCTCTGCAACTTTCATCCCGCCACCACAACATGCTACGGTCTGACTCCATTGAATGTGATTCTTGGCGCCGGTTATCAAACGGGAAATGCAGTAGGAACTCCGCCATACCTCCTTCTGAGTTTGACAGTGCCATGGAGGTGAAAAAAATGTTTAACTGTATGAATTCTTTTCATTGCTTGCCCATTTATGAAAGAAGATAAAGCATTTAACCTGGTTTAAATGTAGGTGAGGAAGCTTCATAACGACGTGCTCAGCAACGTTCGCGGGGGCTATTCATTCGACCCAGGTGAGCATGCTCACTAAGGTTGCCATTATTCAGTTTTGTTTCCTCTTTTTGTCTTTACATTTGTTTTTTTTTACTTTGCTCGTTGCAGATTTCTTTCTTCATATCAAGGTTTCGTGTTTTTGAACACTATGCAATCTGTGTTCGTCAACACACTAATTATATGGAAATTATTTTTCTGTTCAAGCATCAGTGTCTTTAAAATTGTTTTTTTTTTAATTTTATGGCAGAAAAAATAGTGGGGTTGTTTTTATTTTCATTACAGTAACAAATATTATTGTTTGTTGTTTTCACGTCCTGCCAAAATCTCGATTGTTTTTATTTACATTACAGTAACAACTAATATTGTTTGTTGTTTTCGTGTCATAGAAAAATCTAGGGTTGTTTTTATTTTCATAACAGTAACAAATAATATTGTTGTTTGTTTCGGTGTCATAGATAAATCTGGGGTTGTTTTTATTTTCATTACAGTAACAAACAATATTGTTGGTTGTTTCAGTGTCATAGATAAATCTATGGTTGTTTATTTTTCATTACCGTAACAAACACTATTCCTGCTTGTTTCGGTTCCATTGATAAATCTTTGGTTGTTTCTTTTTCAGTTAGGTTTTCTCTTTTAGTTAGGTTTATTCCATCTTTGTCAAAGGTTATTTCATGGGTTATCACTGTTTATTTGTCATAAATCTTTTTCTTTCTCTGTATCTTATAAACAATATATTGCAAATATTACAGCCATAGGTTCGCATTTGTGTTTCCCTATGATTTATATTGCAAATATTACAATCATAGTTTAGCATTTCTGTTTTCTTAGGGTTTATATTGCAAATATTACCCTCGTAGGTTAGCATTTGTGTTTCCTTAGAGTTCAAATTCCAAATATTAGTCATAGTTTAGTAGTTGTGTTTCCCTAGGGTTTATATTGCAAATATTACATTTATATTTTAGCATTTGTGTTTCATAGGTTCTGCATTATCATTCAAACATATATAAATCTACGGTTGTTTTAATTTTCATAACAGTAACAAATAATATTGTTGCTTGTTTCGGTGCCATATATTAATCTTGGGTTGTTTGTTTTTCAGTCAGATTATCTCTTTTTAATTAGGTTTTTCTTTCATCTTTTTCAAAGGTTATTTCATTGGTTATCACTGTTTAATTGTCATAAATCTATTTCATTGTCTATATCTCATAATCAATATATTGCAAATATTGCAGTCATAGGTTACCATTTGTGTTTCCCTAGGGTTTATATTGTAATTTGAACAAGCATATTTTAGCATTTATGTTTCAAAGGTTCTGCATATCATTCACTCTATTTATCTTATTCTCATAGGTTTTGCATTATTATTTAGTTAGGTTTTCTTCAATTCTACTAATAGATTTGGGGGTGTCTCTTTTTAAGTTTTTATTAGGTTTTTGTTTCATCTTTTTAACAAGTTATTTCATACATTATCACTATTTATTAGGAATCTATGTGGTTCCCTATGGTTTATATTGCAAATATTACAGTCATAGTTTACCATTTCTGTTTTCCTTGGCTTTAAATTGCAGATATTATAGTCATTGATTAGCATTCCTGTTTCCCTAGGGTTTTTATTTGTTGTCAGTTTTAACTTTATCATAACTATAGATGCAGCGTTATTGTTTTGATTTGTAATGTTTTCTGATCAGATTGCATTTTGTGTTGTATTTATGCTTATTGTTTCCACCTATGTTCAATTGACAGTTTCTCATCAAGTGTTATTATTTTTTATTGAATTTTCTATCATTCACTCTGGTTATCGGGTCAGTGCAAGAAGTTGGGTCCACTTTTTGGCCAAAAAGTGGAAGTGTTTTCCCTGATTTTCAGAATTTGTCACATTTGACCTTAAAATTTGAAGCACTTAGAGATGGAATCTTTAAAAAAGTCACTAAATATAAAATGTAGTACTCGGAGTCTAGTTTCCAAATATAGAATTTTTTTCAATACCCAGATGATACAAATTGATTTTCAATAGGCATTTCTAAAAACTATTATTTAAAAGTCACTTTTTTTTAACCATACCATGCATATGTACGGCCAACATAATTTGACCTAAATAAAATTATTTTTCAAAATCTTTTTGGGAAAAGATGTGTAGTATAGTGAAGTTTGATGAGGATATTTTTTTATAATTTTTTTTAATTAATTTTTTATTAGGCCTAATTGCTACTTTTGAAAACCCCTCGTGTATGGCCAACATAATTTGAGCAAAAAAAATCATAAAATTTAAAAAAAAAAATTCATTGTGTAAAGAATGATGTGTAGATTGATGACATATAATTTTATTTTTTTTAAATTTAAAAATTAAAAGTTATTAAAAAATACAAACCCCTGTCATTTCAAGTTTTTGGACTAGTTTGCTCATAAATTAAATAATAAATAGAAGAACATGTCCAATAACAAAAAAAAATTACATATTTGAAAACAAGACAATGTCATCTGTAATGGGTTTTCATTTTGTAAAAGAATTCAGAAAAAAAGGTCCTCAGCCATATAGGTAAACTCGGTGTTTCTTCTTGTTTTGTACTTAGAAAAAAATTTGCAGGTCCAAGGCTCAAGGTCGGCCAACCATGCCTATCCCGAGCCTAAAACCCAAGCAAAGGGAAGTGAAAAGGCGGTTAGAGATTTCTAATTTCAAATAACGGGTACCCGTTATAAAACGAGTACACGTTACATAACAGGTACCCGTTATGTTTTTAAGAACAAGTACATGTTTTATAACAGGTACATGTTTCTATTATACCCATTATTTCCCATATTAGGGAAAAACGTACTATTACTGTATCCTTGCAACTTGTAAGTCTGATCAGTATGGCGCAACAGCGACAATTTCTGCATTTTTTTACTTACAAGTGTTTTGTGGAATCTCTTGATAGGTCATATTCTATTCAAATTTTGAAAGGAGTCAATCATATGAACAATTCTGAAGTGAAATCAAGTGCATGAGCTATTTTTAAGAGGAATAAAGAAAGAAGGTTTTTGTTTTTACATCTACCTTTTACTTCAAAATCTATGGAACAAAGGATCTACATCTAATTCTACTTCAAAATTTCAAATAAGGACATCAATTATGAAATTGGATTAAGTATCAATTGTTATTTTATCAAGAGGGTTTGGTAATCATGGGATCAAATCAACGTCAAAGAAAAAAACAAAGGATGGTAATGACACCTCAAGAAATTGAAGCAAATAGAGAGAAGGAAGCAAAAAGGCAAAGAGATAGAAGAGCAAGGATTCAAGAGCTGAAGAATATTGAAGCATCTAGTTCCATGAGTATTAAAGAGAAAGACATTCAAGAGACTATAAATGATGGGATGAATGTAGATGATGCAAATGTGGAAATGGTGAATTTGGAAGAAAATGTGTCTATAGAAACAAATGCATGTATGTCTTCAAACCCAACTTTTGAAGATATGGAAAATGTGACTATACAAACAAATCCAGGTATGTCTTCAGAGCCATCTTTCAATGATATGGAAAACACAACTATAGAAACAAATCCAGGTGTGTCTTTGGAGCCAACTTTCAATGATATAGAAAACATGACTATAGAAACAAATCCAGGTGTGTCTTCAGAGCCAACTTTCAATGATATGGAAAACATGACTATAGAAACAAATCCAAGTATGTCTTCAAACCCACCTATTGATGATATGAATGATAATGATATCCCTTTTAGGAGTGAAAATAAAAATGTTTTATTTGAGATTGAAAGAAATGTCTTAGATAATCTTCCTGGTAAGATTTCTTGGAGGCAAATGAGAACTCATGCAAATAGATTATATAAAAAAAAATTATAGCAAAAGTCTTGGATTTCAATGTCAACTTATGATGTAATTGATGAAGATGTGGAAATTGTGAAAAGTAATGAAAAAGTTAGGCATCTTTGTAAAACCTAAAAAAAAGATGAATCAATCAAACAAGTTTTATCTAGTGTTGCTAATGCTATTGATTCTATTGGTAAAAAGAGTCGATCTAAAGATAGCAATGCAGCATGAAGAGTTATAACAACTGCTTTAGTCAATAAATCGTCTTCTAATAAAAGAATGATAAGTAGGACAAGTAAAATTCTAAAGATAAATACTAAAACTTTGAGAAGAGCAGCAAAGAGAAGAGAATCTATTGAAAAAGATCCAATTAACCAATGTTGGAGTTTTAGTGGTAGACTCCCAAAGTATGACATGAAATTAAATAGTGAAATCAAATCTTTAATTGAAAAATATTGGCATGATAATGCAAGAGTGTCATCTAATGTTAGAGATGTTTTAAAATTACGAGTGGGGTCTAAAATTCGTGATCCTCATCCAAAACATCTATTAGACATGACTCAAACTGAATTATATAAAAAATTCTTAAATGATTTAGTGTTAAAACTATTTAATATTACCATAAGCCAAAGATCTTTTGAGAAATGTAAACCTTGGTATGTGAAAATTAATAAATAGTGAATCTCTTGTTGTAAAACTCATGTGCAATTTCATTATTATTATGATGTTTTTCGATATATACGTTCTACTTTGCATACTGACGAAATTATGCAGGAATGTGGTATTAATATGCCACCTCAAACAATTAAGGAGTTTGTAGCAGGTTTGTTTTGTGAAACATCTACTAGATACTTATTTTATTCAAAAGCATGTATTTTTGGACAATGCAATAGATGTGGCAACTTTTCATTGTTAGGAGAATGTATGCATGAAAATATTTCGCATGAATTTGGACAATAATTAGTGGATGTGAAAAGATTCAAGAATGTTGAATATTCTTTAAAGAATGGAAAAATTGGAAAGTGTTGTGAGTTAGTCACTGAAAAAATTTGTGTGCATGCATTCATCAAATATTTTAAGGATAATATTGTATCCAAATATGTCAAACACTCCCAATATGCTCAGTGGCTTGATGGACAATTTCGTTCATGTAAAAACACCTTTCCAATTGGAACTATCCTATTAGTGGTTGACTTTGCAGAAAACTATACTCTTGCTCCACAAGAGGAAATTCAATCTTAGTATTATAATTCAATGCAAGTGGCCATATTTGTTCATATTGTATACAGACATGCAAATGATAGTACAGAAGATAATAAAAAATTTTTGAGGGAGTATCATTTCTATTTGAGTGATAATCAGTTACACTCTTCAGAGTTTGTGCAATATTGTTTCACAAAATTTTATTAAAGTTTAAAAGAAAGAGGAATCCAGATGGCACAACATTTCATATGGTCAGATAATTGTACAGGGCAATTCAAAAATGCAAGAATGTTTTACTGGCTATGTAGGGCTCACAAAGAAATCAATATCCAACATATGTGGAGTTTTTTTGAAGCTGGACATGGTAAAGGAGAACATGATGGAGCTGGAGCATGTGTGAAAAGAGCTCTTGCTAGAGAGCAACTAAAATTTGAGGATGCAACCAAATTTAGAGATGCATGTGCAATTGTGGATTGGTGTAATGAAAAATTATCTACGGGATCAAGTCAAAACTCTACAATTCGATGATTCTTTTGGTTACTTGAAGAAGAGAATATTCCTACTCGACTTGATTGTGAGACAATAACTGGATCAACAAAATGGCATTCATTTAAGAGTTCAAATGCAAGCACATTGACTATATGGACTAGGGAGCTTGCATGTTTGTGTCAATTTTGTATTACAAGTGATTGGGGAGCATGTGAAAATAAAGAATGGGTTGAAGAATGGAAACAAAGATCCTTGACACCTACAGAAACACAAGATCAACTTGAAACAACAATTGAAGATGATAATCAAATGTTTGCATCAAATGACTATGATCATGTTTCAGACCTTGTATAAGAAGGTACTTTTATTTTCAATATTTTTTTATTGTCATTTTTTTGTACATCTATATATAATTAATTATATATGTATGCATGCACAAATTTATGTGATTTAGATACATGTCACACACCAGGGAATACTCAGGCATAACAACTGATGATGGAGGATCAGTGGAAGAAACACCTGAGCCACGTGGTCGGTTAGACATGGGAACTGCCACATGACCTGAGCCTCGCTACAATAGTAGTGTTTCACATACATGTACATATAGTTATTTATTTATTTATACACTTGTTAATTTGAAATATAATATTGATAAGTTTCAAGAAGAAAATTTAAACTAGAATTAGATACATATGGTTTTAGGGTTAAGATATATTGGTTTACCCCGTAAGGTGTGCCAATCTCTACAACTGTCGATGCAAAACTCAATGTATCAAATCATGATGTGGCCCTAGAGTGACTTGAGATCTGTACAACAAATAGTTCACAATTATATATTAATTCACTAAATTATTTATATAAATTTTGATACGTTCAAATTATGCACTTAAAATATTTAATAAAATGTGGTCAATGTACCTGTGTAGGATTATCATCCGAATATAGTAGATCCAAGTATGACTCCACTTCTATTGTAGTTGCATCTGATGTGGATGTAGGAGCAGGACCATAACACGGTTGATTGCAATTTGTACACAAATGTGCCCCTGACATGCCTGAGGCTCTATGATGAGATGCATCGACTCCTCCATGATGCTCTCCACCACTGAATTCATCTGCCATGTGGGCAACTTGTTCAGTGAGATTGCCCGAGAGTCTACTCAATGCTCCTAATGTCGACAACACTGCCTGGTGCTGAATAGGTGCAGGAATCGTGGGCAAAATAGGAGCAACCATAGGAGCAGGAGGAATGGGTCGATTGGGGTCAACTCGTGCCCCTGGTCTGTGTTGTGGCATGCCACGACCAACACCCTGAAATTCTCTCATATCAAAATAATTAGGTTTTTGACCCAATTGAAACTCCACCCATAATGTTCTCAAAAAATATAGTGGTACCTCACAATTAGCATGTGGTGGGTGATCAAACACCATCCACCACCGATCCCAAAAATGTCTCGAAATCGCCTCATGCGTACACCACTTAATTGATATTCTTTTTTTTGTTGCAGCTATAGGTTGATTAGTCTTTGGGTGACGAAAAAATGGGGCTAATGTTTGTTTTGTTATGTGGAGGTCATGGATGTCTTTATATGAAAGACCATCCGCATAGAATTTCCTCCTCTCCTCCCGCCAAAGGTGAAATCTATTTAGGTCTGCATCGATAGACCTAACAGAATCAATAATGGTTTGCATCGAAGATGCAAATTGAACCACATGAGGAGGCATCAAGTGAGGTTGATTATTAATCAAATTAATGTTCTCCTCAATTGCATTAATATTTTCATTAATGTTTTGCCACAATTGGGCCTCATCAAGTGGAGGGGGTGGGGGGTTTTGAGGTGGATCACGGGGTGAGGGGTTTTATCTATTAAAAATTCATCTAGACTTTGGTCATCCATTAGATGTCTCCTGCAAATTTCCAAATATGTATCCATATAAAAAACTTACAAATGTATAATTTCACAAATATATACATATTGAAAACTTACAAACAAATATCTATAAATTTAAACTTAATCTAATAGATCTATAAATGAAAGTTTAAAATATCCATGAATTTAGAGAGCAAGTAATACTTGAAAATTAAACATGCACAAGTTTATCATATAATATTATCAAATGATGATGCCTCAACCCTTAATATATCTTGTATACCCTTATTTAAACCATTTGAGTCCATTTGTAGTGGTAACCATCTCCTACAAGTGCAACTAAACCCTTGTATTTATAGTTTACTATTTCCTAATCTGATGCACGAATTTCTATTTCCATTGTCTTGTTTGTTTAACTATCATTGATTATTTCCTTTGATCATTTATCACATTAAATCTAACCCTTTGATCATTTATCACATTATTTGGACTTCTATTTTTGTATGAAAATATATAAAATAGGCCTCCCTCTCCCCATTTGAACATAGAAAAATTGTGAAGTTTCCACTTGATTGCTATTTTGGAGCCATCTTTCTTGAATAAGTGTAGGAATGTTAGTGTTTACTATATTTGTTGCTTTTAACTCCATTCTTCCTCTATTATACATTTTATCTTCCCTTTTCAAACCCACATTCCTTCTCCTTACCTCTTTCTAAACCATTTTCTTTCCTCAATTTCATTTTAGATTCTCATTTCTACTTTATTTTTCATCAAGTATCTTCCATATTATTTCTTTTCTTCTCCCATATTAGTCCTCTCTATATCCATATTATTTCCCTTTACTTTTTTTCATTGAGTCTTATTTTTCCATCTCCTAAATACCCTCTTTCTCCTTCAAACCTTGGTTTACCTAGCTTTAGTTTTTAATACCAATGTCTCCTTAAATTAATCCAACATTTCCCTAAAATATTATATTCTCCTTCCTACTTCATTCTTCTTTAACCATTTTTTAGAGGGTTTCTTCTATAGAATTGGTATTTATAGATAAAATATGGAATAATTAGAAAAAATCTCACAAATTACCAAGAGGAAGTTATGCAAAAAATCACAAGATGAAGCTATGTCTAAATTTTAAGATCATTTTCACATAGTGGACAAGGTTGCCTTCTAGGTCCTAGTCATACACCAAGGTACTAGGAGAGGGCCATGTGACACCCAAGGTGTCACTCTACCTAACAACCTTGTCCTATCATCATTTTTCTCAAAATTATAATGGAAACATTTTGACACCTTATATAGTCCAAATTTAAAAGTGCATGATAGCCCATGCCAAGTGTATTCTTCCCATTTCTCTATTATCCTACTTCTAGCTTAGTTAAGCTCAATTGTGACATATTTTACTATTTTGCACCATCTTCTACTTTTTGTCTTGATTGGTTTCTAGATAGAGAAGTTATTAGTAAACTATTCTAAACACACCCAAAAATTTATTAGTTAATGTTTATTTTGAGTCCATTTGTAGTGGTAACCATCTCCTACAAGTGCATCTAAACCCTTGTATTTATAGTTTACTTTTTCCTAATCCGATGTGAATTTCTATTTCCATTGTCTTGTTTGTTTAACTATCATTGATTATTTCCTTTGATCATTTATCACATTATTTGTCACAATTTAAAAGTGCATGATAGCCCATGCCAAGTGTATTCTTCCCATTTCTCTATTATCCTACTTCTAGCTTAGTTAAGCTCAATTGTGACATATTTTACTATTTTGCACCATCTTCTACTTTTTGTCTTGATTGGTTTCTAGATAGAGAAGTTATTAGTAAACTATTCTAAACACACCCAAAAATTTATTAGTTAATGTTTATTTTGAGTCCATTTGTAATGGTAACCATCTTCTACAAGTGCATCTAAACCCATGTATTTATAGTTTACTTTTTCCTAATCCGGTGTGAATTTCTATTTCCATTGTCTTGTTTGTTTAACTATCATTGATTATTTCCTTTGATCATTTATCACATTATTTATCACAATTTAAAAGTGCACGATAGCCCATGCCAAGTGTATTCTTCCCATTTCTCTATTATCCTACTTCTAGCTTAGTTAAGCTCAATTGTGACATATTTTACTATTTTGCACCATCTTCTACTTTTTGTCTTGATTGGTTTCTAGATAGAGAAGTTATTAGTAAACTATTCTAAACACACCCAAAAATTTATTAGTTAATGTTTATTTTGAGTCCATTCAAGTAGTGGTAACCATCTCCTACAAGTGCATCTAAACCCTTGTATTTATAGTTTAGTATTTCCTAATCCGGCGTGAATTTCTATTTCCATTGTCTTTAACTATCATTGATTATTTCCTTTGATCATTTATCACATTATTTATCACATTAAATCTAACCCTTTCATCATTTAGATCACATTAAATCAAATTAAACATAATGAGATTGATATTTCATGAGATGTAAGAGTTCTAATGCATGGTTTAACCCTCTATCTCTTCCATTCAATCACACCACCATTTTCCTAAGTGATTGATTTACCTTCACAATTTGAACAACCATGATAATCTTGTGAAGGAAAGATTTAGGAAGGACAAAGGTGGCTTTTTCACATAAGATGGGGTATGCATGCTTGTGTACATCTTATTGTGAGGTCTTGTAGGTTTATTCATGGTTTCTAAGAATTTATTCATATTTCTTCATTTCTTTTTAATTATCCTGTTAGAGAGGCCTCAAGGATCACCCTCCAATGTTCTGCAAATCTTGAAAAAGAAGAGGGGATACCATACCCTATGACTTGGCTCAAAGTTGTTCTCTCCTTGTCGATGTTTCATATTCTCTACCTGAGATCTATTTTATTCCCCTTTTCTTAGTTTGAGTAATATTTCTAGAAGAGAGGGATTATATTTTTAGTAGCAAACAAAATCTAAAGATACATCAAATTTACATGCTTTTGTGGGAGAAATACATACACAAGACAACTTGAATCTCATTAAGACAAATGCCTGGACTAAAAGCCTAATCAAACAAACATGAAACCCCATTGTATAATATTTCCAATCACTTGTCAATGTAGGGTTTACCAAAGCAATAAGGCACATAAGAAACATAAAAATTTGCACTTTGGGGCATGGGCCAACAACCTCCTAGGTCTAACCCCATGCAACTAGAGTAATATGCAAGGGATTATCACTAAAGATTAGACTAGGCTAGTAATGACATGATAGATGGGTATGCATGCAGATGAGTTTATAACTTTTGAAGAATGTATTTCTTTTCAATGTGGCTCATGGTAAGCTAACTCTTTGGAACTCAACACTTGATGAATGAAAACATGAAAGATCCACCTACAAGCCTATAGGAATCAAAAGTGGGATTTGATATTAGGAAAGTGAGATGAGAAATACAAGCATGGACAAATCTTTGAATTCTACATAGCATAAGGTAATAAATACAAATAATGCTAGTAAGAATAATGATAATAGAAATGTGGATAATGAAAGTGGTTGCAATGGAATTAATAGGAGGAAAAGAATGCTTAAAGCAGAGAGAATCTAAGAGATGGAGAATTGTGTAGTCCATGGGCATGGCATGGGATTCAGATGAAACTATGGGATCCTCAAAAGCAATAATAGTTGTAGAGGTCATAAATGGAATACTAGTAAATGATGATGAAGATATATATAGTAAAGTAATTATAAGATATTTGTATTAGTAGTTTGCTTTTTAGGAGGATGGAAGAGTGGCTTGTTTGGAATTTCAAGTCAATTCAATATAAAATTTTGTTTGACCACAACAATTCAATTCATAAAGCTTCTTTTGAATGCTATTACATTCCCGTTAGAAGTCATTGAAAAGTTGAATGCATTCGAATCATACTCACATAAAATTAAATCTTTATAATTTGGTTTTTTAGGGTTTATAGTTTAGGTTTTTAGGGTTTGCAGTACAACATGGTTTTAGGGTTTATAATTTGGTTTTTTAGGGTTTATAGTTTAGGTTTTTAGAGTTTGTAGTACAACATGGTTTTAGGGTTTATAATTGGTTTTTTAGGGTTTATAGTTTAGGTTTTTAGGGTTTGCAGTACAACATGGTTTTAGGGTTTATATTTTGGTTTTTTAGGGTTTATAGTTTAGGTTTTTTAGGGTTTGCAGTAACATGGTTTTAGGGTTTGCAGTAACATACAATCACAAAAAATCATAAAACTCTAATAACAAGTAAAACCCTAATTTTCATTTTAATCCTATAATCACCAAAAAAAACATCTAAAACAAGCTAAAAACTAGCAAAGAACCAACCTGGAGGAGCTCAGTCGTGATGAGGTGGCGGGAGGAGGTGACAAGGCAAAAAAACTCTGGTGTTGTGCTCGTTTAGCCTTCAACAACCCGTACCCATTCTAAGCCTTCTACTGTCACTGTCGTTGTTGGCTGGAGTGGAAGAAAATGAGCCCGCAGGGCTATTTTTTAAAAATATGTACTTTTTTGAAAATGAGTACTCGTTTAGTAACGCACACCCGAAGCTGAACGGGTACCAATTTAGGCTCGGGGGTGTGTTACTAAACAGGTACCCATTTAGGTTCGGGCGCCCGTTCCTGTTGGCAATTTTTTTCCCTGCGCGACTTCCCCTACATGTGGACCAAGTTTCTTGCTTTTACCCTATCCTATTCTCATAGGTTCTACATTATCAAACAGTTAGGTTTTCTATGTGAGATTCGTTAAACTCTTATTGTTTTCCATTTGTAAGCTTTATAATGTTCTTCATTAAGTCATTATACTCATAGGTTAGCGGTTGTGTTTCCCTACTGTTTATATTGCAATCACTAGCCATAGTTTAATGGTTTATTTGGTGTAATAACTGCATTAATTCAGTAACTCAAGATAGTTTTTTGTGGTGCCTTAGATAAATTAGGGGTGTCTTCTTTTTCATAGGTTCGGCTTCACCAATACAGTCATGCAACTATTGTATCTTTTTTTGGTGTCTTACATACATTTTCCATTAGTACCATAGATTAATTTGGGGGTGTTCTCCTTTCCATAGCTTGTGGTTCATCAATTCAGTCCTCAAACTAATCTACCTTTCTTAGCCAGCGAAACAACTATAAGTGTTTTCAAATTGTATCTGACATAGGGGAGAGAAGTTGGAACGTGCGCACCCAATATTCAACGGTCCACGTTCAATGCCATGTGGACCAGTAAAAAAAATTGCAACTTATTTATAAGTTACACATTTTTTCTTTCATAAAAAAGCACTTTAAGCACAAACATAAATCAGATATCAAATGCACATTTTATAGTATAATATTGTCAACATAACATTACAAATATAGCAGCCAAAAACATTATCTTGTTTTCAACTTGTATCAAACATATCAGCCTATGGTAGGAACTTTAAACTTAAAACAGCATTAACATAGAACTTTACACCCTTCGCCATTAACATTATAAATAGAATTGTCGCACCAATCTAGGCATCACTTCCACATTACTCACAACTACACAACTACAGAACAATGTCAGCTCAGCACAATTCAAACCCATCTGTCCCATATTTGACCGAAGTGCTACCCCATTACAATGATTTTTCCCACCATAGCATAACCCAAACAACACGGCAATGCTTCAGCCTGTCTCATCAGACATGATACATGCAACACGTATCAACAGGAGTCTCTCCCATCTCGCCAAGTAGGGTGCGCACGTACTGGCTCCTTCCTCTAAAAACCCACCTGCATCTTAAAATACAAGCTACAAGGCTGCCATTATTCATATAAAAAATTATGGAAACAAATGCAAACGATACACCAAACCAATCAACTGAAGAATTAATGGCCCAAATCAATCAAATCTGCAATTCATATCACCCAGAATTCAAATTCAAAATAGGACAGGGATTTAATTTGCCACACCAAAGAAACATCAATCAGATTGAACTAATTCCCAATTCAAATAGCCCTTGATGTGTGTTCTTCACATTGATGCCAGAATGTGTTGGCTTAAGGTCTCTGCAACTTCAATCCTGCCACCACTACATGTTATACACTCGGACTCCGGTGTCCCTTCCAGCTTCTTTATATATATGTATATGCATATGTATAAACACATACATAGAGAAATACATATACATATGTATATACATATACATATACATACCAATACACATATACATATACATATACTAATTCCACGACATCCCGTGTAAACTTCAAGCCAACCTGCATTCAATGATCCCAGTGCCTCGCACATCTTGCCAACTTTAGAGCCTTTCAATTTACATCAATTCATTCATGGCAACTTTAGAGCCTTTCAATCTACCATGTTCTCAAATATTATTCACATTGATGGTAGAATGTGTTTGGGGATGTTCTCTTATGCTTAGGTTCTACTTCATCAATTCAGTCTTTAACTATTTTATTGTTTTTAGGTGCCATTGATTGAATTGGGGTGTTCGCTTTTTTATAGGTTTTGGTACATCAATTCAGTCATGCCATTGATTAATTTGGGGGTGTTGTCTTTTGCATAGTTCCATTATCATCAATCAAGTCCTGCAACTATTGTATGCTTTGTAGATGCCATTGCATTGATTTGGGGGTCTTATCTTTTTTTATAGGTTCTGCTACATCAATTCAGTCATGCATCTATTCTAGCTTTCTTAGGTCCCATTGATTAATTTGGGGGTGTTGTCTTTTGCATAGGTTCAATATCATCAATCTAGTCTTGCAACTATTGTATTCTTCTTAGGTGCCATTGATTGATTTGGGGTGTTATCTTTTTTACAAGTTCTACTACATCAATTCACTTATGCAACTATTCTAGCTTTCAGTCATGCCATTGATTAATTTGGGGGTGTTGTCTTTTACATAGTTCCAATATCATCAATCAAGTCCTGCAACTATTGTATGCTTTGTAGGTGTCATTGCATTGATTTGGGGGTCTTATCTTTTTTTATAGGTTCTGCTACATCAATTCAGTCATGCAGCTATTCTAGCTTTCTTAGGTCCCATTGATTAATTTGGGGGTGTTGTCTCTTGCATAGGTTCAACATCATCAATCTAGTCCTGCAACTATTGTATTCTTCTTAGGTGCCATTGATTGATTTGGGGGTGTTATCTTTTTTATAAGTTCTGCTACATCAATTAACTTATGCAACTATTCTAGCTTTCAGTCATGCCATTGATTAATTTGGGGGTGTTTTCTTCTGCATAGTTTCATTACCATCAATCAAGTCCTGCAACTATTGTATGCTTTGTAGTGCCATTGCATTGATTTGGGGGTCTTATCTTTTTTTATAGGTTTTGCTGCATCAATTCAGTCATGCAGCTATTCTAGCTTTCTTAGGTCCCGTTGATTAATTTGGGGGTGTTGTCTTTTGCATAGGTTCAATATCATCAATCTAGTCCTAAAACTATTGTATGCTTCTTAGGTGCCATTGCATTGATTTGGGGGTGTTATCTTTTTTATAAGTTCTGCTACATTAATTAACTTATGCAACTATTCTAGCTTTCTTAGGTGCCATTGATTAATTTGGGGATGTTGTCTTCTGTATATATTCATTACCATCAATCAAGTCCTACAACTATTGTATGCTTTGTAGGTGCCATTGCATTGATTTGGGGGTCTTATCTTTTTTTATAGGTTCTACTACATCAATTCACTCATGCAACTATTATAGCTTTCGTATGTGCAATTGATTAATTCAGGGCTATTCTCTTTTTCATAGCTTACCATTCTTCAATTCAATCCTCTATCTATTGTATCTTTTTTAGCTTAGCTTTCTTCAAGTCATTCCTACAAGTATTGTTTGTTCGTCAAACAGCAATAGACCTTGAAATATGTATATTTGTTCAAGATATACGTGATGTACCCATGGATGTTTTGATCCATCGACATCATGTATATCCTAAACAAATAATACTTCTTCCAAGTTGTTCATCATTGCACATTGACTTTAATATTTGTATGGTTGGAAGTTAAAAGTGTTTTTGATGGAGTATAAGTTGGCCACCCTTTCACTCCATTGCCTCGCATTAATCTCTCACTGCCCCTGCCAATTCTTCTATACAGTGCTCTTTAATTACTCAGTTGAACAATTACTAAAATCCATTCATGCATGTTACAACCCTAGATTTATCTATGGCACTGAAACAACCAACAATATTATTTGTTACTGTAATGAAAATAAAAACAACCCCAAATTTATCTATGGCATGCATACATTGGTTACTTCCATTGTTATGCTTGCATTGGACAAACTAACATTATTTATATGTCTGAATAAATATTAACAACAATATAAATATGAGTAAACATATATACACATATTCATATATATGTATGTGTATATATATGTGTATACATATTTACATGACTGAATTGGTGTAGCAGAACCTATGAAAAAGAGAACACCCCCAAATTAATCAATAGCACCTAAAAAGGATACA
The DNA here is from genome assembly GCA_027924645.1 of Cunninghamia lanceolata. Classification (NCBI taxonomy): domain Eukaryota; kingdom Viridiplantae; phylum Streptophyta; class Pinopsida; order Cupressales; family Cupressaceae; genus Cunninghamia; species Cunninghamia lanceolata. The sequence goes on along the minus strand of BSBN01000354.1, from coordinate 6,869,828 downwards.
ATAGTTGCAGGACTGAATTGAAGAACAACAAGAAAATAGATATATGTACATGTATACTTACATGTGTATACATATACATATATGTATATGTATACTTAAATGTGTATACATATACATAAATGTATATGTATATTTCTATGTATACATATATGTATATGTCTATGTCTATGTCTATGATATACATATACTTACATATGTATAAGTCTATATATATGAATATGTATATACATATACATATACATATGTATATGTATATACATATACTTACATTTGTATAAGTCTATGTATATGAATATGTACATACCACATGCATAAACATATACATATATGTATATGTAACAATAAAAACAAGCTCGAATTGACACTGGAGTCCGAGCGTAGCATGTTGTGGTGGTGGGATGGAAGTTGCAGAGACCTGAACCAAGCACATTATGGTAGAAAAGTAAAGAAAATTTAAGAACTTGGTAGATTGAAAGGCTCTAAAGTTGGCGAGTTGTGCGAGGCACTGCAAGCATTGAATTCCCTTCGTATCGAAGTTTAAGCGGGATGCTGTGGATGAACGAAGAGGGGACGGGAAGTAAATGAGGTGTGATGGACAGAATTGGAATGGGCGGCGAGACATTAATGCGATGTAGTGGAGTTTTTGGGTGGTGGAGTGGCATGCGGCGACGTGGCAGGGCTTTCCACTTTACACACCATGCCACGCACCAACTGGCACTTCAACCGGCTACGTTTCGGTCACATGACCAAAATTACATTTTTTTATTTGGACCAACGAATCCCATCCTCCCACATGTCAAAACATAAAAAATTAAAACTGTGACTATAATATTTGTAATATAAACCATAGGGAAACACAAATGCTAACCTATGACTATAATATTTGCAATATAAACCCTAGGGAAACACATTTTTGACAAGTGAAAAATGAAATAGATTTATGACAAATAAACAGTGATAACCTATGAAATAACCTATGCAAACCTAACTGATATATAATGCAGAACCTATGAGAATAAGATAACTAGAGTGAATGATAATTTCAAACTGTTAATTGAACATAGGTGGAACAAGAAGCATATATAAAACACACATTGCAATCTGATCAGAAAACATTGCAAATCAATACAATAACGTTGCATTTGTAGTTATCAAAAATTTCAAACTATCAACAAGAAGGGTGCAATTGTAGATATGAAAACTAAATAACTGTCAAAAACATCAAGTGCATATGAAATCCAATTAAGGCTACATCTAGCTGTTGTGATAGAGAAATGGTGGTTGGCTGCTCGGGGTGCCACTGGCCAAGTTCTCGTCCCCTTGCACTCTATGAGAAGTGTTGCTTACATGACTGGAAGATGGACTAGAAAACTGGGTGCAAAAGTGACATGTGTTGGAGGCGGTGGTGTAGACATCTGTACATCACAAGTGCCAGTGTAATTTGAAAATTGAGTGCACCTAAAGTCAGATTGGGAGATGGTTGAATAATTCATTGCCGTGGAGAATTGAGGGATATTGATGTTGAGAATATCACGAAATACTCCATTACTTTGAGACAAGGGATTAGCAGGGGCCCTTAACCGCCTTTCTATTTGTAAAGCCCTCTGCGCGTCCTCAATCTCTTTTTCCTTTCGGTCCTATTCCTTTTGAAGCATCTCTAGCGCATTTTTGGCATCTCTATGCTTCTTCTGTTGTATTTTATGTTGCTCTTTTTCTTTACGTTGTATATCCCTATCTATTTTGGCCTGCCCCTTCAACTCCTTTGCCACTTTATTTGCTACCTTTTTTTCCTTGTTCTCCTGCTTCTTTCAGACTTTTAACTCCTCAACCTCTTTCTTCCTTTGCTCTTGCTCCATTAACAACTTCATGTAGTCATCTGTTGTCAGCAATTGAGACTGTCTACTCAACTGAATTGCACCACCTTTTGAATTTTTTTACGAACAGTATGCACAGGCAGCTTGAGGAATTTGCTGATGTGCGAAACTGTTTCAGTTTATTCTGTTTGATCCAACTGTGACAAAATGTTCTCCTCCACTACCTGTGAGTCCTCAGTGAAATCCTGATCGCCTCCTAAATATGAAGTGCAAGAAGGAGCATAGTAATGCACAACTTCAGATAGATCAATTGCAAGTGGTGGTGATGGAAAAGTAAAAGTAGCCTGCATTTCTGGTACATGCAAATCAATGCCTTGATTCATTGCCCCCTCCACCAACCAAGATGGTGCAATTTGTTCTGATGGAAGAGCTAATCTATCATTGAATTGGTCAACGGGGTTGTCTGCCACCACTTCTGCAATTGAATCAGCATGACAACTATCCGGGGACTGATGCGATTTTGTCGCAGTCTGCAATTGTTCATTTGGAAGAGTGGACTGCAATTGTGCACCATCCTCTCTTGATGCAGCAAGTCCTGAAAGACTTAGAATGTTTTCCGCTACAGAAGCATCCTCGTCAACCTGAAATGTGTCACTGGGATGCATGTCTTCCACGAGTGCATCTAGATTGGGTGGCCAAATCCCAGTCCTTTTAAATCCTACCTTGATGTTGTCAACTGTCAAAGCTCTAATGAGTGCTTTGTTGCCTAACATTGCAAGTTCTGTCCTCCTCATTTCAATGTTGGGAAATTTTGCCATAAATGTTGCACATTCTGATTTGAAGTAAGTTTTGAAAGGCAAAAAAACACACATCCAATGGTTGTAGTTTATGTGATGTGTGTGACGGCAATGTCAGTAAATCTACACCCAACGCTCTTGCTTCTTGGATGGTTTCAACTGCTACATGGCTTCCATGCCCGTCAAAAATAAGCAAGTGCCTGTCGGTGGGCAACACACCGCCTGGAACTGAGTTCTTGAAGTGGGTCAACCAATCTATGAACAAATCCTTAGTCATCCATGCATGGGGTTGGGCTGCCATGCAAGCACCTGGTTCGCAGTCTACAATGTAGTTATCTATGTTTTGTTTCCCCTTAAACAAGTAAAATTCTAGAATGCTCTGCCCGGCAGCATTGACACAATAGAGAATGGTTATCCATTCACGACTCTTTGGAATGATGTAAGACACATTTCTACTACCTTTTCTGGCCAGCACTTTCATGGACCCATTCCTGCCAGCCTGGATGCTAGTTTCATCGCAATTCCAAATGCGATGAGGACCATATGGCAATGCTTCATATGCTGCAGACAAAGTATTGTAGAAAGCTGCTACAACAGCAGGCCTAAGGTTGAGTGCCCTATCTTTGTCTAGGCCTTCATCAGTCTGCAATGCAAGCTCAGGATGTCTTTTCTTGAAACCTGTCCACTATGACTTCTCCAGGAACCCATTGGTGAAAGGGGTTGGCCTATTTTGACAGATTTGAGCAACCTCTGCCTTAAGATTGACTATCTCAAGACCATAGCCAACCTTAGCCATTTCCTTGCACCATTCGACAATCAGATGTTCTTCCTCGGCAGTGAGGACTGTTGGTGGACCTTTCTTGGATGTTGTTGTTAGACTGCCAAGCCATTTAGAGAGTGTGGTTGTTGGGATTTTCCACTTCTTCGAAGCTCCCTTTATTGACATGTCATTTTCCTCCACGTCATATAGTGCCCCTTTCATGTCCTCTGAAGACCACAGACCTTGTTTCATTGTTTCTTTCTGTGGTATTCGAGGTGTAGGAACCTCATTCTGCGGTATTCAAGGTGTAGCAACCTCATTCTACGGTACTCGAGGAGTAGAAATCTCATCTACTGCTACAATAGGATCATCTTTTGGGGGAAAAAAACAACCTCGTTTATGGGAGGACAACCTTGTTGTGGCTCTTTTGTTTCTTTTCGTTCCTCTACGGATCACCACTGCATTGCCCTTTGCCATCTGCACAAAATAAGTACAGTCAAAACAAAGAAGGGAAAATAGCATATATTTACTTGTTGTGACAAAAATATTTTCATATTCAATGATAGTTATGTTTAAGTATGAAGACAGTGATGCTTGAAAAAAAGATTAATTAGTTTCTGTATGTGTTTTTTTTGTTTTAGTTTGTTGCTTTAATATTTTGAAATACTGTTAAATACAGACATACATTTACTCTGTAGTGAGTGACATAAGGAAAAGAGGAGTGACAAGCACAAAATTACACAACTGATAACCTATGACTGGCAATATAAACCATAGGGGAACATAATTGTTTAACTATGGCTATAATGGTTGCAATATAAACAGTAGGGTCACACAGTATAAAGCTTACGAATGAAAAACAGTAAGAGTTTAACAACTTTTACATCTTTTGTGCATGACCAAATCAAAAAACAGGCATAAATTCATTCACAGGAATTATTAGTATTTAAGAGTGTAAATGATGTAATATTTCGAATGACTGAATTGATGAAGCATAACCTTATGAAAAAGATGAAACAGATACCTAATAAAAAGAGAAACCCCCACTTTTATTACTGGGATTAAAGAAAACCTAGCTGAATGATAATACAGAACCTATGAGAATAAGATAACTAGAGTGAATGACAATGCAGAACCTATGACAATAAGTTAACCAAAGTGAGCGATAATGCAGAACCTATGAGAATAAGATAACCAGAGTGAATGAAAATGCAAAACCTATGAAAATTAGACGAGCAGAGTGAATGATAATGCAGAACCTAGGAGAATAAGATAACCAAAGTTAATGATAATGTAGAATGTATGAGAATAAGATAAGCAAAGTGAATGATAATGCAGAACCTATGAAACACAAATGTTAAACTATGACTGCAATTTTTGCAAGATAAACCCTAGGGAAACACAAATGCTAAACTATGACTGTAATATTTGCAAGATAAACCCTAGGGAAATAGAAATGCTAAACTATGACTGTAATATTTACAATATGGAAGTTGGTGTATAGGTTGGCATTTCTGTTTGAATATAAAACAATAGGGAAAGACAAATGCTAAATTATGACTGTAATTTTTGCAAGATAAACTCTAGGGAAACACAAATGCTAAACTATGATTGTAATATTGAACAGATAAACCCTAGGGAAATAGAAATGCTAAACTATGACTATAATATTTGCAATATGGAAGCTGGTGTATAGGTTGGAATTTCTGTTTCAATTATAAAACAATAGGGAAAGACAAATGCTAAACTATGACTATAATTTTTGTAAGATAAACCCTAGGGAAACAGAAATGCTAGGGAAAGCACTTTAAGCTAAACAATGATTGTAATATTTGCAAAATAAACCCTAGGGAAACAGAAATGCTAAACTATGACATATGTGTTTCAATATAAAACATAGGGAAAGACAAATGCTAATGTATGACTTTCATCGATGTAATGAAGAACAATATAAAGCTTACGAATGAAAAAAACTAATGGAAATACCTGGAACAATATGGATGTTGCTGAATTGGAATCTGTGTTTGTCACTCCTCCATTTCTTATGTCGAGCTCACTGCAGAATAAGTGAATACATCAAGGATTTCACGGCTATTTAAATTGGGAATTTTTTGAATTTTATTGATGGGTGTTTGGTGTGGTAAATTAAATCCTTGTCCTGTTTCGAATTTGAATTCTAGGTGATATGAATTGCAGATTTAATTGATTTGGGCCATTAATTATTGAGTTGATTGGTTTGGTGTATGGTTTGCATTTGTTTCTATAATTTTTTTATAAATAATGGCGGTCTTACACCTAAAAAATTTTGATGCAGGTGGGTTTTTAGAAGCAGGAGCCAGTACATGCACACCCTACTTGGCGAGATGGGACAGACTCCTGCTGATACGTGTTGTAGGTCTCATGTCTGATGAGACAGGCCGATGCATTGGCGTGTGGTTGGGGTTATTCTACGGTGGGACAAATCGTTGTAATGGATTAGCAGTTGAGTCAAAAATGGGACAGATGGGTTTGAATTGTGCTGAGGTGGCATTGTTCTATAGTTGTGTAGTTGGGAGTAAGTTCAGAAGTGACGCCTGGATTGGTGCAACAGTTCTCTTTATAATGTTTATGGGGAAGGGTGCAAAGTTCTATGTTAATGTTGTTTAAGTTTAAAGTTCCTACCATAGGCTGATATGTCAGATATAAGTTTAAAACAAGATTACGTGTTTCGCTGCGATATTTTTAATGTTATGTTGACAATATTATACTATAAAATGTGCATTTCATATCTGATTTATGTTTGAGCTTAAAGTGTTTTTTTATGAAAGAAGAAATGTGAAACTTTTGGGGGACCGGTGCATACGCGTGGGCCCCAACGTGTGCCGGTCCTATCGCACATTAGGGTCCTCGCGCACATTCCGGCTCCCCTCTCCTATATAGATCCAGCTTGGCAGATTTCCATTTTTTTAATATCATTAGCTTGCTTTAATATAGGTGCCTTCTTTTATCATTAATCTATGAGAAAAAAACTGCCCTTTTCAGTCTCTCCATAGCCATAGTGTAGGCGCCCATGTTTTCTTCAACCTCACCCCTGTTTCTCCAAAATATCTTCCCTTTCTTATATCTTATTTCTGGGTTGAAATAAATACACCCAGCTATGAAGACACTTCCTACAGGCTTTTGGTCTTCTAAATAGATTGAAATGACTTTCATATTAAATTTTGTTGTGTACATGATAGAGGCGCCTATCTCTGTCCTCCATGGCAGAATAGGTTAACTTCTATTGCTCTTAGGCACCTCCTCAATATCTTAGGCAACCCCTATGCTTCTTAGACGCCTTCCAATTCCATCATATACACGCTTCATTTGTAACTCTATTAATCCTTTGTTAATGTTTTCCTTTCATTAATCATCCCTGCGAGTAGAAAGGGAAATAATAGATAACCTAGGATTTAAGAAAAAATTAAAAAACCACTTAAACTCATTTTTCCACGCTCACGTGAGATTCAAAATTACTATTCCTTTCCTTATAAATAATCTAAAGTATAAAATAAAACCCATACTATTAAATTATGAATATAGTTAGATAAAAGGTAAAATCTAATAATACTTAAGATTTACGAGAAATGAATATAAAACTCTCTAACTTATTTTCTATAATATAAATATAATAAATTAAAAACTTCTCTAAAATATTAAATTAGCACTATATATGTATACAATATATATTTATACATGCACACATATTATATATATGTTATATATTAACAAAGAGCATTAAGAGTCTCTTAGCAATTTAACTATTTATATTCTATATAATTACAAAAGATAGATATTTTACAAATATAGATAAGTTTTACAAAGATAATGCAGTTCAAGATTTATGTAGATTGTGCATATCAACTTATGAAACTCACGGAAAACAACAAATGATGTGGCTAACTAGATGATACACAGGGAAAGAGTATGGATTAAAGAAACCAAAGAAACATACAACAACACATAGACTATATAGAGAGACCAAAGACGTTGGGACATGCAATGCATTAGACACAGACATGAATTCCAACGATATACACATGCAAATGACCTGAAAAAAAACACGACGAGCAAAATCAAATAAAAGGGGGCCCAATTTTCTAGAAAAAAGGGTGTGTTGCAAAAGCGGCAACAATGAGGAAATAAAGCTTTTGGACTAAATTGTGTTCAGATTTTTAAAATCAATGTTTCAAATCGCACTCAATGATAGATCATAAAGAAATAAGGCTTTACATTAAACTATGTTCGAAATTTTTAAATCAATATTTCATATCACACTAAATGATCTATCTTCAAGAAAAAAAGATTTTGGATTAAACTATGAACAAAATTTTAAAATCAATGTTTCATATCACACTAAATGATCCATCTTCATGAAATTAAGCTTCTAGATTAAATTGTGTACAAAATTTTAAAATCAATGTTTCAAATCAGACTCAATGATTAATCATGAGGAAATAAAGCTTCTGGATTAAACTGTGTTTAAAATTTTATAATCAATGTTTCAAATCACACTCAATGATCAATCATGAGCAAATAAAGCTTCTAGATTAAAATGCGCTAAAAACAAAAAAATAATTTTTTTATATCACATTAAACGATCCATCTTCTTGAAATAAAGCTTCTAGATTAAACTATGTACAAAATTTTAAAACCAATATTTCAAATCATGAGCTCAATGATCGATCTTGAGGAAATAAAGCTTTTGAATTAAACTGTATACAAAATTTTAAACTCAATGTTTCAAATTGCATACAATGATCGATCTTGAGGAAATAAATCTTCTCAATTAAACTATGTACAAAGTTTTAAAATCAATATTTCAAATCTCACTCATTGATCGATCATGAGGAAATAAATCTTCTACATTAAACTATGTTTGAAATTTTAATTTAATCAATATTTAATATCACTCAATGTTCCATCTTCATGAAATAAAGCTTCTAGATTTAAATGTGTAGAAAATTTTAAAATCAATGTTTCAAATCGCACTCAATGATCGATCATGAGGAAATATAGCTTCTACATCAAACTATGTCCAAAATACTAAAATCAAAGTTTCATATCACGCTAAATGATCCATCTTCATGAAATAAAGCTTTTGGATTAAACAACTATGTTCAAAATTTTAAAATCAATGTTTCATATCTCATTAAATGATACATCTTCTTGAAATAAAGCTTATGGATTAAACTGTGTACAAAATTTTAAAATCAATGTTTCAAATCACACTCAGTGATCAATCATGATGAAATAAAGCTTTTGGATTAAACTATGTTCAAAAGTTTAAAATCAATGTTTCAAATTAAACTCAATGATCTCGATCATGAGGAAATAAAGCTTCTAGATTAATTTGTTTTCAAAATTTTAAAAACAATATTTCAAATCACACTCAATGATCGATCATGAGGAAATAAAGCTTCTACATTAAATTGTGTTTGAACAAAAAATTAAAATCAATGTTTTATATCACACTAAATTATCTATATTCATGAAAAATAGCTTCTTGATTAAACTATGAACAAAATTTTAAAATCAATGTTTCATATCACAATAAATGAGACATCTTCATGAAATAAAGCTGCTAGATTAAATTGTGGGGAATATTTTAAAATCAATGCTTGATATCTCACTCAATGATCACTCATGAGGAAATAAAGCTTCTAGATTTAACCACGTTTGAAATTTAAAAATCAATCTTTCACATCACACTAAATGTTCCATCTTCATGAAATAAAGCTTCGAGATTAAACTATGTACAAGATTTTAAAATCAATGTTTGAAATCACACTCAATGATCTATTATGAGGAAATAAAGATTTTGGATTAAACTGTGTTTAAAATTTAAAATCAATGAACTTTATATCACATTAAATGATCAATCTTCATGAAATAAAGCTTCTGAATTAAACTGTAAAGTACTCATTCCCTACCAACAAGTTACTGAAGTAAATAATCCACTTATTTACATGAACTCAAATAAAAGGATAATATATATATATATATAATGACATTACATCTTTCCAAAGCACATACTATATCTAGGTTTAGCACAATAAAATAATATACAATATCCATCTTAGGCTCTCTTTCTATAAGTCATCTCAAATAATAACAAGGTACAATAAGAAATTACAAGTAATGAATAATAAATCAAATCACGCTCTCCAGTCGCCACTAACCCACATGGTTATCCGCAAGCCAAGAGACGGGAACATGGCTCAGGCACTTTTCTGCCCAACCATGAAGCAATTACACTTCCCTAGATCCCTTACTAACATGAAGGAAACTCAGCCCTGCACGAAACATCTAGCAACCTAGAAACAACTAGCAGGAGGGAACACCCGATGCAAATCTAAATGATGATGTGCAAATGTCTCACAACAGGATGTGGTAGAGATATATATAAATAAAGTTTTGCTAGACAAGTATTCATCTATTTCAATGAATACCCAGCTTGGCCCAAGCATTTAAAATAGTTACGATCAAATCTCAAAAAGAGCAAAAGCCATCTATGTTTGCCCACAATCGGCATCCTAGCCCGAGAAGTAACCCCAATCACATACAAAAGATAAACTGCTTTCTTATAGAGCAAACTAATTCTTTTCTTTTGCATAATAAAAATGAATTCACTTTCATGCAAATAATTATAATGAAAAAGTTTAAGCATATGTTTATTCAAGATACATAAATAAGACAAACCGAAAATAACTTAAATCATTCCATTCTTAATTACCTCAAAAGAATCTTGTGTCGAGATCTTATAACGCATACTCTTGCCTTGATACATCTATACATTCTTTTCTTTTTACTCAATCATCTAGATTATATTTCAAACAATATTTCTAACAAAGTGTTGCATTTTATCATTCAAAATATACATAGAAAGCGGTAAAGCTAGTTATAATCCCTAACTCATGTTTCACTCATAATTTCTTAGATAAAACTAAATCTGGAATTGAATAATAGTAAGCAAGATAATGACTTCACACAATGATGACACGAATTTATGTAGAGATGTATACATATAGTTTAACAATGCCATATTTTCCAATTAAACATCTTTAAGCGACAACATAAGAAGGCATGTTGAATAGATATATCATATCTATGCTACATGGATACATTCAAGTTATGCATTGAAACAATAAATCTAGGTATATTCTTTATCCCATATATCTTTCATAAATATCCATATGAATCTAAAACTGTGAATTTCAATCCACAAGCAAGTTTATAATTCCACTCAAATAAGGTCGCAACAGGGATTCTAAGAAGATAAATAAATAATTTACTTCATAAGGGCCAAAATATATTTATGTGTAGGCATTAATAAAATAGTCAGTCAAATATTTAATCTATAGTTTCTACAAGCACCTTGTTATTTGCTACAGGAGTAAGTTAATTCTGCTACAGGAAACAAGTCAACTCTTCTACAGGAATGCAAAAAAACTAGTTATAGGAATTGTTTAAAGTTTGGTACAGGAATTTAAGAAGAACCGTTATTTAATGGCATCATTATTAACAATAAAACATCATTCCCAGCAAGGAAAAAGAAGGAAATTGAGTAAATATATTTTAATATATCACAAGAAACCTATTGTCTACTATAGAAACACAATCTGGTTCACTACAGGAACCCAGTTCAACTACGACAAGACATAAACAATAATCTGCAACGAGAATGAATAACGGCGATAGGAATAGATAAACAGCTACAAGGATAAATATAACTACGACAGGAATATAATAAAACTATGGCTGAGGTAAAATATACAACAACTGCATGATTAAAGTTTAACCTGCTACAGAAATTGTTTAGTAGGCTACAAGAATAGCGATTAATTCACTACAGGGATGAAGATAAGTCTGCACTGGCAAGATAAAACATACAATAGTGATAGAAGGAAATAACCAACAGTGAAATGAATTTAATAATAACCGTCTCTAGAGTGTAGAGTTGTAAAAAGGGAAATAAGTTGACTATAGTTTATAGGTTGAATAATATTTAAAAGGAACACAGATTTTTATAGGCTAAAACATTTATCAGGTCGTTTGGAAAATAGTTCAGGCCAACAACATAAACAAGGGGTCGATTTAAAACTAGTGGCCCCAATAATAGTTTTAAAAGCATACCACCTATCCTTTCATAATCTTTGCTCCCTTATGCCGATGATCCTTTCTTTCTCCTTTCTGCCCTTCTATCCCTGAATAATGGTATTGTCCTCCTCTTGTTCTCATTTGTAATGAATAAATCTCTCCTAAAAAATGGTGTTCATATATTTAGAGCTAGCTTTTTATTTAACTCCAGTTTTCTTCCATTTGCATGGCACTTGGTGCTGAAAATACTTCAGTTTTCCTTTGAAAATTTTAAACTCTTTCCTTTATTTCTGTTGCTTCCAATTTGCATGTCAATGGATTATTATTTTTGATTAATATGGTCAAACAGGTTTTGAAGGGGACCCCAAAACCCTTTACAAAAGGAAGCAAACAAAAATTGTAAGCCAACAAACAACCAACTGAAAGCTACCAAAACAACATAAGCAAAGAAAACATAGAAAAAAGAGAACAGACTAAACAGAGCTAATTCATTTTCTTCAGGGTCTCTGCTGCCTCTATTTCTTTTTCATAAAAGGTCTCATGCATCTTGGGAAAATCGATCAATTCCTGCTTCTCAGCTTCGAACTATTTCTTCTTACTCCCCCTAGTGCGGGTAGAGGGTCCACCAGAATCCTCCGTAGCCACCTGTTTACCAATACCTTTAGTTTCCTCTTCCTTGTCCTGTATACCCAAGCCCTCAACATTCATGATGTCTTCAGCTCTGAAATCTTTGAATTGCTCTTTCTTCAGATCTGTCAACTTATCGGTTAACATTTTCATCCCATTGAGACTATTATGTATAGTAAGTTTGCTAATGTGCATTATCTTCTCAAGATTGTTATTCACCTCCATGAGTTTCTCCTCCAGATACTAAATTCTGGTATTAAACTCTTCCCTCGTCCTGCCCAACTCACAGTCTATCTCCTCCATTTTCGGAATTGCTTCCCAATTTTTGAAGATCAGAGTATTTTGTTCATCAATGATGTTGTTTCCTCTCCCCAAGCTTTCCTGCATCAATTGTAACTTTATATTGATTCTATTGATCTCAAGGAAAAACCATTTGGTCATCTTATGTTGTGAGTTAACAGCATTCTTAACCAGTTCAAACACTTCCTCAATCTGGTCATTGTTATATTAAATTTAGATTTCCATTTATAATATTTATATTTTTAATACTCTATATTTATCTTTATTAATACATATTTATTTTAACAAAGAAATATTTATATATATTTATTAATCAAATGATTTAAATATACAAAAACACTTCAATTATTCATTAATAAGAAACAACTTAAGCAATTGTAATATATATACTTAAAATTGACCCGTTCCCAAATCAGAAATTCATCTACCATACATCACATTAATTAAATAATTCATAATTATTTGATTAAGTTCATCTATCTATCACCATTCAATTTATCCTCCATATTAATTAAATAATTTTAATTATATAATTAAATCAATTTATCATCCATATCAATTAAATAATCCTGATTATTTAATTAAATCAATTTATCCTTCATATTTAATTAAATAATTCTAATTATTTAATTAAATCAAATTTCCTCTTCTTCAAAATAAATAAAATTTAATATTTTATTTATTTATCTATATGCATGAAATTAAATTATTTATTTATTTAATTTCTTATTATTCCCTCGCCTCCATAATTCACTCTCAATCAGTTTAGATAACTAATCAATCAAATTAGTTAACTAAATCAATAAAATCAGTTAACAAGTTAGTAAATCAGTTAACAAGTTAGTCAATCTAGTCAACTAACCAATCAATTTAGTCATCTGAGCAATCAACTCAGTCAACGAGCTCCAATCAATTATGTTAACTCCCCTGATGTATGAGAGGGCAAGGAAACTTGTCCCTCTCTCATTCGTGCACATCCTCTCAACCATTCTTAGCCATTGATCTCTCAGATCATCCACAACCATTGATCTTCATCCCTGAGGGTCTATAAATAAAACTTTCTCCAAACCATCTAATCCTCTCTTATCTTAATACAACATTACGTTGTATAAATCATTCTAGATCATATCATCTTCATCACATAGTTATGTTGTTTAATTGAGCAATCCATAATAATCAAAGAGCAAGGAGCAATTGATTGGAGAAGGGTGCACTTCAGTACACTCGATTAGTGAAGTCAAATTTGTTTATCCAAAGGGAGGTAAATTATGTTTGATTGATTATCTTTCGTTTATGTTTGCATGCAAGTTTTACATATCACATTTTGGCACGCCTGGTAATCTAACCCCTCCTATTTGTGAGCGTTGTTAAACTTTTTTGTTGCAAATTCAAGTCTTCTTGGACAAAATTTGGAATCACCTTTCACAGACAGTCTCCTACGCAAAAACTGACCTCATTGTTGAGTCTGGGAGGCCTCACAGGTAAAAAAATGACATAAAACACCCCTACTTTTTTGTAACTAGAAATTTTTTGAAATTTTTTTAGTTTTTGCCCCCTCGCACAGGCCGTACCATACGGATCTGTACTGTTGCCTACATAGGCAGGCCGTCAACTGATGCTTGCAGGTCATTTGAATGCACAAAAACATTTTTATCAAACCAAAAAAAAAAATTTACGGGTGACAAGAACTTTAGGTTTACATTTTTTTTAACAAAAACAATATTTAGTTTTTAGGGCAGCGCCCCTCGGCCGCCTACCCATCATCACCCCCACGGCCTACAAATATCTCACCCCCTACCTTGCTAAAAGACATCCCCCCCGCTCCTCCATACACCCCCCCACTTATAGATCTCCCACCGCTTCCCTCCACAGTCCCTCCCACCACACCCCTCCTAGTTGTTTCCCCCGCTCTCCCTCCCGCGCGCCACCCTGCACATCCTCTGCCCATCCCCTGCACAACCCTCGCCGACCTCCCTCCTCCGCCCCTACGCCCACTACTACACTCTGCACACCCTCCACCTCCCATCCCCTGGCTGATCTTCCCCTACAAGATCCCTACTCCTATCGCCCACTCCTCCCTGCAACACTCCCCAATCCTCACCACCACTCTCCTCCCGCCGCCCCTCCTCTTCCATGCGTTCCCCCTACTCCCGCGCCACCATTCCATAATGCCCCTCCCCGCTACCTCCTGCACAGGTAAGCCTGTGTGGAGGGTTCCAATGGATGCAACCAACGCCACAAACAAAAAAATTAAATAATAAACCTAAAACAAATATAATAAACAACAAACAATTTACACCTAAAACACAAATGCCAAACTTTTTAATTTTTAATTTTTTTATTAGGCGCTGAGCCCCTGGTCACATGGGGAACCACGGGCCTTCAACCCCTTAACAACAACCTTAACCGTCAACTGTCTAAACTGCCAATGTGACCACTTTGCACACTAACCGCTAGTGGTTAACTAGCCCCCAGGCCTAACCTTGTTCCTCTTAGAGCCCTAATAGGGTAAATTTTTTCTTTTTGCCATAACTTTTTCATACGAAGTCAAATTTTCACAAAATCAAAGGCGTTGGAGAGATGACTCGCCCAATTTTGTTGTGGTGAATGAATTTTTAGGTTATTTTACCAAATTAATCAGGTACACTCATTCAAAGTCAACCCTTCTTTGCAAACTTCAAACAGTCATTACTTGTGCAAAACTTAGCCAATTTCAGTGATTTTTTTAAAAACAGCATAGAAATTCGTGTATAATCTAATAATCATATCCATTTTTCTGTCACTAATCATCTTTGTCAAAAAATCTCTAGATTACTCATTTTTCACCTAACAAGTTGGTTGGCAAGTTTATTTGTTCTTTTTTTTGTTTGGTGGAATCTAGGAGGACATCAAGAGCTACACAACATCTGCATTTGCATCAAATCTGAAGATAAAATTTCTAGGTGCACTCAACACAACTTTTTTCTTTTCATTTAATCAAAAACCTTGTTTGCAATCACACTTTGTTTTGGACTTAAAACGAATCATCTTGTTTGCATTCACATTTGGATTTGGGCTCTAAAACCAACTGTTGTCTTTAATCACACATTAACATTGGGCTTAAAATTAACTAGTGGCTTCCTTCACACATTTGACTTTGGATTAAAACAAACAAGTGCTTTCAATTGCTTGGTGAGTTTGAGTTTGATTAAGGGTGTGTATGTTCTTCTCATGTGCTTTGTGCGATCTTGAGAATCAAAAACACCTTTCATCCATTCACTTTCACACCACACATTTCATTTTTCTAAGGGAAATATACATTGTGAGTGTGAATCTAGTGTGCGTGTGTATACGCTCTCCTCGCACCGCAAGGTGATCTTGGAGATCAAAAGAACCCACTAGATTTGCTTTTGGCACCCTTCCTAGGATGTCTACTTGGAGACACACCACTCCAAGGGACAACCTCGACTCTAGCGTTCCGGCGAAGTCTAAATAGCGAGGTGTGACTCGAAAGACACCCTCTTGGAAGTCAAAATATTGTCATTCGGGCTAACCCCCCAAGAACTTTATACCTTGGGGAAGTGAATGTAAAGGGTGGGTTACCCCTTTCTCCCGGCTGTGTGGCACTATTTTGCTTTCATTTCACAGAATTGGGCCCCCCATACCTTGAGTATATTGGGGACATCCTTAGTCAAACTTGTGCATCCTAGAGTAAGACCTATTTGGCCATACCGACTTTATTAACATTAGGCTTGTTGATGTGTCTTCAAGTGTCTTCATAATCATACAAATCAATCTTGAAATATTTGAACTTGCCATTGTGTCTTGTGTGTGTGATTCTTGCATGTACATGTGAAATCTTTTGTTTGAATATTGCCTAAGTCAAGCTCTCAACACAATAACACATTCCACATCATCCTAAACATTCTTGTCATCAAATCCATCCTAATCCAAGTCATCTTCATCATAATCCAAACCCTCATCATTCTACTTGTCCTATTCACACCTTCATAATCATTATCCACCTCAATTCATTTCGAGAGTCTATCCTATCTTTCACCCCCGCCTATCCTCTCGAGGGGGCATCATTCCAAATCATCCACATCATCATCCCAATCTATCCATAATCTAATCAATTTCACCCATCTCATAATCATAATCATAATCCCATTCTTGAGCCCCATCTAATCCATCACTTGTCAAAATGGTCCTAATAATCAATAAGCCTAGGTTAAACCCCCCTTCATCTCCAATTCAACCAATATCCCTATCATACCCAGATGATGCAGACATAGAGGAACTTAAATGCCTATATGGATCCCATCCCCAAGCTATATCTTCAATGCAACACACATCACTATAATACCAACCTCCATCATACACATCTCCTAGTGCTCTTAAAACATTGATACAAAAACTTAAACATAGCTATAACAAATTGGATCCTATCAACAAGGCAAAATTTAAAGTGCTCCAAATGCCCTTAGCACATCTTATCACCGAAGATCCTCCTCAATCTTAGGTGTCATCCCCCTTAACCTCATACCAACCAACCACACATCATGCCACCCCTACATCAACCTATCCCAATTCTTCCAATGTTAACCCCTATCTATATCAATCTATAGCTCAAGAACATCTAACCCAACCTAATCCAACCACACATCATGTTACCCCTACATCAACCTATCCCACTTCTTCCATTGTTAACACCTATCTATATCAATCCATACCTCAAGAACATCTAACCCAACCAACCACACATCAACCTATCCCATTTCTTCCATTGTTAACCCCTTTCTATATCAATCCATATCTCAAGAACGTCTGATGCAACCAACCACACATCATGTTACCCCCGCATCAACCTATCCCAGTTCTTCCATTGTTAACCCCTATCTATATCCACCCATACCTCAAGAACACCAACTCCTTATCTTAACATTTCACCTCACCACCAAATCCATTCACAAGGATATCAAGTTCCTTTACAACAAGAACACACAAGTCTAAGTTACCCTTTACACCAAAATCAAGTGTCCTTAAGTCCTTATAGTACCTTGGACAAGGGAAACACCACTCTATCTTATGCATCCTATGGGTACCCTGCATCCTCATCCAATCAAATACCCATACAAGAGCCTCCTAGTCCTATCATAACACCACCATGTAGTACCTATAATAGTCCACTGGTCCATCAACCTTTTAATCCATCAATCCCTTCATTACCTTCATCCCCATGTTCCTCCAATCTTCCACCAAAGGATCCCTCAGAGATGACCCTACGACAATTGATCCAAACAACATTGCTTAAGCTACACCTAATAAAATCATCCAATTCAAATCCTACAACATCCACCCCTATTATCCCTCCACCTAATCCTCATCCTAAGCCTACAACACCATCCACCATTATTATTCATCCACTATATTGCCCATCTACTAATACACTTCATCCAAAAATCCCAAATTCCTTCATCCCATAAACCCAAAGCAAAAATCATAAAAATCCTAAGTTTGTCTAGGTACCTAAAATCCTACATAGACCATCCCCTAAGCAAATACGTCAATTACTTCCTACACCTCCTTCTAATCAAAAGCTTCAATGTTTATCATGGTGTGTGCAACCGTTGGTCTCAGTTCCTTTCCATTCCACAACATTTCCACATCCCTCCATCTCCCCATCTTTAATCCATTATCCCACATATTTCACCCATTGTATCCCTATGGTCCATGCTTTTGCATAATCCACTATCTCCCATCCATCCTTGCATAATCCTTCCACCTATAATCCACATCATAATCAACTATCTCCCATCCATCCTTGCATAATCCTTCCATACATAATCCACATCATAAGCCATTATCCACCTACTCCATCTCCCTCTCATGCAATCCCCTACCAACATCTATGAGCATAGTGATATTTGACATGGTCCATGTGCGTCATCCATCTTTAAATGAGACTATCACCTTTCATGGAACTAGATGCTTGAGTTCTTCTTGTCCGTATCCACCTATTCCATCCAATTATTCCAAAGAAAATCAAAAAAAAGTAAAGAGAAATCCCTTCGTCCAATGGTGAAAACCTGGTAAACAAGTGCCTTGGATAAGTACCATGATGAAAACCTAGGAAACAGGTGTCATGTGTAGGTTGATTATCTGTGTGTCTTACACTTGGGGGCACCGTGTCTCGTCTAACCAAAAAATCTCAAAAATATCAAAAAATCTCAAAACTACAAAAAAAATCAAATATTCACAAAATCCAAGCAATAAACCAAATGCAAGTCATCCTTAATCCATACCAATCTAGCTAATCAATCTAGCCAAATTGTCGAATCACATCCTTTGGTCTTGATCCTAATCTTGTCATAAACCAATTCAATTAATCATCATCAATCAATCATCAATGAGATATATCACTCCCACATCCTTGTGTTGATCTAGGGATATATCATTCCCCATAATGACAACACTATCATCAAATCAATCAATCCATCAATCAATTATCGATTTACTACTTGACAGGGGCGATACCTTGTTTGTTTTTGAATCATTTGTATCAAATCCACATCTTTCTAGCTAATATTCATATCTTGTGTATGTTGGAATATCTTTTTGCATTATCCTTTGCATCTACGGTCATATCATACCTTCTGTGCATTAGGACTTTAATGCTCTAAGTATCCTTCCTCATATGTCTCGACAAGGTTGTATTATGTTGGGTGCACAAGACACATCATCACTCTGGTCCTTATACCTTGGTGCATAATGTCTAGTGCTATATCAAACTATAGGATTGCTCTACTCAAGTCAGCATAACTACTCATAAATCCATCATTCTATCATCCATCCTTTTATCTTCTTCATTTTTCACTATTTTGTTCTCCATCTTCTATATCCCTCTTTTTTTATATCCATTCATTTCAAGAGCACAACTGTATTCTTCCAATTTGTCTGTCCTCTCGAGGGGGCATCATTCAACCCATTAATTAATCTACTAAGCACTTCTTCTACTAGACTAGGGCATCATCATTTCTAATCCAATCATATTTTCTCTTCTAAACCAAAATCTTCTTCTATCCAACATAGCACTATGTTTTAAACTTCTTTGAAATAGTGTTACTTTGCAACACCATCTCAAAAATGGGCAAAATGTAGACACTTAAAATTGACCCATTCCTAGATCAGACATTCATCTACCATACGTCACATTAATTAAATAATTTTTTAATTATTTGATTAAGTTCATCTACCTATCACCATTCAATTTATCCTCCATATTAATTAAATAATTTTAATTATTTAATTAAATCAATTTATCCTCCATATTAATTAAATAATTTTAATTATTTAATTAAATCAATTTATCCTCCATATTAATTAAATAATCCTAATTATTTAATTAAATCAATTTATACTCCATATTTAATTAAATCAATTTTCCTCTTCTTCAAAATAAATAAAATTCAATATTTTATTTATTTATCCATGTGCATGAATTAAATAATTTATTTATTTAATTTCCTATTATTCCCTCTCCTCCATAATTCACTCTCAATCAATTTAGATAACTAATCAATCAAATTAATTAACTAAATCAATCAAATTAGTTAACAGGTTAGTCAATCTAGTCAACTCTCCAATCAATTCAGTCATCTGAGCAATCAACTCAGTCAACTCTCTAATCAATTATGTTAACACCCCTGATGCATGAGAGGGCACGGACACTTGTCCCTCTCACATTCGTGCACATCCTCTCAACCATTCTTAGCCATTGATCTCTCAGATCATCCACAACCATTGATCTTCATCCCTGAAGGTCTATAAATAAAACTTTCTCCAAACCAACTAATCCTCTCTGATCTTGATACAACATTACGTTGCAAAAATCATTCTAGATCATATCATCTTCATCACATAGTTATGTTGTTTAATTGAGCAATCCACAATAATCAAAGAGCAAAGAGCAATCGATTGGTGTAGGGTGCACTTCAGTACGCTCGATCAGTGAAGTCAATTTTGTTTATGCACAAGGAGGTAAACCTGATGCACATAGTTTTATGTCATACTGCATCTCTGAGTGGCTTTATCCATCCTATCTGTTCTTGTTGAGTGGTTTAGAACATTTCTACCTCAATTATGTTCTCATCTTCGACATTCTTCCTGCACTTAGTAGCACTTAGATTTCCATTAATAGGTTAGTCCTTATAATCGTAGCTGAAGCAAAATAAAATGTGCATCCATAATCGTACCACTAATATTCAATTGTTAAATCGACTTTCAAAATCACACATTTATTTAACATTAACGACAATTTACTTTTTCACACGTGGAATCACTCATAGTAAAACAATCATAGTAAATGTGCAATAATCTAAATTAATAATAAAGTCCAAAAATGAGATGTGACATAAACTATGTACAAAAATTTAAAATCAATTTTTCAAATCACACTTAATGATCGATCATGAGAAAATAAAGCTTCTAGATTAAATTGTGATTAAATTTTTAAAATTGATGATTTAGATCACACTCAATGATTGATCACGAGGAAATAAAGCTTTTGGATTAAACTGTGTTCAAAATTTTAAAATCAGTGTTTCAAATCGCACTCAATGATCGATCATGAGGAAATAAAGCTTCTACATTAAACTATGTTTGAAATTTTAAAATCAACATTTTATATCACACTAAATGATCTATCTTCATGAAAAAAAGATTCTAGATTGAACTATGAACAAAATTCTAAAATTAATGTTTCATATCAATCTAAATTATACATCTTCATGAAATAAAGCTTATGGATTAAACTATGTACAAAATTTTAAAATCAATGTTTGAAATCACACTAAATGATCGATCATGAGGAAATAAAGCTTTTGGATTAAATTGTGTTTGAAATTTTAAAATCAATATTTCAAATCGCACTCAATGATCGATCATGAGAAAATAAAGCTTCTATATTAAACTGTGTTCAAAATTTTAAAATCAATGTTCATATCACATTAAATGGTCATTCTTCATGAAATAAAGCTTCTAGATTAAATTTTGTGCAAAATTTTAAGATCAATGTTTCAAATCACACTCAATGATCTATAACAAAGAAATAAAGATTCTAGATTAAGCATTGTTCAAAATTTTGAAATCAATTTTCATATCACACTAAATGGTCCATCTTCATGAAATAAAACTTCTATATTAAACTATGTGCAAAATTTTAAAATCAATGTTTCAAATCACACTCAATGATCAATCATGAGGAAATAAAGCTTCTTGAATAAACTGTGTTCAAAATTTTAAAATCAATGTTTCAAATTGCACTCAATGATTGATCATGAGAAAATAAAGTTTCTAAATTAAACTATGTTCAAATTTTTAAAATCAATGTTTCAAATCACACTAAATTATCTATCTTCATGAAATAAAGCTTCTGGATTAAACTATGTATGAAATTTTAAAATCAATGTTTCATATTGCACTCAATGATCAATCATGAGGAAACAAAGCTTCTACATTAAACTATGTTTGAAATTCTAAAATCATTGTTTCATATGACACTAAATGATCCAAATTTATAAAATAAAGCTTTGGGATTAAACTCAATGATTGATCATGAGGAAATAAAGCTTTTGGATTAATCCGTGTACAAAATTTTAAAAGCGATGATTCAGATCACACTCAATGATCAATCATGAGGAAATTAAGCTTTTGCATTAAACTGTGTTCAAAAATTTAAAATCAATGTTTTAAATCACACTCAATGATCGATCATGAGGAAATAAAGCTTATGGGTTAAACTGTGTACAAAATTTTAAAATCAATGTTTCAAATCACACTTGGTGATCAACCATGAGGAAATAAAGCTTCTGGATTAAACTTTGTACAAAATTTTAAAATTGATTATTCAAATTGCACTCAATGATCAACCATGAGGAAATAAAGCTTCTAGATTAAATTGTGTTCAAAATTTTAAAATTAATGTTTCAAATCACACTCAATGATCAATCATGAGGAAATAAAACTTCTACATTAAACTATGTTTGAAATTTTAAAATCAATGTTTCATATCAAACTCATCCATCTTCATGAAATAAAGCTTTTCAATTAAACTGTGTAATTTTAAAAAAAGCAATGTTTGAAATCACACTCAATAATCGATCATGAGGAAATAAAGCTTTTGGTTAAACTATGTTACAAATTTTAAAATCAATGTTTCAAATCACACTCAATGATCGGTCACGAGCAAATGAAGATTCTACATTAAACTGCATTCAAAATTTTAAAATCAATGTTTCATATCATAGTAAATGATCCATCTTCATGAAATTAAGTTTCTAGATTAAACTGTGTATAAAATTTTAAAATCAATGTTTCAAATCACACTCAATGATCTATCATGAGGAAATAAATCTTTTGGATTAAACTGTGTTTGAAATTTTAAAATCAATATTTGATATCACACTAAATGATCTATCTTCATGAAATAAATAAAGCTTCTGGATTAAACTATGTGCAAAATTTTAAAATCAATGTTTCAAATCACAATCAATGGTCGATCATTAGGAAATAAAGCTTCTGGATTAAACTGTGTTAAAAAATTTTAAATCAATGTTTTAAATCGCACTCAGTGATCAATCATGAGTAAATAAAGCTTCTAGATTAAACTATGTTTAAAATTTTAAAATCAATGTTTCAAATCACACTAAATGATCTTTATTCATGAAATAAAGCTTCTGGATTAAACTATGTACAAAATTTTAAAACCGATGGTTCATATCACACTAAATGATCTATCTTCATTCAAAAAAGCTTGTAGATTAAACAATGAACAAAATTTTAATATCAATGTTTCATATCACACTAAATGATCCATCTTCATGAAATTAGTCTTCTGGATTAAACTATGTACAAAATTTTAAAATCAATGTTTCAAATTGCACTCAGCGATGGATAAGTGCATGGAAATGGGGGTCAAAAGGGAGTCAAAAGTGGCCACTTTTTTCTGATTTTAGCTAAACTTGAACTTACACAAGTAATTCAAGATGCATACACTCAAAATTTGAAGATATAATAAGAACAAAAGTTGTATTACTCTGGATCTAGTTTCTAAATTACTAAAGATTTTTTTAAAAAATTAAGGTTGAGGGGATTAAATGTTGAGTGCACAAAAAGGTGTTCTTGTTTTTATCACTAAAATATAACATAGTGTTTGGTGTGTGCCCCCCTATTTTTTACATTAGGTATTTTTAAAAACTAGTTGGTGGAAATATAGTGAAGAGTGAGTACTACAAGTTGTATATTTTTTATATTTTTTATTGAATTTTTCTTTGTCATTTTTTGAAGTGGATACATCCTAAAAATTGCATCACTGAGCATGCGTTTCACATAACTTGAACAAAACTAATTGAAAACGTAAATATTTTTCTTGAATATGCATAGAATGAAGTGTAGAAGAATCTTATATATTTTTTTTTCAAATTTGGATAAGTGGGTCAAAAGTTATTAAAATAATCAATCCATATGTGTTGGAGGAATATCAAGACACTATTCAAAGAAAATAAATATAAATACCTTAACTTATTCAAAATATTAAAAAAATATATGACTAGAAAAGTAAGAAGTAGCTCTTTATTTTGGCGGTGGTTTTGTAAAATTTTATTTAAAAATGTGTAAACTTGATGAGGTCAAAGTTTGAATTCGAGTTGTTTTATGTTAAAAAAACAAATTTAGGAGCCACAAGAGATGTCCAACCCTTAGTCTTGAAAATCTAAGCCCAAATGAGAAGGATCATAAAAATTTTGGATTCAAGGAATTACAAATGCATACATATTAAACTATGTATGTGTTGTGTTTTTCATAACATGAATGTGTTTTGCTGACAATTTCAAGGCTCACCACTAACTTGTCCCCCATTTCCATGCACTTACCCCGATAGATCATGAGGAAATAAAGCTTCTGGATTAAACTGTGTACAAAATTTTAAAATCAATATTTCGAATCACACTCAATGATCGATCATGAGGAAATAAAGCTTTTGGATTAAAGTGTGATCAAAATTTTAAAATCAATGTTTCAAATCGTACTCAATGATTGATCATGAGGAAATAAAGCTTCAACATTAAAATGTGTTCGAAATTCTAGAATCAATGTTTTATATGGCACTAAATGATCCATCTTCAAAAAAAATTAAAATCAAACTATGAACAAAATTTTAAAATCAATGTTTCATATTACACTAAATGATCTATCTTCATTCGAAAAAGCTTCTAGATTAGACAATGAATAAAATTTTAAAATCAATGTTTCATATCACACTAAATGATCCATCTTCATGAAATTAAGCTTCTGAATTAAATTATGCACAAAATTTTAAAATCAATGTTTCAAGTCACACTCAATGATAGATCATGAGGAAATAAAGCTTTCGGCTTAAATTATGTACAAAATTTTAAAATCAATATTTTAATTCGCACTCAATTATAGATCATGAGGAAATAAAACTTATGGATTAAACTATGTACAAAATTTTTAAATTGACAAATTAGATTGCACTAAATGATTGATCATGAGGAAATAAATCTTTTAGATTAAGTTGTGTTCAAAATTTTAAAATCAATGTTTCAAATCACACTTAATGATTGATCATGAGGAAATAAAGCTTCTACATTAAACTATGTTCAAAATTTAAAATCAATGTTTCATATCACACTAAATGATCTATCTTCATGAAAAAAAGCTTCTTGATTAAACTATGAATAAAAGTTTAAATTCAATGTTTCATATCACACTAAATGATCCATCTTCATGAAATAAAGCTTCTAGATTAAACAGTGTGCAAAATTTTAAAATCAATGTTTCAAATTGCATTGAATGATCGATCTTGAGGAAATAAAGCTTCAAGATTAAACTGTGTAAAAAAATTTAAAATCAATGTTTCAAATCGCACTCAATGATTGATCATGAGGAAATAAAGTTTCTACATTAAAAATATTGTTCAAAATTTTAAAATCATTGTGTCATATCACAGTAAATTATTCATATTCATCAAATTAACCTTTTGGATTAAATTGTGTACAAAATTTTAAAATTAATATTTCAAATTGCACTCAATGGTCGATCATCATGAAGCAAAGATTTTGGATTAAACTTCGTTCAAAAATTTTTAAATCAATGTTTCATATCACACTAAATGATACATCTTTATAAAATGAAGCTTCTAGATTAAACTATGTACAAAATTTTGAAATCAATGTTTCAAATCACACTCAATAATCGATCGTGAGGAAAAAAACTTCTAGATTAAACTATGTACAAAATTTTTAAATCAATGTTTCATATCACACTAAATGATCCATCTTCATGAAATAAAGGTTCTAGATTAACTATGTACAAAATTTTAAAATCAATGTTTCAAGTCGCACTTAATGATGGATTATTCAAGGAAATAAATCTTCTAGATTAAAGTGTGTAGAAAATATCAAAATCAAAGTTTCAAATTGCACTCAATGATCAATCATGATAAAATAGTGATTTTGGATTAAACTACGTACAAAATTTCATACTCAATGATTGATCATGAGGAAATAAAGCTTCTGGATTAAACTATGTTCAAAATTTTTAAATCAGTGCTTCAAATCGTACCCAATGATCAATCATGAGGAAACAAAGCTTCTACATTAAACTATGATAAAAATTTTAAAATCAATGTTTCATATGGTACTGAATGATCCTTGTTCATGAAATAAAGCATCTGGATTAAACTGTGTTCAAAATTTTAAAATCAATGTTTCAAATCACACTCAATGATCGATCATGAAAAAATAAAGCTTTTGGATTAAACTATGCAAAAAAATTTAAAAGCAATGATTCAGATTGTAGTCAATGATCAATCATGAGGAAACAAAGGTTTTCGACTAAATTGTGTTCAAAATTTTAAAATCAATGTTTCAAATCGCACTCAACAATCGATCATGAGGAAATAAAGCTTCTATATTAAACTATGTTTGAAATTTTAAAATCAATGTTTCACATCACTCTCAATGATTCGTCTTCAGAAAATAAAGCTTCTCAATTAAATTGTGTTGAAATTTTTAAAATCAACATTTCAAATCACACTCAATGATCGATCATGAGGAAAAAATTCCTCTAGATTAAACTGTGTACAAAACATTTAAAGCAATGTTGCAACACTAAATGATCCATCTTCATGAAATAAAGGTTCTAGATTCAACCATGTACAAAATTTTAAAATAAATGTTTCAAGTCACACTTAATGATGGATTATGAGGAAATAAATCTTCTAGATAAACTATGTACAAAATTTTAAAATCAATGTTTCAAATCGCACTCAATGATCGATCATGATAAAATAAAGCTTTTGGATTAAACTACGTATAAAATTTTAAAATCAATGATTCAGATCGCACTCAATGGTTGTTCATAAGGAAATAAAGCTTTTGGATTAAAATGTGTTCAAAATTTTAAAATCAATGTTCAAATCGCACTCAATGATCAATCATGAGGAAATAAAGCTTCTACATTAAAATATGATCAAATTTTTAAAAACAATGTTTCATATCATACTAAATGATCCTTTTTCATGAAATAAAGCATCTGGATTAAACTGCGTTCAAAATTTTAAAATCAATGTTTCCAATCGCACTCAATGATCGATCAAGAGGAAATAAAGCTTTTGGATTAAACTATGTAAAAGAATTTAAAAGTGATGATTTAGATTGCACTCAATGACTGATCATGAGGAGGAAATAAAGCTTTTGGATTAAATTATGTTCAAAATTTTAAAATTGATGTTTCAAATCGCACTCAATAATCGATCATGAGGAAATAAAGCTTCTACATTAAATTGTGTTTGAAATTTTAAAATCAATGTTTCATATCACTCTTAATGGTCCATCTTCATAAAATAAAGCTTTTGAATGAAATTATGTTCAGAATTTTAAAATCAATGTTTCAAATTGCACTCAATGATTGATCATAAAGAAAAAAGCTTCTAGATTAAACTGTGTACAAATTTTTTAAATCAATAATTCATATCACATTAAATGATCCATCTGCATGAAATAAAGGTTCTAGATTCAACTATGTACAAAATTTTAAAATCAATGTTTCAAGTCGCACATATTGATGGATTATGACAAAATAAATCTTCTAGATTAAAGTTTTTACAAAATTTTAAAATCAATGTTTCAAATCGCACTCAATAATTGATCATGATAAATAAAGCTTTTGGATTAATTTGTGTACAAAATCTTAAAATCAATGATTCAGATTGCACTCAATGATTGATCATGAGGAAATAAAGCTTCTAGATTAAACTATGTTCAAACTTTTAAAATTAGTTCAAATCACACCCAATGATCAATCATGAGGAAATAAAGCTTCTACATTAAACTATGATCAGAATTTTAAAATCAATGTTTCATATTGAAAGGAAGTTAGGTGTGCGGAAATCACTTCCTACACTAATCTAATGAGGGGAGGAGAGTGCAAATTCAATTTTATCCTTACTATTACAGTGATGTTAAACCACTAACAGAGATATTTCAGCAAACACATACACAAGAAAGTGAGACAAAAGAAGAGAGACACAAGATATACGTGGGGAAAACCCTTATCGGGTGAAAAACCCCACACTCCAAAACCTGCACAGTGTATTATCAAAACTAACATGGTTTACAATACACTTGCAATGCAAGCTCTCAGGAGTTTTTGACACTCATATCAGGAGACAAACCGGTAGCATAACAGTACCTGTCAAACCTATAATACATCTCCTCTCAAAAGCACTTGTTTATATAACAATTACAAGGCAAATATGGCTCGACATTCGGATGGGCATCCAACATGGCCTCATGGCCCAAAACCCACGCCTATGGACACTTATCCAACTCTGTAGGATGCTCCTACCACTTGTCAAGTCACCCCATCCCAAGGAGGTTGCCTATTTCCAAAATGGGCTATGACAGATGCTCTTACGACTCTTACAACCGTCATAGAATCTGTCATAGCTGTCATAACTTACAGTTGTAAGAGAATCTGTCATACATAGGCTATAAATAGAATATTCTCTTACAACATGTCATAGTCCACCTTGGGGTGCCCAAAGATGCCTTTTTCAAAGATGCTCTTCGACGCATGTCTTCACCTGTCATAGAATCTCCTATTTCTGACTCTTACATGTCATAGCTTCGTCATAGGAATCTGTCATGACCGTTACGGTCAATATTCCCTTACGCAACATCCAAATGCCGACACATAGCAAAATATTCCTACCACTAAGTGGGATGCCTATCTCCTCATGTGAGGACAAAAATACATGTGGTCATAGGCCATGTAGGATGACACATCACCATGCCAACTCCCACAATATAACAACACAGGATTTGCATCCAATTAATATAATAGGCAATTAATAAATAAATACAATGTAAAAAGACAAGGAATTACCAAGGTTGAGACACCTTAATTCCCAACATTCTCCCACTTGTCGAACACCTTGTAAGAGCTAATAGAATCAATAGGATTTAACTGCTATAGGCCGAGAGGCCCATAGACTCCAAACACCATCTGAACTTCTCTATGCCCGCTGGTTTCATCAATACATCTGCAACATTCTTCAAAGTATCTACCTTTTCCAAATTTACCTTCCCATCCTCTATGATGTCTCGCATGAAGTGAAACTGAACATCAATATGCTTTGTTCTGGCATGGAAAGTTAGATTATTCGCAAGGCAAATCGCACTCTGACTGTCACAACTAATCGTAATCTGACCTGCATCAACACCAATATCTGAACACAATCTCTTAAGCCAAATGGCTTCCTTTCAAGCATGAGTTGCTGCCATGTACTCAACTTCTGTAGTCGACAAAGCAACCCGTAGGTTGTCACTTACTCATCCAACTAATTGCACCACCAAACATAGTGAACACATAGGCACTGGTGGATCTCCTGCTGTCAATGTCACCTGCCCAATCAGAATCCACAAATCCACGAATACAAACTGAATGCAGAGGTCCTGTAGCATTGCCATGATAGCAAATGGAATACTCAGAAGTACCCCTCAAATATCTAAACACTCACTTAATTGCATCTTAATGTACCTATCCAGGATTAGCCATAAATCAACTAATGACTCCCACTACTTGGGCAATGTCTGGTCTTGTGTAGACCATGGCATACATCAAACTGCCAACAACACTAGCATAAGGTACTCTGCTCATGTCCTCTACCTCACTAGGAGATTTTGGACAATCACTAACAAACAACTTTATCCCCAATGAAACAAGAACACACAATGGTCTACAATCTGCCACACTGAACCTATCCAACACGGTCTTCACATACTTACTCTGGCTTAACCAAAGTTTTCTATTAGTTTTGTCTCTTCTAATTTCCATTCCCAGAATGTACCTAGCTGCCCCGAGATTTTTCATCTCAAACTATGCCGACAACTAAGACTTCAAATTAGAAATCATATTCTTACCATTCCCAATCAACAACATATCATCAACATACAATGCATTAATGAGAATGCGATCATTGTCAAATTTGTAATACACACAATGATCTGATTTTGATCTCAGATAGCCAATTGACAACACAAAGGCATCAAACTTCAAGTACCACATCCTAGGAGACTGCTTCAAACCATACAAAGACTTCTTAAGCTTGCAAACCAAATTTTCTTTACCTTTCTCTATGTAATGCTCTGGCTGTGACATGTATATTTCTTCCTCCAAATCACCATGAAGGAAAGTTGTCTTAACATCCATTTCTTCTACCTCTAAGTCATAAGTAGTTGCAAGAGATAACAGGAATCTAATGGACATCAGCTTTGCAACGGGAGAGAAAATTTCACCATAATCAATTCCCTCCACTTGTGAATACCCCTTCGCAACCAATCTAGCCTTGTACTTTTCAACACTACCATCTGCACCGAATTTCTTCTTGAACACCCATTTGCAACCAATGGGTTTCCATCCATCAGGCAAGGGTACCAAGTCCTAGGTTTTATTATTTTTTAAAGAAGCCATCTCATCTACCATGGCTTCCTTCCAAGCCTGCATCTTTCATGCCCATAGCCTCTTTCACGGTTCTAGGCTCATCAATGTTAGTAAGTAAAGCAAAAGCACAACTAGAATCAAGTAATGAATAACCAAACCTATCAGGTTGCTTTCTTGTTCGTGTAGACCTCCTCAATGGATGAGGTGAAGGTTCTACTTCTTCTGAGCTTTCAGAGTTGTTAGAGCTCTCCTCATCATCAGGTCTCACAGGGTCTGTTTGTTCAGTCTTCTCAAGGGTAGAAGGAAACTGAACTGCATCTTCTTTCTTTTTTGTCTGTTCTAGCCATAGAACAATGGAAGAAGGTGTTAGCTCTCTGAAGATAACACTTCTACTATACAACACTTTTTTAGCCACAGGATCCCAAAGCTTGTATCCTTTCACACCGACACCATAACCAATGGAAATATATTTAACAGCCTTGTTCTCCAATTTAGATCGTTTCTCCCTAGGCACATGTGCATATGCCTCACAACCAAAAACACAAAGATGTCTAACTAAAGGCTTCTTACCAGACCACACCTCCATAGGTGTCTTACCAATAAGAGCTAATGTAGGAGATTTGTTTACCAGATAGAAAGTATTGGCTACAGCTTCAGCCCAAAACTTTTGTTCGAGCCTTGCTCCACTAAGCATACTCCTAGCCTTTTCCATCAGTGTCATGTTCATCCTCTCTACAACTCCATTTTGCTATGGAGTGACTAGAGTTGTCTTATGCCTTTCAATCCCTTGCTCTTTATAGAACTTATCAAACTCTGCTGAACAAAACTCACCACCATTATCAGTTCTCAAACACTTAATCTTTTTACTAGTCTAATTTTCAGCAAAGGCTTTAAACTCTTTAAATCGACTAAAGACTTCATTCTTGCTTCTGATAAAATAAACCCATGTCCTTCTACTGTAATCATTTATGAAAGATACAAAATATACAGATTTTGAAATCAAAGGAACATTAACAGGACCAAACACATCAGAATGAATAAGATCCAATACACTAGAAGACTTGTGAGAACTAGAGTAAAACTGAACACGGTTTTACTTTCCATAAATGTACTGTTCCCAAAAGTTGAACTCGAGATTACAATCATTTAACCCCTCAACAAAGTTTTTATTTTTAAGGGTATGCAGACCCTTTTCACCAATGTGGCCATATCTCAAATGCCATAACATAGTCTTTTCAGCAGGAAGCTTAGCTTCCATAGCATGTGCACTACCATCAGAACTAGTTACAACAGATTTCTTCACTGCTTGTTTAGATGGTGGGGATGAAGTGACTGCATCTTGTTTCTTTGAGTCAAAAGAACTATTGCACTGTGAAGTGCATGCCTCCAGCTGAAATAGAGTACCTCTCCAAGTACCCTTCGCAAGCACCATAGATCCTCTAGTCATCTTGCACCCATCCTTCAAAAAGACAACCTGCACACCTGCATCATTCAACATACTTACAGAAAGTAGGTTCCGTGCAAGGCCTAGAATGTGCATAACTCTAGTGATCCCCTTCACTCGTCCATTAGGGAATTGGATTGAGACTCTTCCACGACCAACAATCTTCAGATGAGAGTTGTCACCCAGGTACACTCTTCCACCATCGAACTCTTCATACTTCATGAACTAGTCTCGATGTGAGGTCATGTGGAATGATGCACCAAATTCAATCAACCACACATCATCAGATGCATGGGTGTCCAGGGTTGCAATGAAGGCATCGCCATCATCTTGTGACTTGTCAGAATCCAAATCAGGAGCTTTCTTCTTCTTTTTCTTCTCCTCTTTGCATTCCTTTTAGAAATGCCCATTTTTTCCACAGTTCCAACAGAGAGCCTTGGACTTTCCAGGAGATTTGGATCTCCCATGGGATTTGGATCTGCCCTTATCACTTTTCTTATCCTTCTTCTTCCCTTTCTCTTTGGGTCTTCCACAAACTGCAAGAGCCTGGTGCAGGAGCACCTCGAAGCCATTAAGAATCTGAGGATCCTATACATTTTATGTTATGTCCAAAATGTTATATTGTAAGGCCTTAGGCCACTTTGAGTCTTAGTTAGCCGCATAATGACATGTATGTCAAGAAACAGCTTAAAAGCTTGTAACCGAACTAGAAGTGTAACCGATTGGCAGTGGTGGTTCGTTTTCCACCATGTGTAACTGTCAATTGAGTGTCTTTATATAGCTGGTCTCTGTTCGTGTAGTAGGAGAGAGGCGAACGAACAGAAAAAGAAAAGAAAACAATTTGTATGTAAAATCTCTGGAAGGAATAAAATAGTTTTGTTCTTGGTCAATTACTAGAACATCGATTTGGAGTCATTCCACTGGTGGGTTTCTTCGAAACCAGTGGAATGACCTCCATGTAGTTAGGTTTATTTCTGTTCTATAGTTTCTGTAGTTTTCTGTGTGTTGTCCGTTCGGTTGCAAGATTGTTGCCGAGGAGGTTATCGGTGTGAAATCTATATTGTTTCACCGAAGATACAAGCCAGGTGTATAATGTTTATGTATGCGTGGACGTTTCGTGTATATCCTGCTATCGTTTATCATGGTTGTGATTGGTGAATATGCATTTTGAATAATACAAAGGAAGACCGAAAGAACAAGTCAGGAAATGTATGTGAGAAGTCATCGGTGTGAGTATCGCCATCGGAATGAGAAAGTTACATTGGGCCGACGGTAGGAACTCTCACCGATCGAGGTGAGGTTTGAAGAATGTCACCGACGAGAGTATATCGGTATGACAATGGAGATCGGGGGAAAGGACCAAGGTTACATCGACGGTATTAGTCTCGCCGACAGTGCAGTTTGAAGGAGCCTTTGAGGCCATCGGAGTAAGAAGGTATATCGGCGTAAAGTTTTGAGTGGTAACCGATAGTTTATGTTCTCACCGATCGGGGAGATCATTAGGGAAGTGTTGCCAATGGAGAAGTGGGAGTTAGACACTCATCGGTGTGACCGATAGCGTCGGCAGAAGATTCAAGGAAATCGCCGATAGAATAGTATCATGCCGATAGGCACATAATCGAAGCCACTCATCGCTGAGAGATATGTATCAGCGAAGGACTCTTTCGTTTGACCGATGATGTATAGTCTTGCTGATAGGCAAGAATATGTATATTTCGGTGTGACTTCTACCTTATCTGGCCGATCCACCCTATAATGGCTATTATGTGGGCCTTCCAAGGATTATTCAACCCTGTTTTATCTGTTAACTAGTTTTCCCTCTGCATCAGAGCCTCTTTGGCTGCCTCAGAAGAGTTCCTCTGCATTTCTTCAGATAACAGTGAGGACACCACATCTTCCATCTTGAAGGTGGTAGTAGTGCTTCTGATAGCCATGACAAGATGATCCCACGAATCTAGCAAAGAACAAAGTAGGGTCATGCATCGATCCTCCTCCTCCATTTTCACACCCACAGATGTCAACTGTGCAACAATCATGTTAAAAGCATTCATGTGATCTACAACAGATCCTCCATCTTCCATCTTCAGAGTGAACAACTTCTTTTTTAGGAAAAGTTTGTTTACCAAGGACATGGCCTGATAAACATTACCCAACTTCTTCCAAAGATATTTCGTGCTCTTCTCCTCATGGACATTCAACATGACAGAGTTAGCTAAACAGAGTCTTATGAGACCCTTAGCCTTCTGATCTTTGAGGTCCCAATCATCTTGTGACATTGTTGTAGGTTTCACACCGGATACAGTTTCCCATAGGTCACGATCAACAAGTAGCTCCTCCATCTTGAGTTTCCACAACTTGAAATTAGTGCCATTGAATTTCTCAACATCTAACCTTCTGAATGTGGTTGCCATCTCCTTGCTGCAACAAGATACAAAATACTCTGCACAACACTCCCACTCAAACTAAGATTAGCTCAAAAAAACCCTACCCAGTAGCTAGAATCAAAACTAGTCAGGCTTTGATACCAACTAAAAGGAAGCTAGGTGTGCAGAAATCGCTTCCTACACTAATCTAATGAGGGGAGGAGAGTGCAAATTCAATTTTATCCTTACTATTACAGCAATGTTAAACCACTAATAGAGATATTTTAGCAAACACATACACAAGAAAGTGAGACAAAAGAAGAGAGACACAAGATACACGTGGGGAAAACCCTTATCGGGTGAAAAACCCCACACTCCAAAACCTGCACAATGTATTATCAAAACTAAAATGGTTTACAATACACTTGCAATGCAAGCTCTTAGAAATCTTTGACACTCGTATCAGGAGACAAACCGGCAGCATAATAGTACCTATCAAACCTATAATACATCTCCTCTCAAAAGTACTTGTTTATATAACAATTACAAGGCAAATATGGCTCGACATTGGGATGGGCGTCCAACATGGCCTCATGGCCCAAAACCCATGCCTATGGACACTTGTCCAACTTTGTAGGATGCTCTTGACACTTGTCAATTCACTCCATCCCAAGGAGGTCGTCTATTTCCAAAATGGGCTATGACAAATTCTCTTATGACTCTTACAACCGTCATAGAATCTATCATAGTTGTCATAACTTACAACTGTAAGAGAATCTGTCATACACAGGCTGTAAATAGTATATTCTCTTACAACATGTCATAGTCCACCTTGGGGCGCCCAAAGATGCCTTTTTCAAAGATGATCTTTGACACACGTCTTCACCTGTCATAGAATCTCCTATTTCCAACTCTTACATGTCATAACTTTGTCATAGGAATCTGTCATGACCATTATGGTCAATATTCCCTTACACAACATCCAAGATGCTGACACATGGCAAAATATTCATACCACTAAATGGGAATCCTATCTCCTCATGTGAGGACAAAAATACATGTGGTCATATGCCATGTAGGATGACACATCACTGTGCTAACTCCCACAATATGACAACATAGGATTTGCATCCAATTAATACAATAGGCAATTAATAAATAAATACAATGTAAAAATACAAGGAATTACCAAGGTTGAGACACCTTAATTCCAAACACATATCACAATGGATGATCCTTGTTCATGAAATAAAGAATCTGGATTAAACTATGTTCAAAATTTTAAAATCAATGTTTCAAATCGCACTTAATGATCGATCATGAGGAAATAAAGCTTTTGGATTAAACTATATAAAAAAATTTAAAGCGACTATTCAAATTGCACTCAATGATTGATCATGAGAAAACAAAGCTTCTAGATTAAATTGTGTTTAAAATTTTAAAATCAATGTTCAAATTACAGTCAATAATTGATCATAAGGAAATAAAGCTTCTACATCAAACTATGTTTGAAATTTTAAAATCAATGTCTTGTATCACTCTCAATGATCCATTTTTTTTATCGATCCCCAATTCATGGAGGAGGTTGGCTAGACCTTGCGCCTCATCAATTTCCTCTTCTTCCTTTCCATCCTCTTTTTCCTTGGGTTGCTCTGCCTCCAACTTGCCTCTAATTTCTTCTTTCGCTATTTGATCTAACATTTTGCCCTCTCCGTTATTTTCTTTTATTTCACCGAGCCAACTAGTGATGTTGATGAATGATATCTAACTTGACATAATGTGGTGACATGGAGAACAAGGTATAATCTCTAAAATTTTGGAGGTAACGACATCAATTGTTGGCATAGTAAAGGGCAACCCCACGTGGTTTGACCCTTGGTTGTTAGCACTACAAGCAAGAAGCCCCACCATTTCACCATAGGATCTCGCCTCTTTAAGGTCTCTCAATTGTTTATGTGGTAGAGGACAACCCTGCGAGGTTTGAACCTTGGTGTTGACACTATAGGCAAGAAGCCCCACCATTTCACCAAAGAGTCTCCCAAATTTCCCAGATCATAGTAGGTAATGTCAACATTGCAATTACTGAGGAGATTCAGAGAATTGAGATACCAAAGTAGTTCTTACATTCCAAGGTCTCAAGATTGAAAAAGAAAGCAGTGATAGTGAAATTCATAGGAATTTAATCTAGAATGGAAGACTTTCTGGTGTAGTAACGGATGGACGGTCCAGAGAATAGACTGTCCAACCATGTAGCTAGAGTAAACACAACAGAAACAACACAAGAATAACACAAGAATAGAATTCAATGAAAGATTTATATGTTCATCATCTTAGACAATTACAATGCTTATATGCCGGTAACATGCGGGCTACAATCTAGCTCACAGGTCTGCTTTCCAGATTACAACATACATGAATGATATGCCATTGAAGTGCCTTTAGAAAAGAACTATCTTTCTATTCTATCACTAGATATCAATCACTAACTTCCTAATGCATCTAGATCATGAATATATATCAATCCCAAGCTTAATGAATGTTCCATGTCAACATCAAGAGGTTTCAAACTCTAATTAATGATGAAACATGTAGGTCGGCCTACAACAACTGATAATGCTCCACAAATGGATGAAATGAGTTACGGTTCTCAATGAAGGTTTGTCTAGTCCCATACTACCTTGTGTGATGTTCCATTTGGCTCCGCAAGTCACAAGAATGCTCTGTAAACCTTGTATGCTCACACTGAATGTTGAATGCTTTGCTCTATGAATTCTGTTGATCCTCTAATAGCGATAACTCTCTGTAGACAATTCCAAACCTCATGAAATCTAGCTATGGTGTAGATGACATAGTGTAGAATCTAAATCCTGCTCCGTGAGCTATGAAATGATGATGCGGTAAAATATGGTACAAAATGCTAAAACTGCAACTGACTGAAATGTAACTGAAATGCAAGAAAAGAAAATAAATCAAATATTTTTGGTTGATGCAAGATTACCTTTCAACCTAGTATGCTCCTACATCAGACACCCAAGGTTGTTTGAAAATTGAGTCCACTTTTCTGGGAATAGAGGAAAACCAAG
This sequence comes from Cunninghamia lanceolata, assembly GCA_027924645.1. Lineage (NCBI taxonomy): Eukaryota > Viridiplantae > Streptophyta > Pinopsida > Cupressales > Cupressaceae > Cunninghamia > Cunninghamia lanceolata. Next base: position 6,832,516 of record BSBN01000354.1, on the reverse strand, counting down.
GTGGTCTACCTTAGCCTGAGAAATCCATGATGAATCTTCCTCTAGTCTTCCTTTCCACTTAACCAGGTACTCTTTATACTACTTGCCTCTAGTACGACGCCCAAATCTGCTATCCAAAATCTGCTCTATTTGTTCCAGTTGTTGTTGTGGTAACTGGCCCTTCAATCCAACTTCAGTGCTATTACTTGATTCTCCCTCATGATACTGATATAGATCTACAATGTTGAATATGGGCGATGTGCCAAATGTCTCTGGTAACTTCACCTCATATGCATTTCTTGAATCAAACTTCCTAAGAATCCTACATGGTCCAAACTTCCTCATCTTCAGCTTATTGTATGTCCCCACTAGAAATCTTTCCTTTCTGAGATATACCATAACTTCATCTCCAACCAAAAATTCCTTAGGTCTCCTCTTCTCATCTGCTTGTCCTTTATACTTACTGTTCATCTCTTCCAGATGCTTCTGAACCTGAGTGTGTATTGTTTCCATGTATCCTACAAATTATTTTGTTTCTGCACTTCTTTTGTTTATCCATACCGATGTCTCTTAGCTCTACAACTCCTCTAGGTTGTACTTGTTAACAAGCAGGATTGCACCCATTATGCAAAGCTCTGAAGCTCAGCAATCCTATGTAACATAAGATCAAACTCAGGCTGTGGGTGACCTATGGTGAGCTTGAACCTCTAGATTATGGGTTGGTTCCATTGTAACATTCAATGGAATTATAACTTGATGTGAAAAAGGGTTCAAAGGATCTACTAAAAGCACTAAAACTATAATTTAAAGTGTGGTGATGCACCTAATTTGATGGAAAACTGCAACTCTAACTCACAATAGATCTCAGAAAATCTATCCACACAATCCACTTTTGGCAATATGATCACAAAAATGATTCTAAGGGAGGCTAGAAATAACTTTCTTTCTTGAAGGAAAATAGGGTTCTCACAACATGAAAGAAACTTTATTCTAATTGCACAACCTAAGACTTGTGATTTTAATGCTTTGCAATACATGCAAGTACAAATGAGACAATGATTTTAAAGGTTCTGATATTAAACACAATAAAATCTCATCAAATCATTCACAAAAGCAACACTAATGGAAAGGTAGACACTTGATTCAGCTAAAAAATAAAGGAACACTTGCATAAAAAGACAAAGAATAGAACCTGTAACCTGCTGTAATCTCTATAAATCTTCAAAATATGAGTTACGAAAGCTTCTTCTCTCAGCAATGTGTAAGAGATCAAAAAGGCAAGAACTAGAAAAACCTAAGTTTTTCTTACAACATATAATATGCTCTCTCAAAAAGACCTAGAAAGGTCAACTGTAGTCAACTGCCTCTAAAAATAATCTCTCAAAATTGATCCATGAGCAAGCATGAAAATCCCTAAAAATAAGGGCTATAACTGACCCAAATCAAGCTAAAATAGCTCCAAACTGCTCCTCTCTATTAGTTTGACAAAAAGGTGGACCAAACTCTCCAAATTGGACCAAAAAACCATGCAAAGAACTCCAAAGAACCTCAGTTAACTCTATCCTCCAAATTTGCATGATTTTGGGATGTGTAAACAAAGTAAAAATAAATAATAAAGTTTTTCAAGATAATTTACTTTATTATTTATTATAGACTTGTCCATTTTATCATTTTTGCATCTCTATGATAAATAATAAAGTAATTTATAACTCGTCACTTTATTATTTATTTTACATTTGCTTATTTTATCTCTAACTCATGCAAAAAGTAAAATAGACTCCTTCTATCTCCTTTTGGATTTGCATAATTACATTAATGTATCTAATAATGATGCAAAAATTAAACAAATCCCCATGCATGAAAAAGATTAAAAAAAATCCTCTTTTACCCCCTTATGTCTCCCATGCAATATACATGCATTACATATCAAAAACACCTTGTAACTCCCATGCATTCATACATGCATTACATTGCATCAATATGTGTCTTTACACATGAAGCACCTTATCACTCCTATCATACATGAATGCATTACATATTTTGCTACATGAAGCACCTTATTGTTCCATGCATATATATCACATCACTATACATTATGCATTTCATATTTTAATTCCTCACCTTCGAATCATTTCTCCCTTGTTGACTTCTATCTCCATGCTTTGCAAAAATAATATAAGGCATAAAGCCTTAACCTTACATCATTGTTTATGTTAACCTGAAGGAATAAAAGAAAGGTAAAAATGGCATTTTCAGCCCATGTGGCATCATTAGGTTCGAAGACTTTTGTAAGTCTTGACCACGACACGAAAAGGATAACAATGATTTATTTTAAAAGAGAAGTCAAAAACATCAAAAGATTCTAGCTCACTCAACCAAAAGGGAAGAAGTAACCCAAAAACTTTTGTCATTTTCACTTTTCATTTGTTCTCATCCTGAGCCGCCGCCATACCTGCTAGGGTTTGAAGACATCTTTATCATTCTCTGCAACTTTTAGAAGGTTCTTGATGTAATCTTTTGAGGATTTCAACATGAATTTGGAAGGTAAGATTGTTTTGCAATAGTTCGACCCATTTTTCTTTATTTTTGGATGCAAAATATGGCCTACAGGCCACGACCATGATATAGTTTCTTTTGATGTATCATTTGTAATGCTTCATCTTCTTATTGTATCTTGTTTGCTTCCAATTTGAGGCCATCATGGCCGACTGGTTTTTGAATTTTGATAGCTCACCTATGAGCACGCCCGTAGCTTCTGAGCACATATCTTCACCTAGAATAAAATAAGGTAAGCCTTCCTTTCATCTTTGCACCATTTCTGAGTGTTTCTGCATATATCATGATAAGGGTTTTGAAAGAAAATTTATGTGGGTTTTAACATTTTTTTAAGGAAGAACTGCTCCCAGACCGCGGCCATAGCTACCAATATATATGGTTTTATCTGCATCTTATACCAGTTCTATGAAAAAGAAAGCTCGACCCATGACAAAATAATGAAACACCTGTAAAAATGAAGATTTTCTATGCTTTGGTTTGTATTTTTTGAGTATTTCTTCATATATCATGATAAGGGTTTTGAAGCAAAATTTTCTTTTTCTATGTTTTGGCCTCCATGGTATAAAAGACATTGTAAGGCTTTTTTAGGTATTTTTCCTCCTAGCTGGTAAAAAGAAACCCTGGTTCTTACAATACCCTCTTCATTTGCTCAGTATACTCTTTATTTTTCTCTGTCAGCCTCTATGGCATGAAGGTTATGATGATTTTTTGAAAAAGAAAACTCTAGCTCTCATCTGTTTATATTCTTTGTTCTTTTACACATGGCATAGGAACAAGCATGCATCTATTTTGAAAAAGAAAAGGGTAAAAAACTTCACTTGTTGTATGCAAACCCTAGTAGGGTTTTGGTAAACTGGCTACTCCATTCTTGCTTTCCTTTTACACAAAAGACACCACAACTCTTTATTCTCTTATTCACACTCTGTAATATCTTTGTTTTGAACCCTCATTGTAGTGAGATGATAAAAAGAGGCTTTATCTTTTATTTGTTTCAAAACCCTAATAGGGTTTACATACTCCTTCACCATGCTTTTCAAACAATGTTTTGCTCCTTGGCCTATGGGGGCAGTTAGATACAAAAGGAAATTACCTTTTCCTCTTCTGTATATAGTCAACTGCACCTTATATAGTGATGGAATATGATGATACATCCTTTTACCCTCCTAGCTGTGACAATGTATTTGCCATATGTAAAAGGCATAATGGAAATGAACTTTCCACTTCTCCTGATGCAGTTACACTATTCTTAATATAGTTCTTAGATGCTACATCCTTGTCTTCTCTACTCTTGATATACTTATCATTCAAATGAAAATGCATTTAGTATGAATATGGCCTATTTGAACATGAATATTGCAATATATAGAAGGCATGGGCATCCTCATGATGTAATCAAATTATTTCTTAATACCTGTAGAAAAACTCATCCTTCTTGATTCTCCTTTTTCTCTCCATATGTATATACTGTATGTGATCATGTTTCAAGTTAAGATACATACCTATCTTTTGCACCTTCATGGCTGGAACCCTTTTATGTAGTACATTCTTGATTATGTATGAACAATAAAAGAGGCTTTCCACTTGCATTTTTGTTCTCATATGACTGTGACAGTCACCTAGAAATGTGTATTCTCCATTGATGATTTGCATTACCTCTTGTGCTCTTCAACTACTCCTCAAGGTTCATTCACTGTATATGACCATGCCCTAGTCACTTGGACTTGACTGTCCCACATACTCTCTATGGTATAGTTGTTCCATCACTTTGTGGTATATTCTTGACTTATATGATGAACTATTCATATGCATGAACTTGACATTGATAAGACAAGGATGCCTTCTAATGTGTTATGCTGCTCTATCATCTATTGATCTTTTGTTCCTCATATTGTACCTTATGTTGGTTATGTATGCATTTATTCATTTAATGAAGACAACAGAAAGAGATTGAGAAGTATCTACTGTACCTTGTATATGTTGTTCCCAAACTCAGTTACTCTGTGATGTAGTTGTAGCATCATGTCTATCTTTGATTTCTATAAATGATCAAAAAGATAATGTCCATATGTCCTTGTTGTTCTAACTTTTGTCTTTACACCTTATGATTGCATCTGCTATGCATGAACAAGGCATAAGGCTTTTGTTGTTCCAGCTTTAACTGTAACTATATTTGGAGAAGAAAAAATGCCTTCTGTTGTTCCACTTGGCATGATATGATATAGTTGTTCTCTTCTCTTGTACTTGGTTTATCGGCAATATGCATGAATGATATGCATGATATTCTACACTTGATGCATCTTTTGAAAAGATGACTGCACCTTCTGGTCCTCTTGATGGCATAATGAATTCTTTATGACTGTACCACATGGCATTTGACTTGGTTGTCCCACATGGAATTTTATGATATAGCTATTCTCTTTTGGATGAGACCTCAGTAACTTCTCAATCTTCTTTTACTATCCTGATGACATGTATGAATATCTTGATGATCATATTTTCTTTCTTAAAATCATGATTATGTCGATGTAATCGAATGTTCTTGATAATAAGAAGACTTCTTCATTATACCAGCATAGTCATGGTTTTTGTAAAATTGGTCTTCAAGGATTTCATTATCCCTCTTAAGTGAAACAAGAGGGCAGCATGTTGGGCTCAACCCTTATGGGAGCCCATTTCCTCCACATGGTTATTCCATAAAAGATGAATCGGCAACATGATTTCTCCTATACCTGCACAGTGAACAAACAAGTTAGCTTAAAAACATACCTTTGAAGGTTCAAAGCTCTTTTCTCATGATGATTTGGCCTTCATCTGATGATTTGATCTTTACATATGTCTAATAATGATCTAATTGTATTGATGCATCATAATTGTAAGTTTATATATATGTTGATAAGGCACATGATGAGTTTGTATATCCGGAGCTCTAACAAAACCTTTCCAACCTTGTAGGTTCTTCATTTTGATTAGGAGCAAGAAGATGAAAACATCAAGATCAAGCTGCAGACAAAAGGATCAACCTTCATTTCAAGGAAATGATGGATATCACTCTCCTCATGTGTTCCTTTCCTTTACTTTATCTTCAGATGTATAGCTTGCATGCTTTGTTGCATTGGCTCGGTTTAGTCATTCCCACGGCTTGTGTGGGACATATTTAAACATTCTCTTGAATATAATCAGTTTATTTACTTTATGCAATGATTTATGTATGTTTTTCTTTCTGAATCAAATGCATAGCATAAAATAACTGAATCTGCTTTAAAACAAATGTTTAGAACATGATGATGAAATGACAGTTTGTAAATACCTTTCCTTTTGCACTGTACTGTGGCACTAAAAATTCAATAGGATTATAACTAAAAGATGAAAACAGTTAGATCCATGTCATTCCTTGAATGCATGTTCTCTTGTCTTCAGATCAGTTCACTGATGGTTCGACAACCCAGCTTGAGCTATCACATTATCCTGATAAGTGATCCTTCATTGCTCTCTTGTCAAGATAACAGGCATTTGACTGAGTGATCATGCACTTAAATTTTTTTATTTTATCTCCTTTGCAACTACTGCAATTTAGGCCTTGCTAAACTAGGTGTGAACATAATTTAGTAACAGTACTTTCGTCATAACTTCAAATGGTGTCTTCCTTGTACTTCTGCTCACTGAGTTATTGTATGCAAATTATGCTTGTAGAAGAACTATATCCCAATTCCTTGCCTTATCTCCTACTAAGCATCTCAACAAGTTACCCAAACTCATGTTTACCACTTTTGTTTGTCCATCATTCTGTGGGGGAAATGCTGAAATGAACTAGGTCTATCTTCATCTTCCTCCGTAATGTTCTCCAAAAATATCCTATGAATCTTGTATCCCTATCTGAAATTATACTCTTTGGTAATCCATGCAATCTCACAATCTCTTTGAAAAATAGGTCAGCAACATGTACAACATCATTTGTCTTCTTACAAGGGATGAAATGAGCCATCTTTAAAAATCTATCCACTACTACAAATATAGAATCATGTCCCCTCTGTGTTCTTGGCAAACCTAATATGAAATCCATGCTTATATCCTCCCAAGGTCTCTCCGGTACTGTCAAAGGTTTGTAAAATCAAGTATTATGACTACTCCCTTTTGCATTTCTTGACAAACTCTGCAACTCTAAACAAATTTCCTTACATCCTTATATATCTGAGGCAAAAAATAATGTTCATTTACCAAAGCTACTGTCTTATTAATACCAAAATGTCCTGCTAATCCACCACTATGTTTCTCTTTGATTGAACTCCTAGGTATACACAATTGATTTCCTTTAAACAACATATCCTCCCAAATAAAATAATCCCTTCTATCAGTCACAATAGGTTATCTACATGCTCCCCATGCTTCTACAAAATCAAGATCATCTTCATACATGTGCTTAAGTTCTTCAAAACTTGTTACTTCCACCCTCATCTCTGTCAATAAACTCCTTCTTCTGCTCAATGCATCTACAACCTTATTTGACTTTCCACTCTAGTACTTCAATACAAATGTGTAACTCTACACGAACACTACCCATCTCATGTGTCTCTGATTCAACTTACCTTGACTTTTCAAATACTGCAAAGCTTAATGGTCAATGTACAACACAAATTCCTTTGGCAACAAGTAATGTCTCCACTTCTTCAAGGCTTGAATTATGGCATAACACTCCTGATCATAAACTAAATATCTCCTCCTTGAATCATTCAACTTTTCACTGAAATATGCTACTGGTCTTTCTTCTTGACTTAACACTGCTCCTATTGCATTTCCACTGGCATCACAATCAACTTGAAATACTTTGTCAAAATTTGGTAATGCTAACACGGGTTGCTCTATCACCTTTTGCTTCAACAATTCAAAACTCTTATGTGCTCTTGATGTCCACTTAAAATCCTTCCGGTCACCTCTCACTGTCTCTGTCATTGGTGTGCATACAATACTGAAATTTCTAATGAACTTTTGGTAGAAACTTGATAGTCCATGAAATGTTCTTACCTCTCCAATGTTCACAGGTGTTGGCCACTCAACAATTGCTCTGACTTTCTCAAGGTCCATATTCAATCCTTTCACATAAATCACAAATCTAAAATATACCAGTTCTATCTTCATGAAACTACATTCCTTGATGTTTATCAACAATTTCTCTTCTCTCATCCTCTCAAGTACTTGTCTAATATGCTGCAAATGTTCTTCCTTTGTTCTACTAAAAATCAAAATATCATCCAAGTAGACAATAACAAACTTACCCAAGAATCTCTTCTAAACCTCATTCATCAATCTCATGAAAGTACTTGGTGCATTAGTTAATCCAAAAGGCATGACTAACCACTCATACAATCCTTCATTTGTCTTGAATGCAGTCTTCCACTCATCTCCCTCTTTGATCTTGATATGATGGTATCCACTCTTTAGGTCAAGCTTTGTGAAATATTTTACTCCACACAAACAATCCATGATGTCATCCATCCTTGGCAATGGAAATCTATACTTGACAGTGATCTTATTGATTGCTCTTGAGTCTGTTCACATCCTCCATTCTCCATCTTTCTTTGGTGCTAGTACTACCGGTACCACACATGGGCTTAAACTTTCTCTGATTAATCCTTTCGTCAACAGCTCCTATATTTATCTATTTAGCTCCATATTTTTTGTTGGTGTCATCCTATGTGCCACTTTGTTTGGCAAACTAGCTCCAAGTATGAGGTCCATATGATGACTAATACTCTGGATTGGTGGCAATCCTTCTGGCACATTCTCTAATATGATATCTTGGTATTCTGTCAACAATTTAGTTATCTCCTCTGGTGGTGGTTCTTGTTCTTTTGTGGTGGTGGTTATTGCACTTAGGGTACTGCACTTCTTCAAAATCAATGCAAAACACATGTTCTCATGTCTCAATCCATTCAAAAAATTCCTCCCATCCACTAAACAGATTCTAGCATTGCCACATATTCACTTTTAGGCTCTTCTTTCAAAGGTATCAAGATATGTATCTTCCCATTTGATGTTTTAGTATAATTATTCTTCCTCCCATCATCTATTGCCTTTTTTATCATATTGCCATGGTCTTCCCAACAATATATGACCTACATCCATCGGCATAATATCACACAATACCTCATCATTATAAGATCCTATATGAAAATTCCCCAAATATTCTTCACTCACCAATACCTTGTGCTCATCTGCTCATCTTGAATCCATGCTATCTTGTAGGGCTTCGAATGTTTCAGCCTCTCCAGATTTAACTTCGTCACCATCTCTTCTAAAACCAAATTGTCAGTATTACCACTATTAATGATAACTTTGTAACATTTACCTCTTGATTTGAATCTTGTTCGGAACAAAATTTTCCTTTGCGGTGGATCCTCAGTTGTTTTTACTTGGAACAAATCTTTCCTCATGACTAATTACTCACCCTTCTTCAACTTTACCACTGAACTAGGTGATCCAACCAGTTCTTCCTCTGCATAAGCTACTCTTGCATTGTTTTATGTCCTTTTGCTAGTACTCCCTTAATGACATTCAAATGATTAGTGTCCTTCGCCTCCACACTTGAAATAGGTTCCTTTAAATGATCTCTTGTCAAATCCTCTTTCATCTCTTCGGTATACTTCATTGCATTAAGAATTATGAATTCCTTTGTTACTACAGTAGAAATTTATGTCATCCCTCTCTCTATGGTATGAATTACTATCTCTTTCTTCTTTTTGGTATGGGCTAGTTTCCTTGTTTTTCTCTGCATATAGTCTTCCTTCTCCGAAATGTGTTCCTCTTTGAAATTTTCCTCCTCTACCTCTCTCCCTTTGCTCATGTCTCTTATTCAACTTTTCTTCAACTTTCAGTGCAAAACTGGTATGCGTCTTCCACTATTATCATCCTTACCAAACTTATCATCATTAGTCCATTTATGTACTGCGTCATTTTCTCCTTGCTTGCTTCACTATGTCCAGTCCTAATAATCATCTTGTAGAATTCTTCAGTGTGCTCCTTCATAGTCTTCTCCTTTTGCCTTAGGTTTTGCAATCTCTTCAACAATTCCAACTCATAGTTAATGGGTATGAACTGATTCTTGAATTTTGTCACCATTCTATCCCATTTTATGATTTTCTCTTTTCCCCTCCTATTTCAATCCAATTTAACCTCTTTCCACCAAATAGCAACATGTCCTTTAAACTTAGTTTTTGCAAGTCTCACTCTTTCCAAATCTTCAATTTCCTCATACTCAAAGTATTCCTCCATGTCATTTATCTAATCAATCAATTCCTTAGGGTTTAAATTTATGGTATAATTTGAAATTTCCATTCTAGGTCTCTTACCAATCTTAGAAATAGCTTTCAACATATTTACCTGATCTGATTCTTTTTCTTCTAGGGCTTCTTCATTTTGGTCAGTAGCTTGAAATTCATCATCACTCTCATTCTCATGCCTAGGGTTTAGTCCTCTTCTTCTACCCTCTTCTACAACATCTAATCCAACTTTCATTGTTCTCATCATCTCTATCATTTCTTCCATTCTTTCAACAACATTAGCCATAACAAGCATCCTCCTTAGTGGCATCTCTTCCTCAGATCAGATGCAACTACCTCAATTTGGTGATCTGACTACAGGGTTGCAATTGCCTCACAATCGGCGCTCTATTGACAAGCACAAGTAGACTGCCTCAGGTCAATGCTCTATTCTCCCAAAGGATTTGTAAACTTCGCTCTAATACCACTTGGTGTAGTCACAAATAGAGGGTCCAGAGAATGGACTATCCAACCATGCAACTAGAGTAAACACAACAGAAACAACACAAGAATAGAATTTAATGGAAGATTTATATGGTCATCATCTTAGACGATTACAATGCTTATATGCCAGCAACATGCTGGCTAAATCTGGCTCATAGGCCTACTTTCTGAAGTACAACATACATGAATGATATGGCATTGAAGTGCCTCCGAAAAAGAACTATCTTTCTAGTCTATCACTAGATATCAATCACTAATTCCTAATACATCTAGATCATGAATATATATCAATCCTAAGCTCAAAGAATGCTCTACATCAGCATCAAGAGGCTTCAAACTCCAATGCATGATGAAACGTGTAGGTCAGCCTACAACAAGTGACAATGGTCCGCAAAAGGATGAAATGTGTTGTGTTTCTCAATGAAGGTCTATCTGGTCCCATATTGCCTTGTGTGATGTTCTATTTGGCTCCACAAGTCACGGGAATGCTTTGCAAACCTTGTATGCTCACACTGAATGTTGAATGCTCTGCTCTGTGAATTCTGTTGATGCTCTGATAGCGATAACTCTTCGTAGATAATTCCAAACCTCATGAAATTTGGATATGATGTAGATGACATAGTGTAGAATCTAAATCATGCTCCACGAGCTGTGAAATGATGATGCAGTAAAATGCGGTGCAAAATGTTGAAACTCTAACTGACTAAAATGTAACTAAAATGCAAAAAAGAAAAGAAATCAAATTTTTTGGTTGATGCAAGTTTGCCTTTCAACCTAGGATACTCCTGCATCACTTTCTAAACTCCACCATGTCGCAAGATCAAACCCCTACCCTTTCCTGCACAAAATCTTATCAAATGAAAACTGAGAGTGGGGAGGCTCAAGGGGATGAAAAGGCTAGGGCTTGTGTGAAAGGTGTGACAAAGAAGAAATATTTGGCCATGGTTAAGGAGGAGAAAAATATTGGTTGGAGTCTACATATGATGAATAGTGCCTTGGCCGAGCTTTTTTGCATGCGACAAGACTGGAAATTGGATGAAATAAAGAAGATGAAATGCAAGAGAAAGCAAGACAAGTCAAGGATCTATCTATCTCTTGACACCAATTCGATGCCACCATTGAGCGCAAATGATGATAACATTGTGGAGAAGCCTAGGAAAGTGAGTGATAAGTCCATTTTCACGTCTTCATCATTAAGTGTAGTGAATAGTGTAGTGGCGGGTGTAGGGAAAAAAGAGTACGATGGAGAGATTAGTCCCGTGAAGAAAAGAAAGGGCTTTAAACGACTAGCGAACTAAACTGAGTGTAAAATTTTAAATCATCTGGATGAAACTGAGTGTAAAATTTTAAAACAAATGTTTCTGATCACACTCAAGGATCCATTATCATGAAATAAAGCATCTAGATGAAACTGAGTGTAAAATTTTAAAACGAATGTTTCAGATCACACTCGATGTTCCATTATCATGAAATAAAGCATCTAGATGAAACTTAGTGTAAACTTTTAGAATAAATGTTTTCGATCACGCTTAATGATCCATTATCATGAAATAAAGCATCTAGATGAAACTGAGTGTAAAAGTTTAAAACAAATGTTTCAGACAACACTCAATGTTCTATTATCATGAAATAAAGCATTTGGATGAAACTGAGTGTAAAATTTTAAAACAAGTGTTTACAGTCATGCTCAATGATCCATTATCATGAAATAAAGTATCTAGACGAAAATGAGTTTAAAATTTAAAAAAAAGTTTCAAATCACACTCAATGATCTATTATCATTAAATAAAGCATCTGGTTGAAAGAGAGCATAAAATTTTAAAACAAATATTTAAAATCACACTCAATGATCAATTATCATGAAATAAGCATTTGGATGAAACTGAGTGTAAAATTTTAAAATGAATATTTCTGATCATGCTCAATGATCAATTATCATGAAATAAAGCATCTCGATGAAGCTGAGTGTAAAATTTTAAAATAAATGTTTCAGATCACACTCAATTATCCATTATCATGAAATAAAGCATCTCGATGAAACTTGAGTGTTAAAATTTAAAACAAATGTTTCAAATCAGACTCAATGATGTATTATCATTAAATAAAGCATCTAGATGAAATCAAGCATAAAATTTTAAAGCAAATATTTCAGATCACACTCAATGATCCATTATCCTGAAATAAAGCATCTTGATGAAACTGAGTGTAAAATTTTAAAACAAATGTTTCAAATCACACTCAATGATCAATTATCATGAAATAAAGCATCTAAATGAACTGAGCATAAAATTTTAAAACAAATGTTTTTGATCACGCTCAATGATCCATTGTCATGAAATAAAGCATCTCGATGAAACTGAGTGTAAATTTTAAAACAAATGTTTCAGATCACACTCAATTATCCATTATCATGAAATAAATCATCTCGATGAAACTGGGTGTAAAATTTTAAAACAAATGTTCCAAATTAGACTCAATGATCTATTATCATTAAATAAAGCATCTAGATGAAACAAAGCGTAAAATTTTAAAGTAAATGTTTTAGATCACATTCAATGATCTACTATCATGAAATAAAGCATCTCAATGAAACTGAATGTAAAATTTTAAAACAAATGTTTCAGATCACACTCAATGTTCCATTATCATGAAATAAAGCATCTGGATGAAACTAAGCGTAAAATTTGAAGACCAATGTTTCCGATCATGCTCAATGATCCATTATCATGAAATAAAGCATCTCGACAAAACTGAGTGTAAAATTTTAAAATAAATGTTTTAGATCACACTTAATGTTCCATTATCATGAAATAAAGCATCTAGATGAAACTGAGCTTAAATTTTTAAAATAAATGTTTCCGATCACACTCAATGATCCATTATCATGAAATAAAGCATCTAGATGAAACTAAGTGTAATATTTTAAAACAAATGTTTCAGATGACACTCAATGTTCCATTATCATGAAATAAAGCATCTAAATGAAACTGAGTGTAAACTTTTAAAACAAATGTTTCAGACAACACTCAATTTTCCATTGTCATGAAATAAAGCATCTAGATGAAACTGAGCGTAAAATTTTAAAACAAACGTTTCAGGTCATGCTTAATGATCCATTATCATGAAATAAAACATCTAGATGAAAATGAGTTTAAAATTTTAAAACAAATGTTTCAGATCACACTCAACAATCTTTTATCATTAAATAAAGCATTTGGTTGAAACAAAACATAAAATTTTAAAACAAATATTTAAAATCACACTCAATGCTCAATTATCATGAAATAAAGCATCTGGATGAAATTGAGTGTAAAATTTTAAAATAAATGTTTCCGATCACGCTTAATGATCCATTACCATGAAATAAAGCATCTCGATGAAGCTGAGTGTAAAATTTTAAAACAAATGTTTCAGATCACACTCAATTATCCATTATCATGAAATAAAGCATCTCGATGAAACTGAGTGTTAAATTTTAAAACAAATGTTTCATATTAGACTCAATGATCTATTATCATTAAATAAAGCATCTAGATGAAACAGAGCGTAAAATTTTAGAACAAATATTTCAAATCACACTCAAATATCCATTATCATGAAATAAAGCATCTCGATGAAACTAAGTGTAAAATTTTAAAACAAACATTTCAGATTGTAGACACCTTAAAATGACCAAGTCACCGCACCACTTGCTTTTCGTAATCTGTCAAATCACATGCATTTCACACATTAATTAAATAATCTAATTATTTAATTAATTTCATCAAATTCTTGTAAATCTCCTAATTGCGACATTAATTAAATAAATTCTCTTTATTTAATTAATTAAATCAAATTCCTCTATTATTCTTCCACAATTAAATAATTTCAATTATTTAATTAGATCATTATCTTCTTTCTAAATCTCAAGTCTCCATTAATTAAATAAATCCCATTATTTAATTAATTCATAGAAATTCCCTCTTATCCAAACAATTAAATAATTCCTAATTAGTTAATTAAATCAAATTCATTCTTCCAAATTTGAATAAATCAAATCAAATTTATTTAAATTTTCTCAATCTCCAAAAATAAAATAAATCAAATATTTTATTTATTCTTCCAAATCATGCACAACAATTAAATAAATTTATTTATTTAATTTGCTTTCAAATTCTTCAAATATTCTGTCAAATCTTCTAAAAATAAGTCTTCTTCTCCATGCACACACAATTAAATAATTTATTATTTAATTTCTCTTAAATCATGCAAAAGCAAAGCTTAAGTTGAGTTATCTATTCACTCAACCTCGTTTTTATCAATTTCTCTTAAATTAGAAAAAAGCTTTCTAATTTATGAAAAGCATGTCTTATCTTTAGAAAAGGAAGTGTTTAACTCAAATAAAATAGCTTTTGTGTGACACTTGTCTTTTTCTTATTTCGTTGCACGTTCCTCAACTGTTCTTCTCCATTGATTCTTCTGAATTATCTAGACCTTTGATCGATCTTCATTGAAACCTATATAAACCCCCCTCATCTCCTTCACAAACTCTCTTCGATCACTTATTCTTAGGCATACTTAACAATGCTTTGAGCATATAAACGCGTCGATTGAGCAACCTTACGATCTTTTGACATTGATCTTTTGAGCACTTTACTTGCTTGTTGCAACCATGGTTTCGCAGCATTATTGAGCAATCCACATTCAATCCAAAGGGAACAATACAAATCTCGGTAAAAGCTTTCATGTTTCATTGATTATTATTAATGGCTTTTATTTAGATCGGTTCTCTTTATGTTATTGGTTTTTTTTAGTTTTATTAGTTTTGATTTAATCGATTTTTCCTCATACACATTCTGGCACGCCCGGTGGGACCCACTAATCCCTCTTTTTATTTGAGAAATTGATTCTTTTTGAAGTCATAATACGGTACAGCGCAAAAGACACAGAAAAACGCTTTTGGCAGTATCGTTAAGTGCTCTTGGAGGCACAGTATAGCGCCCTCGGGGGCACTGCGGTGCTTCTAGTAGAACAGAGAGACGCTTTTGGTAACGCAGAACGGCGCTCTTGGTAGTATCGTTAAGCACTTTTGGCTAATTGAGTTTTCTGACCTTTTTTTTTGCAGGGTTTTATTCGCTACATATCTTTTGATTTGTCTGACAAGCTGTTGTATTTGTCTTTCAACCCTCTTTTGATACTTCCTAAGCTGACTTATTTAGGATTATCTTCGATATTTGAGATAATCTATTGTGTTACTACACTTTCTGAGTTTTCTGGATTTCACGATACAGATCTCTCAGATATTACTTCTCAGAACAGTAGATCAATCATGAAATCTCATTTGGATCTGGTTATTTTGACAAAAGCTAACCTTTTGTGATCTGAGACAGCGTAGCGCTTTTGGCTATACAGAATCACGCTTTCGGAATCACAGTACAGCACTTCTGGATAAATTTTGGCGCTTCCGGTAGTATTCTACGATGTTTTTGGTTTTCAACACATCGCTATTGGTACCACAGTATCACGCTTTAGGCAGAACAGCACAGCGCTTCTGGATAAGGTTCGACGCTTCCGATATTATTTTACGACGCTTCTGGTCTGCAACACATCGCTTTTGGAAACACAGTGCAGCGCTTTCGCTTCTTACTACTCACACAGAGCAAATAGGTGTTTTTAACATGTTCATGCAGGACGAGCGTTGAAGAAATCTTGATTTATCTCATTAAGTCTTAGAAACACATTGCCTTCTTAAAGGATAATTGAACAAATC
Source organism: Cunninghamia lanceolata (assembly GCA_027924645.1). Classification (NCBI taxonomy): domain Eukaryota; kingdom Viridiplantae; phylum Streptophyta; class Pinopsida; order Cupressales; family Cupressaceae; genus Cunninghamia; species Cunninghamia lanceolata. The sequence continues at coordinate 6,816,475 of BSBN01000354.1, read as the reverse complement.
ATCTTCAGCGATTTAAGTCTTAGGAACATACTGCTTTTCTTAAGGGACAATGGACATGTATACGAAAACACCTCAATTTTCTAAGGGACAATGGAAATGAATGCCAAACACTTCAATTTCATAAGGGACAATTGACAACTACAAACATGTGTGTGCCTAATTTAGTTGCACCTTATTTTTCTTATAACGGGACAATTGAACCTTTGTTTGACGTGTTTGCTCTTACATTTCAGTACTTCCTTTAGAAGGGCCTACTTTTGGATTGCGCTTCATCCAAAAGGGACGACCTTAAGCAGAGTTTTCCTTTGAACTGCTATATAAGAGGGATAAGGCGAAAGCCAAGTCCTAACCGACGTCAGCCTTACCTTGTGGTGCCAAACTGAAAAGAGGTGTACTAGCTCTTTGTGGAAATGATTTTCACATTGAGCGAAGTGTTTGATACTCTTAGTAGGATTGGTTAAAGCTTTTAGTAGCTTGTCGCATTGCTCATAAGGCGTTGGTCCCTCAAAGTTACTAAGAACCATTCTAGATAGAGACTACCCGACCTACCTCCAAACATTGCGGTAATCATCAGTGCAAGGGGAATCGATTTAAGCCCTTAAGACACTCACCATTGGCTCCCTTGAGAAGAGATAGTATTCCCTTGGCCATAAAGCTCTTGTGACCTACTTGAGTTTTCCAAGGGGAGGGTGAGATATCCCTACCTATCGTCTCTCGCAAAGATACTAAATATCTGACACCTCTATGGAATGATATTTTTATTGACGTTGTATTAAGCTGTGAGCTGATCTACTGCAATGAAACCTTGTCTCTAGGGATAAAAAGTGCTTGTTATTGATTGCAATTATCTTATACCTGTGGAAACATTGGGCTTTTTTGTGAGCCTCGAACATACACTATCTGTTGTGTCAGTCTTTTTTTTCACCACTTGTTTGCTGTGTTTTATATTGCCAAAGACAAATCCAATCAGAACCATAACCAAATCTATCAAAATTTGCCTTGTAGAAGCATCAGACACTATTTCAGCGCCTTTGGTATTACAGCAGCTCGCCTTTGGTAGAACAGTAGAATGCCTTTGGTATAACAGTACCTCGCCTCTGGCAAAAACCTACTTCAGCGCCCTTGGTATAACAGTAGCTCGCTTTTGGTAACCGTAGATCACCTTTGGTATAGCAGTACCTCGCCTTTGGTAGCTCAGTCCATCGCCTTTGGTATAATAGTAGCACGCTTCTGGTTGCACAGTCCTGCACCTCTGGTCAAATAGTATAGCGCCTTTGGTCTAGTTACTTGTGCATCAAAGTTTGTCTTTTTCTCAAAGCACCAAGTAGAATCCCAGCATTATCTTTCGTCCTAGTGTATTCCATGGTAACCACTAGGCTCCAACAAACTATGAAGTCCAAGCAAGTTGTCCCTAGGAAGCGCAAATTGCCTCCTCCCACACCGCAATCCGACCGTCTCAACATTATTCCCAAGGTTACTCCTAGAACACCCACGGCAAAACCAATCAGTTCTCCGAACATGCCTCACGTCGACCAACCAAGCAATTCCCAAGAAGGTACGGTCCCTTTGGAAAGTACACCCCAAAACACCATCGGTATGCCTCATGATTTTGTCCCACAAGGTTATACTATTGATCAAATACCATCTCAGGAAGAAGGGGTCCCTTTGCTAAGCATTCCTCACTATGCTACCGGCATGCCTCAGGATTTTGTGCCACAAGGCTATACTGCAGATCTAGCCCCGTCTCAAGAAGAGCGACACTTTGAAATAGGTCAATCCTCTCAAGAAGATGCGCAAGATCTTGATGAATTTATACAAGATCCTCGAGCCATGGCCGCCTTTGACAAAATCCTTAGTGAAAACCAAGATCATTTCTTTCGCTTGCTAGCAGAGCAAGGAGCCAAATTACCCAAAGGTTTTGATCTATCCACGCTTAGCGAGCCTAACAACAACCAAGACACCATACAAGCGGTGCAAACCATGTCAATAGTGACCACGCCTTTGCCGGAACCAAGCTCGCAGTATAAGAATCCCCTCTTTCAAAACCCAACAGGGGAGAGGGTCGTAGCATCGCTTCTGACTCCTATGGAGATCTACAAAAACCAACAAGAAACTATCCAACGTCAAGCAGAGTTAGCTAAGCAAGCCACCTTAGCTTGATCGAATATGCAACCACCTCCTAAAGTGTCCACACCAATCGCAAGTGGAATCTTGGTTACCCCATCACGAATAGGTTTCCCACCAAATTACAATCCAGGGAACAACTATGTAGCCATGCAACAAGGGTCTCAACACATACCACCTCCCATATCATCAAACCTCCATGTCTCTCAACCAATTAGAGTCATGCAACCCCAACCACAACATTCTTCTACTCTCATCCTCAATCAACCCCAACCATCGCAAATCACATCTACCTATGTCCCTCCTCCACAATGTTCATCCACGCTAAATTTCTTTCACACACTGCCTAGCCACCCTCAACATCCCCAACATCAAGTCTCCCAAAGCTATGTGGTGGCAACCTAATCAAACACACTTTAGCTTTCCTCCACCCAATTCTTTTCTCCAACCATCACAAAGCTAACATTCTTACCTAGCGCCACCCCCACCTCCTGCTCATCAAAGCATCCAATTCCAACCCAATCTCAACCCAATGTACAACGCATATGATCCCAACCAATCTTACGACCCTTATAACACCAATGTTCATGGCTTACACTACAATCTTCCATATGGGCATCAACAACCACTTCTTGGACAACAGGAGATACTTCCAACTCCTCCCACAGCGATGGAGCTAAAAATTGCGGAAGTGCAACAACAGCTATCTGATCTTACATTTGGCCACACCAAGAAGACCTTCTCTTTAGAAGAAGTGTGTCCTTATCCTTTTGATCGGTCCTTACCAATGATCCCTTTTCCTCAAAACTTCACTATTCCAAGTTCGATAAATACAAAGGAAAAGGTGACCCAAAAGATCATCTCAGGGAATTCTATCTTGCTTGCTTCGAGGTCTCACATAACGACACGTATCTTATGCGTCTCTTTCCTCGCAGTCTTGGAGGTCAAGCTATAGAATGGTTCTCACACTTACCTACGGGTATCAGTCTTTCAACGAGCTAGTAGAGAAATTTGCCACCCATTTTTCTTACAACGCAGAGCATGAGATTTCCATGACCGATCTATGCAACAATAAACAGAAAAATAGTGAAACTTTCATTTCTTTCCTCCAACGATGGAGACAAATGGCTAGCAAATTCCCTTTCAAGATTCCTGAGAAACAGCTTGTTAGCATATTTGTGCAAAACCTCAACCAAGAGTTAGGTTTCCATTTGCAAATTCTTAGTGCTACAACCTTTGATGAAATCACATACAAGGGTATCAACATTGAAAAGGCCCTCATTGCTAAGGGTGTGGTCAAAATCTTTAAAGAAACGAAAGACAAACGCTCCTCATCAACAATCGAACGATAAACCCAAGTTTTGGAACAAGAACAAAAATGTGGTCCACGATGGGGTGGTTGATTCTAAACATGTCCAAACGTTGCAAACATTGTTGCAGCTATCCAAACCAAGTCAAGCTCCACCTCAACAACAGCAACAACAGCGGCAACCATATCAAAATCAACAACAACGACAATAGGAGCAACCTCAACAAGATTACCCGTCGCGATGCCAGTTCACTCCCTTGGGAGTGCCTATAGAGTCAGTCCTACATCAGATCTTACAGAAAGGACTCATCACCTTACCAGATGCTCCCCCATATGGTGAACCTATTTACAAAACTGTGTGGTATAGAGAAAACGAATACTGTGAATTCCATAGGAGCAAAGGGCATCGAACTGCATCATCCATGAAGCTCAAGCACCTAATCCAAAATCTCATCAAAGGCAACCAAATCACTTTTGAGAATGAACCACCAGCTCATCACACTAACAAAGATCTCGACATGTACAAGGAACCATTCCCTCATCATGGTCCACCTCCTCCTTAGGATAGAGGTAAAGGTATCAATCATACTTCCACTTCCTTTGATTCCATTGTAGGTCATTTTGAAGAGAGTCGAGTGTCTACCCTCACAATCAAGGACAAATCTACGGATTGCGCTGTTACAACTCGCTGTGGTCGTGTCACCATTCGTGGTCCTACACCCAGTCTTCCAGCTCAATCTGATTATAATCTTGTTGAACATCTAGGGAAAACGCCAGCACAGATCTCTATCTTGGACCTTCTACGGTCATCACCTGCACATAGAGTAGTGCTAGAAAAACCCCCCAAGAGTATTCAGTTCCCAACAACATAGCAGTCGTAGATTTCCAAGCTATAGTAGGTAACATTGCTTCGCCTTACAATGTGGTCTTCTCAGAGAAAGATCTCCCATCCCATGATCCTTGTCACAATGATGCCCTTCATATTGAAGTTCTCATCCATAAGCGCAAAATCAAACGTATACTCATAGATGGTGGTGCTGGTCTCAACATCTGTTCTTTAAAGTTACTTAAGCAATTGGGATACTTTGAGGATCATGTCAACAATGATCAAAGTATTATAATCAAGGGATATGATGATGCAGAACATCGTTCAGAAGGTGTTATCCACTTGCCTATACAACTGGGTCTTGTCATGCTTGAAACCAGGTGTCAAGTCCTTGATATTGAACTACCTTACAACATTATCCTAGGCCGCCCATGGATCCATGCAATGAAAGCTGTTCCCTCCATGTATCACCAATCTCTAAAGTTCCCATACAATGGTACGGAGATAACTATCCCAGGCGACCCAATCCTTTTGAATTCTGTCGTGTCTTGCAAGGCAATTATAAGAATTGCAACCAGGTGCCAAAAAATGAAAAAGCCCTTGAATCCCCACTATATGTTGATCCTGAAACTCTGACCCAAGCCTCTACAAGTAACCCAAATCCTCCACCTGAGATCAAGGCTCACATCCGTGATATAGGCTTTGGCTCTTATGATATCTCAAAATCTTGTTGTGTAGGGCAGATGCCTTTATCTCCAAAATCTTACGGCCAACCACCCATTGCCAAAGTAACCAAAAAAGTAGCTATCCCTCCCCCAACATTCCTAACCCAATTTCAACATGGACGGTTATTGGAAGAGGAAACTATTGAGGATATTTCTTCTTGGCTCTATAAGGAGAAAGAACCAGTCACAATACCAGTCAAACAATATGGCAATGGCTTAAGAATAGTAAAAAACATGGGCTATAAAGGCAAAGGTGGTATGGGGAAACAGAATCAAGGAACTATGAAACCCATTGTTGTGACAAAGAAACTAGACAAGAAGGGATTAGGATTTGGTAAGAAGGTACCACACGCCTTGGACATCAAGTATATCCTCGACGAGTTAGTTGACACTTTTCCCGCCGATTCGACGTCTACAGAGGATATCATCGATGACTCTTCCCTCCATATGACCAACCTATTCGCAGAATCCTCCATTTTTACGCTATCCTCCATATCCTTAACCTCCACCACCAGCACCCAGAACGTAACACTTGTCTACCCTGAACTTATTGATTGGGACCAACAAGGGTCCCCCGTTATAGATGTATTTCAGAATGACGAAGCTTTAGCTAAGTTCATGGACTTCGGGAAGGTATCCCCCTTGGCGATCATAAAGCGGGTTTTGTAATGGAACTAGAGCCAACAACTTATTTTGGTGAGAATGCCAAATCCTCCAGTCGCAAAAGTAAAAATAAAGAAAGATCTCTAGGTGAAAACCACATTGTGGCACCTCTTGATCACAAAATAGTAAAAACAAAGGACGTATCCAAAGGTGAAAACCTAACTGTGGCACCTGAGGATGGAGGATTTGACCTTCCCCTACCATCTAAGTATCAAGAGAAGTCATCTCTCCTAGTAGAAGATTCTACAGAGATAAACCTTAGCACAGAACAAAATCCAAAGACCACATTCCTAGCAGCATCATTATCAGAAACAGAGCACAGGAATCTTAACACATTCTTCTTATAGAGAACCATCAACTTTGCATGGACCTATGTTGATATGCTAGGGTTAGACCCTAAGCTAGTTGTTCAGTATCTCATTGTTGATACAAAGGTTAAACCAGTCAAGCAAAAGTTGAGGAAGATGCACCCACAGATAGCTCTCTTGGTAAAAGTGGAAATACAGAAGCTATTAGATGCAAAGTTCATATGACCTATTGACTATTCAGATTGGGTCTCCAACCTTGTACCTGTATCTAAACTCAATGGGCGCATCCGCATGTGTAATGATTTCAGAGACCTTAATAAGGCATGTCCCAAAGATGACTTTCCATTACCAAACATTGACATTATAGTTGACTTGACAGTAGGTCATGAAATGCTTTCTCTCATGGACGAATTCTCTGGCTACAATCAGATAAGCATAGCAGAGGAAGATCAACATAAAACAACCTTTACTTGTCCGTGGGGTAACTATTGTTGGTGTGTCATGCCGTTTGGTCTAAAGAATGCAAGAGCAACCTATCAGAGAGCAATGACAGTGATATTCCACGACCTCTTTCATCATATCGTGGAGGACTATGTGGATGACATACTAGCTAAATCTTCTAGGGCAGATCACATACAAGTTCTTGGGCAGATCTTTGACAGGCTCAAGAAATATCAAGTGCGCCTCAATCCAAAGAAGTGTGTCTTCGGTGTAACATCAGGGAAGCTATTGGGTTACATTGTATCCCGTCGAGGTATCGAGGTAGATCCAGCAAAAGTAAAGGCTATAGTAGAGATGCCTCCACCAAAGAACCTTAAAGCATTAAGGAGCCTTCAAGGAAGGTTGCAATCCATCTAGTGTTTTATCTCACAGTTAGCAGATAAATGTCAACCATTTCAACACTTGTTCCGAAAGGATGTCTCATTTCAATGGAATTATAAGTGTCAAGCAACATTTGATCAGCTCAAAGACTATCTAGCTACACCTCCTGTATTGGTTCCACCAATTGCTGATAAACCTTTGATATTATACATCTCAACTACAACTTCGGCCCTAGGGGCCTTGCTAGCACAACATGATGAAACAGGAAAAGAGCATGCAATTTACTATATCAGTAGAACCTTGGTAGGATATGAACTCAATTATTCACCGATGGAAAGAGCTTGTTTAGCAGTAGTGTTCGCCTCCCAAAAGTTGTGGCATTACATGTTGAACCAACACACAATTCTTATAGCTAAAATTGATCCCTTGAAGTATCTACTAGCAAAAGCAGCTCTTACAGGCAGACTAGCTAAATGGGTCATGATCCTTAGTGAGTTCGACATTGAATATGTGGATCGTAAAGCAATCAAAGGACAAGCTCTAGTAGATCAACTAGCAGAAGCACCCATGCAAGATATACACCCTATGGTAGCAGACTTTCCGGATGAGAATCTATTCACTCTTTCCAACTCCATAATGTGGAAGTTATACTTTGATGGTTCCTACACACAGCATGGATCAGGGGCCGGCATCTTGTTCATCACACCTCAAAATGACTACATTCCAAAGTCATATCGGCTTGCATTCCCTTGCACCAACAACATAGCTGAGTATGAAGCACTCCTCATAGGTCTCAATGCAGCATTTCAATGGGACATCACAGAATTACAAGTATATGGAGACTCACAGTTAGTCATTCGCCAAGTCACAGATGAGTACTAAACAAAAGATGAAAAGTTGGTCCCCTACAAGCAACTAGTGGATGCCTACAAACCATATTTTTCTAGCATCACATTTGAGCAAATTCCAAGAGAGCATAACAAAGCTGCGGATTCTATGGCTTCGGTAGGGTCACTGATTGACATCCCTGTAAATACACAGAAGTGTGAATTCTTGATTGAGCAATTGTTGATACTAGTCGTCGATGTTCCTGTTACTGAAATCATCTGCGAACTTGTTGGTCCCAATTCCCCATGGTACGAAGATATCTATGAATACCTCAAGAGCAAAACCTTTCCCCCTGACCTATCATCCACCCAACGCAAAACCTTTATCCGTCGATCCTCCCGTTACATCATCTGGGTGATACACTATATCGTCGGAGTCTCGATGGTATCCTCTTACGATGTCTTAACGCGGAAGAAGCCGAGGCTACCTTACGAGACATACACGAAGGTGTCTGTGGCGCACATTCTACTGGTCCTAATCTTGCTAAGAAGATACTCAGAACAGGTTATTACTGGCCTACAATAGAGCAAGATGCTGCACAGTTTGCTAAGAAGTGTCTACAATGTCAGTAGCATGGAGATTTGATTCACGCACCAGCTCATGAATTACAACCTATGACAACTCCATGGCCTTTTTCTCAATGGGGTCTCAACCTCATAGGACAAATCCACCCTTCCTCCTCCAATGGCCACAAGTTTATCATTACCGCCACTGAGTATTTCACAAAGCGGGTGGAAGCCATTCCTATGACCTATATCACCGGTAAGCAAATAGCTAAGTTTATTCTAAACTACCTCATATGCCGGTATGGTATTCCCCAAGCCATTGTCACTGATAATGGGAGACCTTTCAAGAATCAAGATGTCCGTGCCTTGTGCACACAATACAATATCCAACATCACTTTTCAACTCCCTACTATCCGCAGAGTAACGGCCAAGTTGAGGCTTCCAATAAAACTATTCTCAAAATCCTCAAGAAAATGGTCAATGAAGCTGGTCGTGATTGGCACTTGCAACTCAATCCCGCCCTATGGGCCTACTGTACTAGTATTAGATCACCAACTGGTGCCACACCCTATGCCTTGGTCTATGGCTCTGAAGCCATCCTACCTATAGAGGTCGAGATCCCATCCCTCAGAGTATCCATGCAGGACCTGATCGGCGGAGACGAGTATCGCGCCTCCAGATTAGCTGAGCTTGAACTACTAGATGAGAGGTGCCTTGCCGCACTTAATCATCTCCATGTCTATCAAAACTGCCTCCGGTGTAATTACAACAAAAAGATCAAAGAAAGACAGTTTCAAGTTGGTGATCTTGTACTCAAAGAGAATCAGAGAAATCAAGCAGATCGAGAAAAGAAGGGCAAGTTTGAGCCTAATTGGTTAGGTCCCTTTATTGTGACAGCAGCATATGGATTAGGAGCTTATACTTTAGCTACACCTGACGGCATTCCTCTAGATGAGCCACTTAACAGTGTCCATCTCAAGAAGTTCTATGCCCGATCCTCAGTGTATTCAAAAAAAAAAATCCAAAAAAATCCATCCTCTGGTGAAAACCTGGCAAACAGGCGCTATGTGTAGAGTCAGCACCCATTGTCTATCGAGTCCTATCCACTCCATGTCCAGTTCGCAGCGCACTTTCCATCCATCCATAATAAAACCATTGACCTTGTTTGCATTTCCATCTCCCTATCTAGTATAGCTTGGAAATTTGTCAATGTCCCTCGTCATCATCCCACATCTTGATCTGTGTCTACAGTTAACACTGTCTTGTCCTAGGTCAAAGCTTTCTGTGTCTTCTTCAGCAGTCACCCATACAGTTTCCTCTACCATAATGGGGGCAACTCTTTCATTAACTTAGGTCTAGGATTGGTTCCTTGTTCATGGTTCGCAACGCATACTTCAATCTCTTTCTCATTGTTCACAGGTAACACCCTTTAACAGACACATCGCTCCTACAATAAGGCTGCTATCTTCTCAACACTTTTCCCACATCATCACACCAACCAAAACTACATATCATCTTTTCTCCATCTTAAGGTACCTTGATCCCATGGATATGGGTATGTAGGCAGTCTGGATTACGAAGGAAGTATCCAGTACTCAAGTACATAAGATCCCCTCCTTTCACCTTGACCCATTCATCACTCTATCCAAAACTACATATTTATCACTTTCATCTTTTATCGTCATGTGCCTTGATCCCGTGGATACAGGGTATGTAGGCAGTCTGGAATACGAAGGATGTATCCAGTACTCAGGCACACACAATCCATCATTCTCCACCCACCCCAATCTATCGACCTATCACCTTTCTGGTCTTCCATTTATCAAAATCCATTCACCTCAACTTGACTAACTCAAGCAGCAAGCTAGCGTATCCTTTCAAAGCAAGAGTCCTTAACAAACCTGAAGCAAAGAGACCTACTTCCAGAGTCATCTACTGTCTTGCATACCGATTGCCAACATCAGCTAAGTCCTGCTTAACCAAAGCACCAGATCCACAAGCTTGTCTTTTGCGAAGTGTTCCATTGTCGAGACTAACACACGTGTCTCCTGCAACATGTGGCATTTACTGCAATGAGACATTGTCTTTTAGGTAGATAGCCCCTTTAACGGACGCAGAGTTCCTACGATAAGGCTGTTATCTTTCCTATCCAATCTATCCGGAGCAACCTCTTTGGCAAGAGAATATGTTGGCTGTATGTTTACTTTGTAAGTCAGTCAATTTACTTTATGGTTCATCTTTTGTTCCTTTTCCAATACCTACTCAAGGCTACCTTGATTTATCTATAATCTTGGTATGTTGCGATACAGTACGGATTGGGGGCATAGTCATTTGCTTTTGTGTGCCGTGTTTGAGGAACGATCTTTAGCATCTTTCTTAGCATTCTATTTATCTTGTGTGTGCTGCAACCTAGCATCTTACATATTAATAATTCTTCTTGCATTTACATGTATTGAAGTTTGTTTTATGTTCAAGACTATGGCTCAGGCACATGTTCCAAACAAGGTTATATTATGTCTAAAGGGATCTAAGTTCAAACCGCTTGCTTGCAGAGTCAACGTCCATGCACTCGGATATTACTGCACCTTGGTCTTTTATACCTTGGTGGCAAACTATCCACGTGCTATATCAAAAATAAGGATTGCTCTTTATAAACATTTGTGAAACCATTGCAACAAGCTAATCCATTTACACCATCCATTTTTCCATGGCCTTATATAGTTTTTCGAGCAAGGATCAATCAACAGTCTTTCTCTTATTTTCTTTTCTTCCCACCCCATTCTGATTTTCCTTCTCACCCTGTCGCGCAATCTTCTAGTCGAGCGTCAACATAGTTCTTCTGTCGCTTCCCTGTCTTTCCTCTCGAGGGGGCATACGCTGGGGCAACTACCTACACTGGGGCATCAATAAATTGTATCACATCTTCAACAATTATTTTCTTTGACACAACGCTATAAACTGCATCGCATCAAAGAGGGGCAAAATGTAGACACCCTAAAATGACCAAGTTGCTGCACCACTTGCTTTTCATAATCTGTCAAATCACCTGCATTTCACACATTAATTAAATAATCTAATTATTTAATTAATTTCATTAAATTCTTCTAAATCTCTTAATTGCGACATTAATTAAATAAATTCTCTTTATTTAATTAATTAAATCAAATTCCTCTATTATTCTTCCACAATTAAATAATTTAAATTATTTAATTAGATCATTATCTTCTTTCTAAATCTCAAGTCTCCATTAATTAAATAAATCCCATTATTTAATTAATTCATCACAAATTCCCTCTTATCCAAACAGTTAAATAATTCCTAATTAGTTAATTAAATCAAATTCATTCTTCTAAATTTGAATAAATTAAATCAAATTTATTTAAATTCTCTCAATCTCCAAAAATAAAATAAATCAAATATTTTATTTATTCTTCCAAATCATGCACAACAATTAAATAAATTTATTTATTTAATTTACTTTCAAATTCTTCAAATATTTTTTTCAAATCTTCTAAAAATAAGTCTTCTTCTCCATGCACACACAATTAAATAATTTATTATTTAATTTCTCTTAAATCATGCAAAAGCAAAGCTTAAGTTGAGTTATCTATTCACTCAACCTCGTTTTTATCAATTTCTCTTAAATTAGAAAAAAGCTTTCTAATTTATGAAAAGCATGTCTTATCTTTAGAAAAGGAAGTGTTTAATTCAAATAAAACAGCTTTTGTGTGACACTTGTCTTCTTCTTATTCGTTGCACGTTCCTCAACTGTTCTTCTCTATTGATTCTTCTGAATTATCTAGACCGTTGATCGATCTTCATTGAAACCTATATAAACCCCCCTCATCTCCTTCACAAACTCTCTTCGATCACTTATTCTTAGGCATACTTAACAGCGCTTTGAGCATATAAACGCGTCAATTGAGCAACCTTACGATCTTTTGACATTGATCTTTTGAACACTTTACTTGCTTGTTGCAACCATGGTTTCGCAGCATTATTGAGCAATCCACATTCAATCCAAAGGGAACAATACAAATCTCGGTAAAAGCTTTCATGTTTCATTGATTATTATTAATGGCTTTTATTTAGATCGGCTCTCTTTATGTTATTGGTTTTTTTTGGTTTTATTAGTTTTGATTTAATCAATTTTTCCTCATACACACAGATCACACTCAATGTTCCATTATCATGAAAGTAAAGCATCTGGATGTTCAACTGAGCGTAAAATTTTAAAACAAATGTTTCCAATCATGCTCAATGATCCATTATCATGAAATAAAGCATCTAGAAAAAATTGAGTTTTAAATTTTCAAACAAATGTTTTAGATCACACTCAATGTGAACCATTATTATGAAACAAAGCATCTAGATGATACTAAGCGTAAAATTTTAAAGCAAATGTTTTCGATCATGCTCAATGATTCATTATCATGAAATAAAGCATCTGGATGAAACTGAGCATAAAGTTTTTAAACAAATGTTTCCAATCATGCTCAATGATCCATTATCATGAAATAAAGCATCTAGACAAAACTAAGTGTAAAATTTCAAAATAAATGTTTGAGATCACACTCAATGTTCCATTATCATGAAATAAAGCATCTGGATGAAACTTGTTGGTGCCTGAATTGACTGTCAGTTTTCGAGCAATTTTTCATGCAGGCACCTTCCCAAAAAATCAAAAAAAATTTCTATGGCCATCGACGTGAGTTCATTTTGTCTTGGTGACCACGTTCTTCACTTGATATATTTGTACCATCGCCATGACTTTGTCCATCGGCAGCAATGTTTTGTGTCTCATCGATGATGATGGTCAGGCCGATGAGGGTCGTTCAGAGTGGTCATCGGCGAGAGTATTACTATCAGCGTAGGAAATTTTGCATCCTCCGATGTGTTCGATCTGGCCGATGGAGGTAGCCATTGGCGTAACATTGCATATCGGGTAAACAAGCGGAGGGTTCACCGACGCTAGGGGTCTCGCCGATTGTATGTAGCTTGTAAGTGCCATCGGGATGACTTGGTGCATCGGATGGAGTGTAGAGAGTTGGGTCGACAGGGGTGCTCTGGCCGATGGAGCTGTATCGGGGTGACCTAGTGTATCGGCGAAGGAGTTTTCATTTGCTTCGATGGTCAATATCTGGCCGATGGGAGATGCGAAGTAGTCATCGGTGTGATCGGCGTATCGGTAGGAGAATTTTTGGGCACGCCAACAAAGTGGTGTCATGCCGAAGGGTACGGTCATCGGAGTGACAAGTGATGTCGGCGAGGGAGTTTTTGATTGTGCCAATGGCGTGGGTCTAGACGACGATGGTAGTTAGCTTGTGGGCGTCAGCGTGACCTTTGGAGTCAGCGTAGGTTTGAAGTGTTGCTCCGATGGTGTAGGTCACACCGACGGAGGTGGGAGGTGGAAGTGTCGTCAGCGTGAGTTGTGTGGTCGGCGATGGAGTTTTCTGTCACTCCGATTGTATATGTCTGGCCGACAGGGGAGTGTGGGGACTTCATCGAGATGACATGTGTATCGACTGAAGAAATTTTGGATTGGCCGATATGAGGGGTCTGGCTGATAGGCTATTGGCGGAAGGTTTGTGGGTCGAGCGGGGCAAAACACTCGACACTTAGTATACATGCGGTCGTGCTTATAAAGTGATCAAAGGGTCCCTACATGGCGAATGTGGGATAAATGGATCTCACAAAGTTGGAAAAGTCAGCAATCAAATGAAGGACTTCCCACGTGGTGCATTTTCACTGGCAACGAGACTTTTCAAAATGCCAACATGATTTGCGACTTATGTGAGCGACTTTGGACCGTCGATTTTGCGTGTCTGGAGCCCAATCTTGTGGCTGAGTTCGAACGATGAAATAACTGAGTGTTAGCGCCATTTTTGCGCGCTCATTCTGCAGTCAACCAGCCATGCTGCACGGTGATGGAAGGAATGTCACATCTGCTCATCTGTTCGAGGTCCGGGTTGCTTGCACTACTGGCTTTCATGGTGAATTTGACTGCTTCAGCGACTAGAATTGATTGAGGATCTAATTGTTTCGTTGAAAATCTAAAAGAAATAATCCTTGCATTTATGAAGTAGGTTAGTGTGTAGGTGGCCGGAAGCTTGTATGCTCCTTGAAAAAGGAATCCAGGGCCATTCTACAGGGGTTGGATGTTTTTGGGCCTTTTGCTCTGACTCTGAACACAAGGTGTTCACATTTTGAAAGGCATTTTTTGCTACAAATGCGGTCCTTGGTCTGGTGTATCAGTCTATCTTGTCTTGTAAATGATAATTTTCTGTATGATAATTTTCTATGCAGATTGAATTTAGATGAAAAACACTTGTGGTGTGTATTGCTTAGGATTGTCTCCTGTGTGTTATTTGTTCTCCTTTCAAACAAGGTTGTCAAGGGCTTCCAAGTTTTTCAATATATACTTGTTGTACTGTGTGTCTGATTTCTTGCATCTGCTCAAGGAGTGGTTAAATAGGCTTTTGATCAGATACAAAGGAAAATAGATTGCATCATAGGATCTGTTAAGTATGATCATAGGTAATACTTTCTCTTGGACATATTGTTGTTAGGCAGTAATATTTTACTCAAGTCCTCTGGATATGAATTCATGTTGTTATATGGAAACCTTTGCATTTGTAGATTTGACTCTGCTGCCTAGATAAGGCACTGGTTTGGGAATATGTTTGTTCAGAGGGACTAGGAAAGTCCCATAAATCCAAACATCAAATCAAACCATTTCACACTTCCACCTATTAGTTGTAGGAGTAGGAGTAGGAAACCCCTGCATACCCTCATCCATAACCAATCATATATGTCCAAGAAAGTGCCATCTTGCGATCTATCATTTAGATCTTGGTCCATATGTGAGGGTATTCTACCTATTGTTGTCAAGTTAAATTTTTCTGTCACTTGAACTAATCAAGGTCACATCTTAAAGTCATAGGGACACCCCCCTTGGTGCGGTAGAACCAAAAGTGAAGGGGAGGAGCTCACGCAACCTCCTGTATTTTGTTGGCTGAATCTGCCTGTGCATTAGAACTGGCAAACCCTAATGCTGATTCAGAAGAAAAACCAACACATTTGGCGACTCTGCTGGGGACAGAACAGAAAAAGTGATATCTTACAGCCTCTGGTGAAGTTTTGCCTGGCTCTACTGGTGGAATGAACCTGGAAAATAGCTTTCAGCTATTGAAAATTTTGTCCTCTCTAGAGAGGTGGTGACTTTGCAAGAAAGATTCAAGTACACATGAAAGTTGATGTGTGTGTTGTGACAAAAAATGTGCTATTCAGCCTTCAGCATCTGGATGAGAAAAGGTATCTTGCTCCTTCCTACTTGTAATTGTTGTTTTATTGCATAGGTTAGATGCCAGGGGGGTTATAGGTCTTAGGTATATATAAGATGTTTGAAAATGGGACTTATATGAATCCAAATATGTATGCACCCGTGCTCAACCAAGAGGGAGATGCAATGTTATGTGATAGAATAGAAGAGATAAGAAATAGGTTGATACTCTTAGAGGCTAGGCAGGCTCAGTTGAATAATGATAACCCTATTGTGTCTGCCAGTTAGAAAGCTAAACCTCTTGTCAGCCCTTTTGATCCTTTGTATGACCAACTGGATTTGTCATGGGTTGATTATAAAGTAGAAAGTATGCCTGCTCAGATATACTGTCAGATGCCTAGATTTAGTGGTCACAGTGTATGTGATGGGGGTGCACATATCCACAAATTTTGCAATTTTATGGAAAAACATTCATTCAAAGATGAGGATATGTGGATGAGGTTTTTTGTTAGATCCTTTGATGCAAAAGCTAGAGATTGGTATTTGAGCTTTCCAAAGAGATCCTTTGCCTATTGGGATGAGCTTGCTGACTGTTTCAAAAAAGAATTTGCGAGAAAACCAGCTGATCTTGTTGCAGAATTAATGAAAATCAGAAAACAAGATGAGAAGCCATGTATTGATTTCAGTCATAGATTTGCAGTAGCCCTTTCACAGATCCCAGAAGTCTTCAGACCTGATATGTCAGCCTATGTTGGCATATTATTTGAAGCTTTTGAGGGGGGCTCTAGTGCAATACTGAGGGATTTCAAGGTGACAAGTATGTAGATGGCATACAAGTTTTTAGAAAATATGGAAGAGATGAGAAATGAGCACCTACGGAAATCTCTGTCCCCAGGTTTGGGTGTGAATAACAATTATATAGCTGCAAATGACAAAATAATTAAGGCATCATGTGCAGATAAAAATGAAAATGAAAGCATAGAGGTTGAGACTGCTGTATTTGAACATAATGCTAATAATACTGCTCAACTGGATTGTTCACCAGTTGAGGATGCCAATGAAAGGATCAGTGGTGACTCCCATTGCAATGTTGAGGCATCTGGCCATGAAAGCAATAAAGAGGTTGTGGACAGCAATGAGCAACTTTTTGAATGGATTTGTGGAGATAATTGTGAGTATTGTACTCAAGACAGAGAAGATATAAGCAAACAGAGAAGCAGTTCCATGTGTAAACCATTGCCTTCTTTTCAAACACATGGAGATCATGAAGAGCAGTCAGAGATTGAAACAAGTGCTAGTGCAGAGCATGATTGTTTTTTATTTGGTGACTGTTTTGCTTATGACACACAGGCTGATACTCTTCCACAAAGGGAACCCATTGGTGATGAAGATGCATGTTCTGTTGCCCATGAACAAATGGCATATTATGATCAAGCTGATGTACCTGGATGACCCATTTTTGACACATATGGTGATGAGGATCTATTTGAGTATGGTGAAGGTTTGAGCATTGTTTTTGCCTTGGATTCTGTTTCTCATACTAATGAAAGAGGAACCAACATACATCAGGTAAGCGACTGTAGAAATGTGCCTGATTTGAAAGAAGTGCCAGAGCCTGATCTTTTCCAGCTTGGTGTACCTGATGGTTGTGTGCATGATGTGCATGATTGTGAATTTGAAAGCTTTTCTTTTGATAGGCCAGCTGATGAAATGAGCCCTGACCTTCCCAACTGTGTGGTGGACTCTGAATGTTTCCTATTTCCAGTCCAGCTTGAGGATCACTTTGCAATGCATACTGCTGATGCAGATGATGATAAGTGTTATATACCATATGGATACGCATTGCTTGATAAATGCCGCATCCACTTGTTGCCTGATGCTGAGGGTTGTTTGCATAGGGTTGACAGTGACAAGCTAGATCAGAGGGTTGAATATGCAAATGACCAAAGTTGCTTATGGTCAGATCATGGCAGCATTCTCAAGCTTGACCCAGTGTATGCAGATGAAAATAAGGTATTTGACAAAGGGAAATATAGGTTTTCCTTTTCTTGGGGGCCTTAGGCCATCAAGTGTGTTTGGTGATGTAGATTTGTAGTTTTATGACCCTGTGCCCAATGGACAAGGGACTGGTCTGCATCCCAGAGATCTGAGGTTCTTGCCATGCCTGCAAGAGGGATGCATCCCCAGACAGAGCCACTGTTGGTGCCTAAATTGACTGTCAGTTTTTGAGCAATTTTTCATGCAGGCACCTTCCCAAAAAATCCAAAAAAATTTCTATGGCCATCGGTGTGAGTTCATTTTTGTCTTGGCGACCGCGTTCTTCACTTGATATATTTGTACCATTGCCATGACTTTGTCCATCGGCAACAATGTTTCGTGTCTCATCGATGATGATGGTCAAGTTGATGAGGGTCGTTCAGAGTGGTCATCGGCAGGAGTATTGCTATCGGCGTAGGAAATTTTGCATCCTCTGATGTGTTTGATCTGGCCGATGGAGGTAGCCATCGGCGTAACATTGCATATCAGGTAAACAAGTGGAGGGTTCGCCGATGCTAGGGGTCTCGCCAACTATATGTAGCTTGTAAGTGCCATCGAGATGACTTGGTGCATCAGATGGAGTGTAGAGAGTTGGGCCGACAAGGGTGCTCTGGCCGATGGAGCTGTATCGGGGTGACCTGGTGTATCGGCGGAGGAGTTTTCATTTGCTTCGATGGTCAATGTCTGGCCGATGGGAGATGCGAAGTAGTCATCGGTGTGATCGGCGTATTGGTAGGAGAATTTTTGGGTGCGCCGATGAAGTGGTGTCATGCCGAAGGATATGGTCATTGGAGTGACAAGTGATGTCGGCGAGGGAGTTTTTGATTGTGCCGATGGCATGGGTATGGCCGACGATGGTAGTTAGCTTGTGGGCGTCAGCGTGACTTTTGGAGTCGGCGTAGGTTTGAAGTGTTGCTCCGATGGTGTAGGTCACACCGACGGAGGTGGGAGGTGGAAGTGTCGTCAGCGTGAGTTGTGTGGTCAGCGATGGAGTTTTCTGTCACTCCGATTGTATATGTCTGGCCAACAGGGGAGTGTGGGGACTTCATCGAGATGACATGTGTATTGGCGGGAGAAATTTTGGATTGGCCGATATGAGGGGTCTGGCCGATAGGCTATTGGCGGAAGGTTTGTGGGTCGAGCAGGGCAAAACGCTCGACACTTAGTATACATGCGACCGTGCTTATAAAGTGATCAAAGGGTCCCTACATGGCGAATGTGGGATAAATGGATCTCACAAAGTTGGAAAAGTCAGCAATGGAATGAAGGACTTCCCACGTGGCACATTTTCACTGGCAACGAGACTTTTCAAAATGCCAAAATGATTTGCAACTTATGTGAGTGGCTTTGGACCGTCGATTTTGCGTGTCTGGAGCCCGATCCTATGGCTGAGTTTGAATGATGAAATAACTGAGTGTTAGCACCATTTTTGCGCGCTCATTCTATAGTCAGCCGGCCATGCTACACGGTGATGGAAGGAATATCACATCTGCTCATCTGTTCGAGGTCCAGGTTGCTTACACCGCTGGCTTTCATGGTGAATTTGACTGCTTCAGAGACTGGAATTGATTGAGGATCTGATTGTTTCGTTGAAAATCTAAAAGAGATAATTCTTGCATTTATGAAGTAGGTTAGTGTGTAGGTGGCCGGAAGCTTGTATGCTCCTTGAAAAAGGAATCCAGGGCCATTCTACAGGGGTTGGATGTTTTTGGGCCTTTTGCTCTGACTCTGAACACAAGGTGTTCACATTTTGAAAGGCATTTTTTGCTACAGATTCGGTCCTTGGTCTGGTGTATCAGTCTATCTTGTCTTGTAAATAATAATTTTCTGTATGATAATTTTCTATGCAGATTGAATTTAGATGAAAAACACTTGTGTGTATTGCTTAGGATTGTCTCCTGTGTGTTATTTGTTCTCCTTTCAAACAAGGTTGTCAAGGGCTTCCAAGTTTTTCAATATATACTTGCTGTACTGTGTGTCTGATTTCTTGCATCTGCTCAAGGAGTGGTTAAATAGGCTTTTGATCAGATACAAAGGAAAATAGATTGCATCATAGGATCTGTTAAGTATGATCATAGGCAATACTTTCTCTTGGACATATTGTTGTTAGGCAGTAATATTTTACTCAAGTCCTCTGGATATGAATTCATGTTGTCATATGGAAACATTTACATTTGTAGATTTGACTCTGCTTCCCAGATAATGCACTGGTTTGGGAATCTGTCTGTTCAGAGGGTCTAGGAAAGTCCCATAAATCCAAACATCAAATCAAACCATTTCACACTTCCACCTATTAGTTGTAGGAGTAGGAGTAGGAAACCCCTGCATACCCTCATCCATAACCAGTCATATATGTCCAAGAAAGTGCCATCTTGCGATCTATCATTTAGATCTTGGTCCATACGTGAGGGTATTCTACCTATTGTTGTCAAGTTAAATCTTTCTGTCACTTGAACTAATCAAGGTCACATCTTAAAGTCATAGGGACACCCCCCTTGGTGCAGTAGAACCAGAAGTGAAGGGGAGGAGCTCACGCAACCTCTTGTATTTTGTTGGTTGAATCTACCTGTGCATTAGAACTGGCAAACCCTAATGCTGATTCAAAAGAAAAACCAACAAAACTAAGCATAAAATTTTGAAACAAATGTTTCTCATCACGCTCAATAATCCATTATCATTAAATAAAGCATCTAGATGAAACTGAGTTTAAAATTTTAAAACAAATGTTTCAGATCACACTCAATGTTCCATTATCATGAAATAAAGCATCTGAATAAAACTGAGCATAAAATTTTAAAATAAATGTTTCTGATCATGTTCAACTATCCATTATCATGAAATAAAGCATCTAGATGAAACTGAGTGTAACATTTTAGAACAAATGTTTCAAATCACACTCAATGTTCCATTATCATTAAATAAAGTATCTAGATGAAATTGAGCGTAAAATTTGAAGACCAATGTTTTCAATCACGCTCAATGATCCATTATCATGAAATAAAGCATCTAGACGAAACTAAGTGTAAAATTTTAAAATGAATGTTTCAGATCACACTCAATGTTCCATTATCATGAAATAAAGCATCTGGATGAAACTGAGCTTAAAATTTTAAATCAAATGTTTCCTTTCACGCTCAAGGATCCATTATCATGAAATAAAGCATCTCGATGAAACTGTGTGTAAACTTTTAAAATAAATGTTTATGATCATGGTTAATGATCCATTATCATGAAATAAAGCACCTAGATGAAACTGAGTGTAAAATTTTAAAACAAATGTTTCAGATCACACTCAATGTTCCATTATCATGAAATAAAGCATCTGGATGAAACTGAGTGTAAAATTTTAAAACAAATATTTCCGGTTAGACTCAATGATCCATTATCATGAAATAAAGCATCTAGACGAAACTGAGTTTAAAATTTCAAAACAAATGTTTCAGATCACACTTAATGTTCCATTATCTTGAAATAAAGCATCTAAATGAAACTGCGCATAAAATTGTAAAAAAAATGTTTTCGATCATACTAAATGATCCATTATCATGAAATAAAGCATCTCGATGAAACTGGGTCTAAAATTTTCAAACAAATGTTTCAGATCACACTCAATTATCCATTATCATGAAATAAAGCATCTCGATGAAACTAAGTGTTAAATTTTAAAACAAATGTTTTAGATCAGACTCAATGAACTATTATCATTAAATAAAGCATCTAGATGAAATAGAGCGTAAAATTTTAAAACAAATGTTTCAGATCACACTCAATGATCCATTAAATCATGAAATAAAGCATCTAGATGATACTGGGTGTAAAATTTTAAAACAAATGTTTCAGATCACACTCAATGTTCCATTATCATGAAATAAAGCATCTGGATGAAAATGAGTGTATAATTTTAAAACAAATGTTTCCAATCACGCTTAATGATCCATTATCATTAAATAAAGCATATAGATGAAACTGAGTGTAAAATTTTAAAGCAAATGCTTCCGGTCACATTCAATGATCCTCATGAAATAAAGCATCTAGACGAAACTGAGTTTAAAATTTTAAAACAAATGTTTTAGATCACACTCATTGTTCCATTATCCTGAAATAAAGCATATGAATGAAACTGAGCATAAAATTGTAAAACTAATGTTTTTGAGATCACGCTCAATGATCCATTATTATGAAATAAAGCATCTCGATGAAACTGAGTCTAAAATTTTTAAACAAATGTTTCAGATCACGCTCAATTATCCATTATCATGAAATAAAGCATCTTGATGAAATTGAGTGTTAAATTTTAAAACAAAAGTTTCAAATCAATCTCAATGAACTATTATCATTAAATAAAGCATCTATATGAAACAGACCGTAAAATTTTAAAAAAATGTTTCAGATCACACTCAATGAATCATTATCATGAAATAAAGCATCTAGATGAAACTGAGTGTAAAATTTTAAAACAAATGTTTCATATCACACTCTATGTTCCATTATCATTAAATAAAGCATCCAAATGAAACTAGGTGTAAAATTTAAAAACAAATGTTTCCAATCACGCTCAATGATCCATTATCATGAAATAAAGCATCTAGATGAAACTGAGTGTAAAATTCTAAAACAAATGTTTCAAATCACACGCAATGTTCCATTATCATGAAATAAAGCATCTAGATGAAACTGAGTGTAAACTTCTATTACCTTCAACACCTCAATAGATTTGATTTAAAGCGATGACTTCTTTACCACTACCAATAGCAAGTACTCCACAAAGCTTTCAATAGCTCTCCTCTAGTTTCCTTATAACCTCCAGAGTGCATACAAAGGCTCAAGATTTATTTCACTCTAATACCATCATAAAATAATGAGAGCAATGAGCAAATATTATTATTGAAGAGTAGCATATTTATATACAAAATAAAGTGGTTATTCAAACCACTTAGTCGAGCATACCCGAACAACTACCAAACAACAATAACTATAAAATAGTTATTAGTTGGTATATAGATGATGTAATATAAACATACAAATGTTTTAACACCGATCACGTTTAATGATCCATTATCATGAAATAAATCATCTAGATGAAATTGACTGTAAAATTTTAAAATAAATGTTTTAGACAACACTCAATGTTTCATTATCATGAAATAAAGCATCTGGATCAAACTGAGCATTAAATTTTAAAACAAATGTTTTTGGTCATGCTCAATGATCCATTATCACGAAATAAAGCCTCTAGATGAAACTAAGTTTAAAATTTTACAACAAATGTTTCAAATCACACTCAATGATCTATTATCATTAAATAAAACATTTGGTTGAAACAGAGCGTAAAATTTTGAAACAAATGTTTTATATCACACTCAATGATCAATTATCATAAAATAAAGCATCTTGATGAACCTGAGCATAAAAATTTAAAACGAATGTTTCTGTTCACGCTCAATGATCCATTATCATAAAATAAATCATATCGATGAAATTGAGTCTAAAATTTTAAAACAAATGTTTCAAATCACACTCAATTACCCATTATCATGAAATAAAACATCTCAATGAAATAAAACATCTCAATGAAATTGAGTGTTAAATTTTAAAACAAATGTTTCAGATCAGACTTAATGATCTATTATCATTAAATAAAGCATCTAGATGAAACAGAGCGTATAAATTTTAAAACAAATGTTTCAGATCACACTCAATGATCCATTATCATGAAATAAGGCATCTCGATGAAACTAGGTGTAAAATTTTAAAACAAATGTTTTAGATCACACTCAATATTCCATTATCATGAAATAACTTAGCATCTAGATGAAACCGAGCATAAAATTTTAAAACAAATGTTTCTGATCTCACTCAATGATCCATTATCATTAAATAAAGCATCTAGATGAAACTGAGCGTAGAATTTTTAGACAAATGTTTCCAATCACACACAATGATCCATTATCATGAAATAAAGCATCTAGATGAAACTGAGTGTAAAATTTTAAAACAAACGTTTCATATCAGACTCAATGTTCCATTATCATGAAACAAAGCATCTAGATGAGATTGAGCATAAAATTCTAAAACAAATGTTTAAGATCACACTCAATATTCCATTATCTCGAAATAAAGCATCTGGATGAAACTAAGCGTAAAATTTTAAAACATATGTTTCCAATCAGGATCAATGATCCATTATCATAAAATAAAGTATCTAGATGAAACTGAGTGTAAAATTTTAAAACAAATGTTTCAGATCACACTCAATGTTCCATTATCATGAAATAAAGCATCTGATAAAACTAAGCGTAAAATTTTAAATAAAATGTTTCCGCTCACGCTCAATGATCCATTATCATGAAATAAAGCATCTAGATGAAATTGAGCATAAAATTTTAAAATAAAACTAAATGTTCCATTATCACGAAATAAAACATCTAGATGAAACTAAGTATAAAATTTTAAAACAAATGTTTTCGATCATGCTCAATGATCCATTATCATGAAATAAAGCATCTAGATGAAACTAAGTGTCAAATTTTAAAACAAATGTTTCAGATCACACTCAATGTTCCATTATCATGAAATAAAGCATTTGGATGAAACTAAGCGTAAACTCTTAAAATAAATGTTTCCAATCACACTTAATGATCCATTATCATGAAATAATGCATTTAGACGAATTGAGTGTAAAATTTTAAAACAAATGTTTAAGATCGCACTCAATGTTCCATATCATGAAATAAAGCATGTGGATGAAACTGAGCATAAAATTTTAAAACAAATGTTTCTAATCACGCTCAATGATCCATTGTCATGAAATAAAAACATCTAGATGAAACTGAGTTAAGAATTTTAAAACAAATGTTTCCAATCACGCTCAATGATCCATTGTCATTAAATAAAGCATCTAGATGAAACTAAGTTTAAAATTTTAAAACAAATGTTTTAGATCACACTCAATGTTCCATTATTATGAAATAAAGCATCTATATGAAACTATAAGCACAAAAATCACACACAGCCTCCACGAGGACCCCTATGATGATTTTAATCCTTGTCATGTACATGTAAGCGTGAAATAATGTCCTTTAAGCAGTAAACCTCTTGATGATGTGTCTTCTTTCTTGTCTTGTGTTGTTTCCTCTTTGTCGATTTCTCTCCCTGTTTGCGACGCTTTTCAACACTTTTTGCAACACTTGTCGATTTGCATTTTCTGAGATTTCAACCTTGCTCCTAAGCCTTGTAAGCATCTTGTAGGTGATTTTTCACCTTTCCCCTATGTTTTTCATCCACTACACCCCCTAGAAGCCTTCTAGAGGTCCCCCCTATCCATCTCCCACTTTCAGTTTTTAGTTCTGCTCAACCAATCCAAATCTCCCCCTATTATTTCTAGATCTCCCCTGGGAGATCCTGCAGGTGCAAGTGGAGATTTGGATTCTTGCACATGTCACTAACCCGTTTTCAGAGGCAGAACTCCTCCTTTTCTTCTCTTCTATCATCTCCAACTTTGCTTTTTCCAGATAACCCTGTCTAGCCCGGATCTCCCTCGGGCGACCCTACCGTGTTTACAGCCGTGGAAAAACTCAAGTTTCTCACTCGTTTTAACTCTGTTTTCACTCATTTTTCTTCCAGTTTGCATGATTTGTGATGCCTAATACAGAGTTGACTATTTAATGCACCTACACATGCATAATTAGCTCCATTTGATCTCGAAATAACAACTCAATCAATCTCCTGCATCCTCTCAACTCTATTTCTTCTTCAGTGATAAGCTATTATTGATTTATCACTCCATAGTTAGCTGAGTTCACTGGGTAATCAACCTTGTTAACTACCCAATCAATCCTTGTTAACTCATCAATCAAATGAGTTAACTTCTCAATCAATCCCATTCCTCAAACCTATAAATACCTGCCTCCCTCAAGCACAAAGGGAGGCAAATTCATTATGCACACATCTCTTGCAAGTTTTTGCTCTCAAACTTAGCATTCAAATGCTTTATTCATTGTTCAACCAAGCATCATTACGCCGCTTCATTCAATGCCATTGTGCTCAACCAAAGCTCTCATTGAGCTCATTCAAGCTTCAACAAGATTCTTTTTGCTTCTTTGTGTCATTTTGTCATCAAGAGGTCTTCCCGCTGCTACAAAAGGACTTGAGGTTGCCACTATCAAGGATTTCTAAGGGTAGTGGAGTCATACAAATCTTCATTTCTTTCGAGTTCATTGCTTTATTCAATTCATAGTAATTGGAAAACCAAATTTGCTCTTGGGAATATTTGCTTTTTCCTTGATAGTTAGATCTTGCATGTTAGAATAATTGTTTTCACATTTCTAGATCTAGATTATTTGAAGAAGTAATTTTCCGTTTTTAGATTAGATTATCTCAAAACAATCGAAAACCCAAAAACATAGATTAATCTTGCATTAGGAAAAATCATATTAGTTTGCATTCATATTTCCCTTTCATACATTAAAGAGCACTTTTCATTTCCAAAATACTAAAAAAGCACAAAAAAAATGTTTGCATATCATTTAGCTTTGCATGCACATAGAAACCCTTACAAAATACAAAATTGCAAACGCTTGATACCATCACGAGGTAACCACGGTTAAATGATTCAATAAAACCCTTGATCATATCACAAGGTAAAAACAAGGTGAAACACAAATCAAACCCTAGGTCAACTAAACACTAGGTCAAAACCCTAATTCTAGTTAAGGTTGGTCATCACACATTTACCTCTATCTTGGCTCACGAATGTGCCTAGGAGTGAGAAGAGAGTGGATGAGGGCTATCCATGACGAGATTGAGGAGATCAATCCATGACCACAACAAGAAACATTCACTCTACCACAAGGAGACCCAGTTGTCCTCTTATTATTAGAAGAAACTAGACAACTCCAAATACAACGAGAACTCATTCAATGCATAGAAAGACAAGAGGACATAAACGAAAGAAACTGCTTACCCACGTAAAGGTGGAATAGAAGAAACCCCAACAGGAGAAGATAAACTAGTGACCCTTCGAATCATAGGGTTATCTCAACTACAACTACAATCGAACGAAACATTCAACTTAACACACAACAAGAAAGGCCACGGGACTTGCCGACCCCTCTCCGCGAAGTCCAGCTCTTCAACGAGCCAGACCCCTGTCGTGTCTCGCCTCCTCTCGACTAGCTACTTCCACGAGAGTGAGAATGACATGGCGGATCACCCTTTGGCAAGGAGAGAAGGGTCTGTGTGCATGCTAAAATCTGACACGAAAGCCCAGGCAACCGGAGTCACAATTTTGAGCGTACATATTTTGGTGAACCTGACATGAATTACAGAATCTTTTGGTTTTGTAGTTTGCATTCCCATCTCAAAAATGCTTCAAAAACATTTAACAAAAGCTTCAAAACATTCTTTCACTGCTCTTCATAGCCACTTCAGCTTCTATTGCTTACACCATCATTCGTTCCATTTGTTCTGTGGTGTCTATGGCACCCCTAAACATGATAGAACCTAACTTAAACTAGGGGAATATTCCCTTAAGAGAACTAGAAACTCCTTCCTTCGATAGGTATGTGCCACTGCATCCTGATGCACCAGTCACCAACTGTTATGACTACGAAGATTCCAATTATAAACAAGATCAAAGAGAATCCAGACATTCTTTATCTTTCAACAACCCAACTTGGGAAAACAATCCGACCATCCCAAATGTGCCACATAAAGCTAGAAGGATAAGGTCAGAAATACATCGACCCGAACAACCTTCCACGAGCACATCAAGTACTCATCTTGATGAGGAAGTCAAACAATTGGAAGAAGCTAGATGCTCAAGAGGCATTAAGGATTGCCTTGCGAGAAGAACAAAAAGAAAATGTTGCACACAAAGAAAAATATCACCATGAAAATACTTGAAGAGAAAATCCTAGAAATGAAGAAACACATAGACCTGCAACTCCTGTAGATTTAATCGCAACTCTAGTGCAAAGAATTAGAATCTTGGAAGTAGAGCAAGCTGTTCTAGAAAGAAGGTAGAAATCTCATGAACAGGACCAAGGGGCATCTCAAAATCCCCCTACCTCAACTACTATTCACAAAACGCCAGCAACGACACATGTCTGAATGGGAACCCTCCTATTCAGAACAATCCAACAAATCCAACCATGGGTTATCAAAACCCACCTACAGGGTTATTGCTATCAACCCCGCAATCTCAAAGTACCTTTCTCGGAACATATCTTGAGTATTTGAAGGAACCTTTGGATCAAAACATAAGAAGCATGCAACTACCTCGGCCATTGCTAGATCTCTTGAAGTTCAAAGGAGAAGGAGATCCAAATTCCCACATTAAAGCCTACACCACAACCATAAGAGAACTCCTCCCTTGGGATGGGGTTGTAGCAAAAATCTTTCCAAAAACTCTTGAAGGCATAGCTCTGGATTGGTATTATAGCTTACCAAAAGCTTCAATTCATTCGTTCAGACAACTAATCAGATAGTTTGTCATGGAATTTGACATGAACAAACTCGTTAAAACAAGGATCAGAGAATTCCTCATAATGAAACAAGAGCCAAACGAATCCGTAGCTCAATTTGTCACTCGATGGAGGCAATTCCTTTACTCTTCGACTAGTGCTCCGAACATGGATCATCGAGATCTATGTGACCTCTTCTTGCATGCCCTAAACAAAGACATGAGAGAAGATGTTTAAAAATTGCCATACAAATCCTACGAAGAGGCATTGAAAAGTGCTTTGAGGATTGACCAAGCTGCCATTGACAGTGCTAGAAAACTATATGGGTCAAATGGAAAGCTAATAAAGGAAGACATGGGAAACAATGCCTCAATCATTAAGATCCTTAAAAACAATATGAGTGCAACCACAGATGGGGTGATAGATCAACCCCCAATCAAGAAGATAAGAGATGATTACAATGGGAGAGATTACTATCCTCCTAACGTAAATGCCATAGATCGACCTAGAAACAACAAGTACTACCCTCAAGACAATTACCAAAGTTGAAACCGCAATGGAAACAGGAACGAAAACGATGGAAGATATGAAAGAACCCCATACGAGTTCAATCAATTTTGTTCTTTTCATAGAACAAGGGGGCACAACACAAAATCTTGTAGAGAGTATAATAGATTCATAGCAATGATACTGGAAGACCAAAAACATTTGTTCATAGAGATGTTCTTAAACTCACAGGAGGTCACACCGGATAACAAAGATACAAGATAAAATCAAGCTCCAATAGCTCCACAAAACGCTAATATGAGAATTTATCAGGACTCGTTCCCCGCACATAAAGACACAGAAACAACAAGCTAAAACAAGAGGGCTCAGAGTAGTAACCCCGAAGTCCCACCGCAACTTGGACAAAAGGGAGAAGCTAGGATGATGGGATTAGTCGAGATTATGCACAACGAAGAAGAAGAGGAAGACCACGAGGATGAAAATGAGCAAATAGGAGCCTATGAAGGTATCATCTCAGTAATAGAACCTATACCAGCTCCAATTGGACCTTATGAGCTCATAGACGATTTAAAGAAAACATATGCTCACATTTCATTCATTGACTTACTCAGGAACTCCCCTTCACATCGCTCAGCGTTACTAAAAGCAATAGGTCTAAAATACTTCGACCAAATTACACCACCACCTAGTGAGCAAATCAACCATGTGGACTACGACATCAGTCCACCAAACTTAGAACTCAAAGATCCAAGGTTTTTCTTCAACTTACAACAAATACCTTCCGAGGCAAAGTTAACAAAAAAAGGAGACCCTGCACTATATCTTGAAGTATGGATCTATGATACATGTATCAAGCAGACCTTAATCGATGATGGAGCAGCAATCAACATAGTTGCTTTCTCCCTATTAGAGAGAATGGGCTATGGTCACACTAATATCACTGGCTCACGAGATACTCTAAGCGGGTATGATAATATAAAAGATACCACCATAGGTAAGATTACCCTTCCAATGACCTTGGGACCTAAAACCATTCCTACCACATTCTACGTCATAGATAAAGACACAGGATATAAATTGATCCTTAGAAGACTGTGGATACACAGGATGAAAGCTGTGCCATTCACATTATTCCAGGAAGCTCGATTCTTACACTTAGGGAAAGTGTACGTTGCAAAGGGAGATCCAAAACCTTTCAACATGTTAAAATCAAACACGCCAAACAAGCGTATAGGTATCCCTATAGACTACGAACTCCCTACCAATAAATTAATCGTCCCTAATCCTACACCTCAGTTGATATGCATCAAACGAATGGAAATCCTAGAAAAGACCATAAACACCGTAGAGATCAAAACTTTAGAGAATGAGACATTACTAAAACAAAAGGAAATGGTTCCCAAAGATAAGACTATTGAGATCATGGAATTGATTGAGCGGGATGGACCGCTCCAATTTCCCCTGGAGGTACTCATGATCGACATCTAAGAATCTTACAAACTCTTCCCTTGCATAGGAGAAAAATTGCACAGAACTGAAGGTCTGATGTTTGAGACAACCACGTTAGATTTAAGATATACAGACCCACACGCTTTCTTAGATGCTGAGGAAGACATAACAAAAAGTTACACTCCACTCTCACCGCTAACTGTATCATGTGTCCCTGAGACACCAGAAGAAATAGAATCTTATGAGCCTCTCACACCAATAGAGGATTCACATCAACTAGTGACACCCATGGAGGAGGCGCATTCTATTGATAATGAATCAACTATTGCTATAGAAATGCTACCTAGGATGTTCATGGTGTTCAAACTGCAAGAGAAGCTAACCACTTCTACCTCGATTCAATCAAATGAATTCAATGAGTGGGAATCACCTCTAGTACAAATCGAAATGGTTGAAAGACTTCCTGATGAAAATAAAGAAAGCGAGGGTATTTTTCACAGAGAATGGAAGATGATAGTGACAGTCGATGTCGATGACCCTGTCATTTTCGAATTGCCAAAAAGTTACATCAGATATGCCATGGACTTGAGACCATAACCAAATGGGAGGACAAGTATAAGTTGTGTCCCTCCTGATGAGAAAAGGGAGCCAAAAACCCCCCCTTGAGTTATTCCAATTCTTGCAAATAATCCAAGAGAGACTAGATGTGAAGATCTACATGCAACAACAATTTGACCTATTAGCAGAGCTATTGAATTGTGATGCGGTCATGTATTGGACTCCTCATCAACAATCCTTTCAAGCCTTACTTCGTCTCACAATGCCAAGTGAA
This sequence comes from Cunninghamia lanceolata, assembly GCA_027924645.1. Taxonomy (NCBI): domain Eukaryota; kingdom Viridiplantae; phylum Streptophyta; class Pinopsida; order Cupressales; family Cupressaceae; genus Cunninghamia; species Cunninghamia lanceolata. The sequence goes on along the minus strand of BSBN01000354.1, from coordinate 6,785,733 downwards.
ACCACCGAGTTGGTAGCAATAGATTCAAATAACCAACCCTACAGAATAGGAGAACTTGTCCTGAGAAGAGGTAGCACGAAGAATAAGAAAAGAAGATGAAAAAGAGCTTTTTTCAAAAGACTGGAAAGGTCCTTACATGGTCAAAGAAGATGTCAGAAATGGTGCCTATCTCTTGTTCACAATGGAGGGAGAGGAATTTGGCAAAACAGTCAATACCTTTGACCTCAAGAAATATTATGTCTAAAAACCCAAAAAATCACAGAACATAAAAACACAAAAAAAATAATTTTTTTTTAAATGTTAAAAATAATTTGTTTCTTGCATTTCTATATCACTCTGTTAATCTTGCATTACAGTGAGTGATTTTCTCTTGTACTATTTTCTTTTTAGTAAGTTGCCTAGATATACGTCATCCTTTCAGGACCTAGTGATTCCCCATTTTCATAATCGTCATTATCCCCTTTTCATTCCCAATGATTCTAATCAAAACCTAGCTCTTAGCTTTACACTAATCCCAGTCTTAATGAGTCAAGGTATTCGGTCTAAACAAAGTTAGTATTCAAACCTACAGTGTTCAAAGGAAGCTTGCAAGTAGACCTTCCCAATCCTTCCCTAGTATTAGAGAAGTCCAACCATATTACAAAAACTTTAGGTGGCGCTCAGTCCCTTAACTTTCTTGGCCAAAAACGTCAGGAAGATCAAAACTCTGAAGGAAACAATCTAAAATTCCAGTGAATAAAAAATGAGTGATCAAAATAAGAGTATTGAAAAATGAGAATTGAGAGATCAAATCATTGCATAGCAAAAGTTTAGAAAGCATTCATTTCTTGAAAAGTCAAAATCCAAAAAAAAAAGAGAAAAATCAAGTTAGGAAAATACAAAAAAAGAGTGAAAGAGAGAAGATTGTCGAATGTTCGTACTCTTGGGTGGAGATTAGTCTAAGCTCGAAGCCTCAAGAGTGACATTCTAACACATAAATAAAGGTACAAAGCACACACATGCACTAGCTGAGCAAAACCAAGAGTCTAGTAGTCTCTAGGATCATCTTTTACCTAGGGACCCTTGTTCTTTCCTATATTATCCTTTACCCCGGGACTACCTTGCTTGCCATCTATAATCTAAGTCTAGGGAACACCTATAAAATTTGCTACTTGTCTAAGTTGAAGCTTATCAATTTGACATATCTAGATAAGGATCAATGTTTAGCCTTTAGTGAAGTCTAGAAATCAGAAACGCTCCATATTCATTCCCACTCCTCACTTGAGTTTTTTCTGAAACCTATCTCACGGCCTTGAATAGGTCTCTTATATCAAGACAACTTGCAATCTCCTGAATCGAAAATCGTATTCAAGAGCAGTCACATTGTTTGTTCCACATTGAATTCATGCCAAAAATCAGAAAAAGAGTCTTAAAGCAATAAAGTCAAGTGTCATATCTCATGACATTCAGTAAGAGTAAATGTTTCATTTCAGCATTTCTTGTGTTCTTGCATTATTATATCGTAAACTACATCTCATATATATGCCATAAAAAATTACAAAAATATGTCATCGTTATCACACTCAAGTTGTTAAAAGAGTTGAAAAGATCAAAAACATAATCAAAAAGTTCCCAAACGTCCAAACATGCACAAGAGATGAGTACAAATTCGATAGGCGATAACCATAAAAGGATAAACTTTCATAGATACATCCAAGGTTTACATATACAAGGGTATCAAAGAGTTAGGACAAAACGCTCTCGAAAGAAGTAGAGGCTCCCCATGCAAGGGGGCATGTTTTCAAGAAAGGAAGTCAAGGGTGGTTCCCTCCAACGGAATCCTCAGGACTTCGGCTCCTCTATCTACGAATACCACTTGTTGCTCCATGAGACCTATGGGAGTGAGGCACTCTACTATGAGCATGTGACTGTGAAGGTCCTGCCATGCCAGCATCACATCATCCAAAACTAAGGCAAACCATCTCTCGAAGTACCTGATTCTCACCCTTAAGGGTGTCAACCTAGATCTTCAGCTCTGCATTCACCTGACATCCATGTTAGATAGGAGCGAAAATGTCAGTGTGTTGCTCGGTTGTAGGGGGCACACCAGGATCATCTAAAAGACGATCATGAGTCATCCTACTTAAGGGAGAAGCCAATCCAACATTAATTTCATGAATAAAGTCCCTCCACTCTCTGACATTACCTGAAAGAGCAAATCAAAAGAGAAAAACAAGTCATTTCCCCATGAAAAGAGAAAGGACAAGAGTACGAAAAACAAATAGACTAAACTTACGTGGATCACTAGGCTGCCAATCAGGGTCAAATTGTCACATCACCTCATTTGAATGAGGAGGTCGGGGAACAATAGGAGGACCCTCAGGGATATCAGGAGCATCATCTGTGCAATCGAAATCTTCATCCTTGAGAAAGCCCTCGTTTGACGAATCATCATCATCTGGAACATAGTCCTCGTCAGTAGACTTTGAGTCCACATCCACGATGAGAGATATGGAAGGAGTCCCTCTCCCTCTCCTCAGTCCTCCTCTCAAAACTCTAGTAATGAAGACTCCAGGAGCCAAGGGAGTCCAAATGACTGACCGCTGTTTGATCTCACCCATCTCCTGAACAGTCTTGTAGTAAGTCGACACTAGGCCAAGTCCTCAAGAATATCCTTGCTGAACTACTGTGAAACACGATAACCACGATGGGCCTCAACTAGACCATTATGGTCTGAAATCTTGGATACCCCATGACAATGCTCCCTAATCTTGTCATCTTAGGCCTAGGATCCATCCATGTCATGATAAGGATCAAAGGTCATATCCTCATCGGTAAGAGTAGCAACAGTGGGTAAAGAAGCATCAAAATGACCAACATGCATCCACCTAGCTTCTCTTAGTAAACACTTATTTGGAATCGAAATGAGCTTCTGATAGGGCCTCATTTGCTCAAATATCCATGTCATGACCAAAGAAGAGTGGCTAAAAGCTAGAGCCCCTTACCGTGAAATACGATAGAAATCCCTATAAACCATGGCCAACATGTCGAGCCCGCAAGCATAAACTATGCCCTCCTCAATACCACAAATGATGGGTGCCCAACACCACCTCAAACGAGCCAAGGCTTTGTCTCCCGACAGCCTCGAAGCAATCAACCTGATCAAGAATCTCCTCAAAACTGGGATGCGAAGTCGTGGCACAGAAGTAAGCTGAACTCCTGTCTAATCCCCAGGGTGACTAACCCCCATGAACTCTGCCCAAGAAGCCTTGTCGTCGTAGGACTCGCTAACTGGAAGAGATAAGGTTGTCCTCTCATAGGAACCCCAAGTATACGATACACATCATAAACAGTGATGGTCCACTCTCCAGAGATTTATAGAAACTTGAATGTGTTTTTGTTCACATCCCAGTAGGTCAAAATGTCACAGCATATACATGACATAAGATGAATCACATGCATGTGACAGACTCTAGCTAGACATACCCTCTTCAAAATAGCACGATCCTCGCTACTCAACAAAGCAAACATCCTTGAGAGCCATCATGGCTCTTGATAGGCATTCCATTTGATACACATGTCCTGTAAGATTTGAAAAGAACTTTAGATTAGATCTTGAGAACTCGTAAAAATCCCTAAAAATTTGTAAAATTGTAGAAAAACCTTACACAAAAAAGTGTATAACTCCTCAAAATTGCAATAAACAGGCAAATACAGTAGCCAAAACATGTTAGATCAGAGTAAAACAAGTGATAAACAACATGAAATTTTAGCCAAAATTGACCCAACAAGGTCGCCACCGGGCGACCCTGCTGTCAGACAGGATCTCCCCCGGGCGACTTGCCTGACAAAAGGGGTGACCATAGAGGGAGATCCCCCGATCACAAACTACTCTAAAAACTTCATTTTTCAGCCGATTTTAGAAAATGAAAAACCTATCTTACTCTAAACGACGAGACAGATACAATGCAACAAGAAAAATTGACAAAAATAGATAAATTCAAGAGATTTTTTAAAAAAATCAAACTAGGGTTTAGAGAAGGGTATTTCACTTATTGCAAACCTCATTCTTCGTGGCTAAAGAAGAGGTGGCCATCTTTGCAATCTCCTCGACAATACCTTTCCAATGACTGCTCACACGATCAATTCCGTCGTTGTTTCGCTCCAATCTCATAATTTAGCTTACTTTGTTTGCCCTTAGCTTAGTTTCATTTGTTCATTTTAGATTAGTTCTTTACTTTTATGCATCTTTCTTGTGCGTTGTTTTGTGTGCTTTCATTCCTACAAGTTTGAACCAACAAAGGCAAACAACTAGTCGAACTCGAACAATCAATGGTAAGTTCGTCATTTCAGTTTTCATTATTTGTTTAATATATTTAAATGTCAGACTAATACTAGTTATTGTAGGTACAATTGTGGGAAAATCAACAATAGATAAGGCCTAGTTCGGGAATGGTACATACCTTTCATGTAGACTACCGTCCCCGAGGGGGCAAATATGTAAGCACAAAAATCACGCACAGCCTCCACGAGGACCCCTATGATGATTTTAATCTTTGTCACGTACATGTAAGCGTGAAATAATGTCCTTTAAGCAACAAACCTCTTGATGATGTGTCTTCTTTCTTGTCTTATGTTGTTTCCACTTTGTCGATTTCTCTCTCTACCCTATTTGCGATGCTTTTCGACACTTTTTTGCGACACTTGTCGATTGGCATTTTCTGAGCTTTCAACATTGATCCTAAGCCTTGTAAGCGTCTTGTAGGTGATTTTTCACCTTTCCCCTATGTTTTTCATCCTCCGCACCCCCTAGAAGCCTTCTAGAGGTCCCCCCTATGCATCTCCTACTTTTGGTTTTCAGTTTCGCTCAACTAATCCAAATCTCCCCCTATTATTTCCAGATCTCCCCCGGGAGATCTTGTAGGTGCAAGTGGAGATTTGGATTCTTACACATGACTAACTTGTTTCCGGGGGCAGAACCCCTCCTTTTCTTCTCTTCTGTCATCTCCAACTTTGTTTTTTCCATAAAACCTTGTCTAGCCCAGATCTCCCTCGGGCGACCTATGGTCGCCGAAGGGTGACCTTATTGGCAAAAGGGGTGACCCTGCCATGTTTACAGCCACGGAAAAACTCAAGTTTCTCACTCGTTTTCACCTATTTTTCTTCCAGTTTGCATGATTTTTTATGCCTAATATGGAGTTGACTATTTCATGCACCCACACATGCGTAATTAGCTCCATTTGATATCAAATTAACAACTCAATCAATCTCATGCATCCTCTCAACTCCAATTCCTCTTCGTTGATAAGCTATTATTAATTTATCACTCCATAGTTAGCTAAGTTCACTGGGTAATCAACCTTGTTAACTCCCCAATCAATCCTTGTTAACTCATCAATCAAATGAGTTAACTTCTCAATCAATCACATTCCTCAAACCTATAAATACCCCTCTCCCTCAAGCACAAAGGGAGGCAAATTCATTGTACACACAGTTCTTGCCAGTTTTTGCTCTCCAATTTAGCATTCAAACTCTCACAAGATGAAGGTGCCTTTTTCTTTATTCATTGTTTAACCAATCATCATTACGCTACTTCATTCAACTCCATTGTGCTCAACCAAAGCTCTCATTGAGCTCATTCAAGCTTCAACAAGCTTCTTTTTGCTTCTTTGTGTCGTTTTGTCGTCAAGAGGTCTTCCCGTTGTTACAAAAGGACTCGAGGTTGCCAATATCAAGGATTTCTAAGGGTAGTGGAGTCACACAAATATTCATTTCTTTCAGGTTCCTTCATTTCTTTATTCAATTCATAGTAATTAGAAAACCAAATTTGCTCTTGGCAATAGTAAATCTTTACTTTTTCCTTGATAGTTAGATCTTGCATGTTAGAATAATTATTTTCATATTTCTAGATCTAGATTATTTGAAGAAGCAATTCTCCCTTTTTAGATTAGATTATCTCAAAACAATCGAAAACCCAAAAACATAGATTAAGCTTTCACATTAGGAAAAATCATATTAGTTTGCATTCATATTTCCCTTTCATAGATTAAAGAGCACTTTTCATTTCCAAAATACTAAAAAAGCATAAAAAACATTTGCATGTCATTTAGCTTTGCATGCATATAAAAACCCCTAGAAAAGACAAAATTGCAAACCCTCGATACCATCACGAGATAACCACAGTTAAATGATTCAATCAAACCCTTGCTCATATCACAAGGTAAAAACAAGGTAAAACACAAGTCAAACCCTAGGTCAGCTAAGCTCTAGGTCAAAACCCTAAATCTAGTTAAGGTTGGTCATCACACATTTACCTCTATCTTGGCTCACGAATGTGCCTAGGAGTGAGAAGAGAGTGGGTGAGGGCTATCTGTGACGAGATCGAGGAGATCAATCCATGACTACAACAAGAAACATTCACTCTACCACAAGGAGACCCAGTTGTCCTCTTATTGTTAGAAGAAACTAGATAACTCCAAATACAACGAGAACTCATTCAACACATAGAAAGACAAGAGGACATAACCAAAAGAAACCGCTTACCCACGCAAAGGTGGAATAGAAGAAACCTCAATCAGGTCATAGGGTTATCTCAACTACAACTACAATCGAACAAAACATTCAACTTAGCACACAACAACAAAGGCCATAGGACTTGCTGACTCCTCTCCACGAAGTGCAGCTCTCCAACGAGTCAGACCCCCGTTGTGTCTCGCCTCCTCTCGACTGGCTACTTCCACAAGAGCGAGAGTGACGTGGTGGATCACCCCGTAGCAAGGAGGGAAGGGTCTATGTGCGTGCCAAAATCTAACCCGACGGCCCCAGGCAACCGGAGTCACGATTTTGAGTTTATAGAAATTGAGCGTAAATTTTAAAACAAGTGTTTTCAATCACACTCAATGATCCATTATCATGAAAAAAATATCTCAATGAAATTGAGCATAAATTTTTTAAACAAATGTTTTCGATCACACTCAATGATCCATTGTCATGAAATAAAGAATCTAGAAGAAACTGAGTGTAACATTTTAAGACAAATGTTTTAGATCACACTCAATGTTCCATTATCATGAAATAAAGCATCTGGATGAAACTGAGCATAGAATTTTAAAACAAATGTTTCCGATCACACTTAATGATCTGATATCATGAAATAAAACATCTAGATGAAATAGAGTTTAAAATTTTAAAAGAAATGTTCCAGATCACATTCAATTTTTCATTATAATGAAATAAAGCATCTGAACAATATTGAGCATAAAATTTTAAAACAAATGTTTTCGATCACGCTCAATGATCCATTATCATGAAATAATGCATCTAGATGAAACTGAGTGTAAAATTTTAAAACAAATGTTTCAGATCACACTCAATGTTTCATTATCATGAAATAAAGCATCTGAATGAAACTGAGTGTAAAATTTTAAAACAAATGTTTCCGATCATGCTCAATGATCCATTATCATGAAATAAAGCATCTAGATGAAATTGAGTTTAAAATTTTAAAACAAATGTTTCAGACCACACTCAATGATCCATTATTGTTAAATAAAGCATCTAGATGAAATCAAGCGTAAAATATCAAAACAAATGTTTCAAATCACGCTTAATATTCCATTATCATGAAATAAAGCATCTGGATGAAACTGAGCATAAAATTTTAAAACAAATGTTTCTGATCACGCTCAATGATCTATTATCATGAAATAAAGCATCTAGATGAAATTGAGTGTAAACTTTTAAAACAAATGTTTCATATCACACTTAATGATCAATTATCATGAAATAAATCATCTGGATGGAACTGAGCATAAAACTTTAAAATAAATATTTCTAATCATACTCGTTGATCCATTATCATGAAATAAAGCATCTAGATAAAATTGAGTTTAAAATTTTAAAACAAATGTTTGAGATCACACTCAATGTTCCATTATCTTTAAATAAAGCATCTGGATGAAATTGAGCATAAAATTTTAAAACAAATGTTTCCGATCATGATCAATGCTCCATTATCGTGAAATAAAGCATCGAGATGACACTGAGTTTAAAATTTTAAAACAAATGTTTAAGATCACACTCAATGTTTCATTTTTATGAAATAAAGCATCTAGATGAAACTGAGCATAAAATTTTAAAACAAATGTTCCTGATCATGCTCAATGATCCATTATCATGAAATAAAGCATTTGGATGAAACTCAACGTAAAATTCTTAAACAAATGTTTCTGATCACACTCAATGATCCATTCTCATGAAATAAAGCATCTAGACGAAATTGAGTGTAAAATTTTAAAACAAATGTTTCAGATCACACTCAACATTCCATTATCATGAAGTAAAGAATCTGAATGAAACTGAGCATAAAATTTTAAAACAAATGTTCCCCATCACGCTAAATGATCCATTATCATGAAATAAAACATCTAGATGAAACTGAGTTTAAAATTTTAAAACAAATGTTTCAGATCACACTCGATGATCATCTATTATCATTAAATAAAGCATTTGGACGAAATAGATCGTAAAATTTTAAAACAAATATTTAAGATCACATTCAATGTTTCATTTTTATGAAATAAAGCATCTAGATGAAACTGAGTGTAAAATTTTAAAACAAATGTTCTCGATCACGCTCAATGATCCATTATCATGAAATAAAGCATCTAAATGAAACTAAGCATAAAATTCTTAAACAAATGTTTCCGATCACGCTCAATGATCCATTAGCGTGAATTAAAGCATCTAGACAAAACTGAGTGTAAAATTTTAAAACAAATGTTTTAGACCACATTCAATGTTCCATTATCATTAAATAAAGCATCTGGATGAAACTGAGCATAAAATTTTAAAAGAAATGTTTCTGATCAAGCTCAATGATCTATTATCATGAAATAAAGCATCTAGACAAAACATAGTTTTAAATTTTGAAACAAATGTGTCAGATCACACTCAATGTTCCATTATCATGAAATAAAGCATCTAAATGAAACTAAGAATATAATTTTAAAACAAATGTTTTCAACCACGCTCAATTATCCATTATCATGAAATAAATCATCTAGACGAAACTGAGTGTAAAATTTTAAAACAAATGTTTCAGATCACACTCAATGTTCCATTATCATGAAGTAAAGACTATGAATGAAACTGAGCATAAAATTTTAAAACAAATGTTTCCCATCACGCTCAATGACCCATTATCATGAAATAAAACATCTAGATGAAACTAACTTTAAAATTTTAAAACAAATGTTTCAGTTCACACTGATGATCTATTATCATTAAATAAAGCATATGGATGAAATAGAGCATAAAATTTTAAAACAAATGTTTTAGATCACACTCGATTTTCAATTATCGTGAAATAAAGCATCTAGATGAAACTGAGCGTAAAATTTTGAAACAAATGTTTCTGATCACGCTCAGTGATCCATTATCATGAAATAAAGCATCTAGATAAAACTGAGTTTAAAATTTTAAAATAAATGTTTCCGATCACGCACAATGATCCATTATCATGAAATAAAGCATCTAGAAGAAATTGAGTTTAAATTTTTAATTTAACAAATGTTTCAAATCACACTCAATGTTCCATTATCATGAAATAAAGCATCTAGATGAAATTGAGTGTAAAATTTTAATACAAATGTTTCAGATCACAATCAATGTTCCATTGTCATGAAATAAAACATCTGGATGAAACTAAGCCTATAAATTTTAAAACAAATGTTGTCGATCACACTCAATGATCCATTATCACAAAATAAAGCATCTATATGAAACTGAGTGTAAAATTTTAAAATAGATGTTTCAGATAACACTTAATGTTCTATTATCATGAAATAAAGCATCTGGATGAAACTGAGCGCAAAATTATAAAACAAATTTTTCTGATCACGCTTAATGATCCATTATCATGAAATAAAGCATCTAGATGAAATAGAGTGTAAAATTTTAAAACAAATGTTTGAGATCACACTCAATGTTCCATTATAATGAAATAAAGCATCTGGATGAATCTGAGCATAAACTTTTAGAACAAATGTTTTTGATCACGCTTAATGATCCATTATCATGAATTTAAGTATCTTGACGAAAATGAGAGTAAAATTTTAAAACAAATGTTTCATATCACACTCAATGTTCCATTATCATGAAATAGAGCATCTGGATGAAAGTAAGCATAAAATTTTAAAACAAATGTTTCCGGTCATGCTCAATGATTCATTATCATGAAATAAAGCATCTAGATGAAACTGAGTTTAAATTTTTAAAATAAATGTTTCAAATCACACTCAATGATCTATTATCATTAAATAAAGCATCTGGTTGAAATAGAGCGCAAAATTTTAAAACAAATGTTTCAGATCACACTAAATGATCAATTATCATGAAATAAAGCATCTGGATGAAACTGACCGTAAAATTTTAAAATAAATGTTTATGATCATGCTCAATGATCCATTATCATGAAATAAAGCATCTCGATGAAACTAAGCACGTAAATTTTGATAACAAATGTTTCAGATCACACTCAATTATCCATTATCATGAAATAAAGTGTCTCAATGAAACTAAGTGTTAAATTTGAAAACAAGTGCTTCAGATCAGACTCAATGATCTATTATCATTAAACAAAGCATCTAGATGAAATAGAGCGTAAAATTTTAAAAGAAATATTTTAGATCACACTCAATGACCCGTTATCATGAAATAAAGCATCTCAATGAAACTAAGTGTAAAGTTTTAAAATAAATGTTTCATATCACAGTCAATGTTCCATTATCATGAAATAAAGCATCTAGATGAAACTGAGTGTAAAATTTTAAAACAAATGTTTTTTATCATGCTCAATGATCCATTATCATGAAATATTTAGCATCTAGATGAAACTGAGTTTAAAATTTTAAAATAAATGTTTTAGATCACACTCAATGTTCCATTATTATGAAATAAAACATCTAGATGAAACTGAACGTAAAATTTTAAAACAAATGTTTCTGATCATGCTCAAAGATCCATTATCATGAAATAAAGCATCTCGATGAAACTGAGCATAAAATTTTTAAACAAGTGTCTGATCACGCTCAATGATCCATTATCATGAAATAAAGCATTTAGACGAAACTTAGTGTAAAATTTTAAAACAAATGTTTTAGATCAGACTCAATGTTCCATTATCATGAAATAAAGCATCTGGGTGAAATTGAACATAAAATTTTAAAACAAATGTTTTTGATCATGCTCAATGATCCATTATCACGAAATAAAGCATCTAGATGAAACTGAGTTTAAAATTTGAAAACAGATGTTTCAAATCACACTTAATGTTCCATTATCATGAAATAAAGCATCTGAATAAAACTGAGCATAAAATTTTAAAACAAATGTTCTGATCACGCTCAATGATCCGTTATCATAAAATAAAGCATCTAGACGAAACTGAGTGTAAAATTTTAAAACAAATGTTTTAGATCACACTCAATGTTCCATTATCATGAAATAAAGCATCTGGATGAAACTGAGCGTAAACTTTTAAAACAAATGTTTCTGATCACACTTAATGATCCATTATCATGAAATAAAAGCATCTAGACGAAACTGAGTGTAAAATTTTAAATTAAATGTTTCAGATCACACTCAATGTTCCATTATCATGAAATAAAGCATCTAGATGAAACTAAGCGTAAAATTTTAAAACAAATGTTTCTGGTCAGCTCAATGATCCATTGTCATGAAATAAAGCATCTAGATGAAACTAAGTTTAAAATTTTAAAACAAATGTTTTAGATCACTCTTAGCGATCTATTATCATTAAATAAAACATCTGGTTGAAACTGAGCATAAAATTTTAAAACAATGTTTGAAATCACACTCAATGATCAATTATCATGAAATAAAGCATCTAGATGAAACTAAGCGTAAAATTTTAAAGCAAATGTTTCCGATCACACTCAATGATCCATTATCATGAAATAAAGCATCTAAATGAAACAAAGCATAAAATTTTAAAACAAAGAGTTAGATAGAGAGGGAGAGAGTCAGAGAGAGAGAGAGATTCTCTTTTCAATTCCCTGTGTAGTCCTGATTGCTTGTCTTATAGGACATTTAATAGAGCACTCCATTTTGTTATCCATCAAACACTTTGCTAGAAATCCATTCACTACAACGGTATTTTGAACATACATGACAGGAGATGCTCACTAACCCCATATCCACCAAGGTTTAATATCCTTTGCAAACACAAAATATATAAAGGAGGCCTTGTTGGCCACATTGCACAGCATCGACATAATTGTTCCTACCACTTTTGTGTTACATGCAAGGTGCCTCATGTCTGGAAACATGTCATCTATCTCTTCTTTCAAACAAGACTAAATAAAACTTAAATATTGTAAGCATAGAGATCTAAATGTTCATGTCTCCTCTTAATTGGACCCCCTTTCGCTTTGCATATTTCTAGAATATAGTAGGAGTTTTACAAGAAAAAAGCATAGAGTTTAGGGTGTTGATCTAGATAACAACATTTATACTTTATTTTTTAAAATTTCCAGATAAAACTAAATTTGCAGTCATTCAAATTATATAGTGAAATCAAAAAATTACTTATATAAATAATTATGCGTAAATAGTTGGTACATTGTTGCATCAGTAAAATAATGATTTATCCCACAACAAAAATAGAAAGCAACATAAGATCTTATCTCTCTCTATTTTTGGAAAAGTACCATTTCATGAGGCTCCAATGGAGCTAGATGATCTAGACCAACCCATACCAAGTTCCACTTTTTACTATTGTAAAAGTAATATACCATATAGGTCTACAATTAGCAACATCCATACTTGTAATTAGTCCCATGCTGATTGTGCAAACAAATTTGCTACATAGAATAAAAGTAAAATAATGTCCATAATTTTCAATACTTATTTTTGGTAGCCTCTTCAATCTAGGTGGGAACTTGGCTATGAAAAATATGGAACTTATAATCTATTCAAGTCCATATTAGTACAAAATGAAGGTTTCATCATTCTATCAAGTTACACTTGAATGCATTGCATGCCCTACGTAATTCACAAACCATGAAAATTCATAGAAAATAGAGGAATGCTTCCCCTATATCACATCCCTTATGTTCTTATTGTTTCTTGTCACATTATTATGGGGGTTGTTGACCTATTTTCCCCTTCCAAGGGACAAATAACCCAGCTTGAAAATATTGTTGAAATCCCTTAAAAACCTGTTATCCTTCATTTTTCAGTGTAAATCCTTGTGAAAATCTCTGAAAATTCCTAGGGAGAATCATTATAAAAAACCCAGAAAAACCTAGAAATTTCTAAGTCCTTACCTTCTAGTTTTTGGCCTTTGTCGGCAAAACTTTAGGTTCACGAACCTGCCAGTTCGGAGACTGGCCAATTCACTGACAAAGGGAGGAAATCTTGAAAAATGACTAAGGCAAGAACACATGTTCCCCTTTGTTGGAAATTTTCATGTTTCAGGAACTCTCCAAAAGTTCATATTTTCACAAGTTCGTCGATTCGGTGATTTACCGACAAAGGGCCAGGAGAGCAGGTTTCTTCAAAAATTTTCTAAGGCATAAGGAGCCAAAGAATGCCTTTATCAACAATTTTCTGAAGTCTCGAACTCTTCAAAAGATCAAGAATTCTCAAGTTTGTCAATTGAGTGAATCCCCGATAAATGAGAATGAAAAGAAGACAAGCTTCAGGGAAAGTGAACTTTCCCTACAAAGGAAGGATTTACAATAAATTGTCTAAGGAAGAGGCCAAAGGAGAAGGTCTGTGAAAAGTCAAGTGGGTCGATAGAGGGAAAGTTTGGCTAAGGCATAGTTGGTTCGAAGTTTCAAAGTTTTGCTGACAGAGATTTTGTCGATGAGGCAAAATAAAAGTGAAGAATCAGCTAAGGTGAAATGGTTTGGCAAAGTGACATTTCGCCGACAAAGAAGGATTGGTTCGAAAGTTGGAGATTTTGCCGATAAAGTAAAATAGAAAACATGGAAATGGCTAAGGCAAAGAAAAAGAAAGCCTTATCGGGAAATTGGTAAAAGTGCGAACTCTTCCCAAGTTCGAAAATCCTCAAGTTCACCGATAAGGTGATTCATCGATAAAGGAGAAAGAGCAGAGTGGGTAGGGCAAAATGGTTCGGCAAAGTGACATTTCACTGACAAAAGGTAAAAAAAAAGACCAAAAAGCAAAGTTTGTGAAAGTGAAGTTTTGTCGATAAAGAGGTAAAGGTTGGCCAAAGGAAGAGTTCGAGAAATGACGACTTTGCCGATAAGGGAAAAAGCAAGCTTGGTTCGTAAAAGTGATTTATTACCGATAAGGTAGAAAAGGTAAAGCTAGGTTGAGGTTCGAAAATGTGCAAAATCACCGACAAAGAGAGAAAGAAGAATAGTTCATAAAATGCAAATTTTGCTGATAAGGCAAAAAGGGACAAGGCCAAAGGTTCAGAAAAGTGGGACTTTTCTGATAAAGGAAGAAAAGGCAAAGTTCGGCAAAATAGGTTTTTGCCGATAAAGAAGAAAAGATGGACCAAAAGCAAAGTTAGAAAAAATGACATTTTGCTGATAAGGGTAAAAGATGATCAAGAAAAGAGTTTGAAAAAATGAATTTTTGTCGATACGGGCGAAAATGGGAGAAACAAGCCATGGTTCAGAAAATTGAAAAGTTGTCGACTGGAGATGAAAATATGCAGAAGGCAAAGATAGAATGGTTCATAAAATGCAAATTTTGCCGACAAGGCAAAATTCAAGTTAGAGTTTCAAGAAAAGTGAGAAATCAGTAAGAACAAAGTTTGTAATGTATTGTAGGCTTTAAATATTTCAATATAAATATTTAAAGTGTTGTAAAAGCTCTGTATAGGGAGATTTTGGCAGGAAATTTCATTTGAAGTATCTTCTTCAGCCATTAATGCAGAATCGGATCTGCTCATCTGCTCCATTTCTAGATATTTTGCATTTATTGTTGCAGATGATGAATCAACTGCCTGCATTCAAGGCAATAAATATCTCCCAGCTACTTCAAGATCCAAGAGATTTTTTGCATTTAATTTTGCAGATAGACATTCCTTCTGGTAGAGATATTTTCTGATAGGCCCATGGGGCAAATTTATTATGACAAGTGACTCAGGTCAATGTAATGAAATGCTATATATACATGTAAAAAGGATGTAATGAGGGTTGGATACAGAGACTTCTTTTGTACTCCAAATAGAACCCTCCTCTATTGTAACTGTGCCTTTTTGATTAATATATGCTGGTTGTTTTTACTTCTTCATATTTTTTTAGCTCTATGTAATCTAGGATTGGTTTGTTTATGAATGTTTATTTCCTTGCAACCTGTTCTTCTCTTTACCTCTGTTAAAATTGTTGTACCCAACCAAAATTTTTGCTTCATTAAGGCATTTTGAAACAAGTCTAGAAAATTTTTCGTCAAAAAGTCAAAAAAACAAAATTTCTAAAAATAGACGTCGAGTTAGGTTTTCTGGTTTTCTTGAGATATGGATACTGGCAAAAGTTTCTAAAAATAGAATCTCCAACTCAGGTATTGCGCTCGATTCTCATTGGTCGATTTTGCTTCACGATCGGCGCGGTTCAGACGGAATCTTCCAACGACCAAGTTTTCTCTACTAGGTCATTTCTGCTTTTTTAGAAGGCGAAGCATGAGCTCGAAAGTCATCAACATAGGAAAGTTCAACTGCCAGAGCTCATCAACAAGTTTCCAACGTTGTTCCAACGACGCAGAATCGACAAACAGTCGTCGACTTGACGATGCACGCAAAACGATGCAAGATGGATCCAAGGTGAATTAAAAAGTTGGAAAATCATAAATTTGACTAAGTCTGGTGAAACCAGACACCCCAGGTGGCTTGGGGCACCCAACTTCTCCTGTGTTAGTTTTTTTTTCGTGTTTTTTGAGAAACGTTGAAAATGCTTCAGTTAGCTCTTTCCCGGTTGGTCAAACTTGGTCAAAAGTTAGTCAAAGCCAGGATTTCATCACAGATATATTCAAACTACTCAGATCACCCTCTATCCCGCCTCAACAATCATCAGAACGACCGAAATTGAAGATCAAACAGGACCTGTGGGCACAGAAATCGAGAAAAGGTACAAAATTGAAAATTTTCAAAAAAAAATTCTAAGTGTTGGTGCCTCAAGTGGCTTGGGGCACCCAAATTCTCTAGAGTTAGTTTATTTTTGAAGATTTTCTTGAAAAACGTGAATCTCCTTCCATCAGCCCGTTCTGGTTCAGATCAGATCAATTTGGGACCTTTTTTGAGGCAAACAAAAGGTACAATCAACTCAATTTTCATCAAGCCTACCTATTTGCTAGATCATCAGACTCATTTTCATCCCAGTTGACAAAAATCAACAACCAAACAAGGGTCCCGTGCCACCGGAACACGCACGGAAACCAAGAAATTGAAGAAGTTAAAAAAAAATGAAAAATGGCTAAGCGTTGGGAAACCAGGCACCCCAGATGACTTGGGGCACCCAACTTGAGCAGTGTTAGAATATTTTCATGTTCACAGTGCTTTCCGACATGCTTTGTTACCAATCTTCGCCCGTTGGCAGTTTTCAGGAGGTCAAACTTGGTCAAACAATGTCAGATCGTCAGTCGGAGGCAGGGGATGGAATATTAGTTGATCAATCTCCAAAATGTCAGGATCAGTCAGCTTTTTAAGTCAATGGTGACATTTTTCTGCCTTGTTGAAGTTGGATACAGGCCATATTTAAGTCAAAACGAGTGTTGAAGTGTTGAAAATGAAGTAAAATTTGCTAGCACTTCTTTCAACTCGCGTGTTCGATGACATCATCAAAAGAAGATATTTTTCGTCATCTTGCACATGAAGCCATAGGCAGCTACAAAATAGGGATTCTTCCTATTCGAAGACATCCACTTGGATTTATGCTTTAAAAGTTGCTTTCTTCATGGATGAGGGTGAAGTTTTATTCTCACACAAATAAAGCTGCTTTTTCGCCCAGAAGATTTATAAAGACAAGCAATTGGCTTCTTTATTTCATTATCTTTTACAGGTTGCATCCAGAGGAAGATTTTTATTTTTCTTTCAACGAAGATTCGAAGACCCAAACCAAGTGCTTTTTCAGTGTTCTTCATAGTTTTGGGTTGAGGAAGAAGAGAGGCTTGCTTTTTTAGAGTCCTTGTTTCAAGGGGATCATTTTGCAGAAATCCGACTAGAGCTTTTTCAATTTTCGTCGAGATGGGTCCATCCAGATTATTATCCTCTTGAAGATTGGAGTGTTTTTTCTTTCGAGAAACTGCTTTTTTCCTGTTTTTTCAAGAAAATCTCTGCTTTTTCAAAATCTGACAATCTGGGTTGCTTCGAAACAGAATTATCTACAAAACCTATGTGCCAGCTTTTTTAGCTCACACTCTACTTTTTCTAAAACTCAGCAAATAATTTTCAGCCATTTGTCGAAGATTTTTTCTGACATAGGCGTGTTCACAGTTGATTTTCAAATCTTCCAATATGCAGTACTCTCCAACACAAATCAGGCATAAAATGACATTAGTTCATGATTACCTAAGAACTTGTGAAACAGACTTGCATAAAGTTCTTCCAGTAATCAATTTACACTCTTTGGAGGACGCAGGGAATAATGCTATTAGGAATCTTGGACATTCCGGTTTGCTTGCAACAGCATCCTTTGCCATCACGGTGCAAAGTATCGAGTTCATGATTGCTTGCATGAAGCATTACAATTCGGTCACAAGAGAAATCTAGTCAAGAGATGGACGTGTGCTCTACAGCCTGAGGCCAAATGACATAGAGAAGTGTTTTACAATACCTATTTGGAGAGAAAACTTAACTGTTTCACTTGAAGAATGCAAGAGGGTTTGGAACAATGATAAAGAAAAATACAGAAAAAAGATTGGTCAGAGATGGTTAAAAGAGAAGAAGAATGTCATGCCAAAGAATGTTGGACCGGAAGAATTCAAGGAGGAACATGCAATAATGATTATTCTGCTAAGTCAGATCATGGGTCAAGCAGATGCAAACAAATTCCAGCCTTGGATGTTTTACATCATGTCCCGGATTGTTGATTGAACCGAATTCTATGATTGGTCGGCACTCATCAATGATAGTCTCCACCAACAAATAATTGATTTTCAAAGGGCTCATGAATTCCACATGATATCATGCCTTGTGTATTTGATGGCTTTTCAGGGTCAATTCAGAGGTTTGAATGTTGTTGGAACTCTGGGTACTCAGCATGTGTATCATCATTTCCCACAGTTAGAGATCTCTCAAGCAGAATGACATTACAGGCGGGTGAATGATGCTTTCTTGATGCATGCAGTGCGAGATATGGACAACGAGTTGCATATACGATTTTCAGCAGATGCTAGAATAGCAATGGTAGGATGGGCTGATTGGTTTATCCAATTTCCCACTTTTTCCTACATCAGAGTATATGGCTTCTCAGGAGAGCCAGCCATGTTGCTGCGATATCCTATAGATGAAATTACATTTATGGAATTTTTGAGGCAAGCCTGTGAAGTTCATACATTTTTGTGTAGCAAATGCAAGATAACTTTCAATTTTCCACTTGCGATGAGTATTTATAGATGTAGATCTGGAGTAGATGCCAAGGCAATTGGTAATGAATCATCCAGATATGGTCTTAAGTTTTTCAACAGGAGATCTTCATATGATCCGCGTGGTGTTTATGCATCACATCTTGGATAGGATTGTACGCACAAGTTTGCAGTTGAAGACTTCTGGGCTAATTGTGCTGATGAGTTTGAAGTGCGAGAACGTAGTTACAGTAGATTCACTCTTCAGCAGATGTCTGATATCCTATCAGAAGATATAGAGGGTTGGACAGAGAGTGGTGAAGTTCTACTTCCCACGTATTTCAGAGACCAAATTGAGCAACAACCGTTACCACCAATTAATTGGTCAGTAGAGAACACTTCAATTGAAGAAAGAACAAGTCGAGTGGATAAAAACAGTTTGATATTCTTGAAGACTAAGTGAAAGGATGATATTCCATTAGCATAGCCGCCAGCTGTGCAACCATAAGAGCCTTCCACTTCCAAGCCAAAATGAAGGATAAAAGCTATGAGTGTTCTTCCAGAAGGAACAAAAATGGCTAAGTTAAAGAGGAAAAAGGATGAGTCTCCAGATCATGTCTAGCAGGAAAACCACCAGTTGAATTAGAAGTTCCTGTTGAAACAACGCTGCATGTTGAAGTGTTACCTTCAGATCATGTATCTCCACCTTCTTCACTGATCACTTCTCCTATTCACATAGATTCAGAGCCAGATTCACCGGTTCGCAACTCTGATGCACACATTGATTAATCAGGAGCTGATGATGTTAGAATCGAATTTCCAAGAGATGAAGGCTCAACCTGGCTTGAAAACATTATGGGAAGGAAGAGGAGAAAGCCCTCATATCAGCTGCATTTAACAGAGCTTAAAAGCGTCTACCAAGACACACCAGATAAGCAGCTGAAGAAGCAGGTTCGCATTGAGAAGAATGCAGAGGGAGAAATAATTCTTGAAACTGCAACACTGCCAGAAAATAGAAGTGCTAATGATGTCGAGGTTGATGACTTCACAGTTGTCAAGGCTAACCTTAGCAGAAGTACCCACCATACAGATGTAAATCTCTTCGAGGTTGCAGCAGATAATTTGAAGGAAAGGGTGTTGAAAGATGGAGAAGACAAGGCAACTCTCAAAGCTGAAGTTCGACAGCTACGGCAGTACATTTCCAACCTTTTCCATGGCACTTCACAGGCTGATTTACTTCTTCCACCAAATCTTGAATCACCAGCCGATCAGCGGCACTTCAGTAAGTTGGTCCTCTATGGGAGACACTTGAACAGTTGGGTAGAAGAATTTGTGACCAAAGGGAGAGTTGTGCTTTCAGAGCTTTACCAATTGAAGTACAACACTCATGATTTATGCCAAGGCATACAGGGATTGCAGCATACTATGGCAGAAAATAGACTGGTGTTTGAGATCATTATCTCTGACTTGAAGATTGCACTTGATACTATTGATTCAGCTGAAGATAAGAAGACAGTTTCTACTTGGAAAGCGCAATATCTTTTCACAGTAAAAACTTATGACAGTATGATTGCAAAGTCAACAGAATGGAAAGAAAAGGTAGTCAACATCCTCAAGTTCGTCAGATCTTTTGTCTCTCAGATCCCATGTTCGTATGAGAAAGAAGATGGTACCTTGTATAACCTTAGGGAAGTGCAAGCAGAGTTCCAGACTATCGTCTGCAGTAATTTTAATGATGATATCAATGCCGGCAAGATGAGTCATTTTCCTGTAGTGACAGTGAAATTCGACAAGGCTGCGAGCGAAGTTCATGATTTTCTTCAGATGGTTGCCAGTGGTGAAGAAATGTTAGAGAATCAGAATATCATTCTAGAGAGTATCACTGTTCCTGGCAGAGATGCAGTCACTCACTTTTTAGAAGATATTGTTTCCTAGAATATCAACGGATGACATCACCAAAAAGCTAGAATGTTGATAAGGATGCATTTCAAAATAAAGCAGCTTTAAAACATATGCTTTTTGTTTTAAAGCATGTGCTTTCGTCCTAAGCTCATCCATTCTATATTTAGAAAAGAAATCACCTTGTGATAGTTGGAATCTTATTTGATTTAAAGCAAATCGCTTTAAAGCATTTGTTTATTGTATCTTTGTCTTAGAATAGTAATAAAGCTTGCGAGTTGGCAAGTTAGGGTTAATCAAGGAGATTTTAGGGTTCCCTACTCCTTTGATTTTAGTATAAATAAGGGCATCCTTGCCCATTGTTTGTAATGGTAATTGTGATAGCAAATTTGTTGTGCCTATTCTAGCCTGCAAGTCTTGTTATTCCAAGTGTTTGTTCACTCTATGTTCATTGTAAGGAGCTACTTTTGTGATAGCAAATTTGTTGTGCCTATTCTAGCCTGCAGATCTTGTTATTCCAAGTGTCTGTTCACTTTGTGTTTATTGTTCTCCAGTGTTTGATCGCTTGCTGTATGCCTGCCTTTTGCTACAGCATTGCTGTCCTGGAGTTGTGCAAACTTTATGATATTGAATAGAAGTCTCATGCCTATTTTGCTCTGATATTCTATCTTGATTCATCGAGTTATCATCGTCAGATTTGTAGCTTATTTCAACTTTCATTTCAAATTTAATCATTAAAGTACTTTTAGTCTTGTGGTGTAAACCTAGAGGAAAACTGCTTAAGTTTTTGTGTTAACAATCATTCTTTGTTCACTTTCAATTTCCTTTGCTTTGAATTTACTCAGGAGATTGAAAGCGTCGTTAGTCTTTGCTTAGTTGTAGTTGAAGTTTTAAAAAAGGGAAAAACCTCTCCTGCAGCGTTTAGAGTTTTATAACCTTGTGCTCGCAACTGAGAATCAAAAAGAAGATAGGCGAATTTTCATTTAATTATCTTTTCAGCGAACATCAGCAAGAAAGGGAACTCCCCCTTCCAATAGGAGAGCAGTTTATCTGTGCATAGCTGTCCATTTCTGAATCGCATTCCAGAGGTGTGAATTGAAACGCAGACAAAAATCTACTAGATCTATGTAAATTTATTAGTTGTATCTAGTTATTTTGTGGATTTTAGTTCTGTGAGTGTTCTATATTCAAACTTGGTGTATCACCCCCTTTTCATTTCAGTTTTATCCTTCTTCCCCTTTTCCCCAACAGTGGATAGATTAGGTTTAGTCTTAACAATAGCTGAATCTCCCATTCAATGAAGGAACTAGCCTCTCTCTGGAGATTTAATTTCCTTGCAGGGTCCCACACCTGGAAATCATCTCAATGTTTCACTGGATTGTTGAAGCCCTAAACTGCTCCAACACAGGGTGCAAATCCTAGTGACACCTATTATCATATGCAAGACAACTTCTCCACCCCCAATTCTAAAGAACAAAGAAAGGATGTTGAAAAGGTTTAGATAAATAGGCTTCAAAACAAAAATATGGTATCCTATAATTTAAACAAATCAAATTGATGCATTTTTCCTCTTCTTCCATTTATACATCTAAGGAAGCTAGTTGACTCCCCACTACATGAAAACAATTTAAATGTTTGGTTAAAAGTCTCCTTCATTCATCATTAAAGAATACAAATTTCTTTTCAAAATAAACTTATTTACAAGACACTTAGTTTGATATAGTGTAATAATTTTATCTCATAAATTCTTACCAATGTTTTGAATTAGAAAGACATGACCTAATAGTAGATCTATCTCTTCTATCCAACTTCTCCTATTCATCTTGATCCATTGTTGTTAGTATAAAATTGAGTGAAATAATTATACTGAACTTCTCAATCTTAATTGTCAAGGTGTTGGCCATGACTTTATCCACATTTGGTATCAAAGCTTTGTTTGCATTGATCCCATGAAGGAAGGGATATATACATACGTATATACACAAAGAGAGAAGGGGAAGGGATAGAGGTACAGAGAGAGCATAATTTTCAATAATAATCTTGTCAATCTTTTATACTTTTTGAAATGTTCATTTGTCTTTTCCTGTTATGAAATTTTTTACATAAATTGTTGGCACTATATTATTAGTGAAGATATCTTAGTTCGTTAGTAACCTTCAACTCTTGGATCCATTCACACCACTTCATAAGCCAAATGCACCCTACAACACTTTGTCATCCAAAGGATACACTTCAACAACATCATTCACCTTAAACCTTACTTCTTCAACAACTAAAGGACTAGAGAGAGAGAGACCATAATTTTCAATAGTAATCTTGTCAAGGTTTTATACTTTTTGAACTGTTCATTTGTCTTTTCCTGTTATGGAATTTTTTACCTAAATTGTCAGCACTATATTTATTAGTGAAGATATCTTAGTTCACCAGTCACCTTCAACTTTTGCATCCATTCACACCACTTCATAAGTCAAATGCACCCTACAACACTTTGTCATCCAAAGGATACACTTCAACAACATCATTCACCTTAAACCTTACTTCTTCAACAACTAAAGGAACTTTGTCAACCACAAATACATAACAATATAAACTTTTGTGTGTGTGAGAGAGATAAAGAAATAAAGAGCTAGAGATAATATAATAGTAACTGAGAGAGAGAGAGAGAGAGAGAGAGAGAGAGAGAGAGAGAGAGAGAGAGAGAGAGAGAGAGAGAGAGAGAGAGAGAGAGAGAGAGAGAGAGAGAGAGAGAGAGAGAGAGAGAGAGAGAGAGAGAGAGAGAGAGAGAGAGAGAGAGAGAGAGAGAGAGAGAGAGAGAGAGCATAAACAATGATATTGGACCATCGAGCCAACATATTGTGAACCAAATGGGAGATCATTTCTACCGCCTAGATAGAGAGGGAAACAAACATAGAGAGAGTTGTTAATGAACCAAAGATGGATAATTCCAATTTTAGTTTCATAATCCATTAATTCAAGTCGCACAATTTTAAAAATATGTGCTTTGAAATGATAAATTACCTATGCTTTCACTCTCCTTTTCTTTCTTTTGCCTTTTCGTTTTGGATTTCTGTCCCTTAGGAATGCTTCATTACTCTTCTTGCAGGATATGCTTTACTGAAGTTCTAAAAATATTAAGTTTATTCAAGAAACATTTTTTTTCTAAACTTGAGCATGTGGGCAGATAATTGGCTTATCTATTCTTGCATGCAAATTGCACATACGAGAATTATAAGGATAAGATTTTGAAACTTGACTCGGATAGAATCACATGTCTTGGGTCGTACACATGATATAGGCTTCTAAAAATATGGAAGAGCATACTTGTGTAAAGAAAGCAAATCCTCCTTTCACTTTTGGATATTTGATTTTAATTTATTTCTTCAAAACATGCTAAATAAACTATATTTATTTTAAACAGTGGACATTAATATCTAAAATTTACTTGGTTTTACCTTAAAATTGCTTAATAAATCTAGGCAACCGGCTACAAATTAAAGATGTATTTGTAATCGTGGTCTAGAGATTAAGTGACATGTTGGGTTAAAAAAATTACATTTGCTATGAACAACACTCTCTTCTTGTTTTCGTCCCCATTCTAACAAGGTTTTGAACGATGACTGCGAGGATTTCCAATAGGTGAGGGTTTCAAGAGAATAACAACAGACTAACGACGTCCAACAACGAACGGTGAGGATTCCCAGTGAATGATGGGGCTTTCTAGAGATGGCTGTGAAGTTCTCAAGAGACGATTAGAGATTTTTTTGGTTCTAGAGGGTTCCCTGAGGTTTCTTAAGATAGAAAAGTTCAAAAGATCAAACCTTGAATAGAGCAGAGGCATGAAGCAACAAAAAGTGGAGTCCAGGCGGGAAGTAACGAGGCACGGGAAATTTAAAGAATGTGGGGTTGACCATTTGTTTAATCAACATTTTCTAGCGTAAAACAAGGTGCCCCACGTTTATCTCTCCTTTATTCTGTTTGTGGTCTTCTTTTGTTTATTTTTTCTTCCCATTTTTTGCTCTGCTCGACTGGCTAAACCAGTCAAACCTGGATAGACAGAAACATGAGTGTAAAATAGGAAGATGATAAAAACATCTTAGCACTGCACTTTTAGGGTCCCACTATAACACATCTATTTAAACAAAAAATAGTTAGACACCTTAGAAAATGTAGGGAGTGCAGGGAACAACTACACTAAGACCATAAACGGGCCCCAAAGGCAGTTAGGTGGCTTAATGGTTAGTTTTACTTATCCGGAGGGGGCAAGAGCTCCATGGAATCACACCATACATTCTTTGAATGGCCACTTAGCCCCATACCTTACCAAACAAGTAGGGGAGCTAGATGAATCGTGGAGCCATTTATGGGCAGAATATCCTCAGATTAACATAGTGAGAGCAAGGGAAAAGTTGATTTATGTAAATGCCAAGCAATATAAGGGGATACTAAGGTGTAGCAGACTGGAAAGATGAGACAAACACATAGGAAAAAAAATCACTATGATTTTACCAAAAGTGCAAAGCAGCATCTCAAACATCCCTAATAAAATGCTTCAAATAGGAGGGAAAATAGAGCAAGGTGAAGTAAAAGAAAAGGAGAAACGTGTAGGCAACCTGGAGGATTTTGTTTCAAAGCAAGGCAAGGCAGAACTACTTGTAGAGAATAATGGTGTAAGAGTAGAAATCTCCCAAGATAAAAAAGAGTTCTACAACCCTACATCTACACCTTTATTGTGGTCATTGGAGATGTATGTTACAGAGCTCATGAACATGAAAAAGAGATTGGAAATACTTGAAGTAAAGGGGTTGCATGAAGAAAGCATGCTGAAGGAAATGGTAGAAGCTAGATGCAAGTTGGAAAGGGAGAATAAAACGCTCATGGAACAAGTATCAAATCTACAAATTAGCATGGAGAGAGGATAGCAAGAGTTGGACACTCTAAAATAAGAAGTAAAACAACTGAAATCAATAGAAAATAAGAAGGCATAAATGACAAATGGTCATGATTAAAGACATGATATTTCCACAGTCCATTTGAATGATCTAATTGTTTCTGGAAAAAACTGTGTAGAGCTTTTTTGCATCAATGTTTCAGATCACACTCCGTGATCCATCATCAGGAAGAGGATAAAAATGATACATAATTGTAGAAACTAGCTCCTTGAAAAGAGAGAGAAGGGGGGGTTGACACAGAAAAAAACAAGACAAGGTAGAGAATAAAATAAAATAAATAGAAAATAAGAAAGATAATAAAGAGAAGAGTTGAAAGATAAGATATTTCTTATTTTCTATTTATCTTATTTTTTTTCCTACCTTGTCTTGTTTTTCCATGTCAACCCCCCCTTTCTCTCTCTTTTTAAGGAGCTAGTTTCTGCAATTATCATTTTTATCCTCTTCCCGATGATGGATCACGGAGTGTGATCCGAAACGTCAATGCAAAAAGCTATACACAGTTTTTTCCAGAAACAATTAGATCAAATGGAGATGATTCAACACAGATGAAGGAGTTCCAATCAGTTATTGCTAACTTGGAAGTAAAAGAAAATTAATTAAGAGACCGAATAGAAGAGGCTAAATCCTAGTCACAAATCGTAAGTGGACCACTAAAAGAGCAAAAAGAAGTCTTTGAGAGGCAAATCAAGATACACATAAAATAAGAAAAAGACTTTCTTAAAGACAAGTTGAAGTGGATTGGTGTTGTCCAGCAAGCAAACATGACAGGAAAGAAGCTAGAAGAAGGAAGGATGTAAGAGTTGTCTTAAGAAACATGGATGATAAGAGAGATTTTAAAGAATGGGGGGTTGCTTAGAGGCACTCATATATTCTTAGATGAAGATTTGACATTTGCACAATAGGAAGAGCGAAGGAAGGAGTGGGAGAAAGTGAAAACAACAAGGGATGACAGAAAGTGGGCATGGTTGAAAAATGGGAAAGCTCAAATCAGAGAGAGATTTTCACACAAGAAACAGGGATTCAGGGCCCCACGAGAATATCTACACATACTAAGTTGGAACTATAGAGGATATCCATGGAGAAGAGGACTGGGGTTGGGGCCCATAGCTGAGGGGAAAGACATGATTATCCTTACGGAGGCTCATGAGCATGATGGATGCAAAGTACCAAACTTTGAAGGGTACAAGAAAATTTTAGTTTGGAATGAAGGGATTGAAACAGGTAAAGGACATGGGGGATCACTGTGCTAATTAGATAAATGTGGGGTGGAACTGTGAAAATTGAGAAAGAGGATCCAAATAAGCAATACATATGGATGGAAATAACTGATAATGAGGATATGGTTAGGTTGGCTGCTTGTTACTTTGCTCCAAAAGGATCAAAGTTCTACAAGAAGAAGAATCTTGACAACGAAGACCCATATGCGACATTAAAGAGATACATTTCTACTTTCTGCACTTTAGGGGAAATTATCTTAATGGGGGATTTTAATGCAAGGACAACAAATGGTCAGTCTCTTCAATTGGGCAATGATAAAAGAGGGGACACCAATCCTTTACGGTTAGAGGAAAATGAAGACCAACTATGGGAAAGAGCCTCACAGGATGGAAGTGGATGCGTGAATCATTTTTGAGTAGAATTATTAGGGCTTTGTAACCTATATGACATGGTTATCTATAAATGGTATGAGAACTTCGCCTAGATTTGGGGGTATCACTTGTAAGACGCACAACAATCAAAGTGTAGTAGATTATGTTATTTGTTCTCATAAAGGTACTTCTAGGTTGTTAGAGTTTGACATAGGGGAAAATCTTACTAAGTTGAAATTTAATCATATGCCTCTTTGTGTTAAGTTTGGCTTTCACACAAACATCCAAAAAGAAGGGTCAGTCCAA
Organism: Cunninghamia lanceolata; assembly: GCA_027924645.1. Lineage (NCBI taxonomy): Eukaryota > Viridiplantae > Streptophyta > Pinopsida > Cupressales > Cupressaceae > Cunninghamia > Cunninghamia lanceolata. The sequence goes on along the minus strand of BSBN01000354.1, from coordinate 6,758,453 downwards.
CACATACAAAAGAAAGCTCACACACAAAGTAAAATCAAGGTGAACCAAAAAAATCAGGAGATCTTTGCTGCTGCACTAGAACAACACCTGCAAATGGTAAAAAACAACATAGGATGCAAAGAAATAAACAAGGAAACATGGAACTATATAGACATCAGTATGCTAGTCGCTTTAATTCACAAGGCCTTAGAGGCGTGCAAGAGATCTTGGCCTAAGAAGAGGCCATCCAACACTTTCCTGGCCAATCCTGGTTTGATGAAGAGTGCAAGGTGACGAAGAGATCCCTCAAAAAGACTAAGGCAAGCAAAGAAAGCAAGAAAAAGTATGAGAATTTGATAAAATCTAAAACAAAAAGTTATGTAATATTTAGAAGGAAAGACTAATATCTTTGGGTAAACACAACCCCAAATGCTTTTGGAGGGAGTTACAACAAGAAAGAAAACAAACTAAAAACAATATCATAGAGGATCAATGGTTAGAGAATGCGAAGCTTCTCTATGAGCGGACATTGAAGAAAGTCAACCCTCCTATAATAAACACAATAACTGAGCTCTTCTCGGTAGAAGACATCAAGCAAGGAATAAAGAATTTAGCAAGTGGCAAAGCTCGAGACATTGACGGGATGCAAGCTAAATTTTTAAAGTGGGGAGTAGAGCACTTGCCCCACACATCAAAAGAATTTTTAATGGCATTACACAAGGGGGTTTTCCAACTGAGTGGCCAACTAGTGTCATTATTCCTCTTTTCAAGAGTGGAAATGTCAATAATCCCTCTAATTATCAAACTATCATGGTTAATCCTTTTCTTGGAAAGCTGTTTGGGAGCTTGATTGAGCGCAGGATCAATCATTGGGAAGAAAAGGAATGAAAAAGAGTGAAAGGGCAGGTTGGTTTTAGGCCAAAACACTCTACCATAGATCACTGCATCACTCTTAGACATTTGATTGAAAAAGTTTGGGACACTTAAGGAGAGGAAGCCTTTTGTTGCTTTGTTGATTTCAAAAAGGCTTTTGACACGGTACCTAGGGACAAACTTTGGAGCAGGATGGAAGATCTTGGGGTTCCGGATGAGTATAGGGTTGCTATTCACAAGCTTTGTGAGTAGGTTAGAGCTAAAAGCTAGACTAGAGAGGGTATGTCGGAGTGCTTTGGTAGCGACATCGGGGTCAAACAGGGTTGTCCCCTCTCTCCCACTTTGTTTGGCTTATACATCAATAAACTTGAAGAGTGGTTAAACAAAACCGCAGGTGGGGGTATCTAGTTGGCAGGTTTTGTGGTGAAGTTACTATTGTATGCTGATGATCTTATTATGGTTGCAAAAATTGCCCATGGTTTGAGAGAGCAATTGAAGGCTTTAGAGCTCTTTTGCCAAGAGGTGGGGATGCAAGTGAACACTAGCAAGACCAAAGTCATGATTTCCTCTTTAAAAAGGAAGCAACAACAAGTCAACTTTATTTTTGATGGGCGCTTGTTGGATATTGTAGAAGAATACAAGTACCTTGGAATTGTTTTCTACAACAAGCTCAGCTAGGATACTTGTAGAACGAAGAGGATTCAAGGGGGTTGGAGAGCCTCTTACCTACTCTAGAACAAGTGTAGGAAAGTGGAGCTTTGGGATTGGAAAACCAAGAAGACTCTTTTTGGCCTGTTAGTCACGCTGGTTGTCCTCTATGGTTGTGAGGTTTGGGGGAGTAGCATGTTAAATCACAAATGGAGCATCTTATCACTAGTAGTCTTAAAGTCAAAGTTATAGTCCTTATGAGATTCTTTTGGCTGAGGCGGGCACCTTCCCGATGGAGGCATATGCAATAATACGGTTGATATGTTACCTAAAAAAGGTGGAAAACATGGAGAATTAGAAGTGGCCTAAGGCAGTGGTGGAGGAGGAGTTACACCGAAAAGACGTGGATGAAGCAGAACAAGTGGATGAACAAATGGGATATTAAGCCAGATGAGTGTCCTAAAACCAATGAAGAAATTAAGAAGATCGTGTTAGAAAAATTTAGGACTGCCATATGGACTAAGCAGATTGGCCAAAAAAATCATATTATGTCAAAGAGTTCAACCCCACTTGGGAGCATGGGGAAGAAGCCTACTTGCATGCCGCTCTTAAGGGTAATGCTAGAATTTTAATGGCACAATTGAGGACCGGTTCTCATCATTTGAGATTCGAAACTGGTAGATGGACGGTCCCCAAAGAAGCTTGGGAAGATAGGATTTGCATTTTCTACAGCAAAAAAGTGGTTGAAACTGAATGACACTTCATCTTTAAGTGTGCTGGCTATGAAGATATTCAGAATCAATATGAAAACAACTTGAAGGTGGGCAATATTATCGAGCTCTTGGAGGAAGCAAGGCTGCACATAACAACCGACTTCTTGGTTAAGATTCATAGTAGGAGAGACGTCATTGAAAAGATCTTGAAGATATCTTAGGGTTGCGACTCTTGGTCCCTTAGATTGCTTGGTCTCGTGGATGTCATTAAAATTCATTCATTCATTGTACAATTATTTATGTCAAATGATATACTTTACCCATGCAATTTAAAACTTTCTACAACATCCCTGAGCGTAGTACCCATTGCTAGTTATATTGATGGGGTGCTCTTTTGTGGAACTCTCGGTCCCATGGTCTTCTTAGTCGAGGGGACGTTATTAAAATCGTTCATTTATTCATTCATTAAAGAGAGGACGACGGACATAAAATGTGATAGCCCGCGCAGGGGATGTTCAAAAGAGGGACGCAAGCAAACGCAGTATTCGCTTCACGCTGCGTGAGGGGAGTGATTGACCACAGGTGGTGGAGAGCAAGGAAAAACATATCAGGAACGAAGTGCATGGAGGAAGAATGGAATTTGAGCGCGGAGGAGCTCGATTGCCTGGAGCAAGATGCCATTCGACGCCTTGCCCAGCGCCAACAATCATCCACAGCCGCCTCTGCTTCTGCCTCCGCCATTTCCTCTTCTGCCATTTCTTCTGCACTCATCTCATCTCCTCCCAGAATATCCGGCAGAAGTCAACTGAGCGTCAAGATTTTCAAGGATTGCCCTGGAAAAATTGCCTTAGAAACGCAGTATAACCCGGTTAATTTTTCTACCAATTTTGCTAACTCCTTTAATTACTGTAAAGCAATTTAGTTTTTCTTTTTTGATTTTGGTAGCTTTCCTTTGCGCGTCCACTGGCCTCCTTTCGTAGGGTATTTAGCCATTTTCAAGACTTTATCATATATCTTTGAGAGTTGAACTCAGGTTTCTTCCTTGAAAGAGCCTCAATGCGTTTCCCGCTTTAGCTCAGCCCCTATGTTCCACGAAGCAATATTGATTCTGATAAGCATTCAATTTTTAGTAGAAAACATATAAAATCTTAAGGAAATAAGAATTCATTTAATGATTTTTTCTATAATAATCTAGTATTTCTAAAAAGATTCCCCCAAAATTCTAAACTTCTAAAATTGTATGGAAAATTAAAATTATCCCTAACTTGCAAATCTAAGGAGTTGTTCTTCAGAAAATTCTGATATAGTTTTGTGAACCCCTTGGTAAATAGACTTTATTTTGAAAATCCTAATAATAATTAGAGTTTTGGGGCAATTTTTTTCCTGAATTTTAGGGACGGTGATGGGATGGCTATTAAGATAATATATAAAAAAACCTAAATTAATTACAAGAAACAGAAAAAGAAGATGCAATTTATTATTTATGTAAACAATATTTGTGAAAGAAGCTGAAAATATATATAAAGTTTGACAATTTGACAAGAAATTGATCTAAATATATATTATTTTAAGTTTAAGATACCAAGTACAATGGCTAATCTAACTCATTGTTTGATACAAAGACCATGACACACTCTTCATTGTTGGAATTTCTAGACTTGTCTAGCTCTCACAGCTTACCCTGCTAACCAGCTACATGCAACTTGCTCATTGTCAATTTGAGTTGGCTCCTTAGGCTTTACATCCCATCCTATTGTTGGACTGTCCTTGTATTCAATTGTGTGTACAATTGCAAGCTTCTTTGCTCTCCTAGAGCCAAGTCGCTTCCTCTTGATAGAGTGAATGAAGTTGTAGATAAACTAGTTCCTCTCAATAGTAGAGGAACTACAAGCTCGTGATAAGAGCCGAATGGCTAATGTTCTACGCCAAAAGTTTCCCTACCTATCTTTGCCAAACTCATGTAGCTCCTAAGTTTGGCAAATCTTAGTCACTTGTGTTAAATTAATGTGACTTCTTTTGTATTGGACATCTTAATGGCTTTCATGAAGCTCGTCTTCATCTCCAAGTCATCTATGGGAGATGTCTATCATGCCTTTGCACATACCATTCTGGGTTTAGTGCATAGGCGACCATGTGCAAAGAAGTATAGAGGCTAAATTACTTATCATAGAATTACAAGGTGGGGTTTCTATGCCAAACAATGACTTCATACACCTCCCCAAGGTTGGGAGTGTTAGAGACCCCATAGTTGATCACTATGAAAACTAGGGGTATGATGGAGGTTATGTGTTTGTCTGACCAAAAAGTGTCTCTCCATACCACTTCCTTCACCCTCAACCCTTTCTCTATTGTTGATTCAATTCACTAATTTAACTCTTGTGTCACGATCTTAGTTATAAGGGCTCTTGCAATTCAGTCATCCCCTCCAATAGAATAAAGTAGGATGCATATTTGGTTTCAACAGGTTTGATAAATTCCTTCATATAGAAGCATTGAGATAGCGGATTTAATGCGTGGTGATTACAAATAAACATATGCACATCTCTCGCATTAGCTACTATTTGTTTGATCCGCTTAATTTTGCCTATGTCCTTGAGTGCATTGTTAATGGCATGCACACAACATTGGTTCCAGTAAATATGCTTGTAGGTAGCTTCAACCAATCTTGGGCTATCTTGTACACATATGCTACATTAGTCACAACTTGCACCACATTTTCAGGGCGAATCTCCTTAATGGTATCTATGAGGATTTGAAAATGGAACTCCACATCCTTGCAGTTATTCAAACAATCAATTGCTCTAAAGAATTAAGAGCATTCCTTATGTGTGACCTTGATTTTGGTGAGTGGAGAGTTTCTAATGTTTAAATTTAGGTTGTGGGTTGTGGGTTTGTATTCTTCGTCGTTCTTGGTGTGCTTTATCTGATTGATACTCTCTTCAATATGCTATGTTTGTTATTTTGGGGGTGTGATTGTTTAATGTTGTGCTAAGTTTAATTTCTAGCTTATTTGAATCCTATTTTTTCTTTTTTGTATTTCACGATTTTACGGTTTTTCCAGTGTTTGCTACCTTGTTTTTTGTGTTAATTGTTCAATTCTCTTTCGAGATTGGTAGATGAGATAGAGTATAGTAAGTACCTCCAGGTATCATGTTGAGCAAAGTATATAATTTATGGAGGCAATGATAGATACTAGACAAGATAGTGATAATATAGGTATCGAGAATGGAATGGATACCAACAAAAGCGAAAACAAAAGCAAGAGTGACAAAAAATCCTACGAGGCAGTCCTTAAGGTTGACGAACCAGAGTTGGTGCTAGAGATTGCAATGTGTGAAATCAACAGTGGATATAGTGGAGGAAGGGACTACAACATCAGTAATGAAGAACTAGAAGAAGGAGAAAATGGTAAGACTTATCTCTTCCTAAAATACTTTGCATTAAACCCAATCTAGATAAGATAAAAGCTCTCAAGAAGCAAGAAGAGGGGCTAACAAGAATTGCCGCATTCTTTGTTTGTTTGGATAGTGAATTTCTTCTGTCTAGAAAGTTTTTTGATGAATGGATTGTTAATGTATGCGGAAAAAAGATGGTTATATATGCCTCCTTTTGTAGAATGATACAATGTTAGCGTTTTATTTCACACTTGTAATGTCCTTTTTCGGACTGATCACCTCATAAGGATCTTTTGGTCCAATGTTCCCACTTGGCTAATTTTTAAGGACAATTTGAGTGTGGGAGTTGGATTATCATATTTTTATAGCAATTTTGATGTAAGCAATGCTAATATAATAATTGGATTTGAGGTGAAGCGATCCATGGGAGGATGAAAGGAATATGAAATTTGTCTAAGGAGGACGACATGACTTCATGTTAGGAAGAGATTCGCTCTCATTGGTAAAAAGAGAAGTAAAGAAACAAAAATATATCCCTTGGTCGGCTAAGTCATGGACGAAATACACAACTTAGTGGAGAAGCCTAGGGTCGGCCTAGGAGAGAGAAGGAAGAAATTTAAAACAAATCTTTATTTTTGTTTTATGGAGCATGAGGTCGGCCAAGATAAGGTGGGTCGGCCATCCCTTGTGTTAGGTTGGCCAAGATGATGTGGGTAGGCCAAAATTGAGAACATTCAAAGTTTGGGCACCAATCTTTGCTAGGTAGGCCCTTTTGAATGGAAAAAAATAATAAAATAAAGAGTTAAGTTGCCTAGGTTGGTCAGCTTGTGGGAAGAAAAGAAATCATGTATTAATATCAGATCATTTTGGCATTTCAAGGGCATCATGGAATCGGTTTGTTTCTTATTTTCCCATTGTGGATCTGCAATTTATTTGCATCATATTCTAAGGACAAAAACCTTTGAGAATATAAGGTGAATTGGACGAAAACCTAATTCATCTTGGGAAGACTTCATGACGGAGGTCTACTTGCACTTCATTGGAGGATTACGAAGTTGGAGCAGCACTTTCATTGTCTTTTGGAGCAGAATTTCTAATATCTTTTGAGCAGAATTCTAATATCATTTGGAGCAGAAATCACACATCTTTAGGGCAGAATTTCGGAGCAGCCTTGAAGATCTTATTGGGCAGATTGGAGCCGTGATTTGTCATCACATTTGAGCAGAAATAAGTCATCTTTGGAGGAGTGATTGAGCGCCACTTTGGAGGATCATCTTTGTGGATTGTTGAAGGCGAATTTGAGATTAGGGTTTGAAGACATTGCAGATTTGTAGCAGCAGAAGGTGCAGATCAGATTCACCCTTCTTGGGAGGAGTTTCCATTGGCATATATATCATCATTTGCCTAGGGTTTCATTCCTACTTGGAGTGCCATTGTTGGAGGACCATTTGTTGAAGGTTTTGTTGGCATTTTGGCGACATTGATCACATTTTCCGGAGCAGCAGAGCTTGCAGACCTGAGCAATCAGATTTGGAGCAGATTTCCTTGGTGTTGAAGAGTGGAAGACATAGGGTTACATGCCCTAATTGGAGCACTGCATTTGGGAGATCGTTTCTATCTCCTTCTAAAGGTCATTTTGCCATTGTTTTTGGTATGGACCAGCCTACTATTAGGTCTGATTTGTAACAGCAGAGATCTGATGTATTATTGGGCATGATTGGCCTATGTTTTTGAAAGTAACTTGCATATTCAGAATTCTGATTTTGTAGCAGCAGAGTTTCAGTTTAGAAATCAGATTTGTATTGTCCATGCATTGTGTAATTCATGGTGAAATTCATGTTTTTGATGAGTATCAATGTGTAGTATCAATTGCCGTCATTTTTAGCCATGGTGGATGTGTTTCATGTTCGCTGGAATTAATTGTTTAAGAGCAGAAAATCAGATCAGACTTTAGGGTTTCAGCAGAAGACCAAAGTGAAGAAATTTAGGGCAGAATTTAAAAGTTTAAAAAATTAGAAATTCAGGGTAGATCCCGTTTGGGATATTACAGCACCTTTCGGTGGGAAGATAAAACGGACAGATGTGTGGTAGAACTGCTCTTCGAATTTGTAGGGGAAACTCCTTGTAAAATAAAACTAACTTGAAACTACAGATTATATACTCGCAATTTACAGCCTTTACAATGTTTTTAGGGGTTTTTTCATACTTATGCTGAATGAAAGTGAAATTTGCGATCATTTTGGGTTTGCAACATGTGAAAGGCAGAAACACACTTTCAATCACAAAGCAATGATTTTTGTACTTTTTGACTTGAAATCTGAACCTAGACTACACTCTTGCGCCATTCAACTAAACTTAGAAGCTGAGCAGCGCAAGTACACAATTGGATTGAAATGATTAATGAACGCCTTAACTAAATCAACTATAAGACGATGCAAAGATACGACTTAAACCTTCAATTTCACCTACAACACAAAGTTTATAGATTTGTTGAATCAACTTAACCTTCAGCACAAGTGACACATTTCAATGGATACTTGGAAGCAAAACAAGCATAATGAAATCCATTAAATGGACAAATAAGAACACGATCAGGTGAATATCGAACAAATAACAATTTAAGCAAATTGAGGCATGAGAATTGTCATTGCTTTTTATTCACTGATTGAATACAACACTAAATTCTGAACACTTGAACATTGAATGCCGAAAAAGCTAACTCCTAAAAAGCTTTGGATTCTAAAATCCAGATCCCTCCTTGTGCTTGTGCAAAAGCGCTTATTTATACTACTACAAAGCAAATGCATGAAAATAAAATAAACTAATTAACTGAACTTCTACCCTAATTGACTGTTGTTTGCATGACATGCAAACTTTATTACAAAGTATCTGCTCCACTTAAACTAAAATTAAATCCATGTAACTGCAGCTTAACTGATAATTTAAAATATGCAACCTCCATTTGAATTGAAGATTGAACTAGTTGTGAACTTTACTTCGTGCTCACATCTCTTGCATGACTGGTGAATATGAGTCAACTTTGGTTGTCGCTTTTTGAATGTGCTTTTAAAACTAAAGATTTAATTCTTTTAATAGCCTTTGAAAAGTCATATGGAATTCCCTACAAATTTGGAGTAATCGGCCAGTTCTTTTTTTATTTTTAGAAGCTTGAAAAACTTAAAATGGTGTCTTTCTCTTCAACTAGGCGTGCCTCTTTTAGCTCTGTTGTGCCTTTTAGGAAGCACACTTTCTTCAACTTGGACGCCCTTGGGCTATTTCAAACCTGCTTTTCGGCTTTCAAGCACTTGTCTTCTAATATTAGATGCATCTCCATTAGCTTGAACGCGTCTACCTAGTATAAACTAGGCGCGTCTCCTTTGTTTTTGATGCGCTTCTTTCAAACTGAATGCTTCAACCTTTGAACGAGCGTGCTTTGTGTAGACACCTCGCGCTCAGGATCTTGAAACGTGCCTGCCTTTATAATTTCGCGTTTTTTATTTGTTTTAGAGCACCTTCCTCTTGCTTGGCGCGCCTATTACCTTTTGGACACGCTTGATCTTCAACTGGCGCGTTTTCCTCTTACAAGGCGTGCTCTCTGAGTTCTGAGCACGCTTTCCCTTTTATAGACGCACCTTTTCTTAGCAAAATGCGTTTCAGTCTTGTTTGGCACGTTTTCCTGCATCTGATCCTGCATTGACTCTTCATGGCGCACTTTTTTTCATCCTTGCACGCTTCTTCCATCTCTGGCGCACTTTGGTTCTTGATGGTGCGCTTCCTTCACGTCAAACGCGTCCCCAAGTCTCTTGGCTGGCTTCCACTCTTGTGAACGCTCATCACAAATTTCAAACGCATTCTTCTTCTAATAGATGTGCTTTCTTCATTTTCTTGTCTCTAGTTGAAAGAAAACATGCTTCCATGCTTCAAATAGACGCGCTTTTTACTTGAAGGCGCATTTTATATGTTTGAAAAAGGTGCATATGTTTTGCCTATAGATGCATTTCTTCCTTTGGGCGCACTTGGCACTCGTCTCCCTGAGCCAGCATGCTTCTCTCGATGACGCGCTTTTACAGAACCTAGCACGCTTCAATCATGAGCTTTGGCACGCTTTGTTGCTTCTAGGCGCGCCTCACTGCTTATAGGCGTGCTAAACCTCTCTCTGGCGCGCCTCTTGTGTGCTTGGAGTGCCTTGATGATCTCTGGCGCACCTCACTCTGACTTGGTGCGCCTTGATCTTCCAAACACATCTTCTCTACAAACAATGCATCTTATCCACCTTTGAAACATTTTAATTACTTAGAGCGCACCTCGAACATGCCTGTGCCTTCCTCATACTTAGGCACGCCTCGTTCATCTCATGATTGCTTTTGCTTCAATAGTGTTCTCCTTATCTCAAACCTGTAGGGTTAGTAAATTTGACAAAATAACGTACAAAAGCTGACAAGAGTATGTGAACATTTAGACTTTTGTTATGACAAAAGAGTAACACAAGCCGGTTTCGTATGGGTACAACATACATAAAGGTCTATTCATTGTGTTTTTCAAAAAACATAATATGCAAACAAGGGTTTTAAAGAAAGAGTTTTGGTATATGAATAAGTTTGTATTCAGGGCCATTTCTTGGTCCCTTGAATCTACTTCATGCTATGTTCTTGCTAACTTTGCCTCTTGTTAGCTAGAACTAAAATATCTTCCCCCCCAAATGTGGGCATTCATTCTTTAAGCTCTTAAGCCTCTAGATATTGTGTTGCATGTGGATGAAACAAGGTCTACCCTTCCACATCTTAATGCTAGTGTCCTAATATCTCTCAAACCTATTGTGGATATCCCAAATATTTTGTGCTTATGGGTAACAATTAGATATAGTGTGAAGTAGAAATCTTGGAAGGTTCAAATGCATGTTTCCTTTGTAATAAGGATGGTCATCAAAGAAGAGATTGTCCAAAATTTATTAAGAATATCAATAGGCCTGTTGCTAATGGTTCTCCAACCTTTGATGAAGATTGCTGTAATATGGAAAAAAAAAAAGGGGATATCCCCCCTACAGACAATAAGGAGATCCTTGTTGAAAGTACTAGATTTTTTAAGAATAATATTGATGAGAATGAATTTGACTCAATGGAAGTAATCCCTACTATTATGGAATATTCTAATTCTAGAGAGGAATATATTGTTATCCCTACAAAATTGCCTCTTGTCAATGAAGAGTTTGATTTTGTTAGTTGTATCCAAAGTGGATTGCGTGAGGGAAAAAATGCCTAGGATCTTGTATTAGAACAACTGAAAGAAAAGTCTTAGGTTGCTAGTCTGGTTATGTCTCCCATTGCTCCCCATGTTCTTCAAAACATTGAGTCTGGAGCTTCCAAAGAACTTGCTCACACAATTTTCATGGGTAAATCCAAAAGGCAAAAAACCATTCTTGATTGTGTAACCCTTTGTTCTAGGAGGAGGCAACTGGCCAGGAATGTATTGCTCTTGGTGTAGGGGGTGGTATGATTGAGGAAGGAAAAAAGAGGAATGGGCTGAATCAATTGTGTTCAATTAGAAAATTAGTAAAAAGGGGAAGGTAGAAAAGATTCCCAAATGCTTTGATAAATTGTACAAAAACTAATGGCCCTCCCCTGTCATGTCCCCTTTTTTGGATTAAAATAATTAACAATATTATTTAAGTTGGGTCCGGTAATTTCTAATTTTAGGGGTAACTCAATAGTATTATTATAATTAAAATAAAAGATGTATTTAAACATTGATATAAAAATAAAAATATTTTAAATACTTAAAATAAAAAAATAAAATAAATAAAAATTAAAAGTATTTTTAAATAGTTGGAGGGAAATTTAGGATCCAAGGGTCCGATTTGAAAAGTTATATTTAAGGAGGCATCTATCTTCATTTGAGCATCATGAATTCATTTGACATTTTCTTCTTTGTGAGCATTGGTTCAATTTGGCATCCAAGGACGAAACCCCTTGGCTTGTCTGCGACTTAGGAGGATGAAAATCCTCTTGGGTCTCTATCCGGAGGTGAGGATGAAAACCCTCAATTTTCCGGCATTGGCAAATCCACCTAGGGTTTGCATAGTGTGCTAATTCAGCGATTTGTGCAAATTTTCAAGTTTGGGTGAATTAATGCTTGCAAGCAAACCCTAAGTCGCCATTTCTCAGAGTTGGAGCTGATCAACATCCTTATTTCTCCTACACACCATAGAGGGAAGGGTAGCACATCATTTGAAGGCGAATTTTAGTGGCTGCGCCAAGTTTTGGGTGGCTGATTGACATGGTCTACTGCAGAATTCTTGACTAAGGTTGGTGTGCCACACTACAAGGAGGAATCTGTACTGTTTAGGGCAGAAATCTATCTTTGTGGACAGCAGATTGCATCACCACCTGAGTGCCATATTTACCCAGCTGATTGCAGTACCTCCAGGGCAGATTTTCATATCATTTGGAGCTACGATTTGCACATATACTTCATCCTAGTAGGCACCACCTCTGGAGATTATCCACCCATCATTATCACAACTAGATATTGAAGTTTGTGAAGCCAAAGTGCAGGGGTTGACTGCTGTTAATTCAAGACAGAACCACCATCTTTTGACTACGAATTTTGGTGGAAGTCAGGGTGCTGCTATCCGCCATTGTATTGCGGGAATCAAGGGCGGAAATTATACTAATTGGAAGGTGCCAACAGTTGGTAATAGTCATTTACTGATCGCTTCCATTCCTTTGCTGATTGCCACACATTTTGAGGGTCAAATCAAGCTGTCTGCCATCCCAGCATCACAGCACACTATTTGTGGAGGTTAGTAACAAGTTGACAGTCCTATACCACTGCACCAAGTATATCAGACCTTGTATCAGTGATCCAGGGCAATGTTTGATCATATATTGCTCCATCAAAGCATACGTCACTGTCTTATCCTCTAGGGGGTCAACAGAATACCAGTTGTATGTGTGCAGGACTGTGAATTGTAATTTTGAAACTCAACTAATTTTGGACAATAAATTCAGATTGGATCTCTTTTGAAAATGATGTAATCAAAGTGATGAATTCTGTATGTATTTGGTTGTTCATGAAATCTCAGTTGTATTGTTCATAACCAGCATTATTGTTAGTCTCAGTTTGCTGTTTTGTTTGCATATTTTGGGTTCAATCACTTGGAAAATACAAAAAAATCATAAAACCCAGAAAGTCCGTAATTGGGACATTACATCCCCTACCCAACCATCTATAAATGAAGTTAAAATGTATGAGATGGAATGTCAGAAGCTTGGAATCGTTTGATAAGAAATACATTCTAAGATCCTTCTATAATAATAAACTAAAAATGGATTGTTTGCTTCTCCAAGAAACTAAAGTTGTGGGCTTCCAACTTGAATGTGCTCTTAAATTTGTTTGGAAGAACTCCAAGTTCTGTTCCACAAATTGTGCTCGGGGAGAGGTGGTGGTGCTATTTTAGTTGCCCCTGAATGGGTTTCCTTTATTAGTGAGTTTGGATGTTCTCCTTGTAATAGGGTGGTGTGGGTGATGGTCAATAAAGATGATATCAAATTTTGTATATGCTCAATATATGACCCAAATGTTTATAAGGAGAGAATTGAGTTATGAAAATGGATTTTCTCATCTGTCCCCAATGTTCCTTGGATTATAGGAGGTGACTTTAATATGGTTGAATAGAAAGAATACAAAATTGGTGGTAATCCTATGTTTTGAAAAGAAAATAAATTGTATTTTTGGGCTAAAGCTAATAGGTTTTTGAACCTAATGGCTTGCCTTGAATATAAAATTTTTGATAGCAAGGGTATTTCGTAAACATGGTGTAACAACTAGAATGCTGGTAATAGGGTCTTATTCAAGACTAGATAGATTTTATGTTTACAAATGTTTTTCCACTTTTGAAATGGTAGAGAACAATAACTCTGCCCAAGTTTCTCCTTTTATAATGTCAGATTGTTACCCCATTGAAGTCGTCATAAATGTCAAGGGAGGAAAGTTTTTTGACAAGAGTAAAAATGAAGGATATTTCAAACTGAATGTTAGTATGCTGGGGGACAAGGAGTGATTAATGGCATCCACACTCTTAGAGACGTCAATAAATCGTGATAGTTCTGCTATAAATTATTGGAACAATTTAATGATAGGCTAGAGAAACTTCCTGAGAACCACTAGAAAAAAAGAAAACATTTAATAGAAGAAGGGAAGAAAATATTCGGAAGAAAGCCTTTCTAAAAAGATATTGGAAATGGGATCTTGCAAAGAAATCTTATGGATGTAAAGCATAATTTATGATGTTTGCAAAGTTACAAAGCTTAGGGGGCAAAAATTAGGGCAAAAATGAACTGGCTTAAAGGCGGGGATAAGGGAACAGAGTGTTTTCTCAACATTTTGAAATCTAAACAGAATAGGGAGGCTATTGGTCCTATCATGATTGATGAGACATTAAATGAGAATATTGATGAATTGAAAGATGTTTTTAGTGAGTTTTATAAAAACTAAAAAGCTTCTCTTTGTAGAGGATGATAACTACCAAAGCAAGGAAGCTAGAGACATTTGTGCAAAGTTTATTCCCAAGAAATTTAGTAAAGATGTTGTGGAGGTTGAAAAGGAAATTTCTAAGGATGAATTGGAAAGAACAATAAGGTCTCTTGAAAAAGGAAAATCTCTAGGTGCTGATTGTTTCCAATTGAATTCTACAAAACTAATATTGATTGGATCACAAAGGATTTGATTGAGGTATATAATGAAACCATTGAGCATGGTTCCCTAGAAAAGGGATAAATAGGGGTATCATTAAGTTGCTTCGAAAAGAGGGGGACAAATCTCTTATAAAAAAATGGAGACCAATAACTCTTCTTAATGTGGCACACAAAATTCCTGCTAAATTATTTGCTCTTAGGCTCATTGATATCCTCCCAAAAATAATTTCTGATACTCAAACTGGTTTCATAAAAGGTAGATTCATTCTTGAAAATTTAATCATTAGTTGGGAAGGGCTTGAATGGGCAAAAATTCTAATCAGGATGTGTGTATGATGCTTCTTGATTTTGAAAAAGCATATGATAGAGTGGAATGGTCTTTCATATTGTTAGTGTTAGAATCTTTTGGCTTTCCTCCCAAATTTTGTAGTATGGTTGAGATGCTGTTTAATGATGCTCAAGCACAAATTGATATTAATGGTTCATTAACTAAGCCATTCTCTCTGCAAAGATCTATTAGACAAGGATGTCCTTTAGCACCTGCATTGTTTGTTATTACCTCCAATGCCTTACAGTATATTCTGAGATCTAATTTAATTGGTCCTCTAGTGAAAGGATATTTTTTTACCAAACAAAGATAATTTGATTAACATATAGTTTGTTGATGATACCCTATTATTTTTTGAACTGTTTGAGGTAAATTTTGATAATGTGATTGATATACTTAACATATATTGTAAAGCTTTTGGGGCTACTATTTCTGAAAATAAGCCAATTATGGTAATTATGGTAGTCGGAGGGATTCTCCTCTTGAGTGGTTAGGAAATAGAAATTGGTAGTGTAGTTGACGTAATAAGATTGTTAAATATTTGGGCATTCCTTTTGCTATTGATCTCTCTTTGAAAGAAATGCGGGAATGGATGTTTAAGAAAATTGAAAATAAAAATATCAAATGGCCAAGCCAACTGCTTTCGCTCCTTGGTAGGATTCAAGTTTGTCAGAAGGTGCTTTCTTCTTACAGTATATATTACTCTTCTACTTGGCTATTTGGCAGCTGCTAAGTTGAAAAAAATAAAAAAATGCTAAGAAGTTTTATCTGGTCAGTAGTAAAGGGAATAAAAAAAAGGCATGTTGTTAATAGGGATAGTGTTGTCTTCCTAAAACAAGGGTGGGCTTGGGACTTAAAAGACGTCAAATTGCAAGACATTTCTCTTGTAGTTAAGTGGATTATAAAAGCCTTTGATGGGCATGAACCCTGGAAAGTTTTGATTAGGAACAATATTACTTTGGCAGTCCCGTAGAAAGGTAGAAGTTGGAAGGATTTACACCCACATGGTTTATTGTTTGGTAAGTTGTTTGTCAAGCCCTTTGGTTCTAATGTTTTTTGCAGTATTTGGAGAGTGTGTGAGGTTGTTAAGCATCTAATGGTGGGGCGTGAAGCTTTCTCTATATTGGATGGGAACTTCAGGAGATACAGGTCTACTTTGTGGAATCTTGAATGGAACAATAAATTATTTACTTTATTACAAGGCTGCTCTGCTAAGTATTAGGCATTTAAAGGGGTTAAGGATTTTAAAAGTATATTTGTTAATGGCCAGCTTTTGAAGTTGGAACAGGTGCAAAGTCTTTTTTCAATTCCCAATTCTCACAAAAGAATCTTTTCTGTGCTTCAGAAGGCTATGTTCAGTGTCAGTTTTGCAGTATCTTTGAGTCTGAACTCTAAAATTATTGACAACTTTTCATGGGTTGATGGTACTTCTTTCACTAAAATTAACTCCAAGAAAATTTATGCTATGCTGGCTGATACTCAGGAGGTTCTTAATAGTCTCAACCCTAAATGGAATATAAATCTATCTAATGAGGAGTGGTCTATTATTTTAAAGGTGTGTTGGTCAAATGTTCTTGAGCCAAAAAAAGCTTGTTTTAGGTGGCTTCTCTTCCTTAAGAAGCTAGACATTGACTCAGTGCTTTCTAATGCTAGTTTGTCTCCTTGTGTCTGTAAAATGTGTAATGTGGTTGAGTCCTTTGAACATCTTTTTTTGACTATAAGTATGCTCGTAATCTTTGGTTTGCTTTTTTAGCAACTGTATTGGTTGGGCTAATAAAAATGGTTTTACATGGCATGAAATATTATCGGGGTATGTATATGGTTTTGATGATGTTTTTAATAATTTTGGTTAGTCTTGTCCATTGAAATTCTTTGTCATATTTGGAGAGTTAGAAATGGCGAGGTTTTATAAAACAAGATAAGATGCCTTATGGAGTCTCTTAGTGAACTTGCACTTCTTTGTATTGTGTTGGAGGTTACTATGGTAATGGAAATTCCCAAGGATAGGACCTTTAGGCTACTGGAAGATGGCTTAACTACTTTTTACAAAACCTACATTAAAAAAGCCCATTTTCAGCCTCATGACAGAAAAAAAGGTAGATTGGTAGTTTGTTAAAGATTACATGGAATACCAAAAAGAATACTTGAATATCCAAGCATAGAATATTCCCTTAACGATATGAAGAAAATATGTTCTCAAAGAATAATGCTCAGGTGGATCTTGAATTTGTGCATAAGAATTCAGCAAAGGCTGCTATTCATAATGGAAAAGAACATGATCCTAGTGGTGATGATAGCTGATCCAGTTTTAGAAACTTTTGACCGTGTCTTCTACAAATGCAGTAACAACATAAAATGCTGTTGGGAGTATTTTCGCTGTCTATAGTTTGTGTTTGATTAATTATTGTGATCATGACTTGTTAAGTTATTTTATTCAGTGTAGGGTATTTGCTCTCCCATGCTCTTGTAATGTTGCATGTGGAGAGATACTGTTTTTTTGGGATTTCAATTTTTTGTTTCATCTTGGTTGATATAGTAGTCTTTTTGTTTGTTGGTGTGCTGCCCTATTGAGCCACCATATATTGTAACCCGCTTCTTTTAGTAAACTATTTTCGATTTTAAAAAAATATTCTTACACATATCCATGATAATGTTGGACCCATGTGAGACCCATGTGGCCTTCATTTCTTTCATCAGTACATTTATTTTGGAATAGTACTTATCCAAGAAAGTAGTCTTTAGTTTTGTCTCCTGTAGTGCCACATATGAAGGCCTTGCTTGTGCAACCTTGGATATGGCCTCCTAATAAAAACGAGATTGAGTAACATGGAATGGAATGCCATTGACAAAGAAGAATTTGCTATCGACATGTCATGCCTCTGGCCTGAGAGAGGCTTTACTATTTTAAATTAAAGATTTAAAATATCAAAGTGGCCGACTCATATATGCTAGCTGACTTAAGTATGCTGGCTGCTAAGCGCTGCCCTTACAAACAAATACAAAATGTTAGACCATAAGACGTGATTTGAATGAAGATATACAAGAAGGCGATATGCTGACAACGATTTAATATTATTTTGTGAAGGCTGATTTGTTAAGGAGTGATCTATGCAAAGGTATCTCATTTAAATAAAAGAGAATATACGCTATATGATGAAGTGCGATTTCTATTGTTAAGGCAGCGATCTTTGCAAAGGGCTGCGATTTGTTTCATGGAGTATGACCCTTTTGGAAAGGACAACATTCTATGAAGAGTCACATCCATTTACCAAAGACAGATCATTTGGAAAGATATAAGAAGTAATGGATGAAATCATTTGAAGGGGACATGGATTATTGATTATTGAATACAACAACAAACATTCAATTTCCATCTTCGGAGATATATATATTTAATCAGTCATATAAACTATTGTGGACAGCAAAAGGATACATTGTGATTCTTGAAATGAACTAAAAGTTCAATAAGAATCATTATTGAATATAAATGCAGAAATAAAATAAGGAACATTAGGTCAGATCATTGTGAAAATAGATTAACTGTCATTTATCTTTACTTATTGCATATCACTGTCATCTACAGAAATATGTATAATATTTCAATAAACTGTCAACAAAGACAAGGAGGAAATATGCACTATGGGAGAGAATGGCCAAGGGCACCCTTTTATAGTGACAAGTAGGGAGAGAACAACTGCTACGACACCCTACTGTCCTGTGAAGGGGAGAGAACAGCTAAGGGCACCCATGTGCAAGATTCTCCTCCTAATCTCCATGTTGAGGGTTTATTGAAAAGTTTAAGATCACTAGTCAAAGAAGAATGGTGAGGGGACTGTGTGGAGGGAGAACGGTTGTCTTAAGACACCCTGCCATGCCTCCTTGTACCCCCTCTTCTATGACTGAATTTCACAAACAAACTGAATTAGCTGCATAATGATGAATAGATGATTCCCTTGCAATAATAATAGATTTATTCCATGAACTGTGTTTGCAATGTTATCTAATTGATTGCAGGCTTCTAGAATAGAATTAGTTAATCTTATTCCTAAGTAAAGGGTTGTATCCCTAACTACCTTATATGCTTGTTCCATTTGGTTTTGTGAATTTGGACAGAATAGAGATTGATCCAGTAAGGGGACTTTACATGAATATTATAATAATTGATTAGAATCCTATCTATAACATCATTGGATTATGTGTCTATTTATCTGTTGATAACTAACATGTTTACAGGACCTAAATCAGGGTTATCTTGCTTCAAGCATTCAATTGGTAAGTTACAACTCTAACTATGTTAAATTGGTAATTCTAGGGCAAGATTTAGGGCAGTCCCGAAAGGGGACATTACATGACATCATTTGCTTCATAGTTGAAAAATGCGGACTTGATAGACCCAAATTTTTTCAAAAACTACGCAACGTTTTTGAACTTAAAAAAACACACAAATTTGTAAAATAATCTTAAAAAACATTCATAAAACTGAATTTACAAAGGTCATAAGTAGTTTTTCCTTCATAGATCAAAAAACGAGTTCAATTCACATCATTGTCATATGAATTACAAATTACATATCAATATTAATATTTTACAAATTTCATCTGTGGAAAACATGGTCCCAAAACAATTTTTATATTTTGCTTTTTAAAACAAGAGTTGACGTTTAGGTGTGGCATCCCCTAGTGTGGTTGAGGGGCAACGCTGAAAGATCCCTGATGGATCCCTTTGCTGAAATGAAGTGCTGTTTTTTGTGATTTAATTTGTTTTATGATTTTTATTATTTTTTTTTTTGTTTTCTTTCAGACTAGAGAGGAGATGCAGAAGGGGTTTCAGTTTTCTTGAGATGTGTATTTGCCAAGATGGCAAATAGAAATACATACAGTTGCAATCTCAAATAAAATGGACTAAAAATAAATATTAACTGATAGAAAGATAACTAAGAAATTGAGGCACATACCCATCAGATCTGTATTTTATATTCAATGGAAGCCTGGTTTGCAACCCTACTTGCATACAAAGGCAATATTGGCCTAGAAGAGACTATACATGCAACTGAGAATGAAGGATCTGAAGAATAAAGCTGATTTGGCACTGCTGCAAGCTTAGATCTGCAATAACATGCCCTGGAATCTGTCCAATGATGCACAAATGAAGACCCAGAGTAGGCCTCCCACAAACAAGAACTGGGTTGTCGTCCAATTCACCAAAATCCTGGAGAGTTTTCGTTCCCAAGAGTCTAAATGCTGCTGCCCCCTTCCACAGAGTTCAGAGCTGCCATGAAGCTTCAAAAGATATGCAAAAGATAGATCCAAAAAGCACTTCAAAGTCACTTTATTCATTTCCCAAAGTGGGCGTCCACTTTAGGGTTCCAAAAGGCATCCAAAATAAAGAATCTTTGAAAGATTCTTTTATTCATGAAGTCTCACAAGTTGGGCGCCCAAGTTGAGGGCCCAACTTCATTATTAAAAGACCACTTTTTAAACACAACATTGTGTCAACTAGGTGGGGGTCTTTTTAATAACTTATTAATATAAAGTGACATGTTATTCACTTTATTTTATTTTTTATTTTTATTAAATATTAAAGCCACACTTTAATATTCAATAATTATTCCAATTCGATCACCTGGCAATCCTGAACTAAGAACTGCTGTAGCCCATGCCACTGGTGATGTCGCCACGTGTCATGCTAACTGACAGTGCCTCCCTAAAATGTAGGGATACCTCCTAAAAAATAGGGAATTTGACCAAAACTCCAAAAAAGCTCCTGGAGGTCCCCTGATGCCTCCTGGTCAACTCTCGGTCAAACCCTAAAAAATAGGAACCCTTCCTAAAAAATAGGAAACTGTCACAAACTGTCTGGAAAGGCCTGTAAAGCTCCCTACCAAGCTACACTGCCTCAGGATAGGTTCCCTAACCACTCCGCTGACCTACGGGAACCCGGATGATAGGTCAACTCTCATGTCTCTGCTAGACAGCGCTAAAGAGGGGACATGACAGTCCTCCCCTCTCGAAGATGCTTGCCCACAAGCAACTGCAAGGTCGGATGCTATAAAATGGACTCTCCCTCCCAAGTGGCGTCCTCTATAGGGAGTCCCCTCCAACGAATCAAGTACTCCCGAATCACCCTACTTCTCAGCCGTCGTTCCCTCTCCTCCAAGATCTCCTCAGGAACCAGAGTCAGCTTACCTTCCTCATCCAAGGGAGGTAAATCGGGTGATGCTACAATATGTTGCCCCAGTGCCTTTTTCAGGCAAGATACATGGAACACATTATGAATCCGACTGTCAGGTGGTAACTCAATCTCATAAGCAACCTCTCCCACACGCCTGAGAATCCGATATGGTCCGTAGAAGCGAGGCTTGAGCTTCTCAGCTCCACCCCCTTTAAGGGTGCTCTGTCGGTAAGGCTGCAATCGTAGGAAAACCATGTCATCCACCTCAAATACTCTCTCAGTCCTATGCCGATCGGCGTAGACCTTCTGCTGATTCTGCGCCTGCTGAAGATTCTCCCTGAGAGATCTCATGATGTCCTGGTTCTCCTGTAACCAATCCTGTGCCAAAGGCACTCTGCTGTCACTTACAGCCAAATCAACAAAAGATAATGCCTCGTAACCATAGAGGGCTCTAAAAGGTGTCATAGCAATAGACATATGGTGTGTAGTATTATAACAATACTCTCCTAGATATAGCCAACGCACCCATGCCTTCTGCTGTCCTGACACATAGCTACGCAAATACCCCTCAACCCACTTATTAACAATCTCGGTCTGCCCATCTGTCTGTGGGTGGTAGCTGGTACTGGGTGTCAACTCCGTACCTGTGAGCCTGAAAAGTTCTTGCCAGAAAGAACTCATGAACCTACTATCCCTGTCACTCACTATGGTCTTGGGAAGACCGTGGAGCCTGAATATCTCTCTGAAAAACAACTCCGCCACCTGAGATGCTGTGAAATCAGATGCAATAGGAAAGAAGTGGGCGTATTTAGTCAACCTGTCTACTACAACATAGATACAGTCTTTCCCCTGCACCCGAGGAAGTCCTGTAATGAAATCCATGGAGATCCCTGACCACTTCTGCTCCGGTATAGGTAAGGGCTGCAATAAACCAGCAGGAAAAGTATGCTCAGACTTATTCTGCTGGCACGTCAAACACTCACGAACATGACGTAAGATATCAGCTTTGAGACCCTTCCAAGAGAATCTCTCCCGAACCGCCCTGTAGGTCTTACCATACCCTGGGTGCCCTGCTGTCAGAGTATCATGATAAGCATGCATAATTTGTTCCTTCAACTGAGAACCAGGAACCAGATACACCCTTCCTTTGTAGTAGATGACTTCATCTACCACAGTGTACCTATCATCCAACACCAAACCATCCATGACCTCACAAGCATGCTGATTTTTGGAGTACTCAACTAAAAGTTGAGCCTTCCAATCTGCTGAAATCTCACTCAATGAACATAGGGCAGCAAGTGATGGTTTTCTAGAAAGTGCATCAGCCACAGTATTATTCTTCCCCTTTATGAATTCAATGTCAAAATCATAAGCCTGAATCTTGCTCACCTATTTCTGCTGACGATCATTGAGCTCTGTCTGATCAAGGAAATATTTCAGACTGTTGTGGTCTGTTCTTACCACGAATTTGCTGCCAACAAGATATTGTCTGAACTTGGCTAATGCATGCATAATAGCCAACATTTCCTTATCATATGTAGAATACAACCTCTCATTATCCCGCAACTTCCGACTCTCAAAAGCAATGGGGTGTCGGTTCTGCATCAAAACCGCTCCTATGCCCAAACCGGAAGCATCACACTCAAGTACAAAGGGCTGCGAGAAGTCGGGAAGTGCTAAAACTGGGCAAGTACTCATAACCTCCTTGAGCCTGTCAAAGACTCCCTGTGCCTGCTCTGTCCATCTAAAAGCCCCTTTCTTTGTGAGGTCTGTCAAGGGAGCTGCCAACTCAGAGAAACCCCTCACAAATCGCCTGTAATAAGCACATAGACCAAGGAACCCCCGTAACTCAGTAATGTTCCGAGGGTGTGGCCAATCTCTAATTGCCTGAATCTTCTCCTCGTGCACCTTCACCCCATCAGCACTAATCACATGACCCAGATATAGGACCTCTCTAAGTCCAAACTCACATTTGGACAACTTAGCAAATAGAGACTGACTCTCCATGATGATAAGTACCTCCTCAACATGTCTGAGATGGTCCTCCAAAGTACGACTGTAGATCAGAATATCGTCAAAGAACACTAGAACTGATTTCCTCAACTGCTTCTTGAAGAGATGGTTCATACATGACTGGAAGGTGGCTGGAGCATTGGTAAGGCCAAAAGGCATCACCAGGAACTCATAATGCCCATAGTGACAACGGAAGGCGGTCTTGTGTACATCCTCTGCTCGTACACGAATCTGATGATAGCCTGAACGAAGATCAATCTTAGAGAAGTAGATGGCTCCATGAAGCTCGTCCAACAACTCATCAATGCGCGGAATAGGGTATCTGTTCTTGATTGTCTTCTTGTTCAAGGCCCTGTAATCTATACACATCCGTAGAGTCCCATCCTTCTTCTTAACCAGAACTACAGAAGAAGCAAAGGGGCTAGAACTGGGGCGAATGAAACCCATATCTAACAGCTGATGAATAGTCTTCTCAATCTCATCCTTGTATGCTCTAGGATGACGATACGGGGTGGTGATCACTGGCTTAGCTCCATCCTCCATCTCTATCCCATGCTCAAACCCTCTATCCGGGGGTACACCAGGAGGTATGTCTCCAAATACTCGGCCATGCCGATCCATCACAGTCTGTATGTCAACATGAAATGCTCTACCATCCTGAGGAGTGGGTGTCTTGGATTTCACAAAACAACGTGTGGCCCAGTTCACATCATCATGTCTGATAATAGACTCCATCCTGCGAGAAGATACCTCCTTGGGTCCACCGTCAGAGGCTGCCCTCAAGATCACCTTCTTCCCACCAGATAGGAACTCTAACTGCATGCGGTGGTGATCAATAATATATCTCCCAATACCCTGTAACCACTGCATACCCAAAATCACATCATAATCCTCTAAGGGTAGGATATAAAAGTCATCCGTCAAGGTAAAATCACCCATCTGAATGCTGAGCTGTGAGATCCTCCGAGTACAACCCAACACTGCACCATCTGCAACCTTAACTCCAAAACCCTCGAACACCTCAGACTGTAATCCACGCCTCTCCACCAATTTCTGATCAATAAAATTGTGCGTGGCTCCTGTGTCAACCAAACTCATGACTCGCTGTCCCTGTAAGGTTCCTTTCAACCGAAAGGCATGGAACCTGAGATAACTGGATAGGGTAGCCATAGTCACTTTGGCTGCCGCCGATGAATCAGGGATATCTATCTCTAGCTGGGGTCGCTCCTGAATAACCTCCTCAGGGCTGTCCTCAATGTCGGTGTCTGGTATCTCCTCATCCCCAAGCTCGGATGTGACCTCAACCAAGTGAACTCTGCCCTTACCCATACAGCGGTGTCCGGGCTCCCAAGGCTCCTTGCAGGAGAAGCATAATTTCTTCCTCCTCAAATCATTCCGTGACTCCTGATCCATCCTAGGAGGTCTAGCTGACTGTCCATCTCTGAACTGTGGAGTATTGGCCTTTTGAAAAGGCCGTGATTCCCTGAATGGCCTCTTATCCGACTGATAAGTGGGAGTGGTGTCCAATCTCAAGGTCACATCAATGGCATCCTTAAGAGTGGCCGGCTGGAAGGCACGTACCAATCCCTTAAGCCTATCCTCTAACCCCTCTATGAATAACATCACGCTACGCCTCTGGGGCATATCAGGTACCATAACTGCAATACGCTAGAACTCATTAACATAAGCTTCAGCATGTCCTGTTTGTCTAAGATGTGCCAACTCCCTATAGTAGAGTTCTGTGTCCTTACGGTCAAACCGGGTAATGAGTCGTTCAGTGAACTCTGCATAGGAATGAATCAAGGCATGATCCTGGGTGACCAGTCCATGATGCCACCAATCATAGGCAACCCCATCTAAATGTAAGACAGCAAACTGGATAGCCTCACGCTCAGGCATGGGTCTCAAGGATAAATATATGTCCAGCTTGTGCACCCAAGCACGTGCACTCGTACTACTCGTACCATCATATGTAGCCAACGTGATCTTCCCAGTAGCTCTACTGAGGTCATAGTTCTGCTGCTGTGGTCTAGTGCCTCGGTCTCCTCTGAACCTGGTAGAATCTCTGCGCTGTGCACAATACCGTGGAAAAGGAAAGACATCCCGGACCTCAGGGGGTAAGGCTCTCCACTCAGCTGTAGCTGCCATGACTGAGTCCTGGAATTCCACCTCAGGTGGCTCTACCTGTGCTGGCCGTTCACCTGGTGCAAACTGAGGAAGTAAGGGTCTATCCCTGGCCTGTCCACACCTAGGGGAATGATGGGAACTCCTAGCTGATGCGTGTGACCTGTGACTATGCTGGCTTCCCGCCACCGATACTGATCTGCTCCGTCTGCCTCTATCTAACTCCAACCGTTCCAAGGCATCCTGTATCCTGTCAAGGGTCTGAGCAATCCTAGGCTGAGTGTTGATGAGGGTTCTCATCATCTCTCTCTCTTCCTCATCCTGATCTCTCCTGGCATTTCTCTGTTCTTCAGCCATTACTGGTTCCTCTGCTGTACCAATCCCAAGCTCGTTTTGGGCTGTCCTGCGTGTGTAATACCTGTCTGTATGCATAGAAAACAAATCTCTAAACCCCACAGGCTGGCAGGTCAAAGGCTCTGATACCACTGAAAGATCCCTGATGGATCCCTTTGCTGAAATGAAGTGCTGTTTTTTGTGATTTAATTTGTTTTATGATTTTTATTATTTTTTTTTTGTTTTCTTTCAGACTAGAGAGGAGATGCAGAAGGGGTTTCAATTTTCTTGAGATGTGTATTTGCCAAGATGGCAAATAGAAATACATACAGCTGCAATCTCAAATAAAAATGGACTAAAAATAAATATTAACTGATAGAAAGATAACTAAGAAATTGAGGCACATACCCATCAGATCTGTATTTTATATTCAATGGAAGCCTGGTTTGCAACCCTACTTGCATACAAAGGCAATATTGGCCTAGAAGAGACTATACATGCAACTGAGAATGAAGGATCTGAAGAATAAAGCTGATTTGGCACTGCTGCAAGCTTAGATCTGCAATAACATGCCTGGAATCTGTCCAATGATGCACAAATGAAGACCCAGAGTAGGCCTCCCACAAACAAGAACTGGGTTGTCGTCCAATTCACCAAAATCCTGGAGAGTTTTCGTTCCCAAGAGTCTAAATGCTGCTGCCCCCTTCCACAGAGTTCAGAGCTGCCATGAAGCTTCAAAAGATATGCAAAAGATAGATCCAAAAAGCACTTCAAAGTCACTTTATTCATTTCCCAAAGTGGGCGTCCACTTTAGGGTTCCAAAAGGCATCCAAAATAAAGAATCTTTGAAAGATTCTTTTATTCATGAAGTCTCACAAGTTGGGCGCCCAAGTTGAGGGCCCAACTTCATTATTAAAAGACCACTTTTTAAACACAACATTGTGTCAACTAGGTGGGGGTCTTTTTAATAACTTATTAATATAAAGTGACATGTTATTCACTTTATTTTATTTTTTATTTTTATTAAATATTAAAGCCACACTTTAATATTCAATAATTATTCTAATTCCATCACCTGGCAATCCTGAACTAAGAACCGCTGTAGCCCACGCCACTGGTGATGTCGCCACGTGTCATGCTAACTGACAGTGCCTCCCTAAAATGTAGGGATACCTCCTAAAAAATAGGGAATTTGACCAAAACTCCAAAAATGCTCCTGGAGGTCCCCTGATGCCTCCTGGTCAACTCTCGGTCAAACCCTAAAAAATAGGAACCCTTCCTAAAAAATAGGAAACTGTCACAAACTGTCTGGAAAGGCCTGTAAAGCTCCCTACCAAGCTACACTGCCTCAGGATAGGTTCCCTAACCACTCCGCTGACCTACGGGAACCCGGATGATAGGTCAACTCTCATGTCTCTGCTAGACAGCGCTAAAGAGGGGACATGACAAACGCCCCTTGAGAGGGTTTGGAGATAGAGTCCCTAATAGGGTTGAGGGGTAGAGTCCCCAACGCCAAGCCCAAATTAAAGCCTTCGAGACCACATGAACCTTCATGGTGCATGCTTGAATGTTGGGAAAAAAACTACTTGAATGCTTGAAAAAAATGATGTGAAAAATATGATGAAATGAGCATTTTTGTGGGACAAAATGTTTTAATTTGTCGCTGGCCGAGTTTTTGACTCAGACTTGTGAGTTTTACTTTTTTGCTAAGTTTTCGGTAGTTTCCAGCGATAACTCGTCAAAAACGTGGCAGCGAGTTTTTCTACAAGTTACTTGCCAAGCTTGTTTTACCTGTGAGTACTCATGAGTCAGGCAAGTTTTCCATCTACGATTTGCCTATCTTTAGCTATTCCATTAACATATTTTTCATTGGGTTGGGAGCTGAATTCGTGGCCTTACATTTCCACTTAGGGCCTATTGCACTCAACGCAAAAATAAGAACTTTTTTCATGTCGAGTACTTGTAGCCCTAGAAGAAGGTGATAAGGTAACAAAAGGTGTGGAGGTAACAAAAGGTATGGAGATGCCACCGTTATATAATTTTATCATCTTAAGCCTTTGTTGAAGTGAGAGCTGATTGCATACCTCAACCCCTTTACGAACAATGTGTTGGAGGTGTGCATTCCTTCTTATAATGCTCCCATAATATTCAAGGGTGCAAACATGACATTTTCATAAGTGAGTGCACCCTCCACCTCGCCTCCCAGAATTCGTAATTTTGTTGGCATCTAATTTTGTGTATTTTCACTCTTATAATGCCCGTGTCATGTCTCCTTTTCAGCCCTAGGCGTTCGACATTGCCCCTTAGCCTATTTCTTAATTTCCCATAGGTTAATGGGTTGGGTTAGGGAAATATTTTAATTAATAATTAAAGTTGGTCTTTTTGTTATTTTTGTTAGGATTGTAAAAGACAACTTTATTTATTATTCCTAGGGGCACAATAAAGCCTTAGTAACTCTTAGTTATATTTTATTATTTTGGGTAGAGTTACTAAAGTAAATTAAAACTAGATTTTTGGGCGGGAATAGTGAATATTTTAATTTTAAAACCCCAAGAGTCTATAAAAAGGGAGTGAGAGCTCATTTGCAACCATCCGTCATATTATCAAAATTTTTTTTGTTTTCGAAATCAAGCCTTTGTGTTCATTTGTTTGCCCTAGGACAAAAACCCTATTGGCAAAGGGATGAGGACGAAAACACTCCATTCCGAAGGAGTAATTCCATCCAAGGATTACCATTGAGCTGATTGGCATTGTATTTTTAGATTTTCAGTTAGTGTGAAGATTTCAATTTGTTGTGGTGTGATTTATAAAGAAAATACAAAAATATGTGTTGTCTCCAAATTTTCATGTTGTGTGCTTTTTAATAGTTTTGTGTGATTTTCAGACCTGGGAAGATTTGTATTTATATTTGCTTGCAAATCATATCGAGTTTTGTGTGTTGATGAGTGCTAAAGCTGGCTGTATGATTTTAATCCTCAAGTTGGCCTTACTTTTCTTTTAGAACTGCCCGTACAACTGTATTGGGCCCTTGCTGCAGGCTATACAACTGCATTTTGGGACTATTAGATTTTGTAAAGAGACACAACTTATATTTGATGCAAAATATTTACCAAATTCAGCTGTACAACTCTGCAAGACCAGCCATACCATTCCTTGAGGGTTATTTCAGGCCGAACAACAGACATACAACATTAATAAGGGAAAATAATTGAGTTGTCTGAACTGCACAAGTTTTGATTATATGTCATACTGTTCTTGTATCTGGCCGTACATGTTTAAGAGGCTGAAATTGACATCACTATTGGCTGTATTATCATTTCTGGCAGTACCAAAGTGCTGAAGGTAATTTCTGAGTATATAATGCTAATTACAGAATGTTCTAAGTAGATACTTGCAGAGATTGAATCAATTTCTAGTGATTTGCAGTCAAGGATTTGAATATTGCTTTTTCCTCTATGCGGTTTACCGCCAGATAGAAGTTGTTTAATATTGTAATAATTTGGAAGGTCTTTTACTAGATTTATTTAATTTCTTGCTCTTGCATTGCAAAATGATTAGATGGTGTAGCCGCCAAGAGTTGCATTTCGTTATCCACCAATTTGGAATTGATCTAGATCTGCTTATTATCTGCCATTTTGGATTTGATTAGATCTGTAGTTTATGATCAGCTAGTTTGGCGCGGATTGTAAACTGGTCGGCTTGCTGCCAATAAGCTACATTATTTACTTTCTTGTCCACATCCTAGTTTCCATATGCTTTCACCTTGCCCACATCGAGATCTTGGTGATTAGAAAGAGCTTGGGTTTGTGTTGAATGTAAAAATTTGGTGGATTTGAGCTAATAGTTCGTTTAGGGACATTACATGCCGTCATAATATTCAAGGGTACAAGCACGACATTTCGATAAGTGAGCTGCCCTTGCCGCCTCCTGCCTTCCCAAATTTGCAATTTTGTTGGTATCTAGTCTTGTTGCAAATTGTTGTAAATGGGTCTTCTTATTGAATGGACCCTTGCAAAATTTTTCAACATCTTGGAAGGGCAATTCAAATTCATGACACTTCTAGCTAAACTACTTTGAGTGCTCCTTTCAATTGCTCTTTTCCCTTCCTCACTTATACTGCCAATTTTTGGATTACCCAACATATTATATTCCTCCTCATTGTCACTTAGGCTAAAGAAACTCATACTAGCATGGCAAAATCACTTTATAGCTTACTTTTTACTACATAAAATAAGGATACAAGACACAAGGGTTTTCTTCAATTTTTCTTACTTCAAGTAGCATGATGCACATAAGTAGAAGATACACAGATTTTGTAATCCTCTTTGAGTTATGTAAGACTCCGAAGACATTATTTGATTTGCTCATTGCAATGAAAAATTTAAACAATCGCTAGTTGTACAAACAAGGATTTTCCTTCAATTTTTCTTACTTTAGGTTGCATGAGGTACAAAAGTGGAGGATACACAAAATTTGCAAGCCCATTAACATTTTTTAATTTTTATTATTTATGAAAAAAATAGCATTATTAATGATTTTCATTTAGTTTGAACTTTGAAGTAGAAACTTGAAAATGGGAAGATGAATGATCAATGGGCATTGGGAACATACCTCAAGGTTTGGTGTTTGTCTTCTTCCCCTTCCTCTTCCTCTTCTTCCCCTTCCCCTTCCCCTTCTTCTCTTTTTTCCTGTTTTCCTTTTCTTCCCTTCTGGTGATTGTTGAAGAGCATGGGCTATGTTTTTTATAGGTTGTTTTAGGTTTGGGGCTTTGGTGGGCTCCCCTTTTAGGCCCAGGTTTAGGTTTAGAACTTTATTTATCCATTTTTTAAAACTTCAAATTAAAATGGACTGTTTTGACTGGCATGCCATGATGTCCCTATGACACTTGGGGGGTGTCTAGACGACCCCAAGCTAGCTTAGCAATAGGGCCTTCTTGGATGTGCTCCCAAAGGGTAATGTCTCCATTTTACAAGGTCATCTCATGGATGGCCCCTTGTTGGGGCTTGAACATTGAGGATTGTTGGGGGATGTTTCATCCCTGTCTCATTGCCTGCGAGATGTCCTTGTTTCAGGGAATGCCATAAAAACCAAGGGTTGTGTTCTTAGGGTACATTGATAATAGTCTTCTTTTTAGTTTATCAAAATAGAGTTACTAGAGTAATGGGTTTTATTCCTTTTATTTCAATTGAAGTGGTCATTGCTCTACCATGTTTGAACTGAAGTGGAGCAGATTACATCACTTTTCAAGGCTTCTTCATCTACATTTCCTTTTGTGGACACCTTGTGTTTCTATTTTTGAATGTCAATCATATTTTTTTTCCATCTGTGATTCTACTTCTAAGCGTTGATCTACCTTGTTGTTTACATTGATTGGTAATTCTAAGGGAAAAGAAAGAAAGGAAAGAAAATGATTTTTTTAAGGTCCACAATGTTTTGTGCCCTCTCACATACCCAACAATATTATGTGTCTTTTAGCTACATGTTCTGCTTTTTAGCCATTTCTGAGGTCTTGTATAGGCATTTGAGCAGGTTGTTGTTAATGGGAATTTCTTCCCAAAAGGCTTCTGTCATGGCTTATGATAAGTCTTTCACATCATCATCGACAATCACAATGATAACATCACTGGGGATATTTATCATTGGCCTTTTTTATGTCATTTGTATACATTGGAGTCTAGTAGTTGACATAATTGAGGAATGCAAAAGCATTATCATCCAAACTAATAGCAGTAAATCAATCCAAGATGCAAGCAATTATGTTGCATACAGAAGATCTGATATTTAAGTGATGGCGTGAGGCTGAAAATGTCAATAACAAAAGTGCAAAAACAATGTCACTTTGAGTGGGCAACCTCTAGAAAGCAGAACTTTAGACCTGAGGAGATAGTTCCATAAGTGATGGACAAGGAATTACTTAATGAAAAAACTACTACAGGGGAGATAGCGTCCAACACAAATAACTGTAGACTACTACAACTAGGAGGACATAGAGAAAGCAATAGAATGGCTCTGATACCACTTATTAGAGCCATTGCGTAGGTATTAAACATAGACATTAAGAACAGCGGCAGTCTTGCACCATTAATTCACACAATCAATGTACAAGGTATATATAAAGTACCAAATAACTCCCCAAACTGCCTGGGAGAAACCAACCACCCATTCAACTAATCATTGTGACTTAGGATTGGGTTGTTTTATTCTAACAAAAGCATCATTCCTTGGACTTAATTAGATGCATAAGAAGGTTTTCATCATGTAGCTTTTTGGTTACTAAACATTCCATGCAATAGAAAAAATGAGTTAATATACATTTTATTTCTTCAGTCATGGTGAAATTTCTACGTAAGATTTTTACTATTAGCAATTGAATTTAGAGCAAAATTTCACTTTTCTTGAAGTGCAGTTAATAATTCCATTCTTACATTGTAGCTATTAATTTACTTTTGATTTTTGGTATGGTGCATTTTGAGCTTGGTGAATCCTCGTGGAAATGGACATTTTCTTTGATTTCTTTTTATTTGATATGTACCTTTCTAATCATTAATTTCATACAGAACAGCATTTGGTGGCCATGCTAAAATCTGTTGCTGGACATGAATGGGATCAACAACGGAGGTTAGAAAATTTCTTTACTCGTGAGAAAGCTCATTCTTAGTGTCTTGCTAAACTTTTGAATACCATATAGCCTATAGGGCATATATATGATGTTAAACTAGTGCTGCTTCCTCCTTCCCCTCCCATAGCCACTTAATTGGAAGATATTGTTTTATGAATTTATGTCAGCAGAAGGAATCAATAAGGGATGTCTTGCCATTGGAAACCAGCAACTTGTCATTGTATTTGCAACTAAAATAGCATAACAATAATGTCCGATAGTTGCAATGAAATGTTTAGAAATATTTGTTGATTAAAATAAACTACAATAGAAATGTTGGCTGAGTGGTATTGCATAATGACTTTGATATAGTAACTTGATATCTATAGATATAATTCTAAGATAAAAAAGGGAAGGAATTGTGATGCCTTCTTGTGCAATGAGTTCTTGATAAACCTTATATTTTTTGAACAAGACTTTATTTGATGAAAATATTTTGGTTATTGATAAGAGCCTTCTTTTGTGAGGCCAATAGTTATTTACTGGAACCAAAATACCTCTGATAAGGGTTTGCATGTTTCATTGACACATATCTGTACCTGTACCTGTACCCGCTTTTGGTCCCGGAAGAATTCTTGTATTGGTACAACCCAAAAACACTTGAAAAACAGATCCTGCCTAGGTATGGTGTGGGTTTGTCTGAGACAAACTTGGGTTGTATCCGAGCAGAGTCTCCTGTGCCTGGGTTGCACCTTGGGTGAATATCTAGGGCCACATGGCCCAGCTCCCCCAAAAAAATCATAATGAGAAAACATAAATGTAAAAACTATTCTAAACTTCAAAAGCAACTACCCTAACAACACTAACAACATAAACCACAAAAGAAAACAACTTTTTTTACCTTTCTATATTGTGTTAAATTATGGCTATTTTTTGCTATTTTTAATATTTTATATAATTTTTGTACAGCCATACCCAGGCTGCACTGAACTTGACTAAAAAAATGGGTAGACCACTGTACCTTTACCCCAAACACAAACCCGAGCTGGCAAATTGGCAAAATTTTTGATCTTGCTTTACATTCTTACAAGTGCCTCCCATTACCATTTCGCCACAACCCTTGAACTCTCTCTATCTTTAATTCATGTCTTGTATGCATTTATGTATGTAGATCTATGTTCCATAGGGATCATCCCTTCTCCTCAGCCCTTTGTCTTCCTCACCATGTTATTTTCTTGTTTAAATATCATTCCTAGGATTTTGGGGGCACTTCTAGGAATTCCATTTTGTCTTCATGCATTTCCTTGTCCTCTGAAAGAGCTGAAACAGGACTTTGTGCAACATATATATAAAAAAGTACCTTAATAGTTAAAAGTTATTAAGTATTTTTTATCAGAGAATTGAAAATTTCCTGGGATTCCTAAAGAAGGTAATTCAAGACCTTATATTACTGACGTAACAAAATGAAATTATCAAATTCTCTCTTAATGAGTGTGCTTATTTGCAACTCTATCATAGATACGTGGTTCTGTACCCATAATATATCTGTTTCATTATTTTTATTTTAAAGCTCATGTTTTTCATGGACTCATTGTTGACTTCCCAAGAATGTCTCTGATGTAGTGTCCACATCCAATTGACTGAAAAAAGATGTTTTTATTTTTCAAAAATAATCTAGGTAACAAAACTCATTTTAAAACATGCCATTTGCAATCTGTGTGAATAATGTTATTTCTAGTAAATAATGGTGGTCCAAAGCTTTTCCTGATCTTCTACTCTCTTTCCACATTTTCAAAAAAATGTTTGACACTGATATATTTAATATACTAATTGCTTGCTACTGGCTCTCTCCTTTTCTCATTAATGATTCTGTAACAAAAAGTAACTTTCATCATGTTCTGTTTTTTTTCATTTAATCGTTGAAAATGATTATGCATTCTTTGGTTGTTTTGTGACAGGGTTTGGACATATCCTGAGGGTGAACTTGGGAATGTTGAAAAGGCTCTTAGTTCACTTCCCCATATTGTAGCAAGTGTATATTCTCACTGCCAAGTGATCTTGTTGTCCTCTTTTAGATCCCTAGGCGGTTCATGCCTTCAGCATCAAGTTAAATAATGCACAGAATTCTTGACTCTAGTTTATTCCTTGTTTTGCAGATTCATGCAGTTCCTCCACTTAACTTGCCTCTGAAGTCCAGAGAAGCTGATTATAATGCAGGTGCTCATAGCCTCTACTGCAACAAAGCTTATATTATAACTAAAATTCCATTGAATTAGTGTATGTTAAAATTAGTAATATCCCGGAGAGGTGTATCAGAAATGTGCGGGACTGGATTGGGAATTTGTAATCAAACAAATGTTGAGAGACACAAATGAGGATAAAGAGGCTTAATAGGCGGTTTCTGCTGGAATGCAAGGAATGGGTTAATTCTAAAAATCTTCAAAATTGCAGCTTAAGTTTGAGTTTAGGCTAGGCAAATGGTGTTATCATTGCATAGTAGGAAAGTATGAAAAGAACAAAAAAGCATTAGAATGAAAGAATAATACTGAGACTGTACACAAGAAATAATACAATATGGTATGGCGACATTTCAAAAATAATACCCCAGTTCAGGTTACATTTCAACTGTCTGATGTCTTCCTAAATAACTGCAGTAAATGCTAAAATTCCTAAGACTTGGCAGGTAATAGGTAATAAGTACGACAATTCATGGTTATGTAATATACTGATGATGATGTAATGCCCCCTTTTGGGATTGCCCTAAATCTTGCCCTAGAATCACAAGTTAGGGTTACAACTTACCAATTAAATGCTGTAAGCAAAATAAATCCTGGTTTAGGTCCTGCAATCATGTTAGATAACATTGGAAATACAATTCATATGATCAAAACATGTATAATAAATTATCTATTCAAATCATGTAAGAGATATATATCTATATATATATATTCAGATCTACATAAACTACACAATGTCTATAATGCATGATAGAAGATCAGCCATAATGCATAGTGGACATTTAATCATGATAGGACTTGGATGAGGAACATGATAAGTCTGCTCGAAGACATCCATACCAAGCCCAAGAGCACGAGTGTCTTAAAACAACCCACCCCATGGCCCAAGTGGCAGGAATATCTAATTCCACCCTTGGGTGGGCATACTTGGCGGATAAACTCGTATTTGCTTTCTTATCCATGTTACCCTTTTCCGTCCTTCCTTGAATCCATCCTACTAACCAGTCATAATTTGGTTTGAAAGGAAAGCCTTGAAAGGGGTGCTTGTAAACTACACCCACCTAAGCCCAAGAGCACGAGTGTCTTAAAACAACCCACCTCTTGGCCCCGAGCGGCAGGAATATCCAATTCCACCCTCGGAGTGGCGTGCTTAGCACGAGGGCCCGTAAACAACATTACCCTATCTTGCCTCCTTCAACCTTTGATTGGTTATAGGATAAAGACATATATGTATATCATTTATTTATATTAAATGATCTAAGTATCAGTTTATAATAGCAGTACTATGATATATGCATGTTTGAGAAATCAGACTTATTCATAATTTAATTATTGCAGACTTATTCTATGAAGATCGTTGCTGATTAATATTCAGAAGATATTAATATTTTTCTGATTGATTCCATGCACAAGTTCTGATCTAAATCTGCTGTAGATTTGCCTTC
This sequence comes from Cunninghamia lanceolata, assembly GCA_027924645.1. Taxonomy (NCBI): domain Eukaryota; kingdom Viridiplantae; phylum Streptophyta; class Pinopsida; order Cupressales; family Cupressaceae; genus Cunninghamia; species Cunninghamia lanceolata. The sequence goes on along the minus strand of BSBN01000354.1, from coordinate 6,722,903 downwards.
TTCTTTATACTCAGAAAATATATCCTTTTCTTTTTCTCTCAATACACCTTTCACTCTCCTTTAATATTACTCCAAGGGAGGCAATCCATATGAATGGTTGTGGCTATTAATAAGGAAGTAACTCTTCCCAAACAAATCGCACCTTTTTTATAATGTAATTGCTGTCCACCTTTCAATTATATCTCACTTCTGATTTTGTCTTTATTGACAAGTAAGCATCCTTTGTCTTATTCTATTCTTTTGATCGCTGACTTCTTCTAAACATTCGCTGCATTTTATAATGTGCATTGCTGAAATCGCACCCTTAATACTTTATGTACTCCTTATTCTCTAATATAAATAAGACTTGTCTTATGTGTGGCGCTCCATTTAAAGGAGGTCGGCCTCTTCAAAACACATAAATCGTTGCCTTTAAATAAGTCTCTCTACCCATAATCGCATCCTTTGTTTAACACATTTTTTTTTGTCTTATTCACTAAACAGTATGTCTTCTAGTTTCCATACAAATTTGATCGCTGCCCTTTGTAAATCGTTGCTTTCTTAGAATTGCTGCATATGTGATGTATTTCTTCAATGATTGGTCAGTTTTCTTGATGTATTCGTATCACTTCATCATGTTATAAGTCGCTCCAAGCTTCATATGAATAAATAAGACTTTTATCTTATTTGTATCAGCCACTTCATCAATTTAAATCTTTAATTTAATTTGCATTTAATCTCCTTCTAAATAAGACCGTTGCCTTATAAGAATCGTATCACTTCATGGTATGTATTCTAAATAAGAAATTTTGTCTTATTCCAAATCACTCTTCTTTCTAATTGCTATCCCATCTAGTTATAGTCGTTAATACTTTATTCCACCACATGCTTTATCCAAAGTCGACCAGCAATAAGTGTTCTTTATATAGACAAGGCGTTGCCATGAAATGAGGTCGGCCTTAAAGATTTAAAATTTCTGTCTTCTTACTTATGACAAAGTCGGCCAGCATAATAGTATTTATTTTAATGAATTTCTTGCATAGTATGGGACATTACAGATGATAAGGTACAAGTTCTTTGTTACCAACACTTGCATCATGAGATCTCAATTAAAAGAGTTTAGTTACTTAAATAATGAGGAAAAGAAAGAGAAATAAACATGGAAGCCTGTTTCTCTTCTGCTTCAGCCACTTCTTGCTTGGATCTTGATGCAGTCATGGCCGGAGGGTCGAATGGAGGACCATCCTGCTGTGCAGCCAATCACACAAATAACACAGAGATCTCATAGAAACAATAGCAGAATTTTCATTGATTTAAGCTTGCATGATTATCACCGTGGTTACAACTTAACAATTTGCCACAATGGGCCCTCTTACCATGGGCTCAACTACAGAACAACATGCTAGGCTGCAGCTGTTTCACTCATCAACTACAGAACAACTAAACTATGGTAGCACCACTTCTAGAACCTGCCGCATGGGCTACATAATGATAATTCAAGTACAACTAAGCTACAATATAACTTCAGAATTACAACACTACTCTATTGCAATGACATCCACTATCTTCCTACATGCTGCACTATTATCTTCCTCAAGATTGCACTCCACATCATACTCCTGAGTCCTATTCCCTTACTTTGCCTCTCAGACCTTACTCCTCGCTGTCAAAACTCACTCTCCAATCCCTGCTTCATCCTGTCTTCGCTTGCTTTCAAACAACTCACAACTAAGTATATATAGCATTCCCAAGTTTTTCCAAATGATCTGTGTCGGCTCCAAGACGTCACAAAGTACAATACCATATGAAATGTGTCGTTGGCCAAAAATAACAAACTTACAAATTCAAATGGTAAAACAGTGGAAAACCGCCACGCGGTACTCAACATTCATCTTCAATGGTACAGTAAACCCTTACAAATATTCCTCTGTTGGTGCAAACTCCAAATAACCTGCTGCAAATAGAAACTATCACAATTCTGCACAACTATCCACCCAGAAGATGCTCACAAACTGATTTACAATCTTTTACTCATCCAATTCTCCTCAAATGTTAACACAGGACTCATCAACCACACATAGAACTGATATCAAAACCACAAAAGCCAATCTCAAATTGCGGTGAAATGCGCTAACTTCTTCTACCACAGACTGCTAATCATGAACTAACAGACAAACGACCAAATGAAATAAACTACAAAATCCACTTTTCCAAAATGATGCAAGATTGCCATGATGCCCAGGGATGCTCCTGCATCAGATCTTCAGTTGCATATGTAAGGAATTGCAGTCATATTAAAGCAGTAATGTACATTCAAGTAGATGAGTGCTATTGCAGTAAACTCATTCTAGAATCTGCAAATAAGCAGATTGCCTATGAGGGGAAAACATAGTCTCCATGGAGAGAAGGAGAACATAGATTGTTGGAAAAACCAGAGTGACATTTTAAATTTTAAAAACTTAAATAGATTTTATAATAGTCTCAAGTCATGTCAAAAAGGATGAGCTCAAGTGGTAAAAGCATTAGGAAATCCAAATCAAAGTCCCAAATTCAAATACCTAGGACATGATATAAATGTTGACCTTGGTTACAATACCACATCCAACTTGTTGGGTGTGGCATAAGCCAAGTGGTGAGGCTGGGTGCTATTCTGGGTTGAAATTTACGTAAGCTATACTCCTAAGCTCACCCCCAGGGAAAGTTTACATAAAAAAAAATTTCATGCTCCATTTATATTGATCACAAAAGATTCCAAAAGAACAATTTGTATGGATTATTTTGCACAAGGACCACTTGTTACCTTTATGGTTCTCTTTGAAGAAAAATATTGAGAATATTCTTTCGTTGGGAGTCAAACGTATCAAGATGGATATAAAATGGTTTTTTGTAAAAGGTTCTACATAAGTCATGATTTTGAAAGATGATGAGAATTTGAACTCAAGTCAAACATAAGTAAAGATTTATATATACATATGTCCGTTATTGCCTTGTAATTATCTTTCCAATTCCATTTGTGCATATATTCTAGTTTAGAAACCTGGAATGATCCTCTTTGTTTTTTTATTTTTGTATTACGTGCCACATTGCTATTTTGTTTTACACACATGCATTGCGAGCCATATTGTTATTCTTGTATTTTTATAAACTATTTATTGACTTTTAATGAATAGTGAACAACATGCGTATATTGCAACAATCTTTGTACTCTTTGTCATGATTGAATGCTTTCCCTTGGGTATTCTCTAAAAGTGCACATATTAGTTGGGCAAAAAACCTTGTTGTGGCTTCTACAATTACAAATCTTCAGTCTTTCCTTGGTTCAAATTGTCATGTAAGATTCAATATCAATGTCATAGTTTTTCTATTTAAGCATATATCTCATGAAGTCTCTTGTTTCTTTCTTATCTATTACTCAAAGAAAACAGCAAGGGGAAAGGAATTACTCTTCTTTGTTTTATCAAGTCAATGGTATTTGCATAAGCAGTGTTTTTTTTTTTACTTAAATTCATGGCAGCATGACAAGATAGCTTGGATGGTTTAGAACATAACTAGAACCCAATCCTGGTCCAACTGCTTGTTGGAGAATTCCATTATTAGTGTCAAAGACAAAATTAATTCAATATAGGGAATGTGTCCCCAGGGAATGCATAAGAGTTCCAGCATTGACTCTTAGATTGACAAACACAAAAGGTTCCTGACATCAACTTGCCAGATTGACAAACAAAGAAGGGTCTTGACATTGAATTGCTAGACCAAGAAACAAAAAAGGGTCCCACATTGTCTTGCCAGATTGACAAACAAAGAAGGATCCCAATATGGACTTACCAGAGTGACAAACAAAGGAGGATCCTGACAACGGAGCCAAGATATTGGGTTGTGGGAGTTGCTTTCAATCATTTCTAAGTCTTACACTGACCATGACAACCCAACAAAGTAGAGTTACTACGTTCGCCTATCTCTTTGGTCTTGGGAGGACCCGAGAGCTCACTGAGGCACTACTACTCTCCATGAACCCAGTGGTATGAGACATTATAGCGCTGGGAGTCAATAGTTAGTATGCTCTGTGATGATACGTGTGGGTATCACAAATAGATTCATTCAATCTCATGTTTAAAGAAATACTCATTTGTTCATACCAGAGCTTAACCAGAATTAAGGAATCCACCATTGTATTAATTAGAACATTATCAGTACAGATTACATCATGATATACTATAAATTCTTCAAGAAGCTTTACATAGAATCTCATGTAAACTACAATGTGGATATTAACTACCCTAATTGTCTATCTTGCACACAAAAGCTACTACATCACTCCTCTATTTATGCTAGAACTATCTTTGGTCTCTCTCTACTCTTCTCTTTTATCTCTCCCCTTATTGTCCATTATCTATGTATTCTCTATATCTTTGTCTTTTGATTGGACTCCCTCTTATAGAACTTTGGGCAGTTTCAGCCTTCCTCGGATGAGCTTCTGGTTGCACAATTAACATCTATGCCTTGGCTGCATTTCTATGTGCTCTGCTGAACCCATGCTGAAAATCTTTTGTCAGTGGTCTTGTGCAGCTGATCCTTAGACATTTGCTCTTGACGTTTCTTCCACAGATAATCACCTTGCCTCTCCATATTTCCTTGCTAACTATAGTGTTAATTGTTGCAATTTGGTGTTGTGATTGTGCATTGTACATGTAATGTCCAATTACAAGAAACCAGATGCAATGGAAATGAGTTTTGAATTATGGAGAGCATAGTTTAAAAACTCGCCCTAAACTCGCAGGACTCGTGAGTAATCGTGCATCCAAACAGGGCGCGAGTTACTCCCAAAATAACTCGGGGCCGAGTTTTTCTAAAACTCGCCACGAGTTCTAGGGCATAGACTCGTCCAAAAAACACAGAATCTCACCATGACTCGCGGCGACAGGAAAAATGCATCAAAAATCAATTGAAATACCTGGTTTTTCGACCTAAAAAAGATGCGGGTTTGGTCCAATGACGCGTGAACGAATTTTTTTGCAATTTTTGCACGATGTGGATGATTTTCAAGCTTATTTGTGGTCGATTTTCAGCTTGGGCGATTTCTGGGGTGTTTTTTCCTTCTTAAAGTCAATTCGAATCATTTGATATTTTATTTTAAAAGTATATGCAAAAATCTTATTCATTAAAATCAATTCAAATCATTTGATATTTTATTTTAAAAGTATATGCAAAAATCTGATTTGAGTTTCTGATATTTTATTTTAAAAGTATATGCAAAAATGTGACAATTATTTTTTAATTTATTTTTAAATATTGACATTGAAATTTGAATACATTAAAATTTAATATTTAAAATACTAAATTTAGACATTTAATTTTTAATATATTTAATATATAAAATTTAACATATTTACGAAATTACAATATTTAAATTAAATTTTTTAACTTATATTATAATATTTTTAAAATTTAGTATAATATTATATTATTTTAATAATTATATTATATTTATATTTGAATATTTGCATATTTATTCATAATATTGTTTGTATTTGTAATATTGTATAATGTATTGAAGTTCTGTGTTTTTGAAGAATATTTAAAAAAAATTATGTATTTTTAAATGTTCGATAACTTTGCCGAGTTTTTCCCCGAGTTTTTGCCGAGTCCTGAGTTCTAAATTTTTTTGGGCCCGCCGAGTATTTGCCGAGTCCAAGTTTTTAAATTATGATGGAAAGGACTTGAATTAAGCCTAGAAGTTATATGTCAGAGAAGATGTTTCAAGTTTTGTGTTTAGTGTAAACCAAAATTCAGGTTAAAAATTAAATTATTGATAAATCAGAATATTCGTATTTTTAAAAATAGGTAGGCGCAAGGTCGCGTGAATTGATTAGCATGTTTGTATTCTTATGCTATATTTTCTTTTTATGTTTTCATGCATTTATCTATTCATCACATTAGGTACCTTAGAGGAGTTGTCTTGTTTGTGGAGATGCTTCTGGAAAACAGTTCTTATATTCTTGTCTTAAACAGGAAAAAACATTTCTGAGCAAAGAAATCCTGTGTCGCAACATTATGGTTCAAGCAAATCAAGCCCATGCAAACCATTGGCAAATTCAGATGGCCATATTGGTGGAAGTCCACAGACACAGAAGAATACTGTTGTTGTGCAACTGTATTTTATAGATCAGGATCGTATTGCTGCTCGAAGTACTTATAATGAGGTTTGTTCTGAAATTTTCTCTCCATTGTGGTTAAACACAGCTAGTTGTAAATCACTACATAGGATGAAATTTACTTTTTACATATATGAACGTTAACATATTTGATTCCTGATAATCCTATTTGCAGAGAGTCAAGGAAGCTTGCCAGTCTGTTCAGGGGAGACTCTGGAATGCAGAAGAGAAGTAAATGATTTGCCCCTCTAAGTTGAAAAATCTGCATTATAATATCTTGATGATTGGCTGCATTTTTCTTAGAGTACAAATAGCTGCAGTGAATATGCAAGACATGCTTCTTGAGGGACAAGAAGTCCATGGCAGGATCAAAAACAGGTCACCGGAATAGAGATGAATTGTAGATCATAAACTTGCAATACACTTCACACAGATCCCTTTCAGTTATCAATTTCGACATTTAGACTTGGTTAGACCAGTAGAAGCTTAAATCACTAATAGCCTGGATGGGACTACATCTGAGATTTTCCTGTATGTATCTTATGATTTATGGTGACCAGTGAAACCCTCTATTAAACTTGCTATAACAAATCTACACTTGTTTACTCGCCAGTCACTTTTTTCTTGACTTGACCTTTCCTTTTCTATTTTGATGCTAGGACAAACTTCATTTGACAAAAAAATGTGCTAGGACATTTCTCAACTTTTATTTGCAGGGTAGGCTTAGTCACACATACAAGTTACTTTGTCAAATGTAGGAGTTGAAAAAATATCACAATGCTGAAAGAATAAAATACCAAGCAAGAATAATTTAAAACAAAAAAATAAAGTCTTTGGTCAGAATTTTAATTTTCAGTTTTTAGATGAATTATAGCAATTATCTCCTGTATGAAATACAATGATTGATATGCTCTTGTACCTTAACATGAACGTGGAAGCAGGTAACAACATGATTTCTCATGACATGGCATTTTACCTAGGATACAAAAATCTTCTTTTAGTTGGTCTCATGGGACATGGAGACAGTACGTTGCCCCTGGTTGATTTGCTGGAATGTGGCTGGAACAAAATTAAAGAATTTCTGAGGGAAAGCAAATTGCCATCACTACTATGTCCAAGAGAATCTATCAAATTTCTTGTGTCATAGGCATTGCGTTGCATAGGATATGGACACTTGCATTGCGTTACGCTTTTCCTCATTTTCATTTCCACCCAAAAGTTATTTGGACTTGGTGTACTACTTTCTTTAAGATTAAGTTTGATGGTGCAAGCTCAACCAATGCAGCCAGGGCTGGTATTTGCAGTTTATTATGGGATCGTTTGAGTGACCTTTGTAAATTTTTGCCAAAGTTTGGCACCATAACTGACAATTTTGGTGAGGCCCTGATGTAATTTATCAAAGCTAGTTAGTGAAGGTGGCACTACGAACATTCTCACCAGGCTGCAACATGATCATAACTATCTTCACTCCGTCCATCAATGTCCTTTTTCCCTAAGTGCAGTGGATTCTTCATGGTATTGTTTTCTCAAATGCCACAAAATTGGGTACACTTCAGCCAAGAGAGTTCCAGAATGCAATAGGGGAATTGCACGACCAGTTAACTAGCAAGTCTAGTGGAGCAAACATATAACCACCCATTAGGAACTTTTTTATTCCCATTCCACCCTGCATGCTTTAAACCATTTTATTCTTCTAGATAAATCACATATGCCCTTCACACCTATTTTTTCTTAGTCTCTATTGACTCAAACTTACATATCTTTTATTTTTCCTGTTTTAATTATTCAAATTACTTGTTGACTTTGTCCTTACATCCCCTGTACCCTTGTTTAATTCTATTGGGTGTATGATTTAGTAATTCCTCTCAAATATCTACTGTCTTTTCATACCATCAAACACTAAGTCATTATCCTCAACATTGTCAATTCTCGTGGCTGTTTGTATTGAATGCCTGCCATGCACCCTTCATATGCTTCACAACTAGCAGCTTATACCCAAAGTTTTGTGGCTCACCAAAAAACAACTATGTCAACCCACTCTCTACGCACATTTGGTTATTGTAAAATAAAGGAATCCCTCTCTAAATGAGTTAAATTTTTTGTCTTGGCAGATTTTTGCCTGATACTTTACACTTTCTGCCTTTACAAAATTTGCTTCTGGTTTACTTAGGCTTTACTGTTCACTGTTATCGATTATTCAATATCAGGATGGATATGGGATCATGATAGTTTCTTATTTATATTTGCATCTGTGTCACTCTCAATGGGTCTCTTTGGAACTTTGTTCAGCCTCTATTAAAGTTTCCTTACACACTAGACATATGGAACTTTGTGCATTCTGGTAGGGACACATTGACACTTGTTGATTTATGTGAAACTAAAGCAACATGTATGGTACCATCTCTTTGCTTCTTCAATTTAGGTTTTCAAACAGGTGCGACATTTCCCTGCTTGTACATCAACCCTCTCCGTGTAAATACATCTTCACTCCACTGAGCTTGTTCCATGCAACTCCTAACATCCAATTGAGGGCAGCTTTTCATACAAAAGGCTTTCTTAATTCTTTTACCAGCACTCTTCCGAAGTTTGAGATAATTTTTGTTCTATCCTTACTGTTGTTATCTAATTATCCATAGTCATGGCTTTCAATGACAAACATACAAGCCAAAGGAACCACAAAGCTAGACTAAAAAATCCCCTGCCTTTCTACAAATGCACCTGCTAGGCAAACCTTTAAGATATGTAGAAAATCCAGCATGCATATAGCACATACGTTGACAGGTTTTTAAAGACAGTTGTTTCTAAAGAATGTATCAATGCTTAGAGTAAATTGCTCCTAGAAATCTTTACAATGAAGAATTATAATCAGTGTGTAATGGCCCCCAAACCCCGGGCTACAATTTTTTTGTTTTAACCAGGATTCAGGGGATTTACTTACGTTTTCCACTCTTGTTTTCAACTAACTTCTGACCATGTGACCCAGCTCACAATAATTTCCATTTCCATAATTTAGTTTTCCCCTAGATGTCACTTTGAACATGTTACAACTTAATTCCAGATTGTTACAGGTTTGCTATAGGAATGTTCAGGCCTTAGATTGATATTCAACAAGATCTTTTAATTTACCCTAACAAGCAAATCAAATGAATTCCTTTTAATCTTAAGGAGATCTTTTTATCAATTCAACTATAGACCAATAATTTCATTACAAATGAGTAGAGTTCATTGCAGGTCAAACCATTTCCTGTAGCAGAATAACTTTATTCCTGTAGCAGAATAATCATTAAAAATCTGCAGCAGATATAACAATTACAAGTATGCCTTGAACACCAAATACAATGATTTATAGGTGTAACAGAAATTTCACTGCGTAAGCAGGATCCATATATACATTAAGCATTAGCATATAGGATATTCCTGTGGAAAACACAATACAAGTTTTTTTTTGATAATCTCAAAATAATAACATTTAGATCTCTACATGATTCCTGTTATCATTATACTCTAAATATTAGATGTAATACATATGTTCAAGCAGTGTATTGCTTTTGCCTTAATACAAATACTCTGCATCAAGCAAGATATTGAATCCAAGCCATAAAACCATCAGCCACAAAATTTATGCATCTCCAGAGATATAGCATTTAACGTTCACAGAGATAAGGTATGTTCCAATGATCTCAAAGCCAAACATGAAGCTCGGCCATAACCAATTACACTAGCAAATACACTATACAAACCATAATAACCCAAATTCACTCTAGTCCAGCTGTAAGCTTCTCACAATATAGTTCCATCCTTTTTACAATGGAGTGTTGGTTAAACCAAAGAATGAAATTGAGAGAAAATGGCGTGCTTTCTCAGGTTGAGAGCATTGCATTATATTATTGAATATATACTAAAAACAGATAGTAGTTACAATCTAAAAAAGACGGTAGTTACAAAAAACAAACTACAATTACTTATTGATGTAGGAGCATCCCGGTCCATAGGTGATTGTGCATAGCCCAAAAAAATTTCAGTTACTTTTTCTTGTTTTGGCTTATTTTGGTTGTTCTTGGCATCTCTAAGCATCAGGAAGCCTCTTATATGATCAGATTTGCAAAATTGGAAATTTCGTTTGGTTGCTGTTTTTAATGCTTTGCTGGCAGTTTTACGGAAACAATTGTTTCCGGAAATCTTTGAAGGCTGGGATAAAATCCTTTTACTGGGACATTCTTGAATGTATTTCTCCAAATGTGGAAAAGGTTTCGTGGCCATATCTTTCATCGTTGGGAGAATTTAATTTTCTTTGTTCTAGTCAGCAGGTTTACGAAAAATATTAATTCTGGAGATTTTTAAAAGCTGGAGCAAAATGGCTTGGAGGGAAGCTTCATAAGGTTATTCTACACATCTTGGCAAGTTTGCATGCGAAAATGAGCATTGGTGAAGAGTTGTGTAAAAAGTCGGTTTTCGGCACCCCGATGCATCTTGTCGCAGTCGCGTCAATTGATTTTTCTCCAAAATTATTTAAGGTGGGTTCAGAGGTATTATTTGAGGTATTTTTAATTGTTTAATATTGATTCTTTGATGAATTTAAAATATCAAATGGGTGGAGGCAGAGAATCTTCAGTTTTACCCGCAACTGCTCCTTGGCAAAACAATAAAATCAATTAGTGGGAAGATATTCAGGAAAAATCAAATATGGCTGATTGCATATTGATTGTGCATTAAAACAGTTGTAACGGTTGCCTGGAAGGAGTGCCATTTAAGGCAAAAGAAAGAATTTTTAAATCAGGGGAAATGAATGACCAATTAACTAAGGTGAAGTGGCGCCTAATTGAAGGAATGAAACACCTCATTCATGGAAGAGGCAGCACCCAGCCATAAAACATTATTAAAACAAAATATTATGCTAAGCAAGTGGCATGGGAGAGAAGTCAGCGTGGGAAAATGAAAAGAGGTGGTGCCATGAAGTAATGCAGATTTTGACGCCTTCTATGAGGCTATTATCTGATAACACAAAAATAATGAAACAAAAATACGGTGCAGCAAATAGAAAAGATTTGAAACACCTCATTATGGCTGTTTATTTGTTTCTTAATAACTTATTAATATAGATTGGTGACAGAGAAGAGCGTGGGGGGTTTTTGCTGGAGTTTTGAGCAGCAAGAAAAAAAAGAAGCTGCCAGAGGTGTTGAAAAAGAAGAGAATTTGGTGCAGCAGATTGAAATGGGTTGCAGATTGAAATTTGTTGGAGCAGTATGAAGGAAGTATGGAGGTGCTGGAATGAGAGAGTGAAGATGAGATGAGGATGTGAGAGGCCATGAAAGGCCATGTTTGTAATTTTGTTGCAGACTTATGTATTTGATGAATTCAATGAAACTAGTATGAGTTTTGTTTGCATTGCATGTGTGGAGGTGAATTTGTGTTGTGTTGAGATTTTTGCAAATAGTTGTTTAATGTATGTGAGGATTTGAGTTATGTGTTATGGTGGGAGTCCCTCTTGCATCAGATGGTATTAGAACTAGATATCCCGAGTGTGTGGACAGATCGTCGAATATGAGGTAGTCTGCACTAGGACATGAGCGTGTAAACAGATCGCTGAACATGAGGCAATTTGCATGACATGTGCCGAACCAGGGTTTGAACAATAATTTCTGAATTTGCCAATTTCCAAATGAAACCCTAGGATTGTTTATTGATTTTATTTCTGCACCTTCAATAATATCTCCTTCAAGCATGAAACAATGAACTAACATATGCAAAAATGACGATAGAACAAAATAGATTTTGGCAGCCTTTCAATGTGAATTACAACATGAAATACACACTACAAAGGTGGCAAATCAAAATCAGATCTTGCTGGTTACAAATCAGTCCTTACAACTCTTCAGTTACGTCAATTCCAAGTCTTTATGACAGCCAATACATCAAACAAGAACTGCTGTCACAATTCAGAGGTAAACAATGAATGTCACATACCAATTTGTGTCTAAATTCAATGCTAATGATGATGGCAACCTGCTGTAGCAGATCGAGCCTCCTGTGACAATGAAATGCAGAAGTGAAGTCCTTCAAGAGTGGCAACTTGACTCCTAATGCTGATCGCTGATCTTCAAGCTTGATTCGCTGCCAAAATGGTGGTCAATGGTGACTGCTGAGCACTACCTTAGTACAGATCTAACCCCACTTGTCACTGTTTGTGATGCCACAGACTTCAAAGACAGCCCAAACACTAGGCGAACTCCTCCACATAAAATCACCGCCAAGAATATGCAAGGATCGGCTCCAAGGTGAATGCCAATGGCAGTGGCTAGGGTTTCTAGAAGTCGCTCAGATCTGAGATGAACATGCTGCTGAGTGTCTTCCAATCGGCGTTCAATAATATGGGTCTTCAAGTTTTCAAACTGGTGCTCAAGATACAAGATGATGGTGTCTTCAATGATATGCAAAACAATCTTCAAATCACAAATACAAGGATCTTCAATTAACTCTTCAATGCAATCTTCAACAATGGTCTCTGACCAATATCCGAATGATGAATCGATGAAGCCCAAACAACTCTTCGAATCTCCAATGAAGTGCAAATGTGAACTCTGTATGAATCCACCTCCTAGATGTAGTTGGGTTTTTGTCCAACACCTCAATTCGCAAGGGTTTTCGTCCTTGGAATAGAATGCAAATAAATTGTAGAACAATACAAAGTTAACATGCCAAAAGATGATTGAAATAATGTCCAAAACCTCTTATTTATACTTGGATCTCTGCCAATTCAAATTAAAGATTTGAATTTCAATTTCCGTCCTTTCAATTTTAAAACATTCATTATTTATTTCTCCAAGAAGGGTGCCCAATTTCAAATATCATTATTTTATTGATTTATTTGAATCTCCAAGGTGAGCGCCAATTCCAATAAACTATTTTTTCTTCATTCTTTTCATTTTCTCCATGTGGCACCTAAATTCAATATTTTATTTATTATTTTATTTTCTTTCATCTCCCACAATGAGCGCCCAAATTAAATAATATTAGAATAATATTATTTAATTTATCCCTTTTTCCCAAGAGAGTGCCAAAATTCAAGAGTCCATATTTTTTATTAGTTTCTTTTTTTTTTCTCTCTCTCCAATGTGGCGCACAAATTAAATAATATTAAAATAATAGTATTTAATTTTATTTATTTTTCCTTCCTTGGTGCCATCATTAAATAATAATAAAATATTATTATTTAATTATTTCCTTTTGATCATTAATGTGAAATTGCATTAATTCATTTTTTTCCATCCTCACCAGTGTAATTAGCTGAGCCAACGACCAATCTTCAAGCCTCTGAACAATATTATCTTTTCCAAGCCTTATCTCAACTAGAATATTCCCTTATTTTGATGAATTAGCCTACGGGAATGATGATAGGCTAACTCCATTCTCTGTTTGGTGATCATGTCGGAAATGGGGACATGCCATTGCACTAGGACCCAAGGTTGAAGTTGTGTAGCGGTGAGGGTTGTTTGAAGAGTTTGGGAGGTTTGTTGCAGGTGTTTGAGGAGTCTTGAATAGTAGAGAGCTGAGAAGACATTGAAGCCGCGGAGAGAGTTGTGAGTGAGAGTGTTTGTTGCAGGTATGAAACAAGACCTATAATTGTAGAGAGAGTTTTGTGTATGCAGAGTGTTTGGCAAAATGTCGAAGAGGAAAGGTATGAGGTTTGTCTTGGGAAGATCTTTGGGAATTTTTGTGCTTGAGAGGAGAGAAAGAAGATATATGGTTGAGATTAATAATATACAGAAGATATAACAAGTTTGGAGAGTGCATGGGTAAGGCTAAATCCCATGTTTCTTCTGATGATGATTTGTATGTAGATAACCTTGTGTATGCAGGAAAGGAGGACGAAGAAGAAGTTAAGAAGAGATTGCAACAACTTGTCTTGTTGAAGGCATGAAAGAAGAGAACGAAACTGAAGTTGTAGACGTTGAGGATGAGAATGAGGAAGCAGAAACAGTTGTGTCCTTTGGAGGATGAGAAGGTTGAAGAGGAGAATAATGAGATTGCATTTGAGAATGAAGATGAGGATGTTACAAGGATGATATACTATCATATATCATAGTAGTCGAAAAAGAGTGGCGTGCATTAATTGTAGATGGAGGTGAAGAAGTTGTATCAACGGTAGAGAAGGAAAAGGTTACTGAGGTAATGTCTTATTTTCTTGAATTTTATAAAGATGAAAGTAATGTTGATTTGATTGTTGTAGAGATGGATGAGGAGTTAAAGAAGGTGAAAGAGCGTGAAGAGGAAGTGAAGATGGAAATTTTTAATTTCCATGAAATTGCTAGTGTAGATTTGTATGCAGGTGTTGCAGAGGATAGTATAGATGCATGTTGGCGGAGGATGGATTATTGTGGGTTGGATCCCATGAGAGTAGAGAAGAGAGGAAGTTGTTGTTGGTGGATAAATTTCATGAATGGAAAGAAGGATGGTGAGCAGATTAGGTGGAGGAGAGTAGGCAGAGTTCCAGGCAAATGTTGGAAGAAGAGAAGGAAGAAATTTTTTAACAAACTTGTTGCAGTGATGGTGTTTGTTGTAGGTTTTTTACAACCTATAAGGATGTTTCAATCATCCAAGTCCATTTTGTGAGTCATACTCACAAAATTTTTCTTTCTCGACATGTTTGATGCAGGAGCGTTTGGGTCCACATGTGATCCTCCATCCCCCCAAAACATTTTCAGTCACTTTTACTTGTTTTGGCTTGTTTTGGTTGTTCTTGGCATCTCTCAGCATCAAGAAGCCTCTTATATGATTAGATTTGCAAAATTGGAAATTTTGCCCGGTCGCTTTTTTAAGGCTTTGTAGGCAGTTTACGAAAACAATTGTTTTCGGAAATCTATGAAGGCTGGGATAAAATCCTTTTACTAGGACATTCTTGAATGTATTTCGCCAAATGTGGAAAAGGTTTCGTGGCCATATCTTTTACCGTTTGGGAGAATTTAATTTTCTATGTTCTAGCGAGGAGGTTTAGAAAAATATTAATTCTGGAGATTTTTAAAAGCTTGAGCAAAATGGCTTGGAGGGAAGCTTCATAAGGTCATTGTACACATCTTGGCAAGTTTTCACGCGAAAATGAGTATCTGGTGAAAAGTTATGCAAAAAGTTGGTTTTTGGCACCCTAACGCATCTTGTCGCAGTCGCGTCAATTGATTTGTCTCCAAAATTATTTAAGGTGGGTTCAAAGGTATTTTGAATTGTTTAATATTGATTCTTTGATTAATTTAAAATATCAAATGGGTGGAGGCAGAGAATCTTTAGTTTTACCCGCAACCGCTCCCTAACAAAACAAGAAAATCAATTAGTGGGAAATATTTAGGAAAAATCAAATATGGCTGATTGCATATTGATTGTGCATTAAAACAATTGTAACGGTTGCCTGGAAGGAGTGCCATTTAAGGCAAAAGAAAGAATTTTTAAATTAGGGAAAATGAATGACCAATTAACTAAGGTGAAGTGGCGCCTAATTCAAGGAATGAAACGCCTCATTCATGGACGAGGCAGCCCTCAGTCATAAAACATTATTAAAAAAAAATATTATGCTAAGCAAGTGGCATGGGAGGAGAGAAGTTAGCATGGGAAAATGAAGAGAGGTGGCGCTAAGAAGTAATGCAGATTTTGATGCCTTCTATGAGGCTATTTTTAGATAACACAAAAATAATGAAACAAAAATAGGGTGCAGCAAATAGAAAAGATTTGAAACGACTCATGGATGTTCATTTGTGTCTTAATAACTTATTAATATAGATTGGTGGTAGAGAAGAGAGTATGGGTGTTTTGGCTAGAGTTTGGAGCAGCAAGAAAAAAAAAGTTGCCAGAGGTGCTGAAAAAGAAGAGAATTTGGTGCAGCAGATTGAAATGGGTTGCAACAATAAGTTGCTGGAATGAGAGAGTGCATATGAGATGAGGATGTGAGAGGCCATGAAAGGCGATGTTTGTAATTTTGTTGCAAACTTATGTATTTGATGAATTCAATGAAACTAGAATGAGTTTTGTTTGCATTCCATGTGTGGAAGTGAATTTGTGTTGTGTTGAGATTTTCGCAAATAGTTGTTTAATGTATGTGAGGATTTGAGTTGTGTTATGTTGGGAGTCCCACTTGCATCACTTATTATAGATGAGTGTACACATACACTTTATTATAATATTGATTAATATTCTAATACTCCCTTAATGACTAAATTGAAAGGATTTGGAGGTTTATCCATTAAATTACAATATGGCTCTTGAGATGTGTAGAAGAAAGATCTGCACAAGCAATCTTCATGACAACAAACATATGATAAAGATATGCAAAAAGAACATAATGAACATTCTTTGTTGCAGAGTTATCAATTGGTTTGATTGTTTTCTGAGGTGATGCATATGATTTGGTGAAGTCATCATTGGGCTCAACTTTATAGTACCATTGGGGCCTCCGAGGCATAACAAGTGAATGCTATGGAGACAAATTCAATTGGAGACAAACTTTGTATGGGATGAATCTTAGCTAGAATGGAGACACCTTCAGTTCTGTGTTGTTGATACTTAGGTTGAGAATAACCACCCAATGGTTGATTCATTGGAACACCCAATGAATTGGAAGGTACATCTGTCGATGGTGCCACAATACTCGCGTTTGTCTTGACCTCCTTGGATTTATGACTGGACCACAGTGTCTCTAGTGTAGCATGCAAAACAGGATCAACAAGTTTGTACAAGCCTTTGTATGCACCATTTGGCCTAGTGCCTTGAGTAATTAATTTATCTTGGTTTACATCACAAACAATGCACTCTTTCCCATGAAATTGAACTAGAATGTTAGGTTATTCTTAAATTTGGTTAATAGAATGTAAATTTTTGTTCAAACTTGGAACGTACCTAAGATTTCGTACTAAAGGTTTGATGCCATCATTGAGTGCAGTTTTGACATCATCTGTCTCTTTCACTGTGTGTGACTTGTCGTCACCAAGCAAAACAAAATCATGGTGACTCTCATTAATAGTAAATCTGACATACTAGTCTTTCCAACATGTGAAGTATCCGGATGCACTTGAACCAAAGAACCAACAATTGCTTTTATCACTGTTTGAAAATGCCATCAATGCATACTGCTTCTCATGGTATTCCTTAGTAGTATCCGCCACAATAGTTTCATTCTAATGCTTGTGGTTGTGATGTGGGAGGAGAACTGAGGTGTGTACCTTGAAACTGTGCAACAAATGCACTTTTTGAACTCCCAGAAGAAACTTCACTCATCTGCTTTTGTTGACGTTCCTTTTGCAACTAGTATGAATTGACCTTGTTAAAGGTCAAAGTGCTTTTCGCCAACATGTTTTAGAAACTCCACAAAATTCTCAAAGGAGGGTGTTAAACTATTAATGGTTAGAGCAACCATATCCTCATGGTCTATTTGTTTGTTGACTGTGGCTAGTTGATCCCTAAGATCTTTGATTTTTAGAAGATGCTTTGATAGAGATCCCCCCTGCAATTTGGTAGTAAATAACAATTTATTAATATACAGGATTTTGCTTTTTTTGGAGACTTGATATTTATCTTTCAAATTATCGCACGGGTTGTATAGAGGTAGCGCTTTGAACATCAAGGATTAAATCATCTGAGATTGACAACTTGAGAATCAATAGGGCTTCCCTATGATGTCTATCAAAGTCACTCGGGTCATTAGTAGGCTTGGTTTTTGTGCCTAACAAGATTGTGTCACATTCTCGATACTTAGCAATAGCTAGTATCTTGTGACTTTAGATATTATAATTTTTCTTGGTGAGTTTCTCTCTCTCTGGTAATACTAGATTCTATATATTAGCCATTTTCCTAGCAACTGTAGAAATTAAATTGTTCCCGATAGTTTTCAAACCCTATCAACCTCTTAGATGTGACCCAAAAAAATTCAACTTGGATTCCAAAAAATTAAAAAATAAATTATCCTAGAAAAAGTCTCCAATTTTTTTAGTTTTTCAAAAACCCTTACTTTCAAAATACCCTCAAATTTTTTAGACTTAATAAAATTTTTATTTACAAACTTTTAAGGGAAAAATTAAAAATAAAAAAATACTCGAAAATAATGGTGACTAGTAAAATCCTATGCAAAAAGAAAAAAATGCAACCTCCAAACCCCAAAATTCTCCTTAGGCCTACCCCTGGAGACTTCTTTTAGATTTACATGGAAATTATGACTATAAACCACATAAAATCATGCTCAAATTGTACCTTAGTCACATTTGAAATTTGCGACCTTTGCCATTAATTTCTTTTGTTGAATTGAAACTATAGTCGTGTGCCCTATCTCTTGCGTGAAACGTTTGCTGCTCGTTCCACCCATGACCTCTTCAACTGGGTGTGTCTAGGGATTCCAATGACTTGAGATTGTTATCCCTTTTGACCTACACGATTTTTAATTGAAAAATCATGAGTTTTTTTCTATGAACTTGCAGATCTGCGATTGGAAAGAAATGCTCGCAGTTTTTCTCCAAATCTGTGCTATTTTTTTTCTGTAAATTGTGCTTATTGCCTCTGCAAATATTCTGGCTGCGATTTCTTCTACTAGTTTCTACAACTCTCGATTTTGTTGATTGCTTTGCTTTGCACCTTTTGACCTCCACTCTTCTTGACCTTATTCGAATTTCGTATGATCGACATGATCTGGCTTTGATACCAATGTTGGTAAAAACTGAAGAATGAGATTAAGATAAATGGTGTGCTTTCTTAGGTTGGGAGCATCACATTATTTTATTGAACATATACTAAATGAAAAGTAGCTACAATCTAAAAATAGATGGTAGTTACATCAAACTAACTACAACTACTTATTGCAAACAAGTGTACACATACACTTTACTATAATATTAGTTTAATATTCTAATACGGATAACCTTCAATAGGTTCAAAACATTGCCTATAACGTAGTGACTTTATGAGTCTAGAATAATTCTAATCGCCTCATCAGAAAAGTAGTAAATAATTTACAACAGAATTCCACAAATAGGCTTAATACTTTGCCTAGATTATAATGATCCCTAGTTAAATTAGGAATCCTCACCCCCTAAAAAGGGAGTCAATCCCTTAGAAGAGAATCTCACAAATATAGTAACCTTCAATGAATGCAAAAGTCATCCTTACAAGGTATACATATTAGAGTTTAACTAAGGATCCTACTTTACAGATGGTTTTATTACCCCAGTTCAATAAACGGAGACTAGGTACAAACATCACATATACCAAGTATTTAATAGAAATCCCAAAGTAAGTATAAAACCCTTAAGAAATATGACTCCTAAAGACTAGATAACTACAATATTTCCTTAGGATACCTTAGAGTTGGAGCGGTTGCATATGAGTTTGAGTTGCCCGAGGGTAGCCGAATTCATAATGTATTTCATGTATCTTGCCTCAAAGGGGCAATTGGGTAGCATATTACATCTTCTCTAGAGCTTCCACCATTGGATGAGGAAGGGAAATTGGTACTTGTTCCTCATGCTATACTGGATGTTAGGGAGCGCAAGTTGGGGAATAGGGTGATCAAGGAGTATTTGGTTAGATGGAGAGACTTGCCCCTTGAGGATGCTACTTAGGAAGGTGAATAGATTTTGCAGCATCCAGGTTTGCAATTGCTTGAGGGCAAGCAATTCCGGGAAGGGAGGACTGTAATGTCCCCTTTTTCCGAGTGATCACCCAACGGAGTTGGCTAGCCTATTCTATTCCCGTAGGCTAAGTCGGAAGTGCAAGGGAATAATCTAATTAGTTAAATACTAATTAATCCTAAGTCACTTTTGGATTATTTATATTTAATTAATTAGGCTGAATCAATTTGTAATGTGGAATGACTTTATTATTTAAGGCACTTGATAAATAAAATAAAATAAAATAAAGTGAAGCGCCTAGAGGGAGGTCGGCCAAAATGAGGACAAAAAATAAACTAAATTGCCAAAGGGAGGTCGGCCAAGGGAGAGGTTATTTGGTGGCTATAAAAGAGGGTAAAATGCAAGTCATTTTCATATCATTTCATTGGAGATTTTCTCTTGTGGCTGCAATTTGGTTCAGCCTATTCCAAAGACAAAAACCCTTAGGAATATTGGTGGATTGGACGAAAACCCAATTCCATCTTGAGGTCGATTCATACGGAGTTCACATTTGCACTTCATAGGTGATTTTGAGAAGAAGATTGAGCATCAAAGACATATCTATTTCTGCAGATTTGGAGAAGAAACCCTAGGGCCAAAATTGTGAGATTTGTGGCCAAATACAATTTTTGGAGATTGAAGATATATTCAGAATTTTAGATCAGATTTGGAGTGCCAACTTTGAGGGCTTTGTTGAGATATCTTCAGATTTTCAGATCAGATTTGAGTGCTTGTTTTTGAGGATTTACTTGAGGATTGCTGCTAGGGTTTTACCATAGGTTGAGTGCCACTTCCCAAGGAGGGCGATTTCATATTTTTTGGAGTGTTGGAGCCAAAACCCTAGCCGCCGCCTTCTTTGTGCATGCCATTCTTCACTATCAAGGGAGCGCCACCTAGTTGGAGGAGCCCATCTAGAGTTTGCAAGAACACACCATTTTCCACCATTTTTGGTATGTATAAGCCTATGTTTAGGTCTGATTTGTAATAGCAGAAATCTGGGCTATATTTGGGCATGTTTGAGCCTATAAACTTTGATGTAATTTCAATTCAGAATAATCTGATTTGTAGCAGCAGACATTTATATTCAGAAATCAGAATTATATATCATTTGTTTTGCATTTGGATGTTCATATTATGTGGTATAATTCATGGTTGATGTTATCTTCGTAAGGGTACATAATTGGCATGTTTATTTGAGCATTTGGCACACATATATTCACTGTCTAAAACCATTTATAATTCAAAAATAAAAAAAACCAGAATTCAGATCTAGGGTTTGGGAAGAAGAAAAATTTGAAATTTAGGGCAGATCTGATTAGGGATCTTACAGAAATTTTCTTCCTCTAAACAAGGGAAGAGAGAAGTATCATCTGCAAATTGAATGTCAATCAATCTAGAGCCATTAGGAAGCATAATACATTTGAGAGAAGGGCCAAGAGAAGTCTCTCTAAGCCAAAAAACTCAACCCGTTTCACTTATTACTAACTTTTGTAAATGCAATGTTATGTTGTAATATTGTGAATTTATTTCTTATTCTGAAAATACTTTTATAATTAAAATAAATTTAATCTATGACCATTTTCTTGACCATTCTAACACTCTTCATTAATGTTCATATATGAAAACATGAAAACTTTATCCTTCAATTTAGTAAAATTTTAACTATCGAGAGGTTTGGCAAATGTATCTCCCGCTTCCTAATGTAATATCCCCAATGGGATCTGCCCTAAAATTCTGATTTTTAATTTCTGCTGAAACCCTAATTCTGAATTCTGATTTTTATTTTCAGATTTCAAACAATTTATCACAGCGAACAAACAAGTGCCCAAACATGACAAATAAACATGGCAAATGACGCTACCAATTTATATTCATAACAAAAATGAAATCCACCATGAAAAAACACAATATAGGGCATCCAATTGCAACACACAAATCTGATTTTCTGCAGAAAACTTCTGCTGTTACAAATCTGAATATTCTAGACTGATTTTACAATAAATTCTAGGTCATAAACATGCCAAACAATTGCCCGGATTTCTGCTCTATAAATCAGATCTAGAAATATGATTGTACATACCAAGAATGTGGAAAATAGATGGCAAATATCCAACCCTAGCTGCGCGAATCCTTCTTTGACAAGCGCCTAGGGTTTGCTGCTCCAAAACATGTCAAAATCACCCTCCAAGATGGGCGCTCAAGTCTGCTCCAAATGTGGCGCTAAAACTAGGGCAAAACCCTAATACAATATGCTCACAAAATGCCACAATAGTTCTGCTCCAAAACTGATCTTCAAATCTGAATATGCAATGATGCTCTAATCCTCCAATTGTCTACAATGAAGCACAAATAGAACTCCATGATGAGTCCTCCACAAGATGAGCTAGGGTTTCGTCCAACTCACCACATTCACAAAGGTTTTCATCCTTGGAATGAAGCCCAACCTAAGTTGCAGCCAAAGAGTATAAATTCAAGAAGAAATTATGATATGAATGATGATGAAAAGCCTCCAAATAACCTTGTATTTGTTGACACCCAAAAAATTAGTCCTCAAAATGCCCATTTTGCCCCCAAGTCTCATATGAATCCCACTTGAACCTATAGTTTATAACCAATCAGAGATATTTTTCATTGGTTTTCATGTGTTTGCCATTTGAAAATACAATGTAGAAAAACCCAAAAAATTGGCTAAGTCCCAAATATCCTAAGTTTCCCCTTGTGTTTTTTCCCTTTGTTGGAGGTTGGAGTTTCGGGTTTCCTCCTTCCTTCCTGCTTACCCTTTTGGCCTTGAAAATTGCCTAAACGTTGAAAATTCTAAGTGTTCGGTGGAGTTTTGGAGGTCGGAGTTCCTCCCTTCCGTCTTCCTAGTGGCAAGCGTAGGGACGAAGCCCTGAGGGCCGAAGTCCGCTCAAAGAGGTGAAAATTCTTTCAAGTATGGAGAAATGTTGTGGAGTGTCTGACTTTGGAGTTGTGTGTTTTAGCCTTCTTCAGTGTTGTGATGGAGGAGGAAGCCCTGAAGTCCAACAGGTCTACATGAAAATATTCTAAGTATCGAGTGTATAGCGGAGGTTGGAGTTCGGGCTTCCTCCCTTCTGCCTTCTTCCTTTTGGAAGATGGAAGGAAGAAGGCCCGACAACCGACCCTCGACAGGAAAAGTTTGCTAAGGTATTCCGCCTTTCCGCGGAACCTTTTGGTGGGCCCGCAAGCTGGTTGGCGGAACGACGGAAAGAAGACACGTGATAGTTTCAGAGGGCGGGAGTCGGGGCTTTGGCTTTTCCTCTTCTTCGAGACAAGCGCGGAGGCGGAAGGTCGAAGTCCGCCTAAGGTCTTAAAGAATATTCTAAGTGTGGCTGACTTCGGGGGGTTGGAGTTGTGGTATTTTCTCTTCTTCCTTTTGGAAGGCGAGACAGCGAAGGGCCGAAGGTCGAAGTCCGACAGGGCTAATATTATACTAAGTGTTGAAGTCATCGGAGTCGGGTGTTTTCTCCTTCTCATTCAAGGTGCACAAAGCAAGACAAAATGTGGAATGCCCGAAGCCCGAAGTCCGACAAAAGCAAAAAGACTAAGGCAGAGAAAAATAAAGGCAAAGGGATGAAGTCCGAAAGTCTGAAGTCTGAAAGTCCGACTTTTCGGAGGTTGGCTTCTTGGCCTTCCTGACTTATCCAACCGCCTGGGAATGCGCCAACTACTCCTGACGGTGCCATTACTGTGATGTGGGTGTCCGAATTCAATACTTCTAATGCAGTGGTTGGGGTGATTGAGGATTTGGCACCCTGTTCATTCTCAGATGTGCATGCGAAGGCTATAAATAGTGGACCGAAGCTCTTTTCAAAGGGTTGGTCGCTGAACCAGTTGTCTAGTCTGGGGAACGCCTAAGGAAGATTTTAGGCCATTAATTTTCTAGCAACGGACATATAACTCGCTCTTACAACATCCAATAGTTATGTTCGGCTCGATAAACCATCATGGATTATAGGATATCTTCATTTCACTTAAAACTATTTTACTTTTAAAAATTTAAATATAAATATTTTTAATATTATTATATTAGCCATGCCCCTGCCATCCCCAGAATTTAGAAACTCTTTTGCCATCCCTGAAACCTTGTCCCTGCATCTCGCCATTCCCCCATCCCAAAACTCAGAGAAACACCGGTTTTAAATCAGCCTCCATAGGGGCCATTATCTGCTTACAATTTGCCATCTTTAAACTTCTCAAGTAGTCATCTTGCCTACTTTAACTTAAAAATAGACACTTGTCTATATGTTTGCGAGAATTCAAGTCCTAAATAACAACATGCAAGACCTAAGTTTTTCATGCCAAAAGTAGAACAGAGGTCTCTTTTACCATATTGATACTGCTGGTCTTGTTTCCTTTGAAGATTAAACCATCCATATAAACAATAAGAGTGACTATATTTTCTTCCAAACTTTTGACTTAAAAATTGGGATCAGAAAGGCTTCTTAGTGTGTAAGCACCATAAGAGGTGACATTTATGTTTGTGGTATGTGGGTAGATATTTTGATTCAATTGGATCACAAGTGATCAGTAATGTTTGAATAAAGCAAAATGAAATTTTTGTTTTAGGAAAAGACTGAGTACCAACTGTTATGTTTATGTATGACCGTTAGTAGGTTTCTTGGTAAGCATCGATTGGCTGATTAGTAATGGGTGTTACAATCATTGCCCTTGTCCATCATTGAACTTCTGGTTGTGACATACATTCTTGGCACCATCACCTATATGACCTAGTTCAGGGAAGGTGACACATGTTGAGAAAGATCTGGCCAATAATAAATTGCAGGCTGACTAGGACATTGTATGGATAGAGAGTTGGAAAAACAGCTCATAAAACTGAAGGATGAATGGTACTAGTGCAAACAATTACTAAAAATAAGACAATGGTTGATGAACATAAAAGGAAATTGATAAAAGAATGTATACATGATTGGTGGAATAGAGACCCTATTAAGAAAGGTCATTCTGTAAAACCACATTGCAAAGGCACAAATTTTAGGGACCATACCTCATCTTTGACACTTTGTATTTGAAATGCAAGGTTGTCATGTAAACTTATATAATATATGTAGACAGATACAGAAACACAGACACCGATAAACACACACAAAGACACAGACACAGACATAGACACACAAACACACACACATAGACACGCACAGACATAGACACACACACAAAGACACACACACACACACAGAGGCATAGAAGACACAGACATTGATAGACACAGAGACACACAAACAGACAAACATAGACACACACACGCAAACAGATAAACACAGACAGACAAACATGTGCACACACAGATCCTAGTAAGAAAGGATGTATTCTGTAAGACTAGATTTGGAAGGCAGAACATTTAGGGACCAGACATCATCCTTGACACATTTTGCTTGAAATGCAAGGTTGTCCTATAAACTTATATAATATATATAGATGGACACACAGACATAGACACAGACACAGACACAGACACACACATACACACAGACACAGACACAGACATAAGACACACAGAGAGGCGTATAGACACACAGACACAGACACAATTACAAACACGTAAATAGACAGTCAGACAGACAGACAGACAAACACACACACAGATGTTGGTACCCTTATGAAATTTCGCATCTAGTCAAATTTGTAGTCATAAATTAGGTCATTCTTGTCATGTTACTACTACCATCCAGGTTTTTCCTCTTGTCTATTTGCAAAGTCATCAAGTCTTGGTCTAGTTTGTCAATTAACAATGTTTGTAGATTATTCGTGAATGAGGAATGTTGAGTGAAGAAGATCAAGTGTTAAGAGTTTGATAAACTTCGGCATACGATGAAGAATGGTGGTGAAGTGATAAAGGAAATATGCCAAGAGTTAAAGGTGTTCAAATAACGAAGGTTGGCGCTATTTCTGAGTGTCACTACCGTGACAAAGTCATACCCATGCTCCAAAGCGGCAAAGGGCTCACAAAATTCTGCCAAAGGGACAATGGCTAATGAAAAGAATGGCACAGTTTGTTTAGTAGCCAAGCCAGTGGAAAAAGGTGATAAGGTGGCAAATGCTTAAGTGAACTGCACTATAGCTATGGCCTTTGAAGAACAATGAAGTTTGGTTCCATTTTAAGATGGCAAAGCTAGTCTAGAATAGTGCTTGAGATTGCACAGGAGTTAGTGATCCGTGCCAAACAAAGAACAGAAATAAACATTGCCAGGTGCATATTTTAAATGGCACAACCAGTCGAAAATGGCAACAAAGAAGTGGCATGAACATAATGGAATCATGACAATAAGGGAATACATCAAACTTAGTTTAAAAATTGCAGTTTTGAGTGGCAGTTGCCACATAAATGATAGAACTCCACCATCACTTAAAGAGCATGAAATAAACACTTTGACACACTATTTTAGTGGCATAGCCAGGGTAAAATGCCCAACAAAGGTGGTAGTAACCTTGTAAAGTTCTGCCATGTTTTGCAGGAAGTAAAACAACTCAAAAGTGGCGCATGTTTCATGTTGCTTTGCCACTCAAATTCTCCAACAAACATTAAGATGTAAGATCCCTGACCAAATCTGCCCTGAAATTTCTGATTTTTAATGGTTTGACATTTTGTCAAGCACTTTGCATGAAGTCTGATTTTGTTTTTGTGAGTATGTTTATTTTGTAATAGCAGATGTATATGATAAAATAATGTTAATATCTCATGTACAATTGAAAGAAAATGATGAAAAATACATCAAACAACTGAGAAACACAAGAGTAATTCAGATCTGCCTTTATTTTAATCAATCTCAATGAAAACATACATCAACAGGAGCTGTTACAAAGTGCCCAGAATTCTGATTTTTCATATCAGCAATATACAAATGCATACATACCAATTGTTCTCGCTCCAAACATGCAGATGATAATGTATATCAGTCATGTATCATAGAAAATGCATCCTCGAGAGGGCGATCTGCATCATAATGACATTTTAACCTCTCCTAGGGCAGCAACTTCTTCCCAAATGGCAGCGACTTCCCTGAAAACCTTCCACGCCACCTCTAATATGGGTCAGCCTTCTATAAGGAATGGCGGCGGCTCACAAAATGGATCCAAAAATACCTTAAAATGCAAATCGCATATGCTCCACGAAGGCATCCACCTTTGGCATCAATCTCTTAACAGAAATCAGTCCAAACCCTCTATTTGCAGTGTTGGAATAAACCCTCCAAGTTTGATATAAAATCTGAACCAAACCTGCAATAAAATCTGAATATAAAATCTCAATCACCAAAATTGTATTTGGCCAAAAATCTCACAATTTTGGCAAATAAACTCCTCCAACACCGATCTGCAGAAATATATCCTCTTAAAGGTCAACCAAATCCTCCAAAATCACCTATGAAGGACAAATGTGAATCCTAGAATGAATCCACCTCAATATGGAATTGGGTTTTCGTCCAATCCACCAATATTCAAAGGGTTTTCGTCCTAGGAATATGTTGAACCTGTAGTTGCAGCTCACAAGGAAAACCTTCAATGAAAATAACAAGCCAAGGATGATCAAATGACTTGCCTTCACCTCTTTTTAAAGCCACAAGTGAATCCTCCTTTTTGGCTGACATTGTAAAGCTTTTTATTTTTATGTTTTCCTTTTTAAAAGTGACTTATTTTATAATTTATCAATATAATTTATAAAGTCACTTTTCTCACTAATAATAGGCCCAGCTGATTAATTAAATATAACCCCAAAATAACTTAGGATTATTTAATATTTAATTAATTAAATTATTCTCTTATAACTCCCAACTTAGCCTATGGGAATAAAAATAGGCTAGTGGACCCCGTTGGATGATCACTCGGAACATGGGGACATTACAAATCCTCCCCACTCAAAGATTGCTTGTCCTCAAGCAATCACAACTCAAACATCTTTTCATAAAGTCATTGAGATTCCAGGATCCCAAACTAATCTGAAGTATGCATTTGATTATTTCTGATTTGATATTTTCTATTGTGGGAAAACTTTGAACAGCTGGTTCAAGGGTTTTTGAGATGAATTCAATTCAGAGTACATAATTGAGCATAATGATTTGTGCCATTTTGATTCTGCAGTGTTTGGTATTGTTTTTGGGATACTTGTAGGTGTGTAAGTTGAAGGAATTGTGAGCTTCAAAGAGATATATTTCTGCAAATTGGTGTTGGAGGAGATTTAGGGCCAAAATTGTGAGATTTGTAATTAAATTATTCCCTTATAACTCCCAACTTAGCCTATGGGAATAAAAATAGGCTAGTGGACCTCGTTGGATGATTACTCGGAAAATGGGGACATTACATAAGACAAGATGGCAAACAATTTAGTGATTGGCGCTCAGTAAAAAGGGGTAAAATCAACACAGTTTTGGTGTGCTTTTTGATGCCTTTGATCAGCTCACTTCAAAATCTGATGCCATATTAGGTGTTCAAAATCAAAAGGTGGCAAATGATAGTCACTCCTTATCGTAGGGGGCCTATATTAAGGAGAAAGCAGATTTAAAGTGGGAAGGAGCCTATTTTAGGCTATTTTAAGTGTTCTATTTTCTATTTTTTACAGATAAGGATTGGGCTGGTTTAAAGTGGTACCTTTTTTGGATTATTATATTATTATTTTCCCTTTAAAGTTGCCTCTTTACATATAGGGCTGCTTTAAAGCTAGACTTATGCTGCAAAAACTGTTGTTCAGCAGAAGTTATTGTTTTCCCATGTGTAAATTAAATTGAGTAACTTTGTCAAACTTTGAATTGATGTTTGTTATTCATAAAGTAGTGGCTTTGTATACTACTTAGCAATTTATTTTCTGTAATTGTGTGATGTTTTGTTTAACCTTTGCTTGCTGATGTAGATATGTTGGCCTCTACTTTAGTTGGTAGAAAGCTGTGTCTAATTTCCCTTCAAATATCTGTGTCTCAACTGAATGCTAGTCTCTGTTATAGCCAGTAGAAAGTTGTGCTTGTTCGTGCTTGAATTGTTTGTTCCCCTTAAATCTAAAAATCTTGCTGCAGGTTTTGACTGTTGATAGTCTGGTGTTGTATTGTTCATATTGTTCCAGTTTTTGTTTTCTCAGAAGAGACAAATTAAAATGCTAACAAGACACACACACACAGAGACATATTCATAGACACGCACATACACATAGAGACATAGACACAGACACAAACACAAATAGACAGACAAACATACACATATAGAAGCATAGACAGAGACACAAACTCATTGACAAAGACGCACACAGACACATGGACAAACACACAAACACACACTCATGTATATGTATGTATTGTATATATATACAGACACAATAGTTGTTTGTTTATGATGTAGTTCTGTATTTAGATCCCCTTGGGAGCTATAGATAATCTCAGTCTTTGTCTTTTCTTGATGTTGGTTTATATGGTGCTCTTGGGAGCTATTATTTTGCAATATTTGTGACACATTCAAATATGCTTTGTGGGCACATACTTTGTGGAAATCATTAGTTTGAAGATATGTGGAGCTGCAAGCGTGAAGTCATTGGAGTTTTAGGATCTATCATAGAATCATTTTGGATCTTCCTTGAATCCAAGTGAAGCGAAGAGCAAGCACGCCAAGGCCTAATGGAAGGCAGAGAGCCATGATGCAAAGATTGCTTAGGGCTGGTTAAGAGTGAGTGATGATGCATTTGGAAGTGCTTGGGAGGGGGACTATGTCTTTGGATTGTGGAACCTTGTTCTTCCAAAAGAGGATCATGTGGTTCGAGGATTGCCTAGGATAAGGTAACAGTGTCTAGATTACCATCATACCAACTTTGAAGGTAAGTTAAAAAAAATGAAGCCATAAGGGCAATGAAGTCATTGGTGCTCACTTGGAGTTGATTTGTGGCACATGCCTCATTCATCTACTGAAAAAGAAGAACAGTGCAATTTAGCAGTTTATAATTTATATCTATCTTATTCTTAGTAGACTTGGCATCCAAATTTGTTAGCACAAGAAAATAATATTTTAAGAGAGAACACAACAAAAGAGAAAGATGATGTTTTTCTTCAGAATGACTTCCATTAGTGCATAAGGAAAGAAAAGCACAGGCATGCGAGTGAGTATTAAGAAAGAATGGATGTTGCTCATCCATGAAGAAATATGTAAGGAAAGTGAATCTTGAAGCTGTGGTCACGAGGTAGAAGCTATAGGATCTAGATAAAAATGACCCCAAAGATGGAATACAAAGTGCAAAACTAGGACATTAACGTGAAGAAGGATAGAAGAAACTTTTTATGCCAAGTATAGATGGTTTCTACTTTCTAGACAACCAAGTTATCTTTGCTGTTGTGTTGAGGATTGATGTTATTATAGCTGTCAAGAAGTATGAGAAGCCTGAGATGAAGCAACCTAAGGATTAGGCAGCCTATGAGTCTTGACACCTACGTGACTCTCTCAGAAGAGAGGAATGACAGTAAGTGGTGAAGAAGATGACTGAAAATTGAGTGGAGAAGAGATCTGCCAACTAGAGAGTCAACTACTGCCAAACGAATTCAAATTGTTTTTTTGTTTATTGGAGACACTAACACAATTTTTTTTTCAAAAAATACCTAGAAGACAAAATTTCAGTTGGCGGAGTAGAGGTCTTCTTGTTTAGCAGGTTCTTGCCTATTATTTCAGTTAGCATAGAATTCCCTATCGTTTCAGCTGGTGAAGATAAAGAACAGAAAACAGGTTAACAAAAACAAAAGTGAATATATAAATCCAGTCAATGCAGTGTTTGAAGGCAGGAGTAGTCCACACAAATCTTGAGTGTAGGACTGCAGTTCTTGTGTATTTACATGGGATAGACACATAACTTGATTTATGAGTGGGATGGACAATGTGGTGCGTCCAAGCAGGTGGAACCTTGACTGAACAACTTTGCTAAATAGGTCAACCATAAGGAAAGCAAGAAAATCTACACCATATTTTTGGAAGTTCCTTTGAATCCACTCTCAATTCACTGCTTTGCTAGTAGTATCTTTCTTAACATCACTTGAAGAGAATGAGATACAAGAAGGCAGAGAGTAGGCTAAGAAAATAGGTTGATTTGGATTTATCTAAAAATAAATTGTGTAGAATACCTAGGCTTGGTGTCAATTTCTAAAGAAATAAGTTTGGATGCTTGTCCACGAAATCTTCATTTTTAGGCATGGCATGATATTTGCGGAACTCCCCTCGAAGCCCCTCTTAATTAATAACTTTGCTAGTAATAGCTCTCCTAACACTACTCGAAGAGAATGAGAGACAACGAGAAAAATGTCATGTCCCCTCTTTAGCGCTGTCTAGTAGAGACATGAGAGTTGACCTATCATCCGGGTTCCCGTAGGTCAGCGGAGTGGTTAGGGAACCTATCCTGAGGCAGTGTAGCTTGGTAGGGAGCTTTACAGGCCTTTCCAGACAGTTTGTGACAGTTTCCTATTTTTTAGGAAGGGTTCCTATTTTTTAGGGTTTGACCGAGAGTTGACCAGGAGGCATCAGGGGACCTCCAGGAGCATTTTTGGAGTTTTGGTCAAATTCCCTATTTTTTAGGAGGTATCCCTACATTTGAGGGAGGCACTGTCAGTTAGCATGACACGTGGCGACATCACCAGTGGTGTGGGCTACAGCAGTTCTTAGTTTAGGATAGCTAGGTGATGGAATTGGAATAATTATTGAATATTAAAGTGTGGCTTTAATAGTTAATAAAAATAAAAATAAAATAAAGTGAATAACATGTCACTTTATATTAATAAGTTATTAAAAAG
The DNA here is from genome assembly GCA_027924645.1 of Cunninghamia lanceolata. Taxonomy (NCBI): domain Eukaryota; kingdom Viridiplantae; phylum Streptophyta; class Pinopsida; order Cupressales; family Cupressaceae; genus Cunninghamia; species Cunninghamia lanceolata. Next base: position 6,691,358 of record BSBN01000354.1, on the reverse strand, counting down.
ACCCCCACCTAGTTGACACAATGTTGTGTTTAAAAAGTGGTCTTTTAATAATGAAGTTGGGCCCTCAACTTGGGCGCCCAACTTGTGAGACTTCATGAATAAAAGAATCTTTCAAAGATTCTTTATTTTGGATGCCTTTTGGAACCCTAAAGTGGACGCCCACTTTGGGAAATGAATAAAGTGACTTTGAAGTGCTTTTTGGATGGATCTTTTGCATATCTTTTGAAGCTTCATGGCAGCTCTGAACTCTGTGGAAGGGGGCAGCAGCATTTAGACTCTTGGGAACGAAAACTCTCCAGGATTTTGGTGAATTGGACGACAACCCAGTTCTTGTTTGTGGGAGGCCTACTCTGGGTCTTCATTTGTGCATCATTGGACAGATTCCGGGGCATGTTATTGCAGATCTAAGCTTGCAGCAGTGCCAAATCAGCTTTATTCTTCAGATCCTTCATTCTCAGTTGCATGTATAGCCTCTTCTAGGCCAATATTGCCTTTGTATGCAAGTAGGGTTGCAAACCAGGCTTCCATTGAATATAAAATACAGATCTGATGGGTATGTGCCTCAATTTCTTAGTTGTTATCTTTCTATCAGTTAATATTTATTTTTAGTCCATTTTTATTTGAGATTGCAGCTGTATGTATTTCTATTTGCCATCTTGGCAAATACACATCTCAAGAAAACTGAAACCCCTTCTGCATCTCCTCTCTAGTCTGAAAGAAAACAAAAAAAATAAAAAATAAAAATCATAAAACAAATTAAATCACAAAAAACAGCACTTCATTTCAGCAAAGGGATCCATCAGGGATCTTTCAGTGGTATCAGAGCCTTTGACCTGCCAGCCTGTGGGGTTTAGAGATTTGTTTTCTATGCATACAGACAGGTATTACACTTGCAGGACAGCCCAAAACGAGCTTGGGATTGGTACAGCAGAGGAACCAGTAATGGCTGAAGAACAGAGAAATGCCAGGAGAGATCAGGATGAGGAAGAGAGAGAGATGATGAGAACCCTCATCAACACTCAGCCTAGGATTGCTCAGACCCTTGACAGGATACAGGATGCCTTGGAACGGTTGGAGTTAGATAGAGGCAGACGGAGCAGATCAGTATCGGTGGCGGGAAGCCAGCATAGTCACAGGTCACACGCATCAGCTAGGAGTTCCCATCATTCCCCTAGGCGTGGACAGGCCAGGGATAGACCCTTACTTCCTCAGTTTGCACCAGGTGAACGGCCAGCACAGGTAGAGCCACCTGAGGTGGAATTCCAGGACTCAGTCATGGCAGCTACAGCTGAGTGGAGAGCCTTACCCCCTGAGGTCCGGGATGTCTTTCCTTTTCCACGGTATTGTGCACAGCGCAGAGATTCTACCAGGTTCAGAGGAGACCGAGGCACTAGACCACAGCAGCAGAACTATGACCTCAGTAGAGCTACTGGGAAGATCACGTTGGCTACATATGATGGTACGAGTAGTACGAGTGCACGTGCTTGGGTGCACAAGCTGGACATATATTTATCCTTGAGACCCATGCCTGAGCGTGAGGCTATCCAGTTTGCTGTCTTACATTTAGATGGGGTTGCCTATGATTGGTGGCATCATGGACTGGTCACCCAGGATCATGCCTTGATTCATTCCTATGCAGAGTTCACTGAACGACTCATTACCCGGTTTGACCGTAAGGACACAGAACTCTACTATAGGGAGTTGGCACATCTTAGACAAACAGGACATGCTGAAGCTTATGTTAATGAGTTCTAGCGTATTGCAGTTATGGTACCTGATATGCCCCAGAGGCGTAGCGTGATGTTATTCATAGAGGGGTTAGAGGATAGGCTTAAGGGATTGGTACGTGCCTTCCAGCCGGCCACTCTTAAGGATGCCATTGATGTGACCTTGAGATTGGACACCACTCCCACTTATCAGTCGGATAAGAGGCCATTCAGGGAATCACGGCCTTTTCAAAAGGCCAATACTCCACAGTTCAGAGATGGACAGTCAGCTAGACCTCCTAGGATGGATCAGGAGTCACGGAATGATTTGAGGAGGAAGAAATTATGCTTCTCCTGCAAGGAGCCTTGGGAGCCCGGACACCGCTGTATGGGTAAGGGCAGAGTTCACTTGGTTGAGGTCACATCCGAGCTTGGGGATGAGGAGATACCAGACACCGACATTGAGGACAGCCCTGAGGAGGTTATTCAGGAGCGACCCCAGCTAGAGATAGATATCCCTGATTCATCGGCGGCAGCCAAAGTGACTATGGCTACCCTATCCAGTTATCCCAGGTTCCAAGGAGGTATCTTCTCGCAGGATGGAGTCTATTATCAGACATGATGATGTGATCTGGGCCACACGTTGTTTTGTGAAATCCAAGACACCCACTCCTCAGGATGGTAGAGCATTTCATGTTGACATACAGACTATGATGGATCGGCATGGCCGAGTATTTGGTGACATACCTCTTGGTGTACCCCCGGATAGAGGGTTTGAGCATGGGATAGAGATGGAGGATGGAGCTAAGCCAGTGATCACCACCCCGTATCGTCATCCTAGAGCATACAAGGATGAGATTGAGAAGACTATTCATGAGCTGTTTGATATGGGTTTCATTCGCCCCTGTTCTAGCCCCTTTGCTTCTTCTGTAGTTCTGGTTAAGAAGAAGGATGGGACTCTACGGATGTGCATAGATTACAGGGCCTTGAACAAGAAGACAATCAAGAACAGATACCCTATTCCGCGCATTGATGAGTTGTTGGACGAGCTTCATGGAGCCATCTACTTCTCTAAGATTGATCTTCGTTCAGGCTATCATCAGATTCGTGTACGAGCAGAGGATGTACACAAGACTGCCTTCCGTTGTCACTATGGGCATTATGAGTCCCTGGTGATGCCTTTTGGCCTTACCAATGCTCCAGCCACCTTCCAGTCATGCATGAACCATCTCTTCAACAAGCAGTTGAGGAAATCAGTTCTAGTGTTCTTTGACGATATTCTGATCTACAGTCGTACTTGGGAGGACCATCTCAGACATGTTGAGGAGGTACTTAGCATCATGGAGAGTCAGTCTCTATTTGCTAAGTTGTCCAAATGTGAGTTTGGACTTAGAGAGGTCCTATATCTGGGTCATGTGATTAGTGCTGATGGGGTGAAGGTGCACGAGGAGAAGATTCAGGCAATTAGAGATTGGCCACACCCTCGGAACATTACTGAGTTACGGGGGTTCCTTGGTCTATGTGCTTATTACAGGCGATTTGTGAGGGGTTTCTCTGAGTTGGCAGCTCCCTTGACAGACCTCACAAAGAAAGGGGCTTTTAGATGGACAGAGCAGGCACAGGGAGTCTTTGAGAGGCTCAAGGAGGTTATGAGTACTTGCCCAGTTTTAGCACTTCCCGACTTCTCGCAGCCCTTTGTACTTGAGTGTGATGCTTCCGGTTTGGGCATAGGAGCGGTTTTGATGCAGAACCGACACCCCATTGCTTTTGAGAGTCGGAAGTTGCGGGATAATGAGAGGTTGTATTCTACATATGATAAGGAAATGTTGGCTATTATGCATGCATTAGCCAAGTTTAGACAGTATCTTTTTGGCAGCAAATTCGTGGTAAGAACAGACCACAACAGTCTGAAATATTTCCTTGATCAGACAGAGCTCAATGATCGTCAGCAGAAATGGGTGAGCAAGATTCAGGCTTATGATTTTGACATTGAATTCATAAAGGGGAAGAATAATACTGTGGCTGATGCACTTTTTAGAAAACCATCACTTGCTGCCCTATGTTCATTGAGCGATATTTCAGCAGATTGGAAGGCTCAACTTTTAGTTGAGTACTCCAAAAATCAGCATGCTTGTGAGGTCATGGATGGTTTGGTGTTGGATGATAGGTACACTGTGGTAGATGAAGTCATCTACTACAAAGGAAGGGTGTATCTGGTTCCTGGTTCTCAGTTGAAGGAACAAATTATGCATGCTTATCATGATACTCCGACAGCAGGGCACCCAGGGTATGGTAAGACCTACAGGGCGGTTCGGGAGAGATTCTCTTGGAAGGGTCTCAAAGCTGATATCTTACGTCATGTTCGTGAGTGTTTGACGTGCCAGCAGAATAAGTCTGAGCATACTTTTCCTGCTGGTTTATTGCAGCCCTTACCTATACTGGAGCAGAAGTGGTCAGGGATCTCCATGGATTTCATTACAGGACTTCCTCGGGTGCAGGGGAAAGACTGTATCTATGTTGTAGTAGACAGGTTGACTAAATACGCTCACTTCTTTCCTATTGCAGCTGATTTCACAGCATCTCAGGTGGCGGAGTTGTTTTTCAGAGAGATATTCAGGCTCCACGGTCTTCCCAAGACCATAGTGAGTGACAGGGATAGTAGGTTCATGAGTTCTTTCTGGCAAGAACTTTTCAGGCTCACAGGTACGGAGTTGACACCCAGTACCAGCTACCACCCACAGACAGATGGGCAGACCGAGATTGTTAATAAGTGGGTTGAGGGGTATTTGCGTAGCTATGTGTCAGGACAGTAGAAGGCATAGGTGCGTTGGCTATATCTAGGAGAGTATTGTTATAATACTACACACCATATGTCTATTGCTATGACACCTTTTAGAGCCCTCTATGGTTACGAGGCATTATCTTTTGTTGATTTGGCTGTAAGTGACAGCAGAGTGCCTTTGGCACAGGATTGGTTACAGGAGAACCAGGACATCATAAGATCTCTCAGGGAGAATCTTCAGCAGGCGCAGAATCAGCAGAAGGTCTACGCCGATCGGCATAGGACTGAGAGAGTATTTGAGGTGGATGACATGGTTTTCCTGCGGTTGCAGCCTTACTGACAGAGCACCCTTAAAGGGGGTGGAGCTGAGAAGCTCAAGCCTCGCTTCTACGGACCATATCGGATTCTCAGGCGTGTGGGAGAGGTTGCTTATGAGATTGAGTTACCACCTGACAGTCGGATTCATAATGTGTTCCATGTATCTTGCCTGAAAAAGGCACTGGGGCAACATATTGTAGCATCACCCGATTTACCTCCCTTGGATGAGGAAGGTAAGCTGACTCTGGTTCCTGAGGAGATCTTGGAGGAGAGGGACCGACGGCTGAGAAGTAGGGTGATTCGGGAGTACTTGATTCGTTGGAGGGGACTCCCTATAGAGGACGCCACTTGGGAGGGAGAGTCCATTTTACAGCATCCGACCTTGCAGTTGCTTGTGGGCAAGCATCTTCGAGAGGGGAGGACTGTCATGTCCCCTCTTTAGCGCTGTCTAGCAGAGACATGAGAGTTGACCTATCATCCGGGTTCTCGTAGGTCAGCGGAGTGGTTAGGGAACCTATCCTGAGGCAGTGTAGCTTGGTAGGGAGCTTTACAGGCCTTTCCAAACAGTTTGTGACAGTTTCCTATTTTTTAGGAAGGGTTCCTATTTTTTAGGGTTTGACCGAGAGTTGACCAGGAGGCATCAGGGGACCTCCAGGAGCATTTTTGGAGTTTTGGTCAAATTCCCTATTTTTTAGGAGGTATCCCTACATTTGAGGGTGGCACTGTCAGTTAGCATGACACGTGGCGACATCACCAGTGGCATGGGCTATAGCAGTTCTTAGTTTAGGATAGCCAGGTGATGGAATTGGAATAATTATTGAATATTAAAGTGTGGCTTTAATAGTTAATAAAAATAAAAATAAAATAAAGTGAATAACATGTCACTTTATATTAATAAGTTATTAAAAAGACCCCCACCTAGTTGACACAATGTTGTGTTTAAAAAGTGGTCTTTTAATAATGAAGTTGGGCCCTCAACTTGGGCGCCCAACTTGTGAGACTTCATGAATAAAAGAATCTTTCAAAGATTCTTTATTTTGGATGCCTTTTGGAACCCTAAAGTGGACGCCCACTTTGGGAAATGAATAAAGTGACTTTGAAGTGCTTTTTGGATGGATCTTTTGCATATCTTTTGAAGCTTCATGGTAGCTCTGAACTCTGTGGAAGGGGGCAGCAGCATTTAGACTCTTGGGAACGAAAACTCTCTAGGATTTTGGTGAATTGGACGACAACCCAGTTCTTGTTTGTGGGAGGCCTACTCTGGGTCTTCATTTGTGCATCATTGGACAGATTCCGGGGCATGTTATTGCAGATCTAAGCTTGCAGCAGTGCCAAATCAGCTTTATTCTTCAGATCCTTCATTCTCAGTTGCATGTATAGCCTCTTCTAGGCCAATATTGCCTTTGTATGCAAGTAGGGTTGCAAACCAGGCTTCCATTGAATATAAAATACAGATCTGATGGGTATGTGCCTCAATTTCTTAGTTGTTATCTTTCTATCAGTTAATATTTATTTTTAGTCCATTTTTATTTGAGATTGCAGCTGTATGTATTTCTATTTGCCATCTTGGCAAATACACATCTCAAGAAAACTGAAACCCCTTCTGCATCTCCTCTCTAGTCTGAAAGAAAACAAAAAAAAAAAAAATAAAAATCATAAAACAAATTAAATCACAAAAAACAGCACTTCATTTCAGCAAAGGGATCCATCAGGGATCTTTCAAAAAACTTTAGACTTGAAAGATAGGCTGATCTGGACTCGCTATGAGAACCATTTTAGGATACCTTGGCCTAGGGTCAATTTTTAAAATGAGGTTTTTCGTCCTCTAGAGGATACATTAAAATCTTTGTGGAGAGTGACAAAAGGAATCAAGGAGCTCATATTGCCTAGATGCAAGCAAGTCACATTTTTTCTCTTGAAGGAGGCAAGGATACTGTCAAGGCATGGCAGGTATTGAAGTAGGGCCAGGGTTTCAAGAAAAACATAGCCTCTCATGCATGGGTTTGCAATATTTATTTTACCAATAATTCATAACACAAAAACCATGTGGATGAGGTGTAAATTGACAGATCTTGTTGCTAAATGAGTCAAGGGGTGTCTCCCTAAGGATGTGGGATAAGAAATTGTTCTTGGTTGTTCTAGTAGGGAGGGAATAGTATCTAGATATAAAGAGGGAAAGGAAGACAGAGTATTCAATGTTACAATCTTTATGGTACCAATGATTCATAACACAAAAGCCACGGGGATGAGGAGTAAAATGAGTCAAGGATGCTTCCCAAAGGACATATGTTATGTCCCCATTTTCGGAGTGGTCACAGAAGAAGGCTTGGGAGACAATTTTCACATTCAGGGATTTTTATTGGACAGATGGAGCTTGGGAAATGCCTTGTTATATTTTTCTAATAATTGTCATGTATTTTCCTCGGGAAAAATATTTTGCCCACACATGGAGCGAACCTTCTAGGGATGATTTGTGGTGTGAAAATTGCTTTGTATGGGGAGCTTGGTGGTCTCATGTCACTTGTCTTGGTCATGAGGTTAAGTACTTATGGTGGATTCCCTTGATGAATGATTTCCTTCACGCCGGAAGAAGAATAAGTTTTATCAATATGGTCTCATATGTGTGCCATCCTTGGGGGGCCCTATCGGATGCATTAGTGGTGTGGATGACTTGGGAAGAAAAGCTTAATTATAAAATAATGCCAAATCCTTGGTGGCACTTGGTTTGGGCCGACTTGGAGGGAAGGAATAGAAGACGGATTCAAATCTTTAATTTGAATTCCTTGGCGCCCTTTGGTCTAGAGGTTGGTCGGCCTATGGAGGGAAATGAAGATAATTCATGCCTAGGTCGGCCTAGCAGATTTACAACAACTGTTTTGAGCGCCATAACTAACATAAGTGGGTCGGCCCTCTTTTGAGGGAAAAGATTAATAAAATAAAGGTAATAAAGAGGTGGTCGGCCAACTTGGAGAAAAGGAAGCAAAATAGGTATAAATACAAGTTGGTGTGGCATTTCAAAACATCATTCAAGCATTCATCAATCAGCATTGGAGTTTTATCTCCAGTGAAGATCTTGGGACGAAAACCTCAAGCATCTTAGAGGAGTTGGACGAAAACCTAGCTCTTCTTGGGAGGATTCCGTGAAGGGAATTCATTTGCACTTCATCATTTCTGGAGCAGACTTACAGAGCAGATTTGAAGGCTTCCTTGTGGCTTATATTGTGGATCATTCTTTAGGGTTTAACCCTCTATTGGAGCGCCACCCTTGGGAGTCGATTTGGTTTGGTTTGTGAGCATCCTTGGAGACAGTTTTTTATCATTTGTGGAGCAGCAGACCAGCAGACCTGTGCACACCTCTTGGGAGTAAATTGGAGATTACATTTCTTGCTAGGAGGTTAGAAGATATTGTTATTTTGTTTCAGTTTGTAGGGCAGATCTTTTCTGGGCTCTTTCTCAGTGTTTCCTTTTTAGCTTTAATAGCGCACAATTGTTCCTCAGTGTATCATGATTTGAGAACAAGGAAGACATATGTTAGGTCCAAAGATTCATGCAAAAGGCATTGCCTTCTTGTAGGGAATCAATTTACTTAGGAAGGCCATTGACACAGTGGTTTAATGACTTTACTTACTGAGTTCTGTTCTCTTTGAATTTTGTTTTGACAGCCATTTAGACAAGTGAAGGAGCCTTTTTCCATCTGACCACTTGTAATCATGGTTCATGTTTATCCACTTGTTTGTTAATAGACTATTTATAAGATGTAGTTTCCTCTTTCAATTGCTCATGTTGAATCTTCATTTGTTTTTAAATTTCTGATGCAACCTCTCGGAGCTGCAACAGCCTTTTGGTGAAAGGCTGCAACAGCCTTTTGGTGAAAGGCCTGGTAGGTTTCAACCCAAATTTCGTTAATAGGCATAATTTCGTTTTTGCATAACTTGTTTTGGTGTAGTCAGTTTTTCAATCATTAATTCATTTGATATTTGCCTCAATTTACAAGAAACCTATCTACTTAAGCAATTCAATATGTGTGCTTTGAGCCTCAGAAATCTGTTTCTTAAAGAGATGAATTTTATTAAGGCAAGTCCACACTTCACTTATGTTTCTAACATTTATAACCTAAGAGTTTTGTGGTTTATCAGTTTATTAGTTTCTTGTAGTAGATGTTTACTATAAATTATCACTTTCATTGCATGCACAAATTTTTCTGTTAAATACTGAATACTATTAATTTTGAACCATTTATATGGTCAATGTTATATGTGTCTTTGTTCCTTTTGGGTTGAAAGTAACTCACATTAACCTGCACTCATTATTTGAGTCTTCTTTCATGCCTATGAAGTTATTCTGGAATCTGTTATGATTTTTTCTTAATTATTTTTCATTGCACTAGCTTTTCTTGCGTTAGTATATATTGTATCTCTATGTGTCACTAGACACTAATCACCATGTCAACATTATTTTTCTCTTCCAGAGTTTGGACATTTCCAAATAATACACTGGGTGAACTTCTTGATACTTTAGATAAAATATCTTCACCTTCAATCTCTGTAAGTAATTCTTTCATGATTCTTGCTGTCAACATAAATATGCAACTAGTATGTTCAGAGTTGTGTCCTGCTTCTCAAGAAAAAAATAGGCTGATAGCATGCTTTTAGATTACGTGAACTCTTTGTATATTGAGAAATTGGTGTGTGGTAATAGGATTTTAATGGCAGCGATGTCTTACATGTTTTGCTTGTATTATCTCTCTTTGCACATTAAATTCCAGTTGACAGGAGTTGAATTGTGTAAGATAATAAAGTTTTTCTTTCTCTTCTTAAAGATAAGTAATTGGATATCAAATGTTTGTCAAAGGTTGCTTATATGATAATTATGATAAAAAATAGGTAAATTCCATGTTTGATAAAGAAAATAATTGCTTTTGTGAATTGTATATAAGTCAAGGTTAAGATTTCCTTGGGGATTGTTGTACCATTAATTGTCTTAGCACTATGAACTACAACAAAGGTTGCTTATGTTGAATCAGGTTTAACATGTGCTTTCTAACTTGCAAGGGAACTCATTGGTATTTACTAGAACTAATCAACTCTAGAATCTAATGATAGGCTTCATCTCTGCAATATTATACAATAATGAATAATCATATGGCTGGATATTGTAATATCCTGGTCCAATTTTATCTTCAGTCACACTTACAACCACAGCACAATCACTTTATTTCATCATCAAACAATAGATAGTATTTACATAATAAGGCAGGTGAATGGAAATCTTATGGCCCAGCAACAAACAGAGAAAGACACTGATCACAAACTAGGCATTATGATAAGTAAATAAGGAGTTAGAACATTTTCTATATAGCTTCGAATGACAATAGGCCCTGGAAAGAATGGCCTGCATCCCAAATTGATGTTAAGATGCAAATATTACTCATTGAAGACAATGGTCGGCAGTCCCAGATGGAATCACTCCCTAGTGCCGCCTTCAATGAGATTTTTTTGCCTTGCCTAACTTATCCCTGCATCAGCAAGCTCTATATGGATGCAGGTTGTCTTTGTGTCGAAGACACCCAAACTGGCCAAACAATTAATAAATCTTCCCCACGCGAGAGGCTGAACTGCACCTCTGATGCCCAGTTTATTGTGCCCCGGAGATGAATCGGGACTAAGTGCTGCACTGTTCAAGCACCTTCGATCTGGGAATAACGCCTTTCACAGTCCGCGCCTAGGGATGAATCGTCGGCTGTCTCTCTCAGTCTGATTGCTCACAGTTGGACGTTACCCTCTCAACACCTATCAACCGCCTTTGATGATAATCTGAATGGTAGATAATGCGCTTTGGTTTTCAAATGATCTTGTAGACCCGGAAAACAATATGAAGTCGATTAAGCCCTGTGCGAATTTCTGAAGTGAAATCCATGCAATGAAAGTAGGGGTTTCATCCCACCTTCCAACTCGCTGAGGTTGTCGTCCCAGGAGTATCAGCAGCTTGGTGAAATCAAACTCAGTGAATTAATTTGTAAGATGCATAAAATTCATTCCTTCCAGCCGCCAATGCTTCTTCCTCTTATACCTGTTTATTAACAGCTGACCAAGCAAGTCGGCTCCAGATCTAAAAGTGAGATGGCGCCCAAAGAAGAATTCAAAACATGAGTCGGCCCCCAAAAGAACTTTATTATTATTATTAAAATTTTAATATCATTGTATATATATATATATAAAGGTGTTGAAAAACACCGTGGGTGGGTGAGAGGGTTTGACCCCTTACGGAAGGGACATGACAGATATTAGTCCAGTATAAGGTTCTAGATGCTTGAATAGGATCCATTGTAGTTAATATGAACAATGATTATGCATACTGCAATTGCATTGGTTAAGCTGAGTTGGCACATATTAGATACAATTATGGAAGTTTAATCCTGATCCATTCTTGGGTTGCCTGTGGTAAGATACTGTTCAAGATGCCGAGAAGTACCCTATTGACAGAAAGTGGATAATACAATCCTTTAGGAATGATTAGATCATCTAATGAACACGAATCTTTCAAATAGTATAAAAATTACACTATTTCTAAAAGATTATGATAAAGTTAACCTTGTCTCTATCTCTAAATTTGAAAGATTCATGTTAGGTTCCACATGACATTGATATAACATGATAAATTATGTTGACATTCCTTAATGCTGTTGTTTTATACATGGATTAACATCGTATCAAATTCTGTTTTGAGAGGCATAGTCAAAAGAATCACTACTAGATAAACATAGTTCTGATTCCTGAAGATGAGGTTTTATAAATCTGATTGATCCAATATAGGAACGTAAACTGCCTCTTTCTGTTCTGTACACAAAGGGAATTATACTATATACCAGGCCATATCATGAAGAATAATTGGGGAAACACAAACATGAATAACGAAGTTGAGCCTGCTTGCCACTAATCAAATGACTTTTCTATGATACCCTCAACCTAAATTATGTTCTCTGCACAGTCTAGCAATGGATATGTTTTTAAAATTTTTCTACATGCCAATTTTGTTTACTTAACAAATATAATATAATACTAGCTACAAAAGATTGTGATCTTTATCAATGACAATGATAAACAATAGTTTCGAAGCATATTGTTATTTAACAAAATTTGAACGTCACAAAGCGGAAGGAATAAGGTGAGATAAAAACTGCCAGTATTGTGAAAGACCTTTGGAGTTCCCTATGATCACTGTAAAACCCTTCAGTGTAACATACTGATCTGAGTGTTTTAGGATGCTACTCACCAAATATAAATATCTTCATGTGTTTTATGCCTTTGGTTGGCATGATATCTGGATTGGGTCTTTATCTTGTTTCAATTGAAAGAAGGAAAGAAATTATATCAATGTCCATTAATAAACCCAAAAAGGTAATGGGACTTAGAAAGTATAATCTATTCAAAAAGATAATTGCTAGGGTAAAAAGACCTTAGGTTATGAAGGTTAATTAAAGGAAATCAATACTATCACATGTCTGTACTAATGTTTGGACCTCTCAATGAAGCATGGAGCTGATGAAGTTCAAGCAGAGGATCATAAAAGGAGTTCAATGTTGGTACATGTTTGTATTAAGTTTTGGAGCACCACAACCAACAAGAGTTATGTACCATTGAAAAAGAGCCCAAGAATCAGCTTAAAATGATCATCTTAGGTAACTAGGATGGACAAGCCTAGGAGGAAGCCAAGTAATCCTCTCAAATCCTCTGATAACATCTGAGGCCAGCGAACTTTTGGTAGCATAGTGAACTTTGTAATGTGCATGTGTCTCTGTCACGTAGGCTCTAGACAAGGAGAAGGCACAGATGCCAAAATGAAGCAGATTCACTTTGCCTGGAATGAGATTCAGGAGATTCAGGAGCTTGGACACTTTGGTAGTAACACACTAAATGGAATGCTATCTTACTAATCTATCTCCATCTATATCCAAGGGGCATTTAATGGTTCTAATGCCTACAATTGTTATAAAGGAGGAAATAATCATCTTGATGCCTCCTAGGAAGGATTTAAATTCGAGAATAATGACCTTCCGAAGAAAAATTGCTGGGAACCTTTGATTGGTGTATTGAAGTAAGGTGGTTAAAGAAGGCCATAATTCACAACAAATAGGACATCTATAACATAAATTGGTCCTAGTCTCAACTTCTTGGATGAGAGATGGCAGAACCTTTTGTCGATCTCTATAAGCATTTTAATTTGTACCTTGTGGTACAACACAAAACGAAATAATGTGCTAGGTAAAATCTTTCTTCAAATTTGTAGCGGAAGCTCTCTTTTTGAAGAGTGAAGGAAACGTGTAAATTTCTTTACACAAAAAAGTATAAAAATATGTAGAACTAGTAGCGATTTCTTTGAGAGTGCAAAAATACAAACTAAAAGCAAGCCTATTTTTTTGTTGCTAGGCTAGGACATAAGGCGATTCAACACTTCCACAGTAGACAAGAGGCTTTTTTGATATCTTTTCTAATGCAAAAAATCTAATCTAGATGAAGCAAAGATACACTCACTCCTTATAGCTAAAATCAAAGACTACAAGAAGATGAGTATACACTAGAATTGGGTTTTTGACAACATACACATTAAATAGTAAATTAAATACTAAAATTGCATACAAAGCTACAATTATCTATCTTAGCACATACAACAATACAAAGCTTGAAGTATTACACTAAATTTTCAATTGACAACACACAAAAATGTAAGAAAACATAACTCTTCAACAATAAACTTAGTAGCAAGTAGGCATAAAATCACTATTGAAAATCTAAGTGCAAATGACACTTATTTGTAAGAGTTTACAAGATTTGGCATGAAAAATAAATAAAATGACGAGCACATGATTATACTGGGGGGGATCAGTATAATACAATCTTTTACTTTTCAAAACTTAATCAACTACAACAATAACACACATGCAAGATCTAGCAATTAAGAACACAGGAAGAACACATGATTTACGTGGAAACCCTTGCGGGAGAAAACCATGGCAAATATTGCTTATATATTGATCTTCTTTGTAGGCACCGACCTACTTCTCTTACAAGTCTTCTTTTGTAGGCACCAACCCACTAGAGACACCAATCCCCACTTATAGAATTTGTAGGCACCAACTCACTAGAGACACCAATCCCCACGATTGAGCACCAACTCAGCAAGAGTCACCAATCTCTTCTTTGACAGGGACCAACCTTCAAATTCTTCAATGAGTGATATTGTTTTCACAAGATCTGAATGTAGATACTCCTTTCCTCACAAATCTGATCACAACTCTGATTTTAAACGATGCAAGTCTTTCCTTCGCATGTCTAAGCACAACTCATGCAATGCCCTTCCTTCACAAATCTGATTCAAATAATGCACCATCTTCTTTCACAAATCTGATCACAAATATTCCGATGTCTTTCTTCAAAAATCTGATCACAAATATTGCATTGTCTTCCTTCAAAAATCTGCGCTCAAATAATGCAATGCTGCTGAAAATAGAATGATATTATTTTGCATTGCTTGCTTTCAATTCAGACCTTCTCTCTCCTTTTATACTTTCTCAAGGGAGGTGTCTTCATGAAATGATGTGTCTTTTACAAAGATAGGCAACTCATATTATACACACACCTCTTCATAACAATTTTTGTCTTCTTGTATGGAGCGCTTCATCTAGGGGGTTGGCCCCATCAAAATTATATTAATTTGAATTTTATACACCACAATGGAGGCGCCAAACATGGGTTGGCCCATGTATAACATTGATTTTAAATTCTCGTTTTATTAATCAACAAAGGATTGCGCTTATGTGGAATCGACCAGCATTAAATTAAATTAAATTTATTCTCCAAGATCGACCAACATTGGTATGATCTTAATTTCAAATCTAGGCACCATACTCCTTGAAAATCGGCCATCATACAATCCTCTTGATGATACATTTTATGGCCTTCAGCCTATATTGATTTTTCTCTTTTACCAATATCATTCTTTTGACATCAATGACAACAGATTCCAACATAAAAAGCTAACATAAGTTCCTATGCTATCAATAGTTTGCTTACACACAAAGCAAGCACAAAATACAAATTTGTTTTGAAATACATCATGAATCTTCAAATACATTTATGACAAGAATAAATACAATCAAAATAGAGCTTCTAGAAGGTCACCTAAACAAATAAATGATCTAAAAATAGCACTGCAGGAATTGAAGAAATTCCAAAAAGTACATTTGGCAAAAAATAGTAGCAACTAAAAATACCTACTTTGGAGCACCTTTGGACAGTCTTGGCGCAACACCACTAGTAGCAACACCCTCTAAATCTTGTGCCCTCTGAAATTTGTCAATTAAGCTCTGAATCTGTGATCCATCAGGCTATGGCATGGAATCCATATGAATCATCCACACGTTGAACGAAAGACTACTTTGAGTGACTAGTATATGAATCTTGATTACCTCTTCCTTAGTATCCTCAGTGTTTTGGGCAATAGAGGATAATCTATCTACATTTTCATCCTATTGGGCTCTCCTCAAGGTATTTTTGATCAACTTGTGAAACTCAGCTTGTACCTCATCTTGATCGATCTAAATACCACCCTCATCAACAAAAGTACATGAAAAAGAATTTATAATGATATGACCAACCAAATATTCGGTTTTCTCTAACATCAAACACCACACCCATCTCGACCAACCTCAAAGGTCCTATTGGGACTCAATTCAAAAATTGCCAAAATCCTAAGTCCTATATCCCCTTGGTTACCTTCCCATGCTGTGCCCATCAATTATATCCGATCAAAGATATCTTCTATGGGCCTCTTTGGGTCAAAGGTGTTTGCTCAGTGTTGTGCGTTTTTTCTCCATTTATCCTTCAATTGTTTTATCCTTGAATTGTTTGTCCATGTTGAGGATACCCAAAGAACATTCAAAAATTCTAAAAAATTCTCTAAGTATAGAAATGTTTCGGCGGTTTGCCAGTTTGTGATTCCATCGAAAACCCGAAAGGGATTGTGTTTCATCTTTTCAACAAATTCACGAATCGACAAATGTGACGAAAGGTTTGTAGGTTCTTATTTGCCTCGAAACGTCAAAGAGGAGGACAATGTAAAGCATTTCGGCTTTTTGGTAGGTTCGCGAACCTATCGAAAAAGGTTCTTAATTTCAACCCTTTGATTGCCCCTTCACTTACTCTTTGTCGGTGATTAGGGCCCTTGGAGAACTCAAGAACCTATTCAGCAAGTTTGCTAGTTCATAAGCTTATCGAAAAGCCGAAATGCTTTACTTTGTCCTCCTCTTCGATGTTTCGTAGCAAATAATAACCTACAAACCTTTTGGTAGGTTCGCCAGTTCATGAACCTGTTGAAAAGCCGAAGCATAATGCCTTTTGGGTTTTCGGTGGGTTTGCGAACTTGCGAACCTGCTGAAACATTTCTATACTTGGAGAATTTTGAGGATTTTTGAATGTTCTTTGGATATGCTCAACTTGGACAAACAATTGAAGGATAAAGGGGGAAAAAGCACAGCTCTGAGCAAACACCTTGAGCTAAATGTGCCTATAGAAGATCTCTTTGATCGGATATAACTGATGGGCAAAACATGGGAAGGTAACAATGGGGGCGCATGACTTAGGATTTTGACAATTTTTGAATGGAGTCCTAACATTGGCTCTGGTTGGGGATGTGTGCCTCTTGTAGGCACAACGATCTCCGAGAGCAAACCAAAAGCAAAACAAAACAAGGAGGGACTGGGAAAAACAAACACACATATGTACATGGCAAACCAACAATGACAAGAATATATACAAGACAAGACTTATAACAAATGGCATGAAGGCACAAAGACACAATGAAAAGATGGTTGTAAACAAAATTTTAACACACTTGCAGGTCAAACCCTACAAGGAAGATCCATGGCATAAGTCCATGGACACACTAATGCCCACTACATGCCTCTTTCAAAGACAAGATGAATGAAGGAGTCGAACTCGCTCAAATCGAAGTTACATTCACCACGTAGCTGCAACAAATGATGTCTTTTACCTGCATGCACCAAGTTGTAAACATTGCTTGTGAAGTGAAGGGTAACTCCACCTTGAACATTACCATTGCAGGGCAACCATAGATAATATGTGCACGATCTAACCCATGCCAAATCATGCATACACTTAGCAGCAAGGGGTGCAACATTGAAAACTAGGTCAGCATCAAAACACATGGATGAAGACGAACATCCATCATCAAATACAACATTGTTATACTTGCTGATCCCCATTTGTGAATCAAGGCAAAAAGAAAATGCCTCCAACTCACATGGCAAAGAGAAATATACCTAGCCACAATCTTGATTCGCAAGAAGAGAAGCTTCTTCTTACAAGTCAAACTAAAGATTTTCAAGCTTTGGCATATCCTCAAGTTGAGCTACAACATGCTAATCCTCATGTTCACTATAGTACTGTAGCTCAATTTCACTTTCACTTGTATGCTGGTGAAATATCCCTTGTGTATTTCCAGATTAGTTAAGTATTTGTTTGCTAATTTGTTTGCACAACAAATTTTAGGTACACAGTTAAAATAGGGTTTTGCAAATAACAGAGATCTCAACTTTAGTTTGTTCAAACCGTAAGCAAACTGAGCTTGATATGTTTAATGAATACTTCAACACACAATATATTAATATTTAGAAAGTTTAATTATACTTTGCAAATGAGAAACAAGTCTGAATCAGTTATATACAAATTGAGTGCACGAGCGAACTCACAACATGTTGCTCACAAGATTAAATTGAATCAAATGACATTGCTGTGATAGTATGAATGTCCTAGTTGCAGAACTAGTGAAATGAGTTGGAATAACGATAAGGATATGAGAACAAACATATAGCTTGCCCTTAGTGTGAGTCGTTGTAGGTTGAAATCGCTTCAGGCTAAGTAGTCACTTCAACCTTGAAATGTAGCACATGATTTCCTTAATATCTTGCTTGATAGGAAGAGTAGGCCAGAAGACCTAATTCTGTTCTTGGATGAGATCGGCGTCAAAACTCGTTACTCCTGTGTTTTTAGACACCAAAATCGCATCCTCACTGAAATCACTTGTAGTCTGATTTGCACCTATGTGAATGATCACAACACCTATTATGATTAAGGCGAAGTGAAGCTCAACCTGCTATCAGCTATCCACTATGTGTATCTAGCACCAATGAACCACCAATAATATGAGTAGAGACTCAAAACTCAGAAAGCCTGTTCACTACCAAATTGAAAACACTTGGCTCTAGAAATGGCCTCGACTAGCAACTCTTAAATGAAATTCCAATGCTCTAGAGGTAATAAGCTATGGTGGACATGGAATAGACAAATGATCACTTTCAACACTGTGCGCAATCCTAAATTAGACAATGCTCAATAGAACGAATGAGGGTTTCATTCCCCCTGTTTGCAATTTGCCGTGAGGTTTTCGTCCCAAGAGCAAAACCATGCAAAAATGTAGAGTTGATAAACATAAATTCGTATGCCTTCAAATGAAACTTGATTTCTTCTTTATACCTGCCAGATCAAAGGCGCAAGGGTCGATAGGGGCGCCAAAATTCAAATATAAAAACATTTATATTATTATTATTAATATTAATAACATTATTATTATTGATATTAATAATATTATTACTATAATATAATTATATTATTAGTTAAGTGTTTAAAACACTTTTATTAAATTAAAATATTGATATTATTCCTCTTGAGCAGAGGGGACATGATAGTCCCCCCCCCCCCCCCCGAAATAGTTCTTGTCCTCAAGCAATTTCAAATAGGGATGATGACAAATTTCTGGTCCTTCCCATGTAGCACCCTCAAGAGGCAACTTTTTCCATTTCACCAAATCTGTCATCGCTTCGGGCTCCAAAATCAATCTCCCTTCGTCAACAAGTGGTGGCAGCTCCAGACAAGGAGTGATGCTGTTCTCGCACCTTCTTGAGGTGAGATACATGGAAAATGTTATGTATTTTGCTGTTCGTTGGTAACTCCATCACATATGCCACCTCTCCCACCTTTCGTGTGATCTTGTAGGGCCGATAAAATTGGAGAAGCGCCCATAAAATTGAGGCTCAAGCTCCACTTCTTGAGGGAAGATTGCCTATACGGTTGCAACCTTAGGAAAACCAAGTCTCCAACCTCAAATGTCCTCTCCAAATGGTGGCGATCAACATACATCTTCTGCTGATTTTGGGCCTGCTGAAGTTCTCTTTGAGTGCATTCAAAATATCCATACTCTGCTGTACCAAACCCCTAGCTCCAGGAATTTTACTATCTGAAATGATCAAATTCGCAAATGATAATCCCTCAACCATATAGTGCTTTGAAAGGGGCCATACCTATTGACATGTGATGAGTGGAATTGTAGCAATACTCTTCAAGATGTAACCACTTAATCCATGCAGTTTGTTGCCTTGTAACATAATTCCTCAAATATCCTTCAAGCCATTTATTCGCAATCTCTGTTTGTCCATCTATATGTGGGTGATAGCTAGTGCTTGGAGTCAATTTTATGTCTGTCAACCGAAAAAGTTCTTGCCAAAACAAGCTGATAAACCTGTTGTCCCTCTCACTCACAATGTTTCTAGGGAGGCTATGTAATCTAAACACCTGTCTAAAGAACAAATTAGCCACCTGTGGAGCTCTATACTCAAAAGATATAGCAACAAAGTGAGCATACTTAGTGAGTGTATCTATAACCACAAAGATACAACCTTTACCTTGCACTTCCGGAAGACCCATGATAAAATCCATTGAAATACTCTCCCATTTCTGATTTGGGATGGGTAAAGGCTGCAACAAACCCGTTGGAAATGTTTGCTCTACTTTGTTTTGCTGACATACCGAACACTTCCTAACATGCTTCAAAACATCCCCTTGAGGCTTCTCCAAGAAAATCTATGTCACTTGGTTATATGTCTTGTAGTACCCCTGATGACCAGCCAAAGGAGTGTCGTGATATGCTAACAAAATCTTCTCTTTCATCTTCATTCCTCGGACGAGGTATACTCGGTCCTTATAGAGAATGAGCTCTTCATCCACCTTGTACCTGTCATCTTGCAACTTGCCCTCCAAGATATCTATAGAAAATGTATACTTGGCATACTCTACTAATGTAGAAGCTCTCCAATCAGCAGAAACATCAGTCATAGAACTTAAATAAGGCCTCCTAGATAAAGCATCAATATTATTCTTGCCTTTAACTTATTCAATATCAAAATCATAAGCATGCAACTTACTTACCCACTTCTGCTGGCTATCATTCAAATCTTTTTGATTGAGGAAGAACTTCAAACTATTATGATCTATCTTCACTACAAATCTCCCACAAACCAAATATTGTCTGAACTTAGCCAAAGCATGCATGATGGCTAGCATCTCCTTGTCATAAATAGAGAAACTCCACTCTGACTCCTTGACCTTCTGACTCTCAAATGCAATAGGGTGTTTGTTTTAAATCAATACTGCTCCAATGCCCTCTCCTGAAGCATCACACTCTAAAACAAATGGAAGTGAGAAATCAGGAATAGCCGACACAGGACGTGAACTCTTTACCTCCTCAAGCTTGTCAAAAGCACTCTATGCCTCATCACACCAAGGGAATGCTCCCTTCCTTGTCAAATTTGTCAATGAGGCAGCCAATTGTGAAAACCCTCTGACAAACCTCCTGTAATAGTTGCCAAGTCCCACAAATCCTTTCAAGTGTGATAAAGTCTTGGTTCGAGGCCAATCCTCTATTGCATTGATCTTCTTCTCATCTACACTGATGCCTTGGGCACTAATCTTATGCCCCAAATACAAAACCTCAGTCATCCCAAACTCGCATTTGGATGCCTTGGCGAAAAGTGACTGTTGCCCAAGTATACCCAATACCTCATCTATTTGTCTCAAATGATCCTCCCAAGTCTTGGTATAGATCAATATGTCACCAAAGAAAACTAATAGAAATCTCTTCAACTACTTACTAAATACTTGGTTCATGCAAGACTGGAATGTGGTTGGAGCATTAGTCAACCCAAATGGCATGACTAGAAACTCATAATGCCCAAAGTGAGACTTGAAAGCGGTCTTGTGAACATCCTCCTTCCTCATTCGTATCTGGTCGTACTCGGATCGCAAATCAATTTTAGAGAAATATACCGCACCATGAAGCTCATCTATCAACTTCTCAGTCTTGGGAATTGGGTAGCAGTTCTTGATTGTCTTCTTATTGAGTGCCTTATAATCGATGCACATCCTCATAGTACCATCCTTCTTCACTAACACCATGGAAGAAGCAAAAGGACTAAAGCTTGGTTGTATATGGCCCATATCAAGTAGCTCCTTAATCGCCTTCTCAATCTCTTCCTTGTACCTCCTTCGATGACGATAAGGTGTGGTAATGACTGGTTTTGTTCCCTCCTCCAACTCGATAACATGCTGGAATCCCCTATCAGGAGGCAACCTTGGAGGAATGTCACTAAAACCCATGCTATGCTTATCTAAAATAGGTTGAATATCTATATGAGTGGTCTTTTCACCTGTGGGTGATTGTCTATCTGTAACCAAACATTGGGCAGCCCAGTAAACCCGCCCCATGTGAAAGGCTCTCTCCATGATCTTGGCTGAAACAACCCTTGGTGCTCCGTTAGACAAGCCTTGAAGAATCACCTCCTTACCCTCTGATTTGAATTTCAGCTCCATAGTCTGATAGTTCTGAGAATACTCACCAAGTGAATTTAACCATTGCCCCCCCAAAACTACATCTATCTCACCTATGCCAACCACATAGAAGTCATCGCGAACTCTGTGTCTCCGCAAGGTGATGTCAAGCTGCTAAATCCTTTGTGTACATTGAATAGTGAATCCATTGGCCACAATCACATTGAACCCCCCAATGTTCTCTGTCTTCAACTTCATCCTAGTCACCAAACCCTCGTCAATGAAATAGTGGGTAGCTCCACTATCAATCAAAACTGTCACCTTACGACCTTGCAATACTCCACGAACTCAGAAAGGGTGATAGCTAGGTGCTCCTGAAAGAGTGCCAAGTGTGCCTCCTGAAGAAGTCCCTTCTGCCTCATGTTCCTCCACATCCTCACAACTTCGACCTCAAGTTCTTTCGTCTCTAAATCATCATCTGATAATAGCTCTATGAAATGCACCCATCCCTTGCCCAAACACCTATGCCCAAGCACCCATGGCTCTCTCCTTTAGAGTTCGTTTTTTGCCTCTTCACTCCTATCGGGTCTCAGAGGTAATGCCTTAGGTGGAGGGAAATTCTTTTGGAAGGGTTTCTTTTGCTGCACCATTGGAGATGGCTTGGGGTTGAATTTACCTTTAGCCACTAAATCCTTCAAGCTCAAAGCTCTCTTGATGGCCTCCTGCAAAGACCCTGGCTGTATTTCTCTCACCAATCCCTTGAGTGAATCACCTAGACCTTCCACGAAGAGCACTAGAAGTCTCCTCTCCGTCCATCTGGAACCATCACTGGAAGCCTCTGAAACTCCACTACATAATGCTCAATGGATCCCTCTTGCTTCAATTGTGCTAACTCTTTGAAGTAAATCTTTGTATCCTTCTTGTCAAACCTCTCTATCAATATTTGGCTGAAATCCTCCAAAGTGGTAATGGAATTATGCCCTTGTGTCATCATGTCGTGGTACCACCATTCATAAGCTACACCCTCTAGATGTAAAGTAGCAAACTTGATGGCTTTTTCTACAAACATGGGGTTCAAAGAAAATAATGTATCCAACTTCTGCAACCATGCTCTAGTTGAACAACTGTCTGATCCATCATATGTAGGTATAGTGATATTTCCTAAACGCTGTTGTATGCCCCTGCGGGATGCTCCTCATACCATAGTTTGCAAACTCTCCGAGTACTCTCCGAGTCGCCGAGTACTCTCGAGATTTTTTGCTCCGCGAGTACTCACAAGGTTTACTCTCCGAGTTTTTTTTGCGGAGTTTTTGGCGAGTACTCGCCGAGACTCACCAAAAACTTGCCAAGTTTTTCCAAATACTTGACTTGTTGCGTCAGCAATCCATCAAAATCGCGGAAAAAAACACTCCAAAACTCTTTTTTTTGGGTGTTATAAGCATTGTTTTTTGCCTTTTTAAAAAATTATGAAAATGGTGTGCGCCATGAAGGTTTGTGTGGTTTTGAAGGTCTTCATTTGGGCACTGCCTCTCGACCCCACTGGGGGCGTTGCCCCCAAACCCCCAACCAAACTCATTTCGTACATTTTGCATAAAATTTATGTTTTTTTCAAATATTTAAATTTAAAAAAAAATTTAAGTGTTCTTTAAGTTGCCCAGTTTTGCTGAGTTTTTGCCGAGTTTTTACCGAGTACTCTCTGAGTTGGAAATTTTTGGCTTGCCGAGTACTCTCCGAGTCCGAGTTTGCGAACTATGCCTCATACCTTCTCCTCCTATGCCCATTTCTTGTTTTCATCTCATAAAACTCAATGAAAGACATGTCATGACGGATGGTTTGGTTTAGAGTATTATATTCAGTGTGATACCTTGCCATTTCATCCTGCTATTGTGGTGGTATGGGTTGTTCTTCCTCAAAGGGGTTTGCCTCGTCTCTTTTTAAGAATTTGGCTTTGAATGTCTGCATGGGTGGGTTAATTGAGACCCTATCATTAGCTGAATCACTCCCTTCTGCACCATTCAGATTAGATCTGCCAGCACTCCATTGTTGATTCATCCCACTTAGGATTCAAGCTATCTTTGCCATAGAATCTCTCATGGAAGATTGGAATTCTTTGTTTCCGTTGACAAATTCCTACATATTCTCTTCATCTCTGTCACTCATGGTTACCTCTTTCTTCTTTTCCCTTAGCTGGTATCTGATTTCCCTATCACTCAAGTGCAAGAATTTGCATTACAACAGTATCACAAGCTAGCAAGAAAAGTGGCTTTGATACCATTGAAATATCCCTTATGTATTTCCAGATCAGTTAAGTATTTGTTTGCTAATTTGAAACCTTTTTGTCAGCACAACAAATCTTAGGTACACAGTTAAAATAGGGTTTTGCAAATATTAGAGATCTCAACTTTAGTTTGTTCAAACCGTAAGAAAACTGAGCCTGATATGTTTAATGAATAGTTCAACACAATAGATTAATATTCAGAAAGTTCAATTATACTTTGCAAATGAGAAACATGTTTGAATCAGTTATACAAATTGAGTGCACGAGTGAACTCATAGCATGTTGCTTGCAGGATTAAATTGAGTCAAATGACATTGTTGTGACAGTATGAATGTCCTAGTTGCAAATCTGGCGAGTGAGTTGGAACAATGATAAGGATTTGAGAACAAATCTATAGCTCGCCCTCAGTGTGAGTCGATGTAGGATGAAATTGCTACAGGCTAAGCTCTCACTCCAACCTTGAGATGGAGCACACGATTTCCTTAATATCCTGCTTGATAGGAAGAGCGGGCTAGAAGACTTGATTATGTTCTGGGATGAGATCCACGTCAAAACTAGTTACTCCTGTGTCTTTAGACACCAAAATCACCTCCTTACTGAAATTGCTTTTAGTCTTATTTGCACCTTTGAGAATGATCGCAACGCCTATTATGATTAGGGCGAAGTGAAGCCCGACTTGTTGTCAGTTATCCACGTTTATCAGGCACCGACGAATCGCCAATAATGTGAGTAGCGACTCAAAACTTAGAAAGCTTGTTTGCTACCAAACTGAAAACACTTGGCTCTAGAAGTGGCCTCAACCAACAACTCTTAAATGAAATTCCAATGCTCCAGAGGTAATGAGCTGTGGCGGACCTGGAATAGACAAATGATCATTTTCAGCACTGTGCACAATCCTAAATTGGACAATACTCACTAGAACATACGAGGGTTTCATCCCACCTATTTGCAATTTGCCTTGAGGTTTTCTTCCCAAGAGCAAAACGATGCAAAAATGCAGAGTTCATAACATAAATTTGTATGCCTTCAAATGAAACTTGATTTCTTCTTTATACCTTCCAGGCCAA
Source organism: Cunninghamia lanceolata (assembly GCA_027924645.1). NCBI lineage: Eukaryota > Viridiplantae > Streptophyta > Pinopsida > Cupressales > Cupressaceae > Cunninghamia > Cunninghamia lanceolata. The sequence continues at coordinate 6,666,531 of BSBN01000354.1, read as the reverse complement.
AGGTGCAAGGGCCCAAAAGGGTGCCAAAATTCAAAGATAAAAACATTAGTATTATTAATAATAATAACAATATTATTATTATAATATAATTATATTATTAGTTTAATGTTCAAAAACACTTTTATTAAATTAAAATATTAATATTATTCCTCCTGAGTGGAGGGGACATCACAACTGGACCCACATAGAGGATTCTACTTCCATCCATAAGATTTGAAACATGACCTTCAAAAAGGAAAGCTTCATAGTCATGGTGCTCTCAACAAGCTCTTGAATGATAGGTGCCGAACATACAGCACTTTCACTTGTGCTAGTACAATCTTCAATGCCTGAATCACAAGCATAAATTGAATCACAATTCAAACCATGAGCATAATGATCAACACCATGAGACACTTCAAGTGAAGAATGAAATTTTTCCAATTCTCTCTGTTTCCTGTTCACTTAGGCAACTTGTTGTGTCATACTTGCTGTTGAAGTCAGATTGATGGCACATTTCTTCGTCCTCATTTATTGTAACAACCATTCTCGGTGACCTACTTGAAGCACACTTAGCACGGGGAAGACAATAAACTTTGCACCAAAGAAATAGGTTCTCATAAGCATCTACATGATCACCATCTACACAATCACCAAGGGCAAATTTTTTAGACTGAAAATCCATGTCTACACTAACATTTGTCTAAGAATGGTTTTTTATTAAGTGTAGACACACCCATGTCATCCTCTTGCAAATAAACATTAGTAGCTTCATCATCACCAATAGGAACAAATGAGGGCAACATATCAAACAAAAAACTAGTTTCTTGCTCACCTTTTGTATATCACATGCATTTGTGCACTCCTCATAATCAGTTTCATCAACTAATCCATCTGATTGCTCATTTGTGCACATACCTTCCTCATTTTCCATCTGGCCACATACCTCATTTCAAATTGAAGGCCATCATGCATCTCATCATTTTCATCTCCAATGGATGACCTATCCAATCGAAGGTAAGTGCATACACTATAATCATCATTTGCATTGCTCTCATATGATGCACCATCTTCAATTTCTACATCGCTGACTACACAATCATATTGATCCATTGCTGTAGTCACCTGAGATATTGCATCCACTTGGTTGCTGCTTATAGCAACCTATTCATTACTAGCAGAGCTTGTATTTGGGCTTAATAAGTTTGCAATGGCATCATCTCACATCTTTTTAGCATAGTCTAAACATATGTAAGCTTGCTGCATGCTTATTAACTTCAAATCCTCTTGCATTTAACTCAAACCAGTCTCATAAGCTTCAAAGAACATATCGATGCAGGCAGGTGTGTTAGGTCTTGAAGCATTTGGAATCTTGGAAAGGTGTAATGAAATAACTTGCACAATGGAAGAAGATGACATGAAATATTCTGCAAATACTTGATAATAACTGAGAATAACAAGCCACTTCGAGGGGGCAACCTTCAAATATCTCCAATGAGAACACTTCACAATATGATGATGAAATAAGACTCACATCCTCCTATATATACCTAATTATGCTTAGGATGAATAGACACACCCCTATATAAGACCTAGTCCAACCTATCTAACTAAATAATAATATAATAATGATAACATGACTTAATTAGGAGTTAAGATAGCCACAAGCTGACTATTCATAACCCAATGTACACCAATATTAAGGGCGTAACATGCCCCCCCTCTTCAAAGACGCATTGTCCTCAATGCTAACCAAGTGTGGATTCTTTTGAATGAACTTATCATCCTCCCATGTGGCCTCTTCAACTGGTAAATTCTTCCATTGGATGAGATACTCAGTGAGGGTTCTATTCCTCAGCTTCTTCGTGTGTGTTTGAAGAATGCACTTTGGTTCCAATATGATTCTTCCTTCTTCATCGAGCTCTGGTAGTACTGTTTGAGTAGGAATATTATGCCCAATTACCTTCTTCAAACAAGAAACATGAAAAACTGGATGTATCTTTGTTGTTGGTGGCAACTCTAGCTTGTAGGCAACACTACCAATCTTTTGCATGATTTGGTATGGCCCATGATATCTTGGAGACAACTTATTATTCTTTTTTTGTTGCTTCAGTGAGATTTACTTATAAGGCTGCAATCTTAAGAAGACCCAATCTCCAACTTCAACATTTCTTTCACTATGATGTTGGTCCGCCTGTTGTTTCATTTGATTTTATGCCATGGATAAATTCTCTCTGAGTCCTGAAAGTACCTGTTGTTGATGAAGCAAGTGGTCCACTACTGATTGAACTCTTGGTGACACCTTTAATGATGATGTGATGGAAGGAGGTTGATATCGATAAAGTGCCAAAAATGGAGATATTTTTGATGAGCTATGAAAAGAAGTGTTATACCACCATTCTGCAAGTGGTAGCCAATCTACCCATTGAGACTGTTTCTCTGAAGTGAAACAACGTAGATATCCTTCCAAACAACGGTGGTATGAAGAACTATGAGCCAATTGAGTACCCAAACATGAGAATAAATCTTTCCAAAAGTGACTAGTAAAGATAGGATCACGATCACTGACAATAACCTTAGGTGTACCATGTAGCTTTTGGATATTCTCCAAAAAAACTTTTGCCACTGCACTTGCTGTAAAAGGATGTGACAATGCAATAAAATGTGCATATTTAGTGAGGCAATCAACTACTACCATGATGACATTATGACCTTTAGATTTGGGAAGCCCTGTGATGAAGTCCATGGATAGTTCTTCCCAACGCTGACTAGGAATAGATAAGGGCTGCAAGAGACTTGGTGTCTGAATTGTCTCCCCTTTATTTCTTTGACAAACCGAACATTCAGCCAGAAATTTTTGAACATGACCTTTTAGCCCTTCCCAAAAAAAATCTTGCTTGACCCGATGATATGTCTTCAAAAATCCTGAATGACCACCAACTGGGGACTCGTGTAGCTTTGTGATAATCTTGTGTTTAAGAGTAGAATTCTTGCAGAGATACAAGCGCTCTTTATACCAAAGAGTATCCCCCTTCAAACAAAACTTATCTGAACTACTAGGATCACTTTTTAATTGTTGGATGAGATTACTTGTCGCAACATCATTTTGCCACTCTGCTTTGGCTTCTTCCACCCAATTTGCTTGTAATATTGAAAGGGCACACAATAAGGCTTCATCTTTCTCATCCTTCCTAGAAAGTGCATTTGCCACAATATTTTCCTTCCCTTTCTTATATACAATCTCAAAGTCATATCCGAACATCTTAGTGACCCATTTTTGTTGCTCTTTAGATGATAATCTTTGTTCCAAAAAATATTTTAGCTATCATGATTTGTCTTAACCTTGAAGTGTCGACCCATTAGATAAGGCCTCCATTGTTTAACTGCATGAAGGATCGCTAGCATTTCCTTCTCATAAATAGGTTTGAGCTGATTCTTACCCTTTAATTGACGACTCTCAAAAGCAATTGGTCGACCTTCTTGCATGAGAACTGCTCCTATCCCATTTCCAGAAGCATCACATTCCACAATGAATTCCTTGGTGAAGTCTGGAGTGGCAAGCATTGGAGTTGTACACATAGCCTCCTTCAATTTCTCAAATGCTGCATTAGCGGACTCAACTGGGGACTCGTGTAGCTCTATGAGAATCTTGTGTTTAAGAGTAGAATTCTTGCAGAGATACAAGCACTCTTTATACCAAAGAGTATCCCCCTTCAAACAAAACTTATCTGAACTACTAGGATCACTTTTTAATTGTTGGATGAGATTACTTGTCTCAACATCATTTTGCCACTCTACTTTGGCTTCTTCCACCCAATTTGCTTGTAATATTGAAAGGGCACACAATAAGGCTTCATCTTTCTCATCCTTCCTAGAAAGTGCATTTGCCACAATATTTTCCTTCCCTTTCTTATATACAATCTCAAAGTCATATCCGAACATCTTAGTGACCCATTTTTGTTGCTCTTCAGAGGATAATCTTTGTTCCAAAAAATATTTTAGGCTATCATGATCTGTCTTAACCTTGAAGTGTCGACCCATTAGATAAGGCCTCCATTGTTTAACTGCATGAAGGATCCCTAGCATTTCCTTCTCATAAATAGGTTTGAGCTGATTCTTACCCTTTATTTGACGACTCTCAAAAGCAATTGCTCGACCTTCTTGCATGAGAACTGCTCCTATCCCATTTCCAAAAGCATCACATTCCACAATGAATTCCTTGGTGAAGTCCGGAGTGGCAAGCACTGGAGTTGTACACATAGCCTCCTTAAATTTCTCAAATGCTGCATTAGCGGACTCATTCCAATGAAAAGAATCCTTCTTCAATAGAGTGGTGAGGGGTGCTTCTATACGACCATAATTCTTCACAAATCTTCTATAGTACCCTGTCAATCCCAAGAAACCCCTCAGTTTCTTAATGGTTTTTGGAATAGGCCATTCCATGATAGCCTTAATTTTGTTAGGGTCCACCTTTACTTCTTCATGTGAAACTATGTATCCCAAATACTCCACCTCCTTAAGACCAAAAGCACACTTGGATGGCTTAGCGTAGAGTTGATGATCTTCGAGTAATTGTAATGCTTGATCTACATGTTGCAAATGTTCTTCCCACGTCTTGCTATAAATCAATATATCATCAAAGAACACTAACACAAACTTTCTCAAGAACTTCTTAAAAATGGAATTCATCAAACTTTGGAATGTAGATGGTGCATTGGTAAGACCGAATGGCATCACCAAAAGTTCATAATGACCCTCATGACTTCGAAATGTTGTCTTACAAATATCATCCTCCTTAATCCGAATTTGGTGATAACCAGATCTAAGATCTAACTTGGTAAAATACATAGCTCCGTTCAATTCATCTAGCAAATCATCAATGACTGGAATAGGAAACTTATCTTTAATGGTGTACATGTTGATCACTCTATAATCCGGACACATGCGCCAAGTTTGATCCTTCTTACGCACCAACACCACAGGCGAGGAGTAAGCACTTTGGCTATGCCTGATAATTCCTGCCTCTAGCATCTTCTCAACAATTTTTTCTATCTCACTTTTTTGTATGTGTGGGTACCTATAAGGCCTGATGTTCGGTGGTTGGCCCCCTGGAACTAGTTGTATGGCATGATCATGATCCCTCTTAGGAGGAAGTCCTTTAGGCATATCTCCAAGAACCACTGAGTGACAATCAATTATTGCTTGTAAATCTGGATGAGTAGGAGCATTAGATTGAGAGACTTCTAATGAACATAGCTGGGCCACAAATCCATCCGCTCCTTTCTTAAGCAACTTTTGCATTTGATGAGAGCTTACCATCTGTGAGGATTTTGCCTTCAACACCCTTAGCTCTACTACCTTTCCTTCTGATTGAAATCTCATGAATAGTTCTTGGAAGTTCATCTCAATTGTTCCCAATGTAGTAAGCCATTGTACTCCCAAAACAATATCTGCTGCACCCATGGATATCGCATACATTGGGGTATCAAGTTGATAATCTCCCATGGATAATTTAATGCTATAACACTTCTCCAAACAACTTACTGTACCACCATCTGCAATCAAAACTTGAAACTCTAGGGCTGGATATATGAAACAATTTAGATGAGTTGCCAACTTTTTGTTGATGAAATTATGAGTATTACCTGAGTCGATCAACACTGTTACCTTCTGCTTCTTTAAGAAACCCACTACCTTGAGAGTTTGTGGCGCACTGAAACCTGAGAGTGTATGACAAGAAATTATTGGTTGAGAATCATGTGATTCCTCACTTGACTCCCTATCCTCCTCTAATATGGGTTCCTCCTCTTCTTCCTCACTTGGACCTTCAGTATAGAACAATTTCTTTTCACTACATTTATGTCCTCGACTGTATTTGCTATCACAATCGAAACACAACCCTTTTGCTCTTTTCTCCTCAATTTGTTGTGGAGTCAACCTAGTCGGTTGTGGAAGAGATGGTGTTGAATATCCTTTCTCTCTTGTCACATTAACCCCTTGCTTCTTAGGAATCAAATACTTCTCTACCTTGCGTGCCAAGATAAAAGACTCATTTACCGAGCTAGGACTAAACATGCGTACCTCATGTTGAATGTGATCCTTGAGACCACCCAAGAATAAATCATTCAAGTTCTCCTCTGTAATTGTATCCACTCTTAATGATAGATTTTGGAATTTCTGAATATAATCCTTAATTGATCCTGTTTGTTGAAGTTTAGCAAGCTGGTTGAAGGAGTTGTTTGTCACACTATTGCTATATTGTGCTTGGAGTTCCTCTGTAAAAATTGACCATGAGATGGTGAGACCCTTTTTCCTTCGATGAGTACAAAGCCAACGATACCAAATGAATTGATCTGGTTCTAGATATAGAGAAGCCATCGTGACCTTTTGTCCATATGGGATTTGATGTACTTAAAAAAAATTCTCCATTTGGTTTATCCATGTTAGAGGATCCTTGCCATCAAACTTGTGCATATCCACCTTTGGAAACAAATTCCTAGATCCCATAGGAGTATTAAAATTTGTGTTAGTATTAGCTGACTTGGAGTTTTCACCTTGGTTGCTTGAGAACTCCTTTCTTGGTTCATTCATATAGGCACTTAACATGCTTCGTATATCCAATATATCTCCTCTTAGGTCACACATATCCACCTTAATTAAGGAAATGTTTTCCTTCACCTTAATGATTTCCTCATTAGGATTAGTATCCTCAATTGTTACCCCATCCTTATCAGGAGTCTTCCCCAGTGTGACAACATTCTTTTTGCCCCTTGTTGCAGGCCCCGTCATGATCGGAACGAATAATTTTGAAATAAATCACACAAATGAAACGTAAATTATCTGAAATTTTTACTGTAACTTACTAGGGTCAAAATACCTCACCCAGAAAAATCTCCAAGAAATAAGCAGTTTTGCAGCCTTGAGAGCTAATTTTGTGGAAACACTAATTTTGCAATAACTCACTTATTTCTGCTCCAATTTATCTAGATTAATGCATGGGTTCACATAGGATGCAGGGCTATTAGAATAGCATGAAGACACATCATTGGAATAGTCATAGGCATCAAGTCCAATATAGTTTTTAGGGTTGGAAACACAAGATGATGCATATGAAGGATATACCCTAGAGACATCATATCCATAGCTAGAAGCTATGACTAGAACATTCTACCATGTAGGGCAGTGTTCTGAGGTATTACAAATTATGCGTTTCTTTACCATGAAAGAAACAATATCTCAAAAGATAGGAAGAAAGAACCATGTGTACCTATACCAACCGTTTCAAGCTTGAGTTGTGTTCTTGAAATATCAACATCAAATAGGTAGTAGTAGCAACAAACTTCCTTTTTTGACAACAAAGTTGTTATCTTCCAAAAGAGGAATACCTTGAAGCACATTGGATCTCCGAGGCAACAAATTAATTCTGAGTTCAACTCACCAGTAGAGTCTTCAATTAATTTCAACCCTTTAATATTCTTTAGTTAGCAACCTGTCAACTTACACCCAGAATAAGATTCAATCCTCGGCAATGACACCATTCTATTGGCGGAAGTTGATGGGAGGCCAAACACTACACATAACAAAATGCACCCGACAACTACTGCAAACTTTTTTCAATGATTGTGTTGCAAAGGTTTTCAAAACAAATTTTCAGATTAACATGTCCTTGGCAACAATGCCATTTTGTTGGGTACCAAAACCGTAGGTCCACAATTCTTGAGCAATGTTTTCGTCTTCAAGGCTAGGGGGTGTCATCAAGAAGGCAAAACAAGGGCTCATCAACAGATTGAGGATGGTTAAACGCCAATTGATGAAAGTGGATAATCTCTCCTGCACTTTGAGCTCAGCTGGACTCAGGAGAGTATTTGTCATGTCCCCATTTTCAGAGTGGTCACTTTTGTAGAACAGTTGGACAAATTTTGACATCTCGGGATTTTTGGGAGAAGATTTGATCATGGAAAATGAACTATCATATTTTCTCTTCATATTGGAGTACTTTTGCAAATTAATAAATTGTCCTCTTAGGAAAACGACCTCCTGGAAGATGAAGAAAAAGGTTTTCAAATCTTTAATTTGAAAATATTGTCAGCCAAGTTTCAAATGAAGGTCAGCCCTCCTTGAAGAATAAAATAATTTCAAATTACAAAAAACTCTTAGGTCAGCCCAAGTTTGAGTTGGGAAGTTTGTCTAGATTGAGTGGAAAAACAACTGAGTTAGTTTTGGAAGTCGGCGTAAGTGAAACATTTTCCTAGGTTGGCCTAAATTTGAAACACATTGAGCACCAAGTCTAAAACCTAGGTTGGCCTCTTGAATAAAGAAATTCAAATTTAAATTTGAGCGCCACTATCTTATAAGGTCGGCCAACCTTTGGAAAAAAGAGGATACAAAGTATTAATACAAGTTTGGTGAAAGCATTTTGTATTATGTTTGAGTTGAATTTTCTGATTTTATCCCTTGTGGATCTGCACTTTTGAGCAGACTATTCCAAGGACGAAAACCTTTGAGAATAGAGGTGAGTTGGACGAAAACCCAATCTCATCATGGGAAGACTTCATGACGGAAGTCTAATTGCACTTCATGGGAGAGTTTGAAGATTTCATGAGCATTCAAGTTTCATCTTTAATAGCAGATTTGACTGAAGAGATTTTTGAAGACATTGATTTAAGGCTTTGTAGAAGGAATTGAAGACTTTGAAGACTCCTTGTGTTTCAAATTTAGGCCGACCTAGGAAAATGTTTCACTTAGGCCGATTTACACCAACAGGGCCGACCCACTTTTGGCTGACTTCATATGTGAATTTCCTTCCTGTCAAAAGGCCGACTTAACAAACTAACTCATTTGTTTTTCCACTCAATGGAGGCCCACTTCCCAACTCAAACTTGGGCCAACCTAAGAGTTTTTTGCAATTTGAAATTATTTTATTCTTCGAGGGCCGACCTTCATTTGCAACTTGGCCGACAATATTTTCAAATTAAAGATTTGAAAACCTTTTTCTTCATCTTCTAGGAGGTCGATTTCCTTAGAGTACAATTTATTAATTTGCAAGAAGTACTCCAGTATGAAGAGAAAAATATGATAGTTCATTTTTCATGATCAAATCTTCTCCCAAAAATCTCGAGATGTCAAAATTTGTCCAACTGTTTTGCAAAAGTGACCACCCCAAAAATGGGGACATGATAGTATTCCCAAAGGTATTCCTTAACAATACAAAGGCTTTATCTTGCATTATATGTTGTCACACATACATCAAACCTCGGTTACAATCACACCAACAAATGTGGCGAGAGAAAATATATAGGTGCAACTATATATTCCCCTGAATCATCACAAACAACCATGGAGACATACCATTACATAAAGATGTGCATTGAAAATCCTCCCTACAAGTTACAAGATGGATTCCATCCCCTTACAAACTAGATAGGCTTTGTTTGATGCCTGAAGTCACCACGAAGCACTTGAGACCAAAAAATTGGCTCAGCAACCAACACATAAAAATGAATAAGAAGCCAATATATATCTTCTTTGATCCTACCCTAATTAGTAATCTGCATTGAATAAGATTTGCGTTTGAAATGCTTCCTTCTCAGAATGATGGCCTAGATCCCACATACGTATAATAGGTAGTTGAAACTTGAGAATTCACCTACTGCATTCATGGCGATCTTGGAAATGTACTGGGGTGGTTTGGCGAACCTACCTAAAAGTTGACATGCTTTACTTTGTCCTCCTTTCTGGCATTTCAGGGCAAATAAGAACCTGTGAACCTTTCGGCAGGTTCGTCAGTTCGTGAACTTGCTGAAAAGCGGAAACACGATGCCATTCGGGTTTTCAATGGGTTCGTGAACTGGCGAACTTGCCGAAACATTTCTATACTCAGAGAATTTTTGAGGAGTTTTGAATGTTCTTTGGATATCCTCAGCATGGACAAACAATTAAAGGATAAAGAGGGAAAAAGTACAACATTGAGCAAACACCTTGACCCAAATGGGGTCATAGAAGATCTCTCTAATTGGATATAATTTATCGGCACAACATGGGAAGTTAACAAAGGGGGTTCAAGACATAGGATTTTGGCAATTTTTGAATTGAGTCGCGACAAGTCCAAAAGCAATAGTGGGTTGAGGTTTTTCAATGAAATCCTCATAGGTAGAAACACTACTCGTCATATTTCACTCTAGCTCTGAAATTTCTCTTCTCATGTTCTTCTTCATTGTAAGTTGCTTCTTTAATTTTATAGGTATTTGTAATGTTCCATTTTTGGCGCATTGATTATTGTGAGCATTTTGGCTTGTTCCTAGTCTCTTAGTGGCTATCCGACTTTGTTGGGAGAACTTCAAAGTTCTTGGAGTGGTCGTGGTTCTATTTGCAGAGCAGTTGTGTGTCTCAAGTCTTCATTTCATCAAGAATTGGTCGAAGTTATTTATCAGTGCATTTCTAGTGCTTATTTTGGCTTGGGACTATTATTTTGATAATTAATTAATATTTCACTAAGGTTGCCTAAGGTTATATTTAATTATCGCAACTTAGTGTAATATTAATTATAAAAGTGGGTTTCCTTCTAGAAAATGGATTAATTCTCTCTGGCATTGGGTTTAGTGGATGTCCAAGGTGACAGTGATGCTTTCAGAAATTGGTTCGGGCTTCCGGTTTGCTCTCCAAGATTCTTGGAGGAGCCGTCTATTTTTAGAAAGTCAGCCGGAAGGCATCATTCATCTTCCCAAATATCATGGAGTACATTGGTATGTTTAATTTTGCAGTTTGGTGATATTTGGGATTTTCTGTAAAATCAGTTGATTTAATGAGCTAAACAATTGATTATTGCACTTAAGTTAAAAAGGTTGGAAAATGTGCATTTAACACTTAAGTGTTATAGCTCGTGGAAAGGGGATGGAAAGCTTTAAATCATGGATGCATCATTTTAGGACCTTGCGAATCAAATATTTCATTTATTTTGATAAAAGGGGTCTTTGGAGCTAAAAGGAGCTTTTAATTAAAAAGGTGACTTTAAATTATGCACACATAATGAGTTATTTTTATATTTTGTTGAGGAGAAATATGAAGGGAAGGAAATAATATTTTATTTCCCTCAAAAAGGTTATAAAAGGAGGTGATGGGCTCATTGTTTGAACATGCTGATGATTTGTATTGTTATGTTGTCGGAATGAACCTGCAAGTTCTTCCATTTCTCTTGAGGACGAAAACCCTGTTGTAGAAATTCTTCTTGAGGATGACAACCCTCTTGAGGTTGAGTGTGATTTCATATAGGAATCACCATTGTGTTGAAGGTGGATTGGGAGTAAGCTCATACAAAGTTTGCCATGGTGCTAAATGGATTTGATGGATTTTGAGGAGTTATTTCTTGTAATCAGTTTTGGAGTGATGAATAATGATTTTCTATTAATTTATGAGTGAGATTTTGGAGTGTTTGTGTAGTCTGGTGATTTTGCTGCCTTGGCCGTACATTCCAAGCCGTACCTATGCTGGATGTAATCGATGTATATAAGAATTTAATGTTGAAGTCTTTGAATCTTTTGTGGATTGCATAGTTGGTGACTGCTCTAGACGCTTCATTCAAGAGATTTATTGCAGTGTTTGGTGCTGATTTGAGTTTTCTGTGAGTGCCGTACTGTTCCAGGCCGTACGGCCCTGATCAGAAGTTTTTATTTGCTGTGGATTAAGTTGACAAAGATTTAGTGTTTTGACTGCTCAGAAATGTTATTATGATCAGTTTAAACAGTTTTGTTGCAGAGAAGGGAATAGTTATTGTATGGTTCATTTGATGTTTTTCATGAGTTATGCCATCCCATGTCCGTACAGATCAGTCAGAAATTTGTGGTGTTTATTGTGCAGATTGAATTTAGCTTTAAGGCAGATTTATCATTGATTATTGATTGTTTAAGACTGGCATCAGATGTATATCTTTTGGAAAGATTGTATGCTCTCATTTTTGAACGTTCTTCTATCATATGGCAGCCGTACAAAATAAGGGTAGTCTGAAAATTGCAAACTCAGATTTGAGCAGCAGCAGCTTTGAAGGTTATTTGCATTTGACAATATTAGATTCTTGGGTTCTGAAGATGTTGATTGTTTTACAGGGTTATGGTCAATGATTTGCTACACCATCATGATGCTAAGAACTAGCTCTAATCTTTATATTTGAGTTATATTGCATTTGTTTTCATTGTAATCCTTTCTTATATGCAAACTCATTAAATTACCCCTGGATGGTTTAACCGCTAGTGTGGAGAAAGAATCATTCTTTATTGTTCTCACCCACTGAATAAGTGGATGGCTTTGTAATCTTTCATGCTTACTTTTTACCCACTGGGAAGTGGTGAATTCCCAGTGGATGCCCGCTGCAGCGGATGAATTGAATATTCTAGTTGCATTATTGCTCATTGTAAGCCAAAATCACTGTATGCTCTCACCTTGCCCACCCTGGGATCTGGGTGATCAGAAAGTGTGAGGCATTTAGTTGGATGCATTCATTGTGCTAACACTGTGTTATCTCTATTCAATATTTTGGAAATTTTTTTTGGGGTTGTTTGTTACAGTATTGGTTTTGAGAGAATAGAACCAAGCGCATCAAAATCAACACAATAAGAAATGACGACTCTTCTCTTTCTTGTAGCTACATATTTTACCCTTTTTGTTGCTTTTTTTTTTGCTATTGTCTTCGAGGACTATGGGAAGGAATTTTGATGATAGGAATGGGAAAAACAAGAATTATAAGGTCTTGTAAATGAGATGGGGAAGGAACTGAAGATGAGTTGGGTTTGAATGTCGAGGTAACATCCAAAGTTTGGACTAAGGGGAATGGATAAAGGAATTCCTACAAGAGGAAGAGACGTGAGGGACATAAACCTATGTTGTTGGATCCGTGAGTTCTGCACTTGGATACGGGTTTAGTTCAAACCAAAATTGCGGTTTAGTTTGGTGTACATTTAGAGTCGGGCAGGGAGTGTGCAAAGGATTGTAGGTTTGTCCTAGGCAAATGCAATGCGAACCAAATTATATTGTGTCAAACATGTCTTTTTTTGACGGTTTTAAAATTTGTTTCCCTTTTTTTTTTCACCAATCCAAAGTTTTTGAGACAAAGGCGTTAGGACGTCAAGGACATGCCTTGGCTATCCCAAATTCACTTTTGGTAGTTAAAAAAGAAATAGTCCATCCTAATGCTTCTTGTTCGCCTTGTTTAGGGTAATGCTAATCAAAGTGCAGGCTATATAATCTATCTGCTCCTTCTCCTTGGAGGTTGTGTGGAGGGGATACCTACAATCAAAGTCATATTTGTGCAACAATTGATGAAATAAAATAATTTGAACCAGTTCGAAATTTTTGAGACGACCGATACTTGATAAACATAGCCCTTTCTCAGGCACCTTTCATTATTCACTTGTTGAAAATCTGATGCCAACTCGGCTATACTCCATTTTTTATTCGTTAAGTTAATTTTCTGAGTTTCCTTATTATATTTTCCCAATTGTTTAATATTTTATTGATTGATTATTTCAATCATATAAGTTTTTAGGTTTTTTATTTTTATTTATATTATATATTTATTTTATATTATAAACTAATTATTTTAATAAATAAAAACTTTTTTTTATTTTTTTATTTTTTTTAACCACAGAGGAATTGGTAGCCTAGCGACTTGCAGGGCGAGCCCCCTATATCCTTTGGGTTGTACTTGCTGCCCCTAACATATACAGTGACAAATCGGGTTTTGAACCTGTGACCATTGTCCATGTCTTTCAACGGTTCAACTATTTGGTCTACACCTAGGGGCTAATAAGAACTTTTATAAATATAATATTTATTATTAATTAATTTATTATTTATTTATTTTCTATGTATTAATAATTTATATTAGGAAGTATAATATATCTGATGCTATGTGGTATTCTAAACTTAATTTTTGCTTTTGGGGTGCAAAAAATTATATATTATAATAAATATGGTTTTTATATGATTTTTGTATAGACGGACCTAGAATGAATCCAACCCCAAATTTTTTTTTTTGGTGGATCCATAAACCAAATCCGCGAATCTGAACTAGGATCCGAACCATAACCAGAAACTTAGACAGAAACTGAAGCCAGAATATATGATTTGATCTTAGGTTTTATACTTAGTTGATGACAAGGGGGAGATATTGTGCTCTTCCTTGCAACTAACTTCAACTTTGGTACTACCTGAGCTGTATTTGCAGTACTTATTGCTTGTGGAATCTGAATATCTTCTTCTTGCTGATTCCTCTTGCTCTCTCAATTGCTGACTTGGATCTCATATGTGAAGGAGGAGGAGCTACTTTTTTCTTCCAATGATGCGGTGACGAACCAGCTGAAATTTGTCCTTCACGTGACCTGTGACTTCTAGAATGTCTTTCCTGTATCTTGGACTGGTTTGGTCCTATCAAGGATAGAAGTATTTTTTTTGATATTCCAAATTGCCATTTCTTAAAGCTGCTGTTCCAAATTTTCTATGGTGAAATGAGGAGACAAAACCTCTGAATCAAAATCTGAAAAGTCCTTAGGCACCTCATAGAGGATAAAGTCAGTCATTGGCTTCTTGGTAAGCCGACTATGAGATTTCTTTCTTACGTCAAATTCATCTCTACAATTTGCCCAAAAGTCTTCTATGTTTGGCACATGCTTAAAACGAGATGCCAACCTCTCAAATAGAATGCCTTTAGGATCATAGTATGGTTTTTGTAGAAAAGCTTCAGGTTAAATTTAGAGAGCTCTATACTTACATCTTTGGCATCAATGGCATTTTTGTAGTTATAGAAGCCAATTTGTATAGGGAAGCTTAGTGCCTGCTTATGTCTTTCTCTCAACAAGAAATGTACTTCAGCCACTTGTCTACAAAACTCAAGCATAACCGTATGATTGCAGGGGTACCTAGGAAGCATATATGGAAAAGACAAGAAGCCAAACACTTTGGTGTAGCTGAAAGTCGTAAATTGGATGAACCAATCAGCACACTTTGAAAAGACAATTGTAGCTTGATTTGAAAAGCGGATATGTGACATGTGATCCATTCTTATGACTGAATGCATCAAAAAAGTGTGGTTCAGCCTCCTATAATGTCTCAAAGATTCACTACACTCTAACTAAGGTAGGTACTTATGGATGCGCATGAGGTTGAATGATCCCTTTCTTGACAATCCAATATAAGATCTTGTCTTTGCAAATGCATAGACCAAATAGGAAGACGTATGGAACTTAAGAGTACGCTAAAAAATAGTCAATTGCTCATGATTCTACTCATTGGTCAAGATGGCCTAATTTAGGTAGATTTCACATTTGCAAATGACACTCATGATGTAAAACATCGATGGCCTAAATGCTCTCGCCTCTGTTGTCCTATATTTCGATTTAGAAGAGTGATCATCATAGCAATGTCCTCTTTGAATTCATGCCATTTAAAGACCCTTGGCACTCGCAATTGGCCTATAAGCCAATGGTTTGTTTACGTGTTTTTGACATTTGAGAATTTAAGTATTCAGTTCTTCTTCACAATTGTTTACCTTTTGAGTTTCCTCATGCAAGGGCAAACTAAAATGGTTTGTTTATGTGTTTTTGGCTTTCTAAAGTTAAGTATTCCATTCTTCTTCACAATTGACCAAATCTACCTTTTGAGTTTCCTTGTACAAGGGCAAACTAAAAATACTTTGGACGAAATCAATATCAAGCTTGCATGGTACTTGTCCAATCTCCCTTGTCACTGGATTATAATGATTAACATATGCCATGAGAAACTTTTGACGTTGCATTGAAATTGGGAAGAAGTCGCCTCAATAATACTGCTGTCCCACAATCTTTTTGACTTTGTTGGCTTTTCGGATGAGCTCCTTCAAGTCTATGTATTGAATGTTTAATGTGTTCCAGCTTAGTACCTTTGACACATGGCTACTCGGTCACAAGCTTGGAAGGTGCATCTAGGGGTTGAAAATGATATTGCATGTTGTCCATTGTTTTGAACGCTTGCTTCCCCCGATTTCTACTATCAAAAACTTGTTCTTTTTATGATCAAAAGAGTATTCCTTGTGACTAAAAATTTATGTTATTGATTAAAACCTTGACTTTTGTATCATTGTAAACTGTTGCCTTGGGTGAAAAATCAGTCAATTTTCATATATCTTTGAGAGGAGCGGAAGGGAATTTGAAACCCTACTGTCCTATCCACTGTTTCTTAACCAAAATCTCTGCTGTTTCTCACTGTTCTGACTGAAATACTGCTGATTTGACTGCACAAACGGCTGACATGCTTTTGCAATCAGAACTGCCTTGAAAGCATACAACCTGCAGTCATGTAGGAATAAGGAACCATTAATTTGAGTGACTTAAACCTATGTTTTTATGAACATTGGGACATATTGAAGGAGCTTGAAACACTAGTCGTTTGTTTGGATTAATCTGTCTTCAAAACCCTGCTGATTTGACTGTACAAACAACTGCTTAATGTTTGTATTTTCTGCTATTTTCAAAGGATAAAACCCTGCTGTTGAGAGAGTAAAATCTGCTCATTGCAAGGTCCAAAAGCTATTGTCATTCTGAGGCTGGAAACTGCTATGCAGAAGATGAAACCTATTGTTTTTGAGCACTGCAAACCACTGTAAAGTATCTTGAAAAAACGCCAAGAAGGATTTTGAAACCCTGGGTATATTTTAACTGATTTTATCTTGAAACTTCCACTGTTTGGATGACTGAAATGCTTGAGACTCTAGGTGTAGAGATCTTTTTGGTTTGTATCGACAAAGCATGAAAAATTTGTAGACAGCAAAATAATTTAAATAAACAAATGATGTAATTAGTTGTCGGCACCAACCGACGGGTTGGGTAGTTTGGGGTCGGTACCAACGGTTGGCATCACAACCAACCTTGGCCATAAGTATTTAAGTCATCAATGCATTGTAGTCGGATATCAGTGAATTGACAATAGTGATTATGCAGACATTGGAGTCGCAATGAATATGTATGTTGCTGTCATGACATTGTAATGTTTCTGTGAATCGATGATAAATACAATATTCCGTTCTGAGTAATTCTGTTATGGTTGTATGATGCACTATACTACTTATTTCTGTTTACTTCATGTTCTATAAAACACACCATATTGCGGTAAACATTTGGCGCCGTTGCCAGTTCGAAAACGGGTCGAGGGTGACAAGTCGATGACAAGTTGAGTCGTCCGATGCCATCGGGTGACAAGGCGATGACAAGTTGAGACGTCCGATGCCATCAGACAAGTGACATCGTCCGAACAAGCCGTCGGGTGTAACTAGCATCAAGGAAATGGCAGCGTAATGGGGCAACCAATTGACACCGACGAGGAAGTACAAGATAGAAAGCACGTAGAAGAAATAATACAAGAAATTCAGGAGAACGTGAGGGAAGCGACAGAGAAGAGAATGAACCCAGAAGCCGGGAAGATGAAGTAACTCAGGAATTGGTCAAACTGTGGTTATTATCAGTCAGACAATACGTGCGAGACAAATCTATCCGCAAAGAGGTTCCAGAGGAGGTTATTTCAGAGAACCTGCGTGTCAATAGCGAAGTGGATAATCTTTTGAACCGTATTCCTTGACTTCTGGCAAGGAACCTGATAGCCTTCCAAGATATTCGAGAAGAGAGAGAGGGAAGTGCGACGAGAACAAATCCTCAGAAGATATGAAGAATGTCTGAAACAAGAGGAGGAACGTGACGCTGATCGCCGTCGCACGCCGTACAACTGAGAAAGGGTAAGCATAATTAATGCCCATACAACTTAATAAGGACAAGAATAAATTACCAGTGGGGCAAGCAACACCAGAAGAAATAGTAAGAAGATCATGAAGACTAAAGGAACAAGAACGCAGAAAAAGATTGAAACAAATTTTTGAAAAAGAAAATGAACGACATGAAGAGGTAGATCAAGGGGTTGATGAACATAATTTTAGAACACCAATAACAAATAGAGGAAAAGAAAATAATCTGACAGAAGAACTAGAGGATAGTATACGTCAGATTGTGGCATTGTCCATTTCAGACGAAAGGCCGAGGAACAGAGGACCTGAGCCCGAGACCCCTGCACAGAGGGAAAACCAAGGAGAGCCAGAGGTAACTCGAAGTGTAGAGGACGCCGAAACCGGAAGTGGGAAGGAACCGTACGTGGCCGGCAGTGTCGGGAAGACATCGGAACGACACGGTAGAACCAGTCCAATTGGGTCAAAGACATAGAGAGGGTACCTCGGGAAAAAGATGGTGACCCCACTGGCGAGTGAAAGGTAGAAGTTGCCGAAATTCATGGGGGAACGGGTCAGAGGATCTTGTCCGGCACTGTAAAACGTGTGAAACCATATGGGTGGCAAACGGACAAGAGGACGAAGACTACTGGGTAAAAGCGTTTCCAACGACGCTAAGAGGTATTGCCATTGACTGGTATATAGACCTAGGGGCAGCATAGAAAACCTCATGGGACGAACTGAGAAAAGCCTTCGAGAACGAATTTAAACTTCTGAGAGACGACAATGAAATTGTAGCAGAAATCTACAATACCAAACAAGGAAAGAATGAAAATGTAAGGGCATATAATAGAAGGCTCAAAGATTTACTCGAGAAACTGGAAACACAGCCAGCTGATGGACTAAAGAAAAGATGGTTCATTGAAGGACTAGTCTCGTCATTAAGGAAAAAGATGAAAGTGGTACCCCCATCGTCGTACGCGGAAGCGTACAATCGGGCGAAGGACATAGAAAGTGAAAGCAAAACATTATCCCGAAGTAAGAGAAGACCTGAAGATGATGACAGTACGGGGGACGACAGCAGTGAAAACGAGTCGAAAACTATTCAGGCATTGAGAAAGGACATGATCTGCATGATGAAGGAAATGAAAACGGATAAAGAGACAACTAGAGAAAGTCGAGAGTTATGGTGCATAGAGTGCAATGGGGAAGGTCACATAAAGGCAAACTACTCGAGAAAATTATTTTGTGACATCTGTTAGGTAATGGGACATTCAATCAAGGAATGTCCATTTAACTTGAAAGCAAGAAGTACCCAAGTGTTGTTCACACAGGGAGAATCATCAACTCCGCTAACTACACCACCGAAGCCTCAAAATAGTCCGAATGCATCCCCTGGAGGATACAGGAATAACAGAAGGTTTAACAATAACAACCCCAGAAACAGATTGCAGTACGATAGCAAAGGGCGACCGATGATACAGTGCCGACAGTGCAACGAGTGGGGACACTTTGTAAGAGAATGCCCCAACAACAATCAAAACACAATAAATGCATTATGCAAGTGGTGTGGGCCTGGTGATCATGAAGAAAAAGACTGTCCGAAGCAGAAAGGGGTAAACCTTATCAATCTCAAGGAAAATAATGAAGAAATCCTTGCTATCACCCGAGCACAGTGGAAAAAGGCCACTTACCCAGATCCCCGTACGGAAAAAGAAAGACTTCGTGAGGCACGAAAGGAAGTAGAAGCTGCCATGAAAACCGAACGGAGGAAATTAGACAAGAAGGTAACCGCAACCCTACGATCGGAATCAGATAAGAACATAGCAAGTCAAGTATTGCAAACTACCGTACCAATCAAATTGGCGGACCTCCTCTAGAGCTTACCTCAGTTAAGAGTAGCAATATCCAAAGTAATGGAAGGTAACTCGCACGAAGACCAAACCCACACAACAGAAGATGTTATAGTAGAACCATCGCCAACGGGAGAACAAGTACTCGACCCGAGGTTGCTGGCGATTGATACTGGAAAGAAACCGGCCGTAGTACACATGGAAATCCTTGGACGGAATTTGACATACTATAGTCGACGGTGGATCCGGAGTAAATGTACTACCAGAAGAAACCTGGAAGAGCCTCAGGAAGCCTACTCTATGGCCACAAAACTTTCAGTTAGTGGGAGCCGACCAGCACGGGATCAAGGCACTGGGAGTGCTAATGGCTCAAAAGGTAAGAATCGGTACCCAGCAATTCTTGTTAAATTTTGTAGTCATAACAGCACATAATGCATCATACGATGCATTACTCGGCCGAGGATGGCTAATAGCCGCCATGGCCAACCACAACTGGAAGAAAAACACTCTGTCCATAGAAAATAGACATAAGAAGTTTGTCATTGACTTGAGGACGCAAACCATCAGTGAAGAGTTGGCCTCAGATTCTGATTCGGATGGAGGGGACTCGACAGAAAGTGGGAAAGGGCCGATGGAGCCTTATGATGAAGGGGTGCTGAAATTACAGGAATGCTCAGAAGATGAGACAAATTCATTCAGTGGGCTATTCCATTGGCAGATGGAAGACTACGAGTTTTTTCCGCCACAATGCAACATGATTTCAATAAAAGAAATCGGTGAAAGCTCGGGAATGACGAGTGAACAAAAAGATGACGGTGAAGCATTGGAACGGACAAGTGATCAGGGGAAGGAAGTGGCCCACATGTTCCCAGCGGCATATGGGGAATATAAGGAAGGGAATGCAGAAGTAGACAGCATGCCAGCACATCAGTTTGAACCGGAAAAGAAGATTATGTACGAAGAGCTAGTAACGAAGAGAATTAATCTCGGCAAGGAAAGCAACCCAAAGATAATTCTGGCCGGCGACGACTGGAATCCAGTACTCAAGGTAGCAGCGTTCAGAATCTTTCTAGAGTACAAAGATGTGTTTGCCTGGACCTACAAGGACCTGAAGGGGATACTACCAGAACTGTGCGTCCACAGAATTCCACTCATACTAGGAGCACTCCCAGTACGGAAAAGGCCATATCGCATGAATAAGAACTACGCAGCAAAAGTGCAGGAGGAAATTGAAAAAATGCTTGAGGCAGGAATAATCTTTGAGGTAGAAACAAGTGAGTGGGTGTCACCGATTGTAATATCACTTAAGAAGGAAGGGGGACAAATCAGGATTTGCGTGGATTTTAGATGTCTGAATGCAGTAACAATCAAAAACCCCTTCCCCATCCCATTCACAGACTCCATTTTGGAAGAAGTGGCCGGTCATGAAATATATTCCTTTATGGACGGATTTTTGGGGTACAACCAGATCAGCATCGCCGAGGAAGACAAACTGAAGACAACATTTGTGATTGAAAATGAGGTATATGCATACAACCGGATGCCGTTCGGTCTGTGCAATGCACCAGCCACCTTTCAGAGGATTATCCTACACATATTTGACAAAATGTCGGTGGGAAACTTCAAGGCATTCCTCGATGATTGGTCAATTTACAGCGACCAGCAGACACACCTCAAAGCCCTCATCGAGTGCATGGAGCGTTGCAGGGCCGCACGGTTGGCCTTAAACCCGAAGAAGTGCTAGTTCATGTTGTCACAAGGGAAACTTCTTGGCCATATTGTATGCCAAGCATGACTAAAAGCAGACCCAGACAAGATTCGGGTAATTGTAGAAATGGAGGCTCCAGGAGATGTCACGGGAGTAAAGTCTTTTCTCGGCCATGTCGGTTACTACCGGAGATTTATCAAAAATTTTGCTCAGGTATCGCAACCATTGGACATGTTGACAAGGAAAGGAGTGCAGTTTGTCTGGTTGGAGGAACAACAGAAAGTATTTGAAGAACTAAAGACAAGGCTCATCAGTGCACCTATCCTAGCCTATCCAAACTGGGACAAGGAATTCCATGTGCACGTGGACGCATCAAACTTTGCAATTGGTTCCACTCTTGCATAGGTAGGATCTCATGGTTTGGATCATCCAGTGTACTTTGCCAGTTGGTTGCTCTCCAAAGCGGAACGGAATTACAGTACTACGGAAAGGGAGGCTTTGGGAATGGTGTACTCCGTACAAAAATTCAGACATTATCTCTTGGGAACACCATTCACTTTTTATGTGGATCATCAAGCTTTAATGTATTTGGTCAACAAACCGATTATTCAAGGCAGAATCAGTAGATGGTTGTTACTTCTGCAAGAATTTATTTTCACCATTATTGTACGGCCAGGAAAAAGCCATGTAATTGCCGACCAGCTCTCAAGGATCAAATTAGGAGAACCAGGAGATGGGGTCAATGAAGACTTTCCGGATGCCCACCTATTCCAAGTCGTTGCCTTGCCGCCATGGTACGAGAAAATTGGTGAGTACTTGTCCACTTCAACGTTTCCGCCAGAAATGTCTACAAGTGAACGACGGAAGATTGCATTGAAGAGCAAGACATTTCAATTGATAAACGGGCTGCTCTACAAAATGGGGCCCGATCAAATTCTCCGAAGGTGTGTGATGGAAGAAGAGATAAGGGGTGTATTGGCAGAAGCACATGAGGGACTGGCAGGGGGACATATGGGTCCCGACGCCACGGTACGAAAAGTTCTACTCACCGGCCTATGGTGGCCGACGTTACACACAGATGGCCGAGAGTGGGTAATTCAATGTGTTACTTGTCAGAGGGTAGGGAAACCGCTAAAGAGGGACTATATGCCACTATAGCCATCACAACCTCAAGAGCTTTTCGAGAGATGGGGGTTGGATTTTGTAGGGCCACTTAAAGTCAGCCAACTACACCGATGTCGGTACATAATAGTAGCTACGGAATATTTTACGAAGTGGGCGGAAGCGAAGGCACTGGAAGATAACATTGCATTAAGTACGGCAAAGTTCATATACGAGCAGATTGTGACGAGGTATGGGATCCCAATTTAATTGACGAGTGACCGTGGGGGACATTTCGTCAACCACGTCATCCGACTTATGACTACGGAGTTCAAAATCCTGCACACCCTATCAAGTCCGTACTATCCAAGGGCGAACGGGCAGGCAGAGTCAACAAACAAGGTGCTCGTTTCGGTAATCCACAAGTCATGCGGTATCGAAGGGTCGAACTGGGAAGAGAGGTTACTAGCAGTGTTATGGGCTTACCGAACCACTTATAAGGTAACGACTGGACACACTCCCTTCCAGTTGATGTATGGGCAAGAAGCGGTAGTACCAGCAGAATACTTGGTTCCAAGTCTGAGAATTGCAGTGGAAAACAGACTAGGAGATACGGAAAGTCTGGAAGAAAGACTATTCCAGTTGAATAAGTTGGACGAGAAAAGAATTTTGGCTCAATGGTCAACGGAAATTATGCAGAAACGCTAGAAGTATTGGCACGACAAACACATACGGAGAATGGAATTCCGGCCGGGGCAGTTAGTCCTCAAATATAACGGCCGTAACAAAATTAAACCGGGTAAGTTCAAAGTTCGTTGGTTGGGACTGTTCAGGGTACGGGAAATACTGGACAATGGGGCTATAAGGCTGGACAACATTGACGGAACCCAAATCAGGGACACAGTGAACGGATCAAAATTGAAGAAATATAAGAAAAAAAGGGAAGAAACAATAGAAATCAATATGTTGGGATACGCAATGCTGGAAGAGACAACAGAGGGGACCAATGGAATATGTTTCCGGAGTGCACCATATGAACCTGTAACTGGGTTGAAGGGATAATTGATAGCGACATTATTGAAAATGGCAATGATGACACTGAGAATGAGGAGGAACAGGTGTGGAACCGGTGGATAGCCGAGTGCAACAAGGTAAGAGATAAGTTCGAATTCTTATTACCAAGAGAAATAAAAACCCTGGTGAAAAGGTATGTCGCAGAGGCCATGTTCATAATTGAAAGATCACCCTATGAGAATGAAGTCCTACAACTAAGGTTGAAGAACCAGGGGACTCTATATGTCCAGATTCCAAGAAGTCGAATTTGGAAAGTGAAGTTCAGGACCAAGAATATAAGGATGAACAGTGACGGAAAAACATTTTAGTGGACCCAGGAACCGATGGGATGGAACTTAAGGTTGATACAAGAAAAAAATACAGTGGTGGATCGAATATGGGAACTGGAAGAAGTCGATCAATGCTGCTCCAACGATTGCCTCCGACAGAAAGGGTATATTCAGTGTATATTCCGCCACATGACAGAAATTGAGGTCGTGAAAGACGAAATCGAGGAGGCCATCGGAACCACACAGCAGCGAAGAGCAACAAAAGGCATCGACTGTACAGAGAAAGGAAGGCATCGATCGTACGGCCTAGTACGACAGCCGTACTTCAGCAACGACATCAGGCCGTACTTCAGCAGCAACATCAACAAGCAACATCAGGCTGTACGGCCATACAGAGAGAAGAAAATATCAGAGTACTTGGCCGTACAAGGAGATCATCAGACCGTACATCAGGCCGTACCATTCCGTACCTCCAGTAGTAAGGGGTCGTTGGGCAGGAAATCAGAATAGCAGTCCCCTCGGCTCTCCTCGGCATTTAAACACTCAGCATCGGGCACTCAGCATCGACACTTTGGCACTCAAATACCCAGCATCGGAATTGTCAGAGAAATTGGGTAATGGACAAGGGCAAAAAGATTGCAGCCTACAGACCGAAGATTGCATCGGAGGAGAGGAAGAAACCAAGTGCTAATGCGGGAATGAAGGCCATCGCCTGGGAAAGCCTGATAGGAAATGAGTGCAAACAATGGTGGAAGAATGCACCAGAAAACGACGTGTTGAAGATAGCATTAAAACATGCCCAGGTTGACAAGGCCATACTGATGCCCTACTTCAATGCCAGGGAGTTCGAGCCGTATTTAAAAGCCATGGTCGACAACTTCTGCGAGCACTCCAGCAGGTCCATTATTGAGTATCGGGGCCATTCAGTTACTGTATCATTTTGGCCACAAGATTTTGCTAGAGTGATGGGGGTTCCAGCCGTCGGCTCGAGCATGGTGAAACCCGGTCGGATGACCCAGCAGCACAAAGAAACCCTCATCCAGAGAGTATGCCGAAGTGACCTCTTAGACAAGGAGAAAGACACAATATGGAATTCAGGTAATCGGGGATTAAGGAAGAATTTATTGGCAAATGAAGAATGGAAATGCATCATGGATGTCATGAAGTGCAAACAGACGGGTTCCAGTATGGCATCGGACATCGCCCTATGGATGGTCGATTATATGATCGGATTGAGTGTTGGCAAGGTCTACAACTGGGCGAGATATTTGACAGAGAGGGTGAGGGAATTTTTATCCTAGCGGCATAAGGTATTTTATATGACTCAACAAGTCATTGCCCTCTTTCTCGATGCTGTCCATACCCAGGTTCCAGCATATAAATGGGGGGGTTACAACCGACAGCACAGGTAGAGCCGGGATGGCCGACAGTCTTCTACTGGAAGGGACTCGACATAGCTCACGGAGAAGAACCTTCACGATGGCCAAAAAGGAAAAGGAAGCAAAAAAAAACATCCACCGAAAGTGAAGAAGAAGAAGAAGAAGAAGAAGAAGAAGAGGAAGAGGAAGAGGAAGAAGAAGAGGAAGGCAGGGGACAGTCACCAACAGTAGAAAGCGACTCATCTATGGATGAAGTACTGGCACCCAGAATGACACAGAGTGTGGTGAGGGACGCAACAACAAGGGGTACTGAGGAAAACACAGCAGAAAAAAGGGGGCAACTGAAAGGAGTTTTGGTACTTCCAAAACTCAAATCGGCAGCATTCACACTACCAGTACTAGCACAGAGTACCGAGATACAGGCACGGGGCACAACCACACTGCCAGTCAGGATAAGGTTGCCAGCAAGAGTCATACCATCAGCCGCACCTTTGGTGACGACTTCACCAGTGGAACCCTCCACAGTAGGGGGAATAGCCACACCACAGGTAGAGGTACTAGCAGCATCAGCAGGAGGTCAAGACAAAATAGATAGCTGGTTGAGTGATATTGGCCTAACAGTAGACATGCCTGAGGTACCTTTGCTGAGCCCACTTCACTTAGGGACAGAAGGTCAAGAAGAGGGTAGCACACCAAGGGGGATAGAGAACGTAGAGCAGCTCAGTGTTACTGGCCAGATCACTCAGCAGGGCAGTCTACCACAGCCAGTATCGGCTACACAGGAGGTAGGGGGGCCTTCCATGGGCATCATGAGCTCCCCGGCGATCACCCTAGTGACCACTTCACCAGAGGAGGAGGGATTTACAGAGGGATTGACCCTCACACTTTCCAGACCTGACCCCTCCGACCCAATAGGTACCATTCAGAGGTACATGGAGGACTTGGAGAATATGGCAGATTATATGGGGGAGATAGCTGATATCTCCAAACAGTTGAGACTGGGACGATCACAGGTAGTGGCTCAAGAGGCCAAGAGAATCAGGAACTTTGTTCAACAAGGCTGTGAGGAGGAGTTTGCTCGACAATTCACAGCGAGAGGTTGGCCAGAGATCGACACTCAGGAGATGCATGACCGATGGAGAGGGTCACGGCCAGTGGTAGGAGGAAGGGACGCAGAAGTCATAGAGTCCCTATTCACCATAGAGAAGGCATACAAGCAAATATTTTATGAAATGAAGAAAAAAGAGGTGATGTGGGAGAAAAAGGAGGAGAGTGAGGCAGCCCTACAGACAAAGAAGAAAGAATTGACGGAGCACATTCAGAGGTCCCACCAATAGTTAGCACAACAGACAGAGGCCACGGAAACAGAAAAGGCTAGGGCATCAGGCTTAGAAGCCAAGTTGAGGGAGATGGAGGCTAAGATTAAAGACATGGGAGTACAGTTTGAGGCAAAGGAGGCAGAAGTAATGAAGGCTAAAGCACAAGTCATGGAAGCCGGTCACATGGTGAAGGCAGCAAGGGAGCGGGAGCTAGTAGCCCAACACCAGCTACGGCAAAGGACCGAGGAAGCAAGGAAGCTGCAAGCACAACAGCGATCAGCCACCCCAACCTCGTCAGTACACCCAGGGATGTCCTCCAAACCTCCACACTCTCAGTAGGATGGTTAAGTTTTGTCATAATTTTGTCATTTTGTTGTGAATGTCGTCTGGAAGACGACCAATTTTGAGGGGGGGATAGATGTAGACAGCAAAATAGTTTAAATAAACAAATGATGTAATTAGTTGTCGGCACCAATTGATGGGTCGGGTAGTTTGGGGTCGGTACCAACGGTTGGCATCACAACCAACCTTGGCCATAAGTATTTAAGTCATCAATGCATTGTAGTCGGATATCAGTGAATTGACAATAGTGATTACGCAGACATTGGAGTCACAATGAATATGTATGTTGCTGTCATGATATTGTAATGTTTCTGTGAATCAATGATAAATACAATATTCTGTTCTGAGTAATTCTGTTATGGTTGTATGATGCACTATACTACTTATTTCTGTTTACTTCATGTTCTATAAAACACACCATATTGCGGTAAACAAAATTTGCCATAGAGTTTGCTGCAAATCCACCAGAGCGAAATAGTAAACACTTCAAATGAGCTAGGCAAGGAAGGGTACCTATCAAAAATGAAGAAGAGGAGGACATGTCATGGAAGTGAAGAAATCTATTCTTTTGTTGCTTGAACTTCCTGTCACAAGATTTAATGGCATCCCCATCCTTCTCAATGAACTTGGCAAGTGGAGAATGAATGAATGAATGAAGGAGGAGGGCACTTTATAGCTATTTGGAGTTTGCTTTTCTATATTAAACTTGACTTTTCCTCTTGTCTCTCCTCCTAAGGCATCCTTGTGCCACTTTTTTCTAGTTTTTCATTAACAGATTGACACAAACCCTCTGATGGGTGCAACTAGGCAACTTAGAACATTTATATCATGTTTTTTGAGTTGACAACTTGACACCTAAGTGTCTAGGGGCGCATTTGTGAGCATGAGAGTCACTTT
This sequence comes from Cunninghamia lanceolata, assembly GCA_027924645.1. Lineage (NCBI taxonomy): Eukaryota > Viridiplantae > Streptophyta > Pinopsida > Cupressales > Cupressaceae > Cunninghamia > Cunninghamia lanceolata. The sequence continues at coordinate 6,638,879 of BSBN01000354.1, read as the reverse complement.
TCCATCTAATTTTCACTTTACAACTTGACAGAAACCCTTTTGGGCACACTTGGGTGACTTATTGCACTTCTGTTATATTTTTTCACTTCACAATTTGACACAAGGAGGCTTATGGACACACCTAGGCAAATTATTGCACTTTTCATCTAATTTTTGTTTGAAAAATTGACACGAGGAGTTCTAGGGGCATGCTTGGATGACTTGTTGCACTTTTGTCATGCTTTTAAGTTGACAAATTGACACATAACTGTCTAGAGGTGGGCCCAAGCTCTTTGGAACACTTTTTGATTCTAATTTCACTTTGAGTGTTAGCCAATTAAGTGCGAGAAAGTACACTTTTTTTTTCTATTTCTTCATTGATTTATCACTTAAGTGAAAAGTGCTTTTTGAATCAGTTAAGTGATCTATTTCTTCCTTGACATTGAAAAGCGCATACACTTTATCACTTAAGTGAATTTTCCCTTGCAACATGACACAAAATCCCCTAGAAACATGCCCAAGCTTGTTGGAGACATTTTTCGATGATTTTAGTCCATTGATATGACTTTGTCTTCATTGGTATGTCCCGGCCAACCTGTGTGCCTCTTCTTGACTTGAAATTGCCTGAAAGTACCTTGTCTTCATTGCAACATGGTCCAGAAGCTTTGACATATGCTTGCCTGTTTGAATACTGTTTGTATAGCTCACACATCCATCTCGTTTGATGTGCTTGAAAAAACTTGTCTCTTAAGGCTGACGAAGGTGTTGGCTTGAATTGATGATAGTCACATTAACAACTATTGGCAATAGAGGACTCAGAAATGACTTACTGATGACAAATGACAAGTTTTTTATTTAGAATTTATCTCATGGATGAGAAACGACTGACTTGTGGCTTATAACTTGACACAATACAATTCTTTTTTTTGTATGGGTACAACAATCTGAAAGAATAACTGCTGGAAACACACCCTTAGCCAGCCAAGGTTAATTCTCGAGTCTTGGAACTAAGGATGGTGGAGATAGGCAGGCTGAATGATGACACCATCTACAATCTACAGGAAATTTTAAGCATAGAGAGCCAACTGTAGTATATGATTTTTTATTTATCTTGACAATAGTTATTTTGATATATTCTATTTTTTTTTCTAACTTCAAGTAGCCAATATCTCAGGATAATGTGTACGTATTTTATTTGGATAATCATCACAATGTAGCTAGAAAACTTACATTAAATGTGTCCACATTTTTGTCTGTTGCACTGGCCTGTAGAAAATATTATTTGGGGTGTAGTTTCTTACACTTTTTTAGCAGTTATGTTTCTGTTTATCCAATTTTCATATTTATTGGTAAAGAGGATCTCTGAACCTATATTTATAGGTTGAAATTCTTCTAACAATGTTTGTTGAGGAGTGACTGCTGTCAGTCAATAGGACTGCAGAGTAGATAAAATGAAGATAGAACCAGCAGGGGAGTGTCTTGAAAAAACTCTTCCAAAAAGGAAATCAGGGAGATATAACACAATAAATATTGGATTTAGCAAAAAATGCACTCAAAATTCCTATAAGCCGAAAGTAGAAGCAATAATCTTGTATGTTTGTATGGTTAGTGTTATTTTAAGGAAAGTCAAGGTGAGGAGTCTTCAATGTTTTTTCTTAGAATCAAATTTTCATGCAGGTTGAAGCTCTTCCACCATTGGTGTTGCCAGACACCTGGTCTTCAAGAAATTTCAGTATGTCTACAATTTCCTCACTATCTCACGTTATACTTCATGTAAAATTTTTATTATGAAAGTTTTACATTTTTAATGTTTTTCTATAATCTGCATGTTTACATGTGAGTTTGAAACTGCCTGGCAAGTTTGAACTAATCATCCCCAGTTATTCAGCAAATTTGGGACTATGGACTACAGAAGTTACAAGCTATTAACAATTTTGGATGAAATTTTGAGCTATGTCCGAATGTTTGGACAGCAGTTAAGAAATTGAATATCACACTTTTGCGATGAATGATTAAGAATTGAATGAATTGTGGAACTTGAGAGTAGTCTAAAATAAACAATTGCTTCATTGACAGGTTATCATATTGTAGTTTTTATGTACTTGTAGAAAGACTTTGAGAGTAAGTCTTGTGAGAGGGAAAAGGCAAAAAAGTACGTTTGCATGGTGGTCATTAAAGTGGCTTTTGTTTTTTGGATTATCAAGGGAGAAGATCCACCAATCATGCTGGAACAAATTGTGTTTATTTAAGCATTTTGTCGTTTTCTATTTCTTATGAAATTAAGTACAAGGAATGTTTTGCAACACGAAATACCCACTCTTTTTTCAAGCGTCCACATGGAAGAAAATTTCCCATTTTCAGTTTAAAACAGCTCACTAAAACCACTATGAAATGATATTTTATATTTTGCAAATATTCAAAACCAGGGTTGCAGGATACGACACCCCACTGCCTAGGAATTTTGTCCTTTTCTATGAAATTAAGTATGACACAGTTTTCTATGACAAAATGCCCTCTCTTTTTTTTTTCAGTCTTCCACAAACAAGAGAATTTCCAATTTTCAGTTTAAAACAGTTTATAAAAACCACTATGAAATGAAAATCCACATTTTGCAAATATTCAAAACAGGGTTGCAGGATATGACCCCCCATCACCTAGGTATCCATACCGGTGTATCTGACATGGGTACGAATACAGTATGGCCTGGATGCACCATGGGTACCATACCTGCCTATACCCAAATTGATGTTCTGATTTATTCTGTACTGGATATCCATAGGATACATATGGATATGGCACCTACAGCATCCATGCTGCATCCAATCAGTTTTATTTGAGAAAATATTGAAATCCTTAAAAACTTTAATTTTTTTTTTAAATATGTAGATCCCTGACTTGTAAAATCACAAAATATTTATCTAGTTTTTGGAGCAGTTTGAGTGGCAGTGTCGATTGTAGAATTTTTACTTTCCAACCTGTGCTGTTTGTTATTTTTCAACCTGTGTTGTTCCTTGTTTTTCCTGAGCGATCTGAAATCTGCATAGCATATTTAAACCTTGTAGAAATGCAAAATATGGACAGCATTTTGAAACTCCATGGAAATGTCAATGGTTCAGCTCTCAGGAGTTAGGAAAAAATTATCAAAGTGCCAGTAGTTTAGCAATAGGAAATGGGATAGGACTATGTTTTTGTATCCCTAAAACCTTAAGTTTAATGATAGAATTATATATTCCTATCCTTTTGAGATTTATGTTTGAGGAAGAGTTTAAAAAAATGATTCATCAGTTCTTTTATAATTTTTTTAAATATGTGGAATCTTAGTTTAGGGCTTTAGTTGGGATATTTATTATTATAATTTTTATCTTTCTTTAGGTGTGCATATTAAAATATTTTTTTAATTTTCTATTTATTTAATGTTTGAATATTTTAAATTAAAATTTGAATTAGTTTTATAATATTAATATTTAGGCTTAGTTATGATATTTGTAATTTTAAATCTTTCTAATCTATATTTTAATATTTTAAATTAGTTTTTTAATCTCTTTGGTAGTAGATTAAAAATTTTCGTTTGTATTTTTTGAAATATAAATAATTTAACATATTAGATTTTAAATTAATTTATAATTTTTTAACTTCAATAAAATTTAAATAATTAAAAAATCAACTTTACTAAAAATTGTATGCTAACTTTTATTAAAATTTGACATTTGTTTAGAATTTAAATTTGCATATTTATAATTTGAATAATTATTATTTTTTTGATCAGTAAAATAGGCTTAAGGGAGTCGTATGACGATATATTAACTGTCAAAGAACCGTATACAATTTTCTGGATACTCCGTAAGAGGGCCACAAAAAGGCTTGTCAACTAGTTACAAATTATATCAAAAGTCTGTAAATTGTTCTATACATCTTATAATATATATTGATTTCTAATCTGGAATCTACATGCCCAATTCACCTTCACCCGCGCCACCATCCTCGTTTGAACTAGAGCTATCCGCCTCCAAAGCAAATGACCAGTCAACCTACGCTGCATACGAGTCTTCGGAGATCGCCTTGAGGAACTCAATTCCCCACTTCACGCAGTGCTTGCGAGCATTGTCGTCTTCTTCCACAACCCTCACTATGAATGGCACCCATGGTCCTGAGTACTATGGATTAATGAGTGGCCAGAGACCTTGGCCGAGAAGGAACCCCAAACCCAAGATTGCATCGTCCACAACCATCTTCAGCCCACAACACCTGAGAGTCTCAACAACCACTCAGATTGTCTTTGGATTCCCACGATTCCAAAAGCACCTTGACAAGCATTGAAGATACATCCCGTGTTTACTCACTATCGATGGGTTGCAGAAATGAAGGAGTCCCTCAAAACCATTTTCATTGCGTGGAGCACCATCGTCGATTTAGACCTAAACACTTTCTTTAGTCGTAGCTTAGTCACCTCCCCCCAAAACGCAATTAGGCGTTTTTTCGCCTTCAAGCGAACTGTTGTATCCACATGTATAGCCCATTTGATGGAGACAAAGGGCTTAAAAAACATTCATGACTGTCCAAGTGGTGTTTCCATAATTACACACGCTGTGCAAAAGTAATGGTTTTGTACTAATCCATGCAAAGCACAATCATCCGATGCAACTTACTCTTCTATGATTCAAAACATTTATATCGGTCATGAGATGAAGGACAGGAGATCACGGGGCGAAACCTCTGCTTATTTGCTTTCTTTTTTTTTCTCCTTTATTTTGCTTTATATTTTCTATGTCAAATTCCTGCTCGTACTCTATGACAACATTTTGCCTCTTTCCTTGATCCACGTTATAATTTTGGGCCAACTTACTTGAGTCCTCAAGACCTAAAGTGTTAGTAGCATTAGAGGGCACATGGGTGTTTGAATTTTGAGCCAATTTCTCGGCCAAAATTTTCTCCTTTATTTTATCTAAAACCAATTCTTGAGCATTTTTCTTTTCATGCATGGACTGAGTTTCTAATGCATTGTTCAAAGAATTTCATTTTTCATTTGTTATCTGATTATCTAAAACAACTTGACAATCCTCTTCCATATAACGAGTTTAATTTTTATTTGATACTTCTTACTCAGTTTCATCTTTGTTAGTCATCACTGTGTCATCATCCTGATGTATACGTTTTGTTATTATTAAGAGGCACCTTCATGTCTGAAAGCATCTTCTAAGCCAAACTGCCTCACAAACTGCTTTTACTTCTCGATATTCTGTTTCAATCAAGGAAGGAGATACTACATGTTGCTTCTTGCCGGTCCATGTGATTGCACTCGTGTCAAGGATGAAAATATATCCAGAAGTGGATTTTTAGTCATCCACAAAACTTGCCTAATCTGAATCAGTAAACCTACACAGCCTAGAGTTTGCTTCTGTTGTACATAATGTCAAAGTCAAGTGCCCCTTTCACATATCTCAACACCCTCTTCGGTGTAGTCCAATGTTCTACTTTTGGTGCTGTCATGAATCTAGAAACAAAACTCATATCATAGCTCAAATTAGGTCTAGTGGCTGTAATATATATATTAGGCTCCTGCCTAGTTGCTTGTAGGCTGACTCATTAACTGGCTTAGAGCCAATTTTGGTTGCAAGCTTCAGCCCTTTCTCGATAGGTGTGGATGAGATTTTGCAATTTGTCATTTTGAATTTGTTGAGCAAACTCTTGGCATATTTGGATTGTGAATAAAAGTGCTACTACCTGTTTGCCAAACTTCTACACCTAGGCAATAATGTAAGGGGCCTAGGTTAGTCATGTCAATAGCTTTACTCATATTAGTTTTGATTTGTTCAATTGCATGTGCCTCACTATCTGTAATAATGATGTCATCTACATATATGACCAGTAGAATGATATCATTACCTAGCTTTTGACATACAGGTTTGGATCCAAAGGACTTTGTCGGAATCCTTTTTCAACCAAATACCTATCAATTTTGATGAACCATGCCTTGGGTGCCTGCGTTAGGCCATATAGAGATTTCTTTAGTCGACATACAAGATGCTCCTTCCTTGCAACCTGAAAACCCTATGGTTGAGACATGTACACTTCTTCCTCCAAATCTCCATTGAGGAAGACACTCTTCACATCTGTTTGATGGGTTCTCTGACCAAACTGAGTTGCCATGGCTAGGACTAATTGGATGGTGGTGATCTTTGCTATAGGAGCAAAGGTCTCCTCGTAGTCAATGCCCTCTTTCTGTGAGAACTCTTTTGCAACCAACCGAGATTTGTACTTGTCTAGTGTACTAACTACCTTGTACTTGACCTTCTACAACCATTTGCAGCCAATGGGTTTCTTCCTGTGTTGTTGCTCTTGCCTCAATGATCTACCCTCGATCATTTCACTTACTCGAACATCTCCAATGGATCTTCCCCACCACTTTGGTCTCTTCTTGGGATTCTCTTCGTCCAAATCAATATTGTCACCATGACTTAGACTACCTATACTTGTGTCATCTAAAAGCTGATTTCGAGTATCGTCAATAGAATCTGGTACTTTTACCTTCTTGGGAGACTCCTTTTGCTCAAAATCCTCTCCCCTTCAGGTGGAGCTACTTGAAGTTGAATACTTGAATCCTTAGCCATAGCAAGTTGTTCTTTTGTAATCTTGAACTTTGGAGAAATTTGGAAAGGCCTACCTTCTTCATCAATCACGGCATCTCGATTGAAGGTCAAGCAGTTGATGTCAACATCAATCAACTTGTCAGCCTTATGATTGTCACTATACCTTGTAAGCATTAGTTTCTTACTTTTAGGATATAACTTGGTTCTTTTCTCGTCTGGAATCCAGGCATTTGCAATAGAACCAAAGACCTTAAGATGATTTACTTTAGGCTTCCTCCTAGGCCATGCTTCCTTTGGGGTCTTCTATTTCATTGCCTGTGTTGGAGATTTGTTTATCAAATATATTGCTGTATATATTGCCTCAGCCCAAAACCTCTTTGAAACATTCTTGTTCTCTATCATACATCGGACCATCAGTTCGACAGTACAATTTCGCCTCTCAATTATTCCATTCTACTATGGATTGTAGGGTGTAGCGTACTGTCTTTTGATACTGTGTTTAGTACAAAAGTTGTTGAATTCTTCTGAACATAATTCTCCTCCATTAACAGATCTAAGAGTGGTCATGAAACAACTTGAATCTTTTTCTACTCATGCTTTGAACTTTTGAAATTCATCAAACACATCTGATTTTAATTTCAAAAAATATACCCACATTTTCCTACTAAAATAAACAAACAAAAGAAAATACCTGGCACTAGTGATGGATGTCGTGTTCATGTTCACAAATATCTGCATGAACTAGGTGTAGGACTCTCTTGGTTCTCCAAGCTTGTTCGTCATCAAATGGAGTTCTATGTTGCTTTCCTGCCTCACAAGCACTACAAACCCCCTGTATCTGTTGTTGGATGTCAGGAAGACCATCTACCAAATTCTCTCGAGCCAATTGAGAGAGATATTATAGATTGAGGTCCCATACTGTTGATGCCAAAGTGTACCAATGCTAGACGCACTCTTGGCTGCCAATGCGTGCTCCTTGACTTGTCTAGTGTAAACTAGTCTATACAGTCTTTGATCTTCTATACCAAGAGCGATAGACTTCTTGGTCTCCTTGTCAACCATGTAGCATTTATGTTTGCTAAAGATGACATCTAGATTAGGACAATGCCGCATAATTTGACTCATCAAGAGTAGATTAAGCTCCATTCCCAACACAGTACACATTGAGAAAAATTAAAAATTTGTCATGTCCTCATTTCTAGAGTGATCACTAAATGGTATAAGGGTTTAGCCTATTCATCATTCCCGTAGGCTAAAACACATGGTAAGGGAATGAAGATGATTTTGGTTAAGTAATATCCATTGTATTTTTCATGAAAGCCAAACTCATAAGGGCTTCATCATGTGGAGTTGCAATTCCTATTATAAATTCCTAGAGTCAGGAGGGGTAGGACCTATAATTGAGGGGCCAAATCAACAATTGTTTTCTAAGGCCAAATTGTTAAAGGGAAAATGAAATCTTTAATTACATTTTCTCTAATCTACTCTTAGTTAGGACCTATTGACAATTTGTGTTAAGTGTGTTGAAGAAATAGGTCCAGACCAAAAGGTGATCAAAGGCAAATTCAAAAGGGGCATCGGCCATCATAAGATCCCAACGGTTGAAAGCAAAGTTCAAGAAGGGGGTCATTTGCCTAAATAGGTCGAAGCATAAGTCTAAGCTATTGAAAAGACAAAGCAAACATCTCCAAACGGTGGCATAGGATAATTGGAGGGAAAATAATTCAAATTCAAATTATGGAACAAAAGAACCCAAACGGCGATCTTGGAAGCACTCGGCCAAGGAGGAAGGAGATATCAAATTCCATTTACCAAGGATGGTGATTCGTCCAAGGAAGGTTGCATTCCTAAGGGGTGCGAATGGTAGGATCTATTTGCATTATGAAACAAGGGACTCTATAAAGGTATTCGGCCAAACCCACAATCATAGGTGGTTCCAAATGCATCATTCGCCCAAGCTAAGCACTTTCGCCTATGCAAAGAGGAATTCACCAAGAAAGATCGATGCACATTGTCATTCGCCTCGCCCATGTTGATTTGTCTATGCATTCACCAAGGATATCGTGCCTTCCTATGAGGTTCACCAATGGTAAAGGAAAATCGTCCAAGCCTCAAAGAAGATCGTCATAGGAGAATTCGCCAAGGATAGAGACATGAGGAAAATCAGCCAAGTCACATTCGCCTATGCTAGGCCTATTTCAAACAAGATAGCGATTTCATGGAGAAGGAGATCCAATTGCCTTGAGGATTGATTTACTAGTTGTATTCATTTAAAATTACTTTGCAAGTTTTTAAATGAATAATCGAATATTGAATATTGTTCATGAACTTGGCATTTCATTGGTGGAATTCAAATCTCTATTCCAATTTGTCCAAGAGAGGTGACGCCTGTCCATGGAGAGGATAAATACTAGCTCTTGGAGGACAATGAGGGTGTGTCTGATTTGGTATGTTTTTCCTATTCAACTCTAGCTTGAAGATTCTGATTTTCATGCTTATTTGCAAGGAGATGTGCCCTTGCCCATAGGGAGATGCCCCCCTATGATTCATGAGGTGATATTGCTCTAATTTCACCATTGATTTCAATTTGCAGGTATTCAGAGATCTATTAGGTGTTAGGAGAGATTGACATCATTGAAGATCATTACTTTGAAAGATTGGAACCATTTCTGGCCATTCACTCAAGCTTTGAAGAGGGCTTAATCATTATCTGAAGATACACTTCTTGCTGGTCATCACTTCAGACATTTGTAGCCACTCAGGAAGTTATCACAGTCATAGCAAGAAGTAGTAATCCTTGCAAATCGCCTTCATATACTATTGGGAACACACTCAAGGTCAATCGCCCATTGTTGAGAAATTGGAGGAGTATTGACATTCGTTAGAAAGCATTCTTACCAGCTGTTATACATCGGACTGTTGCCACAGTCCTACAGTCATATCACAGTCCCTTTCGGAGGTGTTTTAAGGGCTAACAAGAGCTGAAGTCAATTGGCAACAACTTGGCAATAATCCTTCATTATTGGGCTATCACTGGATTCCATATTTGAGGCTATTTGTAATAGATAAGAGGTCTGATTTCATTTCTGTATGTGACTGTCACAGTGGACGGCGAACTCTTGTTTGTAATTGCAACATTTCTATTGAAGGAATAAAGCATTTTGAGTTGGGTTTCATTGAGTATCTGTGTACTTGTTCAATTTCATTCGTGTGGGCTAATTGGTTGCAAATATTCTTAGCTAAGTTGGAAAATAAATTTCAGTATAATCACTAAGGAACATTACAGTGGTATCAGAGCTTTGATCTTGCCAGCCTATGGGTGTTGAGTACGTGGAGCCACTTCCTCATCATTACAGGAGAAGACAAGGTACAATGGGTGACAGACGGTCGGGTAATTCACAGATTGATATTGAAGACGTGATGAGAGAGATGGTAGACAATCAAAGAAGAATGGCCAAAAGTCAGAATAAAATGGAGGCTCATCAACGTCAAACCAATGAAGGCATGCAACAAACACATGCCAACATTGAGATGATGTTTCAAGCATTGATGGGAAATAACAGGAACAACAACAGGGGTAATGCAAATAAGAAAGCTAATCAAGATGATGTGGTTAGCAATGCGGGTTTACAGAGAACAAGAGGAAGAGATCGTACACCTACTGTTGATAGGCCAATGAGGTCAACATTCCTTCCTAGAGAAGAAGATGTACAGGATGAAGAGGAGTTCGAGAATGAAGAAGAGGAGGAAAATGATGATCTTGACACACTTCTCAACAAGTATGACTCCTTGCCGGATCATGTTCATGATAGGATCACATTCAACAACTTCTTGACCCATGAAGAACAAAGGCAAAGAAGGAGAGGTCACCAACCAAGGCATAGAAGAGCAACACCAACTCAACCCAAGGAGTATCAAGATGCTTTGAGCAAGGTACCAATTCCGATGTTTGATGGAAGTGGGAAGATGAGTGCTAGAGCATGGATCAACAAGTTGGACACTTTCTTTACACTCAAGCCTATGAGTGAAAAGAAGGCTATACATTGTGCCACCATGCATTTGGAGGGATTGGCATACGAGTGGTGGCACCATGGACTTGTATCTCAACACCACAACCAAATTACTTCATATGATGAGTTTGTTCATAGGCTCATTGCTTGATTTGATTGAAAGGATGTGGAAGTATACTATCGCGAGATGGCACAGTTGAAACAAAGTGGAAGAGTTGAAGCATATGTGAATGAGTTCCAAAAGATAGCAGTTATGGTTCCTGACATGACAGACAAGAGGATCACGATGCTGTTTGTCAAAGGGCTCAATGATAGAATTCAAGGATTGGTGAAGGTCCACAAACCGTCTACACTTGAGGAGGCTATCGATTTGGCACTTGATCTAGATATTGTACCTACATTCACATAGAAGAAGAGCTTTGACAAGGGCTCTCATTCCAACCAAAGGAGGCCATTTCAACCAAACAAACCCACTGTTTCTTCCACAGAGCGTGATGAACTAATGAGAAAAAAGTTATGCTTTGATTGCAAACAACCATGGGAACCGGGGCACAGGTGCAAAGGCAAAGGCAAGGCGTATCTCATTGAGGTACTCACAGATGATGAGGATAATGATGATTTAGCACGAGGAGCTTGAAGCAAGTGATGACCTTGCTAACTCGGTGACCATAGCCAGCATGTCAGGAGTTCCTAGATATCATGCATTTAGGATCAAAGGAGTTCTTAATGGTCAATGAGTCATATGCTTGGTGGATAGTGGAGCTACACAACTTCATTGACGAAGGACTTGTGATGAGGCGAGGTTTGACACCCGAAGATTTTGAAGGATTCACAGTAGTTGTAGCGGATGGGTTCACTATGATTTGCCAAAAGAAGATTTCACAGCTTAGCATCCAGATGGGAGACTATACTTTGACAGAAGACTTCTACATGGTAGGTTTGTCAGGTATTGATGTTGTTTTGGGGATGCAATGGTTGTATTCTATCAGTAGGTACATCCATGATGTGAAGAAGATGGAGATCGAGTTCATGCATAATGGAAAGAAGACAATTCTGAAGGCTATTTCAGAGAATTCACCCAAGGTTGTTTCAGCCAAGAGTATGAGGGCTATCTTTCATAATGAGATAGCTAAGAATCATAAGAGCATGGTTGAGGATACCCTTACCAGGAGGCCTAATCTTTTGGAGGAGATTTTAGTTGATTGGAAACCACAACTCTTAGTTGAGTATTCCAAGTCTCCATTTGCATGCAAGATCATGGACAGCATCAATGAGGATGATAGATACAAGGTAATAGATGATGTGATATACTACATGGGTAAGATATTTTTTGTGTCCGAATCCAAGCTCAAACAACAAATATGGAATACCATTTGTGACTCACCTCCATTTGAACATCCAAGACAAGTTCATGAGGTAGGATTACTTGGTGATGATTTTGAAGAGTTTGGCACTGATGGGCTGATCATACCATACAAAGGTGGAGTCTACAAGCCTAGTGCATTGATTGGTGAGTATGTTTCTTATGGAGATTTTCACTTGCTGGATAATGATAAGATGGCAAGCATGCAATGGCTACATCCCTTGCAGGGAATCATGGAAAAAGGTCTCCAACACAATGGGAAACCAATGGAGATGGTTGAAGACACATTGGATTATAAGCATCTTATTTTTCACATTGGTTGGCATTCTGATTGGTTTGAGGACAGCAGCAATATAACTTCGAATTTTGATGATATGCACTTGCGAACACTTTTGGAGAAGAGTTATTTGGGCTCTACTAACGTTGGCATGAAGGATTGGAACCTTGGAGATGGGTTCTTTGTGAGAAAACAGGGTAACAAACATTCTGATTTTTCATATCAGAATTGTGAAGATAGAGAAAAGATACAAGTGAAGTGTGAATTTCAGCACCATAAGGCCAAAAGTGTCATTGATCATCATGGGCCAGCCTTTGGAGGCACACATGAAGACATTTTTGAAGACCAATCAGTTTGGAAAAATGTTTGGATTCATCTTGACCAGCCAATGCACATTTTTGAGGATGCATATTTGGTGGTTTCGTGGAATACAAATAGCATTCTATGGCTGGATAACTATAATTTCAGTTTCAGTACAGCAGGGTTGAAGGTACTTTTCAATGAAGGAAAGCGGGCTATCTTCGTTGGGAAAGATCCTAACATTTGTCTTCCACTTGCAACCACCTTTAGTGGCACTCTTCACCACATTCTCGGTGATATTTTCAGTTTGGATGTTGCTGGTCTGAGTTCAAACAGCGAGATTAATTGGAAAGTTGCACCTACATTCATGGCTACACTCGGCACATATGGTGAATTCATTACATCACTTGGCATTTTCAGTTTGGAGGGATCATGGTTTGACATTGGTATCTTTGATTCTGAATTGTTATTTTGGAATCATCATTGGAGCTTGTACATGGATATGTTCACTTTATCATTTGACAGAGGAGGAGGTCCCAGGATCGTTTACAAGTTGAAGCACAATGATGTTCGATTGCTTTAGGACAAGCAATCACGGGAAGGGAGGACTGTCATGTCCTCATTTCCAGAGTGATCACTAAATGGTATAAGTGTTTAGCCTATTCATCATTCCCGTAGGCTAAAACACATGTTAAGGGAATGAAGATGATTTTGGTTAAGTAATATCCATTGTATTTTTCATGAAAGCCAAAATCATAAGGGCTTCATCATGTGGAGTTGCAATTCCTATTGTAAATTCCCATATTCAGGGTGTGTAGGACCTATAATTGAGGGGCCAAATTAATAATTGTTTTCTAAGGCCAAATTGTTAAAGGGAAAATGAAATCTTTAATTACATTTTCTCGAATCTACTCTTAGTTAGGACCTATTGACAATTGGTGTTAAGTGTGTTGAAGAAATAGGTCCAGACCAAAAGGTGATCAAAGGCAAATTCAAAAGGGGCATCAGCCATCATAAGATCCCAACAGTTGAAAGCAAAGTTCAAGAAGGGGGTCATTCGCCTAAATAGGTCCAAGCATAAGTCTAAGCTATTGAAAAGACAAAGCAAACATCTCCAAACGGTGGCATAGGATAATTGGAGGGAAAATAATTCAAATTCAAATTATGGAGCAAAAGAACCCAAACGGCTATCTTGGAAGCATTCGGCCAAGGAGGAAGGAGATATCAAATTCCATTTACCAAGGATGGTGATTCGTCCAAGGAAGGTTGCATTCCTAAGGGGTGCGAATGGTAGGATCTATTTGCATTATGAAACAAGGGACTCCATAAAGGTATTCGGCCAAACCCACAATCATAGGTGGTTCCAAATGCATCATTCGCCCAAGCTAAGCACTTTCGCCTATGCAAAGAGGAATTCACCAAGAAAGATCGATGCACATTGTCATTCGCCTCGCCCATGTTGATTTGTCTATGCATTCACCAAGGATATCATGCCTTCCTATGAGGTTCGCCAATGGTAAAGGAAAATCGTCCAAGCCTCAAAGAAGATCATCATAGGAGAATTCGCCAAGGATAGAGACGAGGAAAATCGGCCAAGTCACATTCGCCTATGCTAGGCCTATTTCAAACAAGATAGCGATTTCATGGAGAAGGAGATCCAATTGCCTTGAGGATCGATTTACTAGTTGTATTCATTTAAAATTACTTTGCAAGTTTTTAAATGAATAATCGAATATTGAATATTGTTCATGAACTTGGCATTTCATTGGTGGAATTCAAATCTCTATTCCAATTCGTCCAAGAGAGGTGACGCTTGTCCATGGAGAGGATAAATACTAGTTCTTGGAGGACAATGAGTGTGTGTCTGATTTGGTATGTTTTTCCTATTCAACTCTAGCTTGAAGATTCCGATTTTCATGCTTATTTGCAAGGAGATGTGCCTTTGCCCATAGGGAGATGCCCCCCTATGATTCATGAGGTGATATTGCTCTAATTTCACCATTGATTTCAATTTGCAGTTATTCAGAGATCTATTAGGTGTTAGGAGAGATTGACATCATTGAAGATCATTACTTTGAAAGATTGGAACCATTTCTAGCCATTCGCTCAAGCTTTGAAGAGGGCTTCATCATTATCTGAAGATACACTTCTTGCTGGTCATCACTTCAGACATTTGTAGCCACTCAGGAAGTTATCACAGTCATAGCAAGAAGTAGTAATCCTTGCAAATCGCCTTCATATACTATTGGGAACACACTCAAGGTCAATCGCCCATTGCTGAGAAATTGGAGGAGTATTGACATTCGTTAGAAAGCATTCTTATCGGCTGTTTTACATCAGACTGTTGTCACAGTCCTACAGTCATATCACAGTCCCTTTCGGAGGTGTTTTAAGGGCTAACAAGAGCTGAAGTCAATTGGCAACAACTTGGCAATAATCCTTCATTATTGGGCTATCACTAGATTCCATATTTGAGGCTATTTGTAATAGATAAGAGGTCTGATTTCATTTCTGTATGTGACTGTCACGGTGGACGGCGAACTCTTGTTTGTAATTGCAACATTTCTATTGAAGGAATAAAGCATTTTGAGTTGGGTTTCATTGAGTATCTGTGTACTTGTTCAATTTCATTTGTGTAGGCATTGGTTGCAAGTATTCTTAGCTAAGTTGGAAAATAAATTTCAGTATAATCACTAAGGAACATTACAAAATTTTTCCTGGAGAGGATATTTGCACATTCACTCTGCCGACAACTGTGTACTCATCACCATCGAATATCACTGAATGAAAGTATGTTGTGTACTCCGTTGAACTAGTCTTGCCTGTTGGTGAAGTGACATGATGCTCCTGTATCTATGTACCATATAGATGACTTGGAATTTTGGCTATGAATGCATAGAAGGTTGACTTCTCCTTTGAGTGCTCTTGGACATAAGCCTTTTGTTGAGGCCCTCCTTGGTTGGATTTTTGATCAGGCAACCTTTTTTTGCAGTGCTTCTTCATATGACCCATCTTACCGCGATAATGACATGTGATGTTTTTCAGATTCTTTGTTGCATCCTCATTGTTGCCTTGTCCTTTCTTCTCTGACCATTTGCCTTTGCCCTCTTTTTTGGTTGCAAATACTTGTTCCACACCCTCTATTTCACTACTGCTACAGAACTGTTTCTTCCATCTGTCCTACTGTAAGAGCTTATTGCATAGCTCTTCAAACTTCAGGTCAGTACTCGTAGATGTGATATGCAAGGTTTCAATAAAATATTCATAAGCACGTTGTAAGATTTTCAGCATGATTACCACCATGTCCTCTTCTTCCATATTCTGACCAATGGCTAACAATTGATCTCAGATGTCTTTGATCTTGAGTAAACGCTCCTATAAGGATGCTTTCTTATCCATCATGATTGAAAATAGTATATTCTTTAGGAAGAAGGCTCTGACCTTGTCTGAAGTCTCATGTATATTTTGTAGATGCTTACAAATTTCAGATAAAGTCGTCTCTGTCTAGACTTTAGGAAGCATTTCATCTGTTACAAATAACTTGATCAACATTATTGTTTCACGATCATGATCAAATTTATCCTTGTCTTTACTTGTATTGGTTGGATGAGAATCTATACCAAGGACAATATTGGTGAGGTATCTGTACTCGAAAATAGTCAACATATGTTGCTTCTATGTATTGTAATTTTTACCAGGAAATTTCTAGCTGCCTTCCAACATGATGTTGGGTAACGAGAACATTTAAAATAAATAAATGCTTCCCTGGTTACTTTGCTGCAAAAATAAAAATTGAAACCTTTATTTGGAAACTGAAATTTTGGCACAAAAAATGTGGCCTAGCAGTAACAATTAAAGACAAAAAATTATTGTCACGTGATGTTAAAATTACATGCCCTTGTTGAGGAAACTCGGCTTTAACAAAATCTGCAAACCACACCTTCTTGTAGCAAAAAAAAATCAGATTTTCGTAGCACCAAAGCCCCCCCCACAAAAAAAAATTAGAAAAACCACAACCTCCTTTTGCCGCTCAATTTCTTTTAGGTTGCACATGCCCTAGTTTGTAAAAACAGCCCGTGCGATTGTCAGCTTAAAATGAGTCGCGATTTAAAAAAAAACCGTAATTTTTTTTGCATATATATATATATGATGTGAATTTTTTGTTAAAAAAATTCCGCGATTTTCATGATGTGATTTTTTTTTTAAAAACCTTTGTGCGATTCCATACGATTTGACGTACGAATCCTTTCGGTTCTTTACTGTGCTATGTTGGTGATTCCTTGATCTATCTGTGCCGGCAACAACAACAATTCTTAGGTTTACACGCTGTCACCTATCCCGAAGCTCTAGCTAAGCTTTGATACCATATTGCGAAAACAAAGCAGATAAAGATTACCAAGATATTCATTAATAAAATAAGAAGCGAAATCTTTTTTACATAGGTTTACTACGAAGGGCGACAAGCCACTTTATGAATGTGGGATAAAAGAATAGACTAATAAAGAATAAAGAATATCCTAAAGTCGGAACGAATTTATTAAAGCTTAAGACCAAAAGCTAATTGACAATTACTAGATAATAATTACTTTAATAATTCTACTTTTCTTTAAATATCTGTACTTGTTTAACTGTTTATAGGTAGTTTCCTAGTTTTTTAAGGCCTTTAATGGAAGGACTTTATTGTGCATGCTTTGCTTTATTGAGCATTTTCACTCTTGGTTCCAATGCAGCAATTTTTCTTATGATACCGAGTTTTATCATCTTGTTTTTATGTTGGAAAAGACAAGTTTTTGTTTTTTCAATTTAATGCTGATTTCTAAAATAATCAAATATATAATGCTTTCTTCATATTGTGTGCCAGAGTGTGGGAAAGTTATTGAGCCTGAGGGAAAGTCAGGTATAACTCCATCAGTGAGAACAAAATTATGGCAAGAAGCTGATCAAATACAAGGAAAATGTGGAAGGTGTCATGTTAACCTTTCTATACATACCAGTGGGAATATTGCAGCAAGATTCCCATTCCAGGAGGTAAATATTTTTGTACTCGTAGCATATATCATTGAATTTTGGTTGCCATTTTTCCTCATTTAGCATTTCTCAATCTAATGGTGGTGGTGTTGTTTGTAATATGAAGCAAGTGATAGCAGCTTTTCGTGCAATTCCAAAATCTGAATGGAATGCGAAAGAAAGGTTATTATTTAGGCTATCGCATTGTTGTATATCTTGTTAAATACAACACTTAATATGCTTGTTACATGCAGTTAAACAATTTAGTGTTTTGATTTTCTCTAAATAGTATAAATGCATTATGCTTTGGATTGTTTTCCAATTTTCTTCATTTTGCAATCATGTCTATAGGCTATGGATGCTCCCTATTTCATCCTTAGCAGATGCAGAAAGAATTCTTGCTCAAATAGACGATTTGGAAGTTGTTGTAAGTATAAGAGTGGGTGGCACACTATCAAACAAATGGATGCCACTATAGTTGTCCTTACAATCAAAATATATATGCTGTTAAAATGCTAATGAAGAGACATGCGAGATGCAACCTCATCCATAATTGTGTTAATATCTACTTTTGTTTTCATCAGGTGGAATCATTGGATCCTTTTGTGCGACGTGCTCTTGCTGCTGCTGCTAAACTTCCTGACCTTAGAGGTGTGCAATATTGATATTGTTTCCAGAAGTTGACTGTGGTTCTTGATTTTATCATTGTTACTTCATCAAGTTTCAGGGGTGGTGGGATATGGGGATCGAGGAATGAGATAGCCCCCAAATTCTAGGGGATGTCAGGAGGAATGGGTCCTTCATTTAGGGGACCTGGGTCTCAAAATATCCAAAGAATCTAGATATAGGTACAATATTATTTTTAAGTAATTAGTAATGATGAATAAACTCAGTGAATCTAGAATTACTAAAACAAAACTGCTTAATATGCAGTTTTCATGATCACATGAAAAAACAAAAAAAGAAAAAAAACAAAAATAGACAGTACATTAAGAGTGGAAACAAAGTGCAGTTCTCATTACCATTTCAAGATATGGCAGAGAGAAGGAATATTATGTTTTATATCCAAAATCCAACAAGGATTTCCTTCAATAGCCCAGAATTACCAAGTCATACATTCTTGTTTCTTTCTAATTTTATGCTTGCTAGAAGGAAACGTTTCTTTACCTGCATTTAACAGCCAGAAGTGGGAAACAGTTTTTAACAATGTAAATGTTTACAACAAATTTTTATTCCTAAGATAGTAAGATTTGTTTCCAGTACATGGAAATGCTTTCAAGATATATTATTTTGGCTCCAAATAGATGCTAACGTCATTTTGGAGTGATTCTGGTGCAGAAGTCTAGGGATAAAAGCCTATGGTAACCTTGTTTAGTTTAAATAATTGCTGTTTGTTATAATGGAAAAAATACATTTTATATGTGATAGTTTTATTTTCATTTATGGTTTTGAATGCTCATTGGTTGATACAGCAATCTTGAGTTAATTATTGTTTAAGTACACAGATGTTAAGTGTAGTGTGGGTCATTAAGCTTGACTAGATATACATGCTGCTGATTCCTGAAAAAAAGGTATGTATAATGTGAACTGAACTTAAAGTAAATTTCTTGATATGTAGGAATGTACAACAATATACCTGCTTTCTTGGAGAATGTGCTATTGCCATTTCAAAGAGATGGAGTAAGGTGATACGATTCTACATAGTACCTAGACTATTGAATTTAGATGAGTGTTTATTTTCTATGCCCTTTAATACCATAAATAGGTAATTATCATATTTTACATCAACAAAGTTTCCATTTTGTTGTTATCCTTTCTTAAAGAAAAGGAGAAATTGATACAACGGAGGTTTAGGCAGCTTTTAATCTGCATTAGTTTCCTTTTTGTGTGAGTTTCTACCTCATATGTTATGTTAATCACTTGAATTTCATACTTTCCAATTCAACAGTAGCCACTTTTTGTGAATTTGAACTTTGTGTGTCACAAGTAAGTATTCTGTAAATAGTGAGTATACATTTTAACACATTGACTGCCATGCCCTTATTGATTTTTGGTCTAGCATTTTGATGTTGTTGCATTGTGTATCTAAGAAAATTTTCTGTAACAGATTTGTTTTGGAGCATGGTGGACGTGCTCTTATTGCAGATGAAATGGGATTGGGAAAGACTCTGCAGGTTTGTGCATGTTATGCTTTAATTGAGCACATTGTTTGTTATAACTAGCCAAACCAGGTCAGATGTGTTATCTATAGTGATGGTCTAGAACTATGATATGTGAGGATGAAATTCTATGGATATTGGGATATGATACTAAATGATAGAGGAGCATGCTGCATTCCCAATCTATTCTTGGAAAATAAATGTAGCAAATATTGAATTGCAGAAGCACGTGCATAATCAAGGGGACACCTGCTCACTTGATATGGTTTACACCTGCAAATACAACTGTGAACATGAGTACTAACACAATGGTGACTCTCTGTATTGTGTTGACAAAATAAGATTGAAACAGACATTTAAGAGTTTCCCTTGCTATACATTCAATGGGAAAGGAAATTATACTTAACCCATGAATAAGAACTGTGACTGTTGTCCCTGTCTCCGGACAGCTGAGTGTCATTTCTGAGACATTTCCAGACATATTGGGGTTTTCGGGGATGATCTAGGGACATTTCCAACGTGTCTCCACAGCCCTGAAACATGACGGTTGTGATGTCCCGATATTAAGGCATTGTTTAAATTGAGGATTTAAACATCATGATAAACGATAAAACTGCCAATTTAATTGATAATTGTGTATATATAAAATATTTAATATTTTTAATATAATTAAAATATAATATATTATTTAGATAATTAACAAGATATATTATTAAATATAAATAACAATATATGATTATTCATATAAATATAAATATTAAATATTATTATTATTATATAATAATATAAATATATAAAGCAGCGATCCCAAATATGCTTACTATTGGATAATAAGCAACGATCCCAAATAGAAGACAAGAGTATTAATGATAATAAAACTCAATAAAATGATATGATTTGAATAGCAGCTATCATTACATAAAGAAGGTCGATCACTCTTTAATATGTAAGGAGGATATTTATATACTTAAAGTGCAGCGATTAAGTTAGTTTGATATTAGTCAAATGCTAACAGCAGCGATAAAACTGAAGACAGCCATTTATAATAAGCATTCGACATATTGGCGAAGGGACAGCGATCGGGCAACGATTAAGTAATCTGTTGCTTATGATACATACAAACCATTAATATTTCTTAAGGGTGCAATTAGTCTATGAAAGGGTGCATACTTAGAGATGTATCCCTTGAATCATATAAAAGGAGGAAGTAGGATCTGAGTTGAATATATATATTTTATACATATAAGAGCAGACATAAATCTGATATATACAGGTCTGCAAGAAAATAAGAGATAACTTAGAGTTGGAAGAAGTATATAAAACTATAGTCAACACTAAAGAAAGGAATACAATCCTTAGATCTCCAAGGATACAAAGGCAAGAATTATATACTTGGTATCATGTATCTAACCCTATGTTTATTATGATGAATGCCATGTGGTAAGTAATGACAAATGCATATAATTGAAAGATTATCATTAGCATCATTACATATGTATATATAAGCATTGTAAAACTTGCTATGAAATACATCAGAGAAAAAACATCAATTGAATTCACAACACATTGAAGTAGTGGTATGTTCAAACTCAATGCCTATTCATTTCTATTGCCTCCAACCTATGAGTGAGTGGCGAGGTTTTGTTAGGGAGAGGCGGAGTAATTCCATCCTAATGAATGGAGATGGTTTAGTGCCAATGTTGCATGGACACGGACATGGTATCCAATAGGGATACGGTATCTGATATGGATACGTCTATTTTTGAAGACTCCCTAATATGGATACGGCTAGATATGGGGTAATCATATATATATATGAATTAAATGATATTTATTATATTATATAATATATTATTATATTAAAATATAATTATATATATATAATAAATATGAATAAAAAAATATAATATTATAATTATTAAAAAAATTATTATATAATGTATTATATTAAAATATGATTTATTATTTTTATAATAACATATTAGAAGTATTAATAAATATTAAACATATTAAATTTAAATATATATTATAGCTAATTTTAAATACATATTATATTAAAATTTAAATACGTATAATTATATAAATACTAAATATTAAAGATTATTAAAATTTACATAGAATTATTAGCCGATAGGCTTTTATATGTGAGCATTGTAGTGCTCGGAAAATTGTCTCATGCAGTAAAAAAAATTCATGCCAGAAAATTTTCTAAACTCCTCGGTTGTTCCTATCGACGTATTCCTTATACCTCCTATGGGTGCAAGTGCTAGTATTAAACTCATTAAATTTGACTAATATATTTTTTCAAATGATATAAAGGAAATTTTTTACCGTGAAGAGGGGATGCGAGTGCCGGAAGAGCTCGAGAATTCGCACCTCCAGCAACTCGAAACCAAACTAAATACAGTCGGATATGGAAGAGCTTGACGTGCATTCCATAGAGCTCGGAATCCATGGACGCCATTGCAGAAAAGTTGAAGAATGTCGAATAGAAACATCCTAGGGCAGAGGACATTGCAGGGTTTTATTTTTGTTTTGTTTAAAAATTTTATGCGGATATGGAAATTTTTTTTTGACCGCCGAATCCAAAAATTTCTGGCGCAGCACATAACTTACCCTAGTTCTGAATACGGTCGGATACGGTATTCAATCCGTATCCTGGCCGTATCGTACGGTACGCATACCAGGGGAAGCGGGGGACCGTATCTTGCAACCCTGTTTAACGCGCCATAGACAAGTAATTCCCCATCCATGGTTGAGGATTAGAAGAGATATAAGGATTGAGACTTGAACATAGCCAATACAGAATGTGCTATGAATAAATGTGATCATTTGGTATGTTAAAGTATATTGAAGTATGTTCAAGTTAATACTTAGTTATTTCTATTACCTCCAACCTTAGAGTAGTCAGGTTTTGTTAGGGAGAGGCGGAGTAATTCCATCCCAATGAATGAAGATGGTTCAGCGCACCCTAGACAAGTAATTCCCCATCCAGGGTTGAGGATTAGAAAGTAAGGATTAAGACTTGAACATAGTCGATACTGAATTGTGTTATGAATTGAATTGAATGTGGATTATGCTATGATGATCTGATCTCATTATTTATGTTATGTAGTATTGTTCTCATTATTAATTATGCTATTATAGATGAGTTTAAGATGAAGCACAGATGAATTTAGTATGAATGATGCTATGAACGGAATATTATCTTAATTTATCGATCTTTCATATTTCTAATGTCCCTTTCTAGTGATCTAATTGTGTTCAAGTAAAGAAAACAAGAATATCCTAAAAGGGGACTTTACAATGGTTATGTTGGATGACTAGAAAACCCCTAGGGACGTGTCCCCGTGTATCCCTGCCCTGAACACTAATAAATTAGAAAACGATGAAAAAACTGAAAAAATCCCTTAAGGCCTTACGTCTTTTATTTGACCTAACTGAATAAGAATGAAATGAGTATTAGCTAAAGAGTGAGTGTCCTCAAGTGTGCCTTATTGTATCCGATATTTAGTTGCTTTGGTAAACTCAAAATCTGCAATGTAAAAATGAGGTTTTTACTGAAAAAGCAAGTATTTTATAGAAAAATTTAATATCCAATTTATTTGCAAATAAATTGCTGATTAAATTGGCATTGAAAATTGTGCCCTTGAACATTGGAAAAAATGGTGATTCAATTTTGGTGAAGCCACTAAATGTGGGTCAAAAGAACAATTGGCGAATGGGCGTGTAGAGCACATAACAAAAGCAAGAACTAGGAAGACAATGGAGATCGAACAAGAAAACGAATTTTAATTTGCAAAGAATGAAAGGATTACAAATTGGCCACTAATATATGAAACTCAGCAAACATGTCACCCACTCCCTTGGGAAAAATACACAGACCCTTTGTTGTTACAATCTTATCATTCTAAGCTCTATGCAAGTCCAACTAGTGTTGAATTAGTCTCCTCTAGCTGTATCCCAAAATCAAATCTCTTTTTTTTTCTCTCAAGTGATCGCCCCTAAAATGACTAGGCATCCTAATAAATAGTGCCAACACTAAATCCAATTTCTGTTGATGTGAGGAATCAATGCAAGTCATTGCCATAAATGTGTGCCCAAGAAGAGATCCAATCAGCATGGGTGTTGTCCACAAATAGAACAATTGGCCGTTCCTTAATAAACTTGAACCTAACATCCTTTTGACCTTCCAGAACTGCAATTAAATGTGCATGTGCAATTTTTGTGAAACCAAATGCAACACACAAAAGTGATACGTGTGCATACACACAAGTGTACTTGCTACATACAACTACACGAAACACCATACGTTTGTGGAAGAGATGTGTTGGTGATTGTGCAATAAGATATACATCATCTCCTAAAGGAAACATGGCGAGCATCTCAATGCAGCACATTCACATAGCAGAAGAAGTTAGGGAATGGTAAGGGCATCGACACAAATGACTACGAAGAGAGTGACATCCTCAAGATGACCACTCATCCAAGGTACTAGAGGAAATGATGGAGGGCTACACCATCTTGAGCACTAACCAAGGTAACCGTAAATCATCTAGATGCAAAGAAAGAATATAAACATTTCTTAACTACAGATGATAAGTAAACCATACACCTACTTAACGAGTTAACCCTCTTTTGTTTAACATGTTTAAAATCACATATAATTTTTTAACTGTGCTACCATTCCAAATAAAATTGAGATAAAGTAAGAAAGAAATAAACAAAGAAATAAGTTGTGTTAATGTCCATAGGTGGCCAAAAGTAGGTCGGACTAGAGGTTACAATAGTTAACAATAGAAAGTTCTTGGAAGAGAGAACCCTAGAATCAAAATAATAAAAGTACATGAGATAAAATAAATTTGTGCCACTAACAAATAACAATGAAGGGCGAATAAGAACCCCCAAAGCATGTGTTGGTGAAGATTGGAAGGAAATCTCATTGAATATCCCTATTTGCATTTGAAATGGAGTTGTCGTCTGAGCCATCATCAATCACTGTGAAAGATAATGCTTGTTCGGGAGTATCCAAGGCCAAAATGCCACACTAGGATAGCCTAGGAGGGATCAAAGCACTTCCTTTAGAAACTCCCCTAACATCCAAGGCCTATGTAGCTCTTGTAGTAGAAAATAAGCTGGTACTATGAGTCTGGCCCTCGGATTGGGGGGTGGTTGGCAAGTAGCAAATCCATGTCACTGGAATGGGGTTGAATCATGCCACTAGAATGAGTAGAGCCATTATGTCGAGGGCGAGTAGGTTGGGGAATTTGAGTAATCTAAGTAGTAACGGTGTGCTGAGAGAAGTGCTGCCTAATTGATCTATCAACTCTGCTATATGAAGTATGGGTATCCAAAGTCTGTTTTGTGTTGCTTGTTGCTTGGGTGGGCTAACAAAGAGAGGAGATCAACATGGGGGCTCTAGAGCCTCTAGACTCCTCTTGTAGGGATTTGTGTTGGAGGGTGATGGCTAAGAGATAACAATAGAAAAAGGGTGAAGATCATATTTCCAAATTTACATTCGCTCGCAATACAATTATATAGATTCATTAAGAAGGAAAACCTTCACTTGAATTCGTTTCCAAACTAAACATACATGTCATTGCTCTTGTTATCAACAAGAGAAAGATATGATCTATTGTTTCCTTTTGATTTATAATCATACACAAGCTCAACCAATAGCTTTACATCGTAAGAGTATGAAGATGTTCATCATGTTATCAACAAGAGAAAGATATGATCTATTGTTTCCTTTTGATTGATAATCATACACAAGTTCAAACAATAGCTTTATATCCTAAGAGTATGTAGATGCTCATCCAATTACACCAATCTTACAATACTACATTTATGGCTAAACTCACAGATACAATACGACAAGAGACATTAAAAATGTTCAAACATCTTAATTCTTCTGTAATCAGATTTACCAATATCAGAAGTGATAATATTGAGAAGTCAAATTGGAAAATTAGGGTCGCAAAGGCAAATGATGTGACCGCAGCATACCAGTCGCTGCTGCAGCACAGAGAATGCCACTACGACCAATAAATTTTCTTCTCAGGCAATGTTTTTGACAGTTAAGAAAATGGGATGCTATTGCAAAAGTCAGGTTGCCAGTGTGCTACAGGGGACGTTGCTGTAGTTTGCTTGAAATTGCACAAAAACATGGAACTTTAAGAAGTTTTTTACGAACAGGATCTGCACTAAGATAGGGAATGCTTCTTAAACAAAATCTATATTAAATCACAATGTAGTAAGTACATAAAGCTATAGAAACTAGAGAAAATCCTTGAGTGAAGAAATCTATTACAACTTATAAAGAAAACAACATTCATTTCATTCTAAAACATAAATTATACTATAACTTTTCAACTAAAGCATGAAATATCTTGTCGTGAGTTCCATTTCATTTGAAATCCTTGCAACATCATAATGAATACACCGCCATCTCACAAAATAACACTTTGAAATTATATATCGTCAAAATTCAAATAATAATAAGGTTTCATGAGTAGTTCATTTTCCAAATTTTCCAATATTGGAATGTCAAAGGAAAGAATCCCAAATATTTTCTTCTCACGGACTCAATAAACTTTATAATTTTCTCATAATACACACGATATTTACAAGATCTCAATATATGAACAATAATGACCAAGTTCTTTCTATTCACAACTTGAAAATTTAAATACAAATATAATTTTTTCGATAACATTGATACAACAAAATCTCATCAGATGGAAAGCCTTTAAAAGTGCCAAGGTTAAACTCCAAGCCCCAATAATCATCTTCAAGGTCAGAGGAGAGAGCTACCTCTCTACAATATGATGTTTCTCAAAACATCAACCCCCTAGATAAGGAGGGAATAACATGGATTCACACTTAAACACATGAAAGCATAACTTGGTCATATCTAAATACATAAACAAACGTAAATAGCATTGACATATGGAACCACTCTTGTTCCACATCAAAAGGGAAATAGGTGTGTACTTGACTGAATGTCCTCTCAAGGACTTAGAGTAAAGAATATCCATGTAGGATAAAACCTCTGTATCACCACGTCTTATCTCTCCAAGCTGAATCTTAGCCCCTCAAGAGCTCAAAAACACTTCTCTCCATAAGATAAGAATAAGAACATATACTCCTTGATTTCCATTGTCCCTACTTGACCCCCACAGATGCCAAGGCCGTGAATGCAAAGTGCAGCTTGCAACAAGGTGTACAAGCTTATTAAACGAACAAGTATAATTCTTCAAAACTTGCAACAAAGCATACTCTTATGCAAACTTTACAACATGGCCACAACACAACTCTTTACATGTTTTCTTACAAAGCAAGGAGAAAGAGAAGAAACTAAACCTTTCAAGCACTCTTGAAACACACAAGAACCATAAAAACACTATTCCATACATTTTATACAAGAAATAAAATAAAATAATACTATTCCAGATGTTGCCGGTTCTGGTACGGTAATGGGTGTGGGTTTGGGTACAGCAGTATGAAACCCTTCGGTTTGGTTTTGGATATGATTGTATATGTACATAGAATATTAAAAATATAATATATAAAAATAACACACACACACACACGTATATATATATATATATATATATATATATATATATATATATATATATATATATATATATATATATATATATATATATATATATATATATATATATATGCTAGATTAATTTTTTGATATAATATTATGTTATAAAATTTTATATTTATATTGAATATGTATTCAATATTTATTTTTTGATTTGATAAACTTGGGTTTTTAGCCTAGTTCGAGCCTAGTAAGATATCAAAGTAAGATATTTAGATGTATAGCACTTATCTTAGATTGCAATGTAAGCTATTAAATTGAAAGCTAAATTGTTTGCATCAGATGAGATGTTGTAAATGTAGAATAAAGTAGCAGAAAATTAGTTTTTAGGAAATCTAGATAAAACAGCAGCAATATATGGCTTCTTTTCCTTTGTATCCATCATTCAAATTCCTATTTTTCGAGTTATTGATAGTTGTATGCTATTATTGTTTATCAAAAAAATAATGTCATAAAATATGCAATGCACAAAAATGTTCTTTGTCATGACTCTAGTTTTATTGTGAGGGAACTCAAAAGGTAGGGATGCCAATCTTATGATCCAACACAATGTGCTTTATGGAATGTATTACCTTGTGGTTTCTGTATTTAATGGAAAATGCATTGCACATTGAATGTCTTTCGATCTATGAAAATTATGGGAAGATTGTAAACAGAAGCAGGAGTTATTGTTAAATTTACTGTATAATGTTTGCACTAGGTAGATGAGCATATTAGGTATAAAGATCAATATTGAGCTAAAGGAATACTAAGTTTTCTAATTGTTTTCTTTTTCCAAAGTTCCTCTCTATCTTTGCTACTGTTTTATAGTGTACAACTTCTGTTTCCTTTTGTTATTTAATATTTCTCTGGTATTCATATTGCAGGCAATTGCTGTTGCCTCATGTCTCAAAGATGCCTGGCCTGTACTTGTTGTCACACCATCTGCATTGCGTCTACAATGGGCTTATGTATTGTTTCAAATTTATATTTCTATGATTTATTTGCTTGTTCCAGCCAAAGATGTGAAATCCTTTTATCATTGAATATATTTTTTAGGAATTACTTACTATCTTTTGTAATATTGGGATGTGTATTTGCAGATGATTAGTCAGTGGCTGCATATTTGCTCGTCTGAAATATCGGTACTATTTTTTTATTCCTTATATATCCTGGATTGTTATTTTAAAACATCCTTTGAAGTGTATGAGAAAATACTCTTTCCTATGTTAATCTAGGCTAATTAAATAAATGTAAGCAAATCAAACACAAACTGGTACTATATTTTTATTCCTTATATACCCTGGATTGTTATTTTAAAACATCGTTTGCAAGTGTATGAGAAACTACTCTTTCCTAATGTTAATCTAGGCTAATTAAATAAATGCAAGCAAATGAAGCACAAACTAATCTAGATAAATAAATATCAGCTGGTAATGATAAATGTGTTATAAATGCTATATTTGGAAATTAAATGAGGTTGATCAGCCACTTAGGTGTGGGAACTACGATGAAGAATAATGTTTGATGCCACACAGAACTAATTCATCCAAATATAGCAAAGAAATGCCTTCATTATGCTTGTTGTCTATGAAGTGTGATAGATTTCGGTTTCTATGCAAATTGAATCCATGCACTGCGGCAATGTTAAGTGTACTTTTGCGACCTGGTGCACCCCTGTCGCTGCAGTCTGCTGAAGCATAAGGACTGGCGGTATTTAAAAATACCTAAGGGAAGTTGGTGGATTGTGAGGGTTGATGTTTACCATAGTTAACCCCTTTGTTTACCGGCTTTATAGTTTTTGGTTTGTGTTCAAAGACAATAGACTCAAGCACACAATGTCCTAGATGATTTTGATGTAAATGCTGATTTTTTAAGTGTTCCAAAAAAAATGTTCCTATGAATGCATGCTCTTGTATCAATGATCTATGATTGCTTGATGATTCCAAGCTCAAATAATGTCTTTAAATACCAAGACATAATGAATAATCCCACAAACATGTACCAAGTTGGCTCCCAATGGCTAGTGGAAGAGGGCAGGAGTATTGAAATTTAAAAATTTGAATTTTAGGTCAGATTTGTGCCGTGCAAGATTGCTCTGGCACATCATGGGATTGAGCTAGTATGGGAAATTTGAGGCCTTGGGGTCATAAATAGATATGTGGAAGTATGGACTAATAAATGAGGGGAATGTGTTCAGACATGTGCAAATAAGGCCTAGGCAAGGCCGAATATATAGAAATGTGTGAATTTGAGAGTAAACAAGGATGGATAGGGATCGGGGAAGGAGCCAAACTTAGCACAGAAGTGTGCTACATGTTATGTAATTGTATTCTGACATTCCATTGAAATGCGCCCAAAACTAAATTGAAAATGGCATGGGTATGAATTTCACCATTACATTTTGGCCCCTCTTTGAGGTGCATATGGATCCTAAATGAACTTGTTTTCCAAACTATATGACCACTCACAAACATGAATGAAAAAGTAAATATTCAGACATAAATGGAAATGTAGTTCGTGTAAAGTAATGGAGCCAACTTGATTTGTTTCCTTGTTTATCCTTCTTGGCATGCATACTCCATAGGAACTTGCAAAATAGAGAAAAGATGTGTAGTGAGTAGCTTTTGTCATGGAAGTAAAGATAAGCACAATTGCAAATTGATTTTATTGTATATGAAAATGAGAGAGAGGGAGCAAGAATAGGGTTAGAAAATTCCAATTGTATGGAAAGCAATGTAATAATACTTTGCCTAGTGTGGCAATAGTAGGATGATATGTACTATGGCATATCAGACAATGCCATGTCATGTGATCAAGATGTGTTTGGAGACGGTGATAAATCTTTGTGTAGCATGAGTCACTATGTGAATTTTCAACATAAGAACATTAGTAACATAATATTGCTCATTTTCAATTGGTTGCACCATCGGATGCAATGAATTGAAGGAGAGAGAAAAATAGTACATGAAAAGTAAATGCAATCATAAGTGTGTAAGTACGTGGATCACATAAAGTAATAAGTGTCATAGATGTATCGTGTGACAAACAAGTATGACATCTCAAATGATATGATAAATGCGAAAAACATATGGCTTGGAGATAATCGTCAAGGTACATAGATTTTTCCCTATTATAGGGAAATAGGATGGGGAAAGTGTGATGCCACCAATGTGGTAAGGTTGTTCTAGGAACATGATCAGGGATGTGAGCACAACATTGTATGGAAGGCATCATGCCCCCAATATAAAAGGATAACTCACGATTAGGCAATAATAGCACAATAGAGAATGGGGAAAGCAATATGCCTCCCAACCTAATAGGATAACTCTAGGAGCATGATGGGAAGTAAGTACAATATAGAATGGAGAGCACATGATGCCCGCCAATCTAGTGAGATAGCTCTAAATGTGTGATATGGCAATGAAAGTACATGTAATGGCAATATAAGGTGTGCAATGAGCATAGGATCAATCCAAGCATAAGATAATGGCATGAGACGGCTCATAGGTATAAGCATCATAAGCACGTGGTCAAAGTATGTTAAGGGTCATAAGGATGTGATAAGCATCTTAAGGCATGGACCATAGAGTCTTAAGTAAGCATGAGGATAATAAGAAAACAAAAATTATGGTAAAAATAAACAAGCATAAGTATGCATAAGGAGAGAGTAAGCATAAAAGTAGGAAACAATAAGGAAATGGTCAACCGAAGTGGTAAACATGAGCAACATAAGAGTAAAATAAGCAATGCAAGGGTACAAGCATGAAAGCAAGTGTGTCAAATAAGAAGGAAAAATGCTCCGCAAGTGGGGGAAGGCAAACATAAAATATGACATAGAAGTTGAAATAAGTATGTCAAGCAGAACAAATAAGGCATAATCCAAAAAGGCTAAGGTGCAAAGCAAAAGACAAAGTGAAAACTATAAGTATAGGTATATAGCCTATGATGATGCTCGTGAAACATCGAATGAATCTTGGAGGATCATCATCATCCTCCAAAATGTCATCATTGTCCCAACATATGACATCATATTTCTCTTTATTGATTTTGCATTTTGTTTTTCTTCACTTGTCTTTTCTATTACGTGTTTCTTCTTGATAGTCCTTCGAACTTTACACACACACATTATCAATTGGTGGCACATTAGGTGTAATATCCCCAATGGGATCTGCCCTAAAATTCTGATTTTTATTTTCTGAATTCTGCCATAGATTTCTGCACTTTAGAATTCTGCTCCAAACCCTAGATTTCTGAATTTATTTTCTTATTGTAGACATGTGTGGACAGTGAACATATATATGCCAAGTTGCTTAAATAAACAAGCCAATAATGAACCCTTATGATAATAGCATCAACCATAAACTCATCCACAAGATATGAACATCCAAATGCAAACAAAATGGCAAACAAATCTGATTTCTGGATATATTAATCTACTGCTACAAATCAGAATAATCTGAATTTGCAATTACATCAAATACATAGGCCAAACATGCCCAATGGTAGGTCAGAAATCTGCCCTTACAAATCAGACCTAATCATAGGTTGTACATACCACAAATGATGAAGAATGATGTCTCAAATCAAACCCTAGCTGGGCGAACTTCTTCAGCTAGGCGGCGCTCCCTAGGAAATGACCAAACACATGCAAAATGAGGGCGGCTAGGGCTAGGACTGATTAGCAATGCTCCAAAGTGAAATCGCCCTCCTTGTCGCTCAATCTAGGGTGAAAACCCTAGCTCTATCAATGCACAAATCCCTCCAAATGATGGCGCTCCAAGACTGATCTGAAAATCTGATTTTATCTTCACTCCTCCAAATTGTATTTGGCACAAATCTCACAATTTGGCCTTAGGGTTTCTGCAGAAACAAATATGGCTTTGTCACTCCTTTCCTTGCAAATCTCCAGTGAAGCACAAGTATGAACTCTATATGAGTCCACCTCCAAGATGTGATTGGGTTTTCGTCCAATCCACCAATATTCCTAAGGGTTTTCGTCCTTGGAATATGCTGCTCCAAAAGTTGCAGCCAAAGAGATACTTCTCCAAAAGAAGTGATATGAATGAATGATGATAAGACTTGCAAATTTACTTTCTTTTATAGCCAACAGAGTTCGAGACTCTCGTCCGCAGCAATTTTAATGATGATATCTGTGCTGACAAGAGGAGTCATTTTGCCGCAATGACAGTGAAGTTTGACAAGGCTGTGGGTGAAGTTCATGAATTCCTCCAGATGATTGCCAACGGTGAAGAAATGTTAGAGAATCAAAATATCATTCTAGAGAGTATCAGTGTTCCTGGCAGAGATGCGGGCACTCGCTTTTTAGAAGATATTGTTTCCTAGAATATCAACGGATGACATCACCAAAAAGCTAGAATGTTGATGAGGATGCATTTCAAAAGAAAGCAGTTTTAAAACATATGCTTTTTGTTTTAAAGCATTTGCTTTCATCGTAAGCTCATCCATCCTATTTGACAAAGAAATCACTTTGTGTTAGTTGGAATTTTCTTTGCTTTAAAGCAAATCGCTTTAAAGCATTTGTTTATTGTAATCTTTGTCTCGGAATAGTAATAAAGCTTGCGAGTTGGCAAGTTAGGGTTAATCAAGGAGATTTTAGGGTTCCCTACTCCTTTGATTTTAGTATAAATAAGAGCAGTCTTGCTCATTGTATGTAATGGTAATTGTGATAGCAAATTTGCTGTGCCTATTCTAGCCTGCAAGTCTTGTTATTGCAAGTGTCTGTTCACTCTGTGTTCATTGTAGAAGATCGACTTTTGTGATAACTAATTTGCTGTGCCTATTCTACCCTGCAAACTTTGTTATTCCAAGTGTTTGTTCACTTTGTGTAACCTGTTCTCTGGTGTTTGATCGCTTGCTGTACGCCTGCCTTTTGCTACAGTGTTGCTGTCCTGGAGTTGTATCAACTTTGTGATATTGAATAGAAGTCTCATGCCTATTTTGCTTTGATATTCTATCTCGAATCATCAGTTTCGTCGTCAGATGTGTGGGTTTTGTAGCTTTCATTTCAACTTTCATCATTAAAGTACTATAAGTCTTGTGATGTAAATCTGGGAGAAAATTGCTTAAGTTTTTGTTAAAACAATCATTCGTTGTTCACTTTTAATTTCCTTTGCTTTGAATTTACTTAGGAGATTATAAGCGTCGTTTGTCTATGCTTAGTTGTAGTAGAAGTTTTAAAAAAGGAGAAACCTCTTATGCAGCGTTTAGAGTTTTATAACCTTGTGCTCGCAGCTGAGAATCAAAAAGAAGATAGGCGAAATTTGTTTTATTTATCTTTTCAGTGAACATCAGCAAAAAGGGAACTCCCCCTTCCAATAGGAGAGCAGTTTATCTGTGCATAGCTGTCCATTTCCAACTCGCATTGCAGAGGTGCAAATTGAAACGCCAACATATTTCTAGTCAGTGGGGAAGCTATCAACCTCAGCAAGTGTTGTTCCACATTAAAAGATACACATTTTCTTGCCTGCTTGTGCTATTCATCTTTGATTCTGCCAGAGTCCCTTTACTTTAAGCTAATAGGCACCCCTAAAATGTATTTGACATTATATGCATTTGTGAAAAACTTTTACGATTTAACACTCTGTGTTCCCTTCACGGTCTGTTTGAAAGCCACCAGTGTCAGATGCTATGTTCTTGGATATGGTTCTTTTTTCAGATAGAAATTACCTTTTGGTTCACCCCTTCCAGAAATTATTGGTTGGATAAGGTGCTGAGTTTTAAATATTGTTATTGTAATTTGGTCATTTAGGCTGAGTAACACAATTCTCCTTCATTTT
Source organism: Cunninghamia lanceolata (assembly GCA_027924645.1). NCBI lineage: Eukaryota > Viridiplantae > Streptophyta > Pinopsida > Cupressales > Cupressaceae > Cunninghamia > Cunninghamia lanceolata. Next base: position 6,604,800 of record BSBN01000354.1, on the reverse strand, counting down.
GCAACTTCTTCATGCTATAACAAGCTTCCAAGATTTTTATGATGAAGAATGTGATGGTAGCGCATTCTTAGTTAAATTTGTTATTGATTTCATCTGTGAATGGTAATATTGTTGAATCAAAAGATTTATCTTATAAGCTCAGTATTGTTTAATATTTAATGGCAGCTTGTCTTCTAAAGTCAATGTTCTAATATCTTGATTGCATGGTGGAGTGTAGATTGTCATGTCGCAGTGGGCTGGATCAATCAGAGATGGTTTCAAAGTTGTGTACTCATCTGGTAAAAAGAGTGTTCAACTTGACAGTCTATTCAACATAGTATCTTATGATCTTCTACCAAAGCTGCAAGAAACTCTTATGGACAGTGATTTTAAGGCAAGTCCAGTAGAGGAGAGTAGTTAGAGTTGTAAATATGTATTTCAGAAGTCAGAAAAACTCATCAACATTTTGAAGATAATATTGCATTCTTTTCTGGAAGTATGCATTTCCTATTCTACCCTGACCAACTGAGTGTGCTTGTTGGTTTCCTTAAATTCTTTCCAGGATTTTATTCTTGTTTCCAGGCTGCATATATAAATTTACTGTTTTCTCAGTGTGGAAAAAGTTCCATTTGGTTCCAATGTATTAGGTTTCCTTTTCTCTTTTGTAGTTCATAGGTAAATCAGTTTTGTATTTGTTGTGTTCTGTCCTTCTATCCATGGTCTTGATATTTTAGTTGTGTAGCTTTCGGTTGTTTGGTGGTAATGGGATTGCCTTTGATGAGATTTCATGAGGCCGGATATTTATGTATTTATTTAGCATTTGTAGTAAATTGTCTTGATGACATACTTCTGGTTTCTATACCGTGTCCTCCTTACATTTTGTTGCCTAGGTAGTGTGTAGAATTGAATTTCTGCTGCCCTTCCTGTATTTGATATTATAAATAGACATTTCCTTATGATTCTTCTTTGTACTTATCGACAATTTCTATTTTTGGCAGATTGTTATTGCAGATGAGTCACACTACTTGAAGAATGGTCAAGCAAAAAGGACAGATGCTTGCATTCCTCTTCTGCATGTAATTATTATATCAAATTTATTTCTTTTGGGTTTTGCTTTTTAGAAATGGGTAGAGACATTTTTGTGCTCTTTAGACCATACTTAGAGTTTGTCTCTTTGGAGACACAAAATACTAAATTCTGCTTCCATCCTGCAGAAAGCGCAGCACTGTATCTTACTTACTGGAACTCCTGCATTATCACGGCCCATTGAGCTTTTCACACAGGTGAAGCTTGTTTTTCAGTAGAACTAAACAATGTATACTTAATATAAAAGGAAAGCCTACCTTTTGCAAGTGTTTTTAGTACTAGAATGCTGATGGATATTAATGATTTGTAAATTGTGGGGATTAACATCTACAGCTGCAAGCTTTGCATCCTACTGTATATAGTAATGTTCACCATTATGGACAGCGATATTGCAAGGGTGTAAGTTTGCAGTGATCAGATTCAGAGAAATTTTGGAGTAGTTTTATTCTTATGTTGGAGTGCATGTTGAGCAGACAATTTGTTTGAATTGCTTGATATTAGGGATATTTTGGCACATATCAAGGGGCTAGTAATCATGAGGAGCTCCATGCTTTAATGAAGAAAACAGTTATGATTCGAAGGTTAAAGAAAGATGTCCTTTCAGAACTTCCAGTCAAGCGTCGGCAACAGGTATGTATTATCATTTGAAGATCCATGGTGATTGATTAGATTGTTTGAGGGATAGAGGAATGCTGATCGTGAAGCTAGTGTTTCTAATATTCCGTTTTTAAAGAAACTTGAGGTAGTAATATTTGTGCCTTAGCCAGTAAGTATAAAGGATCTAAGCTCTAGATAGTCTTTATGTTTGAGGAAGTATGAAATGACAGTTCCTTTTATAACAGAAAAACAAACACCTGAAATTGGGCTCCTTGAAATGAAAAACTTGCAGATGATAAAATTCCCTTAACGCTGCTCTGTTGGGTTTACTAATAATAATATTATATAGCCTATTCTGTTCTTAACAGCTACGCCCAGAAGTAAAGTAACAATAGGTCTATGGCATGATATAACAACAGTATTAAAATAGCAATGAAATCAAACAATTGCAACATATTAACAAGATACAGGGTAATCTATGGACAACACCAGGCTGGCCTGCGATTAAATGTTCCCTTTGGATGTGCTTGCACAACAAAATTCTAAAACATTTGCAACTAAAGAACAGCCTTCTGTTGTCAATGCACCAGAACAGACTTTTTTTACTGCTGTCAATGCTCCAGAACAGCCTTCTGTTGTTTCTAGTAACAATGATGAAAATAAAAATGAAGAGACAGTAGACGTCTACCTAGGGTTATCTATTATTAACAGCAGAATGGATGTTGATCCATTTTATACAACATTGATCATTAATGGGTGGCTGTTGCATAACTGTATGATTGACTTGGTGCTTCCAGCAATGTCATGCCCTTGGAAGTCATGAATGACTTGGGCTTGAAAGTTGAAAGTGACTAAGTCCTATGGCAAGTGCTTTGCCATGGACTCTAGAGAAGTGAATGTCATTGGCCTTGTAAAGGATGTCGAAGTTCAGCTGTCCGCTTACCTGGATAGGTCATTTTTGATGGATGTTATTATTGTGGAGTGCCCTCCCAAATGGGGCATGTTACTATCCAGAAAGTGGGTCGCCTGCATGGGGAGTAGCATACAGATGGACCTCTCATATGCTACTATTTCAATGCACGGAGTAGTGGTAAAATTGTATAGGGAGAAGAAAATGAATGATGGCATCGAGGACCGTTTCAAAACAACTGATGAAGCTAATTTCTTTGATATTGAAATAGATTATATCATTGGGTTTTGTGACAAAGAGGAACATGATGTTATTGCCGCTCCTCCACATTGTGCTTCTCCTGTTGATGACGCATATGATTTGTGTATGATGCACTTTGTACTATCCCCAATAGGATCTGCCCTAGAATTCTGAATTCTGCCCTAATTTTTTGATTTAGTTTTTTGCTCTTTTCTGACATAGTTTTGTGCTCAAACCCTAGGACTGAATTCTGATTTTATTTCTGAAGTATAAACACATATGGGCAGCGAATAAACATGTGCCAAACATTCACATAAATATGCCAAACATGTAGATAACATCAACCATGATTCCAACCATGTATAACAACCATCCAAATGCCAAATATATGACAAACAAATTTGATTTCTGAATAAACAACTCTGCTGCTCCAAATCTGAATATGCTGATTCGAAATTACATCAAATTCATGGGCTCAAACATGCCAAACGTTGCCCAGATTTCTGCTCATACAAGTCTGACCTAAATTAGGTTTATACATACCACAAATATGCAAAAATGTCTTCAAACATCAAACCCTAGATGGGTCAATCCTCCATGGTGTGCGCTTAGGGCTTGGTGCTCCAAAATGATGAAATTGCCCTCCTTGGGAAGAGGTGCTCGACCTAGGGCAGAAACCCTAGTCAATCTCCATCCTATTCCCTCCAACATAGGCGCTCAAATCTGCTCCAAAGTATATGGCGTGAAAGCTCAAGAACTCTTCAAAATCTCCAATGAAGTGCAAGTATGAACTCCGTATGAGTTCACCTCCAAGATGTGTTAGGTTTTTGTCCAACCCACCAAATATTCCTAAGGGTTTTCGTCCTTGGAATATGCTGAACTAAAAGTGCAGCCAAAGAGATAAATCTCCAAATGAAAAATGAATTGATTGAAATATGAGAATGACTTCCAACTTGCCATCTTTTATAGGCATCCAAATAGACCTCATCAAGGCCAACCTCCCTCTAGCAATTTCTTTTTCCTTTTATTTTCTTTCCTCTTCCCTCTTGGCCGACCACCCTTGGGCAATTATTTATTATTTCTTTTTCTTCTTGTCACATGGCTGACCTCTTCTTCTTTATTTTATTTTCTTTTTTCTCTCTCCTAGGTTGCCCACCTCTTGGGCAATTTTCTTTATTTATTTTTAATTCACTGAGAGGCTTACAAAAATATGAGAAGTCATCTCTCATTTTGAATCGGCTTACTAAAATTGGCCAAATATAGTATTTAACTAATTAGGTTATTCCCTAGCCCTTCCGACTTAGCCTATGGGAATAGAATAGGCTAATTGACTCCGTTAGGTAATCACTCGGAAAAAGGGGACATTACACACTTTGATGGTGCATATTCTGAAGATGGCTCGGGTGCAGGCGTTGTTTTGACATCACCAGTTGGGGAACATTTTGGATTATCTTTTAGGCTTGATTTTAAGTGCACCAACAACATAGCTGAGTATGAAGTTCTTCTATTGGGCTTTAATGTTGGTCATAGGCATGGAATCAAGACTTTAAGCATTTTGGGAGATTTTGAATTGGTGGTACAACAGGTCAAGAATATTTATGCAGCTAAAGACAGCAGGTTGAGATCATATATGAATGTTGTTTGGGATACATTACACTTATTTGATGCTATTGCCATTGAATGCATAGAAAGGCTGAAGATGAAAAGGCAGATGCTCTAGCTATAGCTGCTTCAAATTTTAATCCACAGTTGGGCTCATGTCTTTCTCACTATGTTGTTGAGGTACTTACTAGGCCCACCACTCCAGCCAACATATACAGTTGGTAGGCTTTTAATGACAACGATCATATTTATAAGTTCCTAAACTGCGTGGATGAATTTGACAATCAGCTTATAGATTGGTAGCCAATGGTTGAAGTTGAGGATGTTAAAGAGACTCTGTTTGGAAATGACGTGGAATTGAAAACAATAACGCCTCCAAAGGGGCTTGTGGCATTGGAAAACATGTTTGACAATGCAGATCGATGTAAGAGCAAAGGCAAACCAATTGATGAGGGTGATATTGAAGGTGTAAACCTAAGGACTGAAGCCGCCCCAAAGATGGTTTACATTGGTAAGAAGCTGAAACCCCATGAAAAGAAAATGTTGATTGCATTGTTGAAAAAATTCAAAAAATGTTTTACATGGTACTATGAGGAGCTCAAGGCCTACAGAGAGGACCTGTTTCTTCATACCATTCCTCTGACAGCTTGATTCAAAGCCTTTCACACAAAAGCAAAGACCGATCAACCCTACTATCGCTCCCAAAATGCAAAAGGAATTGATGAGGTTGAAATCTTTTAAGTATTTATTGAGTGTCACGCTCAATTTCTGTTTGAATTCAGAGTCGAGCGATGCCTTGTTTGAAATCTGTAATGTCCATCAAAATGAAATAGTCAGGTTTTGATCTAAAGGTTATTAATTTTCAAAATAATTTTGATTCAGAATTTCTAAATGAATTGACTTGGCATACAAACAAAATTTCTCTTACAATTATAAATTATACTTTTGTAAAATTCAATTATGAATTTATTTCTAAGACGAAAGTGTAGCAATAAGAAAGATAAGATCACAAATAATTAAGAGAATACAACAATAAGAGAGAAGAGATTCTATTATTGGAAAACTCCTTTTTTGTAACAATTAATTCTATTACTGTTTTAATTTGTCTTTTGCAAGACAACACAAGATGGAACAATGTATAAAGTAAAGGCTCTCTTCAAATTAGGAGGGGAAGCTCGTTGAGATCTAAACTAAATTGGAACCTAACATAAATTGATCTTAGACTAAATCTATTGACAGAATCTACAAATATGGACATTGTACAAGATTCTCTAAGGGTTTTTTGCATAAATGAAAATAATTACATGCCTATGCTTTAGCCTCTTGTTAGGACCCAAATTTTCTGGTCCCTAAAACTCGCCAGAGATTCATGTTTGTGCCTCTGTTTACCTTAGCCTATGTTGCCCTTTTTTTATAAGCAATTTGAGAACATTTAAAATAGCTCCCCTTCCTAAGAAATCATCTAAGTGAAAGTCGTTTGTGCCCATTGTGAAAATCTTTTAAGTATTTGTTGAGCCTCGCACTCGATTTTTGTTCGAATCTGGAGTCTAGTGATGCCTTGTTTTAAATCTATAATGGGCCGTCAGATTTAAACAATTAGCGTTTGAAGGTGTCAATTTTGACACAACCTTCACGTTGGGCCATTGGCCAGTTCATTCGAATCATCGCATTGAGCGGTGCCTATGATACTGAGGAATCATTAAAAGAATGTGGCTGCAAGCGCATTGTATGAAATGAGGCGGTTGATTCACGTGGCGTGGCCTCGCACCTCCAAGACCTTGGCAGGTTTGACGCAGTTAAAACGGTGTGCCATTGGCTAGAGGTGGTGAGTCATCTCAAGGTGGCCCCCCTTTTTCAAAGTATAGGCAAGATTCTCCCCATGACTTCTATGTGCTACGTGGTGGCACCACGCTTCATATTAGTGCTGCAGATTTGGCACATTTCTTTGTTACGCTATTGGCTATATGATGCTGAGTCACAGGTTGGTGGGCCTAGTTTGTTTTACCATAGAGGGAATGCTTCAAAGAACTCATGTTTCCATGTGGTGTGGGCTCACATATCGTAGAGGCGACAACGTTGACACTTATAAAGTGTTGTGCCATTGGTTGACGATGTTGGTTCAGATTGCTGGGTAGGGTCCACTTAAATTTAAAGATTGAAGCTGAGAGAGGGATCCAATAGGGAGCACGTGGCACATTCATGCACGCTCTACTGAGTCATCTGAATTGTCGATCCAAAGGGCAGAATGATCGAACGGTCTGCGCATCTCTAAGCCCTCCAAGGCCCTCAAATATAAAGTGATTGCACCAATAATTGAAGCATATGCGTCAGCAGCCCATCGAGCCTTGCGAGGATGACACGTGGTGGCTCGACATTCTTCCTGGGCACTTCATATTTACTAAAGTTAATTGGTTGTGATTTTAAATCAGATTTGGTTGTTGAACCACCCGCGTTGATTCTTGGTGAGTCTTGAATGCCGTGGGCCTTATCTCGAGATGCCATAAATGTAATTCAGGTGCCGAGGCACTGATACGCAGCGGTGTAGTTGTGATTCAATGCTGGAAGTGACAGAAGTAAATAGGGTGGGTGTTTGCTGCCCAAGTGCAGCATTGTGATTCAATGCGGAAGATGTAGAGGTAGGTGGGGTTGGTGATTCTCACTTGAGCGAGGCAGTGGGCTTGAGATTGCTATATATACATATTTTTGAGATGTAAAAGGGGTTCGTCGTTTTATGGTTTTCTCCAGGTGGCAAGTCTGCAGAGCAGTTATTGCTTCAACCAATGACAGTCTCAGCTCTTTGGGAAGCATTGATTAAAAGTGTATGAGGATTATAATGTAAAATTTGATATCAACGTCGAATTTCTCCATTGTTATATGTATTTTTTTAGGGAGACGTTTGGTCACATTCAATGTTTTCTCTTGCCATGCTTTATGATATGATTATAGTCATGGATTCGAGGAATGTGACAAGTTCTAAAAACATTGCAAATACTGCAATGATCATTTCTATGCTGCATTTTCATTGTCTAATATTGATTTCCATGCATCTGGGTACGTCGAATAGGCAGTCATATGTTCTTTCATTACTGTTTTCCTTTGATAAACTAGAGAGTTTGTAGCCCATTGAATAGGCACTAGTCTGAGAGGTATTTCACCACCCGCACCCTTTAAAACTAAATCAATCATTCAAGTGTGAAGTAGAAATAGGTAAATCTGTATGCATCTTTTGGGTTATGTGCTTTAATCAGGAAACATTTTAGCAAATCGACCAAAGTCCATTCTCATTAACCAAATACGCATACTTGCATTTGGATTAGTTCCATAGATGCCATTTATCAGCTATATTGAGGTACCTATGTGGCTAGTTGTTTTCGGTTTAGTGACAATATTTGGAACTAAGTCAATAAGTTGGGTTTTGCCACGAGATTTTTAGTTGTTCATCTGGTTTACCAAACCTCAGGGAACATCCTTCCGAGTCTAAGCCGAGATCAAAGTGTAGGACAGAAAACCCACTCTTGTTCGTTGGCTATAACCATCCTAAATCTGTTGATGAGTCTTTGTTTTAGTTTTTTGATGATATCCCTTGGCCTTGAATGTTAAAACATACTTTAGGATTTTGGACTTGTGGTTTTGGGTCCCAATACCTCCGATATATGCATTGGACTGTTAGCGCCCTACAATGAGATTTTTAGATATTGAAGGAAAGAAACTACAAATCTAAACACATGAATGAAACGTTCATGCTGGCTAAATTGGGGTGCAGCTAGTCAGTGCAAACAAGGATTGAAGGAATATAACACATGATTTCAAGAAATAAATAGCTAGGCTGCATTGTAAGCCACAACTCAAATAAACAAATGTAATCAATACAAAAGCTTGATTCATTACAATCTACTTTCAATTTACTTAATGAAATTAGGAACACACATTAAGTAATAGCTTTACCTTAAGCAATTGTTTTTGGAGCATAAGCGTAGCACTTATTTAACTTTAATATTAAGATTAACTTGTGCCCGAGGCACTTATTTATAGTTTACAGGGAATATACTTTTAGGGATTTGAGAGTAATGACCAAATATCTCAAAAAGAATGTTTTAGGGCAAACTGTCCAAAAGTTGTAGGAAAAGCGTAAATAAAGGAATTGAAAGCAAATCTAATTTAAAACAACCAATGAAATAAAACTAACTAAACTGGGCCTAAAAAGAGGCCTTCGTCCTTGCTTGCAAATTGGACACTTGAAATACCCATTGCTAGAATTAGCGGCTACTTAAAATACAGATCTTTTGAAGAACTGGAACCCTTAAACCAACATGAATCTATGGACAACTCCATCAATTTGACTTGATGACTTGAATCAGATGCCTTTTAGGGTTTTGAAAAGATTGAAAATTGAAGTTGAAACCCTGACTGTTTGTTCTGATCAACAAATTTAGAAACCATTGCCTAGGGTTTGAAATGCTAAAAACTTGAAGTTGAAACCCTAGAATGAAGATATGACAAACCCTTGAGTAAACAACTTGATGAAAATTGTGAACAACGATGTGGAGGCTGCCATAAAAGTGTGTGATGAAGAAGGCTGCAACACAAGGTAGTTTCTTGTTATGAATCTCTGAAACTTGCTTTAAATCATTGGCACAAATCACGAATCGACGACACACATAAAACACGAAGTGTTTGATTCAGTCTTAGAATACCAATGTTTTCACCAGCCAAACCCTAGCTGAGAATACTTTGCAAAAGTCAGGAGATATTGTACTGAAACTGCCCATCATCTTTCACTAAAAGTCAGCTTGTGATAGCTAGGTGCCTCCTGGGAAGTCTAGTCACTCGAATATACTGGCATCAGCCACTAAGGAATGTCTATCAACATGTAGGCACCTCCTCTTTCTATTTATGACAGTTTAAATTGTTTTCATAACTTGGGTGGAATAATTTGGCACTTAAACCATGTTTTTAACTAATGGGCATAGATTTTAGATGGTAAAACCATCACAAAAGTTTGCTTAGGCTTTTAAGGGTAGAGTTTTGTATCACTTATGCCAACTTACCATGTTAGGCGGAGATTTCTTATGGCTGAACCACTCATAAATTGCCTCTATCATAATTGACATCTACTTAAGGTACTTGGGCAGTGATTGTTGCCACTTATGCCTCTTTCTAAGTCTCTGTGAGAGAAGTTTGATTGTTGAACCAAGCTTGGCATGTGCTCCTCATCTGTTTGCCAGTTTTTGCTATCCTAAGTGGAACTTTGGGCAGAGTTTGATAATACTGTCACCACTTTTTCATAACTTAAACATGGTGGATGTCCATTAGATGTGCGCCTCTTCTACTCCTGGCATGAAATCTTATGTTACTTAAGCTACTTTTTCAAAAATTGGCAGAACTTTATGATTGTTAGACCATTTAAAATTTGCATCATTGTAACATACACCCCTGTTTTTCTTTGTGGTGCTGTTCTGTTTGTTTGCTGTTTAGGGTTTGCATGTGATGTTTGCATTACACATAATTGAAATATAACAATATACAAGCTTTTCTAACAATACCCAGATGTTTATATATCAAGAAACAACCATTTAGATCACAACCCAGCAATACCCAAAAGATAGTAAACCCTAGAAAATCAGATATAAGCAAACCCTTGCTGCTGTCATATTATTTTTGAAGTATGAATGCCGAGCAAATATAACAGAGACAATATAACAAGTACCCAGATGGCCAAATCAACTCAAAATAACTTTTCAAACATACCCGTTTGCTGTTGTTCATGTACAAGCCTGAAAAAACAGTTTGCAACAGCAATATTAGAAAGCTCCAACCCTTCAAATCTGGTCTGATCAGCAAATGCCAGAAACCTAGTCTTTTTCAGACCTAGGCGCCTCCCTTGGTGCAAAATATTTCCACAAACAATGACGATTCCAGTCAAAACCAGCAATCATCAGCTACAGTAGTGGTACGGTGGACCCATGGAGGAGTACGACCCACCAAGAAGGCTTTAGAAGTCATACAAAATCACACTTATAATATGCCATGTCTCCTTCAAATCTTTTATTCACTGAATACCAAAAGATTTGCAATAAAACCCTTGCCTGCAACCTGAAAACTCTCAACAATGAAGCTCTAGCACAGACTTTGAATGAAATCTGTCAGCAATCAACCTTGGAGGATCTTCACCTATGTAGTTGATGTTCCCTATGAAGATTTTCGTCCCCACAAAGCCTTGGATGAACTCCCGTTCAAACCGGCAATACCTGTTTTCAATATTCTTTTCTGCATGGGTAGCAAAAATGAGCTCAAAAAACTTTTAATACTTTCTCCAAAACCCTATGCCCTCCTTGGGGAAATCAAATATTTACTTTTTAATAAAAATCTCCTTATGTTTCCCCTTTTTGGATGCCACACTTGGGAAACATAACTTTTTGCTTTTTAATTAATAACTTCATAATCCTTGGGCACCCACATAACATAGTCACTTTTAAAAATTAAATAAATGCTAAGCTAAATATTTAATTTAACGTTATAGCATTAGCGTTTATTAAAAATAAAGTTGCTGAGTGAAATAAGCACCAACAGACTTCAGATGTTGAAACTGATTATGTCAGGGTATAACCATTGCCAAGTGACGAAGTTGTTGCTGACATGGGTGACTGGCTAAAAATAGTAAATCAGACCCAAATGCCCGAAAACGCTTTGGAAAGCGTCACCACAAACCTCTTGACGAACTGAGCTCAATGCAACACCCGAAAACACAAAAGGAATGAACTGCAATGCCTCGAAGGACCAAGGAGTTCCCTAACCACATCGCATTAGCCTACGGGAACCCTGAGGAATAGGCTAACGGTCACTGAGCTAACAATGCTTATGAAGGAGACATTACAGTCCGCCCTCCCCAAAATTGCTCGTCTCTAAGCAATTGTAACTCAGGATGTTGTAGAATTTGCTCACTCTCCTATGTAGCATCCTCAACTGACAAGTTCTTCCACTTCACAAGAGACTCTTTGATAGTCCTCCTTTGTAGAGTGCGCTCTCTAGTATCAATAATAGCCTCTGGAATCAAAATAAGTTTCCCTTCCTCATCCAATGGTGGCAACTCGGAAGAGGGAACCACATTATGCCCAAATGCCTTTTGAAGGCGAGAAACATGAAAAACATTATGCACTCTACTATCTGTCGGTAACTCCAACTCATAAGCCACCTCTCCAATCTGCATGGAGATCCTGAAAGGGCCATAAAACCATGGCTTAAGCTTCTTCGACCCACTCTTCTTGAGAGTGACTGCCTGTAGGGCTGCAACCTCAAGTAGACCATGTTAGCAACCGCAAAAGTTCGATTTGTACGATGCTGATCAGCATACAACTACTGATTTTGTGCTTGCTGCAAGTTTTCCTTCAAGGATTTCATGATATCCTGACTTTCTTGCAACAAATCCTTAGCCTTGGGCACTCTGCTATCTCCAAATAGCAGATCAAGGAAGCTCAGAGCTTCATACCCATACAATGCCATAAATGGTGACATCTTAATAGACATATGGTAAGTAGAATTATAACAGTACTCACCAAGGTGCAACCATCTCACCTATGCCTTCTGCTGCCTTGAAATGTAGTTCTATAGGTACCCTTTACCCACTTATTCACTATCTCTGTCTGCACATCTGTTTGTGGGTGATAACTGGTATTGGGAGTGAGCTTAGTCCCACTCAATCTGAAATGTTCCTGCCAAAAGAGACTCGGGAACTTGTTGTCCCTGTCACTAACAATGCTCTTGGGTATCCCATGCAATCTAAATACCTCTCTGAAGAACAAATCAACCATCTGTGCTGTTGTATGTGTTGCCTACACCTTTGGTAGCCCTGTGATGAAATCCATAGAGATGCACTTCCATTTTTGCTTGGGAATAGGCAGGGGCTGCAACCAACCAGCTAGATATGTATGCTCATGCTTGTTTTGCTGGCATGTGGGACACTCACGAATGTACTTAAGGACCTCATTCTTGAGTCCTTTGCAAGTAAACCTCTCCCAGATTTGTCTGTATGTCTTGAAAAACCCCGGGTGACCAGCCGTAGGTGCATCGTGGAATGTCCTCAATACCTTCACCATAAGCTTAGAATTGGGCACTAAATAAATTCTTTCCTTATAAATAATCAGTTCATTAGTCACAGTATACCTATCATCCTAAATAGTGCCCTCAATGATGCTTATAGCCCAAGAGTCTTTAGCATACTCTTCTGAAATCGACCCTCTCGATTCTTCAGTAATCTCCACGAAAGAACACAAGTGAGGTCGCCTGAATAAAGTGTTTGCAACTATGTTCCTTTTCCGTTTGACACACACTATGTCAAAGTCATAAGGCTGAAGCTTTCTCACCCATTTTTGCTGCTTGTCATTTAAATCCTTTTGATTCAGGAAGTACTTGAGACTGTTGTGGTCGGTTTTAACCATGAACTTACCTCCCACCAAATATGGTCTGAACTTGGCCAAGGCATGCATGATGGCCAACATCTCCTTGTCATAGATTTAGTAACTTTTCTCAACACCTCTCAACTTCCTACTCTCAAATGCAATAGGATGCTTATCCTACATCAAGACAACTCCTATTTCTTCTCTAGGTGCATCACACTCCAACTCAAATGGCTTGGAAAAATCAGGAATGGCTAAGACTGGGCAAGTGGTCATAACCTATTTGAAATGATCAAAGCACTGTAACTAAACAAAAGCTCCCTTCTTAGTCAAATCAGTAAGCGGGGCAGCCACCTGCGAAAAGCCCTTCACCAATCTCCTATAAAAACCGCATAAGCCAAAAAATTCCTTGCGCTGTGAGAGATTAGTTGGCGGAGGCCAATCCACAAGTCCCTTGATCTTATCAGGATCTACTCTAACTCCCTTAGAGCTAATGATGTGGCCAAGGTAGAGAAGCTCTGCCATGCCAAATTCGCACTTAGACTCCTTGCAATACAATGTTTCCCGCTCTAAAATACTCAACACCTTATCAAGGTGTCTCATGTGCTTCTCCCATGCCTTGTTGCATATCAAAATATCATTGAAGAAAATTAGAACAAACTTACGAAGCTGGTCATAGAAAACCCTGTTCATGCAAGACTAGAAAGTAACCGAGGCATTGGCTAGGCCAAAGGGCATAACCGGAAACTCAAGGTGCCCAAAGTGGCACCTGAAAGCTGTCTTCTCCACATCCTGCTCTTAGACCCAAATATGGTGGTAGCCCGATCTCAAATCAATCTTGGAGAAGTAACAAGCACCATGCAACTCATTAATGAGCTCATCAATGCGGAGGATGGGATATCTATTTTTTATGGTCTTCTTGTTCAATGCCCCATAATAAATGCACATGCGCATTGTCACATCCTTCTTCACCAACACCACCGAAGAGGCAAAAGGGTTCTTACTCGGCCTTATGTGTCCCGTGTTAGTTAGCTCCTTAATAGCCTTTTCAATCTCATCTTTATACCTCTTCGGATGCCAGTATGGTGTAGTAATCATAGGTTTGGCATCCTCCTCAAGCTTTATGACATGCTCAATGCCTCTCTTAGGAGGCCTCCGTGGAGGTATGCTACTGAACACTTTGCTGTGCTTAGACAACAAAGTTTGGATGTCAGGATGGTAGTTGTTCTTTTCGTGCTCCGTATTAGTAGGCGTGAAAAGACACTCTGTTGCCCACTCCACCTGGTCATGCTTGATGAGTCTCTCCATTCTTTTGAAAGATACCACTCGTAACCCACCATCTGACATACCTCTGAGCACTATCTTCCTACCATCTGAATCAAATTTCATCTCCATAGTACACAAGTTCATATAGAACTCACCTATAGGTTGCAGCCACTGCATGCCTAGGAATACATCCATGTCCCCAATACTCAGAATGTAGAAATCATCGTTGAGCTCATAGTCACTCAGCTGAGTGCTCAAGTTAGAGATCTTCCTCGTGCATGTGATGAGGAAACCATCAGGTACTCTTACCTTGAAGCCTTGAAATTCTTCTGTTTTGAGTCCTCTTTTCGCCACAAGCCCTTCATCAATGAAGTTATGAGTAGCTCCAATGTGAATGAGAGTGACAATCCTTCCTCCTAGTACTCCATGAATCCTAAAAGATCCTTCTTTCTGAATGCTAGAGAGTTGGGCTACTGTGCCCCCGTCTCCCTACTCTGATTCATTTGAAGAGCTTTCTTCCTATCTCCTGAATCAGATTGCTGATCTGAATCTTCAGCTGCTGATTCATCAGCTGAAAAGTACTCAATTTTTTTGCCTTTGTTTGGAGAACAAATTTATGTGTTGGGTCCCATGGTTCTCTACAATGGAAACACGATTTTTTCCTTCTAAGTTCATTTAGCTGGTCATTATCCAACCTAGAGGACATCTTCTTAGGCTGATTAGAGTCCTTATGAAAATTCTTCTTATCCTTATCTTTCTTATGCAAGATTCCCTTTGACTGAAATTTGCTTTTATAAGAAGAGGACTCCATATCCTTTGCTTTCTTAATTGCCTCTTGTAGTGTGGGTGGATTGAGTGCCTTAATCCATCGTCTCAATGGATTAGATAACCCATCAATAAACAACACAATTATCCTCCTCTCTGAAATGTCAGTTACCATAACCGATAGCATCTAAAAATCAGTAATGTATTCATCAACTATTCCCCACTGCTTGAGTTGTGCCAACTCCTTATGCCAACTCCTTAAAGTGTAATTTGGGATCCCCTTTGTCAAACCTATCAATCAATCTTTCCATGAACTCAACATAGGACACAATCTGATCATGACCTAATGTAATCAGCCCTTGATACCACCATTCATGAGCACTCCCATCCAGATGTAATGTAGCATATTGAATGGCCTCATTTTCAGCCATAGAGTTGAGCCGTAAATAAGTGTCAAGTTTTTGTACCAATGCTCTAGTTGAAGTTCTACCTGAACCATCAAAATAGAGGATAGTCAACTTACCCACTTTTCTTTGTTTGTTCTGATTTTGAGGTCTACCTCCCCCATCTCTGCGGGGTCTACTCCTTTCCCTGAAAGCCAAGTAGTCAGGAAATGGCATCTCCGTTTGAAAATCTGCATCTATTGCTCTCCGATCCCTCCAGTAATGGGCATGACACACATGGTCAGTTGGTTCTTTTATTTCTTCAGGGGGATTACTTACCGGAGTAAATTGAGGCGTTCGAGGTCTAGTGTTGGCTGATCCAACAAAAGTATGCTGACGGGCAGACCTGTTATTAACCGATTTATCCCCATCATTGCCATTATTTGCATTGTTTCCACCATTGTTTGCATTGTTCCCTCTATTATTCGGATTGACCCCACCATTATTTGCATTGTTCCATTGTTGTTTGGTACTAACCGGTTGAGAATTTGAGCAAGTACAGTTTGAGATCGGTCCATCCGATCTAACATATCTTGCTGCGCTCTAGCTAAATCATTTACTGCATGCATTAAACTAGTCACATCAGCTCTCCCTTCATCATGATGATCTCTGCTAGATCTGTCCTCTCTATTATCCATATTTTCCGCAACTATTACTTCTTCTAGGTGTTCTTCAAACCCAAATGGCCAGTGTTCCCACTGTTCAGCTTCTTTTTTCCTGTCTTTCAAGATATCTTCTTTCCTTGTCACTACCTCTCATAGAAAATAATTCTCATGCATGGAAACTCAACCACACAAGATGGCAAGATACATCCTGCTCTGATACCACTGTAACATACAGCCCTTTTTTGTGGTGCTTTTTTGTTTGTTTGCTGTTTATGGTTGCATGTGATGTTTGCATTACACATAATTGAAATATAACAATATACAAGCTTTTCTAACAATACCCAGATGTTTATATATCACGAAACAAGCATTTAGATCATAACCCAACAATACCTAAAAGATAGTAAACCCTAGAAAATTAGATTTATTCAAACCCTTGCTGCTGTCATATTAGTTTTGAAGTATGAATGCTGAGCAAATATAATAGAGACAATATACCAAGTAGCCAGGTGGCCAAATCAGCTCAAAATGACTTTTCAAACATACCTGTTTGTTGTTGTTCATGTACAGGCCTGAAAAAATAGTTTGCAACAGCGATATTAGAAAGCTCCAACCCTTCAAATCTGTTCTGATCAGCAAATGCCAGAAACCCAGTCTTCTCTAGACCTAGGCCCCTCCCTTGGTGCAAAATATTTTCCCAAACAAGGGCGATTCTAGTCAAAACCAGTAATCATCAGCTACAACAGTGGTATGACTAGCCCACGGAGGTGTATGACCCAACAAGAAGGCTTTAGAAGTCCTACAAAATCACACTTATAATATGCCATGTCTCTCTCAAATCTTTTATTCACCAAATACCAAAGTATTTGCAATAAAACCTTTGCTTACAACTTGAAAACTCTCAGCAGTTAAGCTCCAACACAGACTTTGAATGAAATCTGTTAGCAATCAACATAGGAGGATCTTCTCCTCTGTAGTTGATGTTCCCTGTGAAGGTTTTCGTCCCCACAAAGCCTTGGATGAACTCTCGTTCAAACCAGCAATACCTGTTTTTCAATATTATTTTCTACATGGGTTGCAAAAATGAGCTTAAAAGACTTTTAATACTTTCACCAAAACCCTACACACTCCTTGGAGAAATAAAATATTTTCTTTTGAATAAAAATTCCCTTATGTCTCCCCTTTTTGGACGCCACACTTAGGAAACATAACTTTTTGCTTATTAATTAATAACTTCATAATCCTTAGGCGCCCACATAACATAAAGTCACTTTTAAAAATTAAATAAACGCTAAGTTAAATATTTAATTTAACTTTATAACATTAGTGTTTATTAAAAATAAAGCTTTTGATTGAAATAAGCACCAACAAACTTCAGATGCTGAAACTGATTAGGCCAGGGTGTAACTACTACCAAGTGATTAAGTTGGTGCCGACACGGGTGAGTGGCTAAAAATATTAAATCGGACCCAAATGCCTGAAAATGCTTCGAAAAGCGTCACCACAAACCTCTTGACGAACTGAGGTCAATGCAACACCCAGAAACTCTCTAGGAATGAACTGTAATGCCTCCAAGGACCGAGGAGTTCCCTAACCACACCGCACTAGCCTACGGGAACCCCGAGGAATAGGCTAACGGTCACCAAGCCAACAATGCTTAGGAAGGGGACATTAGAATCATCTTTATGAATGTTTGGTGAAATTCCTCATGACTTATTCGTACTTTCCCCTTTATTAGACTTAGGTGTGGTTTTAGTTTACTCTAGCTACATTTATCCTTGGGCAAAACTTGCATTCGCAAAGCCATGCCTAATGAATGCCTCTTGTGCTTTGGCCCCGCCTAATAATGTTGTGTGAAACTTAGCGTTACTTTAGCTAGGAAACGATATATGCCCATGTTTCCGTCCTTTCACTAGTAGGTGGAAAAACTGTTCACTTATGTTAATTTTCGTTGCCCCTAAATGCCCCTTGTATTTTGGTAATGTTCTCATGTTTCTATCCCATGATTGCCCTAGTTTGCTCTAAGAAATTGCTCCATGTATTTTGCTGTTTTCTTTTGTTGTTCGTGCTTTCTTGCTAATCTATAAGTATGCCTCTAAAAACATCTCATATTTATCATTATTTCATTTTAGAATAGGTGCAACCTCGACCAACTTGCAAAAATTGTTAGTTGGAAAATATGACTATGACACAACAACTTTGCAAATTAGGGGGAAAGACCACAACTTAAAAATGGCTTACACATATTGACATACAATTTGGTGACGAACATAAAAGAATAACTGTAGACATTGGGTTTGATATTGGTGCAACAATTGGCTTTTTCTAGGTACCATGGGACATACTTGAGCCATAGGGGAAGTACATAATTTCCGGTAAAATTTGACCAATGCCATATTTGTGGGCAATAGAATCAAGCCTATTTTCTAACACCTAAACAGATGGCTATGCTAACCTGAACAAGAACAATGATGAAAGTAAACACATTACGAAAAAGGGAAACACCTTATTGATAGACAAACACACAAAACGCCAACACCTACCAACCTATGGACAAGAGTGAACAAGTAGGCTAGACGAAACCATTCACAAGTTGGGAAAAGTAACAACCCATTTGATTGAGTTGGGAATTCATTTGAGATAATTCACATCTTTGAATCCTTTGCAAAATTTTTATTGAGGTCCATGGTTCAGGATGATATACTATCTTGTAGGGGAAACTCAAATATGAACTTGTTAATGTTTGGCAGTTCAAGAAAGTCTTCTTCCTCATTGAAATTTATCTCAAGTTTGTTGGTTTACAGATTTTGCCACCTAACTCTATATTCTCACGCCCATACAAGTGACAAGTGTACCAACAGTTGAACCAATTGTAATGATATTTTACAATGATTCTCTGCTTATTTAACAAGGTGCAACTACCTTCTAATGATATACAATGAATGGAAACTTGGATTGCTTTTAACCAGAAAGCAAAGAAAAGGTGGTGCTTTTAACAAGAAAGCATAAAGGCAGTGTATCTCAACATCAACTGAATTCAAAAGAAGTACAAAGACTTCAATAGCAGTAACTTCAATCAAATAATAAAGAATTGCACCAACTGTTATACAAACACCACTGCAAACCATTCATTCAAAGATAAACATTCACAACGATGAGCAAGAATTAAAACACCCAACTACTTCAATATAGAATCGATAACCAACCACCAGAAGTATATTCAACAAAGGAAGAATAAGCATTCAAATAACCATAACACAAAGTCTATGATCACCGAAAATCCCACTGTATTGATTTCAATTCATATATCAAAGTAATTGAACAGAAAAACACCAAAATTGATCTCCAACCAAAACAAAGTTTGCCAAAGATTCTAAACATCGACAGGCTAATTGAGTTTATAGCCTTGTCACCAATAACTGTCTTTTTAAATAACGCTTCTTGAGGACATCCGATTTAAAGAAGTCTTTAAAAATAAGCTTAACTAAAAGAAACAACTTTCTAGAGCCAATAGTTTTTTTTTGCAAAAAATGAAAATTACTAAAGCATAAGAAAATTCATTCATTTAATAATTGCCATGTCATCATCCACAACAATCTCCCTTTGCGCCGCTTCTTTTTCCTTAGCTTGTCCATCTTCGGTACCTGAATCCTTTTGTGTCGCTTGATTTGCCTTTGCTCTCAACTTCGCCTTAAATGCCCGATACCTGATTATGATTGGTGATAACGCGACGCTGCTTGGACTACCGGTCATAGTGACTCAAAGTTTCTTTTTGTTTATCGTCCTGTCAGTATCAACCACTCTTTTATGCACATTATCTATTTCATTTTTGAAAGTTCTGATATAGGTGGCTATTCTCCCAAGCAAAGTTGGAAAAGTCGGACTCGGCAGCCCAAAATAGGACTCGGATTCGAGACTTAGCACGGACTCAGGAAAAAACTCAGCTAGGACTCGGCAAAAAAAAAAAAAAACCGTAGTTTTAAAAAAAAGAAAAAGAAATTAATGCATTTAGAGAACATAAGAGCCTAATTTGATTATCAATTTGTCATAATTTAAAGATTGCACATGTCATATGATCATCAAACACTCAATAGTTAAAATTTCATCATTCATACTCATAGTTTCAAACTTTCAAAATGTATAACAGCATCATGATTCATAAGTTTATAAATGTTTACATATAATCATATGTCAAAATGAGGAAAACATTAACAACCAAATCTAATCTACATCTTCCTCTTTCCCCTCCTAATGAAAGTCAATTTTTAAGGCCTAGAACTAGTAGGTGCTACAATATCCAAATGAGGAGATTGAGGAGTGGTTTCTTGATCTTCAAAAGTGTCTTTGTCCTCCACCATTGCTTCCAATCCTGCTGCTTCTTCTTCTTCTGCTCCTGCTCTCTCCAATTCAGCAAGATCCTTATCAGTAAGGAAGACATCAGCATCATCATTTTGTTCATCAATAGTCCATTCACCATATGGATCAATATCATCCAAGTTGATGGACTCATGTGAAACACCCTCCACCTTTCTAGTTCGAAGGCGAAGGTTGTACCGAACAAAAACTAAATCATTTAGGCGCTGCTGGGTCAACTTGTTTCTCTTCTTTGTGTGAATGTTCTCAAATAAACTCCAATTATGTTCACACCCAAAAGCATTACGTGGCTGTGAGAAGACACGGATGACTAGCTTTTGAAGATTTGGCATGCTAGCACCATAGTTCTCCCACCATAAATCTACAAAACACATTTAAAAAATATAAGTATTAAGAATAAAGTAAAAAATGTAAGAATCAAGTTTCTAATTTCATCTTGTAGTATACTATTGAACAATTTTTTTTACCTGGTTGTTGTTTTCCTCCTTTCAATTGCTTGTTGTGAGGAAAACAGTCTCCCCTCTGCACCCTTGTAGATCTTAAGTAGATAAAATTTAAAAATAAAATTAAATCAAATATAGAAAATTCATAGATAGTCAACAATGAACATTGCAAATTCATAAATAAGATGTAACAAATCTCACCTCCAACTCATCAAGCACCTTGTCTGTCATCTCATGATCAGGCACCATCCTATTGATGCATCCGACAACACCTGCCATGACCTCCTCATTAGCCTTACATGTGTCAGAGAAGTAAAACTTCGGGTTCAAGAAGTAGGCAAAGACATGTATCAGCTGGTGGAGTTGGTTTGTCCATCTCCGATCAATCATGCGCGAAATGATTTCATATTTTCTTTTGTTTCTGCCATAGTAATGTGAAATGGCCTCTTTGGCCCTATCCATGGCCTCATATATGAAATCCATTGGCATGCCCTCTCTATCCACCATATGAAGAACCCTCACCCAAGGTTCTGTCACCTAAAAAAATCAAAACAAATTTTAAATTATTACAAAATTAACCCCTCAAAAAAAAAAACAGCAAATAGATTATCATGTATAAAGTTTATTTTTGTGTTTGTTACTTACCCCAATCAACTCTGCATTTTTGATGAATGTCTGATCAAAAACTATGCTTACAATCCTCTTCCCTTCAGGTTTAGCGGCAAATGGGGACTGCTTCCAATCATCAGACACAAACATTTGCATGAGATGAGCATTGACACCAAGAATGCTTTGCAATATGAGGAAGTGGCTAGCAAATCGTGTCACTCTTGGTTGCACAAGGTCCTTGCCATTTGTGAATCTCCTCATCAAGGAAAGCACCCAAGTATGGTTGTAGATAAATTTTGTAACATTTTTGGCATCTTCAACTACACTTTTGACCCATCCAATCTTTTCAATGTCCTCTAGCAACAAGTCCAAGCAATGTGCAGCACAAGGAGACCATGCAATTGTGGGATGCCTCTCCATAAGTAGTCTACCTACAACTACATATGCAGTTGCGTTGTTCGTGATAATTTGGACAATATTATCAACACCAACTTCCTGGATCACCCCTGTAATGCCCCTGTTTTCGGCATGATCACTGAGATATGGTGTATTAGCTTATTCGTCATTTCCATAAGCTATTCCAGTTGGTAAGGAGATGAAATTGCAAAGGAAATTATCGAGTTGGGAAATCTTTCTATTTTTAGAAAGAAATATTATAAATGAATTTTATATGTCAAATGAGTTTTATAAAAATATTTGACTTGGGGAAATATTATTATAATATTTCTATAATATTATAATAGTTAAATAATAATTTATGGAGCCATCCCCAAAAGGAGCAACCCACTTGAGAGGGAGTCATAAGGTGAAAATTGAGAAAAAACAAAGAAAATTAATATTAATAAATATTATTACTTTATTATTTCTCAAGGGGGACACCTAGGCTTGAAAAGCAAAAATAAAATAAAATATTATTACATTTAGAGGAGGTGGACTTGAAAAGGAAGGCTTGAAAAGCAAAAATAAAATAAAATTTTATTATGTTGAGAGGAGGTGGACTTGAAAAGGAAATAAAATAAAGTGAATGTGGAGCCTAGGTTGGAAAAAGAATAAAAAGGCATTTTTGGAGTTCATTTGGCATGATTGAGAATTTGATAATTGATTTGGATATTTTCCTTTGAGCTGCAAACTAGGGTTTCAGCCAATTCTAAGGATGAAAACCCTTAGGATTTGGGAGATTGGACGAAAACCCAATTCTCTCCTTGAGGTGAATTTATTTCAGAATTCACAGTTGAGCTTGAAAGCATTGTTTCACATTTCTGTGTTGGTATTTTGAGGGTTTGCAAATTCAGAAGTTCACAGGCTTGTAGATTGGATTGTTCATGACAGGAGTTTTATTTGTGCAAATTTATTGATTTGTAAAACAAATATAAATTTGCAATACTGCATCGATAAATAGATATATGGTGTTTGGGTATTACATCGTTTATGAATGTGAGGTGCTTAAATCGTGGGTTTATGCAGTATAATTTGTGATTTTAGATTTCTAATTGTTGGCTGTAAGGAGACAGCTCCTGACAGTTCCCAGCAAACTTCTATAGCGGCATCTTATTCTACATCTGCCGTCGGCATATTGAAGCTTGCATTTTAATTATAAAGAAGATCCCAGCGTAAGAGTTGAAGTCTAAGATGGAATCGCAATGTTTTTCCAATGCAGTCTTGTTAAATCTTAATTTTAAAAGAATTGTGGCTTGAACTGAATTCGTGGAAGGACATCAAAGACTTTTCTAAAGTCCCGCACCTTGCCATAGAAAGAGCCGCTTCATACTAGAAGGTGCGATTCAATATTGAGGAGGTTTATAAGAGTAAGCCCAATTTATGAAATTCATTGATAAAGTTTATGTTGTCTATATTGGTGACAAAATCTGACAGTTTAATCCAGTCAGCAACTACTATTGGTAAATCTTGTTTTCTTTAAAAGAGAATTCATGAGGAATGTTACATGAGGATTTAGAGGCTTGAATTGAGTAACATTTCACTTTATGAGCTCCTAGTGGATTGTGGGCCCCTTAGAGCACTAGCAAGGAGGAAAATATTTTAAAGAAAGATATTAAGGAGAGATATTAAAAGGTGATTGCATATGTTATGAGGCAGCTGACCGTCCATTAATAACAGATATCTCTACAGCAGCAATATCTACTTCATACAGTTACAGCGGTTATGGAGTTTAGACAAGGAATTGTGGAAAGAGACAGGGCAATTCAGCTACAGAAAATATCTATATCAGCAGACCAAGGGTAGACAGCTCTGAATATGAATAGCAGACTCCCCAGTTGCAGCAGATAGGCATTTGTAATCAGCTTCATCCATTGGTGATATTGTTTCATAACTGGTCCATGTAATTAAGATTAAGTTTGGGTATGTCTAGTAGGGAATGTTGATGAAATACAATCTCTTTATCTATTCAAATCTTTAATTTGAATAACATATTCTATTTTCATCTATGCTATTATCTTTATATATCAGTCATTGGATTCTTGCTTGGTTATTGTGTTGTATTGGCATAAGCATTCCAATTGTCCATTCAAATGCTAATTGAAACGTCTATGTGAAGGAAGACTGATTATGCACAAGATAACAGTTCAATCAGACTTACAAATACAACAAACTCAGAACATTCAATAGTCACCAGCAAGTATGCTAAATGTTTGACAAATTGTCTAAACACTAAACTCAGAAATTCAGGGCAGAATAGGTAAGGGATAATACAACCCCATCTAATAAATTGCATAAAGTCTCAGCATTTTTGACTTCATTGGAGGCATCTATTGACTTTACGAACACCAATCCACCATTAGAGGCCACTAAAAAATTTAGGAGAGTCGTATTCCGTCCATCTGTCCACCCATCAGATAAAATGCTGCAGCCTTTTCTTTGCCAAAATTTCTTTTGCTCATCAACCACAAGCTATGTATTCTTTACGGCTTCCTCTAGCAAGGGCCCATTCAAATCTTTAGCTGTTGGAGTCTTAAACCCCTTACCTGCAACTGTAAGGGCATTCACCAAACCTTCCCAATATGGATTGCTCGCCACATTGAAAGGTAAATTATTGTAGTATCAAAAGTTTGCTGCTGCCATCCTAGCTTCATGATGCTTTTCCTTATTCCAACCGGTACCTTCAAGTGAAGGTTGTGCTCCTAGAACATTGTGTGGAATAAATAAATTTGGTCCTGATGAAGGACCCTGGCTAGCACTAGCAGCAGCAGTAGTGAAAGAACCCTCAGGACTCACCAAAAGATGAATGTGGCTGACGGATGCTTGGACTTGGGGTAGAAGTGGATCCACTCATCGTTGTTGCTAGTGCATTCTTTGTTTTTTGTCTTTCATCTTTTTTCAACTCATATTCAGCAAGAAGGGCCTTCATCTTTCTAATAATCTCAGGAGTCGAGCTAGGGCATACATCCACATTTTGCCCAGGTATTCTTGCAAGGTGGTATTTTAATCTGTTTATTCCTCCTGTCATCCATTTCTTGCGTTCAGTAGATGTCGCCTCACCCTTTTTATTTCCTGCTATCCCATACTTCCATGCAGGGTCTTTTCTTGTTCCCCTTGGGTTTGAAGATGACATTGCAGTTTCAAGTTCAACATGAAAAAAAAAATCAGCAAGGTTTTGGTAAAAAACTACCAAATAATTGAGATTCAAACATTTGCAAAAAAATAGAATGCAAAACCAAGCTAGAAATAGTAGAAATTAGGTTATTAAGGGAAATAGAAAAAGATTTGGCAGCATTTCCCCTTATTTTTCTTGATTTTTATGATTTTTAGTTGAAGAAAACAAAAAGAAGAGAAGCTAAATCATTTACCTGGCTCTATTTTGATCTCCTTAGCTCGTCTTCTCGGCTTCTTCGAACCTCACTTCATGGTGCAGACCTGTATTTGGCAAAGATGAATTGTGAAATGAAGAAAAAAAGCAAAAAAATCAGGGTTTTATCTTTTTTTTAAACGCCCCAGTCGCCAGCACGAGTTCCTGCACAGGACGCACCTAGACTTGGCTCGCGAGTCCGTGCCGAGTCGACCCGGCGAGCTCAGGGACTCGCGAGTAGTGGCGAGTCCCAAGAGTCCTCCAACTTTGTTCCCAAGTTTTCCAAGTGATTCAGCTGTGATAATATCAAAAGCTACCATTTCTTCATCCACCATCTTCTTGAAATTTTGTTTAATTTCCTTAATCTCTAGTAGCTTATCCTCATCATCACCAAAGACTTCTATCTCCAGGATTGAAAGGTTGCTTTTGAGATCCCTTTGATCCGTGTAATAACGAGCTAGGGTGCTCCTCATTTCCTCGTGAACTGCTCCTAATGTAGACATTTTCCACTCAAGCATGTCTGTCCACACAGCAGAGTCCATCTCGTTGGGATCATTTAAAATCTTCTTGGCCACAAGAATGTTGATATCCATGCCAGCCACATTCTGCAATTCAGGCATCAATGCTTCCCTCTTGCTAGAAATAGTATTAAATAACTTAGCAGATTCTTCTATATAAATTAGGCCATCCAAAGTTACCTTTTCAATCCATTGCTCTACGGCACCACTCAGAGCTTGAGATCGTTTAATCTGTTGCAAGAGGTTGGGATCTGGGCTGTCTACATCGAGCAACTCCCTTGTTGGTTGGGCAGTGATTTTCAAAATGGACTAAATAAATAGAGCTAAAGAATTCACCTGTGCTTGTAATTTAGCATTTTCTTGCTGTTCCTTCTTAATTCTCTTCGACAAAGTACTAACTGAGAATTTAACATGGTAAATTTCTCCCTCCACAATCGAGGGTCCCATATCGACTCGACTTATATTAAATTTGGCTTCAGTCACTTCATCCTCGTTCTTATCACCCATCAGGTTAGCAATTTCCAAAATGTGGTGCCCAGTTTCCAAAATGTGGTGCCCAGTGGAAGGGTTTGCAACCGTCGTCGACATTCTTCTAGCCCGTTTTGGTTTGGGCATTTCTTGCAAGAGCTTAGCCACAATATCAACATTGGTATCCACCATAGGATTATACCTTTTCTTTTTCTCTACATCTTTTCTCAACCATGCAGGGGATGAGGAAGAGGAAGCATTAGCATTCACAATAGCATTCAATATCACACCATCTGAGTGCACAGGAGGGGAATTGTGCTCCGGAGGATTGTTTAAGCCGGGGGAAACTGGATTACCAAACAATGATTGGAGCATATTATCTTCACCAAGCTGGTTAAAAATTAAAGAATCACTATCATTAACAAGGGGGTTTGAAAGAGGCACATGGTCTGTTGGCAACTGCGAAGCAGCCAATCTGTTGTCAATTATCACAGGCTGACCATCCTGTTCATAGGTTGTCTTTAACCTTTTGATATCCTCGGGATGCTTGCCATCTCCGCCTGATTGTGAGCCAACTCTATGAAGAGTTGGGTCCAAACTCAATGAGCTCCTGGGAGTGTGAGTAGCTTGAGATTTATTCTGTTCTTAAACAACTGATTCTTTTGGAGCTGTAGAACCGGCCTGTTCTCTAAATTTTCCATTCAACCATTTCTCAGTTCTCCTTAGCACATGAAAAGAGTGAAACCTTACATCTGTAGTCTCCTTTTCCGACCATCGCACTGGAGGTAGAGGTTGCAAAGAGGCACTATGATAACCTTCATCCAATATGTCTGAATTGTCATCCACCATCTCAGGGACCTGCAATGGCAAGTCAAAAGTGCGGACTTGATCAATGGTCAACCGCATCCAGCTTCTCCTTTGCACTTCTCTCTCATCCCACCAATCCTCCCAAAAATCCTCAAGCTGATGTTTATGCGAATATGCACTACCTTATGCATATTTCTCTTCACAAAATTCTTACTATCAAAAGCTATCCGCGCAGGTAACCCGTGGAAACTATACTCTACTAGCAACTTCTCCACATTCTTTGCACTATCATTGCTTGTACATGAATATAAAGAAATGGCCACAGGGAATTAATATCCCTTCTTTTTCATGGCATGATACTTGGTGTTCACAACTGACATTTGACGGAAAACCTCTAAAAACACAATGAAATCGGATGGATACCTTGGCAGTTTTAACGGGGTATTTTCATAACCCCCTATCCTTAGATATGAAAAGTGGTCGATTTGAACATAAAAGCTTCCAAAGTTCATTACCAGAGTTGCCGCTTCAGGAGAGAACCTCCGTTCTAAGGTACCTTCAATTCTTTTTGCAGTCAACATGGAGAAAGCATCATTTAGCTTACGGAAATCTTTCATCCCAACACTACTTTGTAACTGTGGAAAATGTTGATACACAGGTGTATCTGGGGCGGGAGCTCCTTGAGCTCTTAAACTGGGCCAGACAACCTCTCTATTAGCCAACACATACACCAACAAGGAACACATATGGAAACTCACGTTCTGCGGAAAGTTCACCAGCTATTCATGCATGTGTTTGCTTATCAGTTTAGCCCAATCCATGTGATGGTCACCACAAATGAGTAGAATGAATTGACACATCCAATATTCAAAAGAATCAGACTTTGCACTCCCAACAACACGATGCAACAAGGTGATCATATCAGAAATCTCTTCCTTAAAGTGGCCTCTTTTCATATTAGTAGCGAGCCTAGACTTCCCTTCTCAACTTGTAACCAGCCCTTGGCAATGCGGCTTTGGCACCAATCTTTCTTCTCGTGGTAAAATCCCCAACGAGTGGAAACAAAAACATTAGCGAATTCCTCGTAATCAACCAATTTCAAAGCAAGAGAAACAACTTCACAATCAATGTTAGTTATTATAGAGCCATCTGAGGCTCGTATCTCTTGCGAATCAGGGAAGGGAATCCTCCTGCTCGGTCTAAACCACTATTTACAATTTTCTCTTGAAAAGAAGACCTACCCTCTGGTTGCATGCTCCTCCAAAAATCTTCCGAATTTATGTGACCAAGGTCTGTATCCTTCACCTTCGACAAACCATTCTCCACAACAGGAACAACTAGAGCCCCTTAAAACTTATACTTCATCTCGACCAATTTGAGAAACCAAAAAGCAAAAGACTCCAAAACATCCAAGGACACAAAGGAGGTCCACAATATATTTACAGGAAAAGAATTATGTAGATTCATGAAAGAGATATTGTTCTTCCCAAACAGTGAATAACAATTATGCTGACACAACAAGAGAGAGGAAGGAGAAAAGCCAATTGAGCTAACCTGTATGTGAGGGATCCTACGAATTTTCCATGAGTGGTTGGGCTGGAAACCCCTGTAGCATATCTCCTTCGTAGTATAATGAGTTTCTTCCTTACAAGGCGATAAATTTATCCAGGTCTCGTATCAAATTTCATTAATTCCCTCATAAATTTTATTTATCATTGGCGGCGTATCGTACTTTGAAATTCATAAATAACCCCCTTTGTTTCCCTCCGAAAAGTGTGTCTGCGTCTTTTGCAATATTCCAAATTTATTACGGATTGACAGGTGTCACCTCTCCGTACTTATCGCTAGCTCAGAAGGAGGCGCCGCGGGAATGATGAGCACGTTCAGTCAGAAAGTCGGAGGTTTTCAGAACTTTTGAACTCGAGAACTGAAGTTTCGGAAGTTCAAAGAATTCCGACCATCTAACTACGAAGGCTCTTCTTTAGCAATATGATACAAGACTAAAGGGGTAAACTTTATGATGCAAATTTTTTGACTAGTCAGGGAGTCGGGAGGTTCATGAGCTTTTGAACTTGCCGACCGAGGTTCAAAAACTTACCGACCGGGCGTAAAAATGACTAAGCAAAAGGCACGAATTAAAAATGAAGTATGAATGATGACGAATAGTGAATGGGAAAGACTTAACACATAAATGCTTTAGCAAAATTTCGAAAATGAGGTAACAAAGTTCATGGAGATACTCTACTTCAAAATATATCTTGCAAAATCCTTTGGTTGCAATTTGCAATGCATCTTTGGGAATAATGACACATGTATATTTTATTTGCTATTCTTCGCCTATCACTTTGATATACTTGATCATAGTCTCAAATGACACATTTTTGTCTGGGAGAGGTTGGAGTTGTTGAAGAAAGATTTCCATCACTTGGATTTGTCTCTAAAATTCTACGATGGTTGTTCATTATGAATCTTGTGTTCGCAACACTTTGTCAAGATTTGTATCCTTTGCAAACATGGGATCATCATCAAAATGAATATGTTGTAGCAAAACATCAATCTCTAGAAATAAACCTTGCAAATCATCCTCTATGGTGATGGTGGGCTTTGAGTAAACTAGAATTCTTTAGCTTCATCATGACAATGTACTTCAAAGAATGCATCCATCAGAGGGAGAGAACATCAAGGCTCATCATTTCTAATTTCCATAGTTGTAGGGAGCCATGTCTCCCACCCCTTGGGCTGCTCCTCTGAGATTGGGACACAGTTCCCATACAAAAGATGGGTGCTGAGATGGCCCCAATCACAAGAGATGGCCCTTCCATGTCTCCATGCGTCTCCCCCAAAAACCCCCAACTTTGACTGTAAAATCCCTAATCTGATCTGCCCTAAATTTCTGTTTTTTCTTCTTCTCCAACGCTAAATCTGAATTCTGATTTTTTTTATTTCTGAATTATAAATGATCTTGGACAGCGAATATACATGTGCCAAAAGCTCAAATAAACATGCCAATCGTGTACTCTTATGAAGATAACATCAACCATGGATTCTACCACATGATATGAACATCCATATGCAAAATAAATGATCTATAATTCTGATTTCTGAATATAAATGTCTGCTGCTACAAATCAGATTATTCTGAATTGAAATTACATCAAATGTATAGGCTCAAACATGCCCAAACATAGCCCAGATTTCTGCTATTACAAATCAGACTTGAACATAGGCCTATACATACCAAAAATGGCGAAGAATGATCTCTTATAGCAAACCCTAGATGGGCGAATCCTCCAAGATAGGTGGCACACCTTTGAAGATGACAAACGACATGCACAATGAAGGCAGCGGCGGCTAGGGTTTGGCTCCTGTTGATGTTGGTTTTATGACAGCAACAACATTTAGAATAAAACACTAAGTGCTCTATCCTCCCTTGAACAAAGCATCTCAAACGTTGAACTTCATGATCAAGTGAGACTACTCCAAGGTTCCTTGAATGTCAGGTCTTGACGTGCACAGGGATAGACTCAGTGAAATGATGTGATCTTGCTAGTCATCACAAAGGGAGTTACGCTAAATCACTCCTTCATGGACATGGATTGAATTCATTACTCCTTGGACTCGGATTTGTGGATGAATGGAACTCCTTCACAAAGGGGAAAAGTTGGAATTTCCAAGTTCCACTCTTGAAGAGGCCTATGATTTGACAATGAAACTCTTGAAAACTAATCCTAGTGAAGATCTAAAAACAAAATGCAAAAGAAAGAAAAGGGTTCAGGAATCTAACTGATGCAAAAGACTATTACTGATTCATGGAAACTAAAACCACGCTCTGCTTCGTCATGAGACAACTACACAGAAATGGTGCAATCTTGTGAGGTGTTTATGACGATTTTTGGATTGCTTAAACATAGAACATGGAAATGAAAAATGCAGAAAGCAATCGAAGTTAAGCTTAAAATGAGTTCAGGCTAACCAGGCACTGTGATTTGCAAGCCACAAATCACAAATGGTATGAACAAGAAGTTTCAATCATGTACCAACAGCAATATTTTCCATCATTCTAACTAATGAAAACTGAAAATGAAACAAAAATTAGAACAAACAGATCTGCAACAATGGAGCTTTTGATTTGCTTCAAGAAAACTAGAAAACCATACTAACACATCTAAGGAATGCCATAAACACCATCCTTCACTGCTCATGTATTAACTTGGAGATGTCTTTGCAACAATTCACCAATGTCTTGAAGTTGTATTGCTCTAAAAAATGGAGAAATATTACAGCAGTTATTACTCTTGTTCCTCTCTCCTATTCTCCTTCCTCTATACTCTCTAATGAATTTTGAAAATGAGGCATATGGGCCTTTATATAGGCTTCAAAAATACAAGGAAGGGCCAAGATTGATTCTAGGAATCAATGGCCAAGATTAGGTCAACCAAAACTCTAATGAGAAAGTAGATAAGACTGCCAACATTTTGGCTAATGAACAACTGACACATGTACTAGGGCGCCACCTTATCTTGTCCTTTTGTAGCCACTTGGTTTGCTTTGATTGGTTGATGGTGATTGGATGCCACCTCAACATATCCCAAACAATTGTCCCTCAAATATGTTTTGGACTTGGAAATTCCTTCTTGTGTTGCACTTGACTTGGGTCCTTGTCTTTGGTGTGGAATTCTTGGCATAATCTTTGTCTTTATGGTGTTGGTCTCGTTCCTCTTCTCATTCTTGGACTTCCAAGGATTGATCTTCCCTTCCTTGAATTTCCATGGACTGCTCTTCTTTTGATGCTAGATTCCTCAACGCTAGATTTGAAGTGTATCTTTTCCTTTTGTTGATGACCTGATGCTAGCCTTCCTTGTATGATTGAGATGTCTCAATCTTCCTTTTTTTCTTCTGGAATTCACATGTAGTCTCCTTGTCTGGCATTGGAACTTTTCGTATCCTCCTTGAAGGGTATTGATCAGCGTCGAGCATCCTCGTCATGGACAGTGATCCTCGTCTTGGATTCCTGCAAAACAAAGGAAACCTCGAGTAGTCATGATGAACAAAATCCTTAAATGCAATGTATTTTCTGATATATTTGTAAAGAAAGATAGAAATATTAGCCTTTACAAGCAACTACTTTAGAAATTTGTTCTTTACTTGTATATATTTCACCTCTTCCTACAGGAATCCGCCTTTTACTAACAAATCTGCTCTATTTTCAATGAAAACTTCGCTTTCTATGAAGAGTTCTGCTTTAATTTGATAGGTTTCTGTTCTGATTTAGTGAATTTCTGATTTGATTCAATGAATTTCTGATTTTTGTATAAAATTCTGCTGTTTGAGATGAAAGACTGCCTCTTTCTGATGAAATCTGCCTTTTGAAATGGAGATTGCAACCTTGGATTGATGAAATCTGCCTTTTGTGATGAAACTCTGTTTTTTATATTGAAACCCCTGCTTGAAAATGGCGAAATCAGTCTTGAATCTGCGTTTGGAGAAGGAAAAATTCGCCCCTCTAAAATGGATAAATCTGCTTTTGATAGGAAAATCTGCTTTTTCTATGTAGAAGTCTGCCTTTGAATTTGAAGAAGTCTGCCTTTGCTGAAGAAAACTGCTCCTTTGCTGAAGAAACCTGCTCCTTTGCTGAAGAAATCTTTAATGGATTCGCCCTTTTGATGTGAAATATTCGCCCTTGGATTGAGGAAATCTGTCCTCTTCTTGATGAAAATCTGCTTTTGTGATGAAGAATTCAATCTTCTTTCATAGGAAAATCTGTCTTCAATATGTAGAAGCCTGCTCTTGTTATGAAGAAAATCTGCCTACTCTCTAAATGGCGAACTCTGCAAAGACTTTGCCTTTGAAATGAAAGACTCAATCTGCTTTGATGATTTGTGATTTTGGATGGAAAGACTCTGAGTTCAAACGCCTATAAATATGGTTGAAATTTACCTTTAGAAGGCCGACTTAGGTTTAAGTTCCTCAATTGGCCGACTTGGTTTTAAAGTTTCCAAGCTCCTCCTTGGCCGACGTTGTTTTAAGCTCCTTTACTGGCCGACTTAGACAAAAGGATCTGAACTTGGCCGACTTGGGAATGAGGCCGACCTAGACATGCTTAAAACGGTGGTCTTTTCTTTGGACCTTAGCGCAGATTTGGTTTGGGTGGGGATTTCATGGTGTTGTGGATTTTCCTTGAGTTGGAATTCCTTTTCCAAGGGCGCACTTTTGATGGAGTCATGGTTTTTTAAAAGTTTTGGAGTCTTTCCTTGGATTTGATTTCCTTGACATGTCTTTTCTTTGGATTTGGTGACTTTGATATGTCTTTTCCTTGGATTTGGTGTCCTTGACATGTTGGTTCCTTGGATTTGGTGATTGTTTGGAGTCTTCCTTAGGCGCACTTTGGATGAGTCCATGGATTTGTTGATGTTTTGGAGTCTTTCGTTGGATTTGATTTCCAAGTCATGTTTTTTCCTAGTGCAAGGGCGCATATAGTGGTAGGGCGGGGATTTTAGGAAGTCGTGGATTCGTAATTCCTTGGAATTCTTTCCATCTCCTTAGGCGCACATTTCACCAAGGCGTGGATTTACTCATGTTGTGGATTTTTGCTGTTCTTTCCCTTTTGGCGTGGATTTTATGACCTTGTGGATTCTTTGTGGTGTTGGATTTTTCTTTTAAACTGGATGATGGGCGTTGGTCTCTCCTGGAGGTTATCTCATGAAGCCCTAAGTTTCTTTCTCCTTGAGGAGCTTGTCTTACTAAACCATGACTTTCTCTCTCCTTGAGGAGCTTGTCTTACTAAATCCTGAATTTCTCTCTCCTTGAGGAGCTTCTCACTAAGTCCTGAATTTCTCTCTCCTTGAGGAGCTTGTCTTATTAAAACATGAATTTCTCTCTCCTTGAGGAGCTTGTCTCACTAAATCTTGAATTTCTCTCTCTGAGGAACTTGTATCACTAAGCCCTGAATTTCTCTCTCCTGATCTTGAATCCCCTACTCACTTGGGTTTAATTCTTAAAATTCCTTGTTGCCAATTCTATGATCTTTGGGATACATCTTTGGGAATGGATATTCCTGGGCCATTGGATTTTCATCCTAGTTGCAATTTGAGCAAGCCTTTGGATTTTTATCCATTCGGGAAATCAAGACAATCTTAATGGGGTTTTCCAACATTTGGACAAGGATTTCCTACTTTTGACAAGGAATTGCCCATTTTGTCATGGAATTTGTGAAGTTGTTCTTGGAATTTTCCATGAGTTGCATCAGGAATCCAGGATTTTCCAATGGAATGATGAGTTTTGGCAAGGAATGGCAAGTTTGGCGCATTCAGGGCTTTGGATTTAGAACTTTGGAACAGGTTTCAGGATGGACCTTGGAACGGGACTCTGGATTGGAACTTTGGACAGAGACTCTTGGATTGGACTCCTGGAACAGGATAGCATATTCATCATGGATTCCTATGCTCAGAGTGAAGGACTTGGGCTTTTTCCTAAGGAATGATGGGCTTCTGCCATGGATTGGCCAGATTTGATCGAGGAATGATAATTAGGGTTTCACTCTTTTCTTCACCACTTCAAGCACTCTTAATATTCCCTGTGAGCTAAGTGGTTGGAAATTCTTTCCTAGCTTCATGGACCCGAGCAAGAAACTTGGCGAAAGATGAGCAAAACCAAAACCAAACCTACAAACCCTAAGAGCTAAAGTGAAAAGAGGGGGGTCCCCATTTGCAATGGGGCGATGTGTGAAAACGTCACAACAGCTCCAACACTCCAAAATGTGAAATCGTTCTCCTTGGGAAGTGGCGTTCAACCTAGGGTAAAACCCTAGCAAGAATCTATGCTTAAAACCCTCCAAAAGTTGGCGCTCCGAATCTGATCTAAAAATCTGAATATATCTTCAACCTCCAAAATTGTAGTTGGCCACAAATCTCACAATTTTGGCCCTAGGGTTTCTTCTCTAAATCTGCAGAAATAAATGTCGTTGAAGCTCAATCTTTCCTTCCAAATCTCCAATGAAGTGCAACTGTGAACTCCATATGAATCCACTTCCAAGATGGAATTGGGTTTTTGTCCAATCCACCAATATTCCTAAGGGTTTTCGTCCTTGGAATATGTTGAACCAAAATTGCATCCACAAGAGAAAATCTCCAATGAAATGATATGAAAAATGAATGATGAAATGACTTGCTTGATCCTCCTTTTATAGCCATCAATTGAAACCTCCTGATGGCCGACCTCCCTTTGACAATATATTTTATTCTATTTTGTTTTCTCTTACCTCTTGGGCGGCCTCCCTTTGGCAATTTATTTTATTTTATTTTTTTCAATTGTCTCATGTTTATAATAAAGTCATTTATTGATCCAGCTTAATTAATTATTTAACATAAATAATCCAAAATTGATTAGGATTACTTAGTATTTAATTAATTATATTATTCCCTTACAAATCCCGACTTAGCCTACGGGAATAAAATAGGCTAGTCGACTCGAATGGGTGATCACTCGGAAAAAGGGGACATTACATTTACTACTACTTGTCCATTATATCTTTGTCGGGCTGAAAAATGTACTTTGGGTTGCAACAACTAGATTTTGAAAAATGACTGCCATGAATGAATAAATTCTGGGCATAGCTTTAATTCTATAGCCAATTTAGCATAGCTTTTCTCTATCAGTTATCTACATTTCCTTTTAAAATTCCACAAAATGGAAACATAACATTGTGCTTTACTAAAGTCGGTAATAATGAAGGGCTAGTAACTAACCTTGTAAATAAAGGTTAGTTGACAATCAGTTTGCTATGTCTCCCACCTTGTTTGTTAATGTATTTCATTTTTGCATCTAATTGATAAGTAACACAACAAGCCTTTATCACTCCATTTCTGAGTTTGCCTTCAATCTTTTCTTGCTTTTGCTGACACAATTGGAAAGTTAGAGCTTGATAACAGGCTAGAAATTGAAAAAAGATGTAAATAATAACATTGAATAGCAAGATCTATTTTTGAGATACAAAAAACTAAGATATCAAATCTTGAATGGGGTTTCATTTCATTTTTTGTTTGTGCTTGTTATGCAAGTTCTTATATTTTTAAATGCAACATTTGCTAGGTATTATTATATTTGGAGGACAAAGGATTGCAGCGTATGCGAGCACTTTTCTCAGAGGTTAGCCATATTAAGTCGTGATTTAGAAAATAAATCTTTTTTTAAAGGATTTTAATTCCTAATCAAGTCATTTCCGTTTTTTGGATTTATTTTTATTAAACCACTTTTAAGACGTCAGTAAATAACATTGAATAAATTTGATTCGTTTTCAATTATAGGATAATTTATAATTAGCATAGATTTATGCTGATTGGTTGACCATGATCTTTCTTATGCACTTGTATACACTACATACAATTATTCTCTTAGTCATTGACATGACTCCTGATGAAAAAATATATGAAATCTAAGTTGAGAAAAAAATTAAAATGAAATACATTTAGCATTGTCAACAATGAATGTAAAAGAAATGGAAAATTCAATCTCTCCAAAATTTAGCTTCTCTTTTTGTCAGCTACATCCAAGAGCAAAAGAATAATCAGGTTGTATTGCAAGATTGCTTTTTGAAACAGGCTGAGTCTCTTGAGGTGCTAAGACAACTTTTTCAGCCTTAAAAGTTTCGGTAAGGTCACTAAGGAAATTCGAAGGCCATTGGGTAGAGTTGTTGTCAATTCATTTCTTAGAAGTTGAGTTTTGGATCTTGGTTTTGGGATATGGTTTTATTATAAGCTTGTATAGAATCAAAAGCATTCTAAGGTAAGGTTGTGATCTATAAATTTCAAATATCTTCTGATGAATAGATGGACAAGAGATCCTAGATGTTGTCAGGCTGAAAACATGTTAAGAGTTAGGCAGAAATAGATGAAGCAATGCAAGAATTTTAGAAGGTGACGTGTTCAAGTGTTGAACTTGTCATGACAAGATTGTTCCCTAGTAAGGGGTTGACCCATGGTAATATGCATCACATTAAAGATAGAACAGTTGAGCTGAAGGGTGATTTGGGGACTTGGAGTGGTTCATATTCTGTCTTTTTGTATGGCAAAATGTTCCATTACCTCTTGTCAACTCTTGTAACAATATTCTAGTATAAATACACCTGCTTGGTTATGTACTCTCTCTCTCTCTCTCTCTCTCTCTCTCTCTCTCTCTCTCTCTCTCTCGTTGCATATCAGTCTTAGTGCCCCTAGTGTTTTTGGCAAGTAAAAGTAGAAATTGATTGTCATGTTTCTTTAGGATTGAGTGATTGTATCTAGCTGCATTGGAGCACAATTTGGAGAGTGGTGGAAGGAGGTGCTATTAATGGCCCTTGAAGGGAGGAGGCTTGTAAACTAATTTTTGCAATGAATTCTTTTACTTGTGATTGCTCCTTTGACCATGCTTGCCATCTTTCCTGGCTTATGTCCAACTTGTACTCCCTTGCACTCTCTACTGTTGCTGCCTTGTAGAGCTTCTCTTTGATGCTTGTGTCTCTTTTCCCCACATGGTCTGTCATTCTACTCCACCCTACCTTTATGGTTTTTTCCCTACAAATTGTTGGTTTGCCAATGAGTGTATGACCATGCATTAGAGACTTTGCCTTATCTTTGTTCATGACCCTCCCTCCTTTTGAACCAGCCATGGAGACTATCATCGTCTCCTTTGGTGTAAGAAATGTTAGTTTTTTGAGTCGAGATAGAAAGAGCTCCTTGCTGCCCTCCACTGATCACCTAAGATCTTCTAGCATACCCTCCTAGGGAACTCCCTGACGATTCATAAAATCCCATTTGCTTGGGTCTCCTATGTCAATTCTCTTTATGACATTCTTGATCAGCCTACCACTAAAGCACCTCTCCCCTTTGTTACTTGTTTTCGAAAGGTCATATTTTAGAGAGCTATTTTGAAGCTTTGCTCCAACAAAATGGCAAATTGTGAGGGACTTTAGGCCGAGTTTCTGAAATATGGTGTGGATTTCTAACATACACCCCTCGGTATATGTCTGTCCTGAATCTATTTTTTTTTGTGTTTTTGATGTTTTTGAGTTTAAGTTTTCAATGCATGTTTTTGCATGTAGATTTTTTGCAACATTGACATGGAAAATGCAACATATATGGAAAACCCAGAAAATCTAAACTAGATATCAACAAAATAATAAGGACCCAAATTGAAGGAAGCCAAAATATGAAGTTCTATTACATATCCATATCAAGTTTTACAACTTCATGCCGAGGTCATTGCCAGACCAGCCATAAAAATCATAGAAATAGGCTCCGAACTCCAAAATGAGAGGAGATATTGCATAACAAATGGAAGTAATCTTCTATTAAACCGTAGACGCTTCAAATAGATCCTTTTGCAGCCACTGGTAATGAAGAAAAGGGATGAGAAATAGCTGCTGTTCCTTCTCAGCTGTATGGGCCAGCTGTACCCTCAAACCAGCAACATAAGCTCCCGAAACCTCTCCAAATTTCTTTTTTTTTGCATTATTGGAACTGCAGACTTTGGGTGATCAGATTGGAGTGATCAAATGCCAAGAAGGAAGACCACGAACTCACAATAACTTCCAGCAGAGGTACGGCCAGCTATAGAGGATCTACGGCCTGATATGGAGTATCAATGACAGCTCAAAACCCTACTAAAAACACTTAAATCTGCTCTTCTAAACTCTTCTATCTACTGAAATATTAAACTCCTCCGAAATTGTCAATCCAAGCTCAAAATAACTCCAAAATGAATTCTCTGGATGCACAAATGGAACTCCTATGTGAAGCTCCTCTAATCCTCTCCTGATGCAATCTTTCATACACAAGGAAAGGTGAATCTGCAAAGGTTTTCATCTCTGCAAATCAGTATTCAAAGCCCTAGAGCCAAGCTCAATTCCAATGCATGGGCAAACTCAATATGAGAGCAATTTTCATAAACCAAGCATAACCAAATGAGACTTTCTTTTGGTCTTTTATTTCTCTCTTCCCCAACGCCCAAGAGGAGTTATTTTATTTATTTTCTTTAATTTAAAATCAACCCCTTATTACTCCATGAGGGGGGCGCTCATCCCTAGTATTGTGATATAATCACACATCGCCCCATTGCAAATGGGGACCCCCTCTTTCTTCTTGCTTTTTGTCATTGTTTTCCTCTAAGCTTGTAGGTTTGGTTGTGTATCCAAGTCTCAACAGTTTCTTGCCAAGAGGTCTATATGCATTCATCTTGATGCATGTCACTGAGACCCTAAAAATGACCAAGTCTGATATCCTCAAAATCCTAAAAAAATGACTAAGTCTGAAATTTGGTGGATCTTCAGAAATCTAGAATTTGCATGCTAAATCCTATGGATCTAGGACCTATCTCAAACATCCTGGAAGTATTTTCAATATACTTAAACATATTTTCAATATACTTCCATTCAGGAAAATCCAAAATTTGACTAAGGCAAGAAATTCCTCACTCCATGTCCAAACCCGCCCAGCTTGGGCGACCTCAGAAGGTGCTCTTGGACAATGTCTTCACCAGGAGAAACTATCCGGACATTGCCCTCAAACCCGCCCAGGAAAAGTTAGGATATTTTCACGAGCTTTTGCCGATTGAAGGGTGTTAGGGAGTGATGATGGAGTCTAAAACTAAGATTTTGATGAAACTTCCATGCCTCACCTCCAAACCCGCCCAGACTGGGCGGCCTTGGCATGAGGTCATGGACTCAGCCTCCTACACATGCATTTGTCCAGACAGAACCCTCAAATCCGCCCTAGGAGAAAATGGTTAAGTTTAGAAGGTTTTCAAGCACAAGGCACGGAGAAATGATGAATTTCAAGCAAGGTTTGCAAGTTGGAGGGAAGTTAAGTGTATTACAAGCAACATTCCATGCATCATCTCCAAACCAAGCATTACTTAAACTCCTCCCAACAAGGATGAATTAATTGGAAAGAATGATAAAAGATCACTAAGCCTGATGTTCTGAAATCTTGAAAATTGGCTAAGTCTGAAATCTAGTGGATCCTCCAAAATCTAGAATTTGCATGTTAAATCCTATGGATCTGAGACCCATCTCAAACATCTTGGAAGTATATACTTCCATTCAAGACATTTCCGATATGGCGACAAGACTTGCATTCCAAGCACACCTTCTAAACCCGCTCTACCTGGGCGGCCTTGGCATGGGGTCTTGGATTCAAGGTTGTGATCATGCACTTTCTCCATTCACTGCCTCCAAATCCGCCTTAGGGAGAGAATTTTCAAAGTTTAGAAGAGATTTTGAGTGAGTTCAAGACAAAATCCAAGGGTGGTATCCCAACCCGCCCAGCTTGGGCGCCTTCACAGGGTTTTTATGGATGATGTCTCCACTAGGTGACACTCTCCAGACAAGATTTTCAAACCCGCCCAAGGAGAAAAGTGGCTAAGTTTATAAGGTTTTCTAGCATAAAGCACAAGAAGATGATGAAATTCCAATGAAAGTTTGTAAGTTTGAAGGAGTTAAATGCATTTTAAGTCAAATTCCATGGGTCACCTTCAAACCCGCCTAGCCTGGGCGGCCTCAAGAGGTGCTCATGGACTATGTCATGTCCCACATGAAATTCTCCATACACTGTCCTCAAAGCCGCCCAGGGTGAAGAACAACATAAGTTGCAAGTTTGTTTGATGAGAATGATCAAGATGACACCAGGAGGATGAGATAATCAAGTGAAAAGTTTTTAAGTGTCAAAAGTCCAAGGCCTACTCTCAAACCCGCCCTACCTGGGCGGCCTAGGGAGGGAGAGTCTGGAGTTTGATGTCTAAGCATTGCAACTACTCCATCCTGATTCCTCCAACTCACCATGGTGGTTCACATCCATGCGGTGTCATTTTAGGAGAAGTAAGTTTGAAAAATCACTAAGTCATGCAAATGGAGGAAGAGTGCTAAGGTTAAGATAGAGAGTGTTCACATGGCAAAATCCTTACTAGCACTCCAAAGCCGCCCTTCCTAGGTGGATTCCACCAAGACAGATGGACATCATCACCTAACATCCATGATGTGTCTTTCAACTTTACAAACATCTCAAAATTTTACTGTCTTGAAGTTGATGGAAAGGAGTTATCAAATGGAAGGAATGAACATCAAATAAGGTTAAAGTCCACACCCTACCTACCAAGCCGCCCATGCTAGGCGGTCTTGAGCATTTCACTTGGACATCACCTCCTCCACAACACACTCTCTAGGCGGCCTTGAGCCCGTCATCCGGACAACATCATGTCATTCACATGACATCCTCCACCTATCACCTCCAAACACGCCCAGCATGGGCGGCCTAGAGAGGAGGTCATGGATTCAATCCATATCCACATACACTCTCTCCACACTCAACCTTCTAACCTGCTCAAGGAAATATTGGAGAATGTTAGCTACTAGAAGATGAGGTAAAGATGATTAAGACAGCTTTCAAGTGAAATTGAAGAAGTGCAAATGCAAGACTTCATGGTGGGCATGTTTAGTGGAAGGCCTAGGGAGGTGAGTATGGAATCAAGTGTTTGAGCACTCATGCCACTCATCATTTGCCTACCAACTCCACCCATATGTTTCCACACACATGCAAGTCCAATAAGGGTTTCTCATCATATGTGGTCTCCATCATTGCACATGGAGAATACCTCAAATGCCATTCAGATCACTTCTTGACTTCACTCAAATGAAGGTAATTTACATGAAGAACATGAAGAGAACATTAAGTCATGCTAAGGAGGAAGGAAATGATCATGAAAATGAAGCAAGAATTGCCTAAGTATAAAAATCCTTATACTCTTTTCCAGCCCACCCAGCCTGGGCAGCCTAGACCATGACCCTTGGAATTCACATCACACATTCCTCACTACCCTTCTAAACCCACCTAGGCACTTAGGCATTGATTTCATGCGAAAGGGTATGTTTTGAAATGCTATTTTTGATTCCACATGCATCAGATGAATGTAATTTGTTGTTGAAAATCCTTTATATCGAGTCTTAATTTGATGTGTTTCTTCTTGTAGGTGATGGAGGATCAAAGGAGGTGAATGGCGAGAGCTCATACATAAGAAGTTTTGAAGGTGGAGGAACGTTGCTCAAACTTGTCATCATCACCACACGAAGGAGCTCCTACATCAAGGCTTAGTATGTCTGGATGAGGAAGACATCAACGCCATGCGGAGGGGAGCTAGTCTAAGATGATCAAGGTTACAAGTGTAGTTCATCATCAAGAGGATTATCCGTATGAGGCGAGGATCAGTGGAAGGTTGTTACTTCACCATGCACATCTTGAAGGAGTTCATCATCTAGAGTTGTCTATTTCATGTGCATCCATCATATGCTAGTCTACCACAAGAAGTCACGCACAAGACATCTTCCACCTCAACACTCCAAGAGTTCAGAGTCTTGCAAGAACAACATCACAAGATGAGAGATGAGCATGATCATCAAAGCGATCCATGAGTTACATCAAGACAACAAGAAGAAAATATTCTAAGTAAAGTGAACATGAGGTGAACCAGACTAGTTTGTTTGAAGATGCTGAGGTGGCACGTACACATCATCAAGCCAATCGCATTCTGCCATGTCATTCATTCAAGAGGGCCCACCATAAAGATGCTTCAAAGAT
This sequence comes from Cunninghamia lanceolata, assembly GCA_027924645.1. Taxonomy (NCBI): domain Eukaryota; kingdom Viridiplantae; phylum Streptophyta; class Pinopsida; order Cupressales; family Cupressaceae; genus Cunninghamia; species Cunninghamia lanceolata. The sequence goes on along the minus strand of BSBN01000354.1, from coordinate 6,562,294 downwards.
GCTCATCACATTGGGAAACGTGCCTTCATTGCCTCTTTCATGTTCTAAATATAGCAAATTTTGTAACAAACTACCTTGTTGTCTCAATCTCAGCCGTTGATTCACGAATCAATCTGAGCCATTCATTGTAATTCTTGAGCTCTATATAAGGCTCACTTCTCTCATTTGTAAAGGAGGGATACATTAGAAGATACATTAGAGAGAATCATTAGAAGAAGATAGAATAGGAGTAGATACTGTGGCAATAGGAGTAGAGTAGAAAGAACTCTTCGAAATCATTGAAGAGATATATGAGATTGTTGTAAACAAAACACTTCTTAAATCAATACAAGCTCATTGTTGTTGTTCGCATGGTGATCTTGTACGATCAAGGAATGTTTGCATGGTTTCTAATTCTCGAAGATGGTTGACATGTGGTTCCAAGTAGCTTAGATGATAAAGTAGGTAGAGTTCATTGATGTAATGGATATATGCAATGATATTTGATAAATTCCCATTGGTTCATACTTTTGATGGCTTGTCGATGGTAAGTTATCATGTAAAGTTAGCCTGAACCACATCTTGTAAATAGTTCGATTGTTGATGCTCCTTCAAGTTGCGCCAGCTGTGGGTACTTTGGAGTGTGTCAACAATATGAAAATCCTTGGTTTATCCTTTGGAGATTGCACTTGTTTCATGTAGTTGTTGCTTGTCATGGCGAAGTGAAATTTGGTGTCTAAGGGAATTTGTCTACCATACTATCGTTCATCACGTCATTGTCCTTAGAATAGCCTTCTTAACCCCTTCTCCTTTTTCATTTTTTTTCATAGCTGATTTGAAAAGTTCCATTTCACAAGGAAAGAGTACATAGTTGAATGGAGTTATGAATAAATTCTGCGTAAGTCCCTTTGTGTAAACAACATTATCACATCATACCACCGAGGCTATCCGTTGCAAATCACGTACAAGGAACCTTGGAGCGTTCTTGTTTGATCACGTAGTTTAGCATTCGAGACGCTTTGTTCAAGAGGATAGAGCACTTGGTGTTTTATTCTAATGTTGTTGTTGTCAATAAAACATCATCAACACCTAGGCTCTCAACTTGTAACTTAAGTTATAACTTAATATTATAAAGTCAAGTTATATTATAACTTAAAGTCACCTTTAAAATATAATAAGTTAAATCTTTAATTTAACTTATATTAAATTGAACAATGCTCTAGAATATTCAACCTCGTGACTCTCGTGCGACTCTCGTGCCCTGGCTCCTGCACTGCCCTGCTAAAAATAGAAACTGGCCCTTTCACGACTTACTATAAATAGTAAGTCCCCAAACTAACTCCTTGAACACTGCCATTAGCCTATGGGAGTCCCGTGATAGGCTAATCTCTAACCAACAATTGACTGGGCTAAGTAGGGGACATTGCAGTCCGCCCTCCCCAAAATTGCTTGTCCTCAAGCAATCTCAGCTCAGGGTGCTGCAATATCTGCTTACTCTCCCAGGTGGCATCCTCCACTGGCAAATTCTTCCATTTGACCAAGTACTCTTTGATAACCCGTTTCTTCAAGTGTCTCTCCCGGCTGTCAATGATAGCCTCTGGTACTAAGATCAATTTCCCTTCCTCATCCAATGGTGGAAGCTCTGCTGAAGGAATTATATTGTGGCCAAGAGCCTTTTTCAGCCCGGAAACATGGAACACATTGTGCACCCTGCTGTCTGAAGGTAACTCAAGCTCATACGCCTTCTCACCCACTCGTCTGATAATCCTGAAAGGACCATAAAATCTGGGTTTCAACTTCTTTGCTCCACTCTTCTTGAGAGTGGACTGCCTGTAGGGTTGGAGCCTAAAATACACCATGTCTCCAACCTCAAAACTTCTCTCTACTCGATGCTAATCAGCATACGATTTCTCTTGATTCTGTGCCTGCTGTATGTTCTCCTTAAGCTCCCTTAAGATGTCCTGAGTATCCTGTAAGAGATCCTTTGCCTTAGGCACCCGATTATCACCAAGCAAGAGATCTGTGAAGCACGGGGCATTGTAACCATACAGTGCTTTGAAAGGAGTCATTTGGATCGACATATGAGTAGTGTTGTAACAATACTCCCCCAGGTACAACCATCGGATCCAAGCCTTCTGCTGCCCCAAAACATAGTTGCGTAGGTAAACCTCCAGCCATTTGTTCACCACCTCTGTTTGCCCATCTGCCTGCGGGTGGTAGCTAGTGCTAGGAGTCAACTCTGTACCACAAAGTCTGAATAACTCCTGCCAAAATATACTCAGGGACTTGCTGTCCCTGTCACTGACTATGCTCTTAGGTACCCCGTGCAACCTAAATTTCTCCCTAAAGAACAGATCAGGCACCTGAGCAGCTGTAAAGGTTGCTGAAATAACAAGGAAATGTGCAAATTTGGTGACTCTGTCGACCACCACATATATACAGTCCTTTCCCTGCACCTTAAGCAACCCTGTAATAAAATCCATGGAGATACATTCCCATTTCTGGCTGGGAATAGGTAATAGTTGTAGTAACCCTACCAGATAAGTATGCTCATGTTTATTCTGTTGGCAAATTGGGCACTCACGAACATACTTCTGCACTTCATCCTTAAGTCCTTTCCATGTGAACCTCTCTCGAATTTGTTTATATGTCTTGAAGAATCCAGGATGGCTAGCCATCGGTGTATCATGGAAAGTTTTGATCATCTTATGTTTGAACTGTGAATTAGGCACTAAGAATATTTTGTCCTTGTAAATAATTAAGTCGTTCACCACAGAATATCTCTCATCAGTAGTAGTGCCCTCAATGACTCCCGCTGCCCAAGAGTCCTTAGCATACTCTGCCATAATCAACTCTCTCCAATCCGCAGAGATCTCCCCAACTAAGCATAAGTGAGGTCTACGTGATAAGGCATCTGCAACTATATTCTTCTTCCCTTTGACATACTCGATGTCAAAATCATATGTCTGTAACCTGCTCAGCCACTTCTGCTGCTTGTCATTCAGATCCTTCTGGTTCATGAAATATTTGATGCTATTATGATCTGTTTTGATTATAAATTTGCCTCCAACCAGATAAGGCCTGAATTTGGCCAGTGCATGCATTATGGCCAACATCTCTTGGTCATACACCGAGTAACTCCTCTCAACACCCCGAAGTTTCCTGCTTTCAAACGCTATCAGGTGCTTCTCCTGCATAAGCATTGCCCCAATTCCCTCTCCAGAAGCATCACATTGCAACTCAAATGGCTTAGTGAAATCGGGAATCGCAAGCATGGGGCAAGTAGACATTAAGTGCTTGAAATGATCAAAGCACTGTTGGGCTGATTCAGACCACTCAAAGGCTCCCTTCTTTGTCAAATCTGTCAAAGGTGTTGCTCTCTGTGAGAAGCCTTTTACAAACCTCCTGTAAAAACCACATAGACCAAAGAAGCCCTTAAGCTGTGTGAGGTTTGTAGGTGGGGGCCAATCAACAATCGCCTTAATCTTATCTGGATCTACCCTTACACCCTCTGCACTGATAATGTGACCTAGATATAGCAACACTGTCATGCCAAAGTCACACTTGGACTCTTTTGCATAGAGGGTCTCACTCTCCAGAATACTCAACACCTCCTCCAGATGTCTCAAGTGATCCTCCCAAGTCTTGCTGAAAATCAATATATCATCAAATAAAATCAATACAAACTTCCCAAGCTGCTGTCTGAAAATCTAGTTCATGCAACTCTGGAAGGTATCATGTGCATTGATCAAACCAAACGGCATCACCAAAAACTCAAAGTGGCCGTAATGACACCTGAAAGCTGTCTTCTCTACATCCTCTGCCCTCATGCGAATCTGATGGTACCCCAATCTGAGATCTATCTTAGAAAAATAACGAGCACCATGCAACTCATCTATCAATTCATCAATTTTCGGGATAGGGTACCTATTTTTTATAGTTTTCTTGTTTAAGGTCTTGTAGTCTATGCACATCCTAATTGTCCCATCCTTCTTGACAAGTACAACTGCAGAAGGAAATGGGCTCTTGCTGGGCCGAATGTGTCCCATCTCCAGTAGCTCTTTGATGGTTTTCTCAATTTCATCCTTGAGCCTCTTCGGATGACGGTATGGGGTGATCATGATGGGTTTGGTCCCATCCTCCAACTTAATCACGTGCTCTATGCGTCTATCAGGAGGCACTCCTAGTGGTATATCCCCAAACACCTTACTGTGCTTGGATAGTAACTTCTGAATATCAAGATGATAGCTATCCTTCTGTCGTGGTGTGGACTCTGGCATAATAAGGCACTCTGCTGCCCACTCTACCTGGTCATGTCTCAACAGCCTCTCCATTCTCTTCAGCGATATTAGTCGAGGTCCACAATCTGATATACCTCTAAGGCATATTGTCCTCCCATTGTATTCAAACCTTATTTCCATCTTTTTAACATTCATGGTGAACTCTAATTGGCTCATCATGCCAAGTACCACATCTGTATCCCCAATGCCAACCACATAGAAGTCATCAACCAACTCCTAATCACCCATGATGATCTTCAATCTTGATATTTTCTGGCTGCACTGCATTTTGAATCCGTCGGCTACCATCACCTTAAAGCCTTCAAATTCCTTTGTCTTCAACCCCCTGCGAGCTACCAACCCCTCGTCAATAAAATTATGAGTAGCTCCTGTATCAATGAGGGTAATAATGCATTGTCCACCGAGTACACCACGCACCCTAAAAGAACCAACCTTCTGGAAACTAGATAGCTGAGCAATAATACCTCCACTGCCAGTACTGTGCTGTGAAGCTCTCATCTCCACTATCTCCATGGTCGGATGTCATGTACTAATATCAAAGCATTGTTTAAGATTTAAACATCATTGTAGACGGAGAATTCGCTTCAATAATATTAGATAATATATTTAATATTTACAATGAGATATATTATATTATTATAATAATTAATTATAAATATTAAATAAATATTAGCAATTAAATGATATAATGATAATACATATCACAGTTATATTATAATATGTATTATAAATATTACAAATTTATTATGTTATCAAGAGCTGGGCAAAGCCACGTATGGGAATGGCCGATCTTGAAAGGCAAAGGGAATAATGAAGGGTTGCCACTCTTGTAAAAAGGTGTCTAAAAGATATAAAATGAAAAGCATTCGAAGGGCATAGGGGGAGAAGAGAAAAGGGATGGGAAAAATGCATCGAACACCATAGTAAAGAATATTAATAAGCATCACATCGGCATTTTTACATTCATCGAATATCACTGAAGGATTCATCGTTGAAAGGTTTATTGAATCATTGTCACACATTCCTTGAAGCACCGATTCTCATTGTGACACATTGTTGAGTGCAAATTGTAGTCATCAGGATGGGCATTCTGTATTACGACCACGACATGGGTACAGGCAGCGAGCTCATGGAAAAGGGCATCCATTGTGGCTAAGGCTACACATCCATGCTTGTGGCAGCGACCAAAGCATAGCAGCTATAACACGGCGACAACAATCCTTGTGTCAACAAACAAGACATAGAAGTTTGTAGCAGTGGTTCCATCATAAAAGCTGGTCTTCTCAACCCAAGGGCAACAACACATCATAGATACAACGATCCATAGAGCCAGCAATTGAAGAGCAATTGGAGTCAGCACAAAAAGAAAAGACAATAAATCCATGGGAGCAGTCTGGAACAATTGCAGTCATATACCGCAATTCATCACTCATATCTCATCATTCGGAGGACGCTAGCAAAGGCATTCGAACCATCCAATAATTACAATTCAGTCATATTGTGGATAGAGATCACTGTTGCCATTGAGTAGGGACATATCTTCTATTGTATGCTCAGATTTAACCACCAACTTCAGACAAGAACAACGAAGGTATGAAATTTATATTTTAAATATGTATCCTTGCTGCATTATGTAATTGTCCAATGACTAATCCAATAATATGATGAGCATGAAAGAAGTGAAATTCTTATAATGAAATGTTAGTTATTATATGAAATAAGACAAATTACTTGTTGAATCATATGAGAAGTTGGAATAATAGAATTAATCCATTAACTCCATATGAGAGGTGTGATCATGTGGATGAATATTTAGCCAACCATGGGTATGTTTTGGCCCTTGTCTCCGCTGGTGCAATGGCACCCCTCGAGGCAAGTGGATTTGGCTTTTGGTCACAGCTAGTGAAGAAGTCACCCCTCGTGCCAAAGGATTATTATATAGTGGCCTTGGTTACAGCTGGTGAAAAAGTCACCCCTCGTACCAAGGAATATCATAGTGGTCTTGGTTACAGCGAGTGAAGAAGTCACCCCTTGTACCAAGGAATATCAGGAATATCATAGTGGCCTTGGTTACAGTTGGTGAAGAAGTCACCCTTCGTACAAAGGAATATCATAGTGGCCTTGACTCAACTGGTGAGTATTCACCCCTCGAATCAAAGGATAAAATAGTGGACCCATGATGGTAAGTGGCATAAGGCATCCTATCACCTCCTCTCACATGGAATTAATGATTAATGCATGGATCCAAATATAATGGATAATGATGGAAAGAGTGAAATGTATAAGGATGTGATCATAAGAGTATAACCCTATAGGGGCAATGTGATTATGTAATTTGAATATTTCTTGCATATATTATAAGTGGGAATTCAAAGATAGACTAGTGTACTAATGTTCTCTTTTACGAGTTGAAATTGTTTGCAAGGTTGTGAAAATTTGGACTTGCGAGAAGGGGCCATTACATCGGAAGGCTGATCAGAATCTGAATCAATTGCATCAGACTAGGTCTTGTCAGCTGAATAATACTCAATCAATTTGGCTTTCGCCTTATGTGGACACTTATGCGAGGGATGTCATGGTTCTTTGCAGTGAAAGCAAAGTTTCTTCCTCCTGTACTCATTGAGTTGATCATCAGTCAACCTGTTTGACCTGTCCTTATGCTGCTCAACATCTCTGTGGAATGGTTTCTTCTCTTTCTCCTTGTCCCTCTTGTGTGGAAACCCCTTGGATTGGAATTTAGTCCTCCACACTGATGACTCCATGTCACGGGCCTTTTTCACGGCCTCCTGGAGTGTGACAGGGTCAAAACCCTTAACCCAACCCCGAAGTGGGTCTGATAATCCATCAATGAAGAGAATAACCAATCGGCGCTCAGAAATATCTGGGACTATAATAGATAGGTCCTGAAACTCAAAAATGTAGGAGTCAACCAAACCGCTCTGCCTCAACTTTGCTAACTCCTTAAATTGTAATTTCGGGTCCTTCTTGTCAAACCTATCAATCAGTCTAGCTGTAAACTCCACGTATGAAGTAATTTGGTCGATTTGCAAGTAGCTGTCCAATTCTGGACCCAAGCTCTAGCAGTGGTCTTACTCGATCTATCAAAATAGGGAAGTGTCATCTTACTTTTTTCTGTAACTCCTTATTCTGAGGTCTACCTCCTCTGCGAGGTCTATTCCTCATCCTAACATCAGAGTACTCCGCAAAGGTCATCTCTGCCCTGAATTCTGCACTAGAAGCTCTCCAATCCCTCAGAATCTCCTCCTGAAACTCAGCCTGTGTGGGATCCTGCTTAGGAACTTGGTTCCTGGGAGCGAAAATGGGTATACCATGCCTGTCACCTGCTGTAAGCTGTGAAGCCTTTCTATGAGTCACTGAGGCCTCATCCTCATCATCTCTGAATCTGTATCTATCACCTTGGTTCCTGTCCCCATTATTCCTATTCGCTTGGTTCCTGTCACCATTTTGTCTATCTCCCACATCATGCATGTTCCTATCTCCCCCGTTGTCTCTGTGCCTATCATCGTCATTGTTCTTGTTTCTATCACCGTCATTATTTCTGTCCCTATCACCTCCAATGTACCTGTTCCTGTCACGGTGATTATCCCTATTATTCCGTGCATCTCTCAACTGCTCGAGGGTATGTGCTATCTCTGCCTGTGATTCCCTCAACTCCTGTCTAGACTCCCTCAATTCTCTCTCTAAGGCCATCGAGCTCTTGGTGAGCACATTCAGGGTCTCTCGCAGGCTAGGCTCCTCAACCTCCCTGTCACCCATTTCTTTTGTAGGTTCTGGAACTGGAAGTAGTTCACTTGAAAATGGGTTTGTTCGTGAAACTAGGGAATCATCCTCAATAGCGGCAACCTCTATCTCTGACTCAAATGAGTCTACTATAGGTACTAGTTGCTTAGGTTCTTCTAACTGTGGTACCTCTCTTCGCTGTATCCTCTATGAGTTTTGTGTTCCTGGTCTTGGTCTGAAATTATACCTATCTGTAGGTCGCATATCTCACTTTCAACTTCTGCATGTCATGTTTAACCTCACAAGATAGCAAGATTTTCTGCTCTGATACCACTGTAACATACACCCCTCGGTATGTGTTTGTCCTGAATCTGTTTTTTTTTGTGTTTTTGATATTTTTGAGTTTAAGTTTTCAATGCATGTTTTTGCATGTAGATTTTTTGCAACATTGAAATGGAAAATGCAACATATATGGAAAACCCAGAAAATCTAAACTAGATATCAACAAAATAATAAAGACCCAGATTGAAGGAAGCCAAAATATGAAGTTCTATTACATAACGATATCAAGTTTTACAAGTTCAGGCCGAGGTCATTTCCGGACCAGCCATAAAAATCATAGAAAGAGGCTCCAAACTCCAAAATGAGAAAAGATATTGCATAACAAATGGAAGTAATCTTCTATTACCGTAGACGCCTCAAATAGATCCTTTTGCAGCCACTGGTAATGAAGAAAAGGGATGAGAAATAGCTGCTGTTCCTTCTCAGCTGTACGACCCAGCTGTACACTCAAACCAGCAACATAAGCTCCCAAAACCTCTCCAAATTTCTCTGTTTTTGCATTATTGGAACTGCAGACTATGGGCGACCAGATTGGAGTGATCAAATGACGAACTCACAATAACTTCCAACAGAGGTACGACTAGCTGTATAGGATGTACGGCTTGATATGGAGTATCAATGACCTCTCAAAACCCTACTAAAAACACTTAAATTTGCTCTTCTAAACTCTTCTATCTACTGAAATATTAAACTCCTTCGAATATTGTCAATCCAAGCTCAAAATAGCTCCAAAATGAATTCTCTGGATGCACAAATGGAACTCCTGTGTGAAGCTCCTCTAATCCTCTCCTGATGCAATCTTTCATACACGAGGAAAGGCAAATCTGCAAAGGTTTTTGTTTCTGTAAATCGATATTCAAAACCCTAGAGCCAAGCTCAATCCCAATGCACGGGCAAACTCAATATGAGAGCAATTTTCATAAACCAAGCATAACCAAATGAGACTTTCTTTTGGTCTTTTATTTCTCTCTTCCCCAATGCCCAAGAGGAGTTATTTTATTTATTTTCTTTAATTTGAAATCAACCCCTTATTACTCCATGAGGGGGGCGCTCATCCCTAGGCTCTCAACTTGTAACTTAAGTTTTAACTTAATATTATAAAGTCAAGTTATATTATAACTTAAAGTCACCTTTAAAATATAATAAGTTAAATCTTTAATTTAACTTATATTAAATCGAACAATGTTGTAGAAGATTCGACCCCGTGAATCTCGTGTCCTAGCTCCTGCACTGCCCTGCTAAAAATAGAAATTGGCCCTGTCACAACTTACTATAAATAGTAAGTCCCCAAACTGACTCCCTAAACGCTGCCATTAGCCTACGGGAGTCCTGTGATAGGCTAATCTCTAACCAACAATTGATTGGGCTAAGTAGGGGACATTATAGGATTCACTTGCTTATTCCATTTCATAGCTATTCAATGAGGTTTTTTTTGGGTTCTCCATTGTTTGGTTACAACTTACAACATATGTCCACACCATTCACGACTTTGATGATTGCTCCAATTCAAATAATAATAGTACAATCATGATTTGGCATCCTTTTGCAAAAGTTGATGTGACAATATTGGAGAGGTTGCTTTCTGAGGCACTGGAGGATAAAAAATTGAGGGCTAGGTGTTAGGTTGGATTCAAGAGGGATTTCTAAACTATTGACAATATTTTAATAAAACTCATTAAACTTCCACAGTCCATAGTTGTTGCATGAGTGCTTTTGGATTTGACTGTGGTCGAGGGAAAAATCTTGATCACAATCAAATCCAGAAGCACTCATGCAATATTTTAATACTCAGTACTATCATTTAAGACGCTCCTCATCAGTTTTCTAAAGTGTTTTTCTGGTTTTTGGACATTAAGATGGTTTTTGAATCCATTCGTCGATGTGCTATTCTAGAGACCATGGGACATTGGTATTTTTGATATTTTGATTATTGCCATTGTGTGTCTATGAGACAATTGGTAGGCATTTTTTGGACTCCTCATGTCCTCTTTGACTTTACCTAGGGTACTATGGGAGTTAAGTAGGGTTTCACTCTCTAACCGTCTTTGGTATGTACATTGATGAACTTGACGATTTTCTTAGACGACATATCGATGCAGATGATGGGTGTTTGCTTCACCCTGTTGCGATTGCTATTTCACTCTTTGATGATGACATGGTCCTCCTCTCATTCCGTTAATGGCTTGCATAGTCATCTTGGTGCATTTTGTATAATGTCCCCTTTTTGAGCAAGGTTGGAAAAACAAATGTTGTTGAGGCTTGGAGAATGGAATGTTGAATTTTATGGCTTTAATTATTTTGCTAGGTGAAACGAAGTGGTATTTTGACTTGCGGTATTTTTGTGCAAATTATTTATAAGTCAAAATAATAAAATAAAATTTCCAAGAGGAAAGACGACCTAGGTGGGAGAAAGGAAAATAACTTAAAGATGGAAAAAATGAAATTTGGAAAAAGAGAAAAAATAAGGAAAAACAAAAAATAGGATGAAAAAGACAATAAATAATATTTTTTTATTTAAAATATTATTTTATTAAGCCAAAGGTGGCAGCTCAAGGGAGAAAAAAGAAACAAAAATAATAAAATAATATTATTTTATTATTATTCATGTGGGACGTCCAAATTGAAGAAAAAGAAAATAAAATAATAATATTTTCTTTTGGCGGTGGACTTGAAAAAAATATTATAATTTGTTGCAATTGGGTGCCCAAGGTGAAAAGTATGAAAGGAGGTCATTTGGAGTCATTTTCATATCATTGATCATTTGGCATATACATGTTTTGTAGAGTTTCAATGGTATCTAAGGACAGAAACCCTTGGATAAAGTGATTTGGACGAAAACCAAATTCACTATGGGAGATTGATTCACCTAGAATCCATTATTGAGCTTAATTGTAGGTTAATTGATGGATTCAAGCTTCAATCAGCTAGGGTTTGAAGGTTGGAATCCAGATTTGAAGACTTCTACAAGTTCATATCAATTGCAGATCTGATGATATTATGGCATATTTTGATGGTATATGGCAATATTTTGCATATTGGGCATAATCGCTTCACTCCTACACATATCGGGTACACTTTGGAGGCATTTTTGACATGTTTCAGCTAGGGTTTTGACATCTGATTCCATATCAGCAGTTACAGGTTATAAATCAGACTTCATTAGGCTTTGATCATCATTGGTATTCATCATCAACAAGTTGGCACATGTTGTGACTTTATTGGAGATTCATTTGTACATGTTTTTGGTCATCGTTGGACTCAATTTGCACTCATATACTAGTCTGATTTTTATATCAGAGCTCTGTTCTGTAATCAGCAAACTACTATTGATTAAAGAAGTCAAATTCTCCATCCGGGTATGTTCACTTATATTTTGTGTTGATAATTGGCTGTGTTAGTGAGCTGATTATTTCATTTTCAATCTTCATTTGGTATTATTTCATTGTTATATTGCAATCTTTCCATCTAGAACACATTCCAAGCATATTGGTGAAAACAAAACTTGAAAACCCTTAGTCAATTTGAAGAAAAACAAATCAGAAAATTCAGATCAGCAGGGTTATTTTCAGGACAGAATTAGACAGGGTTCTTACATTTTGTACTCCTATAAAACTTTACATATTGGAGTCTATTTTACAAAATTTACCACTCTTCTTTTTAGTTTGACACGAAGTTGTCAACTATCAAGGTTGTCCTTTCATTGCTTTTGTTGAAGTCCATTCTAGGGATCTATTGATTGTTTTGTCAAGTTGATGGACAAATGTTAATTTCTCGAAGTCATGGTCCGTTGTGGAAAAAATGTCAAAACAATGAAATTGACTAAGTATAGGACAAAATGGCAAAATGATTCCCGAAGCAGATTTTGCTTGGCTGAGAAAGGACTAAGTTTGGAGAAGTTGTTAAGACCTCAAAAGCACAAACTTTTGGGAGTCCTTTTAGGGTTAAGTGACTCCAAGTGCACATTTGATGTAAGTTTTCCAAAATCAATGAAAAATGACTAAGGCATGGGAAGAGTGGCAAACCTTTACCAAATATGTGCTTTTGAAGTTAGAACCAATAATTAATGGCATGGGATATTAAGGCATACATTGCTCCTTGGTGAGCCACCTCCAAAAGTGCGCTTTATAGGAAAATGACTAAGTTTTGGGTTGCAAAGCTCATTCAGGGGTGGATTTTTCATGTTTGGACGAAAAAGTAAATGGTTGTATCTTCCAAAGGGCACACATTCCCTATCATAGCTTGGTGAAGACCTCTAGGGCACATGTTTCATCTTCTAATGCCATGGTTGAGACCTATGTAAGCACCCAATTACTTTGCAGCATCTTAAAAAAATACAAAATATAAAAATATAAAGAAAGAGATGCGTAAATAAAAAACACATAGGGTCCGATGTTGGAAGTAAATTGGTAAAAGGAAGAGTATTTCATCATAATTGTTTTGAAGTGTCCACGTAGAAAGAGGAAGGTGTAAGGTGTTGGAAGGAAAGAGACCTTTGATTTTCAAAATGATCCTAGTTACGGCTACAAAAGTTTGCAATAGATTTTATTAGCTTTCACCATTGGAAGGAGCTGCCAAGATTGGTTATGATTTTGTAATTATGAGGTGATCTTGGCATTCATTTCAGTTAGAATCCCTAGTGTTCAAAACAACAGTTTCAAATTTCCATTTCAAAAAGGAAGTTAGGATTTTCTTAGGGAATGCAATTCCAAGAGCATGTTGTTGAGCCAAAATCACTGTTGGTACATGTATACCTCTATGTCAAAGATACCTTGTTCGGTCATGTAAATATTCTTGATTTGCACCTAGGTGAGAGGATAAAACAAGGAAATAAATTTTGAAAGAGATTAGGCGACAATGGGGTTGTACAAGCAGCCTCTTTTTTGGTGTCCATTTAGTTTCAAGAATTGGTAGCATGTGTACATCATTATGACCTGGAGAGAAGGGAAATCCATAATTCAAATGACCAATGCTATGTAAGTTAGATGCCTTGAGATTGAAGCCATATGAAGAAACTCAAATTGTTGATTTAGAAAAATGTGAAAAGGAATGGTTGCTAATTTGGGCGAATGTTAGAAAGAGTTGGGAAAGGAGTGGTTGCTAATTTGGGCGAATGTTAGAAAGAGTTGGGAAAGGAGTGGTTGCTTGAGCCTAAAAAACCAAAAAGATTGCCAAAAGGTACTGCTGTGAGATGAATTTAAAGATGAGTTGAGTATCATATTTGGTTTGTTGAATAGAATAATCAGGCAATTAGAAGCTAGGACATTCAAAAATCGGATGTTCTACATTACTAGTATCATCTATGAAGGCAAGACATTTTTTAATTGGGGGCAGCTGATTATTGATAGCATTTGTTGACAATTTTGTGACTTCTTTTATATGTGTATCTTTCATATGGTTTCTTACTTGGTGTATACGTTTGTGCAATCAAAGGAGTTTTCCAGATTGAACAAAGTAAAATAAGAGTGACTTTTTAACAAATAGTACACATAGCTAGAATATCCAGAAGGGATAAAGCACTATAAGAATGTCAATGATGCTTTCCTATTGATCCTAGTGTGGAGATTGAGAAATCAGTCATGTGAAGCTCATGGATCATGCTAGGACAATTATCTTAGAGTGTGTCGATTAGTTTATCCAATACCCCATGTTTATTTAAATTTGAGTGTGCAGATTTAATGCCTTTCCTTACAATATCCCATGGTATCCTAGTGACGAAGTAGATCTCATGGAGTATTGCCGTCAGTTGGCAAAGGCTCATTTTATCTTGATGGGCCCACATAAGACGGGGGTTGAGTTTCCTATTCAAATCGGTGCATAGAAGTGTTCTTTGGTACTAGATACTAAAAATATGTATGCCAAGATTTCTAAATTTAAATTAAAGTTTTATGATAAGGATAGGGCCTATGACATTAGAGGCTATATATTTAAGAGGATTTGTTCTCGTTTTGTCCACGTGAGTGACTTTGAAGATTATTTGGAAACTACATAGATCACTTTCAAATAAGCATAGTTTAATGACATTACATTAGTTAGCCTCTTATACGACAAAGAATGTGCCTAACGATTTGGTAGGTTAAGAAGAAGATCTCTTGTCGTCGAGCTTCATAGCTACCTAAATAAAGCAACAAGCATTGCCTCCTATTAATTTGGCTGTCAAGGGAAACACTTCAACTGAAATGATGAATAAGGTGGTGATGGACAAAACAAAGAGCTTTTTGGAGAGAAAATTTGCCGAGGAAACTGTTGGGACAACCAATGGAAGAAGGTTAATCTCCGCAAATCAGTCATAGGGAGTACAAGAAAAGATAACTTCTTGTTGTCAAGTACCAATTGTATTAGATTCACATGGCATTGAAGGTAATGGTGGAGATGAGGAAGAAAGAAGAAAAAAGATGGTGTCGTGTGAGGTGGATGACTCTCCAAATATCAATAGAATCAATTCGGTAACTAAGAAGAGTGTCAAGTGTCCTCCACAAGCACAATTGAAAATTTGAAATTGACTCCACTTCCTATTTCGCAAATTCCCATTTCTCCTCCTATCCTTTTAGGTTTAGGCTCATGAGAAATAGATTGAGGATGCTCCAGAGTGGGTTAAAGCATCATTGCCAAGAAGAGAAGAGTTGTGACAACCAGACTTCTTAAGTTGGGAGCTGCCTCTTCTTTTGTAGTAGGCACACCCAAAGTTTTTTTGATTTTCTCAAACATAAATGCAAATGCAATGTCCTAACACGTTCTTATCATCGAGATCCCAGTGTGGGCAGGGTGAGAGTATATGGTGCTTCGGACCACACACAACTTCTATGATGAATGCAATTACAAAATGCTCCACGATGACACACAAGGCGACAAGCCGTCCGTATCTTCACTTCAGCAATGGAGTGTGGCAATGAAATACAATATGAAACACATAAGGCGGTTGGGCTGTGC
Organism: Cunninghamia lanceolata; assembly: GCA_027924645.1. Lineage (NCBI taxonomy): Eukaryota > Viridiplantae > Streptophyta > Pinopsida > Cupressales > Cupressaceae > Cunninghamia > Cunninghamia lanceolata. Next base: position 6,547,004 of record BSBN01000354.1, on the reverse strand, counting down.
TTATTTGCGCTTATTCAACGGAGTGTGATGGGTGCAATTATAGAATGAGCACACAAGGCGGTTGGGCCGACCTTATCAACACTTATTCAACGGATGTGTGCATATATGCAAAGCCACTGGCAGAATGTCTAAGCGGATTCAAACCAAAATGGTTGATAGCATCCAGCTTGTTCAATGCCAAACGGGCCAGAGAGGAATGCTATATGAACTGGCGGTAAACCATCCAGTTTTACAATATGAAATACATGTTTTAGTAGGCCTCTGGCGGTACTACCATTCGGGGTTACAAACAAGCGTAAAATGCACTTTTAAATGACAAAGTACAAGTAAATAATTTGCAACATGTATATATATTCTGAAATTAATAATCAGACTGCTGCAACTAACACGTTAGTCCATCAAATCACATATAAATATGCTCATAGTGGCCAACTACTGAAAATTACTGAAATATACCATTGAAAGATGATTGCAAAGGATGATGGATACCACAAACACTCTAAAAACACACTAGGACTCTCTTTTGGCACTGCTGCAACTCTATATCTGTCGGAAAGGCTGAAACAACTCTGAAAGGCACTGTTAGCATCCCCAGAAAACACTAAACTACTTCTACAACACCCCAAAGTGACGCAATTGATCATATCATTGAAAATACCTAACCAAACACACACCAAACTGATCAACATATAGTGAAAATGATGAAAATACTGATCACAACATAAAATCAGAGATTGCAAGCTGCTGGTACAACAAGTACAGCAGTCTAGAAAACCACAAAATTGTTCATCTCATGCCAAACTGGAAAGTCCACTCCTGAACCCAATGTAAAGTTCATTCCTACCTTAGACGCCACTTTTGGATATGATAGACAACAAGAATAAGAGGTGCTTCAATTTCAAACTCCTACGTCTCTTTTTGAAATGTACGGATCCTCCTTGAAAAGGGTACGGTAACATATTAGGGACAAACTTCTTACAAGCTGCACACTCAACATTGTATTTGTCTTTAGTGACTCACAAAAGGACAATAAAATAATCTCAATGCTTTTCAAACTATATGTAAATCAAACTTTGCTCATTTGAAAGGTATGTCTCTCATAAAACATGGTATGTCATATCTTGTGTATGTTGGAATAGCTTTTTTGCATTATCCTTTGCATCTAAGGTCATATCATACCTTCTGTGCATTAGGACTTTAATGCTGTAAGTATCCTTCCTCATACATCTAGACAAGGTTGTATTATGTTGGGTGCACAAGACACATCGTGACCGTGGTCCTTATACCTTGGGTGCATAATGTCTAGTGCTATATCACACTATAGGATTGCTCTACTCAAGTCAGCATAACTACTCCCCGTATTAAATCCATCATTCTATCATCCATCCTTTTATCTTCATTTTTCTCTATGTTGTTCTCCATCTTCTATCTCCTCCTTTTCTTCATATCCATTCATTTCGAGAGCACACCCTTATTCTTCCAATTCGTCTGTCCTCTCAAGGGGGAATCATTCAACCTATCAATTAATCTTCTAAGTACTTCTTCTACCCAACTGGGGCATTGTCATTTCTGATCCAAACATATTGTTCTTCTAAACAAAAATCTTCTTCTATCACACATAGCACTATGTTTTAAATTTCTTTGAAATGATGTTACTTCGCAACACCATCTCAAAGAGGGGCAAAATGTAGACACCTAAAATTGTCCCATTCTCAGATCAGACATTCACCTGCCATACTTCACTATTAAATAATTCTTAATTATTTGATTAAGCTCGTCTATCGATCACCATCAAATTTATCCTCCATATTAATTAAATAATTCTAATTATTTAATTAAATCAATTTTCCTCCACATATTAATTAAATAAATTTAAATTATTTATTTAATTAAAGCTACTATTCCATTTCCTTCAAAATAAATAAAATTCAATATTTTATTTATTTATCCATGTGGATGAAATTAAATAATTTATTTATTTAATTTCCTATTATTCCCTCTCATTTATAACTCACTCTCAATCAGTTAGATAATTAATCAATCAAATTAGTTAACTAAATCAATCAAATCAGTTAACAAGTCAGTCAATTTAGTTAACTAATCAATCAATTTAGTTGACTAGTCATTCAATTTAGTTAACTAAGCAATCAACTTAGTCAACTCTCCAATCAAATCTATTAACTCCCCTAATGCATGAGAGGACGAGGACACTTGTCACTCTCTCATTTGCTCACGTCCACTCAACCAATTTTGACCATTGATCTCTCTGTCCATTCACAATCGTTGATCTTCATTCCTGAGGGTCTATAAATAAAATGTTCTCCAAACCATCTAAGGATCTGGGATCTTCATACATCACATTGTTGAAATCATTGTAGACCTCATCATCCTCATATCACAAGGTTATGTTGTTTAATTGAGCAATCCACATATCAACGTAGCAAAGAGCAATCAATTGGAGTTGGGTGCACTTCAGTACGTGCAATCAGTGAAGTTGGATTTGTGAATGCAAAGGGAGGTAAATTGTATTTGATTTTGATTTCTTTCGTTTATGTTTGCGTCTCCAATTTCATCTATCACACAAACCAGCAGTAACAACTACACAAACTTAACACAAGATGTCAATCCAAAACTCCAATAAATTTCTCAGAATACATAAAAAATATCCATCTTCAACAGACACTAGAAAAAGCTCCACTTGTAGCACAAATGTAACTTCTAAAATAAAGCCACCAAATTCAGCTAGGAGGGTTTTCGTCCTCAAAATTGGTATTTCAAGAGGGTTTTCATCCTCAAGAAATAGAGAAGAGAGCAAATTCTCACTTAGATCAAAGCTTAAGCAAAATGATAGTCTAACGCTTCAAATGAGCTCAACTCCTCCATATAAAGACACTTTTAGGGGAACTCAAGTGAGAATAAAATATTAATTTTCACTTTTCCCATATTCTTCTAAATATAATAAAAATAAACCTTTTATTATGTGCATGAGTCCCCTTTTGCCCCCTGAGCCTTGCGCCACTTAGTTGCACAACTTAAGTTCCTTTTTATTAAATAATTAAATATAAGTTGCTTTTTAATTGTTTCACTTTTCAACAACTCAGTATTTAATTATTTAATAATTTAATTATTTCCGCACAACTACTAATGTTGTGGAAACTATTAAAATGACTTCAATTATAGATTCTAACCATACCATAAAGACGCTTAGCTCTCAGGAGGAAGGACTGTATGCAGATTGATGCTTTTCAAAATATCAGTCTACTCCAAGAAGTTTGGAATGCACTTAGAAAGTTGGAATTGCATCCGAAAAGTGCCATTGAGCTCATCTTGGTGTCCCAAACTTACTGCCATTGTCAAAATCCCAAGATGAACAACCCAATGCTCTCCATGAAAGGTGGAGTTTTCGAAAGATGTTGGAAATGTCCCAAAAAGAGACATTACAAGTCCATCCCAGAATTGCTTGTCCTCAAGCAATGCAAAGTCCACCAACTGTTCAGTGCTGAGAAAAAAATCAATGTGATTCCAAAATCCCAAATAAATCTAAGATGTTTGTGAGTCCTTCTGTTTGATGTTCTGTGGTGCAATACACCATCAAATAAAACCTCAATCACTCTTCTTGCTGAAAACACAACAATCTTTTGCAAGAAATCAGCAAACTCACCAAAAAACTACTTTGTCCTACCATGTTTCCGCTGCTCCACTTCGATAAAAATTGAGAACTCCAAGTAAATCTTTTTTATTTTTCATTTCTTGTATCCCATGATGAACCGAGCTAAGATACCCACTAAATCTCGATTCTTCTTTTGTAAAATAGAGCACTTCATACCAGAGTGTTCTACAAAATCCTTTATCCACCACATCTTTTCTCATCATTAGAAATCTGACCATGTTATTCTCATGTGAACAATAAGCAAAGAATTGTACAGCACTTACAATTCTATCAAGGTAGACATCACCTCCAACTCCACTGTCAATCGTGGTCTTGGGCATTTGAGAAAACAAGTATGAAATCAGCAGTTCATGGGCTGATTCTATCAAAATCAGCAACTTAAAACTGGGACAGCAGCTGCAATATTGAATTATTTTTGTAAACGCAAGGAAAATGTCCATTAGGATAGCTGAAAAGCTTCGATAGCGGCTAGAAGAACACCCCATTCAACCATCTTTTGAGAAATGCTCCATTCCTTGTCTGAAAATGTCTGCCAAGTCACTTGTAAGTATACATATGAAACTACAAGCTGACTGATTTGTATGATAACAGCAGCATCGATAATTAATTTTTGTCTTATAGATCTTCCAACAACCTTCTTTTTGTCACTACCAACCTCAATCATAATTAGTTGATGTCCTCTTGCACGAAAGCTGATTACTGAGGCAACACAACCATGCTCATGCTTCGTCATTCGGATATTCATGACAATTTCTTCAAAGATAGAAAAATACTCAACACAACTCCTTAACTCACATTCATAATGGTGCTTCCTACTTCTTGGCCAACTCAAACATGTAAGTTTGAACACCATACAAGGTTGATACGAGATAGAGCAAGCTCCATCAAGAAAATATACCTTAACTGGATCCATAATATTGCATACCTTAATCTCAATCCATGTCTTCACAAAGATAGAAATGATGAAGCTTCCATGTATCGTCACAATCCATGTAGAAAGTTCATCTTCAACCTCACTTATGCATTCTTTATCAGGTGGTCTACCTGGAGGATCATGGTGGGGAGCCCTTTCCCTCTGCTTTGTTGAAACAATACGAGGTGTTCCATTTTTCATGTCTCTCAAAACAACCTTCCTACCATCAACATGGAACTTAAGTTCCATAGATTGGAAATTCCATGTGATCTGCCCCAAGTAACGAAGCCACTGAATTCCTAGGACAACATCAGTATCTCCTATATTTATGTAATGGTCTACCCCAAAATTTTCAGTTTTTTTCAACAGTAGTGTTAGCACATGAAATGCAATTAATATAACACATCCACACCTTCTGATCACTAAGTTCCCAAGACAAGCGACGTGAGAGCATACAAGTGCTTCAGCTTAACAAATATAATGCCTTGAAATAAATCAAATATAACTTCCGCTTATTCAGCAAGCATCCACTTATTCAATTTGGGAATACACCACTTATTCAATGGGAGAGTGAACAAGAAACATGGCACTTCTGCTTATTCAGTGGGAAGCCAACAATAAAAACCACTTTTTCAGTGGGGCAAGCAAATAAAACAGAGATCTCATAGTCCACATTGGCGGTCATACCATCCAGGGGTTGCAATAAAAGATTGCAACAAATTAAATGTTTACAATAAGAGGTATAGGCTGCAAATTTATTCAGTAACTTTGATTTCCACTTGTTTGAACTGCTGCAACAAGTTAGGTCATAGAAATCATATGAATGATGAAAGAAAACACATACTAACTGTGCAAATTGATCACCAAAATATACCAAACATGAAACTATGAAGGAAGCCTTGATTGAAGACCATTCTATCACTGCTATAGCACCGTTGCAGGTCTGAAACTTCTATGACAGCAATGAATGAAACTCGACATCAGTCGCAGATCATGTCTTTCCCACCACCAAACTCCCAACAATGGGTTCTACTAACATTGGCGCCTCCAAATCAAGTGTTTAAGGCCCCCAAAACTAGGCGATTTTCCCCTCTAGTTAAGATGCCCCTCTCTGTGCTAGTACGATCTGCCAAGGGTGGGCGGCCTGCCAAATAGACCATAAATCTGCAGCAAGCTCATCAAAAATATATTGAATGTGGGTGCCCATATATGGAGATAATAAACTATTTAAATTTGCAATGAAAGATCACTCAGTGATAATAAAAAAATCCAACTCCTAGGTTGCATAGGTACGACCTGCATTATTCTCAACATAAACTTCAAGAAGTCCATCAATACCATTTTAAATCACTCTAAAATTCTCAACAGATGATATAGCATCGATCTCCAAAACGAAACTTCATTAAACATCAAAATCCATTCAGCTTTGTGTGCTTTCTGAATGAAATCACCCTGAACCAGTTAGGGTGGATCTCTCATCACCGAAACTGATCTTCTTCTAGAGGGTTGACATCCTTAAGAAGGGAAGGAAGGACACTCAGGTTCAGTCTAGCAACATAACGATGTAAAATCAATAGCATAAACAAAACAATGAGCTCTCATCCTCCTTATAAAGGCACTTTGTAAGTTACACAAGAAAAGAATTATTTCTTGGAAATAATAACCTTTTTTCCTCCAATTTAATTATTCCTCTTTTCCCAACTTGAGCGTTCACTTTTAAGTGCCTAAATAATTAAAACATCTTTTCCCCTTTTAAATGAGCTATAACACATGCACTTTTAAATCATTTCGATCATTTGAAGATACATGTGCAAATAATAATTAAATGGCTCATTAATACACCCAACTTTACGGAAAATCCCAAACATCATCAAACTGCAAAATAAACTATACCAACGTATTCCAGGAAGTTTGGGATGAAGAATGATGCCATCCGGGTGACTTTCTAAAAATAGACAACATCTCCAAGAAGTTCGCAGAGCAATCAGAGAAGCCGAAAAAACTTCTGAAAGCTGCACTGCAATCCTGAACCTCAATTGAACTAAATGCCATCAACTGAAACACAAAAACAACTAAACTAGTGATCTCCACAAAGAAGGAGACCCTTACCATACCACATAGCCTATCATAACTCAATGAAATAGGCTATTGGGCCCATAACTGGTTAGGCTTGAGAAGGGGACATTACAACTTACCACATAGAAATCATCTTTCACTTAATAGTTTCCTAAAAGGAGACACATCTTTGGAATTCTTTTGGTGCACTGAAGAGTAAAACCATCCGTAACCATAACATTAAATCCTTCAAACTCCTCGGTTTTTAGCTCTCTTCTTGCAACAACACCTTAATCATTGAAGTTGTGTGTAGCACCAATATCAATTAAAGCCGTGATTCTTTGGCCACACAAAACACTATGGATCCTAAAAGGAACATTTTTATGATTGCACGAAAGTTGAGCAAAGGAACTAATAGTATTCTTCTGTTTTTCAAATTCTTCTGTGAAATTTTCTTCTTCATTTTCTTCATGATCATCTTGCTGTTCTGAATTTTCTGATTCTGATTCGTCATTAGAAACCACCTCTATGTCATGAATTTGACCCTTTCCAAGGCATCTATTACCCAGGGCCGAAGGCTCTTTGCATGTAAAACAGAGTTTCTTATCACCTCATTTTTGACCTCCTCATCCACTTGTGGAGGTAAACTTTTGGGCTGCTCAATACCTTTCTGAAATGGTTTCTTATCTTTCTTAGGGGGCAAAGACTTAAACTGAATTTACCTTTTAGAGTAGAGAACTCCATGTTTCTAGCTCTCTTTAATGTCTCTTGTAAAGTAGCCGGGTCAAAAGCTTTAATCCATCCACGAAGAGGTTCAACCAATCCCTCAATAAACAATACAACAAGTCTTCTCTCTGAAACATTAGACACCATAATGGAGAGTCTTTCGAAATCAGCCACATAGGAATCCACTGAGCCGTATTGTTTCAACTGTGCCAACTCTTTGAAGTGCAACTAAGGGTCCTTTGTAATCTCCCCTTTTAGGATATCCTTGATTTCTTAACCTGCACACAAGAATAACTACGAGAAAGGGACATTAGCAATATTAAAGACCAACAAATTAGTAATGAAATCAATACATCATAACATAATTAATGATATATCATAAACAATAGTTAGTTCAACATATAGTTACCCATTTCTCAAGCCAATCCTATGATAGGTTCCATAAGAATACTCACAAGTTAGAGCGTGATGGAGGGCACACTTCCTACCTATCACCTCTTATGTCCTCCTTCAAGGTTCAAGAGTGTGATGGAGGGCACACTTCCCACCTATCACATCTTGACAAGAGCATGATGGAGGGCACACTTCCTACCTATCATCTCTTGATGAGGGCATGATGGAGGGCATGCTTCCTACCTACCATCGCTTTAACATAACTTAATGAGAGCATGATGGATGGCATTCTTCCTACGTATCATCTCTTTAATATAACTTAATGAGAGTATGATGGAGGGCATTCTTCCTACCTATCATCTCTTTAACATAATTGATGAGAGCATGATGGAGGGCATTCTTCCTACCTATCATCTCTTGATGAGGGTATGATGGAGGGCACGCTTCCTACCTATCATCCCTTTAACATAACTTAATGAGAGCATGATGGAGGGCACGCTTCCTACCTATCATCCCTTTAACATAACTTAATGAGAGCATGATGGAGGGCATTCTTCCTACCTATCATCTCTTTAATATAACTTAATGAGAGCATGATGGAGGGCATTCTTCCTACCTATCATCTCTTTAACATAATTGATGAGAGCATGATGGAGGGCATTTTTCCTACCTATCATCTCTTCATCAATATATATAGTTCAGTTCAGGGAGGACAATATATCTTTTGACAGTGCCACAATTATTTATATGACTTGATTAATTGATGATTCCAATCTGCTGCTATATATATGTATGTGTGGATGACTGATTGATATTTCTGTATGATCCTTCCTCTTAATTGAATAGCATATTTAGTCTTCTCTCAAATATGCATTTATGCTTCCAACAATGATGATCTTCTTATCTTCTCCATGCAAATCTGTGTATTTCCCCTCACTTATGCAGATCTGGAAACACATGTTCAGAAATATATTACTCTTTCTTTTTATCTTCTTTAAATAGAATGGTATTATCTTCTAATTCCTTCTTATCTTTCCAAATGTATATCAGAAAATATATATTCTATTCTCCTTGATTGAATATTTATTCTTCTTTTGTGCAGATCTGAATATTCAGATATTGTTCTTTCTCTTTTTCCTACTTCCCCATATATCAATTAAAACTCAATATATATATCCACATCGGTGAAGAGATACATCTCTTCCCAAAAGATGATGACTGTCTTTTGAACCATAACCTTCCTTTAATTACTTTTTTAATATTAATACCGCCCTGTCTTACCTTTCGCTACTCCCTTCTAAATCAGATCACAGCCTTTAGTCATATATGAATTGCTCCACATACAGACAAATTAATATAGTCGCTGCCTATACTAATTGATGTCCCTTTAGATACCATTCGTATTTCTTTTGGTCTGATCTTTCTTATAAACACAGTTCACTGCCCTTGAATTATAACTTATCCTTGGTTATTGACTGTCATATATTAATCATTGCACTTGTTATTACTTAATATTTTTCCCTTGCATCAGTGCCTTTTGCAGCCTATGATAGTAAGTCTTTATTAAGACTTTTGGGCATTTCCCTTAAGGGGAGTTGGCCCCCTTATCATGCTAATCTTTTATATATTTATTTTATATTTTATATTATTTAATTTATAATATTTAATTTATATTAATTAAGTTATAATATTTATTTATATAATATAATAATATATATTATAATAATATTTAATTATTAATATTATAATTATTATTATATAATATCTTATTTTAATATTTATGTTTATATTAATAATTATAATTGTTATTTATATTTAATAATATATTTTGAATAAATAAATTATATATTATATTTATATTAATTTATAATATTGTTTTAAGGATTTATATTTAGGCTGAAAGCCTTCCCTATGTGAGCATCACATGATGAATTATATAGATGAAGGGCCTAGATTAAAAGAACTACCGTAAAATCAATCTTGTCCATTGATTATTTTTTAAAAATGTCATAAATGATAAAAATACAAAAAATTTCTCTTTACCTTTATCACTTTGACAATTGATAAATTGTTAATTTTTTATTTTATTTTTCTACAAAATGTCATAAATGATAAAAAACAAAAAAATTCCCTTTACCTTTATCACTTTGACAATTGGTAAATTGTTAATTTTTTATTTTATTTTTTTACAAAATATCATAAATAATAAAAAACAAAAAAATTTCCTTTACCTTTATCACTTTGACAATTGATAAACTGTTAATTTTTTATTTTATTGCAATGAATTTTTTTTAATCTAGTGATTACCAATCAAAACAAAGTATAATTTTTCATGTTGAACAAATTTTAATTTTTACTAGAGAAATTTTTTGGGAAATATTATTTTGAATAAAACAAACACACTAAAATCAAGCAAAAAAATAGGGAGGAATTTAGTTATTAAACAAATAATATTTATTTTAATGTTAAACAAATAATATTTATTCTTTAAATCTATGCAAATATTATAACAAAATTGTAATATTTATAATAATATAATATTTAATGTGATTATTTAATTTTGATTCATTGTATATATATTATTTATAAATTTGATATTTTAAATATTAATGAAATAATATAATTAATTATATATCAATTACAAATTAGTAGAATTATCATGTGATAGACATTATAAAAGTTCATATATCAAATACATACTTATAAAATGATTATGAGCCATCTTAATATGTATTTAATAGAAAAATATAGTTATGCCTTATGTGCATAATATTAGATATAAGCTGTACAACATAAATCTATTGTACCCTCACATAATTATTTTTAAAATAATTATATATTAAATATGGATTTGTTTCTATGGCGTATTATATAAAAATCAATAAGAGATTCAATTAATTTACTACATTTACCCAAACTATGTTTGTTCATCTCAATATGTAATGTAAAATGAAATTTACTAATATAAACGAAAGAAGACAATATTTAATGTAATGAAATTTCAATAAGAATTTAGTGGATTAAATAATATAATAAAAATATCTAACAAATTCTATAATTTCTTCAGAAAGTTTTCAGCCTGCCCATTGAACCTATGGGTCCAATTGCTAGTATTCAAATATATTTAACTTATATTATTTAGTCGATTTGCAATGATTTAATGTCATTCATATCTTCAATTTGAATGAATAATACGTAATCGATCTCTAAAGCCATCAGGAACCTCAATCCCTTAGAAGAATTGTTGTTAGATTTTAATCCAACTGGCAATATGTCGTCCCATTTGTTGGTCCATGTATTTGTATTTTCCAATATCTCTTAACAAAAACAAGAGTTGAGACAAGTTTCCTCTCATTCCCCAAATGACATTTTGATCTTTGACCTCGGAATTTAGTATTTGTGTGGAATGAGTTCTTTCATTATGTAAAGTTCCACTCCAAATTGAAACTAATTTTTCCAGCACCTATAGAGATTTCTGACTTTTATCACGCAGGCATTTAGTCAAACATTCTGCATATTTCACATAAATCTGAGATTTCTGAGTGAGCGGATGTTGGACTGATTGTTTATGGAGTTTTAATGATATCTCATTCATGGATTTAACATAACTCACAGAGGAACTAAACAGGAATATTGTCCAATAGTTTGCATGATTTCAATTAGAGCTGGAAATGTAATCAATGAACTATATATATACCGCTGTAGCATAAAATCAAAATGTTGAAGTACTGAAAACATTCATAACATCACATGAGATCCTAAGCATTCATCCCCAGGCGGCCACACTGCTGTTATATTGTTTCCTTCAATGGCAAATAGATGATTGCAGCAATATAGAATGGTTTCTCAAGTAACCAGAAAGATTAAACATTCAATAATCAATATTTCATAGTACCCATAAGTTGTTATATTTCCAGGTCTGCTAATATGCACTAAACAATAGATATATAGACAATACCCATAAGGTGGAAGTGACTCAGAAATTACAAAAACTTATACTAGCCAATGTAAACCTCACTACATACCCCAAATATGGCTGCAAATCTGATATTCCATAACCCAAAGATAGCCGACCAGCAGCCATCATGAAATCTGCCTGTAGCTTCTTGTTAAATACCCACGTATTCTTTTCAACATTCAAAATAGCTTCTAAATGGTAGTGCCCAGCAATACTAAACGTCACGTCACCCAAAGAAGCACTATTACTTCCTTTAATGAGAATCAAGTCCTTTTTGCATATGACTTCTCCAACGCATAAATGATATCGCCCTTGTGGTCGACTTCTCTCAAGGAAACAGCAGCAACTTCACCAAAGGCTGCGACTTTCTTTGTATGAAGAGACGGGAGCAAACAAGGAATATTTTCTGAGTATTTCTTAACAATAAATCTGTCCCCCAAATCTCCACGCCAAAGAGGGTATAAACCCTAGCATAGCATAACTCCAAACTTTATTAAATCTCCAATAAATCCTCAATGAAATTATTTACACCAAGCATTCTGATCTGCAAACACACAACCTTGAAACCCTTGAAATACCTGCAAATATCTTCACCAATGTGCACAAATTGGACCTGTGAATGAAGCCCACAAATAAGCAGTTCTTCAATGTATCTTTCACCACCTCAGAATTGCAAAACCATGAAGAGTTTACATTCTCAAAGGCTATACCGGCAAACCCTGGTTCATCTTCTCCAAGAGAAGAGCTCAAGAGACAGCCAAAATCTTCCAATTAACAAATGAGTGAATGAATGAAATTGCTTTTTGTTGATGCCTTATATATTTTTCCAAGAAGAGGTCGATCCCTTTCATGAGCATTTAAAATCATTTAAAATGATATAACATGTTCTCACATTGACGTTATAAAAAATTTTAATATTTGGCCTCCAAAACATAATTAATTAATTGCACTTTAAGTCACTTAATGAAGGGTCATGGCCCCATTGAATATAAAGTGAACTTAATAACTTTATATTATGCCTTTATAATATTTTATTATCATTAAAATGACTTTAATGATAATAACTCCATAAGTACTCATCTACTGGCCAAACCAACTGAACTAGGAGATCGACACTGCAAACCTATCACATCCAGGTGCCTTACTAAATATAGCAATATTAACTCCACTGACAAAGTGACTTACTATACATAGTAAGTATGAGAAACTGAGTCAAACGAAGGCCATACCTGAACCCAACTGAGCTTTGACAAAGAAGTCAATTAGACATTTGCCAAACAGGACCCTCTGAACAACTCCATTAGCCTATGAGGGTCAAGAAATGGGCTAATCCCTGTGAAAACTGATGCTCACGAAAATGGGGACATTACACATTACCTTGTACTTCTTATCTTAACGTCTACCTTCCATTGTGTTGAGACGAAATCATGTTTTTGATTTAGAATGAATATTATTATGAATATACTTTAATGAAGAGTAAGTGATTGTGATTCCATGAAAAGAGAAGAGAATACTTGAAAAGTATAGGTAAGTATTTGTTTGATGTTTGCATAACAATGATGTGATTGAGATAATGCAAGTATCATAGGTGAAGATGCAGTTTTAGTCAACATTCTCAATGCTAAAGAAGATTTTGAGAGTATTGAGATTCCAAGATTGCACAAGATGAAGCAGTATTGATGAAAAGAATATTATGAAGGCAACTTGAAAATTCTGGAGAGATGAATCTAATGATGTTGTAGAGAAGGTAATTTCAAGTAGGACTTTGATTATTTCACAAATAATAGAAGTGTTTGATGATGATAAGATAGCGTGGAGACAATCAATGATGCATAAGATTATTAGAAGAGAGAAGATCCATGTTGATAGTATACTTGAGACATAATATACAGAGTATACACATTAATACACATAAGTCAACTATCATTCACAGGATGACTGCTCTGATACCACTTGTAATGTCCCCTTTTAGGATATCCTTGATTTCTTAACCTGCACACAAGAATAACAACTAGAAAGGGATATTAGCAATATTAAAGATCAATAAATTAGTAATGAAATCAATACATCATAACATAATTAATGATATAGCATAAACAATATTTAGTTCAATATATAGTTACCCATTTCTCAAGTCGATCCTATGATAGGTTCCATAAGAATACTCGCAGGTTAGATCGTGATGGAGGGCACACTTCCTACCTATCACATCTTGACAAGAGCATGATGGAGGGCACACTTCCTACCTATCGTCTCTTGATAAGGGCATGATGGAGGGCATGCTTCCTACCTATCATCCCATTAACATAAATTAATGAGAGCATGATGGAGGGCATTCTTCCTACCTATCATCTCTTTAATATAACTTAATCAGAGTATGATGGAGGGCATTCTTACTACCTATCATCGCTTTAGCATAATTGATGAGAGCATGATGGAGGGCATTCTTCCTACCTATCATCTCTTGATGAGCGTATGATGGAGGGCACGCTTCCTACCTATTATCCCTTTAACATAACTTAATGAGAGCATGATGGAGGGCACGCTTCCTACCTATCACCCCTTTAAAATAACTTAATAAGAGCATGATGGAGGGCATTCTTTCTACCTATCATCTCTTTAATATAACTTAATGAGAGCATGATGGAGGGCATTCTTCCTACCTATCATCTCTTTAACATAATTGATGAGAGCATGATGGAGGGCATTCTTCCTACCTATCATCTCTTCATCAATATATATAGTTCAATTCAGGGATGACAATATATCCTTTGGCAGTGCCACAATTATTTATATGCCTTGATTAATTGATGATTCCAATCTGCTGCTATATATATGTATGTGTGGATGACTGATTGATATTTTTGTATGATCCTTCCTCTTAATTAAATAGTATATTTAATCTTCTCTCAAATATGCATTTATGCTTCCCACAATGATGATCTTCTTATCTTCTCCATGCAAATCTGTGTATTTCCCCTCACTTATGCAGATCTGGAAACACATGTTCAGAAATATATTACTCTTTCTTTTTATCTATTACTCTTTTTTTTTATCTTCTCTAAATAGAATGGTATTGTCTTCTAATTCCTTCTTATCTTTCCAAATGTATATCAGAAAATATATATTCTATTCTCCTTGATTGAATATTTATTCTTCTTTTGTGCAGATCTGAATATTCAGATATTGTTCTTTCTCTTTTTCCTACTTCCCCATATATCAATTAAAACTCAATATATATATCCACATCGGTGAAGAGATACATCTCTTCCCAAAAGATGATGACTGTCTTTTGAACCATAACCTTCCTTTAATTACTTTTTTAATATTAATACCGCCCTGTCTTACCTTTCGCTACTCCCTTCTAAATCAGATCGCAGCCTTTAGTCATATAGGAATTGCTCCACATAAAGACAAGTTAACATATTCGTTGCCTATACTAATTGATTTCCCTTTAGATACCATTCGTATCTCTTTTGGTCTGATCTCTCCTA
The DNA here is from genome assembly GCA_027924645.1 of Cunninghamia lanceolata. Lineage (NCBI taxonomy): Eukaryota > Viridiplantae > Streptophyta > Pinopsida > Cupressales > Cupressaceae > Cunninghamia > Cunninghamia lanceolata. The sequence continues at coordinate 6,531,795 of BSBN01000354.1, read as the reverse complement.
TAAACACAGTTCGCTGCCCTTGAATTATAACTTATCCTTGGTTATTGGCTGCATCTTATATTAATCATTGCACTTGTTATTACTTCTTAATATTTTCCCCTTACATCGCTGCCTTCTGCAACCTATGATAGTAAGTCTTTATTAAGACTTTTGGGCACATCCCTTAAGGGGAGTCAGCCCCTTATCATGCTAATCTTTTATATATTTATTTTATATTATATATTATTTAATTTATAACATTTAATTTATATTAATTAAGTTCTAATATTTATTTATATAATATAATAATATTTAATTACTAATATTATAATTATTATTCTATAATATCTTATTTTAATATTTATGTTTATATTAATAATTATAATTGTTATTTATATTTAATAATATATTTTGAATAAATATATTATACATTATATTTATATTAATTTATATTATTGTTTTAAGGATTTATATTATTCAAATATATTTATTCTATATTATTTAGTCGATTTGCAATGATTTAATGTCATTCATATCTTCAATTTGAATGAATAATACGTAATCGATTCAATTATAAAGTATCGATATGGGGACATGACATCCTTCTTGTCAAATCTTTCAATCAGCCTTCGAGTGAAATCCCCATATGAATCAATGAGGTCATGACCCAACATCACCATCCCATGGTACCACCACTCATGGGCATCTCCTTCTAAGTGAAGAGTTGCATGTTGTATTGCCTCTTTTTCCATTATGGGATTGAGGGAAAAAGAAGTATCAAGTTTCTGCACCCAAGCTCATGCAGTGCTTTTACTGGATCCATCAAAGGCAGGTATGGAAAACTTGCCCACCGTATGTTGCAGCGCTTGATTTTGAGGGCCTCTATCTCTCCTAGGCTTGTTTCTCAACTTGAGTTTACAAAATTCAGGTAATGAAATGGGTGCTTGGAGTTCATGTCCAAGAGCTCTATATTCATACAAATAATCCAAATACCCCTCCTCAATAGGTTGCTATCCTCCATTGCCTTCTGCAGCACCTTCTCCATGCAAGAAGGTTGGCATCAAGTGTCTTGCCACTGCTGATCCTGCAACAATTCTAGGATTGTTGCGTTGTTTCCACTGCTAGTAGAAGTACTAGCTTCTCCATTGTTGCCCTGGTTATTTTTATTCACTCTGCAGTGTTCATATTTTGCATCCATTGTTTTAACAACTGTGTTAATTATTGCTGCCCTGTAGCTATATCATTAAGAATATGCAATGTGTTGTTATTGTCATCTCTTCTCTCTGCCATGACTTCGTCAACCACTTCTTCCCTCTCTAAACCAGCAAATGGGTCTATTTCATAAGGAACCTCTTGAAGATTATTTTTCTTTCTTCTCAAATAATGCCGAGTAGAAGCTTCACCAGGTTGCATAAGAACAATATTTCTGCATGCTACTGTCAAACTTCACACAGGTTGTTAGGAAAACCAACTTTGATACCACTGTAGTAGGCACACCCAAATTTTTTAATTTTCTCAAATATAAATGCAAATGCAATGTCCTGACACATTTTGATCACCGAGATCCCAGTGTGGGCAGGGTGAGAGCATATGGTGCTTCGGACCACACACAACTACTCTGATAAATGCAATTACAGAATGCTCCACAATGACACACAAGACGGTAAGCCATCCTTATCTTCACTTATGCAGTGGAGTGTGCCAATGCAATACGATATGAAACATACAAGGTGATTGGGCCATCCTTATCTGCACTTATTCAGTGGAGTGTGTTGGATGTAATTACGTAATGAGAACACAACCTGCGGCTAAGCCAACCTTATCAACACTTATCAGTGGATGTGTGCATATATGCAAAGCCTCTGGCAGAATATATAAGCGGATTCAAACCAAAATGGTTGATAGCATCCAGCTTGTTCAATGCCAAACGGGCTAGAGAGGAATGCTATTTGAACTGGCTGTAAACCCTCCAGTTTAATAATATGAAATGCATGTTTTAAGAGGCCTCTGACTATACTACCATCCGGGGTTACAAACAAGTGTAAAATGCACTTCTAAATGACAAAGTACAAGTAAATAATTTGGAACATGTATATATATTCTGAAATTAATAATCAGATTGCTGCAACTAACTTGTTAGTCCATCAAATCACATATAAATATGCTCATAGTGGCCAACTACTGAAAATTACTGAAATATACCACTGAAAGGTGATTGCAAAGGATGATGGATACCAGAAACACTTTGCAAGCACACTGGGACTCTCTTCTGACACTGCTGCAACTCTATGTCAGTCTGAAACAACTCTGAAAAGCACTGTTAACACCCCCAGAAAACACTGAACTGCTGCTACAACACCCTAAAGTGTCACTATTGATCATATCACTGAAAATACCTCACCAAACACACACCAAATTGATCAGCATATACTGAAAATGATGAAAATACTGATCACAATATAAATTTAGAAATTGCAAGCTGCTGGTACAACAAGTACAACAGTCAAGAAACCACAAAATTGTTCATATCTCATGCCAAACTGAAAAGTCCACTCCCAAACCAAATGCAGAGTTCATTCCAAGCTTAGACGCCACTTTTGGAGATGCTAGACACCAAGAATAAGAGGCACTTCAATTTCAGATTCCTACGTCTTTTTTTGAAATGTATGGCTCCTCCTTGAAAAGGGAACGACAACATATAAGGGACAAACTTCCTGCAAGCTGCATACTCAACACTCTATTTGTCTTTAGTGACTCACAAACGGACAATAAAATAATCTCAATGCTTTTTAAACTATATCTAAATCAAACTTTGCTCATTTCAAATGTAGGGCTCTCATAAAACATGGTACCGCTATAGCAGGAGATGGTAGGGCCTCAAGAAGAAATTCAAACCAGCAGTAACAACTACACAAACTTAACACAAGATGTCAATCCAAAATTCCAATAAATTTCTCAGAATAAATCAAAAATATCCATCTTCAACAAACACTAGAAAAAACTCCACTTGCAGCACAAATGTGACGTCTGAAATAAATCGACCATATCCAACACTTTGTAATCTATCCTCTTCAGCTTGAACAACCAATTTCGTCTCTTCAGTAAGAAATATGACCATGTTCTTTGGAAATTTGAGGTACTTATGTATTCCTCTAGTGGTGGTTTGGTGTCCTTGCTCTTCCTTCATGCACCTATGTTCACTTCAATGATCATCAATTACAACAAAACACACCCCTTCAAAGGCAAGTGTAATCTCCTCTACTAGCAAGACTTGCTTGAATGAGGGCTTAGGGTTTTTGTAAATAATCAGCCTTTGAAATAAGATTTCCACAATTGTTCGTATGAATGATATAACCTTTATTTCAAGCCATTGCTAATAACATTCTTTTCTTAATGTCCAAATGGGATTGTCTATCCATCAAAATGAAATCCAAGCAGTAAAATTTATAAAGAAAGTTCTATGTCATTTCCTCTCCCTCCGGGAGCCTTCTATGTCACAAATTCCAATGACAATAAAAAGAGACAGGCACACTAACCTAGAAACCCAAAACACATAACAAGAAAAAAAGAATCAAGGGTGACGAGTCAACTTAAAAACACAAAAACAAAAACTATGTAACTAAGATTGAACAAAAAGATCGAGTGCAATGAATTGGCGAGGTTGATGAAAAGCTCGGAGAAGTTCTTGAAGAAGATGACCCTTCATCTTCCACCTTGAAACTCAGAGATACAAACTCTCCGTCTTGTAAAGAATATTCAAATTAGGTGGGAATGAGTAAACATTTGCTTGATAAAAATATTAGTGATATGCATTGTTATATGATCAAGAAGCCCATTTGTTATTATTGTGCAACATGGGAAGTCTATTGATTTCACTGACTCAGCAATGGGTAAGCAACAATAAAAGTGTCTTTTTTGTAAATAGCTCTCTGCTTGACATTGTCAATGGGAAAGTGACAATAGAAGTGTCTTTTTGTGCATAGCTGTCTGCCTTCCATTGTCAATGCACGGAAACTCCATATGGATGCCTGCGTTCTATATACAGATATGAATCATGAATTAATTATTTGTGTCCCAGTTGTATTATAATCATGTTTGATGTAAGCACATGGATTTCTTATGCTAGTGCCATAGAGTAGTGGCGTTTGGTTCTCATTTTGTTCTAAAAAACATACGTGTCAATTGAACTTTGTTTTACCATCAGAAGTGTCTTTCCAAATTGGCTCTGTACAGTTTCTTTGTTTCAATGTGAAAAATATAGAATCTGTATCATATTGTGTCTTTTCTTCTGTATACAGTTTGTACTCATTTGGGAAAGGGCTATTAGGTCAGCATTTAAGCAGTTCCTACTACACCTTGTTAGCAGGGTCTTCTAGTCAGCGTTTAAGTCATGTTTGATTGCATTCCCATTGGTCAGCTCTGAGGCACATTGCTGATATATACGCTTTTAGGGGAGGTACTATTTTCAAGCTGCAAGCACTTGTGGTCAACCCACGAGAACCTGTTAAGATATACTTATGGGTTATTTTGTCCCTTTTAGGAAGGTAGTTTGGATGGACCTATGGGAACATGAAAAATTAATGTAAATATCTTTCCCAAGTTGAAACTAACACAAAAAATAGCTGAGAAGTGTTTCAGATACATTCTTGTTTTATGAAAATGCTGAGAAAGATTTTTCTAAGCATTTCCAAGCTGCTCCATAGCTGTACACAGAGGGTAGTGATTGCTTCCGTTACCTAGCAATATAAAATTCGGTATTTCAATAACTGCAGGATCTTAATGCTTCCGTTACCTAGTAATATAAAATTTGGTATTTCAATAACTGCAGGATCTTAATGCCACATTTTAGAACCAAGATATTGATGTTCCTCAATCTAAATTGATTATGCAAAGTACATATTTGCAGGTTGATTGAATGTTTTCAAGGTCTTTGTTTTGAATGTGTGGAGATGATTGCAGACATCAGTGCCTACAAGTTAATTACTTTGCATGAGTCATTTACTTGCAACCATTTATATATATATTGCATTCTTAGGATAATTTTCTTTCATTGTAATATTGGTTGAGCTTTGCAGCTGGGAAGCATAAAAAAGAAAATGGAACTCTGCAATCTTGATGAAGAAGCCCAAATCTTAAAGTTGTCTCAGCAACAACTTATCAGTAAGGTTAGGATCCGGTTTCCATTGTAAATGCTTGAAATAGTCTTAGAATGTCTGTTGTATGGAAGCTTAAACATGTATTCATTTTAAGATACAGTAAACTGTTATGAGTTGTAATAATTTATGTGATTAATGTGCACCATCTGTTCATTTAAATTAACATTTAATTGACTTTGTTTTTCTTATGCTTTTTGTTTGGTGACCCTGAGATTTTAGGTTTGTAGTGGTGTGAAAATTGAATGGTGGAATTGTAAATATATTTCTTCTGTCTTAACTATTAATAGATTCTAGAGTGTGGAGTGTAGTTACATGATGATCTTTGTATTGTGTATCTGAAAATGAAAATATTAGAATTATAGGCAAAGTTCCATTATCCTAGAGTAGAGATCGGGAGTAATTTTTGATTAGTCTGTGTTATTTCAACTTCTGTCCTGTACAAATTTGAGGGGAATTTGTCTCGGTATATATAAATAAAAATTTCAGCCAGTCAGATACAATTCCCTTGTAATATCCCTTGTCTCATTTCTCCATCTGAAAATGAGGATATATAAAAGCCAATCAGAGAGAATGAGTTAGAAGTATTCTTTTTCATGTTCTAGGATAATTCTTGTATATCCGGCTTTCGAGCTCAATTTGATGAGTATTTTTTGGGAATTAATCAAAGTTAATCTACTAAAGGTTGTGGAAAAGTAAATACAACATCTTGAAATGTTGCTGAAGATTAATACCTCAACTGTAGCACTAATATCAAAGTTAATAGATTTCAATTTTGTTATGCAATACAACATACAAAATATACAAAATCATTGTGTGCAGGCTATAACAGATTCTTAATAAGGTCATCTGCCCTTATCAATCAACATTTGTGAAGGGGCTACAAATCATTGACAATGCTATAATAAGATCTTAAATTTTGCAGGATTTGATCCATGTGTTATTTAGTCATCTCACAGTGACTGCCATGAGTAGTCAGTACAGTAATGACAAGTTTTTCCCTTTTATGTTGGTAGTAATTATAAGCCAAGGGACACATGTAACACACAAGCATCTTAAGCATTTGTTAGTAGGAGGGTGGCATGGGAAGGAATGATGAATGTAATCCCTTTCTATGGACTTTTTTTTAGTGTTTTTGTTTTCTAGCCTCTTTTTCTATTGATAAGGCTTTTGGAGCATGTAATCCTATAGCTATGTGTTTATGTATGTAGTGTGTATGTATGTTACACACACTCATACATATGTGATATAGGAGGAGATTTTCATTACTTGAAGTTGAGAAGCAATTTAGAATCATTGGAGATTGCTATGATATTCCAAAATGTTTATATTTAAATATAATTTCATTATCAAAAGAAATACATCAATAGAGTAACAAATTTAAAGAAATCATTATTTTCTCAAAATTGAGTTCCACATCATTAAGATTATCTACAGAGCTAGAATAGTTGGATTGAGTATAATCACCAACCATACGCTTAAAACTAGATGAAGATGCACAAGAGGATCCTCTTGGATTTTCAGAATCCTCAACAATGTGGTTTAGATATGTTAATGCATTTATGGATACATCATTATCAGTCATCTCAGGCTATACATCATAATGCCTACTAGGTCTCTTTTTATAGTTTGTGAAAGAATGTAACAAAAGACGAAGATTGTAATGGAAATATTCAAGCTCTTCTTCTTTATGGCCACCAGCCTATTACACTTCACATAATAGATGAGGCCATGTGCTCCATTTCTTTTCAGCTGAAAAATAATTCGAAACCTATAAAAAAGTTAATCTCAAAAATTACAAAGAGACAAAAAATCGAATATAAAATAAAAAAGGAACAATAAAAGTTGGAATATAATTCATAGAGTGTAAAACTTCTGATGTAAGTCTGACTGCAATTTTTGGCTTATGGTTAGTGATGGCAACAAAGTTCCACCACTTCATAGGGTACATTTCTTTCTTATCTGTGATTGCATCAACATCTGCATATGTTTCATCAAAGCCTGAAAAAGTGTAATGTCCCTTTTGTGCCAACTTGTGATTATTTTATTATTTTATTTTAAAAAGTAACTTTTTGCCAAAATAAAAGGAAATAAAATTATAATGTTACTTTTGGAGGAAAAAATAAAAAATAAAATAATATAAATAATAAAGTTTGTTGGCCAAAAAGAAGATTCTAGAAGAAGACCAAAATACTTTAAAAGGGGGCTGGAGGAAGGAGATGGGCATGCATTTGATTATCTTTTTTTTGATATTTTCGATTGTGGGAAAACTTTGAATAGCTGGTTCAAGGATTTTGAGGTGAATTCAATTCAGAGTTCACAATTGAGCATAACGATTTCTGCCATTTTGATTCTGTAGTGTATGGTTATGTGTTTGTGGAGATTTGTATTGAAACAATACTCCGAGATTTTGTGACCAATTTCGGTGAGTTGAAGTTAATGAAGATTTAATGTTTTTTTTGAAGATTGCTACAATGATCTGTACTGCCTCTACAGTAGTCCGTACCACTGCTACAGTAATCCATACCATTGTTACAGTAGTCCGTACTGCCGCTCTAGTGCATTTTCACTTTGTTTTTGGGATTAATTGGAGGCGAACATGACTAAAGGGAGTCATTTGGAACCAAACTGAGGTCGCAATCTGTTTTGAAGGGTTTGTTGAATAAACCCTAGTCGCCCTTGTGAGATTATCACTGATTGTTTGAAAGAGTTGGGCACTGCAATTTATGAGAGGTGATTCAAGACCATTGTTGGGCATTTCATTTTATGCCAAGCATTATAATTTTATGAAGGCACCTCATTACAATGCTGATTGTGTATCTACAAAAATACTATGTAGATTTTTGAATTTTTTATCTAGACTAAGTTTATAGAGGTGTTAGGGTTTGCTAAGCATTTATACAGGTGTAGTTGTTCAATACAACCCGACGCCTACATACATTTATTGTTCGGTGTTCGTAGATGATTTAGGGCACATAACTTCTATTGGGTATTTATCATTCACATAACTGGGCACATAAAGGTTATATTTATAGTTGTAGGATACGCCAAAGCTCTTTGCCCTATTATGCGTACCGTCGTACCTAGTACAAATTCGGGTATGGTACAGTAGGGATACGCCTCAAATATTGTGTTCGTCCGTACCCAGGATTAGGGCAAATACAAACCCGTGCCGAATATGCCTAGATTTGGCGTCTAAAAAGAGGGTGCCGTATTTTAAAAAAAAATCAGGAAAAAAAACCTAAATCGTTTAAATTTTAATTGCATTTTTAATGGATTGCCAAAAAAACATGATTATCTATACGATGGCAAGGCTTACAGTCCGTCTGTGAAGCATACATTGTAAAGAATAAAAATTTAAGCTATACTTAATAATTTTTTAAATTATACATCATAGGAGAATTAAATAATAGTCTTACGGTATATATTAATTAAATTATTAACTAGCACTTGCACCCGTAGGAGGTTCAAGGAATACGCTTATAGGAACAACCAACGAGTTTAGAAAATTTTCCCGCCTGAAATTTTTTTATGGCGTGAGACAAGTTTTTGAGCACTATAATTTTCACATATAAAAGCCTATTGGCTAATTATGATATTATTATATTATTTTATATATAGAAAATAGTATAATTAAATTATTATATTATATATTATATTATTAATTATTATATTACTGTATGAGAATTAAATTATTATATTATTAATTATATATAGTAATATTATTATATTATTTTATATATATAGAAGGAGAGAAAGAGAGCCGTATCCATATTAGGGGGTCCTGAAAAATAGCCGTATCCGTATCCGATACCATATCTATATCGGATACCGTATCCGTATCCATGCAACTTTGGGTAGTTTCAATTATTATTATTATTGCCATTTGCTGGGCATGTGATTGCAGGAGGGCAACTCATCATACTTGAGCCATTTCCATTCAAATCTGATCAAAGAAGACTAATATCCGTTATATTTGCTTGTCGCTGCAATAAACTGGGCGTAGTACTGTTTGTGGAGAGAGTCTTTTCTATTCAGATTTATAGCAAACAGTATGATTATGTGCGTATGAGGCAATCACTTCTAGCCACTGTTATAGTATACAACACAGGGTTTGTGGCACCATTTCGTGAACAGCTGTAATAAGATTTATCGCTGGCCAATCTGCACTCTTCTGTTGGTGATTGAAAATTGCAGACTTGTCTCTCTCCTTGTTGTGTGCAATATAGGTTGATGGCATTTGAATATTCTCAAGTTACAGCTGAGTGATGTCTTTACTGTAATGTCCCCTTTTGGGATTGCCCTAAAATTTTCCCTAGAATCACAAGTTTAATATAGTTAGGGCTATGACTTACCAATTAAATGCTTTAAGTAAGATAAATCCTGGTTTAGGTCCTGCAATCATGTTAGATAATATTGGAAATATAATTCATATGATCAAAACATACATAATAAATGTCTTATCTATTTAAACCATGTAAGATACATAACTATTTCAAATCTATATAAACTACACAATATTTATAGTGCATGATAGAAGGTCAGCCATAGTGCATACTGGCAGTTTAATCATAATAGGACTTGGATGAGAAACATGATAAGTCCGCCCGAAGCTATCCCTGCTAAGCCCAAGAGCAGATATACCATCCCTCTTGGCCCCAAGTGGCAGGCACACGAGCATCCAACATAGGGTGGTCTACTTAGTGGATAAACTTGTATTTGCTTTCCTTATCCATGCTACCTTATCCATTCCCTTATGATTGAAACTCCTTGAATCCATCCCAACAACCAATCCATGTAGAGATTGAGGAAAAGCTACAATAGGAGGCCTATAGATTCTCTTTTCTAAGCCCAAGGGTGGACACTCACCCCCTTGGCTCCAAGTGGCAGTCACACGGGCATCCATCATGGAGTGGTGTACTTAGAAAGAAATCTAGTATCTGCTCACCCTACTGATATTTCCCCCACTCCCCATGGTTGCTTGATGAGAATTACAAACTAAGTTACCGGTTCTGGTACTGGTTCGGGTTCGTGGGTTCGGTCAAAATTTTTTTTCGGTGTGGGTTCGTTTTGGGTTCGTCCATACAAAAACATATAAAAATCAGAAATATATTCATATTTGCAGTAGTAATTAAGTTCAGAATACCATAGCATCATGAATATGATCATATAATAAACAAAACCACACCAGTATTAGAAATTAAAAACACTACAATGTCAAATTTCAATTAGTCTAAACACAAATGTCGAATGTCATGAATCAGAATGATATATATAGTTATTACAATTCAAAAATCAAAATTATAATGCCAAATGTCAACAATCAGCCATCACTAATTAGGCATCACTGTCATATAGGTCTTCAAAAATATCATCACCACAATCCATATTAGATGATGCACATACAGATTCATCATGCAGAAACCCAACGTGGGAGAGCTCCAACAACTGGGTTTGTGCCTCCAGTCCACTATCAACAAGAAATTCATGGTTAAAATCTCACAATGCTGTGGCATGCAACCAAACACTTATCTCCCTTTTTCTGCATCTTTAGAACTCTGCTCTCTAATCTCTTCCTCTTTCTATTTACTCTGTAACTGAACTTAGATAATCAGGTAACTATTCACATTCACCTCATTGCTATTGCTTAACAATGGATTGTTCTATGTTCAAAAAATAAGACTTTAATTGACTAGTGACCTAATGGACAACCTTCCAACTATAGAACCCCAAAACATATTTGGTAAATAAATGAGTAATAATGGTTGGAGTTGGAATCATTGTGTTACTAGTTGTTATAAGAAATATAATGTTATGATATATATAGTTATTACAATTCAAAAATTAAAATTATAATGCCAAATGTCTACAATCAGCCATGACTAATTAGGCATCACTGTCATATGGGTTTTCAAAAATATCATCACCACAATCCATATTAGATAATAAAAAAATGTCAAATTTTATTAAAAAACAGTAAAAAAAACCACTTAGACGCCGTCCAGCCATGGGTTCTGTCCGGGTTCTGCCTGGGTTTTGCCCAGGTTCTGTCCGGGTTCGCCCGGGTTCTGCCCGGACGGATCCACAGTCAAATAACCGAACCCTGGCCGTATCTTTGGCCGGACCGGACCAGCATCCGGACCCGGGCCGGACCGAACCAGGGCCCAGGGGAATTTGGTGCAGAACCGGTAACATAAGATTACAAACATTAAATATTTCCATATTCATAGAGATCATACAATTCATAAATATTTCATTATACACCATAATCATGATAGAGCATACCACAATATCTAGTAAAACATAAGATTGCTGTATTCTCAGAAACAAATGTATTGACTGCTGATGCTGCCCTTGTCTGCTAAGTGCAGATATATATTTCTGAATGTGATCCTTGATTGCTGATTCCCTCCTCATTCATGCTTTGGTGATATCCTATTTATATCCTTGAACAGCAGCGAAAGGATGCATTTCTTTTTAAAGAGACAACCCTATGTTTAACACACACCACTTCATATACTTGTTGCTTATACAAGTTGCCGTCCTTTTCAAGGCATCACACCACTTAACATATAAATAAAACCTTTTTTCTTAAAAAATGCCACTCGTCTGGGGATAGTTGGCCCTATGATGGAGTCGGCCATATTTTATTAGATTTAAATTTTGCCAAGGTAGGAGGTCGGCCATTTGGAGTTTTTCAACTTGATTAATATTTGGAAGTCGGCCTGTCTCAGGGACATTTCATTTACCTATGAGCTACAGTTTACTGAGATAGCCAAACAGTATGACAAGGTACTTATAAGGCAGCAATTATTTGTATGGAATGTTATTCTATAAATTTCTGAACTTAGATATATGCACTGTAGGTGAAAATCTGAAAACATCTATTTTGAAAGACCTTAATTTGGATATCTCATTTGTATGCAAATGTTTCAATCTTGAATTATAATATTACTTCAGAAGTCAATTATAATTCAGAAAATCCTATGAGATTATTCTTGTTGCAATGTATGTTTTGGTATTTCATTACTTGCTGAAAGCAATCCATTGAAACTTGTAGAATCAATCAACAAATCCTTCAAATTATACAAATATCCATAAGGGGATTCTAAGTTGATCTATAACAAAACAGACTGGAAATATTGTTAGATGAGCCAAATGCCAAATGTTTGACGAAATGTCAAAGCAATACAGTCAGAAAATTCAGGACAGATTTGGTTGGGAATCTTACAAAAAGGTCCCAAATTCATCTTGAATCTTTACTGCAATTCTAGGATATGTACATCTTCCTAAGGCTTTTCTATATCGATCAAGTACCTCTATATCTCTATTTGGTATTATTCTATTTGCCATTGCCAACATGTCAGCATGGTAGTACTTGTGATTTCAAGCATATGCCAAAAACTGCAAATGGGTTGTCATTTTATGCTACCTCTTCTTAACTATCTCATATATTTGCTTGTAAATTTTTTTGAAGGGGGATAGCGCTTTTGCCATGATGATCTCTTTTATTTGCTCCGCCATTGGATCTATGTATTCATTGATATCACATGTAAGGGAAGATACACACCTTACATAATATAGCTAGGTTAATTAATTAAGACAATTAACTAACAATTATCCTAGATAAAATGAGCTGGGACTGCAAACAATAAATACTGAATTAAATGCGAGAATTAGATGAATTGAAATGCAATATTTAGCTAGATTTTGAAGATGGGAAAATGATGCTAAAGATTCCAGGAATTTACCACAACACTAGGTTTTTAGGGCTTGCACAGTTAACTGTCTCAGAATTTGGAAATTGACCATGCTTCATTTTAGTTTAGATTTATCTTGCAAAACTGATCTCCATGAGTGTGGAATTGATTTGGTGTGCAGACTTGAATCTATACTTGCGGGAATGCAGCAACTGAATATTGACTATTAAAATTTGCTCACCTCGATTATTTGATATTTGAATTTTAGTAAGGAATGTAGTGTTTACAAACACATTTCGACAATTTGCAGAATTGTGAGGTCATGTTCTCCTTAGTCAGAACTATAGTTTAGCCAATTCAACAGCTATGATACAAGGATTGAGGACAACAAGGAAGCATGCACTAGACCTATGATGATGTATGTTGATGTAATACTTGATAATGTTGCTATGATGCTCTCATAAATGCTCTATGGTAAATTCTCTTAAATGATTCTTAGGCTGTCCTCAGTGATTTCAGCATGATTTCAAATGAATGAATGAATTTTTATAAATGCAACAACATAAGCACACGAATCAAGACAAACATGAGCTAGATCAGCTCACAAAGGCTAGTGAAAATGTTGGCAAGCTGTAAAATTTGAATCTTGAATTTTAAAACTTAAAGTTTAGAACCACGATTGCAGAAATGATCTAGGTCATGTCTACACCCGCAGATTTGATCCAGGGTGATGAATGGTGGATCTAGGGATTGCTATCAATCTTTGGGAAAGAGAGATAACGGGATCGAGATAGGGTGGTGTGATGAGCCAAAGTCACGCAAGAATATGTCACTACAGACTTGTTATTGCATAAACGATAAGCTAATTGAAGTGGATCCAAAACATTAGCAATAATGGCATAGGTATGCAATTTTCACCATTACATTTTGCTCCCACTCTGATGTACATGTGGACTACTAGGCAGATGCATACCAAAGTAAAACAAGTAGTCAGGATGGAAATTAAATATTTTTTAAAAATTGATAGGATACATATCTACTAAAATTATATAGATGATTGTTGATTTTTTTATCACAATCAGCACTTCATCGGAAACTTCCAAATAATTTAAAAAAAAACATGAAATGAATAACATCTATCACACATTTAAACATTAATGATGTATAATGAGGTTCAGACATGTAAACATTGTAAAAGATAGCATCATATGATAAACATGTAAGGACATAGGCAAGATAAGAATCATTTATGTGCATTTCTTATTGTCCGCTGAATAAGCATCAATAGGTCGACTTGCCGCCTCATGTGATTCATTCTGTATTGCATCATGCACTTCGCTGAACAAGCATAGATGTGGTCGGCTCAACCGCCTAGTGCATCCATATTTGTGCCCATGCATGTAACGCACTACAATGGGTAAGCGCAACATGTGGTCGTTGTGGACGCTTGGTGTCTTTGTCATCATCCTTGCATTGCATATTTTAGTAGCAGATGGATAAGAAGGAATGATCCATTGCACTGTATGCTCTGACCTTGCCCACCTCGGGAACTTGGTGATCAAAAAGTGTATCAAAGACTATTTGTACTCTTTATTTCAATTGAAATAATTTGGAAAAAACTAAGGTGGTTATTACATCTCCTGAAGCAATCTCCTATCTGCCACATACACTGTTGCATTGTTAGTGATAATTTGCACTAGTCAATAAATATCTCAAAACTTTATTGCATCATTTACATCCAGACTATTACATACAGTTTATCATTGCTGCAGTTTGCATATAAGGTCTGAAACATTTCTATCCATTGGCTTAATATCATTGATGTAATATCGAATGGTATGTTTATGTGTCCCTGATATGAGTAGCAGGAGATCAGATTGATATTCAAATCTTTAATTTGAACTTATCGATTCAATTCTATTTTATGTTCGCTGTTTGACTGAGCTGTATGATTGAATTCCACTGAGAAAGATAAAAACAAGGTTCAGAATCAGTGCTATATCCAGTTAGGAATATTATAGTGGTATCAGAGCTATGATCCTGCTAGCCTGAGGGTCATCAATCAACAGGTTTCAGTTGTGGAATTGGAACAATGGGTCTATTTCCTTTCGATAAGCAAATGATGAGAGAGATGGTGGATCATCAGCGTAGAATGATGGATAGTCAACAACAAACAAATGCAACCATTGAGAGGTTGTGTCAAGCTTTGATGGGCAACAGCAAGAACAACAACAGAACTAATTAGGTAGATTCAAGGAAGCATAAGTATTCAACAAGATCAACAGGTACAAGGTCAAGTTCATTCCAAAAGACTCCTAATGATAGAGGTACATATTGGTATATGATGAATGATTTCAAAGAGCAAGAAGTCTATGCAAGGGCATAAAAATTGAACAACTAGATGAGTTTGATGAGATGCCAAGAAATGAAGAATCTCATAGCAGCCATGAGACAATAGAAGAAAATCAGACTTTTGGGTCAGCAAAAGATGAAGAGCTCATGTCACTCCATGATGATTGCAAGATTGATGAAGAGGAAGTGCAAGCTGAAGATAAATCAGCTAAGGTAGATGAAGGTATGGTTTCTCAAGTTGAGACTAACATTGATCCTCATGTTGATAAGGAGACAAGTGATGTGAATGCTTTGGAAAATGATAATGTTCATTCATTTGAGAGCAAATCAGAGATCACAGCTTGTTATGAAGGGCATATTATTGTTGTTCAATCATACATGAAAAGAGAGGACATAATATTTGCTACAAAGATCAGCCCTGAAGTATGTGATTCACATGAATAAGACATAGGTGATGCATATGAAGTTCCTTGCTTTGGATTAGCATTTGATGAAGAAAGATGGTATGATGTTATTGCTGATCATTCTAATGAGATGCCAGATTTTGATCATGGAGTTGAATGGCATGATATAATCCTTGATTTGTTTGAGGGCAGCAGTACTATTCCTTTGCAATCAGCTCTATTTGATATCTTTGGGGCAGCCAATGATGATGTGCATGAATATCACAATGGTGGTGAAGAGGATTCAGTTTTGTTTGATGCATTAGTTCCATTTGGTGAACTAAATCAACTTGCTCATGATGTTGATGATGCTTTCTTGTTGAAATACATGGTTGATAAGCAAGTATGTGATAATGAAGGTAAATCAGTTTTATAGGATACAGTGGTTTCCATTGGAGAGGATCAACCTACTCTAGAGATGACACAACATGATTTTGATGATGTTCTCTTATTGGAGCATGTGAATGGCTTGATTGTTTTATGGTTTGATGACTACTATCTATTGTTGAGCATGAAAAAATGTGATTTCAGTTTTATTATAGCAGTACATGAAATAGTTTGCTTTGATGGAAATCACTATTATCTTAGTGAAGATTGGTTTCATGATGATTCCCTATCCTCATGCATTGAAGATGACACTTTGCATATCACTTGGAATGATATTTTCAGATTGCATAGTGTTGTTCTGATTCATGATTGCTTGGATACATTTGTGTTTGCTACATTGTGCGATAGCAGAAGTGGTCCCAGGATCTTCTTCGTCAGTAGCCTTGAAGAGATGCGGTTGAGCATGCTTGAGGAGCCTTGATGGATTTGGGATCCAGGGATTGATTGAGTTCACTTTTTCTTCCCATTGCTTGGGGACAAGCAATGTTGGGAAGGGAGGGCTGTCATGTTCCCATTTTTGCAAGTAACTTAATGGGTTCTAATTGTAAATTAATTTTATAAAGTATTTTAATTACTTTGTCAAATTAGTATTTTATTAAGTTACTTGAGCATTTAAAAAACACTTTATAAATTAAAGTGTTATTGTACACACACATTTAAAAAGGGTCATGTAAAAGCATTTAAAACTGTAAGGTGTGACTGTGTACACAGAAACTTTCATTTAATAAAATTAGGCTAGTCCTAATTGATGAAAGTTTAAAAGGAGAGGTCAGAGTCATTGTTGAGCATGCTTGATTTGATGTTTTATGTCTTTTGTCAAATTTGTATTCAGTTTATGTCAAGGTGATGTTCCCTTGGATTTGCTGAACTGAGGAGATGACCCCTTGGTAAAGTTCTGGTTTGGTGATGTCCCCTTACCAGTTGTAGAGGTGAAGTCACTTCAGGTTTCACAATTGTGGTTCAAAGTGTGCTCTAGGTTTTCTGTGTGTTGGTATTATTGTCTTGAGGGTTATGAAGGTTAATAAATTTGTAGTGTTGCAGATTTGATGACATTGTGGGGCAGAGGGTTTTTGCAAATTTATTGATTTATAAATAAAGATAAATTTGCAGAAAGAATTGATATATGTTTCTTTATGAATGCATTTGAATATTTGAAGTATAAAGACTAGTATTATAGATTGCTATTTGATTGGTCTCTAAAAAAGGAACAAGTTCTGATGAGTTGTCTGAGTCAGTAATTTCAGATTACATATTGAATTCCAAAATAGCTTCATGGGTCCTCTAATAACATTTGAAATTCAAGAGGATTAGTGCAGTGTGGGACCCAACGGTTAAGTAAGGAAATATCACCTTGGGAGAAGAATGTGACTATCCACATTCAGATAAAAACATCAAGTTGTATTGAATCTTTCCACCGCAGGTCTGAGGCTGTATATTTAGAGACATATAGAATGCAAATTTCTATCTGCTGCTCAACGGGAGACAAGTTTTGACGATGTGGGCCCCATGTTAGGTTTCTCATATTGCTATCATCCATATGAAGGGAAATCAATTAAGGGAAGTATTGGTATTGAGTTTTATTTAAAATCTGAAATATAAAGCAATTACTGGACCTTTTCTATAGCCACAACTGTTGGCGTCGTGGGAATTAATGGTTGGGAAAGACTTTAGTGAAGACAAAGAAAATACAATCAGCGCTACATAAGGTGTTGCTTTTCATTGAAGAGATAATCCCAAATACCATTTGCAGCTTTACAAGGTATTTAATAGTTTCAAGAGAATTCTTATGAATTGTTAAGTATGTCACTGTCCATGAAGACATCGAAGAAGTGAACACAACTACAGTTGCTATCAATCTTAGTGATTGTCTTTGAAGAAAAAAGGAAGGGAGACATAACAAGGATGTCTTTATTGGTGCAAGAAGACTCAGGAGATAGAAGCTACAACAACATATTCATCAGAGATTGACAGTAAGTTGATATACACCTTCAGTATTAAAGAGCAGCGAACAACATCATAAGGCCACTAAGAGACAGTTTGCATTCATAGTGATAGCTACCATCATTGAAGTCCAACGATCATATTGGGAAATGTGTGATCAGCCTTAGAAGATCTACTACAGCGGCCATCCATAAACATTCCATTTGACATTCTAATTGCAAACTATGGTGAAGCTGATATTGTAACTCTTGACTGCAATTTCATAGTGAAGTAGCTGATAATAGTGCATTGTTCATCATCAATATCTTGGTACATACTATTCTCTATGTTTTATGTTGTGGAGTTAAATTGAAAGATCATCAACAGTCAATAAATATCTCAGAACTTTATTGCATCATCTACTTCCAGACTATTACATACAGTTTATCATTGGTGTAGTTTGCATATAAGGTTTGAAACATTTCTATCCATTGGCTTAATATCATTGATGTAATATCAAATGGTATGTTTGTGTCTCTGATATGAGTAGAAGGAGATCAGATTGATATTCAAATCTTTAATTTGAACTTATCGATTCAATTCTATTTTACATTTGCTGATTGACTGAGCTGTATGATTGAATTCCACTGAGAAAGATAAAAACAAGATTCAAAATCAGTGCTATATCTAGTTAGGGATATTACAGTGGTATCAGAGCTATGATCCTGCCAGCCTATGGGTCATCAATCAACAGGTTTCAGTTGTGGAATTGGAACAGTGGGTCTATTTCTATTCGATAAGAAAATGATGATAGAGATGGTGGATCATCAGTGTAGAATGATGGATAGTCAACAACAAACAAATGCAAGCATACAGTGAACAAATGCAACCATTGAGAGGTTGTGTAAAGCTTTGATGGGCAACAACAAGAACAACAACAGAACTAATCAGGCAAATTCAAGGAAGCATAAGTATTCAACAAGATCAACAGGTACAAGGTCAAGTTAATTCTAGAAGACTCCTAATGATAGAGGTACATATTGGTATGTGATGAATGATTTCAAAGAGCAAGAAGTCTATGCAAGTGGCATAAAAATTGAACAACTAGATGAGTTTGATGAGATGCCAAGAAATGAAGAATCTCATAGCAGCCATGAGACAACAGAAGAAAATCAGACTTTTGGGTCAGCAAATGATGAAGAGATCATGTCACTCCATGATGATTGCAAGATTGATGAAGAGGAAGTGCAAGCTGAAGATAAATCAACTAAGGTAGATGAAGGTATGGTTTCTCAAGTTGAGACTAACATTGATCCTCATGTTGATAAGGAGACAAGTGATGTGAATGCTTTGGAAAATGATAATGTTCATTCATTTGAGAGCAAATCAGAGATCACAGCTTGTTATGAAGGGCATATTATTGTTGTTCAATCATACATGAAAAGAGAGGACATAATATTTGCTACAAAGATCAACCATGAAGTATGTGATTCACATGAATAAGACATAGGTGATGCATATGAAGTTCCTTGCTTTGGATTAGCATTTGATGAAGAAAGATGGCATGATGTTATTGCTGATCGTTCTAATGAGATGCCAGATTTTGATCATGGAGTTGAATGGCATGATATAATCCTTGATTTGTTTGAGGGCAGCAGTACTATTCCTTTGCAATCAACTCTATTTGATATCTTTGGGGCAGCCAATGATGATGTGCATGAATATCACAATGGTGATGAAGAGGATTCAGTTTTGTTTGATGCATTAGTTCCATTTGGTGAACTAAATCAGCTTGCTCATGATGTTGATGATGCTTTCTTGTTGAAATACATGGTTGATAAGCAAGTATGTGATAATGAAGGTAAATCAGTTTTATAGGATACAGTGGTTTCCATTGGAGAGGATCAACCTACTCTAGAGATGACACAACATGATTTTGATGATGTTCTCTTATTGGAGCATGTGAATGGCTTGATTGTTTTATGGTTTGATGACTACTATCTATTTTTGAGCATGAAAAAATGTGATTTCAGTTTTATTATAGCAGTACATGAAATAGTTTGCTTTGATGGAAATCACTATTATCTTAGTGAAGATTGGTTTCATGATGATTCCCTATCTTCATGCATTGAAGATGACACTTTGCATATCACTTGGAATGATATTTTCAGATTGCATAGTGCTGTTCTGATTCATGACTGCTTGGATACATTTGTGTTTGCTACATTGTGCGATAGCGGAAGTGGTCCCAGGATCTTCTTCGTCAGTAGCCTTGAAGAGATGCGGTTGAGCATGCTTGAGGAGCCTTGATGGATTTGGGATCCAGGGATTGATTAAGTTCACTTTTTCTTCCCATTGCTTGGGGACAAGCAATGTTGGGAAGGGAGGGTTGTCATGTTCCCATTTTTGCAAGTAACTTAATGGGTTCTAATTGTAAATTAATTTTATAAAGTATTTTAATTACTTTGTAAAATTAGTATTTTATTAAGTTACTTGAGCATTTAAAAAACACTTTATAAATTAAAGTGTTATTGTACACACACATTTAAAAAGGGTCATGTAAAAGCATTTAAAACTGTAAGGTGTGACTGTGTACACAGAAACTTTCATTTAATAAAATTAGGCTAGTCCTAATTGATGAAAGTTTAAAAGGAGAGGTCAGAGTCATTGTTGAGCATGCTTGAGTTGATGTTTTATGTCTTTTGTCAAATTTGTATTCAGTTTATGTCAAGGTGATGTTCCCTTGCATTTGCTGAACTGAGGAGATGACCCCTTGGTAAAGTTCTGGTTTGGTGATGTCCCCTTACCAGTTGTAGAGGTGAAGTCACTTCAGGTTTCACAATTGTGCTTCAAAGTGTGCTCTAGGTTTTCTGTGCGTTGGTATTATTGTCTTGAGGGTTATGAAGGTTAATAAATTTGTAGTGTTGCAGATTTGATGACATTGTGGGGCAGAGGGTTTTTGCAAATTTATTGATTTATAAATAAATGTAAATTTGCAGAAAGAATCGATATATGTTTCTTTATGAATGCATTTGAATATTTGAAGTATAAAGACTAGTATTATAGATTGCTATTTGATTGGTCTCTAAAAAAGGAACAAGTTCTGATGAGTTGTCTGAGTCAGTAATTTCAGATTACATATTGAATTCCAAAATAGCTTCATGGGTCCTCTAATAACATTTGAAATTCAAGAGGATTAGTGCAGTGTGGGACCCAACGGTTAAGGAAATATCACTGTGGGAGAAGAAAGCGACTATCCACATTCGGATAAAAACATCAAGTTGTATTGAATCTTTCCACTGCAGGTTTGAGGCTGTATATTTAGAGATATATAGAATGAAATTTCTATCTTCCGCTCAAGGGGAGACAAGTTCTGACGGTGTGGGCCCCATGTCAGCTTTCTCATATTGCTATCATCCATATGAAGGGAAATCGATTAAGGGAAGTATTGGTATTGAGTTTTATTTAAAATCTGAAATATAAAGCAATTCGTGGACCTTTTCTACAGCCACAATAGTTGGCGGCGTGGGAATTAATTGTTGGGAAAGACTTTAGTGAAGACAAAAAATACAATCAACGCTACATAAGGTGTTGCTTTTCATTGAAGAGATAGTCCCAAATACCATTCGCAGCTTTATAAGATATTTAATAGTTTCAAGAGAATTCGTAGGAGTTCCTATATGTAAGATGCAACTGTTAAAGGTATTCGTTTGAATTGTTCAGTATGTCATTATCCATTAAGACATCGAAGAAGTGAACACAGCTATAGTTGCTATCAATCTCAGTGATTGTCTTTGAAGAATAAAGGAAGGGAGACATAACAAGGATATCTTTATTGGTGCAAGAAGACTTAGGAGATAGAAGCTACAACAACATATTCATCAGAGGTTGACAGTAAGTTGATACACCTTCAGTATTAAAGAGCAGCGAACAGCATCATAAGGCCACTGAGAGACAGTTTGCATTCATAGTGATAGCTACCATCATTGAAGACCAGCAATCATATTGGGAAATGTGTGATCAACCTTAGAAGATCTACTACAGCGGCCATCCATAAACATTCCATTTGACATTCTAATTGGAAACTATGGTGGAGTTGATATTGTAACTCTTGATTGCAATTTCATAGTGAAGTAGCTGATAACAGTGCATTGTTCATCATCAATATCTTGGTACATAGTATTCTCTATATTTCATGTTGTGGAGTTAAATTGAAAGATCATCAACAGTCAATAAATGTCTCAGAACTTTATTGCATCATCTACTTCTAGACTATTACATACAGTTTATCATTGGTGTAGTTTGCATATAAGGTCTAAAGCATTTCTATCCATTGGCTTAATATCATTGATGTAATATCGAATGGTATGTTTATGTGTCTTTGATATGAGTAGGAGGAGATCAGATTCATATTCAAATCTTTAATTTGAACTTATCGATTCAATTCTATTTTATCTTTGTTGTTTGACTGAGCTGTATGATTGAATTCCACTGAGAAAGATAAAAACAAGATTCAGAATCAGTGCTATATCCAGTTAGGGATATTACATCATCGTTCGGAGAGCTAAGGATCATTATGGTATAGTCAGAATCCAAAATTGAAGTCATTTTAATAGTTTCCACAACTTCAGTAGTTGTGCAAAAATATTTGAAGTTATTAAATAATTAAATACTTAAGTTGTCGAAAAGTAAAACATTTATAAAGACAACTTATATTTGATTATTTAATTAAAGGTGACTTTAAGTTGTGTAGTTATGTGGCACTAGGTTTAAAGGGGATTCATGAGCACATAAAGGTTATGATAAAAGTGATGTTGAAAAATTAAGATTCAAAATTAGCTTTTTAAAATATTTAAGTTTGGGAGGGAAAAGGGCTTTTTCAAAAAAGCAAAAAAAATAGAAAGTGCTATTTCAAAAAAGCAACGAAAAACAAAAAGCGAAAGCATTTTTTTTTCTTAAAATAGCTCCAAAAAGTTATATAAAGGAGTTGGAGCTCATTGTTGAGGTTAGCCTTGATATTTCATTTGCTTCTGCTTTTAATGAGAACTTGTGTTCTCTTAATTTCTTGAGGACAAAAACCTTGTTGAAGATATTAGTTTCGGGGATAAAAACCTTCTTGAAGATACTAGTTTCGGGGATGAAAACCCTCCTAGCTGGACTTGGTGTTTTCATACAGAAATCACATTTGTGCTGAATGTAGGAAGATATTGGGTTTGGGGATGAAAACTCTCGTATCTATTGGAGCAATTTCATTCAGAGGTTGCCATTGTATTGAAAAGTTTGTACCATTGTTATTTGTGTGAAGCTCTTCCAGTTTTTTCTGGTAAGTTGGAGATTTAATTTTCATATTGCATGTTAGTGAACACTACTTGCGTGTCAGTTCTAATGGTTGCATGTCAACGGTCGATGGTTGCATGTGTGGTATCAATCATTGCATGTTAGTGTTGGTGATTGCATGTTAGTGTCTTCAGTAGAAGATCAGTGTTGGCTCAATTTGTATCATCTGGGTACTTCATATCGACTATCAGTGTGAAGTTTTGGAGTGTTTCATTTGCTGTTCAGACCTGATAAATAGTATATTTCAGTCACAAGTTTGAAATCAGTGTTATTTTGGGTTGAATAAATCAGATTTTTGGACTATTCTTTGCTGG
Source organism: Cunninghamia lanceolata (assembly GCA_027924645.1). Lineage (NCBI taxonomy): Eukaryota > Viridiplantae > Streptophyta > Pinopsida > Cupressales > Cupressaceae > Cunninghamia > Cunninghamia lanceolata. Next base: position 6,508,210 of record BSBN01000354.1, on the reverse strand, counting down.
TTAGGGTTTCACTGTGTCATCTACAAACCCTCATGCTGCTGCAAATTAATATCAGACCTGTCCTCATTGAATTCAGAGGTATCTTGAGTGTTTTGAGTTGTAATTCAGGACCCTCCTTCATCTACAACATCAAATCTTTAATGGGTATGGTCCTAATAATGTTTGGAATGGATTTATGTATCTCTACATTGTGATTAATTGTTGCAACGGTATATTTCAGTCTGAAATCATCATATTAGGATTATTATTGCAGCCATTACTCATTGTTATATCTTATTTTAGTTGCAATAATCACATTCTGTAATACCCTGGATGGTAGTACTGTCAATGGTCTTTATTGCATGCATTTACATATTGTAAAATTGGATGGTTTACCTCCAGTTAGTATAGCATTCATTTTCTTGTCCGTTTGGCATTGAACAAGCTTGATGCTATCAACCACTTTGGTTTGAATCAGCTTAGACATTTTGCCAGTGGCTTGCACGCATGCACACATCTGTTGAATAAGCGTTGATAAGGTTGGCTCAGTCGTCTTGTGTGCTCATTCTGTAATTGCGTCAAACACACATCCGCTGAATAAGTTTTTATAAGGATGGCCCAACTGCCTTGTGTGTTAATATTGTATTGCATTGGCACACTCTGCTAAAGAAGTGAAGGTAAGGCCGGCTTGCTGCCTTGTGTGCCATAGTGGAGTATTGAGTATTTGCATTCATTAGACTAGCTGTGTGTGGTCCAAAGCACCGTACGCTCTTAGCTTGCCCTCATTGGGATCTTGGTGATCATAAAGTGTTGAGGAGATTGCATGATTGCATCTTATTTCTAGTTAAAAATCTCAAAAAATAACGAGGGTGGTTATTACATGGAAGAGAAGTGATAACTGTTAATTTCTTGTAGATTACAATTCCGATTGTGATTATGTTTTTTGCCCTAGGTATGAAATTAGATCTTGAGATGATGCAGAGGATACACAATGGGCAAATGAATAGAAGATGTTTGGTTTCAAAACATCAAAGCAATTGTTAGGATCTCCAAAGGTTTGCCATGAAAGCTTCATCAAAATCATCCATAGCCTTCCAAAACATTTATTTTTAACTCGTGCTAAGAATAACATCTTGTTATTTTTAGCTGTCATCATTTACAAAGAGGAACATTTTTAGATGGAGTGTCAACTATTTTAAGGTTTTCATTAGTCATAGCATTATCTATGTATAGCTTGGAGTCTGCTATTGTAAGATTATCTATCTCATCATGTGAAAGACATGAGCATTAAAAGCTAAATTGCAATGATTTTAATTGTTAGTTGAACTAATAGTCGCATCTAATATTCAAATTGGATAATTTGTAATAAAGGTTGCATGTCATGCAAGTAGTCGTAGTTAAGGTGGAAGCGAGTCAATTTATTGTATATATTTTCATGCATATGCTCTGTAAATAGTATAAATAAGTGTTATTTTGTACTCAATGCCTAATAATGATTTTCAAGCCTGGCTATTGCTGAAACTGTTGTTCACAAAGTTATTACTTTTGAAGCTGTTCCTATTTTGAGTTAAGTGTTTCCAATAATTTAACAAGATTTGTATTGTTGAAGTCATTGGAAGAAGTATTGTGGCTTTGTACACGATCCTTCATATTTAATTCATAATCTATTTTACATCTATGTTTTTTCACCAAATCATATCTTTTTTTGTCTGTGATTTTCAATTTCTGCATTTAATTGAAAATCATAAACGTCTTTTAGTTGTGTCTAATTAGTTTATGTGGTAGATAATTTTTACAAGCGCTTTTGGAGTCTTTGACATGCGCTTTTCATGAGTGATGGTGTGGGAATTTGGTGTTTGAGGCGCTTTTACATTATTTTTTTTGTTTTATAACTTCTGCCTCTTTCCAATGGTGCGCATGGGTGAAGTCGATGCAATTTTTGCTTCATATAGGTGCAAACAACTATCTTGTGGACGCCTTTTGCTTTTGTGAAGCACATTTGAAGTGTTGACAAGGCGCATTGTTATTACAAATTTTAAATGGTTTTATTTTAACTTTGATTTTTATTCTTTATAATAGTGCACACCTTTCATGGGGCATGCGCCTTATAAATGCACTTTTTTATTTTTGATTACTATTTTTAATAACAAATATTATTAATAATAAATCACTAATAATAAATATTAAAAATAAACAATAATATTTTATAATTTTTTTTTAAAATTTGGATTTTTAAATAATAAGTTAATTACGATAACAAATACGGAAACTCGACATTTGGATATTTGGACGAAATGACAATGAATGACAATTTGGATTATTGATCTTTGATCGAAAACAAACACACAACCCGACATTTTACAATGATTTTCTGAGTCCTATGACATCAAACGAATGACCCGAATACAACTTTCGACATTTTGGATTTTGACAACATGGTCTATGATGACGACAGACTTGACGATGCAAACATTTTACGACGAGTTGAGTGAAAAATGACTTCCGATATCAATGTTAACATGTACAAATAACAAAATGGCCAATGACACAACTTGACCATGACAATTTGATGATGACAAAGGAATTTCATGTAAGACAATTCGGTTTTGGATTGGGTGCAACAGACTCAGCCAAGCCAATAAAAATCAAGGAAAAAATAGAATAAAAAAATAAAAATGCTCAAACGTAAAAGCGTGAAAGCCACTTGTTTTTGAAGGGTTTGAAGGAATTTTGAAGGCTATTTAATAGTGATAAAATTATGAAAAATGACATGCATTGCCGCTCGACCCCATTGGGGGCATTGCCCCTAGACCCCCACAAGGGTCCTTGCCTGTCGACCCCACTAGAGGTAGTACCCCCAACCCCTGCTCTAGTTTTAAAAAGAAAAAAAATAAAATTCATTTTTGGGCCATGTTGGATGGAAAAGCAACATAATTTTATTCTTTTGACTTTTTCCCAATTAAATGCCAAGTAATTGAATTACATTTATACTTTTGGTTTGTTATACAATCCCTACCCTAAGTAATGATCCTATGGCTGTAGTAGCATTTGTAGACTTGCAAAGGATACAAGTGCACAACTCCACATAGAGCTAGCAATGCTTGGCTGGGCGATGCAAGCTCCTTCCTACCATAGTCCATGACTCCATATTGTGATTTTTGTTTTTGATGCCATGGATATCATAATCCATGAGTGTTGTACACTTAAAACACTTGGACAATATTTGTATATTTAAAAATGTTGTTTCCATCAGCTAAAATCAGCTTTTATGCTCATGTGATTGATGTATACTTGTGTATGTGATCAAAGTAGCTTTTATACGATTGGTTTATTGTGTCTTTAAAGTTTATTTATCGAATGGTTTGATAAAAGTTTTAAATCCTTAAAAATCTCTATATTTCATGGTTTTTTTCAATTTGTCGAGTCTTTGTTGAGTCTTGGCCAAGTCTAATTCGAGTCCGAGTCTTGAAACACTGTTATTTTTTAGTATAGTTGATAATGGCAAAAAATGATGGCACCTCACAAGATAACTTGTTATGCTTCATGTCTTGGAATTCTACAACGTGCAGTTGCACCAGTCAAGTAGGAACGGAACCATCCTAATGGTTGAGGCTTAGGTCAAGCTTGGTCACACCAACAAGCTTCCAAGTATATGTTGCAATTGACCCCTCTAGCCAATTGTGATTGAGATCCAATACGACCAATTGTCTTAGCTCACGCACAGCAAAAGGAATCCTTCTGCTAAAAACATTACCACTGAGAACAAGTTGATGGAGCTTTTTCAAATTCCTGAGCTTTATAGGGATGTGGCATCCCGCATTGCTTCCTGATACTATAAAATGGCTGTAGGCAATGAGCATGGCCTTTTCTAGAGGTAAAGAGCCTTCCATCATTGGGTTATCTTGAAATGCAAGCTCTTCAATGTTGCTTTGCAGAGCCTTGATGTAGGGAGGAGTGCAGGTTCTTTTGTAGGCGGTTCTACCAGGAAAGTGGAGGGATGTTTTGTTCCTATCCTGCTGCCCTAGCGATATCCTCGTCTCTAGAATGTTGGGTTTTGGGGTGGGGATAGATCCTTGTGGAACATTGGTAAAATATAATCTATTTCTGGTCCTACACTTGCCTTTTTGTGGGTGGGTTTTCTTGTCATGCAGTTATAAATACATGTTAATCTTCAATGTAGCTTATGAATGCCAGGATGGAAATTTATCTCTTTTAATATCTTTATTTTCCATGATGATGCCTATTAAACCCTTCAATTTTGTATCAAAGTAATGTTCTTTCCAAACTTAGATCTGATTATGTAATCTATTTTCAATCTTGTGGGTCCACATATACATGTTTATTGTGTGTGTGTGGTTTATTTTTTATATTTTTGGGGAGTATGTTATTTTACTTTTTAGAGGTCAGTGAAACATAAAAGTACTACTTGTGTTCTATCCAGATTTATACAGAATCAGCTGAAGTAAAGATTCCAGCTGTCCTAGACTATCTGCAAACTATGATTGAGGTATGTGTAGTTTAACTAGGTAAAAATATAATTTGCTTATACATAAATATTTGTGTGTAGAAATTTGAGCAGCAGATATGAGATCAGGTTTCATTCTGTATTATTTTCAAACATAATCGTTTGATGCAAAATTAAAGTCTACAGCATTTGTCTCTAAACTAACTAAACTTAGCTCAAAATCAACTTTAACTTTTCTATCTTAGATGAAAGGCCCTTCCCATCCAAAGCTTATTGGACCAATATTTTTATTGTTTTAGATTTATTTTATAAACTAGATTATCGTATTGCTCTAGGTTCCTTGGTTTTAAGTTGTAGTCGATGGTAAATGATTATTAATGGCTTGGGACTTTGACTTTCTAAGTTGGCACTAGTTATATGCCTTAATCAGATTTCAACAGTAGTTTTTTGTTGAAGGCACTTAGGGTGAAATAACCTTATAAATGGAAAAATTGTTGGCCAAAAATGTTAAAACACTCACAAATAATGTTTTAATCTGATTTTAAATGGTATTTTTTTGCTAAAGGTACTTAGGGTGAGGGGATCCTAGGTCTGGAAAGATTCTTGGCTGAGATGCCTACTCATAGTTGGTTTTATTTGAGCTAGCCAAATTGAGAAATTAAAAATATGACATGAATTATAAAAATCAATTTTTTTTTCTGCATATATGGAAATTTCCCTTCAGGTCCAAGCATATATTTCAATTGTGATAAATATAGCAAAACTAAAAGCAAGTGTCTTTCATCATTTTATCCATCACATTCTTCGTTTATTAGAATCCTCTGTTTGGTTTTAGCATGAATAGGCACTACCTAGTGCACATAAAGATAAATTTTCATCCACAGAAGTCTATCCTCTTCTTTTTATTGAGTTATAAAATTTTAAATGGAGAACAAGATCCGATGCCTTGCTACAGTCTTAACTAATATTTTAGCATTAATGCCACGGAAGGAAAAGGAACCATCTTGCCACCTTTCCATCCCAGAATTGGTATTTAGATCAGCCACCATATTTCTTGCTCTCCGAGTGTTGGTATGAGACCTTGAAATTTTGAGTTTCCACATTCATTTAGTGAATGATATTGTTGATTTTCTGGTCATTGCATTACCAATTTTGATTGCTTCAATAATTAGTATTGAGTCCCCTTCCACCCGAAGTTTCTGCCATCCATTTTGCTAGCGAGTCCTATTCATGCTAAGAGAGCCATTGCTTCTACTGTATAATTCATATTGGAGCAACTATTTCAATGGTTTTAAATTTTTGTTTGCTTAATGCCTCACATTCCTTGTTTTTATGGTTCATGTTAAATGATTATTAATGCTTTTGAATATTTAGTTTTTTAAATTGGCAGTAGTTATATGTCATAATTTTATGTTCCACAGTATTTGTTATGTTAAAGGTGCCTAGGGTGAAGCGATCCTTGATTTGAGTTGGCTGAGATGCTAACACCACATTTTTTTACCAAAAAATCTGGGTAAAATTCTATTTATTTAATTTTCATTCTCTAATCTTCTTCTCATCGGCATAGATATACTCCTCTTCGGTCTTGGATGTTAGATGTGATCCTAGGGGGAGTACCCTACTTGACCCTCTCAACCCTCAACACTCCCTGATGAGCATTATCAGATCTTGTATCGGCCCCTTCACGGTGATTGATGATAGCATCAGTGACTTCACCATTTCAAGGCCAGAGAGTGATACTTGATGATCTCCAGTTTTCCTCAGTGTTTGCTCTTTGGGGTTCTTATTCCCCCTTCTTAGCTATATGTACTAGTTTCTTAAGTATGTGGGTGGTCCCTTGTTTCACATTTCCTTGCCTCTGTCATTCCTCTTTGTGGGGCCTTTCTAGGTTTCTCTTCCTAGAACTTTCTATTGTAAACTGCTGTACTCTTGAGTCTCATTGACTTACTTTTGGTCATCTGTGGACATTAATATAATTTCTTTCTTTCTTTCTTGCTTCACATACTTAAGCTTCGATGTTTATTTATATCATTTTGTTCCATTATATTTAATCTATAGTTATACCATTACTTTTGCTTATCTTTAAAATTTGGGTCCTCGTTCAGATCATCTCTAACATAAAATTGTATCTGTTGGTCTTTCATCTTCTCTTCGTTATTCTCAGCACATCTTTTTCTTGCCATCTTTCAGTGGTCCATATACATTTAATAATCAAATTTATAAGTTTCAAAGCGATTCTGTAAAGATTATATTCTAGAACTGTTTATCTTAATTCATCTTGACACCTTTAAACTTGTTAGTGTTCCACAGTGTGGCCAAACCTCCTGTTCTTCCTTCTGCTAAAATGCCTTGTATTTCACTTTCTTTCCATGCTAAGTAATTAATGTTTGCCAACTTATCCATATCATCTTGGTTATCTACAAAACATAGTGTTTGGTCTCTCTTAGCTGCTTTAGTAGGTGACTCCAATAAGGGGTGTTGTAGCCTTTGGTATTCTAATTTTTTAATTTCTTTTTTCTAATAGTAAATGAAGAGGTTACAATATGAGAGCCCAAAGGATAAACAAGAAGCTAACAAAGACTAGGAACTGATGACAATACCCTGGATCACAATGGATATTATATCAAGAGAACAAAATAAAGCAGACTATTACATCGGATATTATATGAAGAGAACAAAGTTAATCAAATTTCTATTCCAGTTTTTTTAATGAGGTTCTTTATGCAAGCTGTTCCACCATTATCCTTATCCATAGTAAGATGTTCAACCAAGGAGAAACCAGCATTGTGATCAATGAAATGGTTCAACAAACAACTGTTCAAGTCTGGCAGCAACTCTAGCATGAGTCATCCAATCATCAAGAACAAAATCAGGGACAATCTGTCCCTGCACCTTAGTACAAAAGGAGAGGCTAGAATATTAGAACCACCTGGAATATTCTGTCTCACATCAGCAAACCTAGGAGTAACAACCTGTTGCTCATTTTAATCAAAATCCAGGCACCATTCAGCATGTTTGATGTCTTCTTTACATAAGGTGACAGAACCTTGGTTTAGTAGCTTAAAGAAGTCCTCTTTTGATCTATTTAGTAGCACTATAACTTGTGAAACAACAATAGAAGAGGTGACTTCCAAGCACAAGTCAGGAAGCAACCTTCTTTTATCCTAAAACAACTCGTTATTCCTAGCTTTCCAAATATACCAATAGATAACAGAATAAAAAATGTACAGAACTTTTTACTCAAACTCTTAATATAACCATACACAATGTTAAGCCAAGAAATACTCTTTATTAGCCCACACAATACAATTACTAAGAAAAAAATTCTAAATCTTCTTCACAAAAGGATACTCAAAGAATAAGTTAAACAGGATTCCTCCTCATTACAAATAGTGCATGACTAAACATAAAACCAGAAGGATTAAAAATAGATGCTTCAACTAATATTTGAAGTAACGTCCAATGAGAACTGGCTTTCTTGGGTTCAATCTAGGAAGACCACACAAGAGGCAACTTATTCTTCCATTCAAGGGCAGAGAGTTTAATATCCCAATTGAGGTTTGGTAATGCACCAAGCTTTCACCCAAGACATTAATAGACAAAAAACTAGACCAACAAATTTTTTGCATTACAAATGTGACATCAGCATGCCACATTGCACACCTACATAGTGACATCACACAATAGCACATAGGACAACCAATCATCTATTCACCAAGCATGGTAACACAAGTGGAAGACTTTCAAAAACATGGATCAAAATCACCGCAACAAGCTCAAACACAAGTCTTGATAGAAATGCGGAGCTTCCAAGCAGTATTGCAATTTTTGCAGAACTTTGGAGTGATGAGCACACGGTTATATTGAGAGGGGGGGAAGGGTGAATCAGTATAGCACAATCTTTGACTTTTTCAAAACTTAATCAACACAACAATAATGCACATGCAAGATCTAACAATTATGAACACAAGAGAACACACAATTTTATGTGGAAAACCTTTTAGGAGAAAACCACGGCACAATATTACTTATTTATATATATCTTCTTTCGTAGGCACCAACCTACTTCTCTTACAATCCTTCTTTTGTGAGCACCAACCCACTGGAGAGACCAATCCGCACTGGACAGAATTATAGGCACCAACCTACTGGAGGCTCGAACCCCCACACAAACTGAGTTCCAACCCAATAAGAGGCTCCAACCTCTATTTGTTAGGCTCCAACCTATTTATCCTTCAATGGCTGATATAGTTTGCTTCTCCACAAGATCTTCCTCTCACAAAACTGTTTACACCTTTCACAAATCTGATCACACACTTCCTTCCCTTACAAATCTGATTACAATTATGCACAATCTTCTTTACACAAAACTGATCATAATCATGACATTCTCTTCACATAAATTTCTGCTCATATCAACATATTGTCACATACATTCGTCATATATATATATTCATTTATCCTTCATACGTGGGCTGTACATATAATCAGTATAGATCCGAATTACACTTCATTTTCTGCCCCTCACACTTTTTCTAATTCTGCTCTAAAACTCACGATATTCATTGAATTCTTACATTTAAACTCCCTCCTTATCTCTCCTTATATACCTTCAGTGTTCCTTCAAAGAGTGTGATTCAATTTTGAGACACACCCATTCATAATGAATATCTTTTATTAAAAACTTGCACCTTTTCACATAACTAAATCGCAGCCAAAGGAAATCACCTTTCCACTTATTATAAATTGCATGGCATTATCTTTAAATAAGACTTTTGTCTAATTGTCTTAATCGCTGCCTTCTCCCCTTTTTAAACTTGACTGCTAGCTCTTTATATGTTTTGTGTATCTCTTTTGTCTTTTATGAATAAGACTCTTTGTCTTATTCTGTAGATTGCTCCTTCTCATATAATAAAATCGTGCTTCATATATGATTTGTTTGGAATAAGACAATCTTTATATGAGATCGCTGCCTTTGCAATATTTCTTTTTTCATGATCACTGCTGCTTTACTAATATAAATTTCTTTTATTAACATTCCTTTCTGCCCTCATGAATCACTGATACTTATCACTGATCTTTATAACTAATTCATTTTCTTTTCCATAATGATCTTGTGCAACGTTATGTGTATATACGAGTCTTCAACTGTTAAGGGAGTTGGCCTTGGTAAAGGTGGTCAGCCAAATAACTATTAGTATTAATAAGTCAGCCAGCCAGCAAGCATATATTCATCTTTGCCCATTTCATTTGCTGTCTTCTTATTTACTGTTAATCACTGCTCCTTTATACATATGAACTTGGCCATCTTCAACTTGTCTTGTATATATGTTAAAGGTAAAGTCTTCTTAATTCAAAATTAGTTCTGTCTTATAAGTAGAGTGCTTCCATACATTCGAAGTCGGCCATATCTAACCAATGTTTAAATATTTAATTTAAACAATCACATATCTACTAGTCGGCCTCTAAATCCACAATCTTCCAACGGTAACGTGTAACGTATACACTCTTATTTGCTTTACTCTTCAATGGGAAAGTGTAACAGTTAACTCTTCTGTATCGGGCCATTCTTCCTTGACATCAATGACAATCTTATGGCTTGCATTCAATGATATTGCTACATTTGACATCAATGGCAATATATTCCAACAATCTCCACAACGATCTCTTAGACGTCAATCTTGCCAACAATCTCGATCTTATGTCTTTGACATTAGTGACACCAATCTTGTTCATGCATCTTCTTGACGTCAATGACAACATGTTCTTATACTCTCGTCCATTCATGACTATCTTTTTAATTTCAATGACAACATGTGTATGCACCTTTGACATCAATGACAACATTTTCAACATGGAGTTCCCATGTAAATTTGTAGTTTTGTGGAACTTTGATGTTTCAATATAATTCTGCAGTCCTTGCAAATTGAAAGCGAACCGTTGATCCCTCCAACCCTTCAACTTGTGAAACTTTAGAGTTCCCATGCAAATTGCATGCAGACCTTCGATTGCCGCAACAAAAACACTGTGGAATTTCAGAGTTCATGTGCAACTTTGTAGCTCTTGTAAATTGCATGTGGAGTTCTAAAACCTACAAGCTTAACATGGCGGTATTCTAGAGCTTGTATGCAACTTTGCAACTCCTGCAATTTGCATGCGAAGCTCTGAAACCTGCAAGCTTAACACTACAGAATTTCGGAGATCGTGTGCAACTTTGTAGCTCCTGCCATTTTCACACGGAGTATTGAAACTCACAAACTTAACATTGTGGAACTTTTGAGCTCATGCTCACGTTCAACTTTGCAGCTTCTACAATTTGCACATAGTGTTCCGAAACTCGCAAACTTAAACCTTGCGGAATTTCAGATGCAACTTTGCAACTCCTGCAATTAGCACATGGAGTTTCGAAACCTACAAACTTAACACTATGGAATTTCGGAGCTTGCATGCAACTTTGTAGCTCCTACAATTTGTACATGGAGTTTTGGAACCCACAAACTTAACACTGTGCAAGTCTAGAGTTTGTGTGTAACTTTGCAGCTCTAGCAATTGGCACATAGAGTTTCAAAAATCGCAAACTTAATATTGCTGAATTTCAGAGCTTGCATGCAACTTTGTAGCTCTTGCAATTTGCAACTGGATTTCCAAAACCTGCATTATTCAAATTGGCAGAACTTCAAGGTTCCGATGCAGTTTTGCAAATTGCAAAATGCAAGTGGAGTTTCAAACTCCAACAGACTTGCTTGCGGAACTTTGGGGTTCCGATGCAGTTTTGCAAACTACAAAGTGCAAGCAGAGTTTCGAACTTGAATAGACTTGCCTATAGATCTTCAGGGTAACAATCTAGTTTTGCAGAACTGCAAGTTGCAAGTCCAGAACATTGAACGGAAGGGCATAACTTTCTCATTTTATTTTCTATACAAAAATGGTTTGGGCCAATGTAATGTTGAAATATACCAAGCCAATTTTTTCACTTTTCCAATTACAAGCAGAGCAATACACAATCGTTGAAGTTAGCACTTAAACCAAACGATGTGGAATTCAACTCTAACCAAGAATGTACACCAGGATGGCGTGATCATATGGTCAGAGGATCTCTATGCAATGCTGATAAAGGAACTCTAACCAAGAATGCGTCTGATGATGACGAGCATATGGTCAGAGGGTCTTGATGCAATACTAATAAAAAGAACTCTAACCAAGAATGCGCCGGATGTCGACGAGCATGTGGTTAGAGGATCCCTACCAACTATTATGCTGAAATAACTCGACGTCAAGAATGTGCTTTCCAACCCGAAGTGGAATTGGAGCTACCATATGACGGAGATGCAAAGTGTTATAAAGCAAATATGAGAAGAAGTAAGAAGTGCTGACAGTACTACTGTTCAGCTTACAATAATTAGAGACTTCCAACCCAACTCAAATGATAGAAGGTAGCAAACTGAAATGACGGATCAGCAACTTTGAAAAACCAAACCAGCAACATAAAACCCTACAAAAATGCTCACACCTCACTCATTTATCAACCAAATGACCTCAAATCTGATGCAATGCACTCCTATGACAATGGCGACCAAGTTACACACTAGAGACCACTCTTAAACCCAAGTATTTATTTAGCACGCTTTCTAATGCACTCCAAAGAGAGGCGGCCTGGCAAGAAGGGCGATTTCCTTTTAGAAAATCAGATTCTTCATAATAAATTCTACAAATTGGCACAATGGGGCGCCCAACATAGACAAAGGGAAATATGAAATACCCAGAACAAATGCCTTTTTATTTTCAGATTTATGAATGAAACTACAGATTCAGCCCTGTTATCAGCAACTCCAAAAATGACATAAAATGCAAATAACTGAACTACAAATAGAACTCAAGCTACAATGCAAACCTCACTACAAAATCACTACTATCAGCAAACCTCTCCCTAGGTGCTATCTCTCAAGCACGAAGTGAGCCCAGGCTAGGAGGCATTCATTCCTCGAAGCAGTCCCAAAACCATTACGGCAGCATAACATTATCAAGATTTCAGATCCCCAAATGAGAGCACTCTTCCTCCTTTTATACTTTTCCAACTGGGAGTCTCTAAAATCCTCTTGTTGCATATGGGATAAAACATGAGAGGGAAAATAATATAATCCTCTTCAATTCTTTTTCAACCTCACCCTTAAAGTCCCCTCTTTTAAAACAACATTATTATTAAATAATAATGTTTAATTTACGGACTTTAAAACGGAGGCCAAGATGATGTCGGAAATCAATGATCTATAGCTCGTTGGAAAGGTCTTGACAAGACGAATCCAACCCCACTCTCAAAATCTCGTTCTGGTGCCAATCCCGAACTTACTAAAAATAGCAGTAACCAACAGGGACTAAAAAGAACCTCGGAAAGAACCCGCCAACCAAACCACACTCCACGAACAAAAGCAACCACCAAAACAAGAAACCCCAATTTCAACCTCCGAGTAGCCTACGGGTCTCTGGAATAGGCCAACGGTCAACTGTAAAAGATCAAGCTAGAAAACGGAACATTACAAATGTCCCTTTTTTTGGCGCATAGGTTTTTGTGCACATTTTGGCTTGTTCTTAGTCCCTTAGTGGCCATCCGACATGTTTGGGAGAACTCCAATGTTCTTGGAGTGGCCACAGATCAGTTTTATCGAGCATTTGGTTATGGCTTTGAGCTCAGATGGTGTTTATGATCATTGTGATGCTTTCTGATGTTTGATCGGGTTCCCGATTTGCTCTCCAAGATTCTTGGAGAAGCCGTCTATTTTTGGAAAGTTGCCCGGAAGGCATCATTCATCTTCCCAATCATCATGGAGTATGTTGGTATGCTTAATTTTGTAGTTTGGTGATGTTTGGAATTTTTCGCAAAATGGTGTTATTTAATTAGTTATTTTAATTATTATTTTCACTTAAGCCCCTAGGGGTGAAAATAATTAATAAAAATCTAAGTGTTATAGCTCGTTGGAAAGAGGAAGAAAAGTTTTAAATCATGGATGCATCATTTTGGGGCCTTGCGAAGCAAGTATTTCCTTTATTTTGATAAGGGGGTCTTTGGAGCTAAAAAGAGCTTTTAATTAAAAGTGGTGACTTTAAGTTGTGCACACATAATGAATTATTTTATATTGTTTGAGGAGAAATATGAAGGGATAAAGGAAATAATAATTTATTTCCCTCAAAAAGTTGTAAAAAGAGGAGTTGGGCTCATTGTTTGGGCATGCTTGGATTTGTATTGTTACTCTGCGAGATTGAACCTGCGTGTTCTTCCATATTCTCTTGAGGACGAAAACCCTCTCGTAGAATGCTCTTGAGGACGAAACCCCTCTTGAGATTTGGTGTGATTTCATACAGGAATCACCAGTGTGCTGAAGGTGGATTGGGAGCAAGCTCAAACAGAGTTTGACCATGGAGCTTAATGGAATTGGGAGATTTTGTGAAGTTTGTTTATGTAATCAGTTTTGAGGTTTTGCATAGTGATTTAGATGAAATTTTGATAAGATATTGGAGTGTTTGTGGAGTTTTGTATTTTTACTGTCTTGGCCGTACATCCCAAGCTGCCGTACACCTGCTGAAAATCATTGTTGTTCATCAGAAATTAATGTCAGTTTTTGAATCCTATGATAAATGCAAAGTTTTAATCAGTCATAAACAACCCCTTTGCAATTGATTTGAGAAGATTTGGTGCTGATTTGTGATTTTTAGGAATGTCCGTACATGTACCTTGTCCGTACCTGCTAAATGGTATCATTGCAAATAATAAAAGATTGCTAAGGTGACTGAAATCTTTATTGATTGCATATTTATTGCCTGCCTTGAACAACCATTTTGCAAGTTATTAGAAGTCATTTGATGAAGAAATGGATTTATGGTGATTTGCCGTACCATTACATAGCCGTACGGCTCAGGCAGGGACAATTATGTGTGAAATCCAATCTTTTGATTCCTTTCATGCTATGAATACATCAGAATTGTTTGGGAAGCTTGTTGAATCATCTTGGTTCAGTCATTAGAGTGATTGGTGTGGTTGTTTGTTGGTTTTGAGTTTTGATGCTCCTTTATGGCTGCCGTACTATGTCCAGGCAGAGGTAGTTTTTGTATGCAGATCTGAAATACTTGATATTGGCTTAGCTTGACTGCTCAGAATTGTTTTGTAAGGTCAGCCTATCAGATTTGCATCATTGTTGGGTTAGTCTATTGTATGGATCAGTTTATGAGTATTCAAGGCTGCATTCATGGCTGCCTTATCAGCAGAGACAATCAACGAATAAGTATCAGATCAGAAATTCAGTGAACTGTTAGTCCATGCAATTTCTTCATCAGCAAATTAAGTTCTTCTTGACTTGTTCATGCAGGGTATTATCCTCTTTACTCCAAGAGGTACTTATCAAGTTTTTATCAAGCATATTGAGCAACATTGTAATTGCTTTCAGTTGTAATTTCTTCATCATTGCAATCACACTAAGACCCCTGGATGGTTTACCGCTAGTGTGGGAGGAAAGAACCATTAAACACATTGTAACCCCTGGATGGTGATACCGCCAGTGTGGATAAAGAACACTTTTTCTTTCTTTCCACCCACTGATAAAGTGGTGAATCCCCACGATATGTGGATGCCCGCCGTAGCGGAAGAAGTCTTTCCTTTCTTGCATACTTTATATTGTAAGCCAAATCACTGTATGCTCTCACCTTGCCCATCCTGGGAACTGGGTGATCAGAAAGTGTGAGGCATTTAGTTGGTTTATGGAATTGATACTAACACTGCCATATCATTGTATGTCATTTTGAAAAAAATTGGGGGTAGTTTGCTACAGCCAAACAATTGAGCACATAAATGCTCTTCCTCGGCCTAACGAGAAAACCCCAAGGGCCCCAAAACTATACAAGCCCAATGTAAATTTTCCCATACCCGCATGGGTTTGCACATGCTAAGGGAATGACATGGTATGGAAGGGAAACAACTACTCATAAAATTAAATGTTTCAACCTTCAATGATAGCATACATTCATAACCAACTAAGCTAATTAGATGCTTATTTCCACAATGCATATAAATCATACTTTCTGTTCATGTTCTATCACATAGCCACACATGAGAAAAATGATACAAAATGCCATGTGTGTTCAACACCAACGTCGAGATGGGCCAAAAGTAAAGATAGAGATCTCACCACTTATGTGGGCGGATTACATTCCAACTAATACGAGTTTCAAAAGAAAAATTACAACTTACAAATGAGGACTCCAATGTCCCAAATTATACATTTTCATGAAATTGCATAAACATTAATTGCTACAACCCTATAGGGTGAGACTTGTTTTGCATGCACTCCTAAGGATCTCTAAGGATTTGCGGGTCTCCAATGGTGGTTCAATGCCACCCAACCATGTGGAACATTTAGGTCCACTCCACTTTACTAGGAGGCAATTGATTGGGTAGTCCAACACCACTCACACAAAACAAGGTGGTTGAATACATACATATTAACCACCTCTCATACATAGAGTTTTCCAAGCAAAGCATACATAAGTGATCCACAATCACCAATTAGTGTATACATATGCCAATCACATCAATACAGAGTTTTCCAAGCAAGCATACATGAGGGACTCACAATCACTAGTCAATGCATACACATGCTAATCACATCCAAAGTTTGAAAACGTGGACTTGATAACCCAAAAACTTGACTCGGACTTGAGACTCGGCATGGACTTGGTAAAAAAAACCATCATAATTACACACAAAAATAGAAGAAATTAATGCATTTAGAGAACACAAAAGTCTAAATTGATTATCAGTTTATCATAATTCATTTATTACATATGTCATATGACCCTTAAATTCTCAAAATTTGAAATTTCAAAGTTTCAAAGTCAAACAATACATTGTGATAGAAAAAAATATAAATAATGAATATATAATATCACTATAGTTGTTTAAATTTGATGATATCTTAAAGAAGAGCCAAATACAATCTATATGTTCCTCTTCCCCCGCCTAGTGTAACTTAATTTTTCAAGCATCGAACTAGAAGGTAAGTCAATATCAAAATGATAATTGATTGTTTCCTCAAAAGTGTCTTCATTTTCCTCCATTGCATCCAACTTTGTTGCTTCTGTTGCTCCTCTCTCCAATTCAGCAAGATCTTCGTTAGTAAGTAGGAAATCACTATGTTTTTCGACAGTCCAATCAGCAAAGTCATCCAAGTTGATGGCATCATAAGGAGGACTATCCACCCTTTTGGTTCGAAGGCAAAAGTTGTACCAAATGAAGACAAGGTCATTAAGGCGCTCTTGGGTCAATCTGTTTCTCTTCTTTGTATGAATGCTTTCAAATAGGCTCCAATTGCGTTCACACCCAAAAGCGCTATAGGGCTGGAACAAAACACGGATAGATAGCCTTTGAATATTTGGTGTGCCAACATCCTAATTCTCCCACCATAAATCTACAAAAAAATATTTAAAAAAATACAAGAACTAAGTAAAAACTTTAGAGCTTGTTCAAACTTTCAAGTTTCTAGTTTCTACTTCTAGTATAAGTTAAAAATTAAAGGATTATTTTTTTACCCGGTTGTTGTTTTGCCCTCCTTTGAATTGCTTGAGTTGAAGAAAAGAGCCTCCCTTATGCACCCTTGTAGACCTCCAACTTATCAAGAACTTTGTCTCTCATCTCATTTTCTAGCACTATCTTGTCAATGCATGAAAAAACGTTTGTCATGACCTCCTCATCGACCTTAAACGTATTAGAGAAGTAGAACATCAGGTTTAGGTAGTAGGCCAAGGCATGTATTACCTGGTGGAGGTGGTTCGTCCATCTGGGATCAATGATGCACTAGATGATTTCATATTTTCTTTTGTTTACACTATAGTAATGCAAAATGGCTTCTTTGGCTTTATCCATGGCCTCATAGAGGTAATCTATCTGAAATATCCCAACTAGGGTTTTATCCAAAATTTTCTGAATTGTCAAATTTCAATTTGAAACCCTAGATCTGAATTCTGATTTTTTTTGTTTCAGATGTGAACATACACTTATCTCATCCACTTATCATGCCAAATACATCATAATCAACATGCCAAAATATGTAATCAAACCCTAGTTCAATTACACAATGAATTACACATATATTCAACTCCAAAATGATTCCAAAATGCTATGAAATCAAAATCAAAATGCTGCTGTCATAAATCAGATATGATGAAGTCTGAAATACATCAAGAAGCATGGACAAACAAGCCAATTATGCCCAAATACAAATCTGATATAATACCAAACATAGGCCAAAATGACCTTCGAATGATGGAACTCGCCCTCCAAGCTGTGGCGCCAAATCTAGGGTTTGAAACCCTAATACAATGAGTCTTCAAACACACCAAGATGCTGCTCCAAAGGATGCGCTCAGGTCTGCTAGGGTTTGCTGCTCCAAAAAGAGGACAAATGATGTCGAATGATGCCACAACAACCCTCCAAAGTACCTCCAAGTGATAGCGCTCCAAAGTAGGGAAAAACCCTAACTCAATTGATGAATCTTGACACCAAAATCACTCTTCAACAAGGGTGAATCAGATCTGATATGATGCTGCTCCAAATCTGAGTATTCTTCCAAACCCTAACAGCAACAAATACCAAAATTTTGCCTCACAAACCAAGTCGCTCCAAGCCTAGATGGTGGCGCTCAACTCCTAGTGTAAAGCCGCTGCCAATATGCAATGAATCCTGCCAAATGATGGAGTCTTGAAGTCTGATCTACAAATCTGAATCTTCAATTCTGCTCTTCTTCTTGATGAATCAACAATGAACTCCACTTAGATCCCTGTCACGGAATCTCCCAATGATGAGCTAGGTTTTCGTCCAACTCACCTTGAAATGCAAGGGTTTTTGTCCTTGATTTCATAGCTCAACTTCCATTGCAACCAAGAGATAAACTCGAAATCCAAAATGGTATATTGATCTAGATAATCAAATGCTTTCCAAATGACTTATATTTATACCATACTCAACTCCTTCCCATAGCCAACTTAGAAATATGATTTTCTTTTAATTTTTGAATTGTTTCTTTTCCAAATAGACCGACCACCTCTACTAGTTTTGGGCACCCAAAATCAAATTAAATATTTGATTTAATATTAATTAATCTCCAAAGCTGGCCGACCACAATTAGCCTTTATCTTGGCCGACCTAGAGTTATTTTCCAAAAAGGCCGACCTCCTTGATCACAACTTGGCGCTCAACTAAATTAATATAAAAATCTGATTTACTTTTCAAAGGCCGACCTAGGAGCTCCTTCTACTAGGCCAACCATCTTCATACCCAAGGGCGCTTAGTAATAATAGATGCATTCACCTTTTCTTCTTCTAGGTCCGACATGCAAAATGAAGACCTCTTTTTTTTTTTCTCCTAGGCTGACTCAACATAAGAAATGCATTATTTTATTTCATCAAATGCCGACATGAGGAAAGATATCAATTTTCAAGATGTGACCCATTTCCCACACTTAAACCATCTTTAAATGGTTCGCTCCACTGGAGAGTAATTTTATTACTTCACAATGAATACATCATAATTATGAAAAAAATATGTCAAGCCTTTTCCCATACTCAAAATGCCTTTCAAAATTTTTTAAGTGTGGAAACGAGCCCGTTGAAGTCTCCTTTGGTGATCACTTCGAAAAAGGGGACATTACACTATCAGTATGCCATTTTCATCCACCAAATGAAGAACTTTGACCAAAGGTTTTGTAACTTAAAAAGTTTAAAACAAATTTGAAATTATTACAAAATTAACCAAGAAAAAAACAGCAAATAGATAATTACATATAAAATTTATGTTTGTATTTGTTACTTATTTTGATTAACTCCTCTACATTTTTGATGAATAAATTGTTCTTGTAACCTTCTCCCATTCATTTTTTTTTTTTGGAATATGGAGACTCCATTTAGGCATTGGACACAAACATTTGCTTGAGAGAAGGAATTGCTGCAACAATGCTTTGCAAAGTGAGGAAGTGGCTTGCAAATCGTGTGCTTTCTCATCAAAGAAAGGGCCCAAGTATGGTTGTAGATAAATTTGCTAACCTAGTTAGCATTTTCAACCACACTTTTGATCCATCTAATCTTTCCAATCTCCTCTAGCATGAAATCCAGGTAAAATGCAGCATAAAGAGTTAAATAAATAGTAGGATGCCTCTCCATAATAAGTCTCCTTGTGGATACATATTCTATTGCATTGTTCGTGATAATTTGGACCACAGTCTCAACCACAACCTCTTGGATCACCTCGTCCAATAGATTGCACAAAGTCTCAACATTTTTGACTTCATGCAAGGCATCTACGGACTTCAAGAACACCAATGTGACATCAGAAGCCACTAAAAAGTTAAGGAGAGTCCTATTCTGCCCATGTGTCCATCCATTTGATAAGAAGCTGCAACCCTTTTTCCAACATACTTTCTTTTGATCATTAACCACAAGTTGTTTTTTTACGGCTTCCTCTAGCAATGACCAAAGCAAATACCTAGTTGTTGGAGTCTTAAACCCCTTACTGGCAACTGCCAATGCATTTACCAATCCTTCCCAATATGGGTTGTTTGCCACATTAAAGGGTAAATTATTGTAGTACCAAAAGTTTGTCATTGCCATCTTAGCTCATGGTGTTTTTCCTTATTCCAAGTGCTATCTTCAAGCTAAGGTTGTGCTCCTAGAACATTGCATGGAATAAAGAAATTCAATGTCGATGAAGAAGGAAGACGGCTAGAAGTAGAACCCTTAGGGGTCTCACTAGTAGAGGAAAGCGGATGATGAATGTTTGGGGCAGTAATGGAATTTGTAGATAAATTAGGATTGACATTCATCAGTGCCACCATTGCTTCCTTTGTCCTTTGCTTTTCCAACAAACTTGGCCCTTAACAACACCTGACGTCCCATACTTCCATGCAGGGTCGTTCTTACCACTCATTTGTGTTGAACATGATGTTGCTGATTTTAACACAGAAAAAAAAACATGGTTTTGAAAAAAAAGGGTTATGGCAAAGCGACGAACATTTATAAGAGAAGATATATTGCAAATACAATAGAAAAACGTTAGGAAATGAGGTGGGGGTTGGCGGAGAGAGGGGATTCCATTTCCCCTAAGTTTTCAACTTTTGTAATATAAAAAAAAAAGGAAAAAAAATTAGATACATACTGGTTTGAATCTTTGAAGGCACCTTAAAATCTCCTTCCAATCCCTTCTCTTAGATTCTTTTTGTCACATCGATGTTGAAGACATCTTTTGTTGGCAAAATAAAGCCAAAAAATTTATGATAATTAATGATATCATATATGATGTATAAAGTGACTATGATCTTTTAATTCCCAATGAAATAATCAACCTATGATATTTTGACATATTATTTGTAGTGTTCCATGGACTCTTGAGACGGGGGATGGGTCTTGGGGTCAGGGGGACCAAGGGCCTAGATTTGGGGATGGTGACAGGACAATGGTGTTTCGCCCCCAATGGGGTCGAGGGGCAGTACCCCTTTCAAGGGGTCTAGGGGCCCATAGACCATTAGGGTTAGGGTTATCGACACGAAGATCCAAAAAAAAATTTGATTTAAAAAATGGGGGACGCTTGGGAATCTCATGGATGGTTAGGAGTTCCTTGGGTATCTTGAGGATGTCCCAGCATCTCCAAGAAGAGAAAATGAAGGGCACATATTGGAAACATGCCCTCTTTGAGGGGGACGTCTTGGAAACGTCCCTAGGTCATGGGTGGCGGTTGTGAAGTTTGAATAAGAATTGCCAATTTGTATTTGTTGGAGTTCAATGAATTTGTTATGCTTTTGTACCAAATTCGTGCTTGAACTTAAATCAGGTGACCTATTCCACATGTATCTATTCTTTGCATTTTTCCCTTTGTGTTAGGGATAGCGAGAGCTATCTCTAACAATAAGTCAATGGCTCAATCTCTTTTATATTTTGTCTAACAGATTAAGTAAATAAAGCAAGTACTAAAAGATTTTGTTCAGGTCTACAAAAGGTAGATGCATTACTCCTGAATCTCATGTGTATAATGATTGTTTCTTTATATTTTGATATTAAAGTGTTTTTTTTTGACTAATTTAATTGCAGGGAGGCTGCAAATTTCTGGTTTTTGCACATCATCTGTCAATGATAGATGCAATTGAACAATATCTGATTGTAAGCTTATTTATTTCATGATTAATGCTATTATATGTGAATGTTTTAAATGTGTAATGTGGAATGTCTGATTAATTCAGCGTCATTATTTATCGTCAGAAAAAGAAAGTCAGTTTTGTACGAATCGATGGAAGTACACCACTGTCATCAAGACAGACATTAGTCACACAGTTTCAGGAGAGAGATGATGTAAAAGTGGCTGTGGTATGACATTTTCAGTCTATACTGCAATCTTTTAAGGCCTTATGATGTAATATTATTATCTTTGGTGTCTTTACTCCGAAACTGCATTCATCAAACTATGTGTGTATTTCACATATATTTTTGATGAAATGTGAAAGTATGATTTGATTTCAAATGCTATAACTTCCTGTCTGTCCAGCTTTCTATACGTGCTGCAGGAGTGGGTCTCACATTGACCGCAGCAACCACAGTGATATTTGCAGAGTTATCATGGACTCCTGGTGAGATTGTTCAGGCAGAAGATCGTGCCCATCGAATCGGGCAGGTAAGCCTCTGTAGCTGATGGAAATGTAAACTGAGTAAAACCAAGATCTTTTGTAGGTTATGTAGAGAAAATGGTTTAGTCTAAAAAATTACACTTTTTGTACCCAGAGCTTAGCCACTGTGTAAATATTGGTAAAATAGATTTGAGATGAGAAAAAACTCAACGTAATTGGTCTCCTAAGAGATATTGTTGTTTGTTTCCATTGACCATTATTTCAAAATAAACTTACTGACTTAACATTATTTTCATTTGAATTTTATACTTTATTTTTCATCCATTTTTCTCCATTTACTCTTTCATGCATTCTTACTTACAAAATCTCATTAATAGGACACTGTTGAACAGTTACAATTCAAGGGTTCTTAATATTTCGGTGTTTAGAGATTACAATTTCTTATTGTTTTTTAAAATTAATGCTCCTTTCTGAAACGACTATGTAATAAATTCACAATTTTATGGAGATTTGATAATGATTCTTTGGCTTACCCTCCCATAAATTAATTGTATGGTAAAATTATATTGATCATCATAACAGTTAAGAGAAGAGTGAAGGAAGATTTCATGGCGCCTGTACCTAGAAATATAATAGCATCAGGGATGTCTATGATAGATTATACAACCAGGTTCATATTGAACATAAATGTAAACTGCACAAGTATGAGAAATAGAGAACACCAATATGAGATGGTTCTGGTATACATCAAAGAGAAGAATCAACTCTGCAATATAAAATAGAGTTGGAATGAGGGATTGTCATGAGGATGGGACAACCCAATAGCAGCATATATTCCAATAAAATATTACAGTAGAACTTTTCAATTAGACCACTTGATACAAGTATGCTGAATAACACATGTAGGCTCCATATATAAGGTACATAATATTAATACAAGATGACATAACTCAAAGGTGCACCATATGCAAGGATAACAAAATGCGATCGAATAAGATGATTTTACATAATACTATAGTCTTGGGGACTGGGATGAAACATCTTGTAGATTTTCCCCACACACATTGACACCTTTTCACCCCCTTCCTTGTCTCCTCTTTGGTCATCCCCCCTCCCAAAAAAAAAATTAACCCATGAGATGTCTGCATTCTTGATATATTGTACCAGTTATGTGCTTCCCTCAAAGGTCAATTTCCTTTGGTTTTCAAGAATTCTCTGCAGTTATTTGATTTCAGCCTATGTGAGCATATTCTGTTTTAGCATCGTACGTTTAACAGTCTTCACTCTATGGTTGAATTTATCATAATGATTTCTTTTTAAAATGGAAACTGATTTAATCTATTTAACTGTGTGCCACTTTCATAACCCACACGATCCATGCAGCATTTGAATCTCATTTATTTGTATCTTGCTAGTGCTTGGCATCGGTAATCCCACACCAAATGGTTGTGCATTGATGAATCCATTGTGCAGCCATGAGATATTGTGGTAGGCGTTGATTTTGTATCTTATGGTATGAATTGGATATAAATTCTGAGATAAATTTGATATTATTTTGGTAAAAGATTATTATGTAAAAGTATAATAAGGTAAAACAATTAAAAGAAAATCCTAACCACTAAATGCCACAGTTGGCTGAGGTCATCCAACGAAACATGTGGCAAACTATGGCTTGCTTCGTAGAAAATACTGTGGGTTTCCTTTGTGTTCCAGAGTTTTCTGGCTCAACTATGCTCCATCACCTCCTTCACAGCAAACAACTGGTATGCAAAGTTGGATCCAACAAGAGCATGGAATGGCCTAAAGATCTTATTTCCAACTTCAGTTTCTGGGTGCACTCAACCTTTGTAGCTCTTCACTTCTTTATACATACTCATCTTTATACGGTTTTGATATTGACTGTTAAAGATGAAAAGGACCAATTGTCACAAATTAAATGGGTTGATTGTCACAGATACAACAGGGCAGGCAGTGGCCAAAAACAATACGGCAGCCTAGAAGTTAAGTAGACAAAATTATAATTTTTGGAGTCAAAATACTAACCATTTCCGAGAATTCGAAATTGTGATAAAATAATCCTCAAAACAAAAGCTAGAGCAACTACAAACATTGTTGAATTTGATAATCATCACAAGGATAATGATGGAGATGGCTCGGAGTATGATTCAAATAGAAATTTGGTGCATAGGTATTGGGGTGAAGCAATATTCATTCTAGTGTATTTACTGAACTGAAGTCCATGCAAAGCCTTGCAAGCTGTAACCCTTGAAAAATCTTGGTCCAATCTTAAAATATAACTTTTGAGCAGAATTCCATACAAATCCTTCTAAGATGTAATTCTTAAGGAATCTTGGTTGGGGCTCAAACCTAAGGTCACACATTTTAGTGTTTTTGTTTCTACTACATATATTTGGTTCCTGATATCAAAAGGAATAAACTAGTTTTTGAGAGCTTTAGGTATTTCTGTGTTGGGTATAGTGGACAATCTTGGGCAGATATACACATTGATATTCCACAAATAAAGTCATTGTTAGTCAAGATGTTGATATTTCCACTATCCTTTCTTTGACTGTAGTCCTAACTAGCATGTTGTCAGCGATTAGTCAAGAACTAATGTTGTGGTTACTCTTAAAGATGAGGGTTTTAGTTTTTTTTTGTACTCCATTGCAGTCACCAATGTGTTAGCTTTGAGTGATATTTTGTCTACTGTTGTGATTACTTTTAGAGATGAGGAGGTTAGTTCTTTTTCTACCCTATCATAGTCTCCAATGTGTTAGCCTCTAGTGATATTTCATCTGCTCCACTAGTGTATTAATGATAAAGAGAAAGATTGTCTTCAACGTAAGATGTGGTTGTTTTTCTACTGGAATATTGAGCCCTACAATAGGAAAGACCAAAATTGTGTTATCCACTATTCAAAATTGTGTTATCCACTATTTCAATGCTCAAGCACAATGAGCAAGGAAATAGGTTCTTGGTTTACATGAGCATGTTCATTTTGCTCTCTTTTGACCTTTACAAGGTGTTTGAACCTCATTGGTATTCAAAAGCAAATGGCAAACTTGGAGGGGATATTGCCATGTAGATTATGTATGATGCCCTGATGAAGAATCATCTCACGAGTTGGTAGAGTTGCCTCTTGGTAAAACACCCATAGGTTGCAAATGGGTGTACAAAATCAAATGTAAGGATGGTGGTATTTTGTGATGTCCCGATATTAAGGCATTGTTTAAATTAAAGAATTAAACCATGATGATAAAACAATAAAGTTGCTTTCTTATAATTTGAGGTTGTCATGAAAATGAATAACAAATATAAAAATAAAAATATATTATTTTATTATTATTATAATTTATAATCATTATAATAAAATAAAATATATTTACCAAAGATATTATTCATATATCAATAAAGAATTATTATATAAAATATTATCCATATATTAATAAAATATTATTATATATTTTGATAAAGATATTATAAGACATTATATTAATAAGGAGATATTATCATAAAGCCTAAACAGGCAGCAGTCAATAATAATATGAATGACTAGCGCCGAAAGACAAGTGTGAATCATATAACACAGCGATTACCTTTAATAGAAGAGCAACTTTATGGCAGCTTTGACTTCAAACAAGTGCAACGGTTCCATTAAGAGCTGCGAACTTAAGGATTAATTAGTATATATAAGATAGCAGGCAGATTAGAAAATAGGAGGACCACCGATGAGTAGAAATGTTTATCAAAGCATATTTACTATTATCTAAAGGCAGCAGTTAGCATAAACAAAAGCTGCAATCAGCCTTAGAGAGGGGCAGCGATCCCTCTAAAAGGGGTATGACTCTATGAAGAGTCATCACCCCTTCAAAAGGGGTGACTCTCCTCACAAGTTAGGGAAGTATACGAGTAGAGAAGGAGCAATAAGGAGGGAGGAACAGAAAAATACATATCAGTTCTGAATTTCCAGTCTGCAGAAATAAGTATAAGGAACCAGCAACCAGGCAAGAATATATATTAGGAAAAGGCAGCAGTCTTGGTAGGAATTTAATATATATAATAATGTGGCTTATGTATTATTGTTTTATTATCCAATGTGCATGTACACTAATGTAAGATCTTTTCATAATTTCATTTATGTTTCGACTAATGTGTTAATATGGAAATTGATATGAATGTCATGGTTACTATGATGGAGGAAATGTGGTGCAAGAAGGATAACGGCGATGGGGCACTCTTCTAGGTACGCCACCCCTTTAGGGGGGATTGAATAATCCCATTGGGGCCAAGGGGGTACAAAGGGTACTGCCCTTGGGCTTAGAAGAGATGGCTTCCGGAGCACCCTCTTGTGATCACATTCTCCTATCATAGACAGACAAATTCAAAGGAATCAATCATAGAGAAAGGAAAAGGAAATGACAAGATGAGGGGGAACAGGATAATAGATACCTCATTAGGTAGACCACCTCATATGGATGGCATGCGCCACATGAGGCCAAGGGGGATGGTATATCCACTCTTGGGCCTAGGGAATCCGGGACACCCGATTGAAGTCACGTTCCTCAACTCTCTTATGGTTGAGTGTCCTAGATAGTTAGGTTTAGTTGGATTAATAATGCCGTTATGAGTTTGTTAATCATGTTGACTGTGAGAAATATTATTGTAAGTATTTTCTAACTTGTTTGCAGGAGTTAAATCAAGCCAAAGTACTCTCTAAACCTTTGTTTGCTTGGAAATTGATAATTTAGGAAAAAAATATTATTGTTCCTATAAGTGACATTACATACTTTGGACAAGTACAAAACATTCCTTGTTGCTAAAGGCTATTCCAAATAGGAGATAGAGTGAAGCTAATTTTGTTCGTAAAGTGAAGATTTTGACATTTCAGTTGCTTCTCTCCATAGCATTGCAAATTGGTTGGAAGGTGTATTAGATGGATGTAAAGAGTGTCTTCTTGAATAGAGATTTGAATGAGGAGGTCTATGATCCATAAACATTGGATTTGTAACCCTAGTGATGTGTTAAATATGGATTCCTATGCTATATCTACTCCTATAACCTAAGTTGCCGGTCCTGGTCCTGGTACTCTAAAGTGTGTCAATGACCATGGAACTCAATGCTACTTTCACCTTGACAAGTCTTCCCAAGACGATTGTGTGTGATGCAAAATGAGTTTCGGCAACCTAACATCATGTAAAAAAAAAAATTAAAATTCAAATAATAAAAAGTAGCAACTTAGCAAAAATTTAGGAAATATTAAAAATGCTAAAAGTAAAAAATAAAACTAAAATTACCTTCAACAACTCCAATTTGGAGAAGGTCCTGAAGATGGCTTGTGACATATGATAATTGTCACAAACATTTGAATCTCCTCAGCCTCTGTGTAGATTTCCTGTAGAATTATTATATAAAATATTATCCATATATTAAAAAAATATTGTAAAATATTTTAATAAAGATATTATAAGACATTATATTAATAAGGAGATATTATCATAAAGCCTAAATAGGCAGCGGTCAATAATAATATGAATGACTAGCGCTGAAAGACAAGTGCGAATCATTTTACACAGCAATTACCTTTAATACAAGAGCAACTTTATGGCAGCGTTGACTTCAAACAAGTGCAACGATTCCATTAAGAGCTGCGAACTTAAGGATTAATTAGTATATATAAGATAGCAGGCAGATTAGAAAATAGGAGGACCAGCGATGACTAGGAATGTTTATCAAAGCATATTTACTATTATCTAAAGGCAGTGGTTAGCATAAACAAAAGCTGTGATCAGCCTTAGAGAGGGGCAGCGATCCCTCTAAAAGGGGTATGACTCTATGAAGAGTCATCACCCCTTCAAAAGGGGTGACTCTTCTCACAGGTTAGGGAAGTATATAAGTAGAGAAGGAGCAATGAGGAGGGAGGAACAGAAAAATACATATCAGTTCTGAATTTCCTGTCTGCAGAAATAAGTATAAGGAACCAGCAACCAGGCAAGAATATATATTAGTAAAAGGCAGCAGTCTTGGTAGGAATTTAATATATATAATAATGTGGCATATGTATTATTGTTTTATTATCCAATGTGCATGTACACTAATGTAAGATCTTTTCATAATTTCATATATGTTTGCACTAATGTGTTAATATGGAAATTGATATGAATGTCATGGTTACTATGATGGAGGAAATGTGGTGCAAGAAGGATAATGACGATGGGGCACTCTTCTAGGTATGCCAACCCCTTTAGGGGGGATTGAATAATCCCATTGCGGCCAAGGGGGTACAAAGGGTACTGCCCTTGGGCTTAGAAGAGATGGGTTTCGGGGCACCCTCTTGTGATCTCATTCTCCTATAATAGACAGACAAATTCAAAGTAACCAATCATAGAGAAAGGAAAAGGAAATGACAAGATGAGGGGGAACAAGATAACAAATACCTCATTAGGTAGACCACCTCATATGGATGGCATGCGCCACATGAGGCCAAGGGGGATGGTATATCCGCCCTTGGGCCTAGGGAATCCGGGACACCTGAATCCGGGACACCTGATCGAAGTCAAGTTCCTCAACTCTCTTATGGTTGAGTCTCCTAGATAGTTAGGTTTAGTTGGATTAATAATGCCATTATGAGTTTCTTAATCATGTTAACTTGACTGAAATATCCCAACTATACTTAACTAAATTTTTTTCCTTTACTTGAACAAAATTACTTGCACTTCTAACTATCAATCACACAATGAGCTCAATAGCAAACATGAAAGATATCAACTCTTTGGGATCACTTGAAGTTGGTTCTAGTATTATGATTGTCACTTAATCAATACAACTTCTTATTACAAGTAGATGTCGCCTTCAATGGCATGGACATTCAAGCTTATTACAACTTATTACATTGAGTGGCCTTGAAGCCTAGAATATGATCAATGATTACAACACTTGAATGACTCTTCAACTAGCGCCTTTAGCTAGCACCTATTTCACTAGTTGTGAGATGACTACTTTTGAAACAATGATGATAACTGAATGTTAACACCTCTTAGTTGACAAGGGAGCATCACCTTATCAGAGTTGAGGGAGCATCACCCCAACAAGCATGAAACTCGCAGATTTCATGAACTAAAGCATTAAGCTTCTGGGAGAGAAAATTCATCAAAGATCTAAGATAACAAAATGAAGGCACTCTCCGTTTATAGTGCTTCTCCTTCCAAGGCAATAAAGGCACGCTCTCCAATGCAAAGTAGGAACCAAGGCACGTTTCCCAAGAGAATATTCCATTAGATGACTCATTCTGAGTTGGAAGCCTTATTCGGTACGCCTCCCAAAGTCATTCTGGGACTCACTGCTTGCATGCTTGCCCCTCTAGTCTAGGCGCTAGAATGATGGTCTTCAGGTGAATAAGTGTGCCCAACACCATAGTTGATTCCTTCAAGGTTAGGCACCCAAACAAAATCATGGAGATGTGAAACTGCGCCTTAGGAAGGTGTCTGAACCTTAGGCGCAAATCTGAGGTTGTAGAAGCATGGATATGCACCTAGTTCACTTGGTGAGGTTTTGATGACTCCATATGCTTTCAAACACTTAACAACATTCAGTGAAGACTCTTAGAATTTGATTGAAGACTTAGCAAGGTTAAGCGCTCAAATGAGGTCTTTGGAGTCTAGGCACCATTTGGAGGTTGGAGAGAGGAAGATTTGTGCCTAGCTTGCTTAGGCGCACTTTTGAGGTTGTGGAGACCAAGAAGTGCGCCTTCATTATCTTGGCTTACTTCTTGACATTTTAATGATCTTAGATCATTGAGCAACAACTGAGAATGGTCCCCTTCTTCAAGATGCAAGTTGGTATATCCTCCTCAAAGTGCAAATTTGGGTTTCTAGGGAAGGCGCATATTCATGGTTGAACAAGAGGAAAAGTGCGCCTCACTCTCATAATACTTCTCTTGTCATAGATGATGATTTCAATTGAATGGATGATCTTTTGAACAATCTTTAACCTTTGATGATCAATTTAACCTTCCAATTCACTTCCTTGCTAAGGCTCAATCTCAAGGTTGCAGAGGCATGATCTAGTGCCTAGGCGCACATTTTGGGTTGTAGGATCAAGAAGTGGCGCCTTGACTCTTAGGCGCACATTTGGAGTTGTATAGTAGCAATCTTGCACCTTAAGTCCTCCTTGACTTATTTTGATAACTTTAATCAGTTCAACTCCTAAGAACTCCTCCTTACTTAGGCGCAAGTTCAAGGTTCCAGAGTCATGGGTTAGTGCCTTAGTCTTCTAGCTAGCTCCCTTGGCACTTTGAAGTTCTCCAATTCATTTTTGAGTGTTTAGAAACCACTCATCATTGAAGTGCTCAAGTACTATCTTCCTATTCATGTTTGAATGGATCCTTGCCAAGGCGCACTTTGGTGGTTGAATAGGTGGGAAAGTGCGCCTAGATCACTTAGCATGTTCTTCAACTGTTTCAATTCACTGAATAGGTATCAAGGCATTTAGGAGACTTCTTTCCCTCACATGACATCAAAATGACACTTCATCTATTGTTGAAGATCTTCTCTTTGCAAGGCGCAAGTTTTGAGCTCTACAGATGGAAAAGTGTGCCTAGCACGAAGACAACCTTATGCCACTTGATAAAGGTCTTGACCTGGAAAACAAAAAGTTCATTAGCCAAAACCAAGTTCATTCTATTAACATACGTATTAGCCCACGGGAATGATGAATAGGCTAATCCGTGTTCATTGTTGACTTATGCTGGAAACGGGGACATGACATTGACTGTGAGAAATATTATTGTAATTATTTTCTAACTTGTTTGCAGGAATTAAATCAAGCCAAGGTACTCTCTAAACCTTTGTTTGCTTGGAAATTGATAATTTAGGAAAAAATTAGTATTGTTCCTATAAGGGACATTACAAGTGGTATCAGAGCATCTTTCCTGCCATCTTGTGTATGCTTTATGTATTACATGTATCGATGTATACCTTGTGCCATATGAGTATTCAAGTGTATACTCTGTGATTTATGTGTATTCAAGTGTATACCTCGTGGCTTATGTGTATTCGAGTGTATTCAAAGGTATACTTTGTGACTTATGTGTATGCTTTGTAACATACGTTCATGTGAATACTTTTTGTATTACGTGTATTCACGTGTATGCTTCATGCTTGCTGTGTATACTCATGTGTATACTTGGTGACCTTGGGATGGTGGACGGACCCGCGGTATCCCATTCCCAGTTGTCTACTTATATGTATTACTGCAACATATGTGTATACTTCATATTTTGTGACTGGCATATACTTCATGACTTACGTGTATTCAAGTGTACTTGAGTGTATACTCTATGACTCAAGTGTATACTTCATGACTATGTATTCGGGTGTATACTCTATGACTTTGTATTTGTATTTGAGTGTATACTCTATGACTCAAGTGTATACTTCATGACTATGTATTCGGGTGTATATGATTGCATTTGTATTCGAGTGTATACTCTATGCCTCAAGTGTATACTTCATGACTATGTATTCAGGCGTATACTCTATGACTTTGTATTTGTATTCGAGTGTATACTCTATGACTCAAGTGTATACTTCATGATTATGTATTCAGGTGTATACTCTATGACTTTGTATTTCTATTCGAGTGTATACTCTATGACTCAAGTGTATACTTCATGACTATGTATTCGGGTGTATACTCTATGACTTTGTATTTGTATTCGAGTGTATACTTTATGACTTTGTATTCAAGTGCATACTTCATAACTATGTATTCGAGTGTGTACTCCATGACTTTGTGTATTCAATTGTATACTTTATGACTTTGTGTGTTTGAGTGTATACTCCATGACTTTGTATGTTCAAGTGTATACTACATGACTTATTATGTTCAAGTGCACACTTCATGACTTACTTGTATTCATGTGTATACTTCATACGTGTGTGTATTGCATGTATACTTCATGCTTGTGTATTACGTGCATATATTTTGTATGCTTCAAGTGTGTACTATATGTTTCATGTATTATGTGCATTACATACTATGTATACTTTTGTGTATACTCCATGTATTAAGCGTATAAGCTTTGTGTATACTTCATGTATTACGTATATATCACATGTATGATTCATGCTTCACATATATTTGTGTGTGTATACTTCGCATATTCCGTGTATCTATGTATATGCTTCATACGTGTATACTTCGTGTATCACATGTACTTATGTGTTGGATTCATACCTCGCATGTATTTAGGGGTATACTTCATGTCTTATGTATCACGTATGCATCATATACTATGTATATCTATGTGTTTCCTCAAAAGCTTACTCCATGTGTGTATTAAGATTACTTAATGCTTAAAATTTATGAAAATGCCAAAACCATCTGTCAAACCCTTCTTGGGTTGTAACTAATGAGACTCTCAAACTTGAGGTGAAAAGGGGAGAGCATTTCATCTAAGAAAGACATCCAAAACATCATTAAAGAATTCAATTAAGATTCAAGTTCATTGAGGTATCTTATCGACCTAGGAGGGTCAATCTCTTAAAAACCAAAGATTTTGAGAGGACATAATTAAGACAAGTCAATTCTTTAGGAACCCACAAATGGAGAGAACGATCTTAAAGAAATGTGGAAATTTATAAAAGATATATTCATCAAATTTAATTGTTCTATCCATTTAGAACAAGATCAAATATACAAACAAGCAATCTATCTCTCACTCATTGAAACAATGACGAAACAATCCAGTCCATATCATATGATCTACCTTGTAACTTATAACATTGATCTAGTGAACTTTGACTTATTTTTTCTATATTAAATATCTAGGGTAGATCATTTCATCCAAGGGTCTTCTTCTCTTTAGAGTAACCCTTCGTTCATGATTAAAGATCTAGGATATCAGTATTAGGTTATACCAAATTTGTTATGTAAGGATCATTCTCATTTACCAAACCCTAAATTAGTTGAAGTTGTCTAAATAGAACAAATACTTTCCCAAAATATGAGAAAACAAATTTAGTGCAAAAGCATAGAGATATGTAAAGAGAGGAGGATAAAACCCCAATGGAATTGAAAGATAGGACAGAATTGAATATTAGAGTAAACCTATAGAGGTAAGTCCTATTACTTGCTAAGGAATGACTAACTATTGTACATCTTTCATTTAGCAATTTGTACATATAGGTATAATAGATGTTTGGCTAAGATAAGTGATTCAAATAAACTCCTCAATGCTCATAAGAAATCAGTTTATCGCAAACCTTGTTTGAATACTTACACAAATTTTCTCTCTATGACATCATATAATCAATTATTCCTCAAACATGGTTATTTTTTTTCCTATCGTCATTGGATTTGAACACGACTCTTCTTTGGGGTCAATAACTTTTCAAAGGGTAAAACTACAAGATAACAAGTACAAGATCAAATCTCATGATCAAAGATCAAGATGTCTTTTCGGTTCTTCACTCTGAGGATGAGAGAAAACTTGTCTTAAGTTACAAACATCACTAGTTACCAACTCTCATTGTTTAGAGATATTGGGAAATACAAGTACACGAACAAAAAGAATGGAACGACAAATCACTTCATACTTTGGAGAATGCTAACGTCGACAGTTGGATTGAGACAAGAACACTAACAACAATGCTTCGAAGAGAATGATTTAGGATCTTGATGGTTTTAAGTATTCTAATTATGATTGCTTGAGGACAATCAATCTTGAGCGGGGCGGACTGTGATGTCCCGATATTAAGGCATTGTTTAAATTAAAGATTTAAACCATGATGATAAAACGATAAAGTTGCTTTCTTATAATTTGAGGTTGTCATGAAAATGAATAACAAATATAAAAATAAAAATATATTATTTTATTATTATTATAATTTATAATCGACAAATCACTTCATACTTTGGAGAATGCTAACGTTAACAGTTGGATTGAGACAAGAACACTAACAACAATGCTTCGAAGAGAATGATTTAGGATCTTGATGGTTTTAAGTATTCTAATTATGATTGCTTGAGGACAATCAATCTTGAGCGGGGCGGACTGTGATGTCCCGATATTAAGGCATTGTTTAAATTAAAGATTTAAACCATGATGATAAAATGATAAAGTTGCTTTCTTATAATTTGAGGTTGTCATGAAAATGAATAACAAATATAAAAATAAAAATATATTATTTTATTATTATTATAATTTATAATCATTATAATAAAATAAAATATATTTACCAAAGATATTATTCATATATCAATAAAGAATTATTATATAAAATATTATCCATATATTAATAAAATATTATTATATATTTTGATAAAGATATTATAAGACATTATATTAATAAGGAGATATTATCATAAAGCCTAAACAGGCAGCGGTCAATAATAATATGAATGACTAGCGCCGAAAGACAAGTGCGAATCATTTTACACAGCGATTACCTTTAATACAAGAGCAACTTTATGGCAGCTTTGACTTCAAACAAGTGCAACGGTTCCATTAAGAGCTGCGAACTTAAGGATTAATTAGTATATATAAGATAGCAGGCAGATTAGAAAATAGGACCACTGATGAGTAGAAATGTTTATCAAAGCATATTTACTATTATCTAAAGGCAGCGGTTAGCATAAACAAAAGCTGCAATCAGCCTTAGAGAGGGGCAGCGATCCCTCTAAAAGGGGTATGACTCTATGAAGAGTCATCACCCCTTCAAAAGGGGTGACTCTCCTCACAGGTTAGGGAAGTATATAAGTAGAGAAGGAGCAATAAGGAGGGAGGAACAGAAAAATACATATCAGTTCTGAATTTCCAGTCTGCAGAAATAAGTATAAGGAACCAGCAACCAGGCAAGAATATATATTAGGAAAAGGCAGCAGTCTTGGTAGGAATTTAATATATATAATAATGTGGCTTATGTATTATTGTTTTATTATCCAATGTGCATGTACACGAATGTAAGATCTTTTCATAATTTCATTTATGTTTCAACTAATGTGTTAATATGGAAATTGATATGAATGTCATGGTTACTGTGATGGAGGAAATGTGGTGCAAGAAGGATAACGACGATGGGGCACTCTTCTAGGTATGCCACCCCTTTAGGGGGGATTGAATAATCCCATTGGGGCCAAGGGGGTACAAAGGGTACTGCCCTTGGGCTTAGAAGAGATGGCTTCCGGAACACCCTCTTGTGATCACATTCTCCTATCATAGACAGACAAATTCAAAGGAACCAATCATAGAGAAAGGAAAAGGAAATGACAAGATGAGGGGGAACAGGATAATAGATACCTCATTAGGTAGACCACCTCATATGGATGGCATGCGCCACATGAGGCCAAGGGGGGTGGTATATCCACTCTTGGGCCTAGGGAATCCGGGACACCCGATCGAAGTCACGTTCCTCAACTCTCTTATGGTTGAGTCTCCTAGATAGTTAGGTTTAGTTGGATTAATAATGCCGTTATGAGTTTGTTAATCATGTTGACTGTGAGAAATATTATTGTAAGTATTTTCTAACTTGTTTGCATGAATTAAATCAAGCCAAAGTACTCTCTAAACCTTTGTTTGCTTGGAAATTGATAAGTTAGGAAAAAAATAGTATTGTTCCTATAAGTGACATTACATACTTTGGACAAGTACAAAACATTCCTTGTTGCTAAAGGCTATTCCAAATAGGAGATAGAGTGAAGATAATTTTGTTCGTAAAGTGAAGATTTTGACATTTCAGTTGCTTCTCTCCATAGCATTGCAAATTGGTTGTAAGGTGTATTAGATGGATGTAAAGAGTGTCTTCTTGAATAGAGATTTGAATGAGGAGGTCTATGATCCATAAACATTGGATTTGTAACCCTAGTGATGTGTTAAATATGGATTCCTATGCTAGATCTACTCCTATAACCTAAGTTGCCGGTCCTGGTCCTGGTACTCTAAAGTGTGTCAATGACCATGGAACTCAATGCTACTTTCACCTTGACAAGTCTTCCCAAGACGATTGTGTGTGATGCAAAATGAGTTTCGGCAACCTAACATCATGTAAAAAAAATAAATTAAAATTTAAATAATAAAAAGTAGCAACTTAGCAAAAATTTAGGAAATATTAAATATGCTAAAAGTAAAAAATAAAACTAAAATTACCTTCAACAACTCCAATTTGGAGAAGGTTCTGAAGATGGCTTGTGACATATGATAATTGTCACAAACATTTGAATCTCCTCAGCCTCTGTGTAGATTTCCTTGACCCACTCAATTTGTGTGCCAATCTTTTGCATTATCAACTTGAGAGAGTTAACGGAACATGGTGTCCAAAAAATATGCCCATATGTACCCTCCACTATTGAACTAGCTGTCCTACAATTTTTAGCATTATCTGTTACAACTTGGATAACATTTTTAGGGCCCACCATGTCAATGGCTTGTATGAGGATATTGACAATGAAGCTTGCATCCTTCACTTGCCCCTCGAAATCAATTGCTTTCAAAAATGTAGCCCCTTTAGGGGACACTGCAATGACATTAATTAGTGGTCTACTTTTGCAATCCTTCCATCCATCAGAAATGGTCACTCCTATTTCAGGCCATGTATCCTTGATTGGTCTCAATGACAACTCTAGGGAAGCTTTTTTCTTGGCCAATAAGGTGGTGCGCACTTTTTCATACCCAGGACTAACATAATCATTAGGTGCCTTGGCAATTGCGGTCACCATATCTTGCCAATATGGTGATCGAACAAGGTTGAAGGAAGCCCATTGGCATAAATGCAACAAGCAATGCTTTCATCTACAATGTCCTTTGACTCATTCTTGAAGGCTTTTCCAATGGGCCTCTTTTACGGGATTGAGTAGTGTCTTCTCTAGAAAATGATGGTGGCATGAAAGGATGTGGGCCAGCAAGTTCTGTGAAGACACAAATAGATTTCTGCAATCCTTTCTTGGAAAGAGGATGTACTCTTTCCTTTGCTCTGTTACTTATCATGTCGGCATTCTCTTGTTCCTTGATATAGTCCAATATTTGTTGCTTTGGCAACCCTTTTTTATTTGGCCCTGGACAAACTCTTATACCTGTGTTGGACATAGCACATAAGTGAGCTTTCACTCGACTATATGAGCTCTTATATTCTTTCAAACATTGACTACAACACCAAAGATAACCCCCACCACTAGGTAATTGTTTGATCATGGTTGTATGTTGCCAAAGAGGTGATGTTGCAACAATTTTAAATGACTTCTCTACAAGTAGACCAACTGAACTAGAACTACGAGCCATTTTGTATGAAGTTATACAACAAAACAAAACAAACATTACAAATTTAGAACCCTACAACTTAAAAAAAAAAAAAAAAATCAGCATTATAACCCCTATATTATGTATATAAGGTTTACAAAAAAATTAAAACTTAAAAAAAAACAAAAAAACTTGAAAAAGTTTATGAAAACTTGGAAAAAATTACAAGATTCACTCACCTTTGTAGCTAAATCTTCTTTGAGCAGGGTTTCCTTCCCTTTTGGTGTAGTTCTTTCACTTCCCTAGCCTTAACCTTCGAAAAAAAGCGCAGCAACCTTCAACAATCAACAATGGCAGCTTGGAGACAAAAAATAAAGTTTTTCTCTTTTGTTTGCATGAATGGAGTCAAAAAATGTTATGTTTTTGTGTTATAGGTTGAAATTGACCCTTTTAGGGTTTTTTAGAGGTTATTTTTTTTAAGTTAAAAAAGAGAAAATAAGCGCTGACTGGGCATGGGTCCGCGCGGGTTCGCCTAGGGTTCTGTCCGGACTTTGAAGAACCCACAGCGTACCCCTGGGCGAACCCCTAGGGCGTCCCGGACTTGCATCCGTACCCGGGACATCCCGGTCCGGGCACGCTGGGCTAAACAGAGAGGACCCGACAACATAGCCTATAAACCTCACCAATCACTTCCCTAACGATTTATTAACAATCAACAATTTAATATATTCAAATTTGCAAAAAAGAATTAAACTAGAAATAGGGCAAACACCAAGCATGGACTCATGACACCAAATTTCAGTTGGAGAAGAGTCTAATGAGTGAAAAACTCTAGGAAGGGTATGCAACTAGCATGGCATCACTAATTTCAATGCAGGTACATGGAGATTACACCACCAATTAGTTAATCGGAGCTGTTCTAGCAATCTACAAACTTCTTCATCACCACTTTGCTCTTGCACTCCATAGAAACCATACTCACCTCTCTATTCTCTTCAAACCAGCCTGACAGTAGTCCAGACTCCAAACAATCAACCCCCTTTTTGTCACATCTTGGTTATATCCTTCCACCTTTGTTTGCAAATTCTAAGAGATTTTCCTTGCATCATACTATTTGTGAGGGTTTTCAGCCATTGGAGCTGCTGAAAATAATTATTCCAGCCGCCATACTATTGTTTTGGATGAGGTTTCACATGATTTATGATTGCTGCAACTTCATTTTAGTTGGCATACAACCTGATTTGCACAAAATTATGAGGGTTTCTGCCTACAGTACTGTTGTACAATTTATTGTAGATCAAGGAAGTTATTATCATGCCCCATTGGAGGTTCCAGATTCTTCATAGTGCAAAGAGTGGCACAACAACAACATGGTGGTAAGTTCATAAGGCAGCCTTTGACCTTGTGGGAGTTTGAGGATGTCCTCAAGCATTGGGGAGAAGGCATCATTTATCATCACATCATTGAGCAGCATATTGTGAGTTGGTTGCAATCCTTGCCTAATCTAAGTCAGAAGTGGGAAGATGCAATCATGGGCCTCATCACGGATTTCACCAAGGTTTGCACTCATGTTGTTTTGAGTAAGTCAACTAATCATGCACACTTGTTTGTCATTTCAACTCAAGTGGTCAAAGTGTCTTTCAAAGAAGTGATCAAATTACATGAGTTGTGCAAAGATGTTGTGGATGATGGAGATAGTAGATCTCGTAGTGCTTTTTGCTAGGAGTTGCTTCAGTTGACAAGAATAGGATCCAATCTCTGTGGACATTACAACATTATTCATCATATTGGCATGATGATACTTGCGCATCCGAGGTTGCAATTGTTTGAAGGCAAGCAATTTCGGGAAGGGCAGATTGCCATGTGCCCTTTTTCGAACTAGGGTCTAGCTTATCCTTATTTCGTGTAGGCTAAAGGGAAAAGCAAGGGAAATGAATTATAATATTATTTTAAGCTGGGTCTGGTAATTTTATATTTAAGAAGCAATTTAATAATATTATTTTATAATTTTAAAAAGTGTTTTTAAACACTTAATAACAAAACGTATTTTTAAATACTTTTGAAGGGAAATTTTAATTCAAGGGCTCAACTTGGAGAGCTTTATAAGGAGGCACTTGGATTCATTTTAGAGCATCTTGTCTTCGCTGTGCATTTCAACATTTTCGGAATTTGAGTTTCGTGTTCAACTTTTACATCCGAGGACGAAAATCCTTGGTTGTTTGTTGATCTTAGAGGATGAAAACCCGCTTGGATTTTTACTATCGGATTTGAGGACAAAAACCCTCATATCCATTGAGGCAATTCTAGTCAAGGATTGCATTTGGGCTTATTGATGTGGTTGTTCGATTCATATTTGCAAGCAAATTGTATCACATCATCAAATCAACATTTTTGGTCAAGTTTCAAGTTTACATGTTGCTGCTACAGTGTCGTTATAGTGATTTATTGAAGATTTCAGCTTGTGGAGGATTGGATCGATTAATGTTTGCAAGCAAATAAGTTATATATATTTTATTGGCTAGTTGGAAGGCATTTTTAGGTCATTAACACCATCACACGCTACTGCACAACATTTTAGTTGACAATTTAATTGCTGATTTCCCATCATTATTGCTAACCGCCATGTTGAGGAAGGATTCGCCATCATTCATTGTTGCTACATCAATTTCCAGCTGCCAAAATCAGGGTATTGTGTTGTTATTGCGGCTGTTCCTAATTGTCACTATATCATCTAGCATTGTTTCTGCCAATTGTCTCATTCAGCGAGGTTTCTTGAGGGTTTGCAAATTTGATTTCATCATGCTTTCTATATCAGCATTCTGTACAATCATATGAGTGTATCATCTCCATATCAGTGAGTTTCAGTTGTTCATTTAGCAAAAAATTGATGAAATTTCCATATATCAGCAATTGTAATCATGTTTCCAGCTGTTATAAATGCAAGGATCAGATTTGGGGTTTCATATGGTGTTTGTAATTGATAGATCTAAGTGGATTATTGCTGTTATAATTCAGATCAAAGTGTAATTGATGTGTTAGGGTTTCATATTGTTTTTCATTCACGAATCAACAAG
This sequence comes from Cunninghamia lanceolata, assembly GCA_027924645.1. NCBI lineage: Eukaryota > Viridiplantae > Streptophyta > Pinopsida > Cupressales > Cupressaceae > Cunninghamia > Cunninghamia lanceolata. The sequence goes on along the minus strand of BSBN01000354.1, from coordinate 6,467,815 downwards.
CATACTTGATATCTATTGCTGTTCTAGGGTTTTATACTTGTTGTCGATGCATAAATCAACAAGTGGCTCACATTGTTGAAACTGGTCATCTACATACTAGATCTGCTGTTGTAATTTATTTGAGGGTTTATATCAGCATTATGAGGGTTTGAATTTGCTGTTTGGAAGTGTAAGTTTGATTTACAAGGGTTTGCAATATTGCATTATTGCTAATCAGCTAGGGTTTGACATCTACATTGGTCATTTGATTATTGTATCAGCTTGCACATGTTTGATAAATCATCCATTTCCTAGAGTTGTCCGATTGGGGACATTACATTTAGGCTGATTACACTGGATGCAAAAGCTTTTCAAATATAATATATGGGATATTGTGGATGGCATATGGATAATTAAGAATGTCTTTGCTATGTGTATGTCTTTACATTTTTTAATTATGTTTGAAATGAAAATGCAGCTAGACTGGTGCAATTTCTAAATACAATTTAGTTCACTGTTATATGTCTCATCATCCAACCAAATTTAGTAAAGAACTTTCAGTTTTATTGGTAAATTCTTTAAGATTTGACTCTCTCAGCAATTGGATCAAGGCATTGGTCTTCAGATACAAGTAATCAAAACAATTTATTGAACTTGTTTTCAAGCTTTAAATATTAAATTAATCTTTACCAGCTTGCAAGTCTCTCATAGGGAATCTTAAAGAACCATCAACCTAAGAGTTTCACTGAAAATATCTTTATGATGGGATCTTACGAGTTTTGGGTCATTTTCTGTTGTAGTAGATCTTAGATTGCAGAGTCACAAAGGCTAGCATAGAACTTAATTAGTGACAAATATTTGGATTATCTCTGTGCTAAATGGGTTTAGTCCAGAGTTACTGGATACGGCAGTCCTACCTCCCCTGGTACGCGTACCAACGTATGAGGTACGAGTACAGGTACGGTACAAACAAGATACGGCCTGGGTACCATGCTCGCTCGTATCCAGAATGAGACCAAATTTGTTGCCATGCCAGATACATGCGGATTCGGCAAGCTAGTGGACTGAACCGTATCCAAGCCAATACTTTTTAAAATAATTTTTTTAAATCCACAACGTCAAAGAAAAACCATAAAATGAAAAAAAAAAAAAAGGTACAGCTTTGATTCATTTTGTGTTCGTTTTCTGTTGCCTGTGAGTGCGAAAAATTCCAACCGATGGTGTTTGCTCTCCTGCGGTTCTCCCTTCACGTCAGAAATTTTTTAAACTCGTCGGTTGTTCCTATCGGCGTATTCCTTGAACCTCCTATGGGTGCAAGTGCTCGTCTATTAATTTTATTAACATTTAAATCTTTAAGTTTATTTATAACTTTATTAATTTTACTAATACGTAAATTATAATTTTATTAATATTAATATATCTAATAAATTTACTTATTATTTATTAAGTTTATTATCAAATATCATTCATCATTAATATTAGTTTTAATTGTATTTAAATTTAATAAGTTTAATATTTTGGTATTAAATAATAGTTTAGGTATTAAACAATAAATTATATTTTAATATAATGTATTTCAATTTGTAATATATACATATAATTAAAAATATATTATTATATTAAAATATAATTTATTAATGATTTGTTATTATATTATAAATTTTTTTTTTATTATCTAAATATTAGGGGTTTTGAAAAATATATTAAAATATATTTTATTATTTTAATACTTAAATATTAGGGGTCTTAAAAAATAGCCTTATATATATGCCGTATCCATATTAGGGGGTCTTGAAAAATAGCTGTATCCGTATCTGATACCGTATCCGTGTCCATGCAACTTTGGTTTAGTCCATGTCTGCAGCATATTTTAAACATTTCTTATTAGTTGCCCTATGAGATCTTTATGGAACACCCTCCTAGGTTTAGCAAACCCTGAAGTGTAGAAGAATCGTACCCACTTTTGTTAATTGGCCCAGATCTGCTTGTAGTTTGTTGTTAAAACTTTACTCAGTATGTGATTGACATGTGCCTAGGAGTATTTTTTGAGGAAGTTTGTAGAATTGCAAGAAGTGAGCCTGGAGCACCATAATAACTTGGAATAATGTCACATCAATAAGATATTGAGAATGAGTGTTTGCTCTAGATAGAGTTTAGTTTAATTAACAGAAGATTTCCTGATTTTAGGCTTCTGCAGAATGGAAAATATGCATTATAGCTGTTAGTACAACATTCTAGATATTACATCAAATGACAAATTTGCAATGCTTGTATATTGTCAGATGGCTTGTATATTGCCATATGGTAGTGTGATATTTCTAAATGGTCATACCCAATATCTTGTCTTGAAGTCAGCATAGTAGGGATAATAATTGAAATACATGCAATGCCACAGTTATTGCGTTATTGCTGCAGTTTGGTTGAAGGACCTCAACTCTCAACATATAGGCTGGCTTAACTTTTAGTTTACACATGTCCAGCTCTTGAAGGGAAATAAGGATCTTTGTGGTTCTAGTGAATGGCCTTCACATACATCATGTCAAGAAAACTTAGTAATTCGCACCCTTTTGGATGCTCCCTTGGGCTAACTTGTGCCTGTTGATGTGCTTATTCTTATAGGCCCAGTCATGGGTAATCTTCCTTTTTTAACTTTAGTTTGACAAACATTGGTAGCATTTGGTTGGATCTCTGTTCCATTATCCTAAAGATGTATATGGCTGTTTCATGAGTTGCATTGTGCTTATTTTGAGTCAAGTTGTGCGTCACTTTAAGATACCATTTTTACCTTATATTAATATTGAAGGTTCCAATTTTTCATCCAGACCAACTTTTCTATGAAATTATTTTTGTTTCTAGGTGTCATCAGGCAATTTTAGACTCAACATAATTTGAAGACATCCTTCAATTATAAATAAGTTCTTTTGCTGATAGGAAATATGTGAGTTCCATCAATTGGGCTGTGGTCTAGTGCTAGGTTGGATTAGTTACCGCCCCAAGGATTTCACAACCCAGTGGGTGTGCTCTTTTTAAATAATCAAGCTGTTTAAGTGTAATTTATAAATTGATGTAAGTACCATTTCATGAAATGGGCTTTTGGATCAGAAAGAGTGAACTAAATTTTGGCCTGATGGATTTCAGTTATTATCACTAAACAATATAAATCTGGCAAACTGAACTCTCTGACTTGTTTCAATTATTTGGCTTCGACAAGAGAGGTTATTTCTGCATGTCTTGTTTAAATTACGTGAGAAGGGAGTTACTAACAAGGACATGGACGTGCAAGTTTATATCTAAGAAAAGGCTGCAAAGAATCGATTCTTAGTATATGTAAATCCAAATGCTAGGCGAGGGTTGCTATTATTTTCATTTTTGAGAATTGTCTTACAATTAGTGATGACAAGGTATCTTTCGTAGAAAACAACAATAGAGATTTTGTACTCTTTAACTTCTTGTTATCATATTTATCTTGGGAACTTTTGGCAGGTGTCCTCAGTTAATGTATATTATCTGCATGCAAACGAGACAGTGGATGATCTTATCTGGTAACTCACCTTATGGTTATTTCTGATGATCACTTTGTTGCCAGACATTGAATATCAACTTGAAATGATGTAGCTCTTTATAATCTGATGGTGAATAGTATTGGAATTCCATGCAGGGATTGTGTGCAGCATAAGCTGGAAAATTTAGGACAGGTTTATTTTCTGAACCCACTATTTGCCATGCCTCCCTCTATTTTCAAAATTTCCTGATCCATCCATGTCCCTACTCCATTGCCATATAGCAATAATTGTTAATCTTCAGTAGGACATGTTGCATTAGCAATGAGATGAAATCTAAATGTTATGGATAACTTAAAAATATGAAGCACTTTAAAGATTCTATAGATATGCTCAAGTATGTCTGTTTCAAGTTTATGTGCGGGTTGAATTGCCATATGTTTCTTCTAATTGCACAATCTACTAACAATTTTATTTATATAAGATGGTTAGGTTGACTGTCAGTTATGTTTTTGTGAGTGGTTATTCTTTTTAATAGTATACTTTTATTGTAGGTGCTTGATGGTCAAGAGAATGCCTTGGAAGCTTCTTCAGAACAGCACTTTAACTTATCTAAACGCCAGAAAAAATTGGATTCTTTTTTGCAACCTTGTATTACTGATCATTGTACTAAAACATCTTCAAACTTGGTTTTAAAATGTGACAAAGACTAGCGATGCTAATTCTAGTGTATAAAATTTTGTAAAATTGAAATGTGCTTATATTTAAGCAGTTCAAAGTTAACAGACACGGACCACTAACCAATATATTTATCGGCATCTTCTCCTTCTATGTATAATGAATTGAGGTTTCACTGTATTTTCTTATTAACTTTGGCAGCAATCCAGCATGATGATGAAGGGAATATGTGTCATTAGATCGTGTTCCTATGTGGATTTACTGTCTACTGCACAAAATGTAGCAGAAGTAATGAAAGCATTTCTTTTGTATCCTGGCAGTTATTTTCTGTTATAATATAGTAAATTGCATCCATGTGAACTGAGTATATACCATGCAAAATGATCAGATGGTAGCCACTTGATTTTTGTTTTTCCTTTTGTGCAATTAAAATTTTAAATTCCTTGATTAGTCTTTTCTTCTTGCCAAACTATTCAGATCAGTGAGAGCCTCAAAGGCAATTGCTTTTTATTTTATTACTTGTTAATCTATTTGTCTCTTGCAATGATGTTTCCTACTATTGAAGAGGACTAAAGATTCATTGTCCTCTTATATTGGTAATGAGTTTCTAGAATCACTCGATACTGGTCACTTCGTTATCTTCAGATGAGATCTGAGCAAGATGTTTCCTACTATTGAAGATGACTAAAGGTTCATTGTCCTCTTATTTTGGTAATGTGTTTCTAGAATCACTCACTAATGGTCACTTCGTTATCTTCAGATAAGATCTGAGATGCATTTGAGAAAATGTTAATATGGTTGGGCCGTTGGGCTCAAATATTAGCTAGCCCATTATTTTTATGTAGGATTTTATTGAATCTAATTAAAATGGATATTTTGCTTCACAACTTTCCCCATTGAGGTTTGGATAGTCTAAAATGATTTAGTAGCATTTCTTTTGTCATGGAACTTGTTGGTGCTTTATATCTCCCATCGGAATTGAAGTATGTTTGTATAGAACTTACCATGTTTCATTATTGTAATTTTGTCCTCCTTAGCATGCCTTAATTTTATGTATTCCTACAATTGATGCCTATCAACATCATGATAACATATTTTGTTAAGTTAATCTTATAACTCCTTTAGGTCTCCATGCATTTTATTGATCAATTTCAACTGACATCATCTGGTCATTGATGCTAAAGTACATTGTTGTTATATCACATGGATAAAATTGGCTTCTTTGTCCATAGCCTATGATGTTATTTTTGAGTGTTGACCCAAGGTTTAGAACCTCTAATTATACTTTCCATATGCCTATTTTCAACAGACATTAAAGCCATTTCTATAATAGCAATTGTCGAATCATCTTTGGCCTTATGAATTTTAGTAGACCTATCTATGGCCTTCTAAATTCTTGTCTTCGAAAGATCAGATGGTTTTTTTGTTAAAAGAGCATGCTAGTACATGACTTGAAGACTCAAGGACTAATTGTAGAATAAGATCAAGGGTTATGAATAGGCACCTGTCTAACTCGTAGGCTACCTCTTCCCTCGTAAATTTTTAACTAAAGCCATTAAACATTGTGAGAAGGAAACTCTAGTAAAGGGGCAAAATCATTAAGCCAACAAGTTTCCCGATGGTAAGTGTCTCCTTGCTTTCCACATCTTGGATGTTTGTTTAAATTGGTTTACATTTTCTGTTATTGCATATTTTGGTTATTCTGATATTGCCTTACGTTGTCATACTTATTGCCATATTTATGGCCTTCTGTATTTCTTTTCTTTTTGTCCTTTTTATTGTCATTTACCTTATACATGTATTATTGTCTACATATGTTTTCTAATTGTTGCCCACTTAATAACTTCCTATTCTCTTTGAGGATACACTAAGAGAGGCCTTTGATTATTTTCTATTTATAGGTTGACTTTGTAAATTGTGTATCTTCATGGAGATATTTTAGTGAAACCATTAGGGAATCTACTTTCTAATTGGGTAACAAATTCCCCAAAAATATTGGAGATATCAACATCCCTCACATTTTGGTGATTTCAACATGAATCTTATCCTCCTTTTCATGAGATCACTTCAACATTTCCTTTATTTATTTTTTTAACATATACCCTTTCAAATAATTTTTAGGAAGTAGTAATTCTTTTGGAATTCCTAAAATAAGATCATTCCTAATATATCTCTTATTTTCAACCTTTCAAGCATGTATTTTCATAGTTGAGTTTATCATCTCTTTTTGCTATAGAGGAATTCCAAGACATTCTCACAATAGAGTATTTGATGATTTAGCATAGTCAACCAAACCTTTGCCCCCAATCACTATGAATTATGTTATCTTAATAGTCCACCATCCATCAATAGCAACCCTAGACTCCCTTAATAATCACGACTTAGCTAATGTAATGCCCAAGGCTTTCACCCAAAACATTAGTGGACAAACAAATTGTGTGATGTAAATGCAATGCCAACATGCCTCATTACACAACTACACAATTGAAATGTCATGACAAAACACAACACTCAATATATGTAACACCAATGCACTAATCATGGTGACACAAGCAAAAGAGTTAACCATGTTGTGTAAGAAAATCACCACAATGATCACACGAGAGGATAATGTTTCCTCTACGATGAAGATCAGATACCATCCCATGATCTCATTCTCTCGTGAACACAAGGATGGGAATTTGAGCGACAAACTGCTTCATTACAAATCCCAAGATGAATTAACTAACATCCAAGAGGATGTGGGACAACATCCAAACTCTAGGATCACCACTTCAAGAGGTAGGCCAATTAGGAGATACAAGGTCTCAATCAATTGAATTGTCAACCTGTCGTTTGCACGAGACACACAATTCAACAAAAAGGAGTGGATAATTTGCAAGGTACAACAAATCTCTCCAAAATGAGATGATAAGAAGGAAGGGCAAACCAAGGCAAACAACTTTTATTTAGAAGCTTTCCAAAAATGTTTGGGAAGTACCCATTGCCTTAGAGTTGTCCCATATGCTAGTTAGGTTGCCCAATGGGGTCGCCCTTGGTAAATTGGGTGACCCCTGGGATCCCCATTAGTAAATTGGGTGACCCCAAGGTCCCCAGTTAGGCCCTGGTAAATTGGGTGGCCCAAATAGGGGAGACGTTGGCTTAAGGTCTTAAGGGTCCTAGAAGCTTGAATTTGGCTTTTTGAGTGATCGAAGGTTCTTAACCACACTTGATACCTAGAGTGACCCCAAGCCTAATGTCTCAATCATGCGAGGCATGAAAATGAGGGCATAAGATGCAAAACAAGGACAGACTAGGATTGATCAAGCCTTAAGCAACCTAGACATCAAACAAGGCATAACTACCTCGATAAGAGTGTTGTTTTAATCAGGTTTCACCAATGAATTTGGTTAGGGGTGAGCTTTCTAGTGACATTTAGAAACCATAAATATTATACATTCGTTTTAGCTCCTAAGGCATTATCAAGAACAATTGTTTTCTTCTTAACAAGAAAGTACAAATGAATGTTCATTTCAACTAAACCATAGAGTTGAGCATATTAACCATTCCACATCTGAAAACCACTTAAACTAACATCTAGGTATAACATACCATAATCATAAGAGACTTTTTGATCACAAAAGCAAACTAGGTATAAGCATCATAGTTTACTAAACAAATCATGCTAACACCCTTAGAAGATGAAATGTGAAATCAACCAATACAATGCCATAGGATCATTACAAATAAAGGATTTCATCCCAAACATGAATGGATCATAATCAACACAAGTGAGTCCAATGAAACATGAACAATCACTTATTACAATTGTTGAAAGAACTCAAATTACACATTTCCAAGAAACCAACAATGTAGAGTTACAAGCAACATGATGACATGAGAGCCTACGTGTCCTCCAATGAGTATCCTCTGGATCTGTTTAGCCCTAATAGTGGTTCAACACCACCCAACCATGTGGAACCCTTAGTTCCACCCCTCTAAATTAGGAGATAGTTGATTGGGTAGCAAACACAAGGAATATATGGCAACACACATGTCGATCAAGTATATACAAAGAATGTCAAACATACATAGATGAGGGTTCTAAACACCACCAATGCATATACAAAGGATTCTCAACACATCGAATACAAAATCTGATGAACCAATAGGAAGAGGACTAGACATAAACCAAGGAGTATCATTACAATAGCATGTTAGCCATGTAGGATGTTGAGTACTATTCCCCTATCTTTGAGTGCCCAACAACATTCATCAATCTTAATGAGTTGGGATATGTCCATTTACAACCAAGTCACAAATCCTCTTAAGGCATCTAGAGCATGGTGTAGTTAAGTGCATGATTTATTTGATCCCCATTTATTTTATTGTTTAAATTTTTAAACTCACTTCTCTTTTTTTGCGAGTTCTTTTTTAACTCTTGAAAGGTGGTGGGCCACTCCTTCCTTACTCTATGCCTCAATTTCAAGTTCCCAACACACCAAAATGTAATTGGTTGTGACAAATCAATGCAAATAATCATGACAATAGGTCCAATGGTGCATAATTGCAATTCCATAGGGAGACCACATGCCACAAAATAAAACGATCTAACAAGGTTTAAATTTAAATTTAGTTTTCTAGAAAATCAAATCCCATGGAAGGTTTCCAAATCCACTCTTAATGGATTCTATGATACTTTTAATTTTCCCAAATTCAAAATACTTAAAATAACAAAATTTCAAGAATACCCTTTGAAGCATAAAATGCACGACATTCTTTTCCACTCACATATGAATCTAAGAAAATTTTGCCATAACTTAGGTGCATTTTTTGATTTTTCAAAATTATTAAAAACTTACAATATTGGAATTTACACAACATTATGCTATAAATCCAACTTCAAAATAAATTCTATGTAAGGAAAGCCATATGCATCCACCTATTGTGGGCATGGCAAATGAAGGGATTCATTTTAGAATGCCTAAACAACACAAGGAAAATACCTTTCAAATATCAAGCTATGACAATGAAGGAAAGTCTCTTTTGGAAGCAAGCACACCTTCACAATCACCTTTTAAATTCCAAGAAACACCAAGTTCAAGCAATTCCTTTTCCAAAACATGTATTTCTTCACACGAGGAGAGGAGAGGAGAATTTTTTTCTTCTTTTGAAACAAAAATGCAAAGTGTTTCTAAAATGGTCACCCTTTTGCTGTTTAAAATTTCTTAAACCCCTTCCCTACTTTTCCCTTCTCTTGCATTTGACAAGTTATTTTAAATAGTGGTTATTTGCAATAAAAGATATTTTTACTCAACTATTTCATAAATCTATTTCCTTTTAATTAACTAATAACTAATATTTTTCAATTAACTTTTTCATATCATTTTAATTTTAAAATATCTAACATTTTATGTTTGTAGATCAATTAAACTCATTATGATTTATTTTTGATGTGCAATAAAATAAAATGATGAACACACTCTTATACTAAGAGAGGGGGGTGAATTAGTATAAGATAATCTTTTACTTATTTAAAACTTAACAACCACAATAACAACAATCACACAAAATCTAACAATTATGCAACACAAGATTTATGTGGGAACCCTTTCAGAAGAAAACCAGGATGAAAGGACTGCCTGGATCTACTGTCCAAATCCAGTCGTGAAAAATAAATTGGTTTTACAATAGTTTTGTATGCACCAACCCACTGGAGACACCAATCCCCATTGCTAAATATTTTGTAGGCACCAATCCCTGTTGCTGAGCACCAACTTAGCAAGAGACACCAATCTCTTCTTTTGGGAAGCACCAACTTCCAAATGAACCTCTTCAATGGATGATGCACATTTGACTTGCCTTCACAAATTTGTTGAAATTATTTGCAAATACGTTCCTTCTTAATGTTACCTCGTTTTAAAATTTTCTAAGTCATTCATATGTTAAGTCATTGCCCCGCCCTCACTCTTTATTATTTGTGCCTCCTTTTAAGTCACGGCCCATTTACTTAGTCATTTTTATGTATAGTCGGCGATCCCATGCCTTTTTGTAACTTAGTCGGCAAGTTCAAAAGTTCCTGAACCTCCCGATTCCCCGACTCCTCACAAAAGCAAATGTCTCTAGACTTGTCTTTTGGCCTAGTGTTGTTTTGTTAAGAGAAAATCCTTTGTGGTCGAAGAGTTGGAAGTTCTTTGAACTTTCAAACTCTTTGTTGGTTGGTTCATTGGTTCAGAAAATCTTCGACACCCCAATTGAACGTGTTCATCAATCCCAAAGCACTGTCCTTTGAGCTATCGATGTGTAAAAAGAAGTGACACCTGTCAATCCATCATAAATTTGGAATATTGGGAAAAGTATTCGCACACTTTTCGAAGGGAAATAAAGAGGGTCATTTATGAATTTTGAAGTACGGTTCACCACCAAGATTAAATGTGATTTATGGAGAATTTAATAAGCTTTGATACGAGACTTGGCTAAATTCGTTAATGGAGAATTTGCAGAGCTCTTCACAAATAGATCAAAATAATTAGCTTTTCCTCCTCATCTCTCTTACTGTGACAGTTCATAATTGTGATTCATTTGGTCTGGGAACAATTTTTCTTTCATGAGTTTGGATAGTTGGTTTTCCCCAAATGTCCTATGGACCTCTTTTGCATCCTTGACTGGTTCAGAATTGTTTACTTTCTGGTTTCTCAAGCAAGTTAGAATGAAATATAAATTTGAAGGGTCCCCAATTCTTTCTGTTGTTGAGGATGGTTTATCAAATATAGGGGATACAGACCTTGGTCATGTGGATTTAGAAGGTTTTTGGGAGAGAATGTGACAAGAAAGTATGTCCTCCCTTGCGGAGAAAATTGTAAGCAGTGGGTTAACCCGAGTTGGAGGTTTCCCACCTGCTGTGCCTTGTCCAGATTTAATTGTTGCATGCGCAAATGGTTACTACCCTGATTCACAAGAGTTATGAGCCTCTGATGGCTCTGTGATAACGAGAATTGATTCGGATGTCGTGTCACATGCTTTGAAATTGGTAGATCATGAGGAATTTGTTGATGTGTCTGTCACTACTGGCTGGGGGTATTTCTAGGATAAGAAAGACTGGTGTCGAAGTCGTATTGCCAAAAGCTGGCTGAAGGTTGAGAGGAAAGGGAAGTCTAAACTCCCTACCAGTTTGAAAAGAGGTAACTTTAAAGAGGAAATCTCTAATATGATTACTCTATTACATCGTATCATTGGGAGTGTTGAATCTGACTCTTTCGAAAACTGGGTGTGCCAATTCATTTTGCTTATCTGTAGTGAATCTCAACACATAGACTGGGCTAAATTGATAAGTGAACACATGCACGAACAACTAGTGAACTTTCAGCAAAAGGTGACTTTTCATATGTGTTCTCTTTTGGTGTACATTCCAGCCAGCAAAGAGGTTGTTTGCCCTGGTTTAAGAACCGAAGGGTCTCTTACCCCAGACACCCTTGTGTATCGTTATTTCCCATAGCTGCAAAAGGATATCAGAATGAGAGATTTTTGCAGGGTGAATGATGCTTTCCTTATGCTCTCTGTAAAGAAGATTGAAGGTTCTTTAGAAAGGAGAATCTCCCGTGAGGTAGCTGCGTTGGTAATGAATTTTGGCAGTTTCTATGTTCAGTTTGCTTGTTTTTCTTATTTAGGAATTGGGGGTTTTGAAAATGCCCTATTGAAATTGCTAAGGTATCCTTAAGATTTTCTGGTGTTATTGGAAGTTTGCCGCCAAATGGTGATTGTAAATATTAGGTACCATGCCATGAAGAATAAAGGATATTCCTTTCTTGTGTCTTTGTCTTTCTTTTCTTGTAAAAGTAATGATAATGCTCGAAGTGTGGAGAAATTGTTGGCTGAGTATAATCTCCATTCATTGCCTGTGAGACTAGCCTTCGACATCAAAAACTTTTTGAAGAAGAATATGCACACAGGGAGCCTGTACCTACATAAGCCTCATTTCGAAGATTATTGCGAAGATTGCATGGATGAGAGGGAAGTGTAGAGAAGAAGCTGGATGAGGTTAACAATTGACCAAGTTCGTGCTTTTGGTTTGCCATTACAAGTCCCAGAAGGTATAGATGATAACTCGGACATTTTGGATGAAGGTTATCATAGAACTGTTTTGCAACCCTTGCCTCAAGTGCGCTGGTCAGAAAAGGAAGTCACAAATATTATGATTCATTCTTTTCACATTTTAAGAACTTAGAAATGGCTTAATAAGAAATTCAGAGAGCATGCTGGCTCTTCAACACCAAAGGAATCTGCTACAAAAGAACATGGCAAGTCTCAAGAAACTCACACTCCTAGAAGTACATTGAGTTTGGATACAAGTCTTCATAGAGTTGGCTCACAATCGGGTGGAGATGGAGAGCAACCCAGAGACAACAAAAGGTTGAAGACTACCTGTGAGCAAGATGGCCAACCTATGCCTATGAGAAAAGAAACAAAAAAGAGATTGGATGCTTCGCAGTTACAAGTAGACCATGTGCCTCCTTCCCCCCTTTGGTACCTGATAGTGATTATTCGATTTTTAATCAAATTGGTGATGATAATTTTTTTTGGTCTTTATTTGGCAATCCAAATTCTCTTGCTTTAAACAGTCCTTCAGAACATAGCACTCCTACACATTCAGGTGGTACAGTTTTGAATGTTAATGTCAATGCTAGTGTTTCTACTACTCCCTCTCCTTTCTAGTTAAAGAAAGTTGTGGAAAAGAAAAAGAGATACACCCCCATGATCGATACAAATATAAATACTATAGCAAAATTGCTACAAGATACTCCTAAGCCCAAGCGAGCCAAGAGGATGTCTAGAATGGTGGCAGATCCTTCCACATGACATCATATTTTGGAAATTGTAGATCCCATAGGTGATAAAAATGAAGATGAAGTCACTAAGGCTAACTTTAATATGAGCCGAGTTGATATGGGACCTTCCATTGTTGAAGGTGAAATCTATCATGCTAACTTCTCTGTGAGCACCTTATCTAAAGAGAATCAAGAATGAGCGACAGGAGAACCTCAAATTGCAGGCTCAGGTGAGATCTTTATCTTCATTTGTTCAATCTATCTTGAGAATTACTGCTCAACCTTCGGATGAGATGCCTAGTATAGCTGTAGATGGCCTAGACCCCATTTTGTTGCAAGAAATTAAATGGTGCCAAGCCTTAGGCAATGTTGTTGAGCAATGGGTGGAAAAGATTACTCTTGATGGTTTGATTTATATTGAAGAAGCCGCCAAGTTATACACCTCGATCTCTAGCAAAAAGGAGACATTGGCCGTGGAATTACAAATTGTTAGAAAAGACAATAGTAGTATTTTTATGGTTTGCAAAGAGGTGCAAGAGATGGACAATATTGATGCTAACATTCTTGTAGCTAAGAAGGTCTCGAATAACCCTAGGGAGAATGAATCTACAGTGTGGTTGGTTAGGTGGCAAAATTTTTACACCAACACTTAATTCTGCATATATTCCTCTTTTCAAATCTGCATATATTCCTTTTCAAATCTGCATATAACCCATTTATTTTTTCTATTGTTATGCTTCAGAAATCCGCTTGTGTTTGACTGATTTATCTTTTATTCCACACACCACACTTCACCAACTTCCTTTATATATGTTTGGAGAGGAGCGATTTCTTTTCTAAAAAACACACCTTATCATAAGGGAGGCATCTTTATTTGTAGATGCACCTTTTCATAACATTAGTTTGGAGCACTGCTTATCAAAGGGGTAGGCCCCTTATAATAATATATTTATTTGAAATTAGAATCCCAAAGTGGTGCTAAGAAGGGGCCAGCCCATTATTTCAATTTAAATTTATTTTTTTATTTTATAAACAAGGCGCCAATGTAGAGGTGGGTCAGCCAGCATAAATGAGGAATTAATAAGGTTTTGGGCGCCAAGATGAGTATATTCGATTAGTGGCCTTTGGCCATTGCATCCTCATGCGATTTAATTCTTGGACCAGCGATTTCCTTCTTGACATTAATGATAACAATGTGACATTCCTTCTTGACATCAATGACAACAATATGACAAAAATATTTTCAACATAAAACACAAGACCTTTTTCACTAAGGCACAAATTAATAAACCTTTCGACATATGCATATGTAATATTTTACAAAAACAACAAATACATATTTCAAAAACTAATTTAAATGCCACACAAACAAGGTAAGATAAACACATGTAAATGAACCACTCACTCTATGGGTTTAATCACAACTCATGAATTCTATCGGTGATTCAAATCCAAGTTATATAAGGATTCACAAGACTCGTCTAGCAATTAGATGTTAAGAAAACATGTTTTACTCAAGACAACCATCTCCAATTAACCATTGTTAGGGAAACCTATATTTGCATACTGAGGTGAAACATCAATCATACATCCACCATATAAGGATAGTTGAAGTATAGCATAAAACACCCAACATGATATAATATCCAACAAAATAATATTAATAACTATAACCCTTAAAGATATCCTAAGCCATATGATCCAAAACACAATGTAGAAATCAATAATAATCACAATCATAATGTTGAATTAGATAACATAATTAAATCATAACAAATATAGTGAAAATAGTGAAGTTGCAACACTACAATAATCCAACAAAAAATATAACTTATGCATCCCATAACACATAGTCAGACACCAAATGCCAATACAAAACATCATTGTTAAATTACTAAAACATGAAATCACAATATAAGCATCCAAAATGTACAACTAAATGCCTCGATAGAAATACAAAACATCATTGGAAAGTGTGGTAACAATATTTGCAACAAAACAAGTAGTAAGCTAAGGCACATGTGCCTAGGGGCCTTACAACTAACAAAACTTATTTCCACTAATATTGTATTATTCAAAGCATCTCTAAACAAAAACACATGAACCCCTACATGCCACACAATTCGCTTGGGATTGTGTTGAATCTCACTCTAGTATGTCAAATATAAAATTCTAAGATCCATTGTCACGTTTGGAGCACCAAACCCTTGACCTTCACGATTCACCATGTTTATGTTGTGATCTTAAAACAATTTGGTTGGTCGATTGTGGCAAGGGGCATCATGTTGGCAATCATAAATATTACATAATGTTCCTAATGGATGTCATTTTTAAAAAGAATTTGACTATGAAGCTAATATTCATATCAAATACAATGAATACTTGAAGAAACTAGAACTTAAAAACAATCAACAAATCTTTCAATTTAAATGGACAACCTCAAATCCCTCTTCATCTCGACTAGGGATACCTATTTCTTTTGCACTTCAATTGGATACTTGTTTGATCCATCTTTAAGTCGTGATGCACAATTCAAACATATGTACGATTCTCTTTCAAGTACTAAAGAGCTATTTAAGTATGATCCATGTTCTACTTATAAATATTGACACTATTTAAACTACCAAAAAAATCTATCTAAAGACAATAGTGATGACCTAAAAGATAAAGATACTTTACACAAGCCAAATTAAAAATAATTTTTAATTGCTAAGTTCATATTAATGACTTTATTCATGATAAGCTTTTGTCATTCAAAATTTAGCACAATCAAGTTTAAATATCTAGCCTATAACATACAATTTAGACACTTCATACTTAAATTAGCACATACTGCACCAATGCCTTTGAGACTTCATTTTCCACAGTTGGTTGTGTTCCAACTTTAGGGACCATAGTCAATGGCATTTTGGCTTCAATGATCATTGTTGGTATTTCAATTGCATTGACCATACATAATAGATGACATTTCTAATCCACATATCTAGATCCCATAACCTTGGATTCATACGATTCTCAAAACCATCATTCTTGATCAATTAAGTTGGCATGCACATCATTCTTCAACCTAATAACATGGTAAATAATCTTATAGCCCTCAACAACATTGTGAGTGGCATGCCAAGTGGGGGCATTGCAGTATTGTTTATGGGTTAAGTATATATATAACACATGCACATGCTCACACCTGTGCACCCATGTGCATGCACACACACACAAATGCATGGATGCTACTACATGTGCATACACAAATGCATGCACACCCCCCCACACACATACACCCACCCACACACACACACACCCACACACACACCCACACACATTCCAACACACCCACATGTGCACCCCCGACCACACACACACCCACCCACACATAGAATGCAAACACACACATAGACACACATGTGCATGCCCATGCACACACATGTGCACACACTCATGCACAGACACACATACATGCACTTACACATGGCACACACTCATGCACATGCACACACACATGTGCACACACTCATGCATATGCACACACACACACACATGCACTTACACATGTACTCACACCTGCATGCACACACACATGCACATACACACACATGCATGTACATGCTCACACACATCATATATAGAGAGACATACACAGACACAAACACACAAGCACACACAAACACACACACACATACAAACACTCACCATTCATGGGTCTCATAGAGTTGTCTTCTATAAAGAGCATGAATGAAGCTAGGTGGTCTCCTTAGGGTCATCAAAAAATGAACATTGATGATGCCTCTAAAGAAAATCTAGGATACTTTGGGTAGGTTGCATCTTTAGTGACTCAATGGGATAGATTGTTTTAGTTGCCTCCTATAAATTGTCCTCGAGCACAAATAATGAAGTAGAGGAAAATATTTTTTTAGGGTTCTAGGTTGCTTCCAAGAATAGTGATTAAAGCATCTCTTCATCAATGGAGATTTGATAGTCATTTTAAATGCTATTAGAAACAAAAGGTCCCCAAACTAGAGAATTGAATGTACCCTTAGATCAGTTTGGCCTCTGTTGGAAAATTTGAACACCTTCATTAGTAGTCACAACTTTAAGGAAGTTAAAGGATTGACAAAGTTTCTTTCCAAGGCAACAATTGAGGTTCATGGGGAGCTCATCATTGATTAAAAAAGGTAAAAAGATGGTTGAGGTTGGTAGAAATGATTACTTCAAGTTTCCCACAAAGCATAATGAAATACTAATTCCTCAATTAACACTTTTGAGATACAAAAAATCTTTGAATGCCTACCCTTTTTTGAATGAAGACATTAAGACACATCACATAATTGATAATAAGGGGATTTCTTGTTAATGATTCGTAGATTTGTTGAAATATCCCCTTCTCTCATGCATCACCACAAGGTTCCTTCAACACATGTTGAAGGCCATTTTTCAAGGCAGAATATCTTTCACAAGGCATAGCCTTAATTTCTCTTGTCATCTCCCTTTGGGAGCTTCTTCAAACTAAGTTGTGAGTTTCTAATAGAAACCAATTTTCATTTGTATTGGTAGAAGAGAGGAATGTTCTTCAGAGGATCCATGATAGAGGTAAGATAGAAGAGAGTCTTTATAATTCAATTTGGTGTGATACTTCATGTGATCCTGGATGTATTAGGGTGAGACTTTTTGGAGACAAACATACATTGTGGGGTCAACTTAGACTTGACAGATCTATGTTTTTTTATAGAATTGTTGATTTTCTTGGTGATAATGATTGTATTTTGAAGATTTCATGAGCTTATTTCTAGGTAGAGTACTATGGAGGTTTGGAGAAGGCTCTTGAGACAATGGATTATAGTTTAGTGCCTCTCTTGCCCATTGCTAAAACAGAGTTTTGTGGTCTTGATCATAAAGTACTTTAACCATATAGAGACTTTGAAATCTCTTGTTAGAACATATGCTAATGTGGTGTGCTCTCCATTTACCCATTTAATGTTGAAATCATAGTTTTAAATTCTAAGTGCCATATTGCAATTCTCCCCTACACCAAATCCTTATTTGATTTCTTTTTTAAGATATTCTGCATTGTCTATATATCGGTGTGAATTGTGAAGTGTTTTGGCTTGAGAAAGATCTTAGAATTTTCAATACCTCTTTTGAAAGCCAAAATCTCTTTTTCATATATGTGGTAAATTTTTTATATTGAGAAAAGGTTCCTAACATGTAACATCAAATTTCATTTTTACCATGTGGGTATTCTTGGGTTAGAATAGCTAACCATGTATCATTTTAGGCACCAATGTTTAGGATGAGACGAATACTTGGCTAAGGAATTTGAAGCTTTGTAAATTCTACACATTTGGCCTTGATAAGACAAATTGCTAGAGAAGATTATTCATCCAATTGTAGACCATCTCTTTTGATATTTTTAGCAGGACCTTCCTTGCTTGGGGTTGTCAAAAATTAAGACATAATTGAAGAAACCTAGGAAATGTTGGAGTTCTTTTTGTCCATTAATTGATCTAGATATTCTTGTATCCTTGTTAAGCTATGCTCTTGTAGCTTGATCTTTCTTTTATTTAATTGGAGACCAAGAAATTCAATGTTGGTCTAGACAATCACCATTTTATTTTCTAAGAGACAAATGGCCTTGGGTTTTATAACATTATACAATTGCTCAAGTGCTATATATGTTTAGTCATGAATTTAGAAAAGATAAGAATGACATCAATATATAATGCACAAACATCTCTGGGTTGCTTCAAAGCATTGTCCATTTTTCTTTGGAAATATGTAGGTGCAATGCTCAAGCTGAAAGGCATAGACATTCAATTCACAAATCCTTTGAGGAATAATAAATGTAGTTTTATACTTATTTTGTTCCTTAATCTCGATATGTGAAAATCCAAATTTGCAATAAAATTTTGAATAGCCAGAAGATTCGAAGGCTTTCCTTATTAAGTTAGAATTGAAAGATATTAGGTAATTAGAAGGTTGTATGATACCATTGAATGGTTTATACTTTACAAAAAAAAATTCTTACCTCTTATCTGCTCTACCCTTTGGTTTACCAAGAATGTTCGACAAGAGAACAAACTTTTGTTGGGCCTAATAAATCCTCCACTGCTCAACTCATCAAGAGGTTCCTACATTTCTTTTGTTTTTGATGGGATAAGTAGATAAGTTGGTTCATAAGGAATAGTTTCTTGACATTCTTACTGAATTATAATTTCACATTCCTCTTGTTCTTCAGAGAAAATTTATAAGGGATTCATACTACAATAGTTTTGTTATTTTTTCAACTTATTTTGCTGCAATTGGTTGGTCATCAAATTATTTGCTCTTTGAAGTTAATGAAGAAGTTGTTTTATAGAAGCCTTTCAAATTACAAGAGTTATATTCATCTCAATTACTTTTTATTAGACCTTGAAGACATTGTTTCTTAAGCTTCAAGTGTAGAAAACCCTTAAATCTTAGCTAGAGTATAATCATTAATGTCTTTGTTCTCATGTTTTTGATAAGGGTAAAAATTAAGTTTTTGAAAGGGCCTGGACCCTTTTACAAAACAAACAAAAGGTAGACAAAACATGCACTATGAGATCTGGAACTAACAACACAAATACGACATCACATTTGCAATACAACAAACAACACTGAGATGGCAACCCAATTGTGAAACAACAAAAATAACATCGAGACCTAGACAACTCTAGATCCCGATCTAGTAAATCTTACTCCCTTGACCCTAGGGTGTGAAGTGGAGACAAATTCAAGGAAACCTTTGTTTCTTCACTGGTCAACCAGGCAAGAAAAACCTAAGTCCAAGTCCTCAGAATTAGGGGAATGGAGGGAGTCCTCAAAGGATGCCACCACCATGGATAAATCATGTAATGCGGGGAGCATACCCAAATCTATAGTTGGAAGAAGCAAAGACTAAATTGGGGTTGTTAACTCCTCACTTCCTATTATGGAGGGGGCAACAATCAACTAAGCCTGGTCAGGGAAAGAGTGATCGAGAATAGAGGGGCACGTCGCAACCTCACCCACCAACACCCCAACAAGGTCTATAGGGGGAACAGATTGGGAGGACACCACATCCTAAGAAGGCACATCATCTTGGGAAGGACCATCTACCAGAGGGTCAGAAGTTCTAATGGTCAAGAGGTCATCAAGAGTATTCTTCCACCATGTAGCCACACCCTTGTGGTGAGAATGGGGACAACTGGAGGCTAGGTGGCTTGTAGAAAAACATTGTCTATATTTGAAGGGGAGGCCCTCATAATCCAATTGTTGCATCCAAGTCCTTTCCCCCACCTTCTGAACAACCTCTCCATGAAGGGTTTTTGAGATATCACTATTGTTAGGAAAAGGTTCTATTAACATTATTGTCCTAAGTTATTTTATGTGTCTCCATGATTCTTGGAAAGTGTTCTTGGACACATAAACACTTGAGGGACAAATTATTTATTGATTATTTCACTCAGACATGTTGTAGATACATTCTATGTGGTGGGACCCATTATGGGCGTGCCCACATTGGAAGTGGAGCCCATGGAGACTTGGAGTTTCTTTCTAGAAGTCCATGTTGACTTGGAGATAACTTCTAGGAGGTGGGACCCATCAGGGGCACCCACTTTGCAAGAGAATCTAATGCGGACTTGTTGTTAGCTTTTTCGTTTGCATGAGTGGATAATGTTGCATATACTTTGCATGAGTCTTATGTGGGAGTTACCATTGAAGTTAGAGATGCATGTTGCTTGCATGAACTTGTATGAGCTTGAATGGAATTGCATGTTGTTGCATGTCACTTGTATGATCTTGCATAGACCTGCATGTTGTTGCTGGTACTTGCATGTGCTTGCACGCTGTTGCGTGTCAGATGCATGTACTTGCATGTTAGTTGCATGTACTTAGGTGGTGATGCATGTGTGTCTTTCATGTCACTCTAACTCAGGTTCCAAGCTTTGCATGACTCTTGCATGATGTTATAGGTTGTTACATAAATCTTGCATGATACAAACATGTTGTTACATATCCATATTGGGGACACCAAGTAATGCATGTTGTTTGCATGACATTGGTGTGAGTTGGAGCACTTTAATTGACTAAGTTTAATTGGGAGTTGTTAGGCGCTCATGAAGAGACATTCAGTTCTACATTGTTGTTGTCATTTAACACTTATGTTGACTGAGTTTGATTGGGACTTTTTGGGCATCCATGTTGAGACTTTCAGGTCTACATTGTAATTATCAGTTATCGTTGTTTTGATCACTAGTTGTTGAGTTGTCCAAAGATGAAGGCATGTGGTTTTTGCAAGTGGATGTTAAACTTGGTTTGGAGAAACCAAAGTTTTTTTTTCTCCAATCCACACTTCTATTTAATGGGTGTTTTTTTAGTGAAGAGGTATGACATGTTTTTTGAAGTTGAAGGAGTAATGAAGTGTCGCCAAAATTCAGAGAGAATTTTAGTGTTAATGTAAACTTAATTACAAGAATTAATACAAGCATAATATCTCTTTGTGTGTGGCATTTTTTTTCTTGAAAGGGGTTCTCCACATAAATTATGTGTCAACTTCCTTGATTAATTTCCTTCATTACTACATTGATTGAATGAGCTAATCACCTACACATTAAATTGAAACTCATTAATCTAATTTTTAGATTTGAACACACATAAATAAAGTTAGGAACCCTAGGGAGAATGAATTGATACTAACATTCTTGTAGCTGAGAAGGTCTTGAATAACCCTAGGGAGAATGAATTTGCAGTGTGGTTGGTTAGGTGGCAAAATTTTTACACCAAGACTTAATTCTGCATATATTCCTCTTTTCAAATCTGCATATATTCCTTTTCAAATCTGCATATAACCCATTTATTTTTTCTGTTGTTATGCTTCAGAAATCCGCTTGTGTTTGACTGATTTATCTTTTATTCTACACACCACACTTCACCAACTTCCTTTATATATGTTTGGAGAGGAGCGATTTCTTTTCTAAAAAACACACCTTATCATAAGGGAGGCATCTTTATTTGTAGATGCACCTTTTCATAACATTAGTTTGGAGCACTGCTTATCAAAGGGGTAGGCCCCTTAAAATAATATATTTATTTGAAATTTGAATCCCAAAGTGGCGCTAAGATGGGGTCGGCCCATTATTTCAATTTAAATTTATTTTTCTATTTTATAAACAAGGCGCCAATGTAGAGGTGGGTCAGCCAGCATAAATAAGGAATTAATAAGGTTTTGGGCACCAAGATGAGTATATTCAATTAGTGGCCTTTGGCCATTGCATCCTCATGCGATTTCCTTCTTGGACCAGGGATTTCCTTCTTGGACAAGTGATTTCCTTCTTGAAATTAATGATAACAATGTGACATTCCTTCTTGACATCAATGACAACAATATGACAACAATATTTTCAACATAAAACACAAGACCTTTTCCACTAAGGCACAAATTAATAAACCTTTCGACATATGCATAAGTAATATTTTGCAAAAACAACAAGTACATATTTCAAAAACTAATTTAAATTCCACACAAACAAGGTAAGACAAACACATGTAAATGAACCACTCACTCTATGGGTTTAATCACAACTCATGAATTCTACCAGTGATTCAAATCCAATTTATATAAGGATTCACAAGACTCGTCTAACGATTAGATGTTAAGAAAACATGTTTTACTCAAGACAACCATCTCCAATTAACCATTGTTAGGGAAACCTATATTTGCATACTGAGGTGAAACATCAAGCATACATCCACCATATAAGGATAGTTGAAGTATAGCATAAAACACCCAACATGATATAATATCCAACAAATTAATATTAATAACTATAACACTTGAAGATATCCTAAGCCATATGATCCAAAACACAATGTAGAAATCAATAATAATCATAATCATAATGTTGAATTAGATAACATAATTAAATCATAACAAATATAGTGAAAATAGTGAAGTTGTAACACTACAATAATCCAACAAAAAATATAACTTATGCATCCCATAACACATAGTTAGACACCAAATGCCAATACAAAACATCATTGGTAAATTACTAAAACATGAAATCACAATATAAGCATCCAAAATGTACAACTAAATGCCTCGATGGAAATACAAAACATCATTGGAAAGTGTGGTAACAATATTTGCAACAAAACAAGTAGCAAGCTAAGGCACATGTGCCTTGGGGCCTTACAACTAACAAAACTTATTTCCACTAATATATTTATTATTCAAAGCATCTCTAAACAAAAACACATGAACCCCTACATGCCACACAATTCGCTTGGGATTGTGTTGAATCTCGCTCTAGTATGTCAAATATAAAATTCTAAGATCCATAGTCATGTTTGGAGCACTAAACCCTTGACCTTCATGATTCACCATGTTTATGTTGTGATCTTAAAACAATTTGGTTGGTCGATTGTGGCCAGGGGCATCATGTTGACAATCATAAATATTACATAATTTTCCTAATGGATGTCATTTTTAAAAAGAATTTTACTATGAAGCTAAGATTCATATCAAATACAATGAATACTTGAAGAAACCACAAGAACTTTAAAAAAATCAACAAATCTTTCAATTTAAATGGACAACCTCAAATCCCTCTTCTATCTCGACTAGGGATACCTATTTCTTTTGCACTTCAACTGGATACCTGTTCCATCCATCTTTAAGTCATGATGCACAATTCAAACAAATGTACGATTCTCTTTCATGTACTAAAGAGATATTTAAGTATGATCCATGTTTTACTTGTAAATAGTGACACTATTCAAACTGCAAAAAATAATCTATCTAAAGACAATAGTGATGACCTAAAAGATAAAGATACTTTACACAAGTCAAATTAAAAATAATTTTTAATTGCTAAGTTCATATTAATGACTTCATTCATGATAAGATTTTGTCATTCAAAATTTATCACAATGAATTTTAAATATCTAGCCTATAACATACAATTTAGACAATTCATACTTAAATTAGCACATATTGCACCAATGTCTTTGAGACTTCATTTTCCATAGTTGGTTGTGTTCCAACTTTAGGGACCATAGTCAATGGCATTTTGGCTTCAATGACCATTGTTGGTATTTCAATTGCATTGACCATACATAATAGATGACATTTCTAATCCACATATCTAGATCCCATAACCTTGGATTCATACGATTCTCAAAACCATCATTCTTGATCAATTAAGTTGGCATGCACATCATTCTTCAACCTAATAACATGGTAAATAATCTTATAGCCCTCAAAAACATTGTGAGTGGCATGCCAAGTGGGAGCATTGCAGTATTGTTTATGGGTTAAGTATATATATAACACATGCACATGCTCACACCTGTGCACCCATGTGCATGCACACACACACACACAAATGCATGGATGCTACTACATGTGCATACACAAATGCATGCACACCCCCCCCCACACACACACATTCCTACACACCCACATGTGCACCCCCGACCACACACACACCCACCCACACACAGAGACACTCATGCATGCAAACACACACATAGACACACATGTGCATGCCCATGCACACACATGTGCACACACGCATGCACATACAAACATACATGCACTTACACATGGCACACACTCATGCACATGCACACACACATGTGCACACACTCATGCATATGCACACACACACATGCACTTACACATGTACTCACACATGCACATACACACACATGCATGTACATGCTCACACACATCATATATAGAGAGACATACAAAGACACAGACATACAAGCACACACAAACACACACACATACACACACTCACCATTCATGGGTCTCAAAGAGTTGTCTTCTATAAAGAGCATGAATGAAGCTAGGTGGTTTCGTTAGGGTCATCTAAAAATGAACATTGATGATGCCTCTAGAGAACATCTAGGAAACTTTGTGTAGGTTGCATCTTTAGTGACTCATTGGGGTAGATTGTTTTAGTTGCCTCCTAGAAATTGTCCTCGAGCACAAACAATAAAGTAGAGGAAATTTTTTTTTAGGGTTCTAGGTTGCTTCCAAGAATAGTGATTAAAGCATCTCTTCATCAAGGGAGATTTGATAGTCATTTTAAATGCTATTAGAAACAAAAGGTCCCCAAACTAGAGAATTGAATGTACCCTAAGATCAGTTTGGCCTTTGTTGGAAAATTTGAACACTTTCATTAGTAGTCACAACTTTAAGGAAGTTAAAGGATTGACAAAGTTTCTTTCCAAGGCAACAATTGAGGTTCATGGGGAGCTCATAATTGATTAAAAAAGGTAAAAAGATGGTTGAGGTTGGTAGAAATGATTACTTCAAGTTTCCCACAAAGCATAATGAAATAATAATTCCTCAATTAACTGTTTTGAGATAGAAAAAATCTTTGAATGCCTACCCTTGAAAAAATCTTTAAATGCCTACCCTTTTTTGAATGAAGACATTAACACACATCACATAATTGATAATAAGGGGATTTCTTGTTAATGATTAGTAGATTTGTTGAAATATCCCCTTCTCTAATGCATCACCACAAGGTTCCTTCAACACATGTTGAAGGCCATTTTTCAAGGCCGAATATCTTTCACAAGGCATAGCCTTAATTTCTCTTGTCATCTCCCTTTGTGAGCTTCTTCAAACTAAGTTGTGAGTTTCTATTAGAAACCGATTTTCATTTGTATTGGTAGAAGAGAGGAATGTATTTAGAGGATCCATTATAGAGGTAAGATAGAAGAGAGTCTTTATAATTCAATTTGGTGTGATACTTCAAGTGATCCTAGAGGTATTAGGGTGAGACTTTTTGGAGATAAAGATACATTGTGGGATCAACTTAGACTTGACAAATCTATGTTTTTTTATAGAATTGTTAATTTTCTTAATGATAATGATTGTATTTTGAAGATTCCATGAGCTTATTTCTAGGTAGAGTACTATGGAGGTTTGGAGAGGGCTCTTGAGACAATGGATTATAGTTCAGTGCCTCTCTTGCCCATTGCTAAAAAAGAGTTTTGTGGTCTTGATCATAAAGTACTTTAACCATATAGAGACTTTGAAATCTCTTGTTAGAACATATGCTAATGTGGTGTGCTCTCCATTTACCCATTTAATGTTGAAATCATAGTTTTAAATTCTAAGTGTCATCTTGCAATTCTCCCCTATACCAAATCCTTATTTGATTTCTTTTTTAAGATATTCTGCATTGTCTATATATCGGTGTGAATTGTGAAGTGTTTTGGCTTGAGAAAGATTTTAGAATTTTCAATACCTCTTTTGATAGACAGAATCTCTTTTTCATATATGTGGTAAATTTTTTATATTGAGAAAAGGTTCCTAACACGTAACATCAAATTTCATTTTTAAAATGTGGGTATTCTTGGGTTAGAATAGCTAACCATGTATCATTTTAGGCACCAAAGTTTAGGATGAGAGGAATACTTGGATAGGGAATTTGAAGCTTTGTAAATTCTACACATTTGGCCTTGATAAGACAAATTGCTAGAGAAGATTATTCATCCAATTGTAGACCATCTTTTTTGATATTTTTAGCAGGACCTTCCTTGCTTGGGGTTGTAAAAAATTAAGACATAATTGAAGCAACCTAGGAAATGTTAGAGTTTCTTTTTGTCCAATAATTAATATAGATATTCTTATATCCTTGTTAAGCTATCTCTTTGAGCTTGATCATTCTTTTATTTAATTGGAGACCAAGAAATTCAATGTTGGTCTAGACAATCACCATTTTATTTTCTAAGAGACAAATGGCCTTGGGTTTTATAACATTATAAAATTGCTCAAGATGCTATATATGTTTAGTCATGAAATTAGAAAAGATAAGAATGGCATCAATATATAATGCACAAACATCTCTGGGTTGCTTCAAAGCATTGTCCATTTTTCTTTGGAAATATGTAGGTGCAATGCTCAAGCTGAAAGGCATGACATTCAATTCACAAATCCCTTGAGGAATAATAAATGTAGTTTTATACTTATTTTGTTCCTTAATCTCAATATACCAAAATCCAAATTTTCAATAAAATTTTGAATAGCTAGAAGATTGGGAGGCTTTCCTTATTAAGTTAGAATTGAAAGATATTAGGTAATTAGAAGCTTGTATGATACCATTCAATGGTTTATACTTTATGAAAAAAAAAATCTTACCTCTTATCTGTTCTACCCTTTGATTTACCAAGAATGTTGGACAAGAGAACAAACTTTTGTTGGGCCTAATAAATCCTCCATTGATCAACTCAATCCTCCATTGATCAACTCATCAAGATGTTCCTACATTTCTTTTGTTTTTGATGGAATAAGTAGATAAGTTGGTTCATAAGGAATAGTTTCTTGACATTCTTACTAAATTATAATTTCACATTCCTCTTGTTCTTCAAAGAAAATTTATAAGGGATTCATACTACAACAGTTTTATTATTTTTTAAATTTATTTTTTTGCAATTGGTTGGTCATCAAATTATTTTCTCTTTGTAGTTAATGATGAAGTTGTTTTATAGAAGCCTTTCAAATTACAAGAAGAGTTATATTCATCTAAATTGCTTTTTATCAGACCTTGAAGACATTGTTTCCTAAGCTTCAAGTGTAGAAAACCCTTAAATCTTAGCTAGATTATAATCATTAATGTCTTTGTTCTCATGTTTTTGATAAGGGTAAAAATTGAGTTTTTGAAAGGGCCTAGACCCTTTTACAAAACAACCAAAAGGCAGACAAAACAAGCACTATGAGATCTGGAACTAACAACACAAATACGACATCACATTTGCAATACAACAAACAACACTGAGATGGCAACCCAATTGTGAAACAACAAAAATAACATCGAGACCTAGACAACTCCAGATCCCAATCTAGAAAATCTTACTCCCTTGACCCTAGGGTGTGAAGCGGAGACAAATTCAAGGAAACCTTTCTTTCTTCACTGGACAACTAGCCAAGAAAAACCTAAGTCCGAGTCCTCAGAATGAGGGAAATGGAGGGAGTCCTCAAAGGATGCCACAACCATGGATAAATCATGCAATGAGGGGAGCAGACCCAAATCTATAGTTGGAAGAAGAAAAGACTAAATTGGAGTTGTTAACTCCTCACTTCCTATTGTGGAGGGGGCAACAATCAACTGAGCTTGGTCAGGGAAAGAGTGATTGAGAATTGAGGGGCACATCGCAACCTCACCCACCAACACCCCAACAAGGTCTGTAGGGGGAACAAATTGGGAGGACACCACATCCTAAAAAGGCACATCATCTTGGGAAGGACCATCTACCAGAGGGTCAGAAGTTCTAATGGTCAAGAGGTCATTAAGAGTATTCTTCCACCATGTAGTCATACCCTTGTGGTGAGAGTGGGGACAAGTGGAGGCCAGGTGGCTTGTAGAAAAACATCATCTACATTTGAAGGGGAGGCCCTCATAATCCAGTTGTTGCATCCAAGTCCTTTCCCCCACCTTCAGAACAACCTTTGCATGAAGGGTTTTTGAGATATCAATATTGTTAGGAAAAGGTTCTATTAACATCGTTGTTCTAAGTTATTTTATGTGTCTCCATGATTCTTGGAAAGTGTTCTTAAACACATAAACACTTGAGGGACAAATTATTTATTGATTATTTCACTCAGACATGTTGTAGATACATTCTATGTGGTGGGACCCATTAGGGGCGCGCCCACATTGGAAGTGGAGCCCATGGAGACTTGGAGTTTCTTTCTAGAAGTCCATGTTGACTTGGAGATAACTTCTAGGAGGTGGGACCCATCAGGGGCACCCACTTTGTAGGAGAATCTAATGTGGACTTGCTGTTAGCTTTTTTGTTTGCATGAGTGGATAATGTTTCATATACTTTGCATGAGTCTTATGTGGGAGATAACATTGAAGTTAGAGATGCATGATGCTTGCATGAACTTGTATGAACTTGTATGGAATTGCTAGTCACTTGTATGATCTTGCATAGATCTGCATGTTGTTGCATGGTACTTGCATGTGCTTGCATGCTGTTGCATGTTAGTTGCATGTACTTATGTGGTGATGCATGTGTGTCTTTCATGTCACTCTAACTTAGGTTCCAAGCTTTGCATGACTCTTGCATGATGTTATAGGTTGTTACATAAATCTTGCATGATACAAACATGTTGTTACATATCCATATTGGGGACACCAAGTAATGCATATTGTTTGGATGACATTGGTGTGAGTTAGAGTACTTTAATTGACTAAGTTTAATTGGGAGTTGTTAGGCGCTCATGAAGAGACATTCAGTTCTACATTATTTTTGTCACTTAACACTTCTGTTGACTGAGTTTGATTGGGACTTTTTGGGTGTCCATGTTGAGACTTTCAGTTCTACATAGTTATTATCAATTATCGTTGTTTTGATCACTAGTTGTTGAGTTGTCCAAAGATGAAGACATGTCATTTTTGCAAGTGGATGTTAAACTTGTTTTGGAGAAACCAAAGTTGTTTTTTCTTTAATCCACACTTCTATTCAATGGGTGTTTTTTTAGTGAAGAGGTATGACATGTTTTTTGAAGTTGAAGGAGTAATGAAGTGTCACCAAAATTCAGAGAGAATTTTAGTGTTAATGTAAACTTGATTACAAGAATTAATACAAGCATAATATCTCTGTGTGTGGACTTTTTTTCCTGAAAGGGGTTCTCCACGTAAATTATGTGTTAACTTCCTTAATTAATTTCCTTCATTACTACATTGATTGAATGAGCTAATCACCTACACATTAAATTCAAACTCATTAATATAATTTTCAGATTTGAACGCACATAAATAAAGTTTTATAGTAGTAGTTTCACCTTGATTTTCAACATATGGTATTAGAGCTAATGGTTCTATTGAGAAATGGATGCCTTTCTCTTAAAGTGTTGAAGGTTTTTTTTTGCAATGGGAGCTTTTGCTTTGTGGGTTTTGTAGATCTATGAAGAAGATTGTCCACAATGGGTTCTACCTCCCATCTAGATATTGAGAAGTTCAATGGATCTAGATACAAGATGTAGAAATTGAAGATGGAAGATCTCCTATAAGAAAGAGATCAATGGTTACCAGTTTCCAATGAAAAGAAACCATCCACAATGACTGATGAAGATTTGTTAAAATGTGACAAGAAGGCACTGTTGCAAGTATGGGCCTAACCGGTGTTGTCATTGATGTCAACATACTCCTGTTGCATTGATGACAAGGATTGGATGAGTTGTATGCTAAGGATATTGAGAAAATTAGTCCTCTCAAAACAGAGAAGAACAGTGAAGACAATGAAGTGAAGATCCCAGCTCAGATGAAGATCAAAGTATGTGCATCAAAGGGTTTGTAGATATGTGTCTAAAGATGATCAAGTAAATATTTGAGAGGTTTGCATGAAGATTTGAAGAAGTTATTGCCACTTGAGTAAAACCGGTTCTGGTAGATGTTCTGAGGTGATAGAGTGACACAAATAGGTCCGGTGAGATCCAGAAATGCAATATCTTGTTCTACAGATTTGGTGGAGTGTTTAGGAAGTCAATGTGAATTGACAACTCAATTGGTTCGTGGTCTGGAGGTACGCAAGCATCTATTACAATATGACAGTGATGACAGACTATGTTCTTGAGGTTTCAGATGAAGGAGAGAATGATTTTAGTAAGCAGAAGTAGTGTGGATGTTCTTGGTGATTCAGGCAAGCTTGTGGGGGTCTCTGGATTGTGTCCAGTTTGTGTTGGTGGGTCCGCATTGAAGATTGAGCTCGTAATTGAAGAATTACTTCCGGATGATGATGTTCTTCCTAAGTTTGGCCGACCAGATGAGTTACATGTATCTTGTGGATGATCTTGAAGATATTCTACGAAGCATGGCATGTTCCACAAAGAAGATTAAAGTTTCATATCTGTGTAGCTGACAGTGTGGTGATCTGCACGAATTCTTTTGTAATAAGTCAAGTTGTATTGTGTATTTACTTTGTAAAGTTTGCCGACTTTGATGATTATCCCAAAGTCGATGTTTTGTATAAATAAGAAGTTGTGAAGTCATTTCAAAAGCATCTTGGTGGAGATGAGAGTGTGGTAGAGAGGAGGAAAGCGAAAGGAAGAGCAGAAGTATTGGGCTTAAATGGAACTGACTCAAGCATGGTGAAGATGTTATCCTTCAGTTCAAGTATGTAATATTTATCATTTTGTAGACAGTGTGTCTCCTGTAGGCAGTGGGCCTCTTGTGAGCAGTGTGCTCAAGTAGTGAGCCCTAATTGGCATGTGCCATTTTGTTCTTCTTATTCTTTTAATAGAGAATACAATCTTGGGTTAATCACCCCATGATTTTTCTCTTAATCAGGTTTTCCACGTTAAAATCTTGGTGTCATATGTGTTAATGTGTTTCTGCTCTTGAATTGTTGCATTATTTTTCCATGATTGATTTATTATTATGCTACTAAATTACAAGAAGGATTTAAGTGGTTAACAAGAGAAAGTTTTGGGACAACTGATTCACCCCCCCTCTTAGTTGTCTATCTTGAATCTAACAATTGGTATCAGAGCTAAGTTCTTCTAAAAGAGCTTAACCACTTGAGAAGATCCAAGATGTCTTCCTACAAGAAGGATAGTCCGAGGTTTGATTGAACCAATTACACTCTTTGGAAAAGCCGCATGGAATGTCACTTGTAATGTATGGGAATGCAATATTGGATCATGGCTTCAAAGAAGTATGTTCCTCCACAGAATGGTCCGAGAATTGTAGATGAAATCAGAGATGTTGAAAATAATCTTCGAGCTAAAGAAGCTCTACTAAGTGCCTTATTTGATTTAGAGATGACAAATGTTATAGACCTAAAAGCTGCATATGAGATTTGGGAAAAACTGGAACTTTTGCATTAAGGAGACAAATATGTTAAATGTGTCAAGCTACAGAGTCTGAAAGGAAAATTCAAAAACCTGAAGATGAATGAAGATGGGAATATCACTACATTTATGCCAAAAGTAAATGAGCTTGTTTGTGGCATCAGATGTGCTGGTGGAATCTTGGATGAAGATGAGATTGTTGCCAAAGTTCTCAGATCCCTACCTGCTTCTTACAAATACAAGGTTGCTGCTATTGAAGAATTTAGATCTTTTTCAAATATCACAAGAGATCAATTGGTTAGAAAATTAACTGCATTTGAATTGGCCGAGTTTGGAGATGCACCCCCCAAGATTGAATCTGTATTCAAAGCTAGTGCCTCTATAAAAGGCAAACAAAAGTTTGATCCGAGAGAGAACTCTTCAAAGAAACTATCATGGTATGAAAAAGAAAGAAAAGATCTAGAAGAAGATGAAGCAGAAGATGCTCAACTTGAAGCCCTTATTGCAAAAAGACTACCAAGAGGATCCAGTAAGTATGAAGGAAAATTGCCCTTCAAATGTTTCAACTGCAATAAGATTGCTCATTTTGCCTCAAAGTGTCTGAAAAAATTTTCAAGAGCAAATCCAAAGAGATCAAGATTCCAAAAGAAATGTTACTATGTTCATGAAGATGATGATGATGAAGGTATAGATGATGAATCAGAGACAGGAAATAAATCTAGAAGTGACTGGGTATTTATTGCCATCAAAGAAGAAGATCCAATGCCCTATGAATCTGTCAATCATAAAATGATAGAAAGAGCTCTGGCTGCCCAAGTTGAAGAAAAGGATGATTGGGTCATTGACAATGGATGCTCCCACCATATGACAGGTGACAAAAATAAGTTTATAGATTTGGAAAGATATGAAGGAGGAGTTGTAAAATTTGGTGATAATTCTGCTGGCAGAATCAGAGGTAGAGGAACCATTTCTTTTGATGGAAAGAACAAAACCAGCAATGTACTGTATGTTGAAGGTTTGAAGCACAATCTTCTCAGTGTGGACAGTTGGTGGACAAAGGCTATGATCTTTGATTCAAAAATGGAAAATGTAAGATCTTTGAAAGTTCTAGAACAAAGATTGCATCTGGTACTCAAACAAAAGGTAATATCTTCCACTTGGTTGGTACTGGTCAAAGTTGTTTATTTGTTCAAATTGATTAGAGTTGGTTGTGGCATAGGAGAATGTGTCATGTGAATTTTCATAATATCATCAAGATAAGAAACACTCAGGCTGTAAGAGATCTTCCAAGACTGGTGAAACCTACTAATAGTTTGTGCAAAGAATGTCAGTTGGGTAAGCAAAGCAGAGTCACATTCAAAAGTAAGGAACAATCTTCTACCAGATTGTTGGACTTAGTACATACTGATCTATGTGGTTCGACAAGTGTCAGGAGTTTGCAAGGTGATAGATACTTCATGTTATTAATTGATGACCACTCCCAGATGATGTGGGTGACTTTTCTGAAAGAGAATTTTGAGGCTTTTGAGAAATTCAAAATATTCAAGGCTATGGTAGAGAATGAAACTAGATTAAACATAAAATGTCTTAGATCTGACAGAGGTGGAGAATTCACATCCGGGGAGTTCATAGAATTATGTGAGAAACATGGGATAAAAAGACAGTTGTCTACTCCAAGGACTCCACGGCAGAATGGAATAGTGGAGAGAAAGATCTGGACCATCTAGGAAGCATCTAGAACCATGATGATGGAAGCAAATGTTCCTCAGATCTACTAGAGAGAAGCTGTAAGCATTGCTGTCTATACTCTCAATCAAGTACAAATCAGAAGCAATACTGGTAAGACCCCTTATGAACTCTGGTTTGGCATCACTCCCACTGTGAAGTATTTCAGAGTCTTTGGTAGAAAATGTTATATTAAAAGAGATGAAGACCTTGGCATATTTGATGCTAGAAGTGATGAAGGAATATTCTTCAGTTATTCTACTCAAAGCAAAGCATACCGGTGTTTTAACAAGAGATTGAGAAAGATTATAGAAAGTACAAATGTTAAGGTTGATGAAGGTAATGAGAAAACCCTCAAGGTTTTATGAATATGATGAAGATGATCAGAATGATGTTTTGGTCCAAGAAGTCCAAGCCCCTTCTGAAATTCAGATCTAGACTGATCTAGAGAATCAGGAAGAAGAGATAAGTTTGAATGAACCTGTTCAAGAAATAGAAGTGCAAGAAATTCCCAAAAATCCTAGGTATGTAAGACTGAATCACTCTGAAGATCAGATCATAGGTGATAAAAGAAAAGGTGTTCAAACAAGAAGAAAGATTGCTCAAGACTCAGAAAAGTATTGTCTGATTTTAAAAATTGAACCAAAGACAGTGAATGAAGCATGTAATGATGAAAGTTGGACTAAAGCAATGAAGGAAGAGCTGATGCAAATTGAGAAAAATCACACTTGGGATTTTGTTCCCAGACCTAGAAACAAAAATGTGATTGGAACCAAATGGGTCTTCTGAAATAAACTAAATAAAGATGGTGAAGTAGTCAGAAACAAAACCAAATTGGTCTGCAAGGGTTATTCCCAAGTAGAAGGAGTTGATTTTGAAGAGACTTTTGCTCCGGTGGCAAGAATTGAAGCAGTCAGATTATTTCTTGCCTTTGTTGCCTTCAAGGATTTCAAGGTATATCAGATGGATGTCAAGTCTTCCTTCCTGAATGGTGACTTGGAAGAAAAAGTATACATTGAGCAACCAGATGGATTTCAATTGTCTGATCATGGTGATATGGTCTACAAGTTGAAGAAAGAACTGTATGGACTCAAACAAGCCCCAAGAGCCTGGTATGAATGACTGGATAAGCATCTTTTGAAGATTGGTTTCAACAAAGGTACTGTTGACAGTAATTTGTACTTCAAAATTGATCATGAAAATATATTGATTGTTGAAATATTTGTTGATGATATCATTTTTGGAGGAAGAGATAGTATGTGCAAAACTTTTGCAAATCAAATGAAAAGTGAATTTGAGATGTCCATGTTTGGGGAAATGAATTTCTTCTTGGGTCTACAAATCATTCAAACAAAGAAAGGAATCTTCATTTCACAGACCAAATATGTGAAAGAATTGTTGAAGAAGTTTGGGATGGAAGACTCAAAACCAATGAGTACTCCCATGGAAACCGGATGTAAATTGAGCAAAGATGATGACTCTCTGAAGGCTGATCAGAAAAAGTATAGGTCAATGATTGGAGGACTATTGTATCTTACTCAAACTAGACCTGACATTATGAATGTTGTTGGTCTTGTTGCTATATTCCAAGCTAATCCTAGAGAATCTCATGTCATGGCAATCAAGAGGATTCTTAGATATCTAAAAGGGATAGTTGAGTATGGTTTATGGTATTCTAGAGATCATGATTTCTCTCTTCATGCATATACAGATGCGGATTGGGCAAGAGATGTGGATGACTGGAAGAGTACCAGTGGTGGAGCATTCTTTTTGGGGAAAAGATTGGTTTCTTGGCTGAGTAAGAAACAAGAGGCAATATCTCTGTCCATTGCAAAAGCAGAATATATTGCAGCAGCAGGTAGTTGCACTCAAGTATTGTGGATAAAGCAAATGCTAAGAGACATCAAAGTGGAGTATGAGGAACCTATCACAATCTTCTATAATAATTCAAGTGCAATAAATATATCAAAAAATACAGTGTTGCATTCAAAGACAAAACATATATCCATCAAGTTTCACTTTTTGAGAGAACAAGTGAACAAGAATGAAGTCAGATTGGAGTTTGTGCCCTTGAAGGATTAGATTGCAGACATTTTTACTAAACCTCTACCTAAGGACTCTTTTGAGTATCTCAAGGAGAAGTTAGGGGTTATTACCCCTCCAGTTCTGAATTAAGGTTCATTGATGTGCATCAATCTGATGGATCTCACAGTCATATCTTGTGGTCCGGATTAATGATGGGAAGCTGCTACCCAGGAGGAGTAGTTGGTATGATTCTGAGTGATACAAGTATGTGCCCTTTGCCATTGATGTCAAAGGGAGAGAGAAGACATGTGAAAAACAAAAGTGGTTGTTGGTCAAAGGGGGAGTAGTAAAGGAAGAGAAGACATGTGAATGGTTGTTGTTGATAGGGTGAGTTATGTCAGTCAGTAAGGAGAAGTCCTTGTCTTGATGGTTAAAAACATTTTCACATCATATGTTCCCATCAATGACAAAGGGGGAGATTGTTGCAAGTATGGGCCTAACCGGTGTTGTCATTGATGTCAACATACTCCTGTTGCATTGATGACAAGGATTGGATGAGTTGTATGCTGAGAATATTGAGAAAATTAGTCCTATCAGAAACAGAGAAGAACAGTGAAGACAGTGAAGTGAAGATCCCAGTTAAGATGAAGATCAGAGGATGCGCATCAAAGGGTTTGTAGATATGTGTCTAAAGATGATCCAGTAAATATTTGAGAGGTCCGCATGAAGATTTGAAGAAGTTATGGCCACTTGAGTAAAACTAGTTCTGGCAGATGTTTAGAGGTGACAGAGTGACACAAATAGGTCCGGTGAGACCCAGAAATGCAATATCTTGTTCTACAGATTTGGTGGAGTGTTTAGGAAGCTAATGTGGATTGACAACTCAATTGGTTCGTGGTCTAGAGGTATGCAAGCATCTATTCCAGTATGACAGTGATGACAAACTGTGTTCTTAAGGTTCCAGATGAAGGAGAGAATGATTTCAGTAAGCATAAGTAGTGTGGATGTTCTTGGTGATTTAGGCAAGCTTGTGGGGGTCTTTGGATTGTGTCCAGTTCATGTTGGTGGTCTGCATTGAAGATTGAGCTCGTAATTGAAGAATTACTTCCGGATGATGATGTTCTTCCGAAGTTTGGCCGATCAGATGAGTTACACATCTTGCAGATGATCTTGAAGATGTTATGCGAAGCATGGCATGTTGCTCAAACAAGATTGAAGTCTCAGATCTATGTAGCCGACAGTGTGGTGATTTGCATGAAGTCTTTTGTAATAAGTCAAGTTGTATTTGTGTATTTTCTCTGTAAAGTTTGCCGACTTTGATGATTATCCCAAAGTCAATGTTTTGTATAAATAAGTTGTGAAGTCATTTCAAAAGCATCTTGGTGGAGATGAGAGTGTGGTAGAGAGGAGGAAAGCGAAAGGTAGAGCAGAAGTATTGGACTTAAATGGAACTGACTCAAGCATGGTGAAGATGTTATTCTTCAGTTCAAGTATGTAATATTTATCATTCTGTAGATAGTGTGTCTCTTGTAGGTAGTGGGCCTCTTGTGAGCAGTGTACTCAGGCAGTGAGCCCTAATTGGCATGTGTCATTTTGTTCTTCTTATATTTTAACAGAGAATACAATCTTGGGTTAGTCACACCATGGTTTTTCCCTTAATCGGGGTTTCCACGTTAAAATCTTGGTGTCATATGTGTTAATGTGTTTCTGCTCTTGAATTGTTGCATTATGTTTCCATGATTGATATATTATTATGTTGCTGAATTACAAGAAGGATTTAAGTGGTTAACAAGAGAAAGTTTTGGGACAACCGATTCACCCCCCCTTCTCAGTTGTCTGTCTTGAATCTAACAGGCACGAGGAACCATAAGGTTGTGTCTTGTAGATTCCTTCCTCTTGAATGTTTTTTGTGGAAGCTATTGCATATAAGTTGTAGAAGAGGATAGGTGATATTTACCAAACCAAAAGTCTTACAAATAAGTTGTATCTTAAAAGATAGTTATATTCATTAAAGATGAAGGCTGGTGATTCTATTGCAAATGATTTTAATGTTTTAATGTGTTTTTAAATCGGCTTGGATCTATAGACGTTAAGTTAGAAGATGAAGATAAATGCATCTTGTTGCTTTGTTCTTTACCAGAATCTTAGGAAAATTTAATTGTTACTATCAGTGGTAGTGGTGCAGATCCAAAGATGCACAATATCATTTCTATTCTTCTTTTAAAAGAAATGAGAAGAAAGTCCAAGAATGGTGGATCCCAAGATGCCTTGCATATGAGAAGAAGGTCCAAAGAGCAATCATCCACTTCTTCCTCTTTCATGAAAAATTATCTGCTCCTTTCTCATTTCTCGGCAAGTCATCCACTTCTTCCTTCTTTATTAAGTTTCTCGTTATCTGTTTCTTCTTTCTCATTTCTCGGCAAGCTCTTCTCCATCTTCATTAAGTTTCTCATTATCTGCTTCTTCTTTCTCATTTCCATGCAAGCTCTTCTCCTTCTTCATTAAGTTTCTCGTTATCTACTTCTTCTTTCTCATTTCTCGGCAAGTCATCCACTTCTTCCTTCTTCATATCATGTAAAAATTCTTTGCCACTCATAAAAAATACCTTGTTGTTTCTCTTATAGTCCACGTCTTCTCCTTTCAAAGGTAGGAATGTATGTTTTTGGCCATCCTTATATAGAGTGTAAGTGTTGTTTCGACCTTCATGTATAACTTTCCTATCATATTGCCAAGGTCTACCAAGAAGCACATGACACACATCCATAGGTATAATATCACACATGAAAGTGTCCTTATAACTACCAATTTGAAACTCTACTAAGGCCTGCTCATCTACCAACAATTGATGCCCCTTTTGCAACTAAGAAACATGATAGGGGTTAGGATGTTTAATCCTAGTAAGGCCTAGTTTGTCTACCATTTCAATATCCACAAGATTATCCGTACTACCACTGTCTATAATGATTTTGCAACACTTACCTTTAGCCTTGCAATTGATCTTGAATAAGGCTCTCCTTTGCACAGGTTCTTGACTCTCCTTTAGTGGCTTTAGTAGTACTCTTTTGAACAGCAAAGACTCTCCTGTCTCAGGTTCTTCTAAGTGATGAGAAGGTGATCCCACACTCTCTTGGTCTGCTTGCATAATCTAATTACTTCTCTCAAGCCTGGTGTAACCTTCTTGTGGGAATTCAAGACACTCCCAACCTTTGTGACCATACTTGTTGCACCTAAAACATGTTGGCAACTTGGCAAACATCATAGATAGAGACTGTACGCTCAAAATTGAGACCTCAGTTGCCTGGGGCTATTGGGTTAGGTTTCAGCATGTACATGGACCCTTCCCTCCTTGCCATAGGCAATTTGACACATCACTCTCTCATGGAAGTAGCCAGTCGAGAGGAGGCGAAACACAATGGGGGTCTGACTTGTTGGAGAACTGGACTTCACGGATAGGGGTCAGCATGTCTTGGGGCCTTTGTCATTGTGTGCTAATGTGAATGTTTCGTTTGATGATTGTTGTTGTAGAGATAACCCTATGAATCGAAGGGTCACTAGTTACTCTTCGTCTATTGGGGTTTCTACTGTTCGACCTCTGTGTGGGTAAGCTGTTACTTTCATTGATGGCTTCTTGTCTTTCAATTTGTTGAATGATTGCACGTTGTATTTGAAGTTGTCTAAATGCCTCTAGCTATTGTAAGACAAGTGGATCTTATTGAGGTCTTGGAATGTTTTCATCAACCTCGCTGAGGACTACCCTCACCCACACACCTCTTAATCTTGGGCACATGCGTGAGCCGAGACAAGAGATAAGTGTTTGTGGACTAACCTTGACTAGACTTTAGGGTTTGACCTAGTGTTTTAGTTGACCATGGTTGACCTTGTGATGATATAAGGGGTTTGTAAGTTATCTAAATACCTAATGTTTTTTTTCTTTCTTGTATTTTTATGCATCAAAAGCTATATGAAATGCAAACTTGTTTTTGCACTTTTTTGATATTTATGGAAATAAAGATGCTTTTAATCTAGGAAAGGAAATATGAATGCAATTTAGAATGAATTTAACCTAATGCAATTATTCTATGTTTTTGGGGTTTTCAAATGTTTTAAAACAATTAATCTAGAAAAGGAAATTGCAAGTAATTGAATTAAACTAAGAATGCAAATTACTTCAAAGATGCTACATCTAATTTTTCTATCAAAGAAAAAGCAATAAATTACTAATCCCAAGAGCAATTTTGGTTTTCTAATTACTACAAATTGACAAAAGCATAGAGGAACCTGAAAATAGAGAAGATTTGTGTGACTCCACTACCCTTAGAAATCCTTGATGGCGACCTCATATCCTCTTGAAGCAGTGAGAAGACCTCTTGATGACAAGACAACACAAAGAAGCAAAAGAAGCTTGTAGAAGCTTAAGAAATCTCAATGGGAGCTTCTGATGAGCACAATGGTGTTGATTGAAGCAGCGTAACAATGCTTGAAGAGCTTTATGTGAAATATTCATGAACAATGAATAAATAAAAGGCACCTTCGTCTTGTGTGGGTATGAAAATGCTAATTGGAGAGCAAAAACTTAGCATGAGTTGTGTGCACAATGAATTTGCCTCCCTTTGTGCTTGAGGGAGGGGGTATTTATAGGTTGGAAGAAGGGGATTGATTAAGAAGTTAACTCAATTAATTGAAGAGTTAACAAGGATTGATTAGGGATTGAAATAGATTGATTACCTAGTAAACTTAGTTAATTATGGAGTGATAAATCAATAATAGCTTATCATTGAAGAGGAATTAGAGTTGGAAGAATGTATGGAAGAGAATGAGTTGTTAATTTTAGATAAAATGGAGCTAATTATGCATGTGTGGGTGCATGAAATAGTGAACTCCATATTAGGCATAAAAAATCATGCGAACTAGAAGAAAAATAGGCAAAAGTGAAGCTATTTTGAGTGAGAAACTCAAGTTTTTCCATGGTTGGAAATGTGAAAGGGTCGCCCATGGGGGCGATCCTATAAAATGAGGGTCGTCCGACAAGAGTTCCAAAAAAAAAGGGGTCTGAGAGGAAATGCATGATGGGAGATGGAAGAGAAGATGAAAAGGAGGTAATCTGCCTCTGAAAATAGGTCAATCATGTGCAAGAATCCAAATCTCCACTTGCACTGCAGGATCTCCTGGGGGGAGATCTGGAAATAATAGGGGGAGATTTAGATTGGTTGAGTGAAATTGAAAACCAAAAGTGGGAGATGGATCTGGGGGACCTCTAGAAGGCTTCTAGGGGGTGGAGAGGATGAAAAACATAGGGGAAAGGTGAAAATTCACCTATAGACGCTTACAAGGCTTAGGAACAGGGTCGAAAGCTCAAAAAAGTAAGTCGACAAGCGTCGCAAAAGTGTTGAAAAGCGTTGACGATAAAGAGAGAGGGAAAATGACAAAGAAGAAACAACACAAGATGAAAGAAGTGACACATCATCAAGAGGTTTGTTGCTTAGAGGATATTATTTCACCCTTACATGTACGTGACAAGGATTAAAATCATCATAAGGGTCCTTGTGGAGGATGTGCATGATTTTTTTGCTTACATATTTGCCCCTCGGGGATGGTAGTCTACATGAAAGGTAGGTACCGTTCCTGAACTAGGCCTTACCTATTGTCGATCTTCCTGCAATTGTACCTGCAATAACTAGTATTAGTCCAACATTTAAATAAATCAAAATGAATAATGAAAATTGAAATGATGAACTTACCATAGATCATTTGAGTTTGACTAGTTGTTTTCTTTTGTCAATGAGACCTGTAGGAATGAATGCACGTAAAACGATGCATGAAAGATGCATAAAAGAAAAAAACTAATCTAAGAAAGCATAAAATAAACTAAGCTAAGGGCAAACAAAGGAAGCAAATTAGTGAGATTGGGGCGAATCAACAATAGAATCAATCATGTGAGCAGTCATTGGGAAGGTATCGTTGAGGAGATCGTGAAGATGGCCGCCTCTTCTTCAGCTGCGGAGAATCGGGTATGCAAATAGTGAAAAACTCTTCTCTAAACCCTAGGTTGAAGTTTGTGAAAAATCTCTTAAAATAGTCTATTTTTGGTGATTCTTCTTGTTGCATTGTCTCTATTTCGTCGTTTAGATTAGGGTAGGTCTTTCATTTTTTGAAATTGGTTGAGAAACAGAGATTTTAGGGCATTTTTAGTTCAAGGGATCTCCACTTAGGGTCACCCTTTTTGTCAGGCAAGTTTCTTGGGGGGTGATATATCTA
The DNA here is from genome assembly GCA_027924645.1 of Cunninghamia lanceolata. Classification (NCBI taxonomy): domain Eukaryota; kingdom Viridiplantae; phylum Streptophyta; class Pinopsida; order Cupressales; family Cupressaceae; genus Cunninghamia; species Cunninghamia lanceolata. Next base: position 6,426,032 of record BSBN01000354.1, on the reverse strand, counting down.
GCATCAGGGTCACCTGGGGGGAGATCTGTCTGGCAACACGGTTGCCTGGGGGGAGATCCTACAGACAACAGTGTCACCCGGGGGAGATCCTGTTGACATCTAGGTCGCTTGGGGGCGACACTGTTGGGTTGATTCTGCTTGAAATTTGATGTTTTCTGTCATTTGTTTCACTCTTATTTCACTTGATTTGACTACTCTATTTGCCTATTTATTGCAATTTTTGATGGTTATACGCTTTTTTTGTGAGATTTTCTGCAATTTTTATGATTTTTAGGATTTTTGTGAGTTTACAAGATCTAATCTAAAGTTCTTTCTTGATTTGTAGGACATGCGCATTCGATGGAATGCTTGTAGAGAGAAAGTGTGGCTCTCAGAGATGTTTGCTTCATTGAGTGATGAGGACCATTCTATTTTGAGGAGAACAGGCTTGGCTAGAGTCTATCATGTGCCAGTTGTTCACCCTGTATTGCGCATATGTTGCAACATTCTGACTTATTGGGATGTAGAAAGGAACACCTTCAGGTTCCTATAGGTTTTACAAGAGTGGACTATCACTTTGTTTGATGTTTACCATATTCTTGGAGTTCCTGTGAGAGGACATCCTCTCATCCTTCCTTCTAGAGAGTCCTTTGAGGACAAGGCATCTTGGGAAGAGTTCAAGGGGGTTAGTCGCCCCAAGGACCAGACAGGAGTCCAACTTACTTCAGTGCCACAACTTCGCATTCATCTCTTGAGGTGGTTCTTGATTGGTTTGATTACCTCGAGGTTGTCTGGAGACAAGGCCTTGGCTTGCCTAAGATGATGTTGGGCACCCATCATATGTGGTCTTGAGGAGGGCAAGGTCTATGCTTGGGGGCCAAACATTTTGGCCACGGTATACAGGGACTTCTATTGCATTGCAAGACGAGGGGCTCTTGCTTTCAGCCACTCTTCCTTGATTATGACTTGAATTTTTTAGCACATCATGCCTTATCAGAAGCTTGTTCCAATTCCTGATAGACGACTACCGAGAGTAGCTAGATAGATGCAGGTGGGTCATTTTGACGCTTCTTTGTGCACTGTGGCTACTCTTACAGGCGAGGATATGATCTTTGATTCTTACCTTGATATGGAGGGATCTTGGACTTGGGATGGTGAGATTTGAGAGTACTATCATGAGGTGTTCGAGGTTTTAGATCGTAATGGTCAAGTCGAGGCTCACCACATTGAGCATGTCTTACAACAGTTTGGCAAGGACTTCCCTGAGGAGTTTCCCCTAGTGTCTACTTGTTATAGGTCCGTTTAGGGGATGGATGAGGCTAGTCAGAGGATAGTTGTTTGGATTCCCTTAACTCTGGAGTATTCATTTCTAGAGTTCCTAGATCTTCACGAGGAGGTCAAAGGGGAGGGAGAGGGACTTCTTCTTGAGGTCTCATTGTGATTGGGGACTCAGAGTCTACTGACGAGGACTATTTTCCTGATGGTGATGATTCGTCAGATGAGGGCCTACCCGAGGATGCACAGGATGAGGGTCTTGATGGTACAGATGATGTGGATGATGCACCTGACATCCTTGAGGGTTCATCCGTGGTTCCTGGACCTCCTCATTCTAATGAGGTGATGCGATAATTTGACCCTTGATTGCAGCCTGGTGATCCATGTAAGTCTACTTTTGTTTATTATTTTTTGCACTTTTATCCTTTCTCTTTTCTACCTTTTTGTGAGGAACTAACACACCCTTTCTCCCTAGGTTCACTTTGCAGGTAATGTCGAAGAGTGGAGGGCTTTTGTTCGTGAGATTAATGTTGGCTTGATTGTCCCCTTCACTAGGATGACTTGAGAGAGAGTCTTTTGGCTGATCTTGGTATGCCCCCTGTTGTCGGGCGACACACTGACATTTTTGCTCCTATCTATCATGGATGTCAGGTGAGTACAGACTTGCAGGCTGAGATTCATACCCTTAAGGGTGAGAATCATGTGCTCCTGGAGATGGCTCGTCTTAGTTTTGGATGACGTGATGCTAGTATGGTAGGGCCTTCACAATCACAAGCTCATAGCAGGATGCCTCGCTCTCATAGGTCTCATGGAGCGACGAGCGGCACTCATAGGCAAAGGAGTAGAAGTCTTGATGGTTCTATTGGAGGGAACCAACCTTGATATTACTTTTTCTTTTTTTGAAGTCATGCCCCCTTGCATGGGGAGCCTCTATTTCCCTTGAGAACATTTTGTCCTAGCTCTTTGATATTCTTGTATATGTAATCTTTAGATATATCTATGAAAGTCCATCTTCTCATGGTTTTCGCTTATCAGATTTGTACTCATCCCTTGTGCATTTTTGGAAATTTTAGAACTTTTTAATTATGTTTTTAACCTTTCAACTCTTTTAGCAATGCAAGTATGATAATGATGACATGTTTTTGTATATTTTTTGTGGCATATATATGAGATGCAGTTTACAATATGATAATGCAAGAACACAAGAAATGCTAAACTGAAACAATTGCTTCTACTAGATGTCATGAGATATGACATTGATTTTATTGCTTTGAGACTCTTTTTCTAATTTTGGTATGAATGCAACATGGAACAAACAATATGACTGCTCTTTAATACGATTTTCAATCCAGGGGATTGCGAGTTGTCCTGATATAAGAGACCTATTCAAGGCTATGATATAGGATTTAGAAAACTCAAGTGGAGAGTGGTAGTGAAATGGAGTGCTTCTTCATTTAGGCTTTCTAAATGCTAAACACCGATCCTTATCTAGATAAGACAATTTGACAAGCTTTTAACTTAGACAAGTAACAAATTTTAATGTTCGCTAGACTTAGATCATAGATGGCAAGCAAGATAGACCTGAGGTAAAGGATAAATGGGAAAGAACAAGGGTCCCTAGATAGAAGATGATCCTAGAGATTACTAGACTCTTGTCTTTGCTCAGCTAGTGTGTGTGTGCACTTTATACCTTTTTTTCTATGTGAGAATGTAATCCTTGAGGCTTTGAGCTTAGACTGATCTCCACCCAAGAGTACAAACATTCAAAAATCTTCTCTCTTTCACTCTTTTTTTTTGTATCTTTTTTTTTTGCTTTTTCATTTTTTTGTTTGTATTTTCTAGAATGCCTCACTTGATTTTCTCATTTTTTTGGATTTTGACTTTTTATGAAAATGAATGCTTTTTGGAACTTTTGATATGCAAGCTTGGTCTCTCAATTCTCACTTTTCTTGACACTCTTATTTTGATCACTCATATTTTTTATTCACTCAAATTTTAGATTGCTTCGTTCAGAGTTTTGATCCTCTTGATGTTTTTGGCTAGGAAGGATAAGGGGTTGAGTGCCACCTAAAGGTTTTGTAATCTGGTTGGACTTCTCTACTACTAGGGAAGAATTGGGAAGGCCTACTTGCAAGCTTCCTTTGAACATTGTAGGTTTGAATACTGACTTTGTTTAGACCTAGCATCTTAACTCATTAAGACTGGGATCAGTGTAAAGCTAAGAGCTAGGCATTGATTAGAATCATTGGGAATGAAAGGGGGATAATGGTGATTGTGAAAATGGGGGATCTCTAGGTCCTGAAAGTATGACGTATATCCAGACAACATTAGACTCCTTACTGAAAAGAAAATGGTATAAGAGCAAGTCAATGACTATAATACAAGATGAATAGAATGATGTTGAAATGCAAGAAACAAATTATTTTTGACATTTTGATTTTTATAATTTTTTGTATTTTTATGTTTTATGAGTTTTTTGGTTTTTAGGCATAGTATTTCTTGAGGTGAAAGGCATTGACTGTTTCACCAAATTCCTCTCCCTCCATTGTGCACAAGAGATAGGCACCATTTTTGACATCTTCTTTAATCATGTAAGGTCCTTTCCAGTCTTCTAAAAAATCTCTTTTTCATCTTCTTTTCTTATTCTTTGTGCTACCTCTTCTCAGGACAAGTTCTCCTATTTTGTAGGGTTTGTCATTCGGTTCTATTGTTTCCAATTTGGTGGTTTCCCTTGGCAGTGTGAGACAGAGTATGTCTTGAAAGGCTTGTTAAAGGGAAGGGGTCCAATATAGGACTCCATCTCTGCTAGCATGTCAAACTGTTCTTGCATGTAGATTTTCACATTTGGTCTCTCTTGAATTTTTTGCAAAAATTGGAACAACTCAAGGGGAGTTTGTCGGTCCCTTTGCTCATTAGGAGGGACAAAGCTTATACTCATGCTCCCATTGGGTTATGGTCTTAAGTCCATGGAATATCTGACATAACTCATTGGTAGTTCGAAAATGACAGGGTCATCAGTGCCGACTGACACTCTCATCTTCCATTCTCTATGAAAAGTACTTTCACTTCCTTCATCTTCGTCTAGAAGTCTTTCGACCATTTCAATTTGAAATAAAGGTGCTTTCCACTCGCCGAGTTCATTTGATTGAACCAAGGTAGAGGTGGTTGGCTTTTCTTGCGGTTCTTGCGGTTGAGACACCATGAATATCCTAGGTAGCATTCCTATTGCATTAGTTGATTCATTGTCAATAGAATGCGCCTCCTCCATGGGTGTCAATAGTTGATATGAATCCTCTATTGGTGTGAGAGGCTCATATGACTCTATTTCTTCTGGTGTCTCGAGGACACACAATTCACTTAAGGGTGACAAAGAAGTGTAACTTTCTATTATGTCTTCCTCAGGATCTGAGAAAGCATGCAAGTCTGCATTCTTCAAATCTAACGTAGTGATTTCAAACAATGGTCCCTCAGTTTTGTGAGGTTTCTCCCCTATGCAAGGGAAGATCTTGTAGGCAGGTTGAAAATTAATCATGAGCACTTCTAGTAGGAATTGGAGAGGTCCATCCTGTTCTATCCATTCCATGATCTTAATTATTTTTTCCTTGGGAACAATTTCCTTTAATTTCGACGGTACCTCATTTTCTAGAGTTTTCATCTCCGCAGTGTTTATGGTTTTCTCTAGAGTTTCTATTCACTTGATGCATATTGATTGCATTGTAAGATTAGGGACGGTAAATTTGTTGGAGGGGAGTTCATAATCTATGGGGATGCCTATACACTTGTTTGATGTGTTTGACTTCAACATGCTGAAAGGTTTTGGATCCCCTTTTGCAACATATACTTCCCCAAAGTGTAAGAATTGGGCTTCTTGAAATAACATTGATGGTACTACTTTCATCCTATGGATCCATGGCCTGTCAAGGAGTAAATTGTACCCCGTGTCTTTGTCTATGGTGTAGAATGTGGTAGGAATGGTTTTAGGTCCCAAAGTCACTGGAAGGGTAATCTTACCTATCATAGCTACTTTTAGATTTCATACTCACTCAAAGTATCTCATGAAGTGGTTATATTTGTGTGTCCATAATGATGGCAAGAGACACTGCTAGGCATGTTAGGTGTTGTCATTGATGGTAACTGAATCTATTTTACACATCTGTATTGTATCATTTGATCATACTGGAAGTCAGATTGCAGATTTGTCTAAGTTCGATTAGACAGGAACAGAGCATATGACAGGGTTCAACATCTTGGTCCGCATTTCTCTACAGGTAATCATATTGTGCTACGAATCTAAGGGAATGTTAAGGGATGTCAGGGCTATCTAAATCTAGAGTTTTAGCCTTCGGTGATGAAGGGATTAGAAGTTACAAGCATATGAGTATCAGGTTTTGGTTAGACAATCCAGTCCGGTGAAGAACAGGCCGACTTGGTGTTTGATCCTTGTACGGATTAAGAGAAGTGGTTGGTTGAGTAATTTTTGAGATCCAGTGGTATTGGCTAACATGTGTGGTGACTTGAATTCATAAGTTGTGGTCCACATTGATGTTTGTGCATGGATTCAGCTGACAAAATAGTGATCTTGAAAAAGTTTCTAAGTTTTCTTGAGGTTGACTGTAGTTGATGAAATTTCATATAGTGGATATATATAATTGATGGGTGCGAGCATTTTGAGATATGGTTGTGTGAATATGAGATGAGAGGTGCGAAGTGTGGCAGTATCAAGTGCGAAGCAGAGATCTGAGACTCAAATCATGGCAAACTAGTAAAACAGGGCAGTGAGAGATGCAGTCTGTGAAGTCGGTATATTGATCCTAACCGGAACTGTAATCTTGCATTGTTACATGCCATTCTTCAGTTCAAGTACTCCAGTGAACTCTTTATAATTAATCTTGTAGGCAATAAACCTCCTTTGAGTAGTGAACTCTGGACAATGTGCCCGAAGGCATGTGACTTCCCATTTTGTAATACTTTTAACAGAGTATAAAATCTTGTGGGTTAACCCCCACCATGGTTTTTCCCTTAACCCAGTTTCCACGTAAAAATCATGGTGTTCATGTGTAATGATCTTATTGTTGTTGTTTCTAAGTTCATGCTTCTTTCTTTTGAATGTATGTGGTAAATTGATAAAGGAACATAATAATAAGTTTTGCAGAACACTGATTCACCCCCCTCTCAGTGTTCCTTAATTTCAATGATTGGTATCAGAGCAAGGTTCCTTGGAAGAAGTTTAACAGCTTGAGGAAGATCGACGAAGGTGTTTCAATGGGTTCATTCAGGTATTCTGGTGGCATCAATGAAATACTTCAAGTTACTTTAGAAGATCTCGATCAGTCCAGAGCAGAAGTCAAAGAACTACAAGAGAACCTTAAAGATGCTGAGGATTTTATTGAGACTTTAAAAGGGCAACTGAGCAAATCATTGGAAAAGAGGAAGGAGCTACTTCAATAGCTATCAAATCAGCAGGAAGACAATGGCATGGATGGGGCTTTGAAGGAGAAGACAAAATAATGTGAGAAGCTGGAAAAAGAAGAAGTTGTCCTAAAACATGAGATGGAATCCAGGGTGATGAGGCTAACCAAGGAAATTGAGGAAAGGAAGAAGACTAAAGAAAACCTAGATCAATCTTTGAAAGAAAGAACAGAAGAGTGTTGTAGATTGGATAGAATAATTGGTCATCTAGAATCTGATCTACAAGAAACTAAGTATAATGAGGAACAACTTGAAAGGCAAATTGTCATTCTCAAACATGACCTAGAAGCTGCAAATAAATACAAAGAGAAGTTCAAGATAAGCTCAGCTAAACTTGAAGTGCTACTTGATAATCAAAAGATGGCAGATGATAAACATGGTCTGGGATATGAGAAAGGTGAAGCTTTAGATCTGGTCAAAGAAATCCTAAATCAAGGAATCAGAGAAATAGACCTAGAAGACCTTCGGTTAGACAACCTAATGCTCAAAGGTATCCATCTTTCAATGGAAATTGTTTCAATTGCAATAAATTTGGCCATAGAGCTACTCAGTGTAGAAGTAGAATGAATCAAAGTAGTCCATCCTTCTTCAGTCAATGCTTCAATTGTAAAAGGTATGGTCATAGATCAAATGAATGAAGAAGTATGATGATGAATAACTTTAACAACAAAGGAAATGTTAATTCTTTCAATGGCAAATGTTTTGCATGCAATAGATTTGGACACATGGCTAATCAGTGCAAATCAAGAGAAAATCAAGTAAATGAGCCAAGAAATGTTGTGTGCTTCAATTGCAATAGATCTAGTTATATTGCAAGATTTTGCAGAAATAGGAATGACGATAGAAAAGGTCCAGTAAACAGAAACTGGAACGTGTAGAGACAAGATAAAGGAAAGGGCAAAGTAGATGTGAATGAGATCCATAATGAAATGAACAAAACATGGTTGAAGAAAGGTGCAATGAATGATGGTGATGGGTCCGTACCAGAATTTGGTGCTGATAATTCCTCTGAGAATTGAAATAGGAGCTCTGGCTCAGGGGGAGCTACATTGAAAATCTAATTCCCCCTGCCAGTAAGTGGGTGCCTGAATCTGGCATGATGAATGAAGATAAAGAAGCCTATTGTAGATATATTAAAGCAAATTTTGGAAGAAAAAAAGCTAGTGCGATTGATTATGGAGTAATTAAAGATTGATTATATTCAGAAATAGTGTAACTAGATGAATTAGGGCAAAGCATTTATTACAATGGAAAATTAGGTTTTGTGGAGCATAAAAGGTCATTCACTCAACATTTGAATCACTTTGCATTCAAAGAGAACAAGGAGAAGAGCACCTGAGCTAAGATTTCAAAGATTTGGAGTGCGAAAAGTGAATTTGACAGCTAACCCTAACCGGTGAACAAGGTGTTCTCTGTAAATCTCTCTAAGTTTGCAATCTCTAGATATGGCTACTCCATTGGTTGTTGACATCACCGAAAGGCCCGACCTAAATTCAAAAAGCATCCACACAAATCTATAGAGGTCGATCCGTTAGGTGCCTTTTCTAATGTTCCGCATGGTGTGTTGCACATTGAAGATATTAGGGCTTACATTCATGCTAGCATAGATGAGTTTGGGGATTTAAAGTTAGTAGATTTGTTTAAGAATCACCTAAGGGGTGAGATTTATGGTCTTAAACCTGAGTATAAGGTGCCACAAGACAAACATTTCATTCAGGTTATTGGGTTCCCGTCCTTCAGTGAGGATGAGTGGGTCCGGTATGTACTGAGTCAGATGCATGCTAAATTCATGTGGTTGATGAAACCCTTTAAGATCACCAAGGATGCCATCAAGGCCATAACAGGATTGAACTCATCTGATGGACTGCTAATGCTAAAATCTTTGAAGAATCAGACTGTAACTGAAGCTACCAAATCAAAATTTGATCAGAGGACAATGACAATAAATGATATAACTGATCCAGATGCCAAATTTGCATCTATGGTGATTGGATATAAGATATACCACTCTAGCAGGGAAAACTCTGTATCCGGTACAACCATTTATGCTGCCTATCAGATGTTAAGAGAAAATATTGACTATGACCTGTGTGAGCTACTGCAAAACCAGTTAATGGAGAATCTAAAAAAGATCAAGAAGGATAAGAAGAATACATTCAAGTATGGTACATTGGTATTGTGTTTGTTCTTCTATTCCATGAATGAGTTACTCGGGAAGAAAAGCCTGTGTTGGACCAGTGATAAGCATGTTGCCATTTAAATAAGAGAGCACTTGCAAAATATTGGTGACTCCAATGCCCAAAGGACTGCTCTTTGGGGATATTTCAAGAATTTTTAGAACATGATGCAATCAAGGGAAAGAATCCCTACTTTTATGGTAGAAAAGTACAAGGATACAATTTGTTTCATGGTGGAAACAGATCAATGCTGAGGCAAATGATTTCTCTACTTCAGAAGAGGAAATATTGAATAAAGAAGATAATGTTGATGGTGCAGAGGATACTCAAATTCCTTCGGACCAATATGGTGAAGAAAATATAGAAATAAATATAAATGCTCCTACTGAAGGTGACTTTGAGAAGAATAAAGAGCAGAAAGTAGAAGAGGTTAAGGACAAGAAAGATCAAGAAGAAGAAATTGATGATGGAATTGATTCCTCCATTCTAGACATTGAGGAATTTGATAAAAATGATGATGATGATGATGCTAAGGATACACAAAATCCTCTAGAAAAGAATGCAGAAGACATTGATGATGATGTAGAGAGAGCAAAAGCAGAGAAAAAGAATGAAAATGATAAGCAAGACAATGTGGTTGACTCTGGAAAGGGAGAAGATGTAGGTCCTAAGGAGCATAAAATTGAAACATCATATTGGGCAAGAGACACTGCAGAAGCAGTGAAAGAAATTTTGGAGAAAGATAAACAAGTTGCAGAAGATCTAGACATAATACAAGGTCCAATCAATTTTGATGCTCTGTCATCGGTACAGAAGTTGAAGTTGGCCTCTTCTGCACAAGCTAAGGCCAGAGAGGAAATCTTGAAGTTCCTTATAGAAGACAATGAGTTACTTGGTCTTGCATTAGGCATTTTGGAGAAAATCATGCCTTCATTTCAAAAGGATTCATCAGCATCCCTCTCTGGTCAGTTGAAGAGTCTGATAAATTCTGTAAGTACTCACTTTGAGTCTTTTGAGAAGTTAGTAGAAGTTAAAGTCCAGAATGAATTTAATGATAAAAGATTTAGTGAACTAAAAAGAATAATTGAAAATGATAGAATTATGCTGGATACTAGTGTAAAGAGTATTCAAAATGCCCTCACTAAAGGAGGAGATGTGTACAAATTTGGTTTATCTCGGTCTAAAGTTGTTGAAGATATTGAGAAGAAGATCAAGGACCTAGAGCTTAAATTGTCTAACATCTCTTAGTCCTATAGTCCCTTAACTGAGTCTGTAATAACTAAAAAATGTCAAGTAGTGAGTTTGCTTGATGAATTGAGCAATTTGGAGAAGGAAAAGGTTAAAGTGTTGGGTAAATTGGATGAACTCTAGGGACTAATTTCTCCTAAGTTAGAAACAATGTTCAAAACATTGACAAAATCTCAACCTGCTGCTCTGACAAGTGATCCCACTAATCTACAGAAGGCAGAGTCACAGGCATTTCTATTCAGTAGTTATATTTCAGTTTTGGAAAACATGAAGAAAAGTTGGGACAATGAATGGCATTGTTGAAAAACATTTTTGGTGATGTGCTTAAGTTCATGTAGACAAGACATAAGAATTGTTTGTATATATACGCCCATGTACATAGAATTTTCGCATGAATTTTGGTATGTGGCTCCTAGCCTTTGCCATTGATTTTGGTAGTGTTGGCATTTCAATTCACACCTCTGGAATGTGATTTGGAAATGGACAACTATGCACAGATAAACTGCTCTCCTATTGGAAGGGGGAGTTACCTTTTTGCTAATGTTCACTAAAAAGATAATAAAATAAAACTTCGCCTATCTTATTTTTGATTTTTAGCTGCGAGCACAAGGTTATAAAACTCTAAACGATGTAGAAGAGGTTTTTTCCTTTTTTAAAACTTCTACTACAACTAAGCAAAGACTAACGACACTTTTAATCTCCTAAGTAAATTCAGAGCAAAGGAAATTAAAAGTGAACAAGGAATGATTGTTTTAACAAAAACTTAAGCAATTTTCTTCTAGATTTACATCACAAGACTTATGGTACTTTAATGATGGAAGCTAAAATGAAAGCTACAAAAGCCACACATCTAATGACGAAAACTTGATGAATCAAGATAGAATATCAGAGAAAAATAGGCATGAGACTTCTATTCAATATCACAAAGTTGGTACAACTCTAGGACAGCAATGCTGTAGCAAAAGGCATGCATACAACAAGTCATCAAACACTGGAGAATAGATTACACAAAGTGAACAGACACTTGGAATATCAAGATTTGCAGGCTAGAATAGGCACAACAAATTTTCTATCACAATTACCATTACATATAATGGGCAAGGATGCCCTTATTTAGACTAAAATCAAAGGAGTAGAGAACCCTAAAATCTCCTTGATTAACCCTAACTTGTCAACTCACAAGCTTTATTACTATTCTAAGACAAAGAAACAACTAACAAACACTTTAAAGTGATTTGCTTTAAAGCAAAGAAGATTCCAACAATCAAAAAGTGATTTCTTTTCTAAATATAGAATGGATGAGCTTAGGATAAAAGCAAATGCTTTAAAATAAAAAGCATCTATTTTAAAGTTGGTTTCTTTTGAAATGCATCCTCATCAACATTCTTACTTTTTGGTGATGTCATCCGTTGATATTCTGGGAAACAATATCTTCTAAAAAGAGAGTGACCGCATCTCTACCAGGAACACTGATACTCTCTAGAATGATATTCTGATTCTCTAACATTTCTTCACCATTTGCAACCATCTGAAGAAATTCATGAACTTCACCCACAGCCTTGTCAAACTTTACTGTCATTGCGGCAAAATGACCCTTCTTGCAGGCATGGATATCATCATTAAAATTGCTGCGGACGAGAGTCTAGAACTCTACTTGCACTTCCTTGAGATCATACAGGATACCATCTTCTCTTTCATAGGAACACGGTATCTGAGAAACAAAAGATTTGACGAACTTGAGGACGTTGACTACCTTTTCTTTCCATTCTGTCAACTCTGAAATTAAACTATATAAGTTTTTACTGTGAAAATATATTGCGCTTTCCAAGTAGAAACTATCTTCTTATCATCGGTTGAATCAACAAAATCATGTGCAATCTTCAAGTCGGAGATAATGATCTTGAACACCGGTCTAGTTTCTGCCATGGTCTGCTGCAACCCCTGAATGCCTTGGCATAAATCATGAGTGTTGTACTTTAATTAATAAAACTCTGAAAGTATAACTCTCTCTTTAGTCACAAATTCTTCCACCCAACTATTCATGTGCCTCCCATAGAGGACCAACTGACTGAATTGCCGCTAATCGGCTAGTGATTCAAGATTCGGTGGAAGCAATAAATCAACTTGTGAGGTGTCATGGAAAAGGTTGGAAATGTACTGCCGCAGCTACCTGACTTCAGCTTTGAGAGCTGCTTTGTATTCTCCATCTTTCAACACCCTTTCCTTCAAATTATCAGTTGCAACCTCGAAGAGATTAACATCTGTATGTCGAGACTTTTGCCAAGGTTAGCTTTGACAACCGTGAAGTCATCAACCTCGACATCATCAGCACTTCTATCCTCTGGCGGTGTTACAGTTTCAAGGATTATTTCTCCATCTGCATTCTTCTTAATATGAACCTGCTTCTTCAGCTTCTTGTCTAGTGTGTCTTGGTAGATGCTTTTAAGCTCTATTAAATCCATCTGATATGAGGGCTTTCTCCTCTTCCTTCCCAGAATATTTTCGAGCCAGGATGAGCCTTCTTCTCTTTGAAACTTAGTTCTAACCTCATCAGCTCCTGATGAATCAATGTGTGCATCAGAGTTACGAACTGGCGAATCTAGCTCTGAATCTATGTGGATAGGAGAAGTGATCGGTGAAGAAGGTGGAGAAACATGATGTGAAGGTAATGCTTCAACATGCGGCATTGGTTCAATAGGAACTCTTGATTCAACTACTGGTTGTTCCTGCTGGACATGAACTGGAGACTCATCCTTTTTCCTCTTTAACTTAGCCATTTTCGTTCCCTCTGGAAGAACACTCATAGCTTTAACCCTTCATTTCAGTTTGGAAGTGGAAGGCTTCGATGGTTGTACAACTAGCAACTCTGCTAACGGAATATTATCCTTCCGCTTATTCTTCAAGAATATCAAACTATTTGTAACCACTCAACTCATTCTTTCTTCAATGGAAGTGCTCTCTTTTACTAACCAATTAACTGGTGGCAACGGTTGTTGCTCAATTTGGTCCCTAAAATACGTGGGAAGTAGAACTTCACCACTTTCTGTTAAACCCTCTATATCTTCTGATAGGATATCAGACATCTGTTGAAGAGTGAACCTGCTGTAACTGCATTCTCGCACTTCAAACTCATCAGCACAATTAGCCCAGAAGTCTTCAACCGCATGCTTGTGCGTACAATTTTGACCAAGATGTGACGCAAAAACACAACGAGGATCATATGAAGACCTCCTGTTGAAAAACTTAAGACCATATCTGGATGATTCATTACCAATTGCCTTGGCATCTGCTCCAAATCTACATCTGTAAATACTCATCCCAAGTGGAAAATTGAAAGATGCCTTGTGTTTGCTACACAAAAATGTATGAACTTCATAGGCTTGCCTCAAAAATTCCATAAATGCTATTTCATCTGTAGGATATCTTGGCAACATGGCTGGCTCTCCTAAGAAGCCATATACTCTGATGTTGGAAAAAGTGGGAAATTGGATAAACCAATCAACCCATTTTGCCATTGCTATTCTAGCATCTGCTGAAAACTGTATATGCAATTCATTGTCCATATCTTGTACTGCATGCATCAAGAATGCATCATTTGCCCGCTTGTAATGTCATTCAGCTTGGGAGATTTCCAACTGCGGGAAATGGTGATATACATGTTGAATACCCAAAGTCCAACAACATTCAAACCTCTGAATTGACCTTGAAAAGACATCGAATACACAAGGTATGATATCATGTGGAATTCATGGGTCCTTTGAAAATCAATTATTTTTTGGTGGAGACTATCACTGATGAGTGCTGACCAGTCATAGAACTCGGTTCCATCACAAATCTGGGACATGATATAAAACATCCAAGGCTGGAACTTGTTAGCATCTGCTTGACCTGTGATCCGGCTTAGCAGAGTAATCATTATTGCATGTTCCTCCTTGAATTCTCCACATCCAACATTCTTTGGCATGACGTTCTGCTTCTCTTTTAACCACCTCTGACCAATCTTTTTCCTGTATTTTTCTTTATCATTGTTCCAAACCCTCTTGCATTCTTCAATTGAAACAGTTAAGTTTTCTCTCTAGACTAGTATTGTAAAACACTTCTCAATGTTGTTCGGCCTCAGGCTGCAGAGTACACATCCATCTCTTGACTGGATTTCTCTTGTGACTGAATTGTAATGCGTCATGCAAGCAATCACAAACTCGATACTTTGCACTGCGATGGGAAAGGATGCTGTTGCAAGCAAACCAGAGTGTCCTAGATTCCTGATAGCATTATTTCCTGCATCCTCCAAAGAATGTAAATTGATCACTGGAAGTACTTTATGCAAGTCTGTTTCACAAGTTCTCAGGTAATCATGAACCAACGTCATTTTGGGCCTGATTTGTGTTAGAGAGTACTGCACATTGAAAGATTTGAAAATTGACTGTGAACACGCCTATGTCAGAAAAATCTTGGACAAATAGTTGAAAATTACTTGCTGATTTTTACAAAAAAGTAAAGTGTGAGCAAAAAAGATGGCACATGGGTTTTGTAGGCAATTCTGTTTTGAAGCAACCTAGATCGTCGAATTTTGAAAAAGTGGAGATTTTCTTGAAAAAACAGGAAAAAATAGATTCCTGAAAAAAAGAAAAACTCCAATCTTCAAGAGGATGATATTCTTGATGGACCCATCTCGATGAAAATTGAAAAAACTTCAGTCTGATTTCTAAAAAATGATCCCCTTGAAATAAGGACCCTGAAAAAGCGAGCCTCCCTGCTTCCTCAACCCGAAACTATGAAGAACGCTGAAAAAACACTTCATTTGGGTCTTCGAATCTTCATTGAAAGAAAAATAAAAATCTTTCCTCTAGATGCAACCTGCAAAAGATAATGAAGTAAAGAAGCCAAATGCTTGTCTTTATAGATCTTTAGGGCGAAAAAGTAGCTTTATTTGTGAGAGAATAAAACTTGGACCTCATCCATGAAGAAAGCAACTTTTAAAGCACAAATCCAAGTGGATGTCTTCGAATTGGAAGAATCCCTATTTTGTAGTTGCCTATGGCTTCATATGTAAGATGACGGAAAATATCTTCTTTTGATGATGTCATCGAACACGCGAGTTGATAGAAGTGTTAGTTAATTTTTCTTTGTTTTCGACACTTCTACACTCATTTTGACTCAAATATGGTCTGTCTTCGACTTCAACAAGATGGTGAAATGTCACCATTAACTAAAAAAGTTGACTAATCCTGACAATTCAGAGACTTATCAACTGAGATTCCATTTTCGGCCTTCGACTGACGATCTGGCATCGTTTGACCAAGTTTGACCTCTCGAAAACTGCCAACGGGCGAAGATTGGGAAGAAAGCTATCAGAAAACACTATAGACACAGAAATTTTCTAACTCTAGGCAAGTTGGACACCCCAAGTCACCTGGGGCACCTGGATCCTCCAGCCTTAGCCATTTTTCTAAAAATTGCAACTTTAAATTTTTGATTTGCGTGCACGTTCCGGTGGCTGATGACCCTTGTTTGGCTGTCAATTTCTATCTGCTGGGACAAAACTGAGTCTGATGATTTGGCAGAAAGGCAGGCCGATGAAAACTAAGCTGACTGTACTCTCTATTTACCTCGAGAAACGTGCCAAACTGATCAGTTCTGAACTGGACCAGGCTGACGAAGGGAGATTCACATTTTTCAAGGAAAACTCAAAAATATTCTAACTCTGATGAGTTTGGGTGCCCCAAGTCACATGGGGTGCCTGTGTTGCCAAGCCTTAGAAAGTTTTCTGAAAAACTTAAATTTTGTACCATTTCTCGTTTTCCATGCCAACAACCTCTGTTTGATCTTCATTTTTGGTCGTCTAGACGATTGTCGAGGTGGGACGAAGGGTGATTTGAGCAGCCTGAACATGTCTGTGATGAAATCCCAGCTTTGACTGATGTTTGACTAAGTTTGACCAAGTTTGACCAACTGGAAACTGGCTAACAGAAGCATTTTTGACGTTTCTTGAAAAACGTGAAAAAAATCTAACAGGAGAGGTTGGGCACCCCAAGTCACCTGGGGCACTTGATTTCTCCAAACTTAACCATTTTTCTAATTTTCCAACCTTCATATGCAACTTGCTCCGTTTTGCGTGCCGACAGTTGCTTCCTGATGCCGATTTCGATGATTCGTCGATCAACTGCCACTGAATGGTGAATGAACTACATAGACTAGGTACATCTGATGAACTTTCTATCTTTTCAGGATCTGATGATTGAAACGACTGATTTTATGCCCCCCGGAACTGACCGACGGACATAGTCCTCGCATTTTCTCAAAAAATGCATAAAAATTCTATCTCTGGTGGGACTAGGTGCCCCAAGTCACATGGGGCGCTTGAAATCTCCAGAATTAACCATTTTTTGTGAATTCTAGATTTTCACTCCACCTCGGATCCATCCTGCTCCATTTTGCGTGCATCATCGGTCGATGACTGTTCGTCAGTTCTGCGTCGTTGGAATAGTGTTGAAAACCTGAAAATGAGCTCTGGTAGATGAACTTCCTTTGATGACTTCAGAGCTCATGCTTTGCCTTCCAAAAAAGTAGAAATGACCCAGAAGAGAAAACTTGGTCATTTGCAGATTCTGTCTGGACCACGCTGATCGTGAAGCAAAATCGACCAATGAGAATCAAGTGCGACACCTGAGTTGGAGATTCTATTTTTAGAAAGTTTTTCTTGCATCCATATCTCAAGAAACCCAAAAAACCTAATTTGACGTCTATTTTTAGAAATTTTGCTTTTTTGACTTTTTGACGAAAATTTTTCTAGACTTGTTCAAAATGCCTTAATGAAGGAAATTTTTTGATTGGGTACAACAATTGGCTCTGTCTGGGGACCATGGCGGATACTTACGGCATATGAGAACCAAGAATCTTTGGATTTTTAAGCTTGGACCAGTGCCTTATTAGTTGGGCAATAGAGTCAGGTTACTTTCCTAATCACCTAGAACAAGACTTTTCCCTACATCACCTAAAATCAGACTTCCTAAAATCACCTAAAAAGTTGGAACTCCCAGGACACAACGAACACAACTGTCACATTACGAAAAGGGGAAAAACATTACGACATAATGATCACATTATAGAAAGGGGAAACACATTACAAGAATAAAAAGTGTTGAAATTACTCCATCCCCGAAGAGATGAAGTGTTTTAAGTATAATCCACTGTAAGGCAGTGGAAGGAGCCTGCCATCCATGTGTGAGAGAATATAAGTATTCTCCCCTGCAAACTCATGGATCTTGTATGGCCCCAGCCACAAGGAGTCAAATTTTCCATGCATTCCCTTGGGCTCATGTCTTTTGTCCCAGAGTAGGACTTGATCACCAATCTCGAAGTCTCGCTGGCGAGCCTTCTTATCAAATATCTTCTTCACTTATTCTTGATGCTGAGTGATTCTGTCTACAACCTCCACCCTTTCTTCTTCCAGCTTCATCAAATACAAGATGAGCTTCTCAATAGGATCTTTGAACTCATCATCTTCAATTGCGGCTGCCAGCTTCAAAGCAGACAACTCTAGCGTGATAGGTAGCATTGCTTCTGTACCGTACAAAATGATGAAAGGTGAAGTACCAATAGCTCTCTTGGGGGTAATTCTATTGGCCCATAGAGCATCATAAAGCTTCTTATACCGAGCCTTTTGATTAGAATCAACTAGCTTACGTATGATAGCGACTATGTTTTTATTTGATGATTCAGCCTGTCCATTACCCTGAGGGTAATAATCTAATGAATGTGACAACATGATGCCGTGATCATAACAAAACTCCAGTACTTCCTCGGATGAGAAACATGTTGCATTATCAGTCACTATCTTACATGGCACCCCGACTCTTGAAATAATGTTCTCTTTCAAAAAGTCACAAACAACTTCTGAGGTAGCCCGCTTGGTTGGAATAGCTTCAACCCACTTTGTGAAGTAATCTGTACCTGTGAGGACATAAATATGCCCCTTACTAGAATGTGGGTTGATAGAGCCAATGAAATCCAATCCCTATTGCTGGAATGGACCATCAATAATTACTAGTTTGAGGGGAATGGCCACTAGCTTGAGTTTGCCAACAAATTGTTGACAGATCTGACATTTTGACACCCATTCATATGCGTTGCGAAACATAGTTGGCCAATAAAACTGTGCTTGTAGGATCTTGAATGCAGTAACTCTGGATGAGAAGTGACCTCTGTATGCTTGACTGTGAAATGCATCTAGCAAACATTGTTGTTGATCTTTGTTGACACATAACAAAAGGGTTCCATCAAGCCCTTGCTTGTATAGAATGTCATTCCAAAGCACAAACTTTTGCACTTTCAATTTTAATGTTCTCTTCTGTTGTTTGTCTATATGAATTGGACATTCTTCGTAAGTCAAATAGTACACAATTTATGCATACCATTCATCTACAGAATCAACAAATAGGACCATAGGAAGATCCTCTTTAGTTTCAGTTTCAAATTCACCATCAACCTGGTGCTTCGGATCACCGTCTTCTGCTATCAATTGACAAAGACCTCTCCCGCAGACCAGTTTTGTTGGCTTAATCTCCAAATCATATTCTTGAACCCTTGCGACCCAGTTGCCTCTCCTAGTGCCCATCTCCTGCTGAGTTAGCACACTCTTAACCACTGGATCAGTAACATACACCATTGTGTGAGCCGTCAAGATATAGAATAAAAAATTCTTTACTGCTCTCACGACTGCATACACGTTCTTCTCTATTTGAGAATATCGCATTTCACTATCTTTAAAACTGCTACTCATGAAAGCAATTGGAGACTCGACATCTTCATTCAGCTTTTGTGTCAATATGGTAGACATGGTGTGTTTGGATGCATAACAGTAAATGATGAAGTCTTTATTAAAATCAGGACGGACTAACACTGGCGTTTGGCTAATGGCTTCCTTAATTGCGACAAACACCTTCTTGCCTTCATCTATCCACTTGAAAGCAGATGTTTTCTTCATCATAGCTGATATATCCTTTGTAAGCTCTAAGAAGTTTGGTATAAACCTTTGTATGAAATTTATTTTACCGAAGAAGGAATGAACACCAGTTATGCTTGTTGGTAGAGACAGATTTTTGATAGAATCAACCCGACTAGGATCAATCTGTGTTCCCTCCTTGGAGATGATATGTCTAAGCAGTTTACCTTCTGTTACTGCAAAGATGGACTTCTTCAGATTCAAAGAAATCCTGTGGTATTTGCATCTTTCAAACACTTTCACCAAATAGTCAAAATGGTCTCCTCATGTTTTTGAGAAAATGGTGAGGTCATCAAGGTAGACGACAATCAACTTGTTCTTCAAATCTCCAAACACCAAATCCATAGCTCTCTGAAATGTAGCACCGGCATTGATGAGGCCAAAAGGCATCCTTTCATAAGCAAGCATACCCCACAAGGTAGTGAAAGCTATCTTGAACTGATCCTCCTAAGCTACAACAATCTGGTTATATTTGGAAAAACCATCAAGTAATGATAGCATCTCTGAACCGGTGACTGTTTGCAATGTGTGCTCCATGATTGGCAGAGGATAATTATCCTTGAGAGATGATTGGTTCAGGTTCTTGAAATCCACACAAATTCTAATTTCACCATTTTTCTTGTGTACAGGAACTATGTTTGGCACCCATGTTGAATGCTGGATTGGAAATATTATCTTTGCATCCACCATCTTCTGGATCTTCACATAAATTGTGTCTTGAATCCGCGGATTGTAATATCTTTGTTTCTACTTGAAGGGCTTTGTATCAAGTTTCAATGGAATTGTATGAGACAATTCAACGAGTGTGAAGACTTTCAATTCTTCGTATGACCAGGCAAAAACATCTTGAAATTGCCTAAAGAGAGAGATAAACCTCTCGCTTTCTTCTTCTGTACAACATTTTC
This sequence comes from Cunninghamia lanceolata, assembly GCA_027924645.1. Lineage (NCBI taxonomy): Eukaryota > Viridiplantae > Streptophyta > Pinopsida > Cupressales > Cupressaceae > Cunninghamia > Cunninghamia lanceolata. The sequence continues at coordinate 6,405,975 of BSBN01000354.1, read as the reverse complement.
CTATATTAACAAGCCTAGGCTTGTCTTCTCAACTAATGTTCACCTGATAATGTTCAGCAGAGGTCTTATCATCCATTCTTCTTTGATTTTGGATGTATCTATCATGTCTGTCGAATATATCCTCCAAGGATACGAGACCCTTAGGAATTTTGTTACCTTTCAACTGGATAATACCTAAATCTACCTCTTCTACTTCTTTTGCATCCCTTGGAGTTTCCATAGAAGATTCTTCAAACCAACCTTCAAAAGATGAGAGGAATGAATCAGATTCATCTTTATTGTCTTCAGTATTTTTGATCTTAGTTGTTGATTCTCTGAAAGGAGCCGAACTCCCCTCAAAGAAAAGCCCCTTGAAATTATCTTCCATGATGAGAAATTCTTTGATGTGCTCATCATCATTGAAGATTTTCCAGTTGTCACAATTGACGGGGACAGCTAGCCTGTATATTAGCTCAATAGCAAATGCATTTTGACGAAAATTAGAATGAGGCATGAAAAGTGAAGCGAATACTGCCAGGGCATCTGCTTTTCTATTATTTGAGCGTGGAATGTATCGGATGTCAAATGCCTCAAACCAATCGATTGCATTCCACACCCTATATCTATAATGTCGGAGGTGATCTTTTTTCACTTGAAATTGTCCCCTAGTCTGCTTCACGATCAGTTCTGCGCCACCTTCAACCCTGAGTAATTTAATACCCATATCCTTTGCATTCTTGAGACCTAACAAAAGCGCCTCGTATTCCACTATATTATTTGTGCATTTAAACTGCAAGTAGTATGCAAATGGATACAAATGACCATCAGGAGAAATTATCACGACCCCTGCTCCTGAACCGGCAGTCGAACAACTTCTGTCAAATTGTAAAGTCCATATCTTTGGCTCTTCTTTTGATTTGTCAATCGAACAGACAACTTCCTGACTTTCTTCAGTTATTTCAGACAGCATAACATATGTACCAAGACTCGTTTCGTGATATAACACTTGCGCTTGAGGATCCTGAGATTTCACCACCGTGAACCATGATTTGGTTTCTGGTTCCAATTTGAAACTACCTTTCTTTAATGGAATGGTCACAGATGACCAATCCAATTGTATTTCTCTCTAAGATCTTTGCAAAAACTTCTACTTAGCAGCATCTCATAACTGGCTGGAATGTCGGCTACTAAGATAGTCATCATTATTTTCTTCTCTGGGCAAGCCGCCAACCGTACTTGAGCATCCTTCAATTGTCCAACCAATGGCATTGATTTAGACTCAAGCGAATAACACTTGTCATGCGTTTTGGTGCATGAGAGTCCCAAAGCATTCATTACCTACAAAGGCATGACGTTGTCCAAGGCTCCTAAATCAATGATACAATTGCTCAATTTATAACCTCCTATATATAGAGAGATATAGAAAGGCTTGGGCTTCTCTCCTGCTGGAATGAAAGATTCAAGCAATGTAGATTGTACGACAGTCTCCTTCTTGACATACTTAACAATTCTATCCAGCTGATCTGGATGATCCTGAAGATGCTCCAGCTGAGAAATCTGCACCTTGGTCTTCATCATGGAATCCACTATATCAAAATTCGCTGAAGACGAATCTTGAGCTGCCTTGACATTTTCATGTGGTGGCTTAGCATTGGAAGTGGAAGTCATTTCCTTCCCCTTTTCTTTTGATCTTTGCTTATCCTCTTCTTCTTTCTATGCTTTCAAATGCTAAGCACGTGTAAACATAGGCGTTGAAAGATTTTCATGATTCACTGCAAGAGAATATTGACGAAAATCCTCTTGTTCTTCCTTTATTATAACGGGTTCGTTCTGGAAGTATCCCGTAGTAGAGTCACCATCGAAGTTGTCTGTCTATGGTAAGACAACATTCGCACTTGGGGAAGGGACAATGTTTGAAATAGGTGCAGCATCAGCATATCCCATGATTTGATTCATTCTTAAATTTTCAGGACATGTGGCTCTAGTATGTGCATCTGTCTCATGAAAGGAACAAAACACTACATTTTGAGCAGCATCAACGGCTTGTCTTGGTGGTGGTGCTGGCAACCTGGGCCTACAATTATTGAAAGGCTGAAAATTGTTCCTCTTAGGCTGATATGGTTGCTGTGGTTGGTACTGTTGCTGTGGTTGGTATTGTTGCTGTGGTGACTGATATGGTTGTTGCACAAGTTGCCCCTAAGTAGGCAACTATCTCTTCATGATAGTCACTTAATTTGCTACCTTATGTAGCAGTGGATCCGCAGAACTCTGAACAAGAGGCTTGATTGAATCCGTCTTCATCTTGCTAGAGGTAATCATGTCATCCTCTAACTTGATGGCATTTTCTTGTGCGTTGGATAATTCTGTCTCATTAGCCGATCTCAAAAAGAAGGCTATCTCAGAAGGAAGAGCATTAATGAAACTGCTCAACAGAATTTCTGGAGATGGATTAAGTGTATGAGAAAGATGTGTAACCAGGCGATTAAACCTTGCCATAAACTCCCTCATTGGTTCATTGTTTTCCATCTTTGAATTTGAGAGTTGGCGAACAATCTGTGACAGTCTTCGACAGGCTTGAACCTTGCCAAGAATTTCTTGCTCATAGTTGCCCAACTTGTAATGATACCTGGTTCTAGATGATTGAACCAATCGGCAACATTTCCCATGAGAGTCTCAATGAAGAGATGCACAGCAACATCTTCATGTGATACATGCAAAATAGCACAAGTTGTTGTGAATGCAGAGATGTGTTCATCAGGATGTTGAGTTCCGTCACCATGGAACCAGGGAAAGTGCTTCCTTGACCCCTTTGGTAACTCATGATGTGCTTGCAGAGCCAAAGGTCCAATGTTATTACCCCAAGGCAATGGTGGTGGTTGCCTCTGATTTGCATCATTGTGATTGTTATTATTTGCATCACCTATTGCTCTAGGCTGTATTACTGGTTCTTCTTGAAGTTCTTCCTGCTTGACTTCAAGAACTGTCTAAATTTCAGTAACTATGTTGGATTCTTCTCCAACTTCTGTAGGATCAAGATCTTGGAAGAAAGGATCTGTAGCACCACCTTTTCCCCTTCTTGAATAAACCCTGCGAGCTAGGATTATCTACTGCCATGCGGGAGGTGGTAATATTGGTCTTTCTGCTGCAAGATCTACTTTGTGTTCTTCTTCATCAAGGATAGCAACCACGTTTCTCCACTGACCAGGACTTTCCTTTTGCACAAATATGAAACTCCTCAGGCTACTAATGATGTCTGTTTTCTCTCCTTCCACTCGTACAAGATTTGGTTGAATAACAGGTGGTGTAAGATTTGGTTGTTGAACTGGAGCAGTAGGACACCAGAGAGTCATTCTTGTGACATAAGCCTAAGCTTGTTGAAGTTTTATGCCTCATGCCCCACGGTGGGTGCCATAAAACTGTTGGCGTTTCAATTCGCACCTCTGGAATGTGATTTGGAAACGGACAGCTATGTACAGATAAACTCCTCTCCTATTGGAAGGGGGAGTTCCATTTTTGCTGATGTTCATTGAAAAGATAATAAAATAAAACTTTGCCTATCTTCTTTTTGATTCTCAGCTGTGAGCACAAGGTTATAAAACTCTAAACGCTGTAGAAGAGGTTTTTTCCTTTTTTAACACTTCTACTAGAACTAAGCAAAGACTAACGACGCTTTTAATCTCCTGAGGAAATTCAGAGCAAAGGAAATTAAAAGTGAACAAGGAATGATTGTTTTAACAAAACCTTAAGCAATTTTCTCCCAGATTTACATCACAAGACTTATAGTACTTTAATGATGGAAGCTGAAATGAAAGCTACAAAAGCCACACATTTGACGATGAAAACTTGATGAATCGAGATAGAATATCAGAGCAAAATAGGCATGAGACATCTATTCAATATCACAAAGTTAGCACAACTCCAGGACAGCAATGCTACAGTAAAAGGTAGGCATACAACAAGTGATCAAACACCGGAGAACAGATTACACAAAGTGAATAGACACTTGGAATATCAAGATTTACAGGCTAGAATAGGAACATCAAATTTGCTATCACAATTACCATTACATACAATGGGCAAGGATGCCCTTATTTATACTAAAATCAAAGGAGTAGGGAACCCTAAAATCTCTTTAATTAACCCTAACTTACTAACTCATAAGCTTTATTACTATTCTAAGACAAACAAAAAACTAACAAACCCTTTAAAGCAATTTGCTTTAAAGCAAAGAAGATTCCAACTATAACAAAGTGATTTCTTTTCTAAATATAGAATGGATGAGCTTAGGATGAAAGTAAATGCTTTAAAACAAAAAGCATCTATTTTAAAGTTGCTTTCTTTTGAAATGCATCCTCATCAACATTCTTTCTTTTTGGTGATGTCATCTGTTGATATTTTGGGAAACAATATCTTCTAAAAAGTGAGTGACCACATCTCTGCCAGGAACACTGATACTCTCTAGAATGATATTTTGATTCTCTAACATTTCTTCACCATTTGCAACCATCTGAAGAAATTCATGAACTTCACCTACAACATTGTCAAACTTTACTGTCATTGTGGCAAAACGACCCATCTTGCCGGCATTGATATCATCATTAAAATTGCTACGGACGAGAGTCTGGAACTCTGCTTACACTTCCCTGAGATCATACAGGGTACCATCTTCTCTTGCATAGGAACATGGTATTAGAGAAATAAAAGATCTGACGAACTTGAGGACGTTGACTACCTTTTCTTTCCATTCTGTCAACTCTGAAATTATACTATCATAAGTTTTTACTATGAAAAGATATTGCGCTTTCCAAGTAGAAACTATCTTCTTATCATCGGATGAGTCAACAGAATCATGTGCAATCTTCAAGTTGGAGATAATGATATTGAACACCAATCTATTTTCTGCCATGGTCTGCTGCAACCCCTAAATGCCTTAGCATAAATCATGAGCATTGTACTTCAATTGATAAAACTCTAAAAGTATAACTCTCCCTTTAGTCAAAAATTCTTCCACCCAACTATTCATGTGCCTCCCATAGAGGACCAACTAACTGAATTGCCGCTGATTGACTGGTGATTCAAGATTCAGTGGAAGCAATAAATCAGCTTGTGAGGTGCCATGGAAAAGGTTGGAAATGTAATGTCGTAGTTGCCCGACTTTAGCTTTGAGAGCTGCTTTGTCTTCTCCATCTTTCAACACCCTTTCCTTCAAATTATCCATTGCAACCTCAAAGAGATTAACACCTATATGTTGAGTGCTTCTGCCAAGGTTAGCTTTGACAACCGTGAAGTCATTAACCTTGACATCATCAGCACTTCTATCCTCTGGCGGTGTTGCAGTTTCAAGGATTATTTCTCCATTTGCATTCTTCTCAATGTGAACCTTCTTCTTCAGCTTCTTGTCTGGTGTGTCTTGGTAGATGCTTTTAAGCTCTGTTAAATCCAGCTGATATGAGGGCTTTCTCCTCTTCCTTCCCAGAATATTTTCAAGCCAGGATGAGCCTTCTTCTCTTTTAAACTCGGTTCTAACCTCATCAGCTCCTGATGAATCAATGTGCGCATCAGAGTTACGGACCGGTGAATCTAGCTCTGAATCTATGTGGATAGAAGTGATCAGTGAAGAAGGTGGAGAAACATGATCTGAAGGTAATGCTTCAACATGCGGCATTGGTTCAACAGGAACTTCTAATTCAACTGTTGGTTGTTCCTGCTGGACATGAACTGGAGACTCATCCTTTTTCCTCTTTAACTTAGCCATTTTTATTCCCTCTGGAAGAACACTCATAGCTTTAACCCTTCGTTTCACTTTAGAAGTGGAAGGCTCCGATGGTTGTACAACTGGCAGCTCTGCTAATGGAATATCATCCTTTCGCTTATTCTTCAAGAATATCAAACTATTTTTAACCACTCGACTCGTTCTTTCTTCAATGGAAGTGCTCTCTTTTACTGACCAATTAACTGGTGGCAACGGCTATTGCTCAATTTGGTCCCTAAAATACGTGGGAAGTAGAACTTCACCACTTTCTGTCAAACCCTCTATATCTTCTGATAGGATATCAGACATCTGCTGAAGAGTGAACCTGCTGTAACTGCGTTCTCACACTTTAAACTCATCAGCACAATTAGCCCAGAAGTCTTCAACCGTATGCTTGTGCATACAATTTTGACCAAGATGTGATGCAAAAACACCACGAGGATCATATGAAGATCTCTTGTTGAAAAACTTAAGACCATATCTGGATGATTCATTACCAATTGCCTTGGCATCTGCTCCAGATCTGCATCTATAAATACTCATCCCAAGTGGAAAATTGAAAGCTGCCTTGTGTCTGCTACGCAAAAATGTATGAACTTCATAGGCTTGCCTCAAAAATTCCATAAATGCTATTTCATCTGTAGGATATCTTGGCAACATGGCTGGCTCTCCTGAGAAGCCATATACTCTGATGTAGGAAAAAGTGGGAAATTGGATAAACCAATCAGCCCATTCTGCCATTGCTATTCTAGCATCTGCTGAAAATTGTATATGCAATTCATTGTCCATATCTCGCATTGCATGCATCAGGAATGTATCATTTACCCACCTATAATATCGTTTAGCTTGGGAGATTTCTAACTGTGGGAAATGGTGATATACATACTGGATACCCAGAATTCCAACAACATTCAAACCTCTGAATTGACCTTGAAAAGCCATCAAATACAAAAAGTATGATATCATGTGGAATTCATGGGCCCTTTGAAAATCAATTATTTGTTGGTGGAGACTATCACTGATGAGTGCTGACGAGTCATAGAACTTGGTTCCATCAACAATCTGGGACATGATATAAAACATCCAAGGCTGGAACTTGTTAGCATCTACTTGACCTGTGATCTAGCTTAGCAGCGTAATCATTATTGCATGTTCTTCCTTGAATTCTCCACATCCAACGTTCTTTGGCATGACGTTCTGCTTCTCTTTTAACCACCTCTGACCAATCATTTTCCTATATTTTTCTTTATCATTGTTCCAAACCCTCTTGCATTCTTCAATTGAAATAGTTAAGTTTTCTCTCTAGACTGGTATTGTAAAACACTTCTCAGTGTCGTTCGACCTCAGGCTGTAGAGCACACGTCCATCTCTTGACTGGATTTCTCTTGTGACTGAATTGGAATGCGTCATGCAAGCAATCACAAACTCGATACTTTGCACTGTGATGGGAAAGGACGCTGCTGCAAGCAAATGGGAGTGTCCTAGATTCCTAATAGCATTATTTCCTGCATCCTCCAAAGAATGTAAATTGATCACTGGAAGTACTTTATGCAAGTCTGTTTCACAAGTTCTCGAGTAATCATGAACCAACGCTGTTTTGGGCCTGATTTGTGTTAGAGAGTACTGCATATTGAAAGATTTGAAAATTGACTGTGAACACGCTTATGTCAGAAAAATCTAGGACAAATAGCTGAAAATTACTTGCTAATTTTTAGAAAAAAGTAGAGTGTGACCAAAAAAGCTGGCACATGGGTTTTGTAGGCAATTCTATTTTGAAGCAACCCAGATCGTCGAATTTTGAAAAAGTGGAGATTTTCCTGAAAAAGCAGGAAAAAAGAAGATTCCTGAAAAAAAAGCAAAACTCCAATCTTCAAGAGGATGATATTCTAGATGGACCCATCTTGATGAAAAATGAAAAAGCTTTGGTTCGATTTCTAAAAAATGATCACCTTGAAACAAGGACCCTGAAAAAGTGAGCCTCCCTGCTTCCTCAAACTGAAACTATGAAGGACGCTAAAAAAGTACTTCATTTGGGTCTTCGAATCTTTGTTGAAAGAAAAATAAAAATCTTTCCTCTAGATGCAACCTGCAAAAGATAATGAAATAAAGAAGCCAAATGCTTGTCTTTATAGATCTTTAGGGCGAAAAAATAGTTTTATTTGTGACAGAATAAAACTTGGACCTCATCCATGAAGAAAGCAACTTTTAAAGCACAAATCCAAGTGGATGTCTTCGAATAGGAATAATCCCTATTTTGTAGCTACCTATGGCTTCATATGTAAGATGACGAAAAATATCTTCTTTTGATGATGTCATCGAACACGCGAGTTGATAGAAGTGTTAGCCAATTTTTCTTTGTTTTCGACACTTCTACACTCGTTTTGACTCAAATATGGTTTGTCTCTGACTTCAACAAGATGACGAAATGTCACCATTAACTGAAAAAGCTAACTGATCCTGACAATTTGGAGACTTATCAATTGAGATTCCATTTCCGGCCTTCGACTGACGATCTGGCATCGTTTGACCAAGTTTGACCTCTCGAAAACTGCCAATAGGTGAAGATCAGGAACAAAGCTGTCGAAAAACATTGCAGACATAGAAATTTTCTAACTCTGGGCAAGTTGGGCGCCCCAAGTCACCTGGGGCGCCTGGATCCTCCAGCCTTAGCCATTTTTCTAAAAATTGCAACTTCTTCAAATTTTTGATTTGCGTGCGCATTCCGGTGGTTGATGACCCCTATTTGGCTGTCAATTTTTGTCTGCTGGGACAAAACTGAGTTTGATGATCTGGCAGAAAGGCAAGCTTGATGAAAACTGAGTTGACTGTACTCTTTGTCTGCCTCGGGAAACATGCCAAATTAATTAGTTCTAAACCAGACCGGGCTGATGGAGGGAGATTCATATTTTTCAAGGAAAACTCAAAAATATTCTAACTTTGATGAGTTTGGGTGCCCCAAGTCCCCTGGGGCACCTAGGTTGCCATGCCTTAGAATTTTTTTTGAAAAACTCAAATTTCGTACCATTTCTCATTTTCCGTGCCAACAACCTCTGTTTGATCTTCATTTTCGATTGTCCAGATGACTGTCGAGGTAAGACGAAGGGTGATCTAAGCAGCCTGAACATATCTGTGATGAAATCATAGCTTTGACTGACGTTTGACCAACTGGAAACAGGTTGACGGAAGCATTTTTGACGTTTCTCAAAAAATGTGAAAAAAATCTAACAAGGAGAGGTTAGGCACTCCAAGTCACCTGGGGCGCTTGGTTTCTCTAGACTTAACCATTTTTCTGATTTTCCAACCTTCATCTACAACTTGCTCTGTTTTGCGTGATGATAGCTGCTTCCTGATGCTGATTTCGATGATTTATCAATCAACTGCCACTGAATGGTGAATGAACTGCATAGACTGGGTACATCTGATGAATTTTCTAGCTTTTCAGGATCTGATGATCGAAATGACTAATTTTATGTCCCTCAGAACTGACCGACCGACACAGTCCTCGCATTTTCTCAAAAAACGCGTAAAAATTCTATCTCTAGTGGGACTGGGCGCCCCAAGTCACCTAGGGCGCTTGAAATCTCCAGACTTAACCATTTTTCATGAAATCCAGATTTTCACTCCACCTTGGATCCATCCTGCTCCATTTTGCGTGCGTCGTCGAGTCAATGACTATTCGTTGGTTCTACGTCGTTGGAACAACATTGAAAACCTGAAAACGAGCTCTGGCAGATGAACTTCCTTTGACGACTTCAGAGCTCATGCTTCACCTTCCAAAAAAGTAGAAATGACCCATAAGAGAAAACTTGGTTGTTTGCAGATTTCGTCTGGACCACGTTGATCGTGAATCAAAATTGACCAATGAGAATCAAGCGTGACACCTGAGTCAGAGATTCTATTTTTAGAAACTTTCTATTTTTAGAAATTTTTGCCTGCATCCATATCTCAAGAAACCTAGAAAACCTAATTTGATGTCTATTTTTAGAAATTTTGCATTTTTGACTTTTTGACAAAAAATTTTCTAGACTTGTTCAAAATGCCTTAATGAAGCAAAAATTTTGATTGGGTACAACACATAGTAAGGGGGAGTTGTTCTAATACTTAGTCATTTTTCACTAAGTATTGCCATCAATGCCAAAGGGGTAGATTGTTGGCAAGAGACATTGTTAGGCATGCCAGGTGTTGTCATTGATGTCAACTGAATCTATCTTACACATCTGCATTGTATCATTTGATCATACCGGAAGTCAGATTGCAGATTTGTTTAAGTCCGGTTAGATAGGAACAGAGCATATGACAGAATTCAGCATCTTGGTTCACATTTCTCTACAGGTAATCATATTGTGTTGCAGATCTGAGGGTATGCTAAGGGATGTCAGGGCTACCTAAATCTAGAGTTTTAGCCTTTGGTGATGAAGGGAGTGAAAGTTACAAGCATGAGTATCAGGTTTTGGTTAGACAGTCCAGTCCGGTGAAGAACATGCTGACTTGGTGTTTGATCCTTGTGCTGATTAAGAGAAGTGGTTGGTTGAGTAATTTATGAGATCCAATGGTATTGGCTGACATGTTTGGTGATTTGAATTCATAAGTTGTGGTCCGCATTGATATTTGTGCATGGATTTAGCTGACAGAACAGTGATCTTGAAAAAGTTTCTAATTTTTCTTGAGGCTGACTTAGTTGATGAAATTTCATATAGCGGATATATATAATTGATGGGTGCGAGTATTTTGAGATATGGTTGTGCAAATATGAGATGAGAGGTGCGAAGTGTGATAGTATCAAGTGCGAAGTAGAGATCTCAGTCTTGGATCATGGCAGAACAGTAAAATAGTGCAGTGAGATGAAGTGTGTGAAGTCGGCATATTAATCCTAATCGAAACTATAATCTTGCATTGTTAGATGCTATTCTTCAGTTCAAGTATTCTAGTGAACTCTTTGTAATTAATCTTGTAGGCAGTGAGCCTCCTTTGAGTAGTGAGCTCCAGGTAGTGTGCATGAAGGCATGTGCCTTCCCATTTTGTAATACTTTTAACAGAGTATAAAATCTTATGGGTTAACCCCCACCGTGGTTTTTCCCTTAACCAGGTTTCCACATAAAAATCCTGGTGTTCATGTGTAATGATCTTATTGTTGTTGTTTGTAAGTTCATGCTTCTTTCTTTTGAATGTATGTGGTAAATTGATAAAGGAACATAATAATAAGTTTTGCAAAACACTGATTCACCCTCCCTCTCAGTGTTCCTTAATTTCAATACATAACCAATTCTCTCTAGAAGGGAAAATGAAACTATGTTCACTGCAACTCCATCATCAATTAGGGTTCTTTTAATGCAAGTTTCATAGATCCAAACTTGTAAGTATAACACATGATTTCCCTTCTTAGTTTCCTCGAAAGGCATTTTCTTTAAGTTGAAGAAGAACCCTGGATCCTTGAGTTCCAAGTTTGGTGGGTTGATGTCATAGTCCACATGGTTGATCTTCTCACTAGGTGGTGGTGTAATCTGGTCGAGGTACTTTAACCCTATGGCTTTTAATAACGCTGACTGATGTGAAGGGGAATTCTGGAGTAAGTCAATGAATGAAATTTGAGCATATGTCTTCTTTAGGTCTTCAATGAGTTCATAAGGTCTGATTGGAGTAGGTATCGGTTCCACTATTGAAACGACACCTTCATGTACTTCCATTTTTTTGTTTTAGTTCTCATGATCTTCCTCTTCTTCTTCATTGTGTAGAATCTTGACTAATCCCATCATCCTAGTTTCACCTTTTTGTCCCAGTTGTGGTGGGATGCTAGTTTTTCTACCTTGGGCTACTTCATTTTGATTTGATGTCTTTGCATCCTTATGCGCAGGAAATAGGTGGTGATAGATTCTCATATCTGTGTTTTACAGGGCTATTGGGGCTTGAGTTTGTCTTGTGCCCTTGTTATCCGACATGACTTCCTATGGGTTCAAGAAAATTTCTATGAACAAATGTTGTTGGTCATCCTGTAACCTTGCTATGAACTGGTTATACTCTCTACAGGATTTTGTGTTGTGCCCCCTTGTTCTATGAAAAGAACAAAATTGATTGAACTCATACAAGGGTCTCTCATATCTTCCATCATTTCTATTTCCGTTTCCGTTACAATTCCAATTTTGATAATTGTCTCTAAAGTAGTACCCATTGTTTCTAGGTCGGTCAATCACATTAACATTAGGAGAGTAAGAGTCTCTCCCATTGAAATCATCTTTTATTTTCTTGACTAGGGGTTGATCTATTACCCCGTCTGTGGTTGTGTTTCTATTATTCTTAAGAATTTTGATTACAAGACCGTTACTCCCTACGTCTTCTTTTGTTAACTTTATGTTTGACCCATAGACCTTTCTACCACTGTCAATGGCAGCTTGATCAATCCTCAAATCACTTTCCAATGCTTCTTCATAGAATTTATATGGCAATTTTTGAACGTCTTCTCTCATATCCTTGTTCAAGGCATGTAAGAAAAGGTCGCATAGTTCACGATGGTCCATATTTGGTTCACTGGTTGAGGAATAAAGGACTCGCCTCCATCTGGTAACAAAATTGGCTACGGATTCATTCGGTTCTTGCTTCATGGTGAGGAATTCCCTGATTCCTGTTTTGATGAGTTTGTTCATGTCAAATGCCATGACAAACTCTCTAATTAGTTGTCTGAACGAGTGAATCAAAGCCTCTGGCAAACAATAGTACCAATCCAGAGCTATTCCTTCAAGAGTTTTCAGGAAGATTTTGGTGACAACCCCATCCCAAGGGAGGAGTTTTCTTATCACAGTGGTGTAGGCTTTAATATGTGAATTCGGATCTCCCTCTCCTTTCAATTTTGGGAGATTTGGCAATGGTCAAGGCAACTGCACATTCCTTATGTTTTGATCAAGAGGTTCTTTCAAATACTCAAGGTATGTTCTGAGAAAGACACTTTGAGATTGCGGGGTTGATAGCAATAACCCTGTGGGTGGGTTTTGATAACCCACTATTGGATTCGTTGGATTGTTCTGAACAAGAGGGTTCCCATTTAGACACATGTTGTTACTGGCATTTCATGAATAATAGTTGAGGTAGGAGGAATTTTGAGATGCCCCATGGTCTTGTTCATGGGATTTTTGCCTTCTTTCAAGAGCAACTTGTTCTACTTCCAAGATTCTAATCCTTTGCACTAGAGTTGCAATTAAGTCTGTAGGAGTAGTAGCTCTAGGTGTTTCCTCGTTTCTAGGATTTTCTCTTCGAGTATGTTCATGGTGGTATGCTTCTTCTCGTGCAACATTTTCTCTTTGTTCTTCTCGCAAGTCTATTCTCAATGCCTCTTGAGCATCTTTTGCTTCTTGCAGGAATTTTTCTAATCATTTGACTTCCTCATAAAGATGAGTACTTGATGTGCTTGTGGAAGGTTGATCGAGTCGATGTATTTCTGATCTTACCCTCCTAGCTTTGTGTGGCTCATTTGGTATGGCCGGATTGTTTTCCCAAGATGGGTAGTTGAAAGATAGAGAATGCATGGATTCTCTTTGATCTTGTTCGTAATATGAATCTTCATAGTCATAGCACTTGGTGATTGGTGCATCCGGATGTGGTGGAACATACCTATCAAAGGAAAGAGTTTCTAGTTCTCTTGAGGGAATATTCCCTTGCTTTAAATCAGGTTCTGTCATATTCAAGGGTGATATAGATACCACAGAATAAATGGAATAGATAATGGTGAAAGCGATAGAAGCTAAAGCGGTGGAAGCGACTATGAAGAATAAAGTGAAAATGTTTTGAAGTTTTGTTTAATGTTTTGAAGCATTGAATGTTTTTGAGATCCAAATGATGGGAACGTAAACTACAAAACCAAAATATTATGTACTTCACGTCAGGTTCACCAAAATATGTATGCTCAAAATTGTGACCTTGGTTGCCTAGGGCTGTCAGGTCGGATATCGGCATGCACACGGACCCTTCCCTCCTTGTCACGGGGTGATCTGACATGTTACTCTCTCTCTCTCTCTCTCATGGCAGTAGCCAGTCGAGAGGAGGTGAGACATAGTGGGGGTCTGGCTTGTTGGAGAGCTGGACTTTGCGGAGAGGGGTCGACACGTCCTGGGGCCTTTGTCATTGTGTGCTAATGTGAATGTTTTGTTTGATCATTGTTGTTGTAGAGATAACCCTATGACCCGAAGGGTCACTAGTTACTCTTTGTCTATTGGGGTTTCTACTATTCCACCTCTATGTGGGAAAGTTGTTACTTTTATTGATGGCTTCTTGTCTTTCAATTTGTTGAATGATTGCACGTCATATTTAAAGTTATCTAAATGCCTCTAGTTGTTGTAAGATAAGTGGATCTTGTTAAGGTCTTGAATTGTTTTCCTTAATCTCACCAAGGACTCTTAATCCTGGGCACATGCATGAGCCGAGACAAGAGATAAGTGTTTGTGGACTAACCTTGACTAGACTTTAGGGTTTAACCTAGGGTTTGACTTTTGTTGACCGTGGTTGACCTTGTGATGATACCAAGGGTTTGTAAGTTATCTAAATACCTAATTTTTTTGTTCTTTTCTATATTTTTATGCATGCAAACTTGTTTTTGTGCTTTTTTGATATTTATAGAAATAAAGATGCTTTTAATCTAGGAAAGGAAATATGAATGCAATTTAGAATGAATTTAACCTAATGCAATTATTCTATGTTTTTGGGGTTTTTGAATGTTTTAAAACAATTAATCTAGAAAAGGAAATTGCAAGTAATTGAATTAAACTAAGAATTCAAATTACTTCTAAGATGCTACATCTAATTTTTTTATCAAAGAAAAAGCAATAAATTACTAATCCCAAGAGCAATTTTGGTTTTCTAATTACTACAAATTGACAAAAGCATAGAGGAACCTGAAAATAGAGAAGATTTGTGTGACTCCACTATCCTTAGAAATCCTTGATGGCGACCTCGTATCCTCTTGAAGTAGCAGGAAGACCTCTTGACGACAAGACAACACAAAGAAGAAAAAGAAGCTTGTAGAAGCTTAGGAAAGCTCAATGGGAGCTTTTGATGAGCACAATGACATTGATTCAAGCACTGTAATGATGATTGAGGAGCTTTATGTGAAATCTTGATCAACAATGAATAAATAAAAGGCACCTTCTTCTTGTGTGAGCATGAGAATGTTGATTGGAGAGCAAAAACTTAGCAAGAGTTGTGTGTACAATGAATTTGCCTCCCTTTGTGCTTGAGGGAGGGGGTATTTATAGGTTGGAAGAAGGGGATTGATTGAGAAGTTAACTCAATTGATTGAAGAGTTAACAAGGATTGATTAGGGAGTGAAATAGATTGATTACCTAGTAAACTCAGTTAATTAGGGAGTGATAAATCAATAATAGCTTATCACTGAAGAGGAATTGGAGTTGGAAGAATGAATGGAAGAGAATGAGTTATTAATTTTAGATCAAATGGAGTCAATTATGCATGTGTGGGTGCATGAAATAGTGAACTCCATATTAGGCATCAAAAATTATGTGAACTGGAAGAAAAACGGGCAAAAATAGAGCTATTTTGAGTGAGAAACTCAAGTTTTTCCATGGTTGGAAACGCGACAGGGTTGCTCCTTTTGCTAGTAGGGTCGCATGGGGGGTGACCCCGGGTCACCCATGGGGGAGATCCTACAAAATGAGGGTCGCTCGGTGAGAGATCCTAAAAAAAAGTGGTCTGAGAGGAAATGCATGATGGGAGATGGCAGAGAATATGAAAAGGAGGTAATTAACCTCTAGAAATAGGTCAATCATGTGCAAGAATCCAAATCTCCACTTGCACCGTAGGATCTCCCAGGGGGAGATCTAGAAATAATAGGAGGAGATTTGGATTGGTTGAGTGAAACTAAAAATTGAAAGTGGGAGATGGATCTGGGGGACCTCTAGAAGGCTTTTAGGGGGTGGAGAGGATGAAAAACATAGGGGAAAGGTGAAAATTCACCTACAAGACACTTACAAGGCTTAGGAACAGGGTCAAACACTCAAAAAATGCAAGTCAACAAGCATCGCAAAAGTGTCGAAAAGCGTCGACGACAAAGAGAGAGGGAAAATGACAAAGAAGAAACAACACAAGACGAAAGAAGTGACACATCATCAAGAGCTTTGCTTCTTAAAGGATATTATTTCACGCTTACATGTACGTGACAAGGATTAAAATCATCATAGGTGTCCTTGTGGAGGATGTGCATGATTTTTGTGCTTACATATTTGCCCCCTCAAGGATGATAGTCTACATGAAAGGTAGGTACCTTTCCCAAACTAGGCCTTACCTGTTGTTGATCTTCCCGCAATTGTACTTGCAACAACTAGTATTAGTCCGGCATTTAAATATATCAAAATGAATAATGAAAACTAAAATGACGAACTTACCATAGATCGTTCGAGTTCGACTAGTTGTTTGCCTTTGTCAGTGAGACCTATAGGAATGAATGCACGTAAAACGACGCATGAAAGATACATAAAAGCATAAAACTAATCTAAGAAAGCATAAAATAAACTAAGGGAAAACAAAGTAAGAAAATTAGTGAGATTGGGGTGAATTGACAACGAAATCGATCGTGTGAGAAGTCGTTGGGAAGGTATCGTGGAGGAGATTGCGAAGATGGCTTCCTCTTCTTCAGCTGTGGAGAATCTAGTATGCAACTAGTGAAAAACTTTTCTCTAAACCCTAGGTTGAAGTTTGTGAAAAATCTCTTAACATAGTCTATTTTTGGTGATTCTTCTTGTTGCATTGTCTTTGTTTTGTCATTTAGATTAGGGTAGGTCTTTCATTTTTTGAAATTGGCTGAGAAATGAAGATTTTAGGGAATTTTTACTTTGATGGATCTCCACTTAGGGTTGCCCCTTTTGTCAGGTAGGTCACTCAAGGGGAGATCTATCTGGCAATAGGGTCGCCCAGGGGGAGATCCTACAAACAATAGGGTCACCCGGGGGGAGATCTTGTTGGCATCTGGGTCACCTGGGAGGCGACCCTGTTGGGTTGATTATGCTTGAAATTTGATGTTTTCTGTCATTCATTTCACTCTTATCTGAATTGATTTGACTATTGTATTCTCATGTTTATTGCAATTTTTGATGGTTATATGCTTTTTTGTGAGATTTTCTGCAAGTTTTATGAATTTTAGGATTTTTGTGAGTTTATGAGATCTAATCTAAAGTTCTTTCTTGATTTGCAGGACATGCACATTCGATGCAATTCTTGTAGAGAGAAAGTGTGGCTCTCGGATATGTTTTCTTCGTTGAGTGATCAGGACCATGCTATTTTGAGGAGAATAGGCTTGGCTAGAGTCTGTCATGTGCCAGTTGTTCAAATTGTATCATGCATATGTTGGGACATTTTGACTTACTGGGATGCAGATAGGAACACCTTTAGGTTCCCACAGGTTTTAGGAGAGTGGACTATCACTCTGTTTGATTTTTACCATATTATTGGAGTTCCTGTGAGAGGACACCCTCTCATCCTTCCTTCTAGTGACTCCTTTGAGGACAAGGCATCTTGGGCAGAGTTCATGGGGGTCAGTCACCTTGAGGACCAGATAGGAGTCTAACTTACTTCAGTGCCATGACTTCACATTCCTCTCTTGAGGCGGTTCTTGATTGGTTTGATTGCCTTGAGGTTGTCTGGAGACAAGGCCTCGGCTCAACTGAGATGGTGTTGGGCACCCATCATATGTGGTCTTGAGGAGGGCAAGTTCTACGCTTGGGGGCTAGACATTTTGTCCATGGTATATAGGGACTTCTATCGCATTGCACGATGTGGGGCTCTTGCTTTCAGCCACTTTTCCTTGTTTATGACTTGGATTTTTGAGCACATTAGGCCCGATCAGAAGCTTGTTCTGATTCCTGACATCGACTACCGAGAGAAGCTAGATGGTTGTAGGTGGGTCATTTTGATGCTTCTTTGTGCACTGTGGCTACTCTTACAGATGAGGATATGATCTTTGATCCTTACCTTGATATGGAGGGATCTTGGGCTCGGGATGGCGAGATTTGAAAGTACTGTCGTGGGGTGTTCGAGGTTTCAGATTGTAATGATCAAGTCAAGGCTCACCACATTGAGCATGTCTTTGAACACTGAAGAAACCAAGGAGATCTGAGGAAAGAAGCTGAACCGAATTCAAGCATTTGGTGTAAAGAAACCCTAACCAGAAGTAAAAGGTATTTACAATTCTCATTCTTGTAAAGTCTTTGTTAAGCTATAAAAGATGTCAACCCCACATGTTGTTGAGATCATAGAGAGGCCCCGACCTACGTTTAAGAAGCATCCTTTCAAATCCTTAGAAATAGACCTAGATGGTGCATTCTCTGACATTCCATATGGTATTATGCATATGGAAGACATTAGGGCATATATTCATGCAAATTTGAAATAAATGATCATATGAAATTAAGGCAACTTTATTTGGAAAAATTGATGAATGATAAGTTTGAATTGAAGGAAGAATACAACACTTTACATGAAAAGAAGTTAGATGTATGGATCGATTTCCCTATTTTCTTTGAAGATGCTTGGGTCAGGTATGCCCTAAGCAGAATACATGATGGATTCATGTGGTTAGTCATGATGCATATGATTACTAAAGATGTCATTAAGGTGGTCACTGGCATGTGTTCCATTGGAATAGTTCCATCTTTGAAGACTGTAAAGAACAACACAGTGATGGAGTTAACAGGTGCCAAATTTGACAAAAGGGCACTAACTGTCAATGACATAGAAGATCTGGTAGTAAGGTTTTCTTCCATGGTGATTGTTTATAAGGTATATTTCTCAAACATAGAGAACTCTGTCTCTGCAACAGCTATCCACATAGCCTTTGAGATGGTGAAGAATAATGTAGACTTTGACCTATGTGAGTTGCTCTGGAAATAATTGATGGAGAATCTAAAAAGGACAAAGGACACTAAGTACCCCTTCAAGTATGGTACTCTAATCATCCGCCTACTAATCTACTTCTTGAAAGAATTACCAGGTATGGGTAACTTTGCTTGGTTAAATGATTCTCCAGTAGTAGTTCAAATTAGAAATCATTTGTAGAGTTTGGGAGATGTTGATAAACAAAATACAACATTATGGGGTTACTTTAAGAATTTCCAAAAGAAAATGTAGGCTAGGGTTGGGATCCCTAAAAAGGTTGTGGAGAAATATGAAAAAGAGATTGTGTTTATGGTAGACAAAGATAAATGCCTCATGGAGGCAGTAGAACCCAGAATTGTATGGATCCCAGCAATGGGATATGAGGTTACAGAGGATGTTCTGACTAGCCTAGCTAACCTAATGCTGAGCAAACCAAAGGACTCCAATGAGGAAAGATTTGGAACATTTGAAGAAAATCTCTCAAAGTGCATATGGAGCTGAAACAACCTAAAATCAAGAGAAATGTAAGAAAATATGCAGAAGAATTTTCAAAAAGTAAAGGATTTACAAAAGAATAGATAAATGAAGCAAGAGCCAAGTCTGAGGCCTCTAAGGCTGCAAGTGCTCTGGAAGGTCAGACATAGGCACGAAAGAAGGAAGAAAAGAAATATGAACCAGAAAAACCCACTTCCAGCTCAAGAAAAAGAACAAGAGCCTCCTCCTCTACTGCAGGTGTCTCTAGAAGCTCCAAACCTCTCCCCACTGTAGATATTGAGAAAGACGTGCATGAGAAGAAGCTTGTAGAGAATAAGAAAAGAAAGAAGACAAAGGCTACAAAAAGAGTGTATGTGAGCCTTGGTGGAGGAGGAGAAGAAGAAGAGATAGAGACTGATGAAGAAATCAAGGAAAAGAAAGCAAAAATAGAGAAGCTCTCCAGAAAGGTTAAGGACAAGATGAAGAAGAAATAAGAGAAGATGAATCAACAATATCCTTGGAAGCCACAATCAATGCAATAGCTCAGCATGGGAATTTGAAGCCTATTGCTGGTACATATGATGAAATCTCTAATGGAGACAAGGTGATAATTGAAACAACAGTATAATATTTTTAGATATGTTCAATAAAGCCCTAATTGAAGTCATAGATGACTTACCAGACAATCTAACCAGCATCATGATAGCAAGAAAAGAAGGGGCCATGGCCAAAGATGCTAAGATAAAGGGGTATGTTTTATTAAAACTTTGCCCAAATATCACCAGTGAAGAAAAGGTCAAAGTCACTAAGAAGCTTAGTGATAAACGTAGAGCAAAGAAAAGGGTCAATACTCTAATGTCTGGTGACATTGAGAAACTAGTTAAAGATATTGAGGAGATAAAACTAAGTGTGCTACATGAACTGCAAATCTCAACTGTAATAGACACTGATGAAGAGGAACAAAATGTTGATGCTGAAAATTCCAATACATTTCCGGATGAGAATATAGAATAGAGTGTGGATCAAGGTGGAACACCTCCTCCGATAAGCTCTAGGCAAGAAGAAGAGATGGAGTCTGCAGAGCAACATAACTCTAAGGAAGAAAAAGTAGTATATGAGGAAATTAAATTTGAAGGACAAGGCGAACAGAGAGAAGAAGTAAATGAACAAATGATTGACAACCCTACTCCAAAAATAGAAGGAAATGAACAAGAGCTCATTTAGGAAGATCCTTTGGAAAGGCATGATGTTGAGGTGTCTCATGAAGAAGACAAAAGAGACACTGCTGAGAAGGAGACAGTTGACTCTTTGAGAGAGTTTTTGGAGAAGCAAAAGGAAGCTTAGATTTTGACTACAGCTAAGCTATTGCAAGGACCAATTGATCTTGCCACAATGTCCCCATTACAGAAATTGAGTCGTGACAATTTTTCAGACTACGACACAAGAAGAGATATTAAAATCACATATGGAAGATAGTGAGCTGATTAGAGATGCATCAACAATTTTTGAAAAGATTATGTCCAGAATAAAGAGAGATACATCCTTGGCTCCTATTGCACAATTGAAGAAGCTTATGGAGTCAGTCAACTCTCATTTTGAATCCCTTGAACAAGCTGCAGAAAAGAAGGTAAGGGAAGAGATTGACAGCAAGAGATTAGTTGAGCTAAATGATAAATATTCTCAAGACAAAGTTTTGTTAGATAAGAGTGTTGAGTATTTAGAAATGGCCATCAAAGAAGCTAGCAAATTGTATCAGTTTTGTCTAACATGGCCTGAGAAAACTAAGGATCTAAAGGACAAGATGCATGGTTGGGAAGCCCAGATCACTAAAATATCCAAATCTTATGATCCGGTGAAAGATGTTATTGGGAATCAAAGGGATATAATTGAAACCATCCATTCTGACATAAATAAGTTGCAAACCCAAAAGGAGGTCATCAAACATAGAATGAGCTAGCTCCAATAGATAGCTAGCTTCAAGATTGCATCCATGACCAGGCTAGTAGTAGTAGCAGATAAGACAAGGCAATTCATTGAGGCCCCTGCTATCGTGAAGAAGGAAGAAGAGTTGGTGTCCCAGGTTAATGGGCATATATTAGTTTTGAGAGATGTTAAGGTCAGATGGGATGAAGATTTGGTGCAACTGAAGAAGATCTACAAAGATATTCTCTCTGAAAAATAGTAAGCTATTTGACTTCATCTATATATATGCGGATAGTACAAACAATTTTGAAGTTTTGGTCACTTGTACATATTTCTGTATCATACACCTTTGCCATTGATGTCAAAGGGGGAGAATGAAGCATGTGAAAAACACAAAAGAAAAATAACTAAAAAATAAGGAGAGAAACATGAATTTAGAAGGAGTAGTGTGTAAAGAGTAAGGCGGAGTTGTATGATGGTTTTTCACATCAGGTGTTGCCATCAGTGCCAAAAGGGGAGATTGTTGGCAACTTGGCAAAAATCATAGATAGAGACACTATTGGTATGAGCTAGTTTGGTTGAGCATGATGTTTGATGGTGTTGTCATTGATGACAACAAGAAAATGAACTAAGATTCAACAAAGTTGAAACAAAGATTTTGGTCTGACAAAATAGGACTTAAGCATTTTGACTAAGTATTGGCAGAGTACAGAGATAGAGACAAAGATACAATATTTTGATTAGAGTTGGTCCATAGTTGAAGATCTAGTCTTGCAGTTTTGGTAAGATGTCTATAGTCCTTAGATGATCTTAAATATAAAGTTTCATCTTTTGATCATCTTTGAAAGTGTACCTTCAAGCAACCTAAATTTGGCATGACAGAATACAGTACTGAACAGAGAATAACACCTAAGTATTTTGGTCCACATTCCTCTGGTAATAGATATTTTCTTATGCAATTTTGAGGTATTGTAAACACTTGTCTAAAGGTCTCAAATCTAAAGTTTCAGATCTTGTACCAGAAAGATAGTTATGAGCTATTATGTATCGCTATAAGGTTTGACAGTGTTTGACTGAGACAAAGCATGCGTTCTAATGGTCCACACTTTGCCGTAAGTTGATATTATGTTCTATAGTTCTCGAGTTATGTTCTGAGCTGTCTGAAGAGTCTTGGATATGAATTTGAGCAAGTCTTGTGGTCCACATTGAAAGTTGCAATTTGATAGATGGATTGAACCAGTGATAAACAAAGTATAAGGCTGATGTGATACTTTGATCAATGTGTGGTATGATCTATTGATTGGAACTTTATTCTAAGTGGTTTTATGATTGAAGTTGACCTATGAGATTGTGTTGCAAGTGTTAATTAGGTCAGCAAAGTGTTTTGGTGCAAGAATTAAGCTGACAAACTACACAAGGCATAACTAAATGTTTCATCTTTGTATGCCGACCTAATTTGAAGATTGTAAATGTTGCAGATATATATATGAGATTCATTTTAGTGTTTGGGAGTGTGTTTTGTGAACATGAAGAAGTAAGTGTGAATGTGAATATGTGTGTGTGCGACATACGAAGTCTTGTGATTGTGTAAGAATGACAAGTATAGAAGAAGAGAGATCTTATAAAGCAAAGTAGTGTGATAGAGTAGAGCAGGATCAAGAGTTTTGAATCAATTTTTTGAACTTCATTGGAACTATATCCATGCATTTGCAAATGCAATATTAGCAATGAGCCATCCTTCTTTTTCTTTCATTATGGCAGTGAGCCTATATGCAGTGAGCATCTTTCTTTGGACAATGAGTCCTTAAGGGCGGTGAGCCCTAAGGCAGTGAGCCTCTTGTAATTTGGTATTGTTACCACATAATATATTGTGAGATAACACTCACCATGGTTTTTCCCATTTTGGGTTTTCCACGTAAAAATCCTGGTGTCTATGTGTTATGTTTTGTGATTCATCATTCTATGTTTACTCGCTTTAATGTTGTTGAATGGGAAAATGGATTGATGATTTAATTAGTGAATGGTTTAAGAGAATACTGATTCACCCCCCCTCTCAGTATTATGGGTGTTCAACAAAACATTTACTAGAGAAACCTCTTCCTCTTCCTTGGTAACCTCCTCCTTCAAATGGTCTCCCTCCTCTATTTTGGAAGCCTCCTCTTTCCAGACTATTTTTCCCACTCGAAGTGCTTGCCTCTCCACCTTGATGGTGTTGTTGTCCTCTACTATTTGTTTTCTTCTTCCTTTAGTTCCTCTTCCTTGCTAGTTTTGACTTCTCATAAACTTCTCTTCCTTAATGGCAA
The DNA here is from genome assembly GCA_027924645.1 of Cunninghamia lanceolata. NCBI lineage: Eukaryota > Viridiplantae > Streptophyta > Pinopsida > Cupressales > Cupressaceae > Cunninghamia > Cunninghamia lanceolata. Next base: position 6,382,677 of record BSBN01000354.1, on the reverse strand, counting down.
ACTGATAGGGTTCCTTAAGAGTTCTAGGAGACAAAAGACTCAATTCATCTTGCAAACTGTATCTTAATCCATCGAGGTATCTAGCAACCTTCTCCATTTCCTCTTCACTATGCCTTGATCGGATCACAAGTTTATAGAACTCATCTGTATATTATTTCACACTCATCTCTTTCTGCTTGAGATTTTGTAACCTTTTGAACATATTAGTTTGATAGTCTCCTAGAAGGAATTTAGCTTTCAGTTTGGCAACCATTCTATCCCAAAAAGTTATCTTCTCCTTTTTCTTCTTTCTTCTTTCTGACTGAACGTAATCCCACCACATAGTAGCATGGCCTTTGAGTCTTGTATAGGCAAACTTTACTCTTTTCTCCTTTGCCACTTCTTTGTACTCAAAGTACTTATCAAGCTCATTGATCCAATCAATGAGTTCCTCTCCATTGAGGCTTCTTGAGTAGGTGGGAACCTCTATCTTTGGCTTGGCTCCAACCCCCATGACTTCTCTTAGAAATCTCATTTCAATTCCATCAGGTTCTTCTTATTGAACCACATCTTCCCTGCCTTGTTGATCCTCTTCTTGATTATCACTTACTTCTCCAAAAGGTATTCCTCTCATTTGTGCCTGTTCCATGGCATACATACTTTCTATGTTGTTCTGTAGCAACTCCATAACCCTTTCATCTATCTCTCTTTGAGTACCTCCTCTAGCACCTCCTCTTGGCATTCTTTTGGGTGGCATCTTTCCCAATCTTACCTTGCTCAATCTCTTGTTGCTCTATACCAAAAATTGATGGCAAAGGATCAAATAACACAAATTTACCTATTGTTTCACTTGGTGTAATGGTAGTTGTTGACTTTGCATATATTTGAAGACCTGCCAAAACATACTTTTTTTCGTTCTAGAGGGTAGAAGTCCCAGAAGAATAGGACAATCATACAAGAAACATAATCATCCTCAAGATTCAATACTAAATTGGTGAATACAATCTTTCAATACTGATAGAAATTTGTATGAAATCAAACAAATAATAACACCTTTAAAAATATGAACCAGACGTCTATTATTACTGAAACTAAACATCAGTTTGCCTGAAACTACACATTCATTCTCCAAAAAGAACACAAAAACTATAAAAGACTGTAGTTCTATGCCTCATAATGGTGGTAGTATCAATCTTTGTCTCTACTACCCTCGTGGAGGGTTCCAATTCATAATGTTTAGGGTAAAGTTGGATTTCGTTAATCTTTTGTTGTTTAGATGTTAAAATCCTCCTTTCACCCTAACATTGAAGGATCTAGGGTTGAGTGGAGAGCACTATCATACCCTAGGTCACTTACAAATGAAGGGAAGCTTGGATTAGGGAATTTAATTATTAATTTTCCTTCTCTTGTGTCTAATTAACCATTAAAACCCTAATTATGCAAATACGACAACAAATTGACGAAAGATGGAAAAAGCTCTTATAGACAGGAGTAAAATAACAAATCATAGAATACCTATTTTTGGGGTTTTGAGGCAGAATAGTCAGGGACACTGGTGCAGGTGCCCAAGTCCAAGGTACGTACTTTTTTAGGGAATCTGGACCTCCTTCCGACACTGATCAGCCCTGTAACTTCTATTTTCTGAAATCTGTTTGTGGAGGACACTTTTGCGGGTGCCCTAGTCCTAGAAGTGCTCCTTTGTCTGACTTTTCTTTAGATCCTGAATCCTTGATGCCTGCCACTCCTTCTTGCAACTCCACTTTTCCTAGATGCGACACCTATAACCTACAATCACAAGACTTGGTTTGGGGGTTGTGGTGTTTAGAGGCTTGCTTCAGTCAAGCCCCAGAGGACACTTAAGTCTCCGAACACCATTGTCAGACAAAGAGTGCGTGCCTTTGTGAGGCAGAGGCCAAAAACCAAAGGAATCAATGATAAAAACACAATGATATGTCACCTTGTAGTGAATCTCTCATGGAGGAAGATTCTCTTCATGCCATGAGAAAATTGATGTTCAAATCTACAAATATCAACACACAAAACATACAAGTCTGCTCTTGCAACACAATAGAAGCCTTGAATCACCTTGAGAACACAATAGCTTTCTAGTAATCATCTAGTTTACAAATGAATGCCTACACATGCTTATATATGCACCTACAGGCATTCTCGCCAAGATTTTAAAAATCAAACTTTACCGTGTCGGCAAAAGAACCAACTAACGGTCATAAACCGACACCTAGAAATTAGAGCTGCCCTAAAATAGGGCAGGACTAGGGCGCGGGTGCCCAAGTCCTCCCCCTTATTTTAGGTAGGGTACAGCTCAAGGGGTCCTTCTAGGTCCTATTTTCCATGGGACTTAGGTCTCATTCCATCAGGATGCTAAAATATGAACTAAAATGTCCTAAATGCACTCTAAAGACCCAGGAGCTAAACCTTATGAGGGAAAAGCCCCCAAGGGGACATTTTCTGACGTTACATTTAGCCCCCACTTTAATGTATGTATAAATGCAAGGCCAATACATGCATTAAAGTAAGGTCGCAAACATAGCAAACACATCAAGCACGGAGAAGACATGCCAATCACATAGAAAATAGTAACAGGCACACAAAACATGGAGAAGATAGTTACAGTCACGCAGAACACGGAGAATGGAAGACAGAAATGATATTTTTTCTTTTCTTTTTCTCATATATATAAAATGCAAATGCAAGTATTAGAAAATAAACAAACCTCCCATAATACATGAGGCACTGATCATGCAAGTCTTTGTATATATGGGGCAACACACACACAAGACACACAAAAGCTCCTAAAATGCATACTACATATGGGGCAACAGGCATGCTAGACAAAACAAGCATGCCAAAACACACACTTGAAGATAGAGAAAACACGGTAGACAAGCGATGGTGTGTTCCCTATTTCTAGGCTCATCACCATCTCAGGCACATTACAGGCACACACCGACAATTGGGCTTTGCCACAACAATCACCAAAAATAGACTTAAGGGTTGAGTTAGTCACAAAACCACTCCTTGCCTCCGTAGAGGACTTTTGAAAATGACAGGATGATGTAATCTTCTCTGAGAAATACACCATCCCCACCTCTACAGAGGGATTAAAAAAAGGATATGCTCAATATCCCACCTCCGCAGAGGGCTTACATGATTGATTGATTGCAAATAAACTCAGGATGCACAAAGTACTCATCATACTAGCCTACACCTGAGGACAAGCACATTGCTAACATCTACAACAGATAGCTTACCTTATATATGCCTCCACCTTAAGGTGGTTGATATTATGCAACAATATCAAGCATGTTAAGGTAGGAAGAAAACACACAAGGGAACACCGACTTTTGCAAAGTCCATGCCCCCCGGAGGTGACATGTACTTTACAATCACCAAATGTTCCCACAAACACATCCCTGCAAGAAACATGTTAGTGTCTACAGCATCATGATAAACAACAACATCAATGCATATGATTAATCACACAGATTTCCAAGGTTATACAACAAATTTGGAGTTCGAGGATAACCGTGAGGCTATATCATGAAGCTCTCTAAATCAAGTATTGCCAAAGCTAGATTCAAAGGCAAACAAAGGTGCATGGAGTAGCAATATTGTTAAGGTTTGTAAATGTGATAGAAACATCATAAAATTCACTACGCGGAAAGCACGAGTGCTTCCACTAGCCAAGTGTTGGATAAGATATACAACCCCATCATCATATTAGGAACTAAATTCATTTTTTGATTACTCTCGAAAGGCACACTAGGTCTGCATCAGTATAAATGTTTGTCGTCATCCGCCCGCTAGATAGAAACACTAGAGGAAGGGAAACAATAATTAAGAGAGGAGAAAACAAGTGTCTTAGGGACAGTCATGTAGGAGGGTGCCCCCAAGTCACCAACCACGATGCTATGTCCATAAGACACAACACACAACAATGAAATCAGAGAGAGAGCAATATAGAAGAATGATGATACAAATAGAAGGTCACAACATAGACGGTCTCCTAGTATCCTAGATCTTACAAGAGAATCAAGGCTCATCCTAGGAGGCCTAAACAACACATAACACATCACAGGGGAAGTACATAACAAGAGAAATAAAGGGTTAGAAATATGTACCTAGTAGCACCATTGTTAAGAACATACACATTTAGGATATCTCTCATGTTGTTTTGATCTTGTAGTAGGACAACGAGAAGCTTTCTTTTCTTTAAAAGGATTATATTCGATGCCACTTGAGTAATGTGTTGAAGCGGATTCTTTAGGTACTCTAATTCCTTGTTGATTTACACCACATCCCTTGCCTACATAGTCGTTATGTTTGTATAAAATTTGAAATCCATGACCATATAGAGAGTCTAGTTCCTTAGAAGAGGGTGAGGCCTCGTAGGTATCATAATTTGTAGTATAAGTGAGGTTATTATTTTTATTTTCTACCAAGGGGATTTTAGGTTTCTTAGGTGCTTCAAAAGATTGCTTAGATGAGGTCGATGCCACTTTTGATGTATCAAGGCTATTAATTTTATATTCCCCTATACTGCAAGGATTAAAATCTAATGAACCCCAATTATCACCAAAGAGTGCATTCGATGGTATAGAATCTTTCATGACATCATTCATGGCTAAGAGCTTTGATGAACCAGCTTGTAAAGTGTTTAAGCTCATATGAATGTAAATTGGTTGTTGTTTTTCAATGTGTAGACAGTTATCTGGTTCAGGATCGACATGAATAGTATGAAGTTTACCTTTGAATATAAATTTGATTGAATGATGCAAGGTGGAAGGAACTGCCCCCAATGCATGAATCCAAGGTCTACCAAGAATTATGTTGTAAGATAAAGAACAAGGCATGACATGAATTAGGGTAGGCACAAGCATAGGTCCTACTTGTATAGGTAGAGTTATAGTGCCCACGAATTGTCATCCAACATTATCAAAGCCACGAATGTGAATGCCATTTGGTGTGATTTGTGATGTGTCAACCTTGATTTTGTCTAGTAGGTCAATGCTACAAACTTTAAGAGCCGATCCAGTGTCAATCATAACTCATTTTACCAATGTTCTGTTTATTGTGACAAAGATTATAAGAGGATCATATTGGTTTTGAGCTTCAGTTGACAGTAATTCTTATGGTTGAAAGAGAATATCTATTTTTGTTGCATGCATACTATCCAATATAGCTGCTACATCATTCAGCTTAAAAGCAATTGGCATAGTCACCTTTTGTAAAGCTTCTTGGAGCATTCCATGGTATGTAGGTGATGTTTGTATTAAATCCCAAAGAGAGATCTTAGCTGGAGTAGCACGAAGCTGTTTAACAAGATCATACTCTTGACCACTTTTATGAGTAAGATGAGGTGGTTGAGGGAGCATAGGTTGAGAACCTGGAAGGGAGACAGGCCTATGCAGTGCTTGCTTACTTTGCTTGTTATTATGGGTGTTGTATGAATGAGAAATCACATTATGGTGTGGTTGTTGTAACACATTTTGAACACCTTGAACCGTAATCACCGGTTTTAAGCAAGAGGGTGCACTAAGTGCCCCTCGAACAATCATTTTAGGAATATTGCTATGAAGTCTATTAACGATTATTGAATTAATATTGTTTCCCTCTTGATTGCACCCAATATCCATCCCCAAAGGATTTAATGTGAGAGACCTTTTCTCATCCACTAATGCTACATCTTGGCCAGGGAGAGTAGTGGGATGAAAGGAAGGTACATCAGCATCATCATCATACTCTATGGCGAAAAAGGGCTTTTCACTCTCGTCTTTCTCATGAGTATTCCTAGAGATGAATTTGGTTAAATCTTCTAATATCAAGGGATATGCTCCTATGAGTAAAGTGAAGCTACTAAAATTATGTGTATAACAAAGTAATTGTAACTCATATGTATAATATATAGAAGCATCAATACCACTGATATAAGCTATGTGTTCTAGAACATGAGGATTCTCATTAGTAAAATTTGTGAAATTTTCAAAATTTAGGATATACTCATGTAAAGATTTCAGAGATGAATAACATGAAGATGCCATAATGAAATGCAAAATCATATTTTAATAATTTTCCAAGAGTATGCAAAATGACCTAAAATGCAGGATTTTTTGTACTTTTTCAATGCAAATATATGAAAGAAAAGGTGTTGTACGGATTTTTATCAAGGGAAGAAAATAATATGTTTGATATCAACCCAATACAGCAATAAGATCCTTTACAACATACTTTTGATGCAAATCTAAGATGATGCCAAGTCAAATTATAGTGAAAATATGTCAAAATAAGCACTTTTTTCACCAAAATTCAATGCAAAGGAGCATAACAAAAGGGTGTTGTGAGGAAAATGATGATGGAAAGCAAATAATATTAGTAATAACAGCCACTTGATGCAAAAATATCCAACACAACATGCTTTTAGTACCACTTAAGGTAAAACTTTGGTGAAAATATAGCAAAAATAGGCTATTTTTCATGGTTTTCAATTCCAAGACCTAGAAAAAGGGGTGTTGTAAGGAATTTTAGGAGGTACAGAAAATAATATCAATAATATAAGTCACCTCAATCCATAAAATTGATCACAACACACTTGGAGTGCAAACTAGGTCAAATCCTAGGGCCAAAATGGTCAAAATGTGTAGTTTTTCACCAAATTTTCACTACAAGAGCCCGATAAAAGGGGTGTTGTGAAGCTTTTTATGAGGGAAAGTGAATGATTACCCTGATAAAAGAAAATTAATGCAAAAATATCCTTCACAACACACCAATAGTGCAAGTTTAGAGAACCGATACTTGGCCAAATTTAGTGAAAATCGTTGTTTTTGAAGCCCTAGGTCTTGAAATCTTGGGATAAAATTCTATGTGAATGCTTTGAATTCTGATTTATGATAAAATTGACTTACTCTCAGATCTGAAAATGATTTTCAAGGTTTTACATGCAAAATGCCCATGCAAATTTAATGAAAATGCATCAAAATTGCTAGTTTTTGTTGAAATTTTCTATGCAAAATTGCAAATATTTTAAATCTGAATGCAAATTCACACTAAAATGCAAGAATACATCCAAATGAAAATTTTAATGAGCCTCTAAAATTAGTAGAAAAATCTGATAAAAGATTTTGCCTACAAACCCTAGATTTTGGAATTACTAGGTTATATAAAATTGCTAAAATTTCCACAAAACCCTAGCAATTAAATGATGAAAATGCAAGGTAAATTTCTGATTTTTTATATTTTTCTGTAGTTTATATCATATCTGATGTAAAAATAATGAATTAGGAAAAATTAGGAAGAATTGATGCAATTTAGTAAGCCAAACAATGCAATTTTTTTGTATTTTTTGAATTTTTCAATTTTTTTGAATTTTTCTCAATGCAATAAAATAAATGACCAAATGAATGAATGAAATCAATCCAAATATGAAGACAAACACTCATAAAGTTGTAATTTAAGTCCAAAAACATGGGTTCACCAAAATGTTTAGGGTAAAATTGGATTTCGTTAATCTTTTGTTGTTTAGATGTTAAAATCCTCCTTTCACCCTAACATTGAAGGATCTAGGGTTGAGTGGTGAGCACTATCATACCCTAGGTCACTTACAAATGAAGGGAAGATTGGATTAGGGAATTTAATTATTAATTTTCCTTCTCTTGTGTCTAATTAACCATTAAAACCCTAATTATGCAAATACGACAACAAATTGACGAAAGACGGAAAAAGCTCTTATAGACGAGAGTAAAATAACAAATCATAGAATACCTATTTTTAGGGTTCCGAGGAGAAATAGTCAAGGACACTAGTGTGGATGCCCAAGTCCAAGGTACCTACTTTTTTAGGGAATCTGGACCTCCTTCCGACACTGATCAGCCTTGTAACTTCTATTTTCCAAAATCTGTCTGTGGAGGACACTTTTGCGGGTGCCCTAGTCCTGGAAGTGCTCCTTTGTTCAACTTTTCTTCAGATCCTAAATCCTTAATGCCTGTTACTCCTTCCTGCAACTCCACTTTTCCCAGATCGACACCTATAACCTGCAATCACAAGACTTGGTTTGAGGGTTGTGGTGTTTAGAGGCTTGCCTCAGTCAAGCCCCGAAGGACACTTAAGTCTCTAAACACCGTTGTTAGACAAAGAGTACATGCCCTTGTGAGGTAGAGGCAAAAAACCAAAGGAATCAATGATAAAAACACAATGATATTTCACCTTGTAGTGAAACTCTCATGGAGGAAGATGCTCTTCATGCCATGAGAAGATTGATGTTCAAATCTGCAAATATCAACAAACAAAACATACAAGTCTGCTCTTGCAACACAATAGAAGCCTTGAATCGCCTTGAGAACACAATAGCTTGCTAGTAATCATCTAGTTTATAAATGAATGCCTACACATGCTTATATATGCACCTACAAGCATTCCTGCCAAGATTTTAAAAATCAAATTTTACCGTGTCGGCAAAAGAACCAACTAAAGGTCATAAACTGACACCCTGCCCTAAAATAGGGCAGGACTAGGGCGCGGGTGCCCAAGTCCTTCCCCCTATTTTAGGTAGGATACAACTCAAGGGGTCCTCCTAGGTCCTATTTGCCATGGGACTTAGGTCTCATTCCATTAGGATGCTAAAATATGAACTAAAATGTCCTAAATGCACTCTAAAGACCCGGGAGCTAAACCTTATGAGGAAAAATCCCCCAAGGGGACATTTTCCAACATTACACATAATAAGAAGGAAATTTTTGTTTTATATATGTAATAACAAGGTCTTACTTGTATAAAGGTGTTTAGTGTAGAAAGGGGGAAAACATATATTTTTGGTTTGTTTCAAGGGTTTCTGTTGATCCTCCTTTCACCACTAAACATTCAAGGACATTCAACCAAGTAGAGAACTCTACTACAGATCTCCTATCACTTGGAACATAGATGAAGATTAGAATTGTGTGAATTTGTTGTTCAATTAAGCCTAATTATGCTCAAAACCATAATTTCATAAAATCATAAACAAACAGACAAATCATATAAAATGATCGCACACAGAGATATCATCAATTGACAACCAAATACATACTAGATTTTGAAGTTTAGTGTGCAGAAAAGTTGGGGGCTAATGAGAGAGCGCCCTAGTCCAGTGTACCTGCTTTTGTTGGGATCTCTAAAGAATGTCTACAACCTGATCTTGTTGTTAAAGAGATTTCACTACTTCAGAATCTAGAGAACTAATGAGCGGGTGCCCTAGTCCAAGCCCTAATTTTCTTCTTTTCTCTGTACTTTTGATAGTTTGTAATGCCTCCCTGCAACTCCACTTCTTCCACTTCTGAAACTTGTAACTGCAATCATAGACAAGTGGGTTGGGGGTTGGGGTGTTTAGAGGTTTGCTTTGGTCAAGCCCCGGAGAGACATTCAAGTCTTCCGAACACCATTGTCAGATAAAGAGAGCGTATCCTTGCGGGATAGAGGCAAAAATCCAAATGATAAATGATAGAAAACATAATAGATATCACCTTGAAGTGTAGATCTCACATAAATGAAGGCTCTTCAAACACATGAGAAGATGAAGTCAAATCTGCAATCACAAACACAATAACAATGCTCTTCTCTACAACAATGAGTATCTTGAAATCACAAGTATGCCTAAAGTTCACAATCATCTTCTAGTTTACAAATGAAAACCTAAAATGTATGCTTATATATGCAACTACAAACATTCCCGCTAAGAATTTTGTATTTCAAACTTTAGGTGTCGGCATAGGACTTAATAACGATCATATAACCAACACATGAAAATAGGGCCTGACCCAAAATAGGGTAGGACTAGGGTATGAGTGCCCAAGTCCTCCTACCTATTTTAGGTAGGATTCATCATAAGTGCATCCCCTAGCTCCCATTTGCCACACAACTTAGGGGCTTCTTCACTGGAAGTCATCATTAACATGCAAGATGATGTAAATGCATTCTAAAGGACTCGAGAGCTAAACCTTAGGAGGGAAAAGCCCCCAAGGGGACATTTTCTAATGTAACATCTAACCCCACTTTAATGTATGTATAAATGCAAGGCCAATACATGCATTAAAGTATGGTCAACAAACACAGCAAACATGCCAAGCACAGAGAAGACATGCCAATCACAATGAAGACAGTAACAGGCATGCAAAATATAGATAAGACAGTAACAGTCATGCAAGACATGGAGAAGACAACATTGAAGACACACAAAACACAATGAATACCATGAATGTAGTGATTATTTCTTTTTTTTCTCATATATGAAATGTAAGTACAAGGAAAGTAAACACACAACCCAAATGCAGGAGGAGCTCATTGCCATTAGTCTTGAAACTGCATAAGGGGCAGCAGACACGCCAAACAAATCTCAAAGTGTAGGAGGAGCTCATCGCCACCAGTCTTGAAACTACACTTAAGAACAAAAATGCCATAGAAATCCCAAAGCATAGGAGGAGATCATCACCACCGGTCTTGAAACTATGCTTGGGAACAAACAAGCCATACACACACATGGAAGATAGGAAGAAAACACAACAAAAAAGCGATGGAAAAAACCTATTTCTAGGTTCGCAAACATCTCAGGCACATTACAAGCACACACCGACGATTGTACTTTGCCACAACAATCGTCGAAGACATGCTTAAGGGTTAGGATAGTCTCAAATCCACCCCACCTGCTCAGAGGACTTTTAGAAAATAAAAGGATGTGCAATCTCCTTGAGAAATACACCATCCCTGCCTCCACAAAGGGCTTAAAATAAAAAGGATATGCACAATATCCTACCTCCACAGAAGGCTTAAGTGATTGCAATATAAAAATAAATATGTGCACTAGCTCGGAGATACAACATCCCGCCTCCGTAGAGGGCTTCAAACACTCTTCGTTAGTAACAAAATCATCAAACAATTTACCTTATATATGCCCCTACCTTAAGGTGCTTGATATCATGTAGTGATATCAATCACATTAAGGTAGAGAGAAAACACACAAGGGAACATGAGCTCTCACAAAGCCCATGTCCCAGGTGACATGTACTTTATGATCGCCAAATGTTCCCACAAACACACAATTTCCTACAAGAAAAGGTGTTAGCATCCATATAATCATGATAAACAACAATGCATGTAATCATTCACATAGAGAGCCAAGGAAAGCAAGATCCAAGATTGACAAAGTGCACAGAGCAACATTATTGTTATGTTTTGTAAGTGTGAGAAGACAACATCAAGATATCACATGAAGTGATTCTACTAGGCAAGCATCGGATAATATATATCAACCCCATCATCATGTATGGACTAGGTCCATTTTTTAATTTCTTGCTGAAGGGACCCTAGGCCCGTATCAGTATAATATGTTTTTCATCATCATCTAGCTAGATAGAACCACTAGAGGAAGGTAAACAATAAATCAAGAGAGGAGAACAAGTGCCTTAGGGACAATCATGTAGGAGGGTGCCCTCAAGTCACCAATTGCAACGCTATGTCTGTAAGACACAACACACAACAATGAAAATAGAGGAGAAGCAATATAGAAGAATGATGATACAAATAGAAAAAGGGTCACAACAAAGGTGGTCTCCCAGTATCCTTGACCTTACGAGAGTATCAAGGGTCATCCTAGGAGGCCTAAACAACACATAACATAGCATGGGGGAAACACAACATAAGAGGGGAGGTTACATAAATGAGCCAATAATGCTACGACATAGGTGACCACCAAGGTTAGAAATACTTACCTATAGGGACAACCTAATTAAAGGATGTCAATGATCAAATCATCATCTTCCCACTCCTGAATGTTAGAGGAAAGTGGGACATAAGGTACCATAGCCCAACTTTTATTCTTGTCTTCAAGTTATCCATTCTTAAGGTCTTCTTGGTTTGATTCCACATTAGGTGAGATGTTTTATTGTTGAGATGCATTTTGTTGGGCAAAAGCTTGTCTTCTCTTCCTCCTTTCTCCTGTTTGTCTATTTATTCTTGTCTTACTATTTATCTCTTTTAAAATAGTGTCTTGTTCTTCCATAGGCTTTTGTATTTTAGAGGAGGAAGCACCATGGTCAAATCTCATTTGTCTCGGTGGAATTTTGTCCTCTCGACAACTACCACCCGATCCTTGTAAGGATGGTGGGGTAGCAAGCTTAGCATAGGGCCCTTTTCCTTTTGGTCTAGGATGTTCTTCAAATGTGGGTTGTTCATCTCTTATTATTTCTTGAATAGAAGGACTGACCACTCGATGTAATAATTATATTTTGTATTTTCTATAGCTCAAGAAGTTAAAATCTGTTCATGGCTCCAGTTCCAGTTCAGATCATTCCCAAAAGTAATCAAGGCTAAAGTGTTGTCGTGTAACCAAAGGTTTATATCTATTGCGAGGAATAGTATGTATTTTTCCATTCAAAGGGAGCTTTACACAGTTATAAATTGTTGAAGGGGCAACTTTCATAGATTTTAACCATCGGTGTCCTAATTTTATGCGAAAAAGATCAGATACGGAGACAACATCAAATAATTGTTCTATTGATTTGTTAAATACTATAACCAATAAAGATATCTTCCCAGAAGTGTTTGTAAAGGTTCCCTTATGTGTCTTAATCATTATATCTGAAGGGTGATAGAAGTCTTGTATCAAACCATGTGAATAAAGGAATTCTTTCGTTGCCACATTATTCATGCAATTAGGATCAATAAGGGTTCCATCCATAGGATTTCCCATTATCTTCACAGTGATATAAAGAGGTCGTTCAGTGTCTCCTTTTGTTCTATCATTAGGTGTAAACACAATTTCAGGTTCGAGGACCTTTCTTTTCATGTAAGGCCTAGGAGGGAACCTAGTGTTATCGTTGCGATTAGAAGCCATGTGTATATGTTTTCAAATTAATATAAAATTGGATTTTAAAAGCTTTTCAAAAGTTATTCAAGAAACAAGTGCAAAACTATATGTGAAAATGACCTAAAATGCTTGATTTTTTCAACTTTTTTCAATGCAAATGAGTGAAAGAAGAGGTGTTGTAAGGAAATTGATGAGGGGTAGAAAACCTAGTGAAAATACAGCTAATTTTTCACCAATTCTCAATGCAAAGGCCCAATAGAAAGGGTGTTGTAAATAATTTGATGAGGGGAAAAATATTATAACCCTGATAATAGCTAATTAATGCAGAAAAATCCTTCACAACACGCCTATGATGCAATTCTAAAGAGATGATAAGGCCAAATCTAGTGAAAATGCAAGGTTTTCCAACCCTAGACATGAAATTTTGAAAGAAAGACATTATGATGAAACACTACGTTTAGAAATCATTCCTAATGAGTGTTTTGAAAGGGTAGTAAAATCTGAAACAAAATTTTAACTACAAACCCTAGCTAATGCAAAACTAGGTTATATGAAAAAAAATGCACAATTTCAAGCAATTTTTAACAATTTAATCATGAAAATGCAATGTAAATGAATGATGAATGATGAATATTTGTAATTTAAATCAGATCTGATGATAATGACAAAAAATATATGAAATTAAATGCAAACTAATTCAAATTCTTTGAAAATGCAAGCTAAAAATGCCAATTTTTTCAAATTCTTTCAAATTTTCAATCTTTTTTGTAATTTTTCAAATGAAATAAGATGAAAATGAAATGAATGAATGAAAGTATGAAGTACAACACTCAAAAAGGTGTAAAATTCATTAAAAACATGGGTTCACCAAAATGTTTAATGGTAAAAAGGGGGAAAAGATATGTTTTTAGTTTGTTTCAAGGGTTTATGTTGATCCTCCTTTCACCACTAAACATTCAAGGGTATTCAACCGAGTAGAGAAATCTACTACAGATCTCCTGTCACTTGGAACATAGGGGAAGATTGGAATTGTGTGAATTTGTTGTTCAATTAAGTCCAATTATGCTCAAAACACTAATTTTGTAAAATCGTAAACAAACAGACAAATCATGGAAAATGATCACACATAGAGATATCAAATGACAACCAAATACATACCAGATTTTGAAGTTTAGTGTGTGGAAAAGTTGGAGACTAATGAGCGGGCACCCTAGTCCAGTGTACCTGCTTTTGTCAGGATCTCTGAAGAATGTCTGCAACCTGATCCTGTTGTCACAAAGATTTCACCGCTTTAGAATTTAGAGGATTGATGAGAAGGCACCCTAGTCGAAGCCCTAATTTTCTTCTTTGCTCTACACTTTTGACAGTCTGTAATACCTCCCTACAACTCCACTTCTTCCATTTCCAAAACCTATAACCTGCAATCACAGACAAGTGGGTTGGGGGTTGTGGTGTGGTCAAGCCCACATTCAAGTCTTCCAAACACCGTTGTCAGATAAAGAGTGCATATCCCTGTGGGATAGAGGAAAAAATCTAAATGATAAATGATAGAAAGCACAATAGATATCACCTTGAAGTGTAGATCTCACATAAATGAAGGCTCTTTAATCACATGAGAAGATGAAGTCAAATCTGCAATCACAAACACAATAACAATGCTCTGCTCTACAACAATGAGTATGTTTAAATTACAAGCATGCCTAAAGTTCGCAATCATCTTCTAATTTCCAAATGAAAACCTAAACATGCTTATATATGCAATTACAAACATTCCCGCTAAGAATTTCATAATTCAAACTTGAGGTGTCAGCATAGGACCTAATAACGATCATATAATCGACACATGAAAATAGGGCTTGACCCAAAATAGGGTAGGACTAGGGCGCGGGTGCCCAAGTCCTCCTCCCCTATTTCAAGCAAGATTCATCATAAGTGCATCTCCTAGGTCCCATTTGCCACAAAACTTAGGGGTTTGTTCACTAGAAGTCATCATTAACATGTAAGATGATCTAAATGCATTCTAAAGGAATGAATTTTTTGCATGTATTTCCTATTTCCTCACATCCTGTTGACCTATTGACTTCATGATGTTTTCTTGACTCTCCAGCATGTTCTTTTCTTTGAGTTTTAGACTATCCAATGCTATATACCTTCACAAGAATCCTTGGAGCTGTCCTCTAGTCTCTGTATTTACTTGTTTTTATTTGTCAAAAATGTTTCTCTATATGAGCTATGTTCTCATTTTGGGCATGTTCCACGCTATCACTTTTCCTCTCTTTACTGTCACACTCTGAAAATAGCCCATGGAATCTATATTCCTAGTTTTTCTTACTCTTTTTTGGCCCACAAACAAGCTTTGATTCTTCTTCGAATCCTTGAGAGTTGTTTCCCTTTTTCTCTCAAACTCTCTCAAGATTGATACTCCCAAAAACTATTTTCCCAAAATGGTTTCTTTCTTTTCTCGTGGAGAAACACCCAACCATGCAAAAGTATAACTGTTTCTTGATGTGTATACATGGATATCAGTAGGTTACATTATCTATATGCATAAGGAGTTAATCGAGAACCTTGGAGGTATGGCACAAGGTGGAAAAGTCTAATAGGAACATGTATGAACTCTTGCCACTTCAAATTTTAAATTAACTTTTGGGTGGGAACACCCAACCACAAGCCTCAAGGCTAAAATACCTCAACTGAAACATCCAACTGCTTCTCATAGTTCACAAAAGACTCCAAACAACTACATCAAACCAAAATTGGAAACCAACATAAAAACCAACAATGAAAAAATGCAAAAACATGGAGAAGTCGATGCTCCTACATCACTTTCTGTATCCAAGTTGAATGATTCTAGAATGTATGTGACATTTGACAAGTTTGGTTGCAGGTTGGTAAGAGGGAATTGGGTGGTTGCTAAAGGATCTTGGATTGGAACTTTATTTAGGCCTAATGCCTCCACTTTGAATAATTCAGCCAATGTAACTGACATTGAAAATGCATGTATGTTGTGGCACCATAGATTGGGTCACATAAGTGAAAAAGGTCTTAGGACCATTATTAATACAAAATTGGTTGACGATCTTTCTGATTATTCTATTGGCAAAAATAATTTATGTGAACATTGTGTGTTTGGAAAACATAATAGATCATCATTTCCTATTGGAACTAATAAAACTAAGAGTTTATTAGAGATCATTCATTCAAATGTGTTTGGACCAGTAGATGTTGACTCTTTTGGAAAATCTTAATATTATGTTACATTCATTGATGATGTCTCATGATACACCTAGATTTATTTTATGAATGGTAAATCTGAAGTCTTCACAAAGTTTAAGGAATTTAAAGCCTTAGTTGAGAAACAAACAAATTATAAGAGAAGGGTGTTGAGATTAGATAATTGTGGTGAATATTGTTATAAGGAATTTGATGAATTTTTTAAGCCTGTAGGTATTTTTTGGTAGAATACTAGTACTCCTTATACTCCCCAACAAAATGGGGTAGAAGAAAGAATGAATCAAACCTTAATGGGAAGAGCTAGGAGTATGTTGAGTAGTGTGAAGCTAGATCAGTGCTTTTGTGATGAGGTTGTAAGTACTTCTTGTTATTTGATTAATAGATCTCCTTCTTTAGCTCTTGAAGATAAAAAGCCTTATGAAATGTTGGTAGGTAGAAAGCCTTTTGTTTCAAATTTAAGGAACTTTGGTTGTGAGGCTTTTGTTCATGTGCATATGGGAAAAAATTACTAAACTAGATCCAAAAGCTCATAAATGCATCTGTGTAGGTTATGGTGAGAATGTAAAAGGTTACAAGTTTTGGAATCTGCTAACCCAAAAAATGATTTTATCTAGAGATGTGATTTTCAGGGAGTTTAGAGCTTATTCAGGTGAACAACCAAAGGAGAAAGAAAATACTAAAATAGCGCACTCTGAGATACATATAGAAAAGTAGGAAGATGCACATGTGGAAGAATAATTAGATGGATTAGAGGATGGAGAAGAGTAAGAGGGTTCAGAGGATTTAGATAATGACATGCAAGATGAGCATATAGAAGAACATGCAGAGCCCCTTACTCCTACCTTGAGGAGATCCACAAGACAACATAATCTAGTTAACAGGTATAACCCACCTGATTTCTGTTGTGTATTTGCTTTGTTAAGTACTGATGATGAACCTAGATCTTTCAAGGATTCTCTATCTTCAGAGGATACTAAGTCTTGGTTGTAGGCCATGCATGAGGAGATGATGTCTTTGGATAGTTGTGACACTTGGGATCTTGTTAGTTTCCCCAAAGGAAGAAAGCCCATTGGTTGCAAGTGAGTATATAAAAAGAAATTTGGTGCAAATGGTAAGTTAGAGCGGTACAAGGCTAGATTGGTAGCCAAGGGCTACTCCCAGAGAAAGGAAGTTGATTTTGGTCAAATCTTCTCTCCTGTTGATAAATTAACTTCTATTAGATTATTTTTATCTATTTTTGTTGCTTATGATTTTGAGATAGAGCAAATGGATGTTAAAACTTCTTTCTTGCATGGGGATCTTGAGGAGATTTATGTGTGACAAACTGATGGTTTTGTTGTGAAAGGAAAAGAACACTTGGTTTGTAGGTTAAAATGATCATTGTATGGTTTTAAAAAGTCACCCAGGATGTGGTATCAAAAGTTTGATGCTTTTGCATTGAATTTGGGTTTTGTTAGAAGCGAGGAGGATCATTATGTTTATATTAATATTATTGATGATCAGGTACTTATTATTGTCTTGTATGTTAACAATAAGGTGATGATTAGTGACCTTAGGACTCAGCTTTATGGTACATTTGATATGAAGGACTTGGGGGCTACTAGATATATTCTCAGGATGGAAATCAACAGGGATTAGGTACACAAAAATCTATGGTTAAGTCAAAGTAAGTATGTTGTGTATGAGGAAAAATCGATTAAATCTAAACTAATAAAACCAAAAACCAATCACATAAAGTGAACCAATCTAAGTAAAAGCCATTATGTATGAGGAAAAATCGATTAAATCTAAACTAATAAAACCAAAAACCAATCACATAAAGTGAACCAATCTAAGTAAAAGCCATTATCATAAAACCAAAGACAAATGAAAGTTCTTACTAAAACCTGTATTGTTCCCTTTTGGAGAAGTGTGGATTGCTCAATCAAGTTGCGAAACCATAGCAAAACCTGTATTGTTCCCTTTTGGAGAAGTGTGGATTGCTCAATCAAGTTGCGAAACCATAGCTGCAACAAGCAAGTAGTGTGCTCAATGTGCTCAAAGATCAATGTTAAGAGATCGTAAGGTTGCTCAATCGACGCGTTTTGTATGCTCAAAGCTCTGTTAAGTATGCTTGAGAATACAATCGAAGAGAGAGATAATAAAGGAGATGAGGGGGGTTTATATAGATTTCAATGAAGATCAATCAACGGTCCAGATAATTCAGAAGAATCAACGGAGGAGAATAGTTGAGGAATGTGCAACGAATGAGAAGAAGACAAGTGTCTTGCTTTCTTTTGCATGAGAGGAGTTATCAAGAATAGAAGAATGAGTTAAAGCAATTAACAGAATGTAATAGTCAGTTAAGTGATTTAAAACAAGAAGAAGAGATTTGCATGAGAATTAGAAGATATTTTGCTTTATTAAATATAGAAAGCTTGAGTTTTTTTAGAGATAACTCAAATTAGAAGAAAAAGCAACTTAAATAAATATTTGATTTATTTAAATTTAGAGAGGATATTATTGGAAGAAATAATTAAATAATCAGAATTATTTAATTTAGAAGATTTGAAAGCAAATTAAATAAATAAATTTATTTAATTGTCGTGCATGATTTTGGAAGAACAATTTTGATTTAATTAAATAATTTAAGAATTATTTAATTGTAGATAAGAGGGAATTTGTTGAATTAATTAAATAATTGATTTATTTAATTAATGTGGATTTGATTTTTGGAAAGAGGATAATGATCTAAATAATTAACATTATTTAATTGTAGAAGAATAATAGAGGAATTTGATTTAATTAATTAAATAAAGAGAATTTATTTAATTAATGTCGCAATTTTGTGATTTAGAAGAATTTAGTGAAATTAATTAAATAATTAGATTATTTAATTAATGTGTGAAATGCAGGTGATGCGACAGAAATGCTAAAATGCGAGTGATACAATGATGTGGTCATTTTAGGGTGTCTACATTTTGCCCCTCTTTGATGCAATGCAGTTTATATCGTTGCATCAAAGAAGATGATTGTTGAAGACATGATACAATTTTTTGATGCCCCAGTGTAGGTAGTTGCCCCAGCGTATGCCCCCTCGAGCGGGAAGACGGGGAAGCGGTAGAAGAATGGTGTTGACGCTCGACTAGAAGAGTGCACGACCAAGAAGGAGAAAAAGCAGCAAGGGATGGGAAGAGAAGAAAAACTGAGGGTGGGACACTATAAATAGGTCCCATGGGGACCACAATCCTCATTTGCACCCTATGAGATTCTAAATTTAGAGAGGAGAGCTTCCAAACTAGGTGGAGTGAGTTGAGCAGCCAGCGAGGAGAGATGTCGATTCCAGTGCATAGACATCAGACAGAGCTAGTGCGGACCTACAAGAGGCTAGTAGGAGCTCCGGCAGCGGTAAGTGATTGAAAACCCCCTTTGCATTTGTCATTTGAGGGTAGATTAGGGCTAGGTTTAGGTAGGGTTACCAAGTCAGCCAAAAGCACTTTAGGAGTGGCAGCGCGTATGGTAGTCGGTTTAGGCACTTTTGGCGCGCCGCAGCGCGGCTGGTAGTCACTTGCAGCGCGGTTGGTAAAATCGCATCGCTTTTGGTTAATTTGTTAGCACCGTAGCGCATGTGGCAAAATCTCACAGCGCGTTTGGTATAGAGGTACAGCGCACTTGGTAGGGTAGGTTAGCGTGATTGGTGGTAGGTGGGAAAATCGCGTCCCTTCTGGTAGGACAGAGCAGCGCGGTTGGTAGGCTGGCGCGGTGCACTTGGTAAACAAGGCGCACTTGGTAGAAAAAAAGGAGCGCATCTGGATAAACAGTATAGCGCGGTTGGTATAGAAGGAAAGTGCTGTTGTATAAAACAAGGCGCTTTTGGTTAAGCAGCAGAAAAGTTAGGTTTGAAGTAGAATAGGGGGTTTAGAATAGGGATGGCCATCCTAGCTGATAAGAGGGGAAAGGGATGGTGGGGGGTTGCCTAGCATAGCCCATGGGTAGATAGGATTTGAGGGATTGAGTAATGAAAAACTGACAAGTGAGTTGCTATGGATGTAGAGGATCTTGCCACCACTGATGTCGCGGGAGCGACATCACGCGATTGCGCATGAGGTTGTTTAGTTGACATGGGAGGAGGACGCATTCTTGGAGCATGCGGGACTATGGCATGTGGCCCACCTGACACACATTAGGGTGAATCTCACCCTAGTGACAGTAGTGGTAGAGAGATATCATAGTGAGACTGCGTCATTCCACTTTCTGACGGGGGAGGCTACAGTGACACTGGAGGATGTATACCGCATCCTGAGGATTTGGATAGATGGAGAGATAGTGGACTTTGACCTGACACGGGGCAAGGCAGGCTTGGAGGAGGTCTTCTGTACAGATGACCTGTGGATAGATGACAGGGAGATCTGATGGGCAGACGTCCCAAGACTCTGCGACAGGATCAGATGGATAGTGGCGTCACTGATTGGCAGCTTCCTGTGTCCAGACAGAAGATCTAGAGGATTATCAGTTGGGTGGGGGATTGTACTATCAGGGATGTTCACCCATGGCAGACAGTATGTGTGGGGACCCTGTGTGTTGGGACAGTTATATCATGACATGCACCACTGCATGTACAGGAGAGGCAGGAGCCTCTCAGCAGGTGTGACTTTATTACAGGTATGGGCGTGGGAGCATATTCCAGTGATCCGACCGATGGCACAGCGCCATCAAGACAGAGGTGAGCCATATGCATTCTTATATGACGGGGTGATGACACATTGGAGGATGGGGTCTGTTAGCTATTAAAGGCGGCAGATTGACGAGATGGACTTGTTCATATGGAGGCCTTGGTTACTATGCGAGGAGTGGGATGAAGAGCATGAGTAGCTCATGTATTGCAGATAGGCTCGCTATCTGTTTGGTAGACAGACAGATATGATAGAGAGATATCTTCCAGAGCGAGTTCTCAGGCAGTTTGGATTGCTGCAGGGACTACCCGTGGGGGAGGCCACACATGCCAGGACACGGAGGGAGGTTGGAGACTGGGACGCCGAGATCCCAGTGGCGACAGCGTTGGCAGAGGTATGGGGACTTGTCCCTGTGAGATGGGATTGGGACTCTGGGCTGGCAGACCCAGGGACGCTGCCAGAGTATGATCAGTACTGGCAGACTCACAGGTCGATCAGATTGACTACACCTGGTGTAGTAGGGGCAGTAGGAGACGTACTAGTCCTCGGAGGGGAGGCTAGGATGAGACGGCAGGCCAGGGCAGCCAAGCAGCAGGCAGTGGGAGAGCGTAGAGGTCAGCAGGTAGATTTAGAGATGGCAGAGGCAGTGGGTCTGGTCGTAGAGACTGACTTGCAGAGAGCAGAGCAACTGCTGCAGGAGGAGATAGCCCGGAGGACTCGATTAGAGCTCTGGATGGCACGACTGAGGAGGGATAGGGATGCAGCACGGGTGGATGCGAGGCAGGCAGAGGCCACAGCCCAGGCATAGACATAGGTAGCCTCAGTAGCACAAACAGCCCTGGCACAGGTACAGGCACAGGTACAGGCCCAGGTGCAGGCATACAGACAGCTACAGGCCTAGGTATAGGCACAGGCACAGGTATAGGTGTAGCCGCCAGCCACACCAGCAGCAGACACCGAGGAGCTAGCACAAGCCAGGAGAGAGAGACGTAGAGGTACAGCTGCGGTTGACTGCAAAGGCCACACTCTTTAGAGTGAGGCGAGAGAGAGAGGAGGCACACCGTGCACTGGGTGCAGATCAGAGGACCCTATACAGCGAGCTCGTCCAAGTGCAGGATGAGCTAGTATCAGCTGGCCGTGAGGCAGAGTACTACAGGGGTTTGTACGCGGGTGCGGTGCCAGCAGCTCAGCAGGCACCAAGTTACAGAGACAGGAGTAGATCTGGGGCATCCGGATCCCGTAGGACAGGGTAGTCAGTGTCCTTAGTTAGAGGACCATTTTTGCCACCAAGGGGAGGAGGAGGAGCAGCAGGGGGACCTCCACCGAGCACAGGGGGAGGACAGGGGCCACAACAGGAGGGCAGCTCTACCCACTAGGGCACATACACTTGTATATTGTATCATATTGTATCATTTTGGACAGATGCCTGCGTGCATTTTGATGTATATTTTGCGGGCTCTTGATAGCCTTGATGTACCATTTTGATGTATATTTGGATGTATACACCTTTTATATTGTTGATGTAGACACAGACATTTTGTATTATGATGACCATTACATGATATATATATGATGATCTATTCGGCTCACTATTGTTCATGCTTTTGTGTATGCATTCCTTGATGTCATGGATGTGATGATATGTATGTATGATTATGGATTCAGGTGATGACATGTGTTGCTTATATAATGCTTATAGATGTATGATGATAGAGATATATGATGATATAGATGTGATGACTAGTGATATCTGACATGTGGGTTTTGCAGATATGCACCAGAGAGGAGAACAGGAGGAGATGGGAGACAGAGACTGTTGATCGATTACTGCAATGAAAGCGATATAAAGGTTGTGGGAATGGATGAAAGATGAGCTTGTTGCAATGGTTTCGCATTTGTAATAAAAAGCAATCCTTATTTTGATATAGCACGTGGATAGTTTGCCACCAAGGTATAAAAGACCAAGGTGCAGTAATATCTGAGTGCGTGGACGTTGACTCTGCAAGCAAGCGGTTTGAACTTAGATCCCTTTAGACATAATATAACCTTGTTGGAACATGTGAATAAGCCATAGTCTTGAACATAAAACAAACTTCCATACATGTGAATGCAAGAAGAATATTAATATGTAAGATGCTAGGTCGTAACACACACAAGATAAATAGAATGCTAAGAAAGATACTAAAGATCATTCCTCAAACACGGCACACAGAAAGCAATGACGATGCCCCCAACCCGTACTGTATCGCAACATACCAAGATTATAGATAAATCAAGGTAGTCTTGAGTAGGTAATGGATAAAGGAACAAAAGATAAACCATAACACAAATTGACTGACTTACAAAGTAAACATATAGCCAACATATTCTCTTGCCAAAGAGGTTGCTTAAGATAGATTGGATAGGAAAGATAACAGCCTTATCGTAGGAACTCGGTGTCCATTAAAGGGGGCTATCTACCTAAAAAGACAATGTCTTGCTGCAAGAAATGCCACATGTCGTAGGAGACGCGTGTGTTGGTCTCGACAATGGAACACTTCGCAGAAGACAAGCCTGTGGATCTAGGGCTTTGGTTAAGCGGGACTTAGCTGATGTTGGCAATCGGTATGCTGGACAGTAGAAGACTCTGGAAGGAAGCTGCTTTGCTTCAGGTTTGTTAAGGACTTTTGCTTAGAAAGGATGCGCTAGCTGGTTGCTTGAGTTAGTCAAGTTGAGGCGAATGGATTTTGACAAATGGAAGACTAGAAGGATGACGATGCTAATGGATTGGGGGGGTGGAGAATGATGGATCGTGTGTGCCTGAGTACTGGATACATCCTTCGTATTCCAGACTACCTACATACCCTGTATCCACGGGATCAAGGCACACGACGATGAAAAGATGAATGTGATAAATATGTAGTTCTGGATAGAGTGATGAAATGGGTCAAGGTGAAAGGAGGGGATCTTGTGTACCTGAGTTCTAGAAACTTCCTTTGTATTCCAGACTGCCTACATACCCATATCCATGGGATCAAGGTACCTTAAGACTGAAAAGAGATAATATGTAGTTCTGGTTGATGTGATGATGTGGGAAAAGTGTGTTTTGAGAAGATAACAGCCTTATCGTAGGAGCGATGTGTCCGTTAAAGGGTGTTACCTGTGAACAATGAGAAAGAGATTGAAGTATGCGCTATGAACCATGAACAAGGAACCTCCCCTAGACCTAAGTTAAGGAAAGAGTTGCCCCCATTCTGGTAGAGGAAACTGTATGGGTGACTGGTGAAGAAGACACCGAAAGCTTTGACCTAGGACAAGACAGTGTTAACTGTAGACACAGATCAAGATGTGGGGAGACGATGATGGACATTGACAAATTTCCAAGCTATACTAGATAGGGAGATGGAAATGCAAACAAAGTCAATGGTTTTATTATGGATGGATGGATGAAGTGCTACGAACAGGACAAGGAGTGGACAGGACTCGATAGACGATGGATGCTGACTCTACACATAGCGCCTGTTTGCCAGTTTTTCACTATGGTACTTATCCAAGGCGCATGTTTGCCAGGTTTTCACCAGAGGACGGATTTTTTTTTTTTTTGGAATACTCTGAGGATCAGGCATAGAACTTCTTGAGATGGACACTGTTAAGTGACTCATCTAGAGGAATGCCGTCTGGTGTAGCTAAAGTATAAGCTCTTGATCCATATGTTGCTGTGACAATGAAGGGACCTAACCAGTTAGGCTCAAACTTGCCCTTCTTCTCTCAACTGCTTGATTTCTCTGATTCTCCTTAAGTACCAGATCACCGACTTGAAACCGTCTTTCTTTGATCTTTTTGTTGTAATTACGCCAGAGGCAGTTTTGATAGACATGGAGATGATTAAGTGCGGCAAGGCGCCTCTCATCCAGTAGTTCAAGCTCAGCTAATTTGGAAGTGTGATACTCGTCTCCACCGATTAGGTTCTGCATGGATACTCTGAGGGATGGGATCTCGACCTCTATAGGTAGGATGGCTTCAGAGCCAAAAACCAAGGCATATGGTGTGGCACCAGTTGGTGTTCTGATACTAGTGCGGTAGGCCCATAGGGTGAGATTGAGTTGCAAGTGCCAATCACGACCAGCTTCATTGACTATTTTCTTGAGGATTTTGAGAATGGTTTTATTGGAAGCCTCAGCTTGGCCGTTACTCTGCGGATAGTAGGGAGTTGAAAAGCGATGTTGGATATTGTATTGTGTGCATAAGGCACAAACATCTTGATTCTTGAATGGTCTCCCATTATCAGTGACAATGGCTTGGGGAATACCATACCGGCATGTGAGGTAGTTTAGAATAAACTTGGCTATTTGCTTACTAGCGATATAGGTCATAGGAATGGCTTCCACCCACTTCATGAAATACTCAGTGGCGGTAATGATAAACTTGTGGCCATTGGAGGAGGAAGGGTGGATTTGTCCTACGAGGTCGAGACCCCATTGAGAAAAAGGCCATGGAGTTGTCACAGGTTGTAATTCATGAGCTGGTGTGTGAATCAAATCTCCATGCTGCTAGCATTGTAGACACTTCTTAGCAAACTGTGCCGCATCTTGCTCTATTGTAGGCCAGTAATAACATGTTCTAAGTATCTTCTTAGCAAGATTAGGACTGGTAGAATGCACGCCACAAACACCTTCGTGTATGTCTCGTAAGGTAGCTTTGGCTTCTTCCGCATTAAGACATCGTAAGAGGATACCATCGAGACTCTGACGATAAAGTGTATCACCCAGAATGATGTAACGAGAGGATCAACGGATAAAGGTTTTATGTTGGGTGGATGATAGGTCAGGGGGAAAGGTATTGTGTTTGAGGTATTCATAGATATCTTCGTACCATGGGGAATTGGGACCAACAAGTTCGTAGATGATTTCAGTAACAGGAACATCGACGGCTGGTATCAACAATTGCTCGATCAAGAATTCACATTTCTGTGTATTTGCAGGCATGTCAATCAGTGACCCTACAGAAGCCATAGAATCCGCAGCTTTGTTATGCTCTCTTGGAATTTGCTCAAATGTGATGCTAGAAAAGTGTGGTTTGTAGGCATCCACTAGTTGCTTGTAGGGTACCAACTTTTCATCCTTTGTTTGGTACTCATCCGTGACTTGGCAAATGACTAGCTGTGAGTCTCCATATACTTGTAATTCTATGATGTTCCATTGAACTGCTGTATTAAGACCTATGAGGAGTGCTTCATACTCGGCTATGTTGTTGGTGCAAGGGAATGCAAGATGATATGACTTTGGAATGTAGTCATTCTGAGGTGTAACAAATAAGATGCTGGCTCCTGATCCATGCTGTGTGTAAGAACCATCAAAGTATAACTTCCACATTATGGATTTGGCAAGAGTGAAGAGATTTTCATCAGGAAAGTTAGCTACCATAGGATGTGTATCTTTCATAGGTGCTTCTGCTAGTTGATCCGCTAGAGCTTGTCCTTTGATTGCTTTACGATCCGTGTACTCAATGTCGAACTCACTAAGGATCATGACCCACTTAGCTAATCTGCCTATGAGAGCTGCTTTTGCTAGTAGATATTTCAAGGGATCAATCTTGGCTATCAAATTTGTGTGTTGGTTCAGCATGTAATGCCGCAACTTTTGGAAGGCGAACACTACTGCTAAACAAGCCCTTTCCATTGGTGAATAATTGAGCTCATATCCCACCAAGGTTCTACTAATGTAATAAATTGCATGCTCCTTTCCTGATTCATCATTTTGTGCTAGCAGGGCCCCTAGGGCTGAGTTTGTAGTGGAGATGTATAATATCAAAGGTTTGTCCGCAACTGGTGGAACCAATACAGGAGGTGTAGCTAGATACTCTTTAAGTTGATCAAATGCTGCCTGACACTTGTTGTCCCATCGAAATGAGACATCCTTTCGGAGCAAGTGTTGAAAGGGTTGACATTTATCTGCTAGCTGTGTTATGAAATGCTGAATGGACTGCAACCTTCCCTGAAGGCTCCTTAGTGCTTTAAGGTTCTTGGGTGGAGGCATCTCCACTATAGCCTTTACTTTCGCTGGATCGACTTCGATGCCTCTACGAGATACAATGTATCCCAACAGCTTTTCTGATGTTACACCAAATACACACTTCTTTGGATTGAGTCTTACTTGGTATTTTTCAAGCCTGTCGAAGATCTGTCCTAGAACCTGTATGTGATCCACCCTAGAAGATTTAGCTAGTATATCATCAACATAGTCTTCCA
The DNA here is from genome assembly GCA_027924645.1 of Cunninghamia lanceolata. Classification (NCBI taxonomy): domain Eukaryota; kingdom Viridiplantae; phylum Streptophyta; class Pinopsida; order Cupressales; family Cupressaceae; genus Cunninghamia; species Cunninghamia lanceolata. The sequence continues at coordinate 6,355,736 of BSBN01000354.1, read as the reverse complement.
TGATGTGATGAAAGAGATCGTGGAAGATCACCGTCATTGCTCTCTGATAGGTTGCTCCTGCATTCTTCAGACCAAACGGCATGACACACCAACAATAATTGCCCCAAGGACAAGTAAAGGTTGTTTTATGTTGATCTTCTTCAGCTATCCTTATCTGATTATAACCCAAGAATCCGTCCATGAGAGAAAGCATCTCGTGACCTGCTGTCAAGTCCACTATAATGTCAATGTTGTGTAGTGGAAAGTAATCTTTGGGACATGCCTTGTTGAGATCTCTGAAATCATTACACATGCGGATGTGCCCATTGGGTTTAGACATAGGTACAATGTTTGAGACCCAATCTGAATAGTCGATTGGTCGTATGAACTTTGTGTCTAACAGCTTTTGTATTTCCACCTTCACCAAGAGAGCTATTTGTGGGTGCATCTTTCTCAACTTCTGTTTGACTGGTTTCACTTTGGGATCAACTGTGAGATAATGAACTACCAACTTAGGGTCTAGCCCTGGCATATCTGCATAGGTCCATGCAAAGTTGATGGTTCGTTGCAAGAAGAAGTTGTTAAGATTTCTGTGCTCTGTTTTAGATAATGATGCTGCTAGGAATGTGGTCTTTGGATTTTGCTCTGTGCCCAGGTTTATCTCTGTAGAATCTTCCACTAAGAGAGCTGACTTCTCTTGATACTTAGATGGTAGGGGAAGGTCAAATCCTCCATCCTCAGGTGCCACAGTTGGGTTTTCACCTTTGGATACGTCCTTTGTTTTTACTATTTTGTGATCAGAAGGTGCCACAGTGTGGTTTTCACTTAGAGATCTTGCTTTATTTTCTCTTTTGCGACTGGAGGATTTGGCATTCTCACCAAAATAAGCTGTCAGCTCTAGTTCCATTACAAAACCTGCTTTATGATCACCAAGAGGGATGCCTTCCTGAAGTCCCATGAACTCAGCTAAAGCTTCGTCATTCTGAAATACATCTATAACGGGGGTCCCTTGTTGGTCCCAATCGATAAGTTCAAGGTAGACAAGTGTGACATTCTGGGTGCTGGTGGTGGAAGTTAAGGATACGGAGGATAGCATAAAAATGGAGGATTCTGTGAATAGATTGGTCATGTGGAGGGAAGAGTTATCGATGATATCCTCTGTAGACGTTGAATCGACGGGAAAAGTGTCAGCTACCTCGTCGAGGATATACTCGATGTCCGAGGCGCGTGGTACCTTCTTACCAAATCCTAATCCCTTCTTGTCTAGCTTCTTTGTCACAACAATGGGTTCCATAGTTCCTTGATTCTGTTTCCCAAGGCCACCTTTGCCCTTATAGCCCATGTTTTTTACTATTCTTAAGCCATTACCGTATTGCTTGACTGGTATTGTGACTGGTTCTTTCTCCTTATAGAGCCAAGAAGAAATGTCCTCAATAGTTTCCTCTTCCAATAACCATCCATGTTGGAATTGGGTTAGGAATGTTGGGGGAGGAATAGTTGCTTTTTTGGTAACTTTGGCAATGGGTGGTTGGCCGTAAGATTTTGGAGATAGAGGCATCCGCCCTACACAACAAGATTCTAAGATATCGTAAGTGCTAAAGCCTATATCCCGAATGCGAGCTGTGATTTTGGGGAGGGGTGTAGATTCACTTGTAGAGGCTTGCGTCAGAGTTTCAGGATCAACATAGAGTGGGGATTCAAGGGCTTTGTCATTTTTAGGCACTTGGTTGCAATTCTTATAGCTTCCTTGCAAGACACGACATAATTCAAAAGGATTGGGGTCTCCTGGGATAGTTATCTCCGTACCATTGAATGGGAATTTTAGGGACTGATGGTACGTGGAGGGAACAGCTTTCATTGCATGGATCCATGGGCGACCTAGGATAATGTTGTAAGGTAGCTCAATATCAAGGACTTGACACCTAGTTTCAAGCATGACAGGGCCCAGTTGTATAGGCAAGTGAATACCACCTTCTGAACGGCGTTCTGCATCATCATACCCCTTGATTGTAATACCACGATCAGTGTTGACGTGATCCTCAGAGTATCCCAATTGTTTAAGTAACTTTAGAGAACAGATGTTGAGACCAGCACCACCATCTATGAGTATACGTTTGATTTTGCGCTTATGGATGAGAACTTCAATATGCAGGGCATCATTGTGACATGGATCATGGGAGGGGAGGTCTTTCTCAGAGAAGACCACATTGTAGGGTGAAGCAATGTTACCTACTATAGCTTGGAAATCCGTGACCGCTAGGTTGTTAGGAACGGAAGACTCTTGGAGGGCTTTTTCTAGCACCACTCTATGTGCAGGTGATGACCGTAGAAGGTCCAAAATAGAGATCTGTGCTGGTGTTCTCCCTAGATGTTCAACAAGATTATAATCTGATTGAACTGGAAGCCTAGGTGTAGGAGCACGAATGGTGACATGACCACGACGAGTAGTAACAGCACAATCTGTAGATTTACCTTTGATTGTGAGGGTAGACACTCGACTCTCTTCAAAACGACCTACAATGGAATCAAAGGACGTGGAAGCATGATTGATACCTTTACCTCTATCCTGAGGAGGAGGTGGACCATGATGAGGGAATGATTCCTTGTACATGTCGAGATCCTTGTTCATGTGTTGAACTGGTGATTCATCCTCAAAAGTGATTTGATTACCGTCGATGAGGTTCTGGATTAGGTGCTTGAGCTTCATGCAAGATGCAGTTCTATGACATTTGCTCCTATGGAACTCACAATATTCATTGTCTCTGTAACATGCAGTTTTGTAGACAGGTTCTCCATATGGAGGAGCATCAGGTAAGGTGATGAGCCCTTTCTGCAAGGCTTGCTGTAAGACCGATTCGATGGGCACTCCCAAGGGAGTGAATTGATGTCGCGGAGGGTAATCTTGCTGAGGCCGCTCTTGTTGTCATTGCTGTTGGTTTTGATAAGGCTACCTTTGTTGCTGCTGTTGTTGAGGTGGAGCTTGACTTGGTTTGGAGAGTTGCAGCGGTGTTTGCAACGTTTGGACATGTTTAGTATCGACCACCCCATCGTTGACCATGTTCTTGTTTTTGTTCCAATATTTGGGTTTATCGTTCGATTGTTGATGAGGAGCGCTATCTTTTGTTTCCTTAAAGATTTTGACCATACCCTTAGGAATGAGGGCCTTCTCAATATTGATACCCTTGTATGTGATTTCATCGAAGGTTGTAGCACTAAGAATTTGCAAATGGAAACCTAACTCTTGGTTGAGGTTCTGCACAAATATGCTAACAAGCTGTTTCTCCAGAATCTTGAAAGGGAATTTGTTAGCCATTTGTCTCCATCGTTGAAGGAAAGAAATGAAAGTTTCACCATTTTTCTGTTTATTGTTGCATAGATCAGTCATGGAAATCTCATGCTCCACGTTGTAAGAAAAATGGGTGGCAAACTTTTCTGCTAGCTCATTGAAAGACTTGATACTTGTGGGTAAGTGTGAGAACCATTCTATTGCTTGACCTCCAAGACTGCGAGGAAAGAGATGCATAAGATATGTGTCGTTATGTGAGACCTCGAAGCAAGCAAGATAGAATTCCCTAAGATGGTCTTTTGGGTCACCTTTTCCTTTGTATTTATCGAACTTAGGAATAGTGAAATTTTGAGGAAAAGGGATCATTGGTAATGACCGATCAAAAGGATAAGGACACACTTCCTCTAAAGAGAAGGTCTTCTTGGTGTGGCCAAACTAAGATCAGATAGCTGTTGTTGCACCTCTGCAATTTTTAGCTCCATAGTCGTGGGAGGGGTTGGTAACATCTCCTGTTGTCCAAAAAGTGGTTGGTGTTGCCCATATGGAAGATTATAATGTAAGCCATGCACGCTGGTGTTATAAGGGTCATAAGATTGATTGGGATCATACGGTTGTACGATTGGTTCAGATTGGGTTGGAATTGGAGGTTTTGATTTGGCAGAGGTGGAGCTGGCGCTAGGTAAGAGTGCTGGCTTTGTGATGGATGAAGAAAAGTATTGGGTGGAGGAAAGCTAAAGTGCGTTTGATTAGGTTGTGATGGCGGCACATAGCTTTGGGAAACTTGATGTTGGGAATGTTGAGAGTGGCTAGGTAATGTGTGAAAGAAGTTGAGCGAGGAAGAATGTTGTGGAGGAGGGACATAGGTAGACGTGATTTGCGACGGTTGGGGTTGATTGAGGATGAGAGTAGAAGAATGCTGTGGTTGGGGTTGTTTAAGGACGAGAGTAGAAGAATGTTGTGGTTGGGGTTGCATGACTCTAATTGGTTAAGAGACATGAAGGTGTGATGATATAGGAGGTGGCATTTGTTGAGACCCTTGTTGCATGGCTACATAATTATTCCCCAGATTGTAATTTAGTGGGAAACCTTCGCGTGATGGGGTGACCAAGATTCCACTTGCAATTGGCGTGGACATTTTAGGAGGTGGTTGCATATTCGATCGAGCTAAGGAGGCTTGCTTAACTAACTCTACTTGACATTGGAGAGTTTCTTGTTGGTTTTTATAGATCTCCATAGGAGTCAAAAGTGGTGATATGGGCCTCTCCCCTGTTGGGTTTTGAAAAAGGGGGTTCCTATACTGTGAGCCTTGTGTAGGTAAGGGCGTAGTCACCGTGGACATGGTTTGCACTGCTTGTATGGTATCTTGGGCATTGTTGTTCTCCTTGAGAGTGGATAAATCAAAATCTTGAGGTAACTTGGCACCTTGCTTTGCAAGCAAGTGAAAGAAGTGATCTTGGTTCTCACTAAGGATTTTGTCAAAGGCTGCCACGACCCTAGGCTCTTGTATGATTTCATCAAGATCTTGCCCATCTACTTGAGAGGATTGACCTATTTCAAAGTGTCACTCTTCTTGAGATGGGACTAAATCTACAGTATAACCTTGAGGGACAAAATCTGGAGGCAAGCCCGTGGTGTATTGAGGTGCATTTATCAAAGGGATCCTATCCTCTTGAGGTGGGTTTTGCTCAATAGTATATCCTTGTGGCACAAAATCCAGAGGCAAGCTGGTGGTATATTGAGGTGTTCTTACCAAAGGGACCCTACCCTCTTGAGGATTCCTTGGTTCATCAATGTGCGGCATGTTCGGAGAGCTGATTGGTTTTGCTACGAGTGTACTAGGAGTAACCTTGGGAGTAATGTTGAGACGACCTAATTGTGGTGTGCGAGGAGGTGACTTGCGCTTCTTAGGGACAACTTGCTTGGACTTCATAGTTTGCTGTAGCCTAGTGGTTACCATGCAATACACTAGGACAAGAAAGGTAATGCTAGGTTTCTGTGAGATGCTTTGAGAAATGGACAAACTCTGATGCACAAAGTACTGGACCAAAAGCGCTATACTGTTTGACCAGAGGCGCAGGACTGTGCAACCAAAAGCATGCTACTGTGATGCCAAAGGCGATGGATTGAGCTACCAGAAGTGAGTTACTGCTATGCCAAAGGCAAGCTACAGTGACCAAAAGCGAGCTACTGTTATACCAAGGGCGCTGAAGTAGAGTTTTGCCAAAGGCGGGTTACTGCTGTACCAAAGGCGATCTACTGTACTACTAAAGGTGAGCTACTATAATACCAGGGGTGCTGAAGTAGTGTCTGATGTTTCTAAAAGGTAAATTTTTTGATAGAGTGTTTCTATTTCTGATTGGATTGGTTTGGCAAGAGAAAACACAGCAAACAAGTGGTCAAAAAACAAGGGACTGACACAACAGATATTGTATGTTCAAGGCTCCAAACAAGCCCAATGTTTCCACAGGTATAAGACAATTGCAATCAATAACAAGCACTTTTTATCCCTAGAGACAAGGTGTCATTGCAGTAGATCAGCTCATAGCTTAATACTCCGTCGATAAAAATATCATTCCATAAAGGTGTCGGATATTTAGTATCTTTGTGAGAGATGATAGGTAGGGATATCTCACCCTCCCCTTGGAAAGCTCAAGTAGGTCACAAGAGCTTTATGTCTAAGGGAATACTATCTCTTCTCAAGGGAGCCAATGGTGAGTATCTTAAGGGTTTAAATCGATTTCCCTTGCACTGATGATTACCGCAATGTTCAGAGGTAGGTCGGGTAGTCTCTATCTAAAATGGTTCTTAGTGACTTTGCGGGACCAACGCCTTATGAGCAATGCGATAAGCTACTAAAAGCTTTAACCAATCCTACTAAGAGTTTCAAACACTTCGCTCAATGTGAAAATTATTTCCACAAAGAGCTAGTACACCTCTTTTCAGTTTGGCACCACAAGGTAAGGCTGACGTTGGTTAGGACTTGGCTTTCACCTTATCCCTTTTATAGAGCGGTTCAAAGGAAAACTCCGCTTAGGGTCATCCCTTTTGGATAAAGCGCAATCCAAAAGCAGGCCCTTCTAAAGGAAGTGCAGAAAAGTAAGAGCAAGCACGTCAAACAAAGGTTCAATTGTCCCGTTATAAGAAAAATAAGGTGCAACTAAACTAGGCACAAACACGTTTGTAGTTGTAAATTGTCCCTTATGAAATGAAGTGTTTGGAATTCATGTCCATTGTCCCTTAAGAAAATTGAGGTGTTTGCTCATACATGTCCATTGTCCCTTAAGAAAAGCAGTATGTTCCTAAGACTTAGTTTTGCAAAAAAGATTCGTTCAATTATCCTTTTAAGCATGCCATGTGTTTCTAAGACTTAGTAAGATAAATAAAAAAAAACTCTTCAACGCTCGTCCTGCATGAACATGTTAACCCTGATTTGCTCTGTGTGAGTAATAAGAAGCTACAACAAGTGAGTTAGTTCCACCAAAAATTCACAAGTTAGCAAAATAAATCAATTTTGACCAAAAGCGCTGCACTGTATTTTCAAAAGCGCTGTAAAGTAGACCAAAAGCATTGTAGAATATTACCAGAAGCGTGGAACAATATCCAGAAGCGCTGTACTGTGCGACCAGAGACGTCACACTGCTGGGCCAAAAGCATTGCATTTTTACCAGAAGCGTCGAAGGATAATACCAAAAGCGCTGAAAAAAGTCCAGAAGTGCTGTATTGCGTATACGAAAGTGCGATACTATCAAACCAACTGTGCTGCACGGTCTCAGATCATGACAAAAGTAGTTTTTGTCAAAAGAACTAGATCAAAATGGGATTTCATGGTGGATCTACTGTTCTAAGCAATAATATCTGATAGATCTAAATCGTGAAATCCAGAAAACTCAGAAAGTGTAGCAATACAATAGATTAACGCAAATATTGAAGATACCCCTAAATAAATCAGCTTAGGAAGTGTCAAAAAGTGGGTTTGAAAGACAAATACAATGGCTTGTCAAACAAAACCACAGATATGAAATGAGAAAACCCTGCAAAAACCCCGAATGAAGTCAAAACCTAATTTTAACCAAAAGCGCTTAACGAGGCTACCGATCGCGCTGTTTTGTATTACCAAAAGCGCTGCTCTGTGCTACCAGAAGCGCTGCAGTGCCCCCAAGGGCGCTGAACTGTGCCTCCAAGAGCGCTCAAAGATACTGCCAGAAGCATTGTGCAATATCGTTTGCGCTGTGCCGTACTGTGACTTAAAAAAAAACAATTTCTCAAAGAAACAAAGGGATTAGTGGGTCCCACCGGGCGTGCCAGAATGTGTATGAGGAAAAATTGATTAAATCTAAACTAATAAAACCAAAAACCAATCACATAAAGCAAACCAATCTAAGTAAAAGCCATTATCATAAAATCAAAGACAAATGAAAGCTCTTACCAAAACCTGTATTGTTCCCTTTTGGAGAAGTGTGGATTGCTCAATCAAGTTGCGAAACCATAGCAAAACCTGTATTGTTCCCTTTTGGAGAAGTGTGGATTGCTCAATCAAGTTGCGAAACCATAGCTGCAACAAGCAAGTAGTGTGCTCAATGTGCTCAAAGATCAATGTTAAGAGATCGTAAGGTTGCTCAATCGACGCGTTTTGTATGCTCAAAGCTCTGTTAAGTATGCCTGAGAATACGATCGAAGAGAGAGATAATAAAGAAGATGAGGGGGGTTTATATAGATTTCAATGAAAATCAATCAACGGTCCAGATAATTCAGAAGAATCAACGGAGGAGAATAGTTGAGGAATGTGCAACGAATGAGAAGAAGACAAGTGTCTTGCTTTCTTTTGTATAAGAGGAGTTATCAAGAATAGAAGAATGAGTTAAAGCAATTAACAGAATGTAATAGTCAGTTAAGTGATTTAAAACAAGAAGAAGAGATTTGCATGAGAATTAGAAGATATTTTGCTTTATTAAATATAGAAAGCTTGATTTTTTTAGAGATAACTCAAATTAGAAGAAAAAGCAACTTAAATAAATATTTGATTTATTTAAATTTAGAGAGGATATTATTGGAAGAAATAATTAAATAATCAGAATTATTTAATTTAGAAGATTTGAAAGCAAAATAAATAAATAAATTTATTTAATTGTCGTGCATGATTTTGGAAGAACAATTTTGATTTAATTAAATAATTTAAGAATTATTTAATTGTAGATAAGAGGGAATTTGTTGAATTAATTAAATAATTGATTTATTTAATTAATGTGGATTTGATTTTTGGAAAGAGGATAATGATCTAAATAATTAACATTATTTAATTGTGGAAGAATAATAGAGGAATTTGATTTAATTAATTAAATAAAGAGAATTTATTTAATTAATGTCGCAATTTTGTGATTTAGAAGAATTTAGTGAAATTAATTAAATAATTAGATTATTTAATTAATGTGTGAAATGCAGGTGATGCAACAGAAATGCTGAAATGCGAGCGATACAATGATGTGGTCATTTTAGGGTGTCTACATATGTTGATACCATTTTGCAAAGATTTAATATGCATGACTATAAACTAGTAAGCATTCCATTTCTAGTTAGTACTAAGCTTAGTTTAAAAATGTATCCTAATTCTAATGATTATTTTAAATAGATGTCTAAGGTTCCTTATGCTATTGTTGTTAGTAGTTTGATGTATGCAATGGTTTGTACTAGACTAGATATTACCCAAGCAGTGGGAGTTTTAAGTAGGTTTATGTCTAACCTTGAAAGAGAGCATTGGACTTTTGTTAAGAGGGTGTTTAGATATTTGCAAGAAACTTCTGATTACTATTTGGTTTATCATGGTACTGATAATGTTGATAAGTCATTGGACATACGTGGTTTTGTTGATTCATATTAGATAGGTGACTTGGATAGTCGAAGGTCCATTAGTGACTATGTTTTCACTCTGTTTGGAGCTACAATGAGTTGGACGAGTAAAAGAAAACCTATGATTGCTTTGTCCACCATAGAAGTAGAGTATATGGATGCTACACGTGCCTCTAAAGAAGCATTATTGTTATAGAGACTTGGTACAAGTATTTGTTTTTATTGCAGGATAGTGAGGATCAGATGTGACAGTCAGAGTGCCATTTGTTTAGCCAAAAATCCTATGTATCATGTTCGTACTAAGCATGTTGATGTTCAGTATCATTTTGTGAGAGAAATGGTTGAGAATGGTAAGGTTTTGATTGAAAAGGTTGACACTTAGGTTAATGCTATAGATTCTCTTACAAAGCCAGTTACCACAGATAAGTTCTCTTGGTGCAGGAAGGCCATTGGCCTTTATCACTATACTTGTTAAATAATTTTGTTATCTCATAAATGTAATTAGAATGTATAATGTCAAGTGGGAGAATGTTAGGAAAAGGTTCCATTAACATTGTTGTCCTAAGTTATTTTATGTGTCTCCATGATTTTTGGAAAGTGTTCTTGAACACATAGACACTTGAGGGACAAATTATTTATTAATTATTTCACTTGGACATGTTGTAGATACATTCTATGTGGTGGGACCTATTATGGGCACCCACTTTGGAAGTGAAGCCCATGGAGACTTCAAGTTTCTTTCTATAATTCCATATTGAATTGGAGATAACTTCTGATGCAGGAGCATCCAGAAGCATTCAGAACAATTGAGACAGTTAGCAGTGAAGTTACAAAATATTGAGAGAGCGACCTTGGAGAATACCGTATTTTACGGCATTTGCATATCAAAGGTTACAGAGATGGACTTAACATCTAGACATGGTCATATACAACATATCCAAAATTCATATCATTTGGGTTCGATTCTGGAGAGATATCGCTATCAGAAGATTACTTATTTTTATCTATTTTCACATAACAGAGCCGACAGTGTTCAATGAAGTCCAATCGGCCTACGGAGAAAATTTGTGACTTACGGAGCCTAAAGGAACATTATTTAATGAAGTATAGGACCTGGCTGACCTTCATGGAGATCCGTACAAAGTTCTATGTATCAGTGGAGCAATGCCTTATGTTTAGGTCTGACCTATCTGTGTACACATGTTTCATACTAGCCATTGCAATTAGGCCAACTTGATAATGATTTGAAGGCTTGTGGAGGATATAAATAAGAGATCAAGGATTGTTTCAAGGTAGTGATCAATGGAACAAAGACATGAAGCAAGATCTTAAGTTGTTTTGATTCAATTGAATAGTAGAACAGAGAAGAAAGCAGAACATGAAGCAGGATGAGTTGTAGAGTAGAGAATTGAGATACAGAAGAAAGAAATCATGGAAGAATATTGTTGTATGAATCTGTTGTAATCCTTGGGCTATGGCCTAGCATCTATAAAGCCCTTGAGGCATGTGTAATTCAATTTGAAGTTATATTAAATGAGGAATGAGCTTTGAAGGCTAGGTTTTTCCTTGTTAGGGGTTTCCCAGGATACATCTTGTGTTATGTGTTCATGGATATCTTTTATCTTTCTATTTATTAGTTGTTAGCTTCTGTTGCATATGCATTAAGATCATGGTGTTAGTTTAGTAGGTTGCAAGGTTGGGCAGTCCCTCACCGGACCCTCCTACCTTGATTGCATCAAATGGTATTAGAGCTGGTTTCGAATCTGCTGGGCTAGTTGTGAATCTGTTGGAAGAAAGGTAGTATTTAAAGAAGTGTGAAACCCTAGAAGTAACAAGTGTCACCACTGAAGAAGATCAAGGCAAAAAGATCCGGGTAAGCTTTTCACATTAAGTTGTTCATCTGATTTGTTTCAATGGGGAAGATTGGGAAAAGGATGAAGAAAGAAAATGAAAACCTAATATGCAAGAAGGATATTTTGGAAGAAGAATTGTGTGAGATCAAAAGGTATAATTTAGAGTTGATGGGAAAGATGAAAGAACTTGGAGAAGGTAACTATGATGCTCTTGAAGAAGAACTAAAAAATGTAAAGAGGAGGAATGAAGATTTAGAGGCAGAGCTGAAATTGTTTGAAGATGTTGAAAAGAGATTTGTAGAATTGGAAGAAGGTTTCAAGCTGTTTGGGAAGGTGGAAAAGAGGAATAGAGATCTTGAAGAAAGTTTAGAAGAATTGAAAAAGGAAAATAGTTTACAGAAAAATGAAATATTAGGACTGAAGGAATAGGTTAATAAGTTGGAGCAGTCACTTGTAGCATGCAAGAAGGAGAATGAAAATCTAAGATCTAAGCCTACAATTTGTGATGTTTCTTGTGATACTAATGATTTGTGTGATGATGCAAAAGTTTCTTTTGACAGTGAGATTGAAGATGACAGTGTAACTGAACCTGCAGTTGTTGGTGATGGTATTGGTTTCAAAATCATGCAAAGAATGGGATAGGAAGGACAAGGACTGGGAAAATATCAGCAAGGAATTACAGAACCTATTGGACCAGTGATAAGATCAAGAAGTGAAGGCCTTGGATATGACAGAGGTAAGGATGTTGTTGCTAATTCAAACAAATTAAATCAAGGAAGGAGAGGTATGTATTGTTCACATTGTAATAAACAGGGACATGAAAATGAATTGTGTTGTGATCTACATCCTTGTAAGTTTTGTGGACTAAGGAATCATTCTGAAAAGATGTGCTGGAATAAGATGAGGAGGAGAAATCCTATGACAGATTGTATGTAGATGGATTATGGATGGATTGATGGAGTAAAATGGATACATGTCACTTATATGTTCAGAAGGTTGTATAGATGGAAGTATTCATGTGTTGGAAAGAAAAGAAAATATGGATCAGGATGCAAAGACAGAAGACCTTTTGCAGAGCAGAACAAGGATAGTAATTCAAACTACAGAGGGAGAGATGACAGGAGTCATAATTCTTATCACAGTACAAAGCATAGAAGAGATTAAAGAGGATTTGCCAGAAGAAGAACCTATTTTCAAGTTTGGAGAAGAAAAAAATCAAGCAATGAATGTCAACAAGAACCTGTTAACGGAGAGGCTAATGATGAGGAAACAACAACTGATGCAGAGATAGTTTATACAGAGGCTAATGAAGAAAAAGCAGTAAATAATATAGAGATAGTTTATGCAAAAGAAGAAGAGCCTATTGATACAGAGATTATTTATGTAGAGGAAGAGGAACCTTTTGAGACATTAGATTTAATAGAGAAACTAGAAGAAGGTGAAGCATTGATCTTGAGAAGAATTTTGTTATAGACTAATCATCTGAAACAGTGCAAGAGGAAGTTTGTGCAAGATGACCTGAGAGATAGTGTAAGAGAAAGTTTGTGTACCAGAGTGAAGTAAATATGGATAAGGAAACAAAGAATAGTATAGGAGTAGTGTATGCAGAAAGGAAATTGTGAGATCCTGATGAGTGCAAAGGAAATTGTATCTGAAATCAAAGATTAGAAAGTGTTCAAGAATGTAGTGACTGTTATGAACTGATGGTAGGAAGTAGCTGATTGATCTGAAGGAGGCATGTATGCATTTATTGACTCTTAATTGATTGAAGTGGACATTGATCCTAAGGCAGCCTACAAGTGTTCAACAACAGACCGCCGAACTCTGAGGCAATTGCAACATTGTAGCCAGACTGCTGAACCTATACCATTGCAAATTGAAGAACTTGAGGCAACTTGTGGAGAAGACTTGCTCAGATTGCTGATCATTGAGGCAGTGCAAGGCTTGTAAGTAGAACGCCAAACCTAGAAGAACTAGAGGCAATTTTTCAGGGTGGACTTGAACAAACCACTGACCTTGAGGTAGTTGCAAGTACCTAAAAATAGACTGCTGAACCTATCCTAAGGGATCACATTGAATTTGACATAATACAGACTAAAGTGAAGAGGTTCACTTTTCAATTAACCCCGAGAGTTTGATGCAGGAGCATCCAGAAGCATTTAGAACAATTGAGACAGTTAGCAATGAAGTTGTAGAATATCGAGAGAATGACCTTGGAGAATACCTCATTTTACTACATTTGCATATCAGAGGCTGCGGAGATGGACTTAGTTGTTGATAACTGAGAGGGGGGTGAATCAGTTATCTTAATCAATTTAACTTTTTGTTCTTCTTTAATAACTAGTGCAGCATCAAAACAAATAAGCATCCATAACCATGAAAGCAGAAACAAAATCAATACACATAACACAATGATTTTGACGTGGAAAACCCTGTTAAGGGAAAAACCACGGGGTGACTAACCCAAGATTGTATTCTCTGTTAAAAGAATAGAAGTATAAAATGGCACTTGCCAATTAGGGCTCACTGCTCACAAGAGGCTCACTGCCTACAAGAGACTCACTGTCTACAAGGTATAAAGAAAGTAACAAGATACTTGAACTGATGAGAAGCATCCACATATGCTAAGGTTCAGTTATGGTTAGGCTTAATACACTGATCTACTGCACTTCATTCTTCCTCTTCTTTGGTGCTGCTATCCTGTCACATACCAGACCTATATTACTGCTTCCACACTGCTCTCTAATTTTCTTCGCACTTCACAACACACACCACACACCTTCTCATCAAAAACCATCTGGTATATATATCCGTACAAAGGATTTCAACATCTTTCTAGTCAGCATCCAGAATACTTAATATTTTCTCAAACTCTGGTCTGTCGGCTGAATCCTTGCTTACCAAGTGATGTGTATCAAAGAGATGCTTATAGAAGTCATCAATCATGTCAGCCAATCATGAATGATCCCTTAAGAAAATTGATTACCATCAATATCTCATCCGGATTAAGGTCTGAAGCTCTACCGGTCAGTTCTTCCTCAGTCTACTCTACCAAACAGGAACCCAACACTTAGGTGTTCACATCTTTTCACTCTTACATCACCGGAGGCTCAATCTCTAGAATATATTAGTCATGGTACTCCTCTTGACTTCCCCAAGTCCATACTTTACTGAGATAATTCCTTTGAGAGATTCGGACCTAATTGTCAGACCTTGCTGCATGCTCTGTTCTTGGTCACCGGACCAAAATACTCTTCAATCTGACTTCTGGTATAGACACACCATGTCCTACGGATGTGTGGGATGGACTTTGTTGCCATCAATGACAACACTCATGAAGCCACACAGTGTCTCTTGCCAACAATCTCCCCCTTTGGCATTGATGGCAACACTTAGTGAAAAATGACTAAGTGTCACACTACACTCCCCCTTGGCTGATGCTCTATTCTAATGTACACTTTACCAGAGCTCCCCCTTAGCTAGATTCCACATTTTTCATTGCTCCTCACTCCCCTTTTGACATCAATGGCAAAGGGTAGAATCCGCACAACAAAATTCCCAAAAATCCAACTATACTTAGCCGCATAAGTATATTTACATGTTATACTTTACATATACTGAAGTATATCTACAAAAGTTGTCTTCAACTGGACAAATTCTGTTGCCCAACTCTGCTTCATCCTATCCAAAATTGAGACGTGACCACTCAATAGGAATGCAAAAGCTTCTTCCCTCTTTAGATCTGTCGGATCACTGGTCCGGGCTATGGTCTGAGCATTAGTTAGGGCCTCATGCATGGCCTCTAATTTAGGGACAATTATCCCTCTAAGTTCACTTAACCTTCTTATTATATTTTTCTTCTCCTTCTCAAGCTTCTTTATTTCATTTATGACTATAATAATCTGACACTCTTGATTTATTATGGGAGAGGTGAGAGGATCAAAACTTTGAGATAAACTTGATAGTTTGCTCTCTTGTTCTTCCACCTTCTTGGTGATGTCTATTTTTACAGTGGACCAAGATAGACAAAATTTGTATAGATCTCCACCATCTTTAAGAGCATTCTCTAGGTTCTTTATTCCAATATCCAAATTTCTCATATCATTTGTTATAAGTCCTTGTACCTCGGAGAATCTCTTACCCAAAAACTCTTTCTGAACTTTCTCTTCAGGTGCTTTCTCCAAAGAACCAAAATGTGTGTTAATAGAATTAACAAGAGATTTCAAATTACCAGATGAGGAAGTAGAAAGATCCTTCTGGAAGGATGGCATGATCTTTTCCAACACACCGGATGCAATCTCTATCAGCTCACAATCTTCCATGTGAGACTTCAGAAGTTTTTCTTTTTCCTTTGCTTGGGCAAAGGATGCTATCTTCATAGTCTGAACCGGGGAGAGGGAATCAAAATTGAATGGTCCTTGAAGTAGCTCCAGTTCATCCAATTCCATCATTTCTTTTGTCAGGAAGTCCTTAACAGCTTCTGCAGTGTCTCTTGCCAGAGACAGAGTTTCCTTTCCTTCTATGGCCTTAGAGGTGTCAACAAAGACCTTGTCTATTTGATCTTTTTCTCTTCCCTTTTTCTCCTCTTCTTGACTTGCTTTCTCTTCTTTTCTTAGTTCTTCTTCAGTTCTGGAGTCGGCAGGGAGATCCAGATGAGAGATATTTACTTCTTCTTGGGCTTCCTCTTCCGGAACAGAGGAATCAAGGTCCTTAGTTTTCTCCTCACCTATCTCTTTTGATTCTTCTGCATTTTTCTCTGTAGGATCTACCTTTGATGTACTGAGTCCTTCATCATCCTTGATAGAGGGTTCATCACTTAAGTTCTCTATAATAGGAATATTGAATCTTTTATAGGCATTCTAGAGGATGTCTTCAGTCTCTTTAGCCACCTGATCAGTCTCTCCAAGCATAAGCTTATTCATTATGGCTTTGCTCTGGAACTCATCCTTGCAATCTTTGAAGATCATGCTCATTTGCTTTGGAGTGATGGAGGGATAGAGTTAGATAGCAATCTGCTCCTAGATTTCTAAGTCTTTTTCCATGGCATTGTTCTTTCTCATTTCAAGTTCTTTTTCTAAACTTTTGGGAATCAGAGATATAACTTCAATGAATGCTTTGTTATAGATGTTTAGATACCTGACTGTAGCTTCTTGCAGGATCTTCTGATCAGCTTCACTAAAATCATCATAAAATTCAGTCATTGGTTTCAGGTTCCCATCCACAATGACTAATTTGATGATATCATCAATGTAGAGAGTAGGATTTTCAATAAATTCTTCTGCCTTTTCTTCCTTGCCTTGACTGGTAGAGGGTTCACCGGATGTTTTCTTCTTCTTCTTCTTCATTTTCTTGACTTCCTCATCGATTTTAGTTTCTTCATCATCCTTCTGACTTGTATAGGATCTTGTTGCCTTTTTCTTTGTTCTCTTCTCTCCCTTTCTGGATGTCTGGGCTTCTAGTTTTGATGCCTTTTGGCTCTTAGAGGTGGCAGGTGCAGAGCTCTTGGAGGATCTGGTCCAGGAAGGGGCTTGCATCGGATCACTTTCTTTTTCTATATCTTGTTTCTCTTTCTCTGCCTTTTCTAGTTTTTCTCTATTTACATCAAGTGCTTCTTTTGAAATGCCATACCTTTTGGCAATATCCTCTACTTCTTTTCTCACTTTTCTTTTCATCTCCAGTTGTCTTAGCTCTACATGAATCTTTACACTCAACTCGTCACAGGTTCTAAACCTTTCTGCCTCAAGGTCCTTGGGCTGACTCAACAGGTGTTGAATATGCAACTCTAGAATTTTCTCATCAACTTCATACCCCATTGGCATGATCCAGACTATCGTTGGCTCCACTGCCTCCATTAGGCATTGATCAGTTTCTACCATAAAGCATACTGTATCCCTATACTTTTCAACTAGAGATTGGGGGATTCTCTCTCTAGCTTGCATCATACTCTAAAAGTTCTTGAAGTAGCCCCAGAGTGTTGTATTTTGTGCCTTGGCATAACCAATTCCATGCAAATAATCTCTGATTTGTATGGCTACTGGTCTGTCATTTTGCCATATCCAAACACTGGATCCGAGAAGCTCATTCATAATGTAAAAGAACAAACACAGTATTAGCCCACCATACTTGGATGAGTTCTTCTTGTCCTTCTTGATCTTTTGTAGGTTTTCCAACAGTTGGCTTAGAAGAAGCTCACAAATATCATAATCTGCATTCTCCCTTAGCATCTGATAAGCAGCATAGATTGTAGTTCTGGATACTAAATTTTCCCCGTTGGAGTGATATATCTTATAGCCAATTATCATGGATGCAAACTTGATATCCGGATCAGTGATATCTTCAATTGTCATTGCTCTCTTGTCAAATTTTGATCCTGTTGCCTCACTCACTGTCTAATTCTTGACGGATTTGAGAGCAGGAAACCCACCGGATGAGTGCAATCCAATAACTACCCTAATGGCATCCTTGGTTATCTTGAATGGCCTCATCAACCACATAAAGTTGTCATGCATTCTACTCAGAACATACCAGACCCATTCATCTTCTGCAAAACAAGGGAAATGGATGCAATGTCCAAAATGCTTGTCCCGGATAGCCTTGTACTGAGGTTTGAGTTCAAAAGAATCATCAATTAATTGATTTTGATAGATATCCATTAGCTTGGATTCCCCAAATTCCTCAATGTTTGCATGAATATATGCCCTAACATCTTCTACATGCAAAACCCCATACAGAATGCTAGAGAATGCACCCAAGGGATCAACTTCCAAAGATTTGTAGGGGTGTTTTTTGAATTTAGGGCGTGGCCTATCAATGATTTTGACAACATTTAGAGTAGCCATCTTTCAAAAGATTTAGAGAGAGTTTTTCAAGAGCAGAAAATACCTTTTACGCTTCTAGGGTTCTTAATATGAGCCGGATCGGATTGCAGGATGAATCGACTTCTGCGGTTGATCTTTGAGAGGTTTGAGACAATTTAGTTGCAGAGCTCCTTCTCTCTTCTTCTCGAATGCAAATGTGCAAATGATGAACAAAAGAACCCTTATATTTCTGTGCAAACCCTAATTTCACATTGTAATAAATTCACAACTTAAGTTATTCCGGTTGCTTTATTCTCCGTGTCCTGAGAGATCTTTCCGGATCACTGAGATGCACTTAGAGTTATTCTTGATGAATATTGGCAATCTATCTACCTTTCTTCAATCATTCCATTTATCCACAGATCAAGATACCTCAAATTTGAATCATACCGGATCTAACTGTGAAAACCCTGTTCTTACCGGATGACTATTAAACCGGATCATTCTTGGAAGATTAACCTCTTCTAAATTTCTTGCGGATCTTCCATATCTTTACCAAGGCTTATTTAGATGTTTCTCTGAGAACCCTTTAATCCACAACTTTTCATGTGCCAATTTCAAGCACCAATTGACTGGCTGGGGGAACTTGTTTTCTTTTATGACTCCCCCTGAGCCAAAGCTCATCTATTTAGTTTCCGGAAGGAATATCAACACCAGATTCTGGTGTGGATCCATCCTCAACATTTTCTATACTCCTCTTCACCCAAATCTTGTTCATCTCCCTTTGAATTTTATCTGCATTCACTTTTCCTTTTCATTTGTCTTGGTTTTGATTATGATGCACTGAACCCTTTTTGTTTTGATTCTTACTTCTGCAGAATTTGGCAATATGACCGGATCTATTGCAATTATAGCAAACAACATTTATTTGCATATTTGACTGATATCCTCTTGATCTACATTGATTAGCCATATGTCCCATTCTATTGCATGCAAAGCATCTACCATTGAATGAATTGTTCATTTGCAAATTTCTACACTAATGAGATTTGTGACCATACCTTTTGCAATTAAAACACTGTCCGGAGAAGGATGAATTAGTCTAATTCATTCTTCTTCTACACTAATTTTATTTATGACCAAAGTTATTGCAATTGTGGCAGTATCCATTGAAGGATGGATATCTTTGAGCATTTGGTTGCCTTACCAGAGGTCTTCTAGGCCTGTTCCTTGGATTTCCTGATCCAGAGCTTTCACCTTTCTTATACCCCAAGCCTTGTTGTCATCTACCCTCTTTTAGCTTTCAAGGAGAAATTCAAGATGAGCAGAGATTATCTTGAATTTCTCTTCGTATTCATTTGTTGTTTGAAGATCCCTTTTTAGAGTGTCAATCTGATTCTCAAGTTGTTCTTCATTATCTCTAGCTTCTTCAAGATTAGATTCCAAATGCCTGATTAATCTATCCATTTTGTGGCAGTCTTCTGACTTCTCCTTGAAAGATTGTTTTAGATTATCTTTAGTTTTTCTTTTTTCTTCAATTTCTTGGGTGAATTTCATAACCCCTGATTCCATTTCATGTCTTACCATAATGACCTCTTTTGATAGCTTCTCACATAATTTGTTCTTCTCATTCAGATCTTCATTAGTATCATTGGCTTCACTTTGACTTGCTAATTGATGAAGAAGTTCCTTTCCCTTTTTCATAGAGATACTCAGTTTCTCCTTTGGTTCATTTATGAAATCATCAGCTTGTTTGAGTCTTTCCCTCAAGTTATTGACTTCAGAGTGAGATTGCTCAAGATCATCAAGGGCAGACTAAAGTTGTTCCCTCATACCATACATATCCATTGGAATTTCCAAATCTTCCTCAAGTTGTTAGGCTCTGTTTGGAGGAACTTGGCTCTGATACCAATTGTTGATAACTGAGAGGGGGGGTGAATCAGTTATCTTAATCAATTTAACTTTCTATTCTTTAATAACTAGTGCAGCATCAAAACAAATAAGCATCCATAACCATGAAAGAAGAAACAAAATCAATACACATAACACAATGATTTTGACATGGAAAACCCTGTTAAGGGAAAAACCACGGGGTGACTAACCCAAGATTGTATTCTCTGTTAAAAGAATAGAAGTACAAGATGGTACTTGCCAATTAGGGCTCACTGCCTAAGCACACTGCTCACAAGAGGCTCACTACCTACATGAGACTCACTATCTACAAGGTATAAAGAAAGTAACAAGATACTTGAACTGATGAGAATCATCCACATATGTTGAGGTTCAGTTCCGGTTAGGCTCAATACACTGATCTACTGCACTTCATTCTTCCTCTTCTTTGGTGCTGCTATCTTGTCACATACCGGACCTGTATTATTGCTTCCACACTGCTCTCTACTTTTCTTCACACTTCACAACACACACCACACACCTTCTCATCAAAAACCATCTGGTATTTATATCTGCACAATGGATTTCAACATCTTTCTAGTCGGCATCTGAAATACTCAATATTTTCCCAAACTCTGGTCTGTCAGTTGAATCCTTACTTACCAAGTGATGCGTATCAAAGAGATGCTTATAGAAGTCATCAATCATGTTAGCCAATCATGAATGATCCCTTAAGAAACTTGATTACCATCAATATCTCATCCAGATTAAGGTCTGAAGCTCTGCCGGTCAGTTCTTCCTCAGTCTACTCTACCCAAATACGAACCCAACACTTAGGTGTTCACATCTTTTCACTCTTACATCACCGAAGGCTCAATCTCTAGAATATATTAGTCATGGTACTCCTCTTGACTTCCCCAAGTCTGCACTTTATTGAGATACTTCCTCTGAGAGATCCAGACCTAATTGTCAGACATTGCTGCATGCTCTGTTCTTGGTCACCGGACCAAAATACTCTTCAATTTGACTTCTGGTATAGACACACCATGTCCTGCAGATGTGTGGGATGGACTTTGTTGCCATCAATGACAACACTCATGAAGCCACACAGTGGCTCTTGCCAACATTAGTATCTAGACATGGTCATATACAGCATATCCGAAATTCATATCATTTGGGTTCGATTCCAGAGAGATATTGCTATCAGAAGATTACTTGTTTTTATCTATTTTCACATAACAGAGCTGACAGTGTTCAGTGAAGTCCAATTAGCCTGGGGAGCAAATTTGTGACTTGCAGAGCCTAAAGGAACATTATTCAATGAAGTATAGGACTAGTTAACCTTCATGGAGATCCACACAAATTTCTATGCATCAACAGAGCAATGCCTTATGTTTAGGTCCGACCTAACTGTGTACACATGTTTCATACTAGCCGTTGCAATTAGGCTGACTTGATAATGATTTGAAGGCTTGCGGAGGATATAAATAAGAGATAAAGGATTGTTTGAAGGTAGTGATCGATGGCAAAAAGATACAAAACAAGATCTTAAGTTGTTTTGATTTGATTGAATAGTAGAACTGAGAACAAAGAAGAACAGGAAGTAGGATGAGTTGCAGAGCAGAGAATTGAGATGCAGAAGAAAGAAATCATGGAATAATATTGTTGTATGAATCTGTTGTAATCCTTGGGCTACGGCCTAGCATCTGTAAATCCCTTGAGGCATGTGTAATTCAATTTGAAGTTATAATAAATGAGGAATGAGCTTTGAAGGCTGGGTTTTTTCCTAGTTTTCCCATGATACATCTTGTGTTATGTGTTCATGGATATCTTTTATCTTTTTGTTGATTAGTTGTTAGCTTCCGTTGCATATCCATTAAGATCATGGTGTTAGTTTAGTAGGCTACAAGGTTGGATAGTCCCTCACCGGACCCTCCTACCTTGACTGCATCAACATCTAGGAGGTGGGACCCATCAAGGGCGCCCACTTTGGAGGAGAGTCCAATGTGGACTTGTAGTTAGCTTTTTTGTTTGCATGAGTGGATAATGTTGCATATACTTTGCATGAGTCTTATGTGGGAGTTAAAATTGAAGTTAGAGATGCATGACACTTGCATGTTGCTTTCATGAACTTGTATGATCTTCCATGGACTTGCATGTTGATACATATTACTTGCATGGACTTGCATTTTGTTGCATGGTACTTGCATATGCTTGTATGTTGTTGCATGTACTTATATGGTGATGCATGTGTCTTGCATGCCACTCTAACTTAGGTTCCAAGCTTTGCATGACTCTTGCATGTTTGCATGACTCTTGCATGATGTTACAGGTTGTTACATGACTCTTGCATGATACAAATAGGTTGTTACATGACTTTTGCATGCTACAAAAAGGTTGTTACTGTTGGAGTCTAGGACAATGCTGAGAGGGGGCGTGAATCAGTGTTGTATAATTTTTGAAACCTTTTTACAAAATTTAACTTTCAAGACACAAAGAAAGAAATATATCATTGATTTGTTACACACATGTACACATGACTGAGAATGAAGGAAGAGAATAAAACCTCATGAGCAAAGTATTAACATACACACATATAGATAAAAACAATATAAGTCATAACACAAATTTGTAGGGGTAGAAAAACCACTCCAAAACTGCCTCACTAGCTTATTCATATGTCTCACTGACCACAAGCCTCATGGCATAAGAAGGTCTCACTAACCACAAGCCTCACTGGCATACATTGTCCCTCATTGGCATACACTTGTACCTCACTGGTATAATTTTACCTCATTGGTAAATACAAACTCCATTATCAAATATAATGTGCAATAAGTGATTGCAAATCAATCTGATTTGCACCATTCAAATCAAATCATCTGCAACATATAATCTATCGTTTTTTCAATCCTCTGACAATTCATCCTTGGAATCACCTGATTCTCCATCAAGAACATTTTACAGAATGTCACTGCAAATTAGTTCACATATGCATTCATCTGTATTTTCTTTTTAAGAGAATTTTCATAAAATTATCTTCATCATTGCATGTTTTTCTGCACAACCACACACCACCTACATAATTATAAGATTTCAAAAGACTTTTGATCTTCCATTTTGTTTGCATTTTCATCATTTTCAAAATTTCATTCACATGAAGAAAATAATTTATCCTTGCACCTGAAACAAAAATCACATTATTTTCACCTTCCTTAGTCTTCAAAAATTAGTAGATAAATATCATAAAAAGGCATTTATTTTGGCACAAATAATGTCTTTGCAAAAATCCTTTCATATTAAAAAATTTGTCCAATCTGCCCTTTCAAACTTCATCTTCCCCTGCATTAAAAACCTTCAATCTGCATAATAAAATCATCTTCAAAAAAAAACTTTCAAGCTTCTTTTCATTTTCTTCTACCAAAAAATCCATCTGCAAAAACTTCTTATCAAAAGAAATATCTCTCAAAATAACTTCCTCCTAAATATTCTCTCTACCAAGGAAAGTTTAAAAAAATAATAACTTCCCATAAAAAATTGCCTTAATAACTCCACAAAAAATTTTCCATCAAAAAAGCTCACAAAATCTGCCTTTCCTTGCAAAAATAAGGAAATAAAATCAAGATTCTAATTATATTCCATGCTATGCTCCTCAAAAATGATTGATGGTTTTCATAAAGCATTCAAATGCCTTTTGGAATGCTTTAAACTCTTCATAAAATTGAATGCCTTTTTTAAAATTACTAGAAATAGCTTTAAAACTCCTTATCTTATGAAGTCAAAACCTTTTGACATCCACAAGAACTTCAATGTGCATTCACGTGGAAGTATATCAAAAATTAAATATTTGCCTTAGATTTTAATCCTGCTTTCTCCATTTCAAATTGTGCTTTTTCTTGCTTGAGGTCATGAGAGACTAACTGGTGTAGGATGTAAAAGAGAGAGTAGGGGCCGGTTTCTAATGATATTTAAACCCTCAAGGAAGTTACTTAAGTGACAATAACCTGCAATGATAAGTCAATTCAAAATTATAACAAAAAGTGACACAAATGCTATCGGGCAAGTAAGGCTCTTAAAGTTTCTTGAAAAAGAGTTAAACCCTAAATAAGACTTAGGTCTTAAATAACATTGCAAGGATTTAACAACCATGGAATATAAAAGAGGATTCTTCTTATAATAGATAACTTTCTGATCCATGTTTCTGTATACTCTTCACACATAACAAGTGACTCTCTAGGGTTTAGAGTTGAGAACCTAGGAGGTAACCATGGAATATTAAAGCACAAAGACATCTAGGAACAGAGTTGTAACAAGAACTAGACATCAATTTAATTGTCTCTGAGACTTGACACCAATAATACCAATCTTTCCCTTGTATAAGAGGAACAAGTCTTTTCATTCTCAATACATATGTGAATCCCATAATATACATTAGTCAAACAACAACCACTTCACTTCTGATCAAGAAAACACCACCAAGAAGCATTAGTATCCATCCTCAACATCACCTCATGAAGAATAATCTTCATAACTTGATATGAAACCTCATTTGATATCATGAACATAGAATGACCATTGACATTGAGTGCCATGAGAATAATCTGCATGAATATTTAAATCACATCCAAACATCAACAACTTCAAGATGATTCAATAACTGCAAGAATGATCAATGACATGAAGCAATTCCAAATTCTCTGAATAGGAGATCAAACATGAAGCAACTCCAAACTAGGAAGTCTTCTCTGCCTTGCATCTTATCATAAACAAGAAGCAACTCCAAACTCTCTGAATGTAAGATCAACCTATCAACTTCAAAAAAAACACCAAGAAGGCCAAACCTGCAAACAATATCAAGCACATTCTTGATGAACCTTTTTGACATCAATGACAACTTCTTTCCATTAGTTACAAATCCATATTGGGGACACCGAGTAATGAATGTTGTTTGCATGACATTAGTGTGAGTTGGAGTACTTCAGTTGACTAAGTTTAATTGGGAGTTGCTAGGTGCTCATGAAGAGACATTCAATTCTACATTGTTTTTGTCACTTAACACTTATGTTGACTGAGTTTGATTGGGACTTCTTTGGCACCCATGTTGAGACTTTCAGTTCTACATTGTTATTATTAGTTATCCTTGTTTTGATCACTAGTTGGTGAGTTGTCCAAGGATGAAGGTGTGTGGTTTTTGCTATTGGATGTTAAACTTGTTTTGGAGAAACCAAATTTACTTTATTTCCAATCCACAACTTCTATTTTTTGGGTGCTTTTTTGGTGAAGAGGTATGACAAGTTTTTTGAAGTTGAAGGAGTAACAAAGTGCTGCTAGAATTTAGAGAGAATTTTAGTGTTAATGTAAACTTTATTACAAGAATTAATACAAGTATACTGTCTCTTTGGGTGTGGATTTTTTTCCCACAAGGGTTTCTCCATGTAAATTCTGTGTCAACTTCCTTGATTATTTTCCTTCGTTACTACATTGATTGAATGTGCTAATCACATACACATTAAATTAAAACTCATTAATCTACTTTTGAGATTTGAACACACATAAATAAAGTTTTACAATAGCAATTTCACCTTTATTTTCAACAAATATCAACCAAGATATGGACAAACATAGAATGACCCATGAATGAGGTGGTGGAGTCAACCTTCAAAAAGTAGCTAACTACATTACCAATCTCCTCATAGGAAGAATCTTCCCAAAATTGGAGTAGGAGATTTACAAGCCTAACCCATATCAGTCTGATGTTGAGTAGTTCAGTGAGTGGGTTCAAGGAGCTTGACCATGGTTTGATGGAGAGCGAGTGCACTCCCCACAACCAAAATCTATTGTCAATCACAATATCTCACTCCTCAAGGGTTGCGAAAGTCACAATGAAGAAGCCCCTTACATAGGGGAAGAGCTCAATCTTTTCCTCCACAAGGGGTTTCCAATATTTTATTACCTAATGGTGTAGGCTAGGTAGGGATGACCACAAGTTGTTAAACATGCAAACAACTCCATGGAGCTAATAAAATTATTTATTTTCTATGACATCTTGTCCACACTCCACCACTAGGGGAGGTGGACCACAAGGTAGGGGAAGTAAAGAAGCTCTTTGTGAAGGGAAGCTAGAATTAGAGCATTCAACCTCTAGAAATAGGACACAAAATGATCCATGTCCCCTAGAAATGGTGTAAAGACCCATGACACCCTGGAGAAGCAACAACCTGAACTGAAGGGGAAGTCGACAATAGACCATTTCTAACGTCGACAATGGAACATTTCCAACGCCTTCCCATACATTAGATAAGCGATGTGATCCATCCCATAAACAAGGGGAAATTGATTTGTGGAGAACTATTCTAGGACCTGCATTGACTTGCACAAGGGTGAGAAGAGGAATGGGAGCTATTCAACATTGTCTTTGTTCTCATGTTTCTTAACATAGTTCTGAACCCATTCACCAAGTTTACATGGTAACAAAAATAATTTTATCCTTTAAGACCTAATTAGAAATCAATAATAATAATTGAAGATGACCAAGATCTAAAGACTAATTTCCATGAAGAGCAATATTGTTGATATTGTTTTGAGTTGACAAATTCTATTGAGCTACCTAGTTTATGTGAGCCTTAGAGTTTTTATACTTAGTTCTAGTGTCACCAATAGGGAGACATCTCATAAATTTTCTTATGGTGGTCTACTAGAGAGGTAATAGACATCTTAACAATTGTTTGATCATGGGAAACCTTCAAAATCTAGGAGAAGATTTCCAACTATTGTTTATTCAATTATTGAGATTTTACAACTTGTTCCCATGTAAGACATCTAGTATCAACTAGAGAATAAAAATACTCAAGTCCTATATCATAGTTAAATTGTGGGTGGATGAAGCCCATAGGATGTAGATCTAACAATTAATATGTTGAAAGACACAAATGATGGTTGTAGGTTCAAATCCCCAACTTCAACCACTACATGAGTAAGGGAAGCTCATGTGGCTAGATTCTATAAGGGATACATGATTAGGATCTCATAAATGGGGTCCTACCTAGTGTCAATTCCTTTGTACCAAAAAAATTTATGGGTGGATGATCAAATCCATGAAATAAAAATCAAAAGAGCCACTATAGAAAGAAGATTAGAATCAAACATGATACATAATGGAGTTTATCATCACATTAACTTTGGATTCCATCCTCACACATCTAAATTTCTTTCTTTCCATTTGGGTATTCCTAGGTTAGAATAATTGACCATGCATCATTTGAGGCATCAATGCTTAGGATGAGAGGAATACCTAACTAGGGAATTCGAAGCTTTGACAATTCTACACACAAAAGTCTTTATGGTTGAAGTAGGCCTATTGTCTACTAAGCTGGTAGGCCACATATCATCCCTATGGGTGTGATTTACTCCTTCCCCAACATAACCTCTTCAAATGAGAGATAATTTCTGACTTGTTTGGCTAGAATGTCAACAAGAATTTTATTTATCCTTGTCAAGATATGCTCTTGCAACTTGATCTTTCCTTTATTTAAGTAGAGACCAAGAAATTTGTTGTTGATCTACCCAATCACTATTTTATTAATGGTAAATTTGAATTTTAGAAAGTCAATCTTAAGGAACAAGATAAGCCTATATTTGTTCTATGAATACATCATTTCCTTGATTTTCAAAATCTCATCCATTCATATTCTTGTTTGTCAGCCATGTTAATAACAAAGACCTAGAATTAGAAGAATAGATGGTTGATTAGTTTTTTTGAGCCTAAGATTTTTCTACTTTGTTACAATGTATGTAGATACATACATAAATAAAATTTATATAAATTTAGTGGATAAATTCAAAGATGGTGAGAAACAATAAAAGGTAAAGTAGTGAAGAGAAGGTAACTTGATAGGAAGACAAAAGCTTCTCCATAGATGGAAAAATAGTGCAGAACAAGGACAACAAGAAGACAAGGAGAAATAGAGAATAGCTAAGGTAGTGGTTTCCACTTCTTTCAAGAAATATTCTATACCCAAAGACAACTAGGAATTGTAAAAAAATTATGGAAGAATTGTTTTTGAAGGAATGGGAGACTCCCTCAATAGAAGAAAAGTTGCACAAGATATCAGTGTACAACATGACTCAAAGTTTCCAATGACATTCCAAATGTCCTCATTTTGGATAGTATGTTGAATCCCTTAATTGAATATCTTAAAAAATGACAATCATTCCTACATTCATGAGAACATGGCCTTTTGTAGATCATGTTAAAGCATGGATTGACCAACATTGCTAGGGTATTTATAAGGCCAAAAATTAGTTTTTTGACATTAGAGATTTTTTAGATTGCCTTTCAATTAGAGAAGAACAAGGGAAATTTCTTAAAGGAGGTCACTAGTTCACAGATAATGTAGGCATGTCTATTAAAACCCACTCTCTAGGTTTTTATCCTAACAATGAATTAATCAAGGAAATGCCCTTATGGATTCATTTGTATAAAATGCCACTAGAATTTTGGATTGAAAATTTCCTAAAGAAAATTGGAAATTCATTAGGGACATACATGTATAGCTCGAGCTCCACTATCACTAAAGAACTAGCTTCATATGCCATAATATAAACATGCTATTATGTTATTGTCCTCCTTGGGCTATTAGGTTATTAGTGGTTTCTTATTAGATTCTTTTCATGCTGGTGAGTGGGGTATATTGTTAAGAATTGTGATAAGTGGAAGAATAATTCCTTGAGGTCAAATAATCAATCAAGAAAAGTATGGGTGATGAAGAACCTATATAACTTTATAGAGTTAAAGAAGAGAAAGAAAATAGCTTATTGATTGATTAATAATTATAATTAAGGTGTTTGTGCTCAAACATGTAGCTCCACAAATCCTAAAGACTATTTCCAAAACCTAAGGATAGGGATATGCTAACAAATAAAATGGGTAGGACTTACGTTTAGATAGTGGCATGAATGGACCAATTATTGTGAGTGACATGTAGCTCCACAAATCCTAAAGACTAGTACAAAAACGTAAGGCTAAGGGTATGCCAACAAAGGTAATGGGTGGGACTTACTTTTAGATAGTGGCATGAATGGACCAATTATTGTGAGTGGGTAAAATCACCTTTAGCCTTAGGATTTGCAAGGCCAGGGTGTGTTATTTGAGGTTAAGACAAATAAAGACAAATAACAATTTAAACTCTAGGCTTTTAAGTAGCCATACCCAATATGCTATGAACCCCAAAATTTATCACTAAGCTCATGCTAAAATTATCTACATGTATACCTCCAAGAACATCAACTAATAGATGACAATCCACTCCTACCCTTCACCAAAGGATAACAACTATACTATTCCTATATAGATGAATCCACTTAGCATTGCATACACATGGGGGAGAGGGAGAACCACACCAACATAATCCTCTAACAATATTTTAGTTTTAAGATTATACAGGATAAATATAGTTTATAATACTGAGTCATGTAGGCATGTTGGAACCTAACCTACTCCTACAACTAACAAGAGAGAAGATTAAAATAAAGAGTATTTGGCCTCTCACCAATTATATCGGTGCCTAGTCCATTGGGCACACAAGTCATGAGTTGTAAGGAGGGAGGAGATACACCAACCAAGCATCAATGGAACTAGATGTGCATATACATACAAATCATAAATAACACTACATACAAATGGACATACTTAATGATCCATCATATAACTACAAAAACCCAAATGGAACAAAAGAGAGACCATCATAAAAGCTTTGTAATGCATTAGAAGCTATCACACATTCATCAAACCCTTGTTACATTCATACCAACAAGTGTGGCAAGAGAGGATCTACAACTAGGTTCGAGCATCCCCTAGAATCATTACAAACTGCCATGGAGACATACCATTACATTCACTATGTTCATTGAAAACCATATGTCATGACCCTAACCCTTGAACCCTAAGTGTTAGTGATGCAAAGGCATCCACACTAAAACCTTGACATACAGCATGTATGTCCGCAACCCTTCATCATCATCATCATATTTCCCTTAACACTGTCAACATCATCATATTTTCTCTGCCGACCGATATCCTCCTGCAGACAAACCTTCGACCCTTCGCCTGTCAGCAGCATCATCATATTCGGCTATCGGCAGCATCATCATATTCGGCAAGCGCAATCATCCTCTTGACGATCACTGTTCATCTTACCGCCAAACACTTTCTGCAGCATCATGATGTTCAACATCATGTTCATCAGCAGGATATAAAATATCCGGTTCCCTCCCATATATCCTGATGACGACACTTCACGCACCTTTCCTTCGATGCTTACGTCACCCTGATATCTGACCTACTTAAACAAGCAGCATCAGGATATGACTTATCGGGTCTTATTTCGGAATGTCCTGATGACGATTATCCTGATGACGATGACGTCATATGCAGCTCCTCCAATATCCTGCTGTCGGCCAAACATAACGTTATCAGCCCGTGATGGTTTTATCAACCCGATCGACTAACTTATGCCGATATACTCTTCCTCAGCAACACCTGATGATGATCACCCCGAAACGCATTCACCTTATGCAAACAACTGCATCATGCTCACCTCCATCTACTCGGATGACGCCCGAAGTAACTGCAGGATATACCCAGAAATATCCTGATGATGCCGTTGTGACGAATTTTCAACCTTAGCAAATTTTGATCCGCTGAACCTCCTGAGGTGACCCGATCTGCTTTCAGGGCAATCTTCCAGACTCTAACAACCAGCACGACCTAGCACATGCCCATGCTAGGGTTCTCAACACCTCTCGATCGCGATCCTGCAAACATACAGGTGAACAAACAGAAAATGCAAACTAAATCCTAAACTATTGTACATAGCCATTCCACCAATTCGACGAATCAACTGGTGGAATGGATCAGCGAATCCATGCAACCACCAGAACAGCAACTCGATTACACAATGGAATTCAAAACAGAGAATGGACACAAACAGGATCTCTTTATTGATTTCAAAAGATGCAAATACAATACTCAGTCTCTCCCTCTATCTCACTCTCTGCAAAGTCTGATCGATGATATCCAATCTCAACCAAACCGTATGCATAAATAGGATCTCCTGCGAGTACTAACGACCCGACTCCAAGCGGCTGGGAGCTTCCAAGCGGCTGGGAGATCCAACTGAACATATAGCATAACAGCTGTCCTAACAACCTACCTAAAAATAGTAAAG
Source organism: Cunninghamia lanceolata (assembly GCA_027924645.1). Classification (NCBI taxonomy): domain Eukaryota; kingdom Viridiplantae; phylum Streptophyta; class Pinopsida; order Cupressales; family Cupressaceae; genus Cunninghamia; species Cunninghamia lanceolata. The sequence continues at coordinate 6,324,862 of BSBN01000354.1, read as the reverse complement.
TATGGTCAACATGACCTTATTACATGCATTGGTCTTCTAAGACCTTCTTGGAAACATTAACCAGACCTATAACAAACTAACTGCCTCATGGAGGCCAGCTGTCGGGTAGGTGCTCCTGCACCATACTCCCCAATAGAAAAGAACTCATGTCCCATGAGTTAGGATGTGGAAGTCCTCCACCTTTACACTTTGTCATGTCAGTGTTCTGACCTGTTCCAGCTTTATCCTCTGCTGTCTCTTGGCTGCTCCAAGACTTCTGAACTGTAACTTGCTTTCTTGCAAGTAAATCCTCATGCCTGTCAATGTAGGCCCTTCTCTCACATACCTTGTGTTTGTTAGGTTGTCTGACCAGAACCTCTATCTGAACTGCCTCTTGAACTTCTGCAATGTTTAACTCTGTCTTTCTTTCAACCTTTATAGGACAAACAATAGTCCCAACTATGACAACATCCTTGTCATTCCTCTCAACTGGTTGCTGTTTGCAAACCTGTTTCTGAACCTGTTGCTGACCTCTGTTAGTCAAAACTGAAACTGTCTTCAAACTGTTGTCCTTAACAACTTCTTTCCCTGCAATGTCCTCAACTGCCTTTATGCCTGCTCCTATAGGCTTCTGCACAAATTCTTTCTTTCCCACTAAAATGATTTTTGCTGCCTTCTGTACTACAGCTGCTTCCTGTAATGGCATCAACATAATAGTTTTCCCATCTTTCTTGATGGTGTAGGTATTAGCATACCCATCATACAGTACCCTCCTATCAAATTGCCATGGTCTACCCAACAGTAGGTGACAACATTCCATGGGCAAAATGTCACACAAAACTCTATCCTGATATGCTCCAATCTGAAAATCAACATATGCCTGTTCATAGACAAAAAGTGATTGACTATCACTCACCCAAGATGCCTTGTAAGGGTGTTGGTGTGGAATCCTTTCCAAATTCAGTTTATCCACCATTTCCTGAGATACCATGTTATCTGTTGAACCAGTATCAATGACAACCTTACATACTTTACCTTTGCTCTTGCATGTGGTCTTGAAAAGAGCTCTTCTTTGCATCATATCCTTTGATGCCTGCAAACTAGTTCTCCTCAGCATCAATGCTTCTCCCTCCTCATGATATCCATAATTGTCAGGAACTCTATCTCCTTGATAAGTGTTTGAACTTTGCACACTTTGCTCTACTTTCTCTTCTTGCACAAGTTGTACTCTCTTGTCATTCATTCTATCATTTCTGGATGATGAACCTTTGCTTTCTGGACATTTGAAAAATGGATGACCAAACTCACCACAGGTGTAACACTTTCCTGAAAATCTAGTAGAACCTCTACCACCTCCAAATCTGCCTCTATTACCTTTCCATCCACCTCTGAAATCAGACTGTCCCTGTCCTTTACCAGTGTCTTCTTGACCCTCATTGGTTTGCCTTGTTGTAGGGGCTAATCCTCTTCCCCTCATATTGCTGCCTCTTCCTCTCATGGACTTATCTTGACTCCTATTCATCTTTTCTTCAATCCTGATTGCCATTTGGTAACAATCTTCCACACTCTTAGGGTTAGCTAAAACTAACTCATCCTGTATGTTCAATCTCAAGCCAGCTAAGTACCTAGCCACCTTTTCTACCTCATTCTCATGATGACTAGATCTCATACTCAATTTATAAAACTCCTCAGTATATGCCTTCACATCCATTTCCTTCTGCCTTAAAAATTGCAGCTTCTTAAACATCTAAATCTCATAATCCTTAGGCAAGAATTTACCTTTTATCCTTGCTACCATCTTATCCCATGAAGTGATCTTTGACTTACCTTGTTTCCTTCTCTTGGATTGTACATAATCCCACCATACCAAAGCATGACCTCCTAACTTGGTCTTTGCAATCTTTACCTTCTGATCCTCAGCAACATCTTCACATTCAAAGTGATTATCAAGTGCAGCAATCCAATCTAGTAACTCATCTTCATTCAAACTTCCATTATACTTGGAAACATCAACCTTTACCTTAGGTTTATCACTCTGTACTGCCTTTAACAGTTTTACAAATCTCTGGTCTTCAGCATCCAGACCTTCAGCTACCTCTTCATACTCTTCAACAGTATCTTCATCTTCTTCAGACTCACTGTTGTCCACTTCCCTCTTTTTGTTCTTCTCCAAGGCTACAAGCCTGGCTTGAAGTGCTTCAGCAAGCTCCTTCATCTTCCTCATCTCTCTGGCATGTTTTTCCTTCATCTCCTGCAACTCCCTTGCAGTACCATTACCTTTCGAAGGCATTTTGTCAACCTCTCACTTCTCTACCTCTGTCTTTTCGGTGACAGAATCAACACACAACAGCCCAGACCTTTTGCTGAGCTCTGATACCACTATGATGGAGAGGCATCCCCACTAAAACCTTGACATACAGCATGTATGTCCGCAACCCTTCATCATCATCATCATATTTCCCTTAACACTGTCAGCATCATCATATTTTCTCTGCCGACCGATATCCTCCTACAGACAAACCTTCGACCCTTCGCCTGTCAGCAGCATCATCATATTCAGCTATCGGCAGCATCATCATATTCGGCAAGCGCAATCATCCTCTTGACGATCACTGTTCATCTTACCGCCAAACGCTTTCTGCAGCATCATGATGTTCAACATCATGTTCATCAGCAGGATATAAAATATCCGGTTCCCTCCCATATATCTTGATGATGACACTTCACGCACCTTTCCTTCGATGCTTACGTCACCCCGATATCTGACCTACTTAAACAAGCAGCATCAGGATATGACTTATCGGGTCTTATTTCGGAATGTCCTGATGACGATTATCCTGATGACGATGACGTCATATGCAGCTCCTCCAATATCCTGCTGTCGGCCAAACATAACGTTATCGGCCCGCAATGGTTTTATCAACCCGATCGACTAACTTATGCCGATATACTCTTCCTCAGAAACACCTGATGATGATCACCCCGAAACGCATTCACCTTATGCAAACAACTGCATCATGCTCACCTCCATCTACTCGGATGACGCCCGAAGTAACTGCAGGATATACCCAGAAATATCCTGATGATGCCGTTGTGACGAATTTTCAACCTTAGCAAATTTTGATCCGCCGAACCTCCTGAGGTGACCCGATCTGCTTTCAAGGCGATCTTCCAGACTCTAACAACCAGCACGACCTAGCACATGCCCATGCTAGGGTTCTCAACACCTCTCGACCGTGATCCTGCAAACATACAGGTGAACAAACAGAAAATGCAAACTAAATCCTAAACTATTGTACATAGCCATTCCACCGATTTGACGAATCAACCGGTGGAATGGATCAGTGAATCCATGCAACCACCAGAACAGCAACTCGATTACACAATGGAATTCAAAACAGAGAATGGACACAAACAGGATCTCTTTATTGATTTCAAAAGATGCAAATACAATACTCAGTCTCTCCCTCTGTCTCACTCTCTGCAAAGTCTGATCGATGATATCCAATCTCAACCAAACCGCATGCATAAATAGGATCTCCTGCGAGTACTACCGACCCGACTCCAAGCGGCTGGGAGCTTCCAAGTGGCTGGGAGATCCAATTGAACATACAGCATAACAGCTGTCCTAACAACCTACCTAAAAATAGTAAAGTATGGTCAACATGACCTTATTACATGCATTGGTCTTCTAAGACCTTCTTGGAAACATTAACCAGACCTATAACAAACTAACTGCCTCATGGAGGCCAGCTGTCGGGTAGGTGCTCCTGCACCAGTTAGTATTTTAATTTGTTAGAACAATTGATGTGCAACTAATGTTTTAATTAAACTAATTATTCATAGATAATAGAATTATAAATTATGTATATATTTAAGTAAATAAAAAAATTAAATTTGAACTTACTAAATAAATTATTTATTTTTACTTAGATAAAGTTTCCTTTTCAAAACAGAAAATTAAAGTTAGAAGTAAATGAAAAGAAATAGAAAAAAGACAAGAGATAAGGATGAAGCAAGATAAGAATACGATAAATAAAGAAAAGGATAAAATGTAAGGATAAGTATAAGATTGAGGAAAAAGACAAGATAAGAAGTAGATTTTAGTATAAATAAGAGGGAGTGAATGTTCGAAAGGGAGATCATTTTTTTGGAGAAGGGTTTTGTTGAAGGATTTTGTAAGAATAATTTGTACTTTTGAGTTGAAAAGAGTGTTTGAAAGGAATTTCATTTATGCAAGAAGGATTTATGCGGTCATCCATTTAGGAATTGTCAAAGAATGAGAGTGGGACTCTAGGTAGGCGATTTAAAGCTGATTGTACAAATAGTGAATAAAAGTTAGATGATAAAGCTCTCTCTCTCTCTCTCTCTATGTGATTAAGAATAGTTTTAACTCTGTATTCTATCTTTTGTTTATACAGAAATTTGAAAAATAAATATACCTCTTTATGGAAATACATCTTTGTATTCTACCTTTTTGTTTAACAGGAATTTGAAAACAAATATATATTATACTCATTTGTTACATTTATAAAATCATGTATCTAGCATTTTACTTGTTTTACACGGAGAATTTAAAATAATATACATCAATAGTTGTATATATATATACATATACATCTACACACACACATATATACATTCCATATATACAAAATAATGCAGTTTTGATATCTTAAAACGTACCGTGGAAATTGGGTAAGTTTGTTTAATTAATTATTTTATAGAAGCATATTAGGGTGCACCCAATGGATTACACAGGTCGCAACCCATAAAAGGTTGTAGCTTGTGGTTTACATAGGTTGCAACCCCATTACCAAGGCCGCGCCTTGCAAATGGGGGCGGCCTATGATATGGGCCACAAACCCTAAAAGGTTGCAACTTGTGTATCACAGGTCGTGACCTCTCTTTTGAATTCTCCTTTATTTTTTAAAACACAACAATTGATATATAAATGTTGGTCTATATTTTTTTGGAAACTTGTTTTAGCATTTAAAAAATAGAATAAAACTCTTAAGGATTATTCATTTCTTTTCATTTGGGAAATTTCAATTATGATCATCAGTTAACTATGGGAACATTCCATTTTATTGATAGTTATATATATAAAATATACCACTTGTAGTTTTATTAAAATTTCCATTTCAATTTTTTGTTGTTGTATAAACCCTGGTTAGGGACTAGGGACCCATCCAAAAATAGGGCTTAGCCCTTATGTTTGTCTATTGAACAGTCAAATAGAAACATATATCCAGGGTGAGAGGGAAAATTACAAGGCCCCCTCCCCAATAGCAGTCTTAAAACTATACTATCTAAATATCACAGAAAACTAAACATCAACCATGCCTGTTAAATCTACCATATCTCTCTCCTCATCACAGGTGCATTTATAGTTTGCACGAGCTTTCTCCTCCACAGGGACCCCCAGTTTATCATCCATCTACTCCACAGTCTTCCTTGTCTCCACCAAGCCCAGCATCAAGTCATGAATGTGTCCCAGAATGACTTCATGGTTATCTTCAGATGCCTTTGACACCTCTTCCAAATCCTCATGCACCAAGATGGAAGCCGCCATGATGGAAGTCAGGGTAGTCAAGGTCAGTGATTGTGTTGCACCAAAGACATTCCATCTTCCCCTTGTAGAGCTCAAGTCTAGTAGAAAGTTTGTGATTGCTTCTCTGCGTTTTCTGCCATCCTACTTGTCAACTTCTTTGGCCATCACTAACATCCTACACATCCATTTTTGGAGAAGAGAGTTCTTGATCTCTAAGTCTAATAGAGCCACAAAATTCTCCATCGTCGCGTCCCCTTGAAACTTTGACAGCCACTTGCACATGGTATAGGCCCTTCTCTTCTTCCCACCAATTGTGTTGCTAGCCACCTTTCATAGAATCTATCGACGCTGAGGGGTATGAATCCCCACCTTCCCCTTTCCTTTGCCACTACTTCTACCTTCCATTGTTCTGCTCTATTCTACAACACCTCTCCTATCTACCAATGTCGAATAAGCCTTGGGAATGCCAAAAAATGGGGATCTGGAGTACAAAAGAGGCAATTGTCTCCACCTATGCCACACTCCACCTCGAGTCATGATTGGCCAACTTGGCCTCAGAAACTTCACACGCTCACCTCCTCGATAGCTTATGATGGTGTCATGTTAATGAACTTGTCCATTATCATGAGTTTTCCATTTCAAATTTAGTTATAATAGGAAAAAGACTTCTTTCATTAGTCAGCAATTATATTCTATATTTGAACAACTGTTTAAAATTGTGAATGCGAGAATTCTTAGTAAAATAGCATAATCATTCAAAAAGTTTCCTTAGGAAGAAAAGGATGGAATTAAAAAGTATAAATTTCCATTTTATAATTATTTCATAATTTGAACATTCTTTCTTTATCCTTCTAGGTATTGTTTAGTTAGCTTAGTTAAAATTACTTTAATGTTCAATAATTGATTGAATGAAGGCATATGTAAATCAAATTAGATTAGTAGTTTTAATAAGTGTATTTCAAATTCATTTTATTCAAGTTGTAATCAATTGCATAATTGAGGTTATAAGTTTTCAAGTTATTCTATCTTTGAAATTTTACATACTAGATTAGTAAACCTTAAACAAGAATGAAATAAAAAACTTTCACAACGTTCAACAATAACGATGCCTCTAGTTCGCCGATAAGGGCGTGGTTCGGTGGTTAAGTCGCTTGGTTGTGGTGGCAGCCACCAGAGTTCAAACCCCTACTGGCCCAATGAGCTCACAGGCATTACACCTTTGCTGGGCCAACAAGCTCGCAGGTGTTACACCTTTGCTGGGCCAACGAGCTCACGGGTTTGAAGTGTTCTTTCTTGGGGATGAGGTCCCCCATGTTGTGGCCTCACCGGTTCATAGCTCCAGGAAAAAGAGTTGTGTGGAGCTGGAGGGCATGTCGCACCAGCGTCACCGGTCATGTTAAAAAGTTTACCAGGTGCATTTTACAAAAAAAAAAATGATGCCTCTAGTTCACATTTATGAATAATGACATCACATTTGAACTACATCTGCTCACCTAATATAGTTACAACAATAGCGTCTGTGGCATCGTCCCTTTAAATTGTAAGGGAGTAATAAGGATCATCCTATAATAAATTTGAGCGAATGAGAAATCTTCCTCAAACAGATGAATGATGGCCAAACATTAAAAAGATAATTGAATTAATCATAGTTACTATGTGTTGAAATTTGAAAAATGAGGGAAATTGTTTTTATTTTATTTTGAGGGTAAAGCTTGGTCAAAAAGACTAAGTACTCATTAGGGATTAAGATTGTAGAATCTTTTAGAAAACAAGTATTAGCCAAATCAAATAAGTACTTTTTATGCTTCCCTTCATGGGTAGTAGTCTCAAAGGAACTATCTGGTGAAAAGGGACCCTGGAAAGGGCTGCGTACCCATATTTTGCAGTTCACATTTAACCTAGAAGAAAATAGAACTACATATATATTACACCTTGAATTCATTTGGAAGTGGTTATGTAGGCAGTATAAGGAACGAAGAATGTTCTTAGTACATAGGTTTTTAGGTGTATTTTAGTGAATTATCAAACCAAATTGCACTATTAACATAAGATAATTCAACTATGAACGTTGATACTCAAAAGAGTTTCAGGTGAACTTTTGCATCCTCGAGGCTTTAAGCCAAATTTTGGGGCGGGTTGAAAGCATAATTAAATATTATCTTGATAGATGTCAACCTTAGTGTATCTCCAATAGGGAAATGTAGTCTATCAAGATGACTCAGGACTTGATGTTGTCTCGATGAGTCTATGTCTCTGGCCAGAGAAAACTTATTTTCCTATCTCGTTTTGGACATATGTGTTGTCTATACCATTGGGTAAGATGTGTGCCTGTTCCGTTTGAACAAATGTTTTCTTGGCTGAGTATTCAAATGAAATAACTTTTTGATAAAGGGGTAAATTAATTAAAGTTTGAGTAGGGTCCTTATAGGTGGTACCAGAGTGCAAGGTTCAGAAGCTAGTTCTTGAGCCTACTATGACCCGCACAAATGGAAAATAATTTATATTGAAAGTATAACTTTAAGTTTGGATGCAAAACATGGGTGCAGTACTGATTACAATTTTAATTTTCAAGAGATATTAATGGATAAATTATAAGCAAACCAAGCTAGCACTTCCCAAGGGCAAGAGAATTACGAGACAGATCTAAAAACAATAATCAAATTGTTAAATAAGCAATGGGATAAGATAATCTCCCTGGAGAAAATAGTTCAAGAAATCAAGGCAAGGCAAGATAGGATGTGTTGGTGTTTCCAAATGATTGCCTGATTATCTCTATAAAGTAGCCAACTTTAATACTCAAGACTCTCAGATTAGTGGCCAACAAACAAGAGACAATAACCTTATTCTCCTCTATCTACACTTTAGGCTTTGTCAGATCTAGGGGTATTCCCTTACAACAATATCAAGTAGTTTAAATTTAGTCGCAATAGGATTGTTAAAGCATAAATGTTCTCATAAGTATGCACCAAAGCTATAAGATAAATTCAACACTGGCTAATTTCTTGGAGACTAACTCATTGTTGTCTTTGAGAACATATATCAAAATAAAAAAAAAATATGCAAATCAAAATAAAACAAAATGATTCAAATGATTTTTCTTTTAAGGTTGTGGTTTTGGATTTTGGACAAAATGAACTTATGATCAGTGCCTATCTAGGGTATAGAGTCAAATTAATCCCTACAAATGCCTCTTTCTAAAATCCAAACTTCAACACAGAGGATAAATTATATCACTTATTTACAATGACACATCTAAGAAAGAGTATCTTCCACAATGCTCCTTACAAATCCTTATTGCAATACATAACTCTCCATATCTCATTCAAAGCATTTTAATCTATTACTTGAATAGAAGCAACAAACAAGATACACAATGCATCACATGTGCATAGATAAACTTAGAAACCCTTGATTCCTTTATTTTATAAGAGTAATGAACACATTCAAGGAAACAATTACAAAAGACACATGTTGTAAGCACTTTTCATTTAACTCAACTTGAATTGAAAATATGCCCATCTAGAGATTTTTCACTTACATGCAAGATTATATCTGTAACTCAAGATATTCTTCTTTCAACAAAAATATCCACCCAAAAAAATAAGGATTCCAGAATCCAGCCCTTACAAAAGTATCACAAGTTCCTTATATTAGAAAAATAGGAACATGTCAGCCTAGGACCTAATTACAACATTTGGTTACATTTATGGTTCTTCATTTAATCCTTGTAGCACAGGGATGTGCACCTATTACAATATATGAACATTTACTAAAATTAGCTTGTCGTAGTACTTGTAACCACTGAAGAAGGTCAATCCTGAAGTGGATGATGCTCCTTGAAACCACCACTGCCAAAATTAGATTGCTTGCTAACCTGGATTCCAACTTTCAAAGCACAGAGACTGATTGTAATGCAAATACGTTTTAATCAATATACTTATCTATCCATGATGCATGCATCTTCTCTGAAGGTCACTAGAAAGGGAGTATCTTAGCCACTTTGTCATTATTTATAACATATTTTGCATCTAAAATTGCCCTAGTCTCCTTGTTGAAGCTATCAAAATTCACTTCTAGGGAAAACAATCCCTCCAATGTTATATTTAATAAATCCAAATTGAATTCAATATTAGCACATATTGAAAATGAGAGGCCTGGTGCCAATGTGTTAAATTGTTCCTTCCATTGGTCCAAAGGATTTACTTATTTATCCTCTCCCAAAATACTTGGCATAATCCTCTTATCCACTACCTCCAACAAGTGCAATTTATCATTGACCTTCTTGTCAAGCTTCATCAAATATGTAGCAACCTCCTCTAGCATCATGATCATCTCATAAGTTGGCAGAATTTTTGCATGGCCTTCTAGATCAAATCTAGCACATTTGTATACCTACCTTATAACTGTAGTATTTGACAACCATTTATCCATTATTCCTTTCAAACTATCCCTATCCTGCATATGCTTATCAAAAGCTACTTTCAAGTCAGAATAAGCCTTCCAAGTATCATCAACTTTGTTTATTACTTTAGATATCCTATGATTTATCAACAGTGACCAAGTTTCCAATCATTTTCATCCTATCCTTAGTGGCACCTTTGACCTTTTCTTTCAAATATTTTATTTCTGCAAGCAAGGATTCTCTATCTGATGGAAATGGTTCTATAGAACTGGAAGGTGTGGAAATAATTAGAACTTGGAGATGCAAGTTGAAGAAACCTATAATGATTCAATTCTACCATAGCCTTTGTGTATTTCTCATTCAACTTGTCATGATCTGACTACAATTTTTGAACTACTACCTTAGTAAAAAAGAGTAGTATTTACATTCAAGGATGCTCCTTGTGGGGTAGCTATATCTGATACTCTCTTAACAATTACATTTCCTATGAGGTCATGAATACTATCTACCACCCTAGGCTTATTTATGTCTGGGGCCATTGCCCATATTGCCAAGGTCTCAAACTTAGGGCTAAACCATGACCCAAAGAAAGCTTTCTCAATTTGTTCCTCTGTGGAAAATACTTCTTCATCCTACCTCCTTATGGTGTCCAAAGCAAGTGTAGTAGAGATATCCCAATCAGGTAACAACAACAGACCACTGTTTTCAACTATTCTCCTTCCCTACTTAGGACTAATCTTACTGATATCCTGATTTACTTCTTGCAACACCCTCTAAGTTAATTCTTCATATTGGTTTGGGAGTGCATTACTTTTGGTCTTCTCAACCTTTTTTTGAAAATCTGTACTCTTAAGTCTTAACACAAAACCCTTGAACTCTTGGGTTTTTATGAATTCACCATCAAAGAGAAATTGTGTACAAGATAGAGCTTGTATGTCATTAGTTTCATCATTACCACCTCTAAGATTTATTTCCATCCTACTCTTGGGTACATTGGTGACCACCCTTGTGGGTGAAGCCATAGGTTGATTCACCTCTTCTTTGTCAGGTACACTTTTGTTGTCTCTTCCTCTATCTCAACAATTTCAATCTCTATTTCACCCCCTCAAGATCAATAATCTTTCTCTTCTTTTCTAATGGATGTGAGGGGTAATCAATATCTAGAGATGACTCACCTTTTGTAGAGACATTAGGTTGAATAGGAACATTAGGGTCTCTCTGGTATGTAGGCTTTTCCTCAACTATAGAAATCTTTCCAATTAATGTCTCATCATTATCTAGTATCTTTTGTATTTTAAGAATTGGATCCTTCTCCTCTGTGAAAGCACCAAGGTAATTTGCATGTAACTTTATCCTTTGGTCATCTTATTCCATGACACTAATCCATTTAGCTCTTTTCTATTTTACCTCTTCCATGGAAGAAAAATTTCTTGTCACATCCTCATCAAACAAAAGTTCATGCACAAATGTAGGCCTTTTGATACACAATCTAACCTATTTATGAATCCCTCTGGATATAACATCCCTGTGGTCTCCAACCCAATTTTGAATGATTGAAGAATCAGATAGATTTGATCCAATCATTCCTTATTGGTAGCCAAAAAATCAATAAATTTTATGGAAGTGAGCAAAAAAGAACCTTTCTTCTGTCCTCTCAGATGGGCTTTATCTTACTCATTCAACTTCCAGAGTACTTCAAGAAAAGCCAATCTCTTTGGAACATACTTGGGTAACACATGAGGACCTAGCCTATATCCATACACTCTTATTGCAGTGGTATAGTGTGCAAAAACTAATCTCCCTAGTTATGTTGAATTCCTAGATCAGGGTTCCTATCCTTAGGCCTCAAGAAATCCATGATTTCTTTTGGTAACATATCTTTTTCTATCCCAAATAAATTCAAAAGCCTTCTAACAAAATGTTCCTCAAAAATTACATAGTTGGCATTATCACAATGCTTGTACCACATGTGAGTCCAACATTGAACAGAGAGAAGAGAACCTGTGCTATCAATATCATTTACCTATAAAGCTTTGTGCCATAACCCTCTTCCTACATGTAAAAACATATAACACAAGAGAGAGTACCAGCTAAATTCCATCTTGTTTTTATTTTCTCTAATAGCTACCAACTACTTGTGCATCTTTTCTGCAATATATGTAACATATTCATACTCAGAATTCACCATTAAATCTTGGATGTCTGCTGCCATAAGCATAAGAGAAATATGCATATTGCCTTTTGCATCTTGTCCCAAAACTTGACACAGTGTATGGTAGATATTAATAAAATAATCACAAAAAAGATCTATAACTAGAGGCTCCTTCTCTATTTAAGAAATCTTGATAGGCCTCTTATCTATCCCTTTCACTTTGTGATTTGGGAGAAACATAGTTTTGTAGCTACTCTATTCTACTGGTACTTGTCTTTGAGAACCTCAAAATTAATGATTTTATTTACAGTTAGGTTCAAACCAAAAACCATATTGTAGATAAAATCTTTTATTATGATAATCATTTTTGCACCATTCCCTGCTAGAACCATCTTTCTCTATGGGTCATACCTTCTGGCAACAGCTCTAATGAAAGCAACATTCACAAAAATATTTGGGACCATAAGCTTTTCCAAATCAAGGGCCCAGGCATGTGACAATGGAGCCCAAGAACATATCTTTTTGTACCAGTGCTCAAACAAAGACCACCCAGTCATAGGAATGTTAGCATCCCTGCATGCTCCAACATTATCCAACAATCTATCTCCAATACCACTTGGACCACAAAAATTCATTGGTCTCCTAGAGGATCCAGGCAATTGTATGAGAAAATCCTCATCTAATGCCCTCTTTGAAGTAGATGGTTGTCTAGTTGAATGAATCCTTTTGTTGAATTATAGGATATTAGCAAAAATTAGGGTTTCCTACACTTAGTTAACCTTGACATTATTTCCTTCACAAATATTTCTTATACATGCACATAAAGACTTGAAATCAAGCAACAGAGAATAATTGAACAAGTTTTAATTCAAGAAACCACTTGAATTTTGTCTGGAAACCCTAATCTTCTTCAAAACACAATGGAGAGTTTGAATCTCTTAGAAACTCTTCGTGTAATAGAAAGGTAATCATAGCGATGACCCATATGCACTATTTATTTACCTTAGATGACCATGAATTGGATTGGGTATCAGTGATGTCCTCCATTACTACTCGCTTTCTCGAATAGAGTATCTACAACGAATAAATTTGAAATTTGAATGTGTACCATTGATTCTAGACTCATCGTAGCAAGATTGACGACTCAAAACATCCCAAGAACATTTTAAAAAAATAACTTATGCATTTAAAAGGCCCCAACCAATCATTTTATACCATGAGAAAACACTTTCAACTTTAGCTCTAACCTATGCCACATGTCACTATTTCACATTCCTGCACTCCCTGCTAGGTCCTATACTTCTGACATTGCGTGGATCACACTATCCTTCAACCTTTGTAAATATTTGGTAGGTTTGGGACATGTGGCATCAACCACATCAGTGCAAGGCCTACAAGGATCTAACAACATTTCCTTCACAGTAGTGCGTGACCAATCAAGAACTACGCAACTGGATGTCCATCAGTTCAAACTCAGTAGAAACTTAGACCCACTGGACAGGTGCAACATTTTGCAATAGCGCAAACCTGACAAAGTACAAGCTTCTAGAGAATGCAGACGCATGATTAGCTACTGAGTGTTGTCACCACATTGTACCACTCTAGACTATAGACATAAGATTATTTAATGAAACATTTCATGAACTGATTGATCGTACCTAGACCAAAGGGGCCAGTGGGAACATGACCTAAAAGGCTCAAGACACAACTTAACTGACCAGTGACTGAGGCCAAGGGGTCAACAACAAAATAGAACAAAAGCAACTGAGCGATCAAAAAGATGTTAGGGCTTTGATTCTTAAGCCAAAAAATAAGCTTCAATGGATAAAACAAACCCTAAAATCCAAAAGAACAAACTATTTGACCAACAAACCCCTAGAAATTTTGTAAAGACTACAAGGATGGAGAGAAACATAGTTAAAAGACAAAAAGGGAAGAAACCCTTAGTGGTCTGAGATTTTCCCTTTGGTTGTGGGTGAAATGCACCCACTATAAATGAGGAATTATCAAAAGAGTACCTTTGAGTACACCCTACTAGTGGAATGATAACTATCGACTCAGATGAAGATGAACTAGAAGAAATGAAGTCAGAATGATGTAAGGAGGACATGAAATCCACTTATAAGTATTATGATACTTGAACACTATGGTCAATTTACAAAATTTTGGAGTTGGTTGGACAACCAATAAGTATTGTAATAAGTCATGGAATGAATAATTATTAAAGATGTTGTTTTGATTTTCTTGAGTTATAAAATGGTTAAGTTGAGATGGCTATAATGTTTCCATTTCAGATGACTAATGAGTTAGAATGGAGAAGTATTGAAAAGTTAGAAATTAATTTATGATATACTTAAGGAATAGGTGTCCCAAGCTATACATAATTTATTTTGGCATGCACTTTAGATGATTGGATGAAGAATCTATCATTTTGGTAACCAAAAAATTAAGAATGAAGAATTGTCGATGAGGAACAAAATTTACACCTACAATGTTTAATTTTAAGTATGAAATCTCATTAGCTAACACCTTGGAGTAACAACAAGGAAGTTGGAATTATAAGAATAACATCAAAGAAGTTGGACAACATGTGAATCAAGGAGGTTTCACATTAAAAAGGAAGTGAGCTTTGGATAATAGTACGAAATATGAAGTAATGATATTAGGAAAAGATACCCTAATAGGTGATTCTAGAGAGGAAAGAGAGGAAGGTAGTTAAGGCTACAATGTCAGAGGATGAAAGTGGATCAAAAGTAACTAGTTCTTGCCAGATGGTAATTAAAAGATAGAAAATGTTTTGCGAATAATGACACCTTTTTAGACAGAAAAGAATTCACAGAGTTTGGATTGAGATCTATGATCTTACGTTTAAAGCTACCGTTATGCATCAGGAATGATGCAAAACTTAAGGGGATGAGTCAATTTAATTTATCGAGAAACCCTTAATTCTTGATCAATACTTGTAATTAATAATATTAAACAAATTATTTTAAATTGTGAAATTATCCCACTTTAGATTATAGTATATAAATAAATAATAAATTTGAAAATACACAAACAAAGAAAATAATGTTAATATTTAATTGAGTTATAATTTGGATAAACTAATAATAATATTTTATTATCTTTTGGATAAAATTTTTTAAATAATAAATAAAACAAAGATAAAAACAATTGCAAAGTTAGGATAAAGCAAAGAAAATAGTTAAAAAAATAGAAACAAAGATAAGGATAAAGATAACACAAGATAATAAAGAAAAATTTGTCTTTAAATACATTAGAACATTTCAAAAATAGGAATGTGGAAAAAGGGTTGTAAATCGGTGTAACATCCCACCCACAACCCTGAAGGGTAAGGGCCAAAAGAGGGCAAGAATATTTTTTTGACATAAATAGATAATATACACATAATATGGTTTCTGACTCAATAGATCAACAACATTCATGTCCAAGTATAACCGAATGTACAACCCAAAGGAGAGGACTAAATCACTCTCCTTGCAAACACCACTAGAACTACATTTATTTTAAGCACCAAATTCAACTATTCCTAATACCCATTTCCACTTTAAAACATAGAGCCATAATGATCATCAAAGAACACATGGGTCCAATACCAACACTGGACACCATAAGATAAACATAAAACATCTCATTTCTTCTCATTAAATTATATGATTACATATTCTCTCTCAAGAGAGTATAATTGCATAAAAGAATATACAAGTACAATGGCATAGCCATGAATATGATACAATAACTTATAAAATGAATACAATAGAGAACATCTCCAACTGGTCCTCCCATAACTTGTTCACCAGTCCCCAATGGTAGTGGCAACACCTCCCAACCATGTGGACTCAAAAGAGACCACCCCACCATGCTCAGAGGTAGTCACAAGGCCCAAACAGAAGAACAAAGGCAAGGGATACAATGGCCAACACTCACATTAGTCACAGAGCATACATGACACACAATGCAAAAAAGCCAATGTCACAACATCGAGATACTCATGACTACCAAGGCACTAGACACTAGAGTGCAGATCAGATGGGGAGTCATCATGCATGCTCGAAGGGATGGCACAACATGGAAACAAGTATGCTACTCATACCGACGAGGAGACTCAAACATGCCCAAATCAATGCCCCGTAGACGGATAACTCGATGCCCCGCAGGCGGATAGGTCTTCTCGTGTGCATCCTTAGCCTTGTTTTTAAATACATTGGAACATTTCAAAAATAGGAATGTGGAAAATATTAGCACAAGGACTCAATATCCTAGACCTAAGCTCATCTCGTTTAACCAAACGAGGCCTACAAAACCCAATTAAAAAATAATCCAATAAAAATAGGTGACATGGTGAGTGTCCCATTTGCATTCCCAAAGTATTTGGAATAGCCACAGAGGGAAGGGGACGTGTCCCAAGGACACCACATCTAACTCAATAGAAACATAATATGTTTTAAATATTAAAATACAAAATTACAAAATGTGATCTACAAGACAAAAGCTTTCGATGACAGTGTAATTTTATTGAAAACAACCCTTTGTCAGTTAGGTTAGTTGTGTAATAACTCTAGTGACCCCAATTTGATCACTCTTCACAAAGTAATGCACGGATATAATAAGAAAACTTGACAATTGGTCTTGGAAGTCTACTCACAGCCCTGAACTTTGCATATTGTCTACCATATTTAAAATAACAAAATAAAATATTAAAAGGCTTACAAAAAGGAAAACTTAATTTTCCCTCCTACAATAGTTCCCTTAGATCCTTGGGTTGCATGATAGATTTTCTTAATTAGAAATTATGTAACCAAAATTCAATGCACAGACACAGATCGATGGCTCAAGGGTATTTTAGTGCCGCAACATTCTTTAACTCAAATAAGACAGTTTCCACACAGCTGGAAATTTAGCAGAAATAAACTGTATTGACCAAACAAAAGCCATTCAATTTTCCTAAGAAGAGTTGTAATGAAAATCTATTCACAGAAGTCATCGTATAACAAAAAGTTTCCATGGGACTTAGATCTCTTTAATCTCTATCATGACGTCCCAATTTTTTTATATGGCTGCACTCATTATATCCTCTAAAAGATTGAACCCCTGTTTTGCTAAAGAATTTAGGAAATATTGGTTCCACTATCATTGAAACCTAGCCTTGCTAAAAAAAAATTCTTAAAGTAAAAAGATCTTGGTCCTCAAAAATCACATCTAGACAACAAATCTGGTGATACAAAACATACAAAATGGTTTACTCTTATAGTCTATTTTAGGGAATCATTTTCTCATTAGCTATCGTATCATGCATCTGAAAAATGCTTAAATGTCTGATCTCATATCCACAAAACACCGAGCCATAAAGTTTAGAAACATGTATAGCTTCAAGCCAGAAGCAAAAGAAAAAGCATTTTGCCTACTGGTGATTGGTTCTACTATCGTTTAAATGCAATCTTGCCTAGGAATGTCTTAACTAAAGAACCCCATGCTCAAAGAATCTAGAGACATCAAATTTTTCTACAGGAAACACCAAAGACTATTTAAGAACCATCTATATTATTATATATTGGGTATCACATTACGCATCTGAAAAATACTTAAAATATCAGATCTCATGTAACAAATTTAGGCATATGTATTAAACGTGGCACTAGGGTTTTAGTTTTCTTCTTTGGTAAATGTAAATCTCTTGCAATGAAACTAATTTCTGGTATATAAAATCGATTCAAGGGAAAGAGGCAGTGTAAATATCTTGCATTGAAATAAACTTTGGCATCATTTAAACATAGCAGGGGTTTCAATTTTTCTTCTGTGGGAAATGAAATTGCAACAAACATGTTTAGTTTTTGTGCTGGAAAAACCAAGGACTGAGGAAAATACCTCTTATCAAGTTGCACCAGGTAGTTTTGTGCTGGAAAAGAAAGAATTGATGTAAATACCTCAAAACTAATTGCACCTCTTATATGATCTCACATCTCCTCTGGCAAATGAAAATCCTCATCTGGGTTATATGCTCTACCCTCTTATTTTCTTTGTCCCTCTATTTTTAAATGCCTCTCACACTATACCTCAGGCGTTGACTCTCTTTTTCCTTTTGTAGTCGCTCCCTCCCAGACAATTAATTCGCACCTAAAACTCAGATATTTTTGCTGCAGCATTAAAACAAACTCATCTCCTCACCAATGCCACGACTTCCATCTTTAATTCCTCTCTCCTCTTTTCATCTGCCCCTGAAGATATTTCTTCTAGCATTGACTTTATCTCTCCTTCCTTCCTATGTTGCCCATAAAGATATTTTCTGGTCGCATTAAACTCATACCAACTCCTGCCCATCCAGCTATTGTATGGCATGGTCCCAGATATTTTTCTTCCCGCAATAAATCAACTCACCAACTTTTCAAAAAGCCATCGAATGGCATGGTGAGAGTAAAATAAAATAAAAATTGACTTTGAGCCATCCACTCACGTTCAACTCTTGTCGCCAACAGGGAGGGTTGTTACATCCTACCCCCTAGGACTAGGCTTACTCCTACAAGCCTACAAATGCTAAGATGTAGCCAAAGCACACACTAGTCCATGAAACTTGATACAACTATAAAAATTAGGTTATCACATGCACAATTACATGCAATCAGTCCCAGTACATGGGTAAGGAATAGGCAAGGCACTCATTCCTACAAAATATACATTAGCATAAAGCAATTTTCTCCAATTAAAATAAAGAGTGATGTCAAGGAAACCACATCGAACAATAAAAAAAACCAAGGAGAAAAGCCTCAACCACCACACTGGAAAACTACACATGACCATAAGGGACAATCTGGACATTATTGTTAGGTAACCAGATGATAAGACAACACAGGGACACTACACTAGTAGGGTACAGTGGCTAGGGTAGGTAATAGGGCCTGTGACTATCTCCAGTAACCACCATCAAGGAATATGAGTATGCTTGGGCCTGTGAATCCAGGTAGAGTCGATACTCAATACCTGCAACACTCCAAGCACATGTCAAAGCACATGTGTATATATCATATAATAGCCAAAGCATCAATGGACATCAGGAAGAGGGTCATGACATTGTAAGCCTCTCAGATACAAGTGTTATGACATCATCCCTTTCCTATCCATGATCATCTGAAAGTAATGATAATAGTATATAAACATAGAAGCATGTAATTCCAGCATAAACCACACAATTTTCTCATAATTTGCAGCAAAATGCACTTTCAAGACATAAAATTTTCAGTTCTCTAACTTTTGTATGTAGCTATCTATAAAATGGAGCACACATACACACATATACATAATTTCAACCTTTGATTGCATAACATGCATGCCATCTCTTTACATATAATGCAATAGTTTGTCACTTTTCAAGGCATAATGATGCAAATTTTGTTCTCTTCTATATTTAATATGCAACTACATACATGACAATTGTACAACCCACATTTACATACATACTCATCCATATCACAAGTCTACATTAGGGGTTCACGTGGATGTCGTAGTACCATCCAAATCCAATATCCATATCCAATTATATCCATGAGTCCATAACCAATAACCATGTCCCATATCCATATCCATGTGTCTTGATGGCATTGACCCACCTAGTGAGCCCTTCCATACAAGCCACAATGACATATCTCTTGTTTGTGTAAGGGTTTTAGCCTCCAAGAGATAGTCAAACAATAGGAAGGTAGTGAATTAGAGATTAGAACCGCTCACACATACCCCCATCCTTAAGGGTTTCCCTACGTCTACTTCCTCATATACTTTCAAATGGGTGGCTCTCACCATACTTGATGAGGAATCACATAACAACACAAGACCAGCATTTCAAAACAAAAAAGTCAATTATTTTAGCCACCAAGAATGTAAATAAAGAGAAACAAATCTCAATTCCAACAATAAGATAAGAAAATGCACATAGTTTCAATAATAAATCAAATGTAACCACAAGAGTTACATGCCAAAGAAAATCATAATCCATGGCTAAACCAATACAAGCAAGATAAACTAAAGTGTTGGTCCACACAAGCAAAGTAAAAGTCACCAATAACCAAAAAGAAGATTCACAAACTCTAAAATATACAGATACAACACTATGTGACTATCGCTAGTCACCACACGAGGAAGGAGGGAAAACAAGAGTGACTGTCTCCACAGTCCTTCATGTGGGTGCGGCCAACTCACACAATCTCCACATGGAAAGGTATTGTGCCAGAACTCCCAAGTCACATACCTCATGCGGTGTGACTGCGCATGGTATACGCCAAGCGAAGAAAGCATGCAATGGCTGAATATTGCATGGAAATGTCCTACCCATAGGAACATCCCGCATAGTGTGTACCCACAGAGAAAGTACATGTGGCTACACACTAAGCCAGAGGTGCACATGGCTAGGTTCCACTCGCATGCCAACCGATCTGAATCGAGGCAATCTTGAGTGAACCCTCCACTCTGTGCTAGCACTCACTCCATGATGCACAAGTAGGAACATAACATGTATATATACTTCTCCTTCATGCATCTATGTATGTGGCATCATGTCCTCGAGATTGGCTCACTACCATCAGTGACACGGTATCCTCACCAGCACTATGTCAGAACACCAGTGGGGGGTGGCATCATATCTAAAACAATCACGTAAGAGTAAGACCATAGCTACACAGGTGCTCATACCACAACTAATATCATCCTCAAGAACTGTGCAAATTAGGGTAACACTGTATGAACCAAGTATTTGGCCCATTAATAAGGGGAAGTAGTGAGTACTTTCTCGAGAGATTGAAATGATCGCCGTCATTTTGCACTGCCAATATACGTATACCGTGCAATTCCCTCCTAAGGAACTTTGTTGCTGCTACTACCCCTCCACATATTGACCTATCAACAACCCACAGGTTGGTAGTCAATAGGGTGACAATAGGAAAACACATAGGTGGTATGGTTTTCTCCCATACACATAATCCATACATATCCTCCATGGATGGGTATGCAGTATCACCATCCCATGGGCACACATCTCAAGCACTGGTCAATCACAACACTCAATAGGAATACATCAATGGAGTCTCTCATCATGGGGAATACAATCACAATTTCACTTACCCAGGCATAAACATAGACCACACATGACTATGCAACATGATGCAAAATATACAACTTTACCCAAAAATAAGTATTCCCAAATATCCATACCAATTTTCTCTTTTCACAAGGGTAACTCATTTACCCATAACATCATAGATTCACTTGCAATGCTTTCAACATAACGCAATAGTACAAGAACATGTATAGCATCATCACTACCATCTTCACATTCATCATTACACTCACTTCTATATTCACATAATGTTATACATCTCATTTTACACCCATTACACTCTCATCTCATAATAACACATAATGCAACATCATATCCCAAGTCACCATAATACCATTCCTTCACAAGAAAATGAGAACTAGCAACACAATTAAATGAGTTTGGTAGAGGAACCCTAGTCATTTCTCAACATTCACATCCATACATATAAGCATAAGTAACCTTGGCTATGTCAATGGTATTCAATTGTTCACTCAAAGCAAGATATGCAACATTCTTATTACCTTAGTATTCACTATATTCAATTTACATTAAAGTACAAGTGTTCACCTATATGACCTCATTAAAACCACAATGCAATTAAGGAGATCAAATTTCATCAACAATGTATATCCACTAAGCAATTACCGTCCTCATTCAAGCTCATCAAGAAAGGAGGCACTAATTAACATATAATCACTTTCAATACATAACCATAACAAGCATAAGGTCTTCTTCACTCCTATCTCACTAACTCTTTTACTTATTGCAATTTTAACATACTAATTAAATCCATGTGCCATTATTCTAACATCTTGTCAACTATTGACAACTACGAAGAGGAGAGAAAGATAGATTTCATCTCAAGTCAAGACATTACATGCCATCCAATATTCATTATACAAACATGCAAATTCTACTAAGGGAAAGTTTAAGGCACCATTAGTATTCTAATGACTTCAATATGTCATCAAGGACGATAAATTGTAGCAACTCAAGCACATAAGAGGTTATAAGAAAAATCAGCAATCATCCAACACTTACAAGAGAGCATGGAGCAATCAAACTAATCTATCCACATCCACTAACAGCTACATCCTATCATCCTTTACATCTATAATACAAGAAGGAATTACAAGAGCAATTCATGACCAATTAGGGTCATTTCATTCACTAGCAACATAAAGGAAGGCACAAGAAGAGCATATCCAAGCAAGGGTAATTAGGCAACCCAAGTTACCTTCAACCCACAGACACACAAGGCAGAACATTCCTACCCTTGTCTTATAACATGGGAGAGTGATCACTCTTAACCATGGGAGACTCTCAACCAAGGTCAACACTCAAGTCCCATTGAGTAAGGTAAGGCCAAGGGGGCTATTTTCTCCACGATTTCTAAGAATGGGGTTGAAACTTAACCCACTAATGCCATGCTAAGGCATGAAAGCAATCAAGACTATAAAAACAATATAACAAGCTTATGCCACACATGCCAAACACAACAAAACATAGAAAGCTCAAGTACGCCAAAGCTCCTAGTGTGTGAACATGGGATCTGATACCAGATGTCATCCCACCTCATAACCCCAAAGGGTAAGGGCCAAAAGAGGGCAAGAATATTTTTTTTGACATAAATAGATAATATACACATAATACAGTTACCGACTTGATAGATCAACAACATTCATGGCCAAGTATGGCCGAATGTACAACCCAAAGGAGAGGACTAAATCACCCTCCTTGCAAACATCACTATAACTACATTCATTTTGAACACCAAATTCAACTATTCCTAATACCCATTTCCACTTTAAAACACAGAGCCATAATGATCATCAAAGAACACGCGGGTCTGATACCAACACCAGACATCGTAAGCTAAACATAAAACAACATCACATTTCTTCTCATTAAATTATATGATTACATCTTATCTCTCAAGAGAGTACAATTACATAAAATAATATACAAGTAGAATGACATAGCCATGAATATGATACAATAACTGATAAAATGAATACAATAGAGAACATCTCCAACTGGTGCTCCCATAACCTGTTCACCGGTCCTCAATGGCGGTGGTAACGCCTCCCAACCATGTGGACTCAAAAGAGACCACCCCACCGTGCTCGGAGGTAGTCATAAGGCCAAAATAGAAGAATAAAGGAAAGAGATACTGTAGTGCCCCTCCATTCTCATCTTGGATGTGTAGATGGTCTATTTAAGGAGCATGAAGATGAAGGTAAAATAATAGGAATATTTAGGGTATGTTAGATAGTTGATGTTGTACATTATATGATGTTGGTAGATGCTACATTCATGTTGGTGACATTCCTGATTATCCTCATGTGTGGTTTCATATGACAGTTAGCATGTTTTATTGATAATCTTTGTTGCGACACTGATAATTCATATGCTCTGACATTGTTTTACATTCATGTGATTATGATGTTGATCTTGCTATGATTGTCATATGTTGGAATTGATCTTTATGCGATTGATTCTATATCATAGGATGATCTAATTATTGTGTGGTGTGAAAAGAGACAATGTCGTACCACTCATTCGTGAGCATTCGACAACGTTGTGATTCTCTTTCACTTTGTGACCGTTTTACATTTATTATACTTGTGCATAGACTGTGATGTGTGCTGTAGGTTGCAGGTATCAAAAATCAACTCCACTTGAATTGACAGGTCTAAGCGTGCCTTAAACCTAATGGAAACTATTGAATGGAGAAAACATATGGTCCCCTACCTTAACCATCATCTTTGAAGAGGATGAGTATCCATTTTTGCACTCAGTCAGTGTTGTCGGTATGGGCATAATAGTTAGTCTTTGTTGTGGTGGTCTTACTTTTCAATCTTACATAGTTGAGTTGATCCATAGGGTTTCATGGTGGGGCGTTACAGATACAATGGCCAACACTCACATCAGTCACGGAGCAGACACGACACACAATGCAAAAAATCCAATGTCACAACATAGAGATGCTCATCAAATATAATGTCAGGTACTACTCATGACTACCAAGGCACTAGACACTAGAGTACAGATTGGATGGGGAGTCATCATGCGTGCTCGAAGGGATGGTACCACACAGAAACAAGTACACTACTCATACCAATGAGGAGACTCAAACATGCCTGAATCAACGCCCCGTTAGTGTAGTCATAGTAGGAGGGTTCACAAAATGAACTGGACCATGTAGCAAGAGTAAACACAATAGAAACAACTCAAAGATATTAAGCAAATGTAGATTTAGTCATTTAGTATATCAAAGAATTCAAACACAATTTGACTGGCAACATGTGGGCTTACAATTAGGGCTCATAGGCCTGATTACATACATGCGCAAGCTAAAGCTTTGAAGCTCCTTCACATGAAATCCAAACTATCAATCTTCTAAATCATGAGAACTACTTTCCTAAGGATCTATTACATCAAGATATATCAACTCCAGACCAATAGATTCCTTCACGTCGGCCAAGGAAGATCACAAACTCCAATGAAGAGTTTTAACATATTCACAGATAGGTCAGACCTAAATGCATATAACACTTCCTCAAATGAATGGAATAATGTGAGAACCCTTGGGAAAGGTTGGCCACAAACCAAAGGACATTGAATGATGTGTCCTTGAGATCCGCAAGTCAAGGAATGATCCGCAAGCCATCTCCTTTAGCTGATTGTCTGAGACTGTCAGGATGCTCTGCTCTGAGAAAATAATCAACTTCTGATAGTGATATCTTTCTAGTAAATGATCCAAATGCTCTGAATTCTTGATATGATGTAGATGAATGAATGTATATGCTAAGTCCAGATCCACAAGATGTGACATGCCAAAACTAGACCACAAGCTGAAAACTGCTTCTGACTAAACTGGAAAATGAAAAGAAACAAACTGAACTGCAAACAAACTGAAATGCAAATGTTTTTGGTTGATACAAGATTGCTCTTGAACTAGGAATGCTCCTGCATCCGACATCTGGGGTTATTGAAAAAGTGAGTCCCTCACTTTCTTGGGGTCAGGGGAGAACCAAGATGGTCCACCTCAGCCTAGGAAATCCATGATGAATCTTCTTTCGGTCTGCCTTTCCACTTCTCAAGGTATTCTTTGTATTGACTTCCTCTGGTGCTGCATCCAACTCTGTTGTCTAATATGTTTGTGATCTACTCCAGTGCTTGTTGTGGTAACTACTTCTTCAAGTCATCTTCCATGTTGTCACTAAACTCTACTTCATGATACTAATATAGGTTTGCAATGTTGAAAATAGATGAAATACCTAAGGTCTCCAATAATTCCACTTCATATGTATTTCCTGAATCAAAATTTCTAAGTATCTTACAAAGTCCAAACTTCTTCATCTTCAACTTGTTATATGTCCCAACTAGAAATCTTTCTTTTCTCAAGTACACCATCACTTCATCCCCAACTTCAAATTCCTTATATCTTCTATTCTCATCAACCTTCTCTTTATACTTGATGTTCATATCCTCCAAATGCTTCCTCACCTGATTATGCATTGTCTTCATATGATCTGCAAAGTTTTCTGCTTCTGCACTCCTCTCTTCTTCTGTACTAATCTCTCTCAACTCTATAACTCCTCTAGGATTCACTCCGGTAACAATCTCAAAAGGTGTTCTTTCAGTATTCCTATTTACTAAATTATTGTATACAAACTCTGCTTGTGAAAGAATCAAATCCCAACTTCCAGTTTTCTCTCCAACCAAACATCTCAACAAATTTCCCAAACTCCTATTCACTACCTCTATCTGTCCATCAGTCTATGGATGAAAAGTTGAACTAAGCTTCAAATATGTCTTCATCTTCTTCCAAAATTTCCTCCAAAAGTATCCAACAAATTTTGTGTCTCTGTCTGAAACTATACTCTTAGGTAATCCATGCAATCTCACAATCTCCTTGAAAAATAAGTCTGCTACATGCACTACATTAGTTGTCTTCTTACAAGGTATGAAATGAGCCATCTTTGAAAATTGGTCAACCACTATAAATGTTGAATCATGTCCTCTATGTGTCTTAGGTAATCCCATTACAAAATCCATGCTTATGTCTTCCCAAGGTTTCTCTGGTACTGTCAAAGGTTTATATAATCTAGTGTTCTGACTACTCCCTTTTGGAACTTGACAAACTCTACAACTCTACACAAATCTCCAAACATCCTTATGTATCTGAGGCCAAAAGTAATTTTCATTCACCAAAGCTACTGTCTTATCAATGCCAAAATGTCCTGCCAATCCACCACTATGTTTTTCCTTGATCAAATTATCTCTCATTGAACTTCTAGGTATGCACAACTGACTTCCTTTGAACAACATATCTTCTTGAATGAAATAGTCCAACCACTTGCTTCTATCTATCACAATAGGTTTCTTACATGCTCTCCAAAGTTCTACAAAATCAGTGTCTCCCTCATACATATTCTTCAACTCATCAAAACCCAACACTTCAACTCTCATCTCTGTCAACAAGTTTCTTCTCCTACTCAATGCATCAGAAACTTTGTTTGATCTTCCACTCTTATGCTTCAACACAAAAGTATAACTCTGCATGAACTCTACCAATCTCATATGTCTCTCATTCAACTTACCTTGACTATTCAAATATTGCAAATCTTGATGATCTGTATACAACACAAACTCCTTAGGCAACAAGTAATGTCTCCACTTCTTCAAGGATTGAATTATGAAATAGAACTCTTGATCATAAACTGAATATCTTCTCCTTGCATCATTCAACTTCTCACTGAAATATGATATAGGTCTACCTTCTTGACTTAATACTGCTCTGATTGCATTTCCACTTGCATCACAATCAACTTGAAATACCTTATTGAAATCTGGTAATGCCAAAATAGGTTGCTCTATCACTTTCTGCTTCAACAATTCAAAACTTTTATCTGCTCCATATGTCCACTTAAAATCCTTTATGTCACCTCTCATTGTCTCTGTCATAGGGTTACAAACTAAACTGAAATTTCTGATGAACTTCTGGTAGAAACTAGCCAATCCATGAAATGATCTAACTTCTCCAATGCTCTTTGGTGTAGGCCATTCACCAATTGCTCTTACATTCTCAGGGTCCATCTTTAATCCTTCCGTAGAAATCACAAATCCCAAATATACCAACTCTTCCTTCATGAAACTACACTTCTTGATGTTTATCAACAATTTCTCTTCTCTCAATCTCTACAAAACTTGTCTAATATGCCACAAATGTTCCTCTTTTGTCTTACTAAAAATTAGAATATCATCCAAGTACACAATCACAAACTTACCCAAGAAATTCTTCAAGACTTTATTTATCAATCTCATGAAAGTACTTGGTGCATTTGTCAATCCAAAGGGCATCACTAACCACTCATACAATCCTTCATTTATCTTAAAAGCAGTCTTCTATTCATCTCCTTCTCTGATTCTGATCTCATGGTATCCACTCTTCAAGTCTATCTTTGTGAAATATTTTGCTCCACTCAAACAATCCATGATATCATCCATCCTAGGTAAAGGAAATCTATACTTAACTGTGATCTTGTTTATTGCTCTGGAATCAGTACACATTCTCCATTCTCCATCTTTCTTAGGTGCTAACACTGTAGGTACTGCACAAGGACTCAAGCTTTCTCTGATCAAACCTTTCCTCAACAACTCTTGTATCTATCTATTCAATTCTTCATTCTCTGCCAGTGTCATCTGGTGTGCTGCTTAGTTAGTCAAACTAGCTCTCGGTATAAGATCCATGTGATGACTGATACTCCTTATAGATGGTAATTCTTCAGGCACATTATCTGATATGATGTCTTCATACTCTATCAGCAACTCTCTTATCTCCTCCGGTTGTGATTCTTCTTTCTTCAATACTTCAGGCTTCTTAGGAATCAAGGCATAACACATATTCTCATGTCTCAAACCATCCAAAAATTTGCTTCCATCTACCAAATAGATTCTAGCATTCTCGCATACCACATCTTTAGGATCATCTTCTAAAGGAATCAAAGTAATTATCTTTCCATTTGCTATTATAGTATGTGTTCTTTCTCCCATCATGTTTAGCTTTTCTATCATACTGCCAAGGTCTACCCAACAAGATATGACAAACATCCATAGGCATAATATCACACAAGACTTCATCATGATAAGATCCAATATGAAATTTCACTAAACATTGTTCACTCACCAGTACCTTATGGTCATCCTGAATCCATGCTATTTGATAGGGCTTAGGGTGTTTCAATCTCTCCAATTTCATCTTAGTCACCATCTCCTCTGAAACTTGGTTATCTAAACTACCACTATCAATTACAACTTTACAACACTTACCTCCCGATTTGCATCTTGTTCTGAACAAACTTTTCCTCTGTGGTGGTTCCTCATTTGTCTCTACTTGAAATAGTGCTCTCCTCATCACAAGTGATTCTCCTTTCTCAGGTTACCAATAGAACTAGGTGATTCAACAGGTTCTTCTTCCATATAGCCTGTTCTTCCACTATTTTCTATCCTCTTACTTGTACTACCCTGATTACACTCAAATGCTCTATGTCCTTCACCACCACACTTGAAATAAGTACCTCTGAATGTCTTCTTATCAAATCCTCTTCCTTCCCTTCTATATCCTTCATTTCGGTATGCACTAGGGTTTCCTCTCCGGGAAAAAATTCTATCATCTCTCTAGTAAGCATTGTTATCTCTATCATCCTTCTTAACTGGGTTGTCAAACCTGTTCTACTCCGGATATGATCTGTCTCGTTTGGAATAAGTCCTATCTCTCTAAAATTTACCTCATCTTCCTCTTTGTCTCTGATCATGTCTTTTATTTAGCTTCTCTTCAACATTCAAGGCAAACTAATATGCTTCTTCCAAAGATGTCATCCTTACCAAGCTTAGCTCTTCTTGAATGTTCAATCTCAGTCCATTGATGTATCTAGCCACTTTATCCTTGCTTTCTTCACTATATCCTATCCTTATGATCATTTTATGAAATTCTTTAGTATACTCCTTCACAGATTTCTCCTTTTGCCTCAAGTTTTGCAATCTTTTCAACAGCTCCAACTCATAGTCTCAGTTTTGTCACCATCCTATCCCATTTTGTAATCTTTTCTTTTCCTCTTCTATTTCTTTCCAACTGAACTTCTTTCCACCATATAGAAGCATGTCCTTTCAACTTTGTCTTTGCAAATTTCACCTTCTCGAGATCTTCAATTTCTTCATATACAAAGTATTCTTCCATATCATTTATCTAGTCAATCAATTCTTCAGGGTTCAAATTACCATTATAGTTCGGCACATCAACTCTATGTCTCTTTCCAATCTTTGAAATAGCTTGTAGCATCTTCACTTGATCTGATTCTTCTTCTTCATTACCTTCTAGGGTTTTGCCAGTTTGTTCAGCAGATTGAAATTTCTCTTCATCATCACTTTCAACATTAGGTCTCGGTGTCAATCCTCTTCGCCTATCTTCTTCAACAACATCCAATCAAATTCGCATCGTTCTCATCAATTCCATCATCTCATCCATTCTATTAGCCATTATACCAATAGGAGGAACTCTTCGCGGCGGCATCCTCCTAGGATCAAGTGCAAACTGCGTCAATTCAGTGATCAGGCTACCAGCGACAACTGCCTCTCAATCGGTGGTCAGTTGTGCACAAGTAGCCTTCCTTGGATCAGCGATCTACTTACAAAAAGATCTTATGGAATCCCCTTCGCCACTTCACTCCAAAGAATCAAACTTTCGCTCTGATACCACTTGTTGCAGTCACAGTAGGAGGGTTCACAGAATGAACTGTCCGGATCATGCAGCAAGAGTAAACACAATGGAAACAACTCAAAGATATTAAGCAAATGTAGATTTAGTCATTTAGTATATCAAAGATACAATCATAGTTGAGCTGATCCCTAGGGTTTCATGGTGGGGCGTTATAGATACAATAGCCAACACTCACATCAATCACGGAGCAGACACAACACACAATGCAAAAAAGCCAATGTCACAACATAGAGATGCTCATCAAATATAATGTCAGGTACTACTCATGACTACCAAGGCACAAGACACTAGAGTATAGATTGGATGGGGAGTCATCATGCGTGCTCGAAGGGATGGTACCACACGGAAAGAAGTACACTACTCATACCAACGAGGAGAATCAAACATGCCCGAATCAACGCCCCGCTGGTGCAGTCACAGTAGGAGGGTTCACATAATGAACTATCTAGACCATGCAACAAGAGTAAACACAATGGAAAAAACTCAAAGATATTAAGTAAATGCAGATTGAATCATTTAGTATATCAAAGAATTCAAACACAATTTGACCGGCAACATGCGGGCTTACAATTAGGGCTCATAGGCCTGATTACATACATGTGCAAGATAAAGCATTGAAGCTCCTTCGCATGAAATACAAACTATCAATCTTCTAAATCATGAGAACTACTTTCCTAAGGATCTATTACATCAAGATATATCAACTCCAAACCAATAGATTCCTTCGCATTGGCCAAGGAAGATCATAAACTCCAATGAAGAGTTGTAACATGTTCATAGATAGGTCGGACCTAAATGCATATAACACTTCCTCAAATGAATGGAATAATGTGAGGACCCTTGGGAAAGTTGGCCACAAACTAAAGGACATTGAATGATGTGTCCTTGAGATCCGCAAGTCAAGGAATGATCTGCAAGCCATCTCCTTTGCTGATTGTCTGAGACTATCAGGATGCTCTGCTCTGAGAAAATAGTCAACTTATGATAGCGATATCTTTTTGGTAAATGATCCAAATGCTCTGAATTATTGATATGATGTAGATGAATGAATGTATATGCTAAGTCCAGATCCGCAAGATGTGACATGCCCAAACTAGACCACAAGCTGAAAACTGCTTTTCACTGAATTGGAAAATGAAAAGAAACAAACTGAACTGCAAACAAACTGAAATGCAAATGTTTTTGGTTGATGCAAGATTGCTCTTGAACCAAGGATGCTCCTGCATCAGACATTTGGGGTTATTGAAAAAATGAGTCCCTCACTTTCCTGGGGTTAGGGGAGAACCAAGACGGTCCACCTCATCCTAAGAAATCCATGATGAATCTTCTTTCGGTCTGCCTTTCGACTTCACAAGGTATTCTTTGTATTGTCTTCCTCTTGTGCTACATCCAACTCTGTTGTCCAATATGTCTGCGATCTACTTTGGTGCTTGTTGTTGTAACTACTTCAATTCATCTTCCATGTTGTCACTGAACTCTGCTTCATGATACTGATATAGGTCTGCAATGTTGAAAATCGGTGAAATACCCAAGGTCTCCGATAATTCCACTTCATATGAATTTCCTGAATCAAAATTTCTAAGTATCTTACAAGGTCCAAACTTCTTCATCTTCAACTTGTTATATGTCCCAACTAGAAATCTTTCTTTTCTCAAGTACACCATCACTTCATCCCCAACTTCAAATTCCTTATGTCTTCTATTCTCATCAGCCTTCTCTTTATACTTGCTGTTCATATCATCCAAATGCTTCCTCACCTGATTATGCATTGTGTTCATATGATCTGCAAATTCTTCTGCTTCTGCACTCCTCTTTTCTTCTGTACTGATGTCTCTCAACTCTATAACTCCTCTAAAATTCACTCTGGTAACAATCTCAAAAGGTGTTCTTTCGATACTCCTATTTACTGAATTATTGTATACAAACTTTGCTTGTGAAAGAATCAAATCCCAACTTTCAGTTTTCTCTCCAACCAAACATCTTAACAAATTTCCCAAACTCCTATTCACTACCTCTATCTATCCATCAGCCTGTGGATGAAAAGTTGAACTAAACTTCAAATATGTCTTCATCTTCTTCCAAAGTTTCCTCCAAAAGTATCCAACAAACTTTGTGTCTCTGTCTGAAACTATACTCTTAGGTAATCCATACAATCTCACAATCTCCTTGAAAAATAAGTTTGCTACATGCACTACATTAGTTGTCTTCTTACAAGGTATGAAATGAGCCATCTTTGAAAATTGGTCAACCACTACAAATGTTGAATCATGTCCTCTCTGTGTCTTAGGTAATCCCATTACTAAATCCATGCTTATGTCTTCCCAAGGTTTCTTCGGTACTGTCAAAGGTTTATATAATCTAGTGTTCTGACTACTCCCTTTTGGAACTTGACAAACTCTACAACTCTGCACAAATCTCCAAACATCCTTATGTATCTGAGGCCAAAAGTAATTTTCATTCACCAAAGCTACTATCTTATCAATGCCAAAATGTCCTCCCAATCCACCACTATGTTTTTCCTTGATCAAATTATCTCTCATTGAACTTCTAGGTATGCACAACTGACTTCCTTTGAACAACATATCTTCTTGAATGAAATAGTCCAACCACTTGCTTCTATCTATCACAATAGGTTCCTTACATGCTCTCCAAGGTTCTACAAAATCAGTGTCTCCCTCATACATATTCTTCAACTCATCAAAACCCAACACTTCAACTCTCATCTCTGTCAACAAGTTTCTTCTCCTACTCAATGCATTAGAAACTTTGTTTGATTTTCCACTCCTATGCTTCAACACAAAAGTATAACTCTGTATTAACTCTACCCATATCATATGTCTCTCATTCAACTTACCTTGACTATTCAAATATTGCAAATCTTGATGATCTGTATACAACACAAACTCCTTAGGCAACAAGTAATGTCTCCACTTCTTCAAGGCTTGAATTATGGCATAGAACTCTTGATCATAAACTAAATATCTTCCCCTTGCATCATTTAACTTCTCACTCAAATATGCTATAGGTCTACCTTCTTAACTTAATACTGCTCCAATTGCATTTCCACTTACATCACAATCAACTTGAAATACCTTATTGAAATCTGGTAATGCCAAAATAGGTTGCTCTGTCACTTTCTGCTTCAACAATTCAAAACTTTTATCTACTCTAGATGTCCACTTAAAATCTTTTCTTCACCTCTCATTGTCTCTGTCATTGGGTTACAAACTGAACTGAAATTTCTGATGAACTTCTGGTAGAAACTAGCCAATCCATGAAATGATCTAACTTCTCTGATGCTCTTCAATGTAGGCCATTCAACAATTTCTCTTACTTTCTCAGGGCCCATCTTTAATCCTTCCATAGAAATCACAAATCCCAAATATACCAACTCTTCCTTCATGAAACAACACTTCTTGATGTTTATCAACAATTTCTCTTCTCTCAATCTCTACAAAACTTGTCTAATATGCCACAAATGTTCCTCTTTTGTCTTACTAAAAATTAGAATATCATCCAAGTACACAATCACAAAATTACCCAAGAATTTCTTCAAGACTTCATTTATCAATCTCATGAAAGTACTTGGTGCATTTGTCAATCCAAAGGGCATCACTAACCACTCATACAATCCTTCATTTATCTTAAAAGAAGTCTTCCATTCATCTCCTTCTCTGATTCTGATCTCATAGTATCCACTCTTCAAGTCTATCTTTGTGAAATATTTTGCTCCACTCAAACAATCCATTATATTATCCATCCTAGGTAAAGAAAATCTATACTTAACTGTGATCTTGTTTATTGCTCTGGAATCAGTACACATTCTCCATTCTCCATCTTTCTTAGGTGCTAACATTGTAGGTACTGCACAAGGACTCAATCTTTCTCTAATCAAACCTTTCCTCAACAACTCTTGTATCTGTCTATTCAATTCTTCATTCTCTGTTGGTGTCATCCGATGTGCTACTTTGTTAGTCAAACTAGCTCCCAGTATAAGATCCATGTGATGACTGATACTCCTTATATGTGGTAATCCTTCAGGCACATTATCTAATATGATGTCTTCATACTCTATCAGTAACTCTCTTATCTCCTCCGATTGTGATTCTTCTTTCTTCAATACTCCAGGCTTCTTAGGAATCAAGGCATAACACATATTCTCATGTCTCAAACCATCCAAAAATTTTCTTCCATCTACCAAACAGATTCTAGCATTCCTACATACCACATCTTTAGGATCATCTTCTAAAGGAATCAAAGTAATTCTCTTTCCATTTGCTGTTATAGTATATGTGTTCTTTCTCCCATCATGTATAGCTTTTCTATCATACTGCCAAGGTCTACCCAAGAAGAATGACAAACATCCATAGGCATAATATCACACAAGACTTTATCATGATAAGATCCAATATGAAATTTCACCAAACATTGTTCAATCACTAGTACCTTATGGTCATCCTAAATCTATGCTATCCGATAGGGCTTAGGGTGTTTCAATCTCTCCAATTTCATCTTAGTCACCATCTCCTCTAAAACTAGATTATCTGAACTACCACTATCAATTACAACTTTACAACACTTACCTCCTGATTTGCATCTTGTTCTGAACAAACTCTTCCTCTGTGGTGGTTCCTCATTTGTCTCTACTTGAAATAGTGCTCTCCTCATCACAAGTGATTCTCCTTTCTTAGGTTTACCAACAGAACTAGGTGATTCAATAGGTTCTTCTTCCATATAGCTTGTTTTTCCACTATTTTATGTCCTCTTGTACTACCCTGATTACACTCAAACGCTCTATGTCCTTCACCTCCACACTTGAAATAAGTACCTCTAAATGTCTTCTTATTAAATCCTCTTCCTTCCCTTCTATATCCTTCATTCCGGTATGCACTATGGTTTCCTCTCCGGTAAAAATTTCTATCATCTCTCTAGTAAGCATTGTTATCTCTATCATCCTTCTTAACTGGGCTATCAAACTTGTTCTGCTCTGGATTGATCCATCTCCTTTGGAATAAGTCCTAGCTCTCTAAAATTTACCTCCTCTTCCTCTTTGTCTCTGATCATGTCTTTTATTCATCTTCTCTTCAACCTTTAGGGCAAACTAATATGCTTCTTCCAAAGATGTCATCCTTACCAAGCTTAGCTCTTCTTGAATGTTCAATCTCAGTCCATTGATGTATCTAGCCACTTTCTCCTTGCTTTCTTCACTATGTCCTATCTTTATGATCATTTAATGAAATTTTTTAGTATACTCCTTCACAGATTTCTCTTTTTGCCTCAAGTTTTGCAATCTTTTCAACAGCTCCAACTCATAGTCAATAGGTATAAATTGGTTCTTTAGTTTTGTCACCATCCTATCCTGTTTTGTAATATTTTCTTTTCCTCTTCTGTTTCTTTCCAACTAAACTTCTTTCCACCATATAGCAGCATGTCCTTTCAACTTTGTCTTTGCAAATTTCACCTTCTCGGGATCTTCAATTTCTTCATATTCAAAGTATTCTTCCATATCATTTATCCAGTCAATCAATTCTTCAGGGTTCAAATTACCAGTATAGTTTGGCACATCAACTCTAGGTCTCTTTCCAATCTTTGAAATAGTTTGCATCATCTTCACTTGATCTGATTCTTCTTCTTCATTACCTTCTAGGGTTTTGCCAGTTTGTTCGGCATATTGAGATTTCTCTTCATCATCACTTTCAACGTTAGGTCTCGGTGTCAATCCTCTTCGCCTATCTTCTTCAATAGCATCCAATTGAATTCACATTGTTCTCATCAATTCCATCATCTCATCCATTCTATTAGCCATTGTACCAACAGGAGGAACTCTTCGCGGTGGCATCTCCCTAGGATCAAGTGCAAACTGCCTCAATTTAGTGATCAAGCTACCAGTGACAACTGCCTCTCAATCGGTCATCAGTTGTGCACAAGTAACCTACCTTGGATTGGCGATCTTCTTACAACAAGATCTTACGGAATCCCCTTCATCACTTCTCTCCAAAGAATCAAACTTTCATTCTGATACCACTTGGTGCAGTCACGGTAGGAGGGTTCACAGAATGAACTGTCTGGATTGTGCAGTAAGAGTAAACACAATGGAAACAACTCAAAGATATTAAGCAAATGTAGATTTAGTCATTTAGTATATCAAAGAATTCAAACATAATTTGACCGGCAACATGCGGGCTTACAATTAGGGCTCACAGGCCTGATTACATACATGCACAAGATAAGTCTTTGAAGCTCTTTCGCATGAAATCCAAACTATCAATCTTCTAAATCATGAGAACTACTTTCCTAAGGATCTATTACATCAATATATATCAACTCTGGACCAATAGATTCCTCCGCGTTGGCCAAGGAAGATCACAAACTCCAATGAAGAGCTATAATGTGTTCACGGATAGGTTATTCCTAAATGCATAGAACACTTCCTCAAATGAATAGAATAATGTGCGGACCCTTGGGAAAGGTTAGCCACAAACCAAAGGACATTGAATGATGTGTCCTTGAGATCCGCAAGTCAAGGAATGATCCGCAAGCCTTCTCCTTTAGCTAATCGTCTGAGACTGTCAGGATGCTCTGCTTTGAGAAAATAGTCAACTTCTGATAGCGATATCTTTCTGGTAACTAATCCAAATGCTCTAAATTCTTGATATGATGTAGATGAATGAATTTATATGGTAAATCCAAATCCACAAGATGTGACATGCCAAAATTGGACCATAAGTTCAAAACTACTTCTGACTAAACTACCTGAACTGAACTGGAAAATGAAAAGAAACAAACTGAAATGCAAATGTTTTTGGTTGATGCAAGATTACTCTTGAACCAGGGATATTCTTGCCTCACCCACAGACGGATAACTCAATGCCCCACAAATGGATAGGCCTTCTTGTGTGCATCCTTAGCCTTTACAAGCGCTCAAGGCCATGCACAAGGACTCAATATCCTAGACCTAAGCTCATCTCATTTAACCAAATGAGGCCTACAAAACCCAATTAAAAAACAATCCAATAAAAATAGGTGACATGGTGAGTGTCCCATCTGCATCCCCAAAGTATTTGGAATAGCCACAGAGGGCAGGGGACATGTCCCAAGGACACCACATCTAACTCAGCAGAAACATAATATGTTTTAAAAATTAAAATACAAAATTGCAAAATGTGATCTACAAGAAAAAAGATTTCGATGATAGTGTAATTTTATTGAAAACAACCCTTTACCAGTTAGGTCAGTTGTATAATAACTCCAACAACCCCAATTTGATCACTCTTCACAAAGGAATGCACAGATATAATAAGAAAACACGACAATTGGTCTTGCAAGTCTACTCACAGCCCTGAACTTTGCATATTGTCTACCATATTTAAAATAAAAAAATAAAATATTAAAAGTCTTACAAAAAGGAAAACTTAATTTTCCCTCCTACAGTAGTTCCCTTAGATCCTTGGGTTGTGTGATAGATTTTCTTAATAAAAAATTATGTAACCAAAATTCAATGCACAGACACAGATCGATGGCTCAAGGGTATTTTAGTGCCGCAACATTCTTTAACTCACATAAGACAGTTTCCACATGGATGGAGATTTAGTAGAAATAGACTATATTAACCAAACAAAAGCTGTTCAATTTTCCTAAGAAGAGTTGCAATGAAAATTTATTCACAGAAGTCATCATATAACAAAAAGTTTCCATGGGACTTAGATCTCTTCAATCTCTATCATGACGTCCCAATTTTTTTATATGGTTGCACTCATTATATCCTCTAAAAGATTGAACCCCTATTTTGCTAAAGAATTTAGGAAATATTGGTTCCACTATGGATGAAACCTAGCCTTGCTAAAAACACTCTTAATGTAAAAAGATCTTGGTCCTCAAAAATTACATCTAGACAACAAATCTGGTGACATAAAACATACAAAACAGTTTACTATTATAGTCTATTTTATGGAATCATTTGCTCATTAGCTGTCATATCATGCATCTGAAAAATGCTTAAATGTCATATCTCATATCCATAAAATGTCGAGCCGTAAATTTTAGAAACATGTATAGCTCCAAGCTAGAAGCCAAGGAAAAAGCATTTTGCCTATTGGTGATTGGTTCTATTGTTGTTTAAATGCAATCTTGCCTAGGAATGTCTTAACTAAAGAACCCCATTCTCAAAGAATCCAGAGACATCAAATTTGTCTACAGGAAACACCAAAGACTATTTAAGAACCGTCTATATTATTATATATTGGGTATCACATTACGCATCTAAAAAATACTTAAAATATCAGATCTCATGTAACAAATTTAGGCATATGTATTAAATGCGGCATTGGGGTTTTAGTTTTCTTCTATGGTAAATGTAAATCTCTTGTAATGAAACCAATTTTTGGTATATAAAATTGATTCAGGGGAAAGAGGCAGTGTAAATATCTTGCATTGAAATAAACTTTGGCATCATTTAAATGCAATAGGGGTTTCAATTTTCTTCTGTGGGAAACGAAATTGCAGTAAACATGTTTAGTTTTTGTGTTAAAAAAACCAAGGACTAAGGTAAATACCTATTATCAAGTCGCACCAGGTAGTTTTGTACTGGAAAAGTAAAGAACTGATGTAAATACCTCAAAACTAATCTCACTTCTTATTTGATCGCACATCTCCTCTGGCAAATGAAA
This sequence comes from Cunninghamia lanceolata, assembly GCA_027924645.1. NCBI lineage: Eukaryota > Viridiplantae > Streptophyta > Pinopsida > Cupressales > Cupressaceae > Cunninghamia > Cunninghamia lanceolata. The sequence goes on along the minus strand of BSBN01000354.1, from coordinate 6,286,221 downwards.
ATCCTCACCTGGGTTATACGCTCTGCCCTCTTATTTTCTTTGTCCCTCTATTTTTAAATGCCTCTCACACCATACCTTAGGCATTGACTCTCTTTTTCCTTCTGCGGTTGCTCCCTCCAAGACAATCAATTTAGACCTAAAACTTAGATATTTTTGCTGTAGCGCCATTAAAACAAACTCATCCCCTCACCAATGCCACAACTTCCATCTTTAATTCCTCTCTCCTCTTTTCATCTGCCCTCGAAGATATTTCTTCTAGCATTGACTTTATCTCTCCTTCCTTCCTACGCTACCCATAAAGATATTTTTTGGCCACATTAAACTCATACCAACTCCTGCCTATCCAGCTATCGTATGGCATGGTCCCAGATATTTTTCTTCCCGCAATAAATCAACTCACCAACTTTTCAAAAAACCATCGAATGGCATGGTGAGAGTAAAATAAAATAAAAACTAACTTTGAGCCATCCACTCACATTCAACTCTCATCGCCAACAGGGAGGGTTGTTACAATCAGGTTATTGAAAGGATTTGTTTTGCAAGAAATTTATCTCGAGTCATGAAAGTAGGAATTGTTGTTGGACCATGGAAGTTGTCTCAATCAATCGAGCAGGAGTTGTTGGGAAACTATAGCTAGACCTCGGGTAAGTGGACTAAACTAAATATCTGCAACATTGGAAGGTTAATCAGAAGATTAGAAATTTGTTATGCCTCACAATTATGCTATGTTGGTTTGTAAATTTAATGATTTATGTAAAAAAATATAGTAAGTTTTTTTATGCATTCAGGAAATATCTTTTCTTTGTTTTCTACTTTGCATGTGCCACAAAGGCCACACCTGTATTGTTCAAATTTTTATTTATATAATTATATGTGTTAAATGTTTAAACATCGTTAAATTTTGTTTTCATACATTGTAAATTTTGTTTGTATATATACAGTTATAAATTATTTTATATACACATGTTTAAAATGGTATATGTAATTTGTGGATTCGTAGATAAAATTTGTATTTATATTATTTAAGAATTGTTTTGTGTATATGTTTTAAATGATATATGGTAATTTAAAATTTGTTTATTTGGGGATAAAATTTGTTAGATTGGTTTGTATATAATGTTTAAAAATGGTTTTATATTTACAATAAAAGAAATAGATCCACATTTATCTGCCAGTTAATTTAGTTGATAATAATAAACAATCATCATGTTGCTATTTAAAATTTATTTATTTGTTTAAATTTTTTCCTTATATAAATTCAGTTATTCTAGTAAAAAATGCTTCAATTATATTTATTTAGTTACTCTTTAGAATCCTTTATTTTAAATTAGTCACTCATTAGAATGTTTATCATACTCCAAACCAGCTACTCGTTATAAAATGTATACAAACTTTTTACCTGTGAACCCAAAAACAATTACTTATTTAGAATTTTTATTTAATCTTTCCTTGTTTGTCACTATAAACAAATCACTCATCTAGAGTCAAATGGAAAATATAGATAGATTTAAGGCCAACTATTTTAGGTAGAATTTTTTTTAGAAAGATTGAGATCACCCATAAGTTCTTATAAAAAGTTTCTAATACACTGTAATTTCATAACTAGAGGAAAAAGAATATGAATGCTAAGCTAGAAACTCTAATTTTAGTAATGCTTACGATGTGGATAGTTGTGCAAACTGGTTAAATTTCCTTTCTTGTAAATTCATCTAAAGCTATTATAAAAATCAAATAAGTAAAGTATTTAAATAATGTGAAGTTAGCAAAAATAATAGTTCAAGTTGTTGAAAACCAATCCCTTGCAATCATGTAACAAAGTAAATTCCAATTTTTCAGTTTGTGTAACAATATAGGCAATTATTAATAAGTAACAGCTTATTTTAATTCATATTTCTTTTTCTTCAAAGTTGTAATTCTTTTAAATCAGTCATAGTTGAAAATTAATCTATTTGGTTAAGATATTCTTCCCTTATGGAATAAGACGTATATTCCTATATTAGTAGACTTTTTGCCAAAATGATATTACTAAATATTTGACAATGTTCAGGAAAAATAGATACACTTTACAAATAAGTTTAATTAACCATTTGTTCTAGGATAATGAGATGGCATACTTAAGGATTGATAGAAGTAGTTAGAAGATGCTTAACTTCATAATGATTTGTTAATATCGATATGTTTAATAAATATTGTTATCGACACTTAATTTTTTTAAGGAAGACCTTCTAAGGTTTATCTATTATACCTTGTTTGTTAGTAAATCTACTATTAAATGTTAGAGCTATTAAGAGATCAGAATTATGGATGAAGATCTATTCTCTGGAATTAATGATCTTACGACTTACATGTTTTTATAAATCTAGGACAACGTCATAACTCCAATAATTGTTCTTTTGTTACCTAGAAAGACAACATCAAATACCGTGAACCAACCTATTTGGGTAAACCCCTTTTAATGTAAGTTAGGGAACCTATCAATATCTTTTATGATAACTAAGGACTGAGTATGAACTTACACTTAGGTGCTTAAACACTTTGACGCAAAAATTTGATATAAAGTTAAACATATTTTGATGATTAACGTTAGTTTTGATTATAGTTCTTATTGTAGTAAATTACTATGTGCGTGACATAAGCCCATATTTAAAAAATTAAACATAGAATTTGATTGATTTTCCTTATCTCATAATGTACACTCATAGATATCAATGAGAGAAGACCATGGTCATTAGCATCAACTTAGCAAGTAAAACATGAATATCATCTAGTTTAATTGATTTCATCATATTATTAATTATTAGACAATAGTGGAGAAGATTTTTTAATTAATAGAATAGTACCTATTTAACTTGAGTTTGGATAGTTAACTTCTAGAAGGTTGTGTTGTCTTGAAAAGCTTGTAAAATATTAGGACATAGTTATTTGGTGAAATATTGAAATGCTTTACTTTTAAATGTTCAGTCTCTTTTTTTGTTCTTTTCAGCTACGTTGATCAACATTTCTATGCTTATGATATTTTATTGTGCATTGGAATGATGCAAATTTTAAGGGGGGAAGGATGTCATGACCCTAACCCTTAAACCCTAAGTGTTAGCATTTTAATTTGTTAGAACAATCAATGTGCAACTAATGTTTTAATCAAACTAATTATTCATAGATAATAGAATTAGAAATTATGTATATACTTAAGTAAATAAAAAAAATAAATTTGAACTTACTAAATAAATTATTTCTTTTTACTTCGATAAAATTTTCTTTTCAAAACAAAAAATATAAATTTAGAAGTAAATGAAAAGAAATAGAAAATAGACAAGAGATAAGGATGAAGTAAGATAAGAATAAGATAAATAAGGAAAAGGATAAAAATTAAGGATAAAGATAAGATTGAGGAAAAAGATAAGATAAGAAGCAGATTTTAGTATAAATAAGAGGGATGTTCGAAAGGGAGATCATTTTTTTGGAAAAGGGTTTTGATGAAGGATTTTGTAAGAATAATTTGTACTTTTGAGTTGAAAAGAGTGTTTCTGCAAGAAGGATTTATGCCATCGTCCAAATAGGAATTGTCAAAGAATGAGAGTGGGACTCTAGGTAGGTGATTTAAATCTGATTGTTCAAATAGTGAATAAAATTTAGATGATAAAGCGCGCTCTCTCTCTCTATGTGATTAAGAATAGTTTTAACTCTGTATTCTATCTTTTGTTTATATAGAAATTTGAAAAATAAATATACCTCTTTATGGAAATACATCTCTATAATCTGCCTTTTTGTTTAACATGAATTTGAAAATAAATATATATATTATACTCATTTGATACATTTATAAAATCACGTATCCAACATTTTACTTGTTTTACACGGAGAATTTAAAAATAATTTACATTAATAGTTGTATATGTCTATGCATATGCATATATACATACATATATATACACCCACACACACACACACACATATATATACACCACATATATATACACACATAAATATATATACATTGCATATATATGAAATAATGTAGTTTTGATATCTTAAAACATATTGTGGAAATTATGTAAGTTTGTTTTATTAAAGTTTTTCTTTATAGAAGCATGTTGGGGCACGACCTATGTAGCCCCTAAGAGGTTGTGGCCTGTATATCACAGGCCATGACCTCTCTTTTGAATTATCCTTTATTTTTTAAAACACAACAACAAATATATAAATGTTGGTCTATATTTTTTTGGAAACTTGTTTTAGCATTTCAAAAATAAAACAAAACTGATAAGACTTATTCATATCTTTTTGTTTGAAAAATTTCAATTATGATCTTCGATTAACTATGGGAACATTCCATTTTATTGATAGTATGTGTGTGTGTGTGTGCGTTAGTCTGTATTTTTTGGAAGTTGTTTTATCATTTCAAACATAGAATAAAATTGATAAGATTTATTCATATCTCTTCATTTGGGAAATTTCAAATATGATCTTCAGTTAATAATGGAAACATTCCATTTTATTGATAGTTATATATATATATATATATATATATATATATATATATATATATATATATATATATATATATATATATATATATATATATATGTTCAAAATATACCATGTCATGTCCCTATACTACTAATTTCTAATTGAATCGATTATGCATTATTCATTCAAATTGAAGATATAAATGACATTAAAAATTGATTAAATAATATAGATTAAATATATTTGAATAATAAATTAAATATTATATTATAAACTAATATAAATATAATATATAATATATTTATTTAAATATATTATTAAACATAAATAACAAATATAATTATTACTATAAAAATAAATATTAATCAATATAAATATCAAAATAGGATTAATAATTAAATATTATCATAATATATATTATTATATAATAATACATATAAATCTTATTATTAATAATAAATATAAATTAAGATCTTATTATTATTAAATATTATATATAAATAAGTATACTTACATGACTTCATCAGTCAGCAATCAGAGGGGCCGATCATTCTAAACAAATCATTGTGCCTTAACCAAACTTATTAATAAAAGGGAAGGCAACAATTTACAATTTAATAAGATAGCATACAACATATGATAAACAGGAGGGCAACGATACATATAAAGGGAACAATTCATATATCTTTTGAAGGCTATGATCTACCATGTAATAAACAATTAGTAATAAGGATGTGCCAAAAAGGTCTTAGCTTAAGAGATTAGTATATGTAGCGAATCTATTACATGAAATATATTAAGGATTATAGTCTTCAAAAGGTGCGATCAAACAGGCAGTAGAAGAGTCATGACTCTTTTAAAGGAGCTATCCCTAGCATAGAAAGGAAGGAAAGCAAACATATGAATAGGAATCGGCAATCAAAAAAGAGGAATATAGGGGAATATACATTGGATATTCTAAGAAGAAATGAATACAGTCAAGTCTATCAAGCAATCAATCACAAACATAATCCAAGGAACATATTTGATTTAGACATATGTAAACAAGCAAGAAAGAAGAAATCAAAATATATATATATATACACACACTTATATACCTGCTGAGTGACAATAAAGGGAAAGAGGCATATGAGACATAAATCTGATTTATACTAGAATAAGAAGGCACAAACAACAAAATACAAATTTATTTAGTCATAAAAGCATTCGATCTGTAATAATTTGTTAAGAATCAGTATAAATTATTAGACTAACTCGACCAATAAAGCAGTCATAAATATATATGATATTTATCCAATAAATTCAAATTGGAGGCAGCGATCTGCCCCTATCATAGTGATGGAATAATATCCATATAGTTCCCATTGGAAGGAACAATCTTGCATAAGGAACTCTGAATTTATAATAGCTTGGAAAGGTAATCATTATCTTGTGCATCTCCAATCATCTAAGGAGAGAGAAACTCCATATCAGTATGATAATTCTAACTTATATATCTATACTTATATAACAATACTTAGTCTTTTCCATGATATACGAGGGATGTTGTGTGTCTTTCCGTGTCATTAATCTTGTTTAATTCCTATGAGGGCATTTGGGTCATTAAGGAAGGGAGATTTATAATTATTAATAAGTCTTACATAGTAGGTGACTCTCAAGTGGTGAAGTATTGCCAATCGTGTAATCAAGCCCTTGAGCCAAGTGATGAAGTATGTCAGGTGACCATGAAACCCTTGGGCCTATGGCAGTGGAGATTAGTTTGCTATTTATGTCTTAAACATTAGGTGACTCTCAAATGGTGAAGTATGCCAGGTGGGCATGAATCCTTTTGAGCCAAGTGGTGAAGAATTACTGGGTGTAGCAATGAACCCTTGGGCCTATGGTAGTGGAGCAATGTTATCTAGCACCTTAATGAATATATTCCCTGCCTCTTCTAGGGTAAATGATTAGGTTAGATTAACGATTCGGCATGATGATCATCATTCCCGAAGTATATCATGAGGCCTAAATATGATAAAGAATAAGTATACAAAAATTATATATTTGGATACTTGTATTTGTTTATTGTTATCAATTATAATCATGTTGTTACTAACCTTGATTATTATATTGATCTTTAATAGTACTAATGTCCCTTTCTAGTAGTTATTATTGTATGCAAGTTAAGAGCTCAAGGATATCCTAAAAGGGGACATTACATACCACTTGCAGTTTTATTAAAATTTCCATTTCAAATTTAGTTAGTCAGAAATTATATTCTATATTTGAATACTTGTTTAAAATGGTGAATGTGAGAATACTTAGTAAAATAACATAATCAAATTTGAAAAGTTTCCTTAGGAAGAAAATGATGGAATTAGAACATATAAGTTTCCCTTTTATAATTATTTCATGATTTGAACATTCTTGCTTTATCATTCTAAGTATTGTTTAGTTAGCTTAGTTAAAATTACTTTATTGTTCAATAATTGATTGAATGAAGGCATATGTAAATCAAATTAGATTATTAGTTTTAATAAGTGCATTTCAAATTCATTTTATTCAAGTTGTAATCAATTGCATAATTGAGGTTATGAGTTTTCAAGTTATTCTATCTTTGAAATTTTATATACTAGATTAATAAACCTTAAGCAAGAATAAAAACAAAAACTTTGACAACATTCAACAATAACAGTGCTTTTGGTTCACGTTTATGGATATTGTCGTCACGTTTGAACTACTACATCTACTCACCTAATATAGCTTCAACAACAGTGTCTATGGCATCATCCATTTAAATCATCAGGGAGTAATAAGGATCATCCTATAATAAATCCGAGCGAATGGGAAATCTTCCTTAGATAAATGAACAATAGGAAAACATTAAAATATAATTGAATTAATCATATTTACCATGCGTTGAAATTTGAAAATGAGGGAAATTGTTTTTATTTTATTTTGAGGTTAAAGCTTGGTTGAAAAGACTAAGTACTCATTAGGGATTAAGATTGTAGAATCTTTTAGAAAACAAGTATTAGTCAAATCAACTAAGTAATTTTTATGCTTCCCTTTGTGGGTAGCAATCGCAGAGGAACTATCTAGGGACAAGGGGTCATGGAAAGGGCTATGTACCCATATTTTATAATTCACATTTAACCTAGATTAAAAAACATAACTATATATATATATATATATATATATATATATATATATATATATATATATATTACACCTTGATCCTATTTTCAAGTGGGTATGTAGGTAGTTTGAGGAACAAAGAATGTTCTCAATACATTGGTTTTTCAGGTGCATTTTGGTGAATTATCAAACCAACTTGCACTATTAACATAAGATAATCCAACTATGAACATTGATACTTAGAAGAGTTTCAGGTGAAATTTATCATCCTCAAGGATTTAAGCCAAATTTTGAGGCAAGTTGCAAACATAATTAAATATTATCTTGATAGACGTCGACCTTAGTGCATCTCCAATAGGGAAATGTAGTCTATCAAGATGACTCAAGACTCAATGTTGTCTCGATGAGTCTAAGTCTTTGGCTAGAGAAAACTTATTTGTCTGTCCCGTTTTGGACATATGTGTTGTATATACCATTGGGTAAGACGTGTGCCTATTTCATTTGAACATATATTTTCTTGCCTATGTATTTAGATAAAATAACTATTAGATAAAGGGCTAAATTAATTAAAGTATGAATAGGGTCCTTACACCATTCCTATGATTTATAGAATGTATTCATGCCCCTTATAGAGCAGACTAACATTGCTTGATACCCTAGAACCAACTCAAAGCACTTGCAATAAAGAAATTGGTTCAATGACCAACCCTTTCTACATCTTTTTTACATGTATATATAGAATCACAGTTATTCTTATTTCTTGGATGAGAATCCTAAAGTGTTCAATATGATTGCAAAGTATCTATGCTTGTTGCATCATCTTCATGTGGATTTGCACTTGGATTCATGCCAAATCAGACCATTGACCCATGCCTTTGTACAGAAATCACATCACAGAGGGGTCCACTCATGTTAGAAGGCATATGGAAGTCATCCTCCATATTATCACATCCATTAGAGACAATTAATGGTGGTCCTAGATCTTGTAGGGGAGTTGTTGAGGCAGGTGAGGCTTTTTGAAAAGTTGTGGGAATTTGACATGGAACCAAAAGAAGTGAATGTGGGAATGCAGGGAAGAATTGGACATCTAGAAATTTGGAAGCAAAATAAATGTGTGACTAAAATCTATAAGTCTATTGAGTTTTTGTAAAGGAAGAAAATGAGTGATTTGATGACTTAGGAAAATGTGGGTTTAGTTGTAGAACTAGACATCATGATAGGATATGAGACAAAGGGAAAATATATTAAAGGATGGGAAAGTTTCACAAGTGGAATGGAGCGAGTGAGGATAGGATGAAGGAAAAACATATGGGACTAGAGGTAGGAAGTGGATATGTTGAATCGAAGAATTCCAAAAGTATGATGATATCCCACAAAAGGGATTGTGAAGAATGTAGGAAATGAAGGGTAACTAGAGGAAAGGATGGGCGAAGAGCAGGGAAAGGTTGCAAAACATAAAGTGAAAATGGGATATGATCATATTTGGAAGTTTGAGGAAGATTCACAACTAGAAGGGAGTGGAAGACATGATGGTGCAAAACAATTATGTGGGACTAGAGGTAGGAAGTGGAGATGAATATTTTCTAAAGTCTAGGAGACTCCCACATAATTGAGGAAAGAGAATGATTAAGCCAAGGGAACTTTATGGGAAAGTGAAAAAGAATTAGATGTGGGGAATGGAGGAAGTCCAAGTGATTGAAGATTTTTTGTAAAAGTGATGGAAGGAGTGTGGAGGAATATGACCGGACTAGAGCTAGAAATATCTAGTATATGAAGGAACTTTCATAAAATAGAAAGGAATAAATGTAGAATTAAGATGAGGAATTAGAGGTAAACATGCTTGGTTTGCCAAGAAAGTTCCATAGATAGGATGCAAGGTGAAATAGAGAATTCCAAAAAAAAGGATGAAGGTTTGGAGGTCCAAGAATAATCAGAAAATGAAAGAAGTTTGTCAGGCTTCTACCAAATGAAAAGTGAATGGATTCAGGAGAAAGGATGAAGGAATGAAGGTTGTAGAAAAAAGGAAGGGGACACGAGGAATAAATGGAAGGGAAATAGGGACAGGGGAATGAAGAAATAAATAATTTGTAGGAATGTAGAAGGGAACATGAAGGCTAGATGTGGGAACTAAAATATGAAGTCTAGTAGTCCAACGAGATTCCACAAACTAGAAGAAATCAAGGAAATTAAAAGAATGAAGGACCCGATAGAGTTCTAGGGAACTTTTATGATAAACATGAGGATAGGATAGGATATGGAGGAAAGGGAGGATGTCTAGTTGTCCCCCAAAAGTTCATAAACTAGAATAAATGTCTAGTAGTCGACTAAAAATTTGCAACTTCAAAGAACCCACCAAAAATGACTTAAAATTTCCAACACTTAGATTTTTTGGATTTTTTGAACACTCTAACACATTATAAGAGCATGGGAAAGGCAAGGAACAACTATAAGACAAAATATGACCAAGGTAGAACCTATTGAATAAAATATCAGATTGGTAATCAATGATGGGTAAGACACTTCCAAGGAAACAAAGGGGTACTAAATGTAAGAAATTTTCACTTTCTAAGGTAGATGCCAACATTAGATATTGTTAGGGATGTGTACCTCTTGAAAGCATAGTGAGGACCTATTTATCTTTGGGAGAAGATCAAAATGTCAAAGGGGATGAGGAGGGAGGGGAGACAAAAATAAACCAATATGTACACGGCAGGGCACAAGGGGACTATATACAAAAAAAACCAATGACACGGAAGCACAAATAATCTTGAGTATGGCTATAAATAAAACTTAAAAACATTTGTAGGTTAGACCATGCAAGGAAGATCCATAGTACTAGGCTATGTACAAACTATTGTATACCACTTGTGATAGGGAGACCTAAGGGTTTCAAAAATCTATTTTGACACAACACTTCAAGACCTATGCCATCCCTGGGTTTCCCTACCAATTCAAGTGCTCATAGACATTTTCTACCCCAAAATGTCTAAAACTACCTAAGCAATCTATTACAGAGGTGAAAGACCTATTTGTCTGTTGTTTCCCATATAGACTCTGCTTTCTTGGTGTGAGGTACTCTTCCTTATCCTCACTGCTTCCAAGATTCCCAATCTCCAAGACTTCTAGCCTTCTTGAGCCCGTTATCAGCCCTCCTCTCTATGTCCAGGGTTTTGATTGCTTGGTGCTCAATTCTTTCTACTCTATTTTTCACCCCTGTCTTCTTAGATTGCAACTTGCATACCTAACCGGGTTATAGCACAGCTAGCCTAGGACAAGTTCCTAATGTCTCTCATTGACAATCCAACCACTAACACAAACAGAAACAAAAGAAAGAAGGTCTCTGCTTGATGGCCTTCCATGACTGTACAGGAAAAATGCAGGGACATCAAGACAGAGACATTTTGTACAAACAAAAACAAAAGAACATAAACAAACTGATTACTCTACTTTAAACTGAGCTATGCAAGAATTCTACAGATAATGCACAAATAGATTCAAAATGTCAACGTTCTTATTCTGAGAGTTCTTTCTTTTACATTCAATGTCTATCCTTCAACATTTTCCAACATTCAAACCCATTTACAAAGCCAAAAACCAGTTCTTATACTCTTCATCCTTTTTCTGTTATCAGACAGTTAGGGTTTCCTGTCTATTTGGTTATCATCGGTGAAATAGGTTCTTCGCTCACCGATCCTTCATTTCACTTTCCTATCGGCTTGACCTACCTTATCAACCACTTCTTAGTTTCTTTCACCGACATGCCATCTCTCTCTGATGGATAGAATCCATCTCTCAGAATTTGTATCATCGGAGTAACTTTTCCTCTGTTTGCCAATAATACAACTTACTCTAATGAGCATTGAACCATCGGCAGGACTTTACTCTTCGGCCAAACTCCATCCTCCTCTTCTGATCATGCCTCTCACACTGATAAGCTTTCTATCGGCATGACCCAGTTGTTCACTGTGACTCTTAAAGTCTTTCCCGATGACTATTGTCTCTTCGATAAACTCGCCATCGGTGAACACTTGTGGTTGTCACCCCGATGAGCCTTGGCCCTATCCCATTGGTCAGACTCTTTCCCATCGGTGACACCTTTAACTTCTCCACCGATGTCATATCTCACACCGATGTGCCTATCATTAACTAGCTATCGGTAAGACTTCTTACATTGGCCTAACATTCTCTCCATCTCTCGATATGCACCTCACACTGATATGTATTATCTTTTCATATGCATAAATTACTTGATATGCTATCAAATGAACCTACACTTGCATCAGTCTCGCGCCTTCCTAATTTAAAAACAAAAGCATTACACCAAAAATGCGTTATATACATATGGGCTCACTCCGAGCCCCTTGGTGCTCCTGTACCATACTCCCCCTGTGCGGAAGAAGTCAAGTCACCTCTAGTGACAGCAAGGCAAAATCAATGCCCTGCTTCTTGAACTCAGATTCTGCAACCCAGGTAGCCTCTACTTCAGGAAAATTGTTCCATTTGATCAGATGCTCCATGTACACCCCATGTCTAGTCTGTTTCTGCACTCGAGAATCCAGAATTCTCTCAGCTGTGGTTTGAGTTTAGGTGGCAAGGTCACATCACTCACTGTCTGTACAGCTTCTGAACTAGATTCCCTTGCTGCTAAATGAGGACCTTTATAATGTACCAGGTCTTGAACATTGAACACTGGTGAGATTGCCAAGTCTGCTCGTAAATCAATCTTATAGGCATTGTTGCCATCCTTGTTCAGAATTCTACAAGGACCAATCAGTCTCATCTATAGTTTAGTTGGCATCCCTTTCTGCAATCTGGCTTTGTTCAAATGAACCATGACTAAATCACTAACTGCAAATTGAATATCCTTCCTGTGTGCATCTACCCTATCTTTGATTTTTAGGGTATTTTCCATCAATTGCTGCATCACTTGGTCATGAATCTCCTTCATAGACTGTGCAAAATCCTCTGCATGACCACTTCTATGTTCCATGTCTCCAAGATGTCAGAGTTCATATACACCTCTAGGATGCATTCCATACACTATCTCAAATGGACTTTTTCTAGTAGTCCTATTCACACTATCATTATAGGCAAATTCTGCCTGATAAATGACTTGATCCCAACTCTGTCCATATTCTTTTATCAAACACCTTAACAAGTTGCCCAATGTCCTGTTCACCACTTCTGTTTGGCCATCTGTCTGTGGATGATATGTTGATCCAAAAGATAGATTTGTTCCTAGCCTCTGCCATAAAGTTTTCCAGAAGTGTCCCATGAACTTAGCATCTCTATCAGACACGATGCTTGCTGGAAGTCCATGAATCCTTATGACCTCTTTGAAAAATAAATGAGCTATACGACTGGCATCATGAGTCACCTTACAGGGAATGAAATGACTCATCTTGCTAAACCTATCAACAACTACAAAAATACTATCAAAACCAGTCTTAGTCTTTGGTAGACCAACTACAAAATCCATGCTTACACAATCCCATGGTCTGAAAGGTATGGGTAATGGTTGATACAGTCCAGCATTTGAAGAAGTTCCCTTGGCCTTCTGACAGATGATACACTACTCCACATACTTTCTAACATCTTTGTGCATCTTCCACCAATAGTAGAACCTCTGGACTAACTCCAATGTTTTATTCAGACCAAAATGTCCACTCAAATTGCCATTATGCTTCTCATGTATAAGATTTTCCCTCATGGATCCTTTTGGTACACACAACTGTCCACCTTTGAACAGTAATCCTTCCTGCAATGTGTAATCTGCAAATTCACTATGAAAGTGATTTTCAAAATCTTGACAGACCTTGTATGCTTCAGTAAAATCGTCATCCTCTTTGTAAAGAGCTCTGAACTCTTCCATCCCTATACTTCTTAATTGCACTTCTTGCACTGTGAGCAGCCTCCTACTTAAAGCATCTGCTACTTTGTTGAGCTATCCCTTCTTATGCTTAATTGTAAATGTGTAGGACTGTAAGTACTCCATCCACTTGATATGCCTATGGCTCAACTTATCTTGTGAGTTTAGAAAACTCAAAGCTTGATTGTTTGTATACACAACACATTCCTTCGGTAGGAGATAATGCCTCCATTTTCTAAGTGCTTGGACTAGCGCATAGAGCTCCAAGTCATATGAAGAGTATCTGCTCTTTTCTTCATTTAGCCTCTCACTGAAAAAGGATACTGGTCTATTCTCTTGGCTGAGTACTACACCTACTGCAATATTGCTAGCATCACATTCTAAAGTGAATAGCTTATCAAAACTAGGCAGCACTAACACTAGCTGTGTGGCTACTTCTTTCTTCAACAATTCAAAACTCTTATCAGCTGCTTGTGTCCATTGAAACTTTGTTTTTATCCCACCTTTGATTGTATCAAGCATGGGTGCACAAATAGCACTGAAATTCTTTATGAACTTTCTATAAACCTGAGCTAAGCCATGAAAACTTCTCACCTCAATTGCTGCTCTAGGAGTAGGCCAATTCAGTATGGCTTCTACCTTTGACTTATCCATTTTCAATTCTCCTTTGGACAACACAAAACCAAGGTATACCAATTCCTACTTCATGAATTCACACTTCTCCAAATTTATAGTTAGTTGTTCATCATGTAACTTTTTCAAAATAGTATTTACATGTTCAAGATGCTCTTCTTTAGTTTGACTAAAAATCAAGATGTCATCTAAATAAACAACTACAAATTTACCCGTATAGTCCTTGAGGACTTCATTCATGAGCCTCATGAATGTGCTGGGAGCATTTGATAAACCAAATGGCATAACAAGCCATTCATACAGTCCTTTTGTGGTTTTAAAGGCTATTTTCCATTCATCACCTTCCTTGATTCTGATCTGGTGATAACCACTTTTCAGATCTATCTTGGTGAAGTATTTAGCCCCTCCTAAACAGTCCATAAGATCTTCAATTTTGGGAATTGGAAATCTATACCTTATGGTGATCTTATTGATAGCTCTGGAGTCTGTGCATAGTCTCCATGTTCCTCCTTTCTTTGGTGCCAACATTGTAGGCACTACACAAGGAATTATGCTTTTTCTAACCAATCCTTGGTCAAGTAACTCTTGCACTTGTCTGGCTATTTCCTTATGTTGTTCTAGAGTCATCTTGTAAGGAGCTTTGTTAGGTAAAGATGCTCCTGGAATCAGATCTATCTGATGGCTTATAGTTCTTTGTGGAGGTAGTGTTGCTAGTGTTCCATCACTAATTATGTCCGTATACTGTTCCAGTATAGTCTGTACCTCTTTTGGGACCACTACCTTTTTGTCTTTTTGCTCCTCCTTAGGCTTTAGTATGATAGCATATGGTGCAGGAGCACCTACCTGATAGCTAGCCTCCATGAGGCAGTTAGTTTGTTATAAGTCTTGTTAATGTTTCCAAGAAGGTCTTGTAAGACCAATGCATGTAATAAGGTCATGTTGACCATACTTTACTATTTTTAGCTAGTTTGTTAGGACAGTTGTTATGTTGTATGTCAAGGTTTTAGTGTGGATGCCTCTGCATCATAGTGGTATCAGAGCTCAGCAAAAGGTCTGGGCTGTTGTGTGTTGATTCTGTCACCGAAAGGGCAGAGGTAGAGTTGATTCTGTCACCGAAAGGACAGAGGTAGAGAAGTGAGAGGTTGACAAAATGCCTCCGAAAGGAAATGGTACTGCAAGGGAATTGCAGGAGATGAAGGAAAAACATGCCAGAGAGATGAGGAAGATGAAGGAGCTTGCTGAAGCACTTCAAGCCAAGCTTGTAGCCCTGGAGAAGAACAAAAAGAGGGAAGTGGACGACAGTGAATCAGAAGAAGATGAAGATGCTGTTGAAGAGTATGAAGAGGTAGCTGAAGATCTGGATGCTGAAGACCAGAGATTTGCAAAACTGTTAAAGGCAGTGCAGAGTGATAAACCTAAGGTAAAGGTTGATGTTTCCAAGTATAATGGAAGTTTGAATGAAGATGAGTTACTGGATTGGATTGCTGCACTTGATAATCACTTTGAATGTGAAGATGTTGCTGAGGATCAGAAGGTAAAGATTGCAAAGACCAAGTTAGGAGGTCATGCTTTGGTATGGTGGGATTATGTACAATCCGAGAGAAGAAAACAAGGGAAGTCAAAGATCACTTCATGGGATAAAATGGTAGCAAGGATCAAAGGTAAATTCTTGCCCAAGGATTATGAGATTCAGATGTTTAAGAAGCTGCAATTTTTAAGGCAGAAGGAAATGGATGTGAAGGCATATACTAAGGAGTTTTATAAGTTGAGTATGAGATCTGGTCATCATGAGAATGAGGTAGAAAAGGTGGCTAGGTACTTGGCTGGTTTGAGATTGAACATACAGGATGAGTTAGTTTTAGCTAACCCTAAGAGTGTGGAGGATTGTTACCAAATGGCAATCAGGATTGAAGAAAAGATGAATAGGAGACAAGATAAGTCCATGAGAGGAAGAGGCAGCAATATGAGGGGAAGAGGAGCAGCCCCTACAACAAGGCAAACCAATGAGGGTCAAGAAGACACTAGTAAAGGACAGGGACAGTCTGATTTTAGAGGTGGATGGAAAGGTAATAGAGGCAGATTTGGAAGTGGTAGAGGTTCTACTACATTTTCAGGAAAGTGTTACACCTGTGGTGAGTTTGGTCATCCATTTTTCAAATGTCCAGAAAGCAAAGGTTCATCATCCAGAAATGATAGAACGAATGACAAGAGAGTACAACTTGTGCGAGAAGAGAAAGTAGAGCAAAGTGTGCAAAGTTCAAACACTTATCAACAAGATAGAGTTCCTGAAAGTTATGGATATCCTGAGGAGGGAGAAGCATTGATGCTAAGGAGAATTAGTTTGCAGGCATCAAAGGATATGATGCAAAGAAGAGCTCTTTTCAAGACCACATGCAAGAGCAAAGGTAAGGTATGTAAGGTTGTCATTGATACTGGTTCAACAGATAACATGGTATCTCAGGAAATGGTGGACAAACTGCATTTGGAAAGGATTCCACATCAAAAACCTTACAAGGCATCTTGGGTGAGTGATAGTCAATCACTTTTTGTCTATGAACAGGCATATGTGGATTTTCAGATTGGAGCATATCATGATAGAGTTTTGTGTGACATTTTGCCCATGGAATGTTGTCACCTACTGTTGGGTAGACCATGGCAATTTGATAGGAGGGTACTGTATGATGGGTATGCTAATACCTACACCATCAAGAAAGATGGGAAAACTATTATGTTGATGCCATTACAGGAAGCAGCTGCAGTACAGAAGGCAGCCCAAATCATTTTAGTGGGAAAGAAGGAATTTGTGTAGAAGCCTATAGGAGCAGGCATAAAGGCAGTTGAGGACACTGCAGGGAAAGAAGTTGTTAAGGACAATAGGTTGAAGACAGTTTCAGTTTTGACTGACAGAGGTCAGCAGCAGGTTCAGAAACAAGTTTGCAAACAGCAACCAGTTGAGAGGAATGACAAGGATGTTGTCATAGTTGGGACTATTGTTTGTCCTATAAAGGTTGAAAGAAAGACAGAGTTGAACATTGCAGAAGTTCAAGAGGCAGTTCAGACAGAGGTTCTGGTCAGACAACCTGACAAACACAAGGTATGTGAGAGGAGGGCCTACATTAACAGGCATGAGGATTTACTTGCAAGAAAGCAAGTTACAGTTCAGAAGTCTTGGAGCAGCCAAGAGACAGCAGAGGATAAAGCTGGAACAGGTCAGAACACTGACATGACAAAGTGTAAAGGTGGAGCACTTCCACAACCAAACTCATGGGACATGAGTTCTTTTCTGTTGGGGAGTATGGTGCAGGAGCACCTACCTGACAGCTGGCCTCCATGAGGCAGTTAGTTTGTTATAAGTCTTGTTAATGTTTCCAAGAAGGTCTTGTAAGACCAATGCATGTAATAAGGTCATGTTGACCATACTTTACTATTTTTAGCTAGCTTGTTAGGACAGCTGTTATGCTGTATGTCAAGGTTTTAGTGTGGATGCCTCTGCATTAGCATAGCCAATACCATCCTCCTTAAGAGTGTTCAAAAACTCTTTACCACTCACAATTAAGACATTAGGACTTTTTGTCTTATTTGCTTCTTCATCTTCCAATGATTGAATTTTATAGGTGACACCATCTTTTTGAAAAGAATATGCATTCTTCTCACCATCATGTATGACCTTCCGGTCAGACTGCCATGGTCTGCCCAATAAGAGATGACATGCATCCATGGGTAGGATATCACAGAGTACCTTGTCTTTGTATCCACCTATACCAAACTCTACCCAAGTTTTCTCATTGACGATCACATGTTGACCTTTATTTAACCATGTGACTCTATATGGATTTGAATGAGGTATTCTTTGTAAATTTAATTTTCTAACTGCTTCATCTGACACTATGTTATTAGTAGACCCTAAGTCAATGATTACTTGACATACCTTATTCACAATCTTGCATCTGATTCTGAATAAAGCTCTCCTTTGGCTTGGTTTAGCTTTCACCGGTTCTTTGATCAAAGTCCTCCTTACCATGATGTTCTCTCCCACTTCTGAGGCTAGACTGACTTCAGGTGATTTGTTGCTTGAAGCATCATCTTGTACATAATGATTTCTTTTATCAACTCCTTGAGAAGGTGTGCCCTTATTAGGACACCTATATGCTGGATGGCCTAATTATCCACAATTGTAGCATTTCATAGTGGTAAAGTAGGATCCTCTGCTTGATCCTCCTGATCTTCCTCTGTTAGATCCCCTTCCTCTGTAGTTTCCTCTACTACTAGTCTCCCCACTCTGCTCTATGAGTTTGGATTCTCCTTGGGGTCTTTGATCAGTATTCCTACCACCATAATTTCCTCTTCCTCTGCTGTCTCTACCTCTTCCTCTTAATCTGCTACTCAACTCTTGTTTCTTCTTGCTCTTCTCCTCTACCTTAAGTGCTAGCTAATAGCTTTGATGCATTGTTGTAGGACAGAATAAGCTGATTTCATCTTGAATACTCCACCTCAAACCATTGAGATATCTGGCCACTTTTACATTTTCATCTTCCATCACCTTAGATCTCAGGCATAGTTTTTGAAACTCCTCAGTGTATGCATTAACATCTAATTCTCTTTGTCTCAAATTTTGTTGTTTCTTGTACAACTGGACTTCATAATCTCCAGGCATGTATACTTCTTTGATTTCAGCCACCATACCTTTCCAAGTAGCTATGGGTTTCTTGCCTTCTTTTTCTCTTTTTGTTTGAACAAATTTCCACCATGTCAAGGTAGCTCCTTTGAGTCTTGATTTAGCCACCTTCACCTTTTGTGCTTCAGTAACTCCATCACATTCAAATTGATTTTCTATACCTTCTATCCATTCCATAACCAAATCAGGTTCCATCTTTCCACTAAAAAGAGGAACTTCTTCCAATGTCTTACTGCTCATGGCTTTCAAGGCCTTCAAGAAAGGTTCTTCTTCCATTTTAGGATTAGGTGTGGGCTCTTCATCTTCTATAGACACACCTTTTTCCTTACCTTCAGAATCTTTCATTTTCTGACTGACTTCTTCTGTCTTTATTATCATGGCACCTAGTTTACTTTCCATTTCTGCCAATCTTTCTTGTAGGAACCTATTCTCCTCTTCTTGTTCATCAACCTTCTTTGCCAATTCTGCATTAGTCACCATCTTCTTGGATGAACTTACAGACTCACTTGAACTCAGTGATGACATACAACTTCTTCCATTCCAATCTAGGAGTAGCCCAAATCTTTAACTTGCTCTGATACCAATTTGATAGGGAGACCTAAGGGTTTTGAAAACCTATCTTGACACAACACTTCAAGACCTATGCCATCCCTGGGTTTCTCTACCAATTCAAGTGCTCATAGACATTTTCTACCCCAAAATGTCTAAAACTACCTAAGCAATCTATTACAGAGGTGAAAGACCTATTTGTCTGTTGTTTCCCATACAGACTTTGCTTTCTTGGTGTGAGGTACTCTTCCTTATCCTCACTGCTTCCAAGATTCCCAATCTCCAAGACTTCTAGCCTTCTTGAGCCCGTTATCAGCCCTCCTCTCTAGGTCCAGGGTTCTGATTGCTTGGTGCTCAATTCTTTCTACTCTATTTTTCACCCCTGTCTTCTTAGACTGCAACTTGCATACCTAGCTAGGCTATAGCACAGCTCACCTAGGACAAGTTCCTAATGTCTCTCATTGACAATCCAACCACTAACACAAACAAAAACAAAAGAAAGAAGGTCTCTGCTTGATGGCCCTCCATGACTATACAGGAAAAATGCAGGGACATCAAGACAGAGACATTTTGTACAAACAGAAACAAAAGAACATAAACAAACTGATTACTCTACTTTAAACAGAGCTATGCAAGAATTCTACAGACAATGCACAAATAGATTCAAACTATCAATGTTCTTATTCTAAGAATTCTTTCTTTTACATTCAATGTCTATCCTTCAACTTTTTTCCAACATTCAAACCCATTTACAAAGCCAAAAACCAGTTTTTATACTCTTTGTCCTTTTTCTGTTATCAGACGGTTAGGGTTTCCTGTCTGTTCAGTTATCATCGGCGGAACAGGTTCTTCACTCACTGATCCTTCATTTCACTATCCTATCAGCTTGACCTACCTTATCGGCCACTTCTTAGTTTCTTTCATCGACATGCCATCTCTCTCCGATGGATAGAATCCATCGCTCAGACTTTGTATCATCGGAGTAACTTTTCCTCTGTTCACCGATAATATAACTTACTCTGATGAGCATTGAACCATTGGCATGACTTTACTCTTCAGCCAAACTCCATCCTTCTCCTTCGATCATGCCTCTCACATCGATAAGCTTTCTATCGGCATGACCCAGTTGTTCGCTGTGACTCTTAAAGTCTTTCCCAATGACTATTGTCTCTCTGATAAACTCGCCATCGGTGAACACTTGTGGTTATCACCCTGATGAGCCTTGGCCCTATCCCGTCGGCCAGACTCTTTCCCATTGGTGACACCTTTAACTTCTCCACTGATGTCATATCTCACACCGATGTGCCTATCATTAACTAGCCGTTGGTAAGACTTCTTACATCGGCCTAACATTCTCTCCATCTCCCGATATGCACCTCATGCCAATATGCATTATCTTTTCATATGCATAAATTACTTGATATGCTATCAAATGAACCTACGCTTGCATCAGTCCCGTGCCTTCCTAATTTAAAAACAAAAGCATTACACAAAAAATGTGTTATATACATATGGGCTCACTCCAAGCCCCT
This sequence comes from Cunninghamia lanceolata, assembly GCA_027924645.1. NCBI lineage: Eukaryota > Viridiplantae > Streptophyta > Pinopsida > Cupressales > Cupressaceae > Cunninghamia > Cunninghamia lanceolata. The sequence goes on along the minus strand of BSBN01000354.1, from coordinate 6,265,379 downwards.
TGGTGCTCCTGCACCAACTTGCCTCTATCAAAGAGAAGTTTAATGAAGGATCTACTCTCCCTCAATGTGAAATTGCATCCACCTCCAAGTTCAACAAATGATGTTTCTAGCATGCATGTAAATAAATTGTCAATGTTAAAATCATCATACTAGAACTTGGAATGACTATAATCTAGACATGGAAACCACAAGTAGTAAGGACCATAATCACTCTCATCCATATGACAACACATACCTTCAAGATCCTTAATAGCATGATACACATCCAGATTGGCACACAAATCATTGTGAATAAAAGGATTCTCCTGAAATGCAAACTAAAATGCCTCATGTTCAAGTGCAACCTCAAGCTGGGCTATATCATATGAGTTCTCTAGTTCATTCAAATATTTAACCTAGTTGTACCAAAAATGCTAATGTACTCTTCCATGATTGAATCATAAACCTTATTCAAATGCGATTCTACATCTTTAGCATATAGATCAAAAACTTGAGGCACTTCATCTGAAGACCCACAATCTTCAAATTACCTCTCTATGTTGTATCCTTAATTGTAACTTGATGCACAGACTTTTCTCTGATATAACTGATAAGACATTTCTTCTTCCTTCTCAATCATTATAACAACATGCCCTTGTGGCCTTTTTGAAGAACAATCAACATGGGGTAGACAACAAATCTTGCACCAAAGAAATAGATCTCATATGCATCCACATGATCACTATGTTCACATCACCAAGGACAAAGTCTTCAAGCTAAAAATCAATGTTTGCACCATCATTTATCTCAACTATCTTATCACTAAGTGAAGACACATCCATGTCATTCTCATGCAAACAAATATCAATAGCTTCATCATCATCCAATGGAACAAAGAAAGGAAATACATCTAACAAGAAACTAATCACATGTTTATCCTTGATATCACATACATGTTCACACTCCACATAATCAGTTTCATGAACTGATCCATTTGATTGCTCATTTATTCACACCTTCCTCTTTGTCCACTGGGCCATCACAAAGTGTAAAAGTGTATAGCTCAACTTCAAGTTGGGAGTAAATTGGCATAACACCATCATCAACCCCAAAGGATGATCCATCCAACATAAGGTAAGTCCATATACTATCTTCATCATCTACATTGTTGTCATATGATGCACCATCATAAATTTTTACCCTCCTAAGAACAATCCCATATTGATCTAATATTGTCTTCACTTCACATGTTGCATTCACTTGGTTGCTACACATAGCAACTTGTTCATTACTAGTAGCACCTTGACATGAGGACAACAATTTTGCAATGTAATCATTCCTCATTATTTCAAGGGAGTCTAAGCATTCATAAGCATGTTGCAAGCTTGTTAGATTCAAATCCTTCTGCATTGAACTCAAACCAACCTCATAGGCTTCAAAGAACATGTCAACACAAGTAGGGAAATCAAGTTTGTAAGCATTTGGAATTTTTGAAAATGAAACAACAAACCTATGATTGAGGTCCTTTACTAGACTCATCCTCTTGCCTTCTAATATTTGCCAAATCTTGGAGAACAACAGGATCTAGATCACTTGGATACTTCTCATCAAATGCAGCCATAAGGCCCTTCCAAGAAGAAAAGTGGTGTTTTGGAAAACCTTCGAGCCATCTCCTTGTCATCCCACATAGATATCTAACAAAGAATCTCATCCACATGTCTTCATCTTCAAACTAAGGATTCTGAGCCATAAACTCTAGAAATGCATCGACACATGTCTCCTTAATGAATATCATGTAGACACTCAAAATTGACTCATTATCATTAGCATTCAAACATCGAATTACACATCATCTGCATTTGTCTAACACACTTGTACAATATCCCTAACCCATCTATTTCTTCTATTAATTAAATAAATTTATATTTATTTAATTAATTCATTAGCTATTTCTTCTAAGCTATAATTAAACAATCTTTAATTATTTAATTATCTTCATTCTTCTATTTTTAATTAAATAAATTTTATTTATTTAATTAAAAATTCCTTTCATAAACCCACTTTCCAATTAATTAAATAAATTTTTATTTATTTAATTAATTTCTCTTATCATTTATCTCATGAGCCAACATGTGTGCCTCTTTCATTTAAAAAGATAAGTGGTACTACATCTTTTATTTAATATCTTTCACATGTAGTACTTTTTATGTACACAAGCACACATAAGCCCTATCTTCTCTCCACTTGTCACCTACACATTCACCTATGTCTATCATTCAATCTTATCCATTCACATAGCCACTGAATCCCCACCGTTGATTGATTTTGGTTGAGTTCTATATAAACACCCTCTCATTCCATACTACATCCTATCCAACATTCGTATAGCGTCTACATTATCATCCATAGCATCCATTTGAGCTTATCATCATTATCATCCATCCATCATGGTAGCTTTTATCTTCATAATTGTTCATTGTTGAAGAAGCAATCCACATCATAAACAAGGAATCACATAATCTATGTGATATTGTGCTTGAATGGCATGCTTTTGGTTTCATTTGGATTAGATTCTTTGATGATGGTAGGGTTAAGTTTTAATGGCTATGCTTGATCTTATTAAACTAATTTTTTACCTATCACATTTTGGCACGCCCGGTGGGACTCACGTCCTTGATTAACTTTGTTGTTTGAAGTTCTTTTTATGAAGATAAGATTTTTCGAGCGCTTACGGCAAGTTCCAGTCGCTTTTGAGCAAAAACCTGTCATTGTCTAAATACACGCATCGCTTCTGAGCTGAAACCTACCGCCTTTAGCATTTTCCAAATCGCTTATAAGTGAACAGTGGTTGTTTTATGTCTGTTTTGCATCACTTTTATGCTAACAGTGGTCACTTATGCATTTATCTGAATCACTTTTGATCTAATAGTGATCGCCTTTAGCTAATTGAATTGCTTATTGTAAAACTAGGGTTTTTGTTGCATTATGTTCCTCTTGCAAATCCGAATCGCTTATGATTCGTAACCCGTCACTTTTTATTTTTTCGCATCACTTGTGAGCTTTAACAATCCACATCTGGTGCTCTTCGCATCGCTTATGATCTATAACATTTCGTCTATGACAGAATATAGATCACTTTTGACCAACAATGGATCACCTTTGGTAAACTATGTCGCTTTTAGTCTGTATCATTTGTAGTTTGTTTTTCTTGGCTTCTAATTGGGTATTTGTGTAGCATCTTATCGCTTGTCCAAGAAAATGAGGTTATTAAACTACTAACATATCTGTTGCAGCTTCTATCGGTCCAAGACTTGTGGTTTTTCACTAAATTAGGCACATTTGGGCTTGGTGCTTAAAATGAATCATTGCTTGCTCCATGCTTGATTTATCTTTTTTGATTGCTTGCATCTGATTGATTGTAACCCAAATTTAATAACAAAAGTATCCTCTCCCCTTGCCTATCAAATAGATCTTGGGTGTATGAGAGCTTGTTATTATCTTTAGAGGGCCTGCCTTCCCAGTGTGAGAAGGGATATGACCCAAGCGGTAATGGGCTAAATCCAAGTCCTTCCGAACTGCTATATAAGAAAAGTGTTTGTGTCGAAAGCCACAAATAATGGGTGTTGTTATGTTACACCGACATACAACCTCCCCCAAAACCCTCCAAGGCATAATCCTTGAAGGCTAGGAGACTCCATAACAGAGAATAGCACTGCCGCACGTATAGCCACCCGAATGGATGCCCTTATTAGCAACTTTGTGTAGTAGCCAAAAACCTTATATTTGTTGATGCAAAAGGTGGGACCTTTGAAGCTGCCTCAATTCACGTGGTTCTTAGAAGAGATAGCAGGGACAATCCTAAGGTTTGGTGAGGGTCAGGTCTTTTGGGAAACCTGGATCCTGGTATGCATGAGAAGTGTCTGCCGTGGAGAGGAGTCGGTGGTACCAAGATCTTGAAGCTATCCACTTTGAATAAGCACGACCAGGGGATTCAACAAATATAGTCCTTTCCTAGCCTAGGTTGTACAAGTTTGTGATTGTTGTGAGTGTGATTGACTGCAATTACTATTTTCTTGTCAAAAATCACAAATCAGACATATTTTCTAAAAGACACAGTCACTTTTGAGCTTAAACTGCCTGCATACAGACAACTAAATTACTTTTAAACAATAGTCAGCCACTTTTTGCCTAAACCAAGTCACTTTTACACAATAGTCAGCCGCTTTTAGCCTAAACTGAGTCACTTTTAAACAATAATTAGCCACTTTTTCCCTAAATCAGATTGCTTTGAAACAATAGTCTATCACCTCTGGCCTAACCTACATCGCTTCTGATCAGCAGTAAATCACTTTTCAGTCAATATTAATCACCTGTGAAAAATTGGCTCGCCTCTGATTAACACTGTAACTTGTTGTCAAAACCTAAACCAGCTTGCATTTAAGCTATTACCAGTCGCCTTTGGCCTTTTCTGAGTAACATTTGAGCTATTACTTGTCACCTATGGTCTAATACTAGCAAATCTTAGTGACTCAGTCAAATTAGCCACAAATCTAGCTTGCTCAACCTTAGCATTAGCTTTCAGACCTATCTCTGATCATTAGCAGATACCTGGACTTTGTCTCCTTCTTTGAGCTTACCAATCAATCAAATTTCATGAGCTTTTCATCTTCTTGAGATCCCAAATCAGCAAACCAAACATCAAACCAATCAATTCGATCAATCAACAAAACATCATCTCCTAGCTTTAGTTTTAGCAACATCAGCAACATAACAACCCTTAGCAAACAACTTTTCCCTTGAGTGTGTGAGCTATTCTCTAGGGAAAACTAGCCAACAACAAATCAACCAACCAACCAAAGCAAACTAGCCAACCAAACAAATCACCAAACAAGCAAAACAACAAAGCAACCAGCAACCAACCAAACAACAAACTATCACCTTTCTTTTGGGTCTCAAAATCTTGACAAGCCAAACTTCAGTTTTCAACATCATGCCTCAAACTAGGAGTCAACATAGAGCTGAAATGGAAGCCAAACTATGAGCTAAAATGGAAGCTAAATTGCAAGCTAAGATGGGAGCTAAAAAGCAACAATCTAGATCAACACCTCTTAAAGACACAACTCAATTTACGACTGGTATGACTCCATATGTTTATGCCTCATGGGTATACCATTGGAGAGTCATCTTCACAACAAGTGCAACCTCAAACATTTTTTGAGACTTTTGAAGAACAATCCCAAGAAGATTTATTTGAATTTCAGGATACCCATGTTTAGGATCAAGTTGAGAGACTTGTTTTATCCGAGCCTAATCACTATTTCTTGCAACTTGCTCGCATGGGTGCTAAATTACCAAGAGATTTTGACATATCCGCTATTAGAGAGCACGATCCAAACACTCCTGTTGTTGTTTCAAAGGGACCATCCACTATAGTCATGCCATCCCCCATCATATCACAAGCTCTATCTTCCAACACATCTCTTTCATTGCCCATTGTTACTTCATTTGATCCACCATGCTCAGAGTACACTCTAGAACCTTTGATAACACCAACCAATGCGCTCCCTTTCATTTCACAAAATTTGAACATTCCACCTTTTCATGTTCCTCAACATACTCCTCCTCTACCATGACCGTTTCCATGCCTCAAGTAACACAAGCTGTCCATGTGGCCCAAGCATAAACGCCCCAAACATCACAAGTTATCCCCATATCCCATAGTGTGCAAGCTTCCCAAACTATCCCAGCAACACCAATAGTCCAAGCTTCACGACCATCACAACTTGCTATATCCCATATGAATACCACATCTCATATACCAACTGCTAATACGCTTTCCACTATCTCTACTAATCCCTCCATTACACCATATAATCCCAATGTTAGTCTTATTGATATGAGTGACCCTCCTATTGTTTCTCAAGCCAATCCTAGCACTACGGTCACTTATGTTGAGTAACTTGCATCCATTCCATCATATTCTTACAATCCTTCACAAACCATCAATCCGTCCTATGCTACCCAAGGCTTGCCTATTGTCACCCAACACATGACACATATCAATCCCCATATTGTTCAAAATACAAACCCAACTGTCCATCCTTCTTTCACATCCACCAATCCTACCATCACTTACCATGTTTCGAACCCAACTCCAACTTCCCAACAATTAACTAGTGTCAATCCATCTTCCACTTCGCATGTGATGCGAAATCTTGGTGCCAATTCGTCACAATATACCCAACCACTACTTGTGTCTCAAGGACAACACTCCTCAACCACATATGTGTCACATACGAATCCTTTGACATACATTGTGAGTACGCAGCCTCAACAAATGGTCATGGCTTCATATATCCCACAACAGCAACCTCAATATACATCATACCATGTTTCACCCCCTTTGCAATAACAAAAATTATCTCTAGCGGATGTTCAACAAGTGATCAACCAAGCAATAGGACAAGGCAAGAAGACATTTTCTCTAGAAAACATATGCGCTTATCCATTTGACAAGTCTCTTCATATGACACCTTTTCCGACACACTTCAAAGACCATCTTAGAGCATTCTTTGTGGCATGTCTCGATGTTTCTCATGACGATACATATCTTTTGAGACTATTTCCTCAAAGCTTAGCAAGACAAGCTCTTGAATGGTTTTCTCACTTACCTCTAGGAATTAAGTCTTTTTCAGAGTTAGCAAATAAGTTTTGATCACACTTTGCTTTTAACATTGAACATGAGGTGAACATGAATGACCTTGTTAATAATAAACAGTGCAATGGTGAAGCCTTTTCTTCATTTACTCAACAATGGCGTAATATGGCTAGCAAACTATCATGGGAAATCCCTGAGAAGCAATAGCTTGATATCTTTGTTCAAAATCTTCATCCCGAGCTGTCATTCCAACTACAATTGCAAAGTACTAGCACCTTTGATGAACTTGTTTCCAAAGGAACCATCATTGAATGAGCTTTAATTGCTAAAGGAACTATCAAGATCTTTCACGATAACAAAGACTATCCTCAAAACTCCAACGATAAGTCTCACTTTTGGAACAAAAATAAGAATGTTGTCAATGATGGTGTTGTGGATGCAAAGAACATACAAACTATGAAAGCTCCCATTAACATTCAAGTTGCTTCTACAACAACACAACCTTTTCAACGAATGTGACAATGACAAACTTCCAATCCGCGCTAACAATTTACACCATTAGCGGAACCTATGGAAGTTGTCTTTCGAAAGCTTCTCCAAGCGGGTGATATTATGTTACCAGATGCACCACCCAATGGTGAACCACTCTTCAAAGCTCCTTGGTACAAAGAAAATGAGTATTGCGATTATCATAGAGTTAAAGGACACAAAACAAATGGTTGTATGCGTTTAAAACATGTTATCGAAGATTGCATCAATCAAGGTTTAATCAAAATTACACCTTCAACAACTCAACCTGCACAACAATCAACATCGAACTATGATCTAGAGGATTTCAAGAATCCACTTCCATCTCATGACAAAACAAGTAACCCTCATGTCGCGAATGCCATTCAGTACAACTATGAATCATCTACCATTGGCTGCATTGACCATGCTCGTATTTCTACCATTACTATCCAAGGAAAGTACCTGACTGCGCTGTAACCACTTGAAGAGGTCGAGTCACCATTCAAGGAGCACTTGTTCATCCTCCTTGACCATTCTCTAATTATAATATCTTGGATCACCTTGGCGAAACACCCACGCACATATCCATTCTTGAGTTGCTTCGCATATCCCTTGCTCACAAAGCTATCCTTAACAAAGCCTTACAAGAATCTTCGGTGCCCAATGATATTGCTATCACACAATTCCAATCTATCATCGCTAGCATTGCAGCCCCTTGTCATTTAACCTTCTCTGACAAAGATCTTTAGCCCTCCATTCACCCTTCACACAATGAAGCCTTCCACATTGAAGTATTTGTTAAACGCCGTATCAAACAAATCTTGGTAAATGGTGGAGCTGGTCTTAATATATGTTCTTTGAAATTAATAAAACAATTGGGATATTCTGAGAAAGATGTTGACACCTCCAAGGTTATTACTATCAGAGCATATGATGATGTCGAGCGAGATACGGAAGGGATTATTTTCTTGCCTATCCAAGTTGGGCCGGTCACCATAGAAACCCGTTGTCAGGTTCTTGATATTGACCTTCCTTATAACATCATCCTTGGTCGTCCATGGATACATGCCCTCAAGGTAGTTCCTTCCACATACCATCAATGTCTTAAATTTCCACACAATGGTGTTGAGATTACTATCACATATCACACTTATCAAATCTAGGTATCTGGTTGAACACCTTGGATGCCATGGTTTGTATTTCATAGTCAGTCCAAGAGAGGTCTATCTATTTGTAAGTGGTGTCTAGAGAATGATAAGGGACTGGACAAATTAGATTTTTGTGGTAGCATGATGCACATTGGATTGCATCCTAGACTTGAGCAACTCATTTGATTTTTAATTTCTTTATGCTATCTAACAAGTTCATTGTGATTGTGCATGAATTCTTGGTTATAAGGTAGGACACCATAAGATGCAAAGCTATTTGAATAAAAAGAGTAAGCATCAATATAGGAGTCATAGGTATTAACTATAGTATCTAGGGCTTGAAACATAAGAAGATGCATATGAAGGATTTTCCCTAATATGATAATTATCACACCAAGAAGCTATGACTAGATCATTCTATTATGTAAGGCATAAAACTAATATATTATTGAAAGGAAGCAAGGTACACGGAACACACTTCCTACACCAACCTAATGAGGGAAATAGTATGCAAATTATTTTTAATCCTTACAATTGTAGCAATTTTAAACACAACATACAGATTATAGCAACAACACAACACATAAAGAAAGTGACACAAGATATAGCATGGGGAAAACCTTTTCAGGTCAAAAACCCCACACTCCAAAACCTACACAATGTATTATCAAATTTGTGAAAGGATTACAATACACTTGCAATGCAAGTTCTTCTAGGAGTTTGTAAATGTCATTTCTAGAGTAATTCTTGTAGCATAATAGTACCTATACAAACACTATATGTCTACTACTCCAAAGCAATGCATTATATAGAGTTACAAGGCATAAACATGAAGCTTCTAGAGATGGGAGTCCATCTTGGCCACATGGTCATTTTCCCACATCAAAGGACACTTGTCCAAGCTGCAAATACCTCTCTTACATCTATCATACATGGCAGATTTGACTTCCTAAGAATGGAGCGCTCCAGGCTAAAAATAGCTACATGACAGATGCTCTTACGCATCTTACAGCTGTCATAAAATCTTCCCAACATAAAAACCTTAAATGTTGTAAGAGAATCCATCATACAAGACCAAATATAGTAAATTCCTCTTACAACATGTCATAGCCCAACTTGGGCACTCAAGGATGCCTTCTCCACATGCAAAGATACTTTACAACACTTGTCTTCACTTGTCCCGAGAATCTCTATACTTGGCTCTTACGTGTCATAGATTCTGTCATACACAATAACACATCTATCATACCACAAGATGCTGACACATGGCATATTAGTGCCACCTCAAATGGGGCGCCTATATCCACATGGGATGAGTTGACCATCCTAGTCACCTTCCAAGTTGAGTGACAACTCACCATGTCACTTCACACTAAATGACAAAATAAGATGTGCAACATAAATTACATCATAGGAAAATAAATAAATAATTAATTAATAATGAATGCTAGGAATTTTAAGGTTGAGACACCTTAATTCCCAACATTCTCCCACTTGTCGAACACCTTGCAAGAGCCAAAAGAAAAAGAAGATTTAAATGCTAGGGGCCAAAAGGCCCATAGACTCTAAACACCATCTGAATTTATCTATGCCCATAGGTTTAGTCATTGCATCTGCAACATTCTTCAAAGTGTCAACCTTTTCCAACACCACCTTCCCATCTTCTACTTGTTGCAAGTATGTGCCTAACCTATGTTGTCATTGATGTCAACATATCAGTGTTGTCATTGGTGCCAACTATGCTCTTGTTTTGATGCTTTCTTTTAATGAGTTAGATGCTTTGTATTTTCCTATGTAAGTGTTAGAAATCCTGATATTGAGGATATTGAGAAAATTCTCCTCCGGTAGAAACAGTATGTTGCAGAATATCTTTGTCTACAAAAGAACAATCCAACAGATTGCTCCACATTTCCTATAGAATGAATATCTTTGTCTATGGATTGGAATTTATTTATAGGCATGTCTAAAGATACTATAGTCCAAGTTGGAGCCTCCGATATGAAGATTGGAGTGAGTTATGTTCACCAAAGTACAATCTACTTTTTCTGAGTATTAACTGGTGACAGGGAGAATGTATTATGCTCTGCATTCCTCTGCATTGAAGTATTTTGATCTGTGGTTCTAGAGTTAAGTCTGAGATGATGTTATATTCCTTCAACTTTGATGGTTCATCATTTGGTGGTCCACAAGCGATCTTTTCCTTATGACAATAGTTGACAGTGTTGTTTATGAGCTCCAGTTTGAAGAATCCTTTTGACAGAATGGTTAGAGGTTGTCTAGTTGTTCCTGGTGATTTCAATGTGCTTGTGGATGTCTCCTTATCGTGTTCCTACCTTTGGATTGATTCACAAAGATAAATTTGGATCGTAGATAAAGCCCGTTCTTGAAACTCTTAATGTGAACACCAGTCTTGGCCGACTTGGTTGCTTTCACTATTTGCGGAGATGCATTGAAGATTGTAGAAGCATGTTGTGACATGGAAGATTGTATTTGAGTCCCATCTAAGGCATAGTGTGATTCGCATACACCTTTACATCTTTCCCTTAGGAAATTTTTGTATTAGGTCTAGACCTATTTCTATGTATGTTTGTAAATGCCGACCTTGGAGTTTGTTCCAATGGTTGATGAATGTAATGCCAACCTTGATGTACATTTCAAGGTTGATGAGTTGTATAAAAACATGTAATGTAGTTGCGAAAAAAGGTGTGGAAGTGCGAAAAATGAAAAGATAAGTGTGAAGATGTAAAAGAGTAGAGCAGAGAAGATATACTATGCTTTAATGGAACTCAACCCAGGCATGGAGTAAATGCTATCAAATTAGTTCACCAATCTTGGTAGTGAGCCACCCCTTAGCAGTGAGCTGATCTTGGCAATGAGCCTAAACATTTGCAATGAGCATTTTGGGCAGTGAGCCAACCCTTGGCAGTGAGCCACCCCTTAGCAGTGAGTCGATCTTGGCAGTGAGCCTAAACATTTGCAATGAGCATTTTGGGTAGTGATCCCTAAGGTAGTGAGCCTCTAGTTTTTGGTATTGTTATAAATTATATATTTCTATGGACTAACACCCATCGTGGTTTTTCCCTTATAGGGTTTTCCATGTAAAAATCTGGTGTCTCATGTGTTGATTGTATTGTTGTGTTAAGTTTTTCAATTCATGCTTTCATTGTTAAATCTAAATAACAGTAATCAAGTGTTTGATGAGTTAATGTTCACAAGAGGTTAAAGTTTTGGAGAGAACTGATTCACCCCCCCTCTCAGTTGTCTGGTGCATTTCAACAATTGGTATCAAAGCAAGTTCCTCAGAAGAAAGCCTAACAGCTTGAGGTTGATCTGGGATGGCACACAAGGATGAACTATCTTTCAATTGTTCCAATTGTGGTAAAGCTGGTCACTATGCATCCAGATGTCTAAAAGGAAACTTAAAGAATTATGATGAAGAAGGCAAAAATAGAAAGACCAAGAAAACATTTTATGATATTAAAGACGATGAAGATGATGACTGTTATTTTAATTCAAAGGATCCAAAAGTAAGTAATGGCAATGAAGATATAAGGAACTATTAGGTTATTGATAGTGGCTACTCAAATCATATGACTAGTGATAAAGGCAAGTTTATTAATTTTGTGAAGAATGAAGAAGGATTAGTTAGATTTGGAGATGACCGTACTACTAAGATATGTGGAAAAGGTTCAAACAGTTTTGATGGAAGACACCACACTAATGGTGTTCTCTATGTTGAAAGCCTAAGATAAAATCTCCTGAGCGTTGGACAGTTGTGCAGAGAAGGATACGGTTTCATATTTTAGAATGATTCCTTTGAAATTATAGATAAAACTAGAGCTGTAATAGCTGGTGGAAAAAGAACAAAAGGAAATCTTTACCATCTCAGAGAAGGTGACATTATCTGCTCTATAACTCAGAATCATGAGAGTTGGCTCTGGCATAGGAAATTGTGTCACATCAATCCTCATGATCTAGTAAGGATAAACTCAGCTCAAGTTGTGAAAGATCTATCAGAAAGATACATTTTAACAACATCATCTGCAAGAAATGTCAAATTGAGAAGCAAGCAAGAGGAAGTTTACAAGATGAAGAAAGATCGTTAACTGGATTGCTAGAATTGGTTCATACAAACCTTTGTGGCCCTACAAGAGTGAGAAGTCTCCAAGATGACAGGTACTTTATGTTCTTTGTTGATGATTATTCTAGAATGACTTGGGTTAGTTTTCTCAAAGAAAGATTAGAAGCTCCAGATGCATTTAAAGCCTTCAAAATAATGGTTAAAGATGAATTGAATATGAAAATCAAATGTTTGAAGTCTGACAAAGGAGAAGAGTTTACCTCTAATAAAATCAATATATTCTATGAGACACATGGAATAAAAAGACACCTATCTAGAGAGAATAGAGTGATGAAAATAAAGAGCAGGTCTATTCAAGAAGTTGCAAAGACAATGATAGAGGAAGTTGGCCTACTGGAAGTGTATTGGAGAGAAGCTATACATACTACTGTCTACATTCAAAACATAATTCAAATCAAAGGTAACAACACTAAAACTCCTTATGAATTGTGGTATGGAAGAATTACTTCAGTAAAATATTTCAAAGTCTTTGGAAGCAAGTGCTATATCAAAAGAGAAGAAGGGCTAGGGAAGTTTGATACTAAGTATAATGAAGGAACTTCCCTTGGATACTCTACTGAGAGTAAGGCCTACCGGTGTTACAATAAGAGATTGAAAAAGATCATTGAGAGTGCAAATGTCAAGGTTGATGAAGAAATACAAAAGTATTCAAAAATCAATAATCATGCATCAGATTCAAATAATACAAAAAGGATAAAAGTATACACCAAAGACAAAGATGATATTGAAGAGAAGAAAATGTAGAAAGATCACCAGTATGAAGCAAAATAACAAATGAATTGGTGTTTGATTTTGAATGTTGAATCCAAATTAGCGACTGAAGCATGCAACAATATAAATACCTCTCAAGATGAATATCTGTCCACTGATAGTGAAGAATCCAAAATTGATCTTGAAAACCTTGAGAAATCTGAAGAAGAAAAGATGGACTTAAAAGTAAATATAACAGAAGCAAATGAATACATCAAAGAGTTAAGAAAGCAAATCAAGGAGCTTAAGCAAAGACTTAAAGAAGATAGTGAAGAATTGAGATCTGTAAATGAAGAAAAAGCAAAAATTGAAGAATGTTTGAAAAATAAAACAAATGATTACATAAAGCTTGAAGAAGAAGTTGTGGAGCTAAAAGCTGATTTGAAACTTGCATGGGCTCAACAAGACAAACTCAGTGTAAGTATGGGTAGATTTGGTAGACTAATGGTTGTGGCAAGTTAGAAAAATCATGATGACATAAAAAGTATGAGACCTGAGAAAGGTGAAAGTTTTGGAAAAGGTCAAAAGAAGAATTCACAGATTCAAGATCAAAGGAACAGATCAAGAAGACCTCTGGTCAGGCAACCAAATGCTCAAAGGTACCCATCTTTCAATGGCTATTGTCTTAATTGCAGTAAGTTTGGTCATAGACCTACTCAGTGTAGGAGTAGAATGAATCAAAATGCTTTATCATTCTTCGATCAGTGTTTCAATTGCAACAAAATTGGTCATAGAGCAAATGAATGTAGAAGTCAGATAAGGAATAGTACCAACAATGAAAGGAACACTCAATCTTCAATGGAAAGTGTTTTACATGCAATAGATTTGGGCATATGGCTAACCAATGTAGATCAAAGGTGAATCCAAATAGTGGAAGGAACCAAGGGCAAAGGAATGTTGTTTGCTACAATTGCAATAGACATGGACATGTTGCAAAATTCTGTAGAAGCAAGAATGTGAAAAGAAACTATCCTGTAGAAGAGAAGATAATAGAGAAAAGGGAAGTCAAGGGAAAGAACAAGGTTGATCCAGTGGAAACTCAAAGGGAAATGAGCAAGATCTAGGTGAAGAAGGATGCAACAGAGGTTAGGAATGAGCCTGTACCGATATCAAGTACAGATGTTCCCTCCAAAAACTAAGATTAGATCTTTTGCTTGAGGGAAGTCCTGTTGAAAATCTTTACTCCCTTGCCAAAAGATTGATGCTGATGTCTCAGCATGGAAAGACAAGATTAACAACAAAGGTTCAAGATAGGATAGCAATTGTGTTCTTAAAGGATAAAGGAAGAACTACACAAAATAAGAAATCTACTATGCAAGAATATATGATCAGGGAAGAAAATATGCTATGAACTTTAACAAAGTTCAAGTTACAATGATATGGTAAATTTGGTCTGCATTTGACTATTGTTAAGGATATTGCTCTACAGTTTTGACATATGGTTACATTCAAAAGCTTGTCTGATCTTTGATGATTGGCTTGAGAATGATGAGTAATAGAAGTTTAGGTTGACAAAGAAGAATTACTATAAGGATAGATGCAGATGTTGATGATAGAAAGAGTACAAGTGGAGGCGCTTTCTTTTTGGGTAATAGATTGGCTTCATGACTGAGCAAGAAGCAAGATTCAATCTCTTTGTCAACTGTAGAAGTAGAGTATATTGCAGTATCATGTTGTTGTAGTCAAGTGTTATGGACGAAGAAGACATTGAAGGACATAGGAGTTGTGTATGAAGATCTAGTTGCAATCTTCTGTGACAATACAAGTGCTATAAACATTTCAAAGAATCTAGTGATGCATTCAAGAATAAAATATATATCCATAGGATATCACTTTCTGGGAGAAAAAGTGACAGAGAATGAAGTAAAATTGGAATATGTGTCCACAAAGGATCAGCTTGTTGATATTTTCACTAAGCCTCTGCCTAAGGATACTTTGAGTATCTCAGAGAAAAGTTAGGGGTCATTACCCCTCCTAGTTTAAACTAAGATGCATAGGAATGCATCAGTCCAAAAGTAATCAAAGTCTCATTTTTTTAATCTAGATTGATGTTTTGAGAGCTACCTCTTAGGGGGAGTAGCTAGATGTTACCGATATAAGTTCCTGATAAAGAAAGTATTGATAACAAAGAAAGTTTAGTTGGATCAGAGCAGCAAAATGCAAGTATGTGCCCTTTGCCATTGATGTCAAAGGGGGAGATAAATCATGTGAAAAAATTAGAGAAGAAAGAGTGCAGATGTGTAAAGAGAAAGGGGGAGAATCTTGTCTTAATGATCTTTATAGTTTTTCACATCATATGTTTCCATCAATGACAAAGGGGGAGATTGTTGCAAGCATGTGCCTAACTGGTGTTGTCATTGATGTCAACATATCAGTGTTGTCATTGGTGCCAACTATGCTCTTGTTTTGATGCTTGTTTGTAATGAGTTAGATGCTTTGTATTTTCCTATGTAAGTGTTGGAAATCTGGATATTAAGGATATTGAGAAAATTTGCTCCTTCGATAGAAACAGTATGCTGCAGAATATCTTTGTCTACAGAAGAACAATCCAACAGATTGCTCTGCATTTCTTGTAGAATGAATATCTTTGTCTATGGATTGGAAGTTATTTATAGGCATGTTTGAAGATGCTATATTCCAAGTTGGATCCTTTGGTATGAAGATTGGAGTGAGTTATGTTCACCATAGTAAAAGCTACTTTTTCTGAGTATTCACTGGTGACAGGGAGAATGTTTTATGCTCTACATTCCTCTGCATTGAAGTATTTTGATCTGTAGTTCTAGAGTTAAGTATGAGATGATGTTATGTGCCTTCAAATTTTATGGTTCATGATTTCATGGTCCACAAGTGATCTTTTCCTTATGACAGTAGCTGACAATGTTGTTTATAAGCTTTGGTTTGAAGAATCCTTTTGACATAATGGTTAGAGGTTGTGCAGTTGTTCTTGATGATTTCAATGTGCTTGTGGATGTCTCCTAATCGTGTTCCTACCTTTGGATTGGTTCACAAAGAGAAATTTGGATCATAGATAAAGACTGTTCTTGAAATTCTTAATGTGAACACCAGTCTTGGCCGACTTGGTTGCTTTCACTATTTGTGGAGATGCATTGAAGATTGTAGAAGCATGTTGTGACGTGCAAGATTATATTTGAGTCCTAGCTAAGGCGTAGTGTGATCCGCATACACCTTTACATCTTTCCCTTAGCAAAATTTTGTATTAGGTCCAGACCTATTTCTATGTATGTTTGTAAATACTGACCTTGGAGTTTGTTCCAACGGTTGATGAATGTAATGACGACCTTGATGTACATTCCTAGGTTGATGAGTTGTATAAAAACATGTAATGTAGTTGCAAAAAAGGCGTGGAAGTGTGAAAATGAAAAGATAAGTGTGAAGGTGTAAAAGAGCAGAGCGGAGGAGATATACGGCACTTCAATGGAACTGAACCCAGGCATGGAGTAGATGCTATCAAATTAGTTCAGTAATTATGGAAGTGAGCCAACCCTTGGCACTGAGCCTAAACAATTGTAATGAGCATTTTGGGCAGTGAGCCCTAAGGCAGTGAGCCTCTAGTTTTTAGTATTGTTATAACTTATATATTTATGTGGGCTAACACCCACTATGGTTTTTCCCTTATAGGGTTTTCCACGTAAAAATCTAGTGTCTCATGTGTTGATTGTATTGTTGTGTTAATTTTTTTCAATTCATGCTTTAATTGTTAAATCTAAATAATAGTAATCAAGTGTTTGATGAGTTAATGTTCACAAGAGGTTAAAGTTTTGGAGACAACTGATTCACTCCCCCTTAGTTGTCTGGTGCATTTCAACACTACCATATCTTGAACAAAATGAAACTAAACATCAATGTGCTTTGTTCTGGGATGGACAGTATGATTCTTTGATAAGCAAATCACACTCTGACTATCACAATGGATAGTAATTTGTCCTGCATCAAAACCAACATTTGAACACATCCTCTTAAGCCAAATGGATTCCTTACAAGCATGAGTTGCTTCCATGTACTTTGCTTCTGTCATGGACAAAGCAACCACAGGTTGTTGCTTACTCATCCAACTAATAGCACCACCAAACATGGTAAACACATAAGCACTGATGGATCTCCTATTGTCAATGTCACCTACCCAATCATAATCCACAAATCCATGAATAACCATAGAATGCTAAGGTCCAGTAGGATAACCATGATAACATAAGGAATACTCAGAAGTACCCCTCAAATATCTGAACACTCTCTTCACTGCATCCCAATGTACCCATCCAGGATTAGCCATAAACTGACTAAGGACCCCCAGTGCTTGGGCAATGTCTGGTCTTGTATAGACCATAGAATACATCAAGCTACCAATTGCACTAGCATAAGGTACTCTGCTCATATCCTTTGTCTCAAAAGGAGACTTTGGACAATCATCAATAGATAACTTAGTCCCCATCATAATAGGAATAGTCAACGGTCTGCAATCCACCATATTGAATCTCTCCAACACAGTGTTAACATACTTACTCTAGCCTAACCAAAGTTTTATGTTTGCTCTGTCTCCTCTGATCTCCATTCCCAGAATGTACCTTCTGCCCCTAAGTTTTTCATTTCAAACTATGCTAACAACTAAAACTTCAAATTAGAAATCATATTCTTACCATTCCCAATTAGCAACATATCATCAACATACAGTGCAATAATGAGAATACGATCATTGTCAAACTTGTAATACACATAATGATCTGATTTCGATCTCAGAAATCCAATAGACAATACAAAGACATTAAACTTCAAGTACCACATCCTCGGAGATTGTTTCAATCCATACAAAGACTTCTTTAACTTGCAAACCAAATTTTCTTTACCTTTCACTATGTAGTGCTCTGGCAGTGACATGTACGTTTCTTCCTCCAAGTCACCATGAAGGAAAGTTGTCTTCACATCCATTTGTTCCACTTCTAAATCATAAGATGCTACAAGAGATAACAAGAACCCAATAGATGTTAGCTTTGCAACAGGAGAGAAAATTTCACCATAATCAATTCCCTCCACTTGTGAATACCCCTTCATAATTAATCTAGCCTTATACTTCTCAACACTACCATCTGCACCAAATTTCATCTTGAACACCCATTTACATCCAACAAGATTTTGTCCATCATGCAAAGGCACCAAGTCCCATGTTTTATTATTTTCCAAAGAAGCCATCTCATCTTCCATGGCCTCCTTCCAGGAACCTGCATCTTTCATACCCATAGCCTCTTTCATAGTTCTAGGCTCATCAGTGTTAGAAATCAATGTAAAAACACAACTAGAATCAAGCAATGAATAACCAAACCTGTCAGGTTGCTTCCTGATTCGTGTGGACCTCCTCAAAGGTTGAGGTGGAGGTTCTACTTCTTCTAAACTTTCAAAGATGCTAGAGCTCTCCTCATCATCAGGTCCAATAGGGTCTTTCACTTCAATCTTCTCAAGGGTAGTAGGAAACTAAACCACATCCTCTTTCTTTACTTTTTCTTCTAACTGTAAAACAACAAGAGAAGGAGATACCTCTCTGAAAATAACACTTCTTCTATACAACACTTTCTCAGCCACAAGATCCCAAAGCTTGTACCCTTTCACATCGACACCATAGCCAATGAAGATACACTTAACTGCCTTGTTCTCCAATTTTGACCTCTTCTCCTTAGGCATAGAGCATATGCCTCACAACCAAAAACATGAAGATGTCTCAATGAAGGCTTCTTACTAGACCACACCTCAATGGGTGTCTTATCACCGAGTGCTGAAGTAGGAGACCTGTTAACCAGGTAGCAAGCAGTGGCTATAGCTTCAGCCCAAAAGTTTTGTTCAAGGCTAGCACCAGTAAGCATACTCCTAGCCCTCTCCATCAACGTTCTATTCATCCTCTCTACAACTCCATTTTGTTCCAAGGTGTATGGAGTTGTCTTATGTCTTTCAATCCCATTTTCTTTACAAAACTTGTTGAACTCGGTGGAACAAAACTCACCATCGTTATCAGTTCTCAAACACTTAATCCTTTTACTAGTTTGATTCTCTACAAAAGATTTAAACTCTTTGAACCGACTAAAGACTTCAAATTTTCTTTTGAGAAAATAAATCCATGTCCTCCTACTATAATCATCAATGAATGATACAAAATATAACGATTTGGAAATCAAAGGACCATTCACAAGACCAAACACATCATAATGAATAAGATCCAGCACACTAGAAGACTTATGAGAACTCGAGTAAAACTGAACACGATTTTGTTTTCCATATACACAATGTTCACAAAAGTTGAACTCAAGATTACAATCATTTAACCCCTCGACGATGTTTTTATTTTTCAGGGCTCTAAGACCCTTCTCACCAATGTGACCAAGTCTCTTATGCCACAACAAAATCTTTTCAGTAGGAAGTTTCATTTCCAAAGCATGAGCACCCTTAGGTACCCAGAAAGCACTACCATCAGAAGTAGAAGCAACACACTTTTTTGCTACTAGTTCCAATGGTGAGGATGAAGAATCTGAAGGTTTTTTCTTCGAAACAAAAGAACTATTGCACTGAGTAGTGCATGCATCTAACTGAAATAGAGTACCTCTTCGAGTACCCTTAGCAAGCACCATAGCTCCTCTTGTCATCTTGCATCCTCCACCTAAGAAGACAACCTACACACCTGCATCATTCAATTTACTTACAGAGAGCAGGTTTCATGCTAAACCGGGGATGTAATAACCCCATTGATCCCCTTCACTCGTCCATCAGGGAATCAGGTCAAGACTCTTCCACAACCAACTATCTTTAGGTGAGAGTCATCACCCAAGTACACCTTCCCACCATCGTATTCTTCATACTTTGTAAACCAACCTCGATGTGAGGTCATGTGGAAGGAAGCACCAGAGTCAATTAGCCACACATCTTCTAATGCATGGGTGACCAAGGCTGCAACAAAAGCATCACCATCATCTTGTGACTTGTCAGAATCAGAATTAGAGATGTTTTTCTTCTTTTTCTTCTTCTCCTCCTTGCACTCCTTTTGGAAGTGCCTAGTTTTTCCACAGTTCCAACACACTGCCTTGGACTTTCTAGGAGATTTGGATCTCCCATAAGATTTAGATTTGCCCTTTTCAGCTTTCTTGTCTTTCTTTTTCCCTTTCTCTTTAAGTCTACCACGAACTACAAGAGCCTCCTTTGTCGATTTAGAAGACTTTCTCTACATCTCTTCAAATAACAGTGAAGACACCACTTCATCCATCTTGAAGGTGTTTGTAGTACTCCCAATAGCCATGACAAGGTGGTCCCATGAGTCTGGAAAAGAACAAAGCAAGGTCATGCAATGATCCTCCTCCTCCATCTTTACACCAATGAATGTCAACTATGCAACTAGCATGTTAAAAGCATTTAGGTGATCTGCAACTGATCCTCCATCATCCATCCTCAGAGAATATAGCTTCTTCCTCAGGAATAACTTGTTTACCAGGGATTTAGCCTGATAAACATCACCAAGTTTCTTCCATAGCTCTTTCACGGTCTTCTCTTCATGAACATTCAACAAGACAGAATCAGCTAAACAGAGTCTCAGTTTTCATCTTGAGGCATTGCCATTGGTTTTGTGATGGGAATTGCTTCCCATAGATCTCTGTCAATAAGCATGTCTTCCATTTTGAGTTTTCACAACTCGAAATTGCTTCCATTAAACTTTTCCAACTTTATTCTTCTGGATGTGCCTGCCATCTTCTTGCTGCAAAAAGATTACAGAATACTCTGCACAGACTCCCACTCAATTGAAGATTAGCTCAAAAAACCCCTACCCAACAACTAGGATCACAAGTGATCAAGCTTTAATACCAACTGAAAGGAAGCAAGGTACACATAACACACTTCCTACACCAACCTAATGAGGGAAATAGTATGCAAATTCTTTTTAATCCTTACAATTGCAGTAATGTTAAACACATAACATAAAGATTATAGTAGTAACACAACACATAAAGAAAGTGAAACAAGATATATCATGGGGAAAACCTTTTCAGGTAAAAAACCCCACACTCCAAAACCTGCACAATGTATTATCAAATCTGTGAAAGGATTACAATACACTTGCAATGCAAGTTCTTCCAGGAGTCTGCAAATTTCATTTCTTGAGTAATTCTGGCAGCATAACACTACCTATGCAAACACTATATGTCTACTACCAATGCATTATATAGAGTTACAATGCAGAAATAGGAAGCTTCTAGAGATGGGCGTCCATCTTGGCCACATGGCATTTTCCTGCATCAAAGGACACTTGTCCAAGCTACAAATACCTCTCTTACATATGTCATACATGGCAGATTTAACTTCTAAAGAATGGAGCACTCCAGGCTAAAAATAACTATGACAGATACTCTTACGCATCTTACAACTGTCATAAAATCTATCCAACATAACAATCTTAAATGTTGTAAGAGAATCTGTCATACAAGACAAAATATAGTAAATTCCTCTTACAACATGTCATAGCCCAACTTAGGCACCCAAAGATGCTTTCTCCACATGCAAAGATACTTTACGACACTTGTCTTCACTTGTCCCAAGAATCTCTATACTTGGCTCTTACGCGTCATAGATTCTGTCATACACGATAACACCTCTATCATACCATAAGATGTTGACACATGGCATATTAGTGCCACCTCAAATGGGATGCCTATATCCACATGGGATGAGTTGACCATCCTAGTCACCTTCCAAGTTGAGTGACAACTCACCATGCCACTTCGCACTAAATGACAAAACAGGATGTGCAACATAAATTACATTATAGTCAAATAAATAAATAATAATCAATGCTAGGATTTACAAGGTTGAGACACCTTAATTCCCAACAATTATTACCATGTGTTTCTTTACCATAAAAGAAACTTTGTCTTAAAGGGAGGAAGAAAATACTTGTGTTACCCTTTTTACCAACTATTGTAAGCTTGAGATGTGGTCTTGAAATATCAACAAATAAATTGCAGCAACAATCAAGCTTATTTCCTGATAGTAGAGTCACCACCTCTTTCAAAAAAGGAATAGCTTGGAGCATTCCTAACCTCCAAGGCAACAAACTAATTTGGGTTCATCTCACTAGTAGAGTATTCAATAAAAGTCAAACCATTAATGTCTCCCCAGCAACTAAACCATTGTATTGGTGCTCAAACATGCAGCTCCAAAAAACCTAAAGACCATCACCAAAATCTAAGGCTAGGGATATGTCAACAAAAGTAGTTGGTAGGACTTATTTTTAGACAATGGCATGAATGTACCAATTATTGTGAGTGGGTAAACTCACTTTCAACTTTAGGCTTTGCAAGGCTAGGGGGGTTCCTTTAGGTCTCAAAATAGAACAATTAAAGAGAAATAATAATTTAAACTCTAGGCCTGTAAGAAGTCATACGCAATATGCTATGAACCCCAAGATTTGTCACTAAGTTCATGTTAGCATTTAGCTACATATAGACCTATAAGACCTCCAATTAATAGATGAAAATTCACTCCTACTCTACACCAAAGGATAACAAATATACTATTCCCCAATAGATGAATCCACTTAACATTGCATAGACATGGGCAAGAGGGAAAAATGCACCAACATAATCCTCTAACAATATTTCAGTTTTAAGATTGCATAAGACATAACATAGTTTATAATACTCAATAATGTATGTATGGTGGAACCTAACTTACACCTACAAATAATAAGATAGAAGATTCAAACAAAGAGTTTTTGTCCTCTCATCAATTAGGCAGGTGCCTACTCCATTGTGTAATAGAGTCATGAACTGCGATGAGGAAGGAGATACACTAGTAAAGCATCAATAGAAGTAGATGTGCATATACATACAATTCATAAATAACACTACACACAAGTGGACATACTTAATGATCCATCACAAAACTATAAAAACCCACATGGAACAAAGGAGAGACCATACAAAAGATTTGTAATGCATTAGAAGTTGTAAAACATTCACCAAACCCTTATTACATTCATAACAACAAGTGTGGCAAAAGATAATCCACAACTAGGTTTGAGCATCCCCTTGAATCATTACAAAATACCATGGGGACATACCATTACATGCACTATGTTCATTGAAAACCCTTCCTACAATTTACAAAATGTATTCTTGCCCCTTATAAACCAAACTAACATTACTTGATGTCCTAAAACCACCTCGAAGAACTTGTAGTCAAGAAATTGGTTCAATGATCAACCCTTTCTACATCTTTTTTACATGTATATATAACATAACACTCAATCTTGTTGCTTGGATAGGAATCCTGAAGTGGTCAACATGATTGCAGATCACCCATGCCCATTGCATCATCTTCATGTATTTTCACACTTGGAGTCATGCCAAATCAAACCATTGACCCATGCTTTGTACACAAATCACATCACAGAGGGGTCCACTAGTGTTAGGAGGTGTATGGAAGTCATCCTCCATCTTATTGCATCCATTAGAGGCCATTAATGGTGGTCCTGGATCATAGGTGAGGCTTTCTAGGAAAGTTGGGGGAATTCTACGTGGAATTGGATGAAGTGAATGTGGGAATGTGGGGTAGAATTAAACATCCAAACATTTGGAAGAAAACTAAATGTATGAAGTTAATCTACAATTCTATCAGGTTTCCACAATGGAAGAAAATGAGTGATTTGATGAAATGGGGAATGCAAGATTCAGTAGTAGAACTACACATTAGGACATGATATGAGGCGAAGGGAAGAAATCTTGAAGGATGGGAAAGTTCTTAATACATTCTAGATTGGGGGCCTTTATCAAACAACCAATTCAAGTAGCCAAAAACAATAATTTTTTCACAACAACAAAAATGTAATCTAAATTTACTCAATTTAAAAGTTTACATTCATTATAGGAGGACACCATCTACACAATCTCAATCAGTTGATCTCTCTTCAATGATAACCTTATCTTCTTCTTCAACTAGAAACAAACCCCCCAAAAGCACCCCAACAGAATACTCATATTTCATTTTATACATTGGTTCAAAGAAGTTGAACCATTTCCAAGTATTGATAGTTAAAAAACTAAATCTTTACACACAAACTATGTCTTCACAGATTGATCTTGCAACTTGCAAACTTGCCTTTTTAAAGAATTTTGGTGAATTGGAACTTCTATGAACTTATGAACCTTTGTCATTGAATCCCCATTTATGTGAACTTGTTAACCTCTATTACTTTATCAACACTTGGGTGATCCTTTGAACTCTTTGTTAGTGAATTTCTTGGTTCATGAAATTAGAAGTTCGGCAAATCGGCCCTTTCTTGCAGGTCATTGAACTTCTTTAGAAATCGGCTCTTCTTCTTCGGTGAATCAACAATTGGAGGAACTTGTGAACTTGCATCAGTATTTCTCCAAGTTCATGAACTTGGAAATTCATTGAAACACCATATGAACTTTGTTGGCTCAAGACCAACTTCCAAATCTTAGGAAATAGCTGAAATAAATCTTGACAAGCTCTTTTCAGTGGAAAGAAGAGTTCAAAAACTTGTAAGATCTCTAAAACACCTATAAAACATCCCTTAATTCATTCACTTAACACCTTTTTGGTGCAACAAATAGTTCATGAACTCAATTTTTTTCCAAATTGCTTCTTCAAGTGATCAAAAGAGTTCAAGAACTTAGACTTCTATTGGAATGCTTCTTTTTTGGTGAACAAAAGAGTTCCTGAACTAGAACTTTTCTGAAATGTTCTAGACTTAACTAAAATTTCCAAACTTTCATCAAATTGAAACTATGTATAGGTAAAATTGAGCTTAGGATAAATCAAAACAATGATAATAAACTCAATCCTATAACATCAAAAGATCGATCTAAGAGATAACCAAATCAATGAATAATGCAATTAATAATTGAAAGCTATCACGTAGATTGTATTGATCTCTTGGTTATATGTGAATTGCTCAATATGTCACGTACCCATGGTTGTAACAAGTGGACGTAGATAGATGATAATATGCATGCTCAATGTGCTCAATAATGCGATGTATACTCAATGCACTATATGGATGCCTGAGAATAAATGATCGAAGAGGATTTGTGAAGGAGTGAAGGGGGTATATATAGGTTTCAGAGTTGGATCGATCAATGGTGGAGATAAATCAATGAAATCAATGGATGGTTGAGATAAATCAAGAGCTCATGATGAATGTGCACACAACATGTGTCATGAAGAAAAAGCTATTTTTATTGAATTAATTGCTTTTTGGCTAAAGATAGGATTTGATTTCATAAATTAGAATGCTTTTTTCCAATCTAGGAAAAAATAATAATAATTAAAGCCAATTAACTCAACTTTAGATTTGCTTTTTGAAGTTCTAAAAATAAGACTGATTGTGCACATAGAGGAAAATGATATTTTTAGAGGAATTGGAGGATAAAAACAAATTAAGAAATTAAATAAATAAATTTATTTAATTAGTGGTGCATGATAGAATAAGATTATTCTTGGAAGATAATTGAAGATATTTTGAAATTAAATAAATAAATTTATTTAATTAATTGTGTATGATAGAAGAATATAAATAAAATATTTAATTTTATTTATTTTTAGAAGATGATAGTTAACTTAAATAAATTTGAATAATTTATTTAAATTTAGAGGAATGCTTAGA
This sequence comes from Cunninghamia lanceolata, assembly GCA_027924645.1. Classification (NCBI taxonomy): domain Eukaryota; kingdom Viridiplantae; phylum Streptophyta; class Pinopsida; order Cupressales; family Cupressaceae; genus Cunninghamia; species Cunninghamia lanceolata. Next base: position 6,239,520 of record BSBN01000354.1, on the reverse strand, counting down.
TAATTAAATAATTAAAATTATTTAATTGTGGATAAGAGGAATTTGAGTGATGATTTAATTAAATAGTTTATTTATTTAATTAATGTAGATTTGAAAATTGGAAGATGATAATTTAATTAAATAATTAAATTTATTTAATTTAGACGAATAAAGAGGAAATTAATGAAATTAATTAAATAAATAGAATTTATTCAATTAATGTTGAAATTAGGGAAAATAGAGGAAATATATGAATTTGATGAAATTAATTAAATAATTAGATTATTCAATTAATGTTAAATGCAAGTGATTAGGAAGAATTGATGAAATGCAAGTGATACGATGCGAAGGGTCATTTTTAGGTGTCTACAGAAACTCAAGATACCCATTTTGGATTTCCACAAGGTCATGTTCTCAATTTGTCCAATTGAGTCAAAAATTCTCCTGAAGCAAACTAATAAAAACCAACACAATTGGAAAATAAAGCATAACAAAATTGAATTGAAACCTGAAATTTTTTGGGTGATGCAGGATTGCTCGTGAACCTAGATGCATTAGACATGTTGGGTAAGTGAAATCTTCCATGAGTGTTAAGCTCATGAACATTTGAAGGTGCTTGGGATGGTGATCCCATGCTTGTTCTTTATCCAAACTTCTTCTTTATCCACTTGATCTCTTTTCTTTACCCCATGCTTAACTTATCTAACTCCACCTTCCCTTCCTTTTCCTCTTTTCCTTTCCTTTTCGCTATCATCGAATTATATATTATCACTGCTTAATTGTCTTTTACAATAAGGATGCAAATCTATTCCATATTCTTCATGAGAAAATTTCAAGTTTCCAATCTATGGATTTGTTATTTCCCTTATGAATCCTCACTTTCCTAGTAATTACTTATGTTCATCATACCCTTCTTCAATTCTTTATGTAGTTGATTCACAAAACCAACAATATTTTCTTTATCCTCAATTGTATTCCCCTTCTCAGGAACTTCCCTTGGACTGCTCCCAACCTCCTTTGTCAACTTTATCACCTATTTTTCTGGACTAAAACAAACTACGAGACTATTGTCCTTTAGATCCTTTTCTTTTTCTTTCAACCACGAGCTACTAGAAGAAGTATTACTTCAAGGATGACCTTGCATGAGCTATCTAAGCTCACAAACGAAAAGATAATCTTCAATTTAAGTATTTGAATGGAGTTCAAATTATCATTTATAATAATATACTTTATCAAATATTAAATCACAAATCTAGTTGGTTTACAACAAGGTTAAGTTTACAACATGGATACGGCCATCTATTAATTGAATAAATTAGTTAATTATTGCCATACTATTAAACCACAATTTAATGTAATTATAGTTTCGATATCTACAAAAGTTGCATATTTATTCTTAATTTCAATTTAAAACAAAATTAATTTTTAAATCATTCGTTAATTAATTTTATGGTTTAAATACTCATTTAATTAATTAAATAGATTTAATAAAATAATTAAATAAATAAATTTATTATTTTAGAAAACTATTCACTAATTTAATAATGTGAATTAATTACTTTTATAACCAATAATATAGCATACAAAACTTAAGTAACAATTTAAATTAATCATAAATTTACTTTTAGAATTTCCTAATTAGAAATAAAGCAAGGATAAACAAATTAATTTAATTATTGATGATAATTTTTTTTTGCTGCGTAATAAGATTTCTATCTATATTGATATATAAAACAAGAAGTTGCAGTTTCATAGATTTCTAAAACCAACCTGATGGTTGTACCCATACTTCCCCAATCCTTGCCTATCACTTGCCTATAATTTATACTACCACACAGGGCCATGCATTTACTAACTAACATATGCTAAATCTGAAACAGAAGATCCCATTGCCATAGAAGACCAAAACTCATGACCCATATATAACAAAAACCCAAACCCTGTATACAGCTACTAGAGGAACCATCCATCCTCACGCCTCCAACTCATAGTTATGCAGTTTTATATTGAAGTCTTCCACCCAGTCATTACCCTGTGTCTCCAGAATCTTGAAAAACTTCAATCAAAAGCTAACCCCAACCCGAGCATGCTGTCTATACCAAACCAAATCCCCCCTCAAATGCAGAATGAACGAAAAATATTTCATGACGCTACCTAGTTGTTACAGGAGGGGAATGTCTCTCAGACGGGGTAGACCAGCTTTGAAACTTGCAATCTCCAGGGTTTCCTCTAGCCCACCCAAAACACTGGGGATGAAAAGTCTTCGTGTCACCAGCTCGACCCATGTCTTTGCGACGTTCAGATCCAACATTGTAACTACAAACTAGGAACTAACATTAGAATCAACTCGGTAACTCTCACTACCTTCCACAAAATCCTTTCCCAAAATCATTTTTACTGCCCCCAGAACCAATTCATCCTAGCTTTTTAGTAGATGCTTGAGGCGCAAATCAGTGATTCTGCCTAAAAAAGCCATTTTCCTCTTGGCACTGACCAGACGGATGGGGTATCCATACCTCTGCACCTTAACCAATCCGCTGAGAATAGAAGAACCTTGGGTTTAGCAGACATTTCCAAGTTGTTTAGGGATAATGGAGATGGAACATTAAAAAACTACCGCTGCACTGAAGGCATGCCTCCAAATAATAGTAACTATCAAATCCCTAACATATCCACCCTATCTTTATTCTCTAAAACATCGCTCGCGCATGAGAGCCATCCCAACTAGCAATTCTCACTGGAGAAGGACAGTGCGAAATAATGATTGAAAGATTTTGGCCTCTTAAAAACATGAGTATTTGTTAAAATGGAAAGAACCCCTCTCTAGCCTCCTAGACCAACTAGAACCACCGTGGCTAAATAGCCTTTGTCCACTTGGCAACTGCCTGTGACCCAAATGCTAAATTGTCCAACCCCAATGGTCTCATTGCATCGACATCCCCGGTCCTTCCACACCTTGATGTGTGGAAGGACTCCCGCCCAACCACCCAAAATTATTGATGATAATTAGTAATTTATTTAATAAAGAAATAAAGCAAGATTTATTTTTATTTTTAATTCTTTTTATTTTTCTTTTCTTTCACAAATCATACCTTTCTCCTATTCTTTTTTTATATATCTATTTTGTATCACAGTTTTTCCTATAGAAAATTAATTTTATGGGTTTCCAAAATTTAGATTACAAATTTTTTATTTATACAAGTTGCTTAGGAATTGAAGGGAATTCAGAGATTCAAGACTATGGAATTATATATATATATATATATATATCAAAATATAATGTAATTATTAAATATTTGTTGGCTTTGCAGCCTGGGGACATTCCCCCATGGCTGGAGAAGTTGTGGGTATCCCACAGCTTGGTCCCCTTTATGATTGTTCCATGGTCGCAACCCATTACACTCCCCATTTTTATATATAAATGTATACATATATTTGCATGAGAGAAAAAAAATCAATCATATACAAATCATGTTACACAATGGATTTAAAAAAGAAAAATTGAAAATAATTAAAACCCATAACAATTATATTCAACCACCTTACTAATTTCTTTATGTTCCTCATAAACAAGGATTTTACACAATTTTTGTGTACATATATAAACATAGTTTTAATTCCTTTGATACACACAAGTTGAATGGATTCCAAATCCAATGCTACAAATTATAATTTGAAATAACAAATATTTTTCCTATCTTGCACACTCATAACATATACATCTAGTCTCTAATTAGCTTTTGACACAACCTACAATAACAACACAAAACAAACAACCAAGGAATGCTCTCTACCCTACCATATGATTTGATCACAAATCCAACCCCGAGTAGAGACCTTCCAGAACCAGGTATTTACATGCAACCAAAAATATGAAACACAAGAAAATACACAAATACAAATTTCCCAAAGGTTGACCCACAAACTAAGAATCCTTGTGGATTCATCAAAAAGGGGGAAAGAGGGGATAATCCTCCCTCTTGGGAGACAAACAACCAAAATTCTCCCCTTCAATTTTCCTATCTCTACACAATCCACAACACCATAACAACAATAACTCCTTTCTCACAACCCCTATACATAATTCCAAAATACCACAATATCTCACAGTAACCATCCATACCATAATCACCTCATAATCAACAATAAACTACAATATCATAGTCCCCCAAGAGAGGTTCCACACCTCTCTCATACCCCAACACATGAGAGGCTCTCACCCCTCAGGGGAGATCAGCTCCCAAACAACCCATATCGCAAGGAAAATAAAACATTCAAGAACATGTAATAATTTCAACTTCTAAAAACACATAAAATGCTTTTTACAAAAAAATAACATGATACAGATCCTACCTTCTTCTCTCCAAGTTAGGAGAAGCTCACAAATGGTAAAATTATGTCCTCAAATTTTATACTATCAATCCTCTTTTCTTTTCCCAATTGTTTTCTTCTCCAATGTTTTTTACCAAAAACCTATGAACACAAAAATAAAATTGAAAGATGCAGAAAGGATGAAAATACCCCTTCTCTAGAAATTACTAAGCAATAAATAATAAAATCTCTTTCCATGAGGTGGAAGTGAAAAATCAGAAAAAAGAACTTTTTTCCCAAAAATAAAACTCTTTTTTCCTATATCCCATTAAAGATGAAAGCAAAAATAAAACTGAAACAAATCAATTAATTATCCAAAAAATGTTTTTCCTTTCATAATCAAAATAAATAATTTTTCATGAAGATATTAAAATTAAATAAATAATAAATTTGACTCAACACCTTTACAACACACACACATAAGCCAAAATTCATCTATGCAAATTAGGCTTGGGATGATGGGTTTAACACTCAACAAAGATTCTTTGAAGGTGTCCAAAACTTTTACCTTGGTCACCCACCTGCACAACTCAAATTTTGAATATCAGAATGTCATGGTAAAATAGCCGAAGAAAGTATGAAATTAATCAAATAATTTTCTCATATCATATCAAATTAATTTTAATCATGAATTTAAATATACTCAAATTAAATCCATCCACTCAAGTATTTATAATTATTTTTATATTTAGTTTTCCCAAACAAACATATATTTTCTAGTCTCACACACAAAACCACACATACATAATATCCAAATCACAATGTATCATAGACCCCTACTTCTATGCATAAAGTATCATCATAACAAAATAATATAGCCCTCTAAACAAAAGTCATAAGAGCATATTAAAGTATCTAATAATTAAATAGGTCAGCCTCACACTTTCTATTATCTTTCTATTCTGGTTAATTTTAGGAGTAGATTAGTATTCTATGTGCTCTCATGATCAAACACATAACTCAAGAAACATTGTAAGTGACCAAAAACTACCTAGATAGTTATAGGATGATGTTATACATGCCTACACGTTGTGATTGTGCATGACAAATTAAGTGGAGTCATCTATGGAGATATTGTATCATTGTCATCTTTAGATGCATATGAAATTTTGTAGCTATCACCTTAATAAGAGGTTTTACATGTAGCTAGTTAGTCTATGGCCTAGTGACAAGTTTTGGGGTCAAGTCTACATTGGGTATAGCTATAGTTTGTTTAGTATTGTTCCATCTATTTGATAAATATCCTATTAAGGACAAATCTAGGAAACACCCTCTTGGGTTTAGTTGAGCCCAAAGATGAAGATGATCTTACCCACTCATAATCATTGTTATACTCATGCCACATTTTGTTCATGAGTCCTTCCCATATGTTGAGACTCCCTAGCCTTAAGTGTTGGTGCAAGCCTCTAGAAATTGTGAAGCCACATGTTTGAGAGCTCTTAGGTGGATTGGAGCTGCATGTATTCAAATTCAATTTGAAAAATTCTTCATCAACTCTGAATGGACCCAAAATTAAGCTACTTTTTTTCAAAAGTATTCCCTTTTACTAGCTCCAACCGTTGAATTTTTCTTGAAATTTGTAAAGAACCAAAGTGACAAGGTTTTCTAATCAAAATGGAGTTTTTATGGTTTGAGTATCTTGATTTTGAAGCAAGATTGAGGGATTGGTGGGTGACATAAATTTAAAGGTTGCAATAGATACATCCTTCAAAGGAAACTCAAAATCGTCAAAGTAGAAGTGAAAAATGGAATAGGGACATGATTTGAGATATATCTGAAAAGAAAAATAAAGGTGGGAATGGACCTCCAGGATATAGAATTTGAGTTTTCCATTTGAGTCTCATGAAGGAATCTATAGAAAAATAATGTGGCCTCTTAGAAGAATTCAATAAAATTCTCATAATTGAGGAGCTCTTCTAGATGTAAAAGTGAAGAGTCAAATGGTTGAAAGAAGACAACAAGAACACTAAGTATTTCTACCTTTCAACTAACATCATAAGACAGACCAAAAAAATCAAAAGGGTGATTCTCTCCTCAATAAATGAATTAGTAAATATAAAAGCAATTTGTAGAGAGAGGATAAACTTTTATAAGGAGTTGTTGGTCAATAAGCTTACCAAGGATAAAGCATCCTAATAAATCCTTTAATATGATATCCCTAGGCTCATCAATATGGAGTAGAATGAGGTAGTGATGAAGCCCATGATGTTGGAGGAAGTTAGGACTACCACCTTCTCTCTTAATTCTATGAAAACCCCTAGCTTTAATGACTTCAAATAGGTTTCTTTCAAAAAAATTGACACATTCTAGGCAAAGCTGTGTGAAGGGCAATAGGACATGTAGAGACAAAAAGGCAATGTTCAAAGGTTGGAACTTTGACTATTTTGGTTCTCATTTGAAGGTTAAAAGTCCATATTAGTTTAATGCTTATAGGCCCATTTTCTTATTGTTACCACTTTTTTAAACTTGCCTTTTTCATGTCAGCATTTTATGTTTCTTTCCTTAGTCACTCATTGTCTCGACCCTTAAAAAGTTTGCAGCATTTTTGGGACCTTTGTCTTTGCAAGATCAGCGTTTTCAAAATTTTCATAACTTCCATCAGTGAGTTCAAACTTTCTAAACCTCACCAATTAGCTGATGTAACTATAAAATGTGAACTTAGTCCCCTTTATCGGTCTTACCTTACATTCCCAAAGTTGAGTCATTTCCAATTGGCCAATTACAAGTTTCTCAAACTTTCCAACCTCCAATTAACTTAGCCTTTGGAGTTAGTATGTTTTGAAATTCAGTGATCTCCTGCTCAGTCATCTAATCCATGTATCTTAAGCAAATCCTTCATTTATTACCATGCACAGAGAAAGAGGCACATCTCACATTAAATGGAAATTATTTTGAAATGCTCAATCGCACATATCTCATTAACAGATTATAATGACTCATTTATGAAGCGTACTGCTACACATAATGTCCTATTTAATGAAATTTATTAAAGTACTTTTATAAGAGTAGCCATCCTTACAAATATTTCATTCTCTGTTGATACTAGCATGCTACTTTTGAGTGTTCTGGCGCAGTGATGACTACCAACATTGTACATGGGTTCTTCTATCCAAGTCGGCCAGCTGTAATTTTCCTTCACTTGCTAAATATTCTACTATGAATATGAAGTTGATCAATCAAGATAGTGTGAAGAGGATTCAAATTTTATGAGTTCAAATTGTTCATTTTCCCCAAATGTCATGGAAGTGTGTTTGGTACCCTTGGTGATATTAGACGTATATATTTATTGGTTTCTTAAGCTTGTGAATATAAAATACAAATAACAGGGTTTCCTGGTGGCCTCCATTATTGAGAATGGTCTAGCTAATGTGAGAGATACTGAGTTAGGACATATTGATTTAAAAGATTTATGGAATAGGATGGAACAGAACCCTAGGTCATCGTTGGTAGAGAAAACCTTCACAAGTGGGTTAGCTCGTGCAGGAGGGTTTCCACTAGCTGTGTCTTGCCCAGACCTGGCCCTCACCTATGTTAAAAATTATCACCCTGAGTCTTAAGAAATCAAGGCATATGACATCTCTATAGCGGTAAAGATTGACACCGAGACTATCACTCATGCTTTGAGGTTGCCTGAGAGGGAGGAATTTGTAGAGTTGTCTGTCAAAATTGGTTGGAATTATTTCTTGAATATGAAGAATTGGTGTTTGACCTCCATCGCGAAGAGCTAGCTCAAAAATGAAAAGAAAGGGAAATCTCAAGTGCCATCTAATTTGAAGAGGGCACATTTCAAAGAGGACATATCTAACATGATTACATTGTTGCATTGTGTGGTTAGGAATGAAGAATATAATTACTTAGAAAAATGGATGTGCCAATTTATTCAGATTGTGTGTAGTGAGTATTAATATGTAGATTGGGAAAAATTAACTAGTGATCATCTGAACGATCAACTGGCAAAATTTTCATCAAAAAATTCTTTTTATATGTGTTCCTATTTATTCTACGTGTTAGCCAGTAAGGAGGTGGTATGGCTAGGTCTGAGAACTCACAGTTCCTTGACTCTAGACACACCTATGTATGAATATTTTTCATAACTACAAAAGGAAGTGGACAATAAGGATTTATGGCATGTCAATGATGCCTTCCTAATGCATAATGTGAGAAGAATTGAAGGTAATCTAGAGGTGAGAATATCTCCAAAGGTTGCACAATTGATTATGGAGTTTGGAAGTTTTTATATTCAATTGGACAGATTTACTTACCTCAAGATTGGAGGATTTGAAAATGACCTTTTAAAATTTCCCAGGTATGCCAGTGACTTTATCATTTTCTTGGAAGTTTGCCTCTAGATGGCCTATGTAAATAAGAAATATCACAACAGGAAAAGAAGGGTTATTCTTTCCCTATGTCTCTAACGTTTTTCACATGCAAGACTAATGGCAATGCAAAGAATGTACAAAGATTTCTTGTTGAGTATAATTTTTGTCCTCTTTTTGTTAGATCATTCTTTGATAGTAAAAAAATTGTTAAAAGGAATTTGTATGGAGGGAGTTTGTATGAGCACCAGTCTCATCTTGAGGACTATTGGAAGGATTGTGCCAATGAAAGAGAGGTATAGAGAGGAGATTGGATGAGACTAACTCTTGATCAAATACATGCCTTTAATTTGCCATTAAAAAATCCTAGTGAAGTAGATGATAATTCTGATATCATTGATAAAGAATATCTTGTTGTTACTTCTAATTAATTACCATACATTCAATGGTTAGAAAAGGAAGTCACTGACATTAAGGTTTGATCTACTTTTGTCTTAAATAAGACTGAGAAGTGGCTTCAAGGGAAAATTCATGAATGTACTATGTCTTCTTCCTCACAAAAAGAACCTATAACAAAGGAACAAGGATCTTCTCATACCATTGAACATCAGCGAACTTCAACCAGTGTGGAGATAACTAGATCTAGGGTTAGTTCACAACAAGGTGGTGATGGAGAAGACCCTAAGGAGGGTAGAAAATTGAAAAATGTATGTGAAGAAGACAATGAGCCAATACTTAAAAGATCAAGAGAAAAAAAGGGACTTGATGCTCTGCAGCAACCCCAAATGGACCATGTGACCCCTCCTGTATCTCTTGTGTCAGATAACGATTCCTCTATTTTTTAGCAACTTGGTGAAGATAGTGCTTTTCACACTTTGTTTGATATTCTAGCTTCTCTTGTTTCAAATGAAATTCCTTCAATTAATACTAAAACCAGTCAGAGAATACCATTTTGGATGCTATCCATAGCAATGCAGTATTACCATCTCCTTCTTGGCTTAAGAAAACAATGGAAAAGAAAAGAAGATACACCCCTATGACTGATGTAAATGTGGATACTCTAGATAAACTGTTACAAATTGGCCCTCAGCCTAAGAAGGCTAAAGGATCTCAAGGGTAGTCATGGATTCTTCTTTTGGGCACCAGATTCTTGAAATCTCTAACCCCATTGGTGATAAAGATGAACATAATGTTACAGAAGTTGATTTCAATATGAATAAAGTTGATATGGCCCCCCCATTGTAGAAGGAGACATATATCATGCTAAGTTTTCTATTGGAGTGTTGGCTAAGAGAGTTAAAGCAAAAAAGCAAGAAAATGTGAGGTTAAAAACCCAAGTGAATGCTTTAACCTTGTTTATTCAATCAATTATAAATGCTACTTATCAACTCTTGATATGACTCTAGGTGTTCCTATTGATGGAGTAGATCCTAGAATATTACAACAAATTAAAAAGTATCAAACTATGGCTAAAGCCACTAAATAGTGGATTGAGAAAGTCACTCTTGACAATTTGTTATAAATTGAAGAAGTAATGAAATTATTTGGCCATATCTCCAGAAAAAGGAAGGAATTGTTTGTAGAATTACAAACATTTAAAAAGGATGAGAGTGCTCTGCTAATGGTATCTAAGGAAGTGTAGGAGATGACGAAGATTGATACCAACATTCTAGTGGCTGAAAAGGTCTTGAACAAACCTAAGGAAAATGATTTAATCTCTTGGCTAAATGTTTTTTAGTGGAATTTGTCCGTGTTTAAACAATTTATAGGTGAAATAAGGAGAATTTTGAATCAATATCATGGAGGCTTGGTGGACATCAAGAATAACTATATGATTTTAGAAGCTAAAATTCTTGACGAAAGTGGAGATAATTTGCTTGATGTGAAGGAGGTTAAACAATGCTTCAAAAAGTTGCTCAGTGAAGAGTTAATTGGTATTGACAATATAAGAAACACTTCTTTGGAAAAACTTGGTCACATGGCATTATATCTCAATACTTTCAGGAATGAAATTGATGATCTCAACAAGAGGATGGTGGATACAAAAAGAGTAATCAGTGCGTGTAAGATCTGAATACACATCACTCTTAGCCCAAGTAGAAATATATTGACTCCAATCATTTCCAGGTTTAGGAGTTACAAACCAAGGATGAGGCCACAAGTGGATCTGTCAGGTGCTGAGGAGCAAGAGAAAGGAGATGAAGTGGTCTAGGAGGAAGATCGTGATATTGTCACATGATGGATTTTCTTTGTTTTATGCTATTTCTTCAAGGCTTTGAAACTTGATATTTAAAATACTATTTTATTATTATTTATGTTTTAATCGACTATTTTCAAGAAGCCATTATGTTGTTTTAAGATAGTTTCTTTTAAGATGAGGCTATAAATGGGGCCTGTCGATGTTAGTATCATCTTTTGGAAAACTTTGTGTTGTTGAATGGTCACTTTTCTGTTCTACTTTATTTCAGTTATTTCAATATATGAATGAAATTTGAGGAGTTGCAGACAACTATTGTAAACTTTGTGTTATAGTGGATGTATGTTACATTCTTATGTTGAATGTTGCCAGCTCTTTGAATTATAGTTTTATATTGAAAGAATTGGAAATCTCTATTTAAGGCTCATTGCTATGAATTATTTCTCTTTCGGTTAAGAATTCTAGTGGTGATTATGTTGCTGAATGTTATTAAAAGGAGTCTTTACACTCCTCTTTCTTTAAGTATTCTTTGAGTTGAATGTCTTTTTGACTTTCTGGTTAAAAGCACCACCTTTCTACTTTCTAGTTAAAAGCAAACCCCCTTATTCATTCATTTCAGATCTTTTGAAGGTAGTTTCTCCTTGTAAAAAAATGCAAAGAGTCATTACAAATAAACTCAACAATTAGTACATTTGTCATTATATATATGGGTGTGAGAAAATAGAGTTTAGTGACAAATTTGTAAAGTAACAGATTTTTGGTGAGTCTACTGGGGACCCTATAGTTCAGTTATATCATAAGTGGTCTTTATGGTACTCTAGAGGAGATTTGGACCTATACTCCAACCTAATATCAATTGGCTAGACAATGAACAAGAAGACATTATAACTGACTTGCGGAACTTCGCTTGGAGATACAAGAGGACAAACCAATAGTTTCATATTGTAAATCAAGTATTGTACAAAGAAGAAGATATCAATCAAGAATTAAGAAGATAAGCGAGGGAGTTTGGATTTGTCCACCAAAACTATATCATTGAAAGGATTGTACCAATTACTAGAAGAGAGACTTTTTCAAATCCATGTAGTTCCTAATAACTGACCAAGGAACTAAGATAACCCATGAAATCAACCTCAGGGTAATCAGTTAGTGGGTTGGCAAATCTATTGATTGAAGATGTTTGTCTCTAAAGTTGGCTACTAAGAGATATACACAAGGAGATAGAAAGAAAGGTATTTTTTAGTCTAACTTTGATTAATTGCAAGCCTTAAATTTCTCTACCTTTCTATCAACTTGTAGAGCAAAGTATGCTAGTAGATTATCTTCCCCTCCTCTAGTCAGAGATACATCAAGTCCTTCTTGTCAAGCCCTTGTACTGCATGAAACTATTTTACCCTTGCATATCAATTTTCTTGTCAATATGGCTCAACCTCAACCTATCCCATGGGGAATTGCTATAGGCCCTTTGAACTTAGGGGTACAGTTAAATGATTTACCAAGGAGATCTAGAAAAATAATACCCAAGTTTAGGGGAGATAGCAGGGTTATCCCAAATGAGCACTTGAATGCATTCTTTGTAGCATGTTCCATTTTACCTAGGTGTATAGCATGAAGACATTTTAGTCAAGTTATTTGTGGAATCTTTAGCTGATACTGCAGCTGAATGGTTTTACCATTTGCCTCCTACATCAATCAACAATTGGGAAACCATGAGGGCTTGATTTGAAATAGGTTCAAAACAATAGAAAATGAGAATACTCTCTTGTGTAGTTGTCATCATTAAATAAATAAATGCATTAACCTATGAGGGGATTTGTAGCAAAATTCAACAAATTAGTAAACAAGATCCCTGGAAATATGAGGCCTAGAGATATCCTTTTGAAATATTTCTTTATCAACACTCTTCTTCCAGATGTTAGCTTCTCCATCAAAAGAGAAGGTGTCGTTGACTTGGTTGTAGCACAAGAACATTCTATTTCGATAGAAGATGATCTCATAACAACTGATAAATAGAAAAAAGAGTTACAAACTAGTAAACCTCGAGCTAGTAACTTTATAGATCCTATCATTCAACGTTTGGCTACTGACATTATTACTTTGAAAAGGAAAATGCCTAAAGGACCTCAGCAACCATTTTATCATGATATACCTAGAAAAGACTATGGTCAGCAAGGCAATCATAATAGGCCTTACACTTTGACCGGTCCTGCTCAAATGCAAGCCATTGAGGGTGCTCCATCAATTAGCAAAGGAAATCATATGGTCTACAATTTTCATCTCACCACTGACCATGATGGTGCATCTTGTCCTGAGATGACAAGATTTATGCAGATGTTGTCTATGAATGAACACGCTAAAGAACCTTATGTTGAAGAGGATCCAACCCCTCAGTCTGAAGATGCTAGTGTAATTTATTTTGAATATGAGTCAGATTCAGACTGAGGTTGTGATATATATACTGAATTGGATGGTACCAACTGTGCTATCTTTACTAGGAATCAACATTATCAAAGGAAAGAATATGATTCCAAGGGTCAACCAAGCAATTCCTCTTCTACTCCCAAATACATTTTTTCAAGACATGCAACAAATGGATCTAAGAAAGTAGAGCCTAATGTTTCCAAAGCTCCCTCCTCCGAGGTACCCTCTCCTTCTTCTTCTAAAGAGAGTGTTTCTGATCATTTTGATATTGCTGAGTCATGTAAAAGTACTAAAATTCAAATCTCTCAAGCCAAATATCTCAGATTAAATCCCACTGAGTTAGATAGGTTAGTTAGGTATGTGAAGCAAGAGTCTTCCCCTTCTCACTTAAATACACAAGTATTTGGAGAGGTGAATGATAATGTTGAAACTCACAAATTTTTGAATCCTCACCCTAAGGCCTTTCAACCTAAAAACCCTTTTGAGAAACTTGAACCATTTTATGTGCCCCTATTTATTGCTAGTTATAAATTGAGCAGTTGTGTCATAGATTTTGGGGCCTTTGACAATGTCATGTTTGCCCAAGTAGCCCTCAACCTATCTCTTACCTCCTCTCATGGGAAGTGCTATTCTATAGATTCAAAACAAGTACCCATCGTAGGACAGATCAAGGATGTATAGGTAGCCTTGGTTGCATACCCTAAGAAGAGAATGAAATTGACCATCTTAGTGGCTAACATCCCTTCTAGCTATGGTATGCTTCTAAGTAGAAGTTTTTGCAAAGACCTTGGTGTAGAAATTCAGATGGATTGGTCACATGCTCTAATCCCTGTGGATGGGAACATAGTTCATTTGAACCCTGAGCTTAAAGCCAAATTTATAGTATTGAAATCTAGGGATCCTTGAGTAGAGATACTATATGTAGAGACTGGTCCAGGTACCTACATGTTTTCTTCTACTTCAGGGGATAGTCCTGATATAATTGGTTTTGATTTATCGAATGAATTGTGGACTTTGGAGTTCAACAGTAGTTGCTCAACTTCTGGATCTAGCTTAGGTGTGGTCTTGATCTCTCCTGATGACTATAAGTTCCCTTTTGCTTTTAAATTAGAATTTGAAAATACTAATAATACTACTGAGTATGAAGCCTTACTTTTGGGGTTAGCAATGGCCAAAGAAAAGGGAATTAAACAATTAAGAGCTAGGGAAATGCTGAACTTATAGTTAAACAAGTAAGAAATGTTTACTTTGTGAAGAATGGAAGGCTGAGACATTATAGGAATAGAGTGTGGGACAATATATAATATTTTGATGCATTTTCTATTGAAGAAGTCCCCATAGATCAGAACACAAGAGCAAACTCATTAGCTATCTCAACATCTTTTCTCCTCCCACATCCTAATTTTAAGGATGATTCTTATAGGGTGGAAGTTATATACAAGCCTAACGTGCCTGATAATGTGCATCACTGGAAGGTTTTTAACAATGACTGACAAATTATCTCATTTTGGAGAAAGTTGAAACCTTTGCTAATCTTTTCTTTGAAGGTAGCATTATAGAAAGTGGTGACACTCTTGATGGAGAAATAAATTCCTCAGATGTCCAGAATGTTGAGGTTATACAATTAAATAAAGGGGAATAAAATTCTGAAGGGCTTCGTCTCACTCGAAGATCTTTTCAATAGACATGATCATTATATTAAGCAAAAAGTTTAGCTTCTACTAGTTCTTCTGCTGAATATGATCATGTTAACATCGGAACAGAAGGAAATCCCAAGTTTGTTTGCATTGGGAAGTGTTGCTCTCCCCAAGAAAGAGAGTGTTTAATCTCTTTGTTGATTAAGTATAAATACATTTTCGTATGGTGTTATGTATATTTGAAGAAGTTTAGGGATAGAAAAGTACAACACCACATTCCTTTGAAGCCTGGTACCTCACCATTTTGGCAAAAAAATGATCATATATTCTGAAGATTATCGAATCCATATTTATTGAAATTGAATAAATGCTCAAGGCTAAAATTATTTATCCCATACATCACTCTACCTGGATTGCCAATATCATCCCAGTAAGAAATAAAAATGGAGAAATAAGAATCTTCATCAGTTTCTAGAATTTGAACCAGGCCTCACTCAAGGATAATTACCCTTTCCAGTCATAGACCACATATTACAAATAGTATTTGGATTGGAGATGATGTCCATGTTTGATGGCTTTTCAGGATATAACCAAATAGGAGTGGCTCTTGAGGACTAGAACAAAACAACATTCTCTACTCCTATAGGTGTTTTTTCCTATAATAGGATGCCCTTTGGCCTCATCAATGTTGGGGAAACTTTTCAATGAGACATGGACTTGAAGGATAAAAACTTATTGTTATATATCTTGATGATTTAATAGTTTTCTCCAATAAAAGGGTTGATCACTTCAATGAATTAGTTGTTGTGCTTCAAGATATGGAGATCATGGTATCTCTCTCAACCCCAAAAAGTCAATATTTGCGGTTACTAAAGGTAAGTTGTTAGGTCATATTGTTTCTAAAGACAAAATTAAGATAGATCTAGAAAGGGTAAAAATAATTCAACAATTAAGTCTGCCTTCAACTAGGAGCAATACCAGATCCTTTTTCAGTTAGGTTAATTTCTTAAGGAGATTTGTTCCTAATTTTGCTGAATTGACTAGGCATATTGCTGAAATGAGGAAAAATAATCCAGTCTTTAGGTGGAGTGAAGAAGGTAAAAGGGTGTTTCAAGATATCAAAGTAGCAATTGCTCATGCTCCAACCTTGGTTCATCCAAAATTTGACAAGGATTTTATAATTTATTGTTATGCTTCAGAACACACTCTATTAGCTATCTTGTAATAGAAAAATGAATAAGGGATCGAATCACCTATAGTCTTTATGAGTATTCCTTTGAAAAAGCATGAAATGAACTATTCCACATTAGAAAAACATGCTTATGCAGTTGTGAAGGCAGTGAAGCAGTTCAAGTTTTATATTCTTCATTCCCATACTATCATTTTTGTTCCTGACCCTGCAGTCAAGAGTATTTTAACTCAATAAGAAATTGGTTGTAATAAAAGAGAAGTCTGGATTGGAAAGGTTCAAGAATATGACATTGATATGAAACCTACTACTCTAGTTAGAGGCAAAGGTTTATGCAAAGTAATTGCTGAAAATGAACCTATAGAGAATAAAGATGCCCCACTTGTTCTTTTTGCCAACACCACTTATGATTGGTTCTCCAATGTTGCTTATCTATTGACATATGGGGAATACCCACCTCATTTATCAGAAAGAGAATTTAAGAAATTTGAAATTAAAGGCTAATAAATATGTTCTCTGGGGAGAAACTTTGTACAAAAGAGGGTTTAATGGTACTTTCCTAAGGTGTGTAGACAAGGAACAACAAAATAAAATTTTAAAAAAAAATTCCATAATGAGGCTTGTGGAGGACATTTTCTACATCTATAAGAACCTTCAAAATCCTAAGGCAATGCCTTTATTGGCCAGGTATACTTAAAGATTCTTATGAATGGGTTTCCAAATGTGAGAAATGTCTGAAATTTACTAGTAGACCTCAGTTGGTGGCACTACCTTTGAGACTTGTGGTAATTAATGAACCTTCCCAACAATGGGGAATAGACTTTATAGGGCCCATAAACCCAAATTCTAGTGTTGGTCATACACACCTTAACCACCATAGACTATTTCACTAAGTGGGTGGAGGCTATCCCGATAAAGCATACTACTTCAAAAGTTGTGTGCAATTTTGTCAAAGAAAACATACTGGTTAGGTTTGGCATACCTAAGAAGATTGTTACAGATAATGCTTCTAGCTTTTCCTCTTCTAAATTCTCTCTCTTTTTTTATGATTATGTTATTAGTCTTGCCCACTCTTTAGATTATTACCCACAAGATAATGGTAAAGCTAAATCTAGTAACAAAAATTTAATCTTTATTGTTAAAAAGCTAGTGGATAACAATCAAAGGGGTTGGCACAAAAGTCTCTATGAAGCATTATGGGCTGATAGGATCACTCCCAAGAGAGCTATTGGCATGTCTCCATTTGAACTTGTGTATAGAATTGAGAGCACTCTACCAATTCCCTTGGAATTGAAGCCTTAAACTTGCAAAGGGCTATTGAAGATGAACAGTTTCAATTTGCATTGGAAAAGAGAATCATGTACTTGACCAGAATAGAAGAGAAAAGGTATGATGTGGTAGATCAAATAACTTGAAATCAATAAAGGAAGAAGAAAATTTTTGACAAAAAGGCTAGGCAAAGGAAGTTTGTGGTTGGAGACACTGTTCTACTTTGGGATAGACAGAGAGAACCTAAAGGAGCACACAAGAAATTAGACTCTTTATGGAGAGGACCTTTCATAATTAGATAGGTAATTAGAGAGAATGTATTCTTGTTGGCATACTTAGATAGTACTCTAATGCCTCTTGCCTATAATGGGCAAGATCTAAAATTATACAACTAGTGATGTTTTCCCATCCCCCTTGTATATAGCCTATGTTTTTGTTTTCCTATGTGTTCATTTTTGTTGTTTCCTAGGTGACTTTGTTGCCCATTGAATAAGGCCCCATGCCATTTTTCCCTAGATTCTCTGCATCCTTCTAGTCCTTGTCCCCAATCAGAGCTTGTTGGTACCACTTTTCAAACTTGCCTTTTTCATGTCAGAGTTTTACGTTTCCTTAGTCACTCATTGTCTTGACCCTTTAAAAGTTTGTAGCATTTTTGGGACCTTTGTCTTTGTAATCAAAATTTTCAAACTTTTCATAACTTCCATCAGTGAGTTTGAACTTTCTAAAACTCACCGATTAACCGATGTAACTATGAAATGTGAACTTAGTCCCTTTCATTAGTCTTACCTTACATTCTCGAAGTTGAGTCATTTCCAATCAGCAAGTTGCAAGTTTCTCAAACTTTCCAACCTTTGATTAGCTTAGCCTTTGGGGTTCATATGTTTTGAAATTCACCGATCCCCCGCTCTGTCATCTAATCCACATATCTTAAGAAAATGCTTCATTTATTGCCATGCACAGAGAAAGAGGCGCATGTCTCTTCACATTAAATGAGAATTATTTTGAAATTATCAATCACACATAGCTCATTAATGGATTACAATGACTCATTTATGAAGCATACTGCTACACGTGATGTCCTATTTAATGAAATTTATTAAAGGACTTTTATAAGAACTGCCATCCTTACAAGCATTCCATTCTCTGTTGATACTGGCATGCTACTTCTGAGTGTTTTGGCACAATGATGACTACCAGCATTGTACATGAGTTCTTTTATCTTGATGCAGGAGCATCCTAGGTTGAAGAGAAATCTTGCATCAACCAAAAATATTTTCTTTCTTTTCTTTTAGATTGCATTTCAGAAGTGGTTTCATCATTTATAGTTCAACATTTTCTACCGCATTTTACAGCATCTTCATTTCAGAGCTCACAGAGTAGGAATTAAAGCTTCTATTCCATGTCAGCTACATCATACTAATATTTCAAGAGATTTGGAGTTGTTTGTGAAGAGTTATCACTAGCAGAAGGACATCAACTTTCACAGAGCAAAGCATTCAACATTCAATTTGATCATACAAGGTTTGCGGAGCACTTCCATGACTTGCAGAGTCAAATGGAACATCCTACAAAGTAAATTGGGACTAGATAGACCTTTGTTGAGAACTACACCATGTTTCATTCATTTGCGGAGCAATACCATGAGTTGTAGGCTAATCTACATTTTTTCTACACGTTTCATCATTCATTAGAGTTTGAGATCTCTTAAGTCTGACGCAGATGATTCTATGAGCTAGAGGATGATATATATACATCTCCTATATGCATTAGGAGGAAAGTAGTTGATATCATAAGATAGATAGTTAGATTCTTTCCAAAAGGCACTTTAGTGCATATCTTTCACATATGTTGTAACTCAGAAAGCAGGCTTGTGAGCCCTTTAATTGTAGCCCACATGTTTTCAACATATAAGCATTGTAATTGTTTGATATATTGAGCATATAAATCTTCCATTGCATTCTATTATTGCATTGTTTCCATTGTGTTTACTCTAGCTACATGGTTGGACAATCCCTTCTCAGGACCCTCCATCCATGACTACACCAAGTGGTATCAGAGCAAAGTTTGTGAATCCTTTGGGAGTGAAGGCATTTTGGAAGATCGTGTGGTGAAAAGATCATTGACCTAAGGCAGTCTACTTGTGTTTGTCAACAGAGTGCCAATTGTGAGGCAGTTGCTACCTTGTAATCAGATCATCAAATTAAGGCAGTTGCACCAGATCCTAGGAAGAGATGCCGCTGAGGAGGATGCCTGTTATGGCCAATGTTGCTAGAAGAATGGAAGAAATGATAGAGATGATGAGAAAAAAGAAAGTTAGATTGGATGTTGTAGAAGAAGATAGAAGAAGAGGACTAAATCCTAGACATGAAGATGAAAGTGATGATGATGAATTTCAATCAACTGACCAAAATGAAGAAGCCCTAGAAGAAGAAGAATCAGATCAGGTAAAAATGTTGAAGGCTATTTCTAAGATGGGTAAGAGACATAGAATGGAAGTATCAAACTATACTGGAAATTTGAATCCTAAGGAATTGATTGACTAGATAAATGGCATGGAGGAATGCTTTGAGTATGAGGAAATTGAAGATCCAGAGAGAGTAAGATTTGCAAAAACCAAGTTGAAAGGACATGTTGCTATTTGGTGGAAAGAAGTTCAATTGGAAAGTTCTAATAAGAGAGGAAAAGAGAAAATCATAAAATGGGATAGGATGGTGACAAAGTTGAAGAATCAGTTCATACCTACTGACTATGAGTTGGAATTGTTGAAGAGATTGTAAAACCTAAGGAAAAATAAGAAATCTGTAAAGGAGTACACTAAAGAATCTCATAAGATGATTATAAGGATAGGACATAGTGAATCAAGCAAGGAGAAAGTGGCGTGGTACATAAATGGATTAAGAATAAATATCCAAGAAGAACTAAGTTCAGTAAGGATGACAATAGTAGATGAACCATATTAGTTTGCATTGAAAGTTGAAGATAAGCGAAATAAGAGACATGAGAAAAGACAGAGAGGTAGAGGAGGCAAATTTTAAAGAGGTAGAACCTATTCCAGAGGAGAAAGACCATGTGTGGAGAAAAAAAGGAGAGTAGCTCATACCACAAAGAAGAAAAGGATAATAAATCATACTACAAAGGGAGAGATGACATAAATTTCTACCTCAATAGTAGAGGAAGTCATAATTCTTACCACAATGAAGGATACTAGAGAGATGAAAGAGGATTTGACAAGAGATCATTCAAGGGAACCTATTTCAAGTGTGGAGGTAAAGGACATAGAGCATTTGAATGTCATCAAGGAAGTACTAGCAAGAGGACAGAGAATAGTGCAAGAGCAGCATATGCAGAGGAAGAGATGGTTGGATCACCTAGTTTAGTGGGAAAGCTAGAGAAAGGAGTCATTAGTCATGAGGAGAGCTTTATTTCAAGAAGAAACAAATGAGGACCACCACAAAGGAAAAGTTTGTTCTAGACAAGATGCAAATCAAGAGGCAAATGTTGTAAAGTTATCATTGACAGTATTAGTACAGATAATCTGATTTTAGAAGAGATGGTGATGAAGCTGAATCTGGAGAGATTGAAACATCTGAAACCCTACAAGATAGCATGGATTCAAGATGAGCACAAGGTACTGGTAAGAGAACAATGTTTGGTGAAATTCCATATAGGATCTTATGTTGATGAGGTATTATGTGATATTATGTTGATGGATGTATGTCATATATTGTTGGGAAGACCATGGCAGTATGATAGAAAGGAAATACCTGATGTAAGGAAGAATACTTACACTATAACATCAAATGTGAAGAAACATATATTGATACCTTTAGAAGATGAACCTAAAAGTGAAGTGTGTGGGAATGCTAGAATCTGTTTGGTGGATGGAAGGAAATTTTTGGATGGATTGAGACATGAGAACATGTCTTTTTCTTTGATTCCAAAGAAGAAGAACCACCGTCAGAGGAGATAACTAAATTCTTGATAGAATACCAAGATATTTGCATTTCAGATAATGTACTTGAAGGATTGCCACTGATCCGGAGTATCAGTAATCATATGGACCTCATACCTAGAGCTACTTTTCCTAACAAAACAGTACACTAGATGACACTAGTAGAAAATGTGGAGCTAAATAGACAAATACAGGAGTTGTTGAGGAAAGGATTGATCAGAGAAAGTTTAAGCCTTTGTACAGTACCTGCAGTACTAGTACCGAAGAAACATGGAAAATGGAGGATGTGTACAGACTCTAGAGAAATTAATAAGATCACTATCAAGTATAGATTTCCATTGCCAAGGATGTGTGACATCATGGACTGTTTGAGTGGAGCAAAGTATTTCTGGTGCAGTCACGGTAGGAGGGTTCACAAAATGAACAATCCAGACCATGCAGCTAGAGTAAACACAATGGAAACAACTCAAAGATATGGAACAAATGCATATTTAGTCATTCAATATGTTATGGAATTCAAATACAGATTAGCCAGCAGCATGCAGGCTTACAATTTAGTGTTCACACGTCTGATTACAAAATATCAAAATATGCACAAGATATAGCTTTGAAGCTCCTTCGCAAAGAATCCAAACTATCAACTATCCTTATTATGATGAACTTTTTCTTTTAACTGATTTCCTATAGATCTAATACATTAATATATATATCATCTCTGGATCACAAGATTCCTCCATGTCGGCCAAGGAAGATCACAAACTCCGATGAAGAGCTGTAATGTGTGTACATGGATAGGTCAGACCTAATCATGTAGAACTCCTCCACAAATGAATGGAATGACATGTAGATCTCGAGGAAGGTTGGCCATGAACCAAAGATCAACAAATGATGTGTCTTTAGGATCCACAAGTTGAGGAATGCTCCGCAAGTCTTCTCCTTTAGCTAATTATCAGAGGTTGTCAAGATGCTCTGTTATGAGAAAATAGTCAATCTTCTGATAGCGATATCTTTCCGGTACCTTAACCAATTTCTATAAATTCTAGATATGATGTAGATGAACATGTCTAGATGATAAGTCTAGCTCTACAAGATGTGAACTACAATTGTGGTAGAATGCAGACTAGAATACAGAAATTGCTACTGGCTAAACTAAACTAAAAATGAAAGAAACAAACTGAACTGCAAACAAACTAAAATGCAAATGTTTTTGGTTGATGCAAGATTGCTCTTAAACCAGGGATGCTCTTGTATCAGACATCCAGGGTTATTGAAAAAGTAAGTCCCTCACTTTGTTGGGGCTAGAGGAAAACCAAGATGGTCCACCTCAGCCTGAGAAATCCATGATGAATCTTCTTTCGGTCTACCTTTCCATTTCACAAGGTATTCTTTGTATTATCTTCCTCTTGTGTTGCATCCAACTCGGCTGTCCAAAATGTCTTCAATCTACTCTGGTGCTTGTTGTGGTAACTGCTTCTTCAAGTCTTCTTCAATTCTGTCACTAAATTCTGCTTCATGATACTAATATAGGTCTGCAATGTTGAAAATAGGTGATATGCCCAATGTCTCTGGTAACTCCACTTCATATACATTTCCTGAATTAAATTTTCTAAGTATCCTACAAGGTCCAAACTTCTTCATCTTCAATTTGTTATACATCCCAACTAGAAATCTTTCTTTTCTCAAGTATACCATCACTACATCTCCAACTATAAATTCCTTATGTCTTCTCTTCTCATATGCTTGCTCCTTATATTTGATGTTCATATCCTCCAAATGCTTCTTCACCTGATTATGCACTATCTCCATATGTTCTACAAATTCTTCTACTTTTGCACTTCTCTTTTTTGTCATACTGATATCTCTCAACTCTGTAACTCTTCTAGGGTTTACTCCGATAACAATCTCAAAAGGTGTTCTTCTGATACTCCTATTTACTGAATTATTATATGCAAACTCTGCTTGTGAAAGAATCAAATCCCAACTTCCTGTCTTCTCTCCAACCAAACATCTTAATAGGTTTCCCAAACACCTATTTACTACCTCTGTCTGTCCATTAGTTTGTGGATAAAATGCTGAACTAAATTTCAAATCTGTCTTCATCTTCTTCCAAAGTGTCTTCCAAAAGTATCCAAGAAACTTTGTATCTCTATCTGAAACTATACTCTTAAGTAATCCATGCAATCTCACAATCTCCTTGAAAAATATGTCTGCTACATGCACTGCATCAGTTGTGTTCTTACAAGGTATGAAATGTGTCATCTTTGAAAATATGTCCACCACTACAAATATTGAATCATGTCCTCTCTGTGTCTTCAGCAATCCCATTACAAAATTCATACTTATGTCTTCCCAAGGTCTCTCTGGTATTGTCAAAGGTTTATATAATCCAGTATTATGACTACTCCCTTTTGCAACTTGACAAACTCGACAACTCTACACAAATTTCCTAACATCCTTATGTATCTGAGACCAAAAGTAATTTTCACTCACCAAAGCCATTATCTTGTCAATGTCAAAATGTCCTGCCAATCCACCACTATGTTTCTCCTTGATCAAGTTGTCTCTCATTAAACTTCTAGGTATGCATAGTTGACTTCCACTAAATAACATATCTTCCTGAATAAAATAGTCCAACCACGTACTCTTATTTGTCACAACAGGTTCCTTAAATGCTTTCCAAGGTTCTACAAAATCAGTGTCTCCCTCATACATGTTCTTCAATTCATCAAATCCTATCACTTCAACTCTCATCTCTATCAGCAAGTTTCTTCTCCTACTCAATGCATCTGTAACTTTGTTTGATTTTCCACTCCTATGCTTTAACACAAAAGTATAACTCTACATGAACTCTACCCATCTCATATGTCTTTGATTCAACTTACCTTGACTATTCAAATATTGCAAAGCTTGATGATTTGTATACAACACAAACTCCTTAGGAAACATGTAATGTCTCCACTTCTTCAAGGATTGAATTATGGCATAGAACTCTTGATCATATAATGAATAGCTTCTCCTTGCATCATTCAACTTCTCATTGAAATATGCTACAGGTCTACCTTCTTAACTTAATACTTCTCCAATTGCATTCCCACTTGCATCACAATCCACTTGAAATACCTTATTGAAATCTGGTAATGCCAAAATAGGTTGTTCTATAACTTTTTGCTTTAACACCTCAAAATTTTTATCTGCTCCTAATGTCCACTTGAAATCTTTTTTGTCACCTCTCATTGTCTCTATCATAGGGTTACATACTAAACTAAAATTTCTGATGAACTTCTAGTAGAAAATAGCTAATCCATGAAATGATCTAACTTCTTCAATGTTCTCCAGTGTAGTCTATTCAACAATTGATCTCACTTTCTCACAATCCATCTTCAATCCTTCCGTAGAAATCACAAATCCCAAATATACCAATTCTTCCTTCATGAAACTACACTTCTTGATGTTTATCAACAATTTCTCTTCTCTCAGTCTCTACAAAACTTGTCTCAGGTGCTGCAAATGTTCCTCTTTTGTCTTACTAAAAATTAGAATGTCATCCAAATTTATAGTAACAAACTTACCCAATAATTTCTTCAAGACGTCATTCATCAATCTCATGAAAGTACTAGGTGCATTTGGTAATCCAAAAGGCATCACTAGCTCCACTCGTACAATCCTTCATTTGTTTTAAAAGCAGTCTTCCATTCATCTCCTTCTCTGATTCTGATCTAATGGTATTCACTCTTCAAGTCTATCTTTGTAAAATATCTTTCTCCACTCAAACAATCCATGATATCATCCATCTTAGGTAAAGGAAATCTATACTTAACTGTGATCTTGTTGATTGCTCTAGTCCATACACATTCTCCATTCTCCATCCTTCTTAGGTGCTAACACTATAGGTACTACACCAGGTCTCAAATTTTCTCTGATCAAACCTTTCCTCAACAATTCTTATATCTGTTTATTCAATTCTTCATTCTCTATTAGTGTCATTCTATGTGATACTTTGTTAGGTAACTAGCTCCAAGAATAAGATCCATGTGATGAATTATACTCCTGATTGGTGGTAATCCTTCAGGTACATTATCTGATATGATGTCTTCATACTCTATCAACAACTCTTTTATCTCCTCTGGTTGTGATTCTTCAGTCTCCTTCTTCAATGTTTTAGGCTTCTTAGGAATCAAAACATAACACATATTCTCATGTCTTAAACCATCCAAACATTTTCTTCCATCTACCAAACAAATTCTAGCATTCCCACATACTTCACTCTTAGGATCATCTTCCAAAGGGATCAAAGTAATTCTCTTCCCATTTGTTGTTATAGTGTATGTATTCTTTCTCCCATCATGTATAGCTTTCCTATCATACTGCCAAGGTCTACCCAACAAAATATGACATACATCCATAGGCATAATATCACACAAGACTTCATCATGATAAGATCCAATTTGAAATTTCACCAAACATTGCTCACTCACCAGTACCTTATGATCATCCTAAATCCATGCTATCTGATAGGGCTTAGGGTGTTTCAATCTTTCCAACTTCAGCTTAGTCACCATCTCCTCTTAAACTAGGTTATCTGAACTACCACTATCAATGAAAACTTTACACCATTTACCTCCTAATTTGCATCTAGTTCTGAACAAACTCTTCCTCAGTGGTGGTTCCTCATTTGTTCCTATTTGAAATAGTACTCTCCTCATCACAAGTGATTCTCCTTTCTCATGTTTGCCAACTGAACTAGGTGATCCAATAGGTTCTTCTTCCACATAGGCTGCTCTTCCACTATTCTCTGTCCTTTTACTTGTACTCCTCTGATTACATTTGAATGCTCTATGTCCTTCACCTCCACACTTGAAACAAGTTCCTCTGAATGTTCTCTTATCAAATCCTCTTCCCTCTCTTCTATGTCCTTCATTCTAGTAAGGATTATAATTGCCTCTATGATGAAAATTTCTGTCATTGCTCCAGTAGGTATTGCTATCTCTATCATCCTTCTTAAATGGGTTGTCAAGCTTGTTCTACTTCAGATGTGATTTGTCTCCTCTGAAAAATATTCTACCTCTAAAATTTTCCTCCTCTTCCTCTCTGTCTCTGATCATGCCTCTTGTTCAACTTCTCTTCAACCTTCAAGGCAAACTGATATACTTCCTCCAAAGATGTCATCCTTACCAAACTTAGTTCTTTTTGAATGTTCAATCTCAGTCCATTGATGTATCTATCCAATTTCTCCTTGCTTGCTTCACTATGTCCCTTCATTATGATCATCTTATCAAATTCTTCAGTATACTCCTTCATAGATTTCTCCTTTTGTCTCAGGTTCTACAATCTCTTCAACAATTCCAACTCATAGTTAGCAAGTATAAACTGATTCTTCAATTTTGTCACCATCCAATCCCATTTTGTAATCTTTTCTTTTTCTCTTCTATTTCTATCCAACTGAACTTCTTTCCACCATATAGCAACATGTCCTTTCAACATTGTCTTTACAAATTTCACCTTCTCCGGATCTTCAACTTCTTCATATTCAAAATACTCTTCCATGTCATTTATCCAGTCAATCAACTCTTTAGGGTTCAAGTTGCTAGTATAGTTTGGTACATCAACTCTAGCTCTCTTCCTAATCTTTGAAATAGCTCACAACATCTTTGCTTGATCTGATTCTTCTTCTTCATCACTTCCTAGGGTTTCACCAATTTGTTCAACAAATTGAAATTCCTCTTCATCATCACTTTCAACATTAGGTGTCAGTGTCAATCCTCTTCGCCTATCTTCCTCTACATCATCCAATCAAATTCTCATTGTTTTCATCATTTCCATCATCTCATCCATTCTACTAGCCATTGTTCCAACAACAAGGATTCTCCTTGGTGACATTCTTCCTAGGATCAAGTGCAAACTAGCTCAAATTTGGTGATCGGGCTATAAGGTGACAACTGCCTCACAATCAGTGATCAGTTGTGACACAAGTAACCTACCTCAGATTTGGAGATCTATTCATAGAAAGATCTTATGGAATTCCTTCACCAACTTCACTCAATTCACTCCCAAAGATTTGAAATTTTGCTCTAATACCACTTGGTGCAGTCATGGTAAAAGGGTTCATAGAATGAACAGTCTAGATTGTGTAGCTAGAGTAAACACAATGGAAACAACTCAAAGATATGGAACAAATGCAGATTCAATCATTCAATATGTCATAGAATTCAAATATAGATCAGTCGACAACATGCGGGCTCACATGCCTGATTACAAAATATTAGAATATGCACAAGATATAGCTTTGAAGCTCCTTTGCAAAGAATCCAAACTATCAACTATCTTATTATGAAATTTTTCTTTTAACTGCTTTCCTAGAGATCTAATACACCAATATATATCATCTCTGAATCACAATATTCCTCTGTGTCGGCCAAGGAAGATCACAAACTCCAATGAAGAGATGTAACATGTGTACATGAATAGGTTAGACCTAATCATGTAGAACTCCTCTGCAAATGAATGGAATGATGTGCGGATCTTGGGGAAGGTCAACCATGAACCAAAGATCAATGAATGATGTGTCGTTAGGCTCCATAAGTCAAGGAATGCTCCACAAGTCTTCTCCTTTAGTTGATTGTCAGAGGTTGTTAGGATGCTTTGTTCTGAGAAAATAGTCAATGTTCTAATAGCGATGTCTTTCTGGTACCTTAACCAATTGCTCTAAATTCTAGATATGATGTAGATGAATATGTCTAGATGCTAAGTCTAACTCCGTAAGATGTGAACTATAACTACGGTAGAATGTGGACTA
Organism: Cunninghamia lanceolata; assembly: GCA_027924645.1. Lineage (NCBI taxonomy): Eukaryota > Viridiplantae > Streptophyta > Pinopsida > Cupressales > Cupressaceae > Cunninghamia > Cunninghamia lanceolata. The sequence goes on along the minus strand of BSBN01000354.1, from coordinate 6,211,396 downwards.
GAATACAAAAACTGCTACTGACTGAACTAAACTAAAAATGAAAGAAACAAACTGAACTACAAACAAACTAAAATACAAATGTTTTTGGTTGATGCAAGATTGCTTTTGAACCAAGGATGATCTTGCATCAATTTCACAAAGATAGACTTGAAGAGTGGATATGGTCAGATCAGGATCAGAGAAGGAGATGAGTGGAAGACTGCATTTAAGACAAATGAGGGATTATATGAGTGGTTAGTCATGCCTTTTGGATTAACTAATGCACCAAATACTTTCATGAGATTGATGAATGAGGTTTTGAAGAAATTCTTTGGTAAGTTTGTTATTGTATACTTGGATGATATTCTAATCTTCAGTAAGACAAAGGAGGAACATTTGTGGCATATTAGACAAGTATTGCAGAGGTTGAGAAAAGAGAATTGTTGATTAACATCAAGAAGTGTAGTTTCATGAAGGAAGAATTGGTATACTTGGGATTTGTGATTTCTATAGAAGGATTGAAGATGGACCCTAAGAAATTTAGAGCAATTGTTGAATGGCCAACACCGGTGAACATTGGAGAGGTAAGATCATTTCATGGACTAGCAAGTTTCTATTGGAAGTTCATCAGAAATTTTAGTATTGTATGCACACCAATGACAAAGACAATGAGGGGTGATAGGAAGGATTTTAAGTGGACATCAGGAGTACAAAAGAGTTTTGAATTGTTGAAGCATAAGGTAACATAACAACCAGTATTAGCACTACCGAATTTTGATAAGGTATTTCAAGTTGATTGTGATGCCAGTGGAAATGCAATTGGAGTAGTGTTAAGTCAAGAAGGGAGACTAGTTGCATATTTCAATGAGAAGTTGAATCATGCCATGAGGAGATATTCAGTTTATGATCAAGAGTTTTATGCCATAATTCAAGCCTTGAAAAAGTGAAGAAATTACTTGTTGCTAAAGGAATTTGTGTTGTACACTGATCATCAAGCTTTGCAGTATTTGAATAGTCAAGGTAAGTTGAATCAAAGAAACATGAGATGGGTAGAGTTCATGCAGAGTTACACATTTGTATTGAAGCACAAGAGTGGGAAGTCAAACAAAGTTGTAGATGCATTAAGTAGAAGAAGGAACCTGTTGACAGAGATGAGGGTAGAAGTATTAGGTTTTATTGAACTTAAGCATATGTATAAGGGGGGACCTTGATTTTGTAGAAGCATGGAAGGTATGTAAGGAACCTGTTGTGATAGATAGAAATAAGTGGTTGGACTATTTCATTAAAGAGGATATGTTGTTCAAAGGAAATCAGTTGTGTATATCTAGGAGTTCAATGAGAGATAATTTGATCAAGGAGAGCACAGCGATGGATTAGCAGGACATTTTGGAATTGACAAGATAATAGCCTTGGTAAGTGAACATTACTTTTGGCCTTAGATATATAAGGATGTAAGGAAGTTTGTTCCTAGAGTTGAAAATTTTTTCAAGTCGCAAAAGGGAGTAGCCAGACTACTAGATTGTACAAATCTTTGACAATACCGAAGAGACCTTGGGAAGATATAATCATGGATTTATATTAGGGTTTCCAAGAACATAGAGGAGATATGATTCTATATTTGTAGTAGTGGATAGATTTTCAAATATGACACATTTCATTCCTCATAAGAAGAAAAATGATGATGTACATGTTGCTGATCTATTTTTCAAGAAGATTATGAGATTGATGGATTACCTAAGAGTATAGTGTCAAACAAGGATACAAGATTCATTGAATATTTTTGGAGGACATTGTGGAAGAAATAAAGACAAACCTAAAGTTCAGTCAGCATTTGACTCATAGACATATGGACAAATTGAAGTGGTAAATAGGAGTTTGGGTAACTTGTTGAGATGTTTAGTAGGAGATAAGGTGGGAAATTGGGATCTAATTCTACCACAAGTAGAGTTTGCATACAAATAATTTAATGAGCAAAAGTATAGGGAAGACACCATTTGAAGTTGTGATAGGAATAAAACCTAAAGGAGTAGCAAAGCTAAGAGACATCAGTATGGATACCAAGAGAAGTGTAGAGGTAGAAGAATTTGAAAGATACATGGAGACAATACATAATCAGGTCAAGAAGCATTTGGAGGAGATGAATAGTAAGTATAAGGAGCAAGCAGATGAGAAGAGGAGACATAAGGAATTTTCAGTTGGAGATGAAGTAATGGTATATCTAAGAAAGGAGAGATTTCCAGGGGGGACATATAACAAGCTAAAGATGAAGAAGTTTGGACCATGTAAGATTCTTCAGAAGTTTGATTCAGAAAATGCATATGAAGTGGAGTTACCGGAGACATTTAGTATATCACCTATATTCAACATTACAAATCTATGTGAGTATCATGAGGGAGAATCAAGTGACAACCTTGAAGATGGATTGAAGGATCAATTGCCACAACAACAACCAGAGTAGATAGAGTAGATTTTGGACAACAGAATTAGACGCAGTACTAGAGGCAAGCAATATAAAGAGTATTTGGTTAAGTGGAAAGGAAGACCGAAAGAAGATTCATCATGGATTTCTTAGGCTGAGGTAGATCACCTTGTTTTTACTCTAGCCCCAACAAAGTGAGGGACTCACTTTTCAACAACCCTAGGTGTCTGATGCAAGAACATCCTAGGTTGAAAAGAAATCTTCCATCAACTGAAAATATTTGCTTTCTTTTCTTTTCTTTTCTTTTCTTGCATTTTAGTTGCAGTTCAATCATTTAGAGTTTAGCATTTTCTACCGCATTTTGCTACATCTTCATTTCAGAGTTCATGGAGCAGGAATTAGCTTCTATGCAATGTCAACTACATCATACTAAGATTTCAGGAGATTTGGAGTTGTTTGTGAAGAGTTATCACTAGCAAAAGAACTTCTACTTTCATAGAGCAGAGCATTCAACATTCAATTTGATCATACAAGGTTTGTGGAGCACTTCTATGACTTGCAGAGCCAAATGGAATATCCTACAAGGTAAAATGGGACCAAATAGACCTTCCTTGAGAACTACACCATGTTTCATTCATTTGTAGAGTAATACCATGAGTTGTAGGCCGACCTACATGTTTCATCATTCATTAGAGTTTGAGATCTCTTAAGGTTGATGTGGAGGATACCATGAGCTGGGGAATGATATATATACATCTCTTAGATTCATTAGGAAGAAATTAGTTGATATCATAAGATATATAGTTAGATTCTTTTTGGAAGGAAGTTCAATGCCATATCTTTCACATATGTTGTAACCTGGAAAGTAGGCCTGTGAGCCCTTTGATTATAGCCCACATGTTGCCAACATATAAGCATTGTAATTGTCTAATATATTGAGCATATAAATCTTTCATTGCATTATGTTATTGTGTTGTTTCTGTTGTATTTACTCTAGCTACATGGTTGGACAGTCCCTTCTCAGGACCCTCCATCCATGACTGCACCATCTCCAGGTCAGCCAACTATAATTTTCCTTCACTTGCTTTGTTCTGCTATGAATTTGAAGTTGATCAGTCAAGATAGTGGGAAGAGTATTCCAATTTCATGAATTTGAATTGCTCTTTTTCCCCAAATGTCTTGGGAGTGTGTTTGGTACCCATGGTAATATCAGACGCATATATTTGTTGGTTGCTTAATCTTATGAAGATGAAATACAAATACCAGGGTTTTCCAGTGGCCTCCATTATTGAGAATGGTCTAGCTAATGTGAGAGATACTGAGTTGGGACATATTGATTTAAATGATTTATAGAATAGGATGGAATAGAACCCCAAGTCGTCGTTGGTAGAGGAAACCTTCACAAGTGGGTTAGCTCATGCATGAGGTTTCTCGCTAGTTGTGTCTTGCTCAGACCTGACCCTCACCTGTGCTAAGAATTATCACCCCAAGTATCAAGAAACTAGGGCATATGATGACTTTGTAGTGGTAAAGATTAATGTTGAGACTATCACATGTGCTTTGAGGTTACCTAAGAGGGAGTAATTTATAGAGTTGTCTATCGAAATGGGTTGGAATTATTTCCTGAATATGAAGAATTGGTGTTTGATGTTCATTGTGAAGAGTTAGCTCAAAAATGAAAAGAAAGGGAAATCTCAAGTGCCATCTAATTTAAAGAGGGCACATTTCAAAGAGGACATATTTGACATGATTGCGTTGTTACATTGTGTGGTTGGGAATGAAGACTCTAATTCCTTCAAAAAATGAATGTGCCAATTTATTCTGATTGTGTGTAGTGAGTCTCAATATGTAGATTGGGAAAGATTAATAAGTGATCATTTGAATGGTCAACTGGCAAATTTTCATCAAAAAAATTATTTTTATGTGTTCCTATTTATTCTACGTGTTATCTAGTAAGGAGGCAGTATGGCTAGGTCTAAGAACTCATGGTTCCTTGACTCTAGACACACCTGTGTATGAATATTTTCCATAGCTGCAAAAGGAAGTGGGCAATAAGGATTTTTGGCGTGTCAATGATGCCTTCTTAATGCACAATGTGAGAAGAATTGAAGGTAATCCAAAGGTGAGGATATCTCCAGGGGATACACAATTGATTATGAAGTTTGGAAGTTTTTATATTCAATTTGATATATTTACTTACCTCAAGTTTAGTGGGTTTGAAATTGCCCCTTTAAAATTACCCAGGTATGCCAATGACTATCATTTTCTTGGAATTTTGTCACCAGACAGCTTGTGTAAATAAGAAATATCACAACATGAAAAAGAAGGGTTATTCTTTCCTTATGTCTTTGATGCTTTTCACATGCAATTCTAATGACAATGCAAAGAATGTGGAGAGAATTCTTACTGAGTATAATTTTCATCCTCTTTCTGTTAGATCATTCTTTGATAGTAAAAAAATTGTTAAAAGGAATTTGTATGGAGGGAGTTTGTATGAGCACTGACCTCATCTTGAGGACTATTGGGAGGATTGTACCAATGAAAGAGAGGTACAGAGAAGAGATTGGATGAGACTAACTCTTGATCAAATATGTGCCTTTAATTTTCCATTAAAAATTCTTGATGAAGTAGATGATAATTCTGATATCATTGACAAAGAATATCTTGTCATTGCTTCTAAGCCATTGCATTTAGTGGTTGGAAAAGGAAGTCATTAACATTAAGTTTTGATCCTCTTTCATCTTGAATAAGACCAAGAAGTGGTTTCAAGCGAAAATTCATGAATGTATTGTGTCTTCTTCCTCACAAAAAGAACCTATAACAAAGGAACATGGATCTTCCCATACCATTGAACATCAGAGAACTTTAGCCAGTGTGGAGATAACCAGATCTAGGGTTAGTTCACAACAAGGTGGTGATGGAGAAGACCATGAGGAGGGTAGAAATTTAAAAAATGCATGTGAAGAAGATAGTGAACCAATACTTAAAAGATTAGGAGCAAAAAAGGGACTTGATGCTCTGCAACAACCCCAGATAGACCATGTGACCCCTCCTGTATCTCCTATGCCAGATAATGATTCCTCTATTTTTCAACAACTTGGTGAAGATAATGCTTTTTGCACTTTGTTTGATAGTCTAGCTTCTCCTATTTCAAATGAAATTCCTTCAGTCAATACTAAAAACTAGCTAGAGAATACCATTTTGGATGACAGCCATAACAATGTAGTGTTACCATATCCTTCTTGGCTTAAGAAGGAAGTGGAAAAGAAAAGAAAATACACCCCTATGACTGATGTAAATGTGGATACTATAGCTAAACTTCTACAAATGGGCCCTCAACCTAAGAAGGCTAAAAGGATGTCAAGGGTAGTCATGGATTCTTCTTCTGGGCACTAGATTCTTGAAATCACTAACCCCATTGGGGATAAAGATGAACATAATGTTACAAAAGTTGATTTCAATATGAGTAAAGTTGATATGGGTCCCCTCATTGTAGGAGACATATACCATGCTAATTTTTCTATTAGAATGTTAGCTAAGAGAGTTAAAGCAGAGAAGCAAGAAAATGTGAGGTTACAAACCCAGGTGAATGCTTTAACCTTATTTATTCAATCAATTGTAAATGCTACTTCTCAACCTCCTGATATGGCTCTAGTGTTCCTATTGATGGAGTAGATCTTGGAATATTACAAAAAATTAAAAATTATCAAACTATGGCCAAATCCACTGAACAATGGATTGAGAAAGTCACTCTTGACAGTTTGTTGTATATTGAAGAAGTAATGAAATTGTACGCCCATATCTCCAGCCAAAGGAAGGAACTGATTGTAGAATTACAAACTTTTAAAAAGGATGAGAGCACTCTGCTAATGGCTAAAAAGGTCTTGAACAAACGTAAGGAAGATGACTCAATCTCTTGGTTGAATGTTGTTGAGTGGAATTTATCTGTGTTTAAACAATTTCTAGGTGAAATAAGGAGAATGTTGAATCAATATCTGTTGGCAAGAGACACTATATGGATTCATGGTTGTTGTCATTGATGGCAACAAAGGTCATCCCACATATCCGCAAGTCATGATATGTCTCTACCGGAAGTCAGATTGAAGATTGTTGTGGTCCGGTGAACAAGAACAGAGCATGTGGCAAGGTCCGACAGATTGGTCCGGATCTCTCAGAGGAAGTGTCTTGGTGCAGTGCGGATCTGGGGAAGTCAAGAGGACTATCTTGAGTGGTATATTCCAAGGATTTAGCCTCCGGAGTTGGACAAGGAAAAAGATATGAATAGTTGAGTACCGGATTCCTGAGAGACAGTGAAAACAGAGGAAGAACTGACTGACAGAGTATCAGACTACTTTCCGGATGTGTTACAGATGATGATAAAGGTTGCGGAGGCATGGATCATGTTTGGCCGACATAATTGATGATATCTACAAGTATATGCTTGATCCGCATTGCTTGGTGAGCAAGGATTCAGCCGACAGAACTAAGTTTGTAAGAAACTAGACTGTTCCGGATGCCGACTAGAAAGGTGATGAAATTACTTGTGCGGATATATATAGAGGATGGATTTAGTTGTAAAGTGTGGGAAATGTGTGAGAGGATATGCGAACAAGTCCAGAGTAGAGCAGAAGTAGCAAGAAAGATCCGGTATGTGAAAGGATAGCAGACTAAAGAACAGAGGAAAGATGAAGTGCAGCAGATCAGTATACTGAACCTAACCGGAACTGAACTCCAGCATATGCAGATGCTTCCAATCAGTTCAAGACTGTGATTCTTATCACTTTGTAAGACAGTGTGTCTTCTTGTAGGCAGTGAGCCTCTTGTGAGCAGTGTGCTCGGGCAGTGAGCCCTAATTGGCAAGTGCCATTTTTGTAATTTCCCATTCTTCTAACAGAGAATAATTCTTGGGTTAATCACCCCGTGGTTTTCTCCCTTAACAGGGTTTCCACGTCAAAAATATTGTGTCATGTGTTTCTTATTTCATGGTTAATGTTTTGTGTTTGATTTTATGCTGCTTCAATTAAAAGGAAAGTTCAATAAGGGAAATAATTAGGATAACTGATTCACCCCCCCTCTCAGTTATCAACAATTGGTATCAGAGCGAAGTTCCTCCTAATAGAGCCTAACAGCTTGAGGAAGATCTGGGATTTCAAATGGATGCATATGGTTTAAAGGAGCAACTCAAGACTGCCCTTGAGGATCTTGAACAGTCAAATTCTGAAGTTAGTGAATTAAGAGAAAGACTCAAACAGGCTGATGAATTCATGAGGGAATTAAAAGACAAATTAAGTCTCTCTATGAAAAAGAGAAAGGAGCTGCTCCAACAGTTGGCAAGACAAAGTGAAGAAAGCAATACAAATGAAGAATTGACTGAGCAAACCAAGTTATGTGAAAAGTTATCAAAAGAAGTCATTATGTTAAGACATGAAATGGAATCAGGAACTATAAAGTTCACTCAAGAGATTGAAGAAAAAAGAAAGGCTGAAGACAATCTAAGACAATCTCTTAAGGAAAAATCAGAAGAATGCCACCAGATGGACAGGATTATCAGACATCTTGAATCTGATCTTGAAGATGCCAAAGATAATGAAGAAAAACTTGAGGATCAAATTACCTCTCTCAAAAGAGATCTTCAAACAGCAAATGAATATAAAGAGAAATTCAAGATAAGTTCTGCTCAACTTGAAGTTCTTCTTGGAAGTCAAAAGAGGACTGATGACAAGTATGGTTTGGGATATGAGAAAGGAGAAAACTCCGGATCCGGTCAGAGGAATCTTGGATCAGAAAATCCAAGGAGCAGGCCTAGAAGACCTCCGGTAAGACAGCCAAATGCTCAAAAATATCCATCCTTCAATGGATACTGCCACAGCTGCAACCATTTTGGTCACAAAGCTAATCAGTGCAGAATGAGAATGAATCAGATTAATTCATCCTTCTCCGGACAGTGCTTCAACTGCAAAAGGTATGGACACAAATCCCATGAATGCAGAATTATGCAAGTAAACAAATCATTCAAAGGTAGATGCTTTACATGCAATAGAGTAGGTCATATGGCTAATCAATGCAGATCAAGGGGATATCAGTTAAATATGCAAAGAAATGTTATTTGCCAAATCTGCAATAGGTCCGGTCATAATGCTAAAGTCTGCAGAAACAAGAATCAGGACAAAAGAGGTCCGGTGTATAATCAGAATCAAGACAAGGGTAAACAAAAGATGAATGCGGATGAAGTTAGGAATCAGATGAGCAAGATTTGGGTGAAGAAAAGCTCAGAGAATGTAGAGGTTGGATCCGCACCAGATTCTGGTGCTGATATTTCTTCCGAAAATTAAAAAAGTGAGCTCAGGCTCAGGGGGAGACTCAAAGAAGATTCTGTTCCCCCAGCCAAACAAGTTGTGCCGGATGTGGCACAAGATGCGGATTAAAGGGTTTGTAGATATAAGTCCTGAGATGCTTCAGTCAAGTTTTCAGAGGTCCGCATGGAGTTATGAAGAAGCTGTGTTCGATTAAGTTAGACCTGTTCAGGGAGGTGCTCCGGTATGATAAAGGATTACAAAAAGGTCCGGAGAGATCCGGAAGTGCACGATCTTGTCTTGCGGATTGGACAGAGTGTTTGGGATGTTCTTGTAATATGTTACCTAGATTTATTCATGATTTAAAGATCCGGATGATATTCAGTGATCAGGACTAATCCAGGATACTCCAAGCTGTCCAGACATGGTAAACCGGAATAATGCAGGTGAAGCATTTATTGCAGACAGATATTAGGGTTTGCGGAGCAATATAAGGAATTTCTCAAAAGTTATCTGCTCATTCTACACTTGAGAAGAAGCGAATAGTGGAGCTCTGCAACAAGGTTCATCAAGCACACCAAGGATCTCCTGCCGAAGCTATTGCATAAAGAAATCAATCCAACCACTCCGTGCAAACCGAAGGCGCATAAGGTATTCTTCGTTTTTCATTGCCTCACTGCAAATCTTTGAAGAATGGCTACTCCAAACATAGTTAAGATCTCTGATAGACCTCGCCCCTCATTCAAGAAACATCCCTACAAATCATTGGAGGTAGATCCACTAGGAGCCTTCTCTAGTGTTCCCCACGGAGTCTTACATACTGAAGATATTAGGGTTTACATACACGCAAACATTGAGGAATTTGGGGAATTCAAATTAAGAGACCTCTATCACAAGCAACTGATAGACAATGCTTTTGAGCTCAAACCAGAGTATAAGGGTATCCAGAAGAAACAATTTGAGCAATTCATTCATTTCCCTAGCTTTGAAGAAGATGAATGGGTCCGGTATGTACTGAGCAGGATGCATGACAACTTCCTTTGGCTAGATAGACCCTGTAAGATCACAAAAGAAGCAATTAGAGCAGTAACTGGTCTATACTCTTCCGGGGGGGTACCTATCCTCAAATCTGTCAAGAACAACGTTGTAACTGAGGCCACCGGATCAAAATATGATAAGAGGGCAATGACCATTGAAGATATTTCGGATCCAGATATCAAATATGCATCAATGATAATAGGATACAAGATCTATCACTCCAGCAGGGAGAATTCTGTATCCGGAACTGCAATATACACAACATATGAAATGCTAAGAAAGAATGCAGATTATGATCTTTGTGAACTACTACTAAGCCAATTAATGGAAAATGTTCAGAAAATCAAGAAAGACAAGAAGAACTCCTTTAAGTATGGTACTCTCATTGTATGTCTATTCTTTTACTTCATGAATGAGCTACCCGGAACAAGTGGATGGGTATGGCAGAATGACAAACCTGTTGCAGTCCAGATAAGAGACTATTTGCATGGACTTGGGGATGCAAAAGCGAGAAATACAGCTCTATGGGGATACTTCAAAAACTTTCAGAGCATGATGCAAGCAAGAGAGAGAATTCCCCAGTCTCTCATTGAGAAATACAAGGACTCAGTATGCTTTATGGTTGACACTGATCAGTGCCTAATGGAGGCAGTGGAGCCAAGGACTGTCTGGATCATGCCCATGGGGTATGAAGTTGATGAACAGATAGTAGAGCTGCATGTTCAACACATGCTAAGTCAGCCCAAAGATCCTAAAGCAGAAAGGTTTGGAACCTTTGAGGAGCTGAGTGTGAAATTACATGTAGAACTCAGGGAACCTGAGATTAAGAGAAAAGTGAGAAAAGAAGTAGAGCACATTGCTCAAGGCCTAGGCATCTCAAAAGAGGCACTTGATGCCAGCCGGGAAAAGAGGAGAAAGGCTGAGGAAGAAGAGAAAAGCAAAGAAAGTGCTCCGGTTGAAACCCCCACCCGGACCAGATCATCAAAGAGATCTGCACCTTCCACAACCAAAAGCTCAAAACCGGAAGTCCAGGCATCCGGTAAAAGATCCAAGACAAAAGCATCAAGGGCTTATGAAAGCCAAAAGGATGAAGAGGAAACAGAATCAGATGAGGAAGTAAGAGAAGTAAAGAAACAGAAGAAGAAAGGATCCGGTAAGCCCTCCACAGGCCAAGACAAGGATGAAATGGCAGAGGTAACTGTTGAAAAGCCCACTCTGTCACTAGAGAGCATAATCAAGTCGGTCACGGTGGATGGAAACCTTCAACCAATGACTGAATCCTATGATGACTTCAGTGAGGCAGACCAAAAGACTCTGCAGGAAGCCACAGTTAAATATCTGAACACATACAATAAGGCTTTCATTGAGATCATATCTCTCATTCCTAAAAGCCTAGAGAAGGAAATGGAAGTAAGAAAGAATAATGCTCATGCCAAAGATCTTGAGATCCGGGAGCAGATAGCTATTCAGCTATATCCTCAAATTGATCCCAAGACAATGAACATGATCTTCAAGGACTGCAGAGATGAGTTCAGAAGTAAAGCCAGGATGAATCAGCTCATGCTTGGTGAGACTGACAAAGTGGCACAAGAGACAGAAGAGATCCTCCGGAAGGCCTTCAAAAGGTTCAATCTTCCTGTTGTAGAGGACTTAGGTGCAGAAACAGCTGCTGATTTGGAATCTTCTGTTCCGGAAGAAGTAAGCCCTGAACAGACAAGTGAGGACTTGGGACCCTCTGCTCCAGAAGAAGTGGCCCATGAACAAGCAAGCATCTCTCCTCCGGTTTCCCCTACAGTCTCCGGATCCAAAGAAGAAGAGCAATTGCAGGAGAAGGAAGCAGTGGTGACAGACAAAGAGGTTGACAGTTCTAAGACTGCAGAAGAAAAGAAACATCTGTCTCCGGCAAGAGACACTGCACAAACTGTTCAACAATTTTTGAGCAAAGAAACTCTAGAGATTGATGAACCGGAGCTTCTAAAAGGTCCATTTGATTTTGACTCTCTCTCTCCGGTACAAACAATGAAGATAGCTTCATTTGCAAATGCCAAGGCAAATGAAAAGCTCCTGAAGTCTCATATGGAAGACTGTGAGTTGATAGAGGCTGCTTCCGGAGTACTTGTAAAGATCATGCCATCAATCCAGATAGATCCGACAGCCTCCACTTCCGGTAATCTAAAAACCTTAGTCAGCAGTATTGATACACATTTTAATTCTCTAGAAAAATCAGCTGAAGAAAAGGTCCGGAAGGAATTTTTGGATAAGAGATTTTCTGAAATATTAGAATTAATCTCTAAGGATAGGAAGATTGTAAGCATTGGAATAAAGAGCTTAGAAAATGCTCTTAAGGATGGCGGTGACATCTACAAATTTTGTATATCTTGGTCAAAGGCAACAGCAGCAATTGACAAGAAAATAAAAGAGGAACAGGACAAGCTTCAAAGCTTATCTCAAAGTTTTGATCCTCTCTCTTCCTCTATAATAAATCAAGAATGTCAGACTATTGCAGTCTTGAATGAAATAAAGAATCTTGAGAAGGAGAGGAAGAACATTACCAACCGGATGGGAGAACTTAGAAGGATTATAGTCCCTAAGTTGGAAACTATGCATGAGGCCATCAGTGATGCCCAGACCACCGCCCATACAAAAGATCCGACAGATCTCAGGCGGGCAGAAGCTTTTGCATTTTTGTTGAGTGGTCACATTTCAATCTTGGACAGAATGAAGCTAAGTTGGGCTACTGAAATGGTTCAACTGCAGACATCCTTTGCAGACATTCTGCACTATATGTGAGTATGTAAATATGCGGCTATATATAGAAAATTTTTGAAAATTTTGGTGTGCGGACCCTACCCTTTGCCATTGATGTCAAAGGGGGAGTGAGGAGCAGTGAAAAATGAGGAATCCAACTCAGGGGGAGTTCCGGAAATTGTATATAAAAACAGAGCATCAGCAAAGGGGGAGCATAGTGTAAACACTTAGTCATTTTTCACTAAGTGTTGCCATCAATGCCAAAGGGGGAGATTGTTGGCAAGAGACACTATATGGATTCATGGTTGTTGTCATTGATGGCAACAAAGGTCATCCCACATATCCGCAAGTCATGATATGTCTCTACCGGAAGTCAGATTGAAGATTGTTGTGGTCCGGTGAACAAGAACAGAGCATGTGGCAAGGTCCGACAGATTGGTCCGGATCTCTCAGAGGAAGTGTCTTGGTGCAGTGCGGATCTGGGGAAGTCAAGAGGACTATCTTGAGTGGTATATTCCAAGGATTTAGCCTCCGGAGTTGGACAAGGAAAAAGATATGAATAGTTGAGTACCGGATTCCTGAGAGACAGTGAAAACAGAGGAAGAACTGACTGACAGAGTATTAGACTACTTTCCGGATGTGTTACAGATGATGATAAAGGTTGCGGAGGCATGGATCATGTTTGGCCGACATAATTGATGATATCTACAAGTATATGCTTGATCCGCATTGCTTGGTGAGCAAGGATTCAGCCGACAGAACTAAGTTTGTAAGAAACTAGACTGTTCCGGATGCCGACTAGAAAGGTGATGAAATTACTTGTGCGGATATATATAGAGGATGGATTTAGTTGTAAAGTGTGGGAAATGTGTGAGAGGATATGCGAACAAGTCCAGAGTAGAGCAGAAGTAGCAAGAAAGATCCGGTATGTGAAAGGATAGCAGACTAAAGAACAGAGGAAAGATGAAGTGCAGCAGATCAGTATACTGAACCTAACCGGAACTGAACTCCAGCATATGCAGATGCTTCCAATCAGTTCAAGACTGTGATTCTTATCACTTTGTAAGACAGTGTGTCTTCTTGTAGGCAGTGAGCCTCTTGTGAGCAGTGTGCTCAGGCAGTGAGCCCTAATTGGCAAGTGCCATTTTTGTAATTTCCCATTCTTCTAACAGAGAATAATTCTTGGGTTAATCACCCCGTGGTTTTCTCCCTTAACAGGGTTTCCACGTCAAAAATACTGTGTCATGTGTTTCTTATTTCATGGTTAATGTTTTGTGTTTGATTTTATGCTGCTTCAATTAAAAGGAAAGTTCAATAAGGGAAATAATTAGGATAACTGATTCACCCCCCCTCTCAGTTATCAACAATATCATGGTGACTTGGTGGACATCAAGAATAACTGTATGCTTTTAGAAGCTAAAATTCTTGATGAAAGTGGAGATAATTTGCTCAATGTAAAGGAGGTTAAGCAATGCTTCAAAAAGATGCTCAGTGAAGAGTTAATTGGTAACATTGATATAAATGGAACTTCTTTGGAAAAACTTGGTCACATGGCATTATATCTCAAGACTTTCAAGAATGAAATTGATGATGTCAACAAGAGGATGGCAAATGCAGAAAGAGTAATCAGTATGTGGAAGATCTGAATACACATCACTCTTAGCCCAAGTGGAAAGATATTGACTCCAATCATTTCCAGGTTTAGGAGTTACAAAGCGAGGAAGAGGCCACAAGTGGATCTGTCAGGTGCTAAGGAACAGGAGAAAGGAGATGACACAGTCTGGGAGGAAGATTGTGATGTTGCCACATGATGGATTTTCTTTGTTTTATGCTATTTATTCAAGGCTTTGAAACTTGATATTTAAAAAATTATTTTATTATTATTTATGTTTTAATTGGCTATTTTTAAGAAATCGTTATGTTGTTTTAAGATAGTTTCTTTTAAGATGAGGCTATATATATATGGGGCCTATCGATGTTAGTAGGATCTCTTGGAAAACTTTGTATTGTTGAATGGTCACTTTTTTGTTCTACTTTATTTTTGTTATTGCAATATATGAATGATATTTGAGGAGTTGCAAACAAATATTGTAAACTTTGTGTTACAGTGGATGTATGTTACATTCTTCTTATGTTGAATATTTCTAGCTCTTTGAATTATAGTTTTAATTGAAAGAATTGGAAATCTCTATTTAAGGCTCATTGCTATGAATTATGTCTCTTTAGATTAAGAATTTTAGTGGTGATTATGTTGTTGAAAATATTAAAGTTGTGAATGTTGCTTAAAGGATTCTTTGTGCTCCTCTCTATTTAAGTATTCTTTGACTTAAATGCCTTTCTTGCTTTCTGGTTAAAAGCAACACCCTTCTGCTTTATAGTTAAAAGCACACCCCCTTTATTCATTCATTTTAGATCTTTTGAAGGTAGCTACTCCTTGTAAAAAAATGCAGAGAGCCATTGCAAATACAATTGCAAATGAACTCAACTGTTAGTACATTTGTCATTATATATATGGGCATGAGCAAATAGAGTTTAGTGACAAATCTATAAACTAACACTTACGAAATGTTTTGTATAGAACCATTACTAAGGTCATGGCACTTAGGCTAAATCTCTACCTAAAGAACATCATTTCAAAAGAGAAAAGTGGATTCCTTATAGTTAGACAATTTAGATGGTATAGTCAGTGCCCACAAAACTACCCACTCTATTAATTGCAAAAAAAATGATGAGATGTTGAAGTTGGATATACAAAAGGCATATGATAGGGTGTAATGGGATTTCCTCCAAATTCTTAACAAATTTGGCTTTAGCAAAGTTTAGAAAAGTGTGGCAAAGATGGGTACATAGTTGTATTTCATTGGTCACTTTCTTAACACTAATAAATGGTATATCCACTGAGCTCTTCCTTGCAAAATGTAGTCTTAGATGCGAATGAAAAATTGGTTACAGGATAAATAGAAAGATAATATGACAAACCCAATACCTTTACCTTCAAACCAAGTCCTCAACACATGATAGAATGGAGTAGATGTGTCCTAATCTACTAGCTATGTTCTAGATGATGAAAGATTGTTGGTGAGATGTTGATTGCTCATGATTTCTACAACATAACGATAGATAGAAGATAATGGGAATGGAGATCTAGAGTGATTTTGACAGCATGATGTTTCTTGAATATAGATGCATGCAAATGGCTTGGTTGAGGCTTGATTTATAGGAGAGGAGTGATAAGGATTGATGGCTAGGATTGAAAGGTGAATTGTGTGATGTGAACGACTAAGATTAAAAGACGATTCCTTCTTTTAATAAAAGATAGTGGTGTGACAAGTGTGTGGATGAGAATAGAGGTGACCTAATTTAAATAATAAAATTATTTAAATTAGTTGGTAGTGTGACAAAGCATTAAATGAAAGTTGTAGTATGACACATAATTCAAATAAAAAAATATTTAAATTATGAGAGAGGGATATGTGTTGGAATGAGGATAAAGGTGAGGACTAATTCAAATATTTTATTCAAATTAGTTCGAAGAAAGGTGAGAATTAATTAAATAAATATTTTATTCATTTAAATTAGAGGAAAGATGGGAAATTTATTAAATAAATAGGATTTATTTAATTAATTGGCTAGTGGGATAAATTAGATTAAAAATGGGATTAGGATGGGATTAGTTAAATAAATAAGATTTATTTAACTAATTAGGTGATGGATGGTTTATGTTAGGGTCCTAGGAAAAAATTTCATAAGATGTCTCAAGTAATGTATCGACAAGGTAATGTTGTAAGACATGGATAATTTTAGGTGTCTACATTTTGCCCCTCTTTGAGATGATGTTGCAAATAAGATAAGTAACATCATTTCAAAGAAGATAAGGTGTGGATAGAGGAAAAGGATGACCCAACCACTTGAAAGAGTGACAAGGAGGAATGGATGAAGAAATAGGATGATGATAAAAGGATAGGATGATGATGTAAGGATATGATGATGCCCCGTCAAGAGAATAGGCGAGTTGGAAGAACACGGATATACTCTCGAAATGAAATGAAATGATAAAGGATGGATAAGAAAATGGAGGATGCAAGATAAGGGTTAATGAAAGAGATGAATGATACATTAGGTTGCCATGAAGTGAGCAATCATATAGTTTGATATAGCACTAGACATTATGCACCAAGGTATAAAGGCCAGGGTGATGATGTGTCTTGTGCACCCAACGTAATACAACCATGTCTAAATGTATGAGGAATAAAACTTAGAGAATTAAATTCCTAATGCACAAAATTTATGATATGACCTTAGATGCAAAGGATAGTGCAAAAAGCTATTCCAACATACACAAGATATGAATATTAGCTGGAATGATATGAATTTGATACAAATGAAAGATAAAATGATAACACACATAAGCAAGAAAGTATGCATGCACAAATGATACAAAAATAAACAAGGTATTGCCCCTGTCAAGCTGTAAACCATTGATTAATTGATTGATGATAATGCCTAGTTTCAGGGAAGGAAACATGCTGTTTAAGATGTAGAGTTTGTTTTCGATAATACAACCACTTGTATAAGATTGATGATATGATTGATGTGTGATTGATTAATTGATTAGGTTTACAACAAGGCTAGGTTTAAGACCATTGATGTGATTGGATAATTTGACAAGATTGATTAACTTGATTAGTATGGATAAAGGATGACTTGCATTTAGATTTATTGTGGGGTTTGATTTGATTTGATTTTGATGGATTAATTTGATTTTATGATTGGATTGATTGATTGATTTTATTGCTTGGATTTTTGCTAGATATTTGATTTTTTTTTTATTTTTGAAATGTTTTTGATTTTTTTGTTTTTTTTGGAATATGTGGTTTTTTTTTTGTATTTTTGAGTGTTTTGGGGATGGCATTGGATTACATTTGGATAGCCTTTGTGCTAGACACCAATGACAAGGGAGAACCAACTCTAGATAGGATGGAGGTGGGATTGGATGGACAAAAGGATGGATGATAGTAAATGGGATAGAAGACTTGTGATAGATGGATGGATAAAAGGATAGGTCATAGGGGATGGGAGAATCATGATATATGGATGGATAAAAAAGATAGGCCATGGAATGGAAATCTCATGATAAATGGATGGATAAAAGGATAGAGAATAATGGATGGAATGGATGTATGTGTAAGAGAGCAAGGATGTGATCTCCAAAGACTATGTCACATAAGAATAATATGTTGGCAAGAGACACTATATGGATTCATGATTGTTGTCATTGATGGCAACAAAGTTCATCCCACACATCCACAGGACATGGTATGTCTCTACCAGAAGTCAGAGTGAAGAATATTGTGGTCCGGTAAACAAGAACAAAGCATGTGGCAAGGTCCGACAGATAGGTTTGGATCTCTCAGAGGAAGTATGCAGGTGAAGTGTGGATTTGGGGAAGTAAAGAGTACTACCTTGAGTGATAGATTCCAAGGTTTTAGCCTCCAGTGATAGATGAGGTAAAAGATATGAATACTTGAGTACCAGGTTCCTAAGTGACAGTGTGAACAGAGGAAGAACTTACTGACTGAACATCAGACTATTTTCCGGATGCATTTCTGATGGTGGTAAAGGTTATGAAGGCATGAATCATGTTTGGTCGACATGATTAATGATTTCTACAAGTATATGCTTGATCCACATTACTTGATGTGTAAGGATTCAGCTGACAGAACAGAGTTTGTGAGAAGATTGACTGTTCCAGGTACCGACTAGAAAGATAATGAAATCACTTGTGTGGATATATATATAGGATGGATTTAGTTGTGAGAAGTGTTGTGGTGATATGTGATATGTGAAAAAAAGCAAAGCAGAGCAGAAGTAGTAAGGAAGGTCTGGTATGTGAAAGGAAAGCAACATAAGAGAAGAGGAAAGATGAAGTATAGCAGATCAGTGTACTGAGCCTAACCAGAACTAAACTCCAGCATATGTGGATGCCTCCAATCAGTTCAAGTATTGTATAACACTCTTTTGTAGACAGTGTGTCTCTTTTAGGTAGTGTGCCTCCTTGTGAGTAGTGTGCTTGGGCAGTGAGCCCTAATTGGCAAGTGCCATTTTTGTATTTCCTTATTCTTCTAACAGAGAATAATCTTTGGGTTAATCACCCCGTGGTTTTCTCCCTTAACAGGGTTTCCACGTCAAAAATACTATGTCATGTGTTTTTCCATTTCATGGTAATGTTTGCTTGTTTGAATTAATGCTGCATTGATTAATAAGAAAGTTCAGAAAGAAGAAATAATTAGGATAACTGATTCACCCCCCTCTCAGTATCAACAATTGGTATCAGAGCTAAGTTCCTCCCAACAGAGCCTAATAGCTTGAGGAAGATCTGGGAGTCCAAATGGATGCATATGGTTTAAGGGAGCAACTCAAGACTATCCTTGAGGATCTTGAACAGTCAAACTCTGAAGTCAATGAATTAAAGGAAAGACTCAAACAGGGTGATGATTTCATGAGAGAACTAAAAGACAAATTAAGTCTCTCTATGAAAAAGAGAAAGGAGCTGCTTCAGCAATTGGCAAGACAAGGTGAAGAAAGTAATGCAAATGATGAGCTGACTGAGAAAACCAAGTTATGTGAAAAGTTATCAAAAGAAATCATTATGGTAAGACATGAAATGGAATCAGGAGTTATAAAGTTTACCCAAGAAGTTGAAGAGAAAAGAAAAATTGAAGATAATCTAAGACAATCTCTCAAGGAGAAATCAGAAGATTGCCACCAGATGGATATAATTATCAGACATCTTGAATCTAATCTTGAAGATGCTAAAAATAATGAAGAAAAACTTGAGGATCAAATTGTCTCTCTCAAAAGGGATCTTCAAATAGCAAATGAATATAAAGAGAAATTCAAGATAAGTTCTGCTCAACTTGAAGTTCTTCTTGAAAGTCAAAAGAAGGTAGATGACAAGTGTGGTTTGGGATATGAGAAAGGAGAAAGCTCCAGATCTGGTCAGAAGAATTTTGGATCAGAAAATCTAAGGAACAGGCCTAGAAGACCTCTGGTAAGATAACCCAATGCTTAAAGATATCCATCCTTCAATGGATACTACCACAGCTACAATCACTTTGGTCACAAAGCTAATCAGTGCAGAAAGAGAATGAATCAGACAAATTCATTCTTCTCCGGACAATGTTTTAACTACAAAAGGTATGGTCACAAATCTCATGAATGCAGAAATATGCAAATGAACAAATCATTCAATGGTAGATGCTTTACATGCAATAGAATAGGTCATATGGCTAATCAATGCAGATCAAGAGGATATCAATCAAATATACAAGGAAATGTTGTTTGCTAAATCTGCAATAGATCCAGTCATATTGCAAAATTTTGTAGAAGCAAGAATCAAGAGAAAAGAGGTCCGGTATATTATAATCAGAATCAAGATAAGGGTAAACAAAAGGTGAATGCGGATGAAGTTAGGAATGAGATGAATAAGATTTGGGTGAAGAAAAGTTTAGAGAATGTAGAGGTTGGATCTGCACCAGACTCTGGTGCTGATATTCCTTCCAGAAATTAAAAGGTGAGCTCTGGCTTAGGGGGAGACACAAAGAAAACCTTGTTCCCCCAGCCAGTTAAGTGGTGCCTGAAATTGGCACATGAGAAGCTGCG
Source organism: Cunninghamia lanceolata (assembly GCA_027924645.1). Classification (NCBI taxonomy): domain Eukaryota; kingdom Viridiplantae; phylum Streptophyta; class Pinopsida; order Cupressales; family Cupressaceae; genus Cunninghamia; species Cunninghamia lanceolata. The sequence continues at coordinate 6,191,257 of BSBN01000354.1, read as the reverse complement.
GATCAAAGGGTTTCTAGAGAAACATGTAAAGAAGGTCAGGTAAAGATCTGAGAGATCCACAAGAAAATTTAAAAAGTTCAATTCCTTCAGAATTGGTCTGATTAAGCAAGTCTTCCGGTAAAACAAGTTTCTCACAAGATTGGCTCGGTATGAATCCAAATTGATACAGCTTGATTTGCAGATACATAAGATGATCAGAAGGACAAGTGGATATGATGATTCATCACTAACATCGATCACAAGGGAGTCATAATGATCTGGATGAGTTTCTTCCTCCTTGAACAAGGAAAACCAGGCAAATCAGAATGAATTAGGTTGCGCATTTATTGTAGGGTGAGAATTAGGGCTTCTTGGAATAAAAGAGTTCATTTGTCTATCATTCACACACTTGTACACTCACATGCAAAGAAGAAAGAAAAGGAGCTCTACAAACAACTTCTCCCAAAAGATCAAGGCAACTCTTCATATAGCTCTATTCAGATTTCTTTGTGTGCCCTAACTTGCGTAAAAGGTATTTATCGTTCTTGATATCCTTCAGTAAGATTGTTTGATGATGGCTACTCCGAATATAGTAAAGATCTCTGATAGACCTCGGCCCTCATTTAAGAAACATCCATATAAATCCTTGGAGGTAGATCCCCTAGGTGCATTTTCCAGTGTTCCGCATGGTGTGTTGCACACCGAAGATATTAGGGTTTATATACATGCAAATGTTGAAGAGTTTGGGGAATTCAAACTAAGAGATATCTATCACAAACAACTGTTAGATGATTCATTTGAGCTCAAACCCCAATACATAGGCCTCTGGAACAAGCACTTTACACAATACATACATTTCCCCTATTTTACGGAGGATGAATGGGTTAGGTACATTTTGAGCAGAATACATGACAATTTCATGTGGTTAAATGGACCATTCAAGATCACTAAAGATGCCATCAGGGCAGTTACTGGACTACACTCATCCGGTGGGATTCTTGTTCTTAAATCTGTAAAGAACCAAACTGTGAGTGAGGCTACCAGTTCTAAGTTTGACAAAAGAGCAATGACAGTAGATGACATCACTGATCCAGATGTCAAGTTTGCTTCTATGATCATTGGATATAAGATATACCATTCTAGCAGAGAAAATTCTGTACCTAGAACTACCATCTATACTGCTTATGAAATGTTAAGAAAGGATGCAGACTATGATCGTTGTCAGCTTCTCTTGAACTAACTCTTGGAGAATCTGCAGAAAATCAAGAAAGACAAAAAGAATTCATTCAAGTATGGTGGATTAATATTGTGCTTATTCTGCCGATGATGGCATGGTTCGGTGGTTAAGTCGCTCAGGATGTAGTGGCAGCCACCAAAGTTCAAACCCCCGCTGGGCCAACGAGCTCGCAAGGCTTTACGCCTTTGCTGGGCCAATGAGCTCGCGGGTTTGAAGTGTTCTTCCTAGGGGATGAGGTCCCCCAGTTGTGGCCTCACTGGTTCATTGCTCCGGGCAAAAGCATTCGCATGGAGCCGGAGGGTGTGTCGCGCCAACGTCGCCAGTCACGTTAAAAAGTTTACCAGGCGCATTATCTTTAAAAAAAAAAAATATTGTGCTTATTCTTCTCCTTTATGAATGAGCTTCCCAGATCTAATGGTTGGGTATGGGAGAATGATAGACCGGTAGCTATCCAAATCAGAGATTATTTACATGGACTTGGTGACAACAAAGCACAAAATACAGCTCTATGTGGGTATTTCAAGAACTTTCAGAACATGATGCAAGCAAGAGAAAGGATTCCCCAGTCTCTTGTTGAGAAATATAAAGACACAATTTGCTTTATGGTAGAGACTGACCAATGCCTAATGGAGGCAGTAGAACCAAGGATAGTCTGGATCATGCCCATTGGGTATGAAGTTGATGAACAGATTGTGGAGCTACATGTTCAACACATGCTAAGCCAGCCTAAAGATCCAAAAGCAGAAAGGTTTGGAACCTTTGAGGAGCTGAGTATTAAAATCCATGTTGAACTCAGAGAACCAGAGATCAAGAGGAAGGTGAGAAAAGAAGTAGAAAATATTGCTCAAGGCCTTAGCATCTCAAAGGAGGCACTTGATGCCCACAAGAAAAGGATGGAAAGGGCCGAGGAAGAGAAGAAAGAGGCAGAAAAGGGAAGCAAGAAAAGTGCTCCGGTAAAAACTTCCACCCAGACCAGATCATCAAAGAGATCTACACCTGCCATAGCCAAAGGCTCAAGAACATCAAAACCGAAAGTCCAAGCATCTGGTAAAAGAGAGAAAAGATCAAAGACAAAAGCCACAAGGGCTTATGCAAGTCAAAAGGATGAAGAGGAAACCGAATCAGATGAGGAGATCAGGAAACTAAAGAAGAAGAAGAAATCATCTGGTCAAGGAGAAGAAGAGAAGGAAGAGGAATTTGTTGAAAAACCTACTCTCTCCTTAGATGATGTAGTAAAAGTAGTCACTGTGGATGGCAACCTACAAACCTTAACAGAATTCTATGATTATTATAATGAAGCAGATAAAAAGATTCTAGAGGAAGCCACAGTTAAGTTTTTGAACATTTACAATAAAGCTTTTATTGAAATTATTTCTCTAATTCCTAAGAGTCTAGAGAAGGAGTTGGAAATGAGAAAGACCAATGCCATGGCAAAAGACTTTGAGATCCAGGAACAGATAGCTATTCAGCTATATCCTTCAATTGATCCCAAGACAATGAACATGGTATTCAAAGACTGCAAGGATGAATTCAGGAGCAAAGCAAGGATGAATCAGCTTATGCTTGGTGAGACCAACAAGGTAGCCAAGGACACTGAAGAGATTCTCTAGAAAACCTTCAAAAGATTTAATCTTCCTATCATAGAGGACTTGGGTACTGATCCCTCCACTACAAATATTGCAGAAGAAACTCCTGAGAAAATGTCAGAAGAGGTGGGCCCCGAACAGACTAACATTTCCCCTTCAGTTTCCCCTACAGTCTCTGGATCCAAAGGAGAAGAAAAATCACAGGAGAAAGAAGTAGAGGTGAAGGAAAAAGAAAATGACAGTGCTAAGGTTGTAGAAGGAGAGAAGACTTCAGCAGAGAAAACCACAACTGCTAGTGGTGAAGGAGAGAAAACTCCTAAGGACAGCTCCAAGACTGCAGAAGAGAAGAAACATTTGTCTCCGGCAAGAGACACTGCACAAACTATCCAAGAATTCCTAAACAAAGAAACAATGGAGATTGATGAACCGGAGCTTCTACGAGGTCCATTCAATTTTGATTCTCTTTCTCCGGTACAGACAATGAAGATAGCTTCATTTGCAAATGCTAAGGCTAATGAAAAACTCCTAAAGTCTCATATGGAAGACTGTGAGTTGATAGAAGCTGCTTCTGGAGTGCTTGAAAAGATTATGCCATTGGTTCAGAAAGATCCCATAGCCTCCTCTTCCGGTAATCTCAAAACCTTAGTCAGCAGTGTTAGTACACATTTTGATTCACTAGAGAAGTCAGCAGAAGATAAGGTCCGGAAGGAATTTCTTGCAAAAAGATTATCAGAGGTACAAGGTTTGATAAGTAATGATAGGAGAAATATGAGTATAGGGATAATGAGCTTAGAAAATGCTCTTATAGATGGCAGAAAAATATACAAATTTTGCATTTCATGGTCCAAAGTAACAGTAGAGATTGAGAAGAAAATAAAAGAGCAAGAGGATAAACTACTAAGTTTGTCTCAAAGTTTTGATCCTCTCTCTTCCTCCATAGTTAATCAAGAGTGTCAAACTATTGCAATCACAACTGCAATAAAGAAATTTGAGAAGGAAAGGAAGAACATGATCAGCCGGATGGGTGAACTTAGGAGGATCATTGTCCCTAAGTTAGAGGCCATGCACGAGGCCATAAGTGAAGCTCAAATCACAGCCCAGACAAATGATCCGATAGATCTTAAGAGGGCAGAAGCTTTTGCATTTTTGTTAAGTGGTCACATTTCAATTTTGGATATAATGAAGCAAAGTTGGGCTACAGAACTCGCCCAATTGAAGACATCCTATGCAGACATTCTTCAGTTTTTGTATGTAATATGCAGCTAAGTATAGTTAAATTTTTGAAAATTTTGGTATGCGGACCCTACCCTTTGCCATTGATGTCAAAGGGGGAGTGAAGAACAGTGAAAAATGAGGAATCCAACTAAGGGGGAGCATAGTGTAAACACTTAGTCATTTTTCCTTAAGTGTTGCCATCAATGCCAAAGGGGGAGATTGTTGGCAAGAGACACTATATGGATTCATGATTGTTGTCATTGATGGCAACAAAGTTCATCCCACACATCCGCAGGACATGGTATGTCTCTACCGGAAGTCAGAGTGAAGAATATTGTGGTTCGGTAAACAAGAGCAGAGCATGTAGTAAGGTCCGATAGACAGGTCCGGATCTCTCAGAGGAAGTATGTTGGTGAAGTGCGGATTTGGGGAAGTAAAGAGTACTACCTTGAGTGATATATTCCAAGGTTTTAGCCTCCGGTGATAGATGAGGTAAAAGATATGAATATTTGAGTACCGGGTTCCTAAGTGACAGTGTGAACAGAGGGAGAATTGACTGACTGAACATCAGACTATTTTCTGGATACGTTTCTGATGGTGGTAAAGGTTATGAAGGCATGAATCATGTTTGGCTGACATGATTAACAATTTCTACAAGTATATGCTTGATCCACATTACTTGATGTGTAAGGATTCAGCCGACAGAACAGAGTTTGTGAGAAGATTGACTGTTCCGGGTACCGACTAGAAAGATAATGAAATCACTTGTGCAGATATATATATAGGATGGATTTAGTTGTGAGAAGTGTTGTGGTGATATGTGATATGCGAAAAAAAGTAGAGCAGAGCAGAAGCAGTAAGGAAGGTCCGGTATGTGAAAGGAAAGCAGCATAAGAGAAGAGGAAAGATGAAGTGCAGCAAATCAATGTACTGAGCCTAACCGGAACTGAACTCTAGCATATGTGGATGCCTCTAATCAGTTCAAGTATTGTATAACACTCTTTTGTAGACAGTGTGTCTCTTGTAGGCAGTGTGCCTCCTTGTGAGTAGTGTGCTCGGGCAGTGAGCCCTAATTGGCAAATGTCATTTTTGTATTTCCTTATTCTTCTAACAGAGAATAATCTTTGGGTTAATCACCCCGTGGTTTTCTCCCTTAACAAGGTTTCCACATCAAAAATACTGTGTCATGTGTTTTTCCATTTCATGGTAATGTTTGCTTGTTTGAATTAATGCTGCATTGATTAATAAGAAAGTTCAGAAAGAAGAAATAATTAGGATAACTGATTCACCTCCCCCCTCTCAGTTATCAACATAACATACCCCATTCTTGGTGTAATACTTAGGATTGTACATGACAAATCCTATGACAGTAGGATAATGATAGGATTGTTTGGAAAGGATGGGGTATATCAAGAGATATCCAAAACATTTGTCAATATTTTACCCCCATATCTTTATCAAGATCAAAAGGAGGAAGGGAGGGTGAATGGATTCCATAGGATAGGTATATGTATGTGGGCACATAATGGATAAGGATGGTAGGATGGGCTAGATAGTTTGGATGAGACAACATGCCCCCAAGTGTAAGTGACATAGATAATCAACCTACACATGATGCATGTTTGCCAAGTTTTCATCATGGTACTTATCCAAGTTGCCACCAAGGGTGGTTTTCACCATTGGACGAATGGATTTCTCTTTACTATTTTGATTTTTTCTTTTCTTTTCATTTTTTTCTTTATTTTTTGAAATATTTGGATGGGATAGCTGGATATGGATAGGAGGGACTCAAGAGTCTAGTTTCATGAAGGGTGATATTGTCCCATTAGACTATGGATTTCATCACATGGACTATATCAAATGTCACTATGCTCATAGATGTTGGTAAGGGATTATATGAGAGGGAGATGAATTAGGTGGATAATGGATTATGATGTGGATTATGTAAGTTTTATGCAGGGATGGATGGTGGATAGTGGATTATGATGTGGATTATGGAAGGTTTATACAAAAGGATAGATGAAAATATTATGCAAAAGCATGGACCATAGGGAAGTGATGGGGAAGATATGTAGGATAATGGATGAAAGATGGGGAGATGGAGGTATGTGGAAATGTTGTGGAATGGAAAGGAACCAAGACCAATAGTTGCACACACCATAATAAACATTGAAGCTTTTGATTTGGAGGAGGTGTAGGAAGCAATGGACATGTTTGATTAGGGGATGGTAGATGTAGGAATTTAGGTACCCACATAGACTTAGGATTTTTATGATTTTTGTTTTGCTTGTGAGATGAAGGAATTTGAGATTTTTGAATGGAATGGGATTTTTGGATGGAAGAGGATTGTTGGGATTTTTGAGATGTGGATGCTTCATTTGACTTGCTTTCTTTTTGCTTAAGTATCCAAACCATTTTAGTTTTGGCCTTTTCTTGTGGAGGTATGGGCTTGGATAGCCTTTTGGATGGATTTTGCTTTGACTCTTTGCATTGATGCCCTAAGGCATGAGGATCTTTGAGATTTTTTGCTTTATGGAAGGAGGCATCCAAATTTTTATTTTGAATCCCTTGGGGTTGGTGGAAGCTTCATTTTTAGACAATGTGTGCATTGATTGGTCATGATTAGGAATTTGAGGGGATTTATGGATGGATGGATTAAAAGTAGGTTTATGGATAAATGGATAAGGGGATTGGATGGTAGGGATATTAGGTGTTGAGAAAAGTGGAGGTAAAGTGGATGGAGGGATATTATGAGTTGGAAGTAGTGGAGGTAAATTGGATGGTGGAAGGTGCATGGTCACGTGCTTTTGGGGTTTGTAGGACAATGGAAGAAGGATGGAAACATATGTTTTGGGGGTAGGATAGGATTTATGATGAAAAGAAGTAGATTTAGAAGGAATGAAGGAAGTACTAAGATTTTGAGATTGTTTTCCTTGGGGTGTATATCCAAGGCCATATGAGCGAGGAGGGACTTTGACATGGATGGGCTCCAAAATACCTTGTTCATGAAGGCCTAAGCCTTTACCTTGATAGTTCATTTTTTGGAGTATGCGATGGACAATGGGACTATGTGTGTTTTGGAAACTAGACATGAGCTCATTATTAGATGGAGAAGGTGAGGTGGTGGATAGTGGTTGTTTCTTTCCTAGGGAAGAACATTCATGAATGAAGGCGGTAAGACCAATAGGATATGTTGGTGGATTTGAAATATGGTTGATAGTGGATGATGAAGGATCATTAGGATCTTGAGTATCATTATGCTCACTAAGATCCAAGGTCTTGGTTTGATCATCTATGCTTACTTGGGAGTTAAGTGTCTCATCAAGGGAAATGGGTGTTTGTGCATCATGGATAGGGCTAAATAGAAGATGGATAGAAGTAGTTGGGATATCTTGCTCATGGATGGTTATGGGATTATGGAAAGGTGGAGTGATTATCTCTTGATCATGGAATGCATAAAGTTGGCTAAGAGGATCATCATGGTTTTCTTGATCATAGATGGGAGCTTGATCATAAATAGGATTAAGTGTGCTATGGTTGGGATTATTTTTCTCATGGATAATGTCATCATCATAGATAATATCATGATCATAGAGAAGGTATAGGTTGTGGATGGGTTGAATGGAGGTGTTTTGATATTGATTTGGATTAGGGGCTAACGTTTCTACATGCTTAGGATTAGACTCTTGACATAACTCTTAGTTTTGGGTGGAAGTGGAAGTGGGAGACTCTTGTAGAGGCTTGATATGTTCTTTATGATCAACAAAATGAGGGTATGATGGACCTTGACTTGGACTCATGGGAGAAGACTCTTCAATAGGCTCGATGGGTTATGGAATACATGATGGATTTGAAAGATTAGGCATGGTGTTGGAAGACTCTTTGATATGCTCAAGGATAGGTGTTTGGTGATATAGTTGATTCCTTGCTAATAGTCATTAGATCACATCCTTCATTAGTGTATGGGTGGATGGATGATATAATGGATGGATAATAATGGTGGATGGTGTTAGCTTATGATTAGGATTAAGATGTGATGGAGAGATAATTGGATTGGATGGATTAGGATTAGGAGTGGATAGAACCCATGGTGGAGGAGTAAAAGGGGTTAATGGATTAGGATTAAGAAAGTTAGAGGAAGATGGTAATGAAGGGATTGAAGGGGTTGATGGATTGGTGAATGGATTGCATGGTGATGTTGGGATAGGACTAGGAGGCTCTTGGATAGGCATTTGATTGGATGGTGATGGAGGATACCCATAGGATGCATAAGCTAGAGTGGTGTTCCCCTTGTAAAAGGTAGTATGAAGACTTAAAGATGCTTGATCTTGTTGCAAAGGGTAACTTGGATAATCTTGTGTTAGGAATTGGGGTTGAGGTGGAATGTTGGGATATGTAGTTGGAAGATCTTGGGGTATGGATTGATATGGATGTCTTTGGGATGTCAATTGAAATGGGTGTTCTTGGGATGTGAATTGAAATGGATGTTGGTTACCATTGAAAGAAGTCGGCTAGGTTGATGTAGAATTGACATGATATATGGATAGACTAGGTTGGTATGATGATGAAGGTGATACATAGGATTTATTCATATGTTAGTCTTTGTATTTTAGCTTGTTCCCCAAGATATGCATCATAACCTACAAGATTCTCATCATCATTGGAGCTAGGAGGGTCCCATCGGAGTATGAGTTTGGGTTTTGGATTTTTCTTGTCGTTGGATCTAGAAGGAGGGCCTCCTCAGAGTATGAGTTTAGGTTTTGGATTTGACCTAGGCTTGTTAATGATCACAACCATTTTGACAAGTGATGGATTAGAACTAAGATATGATTAGGATATGTGGTGGATGAAATTGATTGGATTAGAATGAGGATGATGATATGGAGTGATTAGGATATGATTAGGTTATGAGGTGGATGAAATTGATTGGAAGTGGAATTGATTAGATTATGATGAAGGCTTAAAATGATTAGGGATGAGGTGGATGAGAAGGGTAATTAGGATGATTAGGAATGATGGTGATTGATTTGGAATGATGCCCCCTCGAGAGGATAGGTAGAGGTGAAAGACATGGGTAGAATCTTGAAATAGATGGAAGTGGATAATGATTATGGTGATGTGGATATGAAAAGTAGGATGACTAGGGTGTAGATTTCAATGAAGATGACTTGTCTTAGGATGGATGTGATGACAAGGATACTTAGAATGATGTAGAATGTGTTTATGTTGATAGATTGAATTTGGAAATTTTCAAACAAAAGATTTCACATGTACATGCATGAATCACACACACAAGACACACTGGTAAGTTTGATTTTGAAAATTGATTGTTATGATTATGAAAACACTTGAAGACACATCAACAAGCCTAATATTAGTCAAGTGGGTGTGGGCAATAGGGCTTAATCTAGGATGCACAAGTTTGACTAAGGATGTCCCCAATATACTCAAGGTATGGGGGGCCCAATTCCGTAAAATAAAAGTGAAATAATGACACACAACCAAGAGAAAGGGGTAACCCACCCTTCCCTTTCACTTCCCCAAGGTATAAATTTCATGGGGGCTTAGCCCGAATGACAAGATTTCAACTTCCAAGAGGGGTGTCTTTCAATTGACTCCTCACTTTTTAGACTCCACTAGAATGCTAGAGTTGAGGTCATCCCATGGAGTGGTGTGTCTCCAAGCAAGCCTCCTAGGAAGGGTGACAAAAGCAAATCAATTGGGTGTTTTTGATCTCCAAGATCACCTTGTGGTGCGAGGAGAGAGCATACACACACTAGATTCACACTCACAATGTATATTCCCCTTAGAAATTAAAATGTGTGTTGTGAAGATGAATGAATGAAAGGATGTTTTTGATGCATGAGAAGAGTATACACACCCTCAATCGCACTCAAATCCACCAAACAAAGAAAGCACAAGTTCATTTTTATGCCCAAGTCCAAATGTGATAATGAAGACAAGTATATTTTAAGCCCAATTTCAAAGTGTGATTGTAAACAGTAGTTCATTTTAGAGCCCAAATCCAAATGTGAGTGCAAACAAGTTTATTTGATCAAATGAAAGACAAGAGATGGATTGAGTGCACCAAGAAATTTTATCTTCAAATCTGATGTTGAAGTTGATGTTGTACAACACCTTATGTTCACCTAGAATCCATCAAAATGAAAAAAAGATAAAGAAACTTGCAAACCAATGTGTTAGGTGAGGAAGAGCAATCTAATGAAATTATGATTTAGATGAGTAGTGATAGAAAAATAGATTTGATAATCAAAATCTACATGAAATTCTATGTTGTTTTAAAAAAATAATCAAAATCAGATAAAATTTGCTCAAGTTATGCTCATTTGAAGTTTGCAAATAAGGTTGACTTTAACTGAAAAATAACTAATGAATGTAATGAAATTACTTGATAAAACTTTTACCACAGCGAAGCTAGGTGAATCATATTTTTGATGCCACTAGTTTCATGAAAATCCAACCTCGTATGAGGAAGTTATGACAAAAAGAAAAAAAGTACCCTTCTATGGCTTAATAGGGAAAGGGTCAAGTCTAATGGTTAGCCCTGACCGCTAGCGGTCAAGGTCTCTACTGGTCACAAGGGGAGGTCAAGGGTTGGCAGTTTGTGTTTGATAGCTAAGGTCTAGTGGTGCCCCTAGTCACCCATGTGACCAGGGGCTAAACAGAGGCAAAAAATTAAAAAAAAGAGAAAAAGGAGCGCGAGATATAGGCCCCCCCGAATCACCAAAGGGACCGTAGGCTAACAAGGCGGTTAGTGTCTGTTAGACTGAAGACTGTAGCCAAATATTATTGATGAGGTCGAGGAGGTCGCAAAGAGTATGGACCAGTGTTTAAAGGGAAGCGGGAGTGATGGCAACAGGTTTAAAGGGAGGCGACTAGGAGTTGAAGATGCGGCCGACGGGTTTGGAGGTGGCGAGTCAGTGGTGGGGAATGGTGCCAATGAGGATTTGTAGTGTTGACAATGATGCAAGAACTGACGGATCTACAGTGTTGACTAGAGATTAGGGTTTTCATCGATAGAAGATGGCAGAGCGGAGAAGAATAGGGGGTTTGTAGAGCAGCGATGGTAAAGAGATAAGGAGGTGACCAGGGTTTAAATGGAGGCAACTGAGATTTACGGTGCAGATTTAACAGAAGATTTGTATAAGTTGACAAGGAAGATAATAAGAAATTTAAACTTGCAACTTAAAAATTGAAACTGACAATGAGCATAACACAACACATACTGGTACGAATGATCCATACATATTTGTACTGTATGGACTGATAAAATAAAAAAATTTCAAAAATTTGCAAAACTTTTCTGTGAGTGAAATATAGCAAATTTTATGTTGATCTTCACCTGCGAGGCCTCTTGGACTCAACAGTGAGGTCAATTTTTTTTATGAGCCAATGTGCAAAAGTTGATTTCCCAAACTTGACAAAAACAATGTTAGATTTGTAAATTTAAACACACAAACCTGCAAAAGGCAAGGGTTAGAGTTGCAGGCATGTCAAAATGTGAATGAAAAAATGGTTAAAGGATAAATAGAAACATAATATGATAAACCCAATACCTTTACCTTCAAACCAAGTCCTCAACACATGATAAAACAGAGTAGATACACCCTAATCTACTAGCTATGTTCTAGATGATGAAAGATTGATGGTGAGATGTTGATTGCTGATGATTTTTGTAGCATAATGATAGATAGAATATAATGAGAATGGAGATCTAGAGTGATTTTGACAGCATGATGTTGCTTGAAGATGGATGCATGCAAATGGCTTAGTTGAGGCTTGATTTATAGGAGGGGAGTGATAAGGATTGATGGCTAGGATTGAAAGGTGAATTGTGTGATGTGGACGACTAATATTAAAAGATGATTCCTTCATTTAATAAAAGATAGTGGTGTGGCAAGTGTGCAGATGAGAATAGAGGTGACCTAATTTAAATAATAAAATTATTTAAATTAGTTGGTAGTGTGACAAAGCATTAAATGAAAGTTGTATGGTTGTAGTATGACGCATAATTCAAATAAAAAATTATTTAAATTATGAGAGAGGGACATGTGTTGGAATGAGGATAGAGATGAGGACTAACTCAAATATTTTATTTAATTAGATGGAAGAAAGGCAAGAATTAATTAATTAAATATAATTTATTTAATTAATTGGCTAATTGCCGATAAGGGCGTGGTTCGGTGGTTAAGTCACTCGGTTGTAGTGGCGACCACCAGAGTTCAAACCCCTGTTGGGCCAACGAGCTCGTAGGATTTACGCCTTCACTGGGCCAACGAGCTCGTGGTTTGAAGTGTTCTTTGTAGGGGATGAGGTCCCCCGTGTTGTGGCCTCACCGGTTCATTGCTCTGGGCAAAAGAATTTGCGTGGAGCTAGAGGGCGTGTCACACCAGCGTCACCGGTCACGTTAAAAAGTTTACCAGGCACATTTAAAAATAAAAATAAAAAAATAATTGGCTAATTTAATTTTAAATAAATATTTTATTTATTTAAATTAGAGGAAAGGTGGAAAATTAATTAAATAAATAAGAATTATTTAATTAATTGGCTAGTGGGATAAATTGGATTAAGAATGAGATTATGATGGGATTAGTTAAATAAATAAGATTTATTTAACTAATTAGGTGATGGAGGGATTATGTGAGGGTCCTAGGACAAAATGTCATAAGATGTCTCAAGTAATGTATCAACAAGGTGATGTCGTAAGACATGGACAATTTTAGGTGTCTACATTAGGAAATGAACCTATTGTGACCTCCACAACACACCCTTAATTTTTTGAATTTTGGGACCTTAGTACTGAATTTTATGGTTTAAATTTTCAAAAATGTCTTGATGATCCTTTGTATTGCTTTTATTTTTCATATTTGTGCAATCTATTTTATCTTATTTTGAGTCAATTTTAAAATTAGGGGTTGATAGAAGTCCAATGTTTTTTCTAATGGTGCAAAGAGGCAATTAAAATCAAGGTCTAAGCTTAAATTTATCTTTTAATGTTATAAAGCTAACACCTTTTAGTAAAATTGAAAAACCGCATCAAAACCCTAAGCTTCCATCTCTTTTGTTTTACAAAAATCCCTTGAAACTCTGAAGTCCAAGGGTGGTTTCATGCAAAATTCTTAAAAACACTAAGGGCTAAAGGATACCACTTCATTTTCTTGATCGTTCAACTTCTTATTGTGATCTTTGGCAATCCAACTCTCCTACAACTGGCAGTGATTTAGAAATCTAGATTTCCAAACTACTCAAAGTGTTTCTTTGTGATTTCTAGGTTTTCCCAATTATTTAGTTTTGTTGTCTATATATTGGAGTCCTATATTTTTGGTTTTGAGTTATGTGATGTTCTTTGTTAATGGTTTTTGCTTGCAAAACATTCTAATTCCTTAATGTCGCTTAAAGTTTTTGTTTACATTTGCTTTTTGGTCACTGAAATCATTCAAGTCAAAGTTGAAATCTTATCCCTACTTAGGGCACATGTCTTTCTTCATAGTAAAACCTTCTTGTGTTCCATAGTTCTTTGGGCCTTTTGAAATTGTAAGTTAGATTTAAAACTTATTTCGTAAAGATTTTTTCCTTTTAGATTTGGACTTCCAAAAGTTTTTGTACTTTGAAAAAATTGTGCAACATATACGCTAGGTTTGGAATGTAGTATGCAATCTAGAAACTCAATTTTTTTTTGTAATTTTCAAGTCTTTTGTAAATTGTAAGTTGGGTCCAAAGTTCAACATGTAGTTCGGAAAGTCAATTCCCTTTGTAATTTGTAAGTTTCTTGTAAACTGCAAGCTGAGTCTAAAGTCCAATTTTTAATCCAGAAACCCAAAACTCTTTGCAGTTTGTAAATTACAATAACAATTACAAATTTTATGTCATGTTTGAACCTTATTTTATAACTTCCAAACTAGGTGTGAACATTGATTTACAAAAAAATAATAAAACTCTTGTTTTGTTCAGTTTTACACATGCAAATTGGAAATTCAATCCTAATTGACATTGGATTTTATGTATGTGATTTCATAATGACTTGATAAATGTAAAACTAATTTTGTTTCCCATAGATATATTTAAAAAATATTTATATTTTAATCTTTGGGAGAAATTAAGAAAAAACATTATTATTAATAATTATTAATTTTTTAAAAATAAATTTGATGTTTTGGTATTATTAATGCAGGGTTTGGAAATGTTGATTGTGGGAAGAGAATGAGAATTGCTAAAGAAAAGGGAGAGTTTAAGAACAAGTTGGTGCAAGATGACAATTTTAACACATATCAACCAAAATGGATCTCTAGAGAGTGTATGATACTTGGGAAGTGTGCACAAGTTCAGTGACGTGCATCTACACATCAAAGTTTAGATGACAAGAAATGAAGGAATAGATTGTGAAAGGACAAGTCAATGTAACCCTTTCACATTCCAAAGTAATTTATTATTTTGCGACTTTGGAGGGAATGATTGTTTTTCTTCCCATTTAAATGTGCCTATTTATACACACTCGGAAGTCATTGTAAAGGGTTGGAAACCCATGGAAACACTATTTTGAATACATTATACCAATTTCTACTCTACTTTTTCTAGTTTTTTACTTTTTTATGGATTTTTCCAAACTCTAATTTATTTTTTCCACATTTCTATGTATAATTCAGATCAAAAGAATGACCAGAAGAACTATCAGGACCCTAATTATTATTTTTGTTATTGACTAGAATCTTCATGCAAATAGATTTTATTATTGTTCTCAATTAATAGGATCATATTTCATATTATGATTAATTAGATTTCATTTCTTTTAGTCATTTTATAAAAAAATGGAAAAGTTCAATAAGTACATTATATCATAAATTGTGCCCAGATCATGGTTAACACGAAAACAATTAATTAAATGGAATAAATGTTTTCTTAGAAGTGGGGAAAATGGAGTCATTCTCTAAATGGGAACAAAATTCTCTATAACTCTTGTTGAAGGTTTTAAAATAAATGTCGGGAATAGATGAAGGGGATTTTTGCCCTGGTATTGGAAAAATTGGTTCTTTGTGTAGGTTGGAAGAATTGTTGATTTGGGGGTTGCTAAGATCTCTGAGCAATTTTAAATCACAGGTACCTCCAAATCAATTCTCCATTCTATTAAATCTTGGTCTAGGAAGAAGTACATGAATCATCTGCACATATTGTTTTAATATAGGACTAATAAAATGGTGAATCTGCATGATGATCATATTGCATGTCTATAAAGATTTAGGATCCATAAATAATGTTTAGGATAGAATTGTTTCATTTATTTGCATGCCACGTTTAAAATAGAGATTTCACATACAAGTTGGAAGGATTGATTTGCATTCCTGAAACTCTTGATCACTTATTTGCCTTTAATATCTTAGTCTGTGAATGTTTTATGCAAGCTTATTTTGTTGAATTTTTTTGTAGCAATTTAGAGTCGACTGTTAAGGATAATTAAGATTGTCTAAAAAATGGTAGAATGTTTCTAGAGTCTTCCATAAGCTAGAATATTCGATTGCTACTACTCGATACAACATCTAGACACAACATCTGGATAGCTAGACACAACATTTGGATGTAATGTAATGCATGCTAGATAAATATATCTCTTAGTAATCAACTTTGTTTTGCCCTGTGTTCTCTCTATTTATTAATGTTGTTATGTTTTTTTAGTGTTTTTGGGCCTGTTCTTACATGGTATCAAAGCCATGTTCAACTAGAATGTTTTCCAAGTTCAGCTAGAGATTCAGCTAGAGGTTCAACTAGAAATATATTACGGGCAGACATATTGTTTTGGCTAACATGGGATCTACAAATGAAAATGAAAAGGAGTCTTAGAAATGCAAGTTGGAACAAGCTAGAGGTATTATTGGTAGTGATAATGAAGAAGATGACTTTTCACCTAGACAAAAGACAAAATATAAATGATCCAATCTCATATGAGCAAGCTAGAGGGAAGAAAGAATGGGAGCAAGCCATGAAAGAGGAATATGATAGAAGAATGCTTGGTATGCTAGAGATGATCCAATCTCATATGAGCAAGCTAGAGGGAAGAAAGAATGGGAGCAAGCCATGAAAGAGGAATATGATAGAAGAATGCTTGATATGCTAGAGGTGAACATTAAGGGGGGATAGTAATATAATGTTCCCCTCTCCTTTGTATTTCCCCTTTCCTTTATATTCTCTTTGTATTATTCTAGCCAATCTTAAGGGGGGATGTTAAGGATAATTAAGATTGTCTAGAAAATGGTAGAATGTTTCTAGAGTCTTCCATAAAACATTCTTGGAGTTGTTCTAGAAAAGAACATTCTAAGAGCTGTTGTAAAAAAGAACATTCTAGGTTTTAGAGATTTCTAGAAATCTAGAGGCTTCCAGGCTTCAAAGGTTTTGTATCTATATATATGTGAGCTGTTGGACATAGCACTTGGATTGCTGCTAGATACTACTAGATATAGCATCTGGATAGCTACTAGATACAACATCTGGATAGCTGCTAGACACAACATTTTGGATGTAATGTAATGCATGCTAGATAAATATATCTCTTGGTTTTCAACTCTGTTTTGCCCTGCGTTCTCTCTGTTTATTACTGTTGTTATGTTTTTTTAATGTTTTTGGGTCTATTCTTACATCAACTTAGGTAAGGAATTTGAAAATGTTTTGTATCTAATTGCACCTGGTTATGTTTTAGTATCTTTCCTTCTACTCTCATTACGACTGGTAAGTTTTCTAGACTATATGAAAAAAAGAATCAGATGACTGGACTCCCATCCTATGACTTCTCAAATGTCCTCCTATATCTATTAGTGGGTTAATAAATCTATTGCATATTCTTTTGGAAAAAATGGTGAAACTTCTAGCTTCAAATATTGGCAAAGGAGAATCTTCTTGATATCTACATGCAGATTTGTTGCCATGATAGCATGGGGTTTTAATACATTATTCACGATATTCTTTCTATCTTCATTTTAAAGATTCTATTATATCTATTTCATTCCTTTCCTAATGATTGTTCTTGTTCTGGTTTAGGGTATCAACTACATTGGATAAAACATAGATTTATTGCCTTCTTAGCATAGCCTTTTGATGTTTCTTTCTATTTTCATTTCTTAGATTCTAAAATGTCTGTTTCAATCTTTATCAAACATTATATTTATGGTGATCTATTTATGATGGGGTTGTTGATTTCATGGAATAAGTATAGGTTTATTGGTATGATAGTGCAGGTTAATATTTCATGACATCTTTTATTTATTCCATAGATTTCGGTATATGTGTTTTCAAATGATTATTCTTGTTGTAGTTAGAGAAACGATTGCATTCGATGAAGTACAGATTTTGTAATGATAATATAGAATTTCCTTTTTTTATTAGAATTCTGTATGTAGACTAGAAATTGTTTAAGCTAATAGTATCCTTAAATTTGTATGCATTTGTGTTGGATACATATATGAGAACTTCCCCATTGGTATTATGTTTTATTTTCATATTTGAAGTTGCAATGTTTTAAGTTTCCAAAGCTTATTCATCTCATTTGTGGTGTATACCAGAGACCATTGGATTCTTGAGAGGTCATTACTATTAGGCATTCTATCAAACATATTGTATGCCTTATTTGTGTAGCCACATTTTGTATTTATGTCCTCCAAAACCGTTGTTGCTGTAGTATATGTCAAAATTCCTCTATCCCTTATGTGTGATTGTGTTGGTTGAGAGCACGCTGGCAATTGTGAAAATTTTGGGGCAGTATGGTTGCCTCATGAAATGCCATGTCTTCTATACATTACTTTAATCGTATTCCATAAGATGAAACCTCTATGAAGCATTCTTCTTAGCAGACCATGCACTTTGGCTGCATTACCACCTTTGGTTGGCTTTTCTTGAATATTTCCTTATCCTTTTGACAATGTTGGAAGAATTTAATCTTCCGTCAAACCATTTATTGCAGCTAGTCCCCACGTCAGACTTGAGGATCTCCAAAATCTACCCAAGCATCCGTTGCACCTGCCAGCATTCAATTTTGGTAGGTGATTTTGAATTTCAAAGGAGAGTTTTTGAGCACCATTTTTTGATGGTAAGGAATGAGACAAAAGAGAGGGAAAGAGAGTTGACCGAACAAAAGTCAAGTGAGGTTAACCTGTAGAGCAGAGGTGTAAGGGAATGTTCTAGTAGAGAACAAGAAGTGTGTAGCAAAGGATAGAAGGTTCTATGTGTAGCAGCACAGGGTACACACATGCAGCTACAGAGTTTTTATAGGTAGCTCTAGAGAAATAATTTGTAGCTCCAATGATTGGGGCAAAACAGAAAAATAGAGCAACAGCTCTACATAAGTTTTGTAAGAGGTTTTGAATGTAATTTTGAAAGAGAGAAAATATAAATATATTTATGTTGTCTTTGTGCTTTGTCTCTCTGTCTGTGTCTATGTTTGTTCTTGCTGTCCATTATTGTTGTAGCATTGTTTTCCTGGCAGCAGCCTGCCTCCCCTGCTTCCCTTCCAACAAGTGGTATTAGAGCCCTATTTTTTGGGAAGTTAAAAACTTTTTGTGGGTGTTCTATATAAGCCCTAGTTTGTCTAGGCATTATCAGCCTTCTTAGATTTGAGAAGCATGGTAGGTGGGGATAGCAAAGGATGACAGCAGCCACCAAATTTTGATGGGCAGAACTATGATATTTGGGGTAAGAAGATGAAGACAATACTGGTTGCTAATGACCTATGGGAGTTGGTCATCAATGGGTTCATAGACACTACAGACCCAGTAGCCTATGCAGCCCTATCTAATGCTCAAAGAAACTAGTTGAAGGAAATAAGAATGAAGGATACAAAAGCCCTCAGTCTAATAGAGGCAGCCTTGATAGAGGCTATTTTCCCCTGCATTGTAGCAGTAAACTACTCAAAATAGGCATGGGAGATATTACAAAACAACTATAAGGGAACTGACAAGGTGAGATCAGTCAAACTCCAGCTGTTTATAAGAGATTTTGAGACCCTTCAAATGAAGGAGAGTGAGTCTATTTCAAACTTTCACACTAGAGTTTCTACCATGCTAAATTAGCTAAGGATAAATGGAGAAACCATGGATGAACAAAGGATTGTTGAGAAAATCCTAAGGAGTCTACCTTCTAGATTTGACCCTATTATCATAACCATTGAGGAGACTAAGGATCTATCCAAGATGATAGTGGATGAGTTGATTGGTTCTCTACAAAGCCATGAGTAGCGGTTAAATAGATCCACTCCTTCCCTTGAGCAAGCCTTCAAGGCTCAAACTAATGCAAGAGTTAGGGGAAGAGGAAGAAATAGCAGAGGTAGAGGTCAAAGAGGTAGAGGAAGAAGCAACTCTGGAAGAGGAGTTTCAAATAGCCAAGAAGAGGCAAGCAACTCATAGCCAAGCTATCAAGAAAAGAAGAAGAACATCAGTTCTAATCAGAGGTATGACAAAAGTAATGTTCAATGTTATTACTGTCATAAGTTTGGTCATTATGCTAGTGAGTGTAGAAAGAAACAATGTGATCATGGAGGCCAAAATGCTAATGTAGCAAATGAGAACAAGGCTGAAAATGAAAAACAATCAAATGTTTTTATTGTTTGCAACCTTGCTGAAAGGAGTAGTGATGAAGTATGGTATCTACACAGCAGTTGTAGCAACCACATAAGTGGAAATAAAAACTTCTTTGCCTCCATAGATAGCAACATCAAGACTGAAATAAAAATGGGAAATAATGAGCAAGTTCCCATCATGGGAAAAGGTACAGTCAACATTTAGTCCAAGAATGGTGAAAGGAGGAAGATCCAGGATGTATATTATGCCCCTGGTATTAAACATAACCTATTGAGCATTGGACAGATGGTCCAAAATGGTTATAGAATCCTGATGGAAAATGGAGAGTACACAATATTTGACAAAGGAGGTAGTAAGAAAGTGATTGTAGCAATATAGATGACGAGAAATAGAATGTTTCCTCTTAGGATACACATAGAGTCTCTGGTGCCATCTCCAATGCTATCTCTAGTGCAGCTTCTAGCACTATCTCCAGTGCTCACAACAGTGGGACAATAATCAGCCTTTAGGATAGTCATCAAAGACCCATCCAAATTGTGGCATTTGAGGTATGGGCACTTAAGTTTTTCTGGTTTGAGTTTATTATCTAAGAAAGGCATGGTTAGAGGGCTACCAAACATTGTAGAGCCCGATGGAAAATGTGAAGCCTGCATTTTAGGAAAGCAGTACAGGCAGCCCTTTCAATCAGGATATTCCAGGAGGGCAAGAGCACCATTGGAGTTGCTGCATTCAGATTTATGTGGCCCCATGAAGACCCCCACATTAGGTGGGAATGTATATTTCATGACCTTCATTGATGATTACAACAGAAAAATTTGGGTTTATTTTTTGAAAAACAAATCAAAAGCCTTCAAGAAATTCAAGTGGTTTAAGGCATCAGCTGAAAAGCAAAGTGGCCACTATATCAAAGCCCTAAGAATAGATAGAGGGGGAGAGTATATCTCTAAGGAATTTCTAAATTTCTACAAGTATGAAGGCATTCATAAACAGTTCACAACTAGGTATACTCCACAGCAAAATGGAGTGGCTAAAAGGAAAAATAGAACCATTCAAGAGATGGCAGCAAGCATGCTAAAAGAAAAAGGACTATCACATGATTTTTGGGGTGAAGCCGTAGCAACAACGATCTACCTATTGAATAGGTGTCCTACAAAGGCTGTTCATCATAGGATTCCACAAGAGGCGTGAAAAACAAATGGAGTGTTGAACACCTAAGAATCTTCGGGTGTGTGGCATATGCATTCGTGCCTAAAGAGAAGATGTAGAAATTTGATGATAGAGGTGAAAAATGTATCTTCATAGGCTATAGTGAAGAGTCAAAAGCTTATAGACTATATAATCCCATCACCAAAAAGGTTGTGATCAACAGGGATGTTGAGTTCATTGAGAATGAAGCATTGGATGGAACTGTGGACAGCACCATGGGTATTTCAGTCACAATACCCCTTGAAGATGAAGAAGCTCTGGAGGATAGCAACTTTGGAGGAACTATGGAGAGCAGTAGCTCAGGGAGAAACTATCGTAGAGCATTGGAGAATAGCAGTTCCAGAGCTGTTCAGCAGAGCAGCTTTGGAGGTGGATAGCAGCACAGTAGCTCCAGAGATCAGTAGCTCCAGAGGTCTGCAACTCTAGAGATCTGTAGCTATAGAGTTTAGTAGAGAAGTAGCTCCAGAGGTTAGAATAGCAGCAGCTCCGGAGGTAATTCAGGCCCCACACTTGCATCATTGATGCCATGGAGGACAAGGAGTGTGAAGGAGATTTATGACAGCACAAGGTATGCTGATGATGATGAGAATTTGGATTTTGCATTATTTTCTTGTAGTGATCCAATCCACTTTGAAGAAGCTGTGAAAGAAGAGAAATGGTGTAAGGCCATGGATGAAGAATTGGATGCCATAGAGAGGAATGACACATGGCAGCTAACTAATTTACCCAAGGGTAAACAAGTGATTGGAATTAAGTGGGTCTATAAGACCAAGTCTACTGCTAAAGGAAAGATTGAAAGACATAAGGCGAGGCTAGTTGTCAAAGGGTACAAACAACAGCCTGGAAGAGATTATGATGAGACATATGCACCAGTTGCAAGGCTGGAAATAGTTCAGGCAGTCATAGCAATAGCAGCCCAACATAAGTGAAAGGTGTTTCAAATGGATGTAAAGTCAACCTTCTTGAATAGAGTGCTGAAAGAGGAAGTGTCTGTGGAGTAGCCACCTGGCTATGAAGTCCCAGGGCAAGAGGACAAAGTATATAGGCTCTAGAAAGCCCTCTATGGGCTGAAACAAGCACCTAGGGCATGGTACAGCAGAATAGACTCATATTTAGTGAGTAATGGCTTTAGCAAAGGCAGCAATGAGCCCACTCTTTACATCAAAACAATTGAAGGTAACATTTTGATTACTGTTTTGTATGTAGATGATCTAATTTCTACTGGCAATAGTAATCTTTTCATTGTTGATTTCAAAGAAGCAATGAAGAATGAGTTTGAGATGACAGACTTAGGTCTGCTAAAGTATTTTCTTGGCATTGAGGTCAAGCAAACAGAGCATGGCATATTTATTTTGCAAACTAACTATGCCAAATAGATTGTGAAAAGATTTAAAATAGAGAATAGTAAACCTGCCCCTACACCAATAGCTACAGGTCTGAAATTGAGTAAAGAGGATAGCAGCAAGGAAGTAAATCCAACCCTCTACAAGAGCATGGTTGGAAGCCTCATGTACTTGACAGCCAGTAGGCCTGATTTGATGTATGTTGTAAGCCTGATTTCTAGGTTCATGGAGAAGCCTAAGGACACACATTGGCAAGTAGGAAAGAGGATCCTGAGATATGTGAATGGCACAACAAGTTTTGGTATCTTGTATGATGTTTCTAGTGAGTTTAAGTTAGCTAGTTTCATGGATAGCGATTGGGTAGGAAACGTAGATGACTGGAAGAGTACATCTAGCTATGTGTTTCACATGGGTTTAGGCATGATATCATGGGCATCTAAGAAGTAGCCCATTGTCTCTCTCTCTACAGTAGAAGCTGAGTATATTGCAGCAAATGCAACAGCTTGTCAGGCTATTTGGTTGAGAAGGATCCTTGCAGACTCGAATGAGAAGCAAGAAGATGGTACAACCATTCATTGTGACAATGTTTCATTAATAGCCCTGACAAATAATCTAGTCTTCCATGGATGAAGTAAGCACATTGAGATCCATTATCATTTTATAAGGGAGTTGGTAGAACGAGGAGAGATTAAGTTGCAGTATTGCAGATCCAAGCAGCAGCTCATTGACATTTTTACAAAGGCACTACCAAAAGATTATTTTGAATGCCTAAGAGATAGGCTAGGCATTACTGACAGCTCCAGAGGTGTGCAGCCCTAGAAAGAGGACAGCTCCAGAGGTTCAGATCTAGAAAGACAGTAGCAGAGCTCCAGAGGTTCAACCCTGGAAGGTATGTGCAGCTCTAGAGATGCAGAAAAAAAACTCTGGAGATGTAGGAAGTTAACTCCAGAGATGCAGACAAAGTGCTCCAGAGATGCAGAAAAGAGCTCTGGAGGTGATCCAGAATGACAGAAACAGCTCTGGAGATCTTCTCTGGAAAGGCAAATGTAAAGGTACAACTCCAGAGATCAGTTTCGGAAAGAAAATTCTTGAATGACATCTGACTTCATATTAAGGGGGAGTGTTGGAAGAATTTAATCTTCCGTCAGACCATTTATTGCAGCCAGTCCCGCATCAGACTTGGGGATCTCCAAAATCTACCCAAGCATCCGTTGCACCTGCCAGCTTTCAATTTTGGTAGGTGATTTTGAATTTCAAAGGAGAGTTTTTGAGTGCCATTTTTGGATGGTAAGGAATGAGACAAAAGAGAGGGAAAGAGAGTTGACCGAAGAAAAGACAAGTGAGGTTAACCTGCAGCAGCAGAGGTGTAAGGGAATGTTCTAGCAGAGAACAAGAAGCAGTAGCAGAGGATAGAAGGTTCTATGTGCAGCAGTATAGGGTACGCATAGGCAGCTATGGAGTTTCTATAGGCAGCTCCAGAGAAATAGTTTGCAGCTCCAGTGATTGGGGCAAAATAGAAAAATAGAGCAGCAGCTCTGCATAAGTTTTGTAAGAGGTTTTGAATGTAATTTTGAAAGAGAGAAAATATAAATATATTTATGCTATCTTTGTGCTTTGTCTCTCTGTCTGTGTTTGTGTTTGTTCTTGCTGTCCATTATTGTTGTAGCATTGTTTTTTTGGTGGTAGCCTGCCTCCCCTGCTCCCCTGCCAATAGACAAATCCATTTGGTGTAAACTTTTCAAGTGTAACTACATTCTTTTTGCACTAGCTAAGGTTGTGTGGTGCAGGGCACCTAGGAGCAGTCTGACACCTCAAGCATTTTTTATGCATTTTGATAAGCTATGTCTTGTTTTGATTGTATGTGTGGTAATAATGCTTTAGCCATGTTTGTATGGTCCGTTTTGTGTGGTCAAGATGATTGAGGTGACCCTATAAACCTCAATCATGCTTAGTCCACTTGGATCCTTGTTGTGCCAATTAGGCCTAGAAGGTCTAAGGATTGGTTTTCGAGTTTTTTTTGGTTGTTTTAATGTTTTAGTATGTTGGAAGGAGTTTTTTTATCATTTGGACTCCATTGGACGAGCCAAACAAATCAACCTCCTTGTGTTAATGCAAAACACCATAGTTGTCAAAGGTGTTATGTGTTGGGTCGGTTCAAAAACCACTTTGGGCAGTTAAATGCTGTTGTAGAAGTTGGAAACCAACTTAGATGGATTAATATGGTGGATATCTAACTCCAGTATGGGGGAGGAAGTTTTTGTACGGAATTTGGGCACAAAATTCAAGAAAACTGACTATTTTTCGCTATTTTTCTTGCTGTGTATAGACTGTACGGACTTTTCACGTGTGCAAATGATATTTTTCTGAAAGCTCTTGGAGTCAGGGTTCCAATGCAACTAGTTTGAGGTCTTGAAGTGGTCGGAGTCAAAAGTTATTGAATTTTCTTTCAAACCTGGTCTAGAAACCCTGTTTTCTAGGGCAGTCCCACAAATTTGGCCCTAGAATGCATTTCCACCAATGAAATTTCATGCCACTTAGTGAAATGTAGGCTAGGGGTGTATACTACTTGATTCCAAAAGCATTTTCTGAGAAAATACAGTTTACTATTTTTAATGTGATGCCCTAGGTCAAATATCTCTATGTATTTGACTGAATTTATGCAATTTATTGTTGTATTTGACAAAACCCTAAGAGGATGAGTGAATGAATGGTGGATTTGTGTTGTTTGGGGATGGTAGAGTCATTCCAAGTTCCTGCCCCTGACCTATGCACCCAATTTTGAGCACTTGCTTTGTAACCTAGCCTAAATTGATCAATTAGGCCTAGAGACCTAGTAGGCATTCTGGATTGCTGGAGTAGAGTTGGAGAAGGAGATTTGGAGGTTTGTTAGGGTCCCCTGAAAGGTGTTCAATTCCATCATTTGTTTGCCTAGACCTTTGGGATTTTGTCAAGTTTTGTTGAGAAAACCTAGTTTGGAGGGCTAGTAGCCTTACTAGTCAAGGTATAGGTTGAAGAGTTTTGGGAAGTTGGAGATCAAACCAACTGCATAGAAGGTGTTTGTTGATCTATCTTAAGGTGTTGGAGAAGCCTTAGGGGTTGGACAATAGTCTGGACATCAAATCCTTCATATGCCTTGTATGTGCCTTTGGTTGGTTAGTTGGTTGAAGGCTAGTTGAAGTGGGTGAGTGGGCAAAGGACAATAGAGTAAACCTTTGTGTGTTGCTTCCCTTGTGCCACTCTGCATCAGGTGGTATTAGAGCCATCAAAGAGATGGGAGATAGAGAAGAAGAGGAGGAAATTCCTTCAAAGGTGACAAATGCCGAATTGGCAAAGATAGTGAGAGAGCAAGCAGCCAAGAACAAAAGGATGGAGGCTGAGATAGAAAAGTTGAAGAAAGACAAAGACAAGAAGAAGAAGTCAGAAGTCATCTTAGATTTAGATGAAGAGGATCAAGATGAGGAAGAAGAAGTGCCTATGGAAGAGCCACAAGGAGGCATGTCAGAGAGACAATTCCTAGATGCACTTGGAAAGTTGAGTAGGAAGGACACTAAGGCAGACTTACCTATGTTTCCTGGTAAGATGAATCCAGAGGAGTGCCTTGATTGGATTGAGGCAATGGAGAACTATTTTGAATGTGAAGAAGTGGCAGAAAATCAGAAAGTGAAGATTGCCAAATCAAGAATGAAAGGGCCAGCCTTGAGTTGGTGGAATTTTATTCAAAATGAAAGGATAGAAGATGATAGGAATCCTATCTCTACATGGAGGAAGATGGTACTTGAAATCAAGAAGCAATTTGTCCCTGAGGATTATGAGGTCAACTTGAACAAGAAGTTGCACAACTTGAGACAAAAGGACATGGACGTGAGCACCTACACAGAGGAGTTTCACAAGATGACATTGAAAGCCAAGATGCCTGAGAATGAAAAACAAAAGCTTGCAAAGTATCTTAATGGCCTCAAGTTCTCCATTCAAGATGAATTAACTCTCTTTAACCCGGAGACAGTCCATAAGTGTTTTCAAATGGCATTGAGAATTGAGGATAAACAAAGAAGAAAAGGTGATTCATACAGCAGCAGCAGAGGCAGAGGAAATCAGAATTTTAGGGGCAGGGGCAGATTTCAAAACAGAGATAATTTCTCTAGATTCCAAGGTGGCAGATCACAAGAAGGCAGCCAAGGGCAGGCTGATAAAAACAGTGTTGATAAGGGTCAGTTTAGGGGCAGAGGTAATGGCAGAGGAAGAAGTGGGGGCAGAGGTCCCAATGTGTTTACTGGAAGGTGTTTCTCTTGCAATCAGATTGGACATCAGTCCTTTAGGTGCCCGGAGAAGATGGGAAACACTGCTGCAAATCAGAAAGAAAGAAGAGTACAACTCCTTCAAGAAGAGGACTGTCAAAGCACCACAAGTTACCAAACAGCCTCTTCCAAGTCTGCAGCACCTGAGAGTGGAGAATGCATCATGTTCAACAGGTCACTCATCATGCCAGCCACCAAGGAGCAGCCCCAAAGAAACAACTTGTTCAGAACCACTTGCAAGGTGAAAGGAAAAGTTTGCAAGGTAATAGTAGATTCAGGTTCTTCTGAAAATTTGGCTTCTAATGAAATGGTGACTAAGTTAGGATTGGAAAGAATGCCTCATCCTAACCCCTATAGAGTCTTTTGGCTAACCAAGGAACAACAAATTGTGGTGAAAGAGCAATGTTGGGTTGAATTCAAGATAGGTGAATATCATGATAAGGTTCTTTGTGAGATAGTGGATATGGATGCATGGCACCTTCTTCTTGGAAGGCCTTGGCAACATGACACAAGTGCCCAACATGATGGTAAGAACAATGTAATTCATTTGACCAAGAATGGTGAAAAGTTTACAATGACTCCTTTGATTGATGATTGCAAAGAGAAAGTCATTTCTAGTTCAGTTATGTTGGTAGGTGAAAAAGAGTTTTTGGCTAACCTCAAGGAAGAGAAAGTGCCATGTTTTGCAGTAGTCATCAAGCCCAAGGATGTGAATCCCAAGAAGGTCAAAGTGCAGCACCCTCTTAGGAGGATTGGACCAAAGGAAGTGGAAGAACTATTGGAGAAGTTTCAGGATGTGATAGCCGATGAAGGCAAGGATGCCCTTCCACCAAAGAGGGAGATTAGTCATTGCATTGATCTCATCCCTGGATGCACCCTACCAAACCAAGCAGCCTACAAGTTGACCCCAGAGCAAAATGTTGAAGTGGCAAGACAAATCCAAGACTTATTGGATAGAGGACTTATCAGGAGGAGTATTAGTCCATGTGCAGTACCTGCAATGCTTGCACCTAAGAAGGAAGGAACATGGAGACTATGCACTGATTCCAGGGCCATCAACAAGATTACTATCAAGTATAGATTTCCAATGCCTAGAATAGAAGATTTAATGGATTGCTTGGGTAGGGCTAAGTATTTTACCAAGATAGATCTAAAAAGTGGTTATCACCAAATCAGGATAAGGGAAGGGGATGAGTGGAAAACCGCCTTCAAAACCAATGAAGGACTATTTGAATGGGTTGTCATGCCTTTTGGCTTGTCAAATGCACCAAGCACCTTCATGAGATTGATGAATGAAGTGCTAAAACCTTTCCTTAACAAGTTTGTTGTTGTATATTTGGATGATATACTGATTTTTAGTGACAACAAGGAAGACCACATAAGGCATATCCATCAAGTGCTCAGGAGGCTTCAAGAGGAGAAGTTGAGAATCAATCTTGACAAATGTGTCTTCCTACAAGAAGAGTTGATATTTTTGGGGTTTGTCATCTCCAAGGGCAGCCTAAAAATGGATCCAAGTAAGGTTGCAGCCATTCTTAATTGGCCAACACCTACAACAGCCTCGGAGGTAAGGAGTTTCCATGGTTTATGCAGCTTTTATAGAAAGTTCATTAGAGGGTTTAGTGGCATTTGTGCTCCACTTGTTGACACCATAAAAGGGGGCAAGAAATGTGTGTTTTTATGGACAAATGAGGCCAACCAAGCCTTTGAACTGTTAAAGAAAAAAATATCAGAAAAATCGGTCCTTGTTCTTCCTGATTTTGACAAGGTCTTTGTGGTAGAATGTGATGCAAGTAAGAGGGCTGTTGGGGGAGTCCTAAGTCAAGATGGGAGGCCTATAGCATTCTTTAGTGAGAAGTTAAATGAGGCAAAACAAAACTACTCCACCTATGATCTAGAGTTATATGCCATGGTTCAGTCATTGAGGAAATGGAGACACTACTTATTGCCAAAGGAATTTATAGTTTTTACTGACAACCATGCATTAAGCTTCTTGAACAGGCAGCAAAAGTTGAATCACAGACATGTCAAGTGGATGGAGTACATCCAAGCATACACCTTCTCCATAAAACACAAGAAAGGAGTGGCCAATAAGGTAGCTGATGCCTTAAGTAGGAGAAATCTTGTTGTGCAAACTATTCAGTTGGAAAGTACATGTATTCATGCCATTAAAGATCAGTATACAACAGATGAAGACTTCAAAGAGCCATACCTATCTTGCAAGGCCATGACAGGAAGGTATAATACTGATTTTTCTGATTTTTTGTTGCAAGATGGATATCTTTTCAAGGGTAGCATGTTGTGTATCCCAAGAGGATCTATTAGAGAGAATATAATCAGGGAAAAGCATTGTGGCAGCATGTTAGGTCACTTTGGTATTGATAAGACCCTAGAATTGGTTAGGAGGTACTATTTTTGGCCAAAATTGCCAACCGATGTAAGGAAGTTTGTTGAAACTTGTCAAATTTTCCAAAGAGCAAAGGGGCATACATCAAATGCAGGTTTATACACTCCTCTACCTATTCCTTCAAAGCCTTGGGATTCCATAAGTATGGACTTTGTACTTGGTTTGCCTAGGACAAAGAATGGACATGACAGCATTTTTGTGGTTGTAGATACGTTCTCAAAAATGGCTCACTTCATCCCATGTAGAACCACACATGATGCCTCACACATAGCAGGTCTTTTCTTCAAGGAAATAGTCAGGTTACACGGTTTACCTTTGTCCATAATCTCAGATAGAGACCCCAAGTTCATTGGACACTTCTGGAGGACACTGTGGAAGAGACTAGGTACAAATTTGTCCTTATCATCTGCCTATCACCCTCAGTCTGATGGACAAACAGAGGTGATTAATAGGTCACTTGGCAACCTCCTAAGATGCCTAACCAAGGAGCAGGGTGCTAGTTGGGATTCAATTTTGGCTCAGGTAGAGTTCTCATACAATGACACTGTCAATAGAAGCACCGGCTTGTCTCCTTTCCAAATTGTTTATGGCACTCACCCAAGGGGTAGTTTGGAACTAAGGGAGGTTAAAGGACTGGAAAACAGTAGTGCCTTGGCTGAAGACTTTGTTCAAGTCATGAAAGATGCCCATGAACAAGTACAACAGAAATTGCTGTCCACTTCTAAGAAATATAAACAATTTGCTGACAGAAAAAGAAGGGATTTGCAGTTCAAGGAAGGTGATTTAGTAATGGTTCATCTGAAGAAGGAGAGGCTCCCTATAGGTAAACACACTAAGCTACTCATGAAGAAGATTGGGCCTTGTGAAGTGCTCAAGAAATGTGGAGAAAATGCCTACAAAATCAGACTTCCGGATGGCATTGATTTGTCTCCAATTTTTAATGTTTCAGACCTTTATCCCTATAAAGGATCTGATCCTCAGACTGTTGTTGAAGAAGATCAAACTGATCACACACTCCAGGAACTCATTCCTTCATCTCCAAATCAGATTGAGTGCATTTTGGACAAGAGGATTGCAAAACAAACTAGAAGGCACACCTATCTTGACTATTTGGTGAAGTGGCTAAACAAACCTCAGGAGGATGCCACTTGGATGAGCAGGGCAGACATTGAGAAGGCAGGTTTCACATTTGATAGCATTCCAACTCAAGAGACTTGAGTTCTGTTTGACAGTGGGTGTATGGTGCAGGGCACCTAGGAGCAGTCTGACACCTCAAGCATTTTTTATGCATTTTGATAAGCTATGTTTTGTTTTGATTGTATGTGTGGTAATAAGGCTTTAGCCATGTTTGTATGGTCCCTTTTGTGTGGTCAAGATGATTGAGGTGACCCTATAAACCTCAATCATGCTTAGTCCACTTGGATCCTTGTTGTGCCAATTAGGCGTAGAAGGTCTAAGGATTGGTTTTCGAGTTTCTTTTGGTTGTTTTAATGTTTTAGTATGTTGGAAGGAGTTTGTTGATCATTTGGACTCCATTGGACGAGCCAAACAAATCAACCTCCTTGTGTTAATGCAAAACACCATAGTTGTCAAAAGTGTTATGTGTTGGGTCGGTTCAAAAACCACTTTGGGCAGTTAAATGCTGTTGTAGAAGTTGGAAACCAACTTGGATGGGTTAATATGGTGGATATCTGACTCCAGTATGGGGGAGGAAGTTTTTGTACGGAATTTGGGCACAAAATTCAAGAAAACTGACTGTTTTTCGCTGTTTTTCTTGTTGTGTACGGACTGTACGGACTTTTCACGTGTGCAAATGATATTTTTCTGAAATTTCTTGGAGTCAGGGTTACAATGCAACTGGTTTGAGGTCTTGAAGTGGTCGGAGTCAAAAGTTATTGAATTTTCTTTCAAACCTGGTCTAGAAACCCTGTTTTCTAGGGCAGTCCCACAAATTTGGCCCTAGAATGCATTTCCACCGATGAAATTTCATGCCACTCAGTGATATGCAGGCTAGAGGTGTATACTACTTGATTCCAAAAGCATTTTCTGAGAAAATACAGTTTACTATTTTTAATGTGATGCCCTAGGTCAAATATCTCTATGTATTTGACTGAATTTATGCAATTTATTGTTGTATTTGACAAAACCCTAAGAGGATGAGTGAATGAATGGTGGATTTGTGTTGTTTGGGGATGGTAGAGTCATTCCAAGTTCCTGCCCCTGACCTATGCACCCAATTTTGAGCACTTGCTTTGTAACCTAGCCTAAATTGATCAATTAGGCCTAGAGACCTAGTAGGTGTTCTGGATTGCTGGAGTAGAGTTGGAGCAGGAGATTTGGAGGTTTGTTAGGGTCCCTTGAAAGGTGTTCAATTCCATCATTTGTTTGCCTAGAACTTTGGGATTTTGTCAAGTTTTGTTGAGAAAACCTAGTTTGGAGGGCTAGTAGCCTTACTAGTCAAGGTATAGGTTGAAGAGTTTTGGGAAGTTGGAGATCAAACCAACTGCATAGAAGGTGTTTGTTGATTTGTCTTAAGGTGTTGGAGAAGCCTTAGGGGTTGGACAATAGTCTGGACATCAAATCCTTCATATGCCTTGTATGTGCCTTTGGTTGGTTGGTTGGTTGAAGGCTAGTTGAAGTGGGTGAGTGGGCAAAGGACAATAGAGTAAACCTTTGTGTGTTGCTTCCCTTGTGCCACTCTGCATCATTGTGGATTATGGTTCTATTTTTCTGACTACATTATCCTAGAGGTTTCTAAAGCTTTTAAAAAGATCTTTTGTGCTTATGCTTTAATCATTGCAATTCTGAAAAGATATATGCTTGATCCTATATTTCAAACTATTATTTTGTCTATATCATTCTCTAGATATCTCAACTAACATTTGATTGAAGTAATAACCTATTTTGAGCAATTTCCCTCATTTCTTTTATCTAGGGTTTAATCCCACCAAAATGGAACATATTATACATTGATTCATGATGATCTTAGCACAAATGGTTCAATGTTTTGTTCTGTATAAATGTGCATTTTTAGTTATGATCGTAGTCTTTGTGCCAACTTGATAAAGGTATTTCTTATTACGTAGAATGTACATTCTTGAATTAGACTTGTAACAATTTTATGTACATCATCTCATCTTCTAGATGTTGTAGATGTTTGAAGGCTCATAATCATGCTGAGTATATAATTGGCTTGGTTGTGTGTGTTTCAATCAAAAAATATTAATAACAACGAATCATTCTTTTAACCTTAACAATCACTCTTTCTAGAAGTTTAAGAAAGAATTGAGTGTTTATTCTCTAAAGGTGATACTCTTTGTTGATACTACCATTTTAAAAATAGTTGGACTTATGGACTAGTTTAATTTCATGTATTAGGTTGTATTTTTACAACATTGGCCTTATATCAAGATATTGGTGATTATCTATTAATATAATTTATTCATACATTCTTGAATAAACAAGGTTCCTTAGGATTTGAAGTTAGCATTATGGTTTAGTGCTCTATTGATATTTGAATCAAGGAATAGACATTTCTTAGAGAGATTGTAAATACATTCTAGATTTTATATAAACATACTTGGATAGTAATATCGTAATTGATATAGTTAGAATTTGAATCACTTAGTATTGCATAAAGATGTTAAGGTAGGTAACCAAATCTTTTATAAATTTATATTGATATGAATATGGAATTAATGTTGTAGATATTGAAAATGATAGAATATGATTTATCTGATAAATAACTTATTGATATGGATAGTGAAATCCTACTTAATAGTAAGTTAGTGTTGGTTAAGAATAGAGTTAAGAACTTGAGCAAGTTATGATTTAGAATTTAGGTGAATTTATTGGGCTTAAATTTGTTTATGCCATGAGTGTCATTGTGAATCTATTTTACTCTTTAAATCAATTGTCTCCTTTCTAACTATATGTTTTTTTAATTTTTGTTTGAATAGACTCAAGTAAACTCTTAATATCTTTTAGAACCCACTTGAATAGATTGAAATTTATTAGTTTATGTCTTGTCTTCTGAATGTATCTTAGATGACTATATGGTTTCTTGGTATTACTATGTTTACATTTTATAAATTGCATGGATGAATGTCATTATGGAAATAGGAAATGTAGGACATTATTCCTATGAAAGGATACTTGTCCTTATCTTGAAAATGATCATTATGTATTATTCCTATTGATATGTATTCTCTTTATGGAAAGATGGATGATATTGTTTTACATGATGATTTTGTAAGGAGTCTTCTACTCATGTGAACTATAAGTATTAAGTCCTATTGTTCTTACGTAATCAGGTTATCCTTTTGTAAGATTGTGTACCCAGATATATTAATAGCTTTTGTAATGTTGTATAAGTTGATATGCATTAATGAAATTATGTTTTATGATTGGTATCTCTTGTGTTATTAAAATGGAAAAAAATTTTATCCTTTGTCAGTTCTTACAAGAACAAAGAACATAATGACGAGAATAAGAAAAATCCCCAAGAAATTCAAGAGATAGATGATGGTCTCTACCAAGATGAGCTAGAGGCTACCAACACTCTTAATAAGCTATAGACTGTATTTTGCTAAATTGTTTCCTATTTTGTTCTATTTTTTGGCTATGGTTTAGTTGCGGATTAGTTGTGTTGTAGCTAAAATTTCTCCTATTGTAAAGGGTTTCCAAGATCCCTTCAAAACCTATTTTTTACCTCTTTAATCAAAAACATATGTTTAAACCACTGATGTCTTGCTTATGGTGAGGTATTTTATGTGGTTGAATGAACACATTCATGCATGAGAGAATTTGACAACAATCATAGGTGTCTTTTCCTTTGAAGATCACATTGTTTCACATTGTGATTGTGGATAAAGGGTCTAATAGAGATTGGTTTCAATTTGAATTTGTCCAAGTTTGGAACAAA
Source organism: Cunninghamia lanceolata (assembly GCA_027924645.1). Classification (NCBI taxonomy): domain Eukaryota; kingdom Viridiplantae; phylum Streptophyta; class Pinopsida; order Cupressales; family Cupressaceae; genus Cunninghamia; species Cunninghamia lanceolata. The sequence goes on along the minus strand of BSBN01000354.1, from coordinate 6,157,490 downwards.
ATGCATGAATGTCTCTCCATCTTCCAATTTGTAAAATTTTGATGTTGAAGGACATATGATGACTTTAACAAGTCTAATCATATTTTGATTCATTTCAAAGTGAAATCAAGGATTTATCGAGCTAATGGTGTTTTGTTTGCACTAAGTAAGCCTCTTTTTCATACGGATGACTCATAATATTCATTGTAGCCCCTTGAACAAACAGCGAAATTGGTCTCCAACAGAGGGATTCTGATAAACCTCATGCAACAATTGATGAAGACTCTTGAGCCTATCCACCTTCCTAGTAGTGGAACCTTTTTCATTCCAACTTGGGGCACTTCATGGCTTGTAGGAAAGTTGGTATGTCAAAAACCACATCAAGAAAAAAGGCACTAGAAGGAGAACTAAGATGGAATTTTAGGATTATCCATTTTTCTATTTTTAATGTTTAATCTGCCTTCTCTCTCACTAAAATTTATCATTTTCAAAAAACTAAAAAATTATAAAATTCCAAAAAAATAAAAATTGTATTGCCTATCTTTTTCCCTAATGTTGGGAAAAATGCATTTGATCACATAAAGGTTTGTAAATATTTGATGATACAAAATTAGATTAATCATAGAGGATTTTCTTAGTCAATTTTTTTCTAACATGTTTCTAGATAATGGTATGCTTTCTTTCAACCAAATTCCATACATTTTCGGGTAGAGTTGGAGATTGCATTCCTAAGACGATTTTGGTAGAATGTTGATCCAAGAGAATCTTTCCTTCAATTTGTAGGAGTAAAGAGGCAATTCAATGAGCCTATTTCTCAATTTAATCAACAATTCTACCAAGCACTGGAAAAGATAAACATTATGCATAGGCCAAATCATATTGACTTGTTAAGAGATTACTTATGGGGATTGGATCCTATATTTTCTACACTTGTAAGAGATACACTGGGAGTAATCATTATGGAAGTTGTTTCTCCTAGAGCCTTAACATTGGCCCACTTGGGATATGATTGCACACAACAAAGAATGTAGAGTCAATCTTATTGCACCCCTCAATAGAATTAAATGTTATATCAACCAATTATGTATGGAATGCCATTCAGCCAAACAAACAATTATCCTCAATTAAGTTTGATACCTAAACCAAAACAAATAGATTATTGACAAAACCTTTGACAATCCTCAATTTGAATCAGTATGTGTGACCACAAGTGGCCTTGGATTTAAACAACTATAATGGCTAGAACAATCAAAATGGCTCATTGACTTTTCAAAGAAAAAACTAGTGGATGCCATAGCAACCTCAACTAGCCAATCTACAATTTTTTACTCTTTCCCTTCACCATTGATTATGAACACTTATCAAGATCATGATGTTACTTAGGTTATTCTACATGAAAAGGAAACGATCAATCTACTAGCTTCTAGTGACAACTTTGACAATGAGATCTTCAACTCTATCAATATCAACATAATGAATCAACAAGGTGGAATAGAAAGGGCTCGAGCAAGATCTAGAAACACATGAAGAAAATAATGATGATATGCTAGAGATTATAATTGAAAACATTCTAATAAATGACAATGAAGAAAGTCGTCATCACATCAATCTTACACCTTAACCATACCAACTTTTGAATTAGATATTCTAAAGGTGATTGAGAAATTGAATCATGATATGTGAGTCCTTTGACTTCTAGGTACTTTCAAACAAATAAGATTACATGACCAATGGTGCCTACATAACACAATTGAGCATGGAGAAGTCACATGTCTAGAAGTAATCATAAGGTTGGATCTATCTCTGAAGGAAATGATGGACTCTAAGACTAAAAAGGAAGGGGAATAAAAAAATTTAGAATTGGAGAGACAAGGACATGACATTATTCCACCAAGTGAAGAAGTTCATGAATACGTTCTAACCAATAAAATGGAAGAAAATGGTGAGTACCAAGATTCCTCTAATTTGGTAGATAACCCAATGGTACTCAAAATTGAAGAAATAAAAACTAGTAATGTAGGTGCACTCAAGAATATTTATGAAAATCAAAGTACCACAAATAATTCTAAGGTTTGTGATGATGACTTTCATGAAGATTATGTTGGAAATGTGGAAGAAAATGAAAGAGATGAGAAATCATCAAGTTTACTTCAAGTGCAAAGATACAATGATATGCAGATCAAAGATATAAGCACAAGCATTTATCTAAATGAGTCATTTTTTCATTAAGCATTTATCTAAATGAGAGTATTTTTTCCTTGCAATGAAGTGAGAAATGATAGTATTTATGATTTTTTGGTACGTGTATGGCAAGAATACCAAAAATCTAATGGTCCAATCTTTAATAATTTCCTTTATTTGGATGTGATTGGGAGCATGGAATTACAAAATCAAGAAGCTAATATGCTTTGTCTTAGAGTTGATATAATAATTAACCATAAACTTGAGTAAGAAATATATAAGAGACTTCAGATGGGAGAGACAATTGATTCATCATTATTCAACTTTAATATTTTTAACAATCCTAAGCTTGTCAATGAGTAAAGAAATTAAATATTTGATAAATTTGATTTGAACGATCCTTCCCTAATGAACTTTAAAACTTATAATAACCTATGGTTTAAAAATGAGAAAAATGATGGTGATTAAGGAAAATCAAATATCACCAATGAAGTGAATATCATAATAGCGAAAGACCATAATGATTCAATTGGAAAAACAAATCTTGATGACACTCATTTTCATGTTAATTTTGAAAAGAAAGAAACATTTATGGCTTTTATAAGACATCAAGTTAGCTTAGATGAAAAGTGAGGTTACATTGAAGAATGTTTTGTTGATTCAACCTTGTTTAACATAGTAATGACTATTTTTTTTATGATGTGCACGTACCCAATGATCCTATAAATTTGAATGGAGAAATGTATATTGAAGAGTGTAACATGTACAATGACACACATACTTCCCAAATAGATGATGCCACAATATGGGAGTTTTCTAAACCCTCTCATACTTTGCATTCATCTTGTTTTCTTTGTTTTGATGGTAGTAAAGATGAAAGTTTTGATATGTCACCTAGCACCAAAATTTATTGTAAATTTAAATTAGAAAATAAGAATACTCACTTCCATGATACAATAGTTGAACAGTAAAGTTTGTGTTTGAATAGTAGAAAGAATAAATCAAACCTTATTATTTTTGCAATTATGGGGATTCAAATTAAATAACATCCTTATGGATAGACCATGAAGGGGATGAGCTTCCTCAACTTTAGTCTTTTTTGAAGAGAATACCAAGAATAATCCTAGATGGTTAAATCTTCCTTTCTCTAAATTTAAAGACAAAAACAACAATGTTTAGGACAGCAACCATGAAGAATTTATTGCTTGACAATGTTAAGAAAGGGAGAAATGGAAGTTATACTATTGCTATTCTTGAACCATTAGGTTTGTGTTAGTCAAGTAGGGTAGGAAATTTTTCTTTTCTTTTCTTTGGTTTTCATTCCATTTTGTTTCTTTTGGTTTTCCTTTTGATTTTATTTCCATGGAGTTTTTGTTATGTTTTTAATCTATTGTCTTGTTTCCACCCTCACCATTGTTAATTTATTTTAAAATCTCATTGTTAATTAACAAAGTCACAAATGACATGTGAATGATTAGAATTTACTTCTTAGATTCTTTTACCAACAATATTTTTCTCTTGTATTTATGATGGATGTATTTGTAAGCTAGGGAAAATCGGGGCTGAATCACTAAGATCAATCATAAAACCCTAACTAAACAATGGAGTACAAGATAACATAGAAATCCAAAGCATGAAAGAAAACTAAAACCAATTCCTATGCTAAGCTTGGCTCTCCTCCATTGCCCTTCTCCATCTTGCATAGGATGCAAAATATCGAAGATTGTTGTTGATGGATGAATGTTGATTGCTCATTTCAGCAACATAACAATAGCATGAATGAAAAGATGATCTAGAATCATTTTGACAGCATAAGGTTGCTTGAAAATGGATCCCCAAATGGCTTGGGTGAGGCTTGATTTATAGGAAAGAAGTGATTTGAATCAATGGCTAAGATTGAAAGGTCAAATGTGTGATGTGGATGGTTGATATTGAATAGGGTTTCTCACTCCACAAGGAGTTGTAGCCATGTGACAAGTGTGCGGATAAGAATAGGGTTGGCCTAATTTAAATAATAAAATTATTTAAATTAGTTGGACATGTAAAAAGCATTAAATGAAAGTTGTAGCATGGGACATGTGTTGGAATGAGGTTGAAGGTGAGGACTAATTCAAATATTTTATTTAAATTAGTTGGAAAATGGGAGAGGGGCTAGTTTAAATAAATGTTTTATTTATTTAAATTAGAGGAAAGGTGGGAAATTAATTAAATAAATAGGATATTAGCTAGTGAGATTAGGATGGGAAATTAATTAAATATATAAGATTTATTTAATTAATTGGCTAATGAAAGGGGTCTAGGACATAATGTCATAAGATGTCTCAAGTAAGGTATCGACAAGGTGATGTTGTAATACATGGACAATTTTAAGTGTCCACATTTTGCCCCTCTTTAAGATGATGTTCGCAACCAAGGGCAGTAACATCATTTCAAAGAAGATGAGGTGTGGATAGAGGAAGAGGATGATGATGATAGGAATGGGATGATGATGCCCCCTCGAGAGGATAGGCAGGTTGGACAAACATGGCTAGGCTCTCGAAATGAAATGAAATGATAAAGGATGGCTAAGAAAATGGAGGATAAAAGATAAAGGATAGAAGAAATGAATGATACATTATGCTGCAATGAAGGTGAGCTACCATGTGAAGTTTGATATAGCACTAGACATTATGCACAAAGGTATAAGGACCAAGGTGATGATGTGTCTTGTGCACCTACCATAATACAACCTTGTCTTAAATGTATGAGGAAGTAAACTTAGAGCATTAAAGTCCTAATGCACAAAAGGTATGATATGACCTTAGATGCAAAGGATAGTGCAAAAAGCTATTCCAACATACACAAGATATGAATATTAGCTGGAAAGATATGGATGTGATACAAATGCAAGATAAAATGATAACACACACAAGCAAGCAAGAAAGCATGCACAAATGATTCAAAAACAAACAAGATATTGCCCTTGTCAAGTTGTAAACCAATGATAATTGATTGATGATAATGTCTAGTTTCAAGAAAGGAAACATGTCGTATAAGATGCCTAGTCTGGTTTCGCTGATGTAGCCACCTGTATAAGATAATTGATATGATTGCTTAACACTAGTGTTGTTGGCCATGCGAATCAACACCAGGATTTGATTAATTGATTGATTTGTTTTACAAGGCTAGGATCAAGACCATTGATGTAATTGGATAATTTGACAAGATTGAATGACTTGATTGGTATGGATTAAGGATTAATTACATTTCAATTGTTGCTTGGATTGATTTGAAGAATTGATTTGACTTGAGTTTGATGATTTAATTGATTGATTGGAAGAATTGAATTGATTGATTTGATTGATTGAATTGATTTGATAATTTGATGTTGATTGGATTGATTTTATTTGACAGATTAATTTTGAAGAATTGAATTGGATTGATTTGATTGATTTTGAATAATTGATTGAATTGATTTGATGATGTGGTTGACTTGATGGATTTTGATTGGATGAATTGATTTGATTGGAATGATTTGATGTGATTTTGATGATGTGATTGATTTTATTTTATTTTATTTCTTGAATTTTTGTTGGATATTTGATTTTTTTATATTTTTGAAATGTTTTGTTTTTTTGTATTTTGAATGTTTTATTTTTTTTAATTTTTGAAATGTTTTGATTTTTTGTATTTTTGAATGTTTTGATTTTTTTAGATTTTTGAATGTTTTGATTTTTTTGTATTTTTAAATGTTTTAATTTTTTTAGATTTTTGACATATTTTGATTTTTTGGGTTTTTGAATGTTTTGATTTTTTTGGATTTTTGGTCCATGTTTTGATTTTTTGGATTTTGACATGTTTTGGGATGGTATTGGATGATTATTTGGATAGTCTTTATGCTAGACACCAATGACAAGGGAAAACCAAGTCTAGATGGAAGGATAATGTTGGATTGAATGAATGGATAAAACGATAGGCGATAGGATGAGATAGGATGGGTAAAAGGATAGGCAAAAGCTCATGACATATGGATAGATAAAAGGATAGGTCATAGTGGAATGGATGTATGCATCATAAGGGAGCTAGGATGTGATCTCCAAATACTATGTCGTATAGGAATAACATGCCCCATTCTAGGTGTAATGCTTAGGATTTTACATGAAAAATCTTATGACACTAGGATGGTAATAAGATCGATTGGAAAGGAATGAGGTATGTCAAGAGATATCAAAAACATTTGTCAACATTTTGCCCCCATATCCTTATCAAGATCAAAAGGAGGAAGGGAGGATGAATGGACTCAATAGGATAAGTATGTGTATGTGGGTGTAATGGCTAAGGATGGTAGGATGGTAAGGTACGATAGGATACGATAGGATGGAGAATAATAGTTTGGATGAGACAATGAGCCCCCAAGTGTAAGTGACATAGATAATAAACCTACACCTGACACCTGTTTAGTAGGTTCTCATCATGGTACTTATGCAAGGTGACACCAAGAGTGGTTTTCACCATCGGACGAAGGGATTTCTCTTTACTATTTTGATTTTTTTTTTGACTATTTTCTGATTTTTTGATAGGATAGGTGGAAATGGAGAAGAGGGACTCAATAATCTAGTTCCATGAAAGGTGATAGTCCCATTAGAGATGGATGTCATTGCATGGACCATTTCAAATGCCATTATGTTCATAGATGTCGGTAAGGGATTGTATGAAAGAGAGATGGATTAGGTAGATAGTGGATTATGATGTGGATTATGTAGGAATGTATGAAAGGCTTATGCAAAAGCATGGACCATAGGGAAGCGATGGGTGAAATATGTGGGATAATGGATGAAAGATGGGGAGATGGAGGCATATGGAAATGTTGTGAAATGGAAAGGAACCAAGACCAATAGTTGCACACATCGTGATAAACATTGAAGCTTTTGATTTGGAGGAGGTGTAGGAAGCAATAGACATATTTGCTTAGGGGATGGGTGATTTAGTGATTTAGGTACCCACATAGACTTAGGATTTTTATGATTTTTATTTGGCTTGTGGGATGAAAGAATTTGATATTTTTGAATGAAATGGGATTTTTGGGATTTTTGGATGGAAGAAGATTGTTGGGATTTTTGAAATGTGGATGCTTTATTTGACTTGCTTTCTTTTCGCTTATGGACCCAAACCATTTTAGTTTTATCCTTTTCTTTTGAAGGTATGGGCTTGGATATCCTTTTAGTTGGATTTGACTTTAATTTTTTGTATTTGTGCCCTAAGGCATGAGGATCTTTAGGATTTTTGGCTTTATGAAAGGAAGCATCCAAATTTTTACTTTTGAATCCCATGGACATGGTGGAAGATTCATGTTTAGATGATGTGTGCATTTGTTGATCATGATTAGGATTTTTAGGGGATTTAGGGATGGATGGATTAAAAGTGGATTTATGGATAAATGGATAAGGGGATTCAATGATTGGGATATTAGGCGTTGGGAGCAATGATGGTAAAGTGGATGGAGGGATATTAGGAGTTGGAAGTAGTGGAGGTAAAGTGGATGGTGGAAGGTGTATGGTCACATGCTTTTGGGATTTGTAGGATAATGGAGGTGGAATGGCAACATATGTTTTAGGGGTATGATAGGATTTTTGATGGAAAGTGGTCGACTTAGGAGGCATGGAAGTAGTACCAACATCTTGAGAGTGTTTTCCTTGGGGTGTATATCCAAGGCCATATGAGCATGGAGGGACTTTGACATGGATGGGCTCCAAAACACCTTGTTCATGAAGGCCTAAGCCTTTACCTTGATAGTTCATTTTTTTGAGTATGCGATGGACAATGGGACTATGTGTGTTTTGAACACTAGACTTGAGCTTGCTATTTGATGGAGAAGGTGAGGTGGTGGACAATAGTTGTTGTTCTCCTATAGAAGAACATTCATGAATGAAGGTGGTAAGACCAAGGGGATATGATGGATTTGAAGTGGGATCAATAGTGGATGATAAAGGATCATTAGGATCTTGATTATCATTATGTTTATTATGTTTTCTTGGGAGACAAGTGTCTCATCAAGGGAAGTGAATGTTTGTACATCATGGGTAGGGCTAGATGGAAGATGGATAGCAATAGTTGGGATATCTTTCTCATGAATGGTTGTGGGGTTATGGATAGGTGGGGTGACAAGCTCTTGACCATGGAATGCATAAAGTTGACTAAGGGATCATCATGGTTTTCTTGATCATAGATAGGATATTGATCATAGATGGGAGCTTTATCATAAATAGGAGTGTTTTGATCTTGATTTGGATGAGGGGTTAATGTTTCCACATGCTTAGGATTAGGCTCTTGACATAACTCTTGTGGTTTGATGGGAGTGGAAGACTCTTGGAGAGGCTTGATAAGTTCTTTACAATCACCAACATGAGGGTATGATGGACCTTGACTTGGACTCATGGGAGAAGACTTTTCAATAGGCTCAATGGGTTGTGGGTGACATGATGGGGTTGAAGGATTAGACATGATATTTGAAGGCTCTTTGGTAGACTCAAGGATAGGTTTTGGATGACATAGTTGATTCCTTTCTAATAGCCAATGGATCACATCCTTCATAAGGGTATGGATGGATGGACAATATAATGGATGGATAATGAGGGTGGAAGTTGTAGGCTTATGATTGGGAATAGGTGGAGGGATAATGGGGTTAGTGGATGGATTAGGATTAGGAGTGGATAGGTCCCATGGTGGAGGGATAAAAGGGGTATTGGGTGGATTAGGCTTAGGATTTTGATTTTGATTAGACAAAGGGTTAAATGAATTAAATGGATTGGTGGATTTGGATTTGCTTTTGTATGATTTGAATTTAGGATGTGGAATTGATGGAGGATTAGATGGTGGGAAGGATAATGAAGGGCTTGCATAAGCTAGGTTGGTGTCCCCTTGTCAAAGGTAGCATAAGGACCCAAAGGCACTTGATCTTGTTGCAAAGGGTGACTTAGGCTCACATGTTCTTGTTGTAAAGTCAATTGATATGAATGTTGGTTAAAATTGAAAGAAGTGGGATTGGTTGATGTATAATGGATTTGGTATGTGGATGGATTAGGTTTTGGACTTGTCTCATCACTAGAACTTGAAGGAGGGGCCCATCGGAGTATGAGTTTAGGTCTAGGATTTGTCTCATCATTAGAACTAGAGGGAGGGTCTCCTTGGAGTATGAGTTTGGGTTTTGGGTTTTGCCTAGGCTTGTTAAGGATCAAGACTATTTTGACAAGATTAGAATAAGGATGATGATGTGAAATGTTAGGATATGATTAGGATAATTATGAATGATGGTGATTGAATTATATGGAATTATGACTAGGATAATGAAGGATGATTAAATTGATACATGGATGAAAAGGATTGGATGATTGACTAGGATGAAGGTGATTGGATGATGTGGAATGATAATTAGGATGAAGTGATTAGGTTGAAATTGATTGGATTAGAACTAGAATGATGATGTGAATATGACAAGTAGGATGACTAGGGTTAATGAGGTGAATGATAAGGATGATTAGGGTTTTGAATAGAATGACTTGGCTTAGAATGAATATGATGGAAAGAATGTCTAGGATGATGTGTTTCTGTGTTTGTGTTGATGTCTTGACTTAAGCAATTTTCAAACAAGAGATTTCACATGTACATGCATGAATCACACACACAAGACACATGAGCAAGTTTGACTTTGAAATTTAGACATTGTGATTATGCAAACACTTGAAGACACATCAACAATCCTAATATTAGTCAAGTGGGTGTGACCAAATAGGTCTTACTCTAGGATGCACAAGTTTGACTAAGGATGTCCCAAATATACTCAAGGTATAGGGGGCCCAATTCCTTGAAATGAAAGCGAAATAATGGCATACAGCTAGGAGAAAGGGGTAACCCACCCTTCACCTTCACTTCCCCAAGGTATAAAGTTCTTGGGGGCTTAATCCAAATGACAAGATTTCAACTTCTAAGAGGGTGTCTTTCGATTCACACCTTGTTGTTTAGACTCCGCTAAAACGCTAGAGTTGAGGTCGTCCCTTGGAGTGGTGTGTCTCTAAGCAGGCCTCCTAAGAAGGGTGACAAAAGCAAATCTAGTGGGTGCTTTTGATCTCCAAGATCACCTTGTGGTGTGAGGAGAGAGCATACACATGCACAATAGATTCAAACTCGTAATGTTTATTTCCCCTTGGAAAATGAAATGTGTGTTGTGAAAGTGAATGGATGAAAGGTGTTTTTGATTCTCTAGATCACACGAAGTGCATGAGAAGAGCATACACACCTTCAATCACACTCAAGTCCACCAAGCAATTAAAAGCACTTGTTATTTTTAAATCCAAAGCCAAATGTGTGAATGAAGACACTAGTATATTTTAGGCCTGATTTCAATATATGATTGCATACAAGAGTTCATTTTAGAGCCCAAATCCAAGTGTGATAGAAAACAAGATGATTCGTTTTAATACCCAAATTGAAATGTGAAGACAAGCAAGTTGATTTGATCAAATGAAAGACATGAGAATGAAATGAGTGCACCCAAAAAAATTTCCTTCAGATTTGTTGTTGGGACTAATTCTGATGTTGTTACAGCGCCTTAAGCTCACCTAGAAACCACAAAAATCAAGAAAGGACAAGAGAACTTGCAAGCCAAAGTGTTATGTGAAAAATTAGGAATCTGATAAAAATATGATTAAGATGATCAATTATAGAATAATGAACAACATGATCAGATTTTTCATGAAATTTTATGTTGTTTAAAAAAAATTAGTCAAAATTAGATGAAAATTGCACAAGTTATGCTCGTTTGAAGTTGAAGAAGAAGGTTGACTTTGATTAGAAAATACCTATTGAAAATTATATACTCACCTGAAACTTTTTTCCCACAACATAGTTGGGCAAACCAGCTTCCCAATGCTGCTTGTTCACAAAATTTTGACATGTTATGCAAAAGTTATGATCAAAAGAAAAAAAGGGCCCAATTAGGGCTTGAGGGGCAAAAAGCCAGGCCTAACAGTTTAAATAACAACTGGTGGTTAAGTTGGTACTTGGTCACATTGGGCAGTCAATGTCTGATGGTTAACTTGGTGGTCTAAATTTAGCGGTTCCCTTGGTCGCTGATATAACCAAGGGCTAGAGGTAAGCAAAAATAAAAAAAGAAAGAAGGGGTTGATATCCCCCCTTCTCTCGATCATAGATGTAACCGCGAGGAGCTGAACACAGGGACTTTGCCCTAACGCCCCCCTCGTCATTGCTACTAGTCACAAATGTGACTATATATTATGGACATGGGGGGCCAAGATGCTTTAAAAGTGTCAACTGAGACTAACAGGTGACTAGGAGGATAATCACCAACTAGAATTCTCAATGAAGGTGACGGTGAATGTTTGGGAGCGACGAGGGAAATGGTGGTGTCAACCGGGGCTTCATAGAAGTGGCAATGACTACAGAGGTGCAGGTTTAGGGTTTCAATCATAAGAAATGGAAGCGACTGAGTGGTTATGCAAGAGGGAAGACTTCGACAGGAGCAGCAGAGGATTTGAAGCAAGTGGAGGGGAGAAGGTTGCCACCAGTGGTGGCGACAGAAGTATAGGTGGGAGGCTACGGGTGAACGCAGGTGGTGACAGGATGAATGCGGGCAGAGCTAAGTGGTGGCTAGGGTTTTTAGGGGAGGTGATTAGGAATGGCAGAGCTGAGTAGGGATAGGAGGTGGTGACTAGGGAGTTTGAAGTTGACGACAAGAGGATTCAACTAGAGGTGCATGCATATGACAGAGGCAACGCTAGGGTTTGGAGTCGATAGTGGAGGGATAAGGGGAGATTTAAGTAGCAAATCTACAACAAAATGAAACCTGCAATAGATAAAATTAAACCTACAACCACAAATGTGAGATACCAAAACAAACGATGCAAACAGAGACCACTGATCCATATGGTACGACCCTGCAACATGGGCCTAAACTAAAAAAAATTCAAAAAAACAATCGGTAGAAAAATATAGAGTGTTATATGTCATTGTTCGCCTGTGAGGCCTCCCAAACGCAATAGTGAGGTTTGTTTCAGGCTAGGGAGTAACTTACAAAAGTCAATTTCTCAAAATTGACAAAAATTGTTAGATTCACATCGGGTTCACCAATGTAAGCTAGGGAAAATCAAGGCTAAATCACTAAGATCAATCATAAAACCCTAACTAAACAATGAAGTACAAGATAACATAGAAATCCAAAGCATGAAAGCAAACTAAGGCCAATTCCTATGCTAAGCTTGTCTCTCCTCCATTGCCCTTCTCCATCTTGCATAGGATGCAAAATATCAAAGATTGTTGTTGATGGATGAATGTTGATTGCTCATTTTAGCAACATAACAATAGCATGAATGAAGAAAGGATCTAGAATCATTTCAACAGCATAATGTTGCTTGAAAATTGATCCCCCAAATGGCTTGGGTGAGGCTTGATTTATAGGAAAGGAGTGATTTGAATCAATGGCTAAGATTGAAAGGTCAAATGTATGATGTGGATGGTTGAGATTGAATAGGGTTTCCCACTCCACAAGGAGTTGTAGTCGTGACAAGTGTGTGGATAAGAATAGGGCTGACCTAATTTAAATAATAAAATTATTTAAATTAGTTGGACATGTGAAAAGTATTAAATGAAAGTTGTAGTATGGGACATGTGTTGGAATGAGGTTGAAGATGAGGACTAATTCAAATATTTTATTTAAATTAGTTGGAAAATGGGAGAGGGGCTAATTTAAATAATTTTTTTATTTATTTAAATTAGAAGAAAGGTGGGAAATTATTTTTTTTTAGACTGCAGGAATCGGGTAGCCCCCCTATAAACTGCAGTGTGTCTGGTAAACTTTTTTCACGTGACCGGTGACATTGGCATGACACGCCCTCTGGTACCATGGGGATGGGAGGGGACTGGACCTTGTGACCTTCTTTACCACAACATAATTTTTTAGTCTATCAAGCCAGGGCCCCCGCCATAAAGGTGGGAAATTAATTAAATAAATAGGATTTATTTAATTAATTGACTAGTGGGATTAGGATGGGAAATTAATTAAATAAATAAGATTTATTTAATTAATTGGCTAATGAAAGGGGTCTAGGACAAAATGTCGTAAGATGTCTCAAGTAAGGTATCGACAAGGTGATGTTGTAAGACATGGACAATTTTAAGTGTCTACAATATTTCTAGGATATAAGTTTCACAAATCTTGTATTTGAATGTGTAGAGCATTTTTCATGCTTAAGGAGGCATAGATAGTTTTAAATATATCTTGCATACCTTTTCATATGTCTCTCTACACACTTTAAATCTTCTTGAAGTTTATTTGGCAAGGTAACTGAGGTCAAGGTATCAAGTAAAAATATTATTTTATAAAAGAAAATTTGATTACCATAGTGGACCCAAACCTAGAGGTTGACTTCAATGTCTACGGGATAAGGAAGGAAAAAAACAAAGAAAAACAAAGAAAGAAAGAAAAGAAAATAAATAACCTCATTCATTCTAGGTGACTTAGGTAATCTCTACCAAGGCTATGGATGCTCAGATGGTAGTAGAGATATGCCTAGACTAGGACCAGAGGTAACTCCATTAGGGTTATAAACTCTTGATTAGTAGTCGAGCTATGCCCAGATAATCAATAGAGGCATGTCTATTTGATACACGCTATTATATATAAAGATCTCTTCCTAAATAAATCTCAAAAGTTATAAAACTTGATATCTAAAACTGTCATAGTAAGTCTTACAGATTAAAGAAGGTAAAGAATCATATGCAACAATTGGGTGAAAAATGTGCAAATATTATTCTAAAATTGGCCTAGTCTAGATTTTGTATGAGCATCATTTGACATGCTTGGATGTACTGAATGTTGAAAAGTATTCTCCAAATAATTTTCTTATCCTAAATTCATTAGGATTTGATCAAATGTGGATGGTCTCTACAAAAGTAAGATGGATGATTAATTACACAAATTATTATGACCATCAATATTAATAAGGAAGTTTTTGGCTTACATTTTAAATTCATTATCTAAAAATAATTTTAGAAAAGGTTCCTTTTCTTCTTTGATAGGGGGACATTTTGTTGTAGCCTCCACAACACACACCCAATTTTTGAAATTTGGGTACTCTAGTACTAAATTTTATGGTTTTCATTTTTGGAAATGTCTTGATGATCCTTTATATTGCCTTTATTTTGTCATGTTTGTACAATCTATTTTGTCTTATTTTGAGTCAATTTAGAAATCAAAGGTTGATAGAAGTCAAATGTTTTATCTAAAGGTGTGAAGAGGAAATTAAAATCAAGGTCTAAGCTTAAATTTATCTTTTAATGCTATAAAGTTAACCCCTTTTGCTAAAATTGCAAAACTACATGAAAACCCTGAGCTCCCATCTCGTTTATTTTGCAAAACTCCCTTGAAATTCTGAAGTCCAAGGGTGGTTTCATGATAAACCCTTTTGAAACCCTAAGGGATGAAGGGTACCACTTTATTTTCTCAACCATTCAACTTCTTGCTATGATCTTTGGTGATCCAGCTCTCCTACACTGGATGATTATTCAAGAATCCCGATTTCAAAACTATTCAATGAGTTTCTTCATGATTTCCAAGTTTTTTCCATTCTCTAGTTTTTTTATTTGTATAATAGAGTCCTAAGGTTTTGGTTTTGAGTTTCATACTCTAGTTTGTTCATGGTTTTTTCTTGAAAATCATTCCAATTCCTTAATGTCACTTAAATTTACGTTTGCATTTTCTTTTTGGTCATTGAAATCATTTAAATCAAGGTTAAAATATTATCCTTGGTTAGTACACACATCTTTCTTCATAGGAAAACCTTCTTTCATGCCCAATTCTTTAGGCTTTTTGAAATTGCAAGTCAAATTTAAAACTTGGTTCATAATTTTTTTTCCTTTCAGATTCAAACTTCTTAAAGTTTTTGTAGTTTGCAAAACTTCTGTAACATACATGTCAGGTTTAGATTGTGGTATGAAAACAAGAAACCCAAAAAATTTTATAATTTTTCAAGATTTTGTGTAAACTACAACTTGGATCCAATGTTTGGCATACTATCCAAAAAACCAATTCCATTTACAATTCACAAGTTTTTTTTGTAAACTACAAGTCGGGTTTGAAGTCCAACATGCTGTCTAGAAACACAGAACTTTTTGCAGTTTGCAAATTACAATAGAAGTTGCAAAGTACATGTCGATTCTAAATGAACCCTAACTTGCACAAAATCAGTAAAACCCTTGTTTTGTTTATTTTTTCACATGCCGATTGGAAATCCAACCCTAGTTGACATTGGAATTTGTATATGTGATTCCATAATAATGTGATAAATACAAAATTGACTTTGTTTCCAACATATATATTTTGAAAGATCTCCCTCACCTTGGGTGGAGTGTGTGGAAAGAAAGAAATAATTGCATTTTAAGAGAAATTGTTCGTCCTACTAATGAGGTTTTCTTCTCCTTTTGCAGAGTGGTTGTTGAGAACACTTCTTCCTGTATATAGGGAACTCTGGAGATAGATCCCCCCTCACCTTAGGTGGAGTGTGTGGAAAGAAATAAATAATCACATTTGCAGAGAAATTGCTTATCCTGCTAATGAGGTTTTCTTCTCCTTTTGCAGAGTAGTTGATGAGAACACTTCTTCCTATACTCTGCAAGTTGCCGAGAATCCCCCTTCTCAGGTGGAAATTTAGATTGCCAAGAACTGGCACTTGAAGGAGGATATGAGCAAGGTTGACATCTCTAGAAGGATGGTTAGACTTTACACTTCCTGGAAACCTCCCCCCAGCAGTTGGATCAAACTTAACTTTGACGGGGTGGAAAAAAAGAATACTGGCCTCGCTAGTGGGGGAGGGATCTTCAGAGATTGTCATGGAGCCTTCATTGCTACTTATGCAGGGGGCATCAGGCTACAATCTAACAATGTTGCAGAAGGCATGGTGCTTCTAAAAGGTCTTAAAATTGCCCACTCCCTGGGAATTGATAACCTGCAAGTGGAAGGAGATTCAAAATTAGTGATTGATGTGGCCCTTGGGAGGTCTACCAGTGGTTGGAAAATGAAGAGTTTAATTGAAGATATCATTAGCTTACTGTCTAGTTTCAATCAGAAGGTCATCGGTCATATCTACCGTGACGGCAATAAAGTGGTGGGTGCGTGGGCTAACTTGGGTCAGAGCCTAGACACTTGGCGTTGCTGGAGATTAGAAAATAATCTTCCGCATCAGATACAATCCCTCATTGGAAAGGAGTTAAGCCTAGCCCTTGGTCCCTCATGAGGATAAAACTTAAGCTTTGGGGGGGATCAGGGGGGCAGGGGAGATCTAGTACCTTCTGCCAGCTAGACTCCAGGTACAGTTTGTTGGAGACTACAAAGGTTGTGTGCCAGCTTGCTAATACTCAAACTTGTCTTTTCATAAGCGGTTGCATTTATTACATGCTGAGATGGTGTCTCGAGGGGTTTTCTCACATGCCTAGCCACTTGATGTTCCATCTTGACATCTAGAAGATGCTTAACATGAGATTTAATGATGATTTTTTATGGCTTCTTAATTATGAAATGGAAGGGATTAAATGTTCCCGCATGCTGAGAATTAGCAAGTACACCACCTTTGGCATGGGCAAGGCTACAAACATCATTGCTTTCAGTTTAAACACTAAAGTTGGGGACTTGGAGGTCAGGGATTTATCTGAGAGTTGCATTGTGATTGCTCTCTACTGCACTGTGATTATTTGTTCTGCTGCTTGCTTTATCAACCCGACTGTGTTTTGTAAAATGGGTGGAGATAGGTCATGCACAGAGCCTGAGACCTGTGAGGAATTCAAAAAGAATGAGACTCTTTGGCACATCTACTAGGAGGGAGGAGTTGCCTTGTACTTGGAGTGTCTGCAACGCCATGATGAAAACCTTTTGGTTCAGTTTCTATGATCCTATGATGGCAGAAAGGTTAAGGTGGGAAATGTGGGGTTTGAGATATTGGAGGAGGTGATTGGGATGGCTATCGGGATGTCTACAAATGGCATGAAGCATCCCAGGAAGAGCAAGGTGTTAGATCTTGATGGTATGAAGTTGTTTCTCAAAAAAGGAGAGGTTCTGAACAACCTGCAAGGGAGTTTTGACTGACAACTCTTACCTCTACCCTGGGATGAGGTATGTTACATGATAATGAAGTATTTTACTTTAGAGGGAAGGTTCAGGAGGTTTTTTCATTACCACTTCACACTGCTAAATCATTTAGGTGTAGCAAGCATATTAACTTCCCTTTCCATCTCCTCTCGTCTTTGGAAACCTCCATCGTTGCTACTAAAGAACAACATGCCCTTGATTCTTGTAAGCTTGAGATTCCACTCCATCAGGGCCTTATCTTGAGACTATACAAGTTCCATCTCGCCCTTTGCCCCCCAAAGCCCTCACTCCCATCAAGATTGATGAGCCTTAGTCACCTAATCCTACCCTGGTGAAGGAATGTTCGGTCATTATAACTAAAATCACCCCTGAATCCTATGCCACTTCCATAAAAAGTGGCAAGAAAAAACCCTCTATGACCATAAGCCCCAAACCCACCACTGAAGATCTAACCCCCATTTCTCTGGCGATAACCCTCGCTAAAATAAAAATCCTCCAAGGTAGCCCTTCCCTACTGAACTCCAGTAAGAAGAAGCGGGGTACCCTGGAAGAAGATTATGGTGCTATCAGTGGGATTAAGGCCTCTAAGGCTACTCTTGTGGTCGAGGAGGTTAGTACTGAAGAGGGAAGTGGGGATTCAGATAGTGCTGGGGATGAGGACTACACTTCCACTAACAACAAAACTCAGATGCCGACAACTAGGAGGTCATCAAGGCTTGCTGCCAAACTGGCCTCCATGCCCAAGGGGAAAGCTACCTTGATGGTGGAGGAGGATGTTGAGGAGCTGCAAGAGGAGGAATAACCCAAGGAAAAGAACAAAGAGGTTTCTGTGGAGTTGCAGAGAGAAGAAGACTCTAAGGATGATAACAAAAAGGGTTTTGCTGAGCTGCAGGGTTCGAGGTCAGAGGCAACATCAAGAGGAACACGGTCGTGGCAGAAACTGAACAGTTGGGGGGTGATGTTTCAGTTAACAAGGATAACAAAATTGAGATGCTGGAAGCTGATGAAGAGGGTCCCAGCAATTTCCCTAATTTCAATGTGCAGGGGTTGGACTCCGTCAGCTCAAAGAAAAGGAAAAAAGGGATTGGTAAGAAGAAAAAAGGAGATAAGAAGAGAAATGATAAGGAAATTGAAACACTTTCGGCAAGACTCACTGATATGGAGCAGAAGATCAACACTCTAGCTAAATTCTTGGCTAGAGTTATGCATAGGTCTGCCACTACTTTGGTGGCTCTCCAAAAGGTGGTTCCTAAGGGGCAAGAGAAGGACAAAAAGCTGAAGGAATACGAGGATGTGCTCCAATTTCTTGTGGATGATTGGGACAAGATGTTAGCATAGCCTTTGGAGGGTTGGGTCTACTCTGCTGTCGGTCCGCTATCAGTCTGTTGTTTCTGTGGTGTCCAGTTTCTTTAGTCTTATGTTATGTTGCAAAAACTTTGATGGTTAGTTCTAAACTGTTTTAGTTTTTTGGTGAGCCTCTACTGGCTGTTTTGTCATGGGATCGACACCCTTTTTTGCCACTTATCTAATCAAAAACATATATATTTTGAAAATATTCATATTTTAATCTTTGGGAGAAATTATGTAGAAGCATCATTATTAATTGTTAATTTTTGTAAATGAATTTCATGGTTTGGTACTATTAATGCAAGGTATTGTAAATGTTTATTGTAGGTAGAGAATGCTAATTGTTAAAGAAAATGAAGAGTTTAGGACCAAGTTGCTTGTTCTTCAAACAAGTTGGTGTAGGATGATAATTTTAACACATATCAACCAAATAGGATCTCTAGAGAGTGTAGGACACTTGGGAAGTGTGTGCAAGTTCTATGACATGCATCTAAAAGTAGTGAACTTGGAATAGAATGTGAAATGACAAGTCTTTCACATTCCAAAGTAATTTGTTATTTTATGATTTTGGAGGGAATGGTTTTTTGTCTTCCCATCAAAATGTGCCTATTTATTCACACTTACAACTCATTGTAAAGGGTTGGAAACCCATCAAAGCTCTATTCTAAATATAATATACCAATTTCTACTTTACTTTTTTAGGTTTTCACTTTTTTAATGGCATTTTCTAAACTTAGAATTTATTTTCTTTCCAAATTTTGATACATATAATTTATTGAATGTTGATGGATTCGACAAATGTTTAAACCATTGATGCCTTGCTAATGGTGAGGTCAATGAACACATTCATGCATATAGGGATTTGACAACAATGATGCTTGTGGTTTTTCCTTTGAAGACCACATCGTCTCGCATTGGGATTGCAGATAAAGGGTCTGGAAGAGATTAGTTTCAAGTTGAATTTGTCCATTTACAGAATAGCCTGTGGAAGGATTGAAGATAAGTTTAGACCCATTTTCTTCTCTCTTTAACTCTTTCCTTTCCCCCTTTCCTTTTTATCTTTTTTATCTATCGATATTAGATTAGGATTAGTTTAAGATTTGATGATAAATTTCAATCATAAAAGACATTAAATTTGAATTTGTTTGTGGTCTAAATGATAAAATCTTATTATCTTTAAAATTAGGATAGAATTTCTAATGTTTGGAGTAAAATGCATGAATGAGCCTTCACATTCCAATTCATAAAATTATAATGTTGAAGGACATATGATGATTTTAACAAGTTTAATCATGTTTTAATACATTCAAAATAAAAATTGAGGATTTACACCAACTAATAGTGTTTTTTGGGACTAAGTGAGCCTCTTTTTTAAATGGATGACTCGTTCACTATAGCCCCTCAAATAGACTAGTTAACTAAGGGATTTTAGTAAACCTCATGCAAAAATTGATGAAGACTCTTGAGCCTAGCCACCTTCCAAGTAGGAGAACCTTTGTCATTACAACCTGTGTTGCTTCATGCCTTGCAAGAAATTTGGTGTGTCAAAAATCACATCAATATGACCCTATCTCCTAGCTTCATCTCTTCATTGTTGTGAAGGAACTTGGTTGGTCTCTAAAAGATAAAGACTCAATTAGGAATATTGGAGGCCTACAAATTTTATCCAAAATTGATAACATCACTCATCTCCAATTTGTTGACAATACTATACTATCTAGAGAGGCTTCAATAAGTGAATTTAGGGCTATCAAGAGGATCATGGACTATTATGAGAGGATTGCAGGCAAAAAAATTAATATTCACAAGTCAAGGATATACTTTCTTAAAAATAAATATGATGATTCTCTGAATATACAACACATCTTTGGGTTTGAAATTTCCAATTACCAAGATCATACCTTGGAATGTTTCTTATAGAGAAGAAATCCACCATTATTAAGTGGAATGTCTATTAGACCATGTACAAAGTAAATTGTCTCTATGGAAAGGCAAGTGGTTCTCACTTGCAAGGCCTAATCATCTTATCAAATACTCTCTTTCAACCATTTTGATCTATGTCATGCCATTTTTCCAAATTCTAGGGAAGATTACTAAATAAATTTTAGATATCCAATAGAACTTCCTATGGTGTGAGACTAGGGAGCAAAGGAAGTACAATTTGTTTTATGGGATAATAAAGAGAATATCAACAACCTTGGGTTCTATGATAACTAGAATGTGACTTAGACACGATGCAGATAAGTCAGACTCTAGATAACACATTAAGTACACTATTTCTAAAGGTGTCAGTCAAATCACCCCTACGTTTTTGAGGGAAGCTAGCTAGTCAGCAGTGATTGGGATGGTTACTCTCTTCGCATGGAAGAAGAGCATCATGGGTGTGAGTGGAGTTGTTTGTGTTGTATGTTTTTCAATTTTTTTGAGTTGTTGATCATATGTACCTCATGATGAGATGAGGGTTTCCTTGATGCTTTCCTAGGTTTGATTTGAATGTTGAAAATGTTGTTGAATTTCTATGCCTTGGGATGAAACAAAGGGCTTCTTTGATGTTTGTTTTTTAATGCAAGTTAAATGTTTTATACCTCATGATGATATTGAGGGCTTGAACTTTTGAAGTGTTTTAATAAATTTCTAGTAAAATTAATCCTAAATGAATGCAATCTTTTCTTTCCCCAATTTTAAAGATGATCTAATTACTATGAAAGGGAAATATGTATACAATTCTATATGATTTTTCTTAATGTAATGGATCTATGTTTTTCATGTTTTCCAAGTTTTGAAGTTTCTAATGTAATTATAAAAAATTGAGATTACTCTAATAAAAACAAGAAACTTATTCTAAAAAAAGTGAATAACTCTATTTTAACTCTAAATCTTATCAAGAGAAAGACAAAACAATGTTTTACTTCCTTAAGAGAAAAATGTGAGCTAATTACTAATAAAGAAATAAAGAACCTATAATAATTGGTGCCAGTGCTAGGCTATTTCCTTAGATGTCTTGTGAAAACCATATCCTCCTCTATAGCATTGAGGTCCTCCTCTTGGTAACAGGTATAAAAATGGGGATGTAAGGGACTGAAAAAGTGGCTTAGAAGTAATCTCACTTTTGAAAGAAGAAAGGTATGATCCTTGTGTGAGCATAAAATATAGAGGGGATGCTATGTATAAGCTTGGATAAGGAAAGAATACATGAAAACAACCTCCTACGGGAAATATTTGAAGCTTTTCATAAACTAAAACTAAAGAAATAAACTAAGAGGCTCGAAGCCTTGTGAAGAAGCTTGTGTGAGAAAAGTGTTGAAACTTTTTATATATTTTAATAATGAATACGTGAGGGGTATTTATAGGTATAAATGAGAGGGAATGGGAGAATAGATAAGATCAATTTAAAGTGCAACTTAAGAAGAAAGGGAAACAATTCCATGAATAAATGAAGAGATAAGAAGAAAACTAGAAGAAAACTTGAGAAAACTAAAGTGAACTCAAAGAGATTTAGGAAACAATTTAGAAGAGCTAAGATTTGATAATGAGTTCAAAATGGAAATAAAGTTAGGAAAATCATGAGTTGGAATGAAAAATGGGAGTTAAAATGGGTTAAAAATCAAGGATAAAAACTAAAAATATGAACTATTTTTCACATTTAAAAATTATAGGGTCACCCCTTTTACTAGTTAGGGTCACTTGGGTGACCTAGAGACACTAGGGGTGATCCTAAATTGGAAAAATGAAGGGGTCAACAAGGCAACATGCAAGGCAGGGAAAGTCAATTTGGGGTTGAAATAGATGGTCAAGGAGGGGAAAACATAAGGGACATGTCACCAAGAGTAAAAATATTGAGAGGAGTGTAATTCATGCCTACATGGTCATGATTAGGACCTCTTTATCATCATCACACTACCATGTAGACCTGGCGTGATTTTAGTACTTACATATTTGCCCCTTTAGAGATGGTAGTCTACATGAAAGGTAGGTACCATTCCCAAAGCATGTCACTTACCTTTGTTTTTGTCCCACATCTAGACCTATAATGAAAATTAATTCAAGTGTAAATACAATATATGGTAAGATTAAAGTAAGTGTTGGAAGAGAGATGAGAGAATGTACCATAAGTGTTGAGTTTACTCGAGTCATCTTACCTTGTCATGACAACATGCAATGATGATAAAGACATGTAATACGAGAAAAAATCCTAGGCCAAGGAAATAAAAGATCATAGACACATGTTGAGATAGAAAGGAGAAAAATGCATTATCCTTTTATTGCATATTTTGAAGAACATATTTGAATTTTAAGTTTTTTTAAGTTTTATGATTTTTAGGTTTTTTTATTTTAATTTTAATTTTATTTTTTTTAAGATTTTGTGAACATCTAACTTGACATCTTGAGGTCTTTGAGAGACTTATGTTTATTAAAGAGATTTATACTTTCCCCCTTGCATAGGGAGACTTGCATGCTTGAGTGCACAATTTTTCTCTTTTGACTTCATTGGAGGAGTGACTTGTATTGAGACATTGTTATTCACCTATTGTAGTGAGACCTAGCTGGTTGAGATCTATATATAGTTTCATTTGACATCTTGTATTTCACTTTCCCTCTTGTGTGTACATGGTTAGATAGAACTTTATTTATGTTAATGTATTTGCATACCTTTGATGATCACATAATATGATAATGATATTTTTTATTTGTCTTTTCTATTTATTATGTATGTAGTGTGTATAGATGAATTTGATTCACATATGGAAATGCAAATTAATATGTGCTAGATACTAGATGCCATGATCAAATGTTTTATTGCTTTATATGTATGCAAATGAGACAAACAATGTGATTTCTCGTACGTAGGATTTTTGACTTAGGGGATTGCAAGTTGATCTAGCATAAGGTGACCTATGAAATTGTTCAAGATAGAATAAGGGGAATCAAGTGGGAGTGGGAAAGAGATGAAGTACTTTCAAAAATTAGTTTTGTAGACAGATAAACACTAATCCTTATTTAGACAAAATAATTTGACCGATTTTAACTTAGACAAGCAACAAATTTTATTAGCACCTTCTATGCTTAGATCAAATATGGCCAACAAGTTAGAATTGGTAGTAAAGTAAATGCTCTAAAGAAAAGATGGCCCTAAAAGATAGCTAGACTCTCATCTTTTCCCAACTAGTGTGTGTGCTTTGTACCTCTCTTTTTTTATTTTCTCTGATAGATGCCACCCTTGTAACTTCAAGATTAGGTTTATCTCCACCCAAGAGTATGGACATCAACAATCCTTTCTTTTCATTTTTTTCTTTTTTTCTTTTTTATATTTTTTTATTTCTTTGTAGAGTTCTAATCCCCCTAACATTTTTGGCCAAGCTTAATAAGGGGTTGGGTGACACCAAAATATTTCACTACCTCGTAGGACTTCCCTCTTGCTAAGGAAGACTAGAAAATATCTACTTGCAAGATTCTATTGGGTACTATAGGTTTGATTACTTGCTATTCTTAGATTTGACAACATGATTTGCTAAGATCAGGATCAGTATAAAGCTAAAAATTTGACTTGGTTTGAACTTGTTAGGAATGTAAGGGCAAAAAATGGATGACAATTTTTAGGGAATCTACAAGGATCAAAAAGAACAACCTATTAAGACTCCTTTCTAAGATAAAAATCTAATAAGAGCATATCATGAACAAAATGCATGGTGAACATTATGAGAATGTACATTTTTTTAATTTTCATGTTTTATGATTTTTTTTTTGTATTTTGAGTTTTTTGTGTATTTTGTTGATTTTTATGATCTTTTTAGATACTAAACTCTTCACCTTTCATAGTGCACAAGAGATAGACATTATTTTGGACATATTCCTTAACTATGTATGGACCTATCCAATTTGGTCTAAACTTCATTCAACATTATTTGCAAGGACACTTGAAGACTTGGTGTAAAAATGTCCTTGAATTTGGTGAGAAGTCTTGTGTACTCACATATTTTGTCATTTGATGATTTTATCCCTAGCCTTATCATTTTTTGTTTTTATAGAGTTTCAATGTTTTCTTCAATAGTTTCAACTTAAAAATTTTAAGGGGAAAATGATGTTTAAATTTTTGTGACTTTGCTAGTTCTTTTGTAGGCTCTGGTTATTCTTTTTCTTCCTTAGTTGTCATATCAACCATATGAATGTTCATTTCTGCATTGATTGGAATGGCTGCTAAGTTGAAGGAATCATAAAATTTTGTAGAGTGGAGATTAAAGGGAAATTCTCTTGTTGCTTCTTCCCTCTTAGATACATTTTTTATTTTTCTAGATGTCTCTCCTTTTTCAAAAATTATAATCCTTGGGTGATTGGTAGCTTTGACTAGGTCTTCCTTCTTTTTTTCTTGTTCAATTCTATAAACATTGAAAGGGTTAGGATCCCCTTTAATGATATGGGTTTGACCCATGTGTAAGAAGTGGATTTATTGAAATAGGCTAGAGGGAACTACCTTCATCCCACGAATCCAAAGTCTTCCTAGAATCATGTTTTAGGTGGTTTCTTCATTGATGCCATACATTTTAGTTGGGAGAGTTTTGGGATCCAGATTGATTTGAAGATTTACCTTACCCATGGATTGGATGTTTGGATTATCATGAATTCTAAGGATGGAACTTTCTCACATGGTGTGAGTTTCATCATAATCCATCCATTGAAGGAGGAGCAAGAGAGACTACATTGATTGCAGACCCATCATCAATCATGAAATGTTCAATATGGAATAGTCTTGAACTTGGACTATTAGGTAGAGGGGGAGATCTCTATGTTTAGTGATGTTGTTTGACTGTATATTTTCAAAATCTAATTTCAAAGAATAATTGTGTTTGTTATTTTTGGAAGGGGATGCTAGATTTTTTATACCTAGAGAGAGAGTTAGGATAACTAGATGGCATCATGTTTATGTTTTGAAACTTGGGTGGGATTATGTGTGTTTGATTTTCCACTTTACTTTTTACAAACTATTCAAAGAATATATCTTTCAAAACTTCATCAGCCAAAAAACCACACATAAGAAAAGTTAAATTTATAGAGGTAAATCACTTGTAAGAACATGGGATCCAACCCTCCATAGTTGAAAAACCCCCAAATGCATCGCATCCAAAAATAGTTAATAGAAACTATTCAAACTACTTGTAAACCATCAATACTGGTAACCACCCATCAATCTACAGACTTCAGAAGATAGCCATTAGGGTTTGAATGATCATCATTGATGAATATTTTCATGCCCTTGAAAGATTAAATATGCACCGCTGATGGAAACTTTGGCACCCATTTATAAACTGTTGAAGGGAGAAGCCAGTCACTCAATGACGAACATAACTTAAGTTGTCACTTAAATTATGAATGACCGGTGATCATAAGTCACGGTTGAATTAGAACAAAAGCACATCCTGTCATAAAATCAAATTTACTTTTAAGTGCTTAGGGTTTTAGGTAGTTCTTTAGGGTTTTAGGACTTTAAAATTTAGGACTCCAAGTCTTGTGAGAACCCTAATATGTCAACAAGGAAAATTATGATTCTTATCTTCTGCAAAAATCCTTTGTTACAGAGAATAAACCAATCATAGAAACTCCTTACTTTGCTCTTGGAGAGAATTAGGTCCTTAGGGATTTAAGACCATGAATGAGAGGTTAAATCAAGTGACAAGTAGAGAAGAAACTTATACAAATGTGAACAACAAAGACATTTGTAGAGATGAGACTTGAAACCCTGATCTTGAAGAATAACTTTAAACTCCTGTTGCAAATGAGATGTGATTGCAAGGCACAATGATATCCTAGTTTTCAATATCCATCCACCAACCATGATTTCAAAGACACAAAGGCAATCTTGATCTTGTGAATGAATTTTGATTAGAGAAACATTACCAAGACTACTGTTGACTTCAAATGACAAAATCAATGCCAACAAACTCTTATGTAGACTGTTCCTCCATGCTTCATGAATTACTCTTCTGCTCACATATTGAATACAATCAACTATCTTCTCCATTCTTCATTAAGGTCTAAACACTTGAACACACAACAATACACCCATCAATCTACTTTGGACTATCTGCTCCATGCAATGACATGATTATCTTCTTCTCTAGGACTGCTCTTGGATTGTCTTCTCCATGCAATAACATGAACATCACAACACAAGACATCACAACAAAAGTATATCACACAACACTACCATTAATGAATAAATACCAACATCATTCATCAACAACATTTAATGACCATGACCTCAATTTAGCATGACACCTTCTTTGACATCAATGACAAGATGTGCTATAGGAACGTCCTTAGAACTTGCAAGCCTTTGCTATTGAGACATAAGATGAAGAATAAGGAAATGTGATAAGGTGGATTTTTTGAAGAATACATGCCTCTAAAATACAAATTTAGAGAGTACCTTGAGCCCCTTGCCTCTCTCTTTGAAAGGATGTAAGGATCTTAGGTGTTGTACTGTGTGTGTGAGAGAGAGAGGATATTAAGGGATGAACTGATTGCACCCTCCATTCCCAAATCTCTCTGATGCTTGTAACTTTTTGACAACTCTTCTTAAGAAATGGGAAAATCCTATTTCAAATTAAAACTAGATTGTTTGGATCAATATAACTTGTCTATGGAGGTTACTATTTGTGAATCCTATGATGTTATTTACATGATAGACACAAAAGTTAATCCTTTCCCTGAGGGAAGGATATGGTGTTATCATGGCCTCCCAAAATTGAATACCTTCCAATGGGTCACAATGGTGTGGTAGGCTCTTAGTTGGAATAGATTGGTGAAATTAGGAAGGGAGTGCCCATCCCATTATGTTTTAATGTGAGAAATATGAAGAAACCAATAACCACTTTTTCTTGCACTACCTTTTATAGCCCAATTATGGAATTGGGCTATGGAAAATGGGTTATCTCATGGCCTAACTAGTATATGTGACCTTCTTAATGACTAGTGTTTCAAAATCAAGAGCCTAGTTTGAAACCTTTCCCCATTTCTAATTGTGTAAATCCTTTAGTTAGAGAGGAATAGGAGAATTTTCAAAGAAAAAGAGGCCTCAAAATAATGCATATGGGATAAGTTAGAGGCTTACATTTAGGAATTAGGAGAGTGCTAGGCCAAAGAATACTAGAGTAACAATTTAAAATAGATCAATTGGTTGAAATATTAGACAATATTAAGATGGTTACTAAAAATCCTAACCCATGATATGATAGTCGAGACAAAGCATATCAAATGGTACCGATTTAATCTTGGTTGGATAAAGATGAATTTTGATGGGGTTGTGAAGGGACATTTAGGTCAATCTAGTGGTGGATGTGTCTTTATAAATAAGTGGTGCTAACCATTGCTTTTTGTGGCACGTGACTTTGGAATGAAGTCAAACACCCTTATTATGGGGTCTCTTAGAAGCTTGATTGGAGAAAGATAAAATTGGAAGAAGATTCCAAATTAGAAATTGGTTTTGTGAATAAGGGAAGTTAAGTCTTATCTTTTGGACACAATTCTTTTGTGTGCCATGAAACTAATAGGCAAGTAAGAGATCTTTTTCTCATACCAAAAGGAAAGGGAATTTAGTGCCAAAATGGGTGACTAACTAAGGCATAAATTCGGTTGCCAAAGAAGGAAAATTCTCAAAGATATGGCATTTCATTTTCTCAAATGAGGTACAAGGCTTTCTGTTAGTGATTTTCAAGAGATACTACCTTGACGAACTTGATAAGGGGCTTGAAATTGATAAATGAAGTTAACATTAATTGGATTTACATTATCTTATCTTATGGGAGGAATGTGTATTGAGGGGGATTAATGTTTAATTATGAGTATGCCACACAATGTCCTTGGCAATAGAGTCTAGAGTCTTTTCCTTTATGATTAAAGGGTGTGGGATTTGTTGAAGGAGGCTAACATGTACATACATGATGGCTTTGTATGTACATAGCCACACCCATAGTGAATCTTTTCCTATGCCTTTGGGTTGGGAGAAAGTTATTAACTTGAATAAGGAATGTTTGATTTCTTAGGAAGATTATGTGTTGAGTTTGTTGGTTAGGATTTTTCTTAATGATGCTTTCAAAGAGTATAATCATTCTTCCATGGTGTCATCCTTTGTATGGAGAGGTCAAGAGGAATTTCCCATAGTGTGGGATTTTGGCCTTTGAAGCTAATGAATTGAAGGATTGCAGGAGAATTGATGCAACAAAGGTTGTAGGAGATTTTGTATCTTTTCTGGAGAAAGCAATGTCCAACCATGAACTGCATATTTGGGTGATGAGAATTTGGGAGGTCACTACCTAGATGGATGATATGCTATATGTGCTAGTATACATGAATCCATGACTCAACTCCTACTTGACCCCAACTATTTTGTAGGAAGAAAGAATGCATTTGACATCACCCTCTCTTTGAGATATGCTTTAATGTTCTTCATGGTCATGAGGTTGTACTTTTTATATGAGGATAGAGATGGAGTGGTTGATTAGGAAGACTTTTTTAACTATTATATTTAGCACTTTCACATCATAAAATAAGGTTAGGCTAGAACCCATTATAAATGGGATTGAAGAAATCAACAAGGTATTGCTTGTAAATCTCGCTGTTTCAAATGCATGCATTTATAATTATGTTTATTGTAAGGAACTAGTAGAAGTCATCCATGACTAAAGACAAGAAATGTATGAAATACAAAAAGGTTGATGTGGCTATGGTAGGACATATGTAATTTTACCCACCCCCTCTTTTTCTAATGTTAACTATTCTCTTATTTCAGAGAGGGGTTAACGTAATTTTCCCCTACCCTTGAAATTGGTAAATATGCCCTCATTATGTGTAGACTATGAACCATTAATATTTAGTAAATAATGGTTAATTTTTTATGTTAGTTGATTTTTTTGGATTTGGTGAACTGGCTATTACCAAAATCCCATGCTTTGATGCCATTTTTTGTGGCCCATGGGTACCTAACCTAGGTTTACTTTCAACAATATAAACACACACACATTGTTGAAAATAATAAAATAGAAAGAAAATAATAAAATAAATAAATAAATTAATATTGAGGCTTAGTGTTCAAAATAAAAAAATAAGTCTCCTTTGAATTTGGGTTTGGAGAGTCTTCTTGCCTTCTTCCTTTCCTACCAAATTACAAAATGAGGCTTTCCTCATGTGGATTCTCATTTGCATGAGATATTTAAGGATTAGAGAAACTTTTGGAGTATTCCTAGATCCAAAGGTGAGTATAAATCTCATAATGGATGAGAGATTTGATGATAATAATGGATGAGATAAATCTTCCTTTTTCTTTGTTAATCAGATGTGTTGATCAATATGGTATGTCTACATCAATTCCCTTTGTAAGTTGATTGGTTGATTGATTTTTATACATCTATGGATAACTAAAATAATATATCTCAATCCATAGGAGTTCCATAATAATTTAACCTAACATTTGGTTGCTTTATATGTGGGATAGCAGCCAAAGAGATTAAGCTAACATGAACCCTTGTAGTTGGCCCACATCATCAGGAATTAATCATTGAAGAATGATCTAGTAGATGTAATGTGTTTTTTATGGCCTATGGTCAAGGTCATATGGAAGTTTCTCATTACAAACTAAAGATCTATAGATGGTGAATGTGGGATTGAAGTGGTCTATAGATCCTTCAATAAACATTTATCTTTGAGCAATGATGGTAGTCTAGATGGCCACATGGTATTATTCAATGCTACTTGCAGTGACCATCAACATTCACAAAAGTGAACCCAAGTGCTTCTAATTTTGTATTTAAATGCAATATTTTCTTGTACCACAAATATAAAAGGGAAATACTTTATATGTCTTTGCATGTGATATCCTAGTCAGGTAGACATTTGGGATTTTTTCACTGGTTACACATCTTCTCACTACAAATATTTGTGCAACATCATTTATAAGTGGTACTTTCTAATTGATTTCTATAGATATAAGGATGGTCAATTGGGTCCCATACAAGAGGTATAGATAT
Organism: Cunninghamia lanceolata; assembly: GCA_027924645.1. Lineage (NCBI taxonomy): Eukaryota > Viridiplantae > Streptophyta > Pinopsida > Cupressales > Cupressaceae > Cunninghamia > Cunninghamia lanceolata. The sequence continues at coordinate 6,126,836 of BSBN01000354.1, read as the reverse complement.
TTTAGTGGTCATCAAGATTCCCTACCAATTCACTAGATCATGCCACATGTAAGGTGCTAGGGATTTACTATAGATATGTAAATCATGAATGTATATAACCTAGAATTCATAGATCTAATACTAACCATAGATTTTTTTCAAAAATGATCTCCACCATCATATCCCAAGGATTTCAAATGCCTTATACTTTTTGCATCAAAATTTAAATTTTGAACTTCCAACAATCCATCATGTAGAAAAGTCTTAATGAAGTTTTAGTGAGGCCTTAATATGATTACAAAAATTAAATTTTAACATTTCTTTGATGTCATATTGAGCATGTTATAGAGCTCAAAAGTGATTAAGGTGACAAAATATTATTGTGTGAGGATTTAGGTTGCAATTGTAATTTATGACCATTAGGAGTTTTGTGCAAGCTAGTGAGTTCATAAAACTTTATTTGTTATTCCCATTGTTGAATTCAACTTATGAAAAAATTAGTTGTGTTCAAATTCTTTGAAAAGATCTAGAGGGTTAGTCAATTAAATTGTGGGATAATAAAATTGTTGTATGTTCTTGAGTTGTTAGTTGTGGAAGAAATAATATAAGTGTTAAGATTTATAATTGAAACCTTTCCTAATAAACCCTAAAACTCTAAAACCCAAAACCAATCATATCTCCTCTAAAGCATGCTTTAAGTGAGGACACATCCTCTACATCTTCCTTAACATCTAATAATTTTAATAAATCAACTAGAAAGTGAGGGTATTGTGCAGACAACTTTGAGGATTTGAGAGGGAACATTTTTGACCTATTAAATTCTTATATAAGTTAGGATTTATTTCACTTAACATGTAAGAAAAGGGGTCAGATGGTTCTATGCAATATGTGGAAGTATAATTTGGGAAACATAACAACAACAAATTGTTTCTCAAACCCTAATATTATAGAATGGGTAGTTGAGTATTATAATGAGAAGACTAAGTAAATGTGCACCAAGGCTAGGGAGTGAATTTTCAATCTATACAAGGAGATAATGAAGGTCTTTTTCTATAGGATTGAGGCCAATCGGGCCATTAATTTGCAAAAGTCATCTTTAGAGTATAAGCAACTTATATTTAATAGAATTCTTGATCATAATGAGAAACTAAAGGATAAGGTGATTCTTTCTGCAAAGGAGGAACGATTTCATATTCCTATGTTCCAAGAATATTTCCAATTTTCCTATTCCTACTTTTTCCATATAATGGGTCATCGGTGGATTCAGCAATTGGAGAGATAACACTAGTTTTCTTGTGTGACAATTGAAGTCCTCATAATAATATATGATTTAAGAGAGTATATTTTTTTGGTGCTCCATATTTTTTATCAAGTTCAAGAAGATGTAAGACCCTAGAGAACTCTAGGAGATATTTGACCTTGTAGATATTTTCATATTGCATGGTAGATGAGTTTCTAATCTCTTTTGGGATAAAATTGACCTTCATTGGGAAAGAAAGTGAGCAAATCATCCTACCCAATTGTGGTCCATTTACATTAATAGGTGCTATCCTTGTCAACAACCATCACCCCACTATATGATAAGCTATATGGGTAAACTAGGCATAGAATGATTGGCTTTATAATGGTCTTCATGCGATCTAAGCAATTTAATGTCTTTGCTAATTGGACCCATAACTAGGGTGATTGGATTTTGTATGGTGGATACACCTTAATTATAATCTATGGCACCACTACTCCTTACCAATTTCTAAGAACTATACCAACAAAAATTGCTCTCTTCAAAACCATAAGCCTATTTATATTAAAATATTGTTGGGAAAGGTGTGTTGTACACCTTGTATAACAATATAATATTACTATTTAGTTATGATGCATCTTAAGATGTTTATACCACACTAGGATAGGCATTCTTGGGGACATTTGTTAGTTGTATGGGATGTTAGACATGTATTTAATTTTGGGGGTCATGTTTTAGTGAGCACATGATTTTGGACTCATAATTTATGTACTACCACTTAGTGGTTTTGTGCAAACTTGGCCTATAAAAGAAAGCACATGGGTAGTGGTCTGAGTATAAATTGGATCATTTCAAGGAGGTTGCATATGTAGTGGTGGGATCCTCAGGAAGGCATGGACTGGGATGTGTGGCTCTCATATGCTATTAGATTGACCACATGAGGAGTCCAATTGAGTTGTTTAATTTTGTTGAAGTTCTACATGGAGAACTCTACAAATGTATTATCTCTGTAATCCCATTCTTGAGATAATACATTGGGTTTGTGGTGCTTTGGAGGCTAGGTTTTTTCTAAAAGGGTTTTCCCAAGGTGCATCTTGTGTTATCTTGTAATTATGCTTTATTCTTCTTTTGTATTATAGATTCTGCATACTATTTAGCATAGTTTCTCTCATTAAGGTTATGTGGAATTAGTATTTGTGGCTTGAAACTCCTAACATTTGGTATCTATAACTACTAAAATCACATCAAGCCTACATGACAGTTTGATGATGATAAATAAGTCCTAATCATAGTGATGTAGGTGTGAATTACACTCCTACCAATAGTTTCACTCTTGGTGGCATGTCTTGTGTGTTCTTCCCCCTCTTGACCATCTTTTTCAATCCCCAAATTGACCTTCCCTACCTTGCATTTTTACCTAGTGCCCCCTTCATTTTTCCTACTTAGGGTCACCTCTTTGTGTCTTAGGGTTTCCCCTAGTGTCTCTAGGTTGCTTGAGTGACCTTAATTAGTAAAAGTGGTGACCTTAGTCCTAAAATGGGTGACCTTGTGGTTTTTAATGAATGAAATAACTCATATTTTTATCTTTTCTTCTTGATTTTTAACGCATTTTAACTCCCATTTTTTGTGCTAACTTGTGCTTTTCCTCACTTTCTTTCTATTTTGAACTCATAATCAAATCTTATCTCTTCTAAATTATTTCCATTTTCTCTTTGAGTTTATTTTAGTTTTCTTTTAGTTTTCTCAAGTCTTCTAATTTTCTTTCTATCTTCTCTCTTATTCATGGAATTACTTCTATTTCTTATTAAGTTAACTATTTATTTTAATCTTATCTCTTCTTCTCTTCCCTCTCATTTCTACCTATAAATACCCCTCATCTCTTCATTATTTATCATCAAGAAGTTTCACACACTTCTCTCATAGAAGCTTCTTTAAAAGCTTCCTCACAAACTTCTTTAAGATTCTTCACAGGTCTTTGAGCGTCTTAGTTTAGTTTTAGTTTTAATTTTGCAAATATTCAAATATTTCCTTTTAGGAGGTTGTCTTCAAGTATTCTTTCTTCATCCAATCTTATGTATAGCACCCCCTCTAGCTTTTAATTCTCACACAAGGATCAAGCCTTCCTTCTTTCAAATTTGTTTTTGATTAAGATAAGCTAGGAAAAGGGTCCTATTCCCTTACAAATCCAAAGAGTTCAACAAACTAGCATGAAGAAAATTAAAGACCACCAATACAACAAAAAAAAACTAGCTACAATAAACTAGGATAGGTGATAGAACAGACAAAAAATAACTAGAAAACAACATACAGACAACAACAAAAACAAAGAGAAATTACTTCCTGCAACTAGAGAGCAGGGAATCCCAATCCTTTCTCATAGAATTCAAGGTGTCATCCCAATTAGCCACACCCAAAACCAATTCTTTCAAATTTGTTATTCCTTCTAATCCACTTTTCATTCCCTTATGTCCCAAAATTCATGTAATGCTCATGAAGACACTTAATAAAATTCCAAATCTTCACATTTAATTTGTTCTTTTTAGATTACAATGCCCTATCATATCCCTTGAAAGAAAACCCATGAAAATTACAATGAAAATGCTCTAAAATCTATCACTAGAACAAAACCCTAGAGGTTTATGCATGTTTTTCTTTATTTTTCTTAGTCTCTCCTTTGCAACTAGTTTTCCATCTCTCAGTTTAATGAGATACTATAATATATAGATCGTTCAATGTCAACAAGCAACCTTGGACAAGGACCTTGGTCACTTGAGAGTTAAATGTCCACCCATACTTTCTCGTGTCACTTGCACATGGCACACACTTGATTATCATGCTGAATTATATCATTAACCCATACCTTTATGCCCAAATCATATTTTTGAGGGGTCCACTAATGTTAAGAGGAATTTGGAGGTAATATTCCATCATATCATGTCCATTGAAAGTCATTAATGGTGGTCCTAAGTCATGCAGGGGAGTAGTTGGGGTGGGTGGAATCTTTTGAAGAAGTTGTAGAAATTTGACTTGCGACAGGGTATGAACTTGGCAAACTTTTGCAAAAAATGTTACAAAACTTCATGTGGGAATTGGATGAAATGAATTAAAGAAAGGAATGATTTCTTCAAGGCAGTTAGACTTCTACAATTAGGAAGAAATGAGTGTTTGGATGTTATGGGGAAATGATGTAAAACTAGACAATAGGATAGGAAGTGGGATGGGATAAATCATATCCTAAAGTTAATCTAGCTTTCACAAAGTGGAGGGAAGGGAAGATACAAAGGAATATAAATTGTGGGAGAACCATATGGGACCATAGCTAGGAAGTGGAGGGGAGAAATAGATGAGATCCAAAAGTGAAGATAAAATCCATAAATGAGGTCAGGAAGAATGTGGAAAAGGGAAGGGGAACCAGAAGTGAAGTAGGATGTGAAATACATCTAGTTTGGGAAGAAAGTTCCATGGAACTCCAAGTAGAGGAAAAATGGGAGCATGAAGCATGAATAAGATAAACATGGAAATTTTATGTGGGACTAGATGTAGGAAGTGGATATTGAAACTTAATAAATGAATTCTTAGACCTAGTGGGATTTTGTGAGCTGAAGAATTAGTGGAATGAAAAGATCGATGACCTAATAAAGTCAAACAGGATTTTCACATGAAAGAGGAACGGGATGTAGGATACAAGGGTGAAGATGAAACATCTGGTATCCATTCGGGGTTCCACAAAAGGTGAAAAGGAAGGTGAATTAAAGGAAATGACAGTTTAGATAGTTTTTAGATATTTTATGCAAGGAAAGAGGAAGAAACCAAATGGAAAGAGAAATAAACATATCTAGTTGTCCCAAGAAACTCCACATTTTTTCGAAAAACACCCAAAATGATTAAAAACTACCAACACTTAGAATTTTTTTGGGCCTTTTAGTAACTTCAATATATAATATGAGCATGAGAAAGGAAAGGCACCATTTTAACATAAAATTTGACCAAGGGGAACCCATTTAAGATCTCTTATATAAGTTATCAATGATGGGAAAGAATATTTCCAAGACAACAATGAGGCACAATACTTGGAATTTTATAGATTTTGGGTAGGCGCAAACATTGGCTTGTGTTGGGGATGGGTGCCTCTTGTAGGCATAGCAAGGATCTAGTTTCTCTAGGTTGCAGACCAAAAAAGGAAAAGATAAGGGTCAAACTAGAATAAAAGGGGGTAGGGAAAGGACAACCAAAAGACAAAACACAAACATACAAAGGAAAAATATATATACATAGGCCCAAAGAGAGCCCCATACCATAAAGAGAAATAATGCTTGAGGTATTGAAAATGGACTGGGAGGTCTTTGAATTCTCCATCCAAACTCTTGAGGCAAAAAGTGCCTTGGTTGCATATGCAATTTGGTAAGGTTCAACCCATAAGGCTTAAAATTTCCCATATTTTCCCTTATCCTTGACCTTGAATTCCACATAAGGACTAAGTTAGCCACCTAAAACATTCTTTTAATTGCCTTCTTATGAAATAACTTTTTCACTTTCTGTTGTCATAGTAGATTTCTTTTATGTGTAGTTCTACAAGCTTCTTCAAGTTAAATCAACTCTTGCACTCTCAAGGAAATGGCATCATCCTCATTTCCTTTAATTTGCTACAACAATTTGTATATTGGAAGTTCAAGATGAATTAGCATTTTTGATTTCACTCTAAAAACTAATAGCCTTCCTATATGTTATTCTATCTCCCTAAACAATAAACTTAAGCTTATCATCCATTGTTTTCTTGTTTGAATATCGTGTCTTCTTGATGATTATCATGATACACTTGTTACTAGATTCAACTTGACCATTCCCTTATGGATTATAAGGGGAAGAATGTATTAAAGCTATCCCATATTTGGAGCATATGCCAAGGAGGTCATGGAATCTAAAATACATTGCATTATCAACAATTATCCTTGTAGGCACTCCACCCATTTGGTGAAGTAGTTAGTGTCTAAAAGGATCCATTTATATCTATTGCTTTATTTTTTAATAATCTCCCCAATGAAATTAAAACCCCACTGTTGAAATGGAGCCTCAACTGATATGGATGTAAGGGAGAGTGTGCCTGCAAACTTCATCCTTGAATAATGTAGGCAACTAGTAACCTACTTTAATCACTTTGTGAGCAAGTCTTTAACATTAAATATCCTCCACAAAGCCCTTGATGACACTCATTAATGACCTTGATATATTGCTCTTGATCTAAACATTTGAGAAATAATCCATCAAGGTTTCTCCATATTAGTTGGCCCTACAACAACACATATTTTTAGATATCCAACTTTAAGGTTCTCCTATGATGATCATTCAATCCTAGATGACAACTTAGGTTCTCTAGATAGAAAACTATATTTTTGTACCATGGATCATCCTTCAAGGGGAAAGGAGGAAGTGTTGAACTAGAGGTTACCTAATGTATTCTTGTTTTATCTATGTTAATATCTACCATTAGGTTGGCAATTCCTTGACCTCTAACCATTTTTTTAGTTTTCATCTCCATGTCATACTTCAAGATCTTGTTGATCCATATGCACCTTTTTTTATACTTCTTGATGAGAAAATATGTCTCTCATAATATATGAGGCACATAAGTAGTGATTGGGGATCCTACAAGATAAATCCTACAATTATTAACAACTTCGACAAGAGCAAACTCAATATTCTATAATTATTTGTTGAAGAAGGCGATATGATGCTCATGTCCAACATTTTTCTGAAGTAGTATTGCAGCAATAGTGTAGAAAGAAGCAAAGGAGAACAATTAAAAAGGATTTGAGTAATCATGTCTTGTTAGTACTAGTGCCCTTTTGAGTGCATCCTTGATATCCATGAAGGAGCTAGTAGATTCCTTGTCTTAGATAGTTGATTGTCCCTTCTTGAGCACCTTGGAGATAGACTATCTTTTCAACAAAGTTAGGAACAAACCTCCTAACAAAGTTAATCTATCCAAAGAAGGATTGTACTACTTTAACTATTTTGGGTTGAGGAATCAATTCTATTTATTTAACCCTTTTAGGATCAATTCTCACGCCTTCCTTAGACATAATATGCCCAAGAAGCTTGCCCTCCTCAATACCAAATGTGCACTTTTTAGGATTTAAAGAAATCTGATATTCTAAGCATCGTTGGAAAATCAAATCCTAGTGTTTGCAATGGTCATTTCTTGTTGCAAGTATGAGGTTAACCAGTGTTGTCATTGATGTCAACATACTCATATTGCATTGGTAAGAAGGTTTGGATGAGCTGTGTGTTGAGGATATTAAGAAAAGTAGTCTCAATCAGGAACAGTGAAGAACAGTGATAAGAAGAAGGCAAATGTACTCAATAGGTTGAGAATCTGAGGATACAGATTAAAGGGTTTGTAGATATGAGTCTTGAGATGATCCAATTAAGATTTCAGAGGTCCGCATAAAGGTATGAAAAAGTTGCGATCGGTCAAGTAGAACCGGCTCCGAGAGCTGTTCCGGGGTGACAGAGTGTTACAAAAAGGTCCGGTGAGATCTGGAGGAGCATTGTCAGACTCTGCGGATTGGAAGGAGTGTTTGGGATGTCCTTGTGATGTGTCATCTTGGTTTGTACAAAGTTTGGAGGTCCGGAAGCACCTTCTTCAGTATGACAGTGGCGACAGACTGTGTTCTTGAAGTTCTGGATGAAGAGGAGAAGAGATTCCAGTGAGTAGAGGAAGTACGGATGTACCTGGTTAATCAGGCAAGCTTGTGAAGGTTCTTGGATCATGTTGAGGTTATGTTATCGGTCCACATTGATGGTAGAGCCCCGAAATTGAAGATATTCTTCCGGATGAAGTTCTTGCTCAGACTAGCCGATCGGATGTATTAATCATCTTGCGGATGTCCTTATGGTTGATTGCTGACTTAGATGATTGTTCCTAAGTCGATGTCTTGTATAAATAAAGATTTGTGAGTTCATTTCAAAGTGTGTTGAGCAGTGGATGAGAGTGGTATAGCGAAAGAGCGAAGGGCAGAGCAGAAGTATCTCGGGCTTAAATGGAACTGATCCAGACATGGTAAAGATGTTAATCTCCAATTCAAGTTTGTGATTCTTATCACTTTGTAGACAGTGTGTATCTTGTAGGCAGTGTGCCTCTTTGTGAGCAATGTGCTCAGGCAGTGAGCCCTAATTGGCATGTGCCATTCATTTTTCTTATTCTTCTAACAGAGAATAATCCTTGGGTTAATTACCCCGTGGTTTTTCCCTTAACCAGGTTTTCCACGTCAAAATCTTGGTGTCCAATGTGTTGATGTTTATCTGCTCTTGTGTTTATGCATTATGCTTTCATGGATGGTTAATTGATATGCTATTAACTAATGAAGAAGAATCAAGTGTTTGAAGTAGAAGCAAGTTTTTGTACAACTGATTCACCCCCCCTCTTAGTTGTGTGCCCTAGATCTAACATTTCTATCCTTGGGTAGGTAGTAAAATCATCTTGATAAACCACCATGATCTCATTCATTAGACTTGTGAATGCAACATCCATTGTCCTTTGGAAGGTGGTTCTTGCATTCTTGAGTCTGAAAGGCATCCTCACATAAACAAATATTCCCCAAGGGGTTGTGAAGGTTTTCTTATGCTGCTCAAACTCTTTTACTATTACTTGATTGTATCCTAAGAAGCCATCCATCATTAACATTAATTAAGGCCCTGTTACCTTCTGTAGCAAATGACCCATGCTAGGCAATGGGTAGCTATCCTTGAGGGACTTAATGTTCATATTTTTAAAATCTACACAAAGCCTTATGTCACCATTTTTCATCCTTACCAAGATAGGGTTGGACACCCATTCTAAATGTTTTATTGCATTGATTATGTCACCCTCTTTCAGTTTCATCAATTCCTTTTGCATCTGAGAGGCCAGTGTAGGATTTTTAGGCCTATGCTTTTGTTTAAATGATTTTGTGCTAGGCTTCAAGGGGTATGTTGGAATAGATCTTCCCTGTAGGCTTTCAATTCACCAGATGACCATGCAAAATACTTTTTCAATTTTCTCAACAATGTAATCAACTTTTTCTTCTTTGTTGGCTTCAACTTCTTGCCCATGTAAATTGTCTTTCGAGTTGCATTAGTGCCTAGGTTCACACCTTCTACATAATCATCATTGGTTAGCTTTCTCCTTGTATTATAACAATTAACATTGACAAACATTATTTCCAATGCTACAAGACCTCTAGGAATGGTATTTGTCTTGAGCTAAAAGATGTCATTTCCAAACAAGGTCTCTTTTCCATACTCTACCTCAATTATAGGTTGTCAATTAACCAGTTAGATTTAAAAATCACTTATGTAGTTCAAAAACTCATAAATCTATTTGTCATCGTCGAATACCTACCAACTATATATTATCAGGAATGCTAGGCCTAGTGAGGACCTCAACACTATACGTGTAATGGGGTGATCTTAAGGAGACATCAGATTTTGAAGCCATGACTGCAAGGGCATCAACTGCAATATTTTTAGATCTATCCAACCACTTGATGTCAAAAGCATCAAATATTTCAATAGCATCCCACACAACATTCTTATATTTTTAGTCTTTTCTCTTTGGATGTATATGAGCTTCTGATATGATATAATTTTATCTTTGATTCACCATGCACACTTAAACACTTAATTCTATACCTAGAATCAACATTCAAACCAAGAAACAAGTCCTCATATTTAGCTACATTATTGGTGTAGTAAAAAAATAGCGTGAATGTAAATTTGTAAGTTGTGTCACCAAGGAAAACCAAAACAAAACCTACACCATTTCCTTCTCTAGAGCAGGCACCATCAAAGTACATATTCCAAACATCATTATTATCAAGACAAAGAAGTTTAGGGTGAGAGGTAGGGTTAATATGGCTGCCTACATCATCATCACAATGCCCAATTATGTTCCCAAGTTTACTTTCTACATAGTGATCCTTTACCTTATTTGGGTCATCCATAATAGGTAACATTTACTTTTCTCTATGTAATTAGACCTCCTTCGCATTCACGGTTATAGTGGCATAAGATAGGTCCATTTGTATGCTACCACCTTTTGAGGTTGCCCATTTTCTTGACAATAGCATACCCCACTTTGCTAGACAATAAAAAATGATTATGTCCATCATGAAGCACTTGTTAGGATATGCAACAAGTTTAACTTCCACACTGGATTTACGACTCCTATAACATTGACTTCTCTAGAATCCATTGCATAGAATTTTCCATGTAAGACCTAGAAACATTCAAGCCTAATTGATTCATGACTTCTAATGGCATTACATTACTTGAAGATCCATAATCAAATACAATTATGTACCAACCATCCTTTTATTAGCAATGAGGTATAAAAGGGATCAACCATTATTTGGTTCCTCATAGAGAATATACCAAAGTAAACTTTAGGTGTTTCTTGGGCATTTGTCTCAATAGCCCCATCATCTACAAAATCATTTAAAGAATTTGAAAGGTGCTCAAATATGGTTTGGGAATTTTTATACTAACCCTATTTTTATGATCAGGGATTTTAAGAAATTCCCTTATTGATACTTAGAATTTCACTTGATAAAATAAAGATTCATGTCAATGGGGACATACTTAGGCAAAGGAGCGGACAAGAGCATAGTTAATGTGTGAGTATTAGGGATAAGAGGCATTACCTAACCATTAGTAGTGATTTAGATGTAGATCAGGGGTAAGTATCATCTATATTCAACCAAGTACAACCAATCTATCATTTTTCAAAACCCTAGTGCACTATCCATAGGGCTTTCTTTCACAACTGTACGCTTTCCCTTGTAGCCTTTCAAAAAGGCAATTTTAGACATAACTAGTGTTCTAGACCTGGCCTCCACAAAGTCTGACATTTTTTGGATACCCTTTTGGGCTTTACAACACATACCAAGAAATGGGGTGTGGTTGTTTTGGACTGTCTACCCCAAAATTTTATTGTCCCCTAGGATGTTAGGCCTAATTAGGCTTCTAGGTCTGATTCCCTCTTATTCATTATGCCACAAGGACACTAAGTGATGCTATGATCTTTCAAATAGGTTTAGAGACCCCAATGACACCCTATCCAATCCACCATGAAGGGTTTTTGCACTTGTTCAAAGGTAAAAGGCTTCAACTTGGACTGCACCCAACCTAGTTTAACATTGTCAACTCTACCAAAACAGGACAATCAACAAGAAAAGGCATAAAATCTTAATGAGGGATCAACTTTACATTTGATGAGTTGTTTTGGGACCCTTTTCACCCTTCCCAATCATCCCCAAACATGCAGGGAACATAAACCACACCCAAATGCCCAAATTCCTCCTTTAAATCACTGTTACAGCCTAATACATGAGGATATTGGGCAGTCATGGCTTCTTGACATGTGCCAACTTGCTCCTCTACTCCTGAAAACTTAAAGAGAACAAAATTTATTCTATAATGAGCCATTCCATAAGGTTTTAGAGTGATCCACCTATGGAAGGCCCTTGTCATGCATTTTTATTGCTCACTGTTTACCCTATCTAGGGTTTGACGGTTAAAAACTAGTCTTGAATAAAATGCCTATAACTTTATTGTTTTATAGTAAAATCAAATGCAACCAAAAGGAGAAATTAAGTAAACATAAAACACTTTCATCCCATTCAGTTTTAGGACCTGACATGTCTGTACAGGGCTGTACACAGCCTAGGAACAATAGAAAAAAATGCAGAAATTACAGAAAAAATAGAGATTGTTTATTGTTTGTCTTCACAAAACTCATCAACCAACCCTAGATCCATACACCTCAGGCCTATTTAATGCCTCTACAATTAGGTGGTATGGTTCAACAGCCCAAACCACCATATTTGTTTACAAAACATTTGAAAATTGCTCATAAGGTTGTTTTTTTTGTGTTCACCTTCTAGGAGCATTATGTCAAGTTGTTCACCAATGATTACATCAAAGGATCCAAAGGATTAAGAGGACAAACATGGATTAATAATGGCCTTATTACATGCCAAGACACAAAATAAAACAAACTCTATCCTTGACCAAGTTTGACCAAGGTGTGTTCTAACTCTGAGGGTGCTCCTGCACCAGATTCCCTTTCCATGATTGATGTTTCCACCATCTTTAGTTGCATCTTGCTCTTCTTCTGAATTTTTCTTTTTATGACTCGGCTTGCCACTTGCTTATGTCACCTTGGGATTCTCAACATGGCTCACTATTATGCGTGTAAGCTTATTCTTTGGAACATTTCTATTTGGCATAGAAACTTTAGGTGTTGACATTCATTTCTTTTATGCTAGCATTTATGTAGTCTTACTCATATATTTTTCTATAGTGTCTATCTTTGGTTTTCCTTTGTCTATAGGTGTGCTCAACACTTCTATTGTATATGTAATTGCAATTTCACTTCTGGAATTCACCTATCTACCCCTAAGGTGGTATTCACTTTACACCTGCATTATAGAAGCATCAATAAATGCCTTAATATCTTAATTTGAAGGCTTTTCTCTCTTGTATCTTTCTTCCTTGATCTCCTTATGGTTTTTTAAATCATGGCTTGGAAACTCATACTAGACATGATAACTATCATGATCACATTGAAAGAATTCATCACAATCATAGGCATCAAGCTAGTCCACATCAACATGATCTTCATAATATTTAGGGCTACAATATTCATTGTGGAATTCTTTGTCCTTTAAAAGTGCAATTCTAATAGCGCAATTTGTTGAATCATGCAGAAAATAGTACACCTCACACCATAATGAATCATCTTGAATATTTACATGAGCCTTCCTCAAACGATCAGGAGTATCTTTATCTTGGTGCCTTATATTTCCTTACCTAGGAACCACTTTATTATTCTATCCTTGTCTTTTAGATCAGTCGATATTGTAGGGCCTATTATGCAATATTTACCCTTCGTGAAAGTGAGTAGCAACATTATTAGAAGGTAAGCCCTTCTCATTTCTTACAACCCTATAGGATAAATCTTTCATTGTCCCCATCAACTTATCAAGCTTGTCCTCTATTAGATTCAGGATAGACAACTGAGAGGAGGGGTGAATCAGTTGTCAAAAACTTTCTTTCCAATTACACACTTAAATCCTTATGTGATTTAGCAGCATATCAATAAATCAATCATGGAAACATAATGCATTAAATCAAGAGCAGAAACACATCAACACATAAGACACCAAGATTTTGACGTGGAAAACCTGGTTAAGGGAAAAACCATGGGGTGATTAACCCAAGATTGTATTCTTTGTTAGAAGAATAGAAAGAACAAAATGGTACATGCCAATTAGGGCTCACTGCCCGAGCACACTGGTCACAAGAGGCTCACTGCCTACAAGAGACACACTATCTACAAAATGATAAGTATCACATAATTGAACTGGAGAATAGCATCTTCACCATGCTTGAATCAGTTCCATTTAAGCCCAAAACTTCTGCTCTGCCTTTCACTCTCTTCCTCTCTACCACACCCTCATCTCCACAAGACACACTTAGAAAAGACTTTACAACTCCATATATATACAAGACATCGACTTAAGAATAATCATCTAAGTCAGCAAACATCTACAAGAACATCTGCAAAATGTGTAATTCATCTGGTCAACCAGTCTCAGGAAGAACACCATCATTTGGAAGTTATTCTTCAATTGCAAGCTCCAACTCCAATGCGGACCACCAACATGAACTGGACACGATCCAAAGACCTCCACAAGATTTCTTGAATCGCCAATAACATCCACACTTCATCTGCTTACTGAAATCCTTCTCTCCTTCATCTGAAACCTTAAGAACACAATCTTTCATCACTGTCACAAAGGAATAGATACTTGTGGACATTCAAACCATGAACCGGTCAAGTTGACACTTCACAAAGACTTCCTCAACACTCCCTCAAATCTGCAGAATAGGATAATGCATTTCCGGATCTCACCGGACCTATCTGTATCACTCTATCACCTCTGAACACCTGTCGGAACCGGTTTTACTTGAGCAGCCACAACTCCTTCAGATCTTCATGCAGACCTCTGAAATATTTATTGAATCATCTTAAGACTCGTATCTACAAACCCTTTGAACCGCATCCTCTGATAGTCATCTTATCTTTGATCTTTACCTTACTGTCTTCACTGTTCTTCTCTATTCCTAATTAGGACTAATTTTCTCAATATCCTCAACACTCAGCTCATCCAATCCTTTTCATCAATGCAACAGGAGTATGTTGACATCAATGACAACACTAGTTAGGCCCATACTTGCAACAATCTCCCCCTTTGTCATTAATGGCAACATATGATGTGAAAAACTGTTTTGACCATCAAGACAATAACTTTTCTTTACTGACACAACTCCCCCTATCACCAACAACCATTCACTTGTCTTCTCTTTCTTTACTGCTCCCCCTTTGATCAGCCACCACTTGTTTTTCACATGTCTTCTCTCCCCCTTTGACATCAATGGCAAAGGGCACATACTTGCAATTCCACCATTTCAGAATCATACTAGCTGCTCCCCCTAAGCTGCAATATATTCTGCTTCTGCAGTGGACAGAGATATTGCCTCTTGTTTCTTGCTTAGCCAATAAACCAATCTCTTCCCCAAAAAGAATGCTCCACCACTGGTACTCTTCCGGTCATCCACATCTCCTGCCCAATCCGCATCTGTATATGCATGAAGAGAGAAATCATGATCTCTGGGATACCACAATCTATACTCAACTGTTCCTTTTAGATATCTAAAAATCCTCTTGATTGCCATGACATGAGATTCTCTAGGATCAGCTTGAAATCAAGCAACAAGACCCACAACATTCATAATGTCAGGTCTAGTTTGAGTGAGATACAACAATCCTCCAATCATTGACCTATACTTTTTTTGATGAGCCTTAGGAGAGTCATCATCTTTGCCCAATTTACATCCGGTTGCCATGGGAGTATTCACTAGTTTTGAGTCTTCCATCCCAAATTTCTTCAACAATTCTTTCACATATTTGGTCTGAGAAATGAATATTCCTTTCTTTGTTTGAGTGATTTGTAGACCCAAGAAGAAATTCATTTCCCCAAGCATGGACATCTCAAATTCACTTTTCATTTGGTTTGCAAAAATTTTACACATACTATCTCTTCCTCCAAAAATGATATCATCAACAAACACTTCAACAATCAAGATGTTTTTATGATCAATTTTGAAATACAAATTACTGTCAGTAGTACCTTTGTTGAAACCAATCTTTAAAAGATGCTTATCCAATCTTTCATACCAGGCTCTTGGGGCTTGCTTTAGTCCATACAGAGCTTTCTTCAACTTGCAGACCATATCACCATGATCAGACAATTGAAATCCATCCAGTTGCTCAATGTATACTTCTTCCAAGTCACCATTCAGGAAGGCAGACTTGACATCCATCTGATATACTTTGAAGTCCTTGAAGGTAGCAAAGGCAAGAAATAATTTGACTACTTCAATTCTTGCCACCGGAACAAAAGTTTCTTCAAAATCAACTCCTTCTATTTGAGAGTAACCCTTGCAGACCAATCTGGCTTTATTTCTGATTACTTCACCAACTTCATTCAGCTTGTTTTGGAAGACAAATTTTGTTCCAATCACATTCTTGTTTCTAGGTCTGGGAACAAGATCCCAAGTGTGATTTTTCTCAATTTGCATCAGCTCTTCCTCCATTGCTTTAGCCCAGTTTTCATCATTGCAGGCTTCATTTACTGTCTTAGGTTCAATCTTTGAAATCAAACAATACTCATCTGAATCTTGAGTAATTCTCCTTCTTGTTTGTACACCTTTGCTTTTATCACCTATGATCTAATCTTCAGAGTGCTTCAGTCTTACATACCTGGGAACTTTGGGAGTTTCTTGCACTTCTGATTCTTGATCATGCTCATTGAAACTCATCTCTTCTTCCTGATTTACTGGATCAGTTTGAATCTAAATTATAGAAGGAGCTTGGGCTCCTTAAATCAGAACACCATTCTGATCATCTTCATCATATTCATAAAACCTTGAAGGTTTTTCAATTCCTTCATCAACCTTCACATTTGTAATTTCTATAATCTTTCTCAGTCTCTTGTTATAACACCGGTATGCTTTGCTTTGAGTAGAGTAACCCAAGAATATTCCTTCATCACTTCTAGCATCAAACTTGCCTAGATCTTCATCTCTTTTAATGTAACATTTGCTACCAAAGACTCTGAAATACCTCATAGTAGGAGTGATGCCAAACCAAAGTTCATAAGGAGTCTTACCAGTATTGCTTCTGATTTGAACTCGATTGAGAGTATAGACTGCAGTGTTGACAACTTCTCTCCAATAGATCTGAGGGACATTTGCTTCCATCATCATGGTCCTAGATGCTTCCTGGATGGTCTGGTTCTTTCTCTCCACTACTCCATTTTGTTGTGGAGTCCTAGGAGCAGACAATCATCTCTTTATTCCATGTTTCTCACAGAATTCTATGAACTCATCGGATGTGAATTCTCCACCTCTATCAGACCTCAAACATTTTAATTTTAATCCAGTTTCATTCTCTACCATAGCCTTGAATATTTTGAATCTCTCAAGAGCTTTTAATTTCTCTTTCAGGAAACTAACCCACATCATCCAGGAATGGTCATCAATTAATAACATGAAGTATCTATCACCTTGCACACTCCTTATTCTTGCTGGACCACACAGATTAGTATCAATTAAGTCCAATATTTTGGTAGAAGATTGTTCTTTGCTTTTGAATGAGACTCTTCTTTGTTTCCCCAACTGACATTCTTTGCACAAACTATTTGTAGGTTTCACCAGTTTTGGAAGATCTCTTACAACCTAAGTGTTGCTTATTTTGATGATATTATCAAAATTCACATGACACATCCTCCTATGCCATAGCCAACTCTGATCAATTTGTACAAATAGACAACTTTTACCAGTACCAACTAGATGGAAGATATTACCTTTTGTCTGAGTATCGGATGCAATCTCTGTTCTGAAACTTTCAAAGATCTTGCATTTTCCATTCTTGAATTGGAGATCATAGGCTTTGTCCACCAACTGTCCAACACTGAGAAGATTGTGCTTCAATCCTTCAACATACAGTACATTACCGGTTTTGTTCTTTCCATCAAAAGAAATAGTTCCCCTACCTCTGATTCTACCAACAAATTATCACCAAATTTTACCACTCCTCCTTCATACCTTTCCAAATCTAAGAACTTATTTCTATCACCTGTTATATGGTGAGAGCATCCACTGTCAATGACCCAATCATCCTTTTCTTCAACTTGGGCAGCTAGAGCTCTTTCTACAACTTTATGATTGACAGATTCAGAGGGCATTGGATCTTCTTCCTTGATGGCAATAAACACCCAATCACTTCTGGATTTATTTCCTGTCTCTGATTCATCATCTGTTACTCCTTCATTATCATCTTCTTCATGAACATAGTAACAATTCTTTTGGAACCTTGATCTGTTAGGATTTGGCCTTGAAAATCTTTCCGGACATTTTGAGGCAAAATGACCAATCTTATTGCAGTTAAAACATTTAAAAGGCAATTTTCCTTCATACTTTCCAGATCCTCTTGGCAGTCTTTTTGCAATAAGGGCTTCAAGTTGAACAGTTTTTGCTTCTTCTTCTTCTAGGTCTTTTCTTGCTTTTTCATACCATGATAGTTTCCTTGAAGAGTTTTCTCCGGATCAAACCTTTATTTACCTTTTACAGAGGCACTAGCTTTGAATGCAGATTCAATCTTGGGAGGGGCATCTCCAAACTCAGTCATTTCAAATGCAGCCAATTTACCAGCTAATTGATCTCTGCTGACAGCTGTATGGGCTCTGAATTCTTCAATGGCAGCAACCTTGATTTTGTAAGAAGCAGGCAGGGATCTGAGAATTTTGCCAATAATTTCATCTTCATCCAAGACTCCACCAGCACATCTAATTCCACAAACAAGCTCATTTACTCTTGGCATAAAAGTAGTGATATTTTCATCTTCTCTCATCTTTAGATTTTCAAATTTCCCTTTCAAACTCTGTAGCCTTGCACATTTAACATACTTGTCTCCTTCATTCAGAAGTTCCAATTTTTCCCAAATCTCAAAAGCAGTTGGTAGGTCAACAACATTTGAAAGCTCTAAATCAGATAATGCACTTAGAAGAGCTTATATAGTCTGCAGATTGTTTTCAGCATCTGTGATTTCATTTGGGGCTTTCGGGCCACCCTGTGGAGGAGTATACTTCGTTGAAGCCATGGTCTAGTACTGCATTCCCATACATTGTAAGTGACATTTCATGCGACTTTTCCAAAGATTAAAATTGGTTCCATCAAACTTCGGACTATCCTTCTTGTAGGACGACATCCTGGATCTCGTCAAGTGGTTAAGCTCTTTTAGAGGAACTTAGCTCTGATACCAATTGTTAGATTCAGGACAGACAACTGAGAGGGGGGGTGAATCAGTTGTCAAAAACTTTTTTTCCAATTACACACTTAAATCCTTATGTGATTTAGCAGCATATCAATAAATCAATCATGGAAACATAATGCATTAAATCAAGAGCAGAAACACATCAACACATAAGACACCAAGATTTTGACGTAGAAAACCTGGTTAAGGGAAAAACCATGGGGTGATTAACCCAAGATTGTATTCTCTGTTAGAAGAATAGAAAGAACAAAATGGCACATGCCAATTAGGGCTCACTTCCTAAGCACACTGCTCACAAGAGGCTCACTTCCTACAAGAGACACACTATCTACAAAATGATAAGTATCACATACTTGAACTAGAGAATAGCATCTTCACCATGCCTGAATCAGTTCCATTTAAGCCCAAAACTTCTACTTTGCCTTTCGCTCTCTTCCTTGCTACCACACCCTCATCTCCACAAGACACACTTAGAAAAGACTTTACAACTCCATATATATACAAGACATCAACTTAGGAATAATCATCTAAGTCAGCAAACATCTACAAGAACATCTGCAAAATGTGTAATTCATCCGTTTGGCCAGTCTCAGGAAGAACACCATCATCTAGAAGTTATTCTTCAATTGTGAGCTCTAACTCCAATGCAGACCACCAACACAAATTGGACATGATCCAAAGACCTCCACAAGATTTCTTGAATCACCAATAACATCCACACTTCATCTGCTTGCTAAAATCCTTCTCTCCTTCATCCAAAACCTTAAGAACACAGTTTGTCATCACTAACACAAAGGAATAGATGCTTGCGGACCTTCAAACCACAAACCAGTCGAGTTGACACTTCACAAAGACTTCCTCAACACTCCCTCAAATCCACAGAACAGGATAATGCATTTCTAGATCTCACCAGACCTATCTGTATCACTTTGTCACCTATGAACACCTGTCAGAA
This sequence comes from Cunninghamia lanceolata, assembly GCA_027924645.1. Classification (NCBI taxonomy): domain Eukaryota; kingdom Viridiplantae; phylum Streptophyta; class Pinopsida; order Cupressales; family Cupressaceae; genus Cunninghamia; species Cunninghamia lanceolata. The sequence continues at coordinate 6,107,222 of BSBN01000354.1, read as the reverse complement.
CCAGTTTTACTTGAGCGGCCACAACTCCTTCAGATCTTCATGCGGACCTCTGAAATCTTTACTGAATCATCTTAAGACTCATATCTACAAACCCTTTGAACCACATCCTCTGATAGTCATCTTATCTTGGATCTTTACCTTACTATCTTCACTGTTCTTCTCTATTCCTGATTAGGAATAATTTTTACAATATCCTCAGCACTCAGCTTATCCAATCCTTTTCATCAATGCAACAGGAGTATGTTGACATCAATGACAACACCGGTTAGGCCCATACTTGCAACAATCCTCAACTATAAGAGGTTTAATTGAAGTGCTTGCAAATTGACCTAATCATGATGCATTTTCATGGATGATAAATCTTTGAAAAATGTCATGATGACCGATCGAGCAATGACAATCATATCGCTTTGAGAAAATCTACCATTTTGGTGCAACAGGAGATCATCTTGGGTGACATGTGTTATTTTCATGCATTTATTATTGATTTCCTTGCTTAATCAGAGGTAATATTGAATGCAGATTAAAGAGTTTATATCGTGTTTAAATCTTTATGTTTGATCTACATTTGGTGTGTAAACTTGCAACCGCAAATCAAAAAAATTAGAAAAACATATAGAATGTGGAAGAAACATCCCATAATGATTATAGTAAGCATTAACCATAAGAGGGTGAAAAATGTAATGGTTGATCTAGGCTTAGACATCAACATGGTCCCAAAAAGGGTATGGGAACAAATGGGAAAACCTAAGCTACATGAAACACCTTATAATATTAGCCTAGTGGATGGTTCTAGGATGACAACATTAGGGACATGGAAGAATGTAGAAGTTAATGTGATGGGAGTAAAACTGATCATAGACCTAGAAGTGGTAGCAATCAAAGAGACATTACACTCTTTCAATCCATTATTAAGATTAAGATGGTTTGGGGATGCCAATGGTATTGTAGACTCTAGAAAAGAGGAAATCTCATTTGCATCCTAGATGATGATAAGATATTCCACATACCTTTGGGAGAGAATTATGGCGAGACATATACAAAAGAAGTCAACCTAAAGGAGTACACTGAGGACAATAACAAAAATATCTACACAATCAATAAACTCCCTAGAAATGAATTTGTGAAAGAACCCAACTCTGAGGGGGAGATGAACTTGAGACAGACTACTACAACACAAATAGTGAGGATGTCTTAAGTGCTTGGCTACAAGAACCAAGGATTCATACCCACAGAGTAAGGACTACCAGAAGGGTTTATATGGTCAGACTAACAGAAGAAAGACCTCCACAAATTATTGCAAGACTAGAAGAAAACACACTGCAAGAAGAATGCAGAGAATCAAACATACACAAAATAAGTATAGTCTAAAAATAAGACCAAATAAATAATATCTTGAAGGGCATATGACATATTAATTTACCAAAATATTCAGGAGTGGGAGACTTGCCTGCATACTTGTCACAAATGGAGAAAACCTTTGACAATGAAGAGATAAGGCTAGAAGCACTAAACCACACACTGGTATGCAATGCTGTCAGTTGGTGGAATACACATAAGCCCAATATCCATCACTGGACGGTACTCAAAATTTTGATCAAAACAAGATACATGGTAGAAGAAGGAGAGTATGAGGAAATCCCTAAGTATGATGGCAATATCCATCTAGAAAAGCATATAAAAACATGCATATGGGTATAGAAGGATAGAAATGAATATGATGACATATTATGCATACAACTATTCTATTGGACACTCACACTGGTAGTCCAAACCTAGTACATTAACCAGGAGAGAAGAGTAGAAACAAAACATTGGTATGAATTGAAGGAATACTTATGTCACACATTCTCCTTTTGGGATGAAGATGAGCATATCCATACTGTATTACTGAAAATAAAAGAAATAATATTCACACCTAATGAGGGAAGAAAGGAAAACATACCGCAAGTTAGTTCTCCACCACCACAGAGCAAAGGCATATGGAAATATACATTGAGTGGTTGGATAAAAAAATTAATCCCACTGCACACACATGTTAAAAAACTACTCAAGAAGATAATGAGGATGTAGAAAACTTGGAAATAGAAGTGCAAGAAGGTGAAAGAGAGTTGGAATTACCTATGGAACCTAAAGAAAAATACTAAAACCAACCAATCAAACTAAGAGAAGAGAATGTAGCAAAGGAAGCAGACCCTAAAGTAGCTAAAATAGGGGATTATTGGAGTGAAAAGGTAGTAGCACAAGTAGCAAAAACTCTAACTGAATTTTAGGATTTATTTCCTAGAGCATTCATAGACATGAAAGGGATCAAAGAAGAAGCAGGTATAATGAAAATTCAGTTAAAGGAAGGAGCAAAATCTATAAGAAAAAGATCATACATGCTTAATCCTAATATGAAAAAGGTCAAAACTAAACTAGATAAAATGCTAGCAGCAGAATCAAACCTACGGAAGATGCAGAGTGGATAAGCCCTATGGTAGTACATAATAAGAAGACAAGAGAGATAAGGATATGTGTATATTATAGAGAACTTAATAAGGCATGCATGCATGACCCTTTCTCCACCCCATTCACTAAAGAAATACTAGAGTCAATAGCTAGGAGAGAAATATAATCCTTCACTGATGGATTCTCAAGATACCATCAAGTAAATATTAGAGAAGAGAATCAACCGAAAACAACATTTGTATCAGAATTTAGGTCCTATATGTATACAATAATGCCATTTGGATTGAAGAATACAACTGCAGTATTTAGCAAGATAATGGTGAATGCCTTTATGACTTCCTAGAAGTGTATCTTGATGACTAGACAGTGTATGGGTTGGTAAAGGACCATATACAAGCATTAAGAACAATGTTAAATAGATGTAAGAGCATGCAGATATCCTTGAATTTGAAGAAGTGCATGTTTGCAATACCCTTTGGTACCTTATTAGGATATATTATCTGTAATGAAGGGTTAATGGTGGACCCTCATAAAGTCACATTGATAATGACACTTCCACTACCCAAGACAACATCTAAAGTAAAAACATTCTTGGGGTATATCAGTTATCACCACAAATTTATTAAGGGACATGCAGTAGTAGCAGGACCTCTAGAAGAGCTTATTAAAAAGAAAAGCAGTAAGAATGTGGAACGGAGTGAAGAATGTCAACACTCTTTTGACACATTAAAGAAAAAGATAGCGGAGGCACCTATATTGATATTCCCTAATTGGAGTACACCATTTTGTGTGCATGTAGATGCATCAGGGATAGCAATAGGAGTGGTATTGGCTCAACCTAAGGGAGATAAGGATCATCCTATAACATTTGATAGCAGGAAATTATCAAAAGTGGAGAGGAATTACACAACAATAGAGCGAGAAGCCCTAGCTATGGTCTATGCTCTACAAAAAAATTAGACATTACTTATTGTCTAATCCATTTACATTCTTTATAGACCATGAACCCCTAAAATACCTCTTGAATAAATTGGTAATTCAAGGCTAGATATGTAGGTGGCTACTTCTCTTTCAAGAATTTGATTTTTAGATAATGGTCAAGCCAGGAAAACATAATCAAGGCCCTGACTACCTATCTAGGATAGAAACAAGGGAAGAACTAGATGAACAAAAAGAAGATTTTCCTGGCACACACCTATTTAAACTAACTACAATACCAGAGGAGTTACATGACATAGCAATATTACTATCTATAGGAAAATTTTTGCAAGATTTCTCACCGCAAGATAAACAAAAACTTATGCGAAAGGCACAACCATATACATTGGTTGAAGGAGAACTACATATATATGGGAGAGATGATATATTAATAAGAGTGGTATATGAACATGAGAGAGAAGCAGTCCTAAGAGAGGCACACAAAGGAATAGCTAGAGGACACAGTTGTCCAGACACTACTACAAAGAGAGTAAAACTAGTAGGACTATGGTGACCTACCCTACAAAAGAATTCTACAAACTATGTGAAGAATTGTGACATATGTCAAAGGGAATGGAAACCTACCACAAGAGATGAGATGCCACTAAGAATAGTTTTAGCACAAATGCCATTTGAAAAATGGGCCATATACTTCGTTGGACCAATAAATCCATCGGCAAAATATTCAAAAGAAAGGTTTATAATAATAGAGGTTGAATACTTGACCAAATGGGTAGAAGTGGTACTGACAAAAGACTGCACAACAAAATATGTTGCAAAAAATCATTTATGAAAATATCATCACAAGATTCAGCTACCCAATTAGTATAACAAGTGATCAAGGCACACATTCATAAACAACATGATTATGGAACTTCTGAACAGATTCATGATAACACATAGAAAAAGTTCCCCATATCATCTGCAAGCCAATGGAGGAAGTGAAGCCTTGAATAAGATAATTTGAACAACATTAATGCTCCACTAAGTTCTGTTGCATATGTTGTCATTGATGCCAAAAGAGCTATAATGTGGAAGGCTTACTGTTGTCATTGATGTCAAGAGAGTGGTTATCATTGATGTCAAAAGAGTAAGTGATCAAAGGTATTTTGATGTAGTGATGTGTATATGCTGTCAAAAGAGTGATGATCAGAGGAGTAGACAAAGGAGTGACGATCAAGGAGTTGTGAGGTGAAGGATATGGTGATGAAAGTCATGACCTGTTGTGGATTAGTATCATCAGTACACAGTTGTACCTTATCTTCTGAAGTTATGGATATATGAAAGTTGTCAAGTTGAAGGATATGCTGACATGAAGAATTTGTGGTTTCTTGTTTTTGATGAAAAGAGTTGTGATTGTTGTCTATGGTGTTCTGAATGTTGCATTCATTGCCTCATTGAAAATCATTGTATAAGATATGAAAGAAAATGTATAAGGTTTCAAATTGTTAAAGGCATGAGAAGTTGCACTGAAGGATCTTAGAAGATTGTACCACATTCTACCACAGATGAAGATATGGCCTTGTGGTTTGGAGGTTAGACAGAGACAACTATGAAGTATGCATGATCCTAATTTAAGAGCATAAAAGTTACCGCGGAGTATTCTAGAGCTAGCAGAGTGAAGATAGTGCTACAGTGTTGTTGTAGTCACAAAGGGATAGTATAATGGTCCACATTTCTCTGCACTAGAAGATATGATCTTATGGCTTGGAGGATAGTCAAATATACACAAGAGGTATGATATACTCAAGTTTTGAATATTAAAATGTATCACAATGATTTCCAGAGTCAGCTAAGTAAGGATAAGTCATGTTGTTTAGGATTATTAGAGGGAGAAAGTAAAAGCCATCGCATTTCACCACACTATAATATTTGGCTTTGTTGTTTGAAAGATAAGTTCATATTATCTGTATGTTTTCTCAATTCAAGTTTCAAGTTTTGTGGAGTACCACAAGTATGATTTTCAAATGTTCTATTTCAAGACAATGTAATCAGATTGAGTAAGGGATACCGACATCAATGTATGTTTGTTTGTGCCAGAAAGAAGATGCATAAATAAGAGAAAGGAATGTATGAGAAGGTTTTTCAAGTCATATAATGCTTAGTGTATGATTCGCATGATGTTATTTTTTCTCTCTGGTACCATTTTAGGTCTGGAGCTAATGCATGGAAGAATAAGTGTTTGTGATGCCAACATGGTGAGTGTAAGTGGTTGCTCCATGTGTTTGGAATTGTGCACTAGCTTTGAGATGTGTGATAAGGTGAAATAGGTCTTGTTGATCACTTGGTATGAACCGCATAATGAGATTTGATTCCTATATTACCACAGTTGATCTGGGAGCTGACTTGTTTTGGTCGTTACACGCTTAGTGTTACATGTTTCATCTAGGCCGACAAAGGTGAAGTCTTGAAGACTTATGGAGCATATAAATGAAAGATTAAGTTTTTTGAAAAGGGTGTATGAGAGTGTGAAGAGAATGTGTGAGTGTGAGAATGTGTATGTGTGAAAAAGATATATGATTCAAAAAATTAAGAATGAACTCTAGAGGCTATAATGCATGATTCATAATAGAGGCAGTATTGTGTTGTGGTGCGGAGGTGTGTTGAAGATAGAAGAGTTGTTTGAGTGGAGGTGTGTTGAAGATAACAGAGTTGTTTCAGCAGAGGTGTTGAAGTTGTATGTTAGTATCAAAGGAGGTGATGCTGCAAAGGTGATTGAACAGCAAAATTTGTCAAGTGTTTTGGTACAGAGGTTGGAGCCTCTTCTTGTAAAGGTTGTAGCACTTTAGGGAGTTGTAGCTTCCTTTGGGTTGGAGCTCGTAAAACTATGTTGTAGGGAGTTGTAGCTTCCTTTGGGTTGTAGCCCATAAAAATTATTATAAATATGTTTTTATTTGTGAGGCTAGATTTGGACAGTAGATCTAAGAAGCTTGCTCACCATGTTTTTTCCCTTCTAGGGTTTTCCATGTAAATATGGTGTTATGGTTGTGTGATTGTGTGACTATGTTTTGAATTACATAGTTTGCTTTATTATATGTTTAAGGCAGTAGAAAGATTTGGTTGATAAAGTTGAATTGGATTAAATTGTAGCATTAACTAATTCACCCCCTTCTCAGTATATCAGGATGTTCTAACAAGTTCACACCATTCCAATTAGTTTATAGAACTGATGCTACTATCCCCATGAATTTCTTATTACTAACATTACGTACTGCACTAACTTTGTAGTTGGATGCAGAGGACTCACTAGCCCAAAGGATAGGAGAATTGGAAAAATTAGATGAAGATCGCCTGATAGCCAAATACAATAAAAGATTGAAAAGGAAAAGACAGAAAGCCTAGCACAATAGGAACTTATGCCTAAAAACATTCTGCATTGGCGACCTAGTGGTGCTATATGATAATAAATTCAAGAAACAAGGAAAACTTGGGGTAAGGTGGCTAGGGCCCTATTACATTCATGAAATTGTGGAATGCAGAGAAGTTAGGTTAAGGAAAATGGATGGTAGTGGAATTACAGGTTTGTAAATGGCACGAGTCTAAAACACTATCATCAATCCGATGAATAATAAGAAATACGATAGAATTTCATATTATATCATATGTTAAAATACTAAGGTTTTACATTTATAATAAAGTCACTTTGTGACTTATAGGTTAGTTTATACATAATAAATAAATGTTAGTAAATAAAGCAATAGTTAGTTTGCTGGGAGTTATTCCCATAAGTAGGTTAGTTGGTTGGTTTACAAGAAATTGTAAGGCTTTAAAATCCATTGTGATGTAATGTCAAAACAATCCAGATGAAATCAATATATTATTTTCTATTATTTTATTTTCCACAATGGTTTAATTTGCTATATTATGTTTTCTCACCATTTCATAATATGGTATCAAAGCAATAGTAATACATGTGTGCCTATGATTGAACCAAGGCCATGAAGATGAGAGAGAAGGGATTGGATCTTGGCGCCTGCATTTAATATCTGTTGTGGCAGACTCTTTGATTTTTGCATTGGTACTGTGAATCATACCAGTGGCCGAGTGTAAGAGATTGGCATACCAAATTTAGATTGAGTGCTACATTTTACCATTCACATTGACAAAGAAGTGTGAGGGCATGGTGTTCTAAGCCTCCCGCTTTATCTCACACTAGAGCAATTGTAAGGTGTTTAAGTTGAAGGCGCCTAAGTGTAGTGTCACATCATTATTGAAAATCATTTTTTTATTTTGCTTTATTCTGTGTATATGGCATGACTACGAAATCACAGAAATATGGTAAAAGCTAGGAAGAAAAAGATTTACCAGGTGTCATCAATAGCAACAGTCCACAATTTTTCTTTCAAACAAACAAAAGAAAAATAGGTTGAGTCTTAAATCTTTCCTGTGCAATAACATAATGCACTAGAAGCCCGAGTTATCTAAGTGCGTAGTAGAAATTATGGTTGATTTAGATATTTTCAAATAAGAAATGAATTGGATCACGTGGTTCCATCAACCGACTTCATCATGCTTGGCAATGAGAGGAACAAGTAAATACACTGGCATGATTGGTAATAGATGCAGTACACATTTTTATTATTGAAATACATTGTAATATCTCTTAAGTTTTGGTAAGATAAGTAACCATATCCATTCATATTGATTAAGAGGATCAGCCTGAGTGTCTTTGTGCATCAATGATGGAATATGTAGAATAGGAAACTAAACAAAACTTGTGGATCTCCCCCTCGCCTCCCATCAACACATCACGCTAAACCATGATGGAGAATGTGCAACACTAACCATATTGACTTGTGTAACATGGTTGGAGAGAAGGAAGGTTAGGGTATTGATGTTGATATTTTAGGTTTTATTTCTTCATAATTATTTTAAAAGAAAGTTTGTTAAGGTAATAAGCTAGTTTGATTAGTGAGAGTTATTATGGTGTATAAGGAGTTATAAGGAACTTTATTTTTGTTTACACTACATTGTAAAAGGTGTATTGTTAATTTTATTTTTTTTATCATGGCTACATCAAACATTGTTTGTGCTCTCAAGGCCTCCCATGTTACACCTAAGAGGGATTTTGGAGGTTTGAATGCTACATATGGTAGTTAAAGACAAAGACATCAAATTGGGGGTTGGAGGCAATGGAGGTAGGAGGATCTTCATCATCCTGAGCTAGCTTCTCACTCAGGGGTGATTCATTGCATGAGAAGCATCATTATTTAGTTCATGTCCCTTCATAGAGTGAGGGGGGCTTGGTAGTTATTGATAGGGCTTGGTAGTTCTTGATAGTGAATGATAATATTTGGTTGTGGATTTGGAGTTGGTCTCGATCCACACATTAAGGTGTGTTACTGTGGGTTTTGGAGTTAGTCTCGATCTGTAGTTGGTTGGAGTTTTACTGTGAATAGTTGAGTGAGTCTCGATTCACAGTCAAGGTTGGTGATTTGTACTGTGAGTAGTTGAGTGAGTCTTGATTCACAGTTGAGGTTGGTGGTTTTCTTGTGAATAGTTGAGTGTGTCTTGATTCACAAGTATTCTAGAGGTTTGACAGTTAGGAGATCCGCTAGTGAGTTCAGTTTGGTGTTTCCTTGGTGAGTGAGGGGAATTGGTGGATAATTGAGTAAGTCTCGATCCATCAAAATTCCTAGCAGGGTTGTTGTGATCAACTCTTGCAATGTTCTACCTTTTGTTCAGATTGATGTAATAAGGGGGGAATGTTGGATGTAAACCCTTAAGGGGGTGTTAGAATATTAAGGATTAATAGTAAAGTCACTTTGTGACATATAGGTTAGTTTATACATAATAAATAAATGTTATTAAATAAAGTAATACTTAGTTTGTTGGGAGTTGTTCCCGTAAGTAGGTTAGTTGGTTGGTTTATGAGAAATTGTAAGGATTTAAAAAGCCATTGTGATGTAATGTCAAAACAATATGGATGAAATCAATATATTATTTTTTGTTATTTTCTTTTCCATAATAGTTTAATCTACTATATTATGTTTGCTCACCATTTCTCAATATCATATGTATTGTAGATGTAACATAGAAAGCAAAAGCTAACCATTGATAGTCTAGTTACCACTAGCACTTAATGGCTAGAAAAGCTCACCAAATAGAAATGGGTAGATGCATTAAATGCAAAAAGTCACCTTTGGAGCTATAAGAACCCTAACGCTTCATTCATTTCCTCACAATTGCATCCAAGAACTAGCAAAATTGAGCTTCGAGTGCAAAGCAAAGAAATTTGATCAAACCCTAAGCCCAACTGAGAGGAAGGTGTGTATGAGAAAAATTGATTATGATAAAATCAAAACTAACAAATCAAAAACCCATAACATAAAGAGAACTAATCTAAATAAAAGCCATATCAATAAATCAAATGAAATAAGAAAGCTTTTACCCATATTTGTGTTGTTCTCTTTGTTTTGAATGTGGATTGCTCAATAATGCTGCGAAACCATGTTTGCAACAAGCAAGTGTAAGTGCTCAAAGATCAATGTCAAAAGATCATAAAGTTGCTCAATCGATGCGATGTATGCTCGAAGCAATGTAAAGGATGCCTGAGAATAAGTGATCGAAGATGATTTGTGAAGGAGATGAGGGGGGTTTATATAGATTTCAAACATTATCGATCAACGGTCCATATAATTCAAAAGAATCAACGAAGGAGATAAAACAAATAACCATGATGAATGTGCACACAACATGTGTCAATCCATAAGGATATTTTTATTAAGATATGATGAAAACAAGATTGAATGAATAGATAACTCAACTTGTAATTTTGCCTTTTTTAGAGTTCTAAAAATAAGACTGATTGTGCACATGAGTTAACAAGATATTTTAAGAGGAATTGGAAGATAACTAAAATTAAATAAATAAATTTATTTAATTGTTTGTGCATGATAGAGGAATAGAGGATTATAAATAAAATATTTGATTTTATTTATTTTTAGAGGATTGAGATAATTTAAATAAATTTGCATGATTTATTTAAATTTAGAGGAACAAGTGATTTAATTAAATAATGTAAATTATTTAATTGTAGATAAGATAAAATTGGATGAATTAATTAAATAATTGAATTTATTTAATTAATGGAGACTTAAAATTTGAAAGAGGATAATGATTATAGAGGAATTTAATTAATGTCAATTCTTAGAAGGTTTGGAAGAATTTGATGAAATTAATTAAATAATTAGATTATTTAATTAACGTTGAATGCAGGTGATTAGATAGATTAGATAAAATGCAAGTGATTCGAAGACATGGTCATTTTAGGGTGTCTACATTTTGCCCCTCTTTGATGTAATGCAGTTTATAGCGTTGTGTCAAAGAAAATGATTGTTGAAGATATGATACAATTTATTGATGCCCCAGTGTAGCTAGTTGCCCCAGCGTATGCCCACTCGAGCGGGAAGACAGGGAAGCGACAGAAGAACAAGGTTGATGCTCGAATGAGAATATTGCGTGACAAGGTAGAAAGAAAAGCAAAATGGGGTGGGAAGAAAAACTGTGGGAGGGGCACTATAAATAGGTCCCAAGGGGACCACACTCCTCATTTACACACTAAGAGTTTGCTAAATTTAGAGTGTAGAGCCTCCTAGCCTAGTGTGTGAGAGTTGAGTGGAGAAGCAGCTGACAACGAGGAGAGATGCCGATCCCAGTGCACAGGCATCGGGCGGAGCTGGTGCGGACGTACGGGAGACTAGCAGGAGCTCCAGCAGTGGTAAGTGTCTGAAAACCTCTTTGTAATTGACACTTTAGGGTGGTTTCTAGGGTTGGGTCTAGGTAGGTTTTTAGGTCAGCCAAAAGTGCTGCAGGATTCTAGGGCACGTTTGGTAGTCACTTTAGGTACTTTTGGCACGCTGAAGCATGTTTGGTAGGTTAGGAAAGCACGTTTGGTAATAGCTCAGCGCTCTTAGTTTTGTAGTTGTCGCACCACAGCGCTATTGGTAGGGTCCCGCAGCACACTTGGCATAGCAGTAGAGCGTTGTTGGCAGGGTAGTGAAGCATGGTTAGAAAGGGTAGGGTAGAAAACGTGTCACCTTTGTGAATACAGTAAGGCGCGGTTGGATGAACAGGGTAGCACACTTGTGTAAAACAAGTCACCTTTGGTAGAGGACAGTAAAGCACTTTTGCAGCAATAGTAAGGCACTTTAGGTAAGACAGTGCAGCGTGTTTGTATAAAACAAGGCACTTTTGGATAAGTTAGAAGAGTGAAATAATTAGGATTGACTTAGGGGTTGACAACCTAGGGGTTGACCACCTAGGCTAGAGAAGTGCTGAGTCAGTCCCAAGGTTTGCGTCATAGGGTAGATGCCGATAGGGGTTTGGAGAAATGTTTAAAAGGTCTGACAAGTGGGTTTTGTGGATGTAGATGATGATGTCACCGTTGATGTCGAGAGAGCGACACCACACTATAGCACATGAGGTGGTACAACTAACATGGGAGGAGGACAAATTCTTAGAGTACATGTGATTATGGCATGTGGCACACCTTACACACATTAGGGCAAATCTCGCCCTAGTGACAGTGGTCATGGAGAGATACCATAGTGAGACATGTGCATTTCACTTTCTGACAGGGGAGGCAACAGTGACACTTGAGGATGTGTATCACATCCTCAGGATCTGGATTGATGGAGAGTGAGTGGATTTTGACCTGGTGCAGGGCGAGGTAGGCTTGATTGAGGTGTTCTGCACAGATGACTTGAGGATAGACGATAGTGAGATTTGGTGGGCAGATGTGCCAAGACTCTGTGACAGGATCAAATGGATTATATCTTCACTGATTGGCGGCTTCCTGTGCCTAGACAGGAAATCTAGAGGACTATCTGTAGGATGGAGCACTATACTATCTAGGATGTTTACACATGGTACTCAGTATGCATGGGGCTCATGTGTGCTTGGGCAGCTGTATCGAGATATGCACAATTGTGTATACAGGAGAGGCCGGAGTCTCTCAGCAGGGGTGACTTTACTACAGGTGTGGGTGTGGGAGCATATCCCAGTGATCTGACCTATCACACAGTGTCGTCGGGAGAGGGGGGAGCCCTATGCATTTCTATATGAGGGAGTTATCACACACAGGAAGCTTGGATCTGTTAGCCACTGGAGGCAACAGATCAATGAGATGGACGTGTTCATTTGGAGGCCATGGTTACTATGTGAGGAGTGGGAGCACGAGCATGAGTAGCTAATGTACTATTGATAGGCTCAATTATTATTCGGGAGACAAACAGATACTATTGAGAGATACCTACTAGAGTGGGTACTCAGACAGTTTGGACTACCACAGGGATTGCCAGTTGGAGAGGTGACCCATGCGAGGACACGGATGGAGATTGGGGACTAGGATGTTGAGATTCTAATGGCTACAGCCTTGGCAGAGGTACGAGGACTTGTCCCAGTTAGATGGGACTAGGATTCAGGGCTAGTAGACCTAGGCACTTTACCTGAGTATGACAGGTACTAGCAGACACACAGGCCAGTGAGATTGACTACACCCAGTGTGGCAGGGCCAGTGGGGGAGGTACTAGTCCCAGGTGTGGAGGCTAGGATGAGATGGCAGGCCAGAGAGGCTCGACAGCAGGTAGGTGGAGAGGCTGGAGACCAGTAGGCAGATGTAGATATGGTTGAGGCAGAGGATCTGGTCGTAGAGACTGATTTACAACAGGCCAAGTGGCTACTACAGGAGGAGATAGCCCGAAGGACACGATTAGAGCTCTAGATGGTGAGGGTTAGGAGAGACAGGCTGAGGCCCTAGCATAGGTGCAGACACAGATAGCAACAGTGGTACAGGCAGCCCTGGTACAAGCATAGTCACAGGCACAGGCATAGGTAGCACTTGTACCATCAAGGGATGATGGGCAGTTAGCCCAGGTGACTAGGGAGAGGGATGTAGAGGTACAGCTACAGTTGACAGCAAAGGCCACACTACAGAGAGTGAGGCGAGAGAGAGATGAGGCATGCTGTGCATTGGGTGCCGATCAGAGGACACTTTATAGCGAGCTCATCCATGTGCAGGGAGAGCTAGTGTCAGCAGGCAGAGAGGCCAAGTATTACAGGGGACTCTATGTTGGTGCGAGGCCAGTAGCTCAGCAGGCACTAAGTTACAGGGAGAGGAGTAGGTCTGGAGCATCTAGGTCTCCTAGGACAGGGCAATCATTGTCCTCAGTTATAGGACCCTTCATGCCACCAGGGGGAGGAGGACCAGTAGGAGGACCTACACCAACCACAAGTGGAGGATAGGGGCCACAGTATGAGGGCAACTCTACCCACTAGAGAATACACATTGTATATTGTATCATTTTTTGGTATCATTTTTGTATCATGATGGACACTTGTATATTTTGACTGATGCCTGCGTGCATCCTGATGTATATTTTGCCAGGTCTTGATAGCCCTAATGTACTTTTATTGATGTATACATATGGACTATTGATGTAGACACATATGGTTTGTATTTTGATGACCCTCACATGATATATATGATGACATATTACGCTCAGTGATGTTCATGCTTTTGTGTATGCACTTCTATTGATGACATGGATGTGACGATATATATGTATGATTATAGATTTATGTGATGATGTATATTGCTTATATGATGCTTATAGATGTATGACATAGGATGACATGATGCTTACAGATGTATGATGACATAGATTCTATGACTTGCGATATCTAACATGTAGGTTTTGTAGATATGCACCAGAGAGAAGAAAAGAGGAGATGGAGGAGAGAGACTGTTGATCGATCATTGCTTTGAAAATGATATAAGGCCATGGGAAAATGGATGGGAAAATGATGAGCTTATTGCATTGGTTTCACATTTGTATATAAAGAGCAATCCTTATTTTTGATATAGCACGTGGATAGTTTGCCACCAAGGTATAAAAGACCAAGGTGCTGTAATATCCGAGTGTGTGGACGTTGACTCTGCAAGCAAGCGGTTTGAACTTAGATCCCTTTAGACATAATATAACCTTGTTGGTACATGTGAATGAGCCATAGTCTTGAACATAAAAGAAACTTCAATACTTGTAAATGTAAGAAGAATATTAATATGTAAGATGCTAGGTCGTAACACACACAAGATAAATATGATATCAAGAAAGATGCTAAAGATCATTCCTCAAACACGACATACAAAAGCAATGACTATGCCCCCAATCTGTACTGCATAGCAACATACCAAGATTATAGATAAATCAAGGTAGCTTTGAATAGGTAATGGATAAAGGAACAAAAGATAAACCATAAAGAAAATTGACTGACTTACAAAGTAAACATACAGCCAATATATTCTCTTGCCAAAGAGGTTACTCATGATAGATTGGATAGGAAAGATAACAGCCTTATCGTAGGAGCGAAGTGTCCGTTAAAGGGGGCTATCTACCTAAAAAGACAATGCCTTGCTGCAAGTGATGCTACATGTTGTAGGAGATGCATGTGTTGGTCTCAACTATGGAACATTCTACATAAGACAAGCTTGTGGATCTGGTGCTTTGGTAAGCTAGATTTAGCTGATGTTGACAATCGATACGCAGGATAGTAGATGACTCTGGAAGTAAGCTGCTTTGCTTCAGGATTTGCTAAGGACTTTTGCTTTGAATAGATGCGCTAGCTTGTTGCTTGAGTTAGTCAAGTCGAGGTGAATGGATTTTGATAAACGAAAGACTAGAAAGATGACATGTTAATGGGCTGAAATGGGTGAAGAATGATGAATCATATGTGCCTGAGTACTGGATACATCCTTTGTATTCCAGACTGCCTACATACCCTGTATCCATAGGAACAAGGCACATTACAATGAAAGATGAAAATGATAATATGTAGTTCTGCGTAGAGTGATGAGATGGGTCAAGGTGGAAAGGAGGAGATCTTATGTACTTGAGTACTGGAAACTTCCTTCGTATTCCAGACTGCCCACATACCCATATCCATGGGATCAAGGTACCTTAAGATTGAGAAGAGATGATATGTAGTTTTGGTTGGTGTGATGATGTAGATGAAGTGTTGAGAAGATAACCGCCTTATCGTAGGAACGATGTCTCCATTAAAGGGTGTTATCTGGTTGAAAGGAGAACGATTGAAGTGTCTGGCAAACCACGAACAAGGAACCACTCCTAGATCTAGGTTAAGGAAGGAATTGCCCCCATTCTGGTAGAGGAATTTGTATGGATGACTAATGAAGAAGATACAGAAAGTTTGACCTAGGACAAGACAGTGCTAACTGTTGACACAGATCAAGACATGGGATGACGATGATGGACACTGACAAATTTCCAAGCTATACTAGATAGGGAGATGGAAATGCAAACAAGGTCAATGGTTTTATTATGGATGGATGGATGAATTTGTTGTGAAATGGACATGGAATGAACAGGACTCGATAGATGATGGATATTGACTCTACACATAGCGCTTGTTTGCCAGGTTTTCACTATGGTACTTATCCAAGGCACCTGTTTGCCAGGTTTTCACCAGAGGATGGATTATGTTGTTTTTCTTTTTTGGTATACTCTGAGGATCAGGCATAGAACTTCTTGAGATGAACACTATTAAGTGGCTCATCTAGAGGAATGTCGTCAGGTGTAGCTAAACTATAAGCTCCTGAGCCATATGTTGTTGTGACAATAAAGGGACCTAACCAGTTAGGCTCAAACTTGACCTTCTTTTCTTGGTTTGCTTGATTTCTCTGATTCTCTTTGAGTACAAGATCACCAACTTGAAACTATCTTTCTTTGATCTTTTTGTTGTAATTACGCCAGAGGCAGTTTTGATAAACATGGAGATGATTAAGCGCGGCAAGGCGTCTCTCATCTAGTAGTTCTAGCTCAACTAATCTGGAAGTGAGATACTCCTCTCCATCAATCAGGTTCTACATGGATACTTTGAGGGATGGGATCTCAACCTCTATAGGTAGGATGGCTTCAGAGCCATAGACCAAGGCATATGGTGTGGCACCAGTTGGTGTTCTAATACTAGTGCGGTAGGCCCATAGGGCAGGATTGAGTTGCAAGTGCCAATCACGACCAGCTTCATTGATCATTTTCTTGAGGATTTTGAGAATGGTTTTATTGGAAGCCTCAGCTTGGCTGTTACTCTGTGGACAGTAGGGAGTTGACCAGTGATGCCAGATATTATATTGTGTGCACAAGGCATGGACATATTGGTTCTTGAATGGTCTCCCATTATCAATGACAATGGCTTGGGGGATACCATACTAGAAAATGAGGTAGTTTAGGATAAACTTGGCTATTTGCTTACCGGTGATATAGGTCATGGGAATGGCTTCAACCCACTTCTTGAAATACTTAGTGGCGGTAATAATGAATTTATGGCCATTGGATGAGGATGGGTGGATTTGTCCTACAAGGTCAAGACCCCATTGAGAAAAAGGCCATGGAGTTGTCACATGTTGTAATTCATGAGCTGGTGCATGAATCAAATCTCCATGCTGCTGGCATTGTAGACACTTCTTAGCAAACTATGCAGCATCTTGCTCTATTGTAGGCCAGTAATACCCTATTCTGAGTATCTTCTTAGTGAGATTAGGACCAGTAGAATGTGTGCCATAGACACCTTCATGTATATCTCGTAAGGTAGCTTCAACTTCTTTTGCGTTAAGACATCGTAAGAGGATACCATCAAGACTATGGCGATATAGTGTATCACCTAGAATGGTGTAACGGGAGGATCGACAGATAAAGGCTTTATGTTGGGTTGATGATAGTTTAGAGGGAAAGGTGTGATTTTTAAGGTATTCATAGATATCTTCGTACCATGGAGAATTGGGATCAATAATTTTGCAAATGATTTCAGTAATTGGAACATCGATGGCTAGTATCAACAACTGCTTGATCAAGAATTCACATTTCTGTGTATTAGTAGGCATGTCTATAAGTGACCCTATGGAAGCCATAGAATCTGTAGCCTTGTTATGCTCTCTTAGAATTTGCTCAAATGTGATGCTAGAAAAATGTGGTTTGTAGGCATCCACTAGTTGCTTGTAGGGGACCAACTTTTCATCCTTTGTTTGATACTCATCTGTGACTTGGCGAATGAGTAGTTGTGAGTCTCCATATACCTATAATTCTATGATGTCCCATTGAACTACTATATTGAGACCTATGAGGAGTGCTTCATACTCAGCAATATTGTTGGTGCAAGGGAATGCAAGCCGATATGACTATGGAATATAGTCATTTTAAGGTGTGATAAATAAGATACTGGCCCCTGATCCATATTGTGTGTAGGAACCATCAAAGTACAACTTCCACATTATTGAGTTGGAAAGAGTGAAGAGATTCTCATCCAGAAAGTCTGCTACCATAGGGTGTGTATCTGTCACGGGTGCTTCTGCTAGTTGATCTACTAGGGCTTTTCCCTTGATTGCTTTGTGATCCATATACTCAATGTCAAACTCACTAAGGATCATGACCCATTTAGCTAGTCTGCCTGTGAGAGCTGCTTTCGCTAGTAGATACTTCAATGGATCAATTTTGGCTATAAGATTTGTGTGTTGGTTTAGCATGTAATGCCGCAACTTTTGGGAGGTGAACACTACTGCTAAACAAGCTCTTTCCATTGGTGAATAATTGAGTTCATATCCCACCAAGGTTTGACTTATATAATAAATTGCATGCTCTTTTCCTGACTCATCATGTTGTGCCAAAAGGGCCCCTAGGGCTGAAGTTGTAGTTGAGATGTATAATATCAAAGGTTTATCAGCAATTAGTGGAACCAATACAAGAGGTGTAGCTAGATACTCTTTGAGTTGATCAAATGTTGCTTGACACTTATCTTCCCATCGGAATGAGACATCCTTTCAGAGTAAGTGTTGAAATGGTTGACATTTATCTGCTAGCTGTGAGATGAAATGCCTAATGGATTGCAACCTTCCTTGAAGGCTCTGTAATGCTTTGAGGTTCTTTGGTGGAGGCATCTCCACTATAGCTTTGAATTTTGCGGGGTCTACTTCGATACCTCTATGAGATACAATGTACCCCAATAGCTTTCTTGATGTTATACCAAAGACACACTTCTTTAGATTGAGGCCTACTTGGTATTTCTCGAGCCTGTCAAAGATCTATCCTAGAACTTGTATTTGATCTGCCCTAGAAGATTTAGCTAGTATGTCATCCACATAGTCCTCCATGATATGATGAAAGAAATTGTGGAATATCACTGTTATTGCTCTTTGATAAGTTGCCCCAGCATTCTTTATACCAAACGGCATGACACACCAACAATAATTACCCAATAGACAAGTAAAGGTTGTTTTATGTTGATCTTCTTCTGCTATCCTTATCTGATTGTAGCTAGAGAATCCATCCATGAGAGAAAGTATTTCATGACCTGCTGTCAAGTCTACTATGAGGTCAATGTTCGGTAGTGGAAAGTCATCTTTGGAACATGCTTTGTTAAGATCTCTAAAATCATTACACACGCGAATGTGCCCATTAGGTTTAGACATAGGTACAATGTTTGATACCCAGTCTGAATAATCAATAGGTTAGATGAACTTTGCATCTAACAACTTCTGTATTTCCACTTTTACCAAGAGAGCTATCTGTGGGTGCATCTTCCTCAACTTTTGCTTGACTGGTTTAACTGTTGGATCCACTATGAGATAATGAACTACTAGCTTAGGGTCTATCCCTAGCATATCAGCATAGGTCCATGTAAAGTTGATGGTTCTCTATAAGAAGAATTTGTTAAGATTCCTGTGCTCTATTTCTGATAATGATGCTTCTAGGAATGTGGTCTTTGGATTTTTCTCTGTGCCAAGGTTTATCTCTGTAGAATTTTCAACTAGGAGAGTTGACTTCTCTTGATACTTAGATGGTAGGGGAAGGTCAAATCCTCCATCCTTAGGTGCCACAGTTGGGTTTTCACCTTTGGATACGTCCTTTATTTTTACTATTTTATGATCGGGAGGTGCCACAGTGTGGTTTTCACCTAGAGATCTTTCTTTATTTTTATTTTTGTGACTAGAGGATTTGGCATTCTCACCAAAATAAGCTGTTGGCTCTAGTTCCATTACAAAACCTACTTTATGATCGCTAAGAGGGATACCTTCCTAAAGTCCCATGAACTCAGCTATAGCTTCATCATTCTGAAATACATCTACAATGGGGGACCCTTGTTGGTCCCCATCGATAAGTTCAGGGTAGACAAGTGTTACTTTCTGGGTGTTTGTGGTGGATGTTAGAGATATGGATGATAGCATAAATACAGAGGATTTTGTAAATAGGTCAGTCATATGGAGGGAAGAGTCATCGATGGCATCCTCATTAGATGTCGAATCTATGAGAGAAGTTTTAGCCACCTTGTCAAGGATACCCTCGATGTCCAAGGTGCGCGGTACCTTTCTACCAAATCCTAACCCCTTCTTGTCTAGTTTCTTTGTCACACTAATGGGCTCCATTGTTCCTTGATTCTATTTCCCAAGGCCACCTTTGCCTTTATAGCCTATGTTTTTGACTATCCTTAAGCCATTGCCATATTGCTTGACTAGTATTATGACTGGTTCTTTCTCCTTATAGAGCCAAGAAGAGATGTCTTCAATAGTCACTTTTTTAGTTGCTTTGGCAATGGGCGATTGGCCGTAAGATTTAGGGGATAAAGGCATCCGCCCTATAGAACAAGATTTTGAGATATCATAAGTTCCAAAGCCTATATCACAGATGTGAGCTTTGATATCAAGAAGAGGATTAGGTTCACTTGTAGAGACTTGTGTCATATTTTCACGATCGACATATAGCGGGGATTCAAGGGCTTTGTCATTTTGAGGCACCTGGTTGCAATTCTTATAACTTCCTTGCAAGACACGGCATAATTCAAAGGGATTAGGGTCACCTGGGATAGTTATCTCTGTACCATTGAATGGGAATTTTAGAGACTGATGGTATGTTGAGGGAACAACTTTCATTGCATGGATCCATGGGCGGCCTAGGATAATGTTGTAAGGTAGCTCAATGACCAGGACCTGGCACCTAGTTTCAAGCATGACGGGGTCCAGTTGTATAGGCAAGTGGATAACACCTTTTGAGCAGCGTTCAGCGTCATTGTATCCCTTGATTGTAATACTTTGATCAGTGTTAACATGATCCTCAGAGTATCCCAATTGCTTAAGTAACTATAAAGAATAGATGTTGAGACCAGCACCACCATCTATGAGTATGCGTTTGATTTTGCGCTTATGGATTAGAACCTCAATATGAAGGGCATCTATATACACCTAAAAATGACATGACTCTACTTAAATAAATATTTTAAATATTTATTTCACCTTTACATTCCTCTATCAATAAATAAATAAATTTATTTTATTTATTTGATTCATCTCCTCTCATATTATTAAATAAATTACATTTATTTAATTAATTAAATTCATCTACATCAACTTCATTCTTCTAAATAATTAAATAATTTTAATTATTTAATTAAAATCTTTTATTCTTCCAAATTTAAATAAAATGCAATTTTATTTAAATAAAATCTTAAATCTCCACAAAATAAAATATATTAATATTTTATTTATTCCTCCAAATTATCTACAAGTAATTAAATAAATTCATTTATTTAATTATGCTTTCTTATCTTCAAAAATCCTTCTTATCTTCTAAAAATACATTCCTCTTGTCATACAAAAGAAAAAGCTGAGTTAAAGCAGTTTTAAAGCAACTTTGCTCTTAAATTAGAAAAATAAATTCTAAATTAAGAAAAACAAAACTCATCCTCATCAACAGAGTAGTTAACTCAACATAGCTTCTTTTTGAATGACACATGTCTTTCTTCCATTTGTTGCACGTTCCTCAAATATCCTCCTTTGTTGATCTTCTCATTTCTTCTCAACCATTGATCTTCTCCCACACAACTCTATAAATACAACCCTCTTCTTCTTCATTTCATATCCATCGTTTGAGCAAACTTATGCTGTAGGAAATCTAGTGCACCTTTGGCACCCCTCATCTCCATAGCACTTCATATCATCCTTTTCATTAGTGTTTTGAAGCTCATCTTCAATCACACAAAGTATCATAGCCATTCTATTCTTGTCATCTTCAACAAGCAAGGGAGCATACGCTTCTGAGGGCTTCATCATTATCAAGATCAAGAACAGATAGGCAAACAATGGAAGGCGTAAGGTAAAGGTTGTAAGTATCTTATTTTGTTATTTTAAATATCCTTTTCCTTCATATTCTATTGATGTATTGGGTTTGTTATCATTATTGATTAATCCACATTTCACCCATCACATTTTGGTACCCACCGTGGGGCCCTTGCCCCTTTTTCTAATAAAAAATCTAAGTTTTTGAGACGCAGGTTCTGTACAAGTTTCATATAGACTTTTGACAGGTTGATTCGGCACATCTGAGTAATCCCGTGGTGCATATACCTCCTGTCCCGATGCATATAGAAGTCCAGTGCATTCAATCTTTGAATTGGCACTTTTACCCTCTATTCTGGCACTTCTACAGATACAGTGCATACGCACTCTGTTTCGGCAGTTATACCTCCTGTTCTGGTGCTTTTGTATTTACAGCGCATATACTTTCCATTACGGTGCTTTTATACTATTTGACGATGCATTTGTTAGTTTAACACATTTACACCTCATTATTGCACTTTTGACACCTATCTTAGTGCATCTGTACAACGCCGTATGCAATCTCTATTTCTGCGCATTCAGACTGCATAGCGGTGCTATCTGTTCTGCACTGTGGTTTTAGGGTTTCATCTGATTTTTATGTTTGAGATAATGTTTGTCTTGTAGGATTAGAGGCTAGATTAGATCATTTAGCTGCATTGATTAGTTCATTTAGATTAATTAGGGGAAAAAGTAACCAAAAAAAAAAGATGCATGCATGCAAATTCCACATAGTCTTTAACTAGGAGGGAGAGTAACTGAACCATTGCTATCTCTGCATTGTTGATTTCTTTTCCTAGTTAGATCATTGCTATCTTACAAACGAGAAAATGAACATTGCTATCTTTTTAAACACTTCAAAGTTAACAAATGCATGAGTGCACAAAGTATATAGCCCATTTAGTTGTTTTCTCTTTAACTAGGTTTGGATTAATCAGTGTTCCCTATGTTTATCGAATGACAATAGGCTTATACTCTCCCCTTAACTGGGTGACCAGAATGCTAGACTTGTTATTCCATCTGTTTAACCTTTAGAGGGGGCTGCCCTTGGATGCACACCTATTCAAGTGGGAATGACCCCGAGTGGTAATAGGCTAAAGCCAAGCCCTACCAATCCACTTAAAATAAATTGTGCTTGAGGTGAAAACCTCCTGCAACGAGTGCTGTTGTGTTACACCAACGGCCAACCTCCCCCAAAACCCTCTAAGGTGTAACCCTTTGAGGCTGGGAGACTCCATAACGGAGAGTAGTGCCGCCGCACGTGTAACCACTCAAACGGTTGCCTTGACTACAAACCAATTGTGTAGTTACCAAAAACCCCTATTTGTTGATGCAAAGGGCGGAGCCTTTGAAGCGACCTTGATTCATGTGACTTTTAGTAGAGGTAGCAGGGACAATCCTAAGGTTCTGTGGGGATACGAGCCTAAGGAAACCTGGATCTGGTATGCGTGAGAAGTGAGTACCATGGAGGGGAGCCAGTGCTACTAGATCCTAGAGCTACATGCTTTGACTATGCACAGCTAGAGGATTCAACGAATATTGTTCTATCCAGCCTAGGGTGTACTTGTTTTTGAGTCAAAATAGTCCAAAAACACAAAAAAATAACAAAAGATAAAGATCATGAAAACTTCTATGTGTTTGCTGTGTCTTTGCCATAATTGAAAATCAATTCTCAACAACACTGAGTTTTCAAACCAAAAACAGAAAAATCTTGAAAAAATGTTCCAAAATTCTGCAAAAACCAAGACAAAAACCAGAATTGCGCATTTGAAATGACTTGCGGCGCATTCACTGAGACTTGCAGCACATTCAAATCCTATTGCAACACATTTGAAACATTGCCAGAGTTGCGTATTTGATCCGACTTGTGGCGCATTAACGCTCTATTGCGGCACATTTAACTGCTACGCATCAAATCCAGAGAACAAAATCCATACCTTCCAAGAGCAAAATTTCAACTTTTCAAAACACCATTTCAAATCTGTCTTAGTTTTCCAAAATTTGACTAAAATCTTGCAAGACAACCATTTCCCTCTTCTTCATACCATAACTGTTCTACATCATCCAAAATCTCGCAAAAACTTTGCCAAAATCCAACAAGGTTAGAACCAAGTTATTCTTGATCACATAACATCTCAAACAAACCTAGTGAGTCTCCCCTATCAAGGATCACTTATCCTTTTCTCTCAGAATTCTACTAGTGGATTGTGCTAGAATAGTCAACATCAAGTAAATGGATTTCTATCATCCTTACTTTGACTATCATTTTGCACACCCAACTTTGTTTGACACCAACTAGATCTAAGGAGAACCTTGATAAAATCTTGTCACATTCTAGCACCTTGCTCAAAATTTCACTTCATCCCATCTCTAGTCGCCACTTGCATGGTCTTAACAAGACTACAAAAACAAAAGCAGATTGAAATGGCTAAGAAAATTGTTCCAAACGGTCACGAAAGTGATGAAGAAATTTCTATGGAAGAGATCCTTCAAACGCAGCATGACCCAAAATTTCAACGCCTATTGGAAAAGGTACTTGCCCAAGACCCTACCAAATTCTTTTTACACCTAGCAAATCTAGGAGTCAAGCTCCCTAAAGATTTTGACGTAGAGGCTCTTAAAGAAACTAAGGAAGAAAGACACCCTAAGGGAAGTAGACATGAGGAAGAAACACCTTCAGACAAAAGCAAAACAACCACTGATGCTACGGATGCCCTAAATCTAGTGAACCAACAAATCCAAGCTTTACAACAACAGTTCACAGACATGAAAATAGGAGCATCAACTAAACATTACACCCTAGAGGATATTTCACCATATCCTTTTGATAGGACCTTGATCATGATACCTTTCCCCTCTAAATTTGAGGTTCCAAAATTGGATAAATATCGAGGAAAGGGTGATCCAAGGGACCACATTAGGGAGTTCGATGTTGCTTGACTTGAGGTCGCACATAATGACACTTACCTTATGCGACTGTTTCCAAGAAGCTTGGGAGGACAAGCCATGGAGTGGTTTTCTAGACTACCACTTGGCATTAAAACATTCAACAAACTTGTAGACAAATTTGTCACCCACTTCTCTTACAATATTGAGCACGACACCTCAATATTGGATCTTTGTAACACCAAACAAAAAGGTGGGGAATCTTTCGCCGCCTTCCTACAAAGATGGAGACAGTTAGCAAGTAAGTGTTCACACCAAATGCCTAAAAAACAAATGCTGGAAATGTTTGTGCACAACTTACAAACCAACCTGAGCTATCAGATTGAAATCCAATGTCCTACTTCCTTTAGCAAGGTCATTGAGATGGGTCTCATCATTGAAAAAGCCCTAATTGCCAAGGGTCAAATAAAGCTCTATAAGGACACTCTTGGTACCAACACCAACAATGATAAACCAAGATTCTGGATGAAAAACAAAAACATTGTGAATGATGGGGTGGTGGATGCCAAGAATGCAGCACCCAAACAACCAATCTTCAATTTATTAGCTCCTCAAAACAACCCCCCACAAAACAAACCAAGGAACACTGAATCACGGTTTACCAACTTTCAACCTAGGAGAAAGTTTACACCTTTGGGAGAATCATTGGAAACTGCCCTACGAAAGCTAATCACAAACAAGATCATAACAATTCCAACTACATGGGAATATGAACCAAAGGTCAAACCTCATTGGTGGAACGACAACAACTTTTGTGAGTTTCATCAAAACAGGGGGCACAAAACCAATGACTGCATTGCTCTAAAACACATGATCCAAGACTTGATTGAACAAAACAAGATATCCATTGATGGACATACCTCTAATAGTGATCATCAGGCATTCAAGGATCCTCTTCCCAACTATGAGCAGGGAGGACCTTCCAACAAAAACAATAGTGGCTCTAACAATGCAAATTACACAAACGTCGGCTTTGACTATGTTGTTAACCATATCTCAGAAAGTGATTCACACATCAATGTGATCACTATAAACAAGGATCCATATTGCAATGTTACCAGCCACAGTAATAGAGTCACCCTTAGAGGAGCCTCCGCCACTCTAGCTAATTAGTACAGCATCTTGGATCAGCTACATAAGACATCTACACATATCTCCATCCTAGAACTTCTGCGGCTATCCCCGTCTCATAGGGCCATTCTTGACAAAGCTTTAGCGGAAGCCTCCATCCCTATAAACCTTGCTGAAGAATAATTCCAAACCATGGTGGGTCACATTACCTCACCTCATTCCCTATCATTCACTGAAAAGGATGATATGTCAATCACCCAACCCCATAACGCCTGTCTTCATATCGAAGCCTTCATCCACAAACACAAGATAAAAAGTGTCCTAATCGATGGAGGAGTTGGTTTGAATATTTGCACCTTGAAGTTGATCCTTACATTGGGGTTTTCAGAGAAGGCTATAGATCCAAAGAAGAAAATCACTATCAAAGCCTATGATGAAGAGGAAAGAACTTCTAAGGGAATTGTTATTTTACCAATCAGAGTGGGACCTATAGTAAAAGATGTGGCTTGCCAAGTCCTCGACATGGAGCTAGCATACAACATTCTTCTCGGGAGACCATGGATACATGCTCTGAAAGCAGTACCTTCATCTTACCATCAGTGTATCAAGTTCCCTTACGAAGGTCAAGAGATCACCATCCAAGGTGACCCCAACCCATTTCAGTATTGTAACTCCATTCATCCTAAACTTGAAGTGGTAATCCCTAACAACCATGTCTCTGCTTCACCCTCATCTCGTGTTGACCCAACTACTCTTGCTTCCTCTTCAAAGACATCCCAACCCAACCTCAAACTCAAGGATAAGGGCTTGGGTGAGTGCACAAGCTCCCAAACCCTCTTCTTGGCACAGCTCCCTCTATATCCAAGATCATACGGAAGACCTACTCTGAGCAAACCCAAAGCAGACAAAACTACCAAAGGACCGTTTGTCAAATGGGGCAGCCTTGAAGATGAGAGTGATGAGAAATATATCCTGCAGTGGTTATACAAGGATGAAGGCAGTTCATCAACACAACATGACCATCACACTATACCAACTGAACAATATGGTCAAGGATTTCAAATGCTACAAAAAATGGGGTATGAAGGACACGGTCCACTTGGTTCACACTACAGGGCTAGGTTACAATGGCACATCAAGAACCAATAGAACAAAGAGGAATAAAGGTAAACAACCAGAAACATCCACTAGTAATTTGGTTGATCAAAATCAGCAACTGCAACTGGGTATTGAGACCGATTCCAATGAATATGAATGGGAGAACCTCTCTGAACTATCTTGTGATGATAAAGGCATCGACGTTGTCCATGAGTATGACCCAACCCATGCAAATGAACCACAAGGGCTAGACCGCTAGAGTCTGACCCACATAATAACAATAGTGAAAATCGTGAGGAAAGAATGATACCACCCTTGACAGATCCACTAACAGACAGTACCATCACAGACTTCATCCATTCTTTTAACAACTCTATCCTAACTATCAACACCATCGAACCTGCCCAACCCAATGATCCCTTACCTTTGGTTCACCTTGAACTCATAGATTGGGACTTACAAGGTACAACCCCTAATCTCGATACCTTTGAGAACGATGAAGCCATCATAGACTATCTTGAGCTTAGAGATCATATACCCGCAGGGGACCACAGAGCTATCTATGCTATAGAACTCAATGAGAAGGCCTATTTTGGAGAGAGTGCTAAGCCTTTCAGTCTCAAAAATGTCAAAATGAAAGAAAGATCTAATGGTGAAAACCACTTTGTGGCAGTTTTAGATCATGAAAATAGTAAAAATAAAGACGTATCCAATGGTGAAAACCTCTCTGAGGCACTGAAGGATGAAAGGCTTGACCCTCTACCCAATCTTACACATCAGGAGAGATCCTCAATCTTGATAGAACTAGCAGAAGCGATCAATGTTAGCACTGGTGATGATCTCAGAATGATCCACATGGCAAAGGCTTTAACAGAACAAGAAAAACCAGCATTCACGGATTTCTTCAAAAGAAAACAAATCAACTTTGCTTGGACATATGCAGACATGCCAAGGTTAGATCCGAATCTTATAATGCATCATTTATCTTTAGCTCTAGGAGCTAAACCAGTAAAGCAAAAACTCAAAAAGATGCACCCACATGTAGCCCTCATGGTGAAAGAAAACATAAAGAAACTATTAGATGTCAGATTCATCAGACCTATAGACTATCCTGAATTAGTTTCAAACATAGTACCAGTCACCAAACCAGATGGCAGAGTCTGAATATGTAATGACTTTAGGGACCTAAACAAAGCTTGTCCAAAAGATGACTTTCCCCTGCCAAACATTGACATGATTGTAGATCTTACGGCAGGACACACCATGTTGTCACTTGTGGATGGTTTTTCCAAATATAACCAGATAAAATTGCACTTGAAGACCAACACAAGATTGCATTCACATGTCCTTGGGGCACCTATTGTTGGTGTGTCATGCCATTTGGTTTGAAAAATGTCAGTGCTACATATCAGAGAGCCATGACCACAATCGTCCACGACATTATGCACACTATAATGGAAGACTATGTTGATGACATTCTGGCAAAATCACTCACAAGAGAAGGACGTCTGGCAGTACTGGACAAAATCTTTAATAGACTGGAAAAGTTTAACATGCGCGTCAATCCAAAGAAGTGCGTATTTGGAGTAACCTCAGGAAAGCTACTTGGATACATAGTATTTGCCAATGGAATTGAAGTCGACCCAGCTAAAGTGAAGGCCATCATGGAAATACCACCTCCTAAGAATCTCACATAGCTAAGGTCACTACAGGGAAAACTACAATCTATTAGAAGGTTCATTTCTCAATTGGCAGACAAGTGCCACCCATTTTCTCACCTTCTACATAAGAACGTCCCTTTCAAATGGAATGATTCATGTGAGCAAGCATTTTAGCAGTTAAAGGAATATCTCATTAAGCCACCTGTATTGATGCCACCAATTCAGGGTAAACCTCTGCTACTGTATATCTTAGCTACACCAACAGCTTTGGAAGCTCTCCTAGCACATCAAAATTATGACAGGAAAGAACAAGCAATATACTATATCAACCAAACACTTGTTGGGTATGAACTACAATACACACCAATCGAAAGAGCATGCCTCACTGTGGTCTTTGCCTCACAAAAGTGGAGACATTACATGTTGTCACATTCTATCAAACTGGTAGCAAAGATTGATCCACTCAAGTACCTACTCAACAAGGCAGCCCTAACAGGTAGATTGTCCAAATGGGTCATGCTTCTTAGTGAGTTCGATATCGAATATGTGGACAAAAAAGAAATAAAAGGCCAAGTACTTACAGATCAACTCGCATATGCACCTCTAACAGATGATAGCCCTTTGAGCTTTAAATTTCCAAACAAATCTATCTTTCACATATCCACAACAATCTGGAAAATGTACTTTGATGGATCATACACTCAGCATGGATCAGGAGCAGGTATCTTGTTGATCACACCTAGTGGTGACACCATTTCTAAATCATACAGACTACTCTTTCCCTGCACTAACAATGTGGTAGAGTATGAAGCCCTTGTCATTGGTATCAAGCTAGCAGTTGAATGGAATATCCAAGAACTTCAGGTGTATGGTGACTCACAGCTGGTCATAAATCAAGTAAATGATGACTACCAAACAAAAGATGAAAAATTAATCCCTTACAAACAGATGGTAGATGATTTCAAAGAATACTTTGTCAAGATCTCTTTTGAACAGATACCAAGGATTAAGAACAAAGCTGCAGATGCCATGGCCATGATTGCATCTCTCCTTGATATTCCAGATATCAATCACGTTATGAGTTCTTGGTAGAGCTAGTATCCTGTCCTGCATATGACACCCCTAAATCCCATATCATTTGCCACATTGTTGGAGCCAATTCCCCCCTCTATGGAAAAATATTTGCCTATCTTAAAGAGAATACCCTCCCACCTGATCTCTCCAGTAACTAGAAATGAACCTTCATCCGTCAGGCATCTTGGTATGCCATTGTCACCAATACCCTATATTGCAGAGGTCTCGATGGTACTCTCCTTAGATGTCTCGATAGTAAGGAATATCAAACCGCCCTGAGTGAAATACACGACAGTATATGCAGGACCCACTCTAGTGGCCCTACCCTAGCCAAGAAACTCATACGCATGGGATACTACTGGCCAACTATGGAACAAGATTCCTATCATTTTGTAAAGAAGTGCAAAACGTGCGAAATCCATGGGAACCTGATACATGCACTAGCACAGGAGCTACAGTCGTTAATGACTCCTTGGCCTTTTTGTCAGTGGGGATTCGAGTGGGCAAGATTCACCCTTCTTCCTCTAGTGGCCATAAATTCATAATCACTACCACCGAGTACTTCACAAAGTGGATTGAAGCAGTGCCTCTAGCCAATATCACAGGCAAGCAGATTGCCTCGTTTATCTTGAACTATATCATTTGTCGCTATGGCATCCCTTCGTCCATTATCACGGATAATGGATGACCTTTCAAAAATTAAGATGTCAGGGAACTATGTGACAAATTCCATATCCAGCACCTCTTTTCAACCCCCTACTAGCCCCAAGGCAATGGCCAAGCAGAGGCATCAAATAAAACCATTCTAAAAATCCTAAAGAAGACTATCAATGATGCCGGCTGAGATTGGCATGTCCAACTAAATCCCGTGCTGTGGGCCTACCGTACAAGCATCCGCACACCCACAAGTGCAACACCATACTCCCTAGTCTATAGATTTGAAGCTATTTTGCCCATTGAAGTCAAGATCCCATCCTTGCGAGTTTCATTAAAAGGCCTCATACCTGATGAAGAGTATAGAGTGTCTAGACTTCAAGAATTAGAGCTGCTTGAAGAGAGAAGGCAACAGGCCTTTAACCACCTAAAAGCTTATCAACAACAAATATCTAGAAGCTACAACCACAGGGTAAAGCCCCGAGTATTCCAATTTGGTGACCTAGTCCTTAGAGAAAATCCCAAAAATCAGCAAGATCAAGAAAAGAAAGGCAAGTTTGAACCTAACTGGCTGGGTCCCTATGTCATCATTGCAGCCTATGGATCAGGGGCCTATCAATTGGCTACATCTAAAGGTGAATTGTTCAATGATCCCATCAACAGCATGCACCTCCGCAAGTTCTATACCTAAAAACCCCAATGTAAGCGAGTCCTGAAAAAATTAAAAAAAATCAAAAAAATGATCAAAAACAAAATCAAAAAATCAAAAAATGGAAAAATAACAAAAAAAATTGTCCTCTGGTGAAAACCTAGCAAATAGGCGCCTTGGATAGGTACCATGATAAAAACCTAGCAAACAGGGTCATGTGTACTTTTAGCTCTCGTGCAAATAAAAGCAAGTGGTGAAAACCTAGTAAACAGGCGCTATCTGCGACAAACCACTTCCTCCATCTGTGTGACCTCATATCTCTTATGTCCATCATATCGTTCATCTTGAACCAGTCCTTTGAACTATTGAACTACGTTGCCTCTAAGTTATCATGTAGGCAAGGCCATTCTTAATGTGCCCCCGAGGCTCCCCTTCACTCCACTCCACTGTCCTGTCTGTCCCATATCTGGTCTTTCTATCAATCTGAGTCCATGCTATTTCTGCATCCTTTGCCATTGCCTAGGTCTTAGGTCCATCAGGTTCACCTTGAACTATGTTGCCTCTGTGTCGTCACATAGGCAAGGCCATTTAGCAATGAGCCCCCAAGGCACTAGGTCAGTCCCTTAGGGTCCGTCTCTCCATGTCTGTTGTCATCTCGCCCATAATAAGTCAATCCTTGTCTAAACTGGGGGAAACTCCTCGACCTGGTTACGGATTTGGATTCTTGAATGCCACATGTTCTAAGAGGATACCTATAAAGGATTGTGATACTTTTCGCTAGACAAGCAAGTGCAGCAAAACAAAGCAAAAACCTCGGCACAAAAACACCAACCTATCCAAAGCAGAGTACCGTACCGAAACACTCAACCTAATTCTATATCAATTATGGCAAAAGAAATATCTAATGCAAGAATGTTTTGTGAACAGGTTAACTTACAAAGTCTTGAATTTTTGTCATTATGTCTTCCTATGCTACTCAAGGATGCCAAAAGCTAGAGATGCTATGATGGGGGGCATAATCTTTTTCTTTGTCTACTGCTTGTGGATTAAACTTTAGTAATGTAACGACTTTTGTCTAACGACATGATCAACAAAAGATCATTGAGGACTCCAAGGTCTAAACATGAAAAGGGGCAATCCTTGTCTGTTGAAATGCAAGAAATACTTAGGTCATCTAGATTCAAATTTGACTAGATGCTTGTATCAACTTGCTATATCAAAATCCATGTAAGGAATACTCAGGTCATCTTGGTCTAATTATAGCTAGATGCTTGTATTTTCTTACAACATTTCAAAAAGAGAAAAATACCAAAAAGTGCCCAATGATGAAAGCAAAAGACTTGCAAATATCAAGATGACAATCCACATCCATCCCATATCCAGCAATCCATATCAACCATGCAATAAGGAAATCCTGTAGTACATCAAATAAAAGTCAGTATTTCTTCATCTCTTCTTCCTCCTATCTGCATCATCTCCGTGTCGATTGAGTACATTTGGACATATCAAAAACATAGCATAGCTAGCATATCATATCACATGAGATAGTCATTCACATGATTAAATCATTTGCATACATAATAAAGTGCATTAGGTCATCCACAGACATTTGCATCCACATATCATATCAAAAATTCAAAAAAACATAGACAAATACATATAGAGCTGCATAATCATAACCATAACATGTCACATTTGCATATCGAATCATCATACAATCCATCTAGTATGCATCACATATACCAAACATCACAAGATAGATTGCATCCATAACATATCAACATAGAACATATGCATGTAGAACATCAATAACTACATCATCATATAGAGTGTAAAACCGTGTCCAAATGTACAAAATATCAAAAATATCTGTCCAAATCTCTCAGAGTCATATCATAAAAATGTATACAAGGTACAAAAAGATAGTGATACATGTCTCGTGGCAAAAATATTACATATACAAGTCATCTCAGCCATAAAAATTGTGTATATCAACTCAAAAGTGTCCAAGTCTGGCTAACCCTACTGCCGTGGAGCACTGCTCCTTGCGCTGCCCTCTCCTCTATCTCCCCCTGACTGCTGGGGACCCCTCACTGATCCCACAGATCAAGACCCACCTGCCCTCTAGGATGCCATAGACCGGCTCCTAAAACTAGGCACACGCTGATCCGCTGACACTGTCTCGTGATACAGACCTCTG
This sequence comes from Cunninghamia lanceolata, assembly GCA_027924645.1. Lineage (NCBI taxonomy): Eukaryota > Viridiplantae > Streptophyta > Pinopsida > Cupressales > Cupressaceae > Cunninghamia > Cunninghamia lanceolata. Next base: position 6,074,280 of record BSBN01000354.1, on the reverse strand, counting down.
TAATACTGAGCCTGAGCCTGCGCTCTAGCTAGCTCACCCTGAACCTGGGCTAACTATGTCTGTGCCTACTGCACCTGTGATACCAAAAAGCTAGAGGTACCATCTATACCAATAGCTATCACTGCTGCATCCCTCTCTGCCCTTATCACCCTCACACTGGCCAAGGCTACGTCTCTCTCTTTGGATATCTCTGATATCCATCCTGCGTCTACATCTCTCTGGGACTCCGCTGCTCTCAGATGAGCCCTCAGCTGGCTAATCTAAACCTGTAGCGTCGCAATGGCCTACTGCTGTAAATCAGGCTGCAGAGTCTGCTATGCTAGCACTTGCCCATGTACCTGCTACTGTGCCACCTACTGTGGTGGTGACATCTGCCTATGCTATGCTGCCACTGATGAGTGTCAAATTGCACTCATAAAATACACCCCTTTTTGCCTCTCTTTTTCCCCTATTCAGTTCATCTTCCTTGTGTCTGCACTCAAATAAGTTAGCAAGATTGTTCTATTTTGTGATTAATTAATATAGATTACTTGAGATTAGAGTTTTTGATTAGATGACTAATGTGCGTGGGATTAATAGAAAAATGTAGAATTTCTCTTTCCTTTTTGAATCAGTAGGTGTAAATGTCAGAAACAGTGATTTTGTGCATCTCCGGAGATCGTCTTCAATGATCTCCAGAGACCATAACAAAGAACAGTGACACCTAGAGTTTTGAAGATATGGGGAATGACTCTCCGGAGCTCTGCGAGTGTCTGGAATATCTTCGGAGCTGTAGACAGGAACAGCTATCTCCGGCGCCTCCTGAGAACGGGGCATGTTCCAGACAGAGCTGCTGCCCAGACACTTTAGCAGCAATCCTAATACCCCCTTCACTTCACTCAAATCATCACCTGAGTGGTGAAGGGTCACCTATCAGTTAAACTGCTGAAGTTTTATCTTTCCAAAGATTTTGCATGAGTTACGAATTGAACTAATCCAATATTCTTATTTTCAGGGCTTTGATGCCCAAGTGTATTAAGACCTAAACTTAGACCTCTGAGTGGACTTCTGTTCCACTCAAGTCTACCTTTCTTGCATGGTGATCTTTCATAAGTTAGATAGTTAAATACAAATAAGAGATGGTGTCATCTCCTAGAGAGACTGATAGATAAGTTTAGTGATATATCATCACTCTTTTTATATATACTTTCAGAAATAGTAATAGAACAACAATGATAAAATTATTCTAATTTTTCAGAGATTTCAATTCTGCTATAGCCATACATTTTCATGAATATAGAAATGAATGAATTGGACTGAATTTAGTGTAGATCATCTTTTGTGCTGATTTCCTGCAATAGCCTTCAACCTCAAAGGTGCGGAGCAAGGGCCCACTCTCACCAATCAGGCAGGAGGCTAGTATCTCTATTTTATTGTTTCAAGTTTTCTTTTATAAAGGTGTTTCCTATTTTAATAGATAGATGCATGTTATTGTTTCTTTGCTTTGAGTACATTTCCTGTTTTCTTCTATTTTACAAGCATTCATTCCATTTATCCAACAAGTAGATAGATTAGTCATTCTTTTAAGCATTAGGATTAGCTATAAACTGGTCACTTAGAATCCCTAGTTGCAGACAGCCATGGACACAGCCCTGGTTCTTTGACATCTGAAAATAGATTAAATGATGAGGTACAGCGACAACCTGTCAGCCACCAGCTGTACTGGCCCCTGTGCCTGCTCTTGTCCCATAGCCTGTGGCTGTACAACTACCTGCCGACCCAAAGATCCCTCCCTAGACCTCCTCCTCTATCTAGGTTGGCCACCTCCCCCTCCATCTCCTCCTCCTCCTCCGTCATCCCCCTGACCCACTCTCCTCCTCCTGCCTGTTGCACCCTCATCATCTGAATCATCCTCATCTATACGAGGAGTTAACTCTTCGAGCCTTGAGTATCTGGGGAATGGATGTCCTGCAAACCACTCCTCATAGTCTGGCATCATACCAGCATCTATTATGTCCCTCCTCATGGACCAAGCTGCATAAGGAATCTGCTGAAAATCTGTCAAGGCCTCCTCATATGATGCCACGGGACCCCACCTGAACCTCTCTGCATGAGTCCTCACAAAATGTGCCTGTCCCTGTGGTCTGGCCTGTACTCGGCCAAACTGTCTTTGCACTCGGCTCACAATCTGTCACTCCAGAATATACCTAGTCCTGCCAATGAGCCACCAAGTCTGGAAATAATATGGAAGCTCGTCTACCTCATCATCCCATACCTCACAGTCTATGTATGGATGCCAGACAACCAGATCTACATTATCAAATGCATGTCTCCAGTACTCCAGCTTCCCCAGCTTGTGCTGGGAAATCACACCTGCATAACCATAACTATAGGGCTCACCCCTCTGCCTGTGAAATAGACACTCTGGCTATGTGATAGCTATATGCTCTCACAACCAAGACTGCAAGAGAGACACACTTGCTGACAAACTAGCTCCTCTATGGTACACCACCTGGTGCATATCTCTGTATAAGTGTGCAAGCATGCACACACCCCATGCATACCGGGTCCCATCTATGATCATGCTCTCTAACACCCTCCCCCAGCCAATCAGGAAGCCGTATGACCTCCTATCGAGGCATACTACGCCACCGATTAGTCCTGCCACTATGCCCGGGAAGTAGTCATAGCAATCATGTATGTCCTACACGAAATCACCTGCTCCACCAACTCTGGGTCATCGAATACCCGTCTACACTTGGCTAACCCAGCATCCTGCTATGACTCATACTTGACCAACTCTCCCTGAATAGGGAGGTGCAGAATTTGGTACACATCCTCAAGAGTGACCGCCATCTCCCCCGTCAGAAGATGGAATGTACCATCCTCGCTGTGGAATCGCTCCATCGCTACCATCAACATAGCCCAGTTCGCGCGAACCTTAGGCATGAAGCAAACATAATGCAAACCAATCGCACCTAGAGCCTCACGATCTCTCTCAGTCAACATATGCCGCTGCAACAATGGCAACAGGAATTGCTCTCGTGACGTAAGGACATCCTGATTATCCTCCTGCAACCAAACCAAGCGTAACATCAAAGAAATCCATATCCAAACAAGCCTACTCAAAGCAATCAAACTATCCTATCAATGACTTAACATATCAAATTAATCAAAACAGCATATCATCTCTTGACTAGATTCTCGGCAATCTCAGAGATCGCTTATCAATTGACACATCGATCAAGGTGCCAATTAGGTTAATTTCATTAAGTTAATTGATTTTTCCCTAGTGCAAATGCGTTGATCCAGGTAGCAAATGCACCGATCCATATCACATGCACCGCTTCACCGTGAATGCACTGCCCTTTGACGTGTATGCGTCGTTTTGGCACATGTGCCACTTATTATGTCACATGCACCGTTCCGACATGCATGTGCCAATTCAAAGCCTATATGCGCCAAACTATCATATGCATCGTAGTATATCTCAAATGCACCACTTAGAAGCATATGCACCATTTCAGAGCGTATATGCGCCGAACGACAATTCGGCGCATCTATCCTAGTATTTTTTCCTAGCCATTAATGAGCCTAATAAATGACTTTTTGCGAGTTTTGACGAACTACATACTGGGGGTCCTTCCTCTGCCGACCGATCGAACCGTTGGACTCGCTCAAACCGATGCTCCTCACACAGAATATCCATCTCTCTGGCTGCCATGCTCTCCTAAGCTCTCAAAAGACCAATCAACTAAAGACAAGTGTGCAAATGAATAGAACTTGTGGACCCAGCTCCTATTTATAGCAAGTGAACCATATCTAATTATATGACAACTGCGACTACTTCCCATGTCTGTTTCTCTGAACCATCTCATTTTTCTCCATCCTAAACCCGCTTTTCACCTTCTTCTTCATGAGATTGTCCATCTCACGCCTTCTGCCTTCTTCCCATCCAATCTCCCAAGGGGGCACCCTGTTGTTAAACTTATACCAGGGGCAAACTGGGGCATGTATCACTATCAAAAATTCTTATTCTTTGAAACAACGTGATAAAACACATTGCATCAAAGAGGGGCAAAATGTATACACCTAAAAATGACATGACTCTACTTAAATAAATATTTTAAATATTTATTTCACCTTCATAGTCCTCTATCAATAAATAAATAAATTTATTTTATTTATTTGATTCATCTCCTCTCATATTATTAAATAAATTACATTTATTTAATTAATTAAATTCATCTACATCAACTTCATTCTTCTAAATAATTAAATAATTTTAATTATTTAATTAAAATCTTTTATTCTTCCAAATTTAAATAAAATGCAATTTTATTTAAATAAAATCTTAAATCTCCACAAAATAAAATATATTTAATATTTTATTTATTCCTCCAAATTATCTACAAGTAATTAAATAAATTCATTTATTTAATTATGCTTTCTTATCTTCAAAAATCCTTCTTATCTTCTAAAAATACATTCCTCTTGTCATACAAAAGCAAAAGCTAAGTTAAAGCAGTTTTAAAGCAACTTTGCTCTTAAATTAGAAAAATAAATTATAAATTAAGAAAAACAAAACTCATCCTCATCAATAGAGTAGTTAACTCAACATAGCTTCTTTTTGAATGACACGTCTTTCTTCCTTTTGTTGCACGTTCCTCAAATATCCTCCTCCGTTGATCTTCTCATTTCTTCTCAACCATTGATCTTCTCCCACACAACTCTATAAATACAACCCTCTTCTTCTTCATTTCATATCCATCGTTTGAGCAAACTTATGCTGCAGGAAATCTAGCATGCCATTGGCACCCCTCATCTCCATAGTACTTCATATCATCCTTTTCATTAGTGTGTTGAAGCTCATCTTCAATCACACAAAGTATCATAGCCATTCTATTCTTGTCATCTTCAACAAGCAAGGGAGCATACGCTTCTGAGGGCTTCATCATTATCAAGATCAAGAACAGATAGGTGAACAATGGAAGGCGTAAGGTAAAGGTTGTAAGTATCTTATTTTGTTATTTTAAATCTCCTTTTCCTTCATATTCTATTGATGTATTAGGTTTGTTATCATTATTGATTAATCCACATTTCACCCATCACAGCATCATTGTGACACGGATTATGGGATGGGAGGTCTTTCTCAGAGAAGACCACATTGTAGAGCGAAGCAATGTTACCCACTATAGCTCAGAAATCCATGACTGCTATGTTGTTAGGAACCAAAGACTCTTGGAGGGCTTTTTCTAGCACTACTTTATGTGCGGGTGATGACCGTAGAAGGTCCAAGATAGAGATCTGTGCAGGCGTTTTCCCTAGATGTTTGACAAGATTATAATCAGATTGAGTTGGGAGACTGGGTGTAGGACCACGAATGGTGACACGACCACGATGAGTTGTAACTACGCAATCCATAGATTTGCCTTTGATTGTGAGGGTAGACACTCAACTCTCTTCAAAACAACCCACAATGGAGTCAAGGAAGTGGAAGCATTATTGACACCTTTACCTTTATCCTAAGGAGGAGGTGGACCATGGTGCGGGAATGGTTCCTTGTACATGTTGAGATCTTTATTCATGTGTTGAGCTGGTGGTTCATCTTCAAAAGAGATTTGGTTGCCTTCAATGAGATTTTGGATTAGGTGCTTTAGTTTCATGCACGATGCGGTTCTGAGCCCTTTGCTCCTATGGAATTCACAGTATTCATTTTCTCTGTACCGTGCAGTTTTGTAAACCGATTCACCATATGGGGGAGCATCGAGTAAGGTGATGAGGCCTTTGTGTAAAAGCTTCTATAGGACTGACTCTATGGGCTCTCCCAAGGGAGTGAATTGATGTGGCAGAGGGTAATCTTGTTGAGGCCGCTCTTGTTGTCATTGTTGTTGGTTTTGATAAGGTTGTCTTTGTTGTTGCTACTATCGAGGTGGAGTTTGACTTGGTTTGGAAAGCTACAGTGGTTTTGCAATGTTTGGACATGTTTAGAATCAACCACCCCATTGTTGCCCACATTTTTATTTTTGTTCCAAAACTTTGGTTTATCATTTGTTTGTTGTTGAGGAGCATTGTCTTTAGGTTCTTTGAAGATTTTGACCACACCCTTAGCAATGAGGGCCTTTTCAATGTTGATTCCCTTGTACGTAATTTTGTTGAAGGTTGTAGCACTAAGAATTTGCAAATGAAAACCTAATTCTTGGTTGAGGTTCTGCACAAATATGCTAACAAGCTGCTTTTCAGGTATCTTGAATGGGAATTTGCTAGCCATTTGCCTCCATCACTAAAGGAACAAAATGAAAGTTTCTCCATTTTTCTATTTGTTGTTGCATAGATCACTCATGGAGATCCCATGCTCTGCGTTGTAGGAGAAATGGGTGGCAAATTTCTCTGCCAGTTCATTAAAAGATTTGATACCCGTGGGTAAGTGGGAGAACCATTCTATAGCTTGACCTCCAAGACTACGAGGAAAGAGACGCATAAGATATATGTCGTTATGTGAGACCTCAAAGCAAGCAAGATAGAATTCCCTGAGATGGTCTTTTGGGTCTCCTTTTCCTTTGTATTTATTAAATTTGGGAATAATAAAATTTTGAGGAAAAGGGATCATGGGTAATGATCGATCAAAAGGATAAGGACACACTTCTTCTAACGAGAAGGTCTTCTTGGTGTGGCCAAACGTAAGATCAGATAGTTGTTGTTGAACTTCCGTGATTTTTAGCTCCATTGTTGTGGGAGGGGTTGGAAACATCTCCTATTGTCCTAGAAGTGGTTGTTGTTGCCCATATGGAAGATTGTAGTGTAATCCATGGGCATTGGTGTTATAAGGGTCATAAGATTGGTTGGGGTTGTATGTGTTGTATGTTGGGTTTAGATTGGGTTAGAATTGGATGCTTTGATTTGGAGGAGGTGGGGGTGGTGCGAGATAAGAATGTAGGCTTTGCGATGGTTGAAGAAAAGAGTTTGGTGGGGGAAAGCTAAAGTTTGGGTTAGGTTGCGATTGCGGAATATAGCTTTGGGAAGTTTGGTTTTGGGAATGTTGAGGGTGGATAGGCAATGTGTTGAAAAAGTTTAGCACTGATGATTGTGGGGGGACATAGGTAGATGTGTTTTGCAATGGTTGAGGTTGATTGAGAATGAGCATAGAAGAATGTTGTGGTTGGGGTTGCATGACCCTGGTTGGTTGAGGGATACATAAGTTTGATGATGTTGGGGGTGGTGTTTGTTGAGACCCTTGTTACATGCATGGCTACATAGTTGTTCCCCGGATTGTAATTTGGTGGGAAACCTTCCCGTGAAGGGGTAGCCAAGTTTTCAATTACGATTGGTGTGGGCATTCTAGGAGTTTGTTGTATGTTTGGTCGAGCTATGGCAGCTTGTTTGGCTAGCCCTGCTTGACGTTGGAGAGTCTCTTGTTGGTTTTTGTAGATCTCCATAGGAGTCAGAAGCAGTGATATGGGTCTCTCTCCTGTTGGGTTTTGATAAAGGGGATTCTCATATTGTGCAATGGTTCTCCCTTGTGAGCTTTGTTTGTATAACGGGGTGGTCACCATTGACATGGTTTGGACCACCGTTATAGTATCTTGGGTGTTGTTAGGCTCACTAAGTTTGGATAGATCAAAACCTTTGGGTAATTTGGCCCCTTGCTCTACTAGCAAGCGAAAGAAATAATCTTGGTTCTCACTAAGGATTTTGTCAAAGGCGGCTATGGCTCTAGGATCTTGTATGAATTCAACAAGGTCTTGTCCATCTTCTTGAGAGGATTGACCTTTTTCAAAGTGTCGCTCTTCTTGAGATGGGATTTGATCTATGGTATAACCTTGTAGAACAAAAACCGGAGGCATGCCGATGGTATAGTGAGGTGTACTTACCAAAGGGACCCTACCTTCTTGAGATGGGACTTGATCGATAGTATAACCTTGTGGAACAAAATCCAGAGGCATGCTGGTGGTATAGTGAGGTGTACTTACCAAAGGGACCCTACCTTCTTGAGATGGGACTTGATCGATAGTATAACCTTGTGGAACAAAATCTGAAGGCATGCCGGTGGTATAGTGAGGTGTACTTACCAAAGGGGCCCTACCTTATTGAGGATTGTTTGGTTGGTCAAGCTGTGGCATGTTTGGAGAGTTGGTCGATCTTTCTGCGGGTGTTTTAGGAGTAACTTTGGGAGTAACGTTGGATCAGCCTGATTGCAGTGTGTGAGGAGGTGATTTGCGCTTCCTCGGGACAACTTGATTGGACTTCATAGTTTGGTGGAGTCTAGTGGTTACCATGGAATACACTAAGACAAAAAGCTAGGATTATGTTTGTGTTTTAGAAAAGACAAACTTTGATGCACAGTTTACTGGACAAAAGGCGCAGGACTGTGCAACAAAAAGTGAGCTACTGTAATACCAATGGCGATGGACTGAGCTACCAAAGGTGAGGTACTACTATACCAGAGGTGAGCTACTGTGACCAAAAGTGAGCTACTATTATACCAAGGGCGCTGAAGTAGTTTTGCCAAAGGTGAGGTACTGTTATACCAAAGGCGAGCTACTGTAATACCAAAGGCAAGCTACTGTTATACCAGAGGCACTGAAGTAGTGTCTGATGCTTTATAAGGCAAATTTGATAGAATTGGTTTTAGTTTTGAATGGATTTGCTTTGGCAAGAGAAAACATAGCAAACAAAGTGGCAAAAAGGACTGACATGACAGATAGTGTATGTTCGAGGCTTACAAAAAAGCCCAATGTTTCCCTAGGTATAAAACAATTGCAAACAATATTGAGCACTTTTTATCCCTAGAGACAAGGTTTCATTACAGTAGATCAGCTCACAGCTTAATACTCCATCGACCAAATGTCATTCCATAAAGGTGTCAGACATTTGTATCTTTGCAAGAGACGATAGGTAGGGATATCTCACCCTCCCCTCGAAAAGCTCAAGTAGGTCACAAGAGCTTTATGGCCAAGGGAATACTATCTCTTCTCAAGGGAGCCAATGGTGATTATCTTGAGGGCTTAAATCGATTCCCCTTGCACTGATGATTACTGCAATGTTCAGAGGTGGATCGGGTAGTCACTATCTAGAATGGTTCTTAGTAACTTTGAGGGACCAACACCTTATGAGAAATGTGACAAGCTACTAAAAGCTTTAACCAATCCTACTAAGAGTATCAAACACTTTGCTCGATGTGAAAATCATTTCCACAAAGAGCTAGTACACCTCTTTTCAGTTTGGCACCACAAGGTAAGGCTGACGTCGGTTAGGACTTGGCTTTCGCCTTATCCCTCTTATATAGTGGTTCAAAGGAAAACTCTACTTAGGGTCCCTTTTGGATGAAATGTAATCCAAAAATAGGCCCTTCTAAAGGAATAACTGAAATGTAAGAGCAAGCACGTCAAACAAAGGTTCAATTGTCCCGTTATAAGAAAAATAAGGTGCAACTAAATTTAGGCACACACACGATTGTAGTTGTCAATTGTCCCTTATGAAATTGAAGTGTTTGGCATTCATGTCCATTGTCCCTTAGAAAATTGAGGTGTTTTCGCATACATGTCCATTGTCTCTTAAGAAAGCAATATGTTCCTAAGACTTAGATTGCAAAAGATGTTTGTTCAATTGTCCCTTAAGAAGGCAATATGTTTCTAAGACTTAGTGCAATAGATCAAAATTTCTTCAACGCTCATCCTGCATGAACATGTTTAGAAAAACCCATTTTCTCTGTGTGAGTGATAAGAAGCTGCAACAAATCGATTAGTTCTAAAAGAACTCACAAGTTAGCAAAAATAAATCAATTTGACCAAAAGCGCTGCACTGTGTTACCAAAAGTGACTTACTGTAACTCCAAAAGCGCTGAACTGTGTTACTGAAAGTGAGTTGCTCCAGACCAGAGGTGATGCATTGTCCTACCAGAAACGCCTCCCTGTGCTACCAATAGCACGGTACAGTTCTACCAAAAGCACCGTACTGTCTCAGATCTAAAAAAAATTGTATTTTGTCAAAAAAGTTAGGTCAAAAGATAATTTCATGTTTGCTTTGTAGATCTGGGATGTAATAGCTGATAGATCTGTAACCAGGGATCAAGAACAACTCAAAGAATGCTGCCAATAGATAGGTTAACTCAAAAAATGCAAATATTCCTAAATACGTCAGCTTAGGAAGTATAAAAGATAATTGAATGACAAATAAATCAGCTTGTCAGTCAATTAATGATAGTTATGTGAGTAAAACCCTGCAAAATCATAAAATAAGATCTGAGAAACCTAAATTGCCAAAAGTGCTTTACTGCTTTGCCAGACGCGCTAGACTGTGTTACCAATAGCACGCTACTATGCTACCAGAGGCACTACAGTATTGCCCAAGGGTGCTATACTGTACAGCCAATAGCGCTTTACTATACTGCCAGAAGCGCTTGGCTGTGTCTTTTTGCGCTATTCCATACTGTACTAAAAAAAATCAATTTCTTAAAGAAAAGGAGGGATTAGTGGGTCCCACTGGGCATGCTAGAATGTGTATGAGAAAAATCGATTATGATAAAATCAAAACTAACAAATCAAAAACCCATAACATAAAGAGAACTAATTTAAATAAAAGTCATTATCAATAAATCAAATGAAATAAGAAATCTTTTACCCAAATTTGTGTTGTTCTCTTTGTTTTGAATGTGGATTGCTCAATAATGCTGTGAAACCATGTTTGCAACAAGCAAGTGTAAGTGCTCAAAGATCAATGTCAAAAGATCGTAAAGTTGCTCAATCGATGCGACATATGATCAAAGCGCTGTAAAGGATGCCTGAGAATAAGTGATCGAAGAGGATTTGTGAAGGAGATGAGGTGGGTTTATATAGATTTCAAACATGATTGATCAATGGTCTAGATAATTCAAAAGAATCAATGGAGGAGATAAAACAAATAACCATGATGAATGTGCACACAACATGTGTCAATCCATAAGGATATTTTTATTAAGATATGATGAAAACAAGATTGAATGAATAGATAACTCAACTTGTAATTTTGCCTTTTTTAGAGTTCTAAAAATAAGACTGATTGTGCACATGAGTTAACAAGATATTTTAAGAGGAATTGGAAGATAACTAAAATTAAATAAATAAATTTATTTAATTGTTTGTGCATGATAGAGGAATAGAGGATTATAAATAAAATATTTGATTTTATTTATTTTTAGAGGATTGAGATAATTTAAATAAATTTGCATGATTTATTTAAATTTAGAAGAACAAGTGATTTAATTAAATAATATAAATTATTTAATTGTAGATAAGATAGAATTGGAAGAATTAATTAAATAATTGAATTTATTTAATTAATGGAGACTTGAAATTTGAAAGAGGATAATGATTTAATTAAATAATAAACATTATTTAATTTTGGAAGAATATAGAGGAATTTAATTTGATTAATTAAATAAATAGAATTTATTTAATTAATGTCAATTTTTAGAAGGTTTGGAAGAATTTGATGAAATTAATTAAATAATTAGATTATTTAATTAACGCTGAATGCAGGTGATTAGACAGATTAGACGAAATGCAAGTGATTCGAAGACATGGTCATTTTAGGGTGTCTACAGAAGGAAAAATGGCCACACTTTAGAGTCACATTGGTGTTCATTGAGGTATCCTTTAAGCATTTGATATTTTTTTTCTTATTCAAATTTTGATGAGAAGAGATCAAATGTGACTACATCTTATTTGCCTCATCATGATATTAGATTCCCAATTTTAGGGAAAGAGAAAGGGGTAGAGAGATAGAGATAGAGGGAGAGATGAGGGAGAGGGGATATAGAGAATTAGGGATAGAGAGGGAGTGATAGAGAGAGTGAGAGATATGGGAGAGGGGAGATAGAGATATAGGGATAGAGAGAAAGAGATAGAAAGGGGGAGAAAGATGGAGAGATTAGGAAGAGGGGACATAGAGAGTGGAGATCGACAAATAGGGATAGTGATGAAGAAATAGAGAGAGAGAGAGAGATGTGACATAGAGAAATAGGGATAGAGAGGGATAGATAGAGAGGGAGAGAGCACTAGTTGAATTTGGCAAATAAATGACTATGTGACAAACTTTTAGTCACAACAACTAAAAATGACTAAATTCTACTAATTTTTTGCAACACATCTATAAATGACTAAATAAATGACTAGTTTGGTCGTCAGGTAAAAACACAACTAAATAATTAGTCACACAAATAAAAATGACTAAATAGTTAGTCACACAAATAAAAATTAGACAATATGATATTAAAGTGGGTGATTAAAAAAAATATTTTGAATTGGGAAATTATTGGCAGGAGTGGGTTGTATTGAGCGTAAGGTTAATAGTAAGTTTTTCATTTTTGCAGGCAGGTAACTATTTTCTAAGATTTTCTAGGCGTCATTGTTAAGAATTCTTTGAATCTTGAAAATCACTTTGAGAATTTGATTTGTACTAGGCAAGATTGATTGGAGAATGTGGGTTCTCTTAGTGAAGGAGAATATAAAAGACCAGTAACCCATAAAATGAATTGTGTGCATTTTGTAGAAGATGAGAGTCCATTGGTGTGTGAAAGGATGCCTGAGAATCTGATGGACGGCTACTCTAGTTTAGAAATTGGGGCAAAAGGAATGGATCTGGTTTGTATTGAGAGAGGTTGCAAACCTACCCATGTATGTGAAACAAAGAGCATAACCCAAGGCATTGACAATGGAGATGCCGGTGTCAGAGTTACTCATACTGGAGGTGAAGGAAGCAGTTCTTCAATAGATTCCATCAACATAGATGTGTATTACCAGAAGATGCTGGAAGTAAATTATGAGAATCTACTTCTGCTAAAAAACTATGCCAAATTTTTACATGAGGTAAACATTAATTCCATGATTTGTGAGTTTGTGAAGAAGCTTAGTTTTGGTGGGGATTGTTGTTGTTTTTATGTTTCAAAAACTAGAGGATTAAAGAGTTTAGGAAACTGGTCATAGAATATGGGCATATACAGCTTCATATATGTACCTATATTTGTTACTGATTAGATGTTGTAAATACAGACACCAAAATCTAATTCAATATGTTGACTGTTAATACTCAAACAATACCCCACTCTTATTAGGGATGCACGAAGTTCAAAGCTCAATTGTGAAGGATGAGGGTTTCACCTAATTGTAGAAGAACTGCCTCAACCTTGCAAACTTTTTTAAAAGAAAACAATAAATAGTCTTATATTGCTTAATACTCATTTTGGTTTCTGCTAGCCCTATTGCAATTTAGTCCCCTGAATAGTCATTATTGTATTAAAGTATTGGTTATTAGTACTAGTGTTGGTGTGTTCTGAAGAGTATTCAATATGCTCTGTTGTTAAAATGGGGTTTGATTTTTCTTAATTGGGGTCATCTTAGGTGGTTCAACTTGGCTTAAAATGCCCAAGTGACGAGCTTGCAGATCAATCTAGGGTTTATAGCTTTTTTCTGTGATATGAATGTCACCCTTTCAGATGTTTCTCTCCCTGATGATCATCTAACTAAAATGTCATTTTAGCATGATGTTTTTCCTCATGGGAAAATTCATGGGAAGAAGACTAGATGACATAAAACTCTATGGATGGATATGGAATCTACAAATCTAGATACAGAGTTAAATTCTTCCTTTTAAGGATTTCTTTCTTCTTCAAGTTTGTCGAGGTTAGATAGTTTTCTCAAACAAGGGTCGTGATATTTTTGGCAAATCTAGGTTGTTTTTATGTCCTCTGGCAACTATTTTTAGACCTAGATCATCTCTTTTCAAAGGTTCCCTTTTGGATCCCACTTATACAACCTCCCTCTAGTTTGTAGCGTAGTGAAGATAGTTTAGTTGCTTGCAAAGATCTATACCTCTAGACCAATGCTAGTCACAAATTGCATAGTGCATCATAATGATTGCCTTACACCCTATGCAATTGTTAGTATCTAGATGGCACAACCAATTTTAATCATCAATATCAACACTATAAAATTATATGCTTCTGTGCACCATGCAAATGATACTCATGCTTCCTAGCACTCGAAAGCACTCATTGCCACATGTTTACTTGCATTCAACATGTGAGGGTAAAATAGTGCATCAATCAAATGAATAACAGATGACCCAAACATCAACAGAATGGAGAAACAAAGAAGATTCAAATAAACAAAGCAATGAACAAACACAGCAAACCTCTTTCGTTTCGAAACTTCTGTTGTTCGCCTATCACGAATCGTCCTTTCGCAAATTAGATGAGCCCTCAGAGAGTGCAATCTTTTAAAGCTGTTTGAGGAAGTCGATGGTGAACGGCTATGGTGTGATATGCAATGAAGGTGAGCTCCAATGCAACAATGGTGATCTCAAGCTTGTGGATGACAAGTGGGTGCCAAAGGCGCGCTGGTGATATTTCTGCAGAGTAACGATGTCAAAAGCCTGGATGATTAGAATGGAGGGATGAAGCTTCATTTATAGACTTGGAGGAATAGGAATCAACGGTTGAGAGAAGAAATGAAGATCAACGGCTGAGGATGGTTGAGGAATGTGCAACCAGTGGAAACGTGCCAAGTGTCCCAGCTCTCTCATGAAAGGTGGGATGTGACAAAACTGATTGGAGAGTTAACAGACTTGACTGATCTGTTAACAGAATTGATTGATCAGTTAGAAGAGTGGATTGTGGAACTGACTGAATTGATTAAGGATTTGACTCAACTGACAGGTTAGTTAACAGATTTGATTGATTGGTTAACTGACCTCTGATTGGAGAAGAAATAGGCCATGTGGGTGAGGGAAAATAAGATAATTAAATATTAAATATATTTAATTACATGTGCAACCTGATGAGGTGGACAAGGTGAGGTGGAATTTTGAATTTAGAACTTTAGGATAGAGGAAATAGGATTAATTAAATAATTTATGATTATTTAATTGCGAGGGACAAATAGAAGAATTTTAATTAAATAAATAGAATTTATTTAATTGTGAGATAGTGAATTGATTAAATAAATTTGGAACATTTATTTAATTAATAGAAGAATGGAATAAATATTTAGAATATTTATTTAGGATGATTTGTGTCATTTTTAGGCGTATACATTTTGCCCCTCTTTGATGCAATGCAGTTTACAGCGTTGCTTCAAAAAAATTGATAGTCTGAGTGATGATACATGCCCCAGTTTGCCCCTGGTACAGGTTAAATGATGATAGGATGCCCCCTCGGGAGATTGGACGGGAAAAACGGTGAAAGTTTTGGGAGACGGACGATCTCACGACGAGGAAGGGGTTAGGATAAGTTGGAGGAAAAAGGGACGCGGGCAGGGATGCGGGAAGAAAACGGGAGGAAAAACGGACACTGGAAGTGTTGACATTTCTTCTGAATCAGCATTAGGATTTGCCACTTCTAATGCACAGGCAGATTCAGGCCAACTGAATACAGGAGGTTGCGTGAGCTCCTCCCCTTCACTTCTGGTTCTGCCGCACTAAGGGGGGTATCCCTATAACTCAAGATGTAACCTTGACTAGCTCAAAGATAGAAGGATCTAACTTGACAGCAACATGCAGAATACTCTCATGTATGGACCAAGATCTGCATGATAGATCACAAGGCTGGCAACATTCTTGGACATGATGTCTGGTTGAGTATGAGAGTATGCAGGGGGTTCCTAATCCTACTCCTACAACTAACAGGTGGAGGTATGAAGTGTTTTGATACGAATTTGGATGCAAAGCTGGACATGGTGTATAACACAAGAACACAGCATGATTGGTGCCTATCCAGGGCTTGGAGTCGGTAGACATACACCTGTGAATGATCAGCATGAATAGCTAAAACTGGATTTCAGGGGGATACACATGATATCTGCCCTACAGATATCTCCCAATGAAGAGTGTTGAGCTATCTCTACTTATGGCATCCCTACTGCAGTATACCCTTCCCAATGTTCAACCTGAAAACAGTTTAATCTGCCCCTTGAGCAGAGGTTAAAAGATCAGACATTCAACATAGGAATTCTATGCTCTAGAATCTAAACATAAGCAAACATCCAGATCCAGAAGAAGGATACATGCAATACTGGAGACAGAATTAACACAACACATGCTAAGACAGCATTACTCATATAAGGTCAACCATGAAATCAGTGGATCCATGCCAAGTCCTACAACAGGAGATACATAAACTCACAAGACAAACTGTACAGAGCAACCAGATCAGTTGGTTATGGATTACAGAGCCCAAAAATCTACAACTTTCAACAACCTTGAATGAATAACATCGTCTGCCATATATAGCAGGAGGATGTATTCAGCATTAACTACCAGGTTGACCAAAACTCCCGCCAGATATACAGTATCATAGAAATGGTGCTCAAACATTAATGCAGCAGGTAGGGGAGGAGACAGGAAGACTTTTCGAGCCCTGCGCCACTGCCTCGGGATCCAGATCTTCAATCAGGTACTACATCCGTCCACGCCATCGCCCATACCTCTGCAACAATCGCCATTGATGGCGCACCAACCCGCGGCCTCGGGAAGAACATCAGACAGTTAATCGCAACCACTTCCCGCCGAGATTCATCATCATGATATTTCGAATATGCAGGATAACAATATCCCACATGCACCCTGCGATGACCTCAATAACACTTTATATACTAGGTCATGAGCATATATCATGTCGGTGCTTTTGCTCCTGACGACACTAGTATAAGACTTCATCATCATCATCCTCCAGCAGCATGATATCCTGTTGCCCGAAAAATCACCCTGACGTCATCATCATATCGCAATACAACTGCATGATAATCGCCTTCATCGGCACAACCTGATCCATCGGAGAAACATCCTCCTGCTGAGCCTATACCAAAAGTCTGGCCGATGAACATCCTGATGACATCATCATCATATCCTGCTGACGTCATCATCATATCTGCCTACTGCGCACCTCCTCATATCCGGATGACGTCATCATCATGTTTGCAAATATCGGGAGATCTCCACAAGATGATCTGTGTTTAGAAATATGACCCCCCCCGGACCTTGATGACATCATCACCATATGAACATCATCATGATATTCGCAAGACAACCGGATATTTGGAAATATCCTCCTGATGCACAAATATCAGGTTGCACTGTAGCTCCTCTGTAAGATCGGGGCGATAGATGAATATGATGATGCTGCTTGAAAAGATCACCCCCAGTAGATAATGCGCGAAGCCGGCAGGCGGATATCTCCTTGATATCAGCATCATCATGATGCTGGAACAAACACGCACTCGAGTGATATGAAAATATCACCCCCTCCTTCAGAAATATCATGATGCAGATAGGCAGAGAAAAAGATATCACCCTGATATACGGATGACGTCAGCATCATCAGGATGACAAAACAACGAACAAGTGATACAACATCATCAGGATGATATTGACTAAGATCATCCTGACGTTCAAAATATGATGACCCTAGTGAATATCAGGTCGCACTAAGAATTCTTCAACAACGTCATCAGGATGACCCTAACCAAGATCACCCGATGATAGAAATATCACCCCGGCGAAATATCATGAAGGCAGAAAATATGATGACCCCCGCAGGCAACACGGTGATAACTGGAAACATGATGATGATGACGACGACCCTTAGGAAAAAACAAGTTAGGTCGAGCAACTCAAAGAATAACCCCTTCAGAATAACGGGGCAACATCATCATCATGCATGGGCAAGGTGATAAATGGAAGATCACCAGATGCTTTGAAAAATCACCCTCGCAAGCAGATCAGGGCGCACTGTAGCTTGTCAGCATCATCATGATAAAAACCAAACATCACCCGATAACTGAATATGATGATGACGATGAGAAACCGGTCGACGGAGAACATGATGATGCCGACCTTCATCGAAACAAGCATGATGATGATGACCTCCTCCTCAAGAAAATATGATGATGCAGCTTTGAAAAAATACTGAGGAGGTCCAACACTTAGAACATTTTTTGGATACTTAGGGAGAGTGCCTGAATGAAAATTGCTCAGAAAACCACCAGTCAATTCAGGCGCTAACAGGAAGTAGTCACAGTCATCACCTAGCCAGAATTAGGGTTTGGAGGCTATAAGTAGGAGCTGGGTCCACAAGAATAGTCATTTGACACTTGGTTGATCTGGATTGGAGAAAGAGAGCTCAGAGCAAACTCAGAGCAGCATGGCGGCCAGAGCAGCAGACATTCCACGCGAGGAGCACCGATTCGAGCGAGTCCGACGATTCGGGTGGCCAGCAGAGGCAGGACCCCCGGTATGTGCTTCAAAAAATTTCTCCTAGGGTCGAGTTTAGGTGTCATAAATGCTCGTAGAAAATAGGTGAAATGAATGCGCCGAAACCCAGAACGGCGCATATGCCTCGCGAAGCTGCGCTTTTGTGATTTCGCGGCGCATATGCCGGTTTCTGTGGCGCATGCGTGAAAGCTGCGCATTTGTGCATTTTGGCGGCGCTTTCGTAATTGGGCGGCGCTTTGGTATTTTTGCCACGCATGCGTGAAATGTAGCAGCGCATTTGTTAAAGTTGCACATATGTGACTTAATGCAGCGCATCCGTAATTTAGCGGCGCATACGTGGATTTCTGCGGCGCATGTGTTATAACGGCGCATATGCATTTTTGCGGCGCATACGTTGATTTTTGCGGCGCATATACCAGAAATGGTGCATTTACCACCTGTAGTGGCGCATTTGCTTGGGATGGCTAATTACTTAGCCAAATTGATTCGATTAGCGTCCTGTTTGACGCAAGAATCGATGAGCTATCTCTGAGATTGCAGGAATCTAGTCAAGAGATGTAGTGTGCTGTTTTGATCAATTTGAAATGCTAAGTTTAGTTGATATAGTTCAATAGATACGTTGAGTATGGTATATGCGGCTTGAGACTGACGCCTTGCTTTGCGTGCTTGCAAGAGGAGATACGAGAGACATTGCAGTCGAGGGAGACGTTCCCTATGCCTCTATTGCAGAGACATATGCTGACGGAGGCTGATAGAGTGGCGCTTGGTGCCATGGGCCTAGATTATGTTTGCTTTATGCCCGAGGTGCGGGCGAACCGAGGACTGTTGACAGCTGCCGTGGAGAGATTCCACAGCGAGGACGGGACCTTCCACTTCCCCACTGGAGAGATGATAGTGACGTTGGAGGACGTCTATAGGATATTGCACTTGCCCGTGGTAGGCGAGTTAGTGGAGTATGATGCACAGCGGGACGCGGGGACTCGCCGAGTGTCAGCGAGTATTTGACGATCCCGAGCTGGTGGGACAGGTCATCCCTTGGCAGGACATATATGATTGTTACGACTACTTCCCTGGGATTGTGGCTGGACTGATTGCGGGCGTTGTATGCCCTGACAGGAGATCGCACGGGTTCCCTATTGGATGGGGCAGGATCATGGAGCGGATGCTGACTGAGGGCACCTGATATGCGTGGGGACCTTGTGTGCTAGCCCACTTATACCACGACATGCATCAGGTGGTGTACCACCGCAGCACGAGTCTATCGGCTGGGGTGTTGCTGTTACAGTTTTGGCTGTGGGAGCACATAGCAGTGACCAGGCCGATATGCGTCTTTGCTAGGCAGAGGGGAGAGCCGTACAGCTATGGCTACGTAGGAGTGATTTCCCAGTACAGGCTGGGGAAGCTAGAGTATTGGCGGCATACGTTGGATGGGATAGATGTGGTCGTCTGGCGACCATATCTGGACTGCGAGCCTTGGGATGATGAGGGGGATGAGCTGCCTTTCTGCTTTCAGACCAGGTGGTTGATAGGCTGGACACGGCACATCTTGGAGAGGCAGACGGTGGGCCGAGTACTGAGACAGTTCGGCAGGAGACAGGGCATGCCGCAGGGACAGGCCATGTTCTCACGGACACATGCAGAGAGGGTCCGATGGGGGCCGATGGCTTCTTATGAGGAGGCTCTGGCAGAGTTCCAGTAGTTGCCGTATGTGGCATGGGACATGCGGCGAGAGATAGCAGATGCAGGGATCACATAGGAGTATGAGGATTGGATTACTGCACATCCATTCCTGAGATATTCAGGGCCTGGCATGCTGGTGCCTCGTATTGATGAGGCGGATTCAGAGGAGGAGGGAGAGGCTGGCCCAGGGCGGAGGGCCGCGAGAGGAGGACGAGGACGGGGTGGCCGGGCTGCAGAGAGGCCGAGGCAGCGGAGGAGGATAGATCGGGCTGGGCAGGCAGTGCCAGGACAAGGAGAGGTACCGCAGCAGGTGCAGCAGCAGGCACCGATGCCACCACCCCAGCAGGTACCACAGCAGCAGGTACCACAGCAGCAGGGGCTAGGACAGGCAGAGGCAGCACAGGGGCCAGTGCAGGGTGAGGCACATGACAGGACTATAGCCAGTCTGAGGGGACAGGTGCGAGAGCTGCAGGCACAGCTGAGGAGAGTGGAGAGGAGGCGAGATACAGACGCAGCGGTGATCGCTGGTTTGACTCGCGAGCGAGACATGGTCGATGCCCGGGTACGCCTTATCCGAGTAGAGAGGGACACAGCAGTGGCTGCCATGGGTACAGATGCAGCGAGCTCTTTTCTAGTTGGGCAGGTGCAGCAGGCACAGGCACAGGTAGGCCAGTTGCAGACGCAGTTGGCACAGGCGCAGACAGACTTAGCCAGAGCACAGCAGCAGGCACAGTACTACCGAGGCTTGTACCATGGTGCCGTGTCGTCGAGCCAGAGGGCAGGGAGCTTCAGGACTCAGTCTGGGGTGGCCCACAGAGCAGGTCCATCCCAGTCAGGGGCCTCTGTCATGGGACCTCAGCAGTCAGGAGCTGGCAGTGGTGGCCCACAGCAGCAGGGGTAGTCAGAGACCAGACTTTGTACATTTTGGGACATGTATCACCGTCTATTTAGACGCATATTGTATATGACACTTTGATTTTGAGAGAGATGATGATATTGTACATTTGGACCTCTTTGTATATGATAGTATGGATGATGATGCAGCTTTGTGTATCTATTGCATGTGTTTATGAGATGATTATTTCTATTGCATGATGTGATTCTATTGCATAGTTAGATGGTTTATATGATGCTATATGAGAAATACTTTGATATGCTGCTATATGATGTCTATGTGATGATGCAAATGTATGTATATGAAACACGATTTCTATGTTATGATATAACTGTATATGTGGTGTCTGAAATGAGCTAATGCAGATGTGTGTATGGAACATGATTTCTATGTTATGATGCTGTATAGATATGTGAGATGCTACTGGATGTTTATATGATGTAATGCTTTGAATGTATGCATTTGTAACATGAGTACTATGGGGTGATGTAACTATATATGTGATGCACTTAGCTATGTTGTTTGATTTTCTGGGGCTTTTAAGATTTAAGATGTGATGTAAATGTATTGGTGGCCTAATGCATTGTATGGTGCATTTTACTAACCTAATCATGTGCATGACTAGTTTCCGCGAATGATATGATATGCTCCTATATGCCTTGTTTTTGCGACGTCCAAATGTACTCTATCGACAGAAGAATGACATGATGGATAGAGGAATGGTTGCGAAAGAATGGCTTAGGAACTTTTCTTGATATCGTTACCCTGCATACTTTGAATAATGAGGATTTGTATGGATGGGTGTATGGATATAGGACGGATGTTTTGCTTTTAGATTGCTTTATTTCATCATTGGGCATTGTGTTTTTTGGTACTTTTCTAAAATGTTGTAAGTGAATACAAGCATCGAGGTATAATTGAACCGAGATGACCTGAGTATCGCTTACATGGAGTGTAATTGAGCAAGTTAATACAAGCATCTAGTCAAAATTGAATCTAGATGACCTGAGTACTTCTTGCGTTTCAACAAGCAAGGATTGCCCCCGTTCATGTAAGGCCTTTGATGTCCTCGATGATCTTTTGCTGATCATGTCCTTAGACAAGGCGTCGCATTACTAAAGTTTAATCCACAAACAACAAACACAGAAAGTAATCATGCCCCCATCATAGCATCTCTAGCTTTTGGCATCCTTGAGTAGCATAGGAAGGTATGATAGCAAAAATCAAGACTCTGTAACTTAACCCTAGGTTCCAATCTACAAAAACATATTTGCGTTGATATGTGTTTATTTCTTGCCTTAATTTGCATAAAATCATTTAGAAGACCTTGGGTATTTGCTTTGCGTTGGATAGGTTAAGATGCTCATAATCAAGATTTCTGCTCGAAGCGCGGGTGTTTGCTTGCATTTGCTTGCTTGGTGAGAAGATGGCACAATCCTTATTGAGAAGACGGACCCTAAGGGACTGACCTAGTGCCTCGGGGGTTCATTGCTAAATGGCCTTGCCTACGTGACGACGCAGAGGCAACGTAGTTCGGGGTAAACCCTAATGGACCATGGATGGACTAGAAGAAAGACGACAAGAATGAAGAGAAGAGAGGAGACGAATGGGACTTTGGGAGAGATGGAAGCCTCGGGGGCGCATTAGAATAATGGCCTTGCCTACGTGACGGCGCAGAGGCAACGTAGTTCACGGATTCGGACCACAGATACTGACGAGAGACACTACGCTAAGCTCACTTCGAGGAGACGATATGGGACAAAACCTTGGTTGACAAGGCCACAAGGTGAGTATCAAGCCATGATAGGTAACTGTCAAGTGTTTACTGTGGGATGGATATGGGTCGAATGGGGAAAAAATAGAGGGAGAATGGGCTCAAGGTGATTGGATTCCCAAAGATGGAGAATGCGGTTTGTCACAAGTAACGCCTGTTTACCAGGTTTTCATCACTTGCTTTTATTTGCACGAGAAGCTAGAAAGTAACATGACGCCTGATTGCCAGGTTTTCATCATGATACCTATCCAAGGCGCCTGTTTGCCAGGTTTTCACCAAAGGACAATTTTTTTTGCATGCTTTCTATTTTTTTCAATTTTTTTGTATTTTCTCTTTGTAGCTTTTTTTTTATGTTTTCTATTTTTTTTTATTTTTATTTTTATTTTTATTGTGCCCCCTTGCATTGGGGTTCTCTTAGGTATAGAACCTGCGAAGGTGCATGCTGTTGATTGGATCATCAAACAACTCACCTTCTGATGTGGCCAACTGATATGCCCCCGATCCGTAAGCCGCTACAATTACATAGGGTCCAAGCTAGTTAGGATCGAACTTACCTTTCTTTTCTCTGTCCTGCTGGTTGCGAGGGTTCTCTTTTAGGACGAGGTCCCCAACCTTGAAGCATCTTGGTCTAACCTTGTGGTTGTAGCTTCTTGACATCATCTGTTGATAGGCTTTGAGATGGTCAAAAGCTTTCTGGCGCCGTTCCTCTAGCAGTTCTAGCTCTTGCAGTCTGGAGACTCTGTACTCTTCGTCTGATATGAGACCTTTCAACGACACCCGAAGGGATGGGAGTTCGACCTCAATGGGAAGGATGGCTTCAGAACCATAGACGAGGGCGTAGGGTGTAGCACCTGTGGGAGTGCGTATGCTGGTTCGATAGGCCCACAGAGCGGGATTGAGTTGGACGTGCCAGTCGCGACCAACTTCATTGACAGTCTTCTTTAGGATTTTCAAAATGGTTTTGTTTGATGCCTCAGCTTGGCCATTACCTTGGGGGTAATATGGGGTGGAGAAGCGATGTTGGATCTTGAAACGCTCACAAAGTTCCTAGACATCCTGATTTTTGAAAGGTCTCCCGTTATCCGTTATGATGGATGAAGGGATGCCATATCGGCAGATAATGTAATTCAGAATAAAAGAGGAAATTTGCTTTCCTGTGATGGTTGATAAGGGAACGGTTTCAATCCACTTTGTAAAGTACTCAGTGGCGGTTATGATGAATTTATGGCCGTTGGAAGAGGGCGGATGAATCTTTCCCACGAGGTCAAGTCCCCACTGGCAAAAGGGCCAGGGTGTCGTTAGAGGTCTCAACTCCTGAGCAGGTGCATGAATCAGGTTCCCATGTATCTGGCACTGTTTGCACTTTTTGACGAACTGATATGAATCCATTTCCATGTTGGGCCAGTAATAACCCAAACGCATGAGTTTCTTAGCTAAGGAAGGACCGCTGGAGTGTGTTCCACAGATCCCTTCGTGCACGTCTCGCAAGGCAGTTATAGATTCTTCCTGTTCTAGACAACGGAGTAAAGTACCATCCAGACCATGTCGGTAAAGGGTATTGGCGATAATGGTGTAACGGGAGGCTTGTCGGATGAAGGTTCATTTTTGGTTGGAAGAGAGGTCCAAAGGAAGGATATTGTCCTTGAGGTAAGTGTAGGTCTTACCGTACCAAGGTGAATCAAATCCCACTAGGTGGCAGATGGAATGGGTTTCAAGGAGATCATAAGCCGGCTGTCGAATTGTTTCTACTAAGAACTCATACCGTGACTCCTGTTCAGGTATCTCAAGAAGAGAGGCTATGGTCGCCATTGCGTCGGCTACTTTGTTCTCTATCCTGGGTATTTGCTCAAACGAGATGGTCCCAAAATGTTCTTTGAGATCGTCGACCATTCGCTTGTATGGGATGAGCTTCTCATCTTTGGTCTGATACTCGTCGTTGACCTGGTTTATGACAAGCTGAGAATCACCATAGACACATAGTGCTTGAATTTTCCACTCAGTGGCCATCTTGAGACCAATTACCAAAGCCTCATACTCTGCTATATTGTTAGTGCATGGGAATAACAGCCTGTAGGACTTTGGAATTGTGTCACCTTGGGCAGTGATAAACAAGATACCTGCCCCCGATCCATGGTTGGTGTAAGACCCGTCGAAGTAGAGTTTCCAAGGAGATGTGGACAGAGTGAATAAAGACTCATCGAGGAACTCAAACTGCATTGGTGAAGTGTCCTGTAATGGTGCCTCAGCTAGTTGGTCCGCGATGATTTGCCCCTTGACGGCTTTTCTGTCCACATACTCTATATCATATTCGCTAAGAAGCATAACCCATTTGGCTAGTCGACCTGTGAGAGCCGCTTTGCTGAGAAGATATTTTAGTGGGTCGATCTTGGCAATGAGTTTGATAGGATGTGCCAACATGTAGTGTCAGAGTTTTTGTGAGGCAAAAACCACTGCAAGGCATGAATGTTCCACCTGTGAGTACTGCAACTCGTAGCCCACTAAGGTTCGACTGATATAGTACACAGCTCTTTCCTTGTTCTCATAGTCTTGCTGCGCGAGGAGAGCCCCAAGAGCAGTAGGTGTAGCAGATATGTAGAGAATCAAAGGTTTTCCTTGGATCGGAGGCATGAGTATAGGAGGATTCATGAGGTACTCCTTGAGCTTGTTGAATGCCTCTTCGCACTGCTCGTCCCATTTAAATGGAACGTTCTTATGTAGGAGATGGCTGAAAGGATGGCACTTGTCGGCCAACTGTGAGATGAACCTACGGATGGCCTGTAGCTTGCCCTGTAAGGATCTCAACTGTGTTAGAGTTTTGGGCGGAGGCATGTCCATGATTGCTTTGACCTTGGCCGGGTCTACCTCTATGCCGTTTGCTGACACGATGAAGCCTAGCAGCTTGCCTGATGTGACCCCAAACACACATTTCTTAGGATTCAGTTTTACTTGGAACTGATCCAACCATTGGAAGACTTTCTCTAATGTGTCTAGGTGTGAGTCCCTGGTGAGTGATTTGGCCAAGATGTCGTCAACATAATCTTCCATGGTCACATGCATCATGTCGTGGAATATGGTTGTCATGGCCCGCTGATATGTAGCACCTGCATTTTTCAGCCCAAACGGCATGACATTCAGCAAAAAGTACCCCATGGACAAGTGAAAGCGGTTTTGTGCTGATCCTCTGGTGCTATTTTGATCTGGTTGTACCCTGAGAATCCATCCATTAGTGACAGCATTGTATGTCCCGCCGTGAGGTTGACTATGATATCAATGTTAGGCAAGGGAAAGTCATCCTTGCGGCATGCTTTGTTTAAGTCTCTAAAATCGTTGCATAGTCGAACCCTGCCATCTGGTTTAGACACTGGCACGATGTTTGATATCCATTCGGGGTAATCAATGGCCCTGATGAACCCCACGTCTAACAATTTCTTGAGTTCTTCCTTGACCAGGAGGGCAATATGGGGATGCATTTTTCTCAGTTTTTGCTTTACGGGCTTCACCCCTGGATCCAATGGCAAGTGATGTAGAATCAGGTTTGGGTCCAAACCTGGCATGTCGGCATATGACCAAGCAAAGCTGCCTCTCTTCTTTTTAAAGAATGGCACAAACTTGGTTTTCTCAGGCGGCGTGAGAGATTTTGCAAAGTGGATTATCTTAGGCTGCTCTTCGGTTCCAATGTTCACTGGCTCTGTTGGCTCTACCACGATCTGTGACCTTTCTTGATACATGTCACTTGGGAGGGTGTCAAGCAATCCATCGTCAGGTGCCACAGTTGGGTTTTCACCTTCAGATACGTCCTTTCTTTTTACTGTTTTATGATCTGACACTGCCGCATGGCGGTTTTCACCGTCAGATCCCTTTTTGATCTTTACATTTTTGTGACTAGAAGGCTTGGCACCCTCCCCGAAGTAAGCTACAGTATTGAGTTCGATAGCGAAACCGGCTTTATGATCTCCGTTTGGTAAGTGATCTCGAAGTTCCATATAGTCAATGTAGGCATCATCATTCTGGAACATATCTAATTGAGGGGTCCCTTTCAGGTCCCAGTCAATAAGCTCAGGGTGCAAGAGGGGAAGGGAGTCGGATGAAAGACCTGATTCGTTGATAGTGTGGATGGAAATACTAGGAGCACAGGTGGGGGTAGTGTTCTGGGTGGTACTTTCTTCCAAGTTATTTATCGCAATGGAATCTATACTTTCCTCGAAAGCCATAACTTCAGGGAGGGGCAAATCAGACTCCAGTGGTCTGTCCCGTTGCGTTTGTCTCTCATGATATGGGCTAAGGGTTTGGATGGTGTCAATCTCCTTGTCATCGTAGGAGTGTTCTGTCAGCTCGTCCCATTCATACTGATTGGAATCATCTGAATCTGCGTCACTATCCACTTGGAGTGTTTGAATTGTCTCCACTAGGCAGGCATTTTCTTTGGCTTTACCTTTACCTTTGTAGCCTAGGCCCGTCGTGTTTCTAGCCGAAGAGGAGGAAGAGGGTTGTATAGGTTCGATGATCCCCTCTTTTCTGAGGCCGATAGGGCCTTGTCCTTCATATCCCATCCTATGCAAGATGGTTTCACCTCGCCCATAGAGCTCTGTAGGGAGTCTGGGTGGATCTTGGGATGTGTTTTCTTCTTCGGCATAGAGCCATTGCAAGAGATCTCGCTCCTCTGATTCATCGGATAAGGTCCCCCATTTTACAAAGGGGTTTGCAGGAGTTGTAGGAGGAGCAGAGGGCTTTGGAAAATGCCTGGGTTGATGCTTGGGCTGGCCAAAGGAGCGAGGAGACAAGGGCATTTTTGCAAGGTTGAGGCTGTGCTCAATCTGGTATTCCCCCACGCCATTTTCTTTTATGGTGATTTTCATTGGTTTGGGCTGTGAAGAGGAAGCTTCGGCAGTATGGTCTTGTGGCGGAGTAGGGGAGATATGGGCTCTATTATTGGGAATGATGCATTCAGGTTTAGCTTGGAAAGAATTGCAGTGTTGATAGGGATCGGGGTCGCCGTGTATGGTGACCTGCTTGCCATCGTGTGGGAACTTTATGCATTGATGGTAGGTGGAGGGGATAGCTTTCATGGCGTGGATCCATGGTCTCCCTAGCAGAATATTGTAAGCAAGCTCCCGATCAAGGACCTGGCACACCACATCTTTAATTACCGGTCCCACTTGAATGGGTAGGACAACCGTGCCCTTTGTGGTGCGTTCCTCCTCGTCATAGGCCTTTATGGTAATCTTCCTCCGTGGATCCACTGCCTGTTCAGAGAACCCCAATGCAAGGACTAGCTTCAAAGTGCAAATATTCAAACCGGCACCCCCATCAATGAGAACCCTCTTGATGCGGTGCCTGTGTATGAATGCGACAATGTGTAGAGGAGTGTTGTGGGGTTGAGACATGGAAAGGTCATCTTGTTCCGTGAATGATATGGAAGGGGAGGATGTCAAATTACCCACCATGGTTTGAAACTTTTCTTGGGCGAGGTTAGTGGGGACAGTAGTCTCCACTAAGGCTTTCTCAAGAATCTCCTTATGAGAAGGAGATAAACACAGGAGCTCCAATATAGAGATATGAGCTGGAGTCTTTTGCAATTGGTCGATGACATTATATGGGCGGGGGTTAGACGAAGATGGCGATGACCTGGGAGGAGTGGTGTTGATAGTGACTCTACCACTGCAAGTAATTATACTACAACCAGTTCCGTTAGGTCCTGGTTGTTGGTTGGGGGATATGACGTTGACTTGCGGAACGTGCTCAGAAATGCAGTTAATGGTGTACTCAAAGGGAACGCTTGCATAGTTAGCATTACTCGACCCACTGTTCTGGTTCGGCCTGTTGCGATTGTTGTCATTATTGTTATGACCATTGGAATTGTTGCCAGTGTGACCATTATTGTGGTTGTAACCATTGTTGTTATTGTGACCGCTGTTGTGATTGTTGTTATACGGCCGGTTGTGGTTTAGGAGAGGGTCCCGGTAGGCCACATGAGATTCATTGGAGGTATGCTGTTGTGTTCCTCCCTGATTCTGATCCAGTATATCCTATATGACGTTCTTAAGACGGATGCAATTATTGGTTGTGTGCCCCCTTCCTCGGTGATACTCGCAATAGTCTGTGTCCTTCCAATAGGGAGGTTTGACTATGGGCTCATAGTCACTTGTTGGCGGTAGGGAAATTTCATTGTTAGCCAACAACTTCCTGAGAGCAGACTCTTGAGATTCTCCTAACGGCGTGAATTTTCTCCTTGGATTTGAATTGAACCAAGGTCTAGATTCCCGAGGGGATGGCTTGTTGAGTGCCCCGTTATTTGCTTCTTCCTTAAGAATGAATATGGGTTGTTGTTTAGGGGCTGCCGCCTTGGCATCCACTACTCCATCGTTGACCACATTCTTGTTCTTGGTCCAAAACTTTGACTTGTCAGTTGTGTAATTGGAAGGAGGTGTGTCCTTGTAGAGCTTGAGAGTCCCTTTAGCGATCATAGCTTTCTCAATGAATAGCCCCATTTCGATGACTTTGGTGAATGAGGTAGGGCATTGTATCTGAATCTGATAGCTAAGATCGGGATTCAAATTGTGGACAAACATTTCCAATAGTTGTTTCTCAGGCATGTCGTAAGAACACTTGCTAGCTAGCTGTCTCCATCGTTGTAAGAAGGTTGCGAAAGACTCACCACCCTTTTGTTTGGTGTTGCATAGGTCTAGCATAGATACTTCGTGTTCTATGTTGTAAGAGAAGTGCGTTATGAATTTATTGACAAGCTCATCAAAAGTTTTGATTCCTGGTGGAAGACGCGAGAACCACTCCATAGCTTGACCTCCTAAAGATCTTGGGAATAGTCTCATTAAGTAGGTCTCGTTGTGAGCTACTTCTAAACATGCTGCAGTGAATTCCCTGATATGATCTCTAGGGTCCCCCTTCCCTTTGTATTTGTCGAATTTCGGGATTCCGAACTGAAAGGGGAATGGTTTCATGACCAAATTTCTGTCAAAGGGGTACGGTGCTATATCTTCCAAGGAGTAGTTCTTGGAACTGGTGCCGATCTTAAGGTTGGAGATTTCTAGCTTTAGACTCTCAATTTGTTGTCTCACATCCGCTATAGGAGCATTTTGATCTATGTGTTGTTTTCCTCTTTCATTGGCCTGGGGGACCGTGTCATTTGTGCCTCTCTCATGTGCATTTGGGACTGTGTCATTTGTGTCCCTCTCACGTTCATTGTCTGCATTTTCCATGATGGAGCTAATGTCAAAGTCTGCGGGGAGTTTGAGTCCGAGACTAGCAAGATGATGGAAATATTTGGTGGGATCCTCAAGGAGTACTCTCTCCACTAGGCGTTGGAATTTGCTATCTTGCATGTGTGCCACTAATTCTTCACGAGAAATTTCTTCATCATCATCGCGTGGTGGGGCGATGTGATCGAAAGAGTCGGCCATTTCAGTTAGCTTGTTGTACTGGGATCGAGTAAGAACCATGCAAGGTGGGGTGGGATGAAATGGACTAGGATGGAAAATTTTGGCAAGGTGCCGACTAAGACTGTAGTGAATGGGATACCTAGGACAAGACTTGGACAAAGGGTTCTCTCGCTCAATGACTTCAGGTAAGACGGTTGACACAAGACTCTAGCCACTAGCAAGGGTAGTTGATACCAGTCTCACTGTGTAGGGCTTAGTCATTCAACAAGACTACTAGCAAAAGGTACTGTGACCTACTAGGCTTACGTGAATTCACTAAAGAAGGACCTATGTCGAATCGGTATGGGACAGAATGACGTTGGGGCAAGAGTGACTAGGACAGAAGGTGACTGGGACGACCGTCGAAAGAGAGAGAAATGGGTGAAATGGATGAAAACTGACTGCAAGGTTGATTCTGACCTTGGAAAATGAAACTAGGCTGAAATGGGTACTCCGAACAGCTGACGAAAATTTCTCAAAAATAGGGCAGATGCTCACTGTCACACATGCGCAGAAACATATGCGCAGCAAGAATAGGTAAATGCGCAGTAAGTCGTTGTATATGCGCCGCTCTGGTGAGATATGTATGCTCAGTAACAGTGCGCAAATGCGCAACAAAAAAGTATATGCGCAGCAGGTCGGCCTATATGCGCAGCAAGTCGCTGTAAAAGCGCAGCAGAACAGAGTATATGCGCAGCAGAAAGGTATAAAAGCGCTGCAAGTCGGTAAAAAAAGCGCAGTAAGTCGCTGTATATGCGCAGCAGAAACGGATATATGCGCAGTTCTGGTTTTTTTTGCAAATTTTTGGGATTTTTCTCTATTTTTTTGGTATTCCTTGGCTGGAAAAGGTCTTCCTGATCTGATATTATGAATTAATTTAGCAAGAAAACACAGCAAGCACAAAGAGTATTTTGTAGTTTTTCATTGTTTTTGTAGTTTTTCGACTCTATTTTGGACAAAAGCAAGTACAAAATCCTAGGCGAGAAATGGATTATAAGGGATTTGGGCCACTAAAACAAGAGGTTTGTAATTCGGGCAACCGTTCAAGTGGTTACACGTGCGGCGGCGCTACTCTCCGTTATGGAGTCTCCCAGCCTCACAGGGTTGTGCCTGAGAGGGTTTTGGGGGAGGTTGGCCGTCGGTGTAACATAACAGCACTCGTTGCAGGAGGTTTTCACCTCAAGCACAATTTATTTTAAGTGGCTCGGTAGGGCTTGGCGTTAGCCTGTTACCACTCAGGGTCGTTCCCGCTTGGACAAGCGTGCATCCAAGGGCAGGCCCCTCCTAAAGGTTAAACAAATAGAATGACAAGTCTGGCACTCTGATCACCCAGAATAGGGGAGAGCATAAGCCTATTGTCATTCGCAAGCACAGAATACACTGATTAATCCACCCTAGTTAAAAAGATAAAAACTAAATGGGCTAAGCTAGTCAAACAAAACTTTGAAGTGATTTCAACAATATTGCAGTGGTTCAATTTTAAGTCCCAGAAAGCAGTTGTGAGTTCAATTTTAAATCCACGTTGCACGAGATTGTTAACTTTGAAATTCAGGTCTCACGATATAGCAATGGTTCATTTTAACTTCAGAATGCAGTTGTGAGTTCAATTTTAGGTCCACGTTGCACGAGATTGTTAACTTTGAAATTCAGGTCGCACGATATAGCAATGGTTCATTTTAACTTCAGAAAGCAGTTGTGAGTTCAATTTTAAATCTTAGATAGCAATAACTTGGAAGTTTGTTTGCAATGCAAGCATGAAATAAACTAGTTACTTCCTCCCTAATAAAGACTAGATGAAGATTTGTAATGAACAACCATTTTACTCTTTCCCAGAAAATGAAATGTGAGCTAGTTAGATGCAACTACATGTAACTGAACCCGAGCCTAACCTACAAAACTGCTCCAGCAAACACCTGCAAAAGGGTTAGCGTTAGCAAAATACCCTAGAAAAGTACCAAAACCTGAGCCAGTTACAAATGCGCAGCTTCAGTGATCAGATGCGCAGAAGTGATCAACAGAAGCGCAGTATTAACGAATGTGCTGTAAAAATGAACATATGCGCCGTTAAAATGAACATATGTGCCGTTTTAACGTATGCGCAGCAACAGTCTTCAGAAGCGCCGTAACCGACAACGGATGCACCGTTTTAACGTATGCGCAGCAATATTATATGAAAGCGCAGCAAAAATCAACAAATGCGCAGTTTAAACAAAAGCGCAGCAACAGTCTATAAAAGCGCAGTAACAGTCAATAAATGCGCAGTTTTACAAAAGCACCGTAACAGTCTTCAAAAGCGCCGTAAAAATGAACAGATGCGCCGAAAGAACCTGTGCGTGACTCTGCGGGACCTGTACGGAACCTGCCTTCAAAAAAAGCTCAAAAATGGTAAAATAAGGGGGCAACGGCCCCACGGTGGGTGCCAAAAATGTGAGGGTAAAATAGTGCATCAATCAAATGAATAACAGATGACCCAAACATCAATAGAATGGAGAAACAAAGAAGATTCAAATAAACAAAGCAATGAACAAACACAGCAAACCTCTTCCGTTTCGAAACTTCTGTTGTTCGCCTATCACGAATCGTCCTTTCGCAGATTAGATGAGCCCTCAGAGAGTGCAATCTTTTAAAGCTGTTTGAGGAAGTCAATGGTGAACGGCTATGGTGTGATATGCAATGAAGGTGAGCTCCAATGCAACAATGGTGATCTCAAGCTTGTGGATGACAAGTGGGTGCCAAAGGCGCGCTGGTGATATTTCTACAGAGTAACGATGTCAAAAGCCTGGATGATTAGAATGGAGGGATGAAGCTTCATTTATAGACTCGGAGGAATAGGAATCAACGGTTGAGAGAAGAAATGAAGATCAACGGCTGAAGATGGTTGAGGAATGTGCAACCAGTGGAAACGTGCCAAGTGTCCCAGCTCTCTCATGAAAGGTGGGATGTGACAAAACTGATTGGAGAGTTAACAGACTTGACTGATCTGTTAACAGAATTGATTGATCAGTTAGAAGAGTGGATTGTGGAACTGACTGAATTGATTGAGGATTTGACTCAACTGACAGGTTAGTTAACAGATTTGATTGATTGGTTAACTGACCTCTGATTGGAGAAGAAATAGGCCATGTGGGTGAGGGAAAATAAGATAATTAAATATTAAATATATTTAATTACATGTGCAACCTGATGAGGTGGACAAGGTGAGGTGGAATTTTGAATTTAGAACTTTAGGATAGAGGAAATAGGATTAATTAAATAATTTATGATTATTTAATTGCGAGGGACAAATAGAAGAATTTTAATTAAATAAATAGAATTTATTTAATTGTGAGATAGTGAATTGATTAAATAAATTTGGAACATTTATTTAATTAATAGAAGAATGGAATAAATATTTAGAATATTTATTTAGGATGATTTGTGTCATTTTTAGGCGTATACACAACACATCTAAAAAACTAAACAGAAAAAAAAAGGGCACGTGATAGCAAGGTTTCCCTTCAAATTTAACTCCAAAACCCAACATACAATTCAACAAAATTACCCCTCAGATTTCAGCTCTATTATCCAACTAATTTACCCTCAAAATTATCAAGCATAACAATTCAGCAATATGACCTCTCAAATTTCAACTCTAAAATCTATCAATTTACTGTGCAAGATAACAATTCTTTGGGTTCTCAAGTCTTTATCTTTCTACTTCCTTTCATTCAGAATCATATGGTCATTGGCTTCTCAGTTCTTTATCTTTCTACTTCATCACATACTTGCATTATCATGTCATAAGATCTCTAACACAATACCATAGAAGCCTCAATGCATCTCGTATAAAGCCAAATAGTTAAAAAAAACCAACAAAGTAAGAAACATACTCAGTAAAAGTGATGACAAATTGGCACATTATCTTCTCATTTTTTTGTACAGTTGAGAACATTCCAAATGTTTTCAAATGCTTTGATACATCAAATGACTCCTCCAAATTATTGTTAGAAACAAGGCAGACAGCTGAGAGGTGGGGTTGTCTCAAAACTTTCTTCCTTTTAATCACTTAAATCCTTCTTATATTCAGTAGCATAATAATAAATCAATCATGGAAACTTAATGCAATAATTCAAGAGCAGAAACACATTAACACATATGACACCAAGATTTTAATGTGGAAAACCCAGTTAAGGGACAAACCACAAGGTGACTAACCCAAGATTGTATTCTCTGTTAAAAGAATAAGAAGAATAAATGGCACATGCCAATTAGGACTCACTGCTCGAGCACACTGCTCACAAGAGGCCCACTGCCTACAGGAGACACACTGTCTACAGAATGATAAATATTACATACTTGAACTGAAGAATAGCATCTTCACCATGCTTGAGTCAGTTCCATTTAAGCCCAATACTTCTGCTCTACCTTTCGCTCTGCTCCTCTCTACCACACTCTCATCTCCACAAAATACATTTGAAATGACTTCACAACTTCTTATTTATACAAGACATCGACTTAGGGATAATCATCCAAGTCGGCACATTTTACAGAGCAAATACAACTTGATTAATTACAAAAGACTTCATACGGATCATCACATTGTTGGCCACACAGATCTGGGACCTCAATCCTGTTTTAGGAACATGCCATGCTTCTCAGAACATCTTCAAGATCATCCACAAGATATGTAACTCATCCGGTCGGCCAAACTTAGGAAGAACATCATCATCCGGAAGTAATTCTTCAATTACGAGCTCAATCTTCAATGTGAACCACCAACACAAACTAGACACAATCCAAAGACCTCCACAAGCTTGCCTAAATCACTAAGAACATCCACACTACTTCTGCTTACTGAATTCTTTCTCTCCATCTGGAACCTCAAGAACACAGTCTGTCATCACTGTCATATTGGAATAGATGCTTGCGGACCTCTAGACCACGAACCAATTGAGTTATCAATTCACATTGACTTCTTAAATACTCCACCAAATCTACAGAATAGGATATTTCATTTCTGGATCTCACCGGACCTATTTGTGTCACTCTGTCACCTCTGAACATCTACCAGAACTGGTTTTACTCAAGTGGCCATAACTTCTTTAGATCTTCATGCGTACCTCTCAAATCTTTACTGGATCATCTTAAGACACATATCTACAAACCCTTTGATGCGTATCCTTTGATCTTCATCTTAGTTGGGATCTTTACCTTACTGTCTTCACTGTTCTTCTCTGTTCCTGATAAGACTAATTTTCTCAATATCCTCAGCATACAACTCATCCAATCCTTATCATCAATGCAACAGGAGTATGCTAACATCAATGACAACACCGGTTAGGCCCATACTTGCAACAATTATTACTTTTTTTAAAATAGAAAGTTCATAGTTTATAATACTAAGAAATCATCAATCTTTTTGCCATTTCTATGATTTGAAAGCAAATAACAAGCACTCATGAAAGAATCAAAAATAACAAAGTCAATTAATATGGCAGCCTAAAATAAGCCTCAAACAATACAAGGAAATAATGATTACAACCTAGTTTGAAGTCTTTCCCAAAATTTTGAATCAAGAGTAAACCACTAATGATAAGAAACAATAATAGGAAACATGGTTTACAACTTGGTCCCTACAAATTGTTGACAAAAATCAACCTAAAGAAAAAAGAAACTAAAAGATGACATTTTTAAATAATCAGAGCTCTATAATTGTTTAATTATGATTAATTACATGTGTATGCTAAGCCTTCTCTGTCTTTGCAGCTGCTATTGCAACCTGTCCACACAGATGACCAGTTCTCCTAGCAGCAATGAGACCAACTTTTTACCCTAGGGGAGCATCACGACGCACAGTACTGGCATGCCCAATGTGTTGATGATTACCGCCACCACGAGGATGCTCAACAGGATTCATTGCCACACCACGAACCTTGGGCTAATAGTTTCTTTTGACCCTATATTTGTAATATGCATTGCCATCTTTGAGCATTGGCTTTTCTATCCTTCCACCACCAGTAACCTGACCAATCATGGCTCTACAACTACTTGGCACAATCTTCTTAGCTCCAGATGGAAGCTTTACACTATAAATTGAAACCAATTTCCAAGACTCGTCAAACAAGGCTATTACAAATATGCAAAATCAAAAATTACACAAATCTGAACATTAAGAGAGAACTTAGATAATTGTTCCAAAATTATTTCCACTACCTTTGGAATAATTGCATTTATCAGCTCACTGTAACCTTGGAAAAAAATTAAGCATAGAAATATGCCATAAGTCTCCACAAGGTGTACACCTAGAACTCAAAATAGTTTGAAAATAATTTGGAAAAAGCCACCATTCATAGGACATCACAACAGATGCATCACATGTTTGTTGCTAGCCAAAAAGCAAGATGATAAACAAAAATGATAATGAGTCAAGGGGAACATCAAGAAGCAATACATTCAAATTAAATTTCAACCAGTTACTAAACGAGCACAACCCACTTTAACTTGTCATAAGTTCAAAATATTAGAACAGGTACATTTTTATGTCTGTAAAGGTGACAACAATCCAACTATGATCAAACGTTTTGGATTGAAATGCAATAGAAATGCATTGCAAATGACAGCAATCAAAATTGAAATTACTCAGCTCATAAAAGAATAGTGGAGAAAAGGCAGAAAAAGTGTTATTTGATTTCATTGGGCCAATGAGAAATATTATCTCAAAAATTCAACTATATCACCATGACTTGCTCCCTGCCGCAGTACCACAAATTATTTCTTTGACCATTACGGGACTGCGGTATACTAAACATGACTTGAAGCCTTTCATCGTACTACCACACTCCTTCATTGAAACTGTCGTGTGGCTGCAGTATTCAACACTTACATAACTTAAACTCCTTATACTGCCATACCGCAAGCCTCACTTGAGCCTGCCGCGGGGACGCAGTGTACTGTTTTTCTCTACTCCTTACCACATTACCATTGATTATTCTCTTGACTGCCGCGGGACCCCGGTGAAGTATCATATGCCACTTAAATTTATACCGCTAGCCCACCACTTCATTTTGAGACCGCTGCGGGGTTGCAATAATTGATCCCTGCATACCGTGATGCTACAAGTGTAATCTCTTCATGCTGTGGGATAGCGATAACTGCTCCCTTGTTATCCTTGGTTCCCGCACACCCGCCAAGACCTTTTGAGTGACCTACGGGACTACGGTGAGAGACAAAAACACATCAATGGTCAAAAATACAAATATCTTTCACATGGACTTGGTATGGGGTGCTTATGAATGGCTCCTGGAATAATTTTAAAAGAAATATGGATCCCTAAGATGGATTTATGGAAGGAAATTTGCATGAAACCAAGTGGGACTATGAGAATTTTGAATGGTCCTAATGAATGACTACAAACCTTTCTATTCTTGCCTTGGTTGGGCCATGTACAAGCCTGTTATGGGTTCCATAGGGTTTCTAGAAGTCTATCTAGATAGACCTTACAAATGTCTCATAAACCCTTAGAAAACTTCACTGACCCTTAAAAAGCTTGTGCATACCTTTAATGACTTGATAGAGTTCCTAATGATCATGCAGAATTTCTCATGGTTTATGCAAGGTCCTCCACTAGTAGGACCTAGTCCTACTTTAGGACCTCTTAATGGCCAATGGACATCACCTTCACAATCACCAATTCCTTATCTAGTTAGCTAGATTTTGAAATTATGTATGACAAATAGCTAGATTTTGAAGATTCTAGTAGGATTTTCACTATTGTAAATATGCCCCATGGTTCTTTTATGTGGAATTTCATAATCCAATGTAGAAATATACTAACTTCAAACCTTTCTTGGGAGGTTCATAATGTTGAGAAGTCTCTCTTTTGGGTGGATTCTTGGAATGGTTATTCAAGAAGTTGGGTAATCATTAGGATCTTATGGAGGAAAAAGTTTTTCTATCTAGTGTATGGGCATTAAAATCAAAGATTATTTTGAAGTCAAGTGGTTAAACAATCTCCATGTTACCATCTAGAAAGATTTCATGGACTGTCCATTTCCTTTGGAACATAAAATTACCCTAAAAATCTACTTTATGATAGAATAATTTTTTATTCTCCTATGGATGATGAACTAAGATGGATGGATTCAGCTTGTGGTAAGTATACTCTCAAGATTGGGTATCTTATTCAGAAAACTCAAATTTGGTGATAGACTAACATGTTATCCTTTTTTGGGATGAGGCATTCCTTCCTAAAGCTAGAGCCTTTGCATGGATTGATCTCCATAATAAAATACTAACCAGAGATAGATTGCACAAATTTAGGATTGCCAAGGATGTTTACTGTGTATTATGCAATGAGGAATTTTAAACCTTTGATCATCTTTTGTTAAATTGTAAATTTTCATGGAGTGTTGGTAGTGGATTTGTGCTCATCTCCAATGGATGGGTGCCTTACCAAAAAATTTTATTCAACTTTTTAACAATTGGGCACTACTATACAAAGATTTAACTTTTGGATGTATTTGGGTAGTCTCTCCTTCTCTTCTCATTTGTCCCTTATGGCATGAACACAATTACAGAATTTTCAAAGGCAAATTCAATTCTCATGAATTTGTTCTCCACAATCTAGAATCTACTATCTCAACGATAGTGATGTCATAAGTTACCCTACACTCTCAAGCAAATAAAAAGTCTTCTTTTGGCGATGGAGCTATTTTGAAAAGGTGGCCTTTACAATGGAATCCTCTTAACTAGGGTGCCATATGGGAAAGTATTCTAAAATTGTCAAGAGCACAAGCCAAGTGGACTCCTCCCTCTTCTCCATTAATAAAAATTAAACTTTGATGAAGCTTCAAGAGGAAATCCTAGGGTAGGATGTATGTTGAGTAATTTGAAATCCTTGCAACTTCAAAGAAATTACCTTTCGACACCAGCGATGAAACTACATTTGGGCTTTGATTCTAGGTCTGTGTCTCACTGCCAAGGAAAACATTAAGAAGATTTCCATTGAATGTGATTCAATGCTAGTTATTTATGTGATCAAATAATGACATATTGATAATTGGAGGTTAAAGAACGTGATGCATTTAACATAGGATCTGATTGATAAGTTTGAATTTTATATTTGGTAGTATTGTTTTAGAGAGGTCAGTTGTCTTGCTGATAGACTCTAATATTATTATTGATAGTTCACAATACTGCCAAGAGTATGTTGAGTTAACTCATTGGGTTGGCATGGTTTTAAATAAATTTGCCTCAATGGAAATTGTGGTATGTGATGATGGGAGAGATAGATTGGATGTCACATCTCATGGTTACTTGGGGGAAATTGTGGTATGTGATGATAGGAGAGATAGATTGGATCACATCTCATGGCTACTTGGGGAGGTATGATCGACTCATTTGAGTTGATCCACGCCTCTTGTTTTTTTTTCTAATTTTTAATTCTGATTTGTGTGCAGGTTATCTTTTTCATTTTGGGCCTATCCTACTAGCAGTCCTTATTTTTGTAGAGGTAATTGAGATCCTATCACATATGTTTCAGTGTTGATTACATTAGTACCAAATAGATACAATTCATGTGAAGCGGCTATTAATTTGTCATGGGCCTCATCTTAAGATAACAGTTTTCAAGTTCAACTAAAATATGGAGCCATGTTGTCTTACGGTGTTTCTCCATTCTTATAAGTGGGAATTACTGGAATACGAGTGTTTTTACTCGGTTAAACTAAGTCATGTGTTCATTTTTAAACTCGTCCACTTTCTGGCTCACAACTACATTCAAGACTAATTTTAGATGGCTATGCACTCCTATGAGTTTGATACTGGGAAGGCTGCGATTGGAGGGATCTTCTCACGTGAATTACTAGCTTCCAATGGTTCCATGAGAGCGGTTGGTTTGCATCATCTTGAGTTGGATGATAGCTTTTCAAAGCCCTCCACTTTCTCCTCTGTCATGCATCTAATTGCTCTATGAAATTTGGCAACAGTTCTAGCGGAAGTAATTAATTCTATTGTATGTGGGTGTTTATAATAGTTACTATTTTTTGGAGCCTTTTCTGGTGGCTTTGTATGCATCTATTTTTTCTTTGGTCTTTCGTTGTCATATACTGTCTAAGGTTTTAACAGGTTTTTCCCTATTGGCTATTTTGATATGTGGCTTCTTCACTATTGAGGCCATGATATGTAATGATTTGAGTACTTTCTATTAATACAAAATATAGGTGGTTTTCTACTTTTTATTGATTAAAAACAAGAAGAATAAAGGTATAAATATTAGGGAGGTAATAAAGTGAAAAAAAAGGGTCGATGTCCACTCTAGGCTAAGACATTTGGTTCACCAAGATAACATGGTCAAAACCTCATTACATCACAATATGAAGAGGGATGGAAATATCATTTTTGGTGAGTCTCCCATTCATGTTGGTAGCCAGTATCAACCTACACACTCAATTTGCACATTAACATTGAGAAACATACATACATACATTATATAGTGTAATTATACTATATTACTTCAAATATCTATCTATCCACCTATATACATGCATACATGTTAAATCTCATTGATAAATATACATACATACATATACATGTTAAATCTTATTGATAATTCTATGTATGTATATTTATCAATGAGATTTAACATGTATGCATGTATATAGGTGGACAGATAGATAGCTAACGCAATATGGTATAATTACTATATTCACCTATTAATAAATAAGATTAATTCACATACACTTGAATTGCAATTTATCATC
This sequence comes from Cunninghamia lanceolata, assembly GCA_027924645.1. Classification (NCBI taxonomy): domain Eukaryota; kingdom Viridiplantae; phylum Streptophyta; class Pinopsida; order Cupressales; family Cupressaceae; genus Cunninghamia; species Cunninghamia lanceolata. The sequence goes on along the minus strand of BSBN01000354.1, from coordinate 6,033,537 downwards.
ATAGATAAAACTGAGGTCACAAATCATCATTTACACTAATATAGTTTACATTATCAATTCACATCAATTCCCCATTAAAATTTGATATTCACCTTAAAATTTGATTTTATCATTTTAATTAAATCACTTCAAATTTCAACTAGCATATGTACCATTATTTTCTTAAACATTTACAATCCATATAAAACACAATAATTTATGATAACATTTAGAATTCTCAAATAAGCAAAAATAGGAAATTAGGGTTAGTGTTAGCATATAACCGCAACTATCCAAATTAACTCAAATAGCTAAATACGATGAACTAACTACTATCTAGGCAACACACATCCATAATATAATAAAAAAACCTTTATGTTATATATGTGAAAGTGATAATCTACTAATGAAAACATCTATTAGAGTATCAGTGTAGTCTAAAACAATATCAAGTATCAAATAGGGTACAATAGTATGCTAGGTCTCACAAAATAAATGGACCTTACATCCACTTCACTTAAATTAGGCTTCCTCTTATAATCCCCCAAAGTACTAAGGATAAAGTGCTTGCAATTGAGTAGCATCCTCCCAAGTAACTCCAACCCCATCATATCAATCCCACTAGACTCTAACCTAGTTCATCTCTCATCCCTAAAGTCCAATCCTCTAATGTGCCAATATACAAGTGGGATCCAAAGATAGCTACTCATCCAACTCTACATATAATGAATCCCATTCCAAAACATGAAACACATATAGAATATATATCCTCAAACTAAACTATGAAATACATCCTGGGCATATAAGACATGTTAGGTGGCAAGGCTCGATGATAGGATACTAGACCTATACACTCTAAGAAAATAAAGGCCCCATAAAACAAGGTGGAAACTTATAACCTTTCCATAATGGATTGGACTCTTATGCAAGTGGACTCTCAAATAGACCTTATTGCCAACCAATAATTGTCTATCCAATCTCTTGGCATCAACATATTTTTCTAGTGATATTACACTACATAAATGTGTTGACAGATTCAAACTACTTGTTTCTCTATGTCAGGACTACAATATTATAGGTCTAATGATGGCTCTATCCTCAATAAAATCCCCACTTAGTGATGTCTTGCACTATCTTTGATAAATTGCATAAAGCAATGCCATGACCAAGTAATTGTGGTGATTGTTATTTTATGTGAACTCCACAAGATCGAGGTAGCTCTCCCACATAAACTATTAGTCCATCACATACATACACAATAGGTCTTCCAATACCTAGTTCACCCTCTCTAACTAGCCATCGGTCTAAGGGTTATATACTAAACTAAAGTTGAGTTGGGTGCCCAATGTCTACAATGGAGTAGAAAACTAGATCTTGATCTAAGATAATCCTTGGTAGAACCCCATGAAGTTTGATGATGTAATCCATAAATACCTTCATCATAGCACTATCATTGTAAGTGGTATTTGTAGGAGAGAAGTGTGCCATATTGGTAAACTTGTCAATTATCACCATAATGGCATGTCAATTTGACAATAAAGGAAGATTGACTAGGAAATACCTAGAAATGGTATCCCATTTTTGAGTTGAGAATCTCGTGAGGATAAGGAGTCTTTCTAGATTTTGATGCTTAGCCTTAACCTTTTGTACTCAAGGAAAGAATTAAGAAACTCTACTATATCTCACCTGAAACTAGACTAATGGTATAATAGTTGAAGACCCACATGCATCTTCTTCATCCATGATGTTCTACAAAAGGAGCTCAATGTGCCTCTAAAATAACTATATTGCATAGATACCCTATAGTAGGTACATAGATTGATCCATGGTATTGCAAGAGACCATACACCTATAAAAACTTGCCCTTAAGATCCCTCTCAAACTTCAACTCCTCAAGGGCCTCTTAATACCACTTGTTTTCTAAAGGCTACTCAAGAATGTGTGTTCTCAAATCTATGCACAAAGTCATAGCCATGACCTCATGTTGCCTTATGCTTATTATATCTACAAAAACATTATCCTTCCCTCTAATATACTATACATTAAATTTGTACTTGCAAATAAACTCCATCCAACATCATTGGAAAGAGTTATTATTTAGTTTCATGAATATGTATTGAAGAATTTGATGATTTGCGTATAATTAAAAATGGTGGCCAAGAAGGAAGTGTCTATATCATACAAGAAAATGGACAAATGTTGCAATTTCTAGATCATGAGTGGGGTAGTTCATCTCATGGTCCTTATTTTTATGATTTACACATGATTACTCATCCCTCCAACATAAGAACTACTCCCAAACCCTCTAAAAAATAATTTGTACATACCACAAAATCAACAGTCAAACTAGGTACTACTAGAATAGATGCTCTAGTGATATGAACCTTGAGGTCCAAGAAGGTGAAAAGAAATTAGATATTGCCGACGTTAATCCCTTGAGAGAAGAAATGCCAATAATTTATAGTTATGAACAATAACATGAGAGAAATGACACATAACACAAGGTATATCAAGTGGGAAAACCTTGCATAGGGAAGAATTCACTCCAAATCACTCTTAATGTATTAATCTAAACAAAATATTACAATACATGAATAGAGTATATGTTCTCTTAACAAGAGTTATAAGGGATCTTCAACCACTAGCTTATGGAGTCAATATAATAGACTAACCACACTCTAAACAACACCACACAAGCTACATCCTAAGAATCCAATATATAGGAAAAGGGTGATCCTCTAAAACTGCCAAAGGTTTTTAATACCATTGTCCAAACTAAGGGACTGAATTCAAAACATCAAGTCCATGCTCCAAGTTCCAATACCCCCTCTTGATGAGTCCACCTTACAAGAATAGTAAATAACTCCCGCAATCAAATATTCTATGTGCCGATCTTAGGCACCCAAATTTGGTATATTCAAATCTCTTATAAGATGCTCTTATGCATGCCATAATTATCTAGTCAAAGATGCCCACCTAGTCCACTATGTAACCCTCATTTTACATGCTCTTACACATGTTAGATTATCTTACATGTCTTACAATGTCATAGATTCTCTTACACATATTACATGACATAGATTCTCTTAAACATCACAATATAATATCCAAGTGGTTTAGTGGGGCACCCTTTTCCATGTGGCCTCATATTCACAACACACTACAATATTGAATAAATGCAATGTTTTCCCACATTTGCAAAGTGTAAAACAAGAGGACCTATCACGTAGCTCTATCCATAAGAAATACATCTATTTCCACTAATATAAGTGATAGGGTGTGTGATCCTCAAGAAGTCATGTAAAAACCTATGGTAATGGCCTACCAAACCCATGAAGCTCCTAACTTGTCAAACACTGTTAGGTGCTAGCCACTCCATAATATCCCTAATCTCAAGGGATCTATTTAAATGAACTAGAATTGTGGAATATGTTTCCTACACTAATCTAGAGAGGAGGTATGTGAAAAAATTAAATTGATCATATATTTACAAGGAAATAAACACAAAAGCAAATATATCGTAACACAATTATTTATGTAGGGAAGACCCATTCGATATAAAAACACCATACTCCAAAGAAACTCAATATATTATTTATTAATCAAAAGTTACAATACAACTTGTAGAGTAAAATCCTTTACAAGAGTATCACCAACAAGATATCTAAAGTAATTTTGGTACCATAATGTTACCTTTAGAACTCACTATGAAACCTCCATATAAAGTACCCAATAAATAGGAGAAATAATACATGGAACTATCAAATGGTAATTAGGAAACCATGAAATAAAACCACCCAAAATGTGGCACCCAAATCCCTAGTCAAAATCCAATGCTCAAATCCCAAGATGAGTCCACAGGCTAAAAATAGCATAATCCTTACAACTATCATAATATCACCATAATCCACTCACCAATTTGAGTGTTATATTTTGATTGGTTGTCTCTATTAAAATATTTCTTATGACATGTCATAATATTTTTTAGAAGTTGGTCAACAAGTGAAACTCCCTCTTAAAGCTCCCTTATGCATCATAGATGCTCTCACACCTCTCAAGAAAGGCATCCCACAATGCTAGGTAGATGCCACTTCTTGAAATATGGTATAGGGACTTTAGAACTTACCTATACTTAACTTTTCTTGATTTCTTGAAGAACTATAGTTACAATTTAAACAATCATGTGCAATATAAAGTCATTTGGAAAATAGAATTTGAAATGTTAACATTAACAATTTTACATACCATTTACATGGGGTTTTATAAATACTACCTTGGCTTATGCTCCTCTTGTCCATATGATACCTACAAAATATATAGTTCAAATAGAAGTGCTTTTGAATTTAATTGTGTGTATTTCTTTTCTTCAATATTTTAGATCACACTCAGTGACCCATCATTAGGAAGAGGAAGAGCTTTCACAAGTATCCTCTTCCTGATGATGAATCATTGAGTGTGATCTGAGACATTAAAGCAAAGAAATACACATAGTTAAATCCAAAAGCACTTCTCTTTTAATTCTATGGACAATGGAAAGCTCATGCCTGCCAAAATAGATAGTTTACATGAATCAAGTGCATTTTGCATACATGGTTTTCTTGAATTTTTAGTGCAATCATAGACAAGAAGATGTATTTTTGGTGCATTGATTTGAATTATATGTGTGTCACCTTGAATGTAGATCACCTACACAAAGACTAATTCTCTACAAATAAACTAGCTTAACATATATATGAAAATTAGGGTTTTAGGGACTCATTTGTATTTTCATTTAAGAGATTTAGGGGGATTTTTGTTCTCTCATCAAATGGTAGTAGAATTGAGCATTGAGATAGTCTATGGGAAGCTATTGGGACATTGATTGTATAGATGGCCTAGGAAACAACTAAGGTAGACCCATAGGTAAGTATATTTCTTCAAAAACTTCCTCATGGCCTATGCTTTAATTTTCTTAGGTTCACATGTTTTAGTCAATGAAAATTAGGATAGGGGTAGTTAAAATGTTGGTATCAGAGAAAAGAATACATAGGTTTAAATCTTTTGTCTTTTTACTTTCATTTTTGTATTATTAATGTCAATTTTTTATTTTGTGGTTTGTCGATGAATTCAATCCAAGGTGTATTTATTTATTTTAATAGTATTTTATTCACCCAAATGAATAGTGACTCGCCCTAGAAAACACTACATTCACCTCTATCAAAAGACATGAATACACATGGTGAGTTGAATTTTATAGTTTTAAAACTGAACTCTCTAGTTTTTCAATTTTTTTGAAATTTTAAAGGATTATTTATGCTTTTTAGGGGTTTTAGTGGTTTATGACATGCTTTTTCAGGATTCCTACATTTATTAGAGTGACACACATGAATAGAGATATCTCACATAGGTTTTGGATTACCTTTCTCATGGATCAGGGTGTTTTGGTGCAAGTAGGGTTAGACAGAGTAGCTAGGATCCCATTGACTCACTCATCTTGTTTGATCTATTCTCTCGTCCTAACATATTGAGACACTAGTCAAAACATTTTTTGGTTCCCCAATGTCTATGGAGAGTGGTCCATTACCTTGTATGATGTCTATTACATCTTGGGTATCTCTATCAAAGGAAACAATCTTATACTATAAGGGTCCACCTCATACTAGTAGAAGGTCTCAAGGGCCTTATACTTTGGAAAAGTTCTTTTATATTCCTACAAGGGTGTCTAGTTGACTTATGTTCCACACTCAACCATTCTACCATTACAAAAGGCTACCATTGATCTAACTACCACTAGATTATCTAGTGACAAGAAGTCCCACATTCTTCTATATAGTTGGACACCCACTACCTAGGAGATTGAGCACAACCACATATATTCTTCAGGTGTGGGCATCCTTGCCTAGGTCTACCATGATGTATATTGGATATAGGTCCCCTACTTCAGCCATCAATCCTTAATTATTGAATAGATTCTAGAGCATGATATTCGCTATCAATGGTAGATGTTGAAACCCCTAGGTAGTGTTGGCACCTGCCCAAGAATGTGAAAATTTCCCATCTATAATACATCTTTGTTTTCTTGGAAGTCTCTTACCCACTATTGATAACCGGTCTGAGATTTCCTTTAGTGGGCCTTCCCTTGGTCAATTTTACCTTGGAGTTGTGAATTGCCTTCCCCATGTTCCTATCATATGTTGGAAGTTCCAAAAAATCTAAAACATTCTAAGTATGGGGAGTTTAAGTCATGGAATTGCAAACTTTTTGGGGACTACTAGACAATTCCTTTTTGCCTCCCATCTAGTACTAACCTCTAGTCCTACATGAAATCCATGTAGGTTTATCAAGCCCTTCATTCCCTTTCATTTCTCTTCATCTTCAATTTTTTGGAATCGTGATGGACTTTTGAACACTCCCCCTTCATCTCGAATCCAATTTCCACCTCCTTTTTTACATAAAGTTCCACATTAACCTTATCGGGCCCTTTTTCCTTTTCCATTACACTCATTTCCTCTGTTTGTAGAATCTTGTTAGACTGTCAAACTTTAGTTTTGTTGCTCCAACATTTGGCCCTCCTATCCCCTTCCACTTTTCCACAATCTTTGTTCCAACCTTCTACTTCTAGTTTCCTTTACTTCATGTTTTACAAAACTCCAATGGACTTCTTCCATTTTCATTCTCTCTCCAAACATCCTAACCTTCATCATTTTCCTACTTTCCTTCAGTTTGCCTTTGTAGCATGGGAAAATTACTTCTCAATCTACTAGCTTTGATTGAGCGAACTCTCCACTATGACTACACTTGGGTTCTATTATTCAAGGTGTCTAATGTGAAGTTAATCTATCCTAGATCCACTACAAAACCACTATGAGTCCCACACAAAGTAATGCAACCTAAAAAGGTGATTAACAATGAGGGAGAAACTAGAAAATTGCAGAAATGAAACTATAGTAACAAAAATGATAGAAACTAAGAGAAGAAATGAAAAGAGGCTAGAAAGAGGAACCCATGATAGCAAGGATAAGGTCTCATCCTTGGATGACAGTGCATCGTGAGGACATCTACGCTAGGCGTTGGAGTCTAAAATGCAAGCAAAATAAAACTATTAAATCCAAATGAATCTACAACACCTACACAACACACATCCCAACAGAAACTATACCCAATGATATCTAGTTGAAATAGGAATGATAGGAAATCAAATAAATTAAAGGAAATGAATAGAGACAAGCACAAAAAGAAGTAATGCGAAACATCCATGCGGATCTATGATCTTCACTCCCAGGAACCTGCAAAAAGAGAGGGAAAATGGTGGGACTGCTTGGAGACTTGCCTTAGTAAAGTCCCAATGTTGGTATCTCTACCTTCATGAGAAGAAATAGAAAATATGACATAGAAATCGAAAGGAAATGTGAGTGTTCATATCCTAAGTGTGTCTAGGAAGGTAAGAACAACAAGTAAACAACTAGATTAACAAGAGTTTCTTCCCTAGTCTATGGGGAGAGAAACCTTCAAAATGTAGCTTGTGCAACTAATAAGAAAAATGGTGGTCTACACCAAACAAAGCAAGTGAAATGGTCGTCTACACCATACAAAAACCTATGAAAAGCAAACGTATTTAAAAAAACAAGTATTGAATAACTCTAATGGAAAGATCTTACCAGTTTGAAGATAGAAGAGGAAGTTGTGAGTTCCCAAAATCTTGAAGACAATGTGCAACCTTAAAATATAATAAAGAGGACCTCACAAAAAATGCCACAAAACCCCAAGAGCCAAGAGGAGTAATCTCACAATATCAATGATATCAAAACCTTCAATGGTTGTTGTAGGAATCCAATTTTGCATAAGAAGAATAGCAGAGAGCATCAAAACCAAAAGTGTTCAAAGTTGAAAGAGAGAGAGAGTGTGTGTGAATCAATTCAAAATTCTTCAAATACTCTTCCAAGAGGGAAGAATCTTCAAAATGCATACAAGGAGTCATTATGTGACTTTGGGAGGTGTTACCATGAATCTCCATGATCACTAGAAGCATGTTGTAATGCCCAGAAACTGATACCTATCAGAAAATAGACACAAGACGCTAGTGTGACATGTTGACATCCACGTGGAGTGCTCAAGTCTAGGTAAAACTACCTCCTAGTCGTACAAGACACCTTAGGACCATGTCAACATTAAAGAACTATAATGAATTTTTAATAAAAGAAGAAATAGACCAAAATCACATAGACCTACCCTATCATGCAAAGAGGAGGTGTAAAATTCTAAAATGGTTACTAAATGTAGCATGAAATTGCAAGGGTATGAAATTTTCTACATTACATTTAGCACCCACTTTAGCAATAGATTGATTCGAACTGTGCAGAGATGCCTATGCAAAGCGGGACTATTGATTTGAACTACACTATGTGCATATGCATGCTACAAAAGAAATAAAATAACATAGCATGTTATACCTCCAATAGAAAATGTCATAGAGGATGCAAGAGATTCTCCGAGTAGAGGTGTGAAGCCCTCAGGCTGAGAACCTACAAAACTATACAATGTCAACTAATAAACCTACACAAAAGGCAATGTCAAAATTGTAAAACATCCTAAAAGGATTAGAATGAATATGATTTTCCTAAACACCAATGTTTAGCAAATCATATGATCTAATGCACAATCTACTACTATCTACAACACACACACACAAGAAAACAATAAATGCAAAGTAACAAAGAGATATTTCTAGCACACTACGAGAGCTATAAAGGATGCCAAGTATGGTTCTAGGGCTAGCACACTACAAGATCTAGGAAACATACCAACTCTTCTAGGCCACTAGGACTAAAAAATTGCATTGTTAGGTGACTCACAAAGAGTGTGAAACAAGTAGCTAAAAGTGTGGACATGCCAAGCAAGTACATCTGCTTGGGACCACTAGCTACAAACACTGTAGGGAGCATAACAAAAACCAATGCCTTAGGGAGTGTACCAAAAGAAAACCAACGCCTCAAGGAGTGTTTCAAAAACCAACGCCATTTCAACAAAGTGGGGTGCGTAAAAAGGTGTAGAATAGGAGAGATATGCCCTCACCTTAAAATAATTGCATGAATTACACATATGCAATTAATTTTAAGGGATAAACAGGGAAGAGAGATTTAAGAAGCATATATTAATATATATGTTCTCAAAACTACATCTTACAAAATAAAAGGGATGCCCCCAAAGAGGGACAAGGGTGCTGCCACAATAATGGGTTACACTTTTTGGGACATCTTGTTTTTTGCTGAAATCACATATTTTTAGAAAATATAATGATTTAAGCCTTGAAAGGTTCCATTTAAAAGATTTTAATTGAAGAGGGTTTGATCAAACCCCCTTGGATAGAACCCTGCTAGTTTTAAACCATACCTATAATGGAGTCTCCTCTACACCTATCAAAATGCTGATAAAAAATCACTTTTGATTTACCTTTTGGGCGATCAAATGAATTCATTTAAAATTTATGTTTTGTAAGTATGTAGTCCTTATTATAAGCTTCCTAGAAAGTATAATTTTAAATATATTTAATTTGATTATTATATTTATTTTTTATTTCTTGTGAATGTAGGTTTTTCAATGAACATCAAGGTCTTTGTTTCACACATGAAAAAATAGGAAAATAGAGAAAAAAATTCTAAAAAATACATGTCCTCTATGTATCAATGTCCTTATTCCAACCAAAAAAAATTGAATTCTGATATATACAAAAAAAGTTATGTTGGACATATATAATATGCCTATGTCTAAATTATAATTGGTTTGACTTCAAAACTTAATTAAAAAAAATATTCAACAAAATATTATGAAACCAAATGCATCCTCTAGATATCGGTGTTACCAATCGAAATTCAAAAGAATCAGAATTTTATCCTTTGTAGAAAAAAAGTTGTGTGACAGAATACACATCACTTTAAAAAAATGTTGTTTACTATTAAATACTAGTTATCAAAGGAGACACAAAAAAATTTACAATTTAACTCCAATTTTTTTAAAAAAATGTATTTAGAATCTATAGACAAAATCTCACAAATCACTAGTTCGCATCATCTTTAAATTCCTAACGGTTTAGCGTCTATAGGTGTTAGAAAGTGAAGATTTAGTTCAGAATGTTGATTTCAATGTCATGTTTGACTGAAAAGTGTAACCCATTGTTGTGGGATGACCCACAACTGAGTTGATGTTGCAGACATGATACACAAGGAGCTTGTGTAAGCATGGTATGACACTGAGCAACACTAACACATGCCACATGAAACAAATAATAACACCGAACACACTAAGGGATCTACATGCTTTGGGGTTAGCATAATGTATATATCTGAGTGTAATAATCATAGGATCTCATTTTCTATATTATCATAATCTCCCAAGCACGTAGAACTACAAGTACAAAGGAAGAAGGCCACAAAGAGACAAATACAAAAATAAAATAAAACAAAAATGAGACATTTAAAAATTTTGGGTGAACATGGAAGGAAGCTAAATCTTCCAACACTTTGCATCATCCCCAAAATGTCACAACAACAAACAAAAACACAACATAGAGAACGAAATATGAACAAATAGAAGAGTATCACAACAGATATGTTCTACTTGTATCCACGTGTCTACAAGGGCATCATGGGTCTCCTAGGTAGAACTAACAAACATAAAAGCACAAAACAGGGGGAAATATTACTAATAATCATGCAAACACATAAAACAAATGTAAAAGATCTCAAGAGTCATCTTCAAATAGATCATCCTGATCCCAATCTTGATATTCATAATGGGACGAAGAGATTATTGATAATGAAACCATAGCCAGAGCAGTCAAAGGACATTCTCTTAGAACCATGTGTGAAGGATCAACAAGCAGGGTTAGATCTTCCTAAGCACTAGGTTCAACAATTGTCAACAAATTTGAAAAGATCATGGCTAATGCGAGGATGTTTGGAATAGACTTAGTGATTCTCACAAGGGAGGAATCAAGAGAGTCACTATTTGAAATACAAACCACAAGTGGATCCTGAGTGCTATTAGCTGTAGGGCAAGCACTAGGAGACATGGGTGGAGTAAAATTCTCCACAAAGAGAAAAGAAGATGAAGAATGGAAAGAAGGAGACATACAACTATAGAATGTGCTTAGGTCGAAGCTGCGGTAGTGTAGGATAGTGCTCAAGCTTACATTTAGGTAACACAGGCTAGGAAAGCACAATATTAGTAGAGGTGGCACTAGGAGTGTCAGTGACAATTGAAGCAGGGGTGGGGGATGGGAGAGATAGAGGAAGGGAGACATGAAGGTGGGGATCTAGAGGAAGAACAAGATCAATAGACTACTGTGAGGGAGGGGGATCCTCAGAAGGAGGTTACGTTTCAACATCATACACTCAGACCACAGCATGACAGTGATGCTTGTGATCTCTCGCAAGATGGTTCTACCTCGAACAAGCCAAGGCTTCCACTAATGGAGCTAGGGGTCTTCCATCATGGGATCCATGCCATCCACATTCACAATGATATGTGGACCAAGAAAGGTGACCACTAACGGTGGAGAAACCATAGGAGTATGGGAAGGCGAAGGTGCCCACAACATGGGTTGCTTCCTCATGCCACCAGAGTGACAAGAGGAATGGAAGTAACCATTGAAGGTTGGGGAACCACTATAGCAGGAGGGGGAGGAGTACTCAACATAGTCGAGTTTCCTGGTGCCACCAAGGTGGCAGAAGGAACAAAACTGGCCAATGGACAATGAGGAACTCTAGGGAAGCGTAGTGCATGTTGTGCTACAGGTCTATCTCATGCTCTCACATAAAAGATAGGGGGAGGCACTAAAGAATACAAACCAAGTGCACAGGAATGGGGAGGTACACTCTATATGAGATACTTTCCTTTATCTATTGGGTGAGCAAAGGAAGGAATAGGAGTAGCCTCCAAAGACAGAAGTACCACAAGGGAAGCACTTGAAGAAGAAGAAACTGAGGAGCCAGTTGAAAACTGATTGATCCTACTCACTTTGAACTTCTAATAAGATAGAAATAGAAATTCATTATGAGGTCAAAGTTGTTTAGTGGGGGCTGGCCAGAAGTAGTCCAACAAGAAGTTTCCCCACATGGTGAATGGTATGAATCAATTGTGATGGATTGTGTGCACTACACCATCGTGAGGAAACTTAAGACACTAATGAACCACTAAAGGGATCACATTCATGGAAGTGAGCCAGGGTAGGCCCAAATTCACATGCAAATGGTTAGAAGTAAGAATGATAAACATCGAAACATCTAGGAATTTGGGTCTAACCTGAACGGAAAAAAGTGATCATACCCAGGGTGGGGAAACACATGCCATCATGACACCTTATAAATACGCTAGATGAATCATACACATCTTTATAGAGTTCGTATATATACAAGAATTCGTCTATAACCACATTAACCATGCAAATAGGGTCAATGAGGACACCCTTGATAGGTCTCCCATTGATATCCATAGGAATGTAGAGAGTGCCTTCCAATGTGTTAGGCATAATCTCAGAAGGGGAAAAGGAGATAAGAGGCTTGTGAATAGAAAATTCTCGGGTAGGGTGAGAATGAACATCCACCATAGCTATCATCTCAGAATAGGAGTGAGAAGAAGAAACATCAAGGGTTGACTCTAGCACCACAGAGCGAAAAGTAAGGTCAACAAAGTTAGAGTTGTGGCAAGGCATAAAATATGTATACGTCTACAGATGTTGATTAACAAGAGAAACTGACTTATTACTATTTCTATTCACTCCAAAGACCTGGGTAACACCCTGGTCAATGAGGTCTTGCACCATGTGCTTAAGATGCAAACATCATTCAGTATCATGACCCAGGACTCGATGGAATTGACAAAAAGATTTTACATCATAGGAAGGCAACAATGGCTTGTTGGTATCAAGGGGATGGATGGGAGGCAGCTACACCAAACCATTGTTCAAGAGATACGTCATGATACTATAAAGAGACTCCTTTAAAGGGTTGATTTTTTTGTTATTGTTTATTTTCAGAGCAGACAAGGATAGAGCAGTTTGTGAAGCTGCTTCAACCGCTAGATTTCTTACTACTAATGATGAATTGTTTTTATAAAAAAAATATTTTTCTTATAGTTATATAATGTAGAAGTATCAGACTAATTAGCAAGAGTCAATGAGGTGGAATTCTCAAACTAGCTTAGCGACTGTTGATAGTCGTGCAATGTTGTACAAATATGTGCAAAAGAAGAGTAGCACATTAATAGTATCCGGTCTTGGATTTGTGGCTATAGGTTTTCTATGAAGACCTATTGCACATCAGAATTAGGTAGTAATATGTGAGAACAAAGATTTGTAGCGACAAATAAAATCAGTTACTTTTTCATTATTTCCTTGCCTACAATGGACTAAGTCTGTGAAAGTAATTTGAGGTCCAACGTTAGCCTAGAGATGTTGTAAGAACTGATTTACTAATTGATCAAAAGATAGAATAGAATGGTTGGAAAGTGATTAAAACCAATCCAACGTCATATTCTTAAGGGAATAGGGGAATTGTTTGGCTAACAAAGCATCCTGAATAGAAAGTCACTGCAAAGAGTAGTGAAAGTAGAAATATGAGTGTTTGAGTCACCCTTTCCTGTATACTTTTCAAATCTAGGGGCGTCAAAGCCCTATGGAAATGGTGTGGGAAGGATGGCAAGAGAAAGAGGACTACATCAACAGCAAGTAGGCATGAGAGGTTGTGTTGATGAAGTAGACAAAGAAGCCAGTTGTTGTTGTAAAGAACCAACATTTAGCAGTAGTTGGTTTATTATAGGATCAATAGTATATGACATTGGATGAAGTGAAACAAAAGTAAGAGGTTGTGAAATCTGTTGAGAAATTCTAGGGAAACCAGGAGGAAGACTAAAGTTTAAAAGCCTCAAGGGTGGAACGAATCCATATTGATTAATAGGATTGGTTCCAACAAAAGACTAGGCAAAACCAACACTACTAGAATTGTCACAACTGGTTGTCATTTATACTAAAGTGTAAGTGTGAATGTCTATGGTAGGTAGAGCCATAGAGAGTTGATTACCATGGGTGTGAGACTGGGAGTCTTGAGCACCTAGAATACAGCTAACCAATGGCACGGTTTCTCTATGCACAATGTGAGTGAGGCCCCAGAGAAAGTTAATACCCTTAGGATGATTGTTCAGCATGACACGAAGGGCATCATCCAAAGGAACAATAGATCCTGATATGTCCTCATGCAACAAGAAATTGTGAAAATCACCTAATTCATGATCTAAGGCTAGTACTAATTCATTTTGGCGGGACATACTCAAGTGTTGCCTCGTGGTCAAAAACTTGCTCTGCATCATTAACTAAGTCATCGTCATAGAGCAAAAAGAAGATGGATATGAATGAGAGAGATTAAGTTGTTCAAAAGATAGATTAGTGAAGTCGGGAGCTGAGTGGATAGGGAAGGAAGGATTAGAAGAAAATGCCATTGAGGTTAGTTTCCTTAAATTTCTTTCACTCCTACACACTACGTACTGTGAATTTGAAGACTGGTTTGTAAAGCTCATAAACTACATTTAGGCCTTACAACACACAGTGCTAAGTGATGAAAACAAAATGTTGTTTTGATTTTTGAAGAAGTGTTTGTTTAGAACAATAAATTCACCTACAATGTAAGGTGAACTACATCTAATCAAAGTGAGGGTTTTTATTTTACCAAGTCAGGTTCACCAAAAATGTAGCGTGGAAAAATTACTTCTCAATCTACTAACTTCAATTGAGAGAACTCTCCACTATGACTACACTTGGGTTCTACTATTTGAGGTGTCGAAGGTGAAGTTAATATATCCTAGATCCATTACAGAACCACTATGAGTCCCACATAAAGTAATACAACTTGCATACGTGATTAATAATGAGGGGAAACTAGAAAAATGTAGAAATGAAACTACAGTAACAAAAATGATAGAAACCAAGAGCAGAAATCAAAAGAGGCTAGAAAGAGGAACATGTGACAGCAAGGACAAGGTCTTAGCCTTGGATGACAGCATGTTGTGCAAGGATGTATGCGCTAGGCATTGGATTCCAAAATGCAAGAAAAATAAAATCTGTTAAACCCAAATGAATCTACAACTACACATCACTAATCCCAATAGAAACTATACCTAGTGATATCCGGTTGACACAAGAATGATAAGAAATCAAATAAAATAAAGGAAATGAATAGAGACAAGCACAAAAAGAAGTAATATGAAACATCCGTGTGGCTATATGATCTTCACTCCTAGGAACCTGCAAAAAGAGGGAAAAATGGTGGGGCTGCTTGGGGACTTGCCTCAGTCAAGTCCCAATGTTGGTATTTCTACCTTCATGAACAGCAATAGAAAATATGACATAGAAATCAAAAGGAAATGTGTGTGTTCCTATCCTAAGTGTGTCTAGGAAGGTAAGAACAACAAGAAAACAACTAGATTAACAAGAGCTTCTTCCCTGGTCTATGAGGAGAGAAACCTACAAAATGCAGTTTGTGCAACTAATAAGAAAAATGGTGGTCTATACCAAACAAAGCAAGTGAAATGGTGATCTACACCATACAACAACCTATGCAAAGAAAACAAATCTAAAAAAACAAGTATTGAATAACTCTAATGGAAAGATCTTACTAGTTTGAAGATAGAAGAGGAAGTTGTTAAGACATGCAACATCACTAATTATTGATTATAAAGTAAAACATGGAATACTATTAAGACATGCATCATCACTAATTGTACAAAAGAGATGCTTTTATTTGGCTAAAGATGAGATGGTGTTATGGTCTCATCATCTCCCCTACACAAGATATTGCAGGTCCTCCTGCAACTCATAGTGAGCTTCCAGAGCCAATCTCTTTACCTTTATTGCAATTGCTCTTAAGATGTTCTAAGAGGTGCATTGTAGATGCTCCAAAGATGTTCTGAGTTACTCTAAAGTTGTCTAGAGCTAGTTGTATTTTCTCCATGGTCAGATCGAGAGATGTTCTAAGTTACTCCAGAGCTATCTGGAGCTAACTATATTTTCTCCATGGTTAGATCTAGAGAGATCTAGAATGTTCTAATTTAGAACTAGAGACCAAGTTTGCAATAACTAGTCATCCAAGATGCCTTCAAATGCTATAATATCTACAAGAGTTCTTGGGAGTAGCAACTTGCATAGAAAAGTGCATGTTTATAGATTTAGAGAAAAGGAAATAACTGTGCAAAATACTTATTTGTAGAAAAGAAACCTACTGTAACCTACTCTACTTCGTGATGTAGAGATAGGTTACACAAAACCATTGACTGGTTGTGGAAAATGACTTCATTTACTTAAAATATGGGTCCATGCATTCAACTTCTTGAAAGACGAGGAAAACCATGCGTAGTGTAGGAAAAATTACTCAATTAAATAACTTCAATTAAGTGAATTCTCCACTAACAACACACTTGGATTCTATTATCTAAGGTTCTATATGTCTAAAAACCTACTCTAGGTCTTTAAAAAACCACTTTGTGTTTCAATCAAAGCAAGACAACTAGACTAGGTGCTTAACAATGAAGAGAAAACAATAAAATTGGAACAAAATTGAGAAAAATGATAGCAGAGGTAGAAAAAGATAAGAAAATGGAACCTATAGCCAGGATGAGGAGCTCACTGCCTTGATCAATAGTGCATTGCGAGGACGTCTACATTGGGTGATGGAGTCTAAAATGAAATAATAATTAAATTTACCAGGTTTGTACATACCTAGAATGTTTGTACAACACAAGTTTAAACATGACACATAGCCATCATCATCTAGATAACATGAAATCTCAAAAGGAAACAACTATGCTATTAAAATCACACAAAGCAGAAGGAAAGAAGAAGGGAAATGAACCCTCCATGTGGTTGTAAAGTATTCTCCTCAAAAATACCTACAAAGAGAGAGAGATAGAGAGAGAGAGAGAGAATGGTTAGGCTTCTTAGGGACTTGCCTCAATCAAGTCCTAGTTTTGGTCTTCTAAACTCCACAAGTAGCAAATTGATATGTAGAGGAGAAATCAAAGGAAAAACATGTGTGTGATCTTACCCTAAGTGTGTATAGGAGCTAAGAGCAACAATGAAACAACTATATTGAAAAGATTTACTTCCCTAGTCTACGGGGAAGAAACCCACAAGCATGCAACCATTATAAAATAGCACAATGGTGGTCTACACCATAACAATGCAAGAAAAGATGGTGGTCTACACCATGCTAAAGCTATGCAATAAAAAATATATTTAAATGAAAAAATTTTGAGCAACACAAATGAAGTGATCTTACTAATATAATGAAGGGGATAAAGTTGTAAATCTATAAGAGCTAAAATCTAATGTACATAGCTTCAAACCACAATAGGATAGAGCTTCTTCAATGAGCACAAGTGTGAACCAAAACCTCCAAGAGCCTTTTGAAAATGATACAACACTACTAGGAGTACTAAGAATCTCATGTAGTTGTTGTAGAGATTGGACTCACAAAGGAGTATGCAGAGTAGAGCCAAAAGTGTGTTGTGAGCTTGAGAGAGTAAGTGAGAGTGAATGAGAATGAGAGTTACTAAAAGGTTCATTCAAAATTCAACCAAAGGGGGGAAAATCCTAAAAAGATGTACAAAGATACATTCTATACCTCAGAGAGGCATTACCAGAAAGTCTCATGATCACCAGAGGCATTTGGTAATGCCCATAAATAGTCAACTGGTGGTAAACAAATGTGGAATGCTAGCAGACTGCAAAGACATCCACGCTTAGTGCTCAAGTCTAGAAAAAGCCAACTCCTGGTCATACATGATACCTTAGAATCATATGACTATCTAAGCATCAGAATGAAATTTGAGGAAAATGAGAAAAAATCCAAAAATAAACAAACCTTAGCCTATAATGTAGAGAGAAGGTGCAAGCACTAAGGTGGTTGCAAAATGTAGCGTGAAATTTTAAGGGTATGCAATTTTCAACATTAACTTTAGCCCCCACTTTACAGGGTATATGACACTACTTGGATATGGAAGCTAAAGTAGAACTGAATTAACATAATCTATTTTACCTCTCAAAATGATTATTTTAAGGATGCAGAGGGTTCTTTGAGCAGAGGTACGAAGCCCCTAGGTTGGGAACCTACAAAAGTAGTGTTAGACAATAAGCCTACACAAGAGGCAATGTCAGAACCATGTGTATATAAAAAATTCCTGAAAAGGATTAGATTAGATATGGTTTGCCCAAACATAAATGTTTAGCAAATCATATAATCTAATACACAATCTACAACTATCTACCACAAAACACATGATGATGTATAAACAACCTCATTTCTTTGATGAAACAAATAACCCTTTTTGCATTGCCCAATCCCCTAGCCTTGCCTATTTGTTTTTTTTTGTTTAGGGTAAAATTGGGATTGTCTAGTTTTTAAGTGTTTAGATGTTTGAATCCTCCTTTCACCCTATACATTCAAGGATCTAGGGTTGAGCAGCAATTCACTATCATACCCTAGGTCACTATGAAATGTAGGGAAGCTTAGATTAGGGTGTTTAATTATCATATTTCCTTCTCTTATGCTTAATTGGCCATTAAAACCCTAATTTTGCAAATACGACTGTAAACAGAAGAATAACAGAAAAATCTCTTGCAGACAGAATCAAAATATCAAATCACAGAGTACCTATTTTCAGGGTTTCAAGGTGGAAAAGTCAGGGACAAAAGAGCAGTTGCCCAAGTCTAATGCCCTGCATTTTGTCCAGATCTGGAAACTCAATCTGCAACTCTTCCCTGCTGTCCTGGAGATTTTCCCATCATGGAAGTTGGAGGACTAATGAGCGGGCGCCCAAGTCCAGGTGGCTATTTTTCCTTCTTTTCTACAATTTTGACACTTCAAGATGCCTTCCTACAACTTCACTTTTCCTAGCTCTGCAACCTGTAACCTACAACCATGAAAACTTTGGGAGGGGGTTGTGGTGTTTAGAGGCTTGCCTCAGTCAAGCCCTGGAGAACACTTAAGTCTCTGAACATCATTGTTAGATAAAGAGTGCGTGCCCTTGTGAGGCAGAGGCAAAAGCTAAAGGAAATGATGATGAAAACACAATATAATGTCACCTTATAGTGAAGATATCATGGGAGGAAGATGCTCTTGATTCCATGATGAAATGGATGGTCAAATCTACAAACACAAACATATAAACCACACAATTCTACTCTTGCAACACAATGAAAGCCTTCAAATCACCTTTAGGATGCCAAAATCACATGAATATCACCTAGTTTACAAATGAATGCCTAAACATGCTTTTATATGCAACTACAAACAATCCCGCCAAGATTTTCATAATTCAAACTTACCGTGTCGGCATAGGACCCAAATAACGGTCATAAACTGACACCCAAAAATTGGGACTGCCCTAAAATAGGGCAGGACTAGGGCGCAAGCGCCTAAGTCCTCCCCCTATTTTGGGCAGGGTCAAGCTCAAAGGGTCCTCCTAGGTCCCATTTATCATGTTACCTAGGGCTCATTCCATTGGGATGCCAAATTATGAAGTAAGATGTCCTAAATGCATGCAAAAGACCTGGGAGCTAAACCTAAAGAGGGAAAAGCCCCCAAGGGGACATTTTCTAACGTTACATTTAGTCCCCACTTTAATGTATGTATAAACACAAGGCCAATACATGCATTAAGGTAAGGTCATAAACACAGGAAACACATCAAACACAGAGAAGACACGCCAATCACATGGAAAACAATAACAGGCACGCAAAACATGGAGAAGACAGTTACAATCATGCAGAACATGGAGAAGACAGTCAATGCATAGAAGACACATTAATGCATGGAAGACAGGCATGATTTCTTTTCTTTTTCTTTTTCTCATATATATGAAATGCAAAATGCAAGTACTGGAAAGTAAACAAACCTCCCATAATACATGATGCACTCATCACACAGGTCTTTGTATATATGGGGCAACACACATGTAAGACACGCAAAACCTCCCAAAATGCAGGAAGCACAACCCTAAGGTGTTGATCTTTATACTACACATGGGGCAACAAACACGCCACACAAAATAAGCATGCCAAAACACACACACTTGAAGACACGGAGAAAATATGGAAGACACGCAATGGTGTGTTCCCTATTTCTAGGCTCAACACCATCTCAGGCACATTATAGGCACACACTGACGATTGGGCTTCGCCACAACAATTGCTGAAACCACACTTAAGGGTTGAGTTAGTCACAGAAATGCCCGCCTCCGCAGAGGACTTTTGAAAATGACAGGATGATGCAATCTGGTCCAAGAAATACACCATCCCCGCCTCCACAAAGGGCTTAAGATAAAAAGGATATATGCGATACCCCGCCTCCGCAGAAGGCTTACATGATTGATTGATTGATTGGAAACAAACTCAAGGTGCATGATGCACTCATCACGCAAGTCTTTGCACCTAAGGACAAACACATTGCTAACATCTACAATAGATAGCTTACCTTATATGCCCCCATCTTAAGGTGGTTGATATCAGGTATCGATATCAAGCACGTTAAGATAGGAATAAAACACACAAGGGAACACTGACTTTCGCAAAGCCCATGCCCCCCGGAGGTGACATGTACTTTATGATCACCAAATGTTCCCACAAACACATCCCTGTAAGAAACATGTTCGTGTCTACAAGATCATGATAAACAACAACATCAATGCATATGATTAACCACACAGAGCCAAGGTTATACTATGAATTTGGATTTCAAGGATAACCGTGGGGCTATATCACAAAGCTCTCCGAATCGAGCACCACCAAGGCTAGATTCAAAGACAAACAAAGGTGCACAGAGAAGCAGTATTGTTAAGGTTTGTAAATGCAATAAAAACATCATCAAAGTCACTACGCGGAAAGCACAAGTGCTTCCACTAGCCAAGTGTCGGATAAAATATACAACCACATCGTCATATTAGGAACTAAGTCCATTTTTTGATTGCTCTTGAAAGGGATACTAGGTCCACATCAGTATAAATGTTTTTCATCATCCACCTACTAGATGGAAACACTAGAGGAAGGGAAATAATAAATAAGAGAGGAGAAACAAGTGTCTTAAGGGCAATCATGTAGGAGGGTGCCTCCAAGTCACCAACCGCAACACTATGTCCCTAAGACACAACACACAACAATGAAATTAGAGAGAGGCAATATAGAAGAATAATGATACAAATAGAAGAAGGTCACAACAGAGGTGGTCTCCTGGTATCCTGGACCTTACGGGAGAGTCTGAGGTCATCCCAGGAGGCCTAAACAACATATAACACATCACGGGGGAAGCACATCACGAGAGAGATAAAGGGTTAGAGATACTTACCTGTAGGATCTTCGTGCTAGAAGTCATCAACAATTAAATCATTCTCTTTCCAATTGCAAACATAAGGTACTATGGCCAAGTCTTTGTAATTATTCTTTTGTTCATTCTTAAATGCTTCTTTGTTTGACTCAATGTTAGGTGAAATGTTTTCTTGTTGAAGTTCATTATTACACATATTCACTAGCCTCTTAGGTGGTGGGAGAAGTAAATTATTTTGAGTGATCTCAACATCCATCCTTGAGGGATTTAATGTGAGAGACTTCTCCTCATCCACTAGTGCTACATCCTTAGTGATGTCCCAATGACTTGAATATTCAAACAAAAGAGGAACATTAAAGGTCTTCTCTTCCTTAGTGAAATCCAAGGTGTGTGAACGATCAACTAAAGGATCAAGGTTGCTAGGATGATCCATGGAGGTTTCATGCATTATGATAGAGTTTTTAGATGAAAGATCACTGTCTACCCATGGAATGTTCTTTGTTGAATGGATTTCTTCATTCACTAATGCTTCCTCTTGGGGAGAGCATTGGAATTGCAAAGTGGTGATGGCTCTTCATTTGCTAATGCTTCATCTTGGCCAGAGTGAGCATTAGAATGAAGATTTGGTGGTATGATGTTAAGAGATGTGCCAATGAAATCATCCTCTTGCATCAAAGTGTCCTCATGAGGAGGAACAACCTTAGGAGAGGGATCATAGGATACCACTAAGTTATCATCACATGTTTTAACAATAGGTGTCATAGTGGAATGTTCCATAAAGTCATCTAAGGCTTCATCTAACATTTTGAGGTCATCACTAGTATATATGCTATTGATCATGAATTTAGTGAGATCATCCAATATCCAAGGTTATATTCCCATGAAGTTTGTGAAGATATCAAAATCTGATATATAACAAAGGATTTCATATCTGGAGCACATAGAGAGATCAACATCATGAATGTGTGCTATTTGTTCCAGAACTTGAGGATGTTTATCAGTGAATTTAGAGAAATGATAAATGTTTATGATGTATGCAAACAATTATTCCCAATAAGTAGCCATGATATATGTTTCCAATTCAATTCAATATCAGATTTTAAAAGCTTTCCAAAAGTATGCAAAAGGCCAATGCAAACTATATGCAAAGATGACCTAAAATGCTTGTTTTTTTGTACTTTTTCAATGCAAATGAATGAAACAAAAGGTGTTGTAAGGATTTTAGTCAAGGGAAGAAAATTATATGTTTGATATCAATCCAAAACAGAAATAGGATCCTTCAAAACACACTCTTGATGCAAATCCAAGATAATGCCAAGTCAAAATATAGTGAAAATATGTCAAAATAGGCACTTTTTTCACCAAAACTTAATGCAAAAGAGCATAACAAAGGGTGTTGTGAGGAAAAGGATGATGAATAGAAAATTATATCAGTAATAACAGCCACTTAATGTCAAAATACCCAACACAACATGCTTTTAGTGCCGCTTAAGGTAAAACCCTAGTGAAAATATAGCAAAAATAGGCTATTTTTCATGGTTTTTCAACTCCAAGACCTAGCAAAAGGGGTGTTGTAATGAATTTTAGGAGGTGAAGAAAATAAAATCAATGATATCAGTCACCCCAATCCATAAAATTAATCACAACACACTTGGAGTGCAAAATAATCCAAACCCTAAGGCAAAAATAGCAAAAATGTGTAGTTTTTCACCAAATTTTCAATACAAGAGCCCGTTAAAAGGGTGTTGTGAAGGTTTTTAGGAGGGGAAGCAAATAAATACCCTGATAAAAACCAATTAATGCAAAAATACCCTTCACAACACACCTAGGGGAAGCAAATAAATACCCTGATAACAACTAATTAATGCAAAAATACCCTTCACAACACGCCTATGGTGCAAATTTATAGAGTCGATAAGGCCAATCTAGTGAAAATCGTTGTTTTTGAAGCCCTAGGTTTGAGATCTTGACAAAAAATGCTATGTGAATGTTTTGAAGTTTGATTTATGATGAAAATAAAGTGTAGTCAGATCTAAAAATAATTTTCAAGCCCTTATATGTAAAATGTCAATGCAAATCTAATGAAAATGCATGAAAATTGCTAGTTTTTTGTTGAAATTTTCTATGCAAAAATGTAAATATTTTGAATCTAAATACAAATTTACACTAAAATGCAAGATTACAGCCAAATTCTAATTTTAATGTGCCTCTAAAATCAGTAGAAAAATCTGAAAGAAGACTTTGCCTACTAACCCTAGATTTTGGAATTACTAGGTTATATGAAAATTGTCAAAATTTATACAAAAGCCTAGCAAATTAATGATGAAAATGCAATGCAAATTTCTAAATTTTTGTGTTTTTCTGTAGTTTATATCAGATCTGATGCAAAAATCATGAATTAGGAAAATTTAGAAAAAACTGATGCAATTTAGTGAGCCAAACAATGCAATTTTTTTGAATTTTTCAAATTTTCAATTTTTTTTAAATTTTTCTCAATGCGATAAAATGAATGACTATATGAATGAATGAAATCAATCCAAATATGAAGACCAACACTTAGCAAGTTGCAATTAAGTCCAAAAACACAGGTTCACCAAAATGTTTAGGGTAAAATTGGGATTGTCTAGTTTTAAAGTGTTTAGATGTTTGAATACTCCTTTCACCCTATACATTCAAGGATCTAGGGTCGAGTGGCAATTCATCATCATACCCTAGGTCACTATGAAATGTAGGGAAGCTTGGATTAGGGTGTTTAATTATCAAATTTCCTTCTCTTATGCTTAATTGACCATTAAAACCCTAATTTTGCAAATATGACTGTAAACGGAAGAATAATAGAAAAAGCTCTTGTAGACAGAAGCAAACTATCAAATCACAGAGTACCTATTTTTGGGGTTTCGAGGTGGAAAAGTCAAGGACAAAAGAGTAGGCACCCAAGTCCAATGCCCTACTTTTTTTTTGGATTTGGAAACTCAGTCTACAACTCTTCCCTGTTGTCATGGAGATTTTCCCGTCACGGAAGTTGGAGGACTAATGAACAGGCACCCAAGTCCATGTGGTTGTTTTTCCTTCTGTTCTGTAATTCTGACACTTCAAGATGCCTTCCTACAACTTCACTTTTCCTAGCTCCGTAACATGTAACCTGCAACAATGAAAACTTTGGGAGGGGGTTGTGGTGTTTAGAGGCTTGCCTCAATCAAGCCCCGGAGGACACTTAAGTCTCCGAACACCGTTGTCAGATAAAGAGTGCGTGCCCTTGTGAGCAGAGGCAAAAGCCAAAGGAAATGATGATGAAAACACAATATAATGTCACCTTATAGCGAAGATATCATGGGAGGAAGATGCTCTTCATTCCAAGGTGAAATGGATGCTCAAATCTGCAAACACAAACACATAAACCACACAATTCTACTCTTGCAACACAATGAAAGCCTTGAATCACCTTTAGGATACCAAAATCACATGAACATCATCTAGTTTACAAATGAATGCCTAAACATGCTTTTATATGCAATTACAAACACTCTTGCCAAGATTTTTGTAATTCAAACTTACCGTGTCAGCATAGGACCCAAATAACAGTCATAAATCGACACCCAAAAATTGGGACTGCCCCAAAATAGGGCAAGACTAGGGCATGGGTGCCCAAGTTCTCCCCCTATTTTGGGTAGGGTCAAGCTCAAGGGGTCCTCCTAGGTCCCATTTATCATGTTACCTAGGGCTCATTCCATCAGGATGCCAAATTATAAAGTAAGATGTCCTAAATGCATGCAAAAGACTCGGGAGCTAAACCTAAAGAGGGAAAAGCCCCCAAGGGGACATTTTCCAACGTTACAGTTTTTATAAGAAATATTTATCTATTTTTAATAAAATGTTGTAGAAATCTTTATTTCCTAAATTGATTGAAAATAACTCTTAAATGTTGATATAATGGTATTTAGAGTTGGGTAATTATGCAGGGTTAATGCATGGCCTACGGGAGAAGTGGACTTCATGCAGTTGAGGTCAAGTGCATCGGAAGTTGAGGGCGCCAAAAATTTTAGGCATGCATTGATTGAAGACTCTTTTTAGTTTTGTTTATTCATGTTGGTTATCCAAGACATTATGTCTCCACTCAGAGCCTTTTATAGGTTTTAAAGACATCAGTAGTTAAAGATTCTATTTTTCTGTTATAAGACTTTTTCAAATGGCATTTTACCATCATCTAAAATTTAGGAGTTTAAAAATAGTTTAGTTTTAGTTGGTTGCTCAAAACATGGATATATATATCATACTATGGATGGATGAAAATCAATCTTTTGGTTTTGAAAATAATGAGAGATATGTACTACAATTTTTCCATGAATGCAAATAGTGTTGTTCTAAGTATTTTCTTTTGAGATATAAAGATCTAAATGCAGTTACCATGTTTTTGTGGAAATGATTGAATGTGATCTGAGTTAAAGGCAAATTTCTCCTAGGAGTTGGCCACTTGTAGGATTGTAGAGTAGATAAGTATTTCTATTTCTGTGGATGTTTCATTTCAGGTCAAGTTATTTTATGTTTAGTATTCTGTTGTGAACCTGGAGGGTGTGTTGTTTAAGGCATTAAGTTCTAGATCTCTATTTGTTTAAATATTTCTAGAGCATTTGCTTTAGTTTAAAACTATTATTTACTGATAAATGAAAGTTAGAATGTTTGTGCAGTATAGAATTTATCACCATTCAATATCAGAGTAAAGTTGCATGTATGAATTTATAGTATAGAGTTTATATGCTTTCTAGTATAGATTTTATATGCTTTCTAGTGTAGAATTTATATGCTTTCTAGTATAGAGTTTGAATGGTTTCTAGGATAGGATATAACTACTTTTTAGTTTAATATGTTGTTTAAGTTTTTCAAAGGAATTAGAAAATTGCTTCTAAATGAGATATCCAAACAACACTCCCTATTGCATATAGCCTCGGACACTACCCCAGTTGATAAACTGATATTTTTCAACTAAAGTGTTAGGACCTCACGACAGCCTATCACTTTTTGGTGCCATTGTTGGGGACACATGATTCTTTTCTAAGTGTTATTAGGGAAACATTTGGAAACATCTTGTAGTAAACACCCAAAAATTGTCACCAAACTTCTATTTCTGCATGGTCAGGAAACGAGGCCCACACAAAAGATTTATACCAACCCCCCCAATAGTAGTTCCAACCATAAATAGGGAGGAAGAAGTCTCAGTTGAAGAACTAAGTTACGAATTGATTGAGTAGGATCAACCTGAGACCTCCCAAAATACCCCAGAAGTTCTACCAGCTGACCAAATCTTTGAGGAGGTGGTCATTCAGCCAACCAACCTAGTCTTTGAGGAGGAGAACATTCCTTTTTTTATTATGGCTAATAATCACCATAATGACCCTCTCAATGGGAGAGAAAACCACGGAGATGGTGATATTCTGAGAAGACCTGCAACATGAACCTTTACCTACCCTATTGCTCTAAACGAAGATGACGATGCACCAACGAAAAATGTTTCACCATCCATTTTACCAACTTTCAGGGGACTTTCCTCTAAAGATCCTAACTAGTTCCTCTTTGAGTTCAATGTCTTGGGTCAAACATACAACTACAAGAATGATAACAAGAAACTTAAACTCTTTCCCACCACTCTGAGAGACGCTACAATGTGTTGGTTCATGGGACTAGTTTCTGGGCCAATAACTACATGGGATGAAATGGAAACTATCTTTTTAGACAAATACTAGAGTTATTGCAGAGTTAGTGATAGGAAAGAGGAATTGTTCAAACTAAGACAAAAAAAAGATGAGATCCTGGAAGATTACCTTGATAGGTTTATCTTTCTAACCAAACGATGTGATGAAGAATCCATAAGTCTAGAAATTCTAAAGACCATATTTCTTAAAGGACTTAATGAAGATGCTAGGAGAAGCTTAGATTTAATGGGAAAGGGAGATGTGTCCCAACTTGAACTTGGTTATATCTCTAAGTTATGCCAGAATTTTTCTTGTACTCAAGGAGCTATCCAAAAATCTAGCCTTTTAAGGAGTTCAAATGAAATAGGTAAACTATGAGAGGAAATGGCAAATCTAAAGACTAACATTCTTGTTCAGTTGAACACTACTTCGGATGGAATACAGGCCAAAACACGTAATCCTGATACTTTATCTATATATTGCCCTAGGTGTCAAAACAAGCATTTGTTAAGAGAATGCCCTTTGGATAAGGCTAACAATTGCCAAATTTGTGAAAAGAGTAATGCCACTGATCAATGTGAGATCCTGAGTGCAATCAAGAATTCTAAAAAATGACCGTCTAACACTAAGGAGGAAATCAATTTTGTGGGTCAAAGACCTAGAGGAAATTTCTCCTATGGTCAAAACTCCAACCCTACATGGCAACCTCCAAACAATTAGAACAATACACAGTGTACAACTCCTTGGCCTTCAGTACCACCTAGTTGGGGATCTTACCCACCTTGGGGACCACCTGAATGGATGAACCAAGCTTGGGGAAATCCATAATGGCCAAATCAGCAATGGCACCCTCACAATCAACCTCCACAATGGACCCAGCCACCAAATCAATTCTATAATGGTCCAAGACAAATGCCAAATCTGAAACAGAACCTTCTTACGGCTCCCTAGAATCCTCAGCAAAATGAACAAGTTAATCAACCACCATTACCGACACAACCTGTTCCTAATCTGAAGAACACACGTCAAAATGCCCCAGTATATACTATTGATCAAGATAACAAGGGGGTTAATGCTATCTATTGTGGAAACCTTCAAATGAGGTCAGGAAAAACACTTAATCAACCTACCATTGTTGAAATCACAGAAGACCCAAATGAGGAACTTAACATAGAACTAGAGACTCTTCTTGTACCTATAGAGTGTCACCTCAAGAACAATTAGGAGGAATTATCCCCAACATAATTTTGAGTAACTCCACCACCTACCATAGAGCTATCTCAAGAAGAAGTCACCAAGTGACCATCAATTACTTTAGAAAAAGATCCTATGCTAAGAAAGAAAAATTAGGCACCCTTTCCAGAATGTCTCAAAGCAACTATTCCTAGGAAGCCTCTGGAAGTATCATTGTCTAACGAAACTACTTTGATGCAAGAAATTAAATGACTCCATATTGAGATTCCCTTGTTATAGGCAATTAAGGAAATTCCCAAACTAAACCAGCTAGTTAAATTGTTGTGCATTAAAACACCAGGAAGGAAACTAAAATAGATTAATATGGTGCAAATCAATGGATATCTAGTTGACCTTCTACCTGGAAAAAACATAACCCCAAAATATGGTGACCCAAGTAGTCCACTCATAACAATAACAATTAATGAGGTAGCAATACCTAATGCATTGGTGGACTTGGGAGTAGCCATTAATGTTATAACAGTGGATGTTATGGAAAAACTTGGACTCATTGATTTATGTCCCACAACTACCATATTACAAATGGCAAATTAGTCCATAACCATCCCCAAAGGTGTCTTAGAAAATGTCCCTGTCAAGGTTGACGATTGGGAATATCTAGTAGACTTCCAAATTCTCCAGTCTGTCACACCCAAGGATAGTTACCTGGTAATACTAGGTAGGTTAGCTATAGTTGCAGCCAAGATTGACTGCAGAGTAGGAAGAATGATCATTTCACATGGTCCCAATAGCAAACATTTAAGTCTATATCCCCCCGCTCAACCTGCGGAGCATAACCAAGTTTGGGTTGATGAATCAAATGAATCTGACAAACAAGAGAATCTAGCTTCACTTGCTATGGTAGTTATTAAACAACATGGTGAAGAATTAGAAGATGAATTAGAAAACATCCAAGGCCTTTCCTTAGACTCAGGTGATGAAGATATTTTAGAGGTGGAAGAAATTTTGGGACATCCAATCCACATTGATGACAAGGAACGTTATTATACCAACTTTACAACTCTACCTTGTCCCCTAGCGAATATCATTCTAAAAACAAATCACTTCTTTGAAGATATTGACAAACTCCATAGAAATATACCACATAGTTATCCTCTCAACACTTTGACAAAAGAAGTTTACACTGTCACCTCCAATCACCCTGGGACCAAGACTATCATGTTATTACCAGGAAAAACTTTAAATATCAATAGTTGGTTGATAGAATCAGATGAGCTCAAATTGTTCGATGTTTTGATGAATAGGTCCAAATCTTTTGCTTAGGACTATAGAGAAATTCAAGAGGAATTCACCCAAGTGTTTGTACCCACCACATCTATACTGAAGATATTAGATTGGTTCATCAACCACAGCGAAGACTCAATCCTGCTCTCAAAGATATTGTCAAAACTGAAATTGAGAAACTTTTACAAGTAGGATTTATTTATCCTATCTCAGATAGCAAATGGGTTTCACCCTTGGTAGTAGTGCCAAAGAAAAATAGGAAATAGAGAGTGTGTGTTGACTACCAAGAACTCAACAAAGCAACCTACAGAGATCATTTCCCACTACCCTTCATAGATCAAGTTTTGGATAATCTAGCAGGAAGGAAGTATTTTTCATTTCTGGATGGGTTTAGTGGATATAACCAAATACAAGTGGCAGCAGAGGACCAGGATAAAACTACTTTCACCTATCCTTGGGGAACATTCACATATCAGGTTCTTCCCTTTGGGCTCTGTAATGCTTCTGCCACATTCCAGAGAGCCATTCTGGCTATCTTTGTTGAGCTTGTGAATGATTGTGTAGAAGTTTATATTGATGACTTCATAGTCTATGGTTCCACTTTTGATGAAGGCCTCAAAAACTTGGATAGAGTATTACAACAATGTGAAGATCATCAACTGTCTCTAAGCCATGAGAAGTGTCTAATAATGGTAGAACGAGGTATAGTGCTGGGAAATCATATCTCAGCTGAAGGGATAAAGGTTGATCCTAAGAAGATTGAAGTAATACAACAATTGGAAACCCCAAAGAATTAAACCAATGTTAGAAGTTTCTTAGGACATGCTGGTTATTACCGGAGGTTCATAGAAAACTTTAGTATGATTGCAACTCCCATGTTCTCTCTTCTGCAGAAAGATGTGGATTTTGTCTAGACAAAAGAATGCCAAATATCCTTTGACATTATTAAAGGAAAGCTTGTCTCAACTCCAGTCCTACGAGGACCTAAATGGAAACTTCCCTTCCATATTTATGTTGATGCTTCCAATGATGCTATTGGAGTAGTGTTAGGTCAAGAAGATGAGAATGGAGGAAAGTATGCTTTATATTTCATCAGTAAAAACTTGAGCCCCACTGAACTGAATTACACCACCACAAAGAAAGAATTTCTAGCAATAGTTCATGCAATAAACAAATTCTGACATTACATCACAAGTTACAAAGTGACTGTGTTCACAGACCATTCAGCTATCAAATACTTGATGAACAAACCCTCAGTGAATGGGAGAATAATCATATGGTTATTATGTTAGCTGCTGTTGCACCAAAAGATCAACCTCTTAATGCCTGATACAACCACTTGACTTAACAAGCACGGGAGGCGGTTAAGCCCTTGTCACAAACCACCGCAGCGCAGTGTTGAACAAGGAGACCAAGGGTCACACCTTGCAACAATCCCCCCAGCGCAAGCGCGGGGTTTGAACCCGTGACCTCAACTTTGAACCCGTGACCTCAACTTTGATACCAATTGTTAGTTGCCCTTGCACCAAAAGATCGACCTCTTAATGCCCAATACAACCACTTGACCTAAGAAGCATGGGAGGCGGTTAAGCCCTTGTCGTAAACCACCGCAGCGCAGCATTGAACAAGGAGACCAAGGGTCACACCTTGCAACATATTACTTCTCCAAGAATTCAATATGACCATAATGGATAAGCCTGGGAAATTCAACATAGTTGTAGATTTTCTATCCCTAATAAAATAAGATAATGGAGATTGTACTCTTGTACATGATGAATTTTCTGATGAAAATTTATTCGTTGTCTCCATTAAAACACCCTAGTTTGCAAATATTGCCAATTACTTATCCACCTCTGAGCTTCCCCTGGACTTTACATCAAAACAAAAGAAACACCTCATTCGAGAAAGTGCTCACTTCAAACAGATTAATGGCATGTTATTCAGATATGGGCATAACTTGGTCCTGTGATGTTGTGTCAGACTAGATGAAACATACAACATCCTCAGAGCTTGCCATGATGATCCATCTGGTGGACACTACTCTTCCAAGAGGACTTCCCATAAAATCTTAGGTGCAGGATACTATTGGCCCTCTATGCACAAGGATGTGAAGAACTATGTTTGCCGTTGTGATGAATGCCAGTGAGTGGGAAGACCTACGACATCCAACGAAATGCCTCTGCAACCACAGGTGGTTTTTGAACCATTTGAAAAGTGGGGATTGGATTTCATCGGTCCTATAGATAACCCTTTGCAAGGAAAAGAATATATTTTGGTCTGTACATACTATCTTACCAAATGGGAAGAAGTCCAAGCTTTAAAAGTTGCTAGAGAAGAACAGGCTGCAGACTTTCTATATAATAGGATTTTTCTCAGATTTGGAGCCCCTAGGTCAATTGTCATAGACTAAGGACCTCAATTTATGTCTAAGGTTTTGTTAGCTTGTACTGATCATTTCCAGGTAACCCATAAGAAGTCATCACCCTATCAGCCACAAGAAAATGGTCAAGTAGAAATCACTAATAGGGAGCTCAAAAATATCCTGACAAAAATAGTTTCATCAAGTAGAAAGGACTGGGCCAAAAAATTGCCTAAAGTTGTTTGGGTGTACAACACAGCTTGGAAATCCACCACTGGTCTTATTCCTTATGAATTGGTCTTTGGAAAGAAATCTCTTCTGCCCATTGAATTTGAACTTTAAACTCTGAGAACAACAATGGAGTTAGATTTAGACCTTGATCAGGCTCAGGTAGAGAGAGTCTTACAGCTTAGTGAACTAGATGAACTCCGCTTAGAAGCTATTCATCAAACTGAGCTAGTTCAACAACAACGAAAGGCCTAGCATGATAAACACATCAAGGAAAGAGAATTTCATGGGGGATATTGGGTGTTGTTGTTTGATTCTCGATATAAAGACCAGAAAGGCAAACTTAGAACTCATTGGTTGAGTCCATACAAGATTTCTGAGGTATTCCCAAATGGAGCAGTACAACTCAAACCCATTGATGGTGATTCTCAAACTCTCTTAGTCAATGGACATCGACTCAGGATCTACCATAAACCTATCAACAAAGAGGAGTTTACTCAACTGGTAGAAATGCAAGGAGAAACTCAATGTGTTGATTCTGCTTCGGCAGAAACAATATGATGAGTAAAAGAAAATGCATGTGTGTATGAGCATTTAGGAAACATTAATTCATATATTCATCTTTGTACTTGCCTAAATTTCATCATTATTTTTCAAAGTTTCATCTCTGAAGAAGTGCTACAAATTTTGACGCATCTCCTGGTGATGCTCTGGACCTTATTGTCTGAATAGATCCATACCCTTGTCATGTTCCTGCATTCCGGCTGCATCTTTCAACAATGCTCTGGAACTTTGTTCCTACATTCTGGTTGCATCTTTCAGCGATGCTCCGAAACCTTATTCCTGTATTCTGGATGCATCTTTCAGCGATGCTTTGGAACATTGTTCCTGCATTCTGGATGCATCTTTCAGTGATGCTCTGGAACCTTGTTCCTGCATTTCGGCTGCATCTTTCAGTGACACTCCAGAACTTTGTTCCTACATTCTGGTTGCATCTTTCAGCGATGCTCTGAAACATTGTTCTTGCATTTTGGCTGCATCTTTTAGCGATGCTCTGGAACCTTGTTCCTGCATTCCGGTTGCATCTTTCAATGATGCTCCAAAACTTTGTTCCTACATTCCAGCTACATCTTTCAATGATGCTCTGGAACTTTTTTCCTGCATTCTGGCTATATCTTTCAATAATGCTCCAGAACTTTGTTCCTGCATTCCAGCTACATCTTTCAGCGATGCTCTGGAACTTTGTTCCTGCATTCCAGCTGCATCTTTCAGCAATGCTATCGAACCTTGTTCCTGCATTCCAGCTGCATCTTTCAATGATGCTCCAGAACTTTGTTCTTGCATTTCGACTGCATCTTTCAGCAATGCCCCAGAACTTTGTTCCTTTAGCCCGGCTGCATCTTGCGATGATGCTCCAAAATTTTGTTCATATCCTACATATCTATTCCTTCGATATCTTCCTCCACCACTGTGAATTTGTGATTTCCTTTTGTATTAGTGTTCCTACATTCTTAAAACACACCATTGTCACCCCTGCAATACACCACATTAAGCCATCATGAGTTTGTTGTTCCCTACCATAATAAATAGTGTTATCACGGCGACTTGTCGACACAATAAATTCAGCCACCCCATTATCATGTCATAATAAATTCATTTCGTCCAAGTCCAATGGTACCGCCACTTAGGATGCTATTACGTCAACAAAAACAAGTGACTTTCAAATCAATAACTGAATGGAAGGTACGTACATCTTTTATTTTAAATAGATAATTTATTGTGAATAAAAATAGATAAATTGACAGGAACCCTTTTTCTTTTCCAAATTTGGCAAATGTGTGAATTGTTTCTTCATTGGAGAAGGTGGCAGCTCATTCACTCTATCCCATGCAATGTCATAATTAACTACTGAGAAGCTAAGTACCCTGAATCAATTATTGTCTTATCAACATTACTGAAGTATAAGTGGCCTCAAAACTTGCATTTTCTTTAATTTACCTATCAAATGCTTGAGTAGTTTTATCATTATGGGTGCCATGATATTTCAGTAGTCATTGAACAATATTATCAATAAGAAATAGAATGAGAGGAGCCAAACGCAAGTCTGAGCCAGTTTCACCAGATAAATTGCTGGCATTAGGGAATATTTCAGAACTATTTTAGAGGGTGGGATGGCTAGACTTTATGAAGAAATTTGAGGGACACCATGCATAGTTGGTCAAGGAATTTGTTGAGAACTTTGCAGATGGCCAGTCAATTATGCGCGGGAAGAAATTCAAGGTGAGTCCCCAAATTATCTCTAAATTATCTGGTAATTGGAATGAAGGTGTTAATTTGTCAGAAACCATAAACATTTCCTATCAGAAAATGATAGAACTTTTTACACGGGAAGGGGAACCTCACCCGTTACTAGTTGTAAACACTCGGGGGCAAAACAATGGATTCCACAGAATGTCTATTGTATAACCATGGCGAATAGTAGTTGCATGGATTATTAAGTACTTCACATGTGAAGGGCAATGCACCACTATAGTTGGTCCTCCCTTTCGACTGCTCATTCATCTGTGCCATGGCTTGGAAAACCCTAAATTAAGGGTTAACATTTCTACCTTCCTCCATGATTCCCTTGTTAGTATGATAGAGAGGTTCAAGATAGGGTCTGGGCCTTTGAAACATTATGGTCATGTTCATTTAATTTGCAAATATCATTTCCATAAGAAAAGAAAACTAGATGCAAAATGGCAGAAGTTTCTGCAGAAATTTGAGAACCCTGAACCCTCAAGACAATTTGAGGAAGGTGAGTCGTCTGGTATGGCAACCCAAAATGTGAGAGAACTCTCCCCTGTGCCTCAATGTGACAGACAAGCTCCTGGCGATGAGGTGCTAAAAAATCTAGTAAACCTCTTAGACCCTAAAGAAAGGCCTAAACCACATAATGTACCTGACACCCCAGAAAAATGAGAAAATGTGGATTTAGTAGATTCAAAGGAGGAAATATTCAGCCTCGTAGAAAGGATAAGAGGCCCAAAATGAAACTATAAAACCTCCTCCCCCAAGAAGGAGCAAACAACTGGCCACTGAATCTAGCTATGTCATAGCCTATGAATTGCCCCTATTCCCTAGAAAAAGAGGCAAGAAAGGTAGCCTTGTGAAAAAGTAACCCAGCCAAATGAGAATGTATCTCAGACATATGTAAATGTAACCCAAACCATGGAAAGCAGTAAACCCCCTAAATTTGGACAAGGAACTAACCCATCTAGGGAAGAACAAAAAGAAATAGGAGAGAAAAGACAAGAGGAAACCAGTGAACAAATGCCCAATTATGTCCTAATTGAAGAAGTGGAGGGTAATGAATATGAGGCTGAAGAAATAATTCCTTCATCACAGCAGCCAGTAGACATTCAAGGAATTGATACAGTGCCTGAGGTGAGACTATTGTCTCCTTTAAATAATGTTGGCGACATCAAACAAGGTCTATTAGAAGCCATTAATGAAGGAAATGTGTCTGGCAGTGAAACATAAATTTTTCCCCCCCCTTTCCACAGATGTAGAGGATAACAAAAATGAGTATATGACACTGAAACAGAGGAATTAAAAGTAGAAATTATGCAGTTGAAAAATAAATTACAACTAAATGAGGAACAGTTAAATAAACAACAACAAGAGATAAAGAAATAGATAGAGCTTCTGGAACAAAGGGATCAAACCATTAGAGAACTATGATCCCAATTGCAACAAATTGAAGAAAAAGATAAGCATTGTCTAACTAGTCTATCTGAAAAAGATCAAAAAATTAAGAATTTAACCTTCAATTTGGAACAGTGCCTGAAAACATTTGCAGAGGAGTAGGAAAAACAAAAATTGGAGCTAAATAAAGTTGTGAGTAGAACTATTGAATTGGGACAGGATTTATAGGAAGTCAATGTTAGACCAACTATGGAGTCAAAGGAGGTTCAAACAGAGCCAACTAAGATGGAATGGTTTCAAGTCCATATTCCTCCCATGTTGACCAAGTGGATGGAGCAATGCTATTTCCTAAGAAAATCTGGGGCTGAAAATGTTAGACTTAAGAAAGAAATGGTATTGTTAAAGGAATCTTGTGATAGATTGTATCAGGCTAAAATGGATGCATGTCAAATTGGAGAACTATTACTGTGCTACGCCCTTAATATTGGTGTACATTGGGTTATGAATAGTCAGCTTGTTGATGCAGAGGATAAGGAATAACAAGAGAACTCAACTCCTTAGTAACTTCAATTTACCCACAAACAAACCATTACAAAGGCTGCCCATTCATTTCTTCATGACTGTTCTCAATGTGCAACTATGGCACTCACACTACAACCAACATAAATTTGTAAAATACATGACCAATCACATGGTCTCTAACCCAACAACTATAACCTATACCTTCAAGGACAAAGGATAGCAAATTACAGTTTGACTACATTTTGACAGTGCTATGACAGGCTTGTTTCCTTGTAGCCCTGTCCTTAAGGACTGTCAAACATAACTCTTACCCTAGGCCCCTTCTCAAGACTGTGATCACATATTTGAATACCCTCTATGCCATTTTAAAACATATCAAAAATGAAGATACCTTTGTTTTGTAACAACACTCTAAACTAAAGACTGTCATGCTCCAATAG
This sequence comes from Cunninghamia lanceolata, assembly GCA_027924645.1. Taxonomy (NCBI): domain Eukaryota; kingdom Viridiplantae; phylum Streptophyta; class Pinopsida; order Cupressales; family Cupressaceae; genus Cunninghamia; species Cunninghamia lanceolata. The sequence continues at coordinate 5,996,816 of BSBN01000354.1, read as the reverse complement.
GCCTAAATAGGCTTCCACACTGTCACTCTTTTATCCTTCATGGTGTTCTTCCAACACATGGATCCTGCAACCTTTATCATGGATTAGAAAACATTTAAAACATCTCACATTTACACCCTTCCAGGGTTTACAAACTTCATAGGGACACAAAATAGTTTCATACCAGTCATGACTGTGACTGTCATACTCAGTATTTATAGGACAGTCTTCTTTGAAGATATAAACCTTCCTCCATTTACCAAGGTCAACATGTAGAATATGAAAGGGCTTTGCTTACTACCTTTGCCAAACCAATACCATCATGAAATAGGTTCAACCCATACTAAAGTCATCAAAAACACAACATTTCTGCCCTTTTACCAGTGTGAATCAAAGGGAAAACAGTCCCTAGGGCATCAAAATAACATATGTAAATCAAATCCTTTTCATTTGCAAACTTGGCATATGTAAGAACACTCAAAACAATAACCTTTCCATAGATTCTTAGGTTTTTCCACTATGCATAGTCAAAGAAACATAATCTTGTTTAACCACTGTTTACCCTAAGACAGGGTTTAACTGTTTTTTGACAGTTTTTACCAAATTTGCAATATCTTACATAAAATGAAACCAAAATGTATGAAACTAACTGTAAATGGAAGGTGGTTGGAAGAACAAACACTTACAATCAACATAGCATATATCCTTGCCCGTACAGGGCCGTACAGTATCAAAAAACAACAAAAATTCTGAAGGAATACATAAAAATAGTGCTATTTTATCATTCCAATTCATACATTCAACCACCTCCGAGGTCTTTGAAGATTACAAGGCCTATTTAAAGGCATACACTCATGTCTTTTCAGTTTCCACTGTCTTGGAACGAACCAAGAGCCACAAGACTCTTCACCTTCCAAGTTTTTACATTGTTTTGAAAGATAACATTTCCCTTTTTGCAAATGGAGATAACATTTGAACATTTAACACTCCTAATGACATAACAATGACTTGTTTAACCTTATACAATGTTGAAGTATTACAATTTAATCAAAATCAAAAGTTTGTCTAGGACAACTTTGATTTGCCAAGGTGCTCCTGCACCATACTCCTCAGCATGAAGAAAACTCTTGTCCCAAGAGTTGTGTGGTCTGCTTCAAATGACTTTTGCCTCTTTATGTCTTCAACCCTGACTTGATGCCTCCTCTACTTCCTCTTTACTTTCCAACTGTGACTCCTATTAATGGAGTTTGACTGGCTAACTCCAAGGTGGATCTCTATCATCAGAAGTCCACTCCTTCCTGCTACAACAACACTCCTGTCCCTCACCTGGGAGTCCTCTCTTTCCTCTCTCCCCAAGACTTTTGGTGACAACCAATGGACCATCTGCTCTGGCCCTCTTGACAAACCTTCCTGTCTGCCTACTACAGTGAGTGAACTTGCACCTGCAACCATAAAACTTCACAACAAGAATCAGGTAGCAAAAACCAATGCTTACCCCCAAAATCCTGGTGTAGATTGCCTCCTTCGGCGCTCTATCTACATGCTTAGAATCTTCTAAGCTCTGATACCAATTTGATGTAGAGGATAAAGAATAACAAGAGAACTCAACTCCTTAGTAACTTCAATTTACCCACAAACAAACCATTACAAAGGCTGCCCAATCATTTCTTCATGACTGTTCTCAATGTGCAACTATGGCACTCACACTACAACCAACATAAATTTGTCAAATACATAACCAATCACATGGTCTCTGACCCAACAACTATAACATGTACCTTCAAGGACAAAGGACAGCAACTTACAGTTTGACTGCATTTTGACAGTGCTATGACAGGCTTGTTTCCTTGTAGCCCTGTCCTTAAGGACTGTCAAACATAACTCTTACCCTAGGCCCCTTCTCAAGACTGTGATCACATATTTGAATACCCTCTATGCCATTTTAAAACATATCAAAAATGAAGATACCTTTGTTTTGTAACAACACTCTAAACTAAAGACTGTCATGCTCTAATAGGCCTAAATAGGCTTCCACACTGTCATTCTTTTATCCTTCATGGTGTTCTTCCAACACATGGATCGTGCAACCTTTATCATGGATTAGAAAACATTTAAAACATCTCACATTTACACCCTTCCAGGGTTTACAGACTTCATAGGGATACAAAATAGTTTCATACCAGTCATGACTGTGACTGTCATACTCAGTATTTACAGGACAGTCTTCTTTGAAGATATAAACCTTCCTCCATTTACCAAGGTCAACATGTAGAATATGAAAGGGCTTCGCTTACTACCTTTGCCAAACCAATACCATCATGAAATAGGTTCAACCCATATTAAAGTCATCAAAAACACAACATTTCTGCCCTTTTACCAGTGTGAATCAAAGGGAAAACAGTCCCTAGGGCATCAAAATAACATATGTAAATCAAATCCTTTTCATTTGCAAACTTGGCATATGTAAGAACACTCAAAACAATAACCTATCCATAGATTCTTAGGTTTTTCCATCGTGCATAGTCAAAGAAACATAATCTTGTTTCACCACTGTTTACCCTAAGACAGGGTTTAACTGTTTTTTGACAGTTTTTACCAAATTTGCAATATCTTACATAAAACAAAACCAAAATGTATGAAACCAACTACAAATGGAAGGTGGTTGGAAGAACAAACACTTACAATCAACATAGCATGTATCCTTGCCCGTACAGGGCCGTACAGTATCAGAAAATAGCAAAAATTCTGAAGGAATACATAAAAATAGTGCTATTTTATCATTCCAATTCATACATTCAACCACCTCCAAGGTCTTTGAAGATTACAAGGCCTATTTAAAGGCATACACTCATGTCTTTTCAGTTTCCACTGTCTTGGAACGAACCAAGAGCCACAAAACTCTTCACCTTCCAAGTTTTTACATTGTTTTGAAAGATAACATTTCCCCTTTTGCAAATGGAGATAACATTTGAACATTTAACATTCCTATGACATAACAATGACTTGTTTAACCTTATATAATGTTGAAGTATTACAATTTAATCAAAATCAAAGGTTTGTCTAGGACAACTTTGATTTGCCAAGGTGCTCCTGCACCATACTCCTCAGCATGAAGAAAACTCTTGTCCCAAGAGTTGTGTGGTCTGCTTCAAATGACTTTTGCCTCTTTATGTCTTCAACCCTAACTTGATGCCTCCTCTACTTCCTCTTTACTTTCCAACTGTGACTCCTATTAATGGAGTTTGACTGGCTACCTCCAAGGTGCATCTCTATCATCAGAAGTCCACTCCTTCCTGCTACAACAACACTCCTGTCCCTCACCTGGGAGTCCTCTCTTGCCTCTCTCCCCAAGACTTTTGGCAACAACCAATGGACCATCTCCTTTGGCCCTCTTGACAGACCTTCCTGTCTGCCTACTACAGTGAGTGAACTTGCACTTGCAACCATAAAACTTCACAACAAGAATCAGGTAGCAAAAACCAATGCTTACCCCAAAATCCTGGTGTAGATTGCCTCCTTCGACGCTCTATCTACATGCTCAGAATCTTCTGATCTCTGATACCAATTTGGTGTAGAGGATAAAGAATAACAAGAGAACTCAACTCCTTAGTAACTTCAATTTACCCACAAACAAACCATTACAAAGGTTGCCCATTAATTTCTTCATGATTATTCTCAATGTGCAACTATGGCACTCACACTACAACCAACATAAATTTGTCAAATACATAACCAATCACATGGTCTCTGACCCAACAACTATAACCTGTACCTTCAAGGACAAAGGACAGCAACTTACAGTTTGACTGCATTTTGACAGTGCTATGACAAGCTTGTTTCCTTGTAGCCCTATCCTTAAGGACTGTCAAACATAACTCTTACCCTAGGCCCCTTCTCAAGACTGTGATCACATATTTGAATACCCTCTATGCCATTTTAAAACATATCAAAAATGAAGATACCTTTGTTTTGTAACAACACTCTAAACTAAAGATTGTCATGCTCCAATAGGCCTAAATAGGCTTCCACACTGTCACTCTTTTATCCTTCATGGTGTTCTTCCAACACATGGATCCTACAACCTTTATCATGGATTAGAAAACATTTAAAACATCTCACATTTACACCCTTCCAGGGTTTACAAACTTCATAGGGACACAAAATAGTTTCATACCAGCCATGACTGTGACTGTCATACTCAGTATTTACAGGACAGTCTTCTTTGAAGATATAAACCTTCCTCCATTTACCAAGGTCAACATGTAGAATATGAAAGGGCTTCGCTTACTACCTTTGCCAAACCATTACCATCATGAAATAGGTTCAACCCATACTAAAGTCATAAAAAACACAACATTTCTGCCCTTTTACCAGTGTGAATCAAAGGGAAAACAGTCCCTAGGGCATCAAAATAACATATGTAAATCAAATCTTTTCATCTGCAAACTTGGCATATGTAAGAACACTCAAAACAATAACCTTTCCACATATTCTTAGGTTTTTCCACCGTGCATAGTCAAAGAAACATAATCTTTTTTAACCACTGTTTACCCTAAGACAGGGTTTAACTGTTTTTTGACAATTTTTACCAAATTTGCAATATCTTACATAAAACGAAACCAAAATGTATGAAACCAACTGCAAATGGAAGGTGGTTGGAAGAACAAACACTTACAATCAACATAGCATGTATCCTTGCCCGTACAGGGCCGTACAATATCAAAAAACAACAAATTTTTTTAAGGAATACATAAAAACAGTGCTATTTTATCATTCCAATTCATATATTCAACCACCTCTGAGGTCTTTGAAGATTACAAGGCCTATTTAAAGGCATACACTTATGTCTTTTTAGTTTCCACTGTCTTGGAACGAACCAAGAGCCACAAGACTCTTCACCTTCCAAGTTTTTACATTGTTTTAAAAGATAACATTTCCCCTTTTGCAAATGGAGATAACATTTGAACATTTAACACTCCTAATGACATAACAATGACTTGTTTAACCTTATACAATGTTGAAGTATTACAATTTAATCAAAATCAAAGGTTTGTCTAGGACAACTTTGATTTGCCAAGGTGCTCCTGCACCACTTGTGGCTATCTTAACTCCTAATTAAGTCATGATTATTATATTATTATTTAGTTAGACAGGTTGGACTAGGTCTTATATAGGGGTGTGTCTATTCATCCTAAGCATAATTAGGTATATATAGGAGGATGTGAGTCTTATTTCATTATCATATTGTGAAGTGTGTTCTCATTGGACATATTTGGAGGTTTCCCCCTCTAAGTGGCTTGTTATTCTTAGTTATTATCAAGTATTTGTAGAATATTTCATATCATGTTCTTCCATTGTGCAAGTTATTTCATTACAAGTGGTATCAGAGCATGATCTTGGCACCGTAGAGGCAAGGTTTTTTCTCAATAGTGGAGGCGATTTTGGGAAGAGAATAATTTCATATTTTAGCAAAAAAATTTCTAATTTTTAAAGGGTTTTTGAATACCATATTAAAGAAGCTACAATCCAGATTTTAGAGGAATTGGAGCAGAATTGAGCAAATTATTGCAGAATTATGGTTTCTACACAATTTATTTGGGATCTACATATCTCTCATATATGGCTGAATTAGAGCCTAATTTTTATTGGGTTTTTGAAGACATACCAGAGGAGACTACAGTCTAAAATTTAGATAAATTGGAGCAAAAATAAGTAAGTTATTGCAAAATTAGTGTTTCCACAAAATTTGCCCTCAAGGCTGCAAATTTGCTTATTTCTTGGAGATTTTTTTGGGTGAGAGGTACTTTGACCCTGGTAAGTTACAATAAAAATTTTAGATAATTTAGGTTTCATTTTTGTGATTTATTTAAAAATTATTGGTTCTGATCATGACGGGGCCTGCAACAAGGGGCAAAAAGAATGTTGTCACACCGGGGAAGACTCCTGATAAGGATGGGGTAACAATAGAGGATACTAATCCTAATGAGGAAATCATTAAGGTCAAGGAAGACATTTCCTCAATTAAGGTGGATATGTGTGACCTAAGAGGCGATATATCGGATATACGAAGCATGTTAAGCACCTATATGACTGAACCAAGAAAGGAGTTCTCAAGCAACCAAGGTGAAAACTCCAAGTTGGCTAATATTGACACAAATTTTAATACTCCTATGGGATCTAGGAATTTGTTTCCAAAGGTGGATATGCGTAAGTTTGATGGCAAGAATCCTCTCACATGGATAAACCAAATGGAGAATTTTTTTGAAGTACATCAAATCCCATATGGACAAAAGGCCATGATGGCTTCCCTATATCTAGAACCAAATCAATTCATTTGGTATCATTGGGTTTGTACTCATCGGAGGAAAAAGGGTCTCACCGTCTCATGGTCAATTTTTATAGAGGAACTCCAAGCACAATATAGCAATAGTGTGACAGACAACTTCTTCAACCAACTTGCTAAACTTCAATAAATAGGATCAGTTAAGGATTATATTCAGAAATTCCAAAATCTATCCTTAAGAGTGGATACAATTATAGAGGAGAACTTGAATGATTTATTCTTGGGTGGTCTCAAGGATCACATTCAACATGAGGTACACATGTTTAGTCCTAGCTTGGTAAATGAGTCTTTTATCTTGGCACACAGGGTAGAAGAGAAGTATTTGATTCCTAAAGCGGCTAATGTGACAAGAGAGAAAGGATATTCAACACCTTCTCTTCCTCAACCTACTAGGTTGACTCCACAACAAATTGAGGAGAAAAGAGCAAAAGGGTTGTGTTTCAATTGTGATAGCAAATACAGTCGAGGACATAAATGTAGTGAAAATAAATTGTTCTATATTGAAGGTCCAAGTGAGGAAGAGGAGGAGGAACCCATATTAGAGGAGGATAGGGAGTCAAGTGAGGAATCACATTATTCTCAACCAATCATTTCTTGTCATGCATTCTCAGGTATCAATGCATCACAAACTCTCAAGGTACTGGGTTTCTTAAAGAACCAAAAAGTAACAGTGTTGATCGAATCAAGTAGTACTCATAATTTCATCATCAAAAAGTTGGCAACTCGTCTAAATTGTTTTATATATCTAGCCCCAGAGTTTGAGAAAGATGAAGCCTTGTTGTGTGCCCTTTTAATATTACAAGCAAATTGGGTGGAAGAAACCAAAGCATAGTGGCAAAATGATGTTGCGACAACTAATCTCATCCAACAATTAAAAAGTGATCCTAGTAGTTCAGATAAATTTTGTTTGAAGGGGGATACTCTTTGGTATAAAGAGCACTTGTATCTCTGCAAGAATTCCACTCTTGAACACAAGATTCTCACAGAGCCACATGAGTCCCCAGTTGGTGGTCATTCAGGATTTTTGAAGACATATCATCAGGTCAAGCAAGATTTTTTTAGGGAAGGGCTAAAAGGTGATGTTCAAAAATTTGTGGCTGAATGTTTGGTTTGTCAAAGAAATAAAGGGGAGACAATTAAGTCACCAGGTCTCTTGCAGCCCTTATCTATTCCTAGTCAGTGTTGAGAAGAGGTATCCATGGACTTCATCATAGGGCATCCCAAATCTAAAGGTCATAATGACATCATGGTAGTAGTTGATCACCTCACTAAATATGCACATTTTATTGCATTATCACATCCTTTTACAACAAGTGTAGTGGCAAAAGTTTTTTTGGAGAATATCCAAAAGCTACATGGTACACCTAAGGTTATTGTCAGTGATTGTGATCCTATCTTTACTAGTCACTTTTGGAAAGATTTATTCTCATGTTTGGGTACTCAATTGGCTCATAATTCTTCATACCACCCTCAATCAGATGGGCAAACTGAGGTTGTTAATAAGTGTTTGGAAGGATATCTACGTTGTTTCACTTTAGAGAAATAGTCTCAATGGTTAGATTGGCTACCACTTGCAGAATGGTGGTATAACACTTCTTTTCATATCTCATAAAAAATGTCTCCATTTTTGGCACTTTATGGATATCATCCTCCTTCCATCACATCATCATTAAAAGTGTCACCAAGAGTTCAAGTAGTAGAGGACCACTTGCTTCATCAACAATTGGTACTTTCAAGACTCGAGGAGAATTTAGCCATGGCACAAAATCGAATGAAACAACAGGCAGACCAACATCGTAGTGAAAGAAATTTTGAAGTTGAGGATTGGGTCTTCTTGGGATTGCAGCCTTATAAGCAAATCTCACTGAAGCAAAAAAAAAGAATAATAAGTTGTCTCCAAGATATTATGGGCCATACCAAATCATGCAAAAGATTGGTAGTGTTGCCTACAAGCTAGAGTTGCCACCAACAACAAAGATACATCTAGTTTTTCATGTTTCTTGTTTGAAAAAGGTAATTGGGCATAATATTCCTACTCAAACAGTACTACTAGAGCTTGATGAAGAAGGAAGAATCATTTTGGAACTAGAGTGCATTCTTCAAACACACACAAAGAAGCTAAGGAATAGAACCCTCATTGAGTATCTCATCTAATGGAAGAATTTACCAATTGAAGAGTCCACATGAGAGGATGATGGGTTCATTCAAAAGAATCCACACTTGGTTAGCATTGAGGACAATGCTTCTTTGAAGAGGGGGGGCATGCTACATCCTTAATATTGATGTACATTGGGTTATGAATAGTCAGCTTGTGTCTATCTTAACTCCTAATTAAGTCATGTTATCATTATTATATTATTATTTAGTTAGGTCAGACTAGGTCTTATATAGGGGTGTGTCTATTCATCCTAAGCATAATTAGGTATATATAGGAGGATGTGAGTCTTATTTCATTATCATATTGTGAAGTGTGTTCTTATTGGAGATATTTGGAGGTTTTCGCCTTGAAGTGGCCTGTTATTCTCAGTTATTATCAAGTATTTGCAGAATATTTCATATCATCTTCTTCCATTGTGCAAGTTATTTCATTACATACTGGCCTGTAGGAAACCATCCAGATTGTATTCCATGTTCCTTAATGAGCATCTATTGATATAGAAGCTCTTAAGAATCTCTTGCAACTTGCCACATGACCCAGATGATCAACAGTTCCTAGAAGCATTTAAAGAAGCATCTCCTATGCAGAAAAAATTGTTATGTGAGTTTTTTCATTCATAATCTGTTTCTTGAAAAACATAATGATTTCTTCATCAATCTATTTGTAGGGGAAGTTCAATTAAGGGCATTTATGTCAAACATGCAAAATCAGATTCAATGGCAAGACAGGACCAGGGAATATCTCCATGCAAAGAGGACTGTGGGATTACAAATGAAATATCCTAATCGAAAACCTTTTGCTTTTAAAGCCCAGTTCCCAAGAATTAAGAGTTATGAACATATGAAAGAGAAATACAATGATAGTATTAGGATCTATTTTGAAGACTTCAAGGTTAATGGACCACCATTGATTGACAGAGCTTGGAGTGCCTGCGAAAAAAGATATACCCCTCTGCCTATGTATTTGAAAAGGAGAGAAATGATTTCCCCTACCAACCTTAGATGGTCATACAAAAGAGCTGAGGCATTGACAAAGATTCTACAACAGATCAAAACTAAGTGGATAGGGATGTGTTGTAGGCCTCCACTACTTTTACAGCTGCCCCCTACAATCTTAGTGGTTACAGAACAGGATCCTCAAGACTTGTATACCTGGCAGATGAGAATCAAACTGCACAAAGGCTTTCTGAAAGTCCCTGACCATATTGATGAGGAGGCAGATGAAATATATGACCTTAGTTCAAAGTTTGATGAGTTAAACAGGAAAAGAGATGCAGAAAGAAAAAGGATTCATCAGAGAGCAGGAGGACCTGCTCAAGGTTAGGAAGGGGAGGATGATGAGGTATAAACAACCTCATTTCTTTGATGAAACAAATAACCCTTTTTGCATTGCCCAATCCCCTAGCATTGCCAATTTGTTTGTTTTTATAAGAAATATTTATCTATTTTTAATAAAATGTTGTACAAATCTTTATTTCCTAAATTGATTGAAATTAGCTCTTAAATGTTGATATAATGGTATGTAGAGTTGGGTAATTGTGCAGGGTTAATGCATGGCCTATGGGAGAAGTGGACTTCATGTAGCTGAGGTCAAGTGCGCCAGAAGTTGAGGGCACCAGAAATTTTAGGTGTGCATTGATTGAAGACTCTTTTAAGTTCTATTTATTCCTGTTGGTTATCCAAGACATTATGGCTCCACTCAGAGCCTTTTATAGGTTTTAAAGACATTAGTAGTTGAAGATTCTATTTTTTTGTTATAAGACTTTTTCAAATGGCATTTTACCGCCATCTAAAATTTAGGAGTTTGAAAACAGTTTAGTTTTAGTTGGTTTCTCAAAACATGGATATATATATATATATCATACTATGCATGGATAAAAATCAATCTTTTGGTTTTTGAAAATAATGAGCTATGTACTGCAATTTTTCCATGAATGCAAATAGTGTTGTTCTGAGTATTTTTGTTTGAGATATAAAGATCTGAATGGAGTTACCATGTTGTTGTGGAAATGATTAAATGTGATCTGAGTTAAAGACAAATTTCTCCCAAGAGCAGGCCACTCGCGGGATTGTAGAGTAGATAAGTATTTCTGTTTCTGTGGATGTTTCATTTTAGCTCAAGTTATTTTATGTTTAGTATTATGTTGTGAACCTGCAGGGTGTGTTGTTTAAGGTGTTAAGAGCTTTGTTTGTTTAAATATTTCTGGAGCATCTGCTTTAGTTTAAAACTATTGTTTACTAATAGATGAAAGTTAGAATGTTTGTGCAGTATAGAATTTGTCACCATTCAAGATCAAAGTAAAGTTGCATGTATGAGTTTTTAGTATAGAATTTATATGATTTCTAGTATAGAGTTTATATGCTTTCTAGTATAGAGTTTATCTGCTTTCTAGTGTAGAATTTATATGCTTTCTAGTATAGAGTTTGAATGCTTTCTAGGATAGGATATAATTGCTTTTTAGTTTAATATGATGTTTAAGTTTTTCAAAGGAATTAGAAAATTGTTTCTAAATGAGATATCCAAACAATACTCCCTATTGCATACAGCCTCAGACACTATCCTGGTTGATAAACTAATATTTTTCAACTAAAGTGTTAGGACCTCATGATAGCCTATCAACACACACTCAAGCAAACAAAGAAAACAAAATAGCATAGAGGCATTTCTAGAACACTATGAGATCTAGAAGGATGCCAAGTATGGTTCTAGGGATAACACACTACGAGAGCTAGGAACCATATCAAACTCTTGTGGTCCACTAGGACTAACAAATTGTGTTGTTAGGTGAGTCACAAAGAGTTACAAACGAGTAGTTGAAAGCATGGTCAGGCCAAGAAAGTGCATCTATTTATGACCACAAGCTATAAGGTGATTCTAGAGCACAACACTACCATGAATGAACCATCGATATGATGTGTACAAAAAGGTGTAAAGCAAGAAATTATGCCCGCGCCTTAAAATAATTGCATAAAGCATCGGTATGAAACTAATTTTAAGGAATAAATAGGGAAAAGAGCCCAAGGAAACATATATGAGCAGATATACATTCTCAGAGCTACATATCAAAAATGAAAAAGAGGATTACCACCAAGAAGAGGCAACAAAGGTGATGTTGTAGGCATGATACACAAAATCTTGTGTAAGCATGGTATAACACTGAGCAATGCTAACAAATGTCATATAAAATAGGCAATAACACCTAAAAAAACACTAAGGGATCTACGTGCTTTGGGCCAAGGCTTCCACTGATGGAACCGAAGGGTCTTCCATCATGGGTTCTACACCATCCACTATCATAGGGATACATGGAGAAATAAAGACAACCAACAACAGTGGAGAGACCACAGAAGAGGGGGAAGAGGAAGGTGTTGCAACATGGGCTGCTTTCCTTATGCTATTGGAGGGGTAGGAGGAACAAAAGAAACCATTGAAGCTCAGAGAGACATTAAAGGAGGGGAAGTGCTCAGAAAATGTGGGTTTCTTGATGCCATCTAAGAGGTAGGAGGAACAAAACCAACCAACCAAGGATGAGAAGTCCCAAGATCACACGATTCACGAGGCTATACTACAGGTAGATCTCAGGCTCTTGTATAAGAGACCGGAGGTGGCACTGTAGAGTATATGCTAGGGGCATGAGAGTGGGGAGGTGTACTCTATGCAGGTTGCTTTCCTTTATCTACCTAGGAGGCAGAAGAAGAAATAGAAGCATCCTCTAAAGATAGAGGCACCACAGGGGGAGCATCCAAAGAAGACAAAAAAGAGAGGCTAATGGAAAAACTATCCTACTCACTTTGAATTTCTAATATGAGATAAATAGAAAATCACTGCAAGGCTGGAGCGACTCAGTAGGGGCTGGCCAGAAGTAGTCCAAAGAGAAATTTTTGCGCATAGTGAGTGGTGTAAATCTACTATGGTGGATTGTATGCACAACACCATCATGAGGAAACTTAAAGCATCGATGAACCATGAAAGGGACCTCACATGGGAATTAGACATGGTTGGCCCAATTTCATGTGAAAATGATCTGAAGCAAGGATAATGGGAAGGGGAACGTCTAGGGTTTTAGGTCCCACCTAGATAGGAAGGGTGATCGAACCTAAAGTAGGTCAAGACATCCCATCATGACACCATATAAAGACATTAGATTTCTCATAAATGTCTTTATACAATTCATGCACATACAAAAAATTCATCAGTAATAATAGCGAGTACACAGACAGGGTCAATGAGAACATGCTTAACAGGTTTTTTATTGACATCTGCAGCAATGTATAGAGCTCCTTCAAATGTGTTAGTTGGGATTTTAGAAGAAGAGAAGGAGATAATGGGCTCAAGAATAGAATGTTCTTGAACAAGGCAAGAACAAATGACCACCATACTGATCATCTTAGAATAAAAAGGAATGGAGGGAATATCAGAAGTCGAATCTAGCACCATAGAAGGAGAAGCAAGGTCAACAAAGTTTGAAGAATGGTGGGGCATAGGATTTGTATAAATTTGTAGGTGTTGATTCAATGGAGCCACTGACTTGTTCTTTTCATCATTTGCAGTATAGACCTAGATTACATTCTGATTGATAAGGTCCTACATCACTTATTGTTGTGTCTAGGGACCCTATGGAATTGGTAGAAAGCCTTCAGGTCATACGAAGGTGGATGAGGCTTAGTCCTATCAAGAGGCCTGATATGGGGTAGTTGCATTAAACTGTTGTTAATGAGCTATTACATGATGATGTAGAGGGACTCCTTTAAAGGAGTAAACTTTAGATTTCTTGATGTTTTTAGAGAAGAGAGGGATAAAGAAGTCTGAGAGGATGCTTTAGCAGTTAGTATGCTGATCACATTTGATGAATTATTTTTATAAAATATTCTTATTTTTCTTATAATTTGTGAATGATAAAGAAGCACCAAATTGGACAGTAGGAGCTGGTGTGGGAGAAGCCTCAAACTTGTTAAGTGTTTACTGATAATCACAGAGTGTTGTGCATAAATGTGTAAATGAAGAATATTTCATAAGAAAAATCTTATCTCAAATCTGAGGCTGAAGGTTTCTAATGAAAATCCTCTGCATGTCAGAATCTGGTAGAGCATAGGGAATCTGAGAGAACAGAGACTGATAACGATAACAAAGTTTGTTGCCTTCTCAACACTTCCTTGCTTTCAATGGACAAGGTTTGTAAAGGTGACCTATGGTCATATGTTTTCTTGAAAGTGTTGCAAAAATTGTTTAACAAGGTAATCAAAAGAAATGGTTGAATGGTCAAGCAACAAGCAAAACCAATCCAATGTGGTATCCTTGAGGGATCATAGGAAGATTTTTACCAACAAAGTATCCTAAAACAAAAAATGACTTCATAAAGTAGTGAAGGCAGAGATGTGGGTTTGCAGGTCACCTTTACCAATGTACTTCTAGAATCTCGGTGCCTTGAAGTTTTATCGAAATAGAGTAGCAAGGATAGCTAATGAGATCGGGCTACACTTGTAGAATGCAAGAACATGTGGTTGTGAGGATGATGTGGAAAGCATAGCAAGTTGTTGCTGTAATGACCCAAAATTTTGCAAAAGTTGGTTTATGATGGGATTAGTAGTATGTGTAGGTGGAGTGGAGCGGAAGCAAGAGGTTGTGAAAGCTATTGTGAAAATCTGAGGGCACTAAGAGGAAAGTTGAACTATAAGGGCCTCGATGGAAAAATGAATCCATATTGATTAATAGGATTCATCGCACCAACAGACAAGCCAAATCATGCGCTACCATAGTGAGAAGAATAGGTAGCCATCTAAAGAGAAGTGAAAATCTGAACACCTATAGTAGGTAGAAGAAGAGAGAGTTGATTTCCAAGAGTGTTGGACTAAGAGTCTTGAGCACTCGAAACATAGCTCACCAATGGCGAGGTATCACTATGTACTATGTGAGCAATCCCACGAAGGAAATTAATACCTTAAGGATGATTAGTTAACATAATGCAGAGGGCATCGACTAGAGGCACAGTAGACTTAGATATGTTTTCATGACGTAAAAAGTCCTAAAAATCAACCAAGTGGTGATCTAGGTCATTAATTATTCCTGGTGGGACATATTCATGGGTCACCTCATGATCGAAGACTGGCTCCACAATATAAAAGGTAGTCATCGATATAGTGTGAGAAGAAGGAGAAGAACTAGAGGAGTTAACTTGTTCAAAAAAGAAAACAGTAAAATTGGGAGCAGAGTGAATAGTTGTGTTAGGATTCATAGAAAATGCCATAGGGTGATTTCTTAGACTCCTACGCAAAATGTATAGAGAATTTGAAGATTGGGTCGTGAAGCTCATAAACTACATTCAGGCCTCACAACACACAATGTCAGGTTCACCAAAAAGAGAAAGGATGAACCATGACAATGAAGAAATAGTATAATGATGGGTTCACCAAAATGTAGTGGGAACCATGACAAAGAAGATAGTGATTAAGTAGACAATGCATTAGGTTTACCAAAATATAGTGTAGGAAGAATTAATCCTCAATTGAATAACTTCAATTAAGTGAATTCTCTGCTAACACCACACTCGGATTATGTTATCTAAGGTTTAAGAGTTATAAGAACCTACTCTAGGTCTTAACAGAACCACTATGCGTCCCAATTAAAGCAAGACAACTAGACTAGGTGCTTGACAATGAAGGGAAAAGAACAAAATTATTGAAATTAAACAATTATGTACAAAATTGAGAAAATTATAGTAGAGTAATAAAAAGATAAGAAAATAGAACTTGTAGCCAAAAGGAGGAGCTCACTACCTCGAATGATAGTGCGTCATGAGGACATCTGTGTTGGGCACTGGATTCTGAAATGCAATAGAAATTAAATTTACCAGGTTTGTACAAATGTAGAATGTCTGTACAACACAAGTTTAAACACAACACATACCCAACACCATCTAGGTAACATGAAATATCAAAAGGAAACAACTATGCTATGAAAATAACACAAAGAAAAAATAAATAAGAAGGGAAATGAAACCTCCATGAAATTGTGAAATCCTCTCAAAAATACCTGCAAAGAGAGAGAAAATGGTTGGGTTGCTCAGGGACTTGCCTTAGTCAAGTCCTGGTTTTGGTCTTCTGATCTCCATGAGCAACAAATCGATATATAGAAGAGAAATCAAAGGAAAAACATGTGTGTGCTCTTACCCTAAGTGTGTGTAGGAGCTAAGATAAACAATGAAACAACTATATTGAAAAGATTCACTTCCTTGGTCTATGGGGAAGAAACCCACAAGCATGCAACCAAAGAAAAATAACACAATGGTGGTCTATACCATAACAATGAATGAAAAGATGGTGGTCTACACCATGCTAATGTTATGCAAACAAAACATATTTAAATGAAAAAGTTTTGATCAACACAAATGAAGTGATTTTACCAATATAATGAAGGAGAGAAAGTTGTAAATCTACAAGAGATGAAATCTAATACATAGCTTCAAACCCCAATAGGATAGAGCTTCTTCAATGAGCACAAGAGTGAACCAAAACCTCCAAGAGCCTTTTGAAAATGATACAACACTACCAGGAGTACCAAGAATCTCATGTATCTATTGTAGAGATTGGATTCACAAAGGAGTCATAGTAGAGCCAAAAGTGTGTTGTGATCTTGAGAGAGTGAGTGAGAGTGAATGAAAATGAGAGAGTTACGAAAAGGTTCATTCAAAATTCCACCAAAGGAGGAAAAATCCCAAAAAGGCATGCAAAGAGACATTCTACGCCTTGAAGAGGCATTACCAAAAAGTCTCATGATCACTAGAGGTATCTGGTAATGCCCAGAAATAGTCACCTAGTAGAAAACAAATGTAGATCGCTAGCGTATCACATAGACATCCATGTTCAATGCTCAAGTCTAGGCAATACCAGCTTTTAGTCACACATGATACATTAGAATCATATGACTATCTAATCATCAAAATGAAATTAGAGGAAAATGAAAGAAAGAAGCCTAAATTAAACAAACCTTAGCCTAAAATGCAAAGAGAAGGTGCAAGCACTAAGGTGGTTGTGAAATGTAGCATGAAATTACAAGGGTATGTAATTTTTGACATTACACCTATGTATGAGGAAAAATTGATTAAATCTAAACTAAATAAAACCAAAAAACCCCATAACATAAAGGAAACTAATTTAAATAAAAGCCATAAATAATCACTCAATGAAATAGAGACTTTTACCGAAATCTGTGTTGTTTCCTTTGGATTGAATGTGGATTGCTCAATGAAGTTGCAAAGCCATGGCTGCAACAAGCAAGTATGTGCTCAAGAGATCAATATCAAAAGATCGTGATAGTGCTCAATCGACGCGTTTTGTATGCTCAAAGCTCTGTTAAGTATGCCTGAGAATACGATCGAAGAGAGAGGCCTAATGAAGGAGATGAGGGGGGTTTATATAGATTTCAATGAGGATCGATCAACGGTCCAGATAATTCAGAAGAATCAATGGAGGAGATAAGTTGAGGAATGTGCAACAAATGAGAAGAAGACATGTGTCTTGCTTGCTTTTGCATGAGAGGAGTTATCAAGAATAGAAGAATGAGTTAACTGAAGAGATAAATCAATTAAAAGAATAAAGCAATCAGTTAAGTGATTTAAAACAAGAAGAAGAGATTTGCATGAGAATAGAAGATATTTTGCTTTATTAAATATATGAATATTTAATTGATGAGCAAGAAAGCTTGAGTTATATTAGAGATAACTCAAATTAGAAGAAAAAGCAATTTAAATAAATAATTGATTTATTTAAATTTAGAGAAGATATTTTGGAAGAAATAATTAAATAATTGGAATTATTTAATTTAGAAGATTTGAAAGCAAATTAAATAAATAAATTTATTTAATTGTTGTGCATGATTTTGGGAGAATGATTTTTGATTTAATTAAATAATTTAATTTTAGATAAGAGGGAATTTGTTGAATTAATTAAATAATTAAATTTATTTAATTAATGTGGATATGATTTTTGGAAAGAGGATAATGATCTAATTAAATAATTGAAATTATTTAATTGTAGAAGAATATAGAGGAATTTAATTTAATTAATTAAATAATTGGGTTTATTTAATTAATGTTGAAATTTAGGAGATTTAGAAGAATTTGATGAAATTAATTAAATAATTAGATTATTTAATTAGCGTTGAAATACAGGTGATTGGACAGATTATGAATGCAAGTAGCGTGACGACGTGGTCATTTTAGGGTGTCTACATTTTGCCCCTCTTTGATGCAATGCAGCATGTAGCATTGCGTCAAAGAAAATGATTGTTGAAGATGTAATACAATTTTTGATGCCCCAGTGTAGGTAGTTGCCCCAGCGTAGCTGGCGTAGGGTGCCACCTCGAGAGGAAAGATAGGGAAGCGACAGAAGAACTGTGTTGACGCTCGACTAGAAGATTTGTTGGAGATAGGTGAGGTTGGGTTGATGATAGATAGAAGAAAGGAGATAGGAGAGAACATAAGAGAAAGACTGTTGATTGATCTTTGCTGGAAAACTATATAAGGCCATGGAAAAATGGATGGTGTAAATGGATGAGCTTGTTGCAATGGTTTCACATTTGTTTATAAAGAGCAATCCTTATTTTTGATATAGCACGTGGATAGTTGGCCACCAAGGTATAAAAGACTAAGGTGCTGTAATATCTGAGTGCGTGTACGTTGACTCTACAAGCAAGCGGTTTGAACTGAGATCCCCTTAGACATACTATGACCTTGTTGGTACATGTGAATAAGCCATAGTCTTGAACATAAAATAAACTTCAATACATGTGAAGGCAAGAAGAGTATTAATATGTAAGATGCTAGGTCGTAACACACACAAGATAAATATGATGCTAAGAAAGATACTAAAGATCATTCCTCAAACACGACACACAGAAAGCAATGACTATGCCCCCAATCCGTACTGCATCGCAACATACCAAGGTTATAGATAAATCAAGGTAGTCTTGAATAGGTATTGGAAAAGGAACAAAAGATAAACCATAACACAAATTGACTGACTTACAAAGCAAACATACAGCCAACATATTCTCTTGCCAAAGAGGTTGCTCAGGATAGATTGGATAGGAAAGATAACAGCCTTATTGTAGGAACTCTATGTCTGTTAAAGGGTGCTATCTACCTAAAAAGATAATGTCTCGCTGCAGGAAATGCCACATGTTGTAGGAGACGCGTGTGTTGGTCTCGACAATGGAACACTTCGCAGAAGACAAGCTTGTGGATCTAGGGCTTGGTTAAGCGGTCCTTAGCTGATGTTGGCAATCAGTATGCAGGACAGTAGATGACTCTGGAAGTAGGCCTCTTTGCTTCAAGTTTGTTAAGGACTTTCGCTTGGAAAGGAAATGCTAGCTTGCTGCTTGAGTTAGTCAAGTCGAGGCGAATGGATTTTGACAAACGGAAGACTAGAAGGATGGAATGCTAATGGATTGGGATGGGTGGAGAATGATGGATCATGTGTGCTTGAGTACTGGATACATCCTTCGTATTCCAGACTGCCTACATACCCTGTACCCACGGGATCAAGGCACACTTACGCTGGAAGATGAACGTGATAAATATGTAGTTCTGGATAGAGTGATGAATGGGTCAAGGTGAAAGGAGGGGATCTTATGTACCTGAGTATTGGATACTTCCTTCGTATTCTAGACTGCCTACATACCCATATCCATGGGATCAAGGTACCTTAAGATTGAGAAGAGATAGTATGTAGTTCTGGTAGATGTGATGATGTGGGAAAAGGGTTGAGAAGAGGGGATCTTATGTACCTGAGTACTGGATACCTACTTCGTAATCCAAACCGCCTACATACCCATATCCATGGGATCAAGGTACTTTAAGACTGAGAAGATGATAATATGTAGTTCTGGTGAGTTTGATGAGGGGGAAAAGTGTTGAGAAGATAATAGCCTTATCGTAGGAACTCTGTGTCCGTTAAAGAGGGTTACCTGTGAAAATGAGAAAAGATCGAAGTATGTGCCGTGAACCACGAACAAGGAACCAATCCTAGACCTAAGTTAAGGAAAGAGTTGCCCCCATTCTGGTAGAGGAAACTGCAGGGGTGACTGCCGAAGCAGACACAGAAAGACTTGACCTAGGACAAGACAGTGTTAACTGTAGACACAGATCAAGACATGGGAAGACGACGATGGACACTGACAAATTTCCAAGCTATACTAGATAGGGAGATGGAAATGCAAACAAAGTCAAATGGTTTTATTATGGATGGATGGATGAGGCACGTTGCGAACTGGACAAGGAGTGGACAGGACTCGATAGACGATGGATGCTGACTCTACGCATAGCGCCTGTTTGCCAGGTTTTCACTATGGTACTTATCCAAGGCGCCTGTTTGCCAGGTTTTCACTAGAGGATGGATGTTTTTTGGATTTTTTTTTTTTTTTTTTGGGAATACTCTGAGGATCAGGCATAGAACTTCTTGAGATGGACACTGTTAAGTGGCTCATCTAGAGGAATGCCGTCAGGTGTAGCTAAAGTATAAGCTCCTGATCCATATGCTGCTGTCACAATGAAGGGACCTAACCAGTTAGGCTCAAACTTACCCTTCTTCTCTCGATCTGCTTGATTTCTCTGATTCTCCTTAAGTACAAGATCACTGACTTGAAACTGTCTTTCTTTGATCTTTTTATTGTAATTACGCCGGAGGCGGTTTTGATAGACATGGAGATGATTAAGTGCGGCAAGGCACCTCTCATCTAGTAGTTCAAGCTCAGCTAATATGGAAGTGCGATACTCATCTGTGCCGATCAGGTCCTGCATGGATACTCTGAGGGATGGGATCTCGACCTCTATGGGTAGGATGGCTTCAGAGCCAAAGACCAAGGCATATGGTGTGGCACTAGTTGGTGTTTTGATACTAGTGCGGTAGGCCCATAGGGCGGGATTGAGTTGCAAGTGCCAATCACGACCAGCTTCATTGACCGTTTTCTTTAGGATCTTGAGAATGGTTTTATTGGAAGCCTCAGCTTGGCCGTTACTCTGCGGATAGTAGGGAGTTGAAAAGCGATGTTGGATATTGTATTGTATGCATAAGGCATGAACATCTTGGTTCTTGAATGGTCTCCCATTAGCAGTGACAATGGCTTGGGGAATACCATACCGGCATATGAGGTAGTTTAGGATAAACTTGGCTATTTGTTTACCGGTGATATAGGTCATAGAAATGGCTTCCACCCACTTTGTGAAATACTCAGTGGCGGTAATGATAAACTTGTGGCCATTGGAGGAGGAAGGGTGGATTTGTCCTACGAGGTCGAGACCCCATTGAGAAAAAGGCCATGGAGTAGAGTCACAGGTTGTAACTCATGAGCTGGTGCGTGAATCAAATCTCCATGCTGCTGACATTGTAGACACTTCTTAGCAAACTGTGCAGCATCTTGCTCTATTGTAGGCCAGTAATAACCTGTTCTGAGTATCTTCTTAGCAAGATTAGGACCGGTAGAATGCGCGCCACAGACACCTTCGTGTATGTCTCGTAAGGTAGCTTCAGCTTCTTCCACGTTAAGACATCGTAAGAGGATACCTTCATAGATATCTTCATACCATGGGGAAAGGATACCTCAGGGGGAAAGGTTTGGTGTTTGAGGTATTCATAGATATCTTCATACCATGGGGAATTGGGACCAACAAGTTCACAGATGATTTCAGTAATAGGAACATCGACGGCTGGTATCAACAATTGCTCGATCAAGAATTCACATTTCTGTGTATTTGCAGGCATGTCAATCAGTGACCCTACAGAAGCCATAGAATCCGTAGCTTTGTTATGCTCTCTTGGAATTTGCTCAAATGTGATGCTAGAAAAATGCGGTTTATAGGCATCCACAAGTTGTTTGTAAGGGACCAACTTTTCATCCTTTGTTTGGTATTCATCTGTGACTTGGTGAATGACTAGCTGTGAGTCTCCATATACTTGTAATTTTGTGATGTCCCATTGAACTGCTGTATTGAGACCTATAAGGAGTGCTTCATACTTGGCTATATTGTTGGTGCAAGGGAATGCTAGCCGATATGACTTTGGAATGTAGTCATTCTGAGGTGTAACAAATAAGATGCCCGCTCCTGATCCATGCTGTGTGTAAGAACCATCAAAATACAACTTCCACATTATGGAGTTGGAAAGAGTGAAGAGATTCTCGTCAGGAAAGTCTGCTACCATAGGATGTGTATCTTTCATGGGTGCATCTGCTAGTTGATCCGCGAGGGCTTGTCCTTTGATTGCCTTACGATCTGTGTACTCAATGTCGAACTTAGTAAGGATCATGACCCATTTAGCTAGTCTACCTGTGAGAGTTGCTTTTGCAAGTAGATATTTTAAGGGATCAATTTTGGCTATCAGATTGGTGTGTTGGTTTAGCATGTAATGTCGCAACTTCTGGGAGGCGAACACTACTGCTAAACAAGCCCTTTCCATTGGTGAATAATTGAGCTCATATCCCACCAAGGTTCTACTGATGTAATAAATTGCATGCTCCTTTCCTGTGTCATCATTTTGTGCTAGAAGGGCCCCTAAGGCCGAGTTTGTAGTGGAGATGTATAAGATCAAAGGTTTGTCTGCAACTGGTGGAACCAATACAGGAGGTGTAGCTAGATACTCTTTAAGTTGATCAAACGCTGCTTGACACTTGTTGTCCCATCGAAATGAGACATCCTTTCGGAGCAAGTGTTGAAAGGGTTGACATTTATCTGCTAGCTGTGATATGAAACGCCGAATGGACTGCAACCTTCCCTAAAGGCTCCTTAGTGCTTTAAGGTTCTTAGGTGGAGGCATCTCCACTATAGCCTTTACTTTTGCTGGATCCACTTCAATGCCTCTACGAGATACGATGTATCCCAATAGCTTTCCTGATGTTACACCAAATACACACTTCTTTGGATTGAGTCTTACTTGGTATTTTTCAAGCCTGTCAAAGATCTGTCCTAGGACCTGTATGTGATCCGCCTGAGAAGATTTAGCCAATATATCATCAATATAGTCTTCCATGATGTGATGAAACTGATCATGGAAGATTAGTGTCATTGCTCTCTGATAGGTTGCTCCTGCATTCTTCAGACCAAACAGCATGACACACCAACAATAATTGCCCCAAGGACAAGTAAAGGTTGTTTTATGTTGGTCTTCTTCAGCTATCCTTATCTGATTATAACCCGAGAATCTGTCCATGAGAGAAAGCATCTCGTGACCTGCTGTCAAGTCCACTATAATGTCAATGTTTGGTAGTGGAAAGTCGTCTTTAGGACATGCCTTATTGAGATCTCTGAAATCATTACACATGCGGATGTGCCCATTAGGTTTAGACACACCTACAATGTTTGAGACCCAATCTGAATAGTCAATTGGTCGTATAAACTTGGCGTCTAATAGCTTTTGTACTTCCACCTTCACCAAGAGAGCTATCTATGGGTGCATCTTTCTCAATTTCTGCTTGACTGGTTTCACCTTGGGATCAACTGTGAGATAATGAACTACCAGCTTAGGGTCTAGCCCTGGCATATCTACATAGGTCCATGCAAAGTTGATGGTTCATTGCAAGAAGAAGTTGTTAAGATTTTTGTGCTCTGTGTCAGATAATGATGCCGCTAGGAATGTTGTCTTTGGATTCTGTTCTATACCCAGGTTGATCTCTGTAGAATATTCCACTAGGAGAGCTGATTTCTCTTGGTACTTAGATGGTAAGGGAAGGTCAAATCCTCCATCCTCAGGTGCCACAATTGGGTTTTCACCTTTGGATACGTCCTTTATTTTTACTATTTTATGATCAGGAGGTGCCACTGTGTGGTTTTTACCTAGAGATCTTTCTTTATTTGCACTTTTGCGATTGGAGGATTTGGCATTCTCACCAAAATAAGCCGTGGGCTCTAGTTCCATTACAAAACCTGCCTTGTGATCGCCAAGAGGGATACCTTCCCGAAGTCCCATAAACTTAGCTAGAGCTTCGTCATTCTGAAATACATCCATAACGGGGGCCCCTTGTTGGTCCCAATCGATAAGTTCAGGGTAGACAAGCGTGACATTCTGGGTGCTGGTGGTGGAAGTTAAGGATACGAAGGATAGTGTAAAAATGGAGGATTCTGCGAATAGATTGGTTATGTGGAGGGAAGAGTCATCGGTGATATCCTCTTTAGATGTTGTATCAGCGGGAAAAGTGTCAGCTACCTCGTCGAGGATATACTCGATGTCCGAGGCGCGTGGTACCTTCTTGCCAAATCCTAATCCTTTCTTGTCTAGCTTCTTTGTTACCACAATGGGCTCCATAGTGCCTTGATTCTGTTTCCCAAGGCCACCTTTGCCTTTATAGCCCATGTTTTTCACTATCCTTAAGCCATTGCCATATTGCTTGACTGGTATTGTGACTGGTTCTTTCTCCTTGTAGAGCCAAGAAGAGATGTCCTCAATGGTTTCCTCTTCCAATAACCGTCCATGTTGGAATTGGGTTAGGAATGGTGGGGGAGGCATAGCGGCTTTTTTGGTTACTTTAGCAATGGGTGGTTTGCCGTAAGATTTTGGAGATAACGGCATCCGCCCTACACAACAAGATTCGGAGATATCATAAGTGCCAAAGCCTATATCTCGGACGCGAGCTGTGATCTTGGGGAGGGGTGTAGGTTCACTTGTAGAGGCTTGCGTGAGAGTTGCAGGGTCAACATAGAGAGGGGATTCAAGGGCTTTGTCATTTTTAGGCACTTGGTTGCAATTCTTATAGCTTCCTTGCAAGACACGGCAAAATTCAAAAGGGTTAGGATCTCCTGGGATGGTAATCTCCGTACCATTGTATGGAAACTTTAGGGACTAATGGTACATGGAGGGAACAGCTTTCATTGCATGGACCCATGGGCGGCCTAGGATAATGTTGTAAGGCAGCTCAATATCAAGAACTTGGCACCTAGTTTCAAGCATAACAGGGCCTAGTTGTATAGGCAAGTGAATAACACCTTCTGAACGGCGTTCTGCATCATCATACCCCTTGATTGTAATACTATGATCAGTGTTGATGTGATCCTCAGAGTATCCCAATTGCTTTAGTAACTTTAAAGAACATATGTTGAGACCAGCACCACCATCGATGAGTATACGTTTGATTTTGCACTTATGGATGAGAACTTCAATATGGAGGCCATCGTTGTGACAAGGATCATGGGAGGGGAGGTCTTTCTCAGAGAAGACCACGTTGTAAGGTGAAGCAATATTACCCACTATAGCTTGGAAATCTATGACTGCTATGTTGTTAGGAACGGAAGACTCTTGGAGGGCCTTTTCTAGCACCACTCTATGTGTAGGTGATGACTGTAGAAGGTCCAAAATAGAGATCTGTGCTGGTGTTCTCCCTAGATGTTCGACAAGATTATAATCAGACTGAACCAGAAGTCTAGGTGTAGGTGCATGGATGGTGACATGACCTCGACGAGTAGTAACAGCACAATCCGTAGATTTGCCTTTGATTGTGAGGGTAGACACTTGACTCTCTTCAAAATGACCTACAATGGAATCAAAAGACGTGGAAGCGTGATTGATACCTTTACCTCTATCCTGAGGAGGAGGTGGACCGTGATGAGGGAATGGTTCCTTGTACATATCGAGATCCTTGTTCGTGTGTTGCGCTGGTGATTCATCCTCAAAAGTGATTTGATTACCGTCGATGAGGTTTTGGATGAGGTGCTTAAGCTTCATGCAAGACGCAGTTCGATGCCCTTTGCTCCTATGGAACTCACAATACTCATTGTCTCTGTAACGTGCAGTTTTGTAGACAGGTTCTCCATATGGGGGAGCATCAGGTAAGGTGATGAGCCCTTTCTACAAAGCTTGATGTAAGACCGATTCGATGGGCACTCCCAAGGGAGTGAATTGACGTTGCGGAGGGTAATCTTGTTGGGGCCGCGCTTGTTGTCATTGCTGTTGGTTGGGATAAGGCTGCCTTTGTTGCTGCTGTTGTTGAGGTGGAGCTTGACTTGGTTTGGAGAGATGCAGCGGTGTGTGCAACATTTGGACATGCTTAGTATTGACCACCCCATCGTTGACCACATTTTTGTTCTTGTTCCAATATTTGGGTTTATCGTTCGATTGTTGATGAGAAGAGCTATCTTTCGTCTCCTTAAAGATTTTGACCACACCCTTAGCAATGAGGGCCTTCTCAATGTTGATACCCTTGTATGTGATTTCATCAAAGGTTGTAGCACTAAGAATTTGTAAATGGAAACCTAACTCCTGGTTGATGTTCTGCACAAATATGCTAACAAGCTGTTTCTCCAGAATCTTGAAAGGGAATTTACTAGCCATTTGTCTCCATCGTTGAAGGAAAGAAATGAAAGTTTCACCATTTTTCTATTTATTATTGCATAGGTCCTTCATGGAAATCTCATGCTCTGCGTTGTAAGAAAAATGGGTGGCAAACTTCTCTGCTAGCTCGTTGAAAGACTTGATACCCGTAGGTAAGTGTGAGAACCATTCTATTGCTTGACCTCTAAGACTGCAAGGAAAGAGACGCATAAGATATGTGTCGTTATGAGAGACCTCGAAGCAAGCAAGATAGAATTCCCTAAGATGGACTTTTGGGTCACCTTTTCCTTTGTATTTAGCGAACTTGGGAATAGTGAAATTTTGAGGAAAAGGGATCATTGGTAATGACCGATCAAAAGGATAAGGACACACTTCCTCCAAAGAGAAGGTCTTTTTGGTGTGACCAAACGTAAGATCAGATAGCTACTGTTGAACTTCTGCAATCTTTAGCTCCATAGTCGTGGGAGGGGTTGGTAACATCTCCTGTTGTCCAAAAAATGGTTGGTGTTGCCCATATGGAAGATTATAGTGTAAGCCATGCATACTGGTATTATAAGGGTCGTAAGATTGATTGGGATTGTATGGATTGTACGATTGGTTCAGATTGGGTTGGAATTGGAGGCCTTGATTAGGCAGAGGTGGAGGTGGCGCTAGGTAAGAATGTTGGCTTTGCGACGGTTGAAGAAAGGCATTGGGGGGAGGAAAGCTAAAGTACGTTTGATTAGGTTGTGATGGTGGCACATAGCTTTGGGAAACCTGATGTTGGGAATGTTGAGAGTGGCTAGGCAATGTATGAAAGAAGTTGAGCGAGGATGAACGTTGTGGAGGAGGAACATAGTTAGAAGTGATTTGCGACGGTTGGGGTTGATTGAGGATGAGAGTAGAAGAATGTTGTGGTTGGGGCTGCTTGAGGACGAGAGTAGAAGAATGTTGTGGTTGGGGCTGCGTGACTCTAATTGGTTGAGAGACATGCAGGTGTGATGATATAGGAGGTGGCATTTGTTGAGACCCTTGTTGCATGGCTACATAAGTGTTCCCCGGATTGTAATTGGGTGGGAAACCTATGCGTGATGGGGTAACCAAGATTCCACTTGCGCTTGGGGTGGACACTTTAGGAGGTGGTTGCACATTCGATCGAGCTAAGGTGGCTTGCTTAGCTAACTCTGCTTGACGTTGGAGAGTTTCTTGTTGGTTTTGATAGATCTCCATAGGAGTCAAAAGCGGTGATATGGGCCTCTCCCCTGTTGGGTTTTGAAAAAGGGGATTCCTATACTGCGAGCCTTGAGTAGGTAAGGGCGTAGTTACCGTGGACATGGTTTGCACTGCTTGTATGGCTTCTTGGGCGTTGTTGCTCTCCTTGAGAGTGGACACATCAAAATCTTGAGGTAACTTGGCGCCTTGCTTTGCAAGCAAGCGAAAGAAATGATCCTGGTTCTCACTAAGGATTCTATCAAAGGCAGCTATAGCTCTAGGATCTTGTATAAATTCATCAAGATCTTGCCCATCTTCTTGAGAGGATTGACCTATTTCAAAGTGTCGCTCTTCTTGAGATGGGGTTTGATCTACGATATAACCTTGTGGGACAAAATCTGGAGGCAAGCCTGTGGTATACTGAGGCGCATTTAGCAAAGGGGTTCTATCCTCATGAGGATTGCTTGGTTCATCTATGTGCGGCATGTTTGGAGAGATGTTTGGTTTTGCCGCGGGTCTACTAGGAGTCACCTTGGGAGTAATGTTGAGATGACCTGATTGTGGTGTGCGAGGGGGTGACTTGTGCTTCTTAGGGACAACTTGCCTAGACTTCATGGTTTGCTGTAGCCTAGTGGTGACCATGGGATACACTTAGGACACAATGTAATGCTGGGAATATGTGAGATGCTTTGAAGAAACGGACAAACTCTGATGCACAAAGTACTAGAACAAAAGCGCTATACTGTTTGACCAGAGGTGCAGGACTGTGCTACCAAAAGCGTGCTACTGTGGGCCGAAGGCGACGGACTGAGCTACCAATAGCGAGTTACTGCTATGCCAAAGGCGAGCTACGATGACCAAAAGTGAGCTACTGTTATACCAAGGGCGCTGAAGTAGAGTTTTGCCAGAGGCGGGTTACTGCTGACCAAAGGCGATCTACTGTATTACCAAAGGCGAGCTGCTGTAATACCAGGGGTGCTGAAGTAGTGTCTGATGTTTTTCAAAGGCAAGATTTCTCTGTTTCTGAGTGGATTGGTTTGGCAAGAGAAAACACAGCAAACAAGTGGTCAAAAAAGGCACAAGGACTGACACAACAGATAGTGTATGTTCAAGGCTCCAAACAAGCCCAATGTTTCCACAGGTCTAATATAGTTGCAATCAATAACAAGCACTTTTTATCCCTAGAGACAAGGTTTCATTGCAGTAGATCAGCTCACAGCTTAATACTCCGTCGATAAAAATATCATTCCATAAAGGTGTCAGATATTTAGTATCTTTGCGAGAGACGATAGGTAGGGATATCTCACCCTCCCCTTGGAAAGCTCAAGTAGGTCACAAGAGCTTTATGTCCAAGGGAATACTATCTCTTCTCAAGGGAGCCAATGGTGAGTATCTTAAGGGTTTAAATCGATTTCCCTTGCACTGATGATTACCGCAATGTTTGGAGGTAGGTCGGGTAGTCTCTATCTAAATTGGTTCTTAGTGTCTTTGAGGGACCAACGCCTTACGAGCAATGCAACAAGCTACTAAAAGCTTTAACCAATCCTACTAAGAGTTTCAAACACTTCACTCAATGTGAAAATCGTTTCCACAAAGAGCTAGTACACCTCTTTTCAGTTTGGCACCACAAGGTAACGCTGACGTCGGTTAGGACTTGGCTTTCGCCTTATCCCTCTTATATAGCGGTTCAAAGGAAAACTCCGCTTAGGGTCGTCCCTTTTGGATGAAGCGCAATCCAAAAGCAGGCCCTTCTAAAGGAAGTACAAAAAAAAGTAAGAGCAAGCACGTCAAACAAAGGTTCAATTGTCCCGTTATAAGAAAAATAAGGTGCAACTAAGCTAGGCACACACACGTTTGTAGTTGTAAATTATCCCTTATGAAATGAAGTGTTTGGCATTCATGTCCATTGTCCTTTAGAAAATTGAGGTGTTTGTTCATACATGTCTATTGTCCCTTAAGAAATGCAGTATATTCCTAAGACTTAGATTGCAAGAAAAGATTTGTTCAATTATCCTTTTAGGCATGCAATGTGTTTTTAAGACTTAGTGAGACAAATCCAAGAGGTCTTCAATGCTCGTCCTGCATGAACATGTTAAAAAAAACACCTATTGGCTCTGTGTGAGTAATAAGAAGCTGCAACAAGTGAGTTAGTTCCACCAAAAATTCACAAGTTAGCCAAAAGTGAACTTTAACCAAAAGTGCTGCATAATTTTACCAGAAACGACTTACTGTATTCCAAGAGCACTGTATTGCAGACCAGAAGCGCTGTAGAATATTACCAGAGGCGCAGAAAATTAACCAGAAGCGCTTCACTGTGTTTTCTAAGACGCTGTGATGCAGACCAGAAGCGCAATATAATAGTACCAGAAGCGCTGAAGAATAGTCGGAGGCATGGAACTGTGTTACCAAGAGCGTGAGACAATATAACCGAAAGCGCTGTGCTGTCTCAGATCATAAAAAAGGGAATTGTTTCAAAATAATCAGATCTAAAGTAAAATTCCTTGCTTGATTGACTGATCTGAGAAATGATAGCTAAGAGATCTGTGTTCTGCGATCTTTAAAGAACTTGAAAAGCTGTAACAACACCAAGGATTAACACAAAAAAAATCGAAGGTACTTCTAAATAAATCAGCTTAGGATGTCCAAAAAAATAGGTTTGTGTGACAAATACAACAACTTGTCATACAAAGTAATAAGATAGATGGCGTGAAAACCCTGTAAAACAGTGAACAAAGTCAAAACCCTAATTTATCCAAAAGCGCTGTAGAATACTGCCAAAAATGCCTTTCTGTCAGGCCAAAAGCGCTGTGCTACGTTGCCAAAAGTGCCGCAGTGCACCCAAAAGTGCCGCACTGTGTCTGCAAAAGTGCTCAAAGATCCTGCCAGAAGCGCTGTGTGGTGTCATTTGCGCTGTGCCGTACTGTGACTTCAAAAAAACAAATTTCTCAAAGAAACAAAGGAATTAGTGGGTCCCACCGGGCGTGCCAGAATGTGTATGAGGAAAAATTGATTAAATCTAAACTAAATAAAACCAAAAAACCCAATAACATAAAGGAAACTAATTTAAATAAAAGCCATAAATAATCACTCAATGAAATAGAGACTTTTACCGAAATCTGTGTTGTTTCCTTTGGATTGAATGTGGATTGCTCAATGAAGTTGCAAAGCCATGGCTGGAACAAGCAAGTATGTGCTCAAGAGATCAATGTCAAAAGATCGTGATAGTGCTCAATCGACGCGTTTTGTATGCTTAAAGCTCTGTTAAGTATGCCTGAGAATACGATCGAAGAGAGAGGCCTAATGAAGGAGATGAGGGGGGTTTATATAGATTTCAATGAGGATCGATCAACGGTCCAGATAATTCAGAAGAATCAATGGAGGAGATAAGTTGAGGAATGTGCAACGAATGAGAAGAAGACATGTGTCTTGCTTGCTTTTGCATGAGAGGAGTTATCAAGAATAGAAGAATGAGTTAACTGAAGAGATAAATCAATTAAAAGAATAAAGCAATCAGTTAAGTGATTTAAAATAAGAAGAAGAGATTTGCATGAGAATAGAAGATATTTTACTTTATTAAATATAGGAATATTTAATTGATGAGCAAGAAAGCTTGAGTTATATTAGAGATAACTCAAATTAGAAGAAAAAACAATTTAAATAAATAATTGATTTATTTAAATTTAGAGAAGATATTTTGGAAGAAATAATTAAATAATTGGAATTATTTAATTTAGAAGATTTGAAAGCAAATTAAATAAATAAATTTATTTAATTGTTGTGCATGATTTTGGGAGAATGATTTTTGATTTAATTAAATAATTTAATTTTAGATAAGAGGGAATTTGTTGAATTAATTAAATAATTAGATTTATTTAATTAATGTGGATATGATTTTTGGAAAGAGGATAATGATCTAATTAAATAATTGAAATTATTTAATTGTAGAAGAATATAGAGGAATTTAATTTAATTAATTAAATAATTGGGTTTATTTAATTAATGTTGAAATTTAGGAGATTTAGAAGAATTTGATGAAATTAATTAAATAATTAGATTATTTAATTAACGTTGAAATACAGGTGATTGAACAGATTATGAATGCAAGTAGCGTGACGACGTGGTCATTTTAGGGTGTCTACAACACCATGAGAAGAAGATGATTGAAGATTTGAACTCTAATGCTCCACCTTCCTTTATAATGGAAGCCTTCTCCATAATTTATGATTCTAGTAAATGCATGGGCTGATTGGAAATATCTTGCAACCCTTCATTACATTCTGGTGCATGCATGACTAGAGGCAGCTCCTTGTTCTTCAAATATCTGATCGGGTAGCCCTCCTTAAACTTTGAAGGCATACAAATAATACTCTACCATACAAGCTCCTCTAGTGGAGACAAGATTTCTTTATTGTACTCATCACCTATTGCAAGTAGTAGGCCATACATGTCTCCTTCTTCAATGAACTTTTCTTGCTAGCACTTGAAGTCATGGTCCTGTAGTTGAAGAGGTTGCACAAGAGTTAAAAATAGAAAACAACAAGGTCTTTCACCTTCATGCAAGAACCTTGTCCTTTGGATCTGTTGTTTAGGGAGATTTTGGCAGACTTGAGGAACTTCTTTTATCTATCTATCCTAAAAACTGGAACTCCAAAATAATAAACCTAAAAAGATTGCCAAACTAATTTTCCTTTTAAACCGGAATGTTATGAGAAAACCTTGTTCCACCTACTCCAATGGAACATGAAGTTTGACTTGCTATCACTACAAACAACTTCTTATCTAAATATGATTCTAAGTGGAAACTTACTAGTATTCCCCCAAAATAACTAGCTCAACAACAACTCCCTAATGACACCTATCCATAGAAACAACACCAAAAATGACAAGGATTGTTGTAGTCCTCATCATTTAATTTAATGAATGGAAATATGCAAGAGAGAGGAGAAATAATTTGTGTATAGTCCTTTCTACCAATAGAATTGAAAGTAAATGCATGAAACAAATTAAGGTTTAAATCTGTTGCAATCAAATCTATTTAAGAATAGCTTGCAAATAGAAATTCTATAAATATAAATAAAAACAAGGAATTCTAAAAACTATTGGAAAATAAACTAAGCAATGAAACTACAAACAAACTACACTATTGTTGTTGAAATACTGAACTATATTATGTCCTCAAACTATTCCCCCTTTGATTGATTGTTTACAATGTATTTATAGAATACTTTATTCCTAATCTACTAAGTCATTCACCCAATAATGTGGATGTGAAATCATATTCTTGGGGAGACAAACTACAACTATTTCCTCCAATCTCGGCTACCTTCCATTTCACCATAATTACGTTAGTCATTTTCTCTCATGAACTACTCATTCATTTTAATGAATTTCCTCAAACAGTTTTTGAGTCTTGTTCCTCTTGTTCCCAAATTTCCATATCATTTTGAAATTCCAAATTTCATTGAGAAACGAGGGAGATATGGCTATTTTACTGAAACTAATTTTTTGACTTCATTATTCTTTCTAGGAAATTTTTGGCATTCTAACTTGACAATAAATGAAGGACTTATTATTTAGTCTACTAATTATTGATTATAAAGGAAAACATGCACTACTATTAAGATGTGCAATAGCATTTATTGTGCAAAAGATGAGACGGTTTTATGGTCTCATAAGCTCTTGTGGCAAAATCCAGTCGAGTAGATGCATAACCCGAGGGTGGTTCTGTTCATGTGGAAGAAGAACATTGTAGAGGGTGATTGGCTGATCTATTGGTCGAATATGGATTGATGCTTGAAGAGCACATTCTATGACTATTGATGTAGAGATAACTATATGACTTAAAGGGTCACTAGTTCTAAGTCTCCTATTGGGGATTCGTAAGTTCTAACGTCTAGCACTAAGACTATTTTATTCCTTGATTCTCCTAAGGCATTTTATTCTATTATCATGTCCTTGAATGAACTAATGTATGTTGTTCCTTTCTTGAATGATTCTGAGGGCATGTTCTTTCTCTTCAACCGTTTGTGGTCTATGTCGTGGTCTAGGATGGATTGCTTCTATCTCTTCAAAAATAGCTTTAACCCAATCCCCTCTAATCCCTAGGCACATTGAATTCTTGGGAGAGTTATGTTGACTTAGGTTTGACTAAGTGTTGACTATGACTTTGTGTTAAAATCAAAGGTTTGCTACACTTTTGTTTGATTTGTCGACCTCGTGATGGAATTGAGGAGTTTTTGAATTGTTATGTTTTTGTGATTTTTGTATGTACTACTATGAATGCAATACAATATTTTTGTTCTTTTTCTAATAGTTTGAGTATTCTAATTACTATGAAATAAATATGAAATGCAATCTAAGATGATTTTTCTCATTCAAAGTTTAAACTATGTTTTTTGTGTTTTTACGAATCAATTTTTATATCTAACTAATGAAAGAAAATAACAACTAATTTAATGCAATGAAGAGAATTAACTAAGAAAGCAAATGATAATTAAGTTAAGCAATGGAAAGCAATTCTACTCTAATAATGCAAATCTTATCAAGAGAATAGTAACAATCAATATTATTTTCCCAAAAGAAAATTTGTGATCTAATTAACTACTGAGCATATGAAGAACTTGGCATAAATTTGGCATATCCTTAAAAGTCCTTTCTTGTGGTAACCTCCTCTCCTCTGTAGTAGCAGGGACCTCCTCTGTAGTAGAAGGGACCTCCTCTTGGCAACAAGGACGAAGATAGAAGCAATGGATTTTGAAATTGAATTGAGCTATGAAAGCTATGAGAGCACTATGGCTTGGGCTATTGAAATTAATTTGAGAGCATAACAATGCTTTGAAGCTATTGAAGCTTGGGAAACTAAGCTAAGAAAAAAATAAAAGGCTCACAAAGTCCTGCAATGAGAATATGAATGATGTGGAGAGCAAAAAGCAAATCTTGAATGAATGTAAAACAATTAATTTGCCTCCCATAATGCATATAGGAGGGGGTATTCATAGGTTTGAGAAGCTCATGAATGGTGGAATTAATTAGAGAGTTAACTCTCTTGATTGGAGAGTTAACAAAATTGATTGGACAATGAACTGGGTTGATTAGGGAGTGAACAAGCTTCGAAGGCTTATCACTAGAGGAATAATGGAGTTAGCATGAGATGGATGGGGAGATAAGAATAGCTTAGTGGGAGCTACTAATAGAGTTATTGAGAGCTTAGAATGAGTTGGAAATAGATTAGGCTCAGTTAGGGTCGAAGAGCCATGCAAACTGGAGCAAAACTAGAGCTAATTTGAGCCTAAACTAATGAGAAACATGCATGTTAAAACATGACAAGGTCACCCAGTTTGCCAAGGCAAGTCATCCATGGGGGATTCAATTAAAATGTCGAGTCACCCATGGGAGATTCAAAATTCAAAGTGGGTGACCCACAGGGAATGGGTTTTGCAGGTGGTTTTAGGGGCTAAGATTGGACCTAGGGCTAAAGATGACTTCAGGACATAGAAACAAGGTGTTGGAGTTCAAGAGAGTGGGTCACCCAGTTCACCAGGGTTGGTCTCCCATGGGGGATCCACTTCAATGGCAGGGT
Source organism: Cunninghamia lanceolata (assembly GCA_027924645.1). Lineage (NCBI taxonomy): Eukaryota > Viridiplantae > Streptophyta > Pinopsida > Cupressales > Cupressaceae > Cunninghamia > Cunninghamia lanceolata. The sequence goes on along the minus strand of BSBN01000354.1, from coordinate 5,962,257 downwards.
CTCCCATGGGGGATTTGGAGTCAAAGTGGGCAACCCAAAATTAAGGAAATGGGTGTTCAAACTGATGATTGGAGATGGTCTGGGAGGTCAATTAGAGGCCTCTAGAGGGTTGAAATGATTGAAAGGGGCTTAGGAAAAGTGAATTTCCCATCTTGTGATGTAGGTAGATCATATCAATAAGGATAGAAAGTGACATAAATGAATTGTCGACATAGATAAAATGGTGAAGATGCAAGACTTAGAAGATTAACTAGGGGACTGGGGAGGTACAAACAAAGTGAAGAACATCAATCCACATGTTTCCAAAAGGAAATACTATTGAGAGGTCATATTTACACACTTACATGTACGTGTTTAGGACTACAACTCATCATCGGATTACCATGTAGACTCATGTGCTTTTTTAGTGCTTGTAGGGCCTTCCTCTAGCCCTTTAAATTTATCTTCCACTTTGGATTCCAATATTAGTGAGGTGGCTACTGTGGTGGAGCTCCTAGGGGATAAAGCCTACATCTTCGAGAAAGAAATTAGTGTGCACCACAATATCCTTAAATGGTTTTTCCCTGAGGTAAAAAAATTAAATATTAAAACCTCCTTGCTCAATCAAAAATTTAAGGGTGATCCCCTAAACCAAGAGGAAGAAATCAATCTTAATCAGAAATATTGAGATGTTTTAGAGGATATATATAGGATTAAGGAGGAGAAGGCCAAACAAGAGGAGAGACTTGACTCCTTAGAGAAATATTTGCAAGAATTCAAAACAAAATTGAAAAAGGTGGTGGAGGTCAATAGATGTACCTTCTAAAATTGTCCTAGGGTAAGTGCAAGAAGATGGGGGGCAAAAAGGGGTCTTAAGTGGCTAATTTTTTTCTAAAATTAGGAAATGTTGGCCTTGGATGAGAAATTGAGCATAGTTACACTCAAAAATTTAAGATGCAACAAAACTAATGTTCGTAGTGCTCCGAGTCTACTTTCTAAACTACTATTTTTTTAAAAATGGTATAGATTAATGGGTTCAAAAGAGGAAGCCACAAAAATTGGTGTTGTTTCTGTCAAAAAAACATAACATAGCATGTTTTGTGGCTCCCTCAAAAGGTTAACTTTTTTTGGTATTTTTAAAATTGCTTCAGTGATAAATTAGCTAACAGCGTGTAGTTTATGCCCAATTTTTCTGATAATTTTTTAATGAATATTTGATTTTTTACTAATTTTCAAAGTGGACACATCCTGAAAAACAAAATTTTGGCCATTCTACCCCTATAAATTTTGAAAACTAATTGAAAATAATTTTCTTTTAATATGTGTAGAATGGAGTCTAGTTTCTAAAAATGTATTTTTTTTTTAAATTTCAATGAATGGTTAATTTACAATGAAAAAAAGACCAAACACTAGTTTTTGCCCAAAAATAGACACAAACAAAAGAAATTAAAGATGAAAGATTTAACATTGTCAAACTGTGAAAAAAATCATATCTTTAAATAGCTAAGAGAAATCATAACATTACCCAGGTGTTTAATTTGTTTGACCTTGAAACACATGCAAATCTGAGGGTTAGCACAAATGAAATTATGTGAAATCTTGTAGAATATGCAAAAACACGTCTCTGGATGTTGGGAAGGCACTCCAAGCCTTTGGGTTGGAAATCCAAAGCAAATCCCAAGCCTAAGGCTTGGGATTCCCAAAGCAAATATAACGTGAGTGTGTTATAACGCGCTCACATTATGTTTTCTAAATTGCATTTTTCCCTTTTCGCAAAAATTTGCCCATTGTTTTTCATGTTTGACATAACGTGAACGCATTATAACGCGCTCGCGTTGTCTCCCTTGGAATTTTTTATGTTCAAGGTTATTAATCATGTATGTATGTATGTATGTATGTATGTATGTATGCCTATATGTACATATGTATACTTATATGTATGTATGTATGTATGTAAATATGTATGCTTATATGTATATATGTATGCATGTATGTATGGTTGTATGTATGTATATATCTATGCATGTTTGTATTTATGTATGTATGTGTGTGTATGCATGCATGTATGTATGTATGTATGTATGTATGTAAGGGTTTTGGGTTTAGGGTATATAAGTACCTGAGCTCGTAGAGTTTTTAGGGTTGTGGGTTGAGGTTTTTGAGTTTAGAGTTTAAGGTATAGGGTTGAGGGTTAAGGGATTAGGGATTAAGTAATAGGTTGAGGGTAGAGGGTTGAGGCCTTGACGGTTGAGGTTTAAGGGTTGAGGGTTGAGGCTTTAGGGATGATGGTTAAGGGATTAGGGTTTAAGGTATCATGTCGAGGGTAGAGAAGGGTAGAGATGGGGGTGAGGTGGATAGGGGAGAGGGGTGGATAAGGTTTGAGGGTTTAAGGGTTTAGTGTTTAAGGGTCAAGGTTTAGGGTTTAAGGGTTAAGGGTTGAAGGATTAAGGTTTTAGGTTTTAGGTTGAGGGTTTAGGGATAGGGTTTAGAGTTTAAGGATAAGGGATTAGGGCTTAGGACCTTGAGGGATTAGGGTTTAGGGTTGAGGCTTTAGGTCCATAGGGTTTAGGGTTGAGGGTTGACGGATTAGGGTTAAGGTAGAGTGTTGAGGGTAGAGGGATTAGGGATAGGGTTTAGGGTTGAAGGTTTAGGGTTGAGGGATTAGGGTTTAGGGTTGAGGGTTTATGGATAAGGGATTAGGGTTTAAGGTATAGTGTCGAGGGTTGAGGGTTTACGAATAGGGATAACATTTAGGGTTTAGGGTTGAGGGATTAGGGTTTAGGATTTAGGGATAAGGAATTAGGGTTGATGGTTGAGGGATTAAGGTTTAGGGTTGAGGGATTAAGGTTCAAGGTTGAGGGTTGAGGGTTTAGGGATAGGGTTTAGAGTTTAGGGATAGAGGATTAGGGTTTAGGACCTTGAGGTATTAGGGTTTAGGGTTGAGGCTTTAGGGATAATGTTTAGGGTTGAGGGATTAGGGTTGAGGGTCGAGGGATTAGGGTTAAGGTAGAGTGTTGAGGGTAAAGGGATTAATAGGGTTTAGGGTTGAAGGTTTAGGGTTTAGGATTGAGGGCTTAGGGATAAGGGATTATGGTTTAAGGTATAGTGTCGAGGGTTGAGGGTTTAGGAATAGGGATAGCATTTAGGGTTTAGGGTTGAGAGATGTAAGGGTTTAGGGTTTAGGGATAAGGAATTAGGGTTGAGGGTTGAGGGATTAAGGTTTAGGGTTGAGGGATTAAGGTTTAAAGTTGAGGGTTGAGGGTTTAGGGATAAGGTTTAGAGTTTAGTGATAAGGGATTACGGTCTAGGACCTTGAGGGATTAGGGTTTAGGGTTGAAGCTTTAGGGATAGCATTTAGGATTGAGGGATTAGGGTTGATGGTCGATGGATTAGGGTTAAGGTAGAGTGTTGAGGGTAGAGGGATTAGGGATAGGGTTTAGGGTTAAGGGATTAGGGTTTAGGGTTGAGGGCTTAGGGATAAGGGATTAGGGTTTAAGGTATAGTGTCAAGGGTTGAGGGTTTATGAATAGGGATAGCATTTAAGGTTTAGGGTTGAGGGATTAAGGTTTAAGGTTGAGGGTTGAGGGTTGAGGGTGTAGGGATAGCGTTTAGGGTTGAGGGATTAGGGTTGATGGTCGATGGATTAGGGTGAAGGTAGAGTGTTGAGGGTAGAGGGATTAGGGATAGGGTTTAGAGTTTAGGAATAAGGGATTTAGGGATAATATTTAGGGTTGAGGGATTAGGGTTGAGGGTCGAGGGATTAGGGTTAAGGTAGAGTGTTGAGGGTAGAGGGATTATGGATAGGGTTTAGGGTTGAAGGTTTAGGGTTGAGGGCTTAGGGTTGAGGGTTGAGGGTTTAGGGATAAGGGATTAGGGTTTAAGGTATAGTGTTGAGGGTTGAGGGTTTAGGAATAGGGATAGTGTTTAGGGTTTAGGGTTTAGGGATCAGGGATTAGGGTTGTTAGGGATAAGGGATTAGGGTTGAGAGTTGAGGGATTAAGCTATAGGGTTGACAGATTAAGGTTTAATGTTGAGGGTTGAGGGTTGAGGGATTAGGGATAGGGTTTAGATTTTAGGGATAAGGGATTAGGGTTTAGGACCTTGAGGGAATAGGGTTTAGGGTTGAGGCTTTAGGGACAGGATTTAGGGTTAAGGGATTAGGGTTGAGGGTTTAGGGATAGGGTTTAGAGTTTAGGGATAAGGGATTAGGGTTTAGGACCTTGAGGGATTAGGGTTTAGGGTTGAGGCTTTAAGGATAGTGTTTAGGGTTGAGGGTTTAGGGATAGGGTTTAGAGTTTAGGGATAAGGGATTAGGATTTAGGACCTTGAGGGATTAGGGATAGGGTTTAGGTTTGAAGGTTTAAGGTTGAGGGAATTAGGGTTAAGGTTGAGGATTTAGGGATAAGGGATTAGGGTTTAAGGTATTGTGTCGAGGGTTGAGGGTTTAGGAATAGGGATAGGGTTTAGGGTTTAGGGTTTAGGGATTAGGGTTTAGGGTTTAGGGATAAGAGATTAGGGTTGAGGGTTGAGGGATTAAGGTTTAAGGTTGAGGGTTGAGGGTTGAGGGTTTATAGATAGGGTTTAGAGTTTAGGGATAGGGTTTAGAGTTTAGGGATTAGGGATTAGGGTTTAGGACCTTGAGGGATTAAGGTTTAGGGTTGAGGCTTTAGGGATATCTTTAGGGTTGAGAGATTTGGGTTGAGGGTCGAGGGATTAGGGTTAAGGTAGAGTGTTGAGGGTAGAGGGATTAGGGATAAGGTTTAGGGTTGAAGGTTTAGAGTTGAGGGATTAGGGTTTAGGGTTGAGGGTTTAGGGATAAGGGATTAGGGTTTAAGGTATTGTGTCGAGGGTTGAAGGTTTAGGAATAGGGATAGCGTTTAGGGTTTAGGGTTGAGGGATTAGGGTTTAAGGTTGAGGGATTAGGGTTTAGGGGTAAGAGATTAGGGTTGAGGGTTGAGGGATTAAGGTTTAGGGTTGAGGGATTAAGGTTTAAGGTTGAGGGTTGAGGGTTTAGGGACAGGGTTTAGAGTTTAGGATAAGGGATTAGGATTTAGAACCTTGAGGGATTAGAGTTTAGGGTTGAGGCTTTAGGGATAGCATTTAGGGTTGAGGGATTAGGGTTGAGGGTTGAGGGATTAGGGTTAAGGTAGATTGTTGAGGGTAGAGGGATTAGGGATAGGGTTTAGGGTTGAAGGTTTAGGGTTGAGGGATTAGGGTTTAGAGTTGAGGGTTTAGGGATTAGGGTTTAAGGTATAGTGTCGAGGGTTGAGGGTTTAGGAATAGGGATAGTGTTTAGGGTTTAGGGTTGAGGGATTAGGGTTTAGGGTTTAGGGATAAGGGATTAGGGTTAAGGGTTAAGGGTTTAAGGTTTAGGGTTGAGGGATTAAAGTTTAGGGTTGAGGGTTGAGAGTTTAGGGATAATGTTTAGAGTTTAGGGATAAGGGATTAGGGTTTAGGGTTTAGGGTTTAGGAATTGATATAGGGTCTCAAGATAGTTCAGTCATAGCAAAGTACAAAGTTCAACATGAGTGTCTCCATGAAAATCATAAGCCTTAAGGCTAATCCTCTTGGTTGTCATAACATGATAATGTGAAGATAAGGGACTGTTGTCACACATTAGAAAATTAGTCCTTACCTCATGCCCTAGTGTGATGTCTCCCACGATCTCAGTCATCTCTCCTTTCATGACTAGATGGTTATCAGCAAGTGCTGGCCCATGAGACATCTCCAAGTGAAAATCAAGTGTATCATGTGTCCTAAATTCTATCCCATGGTTGCAAGCTAAATCTTCATGTGTGAGGAGATGATCTCTATCCACAAGTAAGTGTAGGTAGTTTGATGCCACTAGCACCAAGGCCTCCAACCACATCTTCAACCTTGTAGTCAACATGAAGTCCTATGTACTCTTCACTTGTAGCCTCAATAGGTGACTCTCCTTTGTCCTTATCCTCATAGGACTGAAGTGAACTTTGTACCATAATGCTTTGTATATCTGTAATAACATTGTTTAATAATGCTTTGTATGGCTGCAATAATGCTTTGTATGCTTTGTACCTATTTTGGTTGAGTGACATTTACTCTTCTACATGATGATTGTATGTACATTTTGTATGAAGGGTTGAATAACATATATTTTAGTTATTTGTATGGATTCATTTCTTAGGAACTAATATTTGTCTCTTTATCATGCTACAGATAAATTCTCTATCATGCCGAGGAAATGATCAAGAATTAAACCAACGTAGGAAGAGATAGAAGCTAAGAATGCAAAGAAAGTAGCGGCTATGAGGGAACTTCGTGAGAAGAGGAAATTAGACATGATAAATGAAGACATGCCAATTAAAGAGGAACCGCAAGCATCAAAAAGAGATATGGTATTGGCGACACAAAGGGAATGATTGCAAAAACTTCATTTTATGAGAGATTTGAATACTGTAGTTGGAGACACGTCCTCTACTGCAAGTCAACATGTAGCGACACCATCTACCGCATCTCAAGTTGAGAGTACATCATCACTCACATGTGAGGAAGGAGGTACGCCATCATTCCCACCTCAACCTCAAGGTATGTCATCTATTCCATCTTTGATCGAAGGTATGCCATCTAGCCCAGCTCATTTAAATATTGATGAAATTCCTAATGTTGAGATGAATTTACCTATCTTAACACCACCTAGAATTTTGCATAGAAAGCCAAAGTATTTGATTGATATTGATGAGAATATTTTGTAGCCAATGGAAGGTAAGATTCCAAAATGCACTTGTAGAATATATGCTCATAAGATTTTGAGATTGTTCTTTCAAAAGTTAAATGAGACTGCAAGATGTCAAATATTCATTGAAATGATATGATGTATAAAGTATAGGTCCATCATGAAGATTCTTGGGTTGAGAACATCAAAGGCTTCAAGTGAAAAATCTATTGTCAAGAATCTAATGAGTGCATATGAGAGTGTGGGTAACACCTTACACACAAAAGATACTAATGCAACACGGCGTGTCATTACATCGACTATAGTAAGTAGTCAAATGAGGAAAGCTTGTCTCATTAGAAAGACAAGTCAAGCATTGCAAATTAATAGGAAAACTTTATCAAGAGCTGTTCAAAGGCACCAAATAATTGAGGACACCAATGCCAATGAATTATGGGCGTTCTCGGGGAGACTACCACGAAAAGATAAATCAATTGTTGAAGCATTGAGATCACTAATTGAAGACTTTTGGAAGAATTACACAAGGGTATCTCTGAATCAAAGGGATGTGGTTGGAACGAACTAGTAGATTTCAGCAAGTATAAAATAGTGGCATACAATACAAAAGATGGTAAAGAAGCAAAGAGGTGTGAATTGGTTATTGAAAAGATTCCAGTGTATCAGTTTATGCCTATATTTCATGATAGTATAGTGTATGAGTATGCAAGACATGCCCATAGAGCTTGATGGTTGGACTTGCAATTCAAGTCATGAAAGGACACATTTTCAATTGGTAGCATTGTTTCAGTCATCGACTTACAGAGAACTACAGTCTACAACCACAACGCGAGGTGCAATCACAATATTACAACTCCACACATATTTCTATATTTGTGCACATTACATTCATTCATACAAATGATAGTATAGAGGATGACAGAAAGATCATAAGGGAGTATCATTTTTATATTAGTGATGATCTCATGCATTCTACGGAGTTTGTGCAAGGTTGCTTTCAGGTGTTCTACAATGATTTGGCTAGAATGGGCATATCGTTCGGTCAACATATCATATGGTCAAATAACTGTGCATCACAATTCAAGAACTCACAGAAATTCTATTAGCTGAGTAGGAGGCATAATATTATAGGTGTTCAGTATATGTGGAACTTTTGTGAGGCCAGGCATGGAAAGGAGGAGCATGATGGTGCAGGAACATGTATCAAAAGAGCCATAGCATGAGAAGAGTTAAAGTATAAAGATAATGCAAAGTTGACAAGTGAAAAATAAATCGTCGAGTGGTGTAATGCTTCGATGGGTCCATGTAATGAAGGTAAGTCTTCAATTCATATATTTTTTTGGTTGATAGATGATACTAACATTGCACCATATGAGGACTATTGTACACTGATAGGATCAAGTGAGATACACTCTTTCAGAAGCTCAATTGCACATTCATGGAGTATCCATATGCAGAAGATGGCATATTTTTGTTCTTCATGTACAATTCAAGCTTGGGATGAGTGCGAGTCAAAGGAGTGGGTTGACGAATGGCGGTTAAGATATCTTAACCCACTTGACATGTATCGACCCTCGATGGCACTGGAACTAATAGAGATGGAATCATCAGTTGACTTTGACCACATATCAGATCTAGTTCAACTAGGTAATATATCTACTTGCATAGTTTTTGAAATTCCTAATGTTATCTTACTTTGTAGTATTTTTGTAATGTTGACTAATTTCATCTAATTTGCTACACACATCAATGTAGGGCATGTTTATGTAGTTATTGCAGATGAAGATAACGAAGAGGGAACAATTATTACTTGTGTCGTTGTGTTGAGGGCAAAAAGAAATTGGAGGCAACATGTCTACTAGAATACATGTGTCTTAGGTCTTAGGTGAGGCCACATGAGCTTCCACCTTCACGTGGTTGGCCTTGCCAGTATAGAATATTTATATTTCTTGAAGCTAAGGGAAGCTCTTTTTATTAATAGGAAAACTTTATCAACTTCAGTGTCCTCATGATGTTGATGTTGATCACAAAATATGGTGTCAAGGTCATGTTGATGTTGATTGATGAGTTGTGGTTGTTGGAAGTTTTGGAAGTCTAAAGGATGTCACTGTGGTAGTGTTCATATCACAGCTGTAGAGGTTTAAACATTCAAAACTAGTTAGGGTTTTTAAGTTAAAGTTATTAGTTATGTTTTAAACCCTAAGTGTATTGTCTTTAAAGATCTAATTTGGTAAGTTTTGTTTGTGTTATACTCTCTATTTAATCTGTCTCAAATAACCTTCTATGTTCTTCATGTGGTCTTTAACACTTAGGTTGTATTATGTTTAGGGTTATCTAGTCCTCAACCTCCTAAAAACCCTAGTCTTTACTTTGCTCTAAAATCTAAGTTAATACCTTACACCCATATCGACGATATCCCTGAAGAGTTCAAAGTGCAAAAAGGCAGCAATTTTTGATGAGCTATTACTTAGAAACCTTGACACTTAGAAACATTATGTCTAAGGTAATGCGATCATGTAGAACCCCTCTATAATAACCTCTCTCAATTTTTGATATCTTTGAGGCATTTGCCCGTGGTGAAAGGTTTTCTACTTCCCAAAAAATTGTCAGAAGGAGGTAATGTAAAGTTGCAAAGGGGTGCAACTTTCATCCTGCTTCTGATGTGACCAAATTGATAGTTCCAACGCATTTGGATGGGTACATTTAGGCTAGGCATGGTCCTGTTTTGCACCCAAACATGCCAAAACAGTTCAAGCTACATTGTACCGACAATATCCCTGAAGAGTCCAAAGTGCAAAAAGGAAGCAATCTTTAGTGAGCTATTACTCAGAAACCCTGACACTTAGAAATATTTTTTCTAAGACAACGTGATCATGTAGAACCCCTCTATAATAACCTCTCTCAGTTTTTGATATCTCTGAGGAATTTTTTTGTGGTGAAAGGTTTTCTGCTGCCCCAAAACTCATCAGAAGGAGGTAGTGTAAAGTTGCAAAGAAGTGTAACTTTCTTCCTTCTCCTGATGTGACCAAACTGATAGTTCCAATGCATCTGAATGGGTACATTTAGGATAGGCATAGTCTTATTTTGTACCCAAACATGACGAAACAGTTCGAGCTACATTGTACCGATGATATCCTTGAAGAGTCCAAAGTGCAAAAAGGAAACAATCTTTGACGAGCTGTTACTCAGAAACTATGTCACTTAGAAATATTTTGTCTAAGGCTACGGGATCATGTAGGGTCCCTCTACAATAACCTCTCTCAGTTTTTGATATCTCTGAGGCATTTGCCCATGGTGAAAGGTTTTCTGTTGCCCCAAAAATTGTCAAAAGGAGGTAGTGTAAAGTTGCAAAGGGGTGTGACTTTTGTCCTGCTCCTGATGCGACCAAATTGATAAAGAATCTAGATGGGTACGTTTAGGCTAGGCATGGTCCTGTTTTGCACCCAAACATGCCAAAATAGTTCAAGCTACATTGTACCGGCGATATCCCTGAAGAGTCCAAAGTGCAAAACGGAAGCAATCTTTGATGAGTTGTTACTCGAAAACCCTGATACTTAGAAACATTCCATCTAAGGAAAAATGATCACATAGGACCCCTCTACAATAACCTCTCTCATTTTTTGATATCTCTCAGGCATTTGCCCGTGGTGAAAGGTTTTCTGCTGCCCCAAAAATCGTCAGAAAGAGTTAGTGTAAAGTTACAAAGAGGTGTAACTTTCGTCATGCTCCTGATGTGAGAAAACTGATAGTTCCAACATGTCTGGATGGGTATGTTTAGGGTAGGCATGGTCCTGTTTTGCACCCAAACATGACGAAACAATTCGAGCTACATTATACCGACGATATCCCTGAAGAGTCCAAACTGTAAAAAGGCAGCAATTTTTGATGAGTTGTTACTTAGAAACCATGTTACTTAGAAATATTTTGTCTAAGGCTACGAGATCATGTAGGGTCCCTCTACAATAACCTCTCTTAGTTTTTTATATCTCTGAGGCGTTTTCCCATGGTGAAAGTTTTTCTGCTGCTCCAAAAATGGTCAGATGCATGCAGTGTAAAGTTGCGAAGGGGTGTAACTTTCATCCTACTCTTGATGCAACCAAACTAACAGTTCCAACACATTTGGATGGGTACATTTAGGCTAGGCATGGTCCTTTTTTGTACCCAAACATGCCAAAATAGTTCGAGCTACATTGTACCGACGATATCCTCACACATTATCTTTACTATAACTATTATAGTCTTCACATGTCAACATGCATCTTATAGTTGTTAACATACTTGTTCTAGCAGTCAACGTAGTCATATATGAACTACTTGTTCTTTTATCTTGGTTCACCTTGACTTTGTTCTCTAGTACTATCTATGTAGGGTTTGTTTTAGTCCTTCAATGCATTGTTCCATCACTTCAATCTTAGACCCCTATTAGGCTTGAAATAGACCTTTGTTAGGCTACTCTCCTAAACCTTAATATCATCTTCATGTTGTCATATCCATGCTATTCAACCCTCATCTTCTTCCACCTTTAGGTCACTATGTTATCAGGCTTAAACTTAGACTTTTGTGATTTTTGAAACCCTCTACACTTCATGCCTCTATCATTATGTAATGATCTACACTGTCATTATGTAATGATCTACAGTGTACCTATCTTGCTTATCATATTTCATAGCAATCTTGCAAAGAGTTGGGGTAGTGGTATACAACCTTCTACAAGATCAATACAATGTTTTAACAAGGCTTTCAAGCTTAACAAGTTTTTGGGTAGGGAATTGCTTTTGGAATTAGAGTCAAATTGGTAAATGTGATGACATGATACATATTAACATGGTGAGATGCAAAGTATACATTTATAATATTAACCACATTCTCAAAGGGATTGTTGATGACTTATGGAAGCCTATAGCCCCAATGTTATGTTGCATACTCAAATTAGGTAAGACTCAATGTACTCTCATAACCTCACCTTATATGCAAGAGGAATTACATTTAATAACCACAATGGTCATCAGGTGCTCATAAGCATATGATTTTGACTATCTTATTCGAGACAACACACATACTCTTTGCATCCCACTATGGTATAATAACAAGGAATTAAGAAATATTTTCAATTGAGCAACTCATAAAGAATATGGATCAGCATACCAAGGAACAACCATAAGAACATCCTTTTGGAACATAGGGAATTGCAATATCCCCTTGGTCACTTGCAAAATTAGATAGAGTTGTTTGTGAAACTATGAGACATGATCCTTAGTGTTGTGCAAATAGCACATGATCCAAAGGGTTGTGTAAGAATTATAGGGTGTCTTTTGAGTTGCACAAAATGATTCCTATCACTATGTGAATTATGCATGGTGCAAAGAACCATGAACTTTGTGTTGGATCAAGTGGCATTGTTTAGGTGGCACATGATGCAAGGACTTATGCACGAGGTTGTACATTGCTATGTGAGTGACTAAGGCTAACATGCAAGATTGTGCAATAGCATGTAGATCATGATGTGAACAAAAAAACTTTCTTTCCATTTATCCATTTAACCAATCTTCCTTTCTCGGGCATGTATAGTTTTGAGAGACTAAAACTTTCAACCCAAAACTCAAATTCTCTTATCATCAATTGGGATGGATTCTTTGACAATTAAACTTTGAAACCTAGAGGCATACAAAAATGATCTACACTGCACCATTCCATATTACATAATGATCAACAAAAATGATTTGTATTAACCAAATCCATATAGGCATACATCAATATTTGTCGATATAAGTATAACATATATACAAAATAGCCATATAGGATTACAAGAATGCCATATAGGTATACAATGTCAACTATATGCAATACAAAATATATGTCCACAAATGCCATATAGGCATACAACAAAGGAACACAATAAAAGTCATTCCCCTCTGTCCGATGAAGAGAATAGATCATGTGCAGTCTTTGATCTTTGAGGGGATGGAGACGCGTATGAGGCTGGTCTACTACAAACCCGAGGGCTACTCCTCCTATTTAGTTGTTTATGGATCTATAGTTGTTACAATAAAAATTATAGACATTAATATATGTAAGGGTAAAATGGTGATCAATCAAATGAAATAAACATGACCCAAACATCAACAGAATGGTGAAACAAAGAAAGATTCAATAAATGAAGCAATGAACAAACACAGTGCAAACCTCTCCCGTTTCGAAACTTCTGTTGTTCGCCTATCACAAATCGTCCTTTTGCAGATGAGATGAGCCCTCAGAGAGTGCAATCTTTTTAGTTGTTTTAGGAAGTCGATGGTGAATGGCTATGGTGATATGCAATGAAGATGAGCTCCAATGCAAGTATGTGATCTCAAGCTTGTAGATGACAAAAGGGTGCCAAAGGCGCGCTGGTGATATTTCTGCAGAGTAATGATGTCAAAAGCCTGGATGATTAGAATGGAAGGAAGAAGCTTCATTTATAGACTTGGAAGAATGGAAATCAACGGTTGAGAGGAGATACGAAGATCAACGGCTGAGGATGGTTGAGGAATGTGCAACCAGTAGAAATGTGACAAGTGTCCCAGCTCCATCATGAAAGAGGGGATGTGACAAAATTGATTGGAGAGTTAACTCCATTGACTGAATAGTTAACAGACTTGATTGATCAGTTAGAAGAGTGGATTATGGGATTGACTGAATTGATTGACCAGTGAACTGGATTGATTAAGTCAACAGAATAGATTGACCAGTGAACTCAAATGACCAATCAGTTAACAGATTTGATTGATTAGTTAACTAACTTATGATTTGAGAAGAAATAGGCCATGTGGGTGAGAGAAAAATAGGTAATTAAATATTAAATATATTTAATTACATGTGCAACCTGATGAGGTGGACAAGGTGAGGTGGATTTTTGAATTTAGAACTTAGGATAGAGGAATTTAGATTAATTAAATAATTTATGATTATTTAATTGTGTAGGACATTTAGAAGAATTTTAATTAAATAAATAGAATTTATTTAATTATGGAACAGTGAATCGATTAAATAAATTGGAAATAGTTATTTAATTGATAGAAGAATGGAATAAATATTTAGAATATTTATTTAGGATAAATCATGTCATTTTTAGGCGTATACATTTTGCCCCTCTTTGATGCAATGCAGTTTACAGTGTTGCTTCAAAGAATAAATAGTCTGACAGTGATATATGCCCCAGTTTGCCCCTGGTACATGTTATGACGATAGGATGCCCCCTCGGGAGATTGGATGGGAAAAGGGTGAAAGATTCAGAGATGGACAATCTCACGAAGACGAAGGGGTTAGGATAGGTTAGAATGAAGAAATCGGTTGAAGAAAGAGTCGAATGATACGCGATGCAAGATGGAATGATGACACACACAAGCAAGCAAGCAAGTATGCGCAAATGACACAAGAACAAACAAGGTATTGCCCCTGTCAAGCGGTAAACCAATGATATACTGATAATGATATACGACAGTGTTGTCATGGCGGGGAACAATATATCCCTAGACCAACACGACAGGCGTGTTTGTCATGGCGGGGAATGATAGATCCCTAGAGCAACATGAAGGATAGTGTCTGGTTTCAGGAAATGAAGCATGTCGTGTAAGACGCATGTATTGGTCTGATTTCGACAATGCAACATCCTGTATAAGACAATTGATTGATTAACTGATCGAGTTGGTTTACGACCAGACAAGGATCAAGACCACTGATTGTGAGTGGATCATTTGTGCAAGATTGACTTGACTTGATTGGTATGGATTAAGGATGGACCTTGCATTTGGATCATTGCTCAGATTGACTGAACAAGGATGAAAGATATGATGATAGATAGAAATCTGATTGATAGAAGAAAGACTCGATAGAAAGATTCACAAGCTTTTATTTGTATTGATACTCTGCATTGTTGGATCTTTATTGCATGGGGTATGGTATGGATGTATAAATGGATATAGGATGGATGCTTTGCTATTGGAGTGCTTTATTTCATCATTAGGCAGTGTGTTTTTGGTACATTTTCTGAAATGTTGTAAGTGAATACAAGCATCTAGGTATAATTGAACCGAGATGACCTGAGTATTGCTTACATGGATTGTGATTTAGCAAGTTAATACAAGCATCTAGTCAAAATTGAATCTAGATGACCTGAGTACCTCTTGCGTTTCAACAAGCAAGGATTGCCCCCTTTCATGTTAGACCTTTGATGTCCTCGATGATCTTTTGCCGATCACGTCCTAAGACAAGGCTTCACATTACTAAAGTTTAATCCCCAAATAGCAAACAAAGAAAATAACCATGCCCCCATCATAGCATCTCTAGCTTTTGGCATCCTTGAGTAGCATAGGAGGGTATAATAGCAAAAATCAGGACTCGAACTGTTAACCATGTTTCTGATCTACAAAGCATATTTGTGTTGATATGTGTTTAGCTCTTGCCTTAATTTGCATAAAATCATTTAGAAGACATTGGGTATTTGCTTTGCGTTGGATAGGTTAAGATGCTCATAGTCAAGATTTCTGCTTGAGGCGTGGGTTCTGCTTGCATTTGCTTGCTTGGTGAGAAGATTGCTCAATCCTTATTGGGGAGACGGACCCTAAGGGACTGACCTAGTGCCTCGGGGGCTCATTGCTAAATGGCCTTGCCTACGTGACGACGCAGAGGCAACGTAGTTCAGGGTAAACCCTAATGGACCATGGATGGGCTAGAAGAAAGACGACAAGAATGAAGACAAGAAGGAGGATGAATGGGATTATAGAAGAAATGGAAGCCTCGGGGGCGCATTAGAATAATGGCCTTGCCTACGTGACGACGCAGAGGCAACATAGTTCACGGACTTGGACCATGGACACCGACGAGGGACACTACACTAGGCTCACACGAAGGAGACAGTATGGGACAAAACCCTGGTTGACAAGGCCACAAGGAGAGTATCAAGCCATGATAGGTAACTGTCAGGTGTTTATTGTGGGACAGATATGGGTCAAATGGGGCGAATAGAGAAAGAATGGACTCAAGGTGATTGGATTCCCAAAGATGGAGAAGGCGGTTTATCACAAGTAACGCCTATTTACCAGGTTTTCATCACTTGCTTTTATTTGCACGAGAAGCTAGAAAGTAAACATGATGCCTGTTTGCCAGGTTTTCATCATGATACCTATCCAAGGCGCTTGTTTGCCAGGTTTTCACCAAAGGACAACTTTTTTTGTATGCCTTTCAATTTTTTCTAATTTTTTTGTATTTTCTCTTTTCAATTTTTTTTTTGTTTTTTTTTTATTTCATGGTGCCCCTTTGCACTGGGGTTCTCCTAGGTATAGAACCGGCGAAGGTGCATGCTGTTGATTGGATCATCAAATAACTCACCCTCTGAAGTGGCCAACTGATATGCCCCCGATCCGTAAGCAGCCATAATCACATAGGGCCCAAGCCAGTTAGGCTTGAACTTACCTTTCTTTTCTCTGTCCTGCTGATTGCGAGGGTTCTCTTTTAGAACGAGGTCCCCAACCTTGAAGCACCTTGGTCTAACTTTGTGGTTGTAGCTTCTGGACATCATCTATTGATAGGCTTTGAGATGGTCAAAAGCTTTCTGACGCCTTTCCTCTAGCAGCTCTAGTTCTTGTAGCCTGGAGACTCTATATTCTTCATCTGATATGAGACCTTTCAACGACACCCTGAGGGATGGGAGTTCGACCTCAATGGGAAGGATGGCTTCAGAACCATAGACAAGGGCGTAGGGTGTAGCACCTGTGGGAGTGCGTATACTAGTTCTGTAGGCCCATAGAGCGGGATTGAGTTGGATGTGCCAATCGCGACCCGCTTCATTGACAGTCTTCTTTAGGATTTTCAGAATGGTTTTATTCGATGCCTCAGCTTGGCCGTTACCTTGGGGGTAGTATGGAGTGGAGAAACGATGTTGGATTTTGAAATGCTCACAAAGTTCCTGGACATCCTGATTTTTGAATGGTCTCCCATTATCCGTTATGATGGATGAAGGGATGCCGTATTGGCAGATAATGTAATTCAGAATGAACGAGGAAATTTGTTTTCCGGTGATGGTGGTTAGGGGAACGACTTCAATCCACTTTGTGAAGTACTCAGTGGCAGTTATGATGAATTTATGGCCGTCGGAAGAAGGTGGATGGATCTTTCCCACAAGGTCAAGTCCCCACTGGCAAAAGGGCCAGGGTGTCGTTAAAGGTCTCAACTCCTGAGCAGGTGCATGAATCAGGTTCCCGTGTATTTGGCACTGTTTGTACTTTTTGACGAACTGATATGAATCCATTTCCATATTGGGCCAGTAATAACCCAAACGCATGAGTTTCTTAGCTAAGGAAGGACCGCTGGAGTGTGTTCCACAGATCCCTTCGTGTATGTCTCGCAAGGCCGTTATGGATTCTTCTTGTTCTAGACAACGGAGTAAAGTACCATCCAGACCACGTCGGTAAAGGGTATTAGCTATGATGGTGTAACGGGAGGCTTGTCGGATGAAAGTTCGCTTTTGGTTGGAAGAGAGGTCCGGTGGAAGAATATTGTCCTTGAGGTAAGTGTAGGTCTTACCATACCAAGGTGAATCAGATCCTACTAGGAGGCAGATGGAATGGGTTTCAAGGAGATCATAAGCCGGTTGCCGAATGGTTTCTACTAAGAACTCATACCGTGACTCGTATTCAGGCATTTCAAGAAGAGAGGCTACGGTAGCCATTGCATCTGCTACTTTGTTCTCGATCCTAGGTATTTGTTCAAAGGAGATGGTCCCAAAGTGTTCTTTGAGGTTGTCGACCATCCGTTTGTATGGGATGAGCTTCTCATCTTTGGTTTGATATTCATCGTTGACCTGATTTATGATAAGCTGAGAATCACCGTAGACACATAGTGCTTGGATTTTCCACTCAGTGGCCATCTTGAGACCAATTACCAAGGCTTCATATTCCGCTATATTGTTAGTGCATGGAAATAACAACCTGTAGGACTTTGGAATTGTGTCGCCTTGGGCAGTGATAAGCAGGATACCTGCCCCCGATCCGTGGTTGGTGTAAGACCCGTCGAAGTAGAGTTTCCAAGGAGATGTTGACAGAGTGAATAAAGACTCATCGGGAAACTCAAACTGCATTGGTGAAGTGTCTTGTAATGGTGCCTCGGCCAGTTGGTTAGCTATGATTTGCCCTTTGATGGCTTTTCTGTCCACATATTCTATATCATATTCACTAAGAAGCATAACCCACTTTGCTAATCGACCTGTGAGAGCTGCTTTGCTGAGAAGATACTTTAGTGGGTCGATTTTGGCAATGAGTTTGACTGGATGTGCCAACATGTAGTGTCAGAGTTTTTGTGAAGCAAAAACCACCGCAAGGCATGATCGTTCTACCTGTGAATATTGTAACTCGTAGCCCACTAAGGTTTGACTGATGTAGTATACAGCTCTTTCCTTGTTCTCATAGTCTTGCTGCGCTAAGAGAGCCCCAAGAGCAGTAGGTGTAGCAGATATGTAGAGAATCAAAGGTTTTCCTTGGATCAGAGGCATGAGTATAGGAGGGTTCATTAGGTACTCCTTTAGCTTGTTGAATGCCTCTTCGCACCGCTCATCCCATTTAAATGGAATATTCTTATGTAGGAGATGCCTGAAAGGTTGGCACTTGTCTGCCAACTGCGAGATGAACCTTCGGATGGCCTGTAGCTTGCCCTGTAAGGATCTCAACTGTGTTAGAGTCTTGGGCGGTGGCATGTCCATTATTGCTTTGACCTTGGCCGGGTCTACCTCTATTCCGTTTGCTGACACAATGAAGCCTAGCAGCTTGCCTGAAGTCACCCCAAACACACATTTCTTCGGGTTCAATTTAACTTGGAATTGGTCCAACCGTTGGAAGACTTTCTCTAGGATATCCAAGTGTGAGTCCCTTGTGAGAGATTTTGCTAAGATATCGTCAACATAATCCTCCATGGTCACATGCATCATGTCATGGAATATAGTTGTCATGGCCCGCTGATATGTAGCTCCTGCGTTTTTCAGCCCAAAAGGCATGACATTCCAGCAAAAGGTACCCCATGGACAAGTGAAAGCTATTTTGTGTTGGTCCTCCGGTGCTATTTTGATTTGGTTATACCCGGAGAATCCGTCCATGAGTGATAGCATTGTATGCCCTGTAGTAAGGTCGACTATGATGTCGATGTTTGGTAACGGAAAGTCATCCTTGCGGCATGCTTTGTTTAAGTCTCTAAAATCATTGCATAGTCAAACCCTGCCATCTGGTTTAGACACTGGCACAATGTTTGATATCCATTCAGGGTAATCTATGGCT
The DNA here is from genome assembly GCA_027924645.1 of Cunninghamia lanceolata. Lineage (NCBI taxonomy): Eukaryota > Viridiplantae > Streptophyta > Pinopsida > Cupressales > Cupressaceae > Cunninghamia > Cunninghamia lanceolata. Next base: position 5,943,273 of record BSBN01000354.1, on the reverse strand, counting down.
CTGATGAACCCCACATCTAGCAATTTCTTGAGTTCTTCCTTGACCAAAAGGGCTATATGGGGATGCATCTTTCTCAGTTTTTGCTTTACGGGCTTCACCCCTGGATCCAATGGCAAATGATGCAGAATCAAGTTCAGGTCTAGACCTGGCATGTCAGCGTATGACCAAGCAAAGCTGCCCTCTTCTTCTTAAAGAATGGTACAAACCTGGTTTTCTCAGGTGGTGTGAGAGATTTTGTGAAGTGGATAATCTTGGGCTGCTCTTCGGTGCCAATATTCACTGGCTCTGTTGGCTCCACCACAATCTGTGACTGTTCTTGGTACATATCACTAGGGAGGGTGTCAAGCATTCCATCGTCAGGTGCCACAGTTGGGTTTTCACCTTCGGATACGTCCTTTCTTTTTACTATTTTATGATCTGACACTGCCGCACGGCGGTTTTCACTGTCAGATCCATTTTTGATTTTAATATTTTTGCGACTAGAAGGCTTGGCACCCTCCCCAAAGTAAGCCACAGTATTGAGTTCGATAGCGAAACCAGCTTTATGATCTCCTCTTGGTAAGTGATCCCTAAGTTCCATATAGTCAATGTAAGCATCATCATTCTAGAACATATCTAATTGAGGGGTTCCTTGCAGATCCCAGTCAATAAGCTCAGGGTGTAAGAGGGGAAGGGAGTCGGATGAGAGATCTGATTCATTAATGTTGTGAATGGAAATGTTATGGGCACTGGTGGGGGTAGTGTTCTGGGTGGTACCTTCCTCCAAGTTGTTTATCGCAATAGAATCGAAACTTTCCTCGAAAGCCATAATCTCAGGGAGGGGCAAATCAGACTCCAGTGGTTTGTCCCGTTGCATCTGTCCCTCATGGTAGGGGCTGAGAGTTCGGATGGTGTCAATCTCCTTGTCATCATAGGAGTGCTCTGTTAGCTCGTCCCACTCATACTCATTCAACTCATCTGAATCTGTGTCACTATCCAATTGGAGTGTTTGAATTGTCTCCACTAGGCAGGCATTTTCTTTGGCTTTACCTTTACCTTTGTACCCTAGGCCAGTTGTGTTTCTAGCCGAAGAGGATGAAGAAGGTTGGATAGGTTCAACGATTCCTTCTTTTCTGAGGCCTATGGGGCCTTGTCCTTCGTACCCCATCCTGTGCAACATGGTTTCACCCCGTCCATAGAGTTCTGTAGGGAGTCTAGGCGGCTCTTGGGGTGTGTTTTCCTCTTCAGCATAAAGCCATTGCAGGAGATCTCGCTCCTCTGTCTCATCAGATAAGGTCCCCCATTTTACAAAGGGATTTGCGGGAGTTGTAGGAGGAGCAGATGGCTTTGGAAAATGCCTAGGTTGATGCTTGGGTTTGCCAAAGGAGCGAGGAGACAAAGGCATGGTGGCAAGGTTGAGGCTGTGCTCAATGGAGTACTCCCCCACACCATTTTCTTTTATGGTAAGTTTCAGCGGTTTGGGCCTCAGGGAGGAAGCCTCGGTGGTATGGTCTTGTTGCGAAGTAGGGGAAATGTAGGCTCTGTTGTTGGGAATGACGCATTCAGATTTTGCTTGGAATGAATTGCAATGTTGGTAGGGGTCGGGGTCGCCTTGTATGGTGACTTGCTTGCCATCGTGTGGGAACTTTATGCATTGATGGTAGGTGGAGGGGGCAGCCTTCATGGCGTGGATCCATGGTCTCCCTAGTAGAATATTGTAAGCAAGCTCCTGATCAAGGACTTGGCACACCACATCTCTAATTACCGGTCCCACTTGAATGGGTAGGACAACCGTGCCCTTTGTGGTTCGTTCCTCCTCGTCATAGGCTTTGATAGTAATTTTCTATCTTGGATCTACTGCCTGTTCGGAGAACCCCAGTGCAAGGACTAGCTTCAACGTGCAAATATTTAGACCGGCGCCCCCATCAATGAGAACCCTCTTGATGCGGTGCTTGTGCACGAATGCACCCTTTGGACCGCTGGATAAATATCAAACCAAAGATGAGAAGCTAATCCCATACAAACGGGTGGTCGACGACCTCAAGGAACACTTTGGGACCATCTCCTTTGAACAAATACCCAGGATCGAGAACAAAGCAGCAGATGGTACCTCTCTTCTTGAAATACCTGAATACGAGTCACAGTATGAGTTCTTAGTAGAAACCATTCGGTAACCGGCTTATGATCTCCTCGAAACCCACTCCATTTGCCTCCTAGTAGGATCTGATTCACCTTGGTACGGTAAGACCTACACTTACCTCAAGGACAATATTCTTCCACCGGACCTCTCTTCCAACCAAAAGCGAACTTTCATTCGACAAGCCTCCCGTTACACCATCATAGCTAATACCCTTTACCGACGTGGTCTGGATGGTACTTTACTCCGTTGTCTAGAACAAGAAGAATCCGTAACCGCCTTGCGAGACGTACATGAAGGGATCTGTGGAACACACTCTAGCGGTCCTTCCTTAGCTAAGAAACTCATGCGTTTGGGTTATTACTGGCCCAATATGGAAATGGATTCCTGTCAGTTCGTCATAAAGTGCAAACAGTGCCAAATACATGGGAACCTGATTCATGCACATGCTCAGGAGTTGAGACCGTTAAGCACTCTTCGGACCGCTGGATAAAAGGATGCACCCTGCAAAAACCTCTTCGGACAGTTGGATAAAAGGACACGGAAGCACCCTTCGGACCGCTGGATAAAGTGATGCACCCTGCGGAAGCACCCTTTGGACCGCTGGATAAAGCGATGCACCCTGTGGATCATCATTCTGGAACATATCTAATTGAGGGGTTCCTTGCAGATCCCAGTCGATAAGCTTAGGGTGTAAGAGGGGAAGGGAGTCGGATGAGAGATTTGATTCGTTAATGTTGTGAATGGAAATATTATGGGCACTGGTGGGGATAGTGTTCTGGGTGGTACTCTCCTCCAGGTTGTTTATTGCAATGGAATCGAAACTTTCCTCGAAAGCCATACACTTGTTGGCGGTAGAGAAATTTCATTGTTAGCCAACAACTTCCTGAGAGCAGACTCTTGAGATTCCCCCAACGGCGTGAATTTTCTCCTTGGATTTGAATTGAACCAAGGTCTAGGTTCCCAAGGGGGTGGCTTGTTGAGCGCATCGGTATTTGCTTCTCCCTTAAGAGTGAATATAGGTTGTTGCTTAGGGGCTGCCGCCTTGGCATCCACTACTCCATCATTGACCACATTCTTGTTCTTGGTCCAAAACTTTGATTTATCTGTTGTATAATTGGAAGGAGGTGTGTCCTTGTAGAGCTTGAGAGTTCCTTTAGTGATCATAGCTTTTTCAATGAAGAGGCCCATTTCAATGACCTTGGCGAACGAGGTAGGGCATTGTATCTGAATCTGATAGCTAAGATCAGTGTTTAGATTGTGGACAAACATTTCCAATAGCTGCTTCTCAGGCATGTCGTAAGAACACTTACTAGCTAGCTGTCTCCATCATTGTAGGAAGGCGGCGAATGACTCACCACCCTTCTGTTTGGTGTTGCATAGATCTAGCATAGACACCTCGTGTTCTATGTTGTAAGAGAAGTGCGTTATAAATTTATTGACAAGTTCATCAAAAGTTTTGATTCCTGGTGGGAGACGCGAGAACCACTCCATAGCTTGACCACCTAAAGATCGCGGGAATAGTCTCATTAAGTAGGTCTCGTTGTGAGCTACTTCTAAACATGCTGCAGTGAATTCCTTGATATGATCTCTAGGGTCCCCCTTCCCTTTATATTTGTCAAATTTCAAAACTCCGAACTGATAGGGGAATGGTTTCATGATCAAATTTCTATCAAAGGGGTACGGTGCTATATCTTCCAAAGAGTAGTTCTTAGAACTTGTACCGGTCTTAAGGTTGGATATCTCGAGCTTTAGACTTTCGATTTGTTGTCTCACGTCTGCCATAGGAGCAATTGGATCTATGGGTTGCTTTCCTCTCTCATTTGAATGGGGAACCGTGTCATTTGTACCTCTCTCATGCACATGTGGGACTGTGTCATTTGTGCCCCTCTCATGATCAGTGTTTGCATTTTCCATGATGGAGCTAATGTCAAAGTCTGCAGGGAGTTTGATTCCAAGACTAGCAAGATGATGGAAATACTTATGGGGGTCTTCAAGGATCATCTTCTCTACGACGCGTTGGAATTTTCTATCTTGCATGTGCGCCACTAATTCTTCATGAGAAATCTCTTCTTCACCATCACATGGTGGGAGAGTGTGATCAAATGAGTCAGCCATTTCGATTTGCTTGTTGTACTAGGATCGAGTAAGAACCATGCAAGGTGACGCGGGATGGAGGGGGTGAGGACTAGAAATTCTGGCAAGGTGCCGACTGAGACTATTATGAATGGGATACCTAGGATGAGACTTGGACAAAGGATTCTCTCGCTCAATGACTTCAAGTAAGACGGTTGACACAAGACTCTAGCCACTAGCAAGGGTAGTCGGTACCAGTCTTACTGTGTAGGGCTTAGTCATTCAACAAGACTACTAGCAAAGGTACTGTGACCTACTAGGCTTATGTGAATTCACTAATGAAACGCAAAAGGACTTATGCCGAATCGATATGGGATAGGCTGACTTTGGGACAAGAGTGATTTGGACAGAAAGCGAGTAGGACAATGGATGAAAGAGAAAGAGTTGGGTGAAACGGATGGAGACTGACTGCAAGGTTGACTCTGATCTCAGAAAGTGAAACTAGGCTGAAATGGGTGCTCTGATCAGGTGAAAATCTCTCCTCAAAAATAGGGCAAGTGCTCACTGTCGCATATGCGCAGAAACAGATGCGCAGCAGAAATGGACAAATGTGCCATAAGTCGCAGTAAATGCGCCGGTCTGGTGAATTATATATGCGCAGCAACAGTGCATATATGTGCAGCAAAAAAAGTATATGCGCAGCAAGTCGTTATAAAAGTGCAGCAAGTCTCTGTAAATGCACAACAGAAATGTGTAAATGCGCAGCTCTGAAGTTTTTGCAAAATTTTCAGTTTTTCTTCTGTTTTTGGTATTTTTTGGCTAGAAAAGGTCTTCTTGATCTAATATTATGAATTCAATAGCAAGAAAACACAGCAAGCACAAAGAATATTTTGTAGTTTTTCATTGTTTTTGTAATTTTTTTCGACTCTATTTTGGACAAAAGCAAGCACAAAATCCTAGGCGAGAAATGGATTATAAGGGATTTGGGCCACTAAAACAAGAGGTATTTAATTCGGGCAACCGTTCAAGTGGTTACACGTGCGGCGGCGCTACTCTCCGTTATGGAGTCTCCCAGCCTCACAGGGTTGCGCCTGAGAGGGTTTTGGGGGAGGTTGGCCGTTAGTGTAACATAACAGCACTTGTTGCAGGAAGTTTTCACCTCAAGCACAATTTATTTTAAGTGGCTTGGTAGGGCTTGGCGTTAGCCTGTTACCACTCAGGGTCGTTCCCACTTGGACAAGCGTGCATCCAAGGGCAGGCCCCTCCTAAAGGTTAAACAGATAGAATGACAAGTCTGGCACTCTGATCACCCAAAAGAGGGGAGAGCATAAGCCTATTGTCATTCGCAAGCACAGAATACACTGATTAATCCACCCTAGTTAAAAGTGAAAAACTAAATGGGCTAATCTACTCAAACAGAACTTTGAAGTGATTCAGTAATATAGCAGTGGTTCAGTTTTAAATCCCAGAAAGCAGTGGTGAGTTCAATTTTTAAACCGCGTAGCACGAGATTGTTAACTTTGAAATTTAGGTCTCACGATATAGCAATGGTTCATTTTAACTTCAGAAAGCAGTAGTGAGTTCAATTTTTAAACCGCGTAGCACGAGATTGTTAACTTTGAAATTTAGGTCTCACGATATAGCAATGGTTCATTTTAACTTCAAGATCATTGATGAGTTCAATTTTAATCTTTAGATAGCAATAACTTGGAAGGTGTTTGCAATGCAAGCAAGAAATAATCCAGTTACTTTCTCCCTAATTAGAACTAGGTGAGGATTTGAATGCAAGTTGCATGAACAATGGGTTACTCCTTCCTAATTAGAACTAAATGAAAATTGTATGCAAGTTGCATGAACAATGGGTTACTCCTTCCTAATTAGTACTAGATGAAAATTGTATGCAAGTTGTTTTACTTTCCCCCTAGTTAAACTATGATGTGTGTGTTAAGGAAAATAAAACTATCCAGCTCTCAACCTTGTAGAAGATATATTAGAAGTTTCTTTTCTCCTTTCTTTGACAAGTGTTTAAGTCAAGATGCACAGATAAATCATTAGTTTTCAAGAAGAAATGTTAGATTTAAGCTTGGAAAGATAGCTGAAATTTGACTGTAAAAATAGCTAACAAAATGATAAAATCACTTGATCAAACCTGCTCCATTGTGAAGTTTACAGAATTACCTTTCCAACGAGTGTTTATTTGCGAGATTACGAGCTCCTGTTATGGCAAAAAGAAAAAGATACCACCCTTATGACATGTAGAAGAAGGCAGGATAGAGGATTGCTGGATAAAATGATGCACCCTACAGAAGCACCCTTTGGACCATTGGATAAAAAGATGAAGAAGCACCTTTCGGACCACTGGATAAAACGATGCACCTTGTGGGAGCACCCTTCGGACCGCTGGATAAAAGGATGTACCCTGTGAAAAAGCTATTAGGACAGTTGGATAAAAGGATGCGGGAGCACCCTTTGGACCGCTGGATAAAGCGATGCACCCTACGGAAGCACCCTTTGGACCACTGGATAAAAGGACATGGAAGCACCCTTCGGACCGCTGGATAAAGTGATGCACCCTGCGGAAGCACCCTTTGGACCGCTGGATAAAGCGATGCACCATGTGGAAGCACCCTTTGGACCACTGGATAAAAGGATGCACCCTGCAAAAAAAAAAGCTCTTCGGACAATTGGATAAAAGGATGCGGAAGCACCCTTCGGACTGCTGGATAAAGCGATATACCCTGCGGAAGCACCCTTTGGACCGTTGGATAAAAGGATGCACCCTCAAAAAAATCACAGTCTCTGATTTTTGTGAATTAACAGGTGATTCTAAGGTTTTCGACCCTTCTGAGCATGTTGGTGATGTCAGTTTCAGCCTAGGAGGTCACCTTTTGATAGATCCTTGCAAAACTCAACAATGGGGTTTAGAGAAACACAAATTTTTACTACAAAAATTTGTAAAAAACATAAAATTGAACAGTGGGCGCCAAAAATGTAAGGGTAAAATGGTGATCAATCAAATGAAATAAACATGACCCAAACATCAACAGAATGGTGAAACAAAGAAAGATTCAATAAACGAAGCAATGAACAAACACAGTGCAAACCTCTCCCGTTTCGAAACTTATGTTGTTCGCCTATCACAAATCGTCCTTTTGCAGATGAGATGAGCCCTCAGAGAGTGCAATCTTTTTAGCTGTTTTAGGAAGTTGATGGTGAATAGCTATGGTGATATGCAATGAAGATGAGCTCCAATGCAAGTATGTGATCTCAAGCTTGTAGATGACAAAAGGGTGCCAAAGGCGCGCTGGTGATATTTCTGCAGAGTAACGATGTCAAAAGCCTGGATGATTAGAATGGAAGGAAGAAGCTTCATTTATAGACTTGGAAGAATGGAAATCAACGGTTGAGAGGAGATATGAAGATCAACAGCTGAGGATGGTTGAGGAATGTGCAACCAGTAGAAATGTGACAAGTGTCCCAGCTCCATCATGAAAGAGGGGATGTGACAAAATTGATTGGAGAGTTAACTCCATTGACTGAACAGTTAATAGACTTGATTGATCAGTTAGAAGAGTGGATTATGGGATTGACTGAATTGATTGACCAATGAACTGGATTGATTGAGGAGTCAACAGAATAGATTGACCAGTGAACTCAAATGACCAATCAGTTAACAGATTTGATTGATTAGTTAACTAACTTATGATTTGAGAAGAAATAGGCCATGTGGGTGAGAGAAAAATAGGTAATTAAATATTAAATATATTTAATTACATGTGCAACCTGATGAGGTGGACAAGGTGAGGTGGATTTTTGAATTTAGAACTTAGGATAGAGGAATTTAGATTAATTAAATAATTTATGATTATTTAATTATGTAGGACATTTAGAAGAATTTTAATTAAATAAATAGAATTTATTTAATTATGGAACAGTGAATCGATTAAATAAATTGGAAATAGTTATTTAATTGATAGAAGAATGGAATAAATATTTAGAATATTTATTTAGGATGAATCATGTCATTTTTAGGCGTATATAGTAGGAAGTTGACGGTGAACGGCTATGGTGATATGCAATGAAGATGAGCTCCAATGCAACTATGTGATCTCAAGCTTGTGGATGACAAAAGGGTGCCAAAGGCGCGCTGGTGATATTTCTGCAGAGTAACGATGTCAAAAGCCTGGATGATTAGAATGGAGGGATGAAGCTTCATTTATAGACTTGGAAGAATGGAAATCAACGGTTGAGAGGAGATATGAAGATCAACGGCTGAGGATGGTTGAGGAATGTGCAACCAATAGAAATGTGACAAGTGTCCCAGCTCCATCATGAAAGAGGGGATGTGACAAAATAGATTGGAGAGTTAACTCCATTGACTGAACAGTTAACAGACTTGATTGATCATTTAGAAGAGTGGATTATGGGATTGACTGAATTGATTGACTAGTGAACTGGATTGATTGAGGAGTCAACAGAATAGATTGACCAGTGAACTCACATGACCAATCAGTTAACAGATTTGATTGATTAGTTAACTAACTTATGATTTGAGAAGAAATAGGCCATGTGGCTGAGAGAGAAAAATAGGTAATTAAATATTAAATATATTTAATTACATGTGTAACTTGATGATGTGGACAAGGTGAGGTGGAAAAGGTGAGGTGTAAAGGTGAGGTGGATTTTTGAATTTAGAACTTAGGATAGAGGAATTTAGATTAATTAAATAATTTATGATTATTTAATTGTGTAGGACATTTAGAAGAATTTTAATTAAATAAATTAAATTTATTTAATTATGGAACAGTGAATCGATTAAATAAATTAGAAATAGTTATTTAATTGATAGAAGAATGGAATAAATATTTAGAATATTTATTTAGGATGATTCGTGTCATTTTTAGGCGTATACAATATATATAAATTACATTATAAAAAATGAAACATTTAACAAAATAATCACTTACCGCTATCCAAAAATCTATCTCCTCATTTGCCTTAGTACCAGGATTAGGTTGTGGTGATGTCATGTCCTATAGAAACCATCTAAATAGAAATTAAACTTCAAATCAATAATCATTTGATTTTTCAAAAATAAACAACTATAACAATGAATGTAATTTGAAATTTACTAATCTGCCTCATACCCCCATCAAAGTCATGGAGCTATGAATCGCAGAGGACACATCATGCTCCATTGCCCTATGAACATCAAGAGGTGTCTCTGCAGACTACATCATCTGAAAATAAAATAACACTATTCAATTATGAAAACTATAATAGTGATGCAAGTCATGGCTCCTAACATACACACACGTTCACCTAAACATGGAAGTACACACAATAAAGCACACAAGTCACATGCATATATACAAATTAGACGAAGATTTGTGACTATTGTGTGGTATAAGGGTCAACAAAGGAGGGACCATAGTAGCATCAAATTTTAGGTTTAAGAAGTCAGAGAGAGAGTGAAGGTGTTAGTTTAGGTTTAGGTTGGTGGTAGGGTGGGGTAGGGTTGTGCTCAAAGTTTTGTTTGTTTGGTAGGGCAATGCCTAAGATAGATTTTGTGGGTTTACAGGATAATGCCTAAACTAGAAATCACATAGACATTAGGTAAGTTTATGGGTTTACAGGAAGGAGGAATATCAAGAGTTTGTGGGATAATAGGATGGAGGAAAGATACTAGATAGGAGAAGAAAAACCTTATTTTAAAAATTTCTTATCATTTTCTTTGTCTTGAGGTTTGTCGGGGGTGGGTTGGAAGCAAACTAGGTCTGGGATGTCTGGTAGGGGTATATTAGGAAATAGGTAGGGTAGATATGGGTTGGTTAGTAGGTTGGGTGTAGTGTTGGGGAAGTTTCTTAGGCCTACTTTTAGAAGTGGATGGGGAAAGGTCCTACACTTTTTCTTTTACTTTATCTTGGAGGGGTGTTAGAGGGGAGATAGAAGTCAATGAGGAAGGTGAAGTAGTAATAGGTGGATATATGGTGGGGAAGATAGAGGCATAGCTAGTGGAGTAGGTGAAGTAATAGAAAGAGGTTGTGGGGTTGGGGCAGCAATGTGTTTAGAGGCATAAGATAGGTAAAGGTGAAAGAGGGAATTGGTATGAGGTTGAGGTGGACCAGAAGGGATTGAAAAAAAATAATCTAAGGAGAAGTGTCTTAAGGTAACAACTAGTTGGTATGGGCTATGAGAAATGGTGAAGACATTACCTTCATGGGGAATTTTAGAGTCAACAAAGGAGGGACCTAGATGATGTTGGAGTCAATCATATACTATATAAGATGTCATAGGCTCATACCCCTCTCTGGTGTCATGTCCTGGGGTCTAATTGGTGGCAATTGGATAAGTTTATTAGAGAGAATTTGTTGAATAATAGTGTGGAGGGGATCAACAAGCTTTGGTAGACATGTATGGAAAATGTGGTAGCATAGAAAAGGCAATGAGCTGTTTGAAAAGATGCCTCAAAGAAATGTGGTCTCATTGGTGATGTCCTTGTCTATATATCTTCTTGTCATGGCATTCCATGAGACCACATTTCTTTGAGGCATTTTTTCAAATAACTATATTGTAATTGAAATTTTATCATCTATCAACATCTAGTTATTAGTTACGTAATGTCTAGTAATGCTTTGACTTTGGAAGATGTGCAATGAAATGTAACCAACGATATGAATATAAAATACAAAAATCTAGTAAGTACAATTCATTAATTAAACTGTTTATTTTATTACCTCTGTGAAGCTTTGAAGTCCACCACCACTGGCAGGTGTTGCCGTGAAATCTCCAATATTAACCTATTTAACATCCAAAATCATATATTAGAATACCATTCATATAACAATGCTATTCACATGTAATATTTATAATTGTTTACTAGTTACATACCCCAACAATAGATGTCGTAGTGTAATATGCAGGTGGAGAACAGCTAAAAACTGCATCAACATTATGACCCTGAAATTTCATTAAAATCATCAAACTAAATTAGTTAATCTTGCATTTCAAAAATAAAATTTAATAAATTAAATTCAATGAACTTGTTAAGATTTACCTGAGTATCAAGGCTGAAAGTATCACTCAAGAGGGCATCTGTCATCACCATCTGCTCAGCTGTAGATGTAGCCTGCACACCTGTGTCCTGACTATCCGTGGGATAATAACCACAAGCTAACCCGCAATCCTGGCAAGTATGGGGTGGAACCCTACTCAAACTCTCCTCCGGCCCATGCTGTGCTGTAGGACTAGCATGCTCTATGATGCTTTGGGTCAAGGCACTAATGGACTGAAGTGTCTCGACCTCAACACTCTCCTTCACAATAGAAGGGATAGACACGTACTCATGGGCTAGTCGGGAGAGTGCTCGTCAAGCTAGCTGTTGTGGGTTAACATGTGCCCCTGGTCTATCCTGTGCTGACCCCCCACCTCTACCCTAGAACTCCCACATATCAAAATAATTTGGCAATTTATTTTTGACAAACTTGCAGTAGAGTTTCCTCAAAAAATATTGCGGGACCTCATTATTGTTGCATGGAGGAAGGTCAAAAACCATCCACCACCTCTGCCCAAAATTGTCCCTTATCACTTGGTTGTTGCACTAATGGATAGGAAACTTCTTGCATGTAAGGAGTAGAGGTTGGTTTATTCATGGGTCTGTGAAAATAGAACACAAGTCCAATTTTGTAATTTATTCATTTTTAACTTGTTCATAGGACAACTTATTTGCATAGAACTCTCTAAATTCTCTCCTCTTTTCTGACCAACTAGAGATTTGCTTGCTAATTGAATCTACATTTGACAACATAGATTCAAGAGATTGAGCAAGCATGGATCTATGCAAGGTTAAAGTTGCAGGTTCTTTCAACCTTCCAATTATGTCCTCAATTTATTTTTTATTGTTTTCAATCTGCCCCATTATATTTTCTTATGTTCCAGGGGCATATTGAGGAATGAATCGAGGTGTTAGTTGTAGGGGTTGTTCTTTAGCAGGTATTTGTTGTTCAGGTGATGGAGGATTTTGTGGATTTTCAGGAGGAGGAGGAGGTGCATTATCAATTCCTGTAAATTAAAGAAATTTACATCAAAAAACTATTTGAACCTACCTATTTAGCAACAAATTCATACAAGAAAGAAAATAGAACTTACTCCTTTAGCCTCCCTGACGTCGTGGCGACATTTTGACGATGAATCAGTGACAAATTGTTGACGATATGCCCTTCGATAACGTGAGCGCACTCTTCTTTGTCTCCAAGCCGCGGGTTTGCTGTGAAATGTAGTGAAATAATGAAATGAAACACAAGTTTTTTTATATAACGCGAGTGCGTTATGTCTTGGTGTTGCCGAGCCTTAGGCTCAACATCACCAAGCCATAACACGAGCGCATTATGGCTTAAAGTTTTTTGAAAAAGTTGGCCACTTTTTGGCCCCCCAACGTTTTGCACCCACCCGCCAATAGCATCAAATTACTTTAGGATCAACTAAAGTCGCAAACCTCTTGATGTAGGAGCATGCCAGGTTGCAGCGCAATCTTGCATCAACCAAAAATATTTGCATTCTTTCTTTTCTTTCATTTTCAGTTCAATTTAGTCATTTGCAGTTTCAAGATTTTCTATCGCATTTTGCTGCATCTTCATATTAGAGCGTGCGGAGTAGGATTTGGCTTCTATGCCATGTTAGCTACATCATATTTAGATTTCAAGTGATTTGGATTTGTTTCCAGAAAGTTATCGCTATCAGAAGATCATTAGCTTTCGTAGAACAGAGCATCGAGATAGTCAGTTGAAGGAGAAGGTTGCAGAACACTTCCGAGACTTGCGGAGCCAAATGAAACATATCACAAGGCAAAGGAGGACCAGAAAGACCTTCCTTGAGGTCCGCACCAAGTTTCATCCATTTGTGGAGCAATACCATGTGTTGTAGGCCAACCTACATGTTTCTACACGTTACATCTTTCATTGGAGTTTGTAACTTCTTGTGGTTGACGCAGAGGATTCTATGAGCTTGAAGATGATATATATACATCTCTTTGATGCATTAGGAAGCCAGTAGTTTTAGAATGTGATTTAGAGTTGGATTTTCTTTTCACAAGGCACTTCAATACCATAACTTGCATATCTGTTGTAACCCAGAAAGCAGGCTTGTGAGCCATTTGATTGTAGCTCACATGTTGTCAACATATGAGCATTGCAATTCTTTGATATATTGATTATATGAATCTTCCATTGCATTCTATGTTTGTGTTGTTTCTGATGTGTTTACTCTAGCTACATGGTTTGGATAGTTCATTCTATGAACCCTCCTGCCATGATTGCACCACCTCTTGAGATCGTGTTGGCCCAAGTTTGAGGACTCATAGCAAAAGGATGGAGAAGAGAAGGGCCACTGAGACCAAGGATGTTGAATTCGTGGAGAAACACCTTGAGTTTTTAAAAGATGAATTGGAGCTAATGTAGTTTTCAATATGTTGTAATCCTTATTCTTGGTTGCTTGGTTGTTGCTCTATAATAGTGTTTTGTCTACTTGTTTGGTTATGTAGTGGCCCCCCTTCTTTAAAACTTTTTGTTGTATTTTCACTATTTTGATGCCCTTTTTAAAACCCCTCACTAATAATCCAAAAAACTTAAGATATGGAATAAATAATTTAATCTTTATCTAACTTATTTTCTAAGTTATATCATAAAGTATTTTATTTGGGAGTTTTTGGAGAGTGCAATTATCTAATTAAAAAAGAATTGAAAGAATATGCGGATGAAATCGGAATATTTTAGATAAGATGTATTTACAATACTAGTTTATTTGGGAGCTGGAGAGTGCAATTACATAGTGAAAGGATATGCCGATGAAATTGGAATATGCGAGGGGAACGAAGTATATCTCAGCGAATATTATCTCCTTCAACTTCCTGACTTTCAACGCATCTACCTCCGCCTTCACCCTTCAAATAGATACCATATGTAAATCAAATCTCAATCGCAGCTTCCAATGGATTGTTGCTAACCTATTTGAGCTTCGGGTTACAGACTGTGAATTACTGCCATGCTCCATTCAAAATTTCTTCAGTTATTCGGCTGAAATAGCGTCTTCCAGAGTGTCTTTTGGGTTTTCAGATTGAGTTTTATGCAAAAAATTGCTTTAATTTTTGACGGAAGAGGCGATCTGTCAAATGAATTTCAGAAGATCTAAATTAGTACGCAAGAAAAGAGGGAAAATACTTTAGCTGTTATAATGAAATTCGGTAAAAATCTGCAGAACCTGATTGAAGAAGCGTTGCCAGAATGGCGGGACCAATTTATTTCGTACAAAAATCTGAAGAAGAGTTTGAATGTTATAGCTCCTGGCGTTGAACCAAAGGAAGCCCAAGCCCAAGCCGAAGGTGCCTCTCAAGAGCCACCACGTAAGCGGCGAAGGATCGAAACGCAGGGAACAAGTCATTCTTCCTCCAATGGAGGTGCTGATGCTTTAGATCCCACATCTTTTAAATACAAACTCACCGCCGAGGAGACCGATTTCATTCAGCTGCTCAACCCTGAGCTTGAAAAGTTCAATCTTTTTTTCATGGAGAAGGAAGAGGAATACATCATTCGCCAAAAGGTATTTAGATCCTCCCTTTTTCTCTCTAAAGCTACATAAATCCTCTCCTTTCCTCTGCTTAAGTGACATGTTATTGGAATTTCAACATTTTCTGTGCAAAACAGGAGCTGCAGGACAGAATAGAGAGGGTGAAAGACACATACGGTCCATTAACGGCCAAATACAAGCACGAGATGATGAGTGTGCGCAAGGACTTTGTAAATTTCCATGGCGAAATGGTGCTTTTGGAAAATTACAGCGTTTTGAATTATACAGGTAGTAAATTTATCAAGTTTTATTGGGATTTAACTTCTGCCATTCAATTATCACCGATCCATATCCACAGTGGTTTACAAGAACCCATTTCTCGAACTAAATGAAACTGAGGCTGGTTTTGTTTTATAATTTTAGGGCTGGTGAAAATATTAAAGAAGTACGACAAAAGAAGGGGAGGAATACTGCGTCTGGCATTCATGGAGGAGGTGCTAGAGCAGCCATTTTTTAGGATGGAGCTTCTGTTCAAACTTGTTAAGGAATGCGAGGAAACCCTTGAGCAGTTGTTTGCCCGGGAAGAAGAAGATACAATATTAGAAAAAGAGGAGGAAGCGGCGGTTTATGTGTATGAGAGGGGAGAAGATGGGAAGATGCAGAGAATCACAATGGCCGCTCTCCGCAGCATGCTAGAAATGCGCAAGGGTAGTTCTACTTACACCTCGCTCTCTCTCCCCCCTCTCCAGAATACCCTTTTTCCTCCAATTCCCACATAACCCTTGTAAATTCACTTATTAACTTCATTCAAATGTCACCTCTTTCTTAGGGTTTGGCTTTGGCTTTGGCTACAAGTGCTTTTCCAATTTACTTGAGTTGCATCCATCTTATATTGTATGTGATTGATAGGTACTCTTGTAACAAATACTCTCAAGAAAAAGGAATTGAATCGCTAGTTAACAACTTTTGTACTACTATGAGGAAATTTAATGTGTTTGTTCTTATTCTAATTTTTTTTTGCTTTTTTAATCATGAACATAAAGTTTGTAACATGTGAAGTTATTATAATGGTGAAAATTGTATGTTTAAGGTATTTTTCTTTATGTTTTTGGGTTCGTTTTGATTAGATTGTCGTTTAAAAAAAATTGTTGATAAGCACTCTCATTGACCTCTCTATTTTTTAAATTCATATGTTTGTTTCTTATTCTAAACATTTTTTTTCTTTTTTAATCACGAAGATAAAGTTTGTAACATGTGAAGTTATTATAATGGTGAAAATTGTATGTTTAAGGTATTTTTCTTTATGTTTTTGTGTTTGTTTTGATTAGATTGTCTTTAAAAAAAATTGTTGATAAGCACTCTCATTAACCTCTCTATTTTTTAAATTCAAAATTCAAAATCAAAAGTTTTTGCTTGGTCCATTATTTCACTAACCATTGTGGGTTGACCTAATGTTTTTATGTTGATTTGTGCACTTGGTTGTTGTATTTAAAGACATTCCCTCATTCATTTGAAATCATCCAAAACATTGAGGATCATGTAGGAATCAATTTGAACACATCTATAATTCAATTTTGTGAAAACAAATAAAATGAATTTAACACATAATCAAAATATTTAAAGCATATCATCTTAGGTTTATTGCATGCAAGCTTGTTTTCAAATTTTCGCTATTAGAGATCGAGATGAAACAAGTCCCAGGGCAACAAGTAATGAATTTTCTAAATCAAAGGTCTTCATCTAAGTCATCTAGAAAAATATAGAGCATTGGTGAACCACTTCTTATGTGTTACAACAATTTTTCATCATTGGAATCTAGCTAAGTGTTATTTTCAAATTAATTTAATTTCTACATTTATTTACATTCATGGCAATGATCAACCCCAACTTCCAATGTCTAATTAATCTAGGTTAATTATTTGCTTATTAATTCCATTCAGCCTAGCTTTATGTAAAAGTGATTTTATTTCCTCACATTTATTGGTGAACCTGTCAAAGGGTCTATCCCTTTTTGGCATTGGGGTTTTTAAATGTGTTTATTGATTGTTTTATCACATTTTCATATTTTCTTAGGTTTTTATTCCCCTTTCTTATTTGTTCTCCATTGTTATGCTCTTAACTTATAGCGTGCATGGAGATATGTGTAGCCGACTTGTGACTAGCATAAACCTTAACTTATATGATCATTTATATAGTTTTATATAGGTAGTTAAGTTTGCCTAGCATTTGTAGCATAAGTATGGTATATATAGGAGGTAGTGGTTAGTTTATTATCATCATATTGTGAATTCTATTCATATTGAAGACTTTAGAGGTTCACCGTTCAAATTGACTTATTTTTATCAAGTATTATCAAGTAGTTCCACCATATTTCCTATTATATTATTCTCTTATGTAAGTAATTTCATTACAAGTGGTATCAGAGTTTGATCTTAGCCCCTGTAGGGCAAGAAACAAGAAAAACAATAGTTTTCAAGGTTGTGTTGTGAAGTGCATCTTTTCAATTTTGTGATTTTTTCTAAAATTTGGAGTGTTGATCAAGGATACATTAAGGCAACTACAGTCTAGATTTGAGGTCGTTTGAAGCATTCTAAATTAGTTATTACAAAATTAGGGTTTTCACCAAATTCCCTTCTAGGGTTGCAAAATAATGAATTTCTTGGAGATTTTCTAGTAAAGTGAGATCTAGGTCCTAGTAAGTTATAGGAAAAATTTTAGCTTATTTGGATTTATTTGGAATACGTTATTGCCAAAAATACTTTGGAGGCATCATGAGGGGGCCAAATACTAGAGACCAAGAGAAGAATTCATACACACTAAGAAAAATGTCTATCAAAGAGGATGTGGAGCCGAAAGTGAGAATCAAGGGATTTCTATTCCAAGGTTTTCTTTAATAGATCATAAAGTGAGCCAACTTAAGTATAGTGTGCACAACATCAATCACCTATTAGATGAGCTTGGGTAGAGACTTGATCAAGTGTTGAACTTTCAACTAAATCTTCCAAATCAACCACCAACCACTGATACACAACCCATTATACTCCCAAATATATCATAGTTATTGCCTTCAATTAGTACCCATTCAAGATTGCATAGCCTAATGTCAAAAGTGGAAATGTGTAAGTTTGATGGGAAGTCCATATAGTCACCTAGATCAACCAAATTGAGAACCTTTTTGTGTACATCAAATCCAATATGGATAGAAGGTGGTAATGACATCTTTATATTTAGAACCTAACCATTTCATTTTGTATTGATGGCTTTGTATTCAAAAGAATAAGGGTCTCAGTGTCAATTGGTTAGTTCTTATTGATGAATTATATTTGCACTCTCATGATAATGTGACAAAAAACTACTTCAACCAATTACCAAAATTACACCAAACATGATCTCTCAAGGATTATATGTAGCAATTCTAGAATCTATATTTGTAAGTGGAAATAATCACAGATGAAAATTTGAATGACTTGTTTATAAGAAGGATCAAGGATCACATCCAACATGAGGTGTACATGTTTAATCTGGGTTCTATATTTGAGGCTATTGTCATGACACATAAATTAGAGGAGAGCGCATTAGTCACGAAAAGGTAGTCATTCACAAGTATAAAAGTTAGGAGAAATCCTACATAGTAATTTCCCCAACCTACCAAATTGACTCTTCAATAAATTGAAGAGAATATAGCAAAAGGGTTATCCTTTAATTGTGATAGAAAGTACAATTGAGGACATAAGTGTGGAGAAAATAAATTATCCTACATTGAAATTGCTAATGAAGAAGAAATGGATGCAGACATGGTAGGGAGGTTGATGAGGAGATAAGGAAATAAACCAAAGAAAGACAACCAACTATTTATTATCATGCACTTTCAAGCATTAACACTCAACAAATCCTCAAGGTAGTGGGTTTTTTGAAAAATAAGGCGACAATACTAATTCAACTCAAGTAGTACACACAACATCTATTGTAATTTAGCTATATTCTTAAACTATTTTGTCTATCTAACTCTAGAGTTTCAAGTGATGGTTGCATAAAGTGGAATAGTTAGTTGATTAAGAAAATGCCATAGTATTAAGCTCTTTGTGGGAGATTACTAATTGGATAGTCCTATGTTTGTCGTTCCTATGGGTGGAGCTAAGATTATTTTGGGATTCCTATGGCTAATTACCTTGGAAATGATTGGGATGAATTTCTAAGATCTTTTCATGTATTTCCAATTAGAGGGCGAGAAATTTAAACTATGTGGGTTGCACACAACATTTCCACAATTGGTGAGTTCTCATCAAATGCAAAATATTCTAAAAAGGGTGTGGATGATTTTGTGGCTCAATTATTTACAATAAAGACACAACTAAAAAAGGGTCTACACCACCAAATCTATAGGTTATTGTGGAGAAATATTCAATAGTCCTTGGAGAAATGCAAAAAGGACTTCCTCCCAAAACGGATCATGACCATGCCATTCATCTAGTGTTAGGGTGCCAACTTCCTAACATTAGTCATCACAAGTACCCATATGTCTAGAAGAGTGAAATTGAGAAGATGGTATTGTGATGTTCGAAATCAACCCAAGTATGACGTGAGTGAATCAGACCCTAACACAACACATGGAACTTCACCCTTGATGGAGATGCTTGAAAGGAAACAAGGTACATGAAAATTTTTCTTACACTAAACTTCCGAGGAAAGTGTTGTGCAAATTTCAATCTTTAACGACTATAGAAAGTAGAAACACATATAAACATAAATATAAATAATACCGTAACACAAGTGTACGCAGGGAAAAAAATTTCAAGAGAAAAACCCCACACTCCAAAGTAGCCCAATGTATTATTTAGTAAACAACACAGTTACAATACACTTGTAGAGCAAGCCTTCACAAGAGTATCACCAACCAGAGATCTAGAGGAATTTTGACAGCATAACAATACCTACAAAACTCATTATTAAACCTCCATCTCAAGAAATCAATAAATAGGAGATACAATACATGAAACCATCAAATTATAATTATAAAACCATGAGCTAAAACCACTCAAAATATTGGCGCCCAAATCCAACACCCAAATTTCAAGATGGGTCCACAAGCTAAAAATAACACATTCCTTCCAACTGTCATAACCTCATTATAATCCACTCACCAAATTCAACATTCCATTTTGAATCCATTATACCCAACCAAAGATGTCTTATGATGTGTCACAACACATGTCATAAGTTGGTCAACAAATGTAACTCCCCTTTACAACTCTTTCATGTGTCTTAGATGTTTTTATATTTCCAATGCAAGAGGCCCAACTTTTGAAGGTCATAACTTTTGATCCAAGAGGTTAATTGGGCCTTTTTTTAATTGTAGAGTTTAATGAGGTCCACATGAAAAGCACTTAGGAACTAGTGCTAAACAACCCAGCTTTTTATTTTCACCAAAAACCAACTCCATAGCCTAGAAATTGAGTTTTTTTTGGATTGAATATCAGTCACTAATATATTAATCATAAATAGTTACAAAAAAGGTGATCAAGATGACAACCATAAAGTCAGTACATAACTATATCATCAATCCAAAATAGGACCCAATACAGGATCCAAATATACCACTAAGCCATCAAAATATTACAAAGTAGAGTAAGTTCCAAACCAAACTGAGTATAGGAAATACTCCACCATGGCTTATATGTCTTTAGACATGTGGTATAGAAATAGGGGAAGCACAAAACACATCTACATATACATTTCTATGTTTAGCTAGATATAGGTACTAATTCTGTTACATATATAAGCAGTGTAATTACTACTCCATATCCATTCTTCCTGTCACATCTGCGTTATTCTCTATTCCTTCTGGTACTAAGTTCGTCCATGTTTCCATCAGATCCACTTGTATCTCTATATACCTACCTTGTTGTTCTCCCTCTGCCTGTTGCTCACCAGTTTCAATACTTTCATCTAGGTCTGCTCCTTCGTATTCACAGTTTATCTTTACCATATCTTTCCTGCTCTTCTTCTAGTTGTCCTGTATATTCATGTCATCAATCCTCTGAAAGGCTCTGTTGTCACTATTTTTCAAAGGAATCAAAGCCTTTAAAGGTGCCAATTGGAGGGGAAGCCTTTACCATACTGCTATTTACATTGTAGTTATGACAAGTCACCTCTAAGTACCTCTAGTTCTCATTTCTTGGTCTCTCAATCTAGTGGTGTTTGCAATACTCAATCTAAAAATCAATGTATTCATTTTGAAACTTTTCAATCACCTTTCTTATATCTTGAGGCTAGAAGTCAAAATCCTTAATATCCTCTTTGTATAGCATTGCTCCTCCCTCCATTATCTCCATGAACTTATCCACTGGAAGCTCCAAAGTCATCATAACCTGCTCAATCAATTTTAAATTGGTGAGTTTATAAGATAACTCAGTGAGGGATCTCTCCTTGCCTTGGAACCTCTCTTCATTTCTCATCTTCCATAGAAACCATAAAATTTTAGTTGATAAGATTAACCAGAACTTATTAGCTTTTCTATTTAGCCCATTGACATAACCACATAATTTCCTTCCAATTGACACAACAACTAGGATTCCAATTAGCAAGATTCGTCATAAAGATAAACCAAGTTTCTTTAGCATATTGACAATCAAAAAAGACATGTTGACAAGTTTCAACAACACTATAGATAGAAAAAATATTACTATTAAATCCCAAAGCCAACTTTTTAAAATAAGAAGCCATCTAAAACAACTTTTTTTTGGTTCAATGCTTCTAGACCAAATTAAACTAAAGGTTTTAGAGAAAAGTTTTGGTTCCAAATTATTTCCCCAATTTCTATTAATATGTTCGAGGACTGCCTGAGGATTATGTATATTCTTTTTCAATCAACACTCAATAACTTGGACCCATCCTTCCACAACACCTTCTTAATGCACTCCTCCCCAAGAATAGAAATTCCTTGAGGAAGCTTACACAAAAATAACTTGTAAAGAATGGAGAAGGTTCTCACATCAACACCAAATAGATTGTATTCTTCCTCAATTTGCTACCAGTTTTTTGCTTTATTACCCTCTATTAGATCATTTAACTTTTTTAGCCCAAATCCATTCCATTTCTCGACTGAGCAACCCTGCAGTAGTGCCAAGGGCTTCCCCTTTTGGAAAATACTCCACCAAATGGACATGTGCCCTAAATTTATATTTCCTCTTAAATCAATTGCATTTCCTTTCAAAATAATTGATTTGGCCTGTTCCCAGGCTAACCAGATACTATAGAAGACAACAGGTCCCAGAGGCTTAGCCTTAAAGGCTCCAAATAAAAAGTCTTGAATATGCAAGCCTTTCCAACTTCTGGATTTTAAGGGAACAAAGTTTTCATTGTTATTCCTTATTAATATTTTCCAAGGCTCAACTCCTGTCAATGCTCTGACAATCCATTTTGTAGCAAGAGCTACACCTTGGACCTTCAGGTCTTTCACTCCCAACCCCCCTGGTCCTTACCTAGACAACACCATTCCCACTTAACAGAATGCTTCTTCTTGTTACCCTTTCCATCAGACCACAAGAACTGTCTAATAACTTTCTGAATGCTTTCAGCATGGTAATTGTGGAACAACCACATTGAAGCATAGTACACAGAATAGACAGAAATGATCTTTTGACATACCTGCACTTTGCCAGCTAGAGTCAAATAGTGCCTATTCCAATTTTTCAATTTTAGCATACAGACATTCCCACATATTTTTCAAAGAAGGGCAAATAAAAAATGGAATGCCCAAGAATCTGACTTGTTTAAATCCCCCCCAGCTCAAGAAATGATCTTCTGACATACCTGCACTTTGCCAGCCAGAGTCAAATAGTGCCTATTCCAATTTTTCAATTTTAGCATACAGACATTCCCACATATTTTTCAAAGAAGGGCAAACAGGAAATGGAATGGCCAAGAATCTAACTTGTTTAAAGCCCCCCAGCTTAATTTAGAATTATCCCACCAATGAGGAAACTCATTATTCCAGCTCAACATGATGCATTTAGAGGCATAAATTTTGGCACTAGATAACAAACAAAAGACTTCCAATCTCTTTTCCATAATTTTAATATTCTCTTCCTTAATTTTGGTGTATAATGCAGCGTCATCTTCAAATTGGACATTCAACAACATATCTTTATTTGGTAACAAAATTCCTTTCATTTGTCCTTCAAGATCTTTAGTCCTTAACAAATAATACAAGGCTTTAGAAGAAATGACAAATAGTGCAGGTGCCAAAGGGAAACCCTGCTTGATAGATCTCTCCATGATGAATGGTTTAGACAAAGAGCCATTTACTTCTACCTGAGTAGAAGCATCCTTAAACAACATCTTGACCAATTCACAGTAATATTTGGGAAAACCAATGGTTTCTATCATCATTAAAACAAATTTGACCATTCAATCCTGTCATATGCTTTCTCCAATTCTAACAGTAAAATGCATGCTTCTTGATTAGTTTCTTTGGCCCAAGATAAAGCTTCCCAACTGGTAATGAGATTTTCTAGAATATACCTACCCTTAATGAACCCAGTCTGGGTAGAGTTAATTATCTTTGGCAATATATCTCTTAATCTCAATGCAAGGACCTTAGCAAGAATTTTATAAGAGACATTTAAAAGTGTGATGGGCCTCCAATTTCTAATATTTTCCTTGTCCCCTTCTTTAGGCAATAGCTTGATGATCCCTCTATTTATATCTTTTCCTAAGGTTCCTTTCTCAATCGCTTCCTGATAAACTTCAAATAAGTCATCCACAACCCAATGTAAATTTGCTTTGTAAAATTCCATAGGCAAACTATCTGCTCCAAGTGACTTCCCATTTTCCATAGACTTAATGGCTTCCTCAATCTCTGCCTTTGTAATCCTAGCCCCCAACTTGTTCTGCATGTCTGTGTCTACTCTCTGTTCACATATTTTCTTGTAGAGTTCATGTGTCTCCTTACAACCCACCTTATTATCCTCTGATTTAAATAGGTTTTCATAAAACGCCTTATAAACCTTCTTTATCTCTTCATCATTGTTATACCAAACTCCCTCTTCCAGGATGGGCCCTATGCTTTCCTTCACATTTTTATACTTCAACAGCTCAAAGAAATATTTAGTCCCCTTATCACCACCTTCCAACCAATTGAGTTTTGCTCTGACCTTGGCTCCCTGAGCCTTCTTGACTTGAATTTGTCTAAGTCTATGCTTAATGCTCCCCAAATTTTCTGCCAGAGCTCAACTATTAGGTTCCAGTTGAGTAGCCTCTTCAGCTTTCAAAAAGTTTTGTTGAAGACAATGCTCCAACCTTCTTCTATCTAAAGAGTATTTCTTACCAATTGTTTGAAAGACAATTTTAAAAGTATTGGTCAATCTGTTCTAGAACTCTAAAGCACATAATTTTCCTCTTAGATCTCTACTAATCTCTCTCAAGCTCCTTATACCTTCCATGCAGTCCTTGTCTAACATTAATTCACAGTTGAGTTTGTAACTGCATTCTTTATTGGATTTGATGGTTTTATTTTGTTGTTTTAAGACTATTATGGTTTTAACAGGATGATGATCTGAGAGGGTGTTTGGGATAACTTGTACCAGATTCTCACTATTATGACCCTAAAATTGTAAAGAGTCTTTATTTGCATAAAACCTTCCAACCTACAATAAATCCTCTTATTCCCTTTCTAGTAGTTACACCAGGAAAACCAAATTCCTTTACTATTCTTTTTTTTCCCCTCTAGTGAATCATACAAATTTAGCAACTTCTTCATCCTTTCCCAAAAATATTTTTCATTCCCTTTCCAATCATGAACAGCCCCCCTGACTTGTCTTCTTTATTCTCAATCATATTAAAATCCACTCCTACTACCCAAGACACCCTAGGTAGCTCATTGGTCATCCAATTCCAGAGTTCATCCTTGCCACCATACTCATTAGGAGCATATATGGCACAAAGGCCCACTTTTGTGTCATCAAGTACAAATATGATCCAGAGGCACCTGTTACAAGGTGAATAACCCTGCTGAATAATATGTTTTGACCATTTTCTATTGATCAGTATAGCAATACCTCCCTTTCCCTTTCCATTTTTGGTAAAGAAGACCAAAGCATCTTTCCATATAAATCTTAGATTACTTTCTAACTAAAATCCAATAGCTTTAACTTCCTATAAATATAGGAAATCCATCTTATTATTCTTATTACAGAATTCTTTAACTATATATTTCCTATATGGGGATTCTAGTCCTCTTACATTCCAACTAAACCCATGGAATTTTATTATCATTCAAACTAATTAGGTAGAGTTGAATCTATTCCTATTGTACAATCTATCAAAACTTTTGGGCATTTGATCATCTTTTCCTTTTTTCCCTGGTTTAGCAGAACTATTAGTTCTACTAACCTGCTTTCTTTTCTTTACTTCCTCATCCTTTTTATGAATGTCTTCTTTAGTTTTGTCACTATCATTACTAATTTGACTAGAGCCAATGACCTCTACCCAGCTTTCAAGACTAGGTTCAGAGCATTTTACTGCTAAACCTCTAGGATTTGTTATCATCTTACTAATTAGATTTTCTTTCAAAGATTCAAGCTTCCTTCTTTGTTCTTGGACCATTCTAATCTCTTGGGCATTCTTCTTGTGCCCAAAAGGTATATCATTTTTGCCAAAGATTTTATCTTGGTCTCCATTATTCTTGATCTCACTATTCTCATTAGGTTTAAAGTTTTTTTCACAAACCCTAGAGGATTCCTTGGGGTTTATGACCTCAACTGTGTTTTCAAAACATGGATTCTCAAACATATGAATACCATTCCCTTTATGGGGGACCTCTTCAGGGATAGAGCCAACCCCTTGCTCTGCCCCTAAACCAAGACTCTCATTACACTCTGAATTCTTCACACAAGACTCGAGTCTTTCTACATTTAGGGTGCCACTGTTTAAAGAGTTTGACATGTTTTCTGCATCTACCAATGCATCTAGAAAGCTTCCTCCACCACACCCCGCACTATGTGGGGAAACAACCCTAAGTTCTTGGTCAATATTTACATCATCCCTAAGAGGGGGTGCGGGGGTGGTATCCATCTTCTCAGGTGGAGTCCCATCATTTGAGTCACATTTAGCTCCAAGGCCATCATCAATTCACTGTGCCTCAAAATTAGCACCTTCTCTATTTCCCCTTCTATTAAAAATTGGACAATCTTTCTATTGGTGTCCGTCCAATTTACACAAAAAACATGAATTTAGGCCTCCTAGCCCTACAAGATCACACAAGAACTTTTTATTGCTCCAATTGATTTCAATAGTTTCAGGGATATGCACTCTAGTTTTTAAAGCTACTATGGCCCTAACATCCAAGTGGGGTAATGTAACCCTAGTATCATCTATTTTCATCAGTTTTTCAAAGGGTTCAACAATTTGTGGCAAGAAACTCCAAAATCGCACTGGTACATTCTTTATAAGAAACTATTTAGGCATAGAGCAGAACATTATTTCATTGTAATTAGTATCTGGAGACCAGGGGAAGGCTTTGAATAGGGTTTGGCCTATGTTCCAAAAACTCTTTTCCAACACCCTTCTCTGCATATTGTGTGTCTGCAGAAAAATCACAAATAAGCCCTTATGAATCATCCTACAAAAGGAAAGATGGATTCCTAGTTTTTTTCCCCACATTGCATATGCCAATTATCAAAAAATCTTCTAGATGGCAATTTATCAATATTCAAACACGCAAAATATATTGCAACATTTTTTAATCTATTTTCCTTATATTTAATAGCATTCTGCATATCAAGATTGGGGGATAAAGAGAGTTTTCTCGACATGCAGAGACCCTCACCTTCTTTATTTTCTCCTTTCTCACTTTAGCCCTCCTCTTCATCAGTGCTTCCATAGTTTCCTCTGAATGCATAGTTGGTCTCGAAACCAACATTTTGTGATGGAGTTTTGGTATCTTCGCTTCGAAGAGCCTCTCTATAGGTTTTCCCATCATCAACAAATCCATCCCTCCGAGAGTTATTGACACCTTCCGGACCATCCAAAATTCCTTTCAGATCAACAATAACTGTCAGGGCATGCAAGAAGTACCCCCCAGGAAGCCCTTGAGCATTGGGAAGTGCACCAACCCACCCTATGACGTTATCTAACCAAGAGGGACAATAACAATTTGACAATTTGAATTCAAAACAAAGACCTTTTTGAAAACTTCTTATTTACAAATATGCAGACCAATATGTAACCATAACCTAATCATATCAAAATCAGACCAAAAGAAATCAACTATGGACTAATGTAGCAGATTTCATGAATAGAGATTCCAAGGTAGGAAGAGAACTCTACTAGACATTCATGGAGGATACAAACCCTCAAACTCCAACAGAGCCTCACCTGGGTGCCTAGTATTAAATTTTCTAGAAATTGAGTTTTCCTTTTTTAACCTAAAAATTACATTGTTTGTGATCTTAACATTAGGTGCAAGGTTGACACACCTTTTCTAAAATTCTCCCACTTGGTTAACACCTTGCAAGAGAAAAGGGGAAACTCACCAACACTAAAATCTAGTTGCTAGGGGCTGAGAGCCCCATAGACTCACTACACCACCTAAACTTGTTTTTACTCATAGGCTTTGTCAATAAATTCGTAATATTCATCAAAGTGTCAACCTTCTCCAACATCACCCTTCCATCCTCTACCATATCATGAAAAAAATGGTATTGGACATCAATGTGCTTCATCCTCACATGAAAGGTCGAGTTCTTTGCCAGATATATGGAACTTTGACTGCTACAATGAACTATAATGGATCTTGCATCTATCCCAACATCTAAACACAATCTCTTAAGATAGATGGATTACTTAGAATCATGAGTAGATTTCATGTACTTTGTTTCTATGTGGACAAAGTGAGCACATCTTATCACTCATCTAGTTGATTGCACCACGAAAGAAAATATATCTATTGGTGGATCTCATGTTGTTGACATCTCCAACCTAATTTGAATCTACAAATTCATGAATACAAATTGAACATTAGTCCCCTCTAGGATAACCATGATAGCATAAGGAATACTTAGAATTACCTCGTAAATACTTAAAAAGACCCTCTTCACTGTATCCCAATGTACCCATCCAAGATTAGCCATAAATCAACTAAGGATACCCACTACTTGGGCAATGTCTGGTCTTGTGCAAATCATAACATACATCAAAATCTCAATTGAACTAGCATAAGATACTATGCTCATATCCTCCATCTCATTGGGATAATTTGAACACTCCTCAATAGAGATAATTTTATCACCACTGTAACAGGAAGATGCAATGGCCTACAAGCTAACATGCTAAACCTCTCCAACACTAAGTTCAAATACTTAGTCTGGCCCAACCAAAGTTTTTTGTTCACTCTATCTCTTCTAATATCCATCCCCAAGATGTACCTAGGTACCCCTAAGTCTTCCATCTCAAATTATTCTAAAAGTTGAGACTTCAATTCACAAATCAAACCCTTCCCATTACCAAAAAATAACATATCCTCAACATATAATGCAATAACAAGAATGTGATCACCATCCATCTTATAATAGATATAATGATCTAATTTGGATCTCAAAAATCCCAAAATTAACACAAAAGAATCAAACTTTTGCTACCACATCCCAAAAAATTGCTTAAGACCATATAAAGATTTCTCCAACTCACAAACGAAATGTTCTTTACCTTTCTCAATTTAGTGCTCTAATTGTGTCATATAAATCTCTTCCTCCAAATCACCATGAAGGAACAATTTCTTCACATACGTATGCTCAAACTCAAGATCATATGATACAACAATAAACAATAGAAACTAAATGGATGTCAACTTTGCTACTAGGGAGAAAATATCATTATAATCTATTCCATCAACCTAGGAATAACTTTTTGTAACCAAAATCACCTTGTACTTCTCAACACAACCATCTAAACCTATTTTTTCTAACACCCATTTGCATCCAACAAGTTTCAATCCATCAGGAAAAGGTACTAGGTCCCATGTGTCATTTTTCGTCAAAGCAACCATCTCTTCATCCATGGCCACCTTCCAAGACTCTACATCATTCATACCCATAGCCTCATTTACAGCTCGAAGTTCATCAGTGTTAGTAACAAAGAAAAAATACATCTCCAATCAGGAGGAGTATACCTATCTAGTTGTTGTCTTTTCCAAGTGGACCTCCTCAATGACTAAGGTGGAGGTTCTATCTCTTCTTCAGAACTCTCTAGACTAACTGAGCTCTCCTCTTCAAGTCCTTCATGGGCTTCTGGTCCAACCTTCTCATTCTTTGGGGTTAGTTATTTACCACATCTTCCTTTTCATCCTTCTTTGGCTACAATACTATGGAAGAAGGCTTCTCTAAAGATAACACTTATGCTATGCAAACTCTCTCAACCACAGTATCCCAAAGTTTGTACTTTTTCACGCCAACACCATAGCCAATGAAGATACATTTTACATCCTTTTTCTCCAACTTTGATTGCTTCTCCCTAGGCACATGTGCATATGCCTCACAACCAAAAACTCAAATATGTCTCAATGAGGGATTTTTTCCTAACCACACCTCCATAGGTGTCTTATCAATAAGAGATGATGTAGGAGACCTATTAACTAGGTAACAAGCTATGGAAACTACTTCTGCACAAAAAAATTGTTCTAGGCCAACCCCACTAAGCATACTCCTAGCCCTCTCCATCAACATATTGTTCATTCTTTTTGCAACTCCATTCTACCAAAGCATGTATGGATTTGTCTTATGTATTTCTATTCAATGATCTTTACATAACCTATCAAAATCTATCAAACAAAACTCATGCCACCATTTCAATCCTCAAAACTTTAATATTTTTACTCATCTAATATTTTTCTAGGGTTTTTAACTCCTTAAATAGATTGAAGACTTCAAATTTACTCCTAAGAAAATATACCCATGTCCTTCTACTATAATCATCAATTACAAATACATAATTTATAGATTTTAAAATTGAAGGAACACTTAAAAGACTAAAAACATCATAATGTATCAAGCCCAATACCCTAGAAGATTTATGAGAACTAGAATAAAATTAAACATGATTTTGTTTTCCATAAACACAATGTTCACAAAAATTGAACTCAAGGTTATAATCATTTAACCCCTTGATAATATTTTTATTTTTCAAGGTCTATAGACCCTTCTCACCTATATGACCCATCCACTGGTGCCAGAACATTATTTTCTCTAATGGAATTTTGTCTCGATAGAATGAGCACCCTTAGGTACCCAAAAATCATGACCATCAAAAGTAGATGTGAACATCTATTTGCTACTGGTTCCAATGATGAAGGTGAAGATTCTATGGATATCATGATTATAGGAATCAAAGAACCTGTAGTGTAGGAAAAATGATTAAAACTAAGAGAAATCTTGCTTTCTAAGCTAAATGTTCTCTTAAGCACTACACTAGGGACAACTAGCTCTTTTTGAAAAGATTAACTTGTTGCTATTCTAAATAGAATAAACAAATTAAGAAGCAGGCAAATAGTAACGTGTTTTATCCTTGCAAAATAGTATTTTTTGAACAAGATAAAATACTAATGAAAACTGAAATGATGTTGATTTATAAATTCTAGAAACTAAATTTATCAAAATAGACATAGAACTATAAATAATAGGCAAAGAGGAACTTGATAGATAAATCTAGAGTTCATTGTTGAGGATGCATGCATGGTGTGTTGTTGTCCATACAAATAGTGCAAAAAAACTCTAAAATGTGCCTTCTCCTTGGCAAACATGCTTAATCTGCACAACAGAGAAAAAAAACAAATGAGTAGCTCTTAAGGTGATAACATAAATTAAATGAAAGGATTTATTATATGTATTTCAAGAAAAATGGATGAAAAATGATAAGAAGAGGAAGATACTATCAAACTCTCATGCAATTGAGTTTCTCGCAATAGAACATGTAGTTGAAGGACAAGAAAATTGTTTGGGGTTGTATGGTAGATTTCTAAGAATGGTCAATCCCCTACATTTCTCTTTCAACCTCCACAGATTGCCAATTATAAAGAGATTGGGAATTGTGTGTTCTCTTATCCTAAGTGCATCTAGTAATTAAGAAAAACAACAATAATAATCTATGAATGTCAAATCTAAGGTCTACATAGAATGGAAAACTGGTGTGTATGAAACAGAAAGAAGGATGTTAAAACCTGCAAGTGTCAAACACACAAAATGGATTTTACAACTAAGATTATAATACAAAAAGAGAGATAAGAACACTATCACCTCCAATGGAAAGAGATGAAGCCTACATAACCAAGAGCAAGGCATGAATGGAAACCCAACTAAATGGAGGGGTTCTAATCTTCATGAAGAATGTTGGAATACTACTATAGTGATTCACATAAAATATTTGAGCACCAAAAAAGTGTTGTTGAATGTTGGAAAGTTTAAAAAATTTCTTGAGAGTAACCAAGAGTGCAAGAGATTTCCAAAAAGATTGGTCAAAAGATTGCAGTAATAACCAAAGATAGAGATAATAAAAGATAGATTCAAAAGTAAAGAATGAGAGGGAAATACAAAGTCCAAGGATTAAGAGAGTTGTTTGGATTTGCAATAGAAGCATTACAAAAGACTGAACATACAAGAAAGGTAGTAGAAATTCTCAAAAATAGTCATTGTACGATTCATTGTTGCGAGACAGTAGCGCGTCATGTGAACGTTCATGTGTCATGCTCACATCCAAGAAACTTCAACTTTTGAAATTACCAATCACCAAGGAACAACTAGGACAATAAAGTACTAAAATAGAATTGTACAAAAAGAACCATAGGAGGCACAAAACAAACATGTACTTGGAACCATGGGTGGGAAAAGGCTAGGACAGGGGGAAAATGAGCCTAAAAATACACTAGGGGAATGGACAACAAATCAAGTCCAAAACATAGTGTGAAATGTCAAGGGTACGCTATTTTCTACATTACAAAACTATTGCACTAAATTGTTCATGCATCTAGCTAAAATAGAGTGCCACTCTAAACACCTTTAACAAGCATCATATCTCCTCTAACCATCTTAAACCCTCCACTCAAGAAATAATTTGCACATCGACATCATTTAGTTTACATATAAAAAGTATATTCCATGTCAAATCAGGGATATGTAGTACACCATTGATTCACTTCACTCGTCCATCAAGGAGTCGAATCAGGACTCTTCCATGACCAACAATCTTTAGATGAGAATCATCTCCAAGGTATACCTTCCCACCATGTCATATTATTCATATTTTGTAAAGCAACCTTGATGTGAGGTCATGTGGAAGGAGGCACCGGATTCTATCAACCACACACATCCCAATGCATGAGTAGCCAAGGCAACAATGAAATCATCACCATCATTCTAGGAGGATCTCTTAGACTTGTCATCAAAGTCAACATGTCTCTTCTTCTTCTCCTCCTCCTCCTTATAGTCTCTTCTAAGGTGTCCAGCTTTGTTGCAGTTCCAACATTTCACCTTGCACTTACTAGGAGATTTGGATTTCCCACAAAATTTGGATGTAGACTTATCTCGC
The DNA here is from genome assembly GCA_027924645.1 of Cunninghamia lanceolata. NCBI lineage: Eukaryota > Viridiplantae > Streptophyta > Pinopsida > Cupressales > Cupressaceae > Cunninghamia > Cunninghamia lanceolata. The sequence continues at coordinate 5,910,947 of BSBN01000354.1, read as the reverse complement.
CTCTTGTCCTTCTTCTTGTCTTTTTCTTTAGATCTTCCATGAACTTCTAGGGCCTCCTTGGCCAACTCAAAAGTATTCCTTCTCATTTCTTTAAAAGGAAAAGATGCAACCAGTTCGTCTATCTTGAACTTTGTGGTAGTGCTTCCAATGGCCATAACCAAGTGGTCCCATGAATTTGGCAAAGAACACAACAAAGTCATATAACAATCCTCCTCCATCCTCACTCCCATAGAGTGCAACTAGGTAACTACTATATTAAAGGCATTTATATGTTTAGCCAAAAACCCACCATCCTCCATCCTAAGAGTATACAACTTCTTTCTCAAGAAAACCTATTCACCAAAAAATTAGCTTGATAAATTTCTCCAAGCTTCTTTCAAAGATTCACTCCAATAGTCCCTTCATGCACATTCAACAACACTAAATCAACCAAAATAAGTCTAATTAGACCCTTCTCTTTTCTATCCATCTCATCCTAGTCTTCTTGTGATATAGTTGTAGGATTGGATCTAGATACAATAGCCCATAAATCTTGGTCTACAAGCACATCCTCCATCTTGAGATTTCACAACTCAAATTTTGTGCTTGAGAACTTATCCACCTCTATCCTTGATGTGCTTACTATCTCTTCTTGCAATAAGATAAAAAACCTCTCTATGCAAGTGCCCACTCAAATGAAGATTAGTACAAAAACCCTCTACCGAACACCTAAAATCCAAGGTGATTGGGGTCTGATACCAAATGAAAGAAAGCAAGGTATGTAAAGCCCCAATCTTACACTCAAGACATTAATGGTTAAAAATTGACCAAACAATTTTTTTGTGATACAAAAGTGGCATTAAGCAAGCCACACAACACTCTTATGTGCTTAAGGTGTCACAACATGTAATGACACACTTGGCATGTACACCAATGCATTATGTAAGGTGTCACATGCAAAAGATGTAAAAGAACCATAGGATAAGAAACTATGGTTGACATGGAAAAATGAGAAAACAAGGAGATTCAAGATTTCTAAGGTCCCTAGAAAGCCCTTACAACACCCTACTAGACCACCTCTTTGATATCTCAAAGATACAAGAAGCACAAAATCAAAATTTCCAAAGTTCAAACTTTCCCTTTGGCCTTACAACTTGGCCTTGCAGATGAGACTTGTCATTTGGGTTTCCTTCTTGAATTGCAAAAAGCACCACATACTAACACTTTGGACTTTGACATCAGGTTTACACTTACAACTTATAAAACTCACTTAGCTTTGGCTTCTAGGATGCAATTGCATTTTACACCTGCTCAAACTTGAAAGTCCAATTTGCATATTTCATCATGCAAAATGTAAAACAATCTTTGGATTTTGACCCTAGAGTAACCTCAAAATTTAGGGAACAAAAGTGATTTACACTTATAGAAGGTGCAGAGGAACTCTAATTTTTAGCTCAGGTCAACTTTAGACTTTGGGGTCTAACTTACAACTACACCATGCAAGATTTGGAGCATTTCCAAACCCTAACCCCCTAACAACTCAAACTTTAAAGATCGATTATAATCTATAAAATGCAATGTGCAATGGGACTCTAAACTTTGGACTTCCTATGGCCTCAAAATCTATAAATCGATTGCAAATTACACTATGCAATGTGTGATAGGATTCTTCTCTCTGGACCTCTTGAACTTCAAGTTTTAGGGGGTGGCTACAACATGTAGTTTGGACTAGTAAACCTATTTTATGTATGCAATTTCAAACTATTTTTCTAAATTACAAATAGAGAGTAGGAAAAACACTCAAGGCATAAAAATAGCAAGGTACATTTTCCTCACTTAATGAGGCATAACGTCCTCAATTTTTGTGTTTTTTGAAAATGGTTTGGACCAAATGTTAAAAGGATTGTGGGTTCCAACTTGCCTATACAAGAACCTCTTGAATGATACAATTCTTTGTTGTTTAGAATGTGACTCAAACATTTTGTGAGTGAGTTAGACTCCAATGCAACACATGAACCATATACTTGCTATGGACGATATCCTAGTCACTCCCACTCTCATGGAAAGAGCCAATCGAGTGGAGCTAGAACTAGGGGTTGTTATGTTGGTGAAGGAGTAGAACATCGTAGATGGTAGTTGGGTTTTTTGTTGATTGTTTTGGTATAAGTGCTCAATTATTGTTGATGTTGTGATAATGATATGACTCAAAGGGTCACTTGTCCTAAGTCTAGTGCATAATCTATTTTGTTCATTTAAGATGCAAAGGCATTCTAACCTCCTCTCTTCATCTTGAATTTCTTGTTGGTCTATGAGTCATTGGCAATGTTCTTCTACTTCTTTTATTTGTTTGTCATCTTGGATGTGAATTGGATGAGGCAATTTCTCCCTAATTTCATCTAGGATGGATTTTATCTAATCTTCCCTAATGCCTAGGCACATTGAATGCTAGACAAGAGGGGTAAATGTTTATGTTGTCTTTGTTGAAATTGTTGGCTATCTTGACCTCATGATAGAATCGAGGGTTTGACTTTATTTTTATTTTTTGATTTTTCTAATGTTTTTTGATTTTTTATGAATGCAATACAATTTTGGTTCTTTTTCACTAGATTTGATTGTGATTTAATTATCTAAGAATTTGAAAGTGGGTGCAAGACTATATGACTTTTCAAATACAAACTAAACTATATTTTTGTTGTTTTCGTGAATCAATTTTTACTTCTAATCTAATGAATTGGAAATGACAACTAATATATAAATAATGGAAATAAATTTAATCTATGAATGCAAGTAAGTCTAAGATAAGTAATTAAAAGGAAATCTAATCTAATGCACTAAGCAATAAAATATCCTATGAAGAGAAAAGTAAAAAAATTATTTACTTCCTCAAGAGCAAAGATTTGATCTAATTACTAATTTAAAACATAAAGGAACCTGGTATGAATCAGACAGTAATGTCTAGAATGGATCCTCAAAAGTCCTTTGGGGCAACCATTCATTTCTCTGCAGCAGTGAGGTCCTCCTCTTAGCAACATGGATAAAATGATAATAAAAGTGAATAGAAATGAGCTTAGATTCTATAAAAATTGGACAAAGGTAATGGATTTGAGCATATGGATGTTATGAAGTGGAAATAGCTTGAGCTATGAAGATATGAATGAAAGAAAAGGGCATGTGAAGTCTTGCAATGAGCATAAAAATGCTATGGAGATAACTAAATGCAAAGCAAGATGCAATTACGAATTTGCCTTCCCAAATGCATAGAGCAAGGGGTATTTATAGGCTATAAATCTATACCAAAGGTGGTGGTGATTGGGGAGTTAACAGAATTGATTGATGAGTGATCTGGCTTTGATTTGGAGTGAACAATGTTTGGAGAGCATACCACAAAAGAAGAAATGGAGATAACACATGACTGATTGAGAGATAAGAATAGATTGATTGGGGGTAAATAATAGATTGATTGAGAGATAAGAATAGATTGGTTGGGGGTAAATAATAGAGTGATTGAGAGTCTATAAATGTTGCAAGTATGTGCTATCGATGTTGTCATTGATGTCAACAAGCTTGTGTTGTCATTGGTGTCAACTGGTTGAGTAGAGATGAGGCTGTTGCAATGGTATGAGTTGTTTGGTTGAAATGTTTTGCTGATGATGATTTGGTTTCTTTGTAGAGGTGTTGAAGATGTTGAGAATATGTTTTTTTAGTTGATTTCCAAGTGCTTTTGAGAAAATTTGATTAATAAAGGAAACAGTGTGGTGAAGTAGTATTTTGGCTTATAGAGTAGTGTTATTCTTTTGATCCGCATTTCCTCTATGTTGAAGATCTATCTTTGTGGTTTGGATATGTTGTTCAAAGGTGCTAAGAGTTGTTATATTCCAAATTTTGTGCTCCAGTTCATTGTGCAAAGAAAATTGTGTTCACCAGTGTGGACTATGGTTCTAAGTTGTGCAGAGGTGTCTAGGAGAAATGGCTTTGCTCTGCATTTCTCCACAAAGAAGTTTTAGATCTTGCGGTTCTAGAATTGTGCTTATAAGTTTTATATCTTTCTTTTGTTGAATTCATTCATGGTTTGGTGCTCTAGAAGTTGCTTTCTATAGATACATTGTATGACAGATGTAGTTAAGCATGTTGGATAAATAGGATAAATGTCTGGCAGGTGAAAGTTGTTGCAGGGGAATTTGTTGGTTATCAGGACGTTTCAATATGTTCATGGAATACTATAGATTGTGTTGAAGCCTTACATGTGGTCTGTAAGTCATCTTTGGGTTTGAGGAAGCGTGCACTTAAAAGTTCATTGTGTTAACATAGGTTTGGCCGACCTTAGATGTTTACACTAATTATGGAGTTGCTTTGGTTATTGTGAAAGTGTGGTATAGCATGCTTGGATGAATTTAGGTCCAAGCTAAGATGTGTTGTGGTCTACCTTCATTCCTTTCCACCACAGGAATATTTAGGTCCATACCTAATTTGAATCTTCTAGGTTGAGGTGATTTGCTAACCTTGGAGAATGCTCTCAAGTTTGAAGACAATATAAATAAGTGTAAAGGGATTGTGATCAGGGTGCACGTGTTGAATATGATGTAATAACAGAGTGGTTTAATGTGTGGTGCAGTACAAGCTTTCATGTGTTAAACTACTGGACGTAGTGAGCAAAAGGTGTCTACTATTCTTTAGTGATGTTGTGAAGGTGATATTGATGTTGTGGTGAATATTGAGCTTCATTGGAACTATACTCCATGCATATGTTAGATGCAATTATAACAGTTTAATTCTTGGCAGTAAGCCACTTTTTCTATCTCTTTCTTTCTGGGCAGTGAGCCCTTTGGCAATGAGCCTTTTGTAATTCAGTGTTGATACTACTTTATATTGTGAGCTAATCCTCATCGTGGTTTTTCCCTTGAGTTTTCCATGTAAATTTGGTGTTCTCTTATGTTTGATGTTGGTTTGATTTAGTTTTTGTTATTTTCTTTTCATGTTTAATCATCATAATAGTCTACGGGTTAATTAAATCTATATGGATCTAAATATGTGTGAGGGTTTTGAAATTTTAAGCTACAACTGATTTACCCCCCCTCTCAGTTGTCTTGTACATTCAACAATTGGTATCAGAGCAAGTTTCCTTGGAAGAGAGCTTAACCACTTGAGGTAGATCCGGGATGGCATACAAGAAGGATGTTCCCTATTTGATGGATCTCACTATGCTTTTTGGAAAATAAGGATGGAAGATTACCTGATTTCTCTTGGATACAACATCTGGATGTCCATAATCACTCAATATACAATGCCTAAAAATGGTCTGAGTACTACAAATGTGGTCAGGGCCTATGAAATCAATCGTAAAGAAAGGTATGCTCTTTTAAGTGGTCTTTCTAATTCTGAATTGGTGAAAGTCAAGGATCTGAAAACTGCTAATGAAATTTGGAAAAAGATAAAAAGCATTCATGAAGGAGATGATAAGGTCAAGCAAGCTAAAATGTAGAATTTAAAGCTCATGTTTGAGACCATGCAAATGTCTGAAGATGAAAACATTACAAGCTACTTACAGAGGGTGGATGAAATTATCAATGTCATCAAAGGTCTTCATGGAGAAATGGATAAAAAGAAGTGATATTGAAGGTACTCAGAACTCTTCCTAAAGCTTACAGTCATAAGGTTTCTACTATAGAAGAATTACAAAATCTAAATCAGTTTACCAAAGATTAGTTGCTTGGCACCTTAACTACTTTTGAAATAAGAGAATTCGATACAATTAGTGTAATGGCTAAGACTGCTTTCATGGCTGGCAAATTTGAGAAGACTGTGGAATCAGATCAGGAGGATATAGATGATTTAGAAGCTAATTTTGTAAGAAGAATGAAATTGGGTAGGATAAGTACAGTGGTAAGTTGCCTTTCAAGTGTTTCAGTTGTGGCAAGATAGGTTAATATGCCTCAAGATGTCCGAAAAGAATTTTGAGGAGAAAGAATAGGGAGAACAAAAGTAGAGTGCCTAAGAAAAGCTACTATGTTAGATAGGATGTAGGTATATCTGATGATGAATCTAATTTTGAGAATGATGAGGATAATGAATGCCTATTCATAGATTTAAGAGATGATATTGTTTCTACTAACTCTGGGAAATGTGTGAAGGAAAAGGCTCTGGAAGTAGGTCTTAATGCTGAAAGTGCTTTGATATCTCCTTTTCATACTACATAAGAAAAGAACCTTTGGGTCATTAACAGTGGATGCTCAAATAATATGACCGGTGATAAAAGTAAGTTTGTTAAACTTGAAAAATATGATGGAGGATTAGTCAGATTTGGTGATGATACAGATGCTCAGATATGTGGAAGAGGCTCAATTAGTTTTGATGGCAAGAATAATACTGATGATGTTTTTTATGTTAAGGGTTTAAAGCATAACCTATTGAGTGTTGGACAAATGTGTAGCAAACGATACAATCTTGTGTTTAGGATGATGGTTGTGAGATCATAAAAGATTCTGGAACTGTGATAGCTTCTTGAAATAGGACAGATGGAAATGTATATCATCTCAAAGGTGGTGATGGCTATTGCTTCATGACTTAGATTAGTGAAAGATGACTATGGCATAGAAGATTGTGTCACATCAATTTTGATAGCCTGGTAAGGATAAGTTCAGCTCAAGCCATGAGAGATCTGCCAAAGATTACAAAGCCCATCAATGCTATCTGCAAGGAATGTTAGATTGGAAAGCAAGCAAGAAGAAGTTTCAAAGTCAAGGATCAGTCTTCTACTAGACTGTTGGAATTGGTGCATATAGATCTTTGTGGTCCTACCAAGGTAAGGATTTTTCAAGGTGACATGTATTTCATGCTATTAATTGATGATTATTCTAGGATGACATGGCTTACTTTTCTTAAATAAAAATCTGAAGCCCTAGATAAGTTCAAAGCATTCAAAGTCATGGTTGAGAATGAAATGGATATGAAAATTAAATGTTTGAGGTCTGATAGAGGTGGAGAGTTCACCGCCAATGATTTTAACATGTTCTATGAGAATCATGGAATAAAGAGGCACTTATCTACCCCTAGGACTCCTCAGTAGAATGGAGTGGTTGAAAGAAAGAATAGGATTGTTCAAGAAGCTACAAGGACAATGATAAAAGAAGAAAACCTACCAAAGGTCTACTAGAGAAAAGTAATCCATATTGTTGTTTACATACTGAATAGAGTGCAGTCAAGAACAAATAGTACAAAGAAACCTTATGAGTTATGGTATGGAAGGACTCTGACTGCCAAGTACTTCAAAGTGTTTGGAAGCAAATGTTGTATCAAAAGGGATGAAGAAAATTTAGGAAAGTTTGATGCAAGGTTTGATGAATGTATCTTCCTTGGGTATTCTACTAAAAGCAAAGCTTACCAGTGCTAAAACAAGAGGTTGAGAAGGGTTGTTGAGATTGTAAATATCAAAGTTGATGAAGATCTACAAAAGAATTCAGAAGTTGATGGATATGAATCAGATGAGTCATCTTGCAGAGAAGAAGAAAATGCTGATGAAAATAAAGTACAAATTGAAGAAGAAGAAGCTTCAGAAAAGACTCCTAAAACTCCCAAGTATGTGCAGAAGCATCATTCTGAAGATCAAATCATTGGTGACAAGAACAAAGGTGTGCTGACAAGAAGGAAAGGTATTGAAGAACAAGTAAATATATGTTTGCTCTCCACAGTTGAACCTAAAACAATGATTGAAGCATGTAAGGATGAGTATTCGATCAAGGCTATGGAAGAAGAACTAATGTAGATTGAAAATAATTAGACTTGGGAACTTGTCCCAAAACCAACAAACAAGAATGTGATTGGAACTAAGTGGGTATTCTAGAACAAACTAAATGAGAATGGAGAAGTGGTAAGAAACAAGGCAAGGCTTGTGTGTAAAGGTTACTCACAAGTAGAAGGAATAGACTATGAGGAAACTTATGCTCTGGTGGAAAGAGTGGAGGCCATCAGGATGTTTTTGGCTTTTGCAGCACATAAGGATTTCAAAGTATATCAAATGGATGCGAAGTCTGCTTTCTTGAATGGTGAGTTGGAAGAAGTATACATAGAACAACCAAATGAATTTTAGTTATCAGATGAACCTGACATGGTTTGCAGATTGAAGAAGGCACTATATGGATTGAAGCAAGCCCCCAAAACTTGGTATGCAAGGTTAGGCAGGTATCTATTACAACAAGGATTCAATAAAGGCTCCATAGATAGCAATTTGTACATCAAAGCAGGAGAAGATCAAATTCTGATTGTTGAAGTATATGTGGATGATATAATCTTTGGAGGAAATGAAGGTACGTGTAAGAGCTTTGCAGATGAGATGCAAAAAGAATTTGAGATGTCAATGTGTGGAGAAATGAAATTCTTCCTTGGGCTACAGATCAATCAGACAGATAAAGGTATTTTCATTTCGCAATCAAAGTATGTCAAGGAAATGTTAAAGAAGTTTCGAATGGAAGATTCTAAACCAATATGTACCCCTATGACAACTGGTTGCAAGTTGAACAAGAATGATGAATCACCTAAGGCTGATCAAAGAAGATACATGTTAATGATTGGAGGATTGTTATACTTAACTGCTACTAGACCGGATATTATGCATGCAATTTGTCTTGTGGCTAGATTTCAAGAATATACTAGAGAGTCACATGTTGCAACAATGATGAAGATATTCAAATATATAAAGGGCACTCTAGATCTTGGCTTGTGGTATCCAAAGGATAATGACTTTACTCTAAGTGCTTACACAGATACAGATTGGGTTGGATGTGTTGATGACAGGAAAAGTACAAGTGGCGGTGCATTCTTTCTTGGAGACAGAGTGGTGTCATGGCTAAGTAAGAAGCAAGATTCAGTATCTTTATCTACTGCAGAGGTAGAATACATTGCAACAGTATCTTGTTGCACACAAGTGTTGTGAATGAAGCAAACTTTGAAGGATATCAGCGTTGTATATGATGAGCCAATTCCTATCTTCTGTGATAATACCAGTGCTATTAACATTTCAAAGAATCTAATAATGCACTCAAGGACGAAACATATCTCAATTTGGTATCACTTTTTGAGAGAGAAGGTTGCAAAGAATGAAGTGAAGCTTGAGTATGTGCCTACAAAGGATCAAGTTACTGACATATTCACCAAGGCCCTTCCTAAGGATACATTTGAGTATCTCTGAGAGAATTTAGGGGTTATTGCCCCTCCTTCTTTGAACTAGATGCATAAGGAGATGCATCAGTCCAATGGAGTTCAAGTTTCATTTCTTATTATGGATTGATGTCGGAGGCTACCTCTTAGGGGGAGCAGGTAGTGATCTTAATAGTTGTTTCAGTTAGGGGGAGTAAGTTCTAATGTTGGTTGCTTCTAAGGGGGAGCATGCAGAGTAGTAAAATAAATGATGTTACAGAGCAATAGTAAGCAGGTACAAGTTTGAGAAGTTGTCTAAAAGTAAGATTGAAAGTGAGATGTGTAGCCCTTTTCCATTGATGTCAAAGGAGGAGAGAGAGAGAGCAATGTGAAAAATAAAAGAGTCAACAATCAGAGAAGAGAGTATGAGTTATAAAAGAAAGAAACAGAGGGGGAGAGTAAGAAAGAAAAGAATTTTGATGCAGAGTTGTGTCTTGATGGTTTTTCACATTATGTGTTTCCATCAATGATAAAGGGGGAGATTGTTGCAAGTATGTGCTATCGATGTTGTCATTGATGTCAACAAGCTTGTGTTGTCATTGGTGTCAACTATGTCAACTGGTTGAGTAGAGATGAGGCTATTGCAATGGTATGAGTTGTTTGGTTGAGATGTTTTGCTAATGATGATTTGGTTTCTTTGTCTAGGTACTGAAGATGTTGAGAATATGTATTTGTTAGTTGATTTCCAAGTGCTTTTGAGAAAATTTGATTAATAAAGGAAATAGTGTGGTGAAGTAGCATTTTAGCCTACAGAGTAGTATTATTCTTTTGCTCCACGTTTCCTATGTTGCAGCTCTATCTTTGCAGTTTGGATATGTTTTTTAGAGGTGTTAAGAGTTGTTATATTCCAAATTCGGTGCTCTGATTCATTGTGCAAAGAAAATTGTGTTCACCAGTGTGTGGACTATGGTTCTAAGTTGTGCAGAGGTGTCTAGGAGAAATATCTTTTCTCCACATTTCTCCACAAAGAAGTTTTAGATCTTGTAGTTCTGGAATTGTGCTTATAAGGTTTATATCTTTCTTATGTTGAAGTTCATGGTTTGGTGCTTTGGAAGTCAATTTCTAGAGATACAGTGCATGACAGAGATAGTTAAGCATGCTAGAAAAATAGGATAAAGGTGTGCAGCATGTGAAATTTGTTACAAAGGAATTTGTTGGCTATCAGGATGTTCGTGGAATACTCTAGATTGTGTTGAAGCCTTGCATGTGGTTTTCAAGTCATCTTTGGGTTTGAGGAAGCGTGTACTTAAAAGTTCATTGTGTTAACACAGGTTTGGCCAACCTTGGGTGTTTACACTAATTGTGGAGTTGCTTTGGTGATTGTGAAAGTGTGGTGTAGCGTGCTTGGATGAATTTAGGTCCAAGCTAATATGTGTTGTGGTCTACCTTCATTCCTTTCCACCACGTGAATGTCTAGGTCCAGACCTAATTTAAATCTTCTAGGTTGATGTGATTTTACGACCTTGGAGAATGCTCTCAAAATTGAAGACAGTATAAATAAGTGTCAAGGGATCGTGATCAGGGTGCGCACATTGAATATGATGTGAATAATAAAGTGGTTAAATGTGTGGTGCAGTACAATCTTTCATGTGTTAGACTAATGGACGCAGTGAGCAGAAGGTGTCTACTATTCTTCAGTGATGTTGCAAAGGTTATGTTGATGTTGTGGTGAATATTAAGCTTCATTGGAACTGTACTTGCATATGTCAGATGCAATTATAACAGTTCAATTCTTAGCAGTGAGCCACTTCTTCTATCTCTTTCTTTCTAGGCAATGAGCCTTTCTTCTAGGCAATGAGCCCTTTGGCAGTGAGCCTTTGGTAGTGAGCCTTTTGTAATTCAATGTTGATACTACTTTATATTGTGAGCTAATCCTCACCGTGGTTTTTCCCTTCTTGGGTTTTCCATGTAAATCTGGTGTTCTCTTGTGTTTGATGTTGGTTTGATTCAGTTTATGTTATTTGCTTTTCATACTTAATCATCATAACAGTCTAAGGGTTAATTGAATCTATATGGATCTAAATATGTGTGAGGGTTTTGAAATTTTAAGCAACAACTAATTCACCCCCTCTCAGTTGTCTTGTGTATTCAACAATAAATAGTTAGGGGGAGTGGACAATCAGTTGTGCATGGGGTAGCTCACCATCAAGAGCAAAAAATAGAGAAAAACTAGACTAAAAATAGAATAAAAGATGCACGGAAAAGATGACAGGGTCACCCCTTTCAAGAATTGGGTCTCCCTTTTTACCAGGGTGGGTCACCCCTAGAGACCACACTTAAGTTGTAGGGTCACCTAGGGAGACCAATAAAACATAAGGGGCAACCCAAGGAAGGTTTGAAAATGTGGTTTGAAAGTGGGAGAGTGGTCTTGGAAGGTTGAAAATAGTTTCGGGAGCCTGAAACAAGGGATACGACATCTAAGGAGTGGTTCACCCCTTTTACCAATGCATGTCACCCTAAAGAACACACTTTAGTTGTAGGGTTGCCTAGGGAGACTAGAAAGACATAAGCTGCAACCTAGAAAGGATAGCTTGGAGATGTAATTTGAGGCTAGAAAGGGCTTTCGAATGTCAATTAGATGATATTAGAGGATTTAATGATTAAAAATACCATAGGGAAAATGAATTTCCCCTCTTGTGAAGTGGATTAGTCATGTCATTAATGCCGACAAGTGACAAGAATGGTTTGTCAAATATGGGTTAGGTGGTTAACAAGAAAGTGTGAAGGACCTTAGAAGGTTAGCTTGGAGCTTAGGGAGAGACAAAAAAGAGAAAAACCAATGAAAACACATTTCCAAGAGAGAAGATACTGAAAGGTCTATATATTTTGTGCTTACATGTACATGATTAGGACTATAGCTCATCATTAGACTACCGTGTAGGTCTATGCATCTTTTTCATACTTACATATTTGCCCCCTCAGAGATGATAGTCTACATGAAAAGTAGGTACCATTGCCAAACGTGGCTTTACCTCTTGTCATTGTCCCTCATTTGTACCTAAAATAAGTATTAGTTTGACTTCATGATGTATTTTGAAAGAAGTGTTGAAATGAGAATGAGAAAATGTACTATTGATGCATGAAATTTGAGTGTGTTGGGTCCCAAAATCACAAGTCCACAATCCTAGAGTATGATTTCACCTTCAAGGCTAGCGAGTGTCATCAAGAAGGTAAACACAGGCTTGTCAACAAACTGGGGATGGTTAAAGACCAATTGATGGGAGTGGGTATGCTCTCCTACACTTCGACTTAGCTAGACCTAGGATGATATTCCTAGAGGTATCCTTAATAGGGTTTTAAACCAATCAAAATAAGCATGACAAAAATAATGGCAAATATACCCAATGTACACTTGACCTCTATATTTGTCACTAGGTCAAGACCAACTAGCTACATAAAACCTCTTGAAAAGTCAAAATAACACTTTGCACATGCATCTATAGATAAAAACAATATTATAGTGTATACAAACTATTAACCTAACCCTAAACTACAAATGAAATATTTTATTTTCTTAAGGAATGTGATTGACCACAAATTCTAAGACTAGTGCCTATCCAATGGGTAATAGGGTCATAGTTTCCTAGAAGGAACAAAGTAAAAACAAGGAATGATCCAAGCATATGAATGCATCAAGATATAATACCCATTGCAAAAACATACTTAATAATCCATCATCATAATGCAAATACCATATGTAACACAAAAATGACCATTACAAAGCTTGTAATGAATTAAAAAGTTGTCACATTCATCAAATACATGTTACAAGCATAACAAAAAATGTGGTAGAGGAAACCTCAACAAAGTCAAGATTTTCCTAAAAAATTAAACATGACCATGGAGACATTCAATTAATAGATATCAATTACATTATTACAATCTTCTCATGAATCACAAATACATTGTTTTTTGGACAAGTTGGACATGCAAGAGTTAAAACCCTAGAAGAAACTCCGCACCTTCTAGTTCTTCAAAGTGAAAATGATCAACCCTTTGAATGAATAACAAGCCTATCTTTATCTCTTTGGTGTTTTGGTGATTTTGAGAACTCAAGAACCTTTTTGGCAAGTTCACTAGTTCACAAATCTGCCGAATCACTGAAACATTTTCCTTCTAACTTTTGTTTTCCTATTTTCTTTAGTGGTTTAGACCTTTGGAGAACTTAAGAACCTTTTCAGTAGGTTTGTTAGTTCACAAACCTGCCAAAAATATGAAATTCTTTATTTTGTCCCCCTCTTCAATGTTTTGGGGCAAACAAGAACCTACAAACCTTTCACAGCTGAAAAGATGAAACAAAACATGCCTTTCAATATTTTGGTAGGTTCATGAACTAGAGGACCTTTTGAAAGGCTTACACTTAGAAGTTTTTTGAAGGACTTAATGGTTTTTTGGAGGCTTTTGAAGGTTTTCAAACACATAATAAGTTCAATGGGAAAATAAAAGGCAAATTTTAGGAAAAATAGGCAAGGAATTGGAAGGATTTGAAATTATTTCAAATTGGGTCCCAACATTGGCTCTAGTTGGAGGTGTGTGTCACTTTTTGGTGCATCAAGAGTCCAAAAGAATTCTTTGCAAGTAGACCACAAAAAGGGGGCACTGAGATAAGTTGCACTTTATCATGACAAAAAAGGGTCACAATTTCACAAGGGAAGAAACACACAAGGGAAATGTACAAGTAAAAATATCTCATTACTCAAGAAAAGTAATTCTTGAGATGTTGACCATGAACTAGTAGCTCCATGAATTATCCATTCAAACCCTTGAGATAGTACACATTGTGACCATACTCATCATCAATTTCATAGGCTTGAGTCATAAAGGATCAAAGTTCCCATGCTTTCCTCTGTCCTCTAATCTAGCATTCCACATAAGAACCATATCTCCAACTTGGAAGTTCCTTTGAAGTGCCCCTTTATCAAAAAGATGTTCCATTGTTTTCTTATGTGATAAGAGCTTATCATATACAAATCTCTTGCTTTCATCTATCACTATCAATTCTAATAGTCTTTGAGAAATGACATTACCTTCTTCTTCAATATCATGTAGTAATTTATACACTAGTAATTCTAGGAAGATTGACATTTTAGCTTTTAATCCATATACAAGTTTAAATGGACTCTTATGAGTAGCATGTTTGTAAGTTATCCTAGCAGATCATTCTACATAATTCAATTTATCATCCCACTTCTTTCTATTCACATCCAAATTTATTCTTATGATCTTCATGAGGCTCTTATTATTGGATTAAGCTTCTTCATATATTTGGGGATGATAAGGAGATGAGTGGATCAAATTAATCACATATTTAGAACACACATTTGAGATATCCTAGGATCTAAAACACATAGCATTATAAACAATAATCCTTGTAGGCACACCAAACCTAGTTATTATGCCTCTCATCAAGAATTCTATTACCACCTTAGATGTAGGATTGTGGGTTGGAATGACATCAACCCACTTGGTGTAGTCAATTGCTACAAGGATTCATTTATATCCATTACTAGATCTCTCTTAAATTTATCTAATGAATTCAATCCCCCGCTGCTAAAAAGGAGATTCAACTATAACTTCTATGAGGAGGAGGGCACCTGCAAACTTTAGCTTACCTAAAAACCTTTGAAAAGAATCATAGTTCCTTACTATTTTAGCAACATCTTTAAACAATGTTGGCCCCTAATATCCTGCCCTAAGGATCTTGTGCATAGTGGTCTTAGTCTTGAAGTGTTGTCCACAAACATCTTGATGACACTCATTGACCACTCTTTTGGATTTTTCTTAGTCTAGACACTTGAGCAGTATCCCATCATGATTCCTCTACATTAGGTCATTTTGTATTAATACATACCTTTGGGACTGTAGTTTTAGTGTTCTTTGTTAATTTTTATTCATTCTAGAAGGACAATACATGCTTTATAAATTAAAAAATGGCATCCTTTTACCATGGTTTACCATTCAAATGAAAGGAACTAGTAACACAAATAGAGCTTGATTTATTCACCTTTGTTGCATCTAGGTTAATATTTTCCATTAGTCTAGTTATGCCTTGACCTCTAACCAACTTGGTAACTTGAGCCTTCATGTCATATTCTTCAATCTTATTGATCCATCTGCATCTGTTACCTGATCCTTCTTGCTGGATGAATGTGTCCTTTACTATTGTATGTGGCACATAAGCAATATTTTTTGCACCCACAAGGTATGACCTAAAATTCTTAATAGCCTTAACAAGAGTGTAGACATGTTTTTCCATGATTGAATAGTTTAGTTATGTATCTTGTAAGGACTTACTAAATAATGAAATAGCTTGCTCATATCCATCCTTCTTTTTTTGAAGTAGAACAACATCAATGGTATAAAATGATGAAAATAAAAATAGCTAGAAAGGATTAGAATAAGCATCTTTGAGAGATTCCTTTATTTCTACAAATGCTTCAATTGGTTCCTTTCTTGACATAACTAATTGTCCCTTTTTTAGCATCTTGGATATGGCTTTAGTCTTCTCAGCAAAGTTGGGGATAAACCTTCTGACAGTTTATCTGCCCAAAGAAAGATTAGATAGTTTTAACTAATTTAGGCTTTTGAATGAAATCAATTGCTTTTACTCTTTCTAGATCTATCCTTACCCCTTTTTTGACACAATGTGCCCCAACAACTTACCTTCTTCAAATCCAAATATATATTTTTTAGGGTTCAAAGAAATCCCATACTCAAGGCATCTCTCAAATATTATTTTTAAATACTTGCAGTGATCCTTCTTTTCTTTGGAAAATGCAATCAGATCATCTTGGTATACTACCATGATCTCATTAATGAGGCCTACAAAGGCAACATCCATTTCCTTTTGAAATGTTGAACTTGCATTTTTCAAACCAAATGGAATTCTCACATAAACATAAGTGCCCCAAGGAGTAGTAAATGTTGTCTTATGTTGCTTTGACTCCTTGACCACCAATTAGTTGTACCCTGAGTATCCATCCATCAGGGACATTAATTTTGATCCAATTATATTTTGTAGCAAATGGTCCATGCGTGGGAGAGGATAATTATCCTTAAGAGACTTGATCTTCAAATTCTTAAAATCCACACACAACCTTATCTCCCCATTATTCTTCCTTATGAGAACTAATTTGGTTATCCACTCTGAATTCTAGATAGGCTTGATGATACCTCCCTCATTTAGCTCCATTAATTCCTTTTTCATTTGAGGAGAAAGAGTAGGATTTATTGGTCTCTACTTCTGTCTAAAAGGTTTTCAATCAATATGGAGGGGAATGGTGTGCTGAAATAATTGAGTGGTCTTGAGCTCATCATAATACTATACAAAACACTTCCTAAAATTTCTCAATAATGTAATGATCATTTTATTCTCATCTGGTCTTAGCCTCTTACCAATGTCAATCATCTTAGGGGCCTCCTAAGTTCCTAGGTTCACATCCTCAATGCTATCTTCTTCAATTGGCTTGCTTTTATTCATGTAGCAATTTGCATTACTAAACATTCTTTCCAATGTTACAAGACCTTTAGGAATAGTGTTATTCTTTAGCTAAACCATTTAATTTCCAAACAAAGTTTCTTTTCCATCCTCAATTTCAACCATAGGCTTCCAATCAATCAACTGGTTGTCAAATTCATCAATATAGTTCAAGAATCTATATATCTATTGATCAACATCAAACACTTGTCAACTGTAATTATTATCAGGTATAGTGGGCCTTGTAAAAATTTCCCCACTATATTTACAATGACAAGAGACTAACTGTAAATAAAACCTTGATGCTACCACTACTAATGCATCAACTTCTAGATTTTTTTATTGCTCTACCCATTCAATGCCAAATGTATCAAATAATTCCAATGAGTCCCAAATTTTATTTATGTATGTCTTCAATCATTTGTTTTTGCTTGCATAAATACCTTTTACCTACTACACCATCAACTCTGAATCTCCTTGAATTTTCAAGCACTTTATTCCATGCCTATGAGCAATGTTTATTTCACATATGAGAGCTTCATATTCAACAATATTATTTGTGCACTGAAAAGTGATTTTGAAAGGAAGCCTAGAGAATTCCCCACCAAGGGAAATTAAGACTATGCCTACACCTGAACCATCACTAGAGCATGCACCATCACAGAGCATGGTCCATAAATTATTTGTATCATTAATAGGGGCAAGGAAAAGGGAAGGATCAATATTAATTTCATTGTCTCTTTCATCACAATACCCAATGAAGTGGTCAATACTGGCATCAAGAAATTTATATCTTCAGTAGTCTTGTAACAATCTTCAGTGATGTCCAATATCTTCTTTTCTCTATGTAATCTTACTTCTTCACCATGCACTAGGATAATAGCATATAATAAGTCCATTTGGATACTACCACCCATATATGTTTCCCACTTCCTAGATAACAACATACTCCACTTGGTAGGGCAATCCACAATGATTATATCCATCAAAAATGACTTATCTGGGTATGCAACAAGCTAAACTTCAACATTGTTTACAATTTCAATTACATTCTCTTCTCTAGAATCCATGGAAAAACACTTTCCATGACTTGGACACTTGTAAACCTAAACATTCATGAATTTAAGTGGAATGACATTACTAGAAGCTCCAGAGTCCAACATGCAGTTATGGAGCAACCATCCATTAATTATCAGAGTGGTGTAAAATGGATTAACACTTCGTTGTTCACTAGGGAATTTCTTAGAAAAACCTTTGTAGTTTCTTCATTATTCCTTTCCTCTTCCACACTAGCTTGAACAATAGTAGGTTGATCTAGTGCACATACATTGGTGATGTAATCTAGGACTCTTTTATTATGCTCAGGAATTCTAAGGACTTCCCCTACTAGTACTGAAACCCTAATTTGGCTTATGATTTGTGTAGCATCAATAAGGCTATAACTAGGAAGGGGTGTGTTATGTGGGATAATTACATCATTTTTAGTAAGAATGAAAGGTATGATAGGGCCAAAGACATTAACATCCTTACCTTTTGATTCTTTCTTCTTTTCCTTGTCCTTCTCTTGTCCTTTTGGCAGTTGGTACTGATCTGGCTTGATCTTGTTGGTAGGATTAGTCATGTTGATGGGATAATTGTAGCACTTGATGGCATGGAGTGCTCTTGAGCTTTGAGCATAGATTTCTTCCTTGGTGTCTATTGCTACACTAGAATATTCTTATTTTCTACCATCTTCTTGGAAACATTGTTGTCTCTTGTTTGATTGTCTACCTTCTACTTTTCTTTTATAATGTTTGCATCAACTTCGTTTGGTTTAGCAACAAAATTACCTTGTGTAGGTACTTGTCTTTTTCTTAGTTGGTATCCACCTTGGACCTGCATGACAATTGCATTTGTGATGGCCTTTATATCTTCATCTAATGGTTTAGACCAGTTGTACCTTTGATGCATGAGCTCCCTCAAATGTTCAAAATCATGAGTAGGCAGCTCGTACTATTTGGACCTGCACTATGATCATTTTGGAGGATATGATCATCCCCATCATAGCTTCCATAACCATTATTTTCATCCAATGGTTCATATTCTTTTGTATCAAGCTGATTAATATCATCTTCATAATATTCAGTATTACCCTCTTCATTAGGCAATTCCTTGTCTTTGTTGGGATAAGGTGCCATTAACTTTGTAAATCCCAATATTGTATTTATTCCATTTATTATTTGTAATTTGTAATTACCCATAAGGGATGTACAAGTTTCACCCACAGTGGTAAAAATTATTTACTGTCCACGGTAATTACGGAGTTACTGCACGATAAGTCCCAGAGTTACCGGCAGTAGTTACAGGATGTCATTTACTATGGTAAATGGAATTGGTCAAAGTGGGGTGCACATGTGGAGGAATAATCTATTTTTAGTGTTATGACGCACGTCATAGATGTTGTAAGAGGGTGTAAGAGATTCTATGACAATTGTAAGTTGTCATAAGAATCTATGACACTAATAATAGCATATGACACGTCATAAGATGTTGTAAGTGGCTATTTTTGGCCCCAAGTCATTCAAGCTTGCATGGGAACATTTTTCCAAGTGTAGGATGCATGTATGACAACATTTATGACCTCGTAAGAGCCTATTCTTGGCTATGGATGCCCAAGGTTGTATTGTTGACTCTTGACAAGTGTTATGGGCTTGTAATAAGTCATTTAATATCTTGAGGTTGTGTAAATTCTATATAAACCATAGCATAGTAGATGAGATGAATATAAGAGTTTACAGGTACCCAGGTTCTGCCAGAGTGAAGGTTGGTATTTGTAATCTCCTTTTGTGAAGATAATACAACTTGGCCTCTTTTCTTGGTGGAGTTTTTTACCCGAAAGGGTTTTCTTCACGTTAAACACTTGTGTTATGTGCTTCATTCTGCTTCTAGTATATTTTTCTATTGTGGGTTTATGTTTTGTTACAATCTCCATTAATAACACACAGTTAAAGTTTGCTGAAATTTATCTCAAATCAAATTTCCATTGAAGTAGTGTTGCTTTCATTTGTAACATTTGGTATCAGAGCCTGGCCAGATTTAACTCTTGGGTGGTAGTGTGGAAGCTATAGCTGCAGTGGGAGATTTGGTTGCATTTATTTTGCAGATCTTGTGTTGTTATTATGGTTGCATCCACCGTTGCATCAACCTCTTGATTGGACATTGAGAAGTTCAATAGAACGGGGTATGAGTTGTGGAAGTTGAAAATGGAAGATTTGTTGGAAGAAAGAAACCAATGGTTGGCTGTCCAAAGAGAGAAGAAACCTGATGATGTCTCTCAAGATGAGTGGGATAGACTGAATAAGAAGGCACAGGGAACCATCCGGTTGTGTCTTTCAGACTCTGTCCTATTGAATGTCGCAAAGGAAGAGACTGCATACAAGTTGTGGAAATGGTTGGGTGAGATCTATCAAGCCAAGAGTATGGTAAATAAACTTTATTTAAAAAGAAAATTGTTTTCCATGAAAATGTGAGAAGGTGAATCAGTTGCAGAGCATTTAAATTCTTTTAATTTGTTAGTGAGTCAGCTTGATTCAGTAGATGTTGAGATTAGTGAGGAAGATAAATGTATCTTACTTCTTTGTTCTTTACCTGAGTCTTGGGAGAATTTTATCCTTGCTATCACTGCTAACCTTGCGGATCTGAAGTTGGATGCTCTTGTTTCAGTGCTACTGTCACAGGAATTGAGGTGGAAGAGTTCGGATAGTTCAAGGGATGCTCTCAATGTCAGGGGAAGGTCTAAGGAAAGGGGACCTAAAGGAGATTAGAAAGGGGCTAAGGACAAGTCCAAGGGTTGGTCTAAGACTCATGGTAAAAAGAACAGAGTTAAGTGTTGGAACTGCAGTAAAAGGGGACATGTGAAGAAGGATTGCAGAAATCCCAAGAAAAAGTGGGAGGGTGCTTCGGATAAGTCCTTGAATGCAGGTGAAGAAGTTTTACTTTCTGCATGTAATCTTGTTTCTAATGATCACTAGTTGGTTGACTCAAGATGCTTGTTTCATATGACCCCGCATAAGGAATGGTTCTCCACATATGAAGAATATGATGGAAGTAATATCTACCTTGGTGACAACTCTACATATCCAATTGTCGGGAAAGGAAAGGTATTGTTGTGTTTAAGTGGTGGGAGGATTAAAACCCTCCCTGTTGTTTTGCATGTTCCTGGATTAGCTAGAAATCTAATTTCAATTTCGAAGTTGAATGATTTGGGAATGCATGTGACATTTGACAAGCATGGCTGCAGATTGGTGAGAGGGAACTTGGTGGTAGTGAAAGGGAAGAGATTCAGGAACTTGTTTAAGCTTGAAGCCACTACAGTTTGTAATGCCTCCTATGTATTTGAGGCCACTACTAAAAATACATGTATGTTGTGGCACCATAGATTGGGCCACACAGGCAATAATGTATTGAAAACTATTAAGAATAAAAATTTGTTGGACTGTTTCTCTTATTATGATGAGCACTTTGATTTCTATGAGCATTGTCTGTTTGGTAAACAAAATAGAAAATCATTTCCTTCAGGAAGTAATAGAGCAAAAGAGAAATTAGAAATTATTCATACAAATGTGTTTAGACCTGTGGATAATGAATCTATTGGAAAATCTCATTATTTTGTAACCTTCATTGATGATGTATCCAGATTTACATGGATTTATTTTATGAAGCATAAATCTAAACTTTTCACTAAGTTTAAGGAATTCAAAGTATTAGTAGAGAACCAATCAGGTTTAAAGATAAAAATATTAAGATCTGACAATGGAGGGGAATATTGCTCTAAGGAATTTGATGAGTTTTACAAGCATGCAAGTATAATCAGACAAAAGACAACTCTGTATACACCAAAATAGAATGGTGTTGCTAAAAGGATGAACCAAACAATTATGGAAAGGGCCAGAAGTATGCTTAGTGATGCACAGTTGGATAAATGCTTTTAGGCAGAGGCTGTGTGTGCTGCTTGCTACTTGATAAATAGATATCCTTGTAAGGCTCTTGATTCGACACCTTATGAAGTGTGGACAGGTAAGAAACCTTTTGTTTCATATTTAAGGGTTTTTGGCTGTGAGGCTTTTGTTCATGTGCCTAAGGAAAAGCGATCTAAGTTGGATCCAAAGGCTAAAAAGTGTACATTCATTGGATATGGTGATAATGTCAAAGGTTATAAGCTTTGGAATCCACTAACCCGCAAGATTATATTTTCTAGAGATGTTATTTTCAGAGAACTTAGAGCTATTTCTAAACCTGAGCAGCCAAAAGAAAAAGATGAAAAGGTAAAGAGAGTGCACTTTGAGTTAGAGTAGCAAGATGCACTTCAAGAATAACAGAATGATGGATTAGGGGGTGAAGAAGAAGAAGAAGATTCAAGTAGTTCTGATGAAGATGAATCTGTTGTGACAGAAGAAGTTGGTACAGATGATCATGCAGAAGAACGAGTAGAGTCTCTTACTCCACCCTTGAGGAGAACCACAAGATAATGGAATCCAGTTGATAGGTATAGCCCACCAGATTTCTGTTGTGTATATGCTTTATTGAGTACTAATGATGAATCTAGATCCTACAGGGAAGCTATTTATGCAGATGATGGCTTTAGACTCTTGTAATACCTAAGATCTTGTTCATTTGCCCAAAGGAAGAAAGGCCATAGGATGTAAGTGGGTCTTTAAGAAGAAGTTTGGAGCAGATGGGTCATTGGAGAAGTACAAGGCTAGACTAGTAGCCAAGGGCTACTCCCAGAGAGAGGGAGTTGATTTTGGTGAGATATTCTCTCCTGTTGCTAAATTGACTTCTATTAGATTTCTCTTATCCATTGCTGCAACTTATGATTGGGAGATTGAACAAATGGATGTTAAGACTGCATTCTTACATGGAGATCTTGAAGAAGAAATTTATATGCAACAGCCTACAGTTTTTGAGGTAAAAGGAAAAGAACATTGGGTTTACAGGTTAAAGAGGTCTCTTTATGGTCTAAAGCAGTCCCCCATAAAGTGGTATCAAAATTTTGATTCATTTGTTTTGAAATTGGGTTTTGTTAGAAGCGAGGAGGATCATTGTGTTTACATTCATTGTGTTGCTGATTCTATACTGGTTATTGCTTTGTATGTTGATGACATGTTGTTTTTAAGTAATACTAAGGGTATGGTCAGTGAGCTTAAAGCCCAACTTTTAGGTGCATTTGAGATGAAGGATCTTGGTGCTGCAAGGTATATTTTGGGAATGGAGATCAGGAGGGACAGAGTTAACAGAAAGCTTTGGTTGTCACAAAGTAAGGATGTGAATACTATTTTGTAGAGGTTTAGTTTATAGGACTGTAATCCAATTAGAGTTCCTTTACCCATTGGTACTAAGCTTTCATTAGATATGTGTCCAAAGACTAAGGATGATCTTGAGGATATGTCTAATGTGCCATATGCTAGTGTTGTAGGGAGTTTGATGTATGCAATGGTTTGCACTAGACCAGATATTGCCCAAGCAGTGGGAGTTTTGAGCAAATTTATGTCTAACCCTAGTAGACAGCATTGGAACTATGCGAAGAGGGTGTTTAAATATCTTGCAGGTACTCATGATCATTGTTTGGTTTATTCTGGTACTAATAGTGCTGATAAATCTTTAGACATACAGGGTTTTATTGATGTAGATTGGGCAGGTGACTTGGATAGTCGAAGGTCCACTAGTGGCTATGTGTTTACTCTATTTGGAGGTGCAATGAGTTGGATGAGTAAGAGGCAGCCCACAGTTGCTTTGTCCACCACAAAAGTAGAGTATATGGCTGGAACTCATGTCTCTAAGGAGGCAGTTTGGTTGAGGAGACTCTGTACAGGTATTGGTTTTGATTGCAGGAATATTCAAATTGGTTGTGATAGCCAAAGTGCTATTTGTTTGACTAAGAATCCCATGTATCATGCTTAAACTAAGCATGTTGATGTTCAGTATCACTTTGTTTGAGAGTTGGTTGCAAATGGAGAGATTGAGTTGAAGAAGATAGACAATCAAGAGAATGTTGCAGATTCATTGACCAAGCCTATGAGCACAGAGAAGTTCGTGTGGTGTAGAGAGGCCATGGGCCTTGTTTCTAGTGCCTGATTATTTTTCATTTGATTTCCTATGGGTTGATTTACAATGTATAATGTCAAGTGGGAGAATGTTGGGATAAGGTGCCATTAACCTTGTAAATCCCAATATTGTATTTATTCCATTTATTATTTGTAATTTGTAATTACCCATAAGGGATGTACAAGTTTCACCTGCAGTGGTAAAAATTATTTACTGTCAACGGTAACTATGGAGTTACTGCATGATAAGTCCTGGAGTTACCGGCACTAGTTACGGGATGTCATTTACTATGGTAAATGGTAATTGGTCAAAGTGGGGTGCACATGTGGAGGAATAATCTATTTTTAGTGTTATGACACACGTCATAGATGTTGTAAGAGGGTGTAAGAGATTCTATGACAACTGTAAGTTGTCATAAGAATCTATGACACTAATAATAGCATATGACGCATCATAAGATGTTGTAAGTGGTGATTTTTGGCCCCAAGTTGTTCAAGCTTGCATGGGAACATTTTTCCAAGTGTAGGATGTATGTATGACAACATTTATGACCCCGTAAGAGCCTATTCTTGGCTATGGATGCCTAAGGTTGTATTATTGACTCTTGACAAGTGTTATGGGCTTGTAAGATGTCATTTAATGTCTTGAGGTTGTGTAAATTCTATATAAACCATAGCATAGTAGATGAGATGAATATAAGAGTTTACAGGTACCCAGGTTCTACCAGAGTGAAGGTTGGTATTTGTAATCTCCTTTTGTGAAGATAATACAACTTGGCCTCTTTTCTTGGTGGAGTTTTTTACCTGAAAGGGTTTTCTTCACGTTAAACACTTGTGTTATGTGCTTCATTCTGCTTCTAGTATATTTTTGTATTGTGGGTTTATGTTTTGTTACAATCTCCATTAATAACACACAGTTAAAGTTTACTGAAATTTATCTCGAATTAGATTTCCATTGAAGTAGTGTTGCGTTCATTTGTAACGCTCTGTGCTCATTGAATGGGCAACTATACAATTTGATGGATCATGGGGGATAAACATGCCTTGCACCATGATGAAACCTCTTGGAAGTTGACATGATCTCTTCGTAATGGATCTAGAGTTTCTTTTTCCCGTGGCTTGAAACTTACAGGTTTGGAGACCACCTATCTATTATTTTATCATGGCCTCTTGGACCAATTAGTGTTGTAAGGTTTTTTATGCAACATTTGTCCTTGATTGAAGTGTGTTTTTGCATTATGAGGTGGAAGCCCATTTTCATTCCTCACTGTTGGGAAAATACTGTTCATCCCAGAATGAGCATCTAAGATAAGTAAGTGTCTTCAGTAACAATCATTTTTTTCTGGTTGCCTCAAAACACATACTACTATGCCATAAAGCAGAATCAGACATAGTTCATTTCCCACATTAACCATTAGAGGAAAGTGATTGCAATTTAAACCAGTTTCAACAACATACATTAAACAGATTCAATAAATAGAATTACTAAACATGAAAGATAGAGTAGAAGACAAGAACACAAAGACTTATGTGGGAAAACCCTTTCGGGTAAAAAACCCCACACTCCAAAACATAGAGCCATTGTATTATTTAGCAACAAGCATACAAGTTACAATATAACATTAGGCTCATAGCCTTTACTGTAGATTTACATCTTATTCTATTTCTGGAGAAAATTTGGCAGCATTAGTTGATTCACAACAATGATGTGAAATCAATGAGTAACCTAGTGCCACATGTCGACACCTTACTTGCCAGTCAATTGCCATTGACCTTTTTCACTGTTCCGTCTTTGTCTGTCGTTCCCAGACTTAACCGCCAAATCTATGTCAAAGTGTCGAGGAGACACTTAAACCTATCCCACCAAACTCCCTTTGTCCCTTTGACATCTGTATTACCTGCTAAGTCATTGAATCTTCAACTCTCATCCAATAGTGCACTCCCGCAAGACATTGATCAGGCCCCACCATGGAGCCTGTGAGTTGGCGGAATCAAACTTTTCGCCATATTGGAGGAACATCAAATCACCTCCTACCGAAATGACCAGGTCCTACCGAAGTCACCACGTGGGGTTAATGATATCACCATATCGGGGGGACTGTATATTACCTCCCATCGATATGAAGATGTCTTATCGATGTGATTTACATCCACCTTCGTGGTCCCCACTACTGGCACACGTGGTATCCACATCACTGCAATGAATACCAAGACCATTAGCTCATCAAGGAGACTACATTTCAAGTCTCGCCGAAGTCACAGTGTTCCACCGATATCAGAGAGACATGGGATTCAGTCCCAACGATGTAACCACCTCCCCCCACCGATGAGATTTCAGACCATCGATGGGACTGTAAACAACATCCCACTGACAAGGAGTTGTCAGGCCGATGATGAAGGTAAACAACAACCAATGGGGAAATTACCAAGCTAGTAAATTTGAGTCACATTTTCCAACACTCACTACTTTCAATGATAGATCTTTCGTGGCACCCATCAATCTATCCCTTTAGTATTCATTGGGATTTCTCTGTCTGAATGAGAAAACTTTATATCTGATCTTTTAATATGCTTACCCAATGCTCTCTTGTTTCTTTCAATATTTATGGCTATGGCATAATCCTCCCCCAAAGTTTGAGGATTTTTGTCTCATATTATCTTGGAATCAAATGCGCCACAATAGAGGATTAGACACATTAATTTGTTAGGCCTAAGATTTGGTGGCACCTTCCTCATAGCCATAATGAACCTACTATTGAAGTCCACCACCATATCATTTATTCCCTTCTTAATAGTTGTAAGTTCATGTATAGAAAACTTAGGATCTATTCTAACCCCATATTGAAACTTATAAAAACCCTCATGAAATCCTCCCAATGATTAATACTATTGTTTGGGATAATTTTGTACCATTCTCTGTCACTCTCTTCTAATGAATGCACAAATAGTTTCATCATCACATCCTCATGATCTATCTCATACTCATCAATGACATTGATGAACTGCCTCAAATATTCTTCTGTAGTAACTACATTGTTACCCTAAAATCTAGGCATCTTACTTCATATCTCATTTGGAATTGCATTAGGGAAGTCTGGGATACCAAATAAATCCAATTGTTTATACCTCTCTACTCCCAAAGGTTGCTATACCAGAGAGAACCTCTAAGCCTATCTTCAAAATGCAGGTTTGGAATTTGGGATGTTTCCAAATTATTGATTAAATTGTTGTTGTTGTTGTTGTTGTTGTTGTTGTTGTTGTGGCTGATTAGGAACATGGTGCATTTGACCTACGTTCCTATTTTTTTGATTTGGAGGAGGTTGATTATAGTGTTGATTTATATCTTGTTGTTGAATTGTTTGAGCCTAAGTTTGTGCTTCTTGTAATTTAATTTCTTCTTCAAGTTCTTGTCTCATTTGTCTAATATGTTCTAGTAGTTCTAACTCCTCATAAAGAGTTCTTTCCATTTCTTCAGCATTTGAATGTGTTGATTGATTAACACCCTAAGGAGTAGTATCATATTCATTCCTCTATGATCAAGTGTGTGAAATAGGATGTCGACCAACATGATGTGTTTTTGCATTTTGATTTAGCATACCAAATATCCACATGTTTGCCTCTTGAGATCTATCCCTACTTCCCCTACCAATAATATTTTCATTTCTTTGAAATTCATATTCATTTCTATTCATTCTTCTATCTATTTTGAGTATGTTATCAACAGGATCTTCTGAAATATATTGGTATTAGTTTCTCAAATCTATAAATGTATCATTTCTTCTTAATCTTCCTACTTGATCTTGAGCATTTAATCTAGAAGACTCACCAATATTTCTAGATATCTATCTATTTATTTGATTTCTTGTGCAATCTGAAGAATCTTCATGTCCTAATTGATCTTGGTAATGTCTCCCTTGATCCATTAAGAATTATTTCAAATGTAAACTAATTTCTAGGTTGACTTAAATAGAATCACCACTCTTCACTTGCAAGAGATTATTTTATAATATTTTCAAATTGGCACTGTTGTAATCACAATAACCTTACTAATTTGTAGAGTATTGAAATATGTAACCATAATCAAACTATCCCTGGCAATGACACCATTTTGTTGTGTTCCAAAACTATAGGTCCACAATCCTGGAGTATGTTTTCACCTTCAATGCCAAAGGGTGTCATCAAGAAGGTAAAATAGGGGCTCATCAACAAATTGAGGATGGTTAAAGGCCAATTGATGAAAGTGGGTATGCTCTCCTACACTTTGGGCTCAACTAGACCTAGGAGGGTATTACTAGAGGTATTCTTAACAAGGTTTTAAACCAATCAAAATAAGGATGATTGAAATGATGGTAGTTATACCCAATGTACACTTGACCCCTACATTTGTCACCAAGTCAAGACCAACTAGTTGCATACAAACTCTTATAAAGTTGAAATAACACCTTGCACATGCACCTATAGATAACAACAATATTATTTTACATACAAAATATTAACCTAACCTAAACTGTTGATGAAAATTTTTGTTCATTTTAAAGAATGTGATTGACCACAACTTCCAAGGATGGTGCCTATCTAATGGGTAACATGGTCACAATTTTCCAGAATGAACAACAAAATGAAAACAAAGAATGATCCAATCATATGCATACATCAAGACATAATACCCATTGAAAATGTATACTTAATAATCAATCATCATAATACAGATCCCATATGTAACACATAAATGACCATTAGAAAGCTTGTAACGAATTAAAATATTATCGCATTCATCAAATACAAGTTACAAGCATAACAACAAATGTGGTAAGAAGAAACCTCAACAAAGTCAAGATTTTCCTAAAAGATTACACATGAACATGGAGACATTTAATTAATAGATATCAATTAGACGATTACAATCTTCCGATGAATCACAAATACATGTTTTTGTAGACAAGTTGGACATGTAGGAGTTGAAACTCTAGAATAAACTTTGCACCTTTTGGTTCTTCGAAGTGAAAATGATCAACCCTTTGAATTAATAACAAGCCTATCTTTATCTCTTTGATGTTTGGGTGATTTTGAGAACCCAAGAACCTTTTTGGCTTGCTAAATCACCATAACATTTTCCTTCTAACTTTATTCTTCCTACTTTCTTTGGTGATTCAGACCTTTGGAGAACTTAAGAACCTTTTCAGTAGGTTTTTCATTTTGTGAACCTGCCAAAAATCTAAAATGTTTTATTTTGTCCTCCTCTTTGATGTTTTGGGGCAAACAAGAACCTACAAATCTTTCATGGTTAAAAATCTAAAACACAATGCCTTTTTGACTTTCAGTAGGTTCACGAAATGGAAAACCTATCAAAAGGATTACACTTAAAAGTATTTTTGAAGGACTTATAGTTTTTGGAGGCTTTTGAAGGTTCTCAAACACATAATAATATCAATGGGGAAAAGAAAAGGAAAAATGTAGGGCAAATAGGTAAGGACTTGGAAGGATTTGAATTTTTTTCAAACTGGGTCCCAACACAATGTATCTAAGTCGCCTCACCTCATCATGGGGACCTATAAGGATGAATACACACAAAAAAATGACATTACATGCACTACAAAAGATAATCTAATTAAATAAATGTCCATTAATGGAAAACTAAGCTAAGAGGAGAAGAAAGAGGAAAATCCAGACAAAGAGAAATCAAATAGTGATGAAATCATGGAAGTGAACAATTGATGGAGAGAGATTGATGAGGAGATCGACAATATGGTTGCTATCCTCCCTTTTGTTCATCACCAGGTACAAAAATGAGAAAAAGATCTCATAAAAGCCATATACATTCTTTTGTCAAATTTTCTCAAATAACTCTATCATTTTCATGTTTTTCCATTACATTTGTCTAGGTTTTAATTATTTATTATTTTGTGAGTTTTTTTTTAAAATTTTATTTTAGTCTTTTTCCCTATTTCCTAGACCTTATGGGATATGCTAGGGCATGGGGTAGGGTTTCCATTTTACCAGGTAAATTCACCCTAAGAGACCTACCCTACCATTCTAGGTCACCCCTGGAGATCAACCCTAGTAAAAGGGATAACCCAACCAGAAGTTTTCCAAATGGAAATTTAGGCAGTCTGATACTTTCAACACTTAATTATCTATGTTCTTCGATACTGACATCTCCATTTATTACTATTTTCTAGATAGTATATGATTTTTTTGTGATTTTCTAATTTTTTGATGATCTAATGTGTTGTTCTTTGCATTTGACAGGATATGGACATTTGATGGAATACTACACATGAGCAATTTTGGTACATGGAGGCCCTTAAGGAACTATCAACTAGAGATTGTGCCATCCTGTAGAGGATGGGGTTAGACATAGTAGCTCAGATTCCTATTAACACCCCTCATCCCATATATTTTTTGACATCTTGACTTATTGGGATGTTGATCAGAACACATTTTGATTTCTTTAGGTTTATAGAGAGTGGACCATCACTCTGTATGATGTCTATCATATCTTGGGAGTTCCTATTAGAGGCAAGTGACTTGAACTCCCTAAGAGTGAATCTAAGAGAGAGACTATCTTGGGATGCTATCAAAGGAATTAATCATCTTGGGACCATCTTGACATTCAACTTACTTTGGTTCCTAATCTCACTATTTCCCCCTAAGGAAGGCCTTCATGGGTTGATTGCATTGCAATTTTTGGGGACAATAAGGCTCCTAAACTCAAGTGGTGTTGGGTACCAATCATTTAGTGACTTGAGCGAGGGATAATCTTTTCTAGGGATTGATATTATTGCTTTGGTATATCAATATTTACACTAAATTTCATGACGAGGGGCACTTTCTTTTAGCCATGCTTCTCTTATCATGACATGGATACTTGAGCATATTTCACCATTTCAAGTGGGCATGCCACCCTGTCGATCCCAAATTATTGAGAGCTATGTGATTGGTATGACTTGGTCATTTTGATGCATCTACATGAGTTGTGTCCATACTTACAGATGCAAATTTCATTTTTGACCCCTATACTAAAATGGAGGGGTTATGGCTAGGTGATAAAATAGTTCAATATTATTATTGAGAGGTGAGACATTTGACTGATAGGAATGGCTTGGTTGAGACTCACCACATCACTTGAGTGCTTTAGTAGTTAGGGGAGGACTTTCTAGATGACTTTCCCCATTACCTACTTGTTACAGATCTATGTAGGAGATCATTTTAGGGCACTTCTTTGGGTTCCACTAGTTCGTAGGGTCCCAATCATGAGACCATTTCATGAGGTTGGCTACAGATAGTGAGGGCTTGTCGGTCTCAAGTAATTTTCATTGTTGAGGAGGAGATTAATAATTCCACATATGAGTACTATGATCTTGATGAAGAAGAGATGTAAAGATTCTTGAGGATGAGGAGATAGTGTCAATGGATGCTCCACCCAAACATGGACAAGCTCTTCTCTCAGAGCTATCAAAGGATGATATGAGACATCGCGATCCCTCATGGTAGCTAGGTGATCCACATGAGTACCACACTAACTTACTCCTTTGTTTGTTCAACTTGATCTCTTTTGAAAAATGATTTGGATTTAACTCTAGAATTAATGTTCTCTTATTTCTATCATTTCTTCACAGGTACTTCTGATGAATGGAGGGGCATTTTTCACAATGCTTATCTAGATGTATTGGTCCTTTTTATTGGTTGGTTGAGAGAGTTCTTCTTATCAATGCTCACATGCCTTCTGTAGTAGGTTGTCACATAGATATCATGGCTCCTACTTACCATGTACGTCAGGAGATTGCTTCTCAAAGAGCCAAGATTGGTATACTAGATGTTGAGAATGCCTTACTTAAGGAGATGGCCCACCTAAGGGTTCACAAGAAACCTTCACGGACTCTAATAGTGGGTCCCTCTCATTCACGAGTTCTTACCCAAATTCATTCTTATTCCTATAGGAATCATAGAGCTTCTAATGCAGGGGATAGTCAAAGGAGACCTCAGAGCAGGAGCCTCGAAGGTTCCATTAGTCAAAGTCATCCTTGAGGTCTTAAAGAAACCTAGATGAGTTTTGACTTACCCCCCTTGAATGGGGATATTTGCATGCTTGAGTGCACTATTTTTTAGTCTTTCAAAATCTGTTGGCTAAGTAACATGTACTTAAATATTTGATATGCACTATATATGATGACTTTGATTGATTAATTTCTACGTATGATTGTAGTTTACATCTTACTTAGTTTTATCTTTTGTGCATATCGATAGTTTAGAATTTTAACATTTGTAATCTAAGACCTACATATGGATGACAACACAATGATTATGCTATGTTTTTGATTTCTTGAAATGAATTGATGTAACACAAATTGTATGAATGCAAAACACATGTGGGTGCAAATGTAACATAATTACTACTTTCTATGCATGCCATGAGTTATGACATAATTTATTGCTTTGATTTCTTTTGATAATATGTATGCAGACAGAACAAACATTATGACTACTCTTTAGTAGGATTTTTTACCTAGGGGATTGCAACTTGACCTAGTATATGAAGACCTACTAAACTTTGAGATAGAATTTTATTAGGGATATAGGTGGGAATAGGAAGGGAATGGAAAAACTTCTAAATTTAGCATTACAAAAGGATAAATACTAATCCTTATCTAGACGAAACACTTTAACTCATTTTCAACTTAGACAAGTAACAAATTTTATTGGTACCCTTCAGACTTAGATAAGATATGGCCAACAAGATAGACCTAGGGTAAGGAAAGGCTCTAGAGCAAAAGATTGTCTTAAGGATAGTTATACTCTTGGTTTTACCCAACTAGTGTGTGTGTGCGCTTTGCACCTCTCTTTTTTTATTTTCTTGGATAGATGCCACTCTCATTGCTTCGAGCTTAGACTTATATGCACCCAAGAGTATAAACATTAGCAATCCTTTCTTTTTATTTTTTTCCTCTTTTTTTGTATTTTTGTAGTATCTTTTATTGATTCTCTCATTTTTATCTTTGCACTCTTTTTTGTATTTCTTTTTTCTTTTGACATTTTTACCTTTTTATGATCACTCTTTTTTCTACACTCTTATTTTTTTCATTTCTTCCTATGGAGTTATAATCCCCCTATTTTTTTTGGTCAGGAAGGATAAGTGGTTAGGTGCCACCAAGAGATTTCACTATCCAATACAACTTCCCTTTCACTAAGGAGGATTAGGGAAGGTCTACTTGCAAGCTTCTATTGAGTACTGTAGGTTTGAATACTTACTTTTCTTAGACTTGACATCATGATTCATTAAGACTGGGATCAATATGAAGCTGAGTTTAAATTTGTTGGGAATGTAAAGGGGAATATAGTGAAGATGATCTTAGGGAATATCAAAAACTTAGAGGGTCTACCTATACCTAGGAAACCTTAAACTCCTTAATAGGGCAAAAATCAAACAAGATAAAATCAATAAAAAATGCATGGCAAATAGAATGAAAATGCATATTTTTGTTCTTTTTTAGATTTTTATAATTTTTTTGTATTTTTGGCATTTTTTCTATTTTTTTTGGATTTTTATGATTTTTAAGTTTTTTATGGATTTTTCATATATAATACTTCTTTAAATGAATGGTGTTAACCATTTCACTATATTCCTCACCCTCCATTGTGCACAAAATATAAGCATCATTTCTAACATCTTCCTTAATCATATACAGACCTTTCCAATCTTCTTGAAATTTCCTTTTTCTTCTATGCTTCTTATTTTTAGTGCTACCTTTCCTAAGGTAGTACTATCTCTCCTACTTTATAAGGTCTTGTTGGGTTTTCTAGTTTTGGTGGTATTTTTGTGGTTTCTTGGGGTAAGGTGATATGGGCTAATAATTCATAAGGTTATTTGTGAGAAGGGGTCCAATATAAGACTCCATTGTAATTCAACAATTCCATGAGCAAATCAAACTCATCCTGCATGTAAATCTTTACTTCAAGATGTTCTTGGACACTCTGTAAGAACTAAAATAACTCAAATGGGGTTTGAGGCTCCCTTTTCTCTTTCAAAGGAACAAACTTATACTTGTCTTGCCATTTGGTTCTTGTCGTAAGTCCATGGAATACCCTATATACTTTTATGGTAAATCAAGAATAGTAGGGTCATCTATCCGAATAGTTATTTGTAACCTTTCTTCCTTTTAAAACTCTCCTTCATTGACATCATCTTCATCAAGAAAAGTTTCAATTATCTCAAGTTAGACCTATGGGGATACCAATGTTTTGTTTTATTGCATTGAAGTTGAAGTGAAATGAGGTCCCTGAGAACTAGGAGCTTGTTGTTCTCAAAATCAGCTATGCTCGTTTTTGTAGACAACCCCTACGAAACTTGTCTGTTTCGTAGTCTACACTCTAAGTTTTCTTATTGAGGCAAGTCCTCTTGGCCTCGTGCGAAGTCT
Organism: Cunninghamia lanceolata; assembly: GCA_027924645.1. Lineage (NCBI taxonomy): Eukaryota > Viridiplantae > Streptophyta > Pinopsida > Cupressales > Cupressaceae > Cunninghamia > Cunninghamia lanceolata. Next base: position 5,876,805 of record BSBN01000354.1, on the reverse strand, counting down.
TCTAACAACATTGAAATAGTTTGCGACATTCTCCTAGGTTGATTCCTCAAAAATCGTGAAGATCGACTAGGTCGTAAGCTTGTCAAAATTTTAATTTTGACTATTTTGAGGTGTTAGAAAGTTTTTTGTTTTCACATGCAATAGCGGTCAAAATTACCACTCTTACATGTGTTTTGTTGTCAAATATGCAATGTTGGCCAAAACTACCACCGATGCATATTTAATTGTCTTGTTCTTTATAAATATGCATGAGTGGTTAAAACTATCACCCATGCATGTTTAGGTTTGTGTCGCTTATGTAATAGCAGTTAATTTCACCGCTTGGGCATATGTTCCTACAGTAATTCCAATATGTAAAGGCAGTCGTATTCGCCACTCCGACATGTCCTAATGTGTTTGTAGCGACTGGTTTTTTCACCACCCGAGCAGATCCTACGAAATCGCCAAACTCAAAGTTGACATTAATGGCACTCGTGCCATGTTTAGTGCATAACTTTAAAGTCATTTGAAGCATTCATTTTCATTTTGGTTTTCTTATTGTTTGTTTTTGAAACCACAAACAAATTGTGATACCTCCTTGAGACCGTTTGATCGCACGAAATTCAGATTTAGGTAGATTTTGGGTCTCCGTGGTTGCATTTAGGGTTTCGGATTATCGTTAGAGGTAAGTCTTTATTTTCATTTTGTTTCTATTTTAAAACTAGGGTTTTATATGTATTGAATGGGTTTGTTATTCTTTTAAGTTTTCTTTTTGTTATGGATTGATTGAAACTGTATCTTCTATAGGTTTTATCGCCATTGTTAGGGTTTGTTCTTAATTCCTAGTTTTCATTTTCGTATGAGTTGTAACTTTCCCGACTGTGTCTTCGAATCTCTTTTAAACTTGTGTTGTTTTGTATTTTTGATCCCCTACCTTTGCATTTATAGGATAGTGCATTGGTGGTTAAAGCTGTCACCGATACACTATACCTTGGTCGTTTTACCCTATGTAAGGGTGGCGAAATTCATCATCCTTACATCAAAACCTTGAATAAACTTTATTCCATGTTCAAGTGGTCAAACTTACTGTTTCTACATGTGTTATATGTTTTAACAAAGAGGTGCAAGAGTGGTCAGTATGGCCAACCTGACATCTATACATAGTTCCTTGAATATGCGTTGGCAGGAATTTTCACCAACATTGCATATATAAAAGAAGTTATTTTTCCCTCATGTAAGGGCAGCCATTTTGACCGCCCCTACATTAAAACATGTATATCTTCCCTTACACATGCAGTGGCGGCCTTTTTCACCGACATTGCATGATAGATAACTTGTCCTCCATGCAAGAGCGGTTAAATCTGCCGCCCATGCACATTTTCCTAATTTTTTCTAACACTAGGGAAAATTCACCATTCAAAGCCTGTTAACCCACTTTCATCTTTTACCTCGATTTGCACACACTCTAGCCATTTCAAGCATATTCCCGTAGTTGTGATCATTGACATGCAATTTTCCCAGATTACCAATATTTCCCCTAATTGCATGATCATGGCTTTTTGTTGTAGTTTCTTCTGCGAATTTTCTGTCTTCGTCGACATCCTTCTGGTGTTAGTTTTTTAGATGATTGAGTTGTCTCCAAAGAAGTTGAAAGCAATGAAGTATAAGTATCAGGTTGTTTTTCCAATCACCTCGGTTACCTCCAATGTTGATGACATTCGGGATACAGAGATTGGCCATGTAGACATGGCTGAGTTTGTGGAAAGAACTAAGTCTGATAACCCTAGTTCTGCGATGAAGAAGATTGTTGATAGCAACATTCACTTGGTGTCATTTTTCTCGGTGGCAGCTCATAATACTGAGTTTGTTCTTCAATGTGCTCATTTCTACAATAGAGACACTAGGGTAGTGGTGGATACAAATGGTAATGTGATCATCAGATTGGATCCATAATTCATTGATAAAGTTTTCATGTGTCCTGCTGCTACAGAAGTTCTGAAACTAGATTTTGCTTAAGCTCAAAAAGAATATGACAAGAATTCTGAGAAGGCTAAGAAGACAATTAACACCAAATGGCTTAAGACTTCAAGGTCAAACTTATCCAAGTGGCCGAGGAGTTTTCCTAGAAGTGATTTTATTGAGGAGGTTGGTGATCTCATAACTCTTCTTAGCAGGATAAGGGAGCTAGCTTCTTCCTCTCTTTTCCATGAATGGATGTACCCTTTTATCAAGGTTATACTTCAAGGCAAGCAAGCCATCTTTTGGGGTGAAAAAATCAGCGAGCAATTGACTAAGGTATCCACTACTTTCAAATTATATATGACTTCTTACCTTGTGTATATAGCAGCCCAAATGAGGATCTTTCTGGGTTTGACATTTGAAGGAGATAGGAGAGTGGTTCCTGTGTATCAGTACTATCCTCAACTAACATTGAAAGGTTCTATTCACTACTTTAGGAGCGTAAATGATGCTTTCTTCACAGTGTTCTTGTGTCTTTTTGACCCTCAGTTAGAGAAAAGAAGAGTTTTAAATGAAGCTTGGTCAGTGGTGAATGATTAAGGGTGCATGTTCTTACAATTTTTGACTTTCTCATATTTAAGGGTGCACTTTTTCCAAGGTTATCCTTATATGTTGCCAAGGTTTCCTTCAGATAATCTTGTTCTGATGGAATTATGTAGACAAATGATTGTTGTACATAATAAGCAAATGGAACTCAAGAAACCAGGATTCAGATTTCCAATAGAAGTTGGGAGGTTTTCAGTGTCAACTGTCGCAAAGGCTAGAGCAATGGAGACTGAAATGTAGCTAGTGAGCATGAAACAGTTCAAATGTAGACCAAGGTTTGATTATAGGGGTGTAAAAGATAAGATCAAAAGGATGACCTAGTTTCATGAACCAATGGTTGAAGACATCTGAGTGGACTTGAGGACAAAAGAGGATATCAGAAAATTGGACTATAACAGGTTATCTCTGGAACAGATTGAGTATCTAGGATTGGCTGATATTCCTGAAGACCTGGTGGATGATGAAGAGCTGATTGATCCTAGGTATAACACTGAAAAGGTTGTTGGTTCTCCTCTTCCTCCTATCCAATGGTCTCAGAAAGAATTGACTTCTCTAAGGAAAAGGTTTGAACCTATATTGGCTAACACAAACAAGTGGTTAGAAGGTAAGGGAATTGCTTTGAAAGAATTCCTTATGGGATTAGAGACTGAAGTCCAAGAACAAACAAGTAAGAAGGTGGAGAATAGGACAAAGAACAAGAGTGACATTCCCTCTTCTTCCAAGCCACATAAACCCAGGATTAAATTTATGTCAAAGAAATCAAAGGCTGTAGAGAAAGAATCTGAGGTAGAAGAAATGGAAATTGAGAAACAAAATACTGATGAGCCAGCTACTGAAGAAATGGAGGTTGAAAATAGACCAACAAAAGAGAAGGGAGAAGGACAAGGAGATGAAGTTTTGTCTCCACAAAAGAATGTACAATAGGATATGGGAGTCTCTTCTCCTTTGTCTAACATACCTGTTTCAGTTCCTCTGTCTATTTCACCTATCGACATCCCATCTTCTGAATCTCCATCACCTTCAAAAATATTTTTTGATAATCCTCAAACTTCTTTTGATGATGTTCTTCATTCTTCTGGGTCTATTCCTAGTCTGTCCTCCTCGTCTTTTGATATTGGAGATTCTTCAATATTTGATCACTTTGTATTGGGTTCTGAGCAAGTTTCAAATGTGAATGTGTCAGGTGCAGTGTTTACTAATACTCCACCTATTGTTTCTACTTCTAGTGCCAATACAATACCTGTAACACTGACAATGGAACCAGATCCGAATGTGAGTACTTCTGTGCTTCCTCCATGGTTGTCAGCATATACGCCTAAAAGAAAGAAAGAAACCATCTCTCCAAATGACTTTGATTTTGGTAAGCTAGTGTCTAGTAAGGCTAAGACTCCAAAGAAGCCAAAAATCCTTTCAAGAGTGCTGGGAGACAAAGGGCACAAATTTGTGGAGATTGCAAGGCCCCCACAGGATGCTACCGTAGAAAATTTTAGTATGAATGATTACTCTGTTTCTAGGATTGAGCTAGGCAAAATAACACATGAGAGTGCAAAGATGCAGTCGGAAATGGATATTTTGATTCAGAAGTTTGATAAAGAAAAAGAGATGAAAGATCACTATAAATCAATGGTAGAGCAATTGATTGCATTGGTAAGGAAGATTACTTTGAATTCAGAATCAGTGACTCCTAAGGCCATTTCTGTGGAAGATCCTATCATCCAGAAAGCTGAAAAGACTCACCTTAAGGGAAGAGTGCTTGAAGAATATTTGGAAAGGATGCACACACGGGGAATCTCTCTTCTTACAGAGCTAGCTGAGAAAACATGGAGAAAATCAGGGTAGAACTTGATAATTTGATTGATGCTATTTCTCATGATATTGAGCGTTTAGAACAAAATCATGATAAGTGGGTAGAAATGAGGAAGTTGAAAATAAGTGCTTTGATATCAATTGGTGTTATTCCAAATAGGGATTCATATACCGAGACTAAGGAGGCATTGACATATTGGAGCCGTGTGCTGAAAGATCTGATCAATGACTTAGAAACTGCAAGGAAGCTGAGTGACCAAAGTGATGTTAGTCTCTTACACAATTCAGAGGAGCTGCCATGCAATTTGGTGTCACAAGATAATCAATTTCTTTCTGCAGAAGAGATGATCCAGGAATTTGAGAATATGTTTCAGAAGGAGTTTGAGGACAAAACATTTTCAGTAGCCTCCGTGGATAATATTCTTGATAACCAGTTAACTTTGGATAATCTGAAGGCCAAGTTAACTAGCCATGCAAAATCAATTACCACAGTTAGAGATGCAATTGTTAGAGCCCAGATGATTTTCAAGAACACAGTTAGTCCAGACAGTTTGGGTATGCAAGCTGTGTTCACTATGTATGATTGCCACATGAAGAAAGAAGGCAGTACAAGTTGAAGCAACTTTTTCATCACTTAGTTTATTTTCTATTTTTCAGATGTACTTTTGAAATAACTTTGGACATATTTACATGTACTTTTCTCATATGTAATTACATGTAAAAACATAGAAAGTCCCAAATCAAAAAGGACTCCTTTGTTGAATAAGTCATAGTTAGTCGTTCTTTTCCTATTTTTTCTCTTGGTTTCTCTTATAAATAAAGATGACCCCCATTGTAATTATGATCTTTTAGTTATTGAAGCAAAACTCTACAAAATTGAAGAGCATTTTGAGACTTTGTGTTCAAATTGTAAATCATATTTTATCGAGTGAATAGAAAAGCAAGCGATCTTTCAATCTTTGCATTGGAATAACTTGTGGTCATTGGAAATTGTTCTTATGTCCTTTTCCTTATGCTATCTTATCTATTTGATCAAATTGTAGTGTGAGAGTGGATAATCTGGGAGATGTTCTAAAGCTGATTTTGAAGACTTTGTGCTACAACAATTAACTTTAGCTTGTGATTTTATGTTTTGAAGTAAAAGATATTGGAAAGGCTTTAAACTACTATTATCTTTTGTGATCCTATATTTTTTCGTAGTATTCGGTGAAGACTTTGAGCTGCACCTTATCCTACTTGGTTCTAAATTGTAAATCAGTAAAAGGAGCAATGATAGACTTTGTGCTCTCATGAGTTTCTTGGTTATTTCGATTTGTATTGTGAAAGTGCTATTTTATTTTGTAAACATCATTTCTAAAAAAAGAGAAATGGATGACATGGTTTCACCCTGAAATTAGTTTTTAGTATGAATTAGTTTGTATTAGTTGATAGGGAACCTCCCCTTGCTGAGAGGAGAGATTTATGTCATTATACTGTGGTTGATATAACCATTTTGCCTTCAGTTAGTTGAAGACAAAATATTCACCCAACAATTTTTGGTGACTCTGCTGGGGAAGGAACGTGCAACTTGAAGCCTCATGCTCTGAGTTGAAGCACTACAGTTCTTTTCCATTGTTTCAAGTTGTTTTCAAAATTTTGTTGAGTACATTGCATTCTGGTAGACTCACAGTACACAAGAAGCAATAGAGCTCAAAGTATTATTGATCATGTATTTGAGTTGATGCAGCAAACTAACTTTGGTCTTTTGCCTCCACGACCTCGACTTCAGCAAATTAGGAGTTTTCCTCCTACTAATGCTAGATCTCCAATACCAGGTGAAGCTTCTAGTTCTAGTACTAACAGAGTTTTGTTTTTTTGTATTCCACAGAGGTTTGTTATCCCACCCTTTAATCAACACACCATGGCAGCTCAAGGCCCTTGGGGTAACACTTTTGGTCCTTTGAATTTAACTCCACCATTGCATGAACTACCTCGTAGTTCGAGGAAGAATTTTCCTAAGTTCTATGGCGATGGGAAAGTCCACCTGGATGAACGCATTGCAACTTTCTACATAGCTTGCGATGTATTAGGTGTGGAACATGAAGATGTAGCAATAAGACTTTTTGTGGAAACACTGCAAGGTGCTGTTGTAGATTGGTTTTACCATCTTCAAGCTCAAACTATAACGAGTTGGAACACTCTCAAGACCAAGTTCGAAGCCAGATTCAAACCTGCGGAAGATGCACATGCCTTGTTAGCATAGCTAATGTAGATAAAGAAAGAGCCACATGAACCCATGCGAGACTTCATCACTAAGTTCATTAAGCTAACAAATAGGATTCCTACAACCGCTCAGCCAACGGCGGAGAATTTTAAATGTTTCTTTATCAATACTCAGCTTCCTGAGGTAAGCTTTCTGCTAAGGTGGGCTAGCCCTGCAGATCTTCCCGCAGCTCAAATTTTAGCTACGAAAGTTGAAGATGATCTTATCCTTGCAGGTAAGATAAGAAGAGATTCCAACAGAAATAGAGTTCAATCCTCTACTAATAATCCTTCCACAAGCACCACAGATCCTATGGTGCAAAAGTTAGCAAATGAGTTGCTAGCTTTGAAAAGGAAAATGTCTTAAGGTATGTCCACTCCTCCTTATAGGGATATACCAAGGAGAACATTTCCTAACAATTCATATCAAGGCAATGCTGCCAAAAATCAAGGGCAACAAAATCGTCTTCCACCCACACAGGGAAGCTCGTCATTGAAGCAGTGCTGGTCAACTCAGCAGTTGGCTATTATGAAGTAGAACATGACCATTCTTTCCAACCTGAGTTGGATCAGGAGAATGATGCTAATCTTTTTACAGAAGGAGAAGAAGAATTAGTTGGTGACTCTACCATTGGCTTTCTGAATTACCAAGATGAAGCTGAAAGAGAAGGAGAAGTATATGATGGAGCATATGTTGTTTTTACTAGGTCCCAGAATCAGTCAAATCAACAAGCTGATAAAGGAAAGGCAATAGAGGAACCTCAGCTAGTGATCTCAATGCCAAATGGGGAACTCCATTACCTTTTCAGTCAAAGGAGCCGGTTGTCGATAAGCAAGTAAGTACATCTAACAATCCTATGTCTTCTACTTCTGTCCCTCAGACCAGTACTACCCCTAATAAAACTTAGAATGATGGATTTCCTTCGTTTGTATCTAGTTCATTTCAACTATTTGACATAATAGATCATGCTAGGAAAACCACAATCCAAATGTCTGAGGTTGAGTATTTACAAGCTAATCTTGAACAGTTTGATAGGTTAGCTAAATACATTAAAAACAAGACTGTCCCTACAGGACAAGATTCTCCCAAAGTTTCCTTTGACTCCTCAAAGAACAAATCCACCCAAAATAATCTTGTCACTACTCCCCTTGTTGCCCCAGGGAAAATAGAACTTTTCTATGTTTCTCTATTGGTAAATGGCCACAAGTTGAGCAATTGCATAATAGACTCTGCGGCCTCTGATAATGTCATGCCTGCCAAAGTGACAGATGCCCTCAGTCTTACTTTGACCAAGACCTTTGGGAGATGTTTCTCCATGGAAAATAAGCAAGTGCTATTGTTGGGCCGAATCAAAGATGCCCAATTTGCATTTGCAGCCTTTCCAGACAAGAGGATCAAGATGACTATTCTAGTGGCTAATGTTCTAGCCTCTTATGGCATCCTGCTCGGGCATAATTTTTGTAAAGATGTGGGTGGAGAATTAAACATGGACCTATCAGAAGCAAGGATACCTGTTAAAGGCGTTATGCAAAAGTTGCTTCCTGAGAAAGAAGCAAAATATATTGTTACCCAAATGGCAAATCCCAAAGCCCAAATTTTGTTTGAGTCTTCGGGAATGGGTAATTATTTCTTGTCTACTAAAGATACTTCTAGTTCATTAGATGAGAGTTCTGACATTTCAGATGTAGAATCAGAGGATACTTCTAGTAAATCAGATGAAAGTTCAGATGAGAGCATACTGATGCTGGTATCTTCCCTTTCTGATGAAGAAGAATTCAGAATTTGATGGTAGTTGTTCTTCCACCAAATCTAGAGTTGGAGTTGTTTTGATATTTCCACAAGGTGATATCTTTCCTTTCTCTTATAAGTTACAGTTCGATAATACCAATAACACCACTGAATACGAGTCATTTTTGCTCAGATTGGAGGTTGCTCGTGTTAAAGGTGTTAAAAATCTTCATGCTCAAGGTGATGCTGAACTTGTGGTTTGTCAAGTAAGAAATTTTTATCAGACCAAAAATAAAGGTTGAGGCATTACCGCAACCATGTTTGGGATTACATCGAAGGTTTTGATGCTTTCGACATTTCTGTAGTACCGAGAGAGTTTAATGATCGTGTTGATTCATTAGCTGTCTCTGCCACCCTCATGGTTCCCCATAAGGATTTCAAAGGTAACAAGTACACAATTGAGTTGGTTTTCTGACCAAGTGTACCAGATAATGTTGACCATTGGCAGGTGTTCAATGGTGATAATCAAATCATAGCTTTCTTGGAAAAGAAGGATAGCTTTGATGAGCTCTATTTTGAAGGTAGTGAATCTCCACCACGGGAATCTGTTTCTGAAGTAGATTTGTAGACACCCTAAAATAACCGTGTTGGCAAATCACTGGCATTTCGTCATATCTATCTAATCACCTGCATTACAACGTTAATTAAATAATCTAATTATTTAATTAATTATCATCAAATTCTTCTAAATCACATAATTTCGACATTAATTAAATAAATTCTCTTTATTTAATTAATTAAATTAAATTCCTCTATATTCTTCCACAATTAAATAATTTTAATTATTTAATTAGATCATTGTCGCCTTCCAAAATTCAAATCCACATTAATTAAATAAATCCCATTATTTAATTAATTCATCACAAATTCCTTCTTATCTAAAATTAAATAATTCTTAATTATTTAATTAAATCAAAATTATTCTTCCAAAATCATGCACAACAATTAAATAAATTTATTTATTTAATTTGCTTTCAAATCTTCTAAATTAAATAATTCTAATTATTTAATTATTTCTTCCAAAATATCTTCTCTAAATTTAAATAAATCAATTATTTATTTAAATTGCTTTTTCTTCTAATTTGAGTTATCTCTAATATAACTCAAGCTTTTTTGCTCATCAATTAAATATTTCTATATTTAATAAAGCAAAATATCTTCTGTTCTCATGCAAATCTCTTCTTCTTGTTTTAAATCACTTAACTGATTGCTTTATTCTTTTAATTGATTTATCTCTTCAGTTAACTTATTCTTCTATTCTTGATAACTCCTCTCATGCAAAAGAAAGCAAGACACATGTCTTCTCCTCATTCGTTGCACATTCCTCAACTTATCTCCTCCGTTGATTCTTCTGAATTATCTGGACTGTTGATCAATCCTCCTTGAAATCTATATAAACCCCCCTCATCTCCTTCATTGAGCCTCTCTCTTCGATCGTATTCTCAGGCATACTTAACAGAGCTTCGAGCATACAAAACGCGTCGATTGAGCACTATAACGATCTTTTGACATTGATCTCTTGAGCACATACTTGCTTGTTGCAGCCATGGCTTTGCAACTATATTGAGCAATCCACATATCTCCAAAAGGGAACAATACAGGTTTTGGTAAGAGCTTTCATTTGTCTTTGATTTGTGATTTATGGCTTTTACTTAGATTCGTTTCCTTTATGTTATTGGGTTCTTTGGTTCTAGTTTAGTTTAGATTTAATCCATTTTTCTAAATACACATTCTGGCACGCCCGGTGGGACCCACTAATCCCTTGGTTTCTTTGAGAAATTTGTTTTTTTGAAGTCACAGTACGGAACAGCGCACACGACACCCCACAGCGCTTCTGGCCGGATATTTGCGCGCTTCTGCAGACACAGTCTGGCGCTTTTGGAGGTTCTGTGGCGCTTTCGGCAGCGCAGCGCAGCGCTTTTGGCCTGACAGAACGGCGCTCTCGGCAATATTCTACAGCGCTTTTGGCTAGATTAGGTTGCTGAACTTGTTCACTGTTTTACAGGATTTTTACACCATCTATCTTGTTGCTTTGTATGACAAGCTGTTGTATTTGTCAGACAAACCTATTTTTCTTGTTGGACATCCTAAGCTGATTTATTTAGGAGTACCTTTGACTTTTGGTGTTAATCCTTGGTGTTGTTACAGCTTCTTGAGTTCTTCAAAGATTGCAGAACATAGATCTCTCAGCTACCACTTCTCAGAATAGTCAATCAATCATGGAATTTTTCTTTAGATCTGATTATTTTGAAAAGTTCCCCTCTTTGTGATCTGAGACAGCGTGGCGCTTTTGGTTCTATTATCTCACGCTTTTGGTAACACAGTTTCACGCTTACGGTTATTGTTCAGTGCTTCTGGTATTATTATAGTGCGCTTCTGGTCTGCATCACAGCACTTTGAAAACACAGTGAAGCGCTTCCGGTTAATTTGCTGCGCCTCTGGTAATATTACACAGTGCTTCTGGTCTGCAATACAGCGCTCTTGGAATACAGTACGTTGCCTCTGGTAAAGTTGTGCAGCGCTTTTGGTTCAAGTTGATTTGTTTTTTTGCTAACTTGTGAATTTTTGGTGGAACTAACTCACTTGTTACAGCTTCTTATTACTCACACAGAGCCAAAAGAAGTTTTTCTAATATGTTCATACAGGACGAGCGTTGAAGACTTCTTTTGATTTATCTCACTAAGTCTTAGAAACACATTGCATGCTTAAAAGGATAATTGAACAAATCTTTTCTTGCAATCTAAGTCTTAGGAATATACTGCATTTCTTAAGGGACAATGGACATGTATGAACAAACACCTCAATTTTCTAAAGGACAATGGACATGAATGCCAAACACTTCATTTCATAAGGGACAATTTACAACTATAATCGTATGTGTGCATAGCTTAGTGGCACCTTATTTTTCTTATAACGGGACAATTGAACCTTTGTTTGACGTGCTTGCTTTTACTTTTCTATACTTCCTTTAGAAGGGCCTGCTTTTGGATTACGCTTCATCCAAAAGGGACGACCCTAAGCAGAGTTTTCCTTTGAACCGCTATATAAGAGGGATAAGGCGAAAGCCAAGTCCTAACCGACGTCAGCCTTACCTTGTGGTGCCAAACTGAAAAGAGGTGTACTAGCTCTTTGTGGAAACAATTTTCACATTGAGCAAAATGTTTGAAACTCTTAGTAGGATTGGTTAAAGCTTTTAGTAGCTTGTCGCATTGCTCGTAAGGTGTTGGTCCCTCAAAGTCACTAAGAACCAATTTAGATAAAGACTACCCGACCTACCTCCGAACATTGCGGTAATCATCAGTGCAAGGGAAATCGATTTAAACCCTTAAGATACTCACCATTGGCTCCCTTGAGAAGAGATAGTATTCCCTTGGACATAAGGCTCTTGTGACCTACTTGAGCTTTCCAAGGGGAGGGTGAGATATCCCTACCTATCGTCTCTCGCAAAGATACTAAATATCCGACACCTTTATGGAATGATATTTTTATCGACGTAGTATTAAGCTGTGAGCTGATCTACTGCAATGAAACCTTGTCTCTAGGGATAAAAAGTGCTTGTTATTGATTGCAACTATATTAGACTTGTGGAAACATTGGGCTTGTTTGGAGCCTTGAACATACACTATCTGTTGTGTCAGTCCTTGTGCCTTTTTTGACCACTTGTTTGCTGTGTTTTCTCTTGCCAAACCAATCCAATCAGAAACAGAAAAACCTTGCCTTTGAAAAACATCAGACACTACTTCAGCGCCCCTAGTATTACAGCAGCTCGCCTTTGGTAATACAGTAGATCGCCTTTGGTCAGTAGTAACCCGCCTCTGGCAAAAACTCTACTTCAGCGCCCTTGGTATAACAGTAGCTCACTTTTTGTCACTGTAGCTCGCCTTTGGCATAGCAGTAACTCGCTATTGGTAGCTCAGTCCGTTGCCTCCGGCCCACAGTAGCACGCTTTTGGTGGCACAGTCCTGCGCCTCTGGTCAAACAGTATAGCGCCTTTGGTCCAGTACTTTGTGCATCAGAGTTTGTCCATTTCTTCAAAGCATCTCACAGATTCCCAGCATTACATTGTGCCTAAGTGTATCCCATGGTCACCACTAGGCTACAGCAAACTATGAAGTCTAGGCATATTGTCCCTAAGAAGCACAAGTCACCCCCTCGCACACCACAATCAGGTCGTCTCAACATTACTCCTAAGGTGACTCCTAGTACACCTGCGGCAAAATCAATCAGCTCTCCCAACATGCCGCACATAGATGAACCAAGCAATCCTCATGAGAATAGACCCCCTTTGCTAAATGCACCTCAGTATACCACAGGCTTGCCTTTAGATTTTGTCCCACAAGGTTACATTGTAGATCAAGCCCCATCTCAAGAAGAGCAACACTTTGAAATAGGTCAATCCTCTCAAGAAGATGGGCAAGATCTTGATGAATTATACAAGATCCTAGAGCTATAGCTGCCTTTGATAAAATCCTTAGTGAGAACCAGGATCATTTCTTTCGCTTGCTTGCAAAGCAAGGTGCCAAGTTACCTCAAGATTTTGATGTGTCCACTCTCAAGGAGAGCACCAACACTCAAGAAACCATACACGCGGTGCAAACCATGTCCATGGTAACTACACCCTTACCTACTCAAGGCTCGCAGTATAGGAATCCCCTTTTCCAAAATCCAACAGAGGAGAGGCCCATATCACCACTTTTGACTCCCATGGAGATCTATCAAAACCAACAAGAAACTCTCCAACGTCAAGCAGAGTTAGCTAAGCAAGCCACCTTAGCTCGATCGAACGTGCAACCACCTCCTAAAGTGTCCACCCCAAGCGCAAGCAGAATCTTGGTTACCCCATCACGCGTAGGTTTCCTACCTAATTACAATCCGAGGAACACTTATGTAGCCATGCAACAAGGGTCTCAACAAATGCCCCCTCCTATATCATCACACCTGCATGTCTCTCAACCAATTGGACTCACGCAGCCCCACCCGCAACATTCTTCTACTCTCATCCTCAAGCAACCTCAACCGTCGCAAATCACTTCTACCTATGTTCCTCCACCACAACATTCTTCTACTCTCATCTTCAATCAACCCCAACCGTCGCAAATCACTTCTAACTATGTTCCTCCTCCACAGCGTTCATCCTCGCTCAACTTCTTTCATACATTGCCTAGCCACTCCCAACATTCCCAACATCAGGTTTCCCAAAGCTATGTGCCACCATCACAACCTAATCAAACGCACTTTAGCTTTCCTCCCCCCAATACGTTTCTTCAACCATCGCAAAGCCAACATTCTTACCTAGAGCCACCTCCACCTCTGCCTAATCAAGGCCTCCAATTCCAACCCAATCTGAACCAATCATACAATCCATACAATCCCAATCAATCTTACGACCCTTATAATACCAGTACGCATGGCTTACACTATAATCTTCCATATGGGCAACACCAACCGCTTTTTGGACAACAGGAGATGTTACCAACCCCTCCCATGACTATGGAACTAAAGATTGCGGAGGTGCAACAACAGCTATCGGATCTTACGTTTGGCCACACCAAAAAGACCTTCTCTTTAGAGGAAGTGTGTCCTTATCCTTTTGATCGGTCGTTACCAATGATCCCTTTTCCTCAAAATTTCACTATTCCCAAGTTTGATAAGTACAAAGGAAAAGGTGACCCTAAAGACCATCTTAGGGAATTCTATCTTGCTTGCTTCGAGGTCTCTCATAATGACACGTATCTTATGCATCTCTTTCCTCGCAGTCTTGGAGGTGAAGCAATAGAATGGTTCTCACACTTACCTACAGGTATCAAGTCATTCAACGAGCTAGCAGAAAAGTTTGCTACCCATTTTTCTTACAATGCAGAGCATGAGATTTCCATGACTGATCTATGCAACAATAAACAGAAAAATGGTGAAACTTTCATTTCTTTCCTTCAACGATGGAGACACATGGCTAGTAAATTCCCTTTCAAGATTATGGAGAAACAGCTTGTTAGCATATTCGTGCAAAACCTCAACCAAGAGTTAGGTTTCCATTTGCAAATTCTTAGTGCTACAACCTTCGATGAAATCACATACAAGGGTATCAACATTGAGAAGGCCCTCATTGCTAAGGGTGTGGTCAAAATCTTTCAGGAGACGAAAGATAGCTCTTCTCATCAACAGTCGAACGATAAACCCAAATATTGGAACAAGAACAAAAACGTGGTCAATGATGGGGTGGTCGATACTAAGCATGTCCAAATGTTGCAAACACCGCTGCAACTCTCCAAACCAAGTCAAGCTCTACCTCAACAACAACAGCAACAAAGGCAGCCTTATCCCAACCAACAGCAACGACAACAAGAGAGGCCCCAACAAGATTACCCTCCGCGACGTCAATTCACTCCCTTGGGAGTGCCCATCGAATTGGTCTTACAGCAAGCTTTGCAGAAAGGGCTCATCACATTACCTGATGCTCCCCCATATGGAGAACCTGTCTACAAAACTGCACGTTACAGAGACAATGAGTATTGTGAGTTCCATAGGAGCAAAGGGCATCGAACTGCGTCTTGCATGAAGCTTAAGCACCTCACCCAAAACCTCATCGACGGTAATCAAATTACTTTTGAGGATGAATCACCAGCGCAACACACGAACAAGGATCTCGAAATGTACAAGGAACCATTCCCTCATCACGGTCCACCTCCTCCTCAGGATAGAGGTAAAGGTATCAATCACGCGTCCACATCTTTCGATTCCATTGTAGGTCGTTTTGAAGAGAGTCGAGTCTCTACCCTCACCATCAAAGGCAAATCTACGGATTGTGCTGTTACTACTCATCGAGGTCATGTCACCATCCGTGCACCTACACCTAGGCTTCTGGTTCAGTCTGATTATAATCTTGTTGAACATCTAGGGAGAACACTAGCACAAATCTCTATTTTGGACCTTCTATGGTCATCACCTACACATAGAGTGGTACTAGAAAAAGCCCTCCAAGAGTCTTCCATTCCTAACAACATAGCAGTCACAGATTTCCAAGCTATAGTGGGTACTATTGCTTCGCCTTACAACGTGGTCTTCTCTGAGAAAGACCTCCCCTCCCATGATCCATGTCACAATGATGCCCTGCATATTGAAGTCCTCATCCATAAGCGCAAAATCAAACGCATCCTCATAGATGGTGGTGCTGGTCTCAACATATGTTCTTTAAAGTTACTTAAGCAATTGGGATACTCTAAGGATCACGTCAACACTGATCATAGCATTACAATCAAGGGTATGATGATGCAGAACACCGTTCAGAAGGTGTTATTCACTTGCCTATACAACTGGGCCTAGTCATGCTTGAAACCAGGTGCCAAGTTCTTGATATTGAGCTGCCTTACAACATTATTCTTGGCCGCCCATGGATCCATGCAATGAAAGCTGTTCCCTCCACGTACCATCAGTCCCTAAAGTTCCCATACAATGGTATGGAGATTACCATCCCAGGAGATCCTAATCCTTTTGAATTTTGCCGTATCTTGCAAGGAAGCTATAAGAATTGCAACCAAGTGCCTAAAAATGACAAAGCCCTTGAATCCCCTCTCTATGTTGACCCTGAAACTCTCACGCAATCTTCTACAAGTGAGCCTACACCCCTCCCCAAAATCACAGCTCGTGTCCGAGATATAGGCTTTGGCACTTATGATATCTCAGAATCTTGTTGTGTAGGGCGGATGCCTCTATCTCCAAAGTCTTACGGCCAACCACCCATTGCCAAAGTTATCAAAAAAGTAGCTATTCCTCCCCCAACATTCCTAACCCAATTCCAACATGGACGGTTATTGGAAGAGGAAACTATTGAGGACATCTCTTCTTGGCTCTATAAGGAGAAAGAACCAGTCACGATACCAGTCAAGCAATATGGCAATGGCTTAAGGATAGTGAAAAACATGGGCTATAAAGGCAAAGGTGGCCTCGGGAAACAGAATCAAGGCACTATGGAGCCCATTGTGGTAACAAAGAAGCTAGACAAGCAAGGATTAGGATTTGGTAAGAAGGTACCACACGCTTTGGACATCGAGTATATCCTCGACGAGGTAGTTGACACTTTTCCCGCCGATTCGACGTCTACAGAGGATATCATCGATGACTCTTCCCTCCACATGACCAATCTATTCGCAGAATCCTCCATTTTTACATTATCCTCCGTATCCTTAACTTCCATCACCAGCACCCAGAATGGCACACTTGTCTACCCTGAGCTTATCGATTGGGACCAACAAGGGACCCCCGTTGTAGATGTCTTTTAGAATGACGAGGCTTTAGCTGAGTTCGTGGGACTTCGGGAAGGTATCCCTCTTGGCGATCACAAGGCAGGTTTTGTAATGGAACTAGAGCCCACGGCTTATTTTGGTGAGAATGCCAAATCCTCCAGTCGCAAAAGTGCAAATAAAGAAAGATCTCTAGGTGAAAACCACACTGTGGCACCTCCTGATCATAAAATAGTAAAAATAAAGGACGTATCCAAAGGTGAAAACCCAACTGTGGCACCTGAGGATGGAGGATTTGACCTTCCCTTACCATCTAAGTACCAAGGAAATCAGCTCTCCTAGTGGAAGATTCTACAGAGATCAACCTGGGTACAGAACATAATCCAAAGACAACATTCCTAGCAGCATCCTTATCTGACACAGAGTACAGAAATCTTAACAACTTCTTCTTGCAACGAACCATCAACTTTGCATGGACCTATGCAGATATGCCAGGGCTAGACCCTAAGCTGGTAGTTCATTATCTCACAGTTGATCCCAAGGTGAAACTAGTCAAGCAGAAGTTGAGAAAAATGCACCCACAGATAGCTCTCTTGGTGAAGGTGGAAATACAAAAGCTATTAGATGCCAAGTTTATACGACCGATCGACTATTCAGATTGGGTCTCAAACATTGTACCTGTGTCTAAACCTAATGGGTGCATCCGCAGGTGTAATGATTTCAGAGATCTCAATAAGGCATGTCCTAAAGATGACTTCCCACTACCAAACATTGACATTATAGTGGACTTGACAGCAGGTCACGAGATGCTTTCTCTCATGGACGGATTCTCAGGTTACAATCAGATAAGGATAGCTGAAGAAGACCAACATAAGACAACCTTTACTTGTCCTTGGAGCAACTATTGTTGGTGTGTCATGCCGTTTGGTCTGAAGAATGCAGGAGCAACCTATTAGAGAGCAATGACAGTGATCTTCCATGATCTGTTTCATCACATCATGGAAGACTATGTTGATGATATATTTGCTAAATCTTCTCAGGCAGATCACATACAGGTCCTAGGACAGATCTTTGACAGGCTTGAAAAATACCAAGTAAGACTCAATCCAAAGAAGTGTGTATTCAGCATAACATCAGGGAAACTATTGGGATACATTGTATCTCGTAGAGGCATCAAAGTAGATCCAGCGAAAGTAAAAGCTATAGTGGAGATGCCTCCACCAAGGAACCTAAAAGCATTAAGGAGCCTCCAAGGAAGGTTGCAGTCCATCAGGCGCTTCATCTCACAGCTAGCAGATAAATGTCAACCCTTTCAACACTTGCTCCGAAAGGATGTCTCATTTCGATGGGACAATAAGTGTCAAGCAGCATTTGATCAACTTAAAGAGTATCTAGCTACACCTCTTGTATTGGTTTCACCAATGGCAGACAAACCTTTGATATTATACATCTCCACTACCAATTCGGCCCTAGGGGCCCTTCTAGCACAAAATGATGACACAGGAAAGGAGCATGCAATTTATTACATTAGTAGAACCTTGGTGGGATACGAGCTCAATTATTCACCAATGGAAAGGGCTTGTTTAGCAGTAGTGTTCACCTCCCAAAAATTGCGACATTACATGTTGAACCAACACACAAATCTGATAGCCAAGATTGATCCCTTGAAATATCTACTAGCAAAAGCAGCTCTCACAGGTAGACTAGCTAAATGGGTCATGATCCTTAGTGAGTTCGACATTGAGTACACCGATCGTAAGGCAATCAAAGGACAAGCCCTCGCGGATCAACTAGCCGATGCACCTATGAAAGATACACATCCTATGGTAGCAGACTTTCCTGATGAGAATCTCTTCACTCTGGCTACCTCCATAATGTGGAAGCTGTACTTTGACGGTTCTTACACACAGCATGGATCAGGAGCCGGCATCTTATTTGTTACGCCTCAGAATGACTACATTCCAAAGTCATATTGGCTAGCATTCCCTTGCACCAACAACATAGCCGAGTATGAAGCACTCCTTATAGGTCTCAATATAGCAATTCAATGGGACATCACAGAATTACAAGTATATGGAGACTCACAACTAGTCATTCGCCAAGTCACAGATGAATACCAAACAAAGGATGAGAAGTTGGTCCCCTACAAGCAACTAGTGGATGCCTACAAACCACATTTTTCTACCATCACATTTGAGAAAATTCCAAGAGAGCATAACAAAGCTACAGATTCTATGGCTTCTGTAGGGTCATGATTGACATGCCTGCAAATACACAGAAGTGTGAATTCTTGATCGAGCAATTGTTGATACCAGCCATCGATGTTCCTGTTACTGAAATCATCTGCGAACTTGTTGGTCCCAATTCCCCATGGTATGAAGATATCTATGAATACCTCAAGAACAACACCTTTCCCCCTGACCTATCATCCACCCAACGCAAAACCTTTATCCGTTGATCCTCTCGTTACATCATTCTGGGTGATACACTATATCGCCGGAGTCTCGATGGTATCCTCTTACGATGTCTTAACGCGGAAGAAGCCGAATCTACCTTACGAGACATACACAAAGGTGTCTATGGCACACATTCTACCGGTCCTAATCTTGCTAAGAAGATACTCAGAACAGGTTATTACTGGCCTACAATAGAGCAAGATGCTGCACAGTTTGCTAAGAAGTGTCTACAATGTCAGCAGCATGGAGATCTGATTCACGCACCAGCTCATGAGTTACAACCTGTGACTACTCCATGGCCTTTTTCTCAATGGGGTCTCAACCTCGTAGGACAAATCCACCCTTCCTCCTCTAATGGCCACAAGTTTATCATTACCGCCACTGAGTATTTCACGAAGTGGGTGGAAGCCATTCCTATGACCTATATCACCGGTAAACAAATAGCCAAGTTTATCCTAAACTACCTCATATGCCGGTATGGTATTCCCCAAGCCATTGTCACTGATAATGGGAGACCATTCAAGAACCAAGATGTTCGTGCCTTATGCATACAATACAATATCCAAAATCGCTTTTCCACTCCCTACTATCCGTAGAGCAACGACCAAGCTGAGGCTTCCAACAAAACCATTCTCAAGATCCTCAAGAAAACGGTCAACGAAGCTGGTCATGATTGGCACTTGCAACTCAATCCCGCCCTATGGGCCTACCGCACTAGTATCAGAACACCAACTGGTGCCACACCCTATGCCTTGGTCTTTGGCTCTTAAGCCATCCTACCTATAGAGGTCGAGATCCCATCCCTCAGAGTATCCATGCAGGACCTGATCGGCGGAGATGAGTATCGCACTTCCAGATTAGCTGAGCTTGAACTCCTAGATGAGAGGCGCCTTGCCGCACTTAATCATCTCCATGTCTATCAAAACTGCCTCCGGCGTAATTACAACAAAAAGATCAAAGAAAGACGGTTTCAAGTTGGTGATCTTGTACTTAAGGAGAATCAGAGAAATCAAGCAGATCGAGAGAAGAAGGGTAAGTTTGAGCCTAACTGGTTAGGTCCCTTCATTGTGACAGCAGCATATGGATCAGGAGCTTATACTTTAGCTACACCTGACGGCATTCCTCTAGATGAGCCACTTAACAGTGTCCATCTCAAGAAGTTCTATGCCTGATCTTTAGAGTATTCCAATTATTCTAAAAAAAAAAAAAACACAGAATCCAAAAAAATCTGTCCTTTGGTGAAAACCTGGCAAACAGGCGCCTTGGATAAAGTACCATAGTGAAAACCTGGCAAACAGGCGCTATGTGTAGAGTCAGCATCCATCGTCTATCGAGTCATGTCCACTCCTTGTCCAGTTCGCAATGCGCCTCATCCATCCATACATAATAAAACCATTGACCTTGTTTGCATTTCCATCTCCCTACCTAGTATAGCTTGGAAATTTGTCAATGTCCCTCGTCGTCATCCCACGTCTTGATCTGTGTCTACAGTTAACACTGTCTTGTCCTAGGTCGCGTCGTTCTGTGTCTTCTTCGGCAGTCACCTGTACAGTTTCCTCTACCAGAATGGGGGCAACTCTTTCCTTAACTTAGGTCTAGGATTGGTTCCTTGTTCGTGGTTCGCAGTGCATACTTCGATCTTTTCTTGTTTCCACAGGTAACACCCTTTAACGGACACAGATTTCCTACGACAAGGCTGTTATCTTCTCAATGCCTTTTCCCCTGCATCACATCAACCAGAACTACATATCATCTTTTCAATCTTAAGGTACCTTGATCCCATGGATATGGGTATGTAGGCAGTCTGGATTACGAAGGAAGTATCCAGTACTCAGGTACATCAGACACCTCTTCTCAACACTTTTTCTATATCATCATCACCACCAGAACTACATATCATCTCTTCTCAATCTTAAGGTACCTTGATCCCATGGATATGGTATGTAGGCAGTCTGGAATACGAAGGACATTTCCAGTACTCAGGTACATAAGATCCCCTCCTTTCACCTTGACCCATTCATCACTCTATCCAGAACTACATATTTATCACGTTCATCTTCCATCGTAAGTGTGCCTTGATCCCGTGGATTCAGGGTATGTAGGCAGTCTGGAATACGAAGGATGTATCCAGTACTCAGGCACACACGATCCATCATTCTCCACCCGTCCCAATCCATTAGCACTGTCATCCTTCTAGTCTTCCGTTTGACAAAATCCATTCGCCTCGACTTGACTAACTCAAGCAACCAGCTAGTGCATCCTTTCAAAGCAAAAGTCCTTAACCAACTTGAAGCAAAGAGGCCTACTTCCAGAGTCATCTACTGTCCTGCATACCGATTGCCAACATCAACTAAGTACCGCTTAACCAAGCCCTAGATCAACAAGCTTGTCTTCTACGAAGTGTTCCATTATTGAGACCAACACACGCGTCTCCTGCAACATGTGGCATTTCCTGCAAGTGAGACATTGTCTTTTTAGGTAGATAGCCCCCTTTAACGAACACAGAGTTCCTACGATAAGGTTGTTATCTTTCCTATCCAATCTATCCTGAGCAACCTCTTTGGCAAGAGAAAATGTTGGCTGTATGTTTACTTCGCAAGTCAGTCAATTTGTGTTTTGGTTTATCTTTTTTTCCTTTTTTTTCCATACCTATTCAAAGCTACCTTGATTTATCTATAATCTTGGTATGTTGCGATGCAGTATGGATTGGGGGCATAGTCATTGCTTTCTGTGTGCCGTATTTGAGGAATGATCTCTAGTGTCTTTCTTAACATTCTATTTATCTTGTGTGTGTTAGGACCTAGCATCTTACATATTAATAATTCTTCTTGCATTTACATGTATTGAAGTTTATTTTATGTTCAAGACTATGGCTTATTCACATGTTCCAACAAGGTTATATTATGTCTAGAAGATCTAGGTTCAAACCGTTTGTTTGCAGAGTCAACGTCCACGCACTCGGATATTACTGCATCTTGATCTTTTATACCTCGGTGGCGAACTATCCACGTGCTATATCAAACTAAGGATTGCTCTTTATATACAAATGCGAAGCCATTGCAACAAGCTCATTCATCCATTTCCACATCCCCTATATCGCTTTCATTGCAGTAATTGATCAACAGTCTCTGTCTCCATCTCCTCCTATTCTCCTCTCTGGTGCATATCTGCAAAACCCACATGTCAGATACCACTAGTCATCACATCTATATCATCATATATCTCTATCATCATACATCTATAAGCATCATATAAGCCACATATGTCATCACATGAATCCATCATCATACATACATATCTTCACATCCATGACATCAAGAAATGCACAACACAAAAGCATGAACAACTGTGAGTCGAACAGATCATCATATATATATCATATAATGGCCATCATAATACAAAGTGTCTGTGTCTACATCAATAATACAAAAAATGTGTATACATCCAAATATACACCAATATAGTACATCAAGGCTATCAAGAGCCCTCAAAATATACATCAGAATGCACGCAGGCATCTATCCAAAATGATACAATATGATACGATACAAATGAATGTGCCCTAGTGGGTGGAGCTGCCCTCCTGCTGTGGCCCCTGGCCTCCCCCTGTGCTTGGTGGAGGTCCCCCTGATGGTCCTCCTCCTCCCCCAGGTGGCAAAAGTGGCCCTCTAACGGAGGACGCTAACTGCCCTGTCCTTCGGGATCCTGATGCCCCCGACCTGCTCCTGTCTCTATAGCTCGGTGCCTGCTGAGCTGCCAGCACCGCACCCACATATAGGCCCCTGTAATACTCTGCCTCTCTACCAGCTGATACTAGCTCACCCTGCACTCGGATGAGCTCGCTATACAAAGTCCTCTGATCGGCACCCAGCGCACGGCGTGCCTCCTCTCTCTCCCGCCTCACTTTGAATAGTGTGGCCTCTGCTGTCAAACGCAGCTGCACCTCTGCGTCTCTCTCCCTCCTAGCCTACGCTAGCTCATCTGCATCTGTTGTTGGTGCGGCTGGCGGCTACACCTGTACCTGTGCCTGTGCCTGTGCCTGTGTCTGGGCCTACAGCTATTTGTATGCCTGCACCTGTGCCTGTAGCTGCACCTGCACCTGTGCTAGGGCTGTCTGTGCTGCTGTGGCTGCCTGTGTCTATGCCTGGGCTGTGGCCTCTACCTGCCTCGCATCAGCCCGCGCTGCATCCCTGTCTCTCCTGAGACGTGCCATCCGAAGCTCTAGGCAAGTCCTCAGTGCTATCTCCTCCTGTAGCAGTCTCTCCTCTCTCTGTAAGTCGGTCTCTATGACCGGGCCCACTGCCTCTACCATTTCCACATTGGCCTGCTGGCCGCTGCCCTCTCCACCTGCCTGCTGGCCTACTGCCTGCTGCCTAGCTGCCCTAGCCTGCCGCCTCATCCTGGCCTCTCCTCCAAGCACTAGCACCTCTCCCACTGCCCTTACTACACCCGGTGTAGTCAGTCTCATCGGCCTGTGTGTCTGCCAGTACTGATTGTACTCTGGCAGTGTCCCTGGGTCTGCAAGCCCAGAATCCAAATCCCATCTCACGGGGATAAGTCCCCGCACCTCTGCCAATGCTGTAGCCAATGGGATCTCGGCATCCCAATCTCCTACCTCCCTCCGTGTCCTGGCGTGAGTGGCCTCCGCCACTGGTAACCCCTGCGGCAATCCAAACTGCCTGAGAACTCACTCAGGTAGGTATCTCTCTATCATATCTGTTCGCCTACCGAACAGATAGCGAGCCTGTCTACAGTACATGAGCTGCTCATGCTCATCAGCCCACTCCTCGCACAGTAACCAGGGCCTCCATATAAAGATGTCCATCTCATCTATCTGTCGCCGCCAGTAGCTCACAAACCCCATCCTTCGGTGTGTCATCACCCCGTCATACAAAAATGCATATGGCTCCCCCCTGTCTCGGTGGCGCTGCGCCATGGGTCGGATGACTGGAATGTGCTCCCACGCCCATACCTGTAACAAAGTCACGCCTGCTGAGAGGCTCCTGCCTCTCCTATACACACAATGGTGCATATCATGGTATAGCTGGCCTAGCACGCAGGGTCCCCACGCATACTGTCTGCCGTGGGTGAACATCCCTGATGGAACTGTCCCCCAGCCAACTGATAGTCCTCTCGATCTCCTGTCCGGGCACAGGAAGCCGCCAATCAACGAAGCAACGATCCATCTGATCCTATCGCAGAGTCTCGGGACGTCTGCCCATCGGATCTCCCCATCCTCTATCCATAGGTCGTCCATGCAGAAGACCTCCTCCAAGCCTGCCTCACCTCGTGATGGGTCAAAGTCAACGATCTCCCCGTCTATCTGGATCCTCAGGATGCGGTACACATCCTCTAATGTCACTGTAGCCTCCCCTGTCGGAAAGTGGAATGACGAGGTCTCACTATGATACCTCTCCACGACTACTGTCACTAGGGCAAGATTCACCCTAATGTGTGTCAGGTGGGCCACATGCCATAGTCCTGCATGCTCCAGGAATGCGTCCTCCTCCCATGTAAGCTGCACCACCTCGTGCGCTATCGCATGATGTCACTCTCGCGACATCAGTGGTGGCAGTATCCTCTGCATCCATAACAAGTCACTTGTCAGTTTCTTTCCCAAATACCTCAAAACCTATCTACCATCAGTCCCTAAAACCCCCAACTTGCCCTTTCCTCTTTGGCAGCCTCACTCTTCTACTTGCCCCCTAACTTTTCTTCTATTCAAACCAAAAGTGCTTTGTTTTATACAAACGCGCTGTCCTTCTCCACCAACCGCGCCATACTGTTTAACCAGCTGCGCTGTGTTTTTGAACCAAATGCGCCTTGTTTTTCCAACTGCGTCGTTCTGTCATACCAACCGCGCCACTCTGTCATACCAAATGTGACGCGTTTTTTCCCCTTCCCCCCACTTGCGCTACACTGCCTAACCAAGTGCGCTACACTGCCTAACCAGGTGCGCTGCGGGATTTCCCAAGTACGCTACGGCGCGAACACCTAATACCAAAAGTGCCACGATTTTACCAATTGCGCTGCAGGCAACTACCAGCGCGCTATAGCGCGCCAAAAGCGCTGCAATTCTATACCAAATGTGCTGCGGCTTTCTAAAGCACTTTTGCTTGACATAGTTGACCCTACCTAAACCTAGCCCTAAACGACCCTAAACAACAAATGACAAGGGGGTTTTCGATCACTTACCGCTGCCGGAGCTCCTGCTGGCCGCCTGTAGGTCCGCACCAACTCCGCCCGATGACTATGCGCTGGAATCGGCATCTCTCCTCGTTGGCTGCTCCACTCTCTCCACCTAGGTTGAAATTTCTCTTCTCTCTAAATTTAGATTATCCAAGGGTGCAAATGAGGATTGTGGTCCCCATGGGACCTATTTATAGTGTCCCCCCCCTTAGTTTTTCTTTCCCAGCCCTTCTTCTGCTTTTTCTTCTTCCCGGTTGCATCCTCTTCTGGTCGAGCGTCAACACCTTTCCTTTGTCGCTTCTCTATCTTCCCACTCGAGGGGGCATACACTGGGGCAACTACCTACACTGAAGCATCAAAAAATTGTATTACATCTTCAACAATCATTTTCTTTGACACAACGCTACATGCTGCATTGCATCAAAGAGGGGCAAAATGTAGACACCCTAAAATAACCGTGTTGGCAAATCACTGGCATTTCATCATATCTGTCTAATCACCTGCATTACAACGTTAATTAAATAATCTAATTATTTAATTAATTATCATCAAATTCTTCTAAATCACATACTTTCGACATTAATTAAATAAATTCTCTTTATTTAATTAATTAAATTAAATTCCTCTATATTCTTCCACAATTAAATAATTTTAATTATTTAATTAGATCATTGTCGCCTTCCAAAATTCAAATCCACATTAATTAAATAAATCCCATTATTTAATTAATTCATCACAAATTCCTTCTTATCTAAAATTAAATAATTCTTAATTATTTAATTAAATCAAAATTATTCTTCCAAAATCATGCACAACAATTAAATAAATTTATTTATTTAATTTACTTTCGAATCTTCTAAATTAAATAATTCTAATTATATAATTATTTCTTCCAAAATATCTTCTCTAAATTTAAATAAATCAATTATTTATTTAAATTACTTTTTCTTCTAATTTGAGTTATCTCTAATATAACTCAAGCTTTTTTGCTCATCAATTAAATATTTCTATATTTAATAAAGCAAAATATCTTCTGTTCTCATGCAAATCTCTTCTTCTTGTTTTAAATCACTTAACTGATTGCTTTATTCTTTTAATTGATTTATCTCTTCAGTTAACTTATTCTTCTATTCTTGATAACTCCTCTCATGCAAAAGAAAGCAAGACACATGTCTTCTCCTCATTCGTTGCACATTCCTCAACTTATCTCCTCCGTTGATTCTTCTGAATTATCTAGACCGTTGATCGATCCTCCTTGAAATCTATATAAACCCCCCTCATCTCCTTCATTGAGCCTCTCTCTTCGATCGTATTCTCAGGCATACTTAACAGAGCTTCGAGCATACAAAACGCATCGATTGAGCACTATAACGATCTTTTGACATTGATCTCTTGAGCACATACTTGCTTGTTGCAGCCATGGCTTTGCAACTACATTGAGCAATCCACATATCTCCAAAAGGGAACAATACAGGTTTTGGTAAGAGCTTTCATTTGTCTTTGATTTGTGATTTATGGCTTTTACTTAGATTCGTTTCCTTTATGTTATTGGGTTCTTTGGTTCTAGTTTAGTTTAGATTTAATCCATTTTTCCAAATACACAAGATTCACAAACTGGTGAAGAGTTTCTTCAACTAAAAGGGAATAAGATTCTAAAAGGTTTGGTTTCCCTGGAAAAGCTATTTGATAAGCATGACAGATACATTAAATAGCAGCAACAACTTGATTCAAGTTCATCTATGGAATTTGAACAGGTAAATTTGAGTTCTGAGGCAGATCCCAAAATGGTCAACATTAGGAAGTGTTGCACTACCGATGAGAAATTTAAATTCACTACACTTCTTCACCATTACATTGATGTTTTGACATATTCTTATGATGATCTAAAGTCTTTCAGGCCTAAGGAGATTCAGCATGAAATTCCTCTCAAGGTTGGGTCATTGCCTCATAAGCAGAAACAAAGGCAATATAATCCCAAAATATCAGGTACTATTCTTTCTGAGATTCAAAAAATGTTGAATGCAAGAATAATCTTTCCTATTCATCATTCTACTTGGATCACGAATATTGTTCCTGTAAGAAAGAAGAACGGAGAAATCTGTATTTGCGTTGATTTTTGGAATCTCAACCAATCTTCTCTAAATGATAACTACCCCCTACCCATCATGGACCAAGTGTTGCAAACTGTAACTGGTTCGGAAATGCTGTCTATGTTAGACAGTTTTTCAGGATATAATCAAGTAGAGGTCAGCAAAGTAGATCAGTACAAGACTACTTTCACAACACGTTGGGGCACGTTTGCATATCGCAAGATGTCATTTGGTTTGATCAATGCTGGCGCTACTTTCTAGAGAGCAATGGACCTCACTTTCAAAGATGAGATGGGGAAATTCATTGTGGTATATCTTGATGACTTAACTATTTTCTCCAAACAACATCAAGATCATGCGTATCATTTGTGATAGGTGCTGGAAAGATGTCGACAAAATGGTATTTCTCTTAATCCCAAAAAATTAGTTTTTGGGGTTACATAAGGTAAGCTTCTCAGTCACATTGTGTCCCGAGAAGGCACTAAATTGACTCAGAAAGAGTCAAGTCCATCCAAAGTCTTACTTTGCCTGCTAGTAAGACTACAGTTCACTCTTTCTTCAGAAAGGTAAATTTTCTGTGGAGATTCATTCCAGAATTTGAGGAGAAACTCGTCACATTATCAACATGATGAAGGGTAAGACTACTTTCTATTGGAGTGTGGAAGGTAAAACAACATTTGAGGACATCAAGAGGTCCATAGTTCATGCTCCGATTCTCATTTGTCCTGATTATACCAAGGATTTCGTAATATACAGTTATGCTTCTGAGCATACACTTTCAGCCATTCTTGTTCAGCAAAATGAGGAAGGTGTGGAATCTCCTATTTCATTTATGAGTTGTCCTCTGAAGGCTCATGAATTGAAATATTCAAATATGGAGAAACATGCTTATGCCATGGTCAAGGCGGTAAAGCATTTCCGGTTTTATATTTTGAATTCACACACTGTTGTTTTGGTGCCAAACACAACAATGAAGTCGATTCTGACTCAACAGGAGTTTGGAACCAAAAGAGGCAATTGGATTGCTAATATTCAAGAGTTTGATCTTGATATCAAACCTACCAAGCTTGTGCGTGGCAGAGGTTTGTGTCAGTTGATTGCCAAAAATGTACCAAAAGAAACAGGAGATGAAGAAGAAGTTGAGGATGTGCCAATTGTTCTCTTTGTCACTACTACAGATGAGTGGTATTCAAATATCGCTCATTTTCTCACCTATGGCGAGTGTCCTTCGCATCTATCCTATAAGGAAAAGAGAACTATCAAATTGAAGGCTGTTAACTATGTCCTATGGGACAATGGTTTGTATAAAAGAAGCCTTGATGGAGTTTTTCTCCGTTGTGTGGATAAAGCACAACAAAACATACTTCTGGAGTCTTTTCACAATTTGGCTTGTGGAGGACATTTTTCTGCACCTGTGACAGCTCATAAGATTCTATGGGCTAGGTACTATTGGCCCACACTATTTTAGGATGCGTACAATTGGGTACGTAGGTGTGAGTTATGTCAATAGTTTGTTGGAAGGCCTAAGTTGGCTGCACTACCTCTCAAGCCAATTGTAATTGAAGAACCTTTTCAGCAATGGGGCATTGACTTCATTGGTACTATGAACCCACTGTCAAGCGCGGGACACAACTTTGTTCTCACCACAACTGATTATTTTACCAAGTGGGTGGAGGCCATTCTAGTGAAGCATGCTACTTCTAAAGTGGTATGTAATTTTCTTAAGGAAAATATTATTTCTTAGTTTGGAGTTCCAAATAAAGTTGTAGCAGATAATGCTACTTGTTTCTCTTCCAATAGGATCACTAGATTTTTCTATGAACATGGGATCATTCTTTCTCACTCTTCAGACTATTATCCGCAAGGAAATGGTCAAGTAGAATCTAGTAACAAAAATTTGGTTACTATTATCAGAAAACTAGTGGAAGATAATCAGAGAACTTGGCATAAAGCGTTGTTTGATGCTTTATGGGTAGACAGGATTACCCCCAAAAGAGCAATAGGTATGTCACCATTTTAGCTTCTATATAGTCTGAATGCAGAGATACCTATTACTTTGGAGTTGCCGGCACTAAAGTTGGCAAAGGCAGTAGAAGATAGAACTTTTGAAGGTTCTATTGACAAAAGAATCATGTACCTCACTGAACTTGAAGAACAATGAGTTATGGTAGTAGATTGTATTGCTGAACATCAAATTCAGGTAAAGAATCTTTTTGACAAGAAGGCAAGGGCTTGTGATTTTCAAATTGGAGATCAAGTCTTGTTATGGGACAAGAGGAGAGAACCAAAAGGGATGCATGGGAAGTTTGATTCCCTATGGAGAGGCCCGTTTGTCATTCATCAACTTTGTCGTGAAAATAGCTTCTTATTGGAGTATCTTGATGGAACACCATTCTTGCTACCTCATAGTAGACAACATCTGAAGCACTTCAATCCTTGAAGTATCAGATAAGTTCATTTGTACATTTGTATAGTTTTGTGTTTTTATTTTTCATTTATGTTTAGTCTTTTTGGTAGCTTGACTCTATGGCCCAATGGCATGGATGAAGGAACTTAGAGACTAGATTCTTCTGTCTTTGATCATTTCAAAGTTTGATCGATGGAAGTTCTCCAGTTAGAGCCAACTATTGTTCTCAAAATCAGCTATGCTCGTTTTTGTAGACAACCCCTACGAAACTTGTTCATTTCGTAGTCTCCACTCTAAGTTTTATTATCGAGGCAAGTCCTCTTGGCCTCATGTGAAGTCTTCTAATAGCATTGAAATAGTTTGCGACGTTCTCCTAGGTTGATTCCTCAAAAATCGTGAAGATCGACTAGGTCGTAAGCTTGTCAAAATTTTAGTTTTGACTATTTTGAGGTGTTAGAAAGTTTTTTGTTTTCACATGCAATAGTGGTCAAAATTACCACTCTTACATGTGTGTTGTTGTGAAATATGCAATGTCAGCCACAACTATCGTCGATGCATATTTAATTGTCTTGTTCTTTATAAATATGCATGAACGGTTAAAACCGCCGCCCATGCATGTTTAGGTTTGTGTCACCTATGTAATAGCGGTTAATTTTTCCACTTGGGCATATGTTCCTGCAGTAATTCCAATATGTAAAGGCAGTCATATTCACCGCTCCGACATGTCCTAATGTGTTTGTAGCGACGGTTTTTCACCGCCCGAGTAGATCCCACGAAATCACCAAACTCAAAGTTGGCATTAATGGCACTCATGGCATGTTTAATGCATAACTTTAAAGTCATTTGAAGCATTTTATTTTCATTTTGGTTTTCTTATTGTTTGTTTTTGAAACCACAAACAAACTGTGATACCTCCTTGAGACCGTTTGATCGCGCAAAATTTGGATTTGGGTAGATTTTGGGTCTCCATGGTTGCGTTTAGGGTTCCAGTTTATCGTTAGAGGTAAGTCTTTATTTTCATTTTATTTCTATTTTAAAACTAGGGTTTTATATGTATTGAATGGGTTTGTTATTCTTTTAAGTTTTCTTTTTGTTATGGATTGATTGAAATCGTATCTTCTATAGGTTTTATCGCCATTGTTAGGGTTTGTTCTTAATTCCTAGTTTTTATTTTCGTATGAGTTGTAACTTTCCTGACTATGTTTTCGAATCTCTTTTAAACTTGTGTTGTTTTGTATTTTTGATCCCCTACCTTTGCATTTATCAGATAGTGCATCAGTGGTTAAAGTTGTCACCGATACACTCTACCTTGGTCATTTTACCCTGTGTAAGGGCAGCAAAATTCGTCGTCCTTACATCAAAACCTTGAATAAACTTTATTCCATGTTTGAGCAGTCAAACTTACCATTTCTACACG
Organism: Cunninghamia lanceolata; assembly: GCA_027924645.1. Classification (NCBI taxonomy): domain Eukaryota; kingdom Viridiplantae; phylum Streptophyta; class Pinopsida; order Cupressales; family Cupressaceae; genus Cunninghamia; species Cunninghamia lanceolata. Next base: position 5,845,629 of record BSBN01000354.1, on the reverse strand, counting down.
TGTTATATGTTTCAACAAAGAGGTGCAAGAGTGGTCAGTATGACCGACCTGACATCTATACATAGTTCCTCGAATACATTAAAACATGTATATCTTCCCTTACACATGCAATGGCAGCCTTTTTCACCAACATTGCATGATAGATAACTTGTCCTCCATGCAGGAGCAGTTAAATCTGCCACCCATGCACATTTTCCTAAATTTTTCTAACACTGGGGAAAACTTGCCTTTCAAATCATGTTAGCCCGCTTTCACCTTTTACCTCGATTTGTGCGCACTCTAGCCCTTTCAAGTGTATTCTCATAGTCATGATCGTCAACGTGCAATTTTCCCAGATTACCAGTATTTCCCCTAATTGCATGATCATGGCTTTTTGTTGCAGTTTCTTCTGCAGATTTTCTCTCTTCGTCGACATCCTTCTGGTGTTAGTTTTTCAGATGACTGAGTTGTCTCCAAAGAAGTCGAAAGCAATGAAGTATAAGTATCATGGTGTTTTTCCAATCACCTCGGTTACCTCCAATGTTGATGACATTCAGGATACAAAGATTGGCCATGTAGACATGGCTGAGTTTGTGGAAAGAACTAAGTCTGATAACCCTAGTTCTACGATGAAGAAGATTGTTGATAACAACATTCACTTGGTGTCATCTTTCCCGGTGGCAGCTCATAATACTGAGTTTGTTCTTCAATGTGCTCAGTTCTACAATAGAGACACTAGGGCAGTGCTGGATATGAATGGTAATGTGATCATCAGATTGGATCTAGAATTCATTGATAAAGTTTTCATGTGTCCTACTACTACAGAAGTTGTGAAACTAGATTTTTTTGAAGCTCAAAAAGAATATGACAAGAATTCTAAGAAGGCTAAGAAGACAATTAACACCAAATGGCTTAAGACTTCAAGGTCAAACTTATCCAGGTGGCTGAGGAGTTTTCCCAGAAGTGATTTTATTGAGGAGGTTGGTGATCTCATAACTCTTCTTAGCAGGATAAGGGAGTTGGCTTCTTCCTCTCTTTTCCATGAATGGATGTACCCTTTTATCAAGGTTATACTTCAATGAACAAATCAGCAATGCTCTGCACAAGCAATTGACTAAGGTATCCACTACTTTCAAATTCTATATGACTTCTTATCTTGTGTATATAGCAACTTCAATGAGGACCTTTCTGGCTTTAACATCCGAAGGAGATAAGAGAGTGCTTCATGTGTATCAGTACTATCCTCAACTGACATTGAAAGGTTCTATCTACCAATTTAGGAGGGTAAATGATGCTTTCTTCGTAGTGTTCTTGTGTCTTTTTGACCCTCAGTTAGAGCAAAGAAGAGTTTCAGATGAAGCTTGGTAGTGGTGAATGATTATGGGTGCATGTTCATACAATTTCTAACTTTCTCATATTTAAGGGTGGGCTTTTTCCAAGGTTGTCCTTATATGTTGCCAAGGTTTCCTTCAGATAAACTTGTTCTGATGTAATTATGTAGACAAATGATTGTTGTACATAATAAGCAAATGGAACTCAAGAAACCAAGATTCAGATTTCCAGTAGAAGTTGGTAGGTTTTCAGTGTCAACTACCGCAAAGGCTAAAGCAATGGAGACTGAAATGTAGCTACTGACCCTGAAACAGTTCAAACGAAGACCAAGGTTTGATTACAGGGGTGTAAAGAACAAGATCAAAAGGAAGACCCAATTTCATGAACCAATGGTTGAAGACATCTGGGTGGACTTGAGGACAGAAGAGGATATCAGAAAATTGGACTATAACAGGTTATCTCTAGAACAGATTGAGTATCTAGGATTAGCTGATATTCCTAAAGACCTGGTGGATGATGAAGAGATGATTGATCCTAGGTATAACACTGAACAGGTTGCTGGTTCTCCTCTTCCTCCTATCCAATGGTCTCAAAAAGAATTGACTTCTCTAAGGAAAAGGTTTGAACCTATTTTGGCTAACACAAACAAGTGGTTAGAAGGTAAGGGAATTGCTTTGAAAGAATTCCTTATGGGACCAGAGACTAAAGTCCAAGAATAAACAGGTAAGAAGGTGGAGAATAGGACAAAGAATAAGAGTGGCATTCCCTCTTCTTCCAAGCCACATAAACCCATGATCAAATTTGTGTCAAAGAAATCAAAGGCTGTAGAGAAAGAATCTGAGGTAGAAGAAATGGAAATTGAGAAATAGAATACTGATGAGCCAGCTACCAAAGAAATGGAGGTTGAAAATAGACCAAGAGAAGAGATGGGAGAAGGACAAGGAGATGAAGTTCTGTCTCCACAAGAGAATGTACAATAGGATCTGGGAGTCTCTTCTCCTTTGTCAAACATACCTATTTCAGTTCGTCTGTCTGTTTCACCTATCAACATCCCATCTTATGAATCTCCATCACCTTCAAAAATATTTTTTGATAATCCTCAAACTGCTTTTGATGATGTTCTTCGTTCTTCTGGGTCTATTCCTAGTCTGTCCTCCTCGTCTTTTGATATTGGAGATTCTTTAATATTTGATCACTTTGTATTGGGTTCTGAGCAAGTTTCAAATGTGAATGTGTCAAGTGTAGTGTTTACTAATACTCCACCTATTGTTTCTACTTCTAGTGCTAGTACAGTACCTGTAACACCGACAATGGAACCAGATCTGAATGTGAGTACTTCTGTGCTTCCTCCATGGTTGTCAGCATATACACCTAAAAGAAAGAAACAAGCCATCTCTCCAAATGAATTTGATTTTGGTAAGCTGGTGCCTGCTAAGGATAAGATTCCAAAGAAGCCAAAAATCCTTTCAAGAGTACTGAGAGACAAAGGGCACAAATTTGTGGAGATTTCAAGGCCCCCACAAGATGCTACCATAGAAAATTTCAATATGAATGAGTACTCTATTTCTAGGATTGAGCTAGGAGAAATAACACATGAGAGTGCAAAGACCGACATGTAGTCAGCAATGGATATTTTGATTCAGAAGTTTGATAAAGAAAAAGAGATGAAAGATCATTATAAATCAATGGTAGAGAAATTGACTGCAGTGGTAAGGAAGATTACTTTGAATTCAGAATTAGTGACTCCTGAGGCCGTTTCTATGGAAGATCCTATCATCCAGAAAGCTGAAAAGACTCACCTTAAGGGAAGAGTGCTTGAAGAATATTTGGAAAGGATGCGCACACAAGTAATCTCTGTTCTTACAGAGCTAGCTGAGAAAATAAGCAAAATGGAGAAAATCAGGGCAGAACTTGATGATTTGATTGATGCTATTTCTCAGGATATTGAGTGTTTAGAACATAATCATGATAAGTGGGTAGAAATGAGGAAGTTGAAAATAAGTGCTTTGATATCAATTGGTGTTATTCCAAAGAGGGATTCATATACCAAGACTAAGGAGGCATTGACATATCAGATCCGTGTGCTGAAAGATCTGATCAATGACTTAGAAACTGCAAGGAAGCTGAGTGACCAAAGTGATGTTAGTCTCTTACACAAGTTGAAGGACCTGCCATGCAATTTGGTGTCACAGGATAATCAATTTCTTTCTGCAAAAGAGATGATCCAAGAATTTGAGAATATGTTTCAGAAGGAGTTTGAGGACAAAACATTTTCAGTAGCCTCCGTGGATAATATTCTTGATAACCAGTTAACTTTGGATAATCTGAAGGCGAAGTTAACTGGCCATGCAAAATCAATTACCACAATCAGAGATACAATAGTTAGAGCCTAGATGATTTTCAAGAACACAGTTAGTCTAGACAGTTTGGGGATGCAAGTTGCGTTCACTATGTATGATTGCCACACGAAGAAAGAAGGCAGTACAAGTTGAAGCAGCTTTTTCATCACTTAGTTTATTTTCTATTTTTCAGATGTACTTTTGAAATAATTTTGGACATATTTACATGTACTTTTCTCATATGTAATTACATGTAAAAACATAGGAAGTCCCAAATCAAAAAGGACGCCTTTGTTGAATAAGTCATAGTTAGTTGTTCTTTTCCTATTTTTTCTCTCAGTTTCTCTTATAAATAAAGAAGACCCCCATTGTAATTATGATCTTTTAGTTATTGAAGCAAAACTCTACAAAATTAAAGAGCATTTTGAGACTTTGTGTTGAAATTGTAAATCATATTTTATCAAGTGAATAGAAAAGCAAGCAATCTTTCAATCTTTGCATTGGAATAACTTGTGGTGTATTGGAAATTGTTCTTATGTCCTTTTCCTTATGCTATCTTATCTATTTGATCAAATTGTAGTGTGAGTGTGGATAATCTGAGAGATGTTCTAAAGCTAATTTTGAAGACTTTGTGCTACAACAATTAACTTTAGCTTGTGATTTTATGTTTTGAAGTGAAAGATATTGGAAAGGATTTGAACTACTATTATCTTTTGTGATCCTATATTTTGTCATAGTATTCGGTGAAGACTTTGAGCTGCACCTTATCCTACTTGGTTCTAAATTGTAAATCAGTAAAAGGAGTAACAATAGACTTTGTGCTCTCGTAGTTTCTTGGTTATTTCGATTTTTATTTTGAAAGTGCTATTTTATATTGTAAACATCATTTCTGAAAAAAGAGAAATGGATGACATGGTTTCACCCCGAAATTCGTTTTTAGTATAAATAAGTTTGTAATAGTTGATAGGGAACCTCCCCTTGTTGAGAGGAGAGATTTATCTCATTATATTGTGGTTGATATAACCATTTTGCCTTCAGTTAGTTGAAGATAAAATATTCACCCAACAGAGCTATGAAAGCTCTAGATGAGGCTTCCAAAGTGTTTGTCTCAACAAGTATGCCCATGATTTGTAGAGTCTAGGGGCATCCAAGGTGTATAAGTTAAGAGGTGACAATGGTACATAAGAATCAATTTCTATCTAGGTGAGAAGTGTGCATGATTCACTTGAAGAGGTTTCCCTTGGTGGCATTAGAGGAATATAACTCTTTGATGACTCTTTAGTTTTATCGTCAGAGAAAGCACCTAGATCTATCTCTTTTAGATCAATCATTTTGGTTTGAAATTACTCTTCAGGTCTAGGCTATTTTTTTATGGGAGGAATTTCATTTACACTTCATTTTATTGTGGTGGATTGACTAGTTTTCTCTTCCTCCATGTCAGCAAACACATTGATAGTGCAAACATCTAGGGGAAACTATATGGGACCATTTCTTTCCAGTAACTCCATAATCTTAGCCATAGTTTCTTTTGGAACCACTTGTCTTTGTTTTGAAAATTCTCCCTTCTTGAATGTTCTTATTTTTGCATTATTGATCATTTCAATAGGTTTATCTTTCTTTTTCAAGTGTATGAACTAAGGGGTTTGACTAGGTATGGTGATTTCTTTGTAGACAACTCATAATCAATGGGAATGCCTATCTTCTTTTTGGTTGCATTTTGATCATGCTAAATGGTTGAGGATCTCCTTTTGTAACATAAATCTTTCCCAAATGTAAGAATCAAACTTCCTAAAATAAGGTTGAAGGCACTACCTTTATTCTATGTGTAGACACCTAAAAATGACCTTTGCATATCATCACTTGCATACATCAATTTCTCCTAAATCACTTGCATTCAACGTTAATTAAATAATTGAATTATTTAATTAATTTCATCAAATTCATCTATTTTCTCTATTTTTCCTAATTTCAAATTGAATAAATTCTATTTATTTAATTAATTTCATCAAAATCCACTTTATTCCTCTAAATTAAATAATTTTAATTATTTAATTAAATCATTACCCTTTCAATCTTCTAATCCACATTAATTAAATAAATCAACTATTTAATTAATTTATCACTTAAATTCCTCGTATCCACAATTAAATAGTTTTTAATTATTTAATTAGTCAATTATTCCTCTAAATTTAAATAAATTATTCAAATTTATTTAAGTTGACTTTATCTTCTAAAAATAAATAAAAGTAATATTTTATTTATATTCCTCTATCATGCAAAATAAATTTATTTATTTAATTTAGTCTTATCCTCATACCTCATCCTTTCTTCTATCATGCACAATAAAATAAATAAATAAATTTATTTAATTTTCAATTATCTTCCAATTCTTCTAAAAATATCATTTTCTTCTATGTGCACAATCAGTCTTATTTTTAGAACTTCAAAAAGCAAATCTAAAGTTGAGTTAATTGGCTTTAATCATTATTGTTTTTATCACCAACTCATAAATTAGAAAAAACATTCTAAATTTACGAAATCAAATCCTATCTTTATCCTAGCATGTAGTTAACTCAATAAAGTAACTTTAAAACATGACACATGTCATGTGCACGTTCATCATGTCTTCTCAACTCATCTTGATCATTGATTGCATTTATTTTTCTCTATTGTTGATCTATCTTTCCTTGAAACCTATATATACAATAAAGTGCTTTTGGTTTGTAGAAACGCACCTTCAGGCCGCAGTTATGTGTCTTTGGTGCATAGAAAGACGCCTTTGCACCACAGTTCCGCGCCTTTGGTCTATTGTAATGCACCTTTGGTTTCTAGGGTTTCTGACTTGTTTCTGTGATTTTGACTTGATTTCTGACATCTATCTGATCATTTATTATGTTGAAAAGCTAATTTATTTGTCTAACACTCATTATAACATACTCCTTAAGATGATTTATTTAAGGGTATTTTTTTTTTGCTAATCCACTATCTTACAGTTTATTGTTCATTCTTTCTATAGATGTACTGATCCCCATCATCCTACAACATCCTGGATCATCATAGAATCATCAATCAATCACTCGATCAAGCTTTTTTGACATAGTTTCTTATTTTTCATAGGCATGTCATAGAAAAGCGCATCTGCACCACAGTGAGTGCTTTTGCACCATAGTGAAGTGCCTCTGCATAATATTTCTATGCCTCTAGTAAACAAAGAACTTGCCTTTGCATAGTTCTAACATGCCTCTGGTAAATTTTGATGCGCATTTGCACCATAGTTTTGCGCTTTTGGTTTAGTCAATTGTTTTTGCTAACTACTTGATTTCTTTGGAACTAATATCACTTGTTGTAGCATCTTATCATAGATCAAGAAGAGTTTCTAACATATTTTTGCAAGATGTTTGTTGAAGACATCTACTAAGTCTTAGAAACACCTCAATTTCATAAAGTAATTTATGACTGTCTACTGTGTTTAGAATACCTAGTACATATACTCTTTCCTCACACTACAAAGTGATCTTGGAAATCAAAAGTACTTAGGATATTCATTTATTGCTTTTTGTGCTTACAAATCCTGGGGACTCAAGATCACATGTATGTTATTTTCTCGCGTCACAAGGCGATCTTAAAAATCAAAAGTGCTTGCTATCCTCTCTAGGGGGCCTGCTTTAGGATTTCATCACCTCAAGGGATGACCCCAACCGCATGTTCTAGCGCATTCTATAAATGTTAGGAGTAGTGAAAGCATCAACTTCAAAGGAAGGACCCTTTTAACTCTAAGCAATACACTCTCAAGATACTTGGTCTGCCAAGACTTGGATAGTTGAGTGTCAGTTAACTGGGCCACCCCCATTCACAGATATGTGCCTCTCGTACCTTTGCATATATTGAGGACACCCTAGACACTTTGTAAAACTATATAGACCATTGGCTATGTTATATTGTGATGCATGGGATGCGAACGGTACCCTAAAGTTACTCACCATCCATAATACCTTAAGGACTATATAGAAGGCTTCTTTGGGCAAGGTGTCAAAACCTCCAAGGAAAGAGATACTGAGTGTACGCTCTTTATCTCTAGCTATATACTTAGGGGGAAGTGTACTTAGTTCGGTAAGTACATGGATAGGTATTCAATCATGTGGGCTCACAATATGATTCACTCCTACTTGAATAATTATAGGTTGTTGCATTAAAAGATTGTTTGGTGTGTCTTCTATTTGTTCTTGTTATCTACCTGTAATACCATTTGTTATCCGTAGAGGTTAATAGTCTCACACAACCAACACCATTGAGTTAGTCCCTAGCCACTTTTCTACTGTGTTTTTCTCTTGCCAAAGAAATCAAACCAAATCTTATCAAAATCTAGCCTTGAAAACATCTTGTTACAGAAAACTTGCATTTGCACAGAAAACTCACTTTTGAACTATTTTAACGCACCTTTGAACCATAGTTTTACAGCTTTAGTCTACTATAAAGCACCTCTAGCCTACAGAAACGCACATCTAAACCATAGTTACATGCCTTTGGATCGTAGAAGTGTGCCTCTGGCTCTATCCAAATTTTATCAGTCTGTTAAAAACTCTCATCTAAGCTATTTTGAAGGACCTTTAGGCTATCCTAACACACATTTGCATTATCCTTGCTAGCCTCTATTTTTATACAAAAGTGCATCTGCACATCAGTGAGGTACCTTTGAGCCATAGAAATGTGCTTTTAGTCCACAAAAGTGCACCTTTGGTATCTGTCTGTTGCCTATTATCTATTTAGCCCAGAATCTAGTAAACTTCAAATTTGATCACTTTAACCTCTGAGCTATCATCATACAGTGCTTTTAGACCTGTCCTAGCAATCATCAGACCATCATCATCCATCATCATATCTTAAACTTGGACTTTTTAGGCTTTTTATCATCTTGAGATTACTATCAATCAAACCATCTTCACCAAACAAGCCTAAATCTTTACTCACGTTGTCAGAGATTTGTAATTTGGCTTCCACCATAGAGTCTAGATCAGATCATCCCCTAGTTTATCTTTGATTTTAGAAAGCTTGTCTCTCTTTAATCCTTGAAGGTGAATTAGTATCTGTTATTGGTTTTTTATTAGCTTAGAGAATTAACTTCTCCTAAGTTGGTTTAATGCCATTAACCCTATCTACCTTCATTGAGATCATTAGTCTACCTCTGTGATTGGTCATCAACTATCCAATCAGCAATTGATCTAGTCTTTATAATCTTCCACAAGCAACCCATATCAAACCATCAAACTAGTAATCTCAACTCAATCAAACAAGTCCAAAATCAATCATCCCCAATCTTTGTCCTAGTGTATTTGAGAAATCTTATGGTTACCACTAGACAACAACATCATCAAGCCATGGAGGCTAAGAAAAACACCCCTCAACAATATCATCAAAACATCCCAAACAAACCCCAACACACACTCCTAAACAGTCCTCATGGTACAGTCCAAAATAATCCCCCATCAAATATTCAAAATAATCCTCATGGTACTATCCAAAACAATCCTCAAGAGGAGAATACTACATGGATAGATGCTACATAGTATACCACAGGGTTGCATCCTCATGTTATCCTTGCAAAAGGATACACCATTGGTCAAAATCCATCTCATGAAGAGAGACAATTCCAAGAGGGTCAATCGTCTCAAGAAGGGTCTCAAGACTTTGACGAAAACATGCAAGACCCTAAAATCATGGCATCTATAGATAAACTCTTAAGCTCCAATCATGATCACTACTTCCATTTGCTTACTCAAAAGGGAGCCAAATTGCCTCAAAACTTTGATACATCTAAGTTCTTAAGGAGAAAGATCCTTTCCAAGATGTTGTTAATGCTATGGGTAGACCACAAGTAAACCCCATCCAAACTATGTCTACTATATCTACACCATTTCCCGAATCATCTTTACAAGATGTAGTATCTAATCCCTTCACCACCAAATATACCAATCCTCTTTATCAAAACCTCATGGGAGAAACATCAATTGAACCTCTAATTACTCCCATGCAAATTTATAAAGCTCAACAAGAAACCCTCCACTATCAAGCTAATCTAGAAAGACAACCCAGTCTAGTAAAACAAGCCCAACAATCAAACCCCTTCTTCACCACATCGATATCTATGAATCCTCAAAATCCTCCATGCATGTCACAAGTTTGCACATCTATAGCTAACCTTGCATATGCTACCCCACCACGAACATCTTTTCCTCCAAATTACACACCTAGTAATGCTTATGTCACTCTGCCACAAGTGTCACAAGCTCAAGCACCCCAAACATCATCCCCTCAAAATCTAACCAACATCTACTTCACTCCATCCCAACATTCTCAAAATTTAAATAGCACCTACATAGCTCCATCTCAATCACCTCAAAACCCAAACAACACCTATAGCAATCCACCCCAACACTCTCAAAATTTAAATAGAACATACATAGTTCCATATCAACCACCTCAAAACCCAAACAACACATATGTCACTCCACCCCAACACTCTCAAAATCTAAACAACACCTACATCAATCCACCCCAATATTCTTCAAATCTAAACACCACATATGTCAATCCACCTCAACCACCACAAAATCAAAACACATACATCATTCCACCACAACAATATCAAAATCAAACTTCTTTCACTAACACCCTCAACATTCACAAAGCCAACATTCATATCTAGCACCCCCACAAAATCCACAAACTCAAACTTTCTTCACAAATCAACCCTCATCATTCGTATGACCCATATAATATCAATTCATATGGATTAAATTCTAATCTCTCTTATGGGCAGCAACAACCACCCCAAATTCAACAAATTTTGGCTTTACCAACACCTTCATCCAATCTTGAGCTTAAGTTTTCCGATTTACAAAAACAAATATCCGATCGGTCATTTGGTCACACCAAGAAAACTTTCTCTTTGGAGGAAGTTTATCCATACCCACTTGATCGATCATTACCAATGATCCATTTCCCCCTAACTTTGGCATGTCAAAATTTGACAAATACAAGGGAAAAGGAGATTCAAAAGACCATCTTAGAGAGTTCTACATTGCTTTCTTTGAGGTTTCTCATAATGACACTTATCTTATTTGCCTCTTTCCTCGTAGTCTTGGAGGACAAGCAATAGAATGGTTCTCACACCTACCCACGAGTATTAAAACATTCAACGAACTAGCTAAAAATTTTGCCACCCATTTCTCTTACAATAATGAACATGATATTTCCATGATGGACTTGTGTAAAAATAAATAGAGAAATGGGGAAAACTTTATCTCCTTCCTACAAATATGGAGAAATATGGCTAGTGAATTTCCATGGCCCATACCTGAAAAGCAACTTGTTAGCATCTTTGTACAAAACCTTAACCAAGAAATTGGTTTTCATCTACAAATCCAAAGTGCTACCATGTTCAATGAGATCATCTATAAAGTTACCAACATTGAAAAATCCCTTATTGCAAAGGGTTTAGTCAAAATCTTTAAGAAGAACAAAGACAACACTCCCCAACAATCAAATGACAAACCTCAATTTTGGTCAAAAAATAAAAATGTCATCAATGATAGTGTAGTGGACTCTCAACATATCCAAAACCTCCAAACACTAGTAAATCTCCAATCCAAACCTACTCAATCAGTTCCATACGAAAAACCCAAGAAAGATTATCCTCCAAAACATAGGTTCACTCCTTTGGGAGAACCTATTTAATCAGTCCTTAAGAAACTTGTTCAAAGTGGACTCATCACATTGCCTGAAACATGTCAATATGATGATCCTACTTTCAAACCTACATGGTACAAAGACAATGAGTATTGTGAGTACCATAGCGTAAAAGGACACAAAACCTCATCTTGCATGAAATTGAAACACATGATCCAAAACCTCATAGACAGCGGAGAAGTTACTTTCGACGAGCCTCCTCACCATACCTCAAATAAAGATCTCAACGTATACAAGGATCCATTCCCTCAACATGGTAAAGGTCAAAATCTTGATAAAGGAAAGAGTGTTAACAAAGCTTCATCTTATTATGACTCCATTGTGGGCCATTTTGAAGAAAGTTGAGTATCCACCCTTACCATCAAGGGCAAAAATCCTGAATGTGTCATCACAACTCGTCGTGGTCATGTTACCCTTCGTGGTCCAACACCAAATCCTATTGTCACCTTCGATTATAATCTTGTTGAATAGCTAGGGAAGACTCTTGCATAGATCTTAATATTAGACCTTCTAAAGTTATCACCCGCTCATAAAGTTGTGCTTGAAAGAGCCCTATAAGAGTCATTGCTTCCCAACAATATAGTTGGTACGGACTTTCAAGCCATGATAGGTAACATTACATCACCTTACAACATGGTCTTTTCTGAAAAAGACCTCCCATCTCATGATCCTTTTCATAACGATGCACTCCACATTGAAGTTCTCATCCACCAATGTAAAATCAAACGTATACTTATAGATGGTGGTGCTGGTCTGAACATCTATTCTCTCAAGTTTGTAAAACAATTAGGATACTCTGAGGATCATATAAACACTGAGCAGCCTATTACTGTGTATGAGGAAAATTGACTAAATTAAAACTAATAAATCAAAAGCCCATAACATAAAGAGAACTAATCTAAATAAAAGCCATTACCAACAAATCAATGAAATAGGAAAGCTTTTACCTAGATTTGTATTGTTCCCTTTGATGAATGTGGTTTACTTAATAGTGTTGCGAAACCATGTTTTCAACAAGCAAGTAAAGTGCTCAAAGATCAATGTCAAAAGATCGTGAAGTTGCTCAATCGATGCGATGTATGCTCAAAGCGCTATAAAGGATGCCTGAGAATAAGTGATCGAAGAGGATTTGTGAAGAAGATGAGGGGGGTTTATATAGGTTTCAATGAAGATCGATCAATGGTCTAGATAATTCAGAAGAATCAACGGAGGAGATAAATCAAATAACCATGATGAATGTGTACACAACATGTGTCAATCCATAAGGATATTTTTATTAAGATATGATGAAAACAAGATTAATTGAATAGATAACTCAACTTGTAATTTTGCCTTTTTTAGAGTTCTAAAAATAAGAGTGATTGTGCACATGAGTTAACAAGATATTTTAAGAGGAATTTGGAAGATAATTGAAATTAAATAAATAAATTTATTTAATTGTTTGTGCATGATAGAGGAAGAGAAGATTATAAATAAAATACTTGATTTTATTTATTTTTAGGGAAAAAAGCAAATTAAATAAATAAATTTATTTCATTGTTTGTGCAAGATTAGAGGAATATGAAGATTATAAATAAAATACTTGATTTTATTTATTTTTAGAGGATTGAGATAATATAAATAAATTTGCATGATTTATTTAAATTTAGAAGAACAAGTGATTTAATTAAATAATGTAGAATTATTTAATTATAGATAAGATAGAATTGGATGAGTTAATTAAATAATTGGATTTATTTAATTAATGGAGACTTGAAATTTGAAAGAGGATAATGATTTAATTAAATAATTAAAATTATTTAATTTTGGAAGAATAAAGTTGAATTTAATTAAATTAATTAAATAAAGAGAATTTATTCAATTAATGTTGAAATTATGTGATTTGGAAGAATTTGATGAAATTAATTAAATAATTAGATTATTTAATTAACGTTAAATGCAGGCGATTAGACAGAAATGCAAGTGATGTGATGACTTGGTCATTTTAGGGTGTCTATATTTTGCCCCTCTTTGATGCAATGTAGTTTACAGCATTGCCTCAAAGAAATTGATTGTTGAAGATACGATACAATTTATTGATGCCCCAGTGTAGCTAGTTGCCCCTATGTAGCTGGCGTAGGATGCCCCCTCAAGAGGAAAGACACAGAAGTGACAGAAGAACTGGGTTGACGCTCAACTAGAAGATTATGTTGGAGATAGGCTAGGTTAGGTAGAAGAAAGGAGATAGGAGAGAACATGAGAGAAAGACTGTTGATCAATCATTGCTGGAAAACTATATAAGGCCATGGGTAAATGAATGAGCTTGTTGCATTGGTTTTCACAATTGTTTTTAAAGAGCAATCCTTATTTTTGATATAGCACATGGATAGTTTTCTACCAAGGTATAAAAGACCAAGGTGCCATGATATCTAAGTGCGTGGACGTTGACTCTGCAAGCAAGCAGTTTGAACTTAGATCCCTTAGACATAATATAACCTTGTTGTACATGTGAATGAGCCACAGTCTTGAACATAAAAATAAACTTCCATACATGTTAATGCAAGAAGAGTATTAAATATGTAAGATGCTAGTTCGTAACACACACAAGATAAGTATGATGCGAAAAAGATGCTAAAGATCATTCCTCAAACACGGCATACAAAAGCAATGACTATGCCCCCAATCCATACTACATCGCAACATACCAAGATTATAGATGAATCAAGGTAGCCTTGAATAGGTAATGGACAAAGGAGCAAAAGATAAACCATAAAGCAAATTGACTGACTTACAAATTAAACATACAGTCAACATATTCTCTTGCCAAAGAGGTTGCTCAGGATAGATTGGATAGGAAAGATAACAGTCTTATCGTAGGAGCGATGTGTCCGCTAAAGGGGGCTATCTGTTGATAACTGAGAGGGGGGGTGAATCAGTTATCCTAATTATTTCCCTTATTGAACTTTCTTATTAATTGATGCAGCATTGAATCAAACACTAAAACATTAACATGAAATAAGAAACACATAACACAGTATTTTTGATGTGGAAACCCTGTTAAGGGAGAAAACCACGGGGTGATTAACCCAAAATTATTCTCTGTTAGAAGAATAGGAGATTACAAAAAATGGCACTTGCCAATTAGGGCTCACTGCCCGAGCACACTGCTCACAAGAGGCCCACTGCCTACAAGAAGACACACTGTCTACAAAGTGATAAGAATCACAGTCTTGAACTGATTGGAAGCATCTGCATATGCTGGAGTTCAGTTCCAGTTAGGCTCAGTACACTGATCTGCTGCACTTCATCTTTCCTCTATTCTTTATTCTGCTATCTTTCACATACCGAATCTTTTTTGCTACTTCTGCTCTGTTCTGGACTTATTCACATATATCTTCACATCATCACTTCCTTCACAACTAAATCCATCCTCTATATATATCCGCACAAGTAATTTCATCACCTTCCTAGTCGGCATCCGGAACAGTCTAGTTTCTTACAAACTCTTGTTCTGTCGGCTGAATCCTTCCTCACCAAGCAATGCGGATCAAGCATATACTTGTAGATATCATTAATCATGTCGGCCAAACATGATTCATGCCTTCACAACCTCTATCATCAATAGTAACACATCCGGAAAGTAGTCTGATACTCTGTCAGTCAGTTCTTCCTCTGTTTTCACTATCTCTCAGGAATCTGGTACTCAACTATTCATATCTTTTTCCTTGTCCATCACCGGAGGCTAAATCCTTGGAATATACCACTCAAGGTAGTCCTCTTGACTTCCCCAAATCCACACTGCACCAAGACACTTCCTCTGAGAGATCCGGACCAATCTGTCGGACCTTGCCACATGCTCTGTTCTTGTTTACCGGACCACAACATTCTTTATTCTGACTTCCGGTAGAGACACATCATGACTTGCGGATATGTGGGATGACCTTTGTTGCCATCAATGACAACAACCATGAATCCATATAGTGTCTCTTGCCAACAATCTCCCCCTTTGGCATTGATGGCAACACTTAGTGAAAAATGACTAAGTGTTTTCACTATGCTCCCCCTTTGCTAATGCTCTGTCTTTATATACAATTTCCGGAACTCCCCCTTAGTTGGATTCCTCATTTTTCACTGCTCCTCACTCCCCCTTTGACATCAATGGCAAAGGGTAGGGTCCGCACACCAAAATTTTCAAAAATTTTCTATATATAGTCGCATATTTACATACTCACATATACTGAAGAATGTCTGCAAAGGATGTCTGCAATTGGATCATTTCTGTAGCCCAACTTTGCTTCATTCTATCCAAAATTGAAATGTGACCACTCAACAAAAATGCAAAAACTTCTGCCCGCTTCAGATCTGTCGGATCTTTTGTTTGGGCGGTGGTCTGAGCATCACTGATGGCCTCATGCATAGTTTCCAACTTAGGGATTATAATCCTTCTAAGTTCTCCCATCCGGTTAGTGATATTCTTCCTTTCCTTCTCAAGATTCTTTATTTCATTCAAGACTGCAATAGTCTGACATTCTTGATTTATTATGGAGGAAGAGAGAGGATCAAAACTTTGAGATAAGCTTTGTAGCTTGTCCTGTTCTTCTTTTATTTTCTTATCAATTGCTGCTGTTGCCTTTGGCCAGGATATACAAAATTTGTAAATGTCACCGCCATCCTTAAGAGCATTCTCTAAGCTCTTTATTCCAATACTCACAATCTTTCTATCTTTAGAGATTAATTCTAATACTTCTGAAAATCTCTTATCCAAAAATTCCTTCCAGACCTTTTCTTCAGCAGATTTTTCTAGAGATTCAAAATGAGTACTAACGCTGCTGACTAAGGTTTTGAGATTACCGGAAGAGGAGGCTGTGGGATCCTTTTGAAAGGATGGCATGATCTTTTCTAGCACTCCAGATGCTACCTCCATAAGCTCACAGTCTTCCATGTGAGATTTCAGCAGCTTCTCTTTGACTTTCTCATTTGCAAATGAGGCTATTTTCATTGTTTGCACCGGTGACAAAGAGTCAAAATCTAATGGTCCTTTGAGTAGGTCCGGTTCATCAATTTCTACAGTGGCTTTGCTCAAAAATTGTTGAACAGTTTGTGCAGTGTCTCTTGCCGGAGACAGATGTTTCTTTTCTTCTGCAGTCTTGGAACTGTCAACCTCTTTATCTTTTACCCCTGCTTCCTTCTCCTGTAATTCCTCTTCTTCTTTGGATCTGGAGACTGTAGGGGAAACCGGAGGAGAGATGTTTGTCTGTTCAGGGCTCACTTCTTCCGGAACAGATGATTCCAAATTAGCAGCTGTTTCTGCACCTAAGTCCTCTACAACAGGAAGATTGAACCTTTTGAAGGCCTTCCAGAGGATCTCTTCTGTCTCTTGGGCCACTTTGTCAGTCTCACCAAGCATGAGTTGATTCATCCTGGCTTTACTTCTGAACTCATCTTTGCAGTCCTTGAAGATTATGTTCATTGTCTTGGGATCAATTTGAGGATATAGCTGAATAGCTATCTGCTCCCGGATCTCAAGATCTTTGGCATGAGCATTGTTCTTTCTTACTTCTAATTCCTTTTCTAGGCTTTTAGGAATAAGAGATATGATCTCAATGAAAGCCTTATTGTATATGTTCAGATATTTGACTGTGGCTTCCTGAAGAGTCTTTTGGTCAGCCTCACTGAAGTCATCATAAGATTCAGTCATTGGTTGAAGGTTTCCATCCACTGTGACCGACTTGATTACATTCTCTAGAGACAGAGTGGGCTTTTCAACAGATACCTCTGCCATTTCATCTTTGTCTTGGCCTGTGGAGGGTTTACCGGATCCTTTCTTCTTCTGCTTCTTTATTTCTTTTACTCCCTCATCTGACTCTGTTTCCTCTTCATCCTATTGGCTTTCATAAGCCCTTGTGGCTTTTGTCTTGGATCTCTTACTGGATGCCTGGACTTCCAGTTTTGAACTTTTGGTTGTGGGAGGTGCAGATCTCTTTGATGATCTGGTCCGGGTGGGAGCTTCAACCGGAACACTTTCTTTACTTTTCTCTTCTTCCTCAGCCTTCCTCCTCTTTTCCCGACTGGCATCAAGTGCCTCTTTTGAGATGCCTAGGCCTTGAGCAATATGCTCAACTTCTTTTCTTACCTTCCTCTTTATCTCCGGTTCCCTGAGTTCTACATGTAACTTTACACTCAGTTCCTCAAAGGTTCCGAACATTTCTGCCTTGGGATCTTTGGGCTGGCTTAGCATGTGTTGAACATGCAGCTCTACTATCTGTTCATCCACTTCATACCCCATAGGCATGATCCAGACAGTCCTTGGCTCCACTGCCTCCATCAGACACTGATCTGTTTCTACCATGAAGCATACTGTGTCCT
This sequence comes from Cunninghamia lanceolata, assembly GCA_027924645.1. Classification (NCBI taxonomy): domain Eukaryota; kingdom Viridiplantae; phylum Streptophyta; class Pinopsida; order Cupressales; family Cupressaceae; genus Cunninghamia; species Cunninghamia lanceolata. The sequence continues at coordinate 5,827,888 of BSBN01000354.1, read as the reverse complement.
TGTATTTTTCAACAAGGGATTGGGGTATTCTTTCCCTTGCATGCATCGTGCTTTGGAAGTTCTTGAAGTAACCCCATAGAGCTGTATTTCTTGCTTTTGCATCCCCAAGTCCATGCAAATAGTCTCTGATTTGAATGGCAACCGGTCTGTCATTCTGCCATATCCATCCACTGGATCCGGGAAGCTCATTCATGTAGTAAAAGAAGAGACACAGGATCAGATTGCCATATTTGAAGGAGTTTTTCTTGTCCTTCTTAATCTTCTACAGATTTTCAAAGAGTTGGTTTACCAGAAGCTCGCACAAGTCATAGTCTGCATTCTCCTTTAACATCTGATAGGCTGTGTAGATTGCAGTTCCCGGTACTGAATTTTCCCTACTGGAGTGATAGATTTTGTAACCAATTATCATAGCTGCAAATTTGACATCCGGTTCAATGATGTCATCAACTGTCATAGCTCTCTTGTCAAACTTGGATCCGGTTGCATCACTGACTGTCTGATTTTTGACAGATTTGAGAACAGGTAATCCACCAGATGAGTGCAGACCGGTTACAGCCCTAATTGCATCCTTGGTGATCTTGAAGGGCTTGTTCAACCATAGGAAGTTGTCATGTACTCTACTTAGTACATACCGGACCCATTCATCTTCTTCAAAACAGGGGAAATGAATGCACTGTGCAAAGTGTTTGTCCTGGATGGCTTTATACTGAGGTTTGATCTCAAAGGAGTCATCTATCAATTGTTTGTGATAGATATCCATTAGTTTTGATTCTCCAAAGTCTTCAAGATTCGCATGGATGTAAACCCTAATATCTTCCGTATGCAATACACCATGAGGAACACTAGAGAAGGCTCCTAGTGGATCTACCTCCAATGATTTGTAAGGATGTTTCTTGAATGAGGGGCGAGGTCTATCAGAGATCTTAACTATGTTTGGAGTAGCCATTCTTCAAAGATTTGCAGTGAGGTAATGAAAAACGGAGAATACCTTATGCGCCTTCGACTTGCACGGAGTGATTAGATTGATTTCTTTATGCAATGACTTCGGCAGGAGATCCTTGGTGTGCTTGATGAATCTTGTTGCAGAGCTCCACTATTCGCTTCTTCTTGAGTGCAGAATGAGCAAATGACTTTTGAGAAATCCCTTAAATTGCTCCGCGAACCCTAATATCTGTCTGCAATAAATGCTTCACCTACATCATTCCGGTTTGCCTTGTCTGGATAGCTTGGAGTATCCCGGATTAGTCCTGATCTGTGGATATCATCCGGATCCTTCAATCATGAATAAATCGAGGTAACATATTACAAGAACATCCCAAGCATTCTGTCCAAACCGCAGAACAAGATAGTGCACTTCCGGATCTCTCCGGACCTTTTTGTAATCCTTTGTCATACCGGAGCATCTCCCTGAACAGGTCTTACTTGATCGATCACAGCTTCTTCATAACTCCATGCGGACCTCTGAAAACTTGACTGAAGCATCTCAAGACTCATATCTACAAACCCTTTAATCCGCATCTTGTGCCACATCTGGCACCACTTGTTTGGCTGGGGGAACAGGATTTTCTTTGAGTCTCCCCCTGAGCCTGAGCTCACCTTTTAGTTTCCGGAAGAAATATCAGCACCAGAGTCTGGTGCGGATCCAACCTCTACATTCTCTGAACTTTTCTTCACCCAAATCTTGCTCATCTGATTCCTAACTTCATCCGCATTCATCTTTTGTTTACCCTTGTCTTGATTCTGATTATACACCGGACCTCTTTTGTCCTGATACTTGTTTCTACAGACTTTAGCATTATGACCGGACCTATTGCAGATTTGGCAAATAACATTTCTTTACATATTTGACTGATATCCTCTTGATCTGCATTGATTAGCCATATGACCTACTCTATTGCATGTGAAGCATCTACCTTTGAATGATTTGTTTACTTGCATAATTCTGCATTCATGGGATTTGTGTCCATACCTTTTGCAGTTGAAGCACTGTCCGGAGAAGGATGAATTAATCTGATTCATTCTCATTCTGCACTGATTAGCTTTGTGACCAAAGTGGTTGCAGCTGTGGCAGTATCCATTGAAGGATGGATATCTTTGAGCATTTGGCTGTCTTACCGGAGGTCTTCTAGGCCTGCTCCTTGGATTTTCTGATCCAAGATTCTTCTGACCGGATCCGGAGCTTTCTCCTTTCTCATATCCCAAACCATACTTGTCATCTGTCCTCTTTTGACTTCCAAGAAGAACTTCAAGTTGAGCAGAACTTATCTTGAATTTCTCTTTATATTCATTTGCTGTTTGAAGGTCTCTTTTGAGAGAGGCAATTTGATCCTCAAGTTTTTCTTCATTATCTTTGGCATCTTCAAGATCAGATTCAAGATGTCTGATAATCCTGTCCATCTGGTGGCATTCTTCTGATTTTTCTTTAAGAGATTGTCTTAGATTGTCTTCAGCCTTTCTTTTTTCTTCAATCTCTTGAGTAAACTTTATAGTTCCTGATTCCATTTCATGTCTTAACATAATGACTTCTTTTGATAACTTTTCACATAACTTGGTTTGCTCAGTCAATTCTTCATTTGTATTGCTTTCTTCACTTTGTCTTGCCAACTGTTGGAGCAGCTCCTTTCTCTTTTTCATAGAGAGACTTAATTTGTCTTTTAATTCTCTCATGAATTCATCAGCCTGTTTGAGTCTTTCCTTTAATTCACTGACTTCAAAATTTGACTGTTCAAGATCCTCAAGAGCAGTCTTGAGTTGCTCCCTTAAACCGTATGCATCCATTTGAAATCCCAGATCTTCCTCAAGCTGTTAGGCTCTATTAGGAGGAACTTAGCTCTGATACCAATTGTTGATAACTGAGAGGGGGGGGTGAATCAGTTATCCTAATTATTTCCCTTATTGAACTTTCTTATTAATTGATGCAGCATTGAATCAAACACTAAAACATTAACATGAAATAAGAAACACATAACACAGTATTTTTGACGTGGAAACCCTGTTAAGGGAGAAAACCACGGGGTGATTAACCCAAAATTATTCTCTGTTAGAAGAATAGGAGATTACAAAAAATGGCACTTGCCAATTAGGGCTCACTGCCCGAGCACACTGCTCACAAGAGGCCCACTGCCTACAAGAAGACACACTGTCTACAAAGTGATAAGAATCACAGTCTTGAACTGATTGGAAGCATCTACATATGCTGGAGTTCAGTTCCGGTTAGGCTCAGTACACTGATCTGCTGCACTTCATCTTTCCTCTGTTCTTTATTCTGCTATCTTTCACATACCGAATCCTTTTTGCTACTTCTGCTCTGTTCTGGACTTATTTGCATATATCTTCACATCATCACTTCCTTCACAACTAAATCCATCCTCTATATATATCCGCACAAGTAATTTCATCACCTTCCTAGTCGGCATCCGGAACAGTCTAGTTTCTTACAAACTCTTGTTCTGTCGGCTGAATCCTTCCTCACCAAGCAATGCGGATCAAGCATATACTTGTAGATATCATTAATCATGTCGGCCAAACATGATTCATGCCTTCACAACCTCTATCATCAATAGTAACACATCCGGAAAGTAGTCTGATACTCTGTCAGTCAGTTCTTCCTCTGTTTTCACTGTCTCTCAGGAATCCGGTACTCAACTATTCATATCTTTTTCCTTGTCCATCACCGGAGGCTAAATCCTTGGAATATACCACTCAAGGTAGTCCTCTTGACTTCCCCAAATCTGCACTACACCAAGACACTTCCTCTGAGAGATCCGGACCAATCTGTCGGACCTTGCCACATGCTCTGTTCTTGTTTACCGGACCACAACATTCTTTATTCTGACTTCCGGTAGAGACACATCATGACTTGCGGATATGTGGGATGACCTTTGTTGCCATCAATGACAACAACCATGAATCCATATAGTGTCTCTTGCCAACACTATCTACCTAAAAAGACAATATCTTGCTGCCAGAAATGCCACATGTCGCATGAGACGTGTGTGTTGGTCTCAACAATGGAACACTCTGCAGAAGATAAGCCTATGGAAACATTGATCTTTTTTTGAGCCTCGAACATACACTATCTGTTGTGTCAGTCCCTTTTGCCAACTTTGTTTGCTGTGTTTTCTCTTGCCAAAGCAAATCCAATCAGAAATAGAACCAAATGTATCAAAATTTGCCTTTTTAAAAGCATCAGACACTACTTCAGCGCCTCTGGTATTACAGCAGCTTGCCTTTGGTAGTACAGTAGCTCGTCTTTGGTATAACAATACCTCACCTCTAGCAACCCTACTTTAGTGCCATTGGTGTAACAGTAGCTCACTTTTGGTCATAGTAGCTCGCCTTTGGTATAGCAGTACCTCACCTTTTGGTAGCTCAGTCCATCACCTTTGGTATTACAGTAGCTCACGTTTGGTAGCATAGTCCTGCGCCTTTGGTCAAAATAGTATAGTGCCTTTTGTCCAGTCAACAGTGCATCAAATTTTGTCTTTTCCAAAAAAAAGCAGAGTCCCAGCTTTTGTCCTAGTGTATTCCGTGGTAACCACTAAACTCCAACAAACTATGAAGTCCAAGCAAGTTGTCCCTAGGAAGCACAAATTGCCTCCTCACACACCTTAATCAAGCTGAGCCAACATTACTCCCAAGGTTACTCCTAGGACACCCGCGGAAAGATCAACCAATTCTTCAAACATGCCGCAGCTTGACCAAACCAACAACCCTCAAGAGGGTAGATCCCCTTTGGTAAGTACACCTCACTATACCACTGGCATGCCACCGGAGTCTGTTCCACAAGGTTATACTATCAACCAAGCACCGTCTCGAGAAGGTAGGTCCCCTTTGGTAAGTACGCCTTACTATACCATCGGCATGCCTCCAGATTTTGTTCCACAAGGTTATACCGTAGATCAAGCCCCATCTCAAGAAGAGCGACACTTTGAAATAGGTCAATCCTCTCAAGAAGATAGGAAAGATCTTGATGAATTCATACAAGATCCTAGGGCCGTAGCCGCCTTTGACAAAATCCTTAGTGAGAACCAAGATCATTTCTTTCGCTTGCTTGCAGAGCAAGGAGCCAAGTTACCTCAGGATTTTGATTTATCCAACCTCAAGGACACAAACAACACCCAAAATGCCATACACGCAATCCAAACCATGTCAACAGTGACCATGCCCTTACACGAACAAAGCTCACAGGGGAAAATGATTGCACAATATGAGAATCCCCTTTATCAAAACCCAACAGGAAAGAGGGTCGTATCACCGATTCTGACTCCTATTGAAATCTACAAACACCAACAGGGGACTCTTCAACGACAAGCGGAGATAGCTAAACAAGCCACCATAGCTCGATCAAACATACAACAAACTCCTAAAGTGTCCACACCAATCACAAGTGGAATTTTGGTTACCCCATCACAAATAGGTTTCTCACCAAATTACAATCTAGGGAACAACTATGTAGCCATGCAACAAGGGTCTCAACAAGCACCACCTCCTATATCATCAAACCTTCGTATCTCTCAACCAACTAGGGTCATGCAATCCCAACCACAACATTCTTCTACGCTCGTCCTCAATCAACCTCAACCCTTGCAAAACACATCTACCTATGTCCCCCCACCACTATGATCATCAGCACTAAACTTTTTCAACACCTTGCCTATCCACCCTCAACATTCCCAACATCAAGTTTCCCAAAGCTATGTGCCACAATCGCAACCTAACCCAAACTTTAGATTTCCCCCACCAAACTCTTTTCTTCAACCATCACAAAGCCTAAATTCTTACCTAGCACCACCCCCACCTCCTCCAAATCAAAGCATCCAATTCCAACCCAATCTAAACCCAACATACAACACATATGACCCCAACCAATCATATGACCCTTATTACACCAATGCCTGCCCATGGCTTACACTGCAATCTTTCATATGGGAAACAACAACCACTTCTAGGACAACAGGAGATGTTTCCAACCCCTCCCACAAGGATGGAGTTAAAAATCACGGAAGTTGAACAACAACTATCTAATCTTACATTTGGCCACACCAAGAAGACCTTCTCTTTAGAAGAGGTGTGTCCTTATCCTTTTGATCGGTCATTACCCATGATCCCTTTTCCTCAAAATTTCACTATTCCTAAATTTGATAAATACAAAGGAAAAGGAGACCCAAAAGACCATCTCAAGGAATTCTATCTTGCTTGCTTCGAGGTCTCACATAACGACACATCTTATGCGTCTCTTTCCTCACAGTCTTGGAGGTCAAGCTATAGAATGGTTCTCCCACTTACCCATGGGTATCAAATCTTTTAACGAATTTGCAGAGAAATTTGCCACCCATTTCTCCTACAACACAGAGCATGAGATCTCCATGACTGATCTATGCAACAACAAACAAAAAAATGGAGAAAATTTCATTTCTTTCCTTCAACGATGGAGACAAATGGCAGCAAATTCCCATTCAAGATACCTGAAAAATAGCTTGTTAGCATATTTGTGCAGAACCTCAATCAAGAATTAGGTTTTCATTTGCAAATTCTTAGTGCTACAACCTTCGATGAAATTACGTACAAGTGAATCAACATTGAAAAGGCCATCATTGCTAAAGGTGTTGTCAAAATCTTCAAAGAAACCAAAGACAATGCTCCTCAACAACAAACAAACGATAAACCAAAGTTTTGGAACAAAAATAAAAACGTGGTCAACGATGGGGTAGTCGATTCTAAACATGTCCAAACATTGCAAAAACTGCTTCATCTTTCCAAACCAAGTCAAGCTCCACCTCAACAATAGCAACAACAGAGGCAACCATATCAAAACCAACAACTACAACAACAAGAGCAGCCTCAACAAGATTACCCTCCGCGGCGTCAATTCACTCCCTTGGGAGATCCCATAGAGTCGGTCTTATAGAAGATTTTACACGAAGGCCTCATCACCTTACCTGATGCTCCCCCATATGGCGAACCGATTTGCAAAACTGCACGGTACAGAGAAAATGAATACTGTGAGTTCCATAGGAGCAAAGGGCACAAAACTGCATCGTGCATGAAACTCAAGCACCTAATCCAAAATCTCATCGAAGGCAACCAAATCTCTCTTGAAGATGATCCACCAGCTCAACACATGAACAAAGACCTCAACATGCACAAGGAACCATTCCCTCTCCATGGTCCACCTCCTCCCCAGGATAAAGGTAAAGGTGTCAATCATGCTTCCACTTCCTTTGACTCCATTGTGGGTCATTTTGAAGAGAGTCGAGTGTCTACCCTCACAATCAAAGGCAAATCTACGGATTGCGCTATTACAACTCATCGTGGTCGTGTCACCATTTGTGGTCCTACACCCAGTCTCCCAACTCAATCTGATTATAATCTTGTCGAACATCTAACGAAAATGCCAGCATAGATCTCTATCTTGGACCTTCTACAGTCATCACTGGCACATAAAGTGGTGCTAGAAAAAGCCCTCCAAGAGTCTTCAGTTCCTAATAACATAGTGGTCATGGATTTCCAAGCTATAGTAGGTAATATTGCTTCACCCTACAATGTGGTCTTCTCTGAAAAGGACCTCCCATCCCATGATCCATGTCACAATGATGCCCTTCATATTGAGGTTCTCATCCATAAGCGCAAAATCAAACGCATACTCATAGATGGTGGTGCTGGTCTCAATGTCTGTTCTTTAAAGTTACTTAAGCAATTGGGACACTCAAAGGATCATATCAACACTAATCAAAGTATTACAATCAAGGGATATGATCATGCTAAGCACCATTCAGAAGGTGTTATCCACTTGCCTATACAATTGGGCCCCGTCATGCTTGAAACTAGATGCCAAGTCCTTGACATTGAGCTGCCTTACAACATTATCCTAGGCCGCCCATAGATCCATACAATGAATAGTTGTTCCCTCCATGTACCATCAGTCTCTAAAATTCCCATTCAATGGTATAGAGATAACTATCCCAGGAGACCCCAATCCTTTTGAATTCTAGCACGTCTTGCAAGGCAGTTATAAGAATTGCAACCAAGTGCCTCAAAATGACAAAGCCCTTGAATCCCCACTATATGTCGATCCTAAAAATCTGACACAAGCCTCTACAAGTGAACCTAATCCTCTTCCTGAAATCAAAGCTCACATCTGGGATATAGGCTTTGGAACCTATGATATCTCAAAATCTTGTGTAGGGTGGATGCCTTTATCACCTAAATCTTACGGCCAACTGCCCATTGCCAAAGCAACTAAAAAAGCAGCTATTCCTCCCCCGGCATCTTTAACCTAATTCCAACAGGGAAAATTATTGGAAGAGGAAACTATTGAGGACATTTCTTCTTGGCTCTATAAGGAGAAAGAACCGGTCACAATACCAGTCAAGCAATATGGCAATGGCTTAAGAATAGTCAAAAACATGGGCTATAAAGGCAAAGGTGGCCTTGGGAAACAGAATCAAGGAACAATGGAGCCCATTAGTGTGATGAAGAAACTAGACAAGAAGGGGTTAGGATTTGGTAAGAAGGTACCACACGCCTTGGACATCGAGGGTATACTCGACAAGGTGGCTGAAACTTCTCTCGTAGATTCGACGTCTAATGAGGATACCATCGATGACTTTTCCCTCCATATGATTGACCTATTTACAGAATCCTCCATATTTACGCTATCCTCCATATCCCTAACCTCCACCACAAACACCCAGAAAGTAACACTTGTCTACCCTGAACTTATTGATTGGGACCAATAAGGGTCCCCCGTTATAGATGTATTTCAAAATGACGAAGCTATAACTGAGTTCATGGGCCTTTGGGAAGGTATCCCTCTGGGTGATCATAAAGCAGGTTTTGTAATGGAACTAGAGCCAACGGCTTATTTTGGTGAGAATGCCAAATCCTCCAGTCGTAAAAGTGAAAATAAAGAAAGATCTCTAGGTGAAAACCACACTATGGCACCTCTCGATCACAAAATAGTAAAAATAAAGGACATATCCAAAGGTGAAAACCCAATTGTGGCACCTGAGGATGGAGGATTTGACCTTCCCCTACCATCTAAGTATCAAGAGAAGTCAGCTCTCCTAGTGGAAGATTCTACAGAGATAAACCTTGGCATAGAGCAAAATCCAAAGACCACATTCCTGGTAGTATCATTATTAGAAACAGAGCACAGGAATCTTAACACATTCTTCTTATAGGGAACCATCAACTTTGAGTGGACCTATGCGGATATGCCGGGTTAGACCCTAAGCTAGTGGTTCACTATCTCACAGTTGATCCAACAGTTAACTAGTCAAGCAAAAGCTGAGAAAGATGCACCCACAGATAGCTCTCTTGGTGAAAGTGGAAATACAGAAGTTGTTAGATGCAAAGTTCATTCAACCCATTGATTATTCAGACTGGGTATCAAACATTGTACCTGTGTCTAAACCCAATGGCCGCATTTGCATGTGTAATGATTTTAGAGATCTTAACAAAGCATGTCCCAAGGATGACTTTCCATTACCGAACATTGATATTATAGTAGACTTGACAGCAGGTCACGAAATTCTTTCTCTCATGGATGGATTCTCAAGCTACAATCAGATAAGGATAGCAGAAGAAGATCAACATAAAACAACCTTTACTTGTCCGTGGGGTAATTATTGTTGGTGTGTCATGCCATTTGGTCTAAAGAATGCAGGAGCAACTTATCAAAGAGCAATGACAGTGATATACCACGATCTCTTTCATCATATCATGGAGGACTATGTGGATGACATACTAGCTAAATCTTCTAGGGCAGATCACATACAAGTTATAGGACAGATCTTTGACAGGCTTGAGAAATACCAAGTATGCCTCAATCCAAAGAAGTGTCTTTGGTGTAACATCAGAGAAGCTATTGGGATACATTGTATCTCATAGAGGCATCGAAGTAGACCACGCAAAAGTCAAGGCTATAGTGGAGATGCCTCCACCAAAGAACCTCAAAGCATTAAGGAGCCTTCAGGGAAGGTTGCAGTCCATTAGGTGTTTCATCTCATAGCTAGCAGATAAATGTCAACCATTTCAACACTTGCTCTGAAAGGATGTCTCATTTCAATGGGACTGTTGGTTTTTCTTCTGAATCAGCATTAGGGTTTGCCAGTTCTAATGCACAGGCAGATTCAGCCAACTAATACAGGAGGTTGCATGAGCTGCCTCCCCTTCACTTCTGGTTCTACGGCACCAAGGGGGTATCCCTATAACTCAAGATGTGACCTTGACTAGCTCAATGATAGAAAGATCTAACTTGACAACAACAGGCAGAATACTCTCATGTATGGACCCAGATCTGCATGATAGATCACAAGGTTGGCAACATTCTTGGACATATGTGTCTGGTTGGGTATGAGAGTATGCAAGGGTCCTAATCCTACTCCTACACTAACAAGTGGAAGTTATGAAATGGGTGGACATAATGTCTTGGATGCAAGACAAGGGGTTTTGGTTCATAACTACTGACCCAGGAGCATACTGGTGCCTATCCATTGGGCAAGGAGTCAACTAGATGTATACAACAGATGGTTTGCAACTTTCACTCAAGTTTCAGGGGGTTGGACTGATGCTTGCCTTACAAACATCACCCAAGAATGGGTATCTAACTACCTCTACTTACAGATATCCCTGCTGACATGCAACCTTCTCCATACATTGACCTAAAACAATTTAATCCACTCCTTGAATGGAAGTTACAGATCAAGCATGCAGTACAGACATCTATACCCTAGAATCTATGAAACCCTTAGCAACCAGATTCAAAAGAAGGAGAATAACATGCAGCAAAGGAGACAGACAGATAAACACATGCAATATAGCATTTTTCATTTATATCAACACTGAAACTAAAAATATGTGTAAAATACACTCATGCTGCAACACATAAACTCCAAAATGGGATGAAACAACCAAGATCATGCCCTATTCTTCATTATTTACACAAAAAATGATGCCCAGGTCTTCAACCCTCTTCAAATGAGCAACATAGCCCTACTTATACAGTAAGGAGGTGCTCAGCCTTAACCACCAGGCAAACTCAAAATTTGCCAAATACAGTACATAGAGAAAATGGCGCTCATCGCATTGAATGTAGCAGGTGGAAGAGGGGACAAGAGAGGTTCTCGAGCCATGCGCCGCTAGCCATGGATGTACAACTTCAATCGGGTACTAGATCCGTCCACGCCATCGCCCATACCCTATAACATCTGCCATTAATGCCCATCTACGTCGTGGCCATCGAGAAAAACATCAAACAGGGCATCGCAACCGTTTCCCGCTAAGACACCTCATCATGATATTTGAAAATATACAGGATCAAATTATCCCACATGCACCCCGTGGCAACCTCCTCATATCTTATATACTAGGTCATGAGCATATATGGTGTCGGTGCTTTTGCTCCCGACAACACTAGTATAAGCCTTCATCATCATCATCCTCCAGCATGATATCCCGCTACTCGAAATATCACCCTGACATCAACATCATCATCCATGATAAAATATCACCCTTCATGTGAAATATCAACCTGATATTCACCCTCATCGGCACAACCTGATACATCGAAGGAAGATCCTCCTACTTAGCCGATACTAAATGTCTGGCCAATGAACATCCTGCATGTCAACAAAAATCCTGATGACATCATGGTCATATCTGCATTCCGCGCACCTCCTCATATCCAGATGACGTCACCACCACATTCATATATCAGGGTGATATTCGTAAGATGACCTAATATTTCAGAATATCACCCCCCATAGAAATATCAGGGTGCACTGTAGCTTCATTATAACATCGGGGTGATGTTTGAATATGACTAATATTTGAAAATATCACCCCCTTCCTTGGAATATGATGAAGCCGACAGACAGAAAAGCGGATATCACCCTGACTTAAGAATGACGTCAGCATCATCAGGGTGATAAAGCAAACATGAAGTGATAAAGTAACATCAGGATGATCTTAACCAAGATCACCCGATGTTCAAATATGATGACCCCGAAGAAGATCGGGTCATACTTAGAACCTTGTAGCAACATCATCAGGATGATCTTAACTAAGATCACCCGATGTTAAAATATCACCCCAGCAAAAGATCATGCAAGCAGAAAATATGATGATGACCCCCGCGAGAAACAATCTAGGGTGATGTTTGGAAATATGATGATGATGACCTCCTCCTCGAAGAAAATATGATGCTGCAGTTGAAAAATGCTGAGGAGGCCCAGAGACTTAGAATATTTTTTGGATTTTTAGGGAAGGTGCCTGCATGTTTATATGCTTGAAACCTGACTGCTCATGCAGGCACCAACAGTGGCTCTGTCTGGGGACGCATGCCTCTTGCAGGCATGGTGAGAACCACAGATCTCTGGGATGCAAACCAGTCCCCTATCCATTGGGCACAAAGTCAAACTTGCACCAACCTGCATCACCAAACACACTTGATGGCCTAAGGCCACCAAGAAAAGAAATACCTGTATCTCCCTTTGTCAAATATCTTGTTTTCATCTGCATGCACTGGGTCAAGCCTGGAGATACTGTCATGACCTACCCACAAACAAATCTTGTCATCTGCATATTCAGCCCTCTGATTTAGCTTGTCATTGTCACCCCTATGCAGACAACCTTTAGCATCCTGTGACATGTGGGTGCAGTATTCATCAAGCAATGCATATTCAAATGGTATGTAACACTTATCATCATCTGCATCAGCAGTATGCATTGCAAAATGATCTCCCAACTGGACTGAAAATAGAAAACACTCAGAGTTCACCACACAGCTAGGAAGATCAGGGCTCATTTCATATGCTGGCACATCAAAAGAAAAGATTTCAAATTCACAATGTGCACATCATGCACATAATCATCTGGTACACCAAGCTAGAAAAGCTCAGGCTCTAGCACCTCTTTACAATCAGGCACATTTTTACAATCACTTACCTAATGTATGTTGGTCTCTCTTTCATCAGGATGAAAAATAGAATCCAAGTCAAAAACAATGTCTAGATCCTCACCATACTCAGACAGATCCTCATCACCACATGTGTCATAAATGCGTGACCCAAGTGTCTCAGCCTCATCATGGTATGCCGTTGGTTCATGGGCAGCAGAACATGCATCTTCACCATCAATGGATTCTCTTTGTGGAGGAGTATCAGCCTGTGTGCTTATTTCTTCTCTATCCTGAGCACAATACTCACAATCATCTCCACAAATCCATTCAAAAAGATGTTCATTGCTGTCCACAACCTCATTATCTCTTTCATGGTCAGACACCTCAACCTTGCAAAGGGAGTCCTCATTAGTCCTTTCACTGGCATCCTCAACTGATATCTTTTGATTTTCACTTTTATCTTCACATGATGCCATGATCTCAAGGTCAAACTGAGGATCAAAAGGGCTGAGAAGAGGTTTAGCCTTCTAACTGGCAGACACAATAAGATTCTCACTATTTAACTGAGCCTGCCTAGCCTCTAAGAATATCAACCTATTTTTTATCTCTTCTATTCTTTTATTCAATATTTCACCCCCTTCTTGACTGAGTATGGGATAAAACATATTTGGATTCACAAAAATCTTACTCTTAGACATCCTTTGTCCGCCTAAGACCTAAGGCTTCCCCCTTGCATCTAACTTATGCAGTACAACAACAAATATAGGGGAAGAAGCTAAGGTACCTTTTCTCATCCAGATGCAGAAATATGAACATCTTTGTCACATCACATACATCTATCTTTCATGTGCATTCAGATCTTTTTTGCAGAGTCGCCACCTCTCCAGAGAGGACAAAATTTACAACAGCTGAATGCTACTTTTCTAGGTTCATTCCACCAGCAGAGCCAGGCAAAACTTCACCAGAGGCTGTAAGATATCACTTTTTCTGTTCATCATCCCTAGTAGAGTAGCCAAATCTGTTGGTGACTCAGATGGGCACATAGGTACTTTTCTTTTTTCTTTTCTAATTCATCCCCAGTAGAGTCGCCATTTTGTTGGTTTTTCTTCTGAATTAGCATTAGGGTTTACCAGTTCTAATGCACAGGCAGATTCAGCCAACTAATATAGGAGGTTGCGTGACCTGCCTCCCCTTCACTTCTAGTTCTGCCGCACCAAGGGGGGTATCCCTATAACTCAAGATGTGACCTTGACTAGCTCAATGATAGAAAGATCTAACTTGACAACAACAGGCAGAATACTCTCATGTATGGACCTAGATCAGCATGATAGATCACAAGGTTGGCAACATTCTTGGACATATGTGTCTGGTTGGGTATGAGAGTATGCAAGGGTCCTAATCCTACTCCTACACTAACAAGTAGAAGTTCTGAAATGGGTGGACATAATGTCCTGGATGCAAGACAAGGGGTTTTGGTTCATAACTACTAACCCAGGAGTAGACTGGTGCCTATCCATTGGGCAAGGAGTCAACTAGACGTATACAACAGATGGTTTGCAACTTTCACTCAAGTTTCAGGGGGTTGGACTGATGCTTGCCTTACAAACATCACCCAAGAATGGGTATCTAACTGCCTCTACTTACAGATATCCTTGCTGACATGCAACCTTCTACATACAGTGACCTAAAACAGTTTAATCCACTCCTTGAATGGAAGTTACAGATCAAGCATGCAGTACAGACATCTATACCCTAGAATCTATGAAACCCTTAGCAACCAGATTCAAAAGAAGGAGAATAACATGCAGCAAAGGAGACAGACAGATAAACACATGCAATATAGCATTTTTCATTTATATCAACAATGAAACTAAAAATATGTGCAAAATACACTCATGCTACAACACATAAACTCCAAAATGGGATGAAACAATCAAGATCATGCCCTGTTCTTTGTTATTTACACAGAAAATGATGCCCAGGTCTTCAACCCTCTTCAAATGAGCAACACAGCCCTACTTATACAACAAGGAGGTGCTTAGCCTTAACCACCAGGCAAACTCAAAATTCGCCAGATACAGTACATTGAGAAAATGGCACTCATCGCATTGAATGCAGCAGGTGGAAGAGGGGACAAGAGAGGTTCTCGAGCCATGCGCCGCCAGCCGTGGATGTACAACTTCAATCAGGTACCAGATCCATCCACGTCATCGCCCATACCC
Source organism: Cunninghamia lanceolata (assembly GCA_027924645.1). Lineage (NCBI taxonomy): Eukaryota > Viridiplantae > Streptophyta > Pinopsida > Cupressales > Cupressaceae > Cunninghamia > Cunninghamia lanceolata. The sequence goes on along the minus strand of BSBN01000354.1, from coordinate 5,812,762 downwards.
TGTAACATCTGCCATTAATGCCCATCTACCTCGCAGCCATCGGGAAAAACATCAAACAGCATCGTAACCATTTTCCACCAAGACACCTCATCATGATATTTGAAAATATGCAGGATTAAATTATCCCACATGCACCCCGCAGTGACCTCCTCATATCTTATATACTAGGTCGCGAGCATATATGGTGTCGGTACTTTTGCTCCCGACAACACTAGTATAAGCCTTCATCATCATCATCCTCCAGCATGATATCTCGCTGCTTGAAATATCACCTTGACGTCAACATCATCATCCATGATAAAATATCACCCTTCATGTGAAATATCAACCTGATATTCACCCTCATCGGCACAACCTGATACATCGGAGGAAGATCCTCCTGCTTAGCTGATACCAAATGTCTGGTGAATGAACATCCTGCATGTCAACAAAAATCTTGATGACGTCATCATCATATCTACATTCCGTGCACCTCCTCATATCTGGATGATGTCACCACCACATTCATATATTGGGGTGATATTCGTAAGATGACCTGATATTTCAGAATATCACCCCTCGCAGAAATATCAGGGTGCACTGTAGCTTAATTGTAACATCAGGGTGATGTTTGAATATGACTGATATTTGAAAATATCACCCCCTTCCTTAGAATATGATGAAGCCGACAGACAGAAAAGCGGATATCACCCTGACTTAAGAATGACGTCAGCATCATCAGGGTGATAAAGCAAACATGAAGTGATAAAGTAACATCAAGATGATCTTAACCAAGATCACCCGATGTTCAAATATGATGACCCCGAAGAAGATCGGGTCATACTTAGAACCTTGTAGCAACAGCGTCAGGATGATCTTAACTAAGATCACCCGATGTTAAAATATCACCCCGGTGAAAGATCATGTAGGCATAAAATATGATGATGACCCCTGCGAGAAACAATAGGGTGATGTCTGGAAATATGATGATGATGACCTCCTCCTTGAAGAAAATATGATGCTGCAGTTGAAAAATGCTCAGGAGGCCCAGAGGCTTAGAATATTTTTTAGATTTTTAGGGAAGGTGCCTGCATGTTTATATGCTTGAAACCTGACTGCTCATGCAGGGACCAACAGGGACGATAAGTGTCAAGCAGCATTTGATCAGCTCAAAGAGTATCTAGCTACACCTCCTATATTGGTTCCACCAGTGGTCGATAAACCTTTGATATTATACATCTCAACTACAACTTCGGCCCTAGGGGCCCTGCTAGCACAACATGATGAGTCAGGAAAGGAGCATGCAATCTATTATATAAGTCAAACCTTGGTGAGATATGAACTCAATTATTCACCGATGGAAAGAGCTTGTTTAGCAGTAGTGTTCGCTTTCCAAAAGCTACGACATTACATGCTAAACCAACACACTAATCTCATAGCAAAAATTGATCCATTGAAGTATCTACTAGCAAAAGCAGCTCTTACAGGCAGACTAGCTAAATGGGTCATGATCCTTAGTGAGTTTGACATTGAGTATGTGGATCGCAAAGCAATCAAAGGACAAGCCCTAGCAGATCAACTAGCAGAAGCACCCATGACAGATACACATCCTATGGTAGCAGACTTTCCAGACAAGAATCTCTTTACTCTTTCCAACTCAATAATGTGGAAGTTGTATTTTGATGGTTCCTACACATAGCATGGATCAGGGGCCGACATCTTATTTATCACACCTCAAAATGACTATATTCCTAAGTCATATCGACTTGCATTCCCTTGCACCAACAACATTGTCGAGTATGAAGCACTCCTCATAAGTCTCAATACAGCAGTTCAATGGGACATCACAAAATTACAGGTATATGGAGACTCGCAACTAGTCATTCTACAAGTCACAGATGTGTACCAAACAAAAGATGAAAAGTTGGTCCTCTACAAGCAACTAGTGGATGCCTACAAACCACATTTTTCTAGCATCACATTTGAGCAAATTCCAAGAGAGAATAACAAGCCTGCAGATTCTATGGCTTCTATAGGGTCACTATAGACATGCCTGCTAATACACAGAAATGTGAATTCTTGATCAAGCAGTTGTTGATACCTGCCGTCGATGTTCTAGTTACTGAAATCATCTACGAACTTGTTGGTCCCAATTCCCCATGGTACGAAGATATCTATGAATACCTTAAAAATAGTACCTTTCCCTCTGAACTATCATCAACCCAATGCAAAACCTTTATCCGTCGATCCTCCCATTACACCATTCTAGGTGATACACTATATCGTCGGAGTCTCAATGGTATCCTCTTACAATGTCTTAATGCGGAAGAAGCTGAAGCTACCTTACGAGACATATAGGAAGGTCTCTGTGGTGCACATTCTACCGGTCCTAATCTCACTAAGAAGATTCTCAGAATAGGTTATTACTGGCCCACAATAGAGTATGATGCTTTACAGTTTGCTAAGAAGTGTCTACAATGCCAACAGCATGGAGATTTGATTCACGCACCAGCACATGAATTACAACCTATGACAACTCCATGGCCTTTTTCTCAATGGGGTCTCGACCTCATAGGACAAATCCACCCATCCTCATCCAATGGCCATAAGTTCATTATTACTGCCACTAAGTATTTCACGAAGTGAGTTGAAGCCATTCCCATGACCTATATCACCGGTAAGCAAATAGCCAAGTTTATCCTAAACTACCTCATTTGCCAGTATGGTATTCCCCAAGCCATTGTCACTGATAATGGGAGACTATTCAAGAACCAAGATGTCTATGCCTTGTGCACACAACACAATATCCAGCATTGCTTTTCCACTCCCTACTATCCGCAGAGTAACGGCCAAGCTGAGGCTTCCAATAAAACCATTCTCAAGATCCTCAAGAAAATGGTCAATTGAGCTGGTCGTGATTGGCACTTGCAACTCAATCCCACCCTATGGGCCTACCGCACTAGTATCAAAACACCAACTGGTGCCACACCATATGCCTTAGTCTATGGCTCTGAAGCCATCCTACCTATAGAGGTCGAGATCCCATCCCTTAGAGTATCCATGTAGAACCTGATCAGTGGAGAGGAGTATCGCACTTCCAGATTAGCTGAGCTAGAGCTATTAGATGAGAAGTGCCTTAATGTGCTTAATCATCTCCATGTCTATCAAAATTGCCTCCAGCGTAATTACAACAAAAAGATCAAAGAAAGATGGTTTCAAGTTGGTGATCTTGTACTCAAAGAAAATCATAGAAATCAAGCAGATCGAGAAAAGAAGGGCAAGTTTGAGCCTAATTGGTTAGGCCCCTTTATTGTCACAGCAGCATATGGATCAGGAGCTTATACTTTAGCTACACCTAATGGTATTCCTCTAGATGAGCCACTTAACAGTGTCCATCTCAAGAAGTTTCATGCCTGATCCTCAGAATATTCCAAAGAAAAAACAAAAAATTTGTCCTCTAGTGAAAACCTGGCAAACATGCGCTATGTGTAGAGTCAGCATCCATCATCTATCAAGTCCTATTCATTCCATGTCCATTTCACAAACTCCATCCATCCATCCATAATAAAACCATTGACCTTGTTTGCATTTCCATCTCCCTATCTAGTATAGCTTGGAAATTTTTCAATGCCCACCATCGTCATCCCACGTCTTGATCTGTGTCAACAATTCGCACTATCTTGTCCTAGGTCAAGCTTTCTATGTCTTCTTCATCGGTCACCTATGCAATTTCCTCTACCAGAATAGGGGCAATTCCTTCCTTAACCTAGGTCTAGGAGTCCTTCCTAGTTTATGGTTCACAACACGCTCTTCAATCTTTTTCCTTTCAACAGATAACACCCTTTAACGGACACATTGCTCCTATGATAAAGCGGTTATCTTCCCAATGCTTTTCCTACATCATCACACCAACTAGAACTACATATTATCTCATCTCACTCTTAAGGTATCTTGATCCCATGGATATGGGTATGTAGGTAGTCTGGAATATGAAGGAAGTATCCAGTACTCAGGTACATAAGATCTCATCATTTCCCCAACCCAAGCTCAAACACCTTGACCCATCTCATCACTCTACCCAGAACTACATATTATCATCTTTCATCTTTCCTCATAATGCGCCTTGATCCCATGGATACAGGGTATGTAGGCAGTCTAGAATACGAAGGATGTATCCAATACTCAGGCACATACGATTCATCATTCTTCACCCATTTCAATCCATTGACATGTCATCTTTCTAGTCTTCCATTTATCAAAATCCATTCACCTCAACTTGATTAACTCAAGCAGCAAAGAAACAAGCAAGTGCGCATCCTTTCAAAGCAAAAGTCCTTAGCAAACCTAAAGCAAAGCAACTTACTTCTAGAGTCATCTACTGTCCTACTGTTCCGATTGCCAACATCAGCTAAATCTAGCTTAACCAAAGCACCAGATCAACAAGCTTGTCTTCTGCAGAGTGTTCCATTGTTGAGACCAACACACACGTCTCATGCGACATGTGGCATTTCCTGTAGCAAGACATTGTCTTTTAGGTAGATAGCCCCCTTTAACAGACACATCGCTCCTACGATAAGGCTGTTATGTTTCCTATCCAATCTAACCTGAGCAACCTCTTTGGTAAGAAAATATGTTGGTTGTATGTTTACTTTGTAAGTCAGTCAATTTTCTTTTTTGGTTTATCTTTTGTTCCTTTATCCATTACCTATTCAAGGCTACCTTGATTTATCTATAATCTTGGTATGTTGCGATGCAGTACGAATTTGGGGCATAGTCATTGCTTTTGTGTGCCGTGTTTGAGGAATGATCTTTAGCATCTTTTTTTTAGCATTATATTTATCTTCTGTGTGTTACAACCTAGCATCTTACATATTTAATACTCTTCTTACATTGACATGTGTTGAAGTTTATTTTATGTTCAAGACTATGGCTCATCCACATGTACCAACAAGGTCATATTGTGTCTAAGGGATCTAAGTTCAAACCACTTGCTTGTAGAGTCTGTTGGGACCTAAAATTTCATACCAATTTTTGCAAAATTTTAGGTTCCCATATGAAAAATTCAATTTCAACACTCATAGATACACCTGCACAATATGCTCAAGTGGCCTACTTTGAAGCATTATAATTCAGAGCCGGTTCGTCTTCATGCAAAATCATTTCACAAACATGTTTGTCTGCCATATGTAAGTAAGCACACCTAATTTCAGCTTCCTATGATCAATTTTGACTAGGTTTTGAAGAACCAAGCTGGAGGGTTCTGGTAAGGTTTGTTACTTGCACAATGTGAAATCAGCCCAAGAAACCAACTTTGGAGGTTGATATCTAGTAGCTAAATGATGATCCTGACAAACTAATTAGTGTTCCATATTCCCCTCATGATAATGTACCTTCATGCCAGTTTTTGGGACCCCAACATCTCGTTTGCTATTTTTTCAAAATCGAAAGCAAATGTAAAAAGTTCAGTTTCCATATCTGCATTTCCAAAAAGTTGCGGAGAGGTCAACTTTGGCCCTTAACATTTCATGACAGAAGATGGATGGTGAAGAATCCTCTTACACACGCACTCATCAAGCCTAAATGAACCAAATTCTCCATTTATAACTTCCCAGGAGGAGATTTAATGGTCTTTCAAAATTGCAAGTTGATGAGCTCAAATCAGGTTTTGACAAGTGCAGTTTTCAAGGAGGTTAATTTGGAAGGTAATATCTAGCAATCGGGTCATGTTCATAAAAAACCAATTGATGTCTCAAATTCTTCCCGTGTTAATGTTACTTCATGCCAATTCTCAAGATCCCATCACTTCGTTTGATATTTTTTCAAAATCAAATCCAAATGGGTTTTACACAGCTCTGTGACTGCATTCCCAGGCAACATCAAAGAGGTCAACTTTGGCACCTGATATTTTACGAAGGAAGAGGAATGATGAAAAATCCTTTTGTGCACGTGTTCACGTGACCTAAATGAACTAATCCCCAGGATGGCAGCTTCTCAATATCAGATTTGATATTTTTCCAAAGAGGCAAGATGACAGGTTTCAGTTGAGTTTAAAACAGGTGCAAAACATGCTGAGTGAGCTACTTTGATTACGAGCAGCTTTTAATCCTAATAAGTTCACGCCGAACCGTTTGTTGCGTTGAATTCTCGGGTCAAAAATCTACAAGTTTGTGCATTTTCGTGGCTCCAGGAGAAGTTTCGATCAGTTTTTCAAGGCAATTTTGGAGGCTACCTGGCCTATTTTGCTCACTGTACAAAGTGCCAAAAAGAAGATTCTGATGAAAAACCATTTCATTTTCACACCTCATGAACACACAAATGCATTGTCAGGACAATCCAAGACAGGAACTTATTTCAAAATGAAAATTTTTTAGTCGGACCCACATAGGGGATCCAACTTGTGATGCACAATGGCTATTGTAGGAGTGGCAATTCAAGTTGTGTAGCATATTGAAACATTAGGGTTTTGCATTGGCGTCAAATATGCAAGGTATGCACAATGGAGGCTCTTGTTTATGGAGGCAAAAGAGCATGATGAGTCCCTGTCCCAATATACACCAGAGGGCTTTGCAAAGATAAGGGGTTTGTTTGAACAAGCACTCATTGTTGCAGGTTTGCATATGTTAGGAGATGGAAAGTTGTGGACAGTATATTAAGAATCTAAGTGAAGCTTTCATATGGATATATCACAAGGCTTTATACTTCATAAATTGATTGAGCTGCTCAGCAAATTTCTTGAGGTACCTAACGGTCGTTCAAGATTTATGAGAGATGGATTTCTGTCTCAAGTTACAAGAGGTCTCATTGTATAATAACAAAGCTGATAAGTGATTGTAACCGTCTCCTAAAAGAGCTTTTGGATAGCCTTCTAAATGAGAGTGTTGAGAACAAGTGCCATTTCATATGGGCATGCATATCTGCTCTACAAATTTCATGGTTAGGAGAGGAAGGGACAGACAATTCTGTTCATTTTGGAGTAGCTTTGCAATATAATGTAAATCTAGTGTACTTGTTGATTTTGAGCAAAGCTCATACACATGAAGAGTTTATTGGGGGATCAATGGCAATATATCCCTATTCTAGTGCAGAAATTGGGCCACTAATGCGTGATGTCAAAAACAAAATTTGTCATCAGTCAGACTTATTGGGTCTTTTAGAAGATGACCATGGTATGTATGGAATTGCTTGTAGCTGGCAACATCATCTCTCCTGATCTCAAAATTGCTCAAGTATATGAGTAGTATAATATGGCTCTCAGGCGCATTAAATATGTCACAAAGGTGACTGCCTTAGGTGATTGTGACTGCCCTTCCTTTTTGGAGGGGAAGAGAATGGAAAAAGGATAATTTTATTGAAGTAATAAAATTATATTGCATTACGGGCTCCCAACCCTTCACAAATGTCCCACAGCGATTTCCCTTACCGTCACCATGGCCACGGAATTGTCAAGGAAATTAGTTTGTATCATAACTATATTCAAATTCATGTTGATTGTTTTGATCAATATCAAACTCACTTGAGAATGGGAGAGCGGAACTTGAAAGTAGGCAATCTTATATTCTTCTTGTTAGAGTATTGTTTTGGGAGACTGAAATATATGGGGATTCAATAATCCAAATGGTTGGCCATAGACTAAATTGGGAACAATTATTAGAAGATGTTGAATTAAATAGAGCAGAGTTAAAATGGCGTTGTTGCACATTCGCCAGAATCCTCGCTGCTTGTGCCAAAACTAGCAAACCCAAAAAGAATGAAAAATAAAACAAATGCCATCAAGGAAACAAGGAAATCAGAATGAATTTTTAAAATCACACTGATTTGAGGAGTCTTGCCGATGGATACCTCATCGGCAAGAGATGGCTTATCGGTGAGCAAACTTTGTGTCCGCCTGACTTGCCGATGAAAAGTCCCCAAATACGTAATGTCAGCCCGATGATAAAGTAAAGGTAATCAAAGATATAACTAATTTACCTAAAGTAAGATTTAATAATCAAAATTGAAAATTTTCACTTGGAGAATAAAATATTTTTCACCGAGGAAGTTGCGAGAGATATTTTCACCGAGGAGGTAAAATGGGTAAAATTTTCACCCAAATAAATATAAAGGTAACAAGAGAAATGGGATAAATATTATTTCCCATAGATTACTTGAACAATATTAGTATTTAATTAAAAGAAGAACGAAATACAATGAAGGCACAAAATGGGAAGCAGATGATAATTTTTCACTTGAAAAAATATTCTTGTGAGATAACAGTGGAAAAACACGCCGGGAAATATAATTAAATAGAGATTAAAGTATTATGTGAAGATCAAAAAGCCAGATTAAATATTTAATCATTGCCAAAGGCAATTAAATAAACGAAAAGGTATACCAAAGGTTGCAATGGAAGAAATAAAGGATTGTAACCCTAGAGTCCAAAGGATATTTACCAGAGAAGAAAAATCAAGCAGAAAGGGGGGGAGATTAAAAAAGCATCAGTAGATTTTCGGTAGCAGTAGGAAATTATTTAATTCCACTCCACCCATTCACCTCATCAGAACTTTTATATACACATTTTTTAATGGAAAGGAGTGCTTCCATTTGGTTATCTATTTTCAGTGTTCAACTATAATGTTATTATTAAATCCTAAATGTTGTAATGTTGTCTCTAGAATGGTTTTCTCATATTGTTTAAATTATCATATCAAGGATATTGTTGATTTATCTAATCACATTTGCTGATTCAGTGTGTTTGAATTGGTTGGTTTCTGTAAGAAGTTGATCAAAATTGTCATAAGGTCTCTGCCAAGAGGTAAATCCTTTCTACAAAAACAAGTCTAGTCTAAATTCCCTTCTTACTAGAATTAAATATCCTCTCAGTTGTTCACAGTAATATGGGGAATATCATTCGGATAGTATAAGAAGAGCATTATAACTGACATTCTTGCACGTTGCATAAGGTGCAAACATCCCATGTGCCTTACAAGTTTGAGTTAAGCTGTGAAGTAGATCAACTTACCTTATACATTTGTTTCCATTAAATCATCATCCATTCACTGACTCCATAGCCCAATAGAAGTAGGCACTAGTCATTACTATCCAAACTCATATTCAAGACATTTCTATTTCAAGTCAGTACATTCAGAATAGGAGATAATCTTTAGACTGTATCTATTACATTTTATGCCATTGTGATAGATTTACTAATCCAATCAAGTCATATAGTGTTAAGTCTGCTTTAGTTACAAAGGTACACCCGCCTAGGTTTGCAAGACCTGAAGTGTAGGGAGCTAATAGCTCTATCAATTGGTCCAAAAATGTTGCAAATCCAAACATAGAGTCTGGCATCATCTTAGGGTTAGCAACCTGCATTTTTGGGAACCAACAAAATGGTGACTCTACTGGGGAGAACACATAGAGAAACCTGGTAGTAGACCATGTTATTAGAGTCAGAAAATTAAAAGGCATAACTTTGCTGGTGGAAGGAAAAACCCAGAAAATTGATTAGTCCTCTAAATAGAGGTGGCGACTCTACACAAAATTCAAATACAGATTGGTAAACTCTGCTGGCAAGAACCCAAAAAGCTGAAATTTTCCTCTTCTCACAAGAGGTGGCGACTTTGAAAATAAAATTGATGAAACATGAAAAAATATAACATACCCCCTTTAGATGCATTCTTTGAAATAAGGAAACATGAAGGAGAATCTGGATATGATTTGTTCATCAGGTTGGCGTATATCTATGAACAAATACCTTTTCATCTCAAACCTAGTAAATCCTTACTCATTAAAATGTTGATACTTGCTTATGTGCCTATGTCAACTAATTGGCCTAAATCATTAAAGCCAGTTAGTCTAAACCAAGTGTTTCAATTGATTCATAGCATAGAAAGGACAAGGCCTAAGGATATTATCAATATTGAATCTGACGATATTGAATATAAAGAAACTGATATAACAATGCAGCCAGATATGGATGGACTAGCTACCTACCAAGATCATGAATATAACCAGTATATGGGGCATTATCAATACCAAATCCCATATCAAAACTTGCAAAGCAATGTTAGCCCTCGGGTCAATCAAAGTCTACAAGAAGAAATAAGATGGCAGCAACTACTTTTCCAAAAGAGAGTGATAGATCTTGAAGTGTACAAACCAATTGATTTTAGAAACATTCAAGGTTACCCAAATTGTCCTCCCCCTTTAAATGTTGCAAATCATTTACCAAAATTTAATGGATGTAAATGGGAATCAGCAGATATGCACATACAACAATTCATTGATATAGTGATGAATTGGCAAATCAGTGGAGAAGACATTATCATGAAGCTATTTGTGAAAACATTAGAAAATGCTGCCAAAATTTGGATTTACAACCTTCCTATGCTTTGCATAACTTCATGGAATGAACTTGCAAATAAATTCATGTGCTAGTTTAAAAAGAAAGATGATGAGTGTTTTCAAAATGAAAGTCAAAGTAAATTTGGGGAATCTGGACTTCTCAAAAGAACATTGGAATCTAGATTTTCTTTGTTCAAGAGAACATTGGATATCTATATGCAAATACCTGTTAATGTTAGGCCTAATAAATCCATCTGCATTGAAACATTCATGAAATTATATGTGCCTCATTCAGACAAATGGCCTGAGTCATGGAAACCAGTTACTTTTGACCAAGTGTATGAAATGATTGGTTTTGTAGAGGAAATCAGGCATGAGCATACTGGCAATGGTAAATCTACCAACACAGATAATATGGACAAATATGAAGAGACTGATCAAACAATACAACCAGTAGATGAGACATATGATTTTGCATGAGACTTGGAGCCCCAGCATATTTCAGAAAATGAGACTAGTCTTCAAAATGTGGATGTTCCTTCTTTCCCCTCCCACCCACCGCAATATATGAACCAACAGTGTTGGGGGAAGAGGAGCATTGTTTTCAAAAAGGAAGACAAACTTTTGATAAAGAGGGAATGCCAGAACATGAACTCCAAGTGTTTCCAAAACCATGCTATCCCGAGGATGAAGTCTTTTCAGATAACCAGGGTGAGTATTTTCAACAAGCAGAACAAAATCTTGATCAAGGGGAAATACACAGCAGAAAATAATCTTCAGGCCTATTCAAAATCATTGTATGATGATATAGCACAAGAAGATGAAGAGGATGAAAGGCATTCAGACAGTTAGGGAGATGGATATTCTGATAAAGAGTCTATAAATGATAAGGGTGATGAAATATATGAGGCCATATTTCCCAAGTCACATTTTTGCAAAAAAGAGACAGATAGTGGTCATGAGTTCTCTTGTGACACTGATCTAGACATAAAGATGTCCATTGAACCAGAGGAGGTTGATGATTCTAGTATGTATGATTGGCAGATTATTGACTCTCAAATGTGTGGGGAAGATGGATGTGATAAGGAAGAAGATACGGTGTTTTCCGTTGGAGCCAGCATTGATGATAACATGTGTCAAAAGCAGCTTGATTTATTCCATTTTCCAATTCAGTTAAAAAAACAGCATTTGGTGAATGACAATAGATATGATAAAGTAAGACATCCTACAAGGTTTGATAATCATGACTTCCTTATGTCATACAATGATGAAGGTGTTCAGATTATGCCTGACTTCCAGATACCGAATAATACAGAACACACTTGCAGCATAAACTATGATGCATTAATGAACTATATGAAAAAATACAGTCAAGCAGATGGGGTATTATTACAACATGATCAGAACAAAATTTTTGACAGGGGGAAGACGTGGATTTTCTTTTCTGATATGGTCTTTTGACCATATCAATTTTAGGGCAAAAGTAGACTTTGTTACCCAATGGAGAAGGCACCAGTTTGCTCCCCAGAGATCTGGGATCTTGCTATGCCCGCAGGGGGCATACATCCCCAGACAGAGCCACTGTTGGGACCTAAAATTTCATACCAATTTTTGCAAAATTTTAGGTCCCATATGAAAAATTCAATTTCAACACTCATAGATACACCTGCACAATATGCTCAAGTGGCCTACTTTGAAGCATTATAATTTGGAGCCAGTTCGTCTTCATGCAAAATCATTTCACAAACATGTTTGTCTGCCATATGTAAGTAAGCACACCTGATTTCAGCTTCCTATGATCAATTTTGACTAGGTTTTGAAGAACCAAGCTGGAGGGTTCTGGTAAGGTTTGTTACTTGCACAATGTGAAATCAGCCCGAGAAGCCAACTTTAGAGGTTGATATCTATTATCTAAATGATGATCCTAACAAACTAATTAGTGTTTCATATTCCCCTCATGATAATGTACCTTCATGCCAGTTTTTGGGACCCCAACATCTCGTTTGCTATTTTTTCAAAATTGAAAGCAAATGTAAAAAGTTCAGTTTCCATATCTGCATTTCCAGAAAGTTGTGGAGAGGTCAACTTTGGCCCTTAACATTTCATGACAGATGATGGATGGTGAAGAATCCTCTTACACACTCACTCATCAAGCCCAAATGAACCAAATTCTCCAGTTATAACTTCCCAGGAGGAGATTTAATGGTCTTTCAAAATTGCAAGTTGATGAGCTCGAATCAGGTTTTGACAAGTGCAGTTTTCAAGGAGGTTAATTTGGAAGGTAATATCTAGCAATCGGGTCATGTTCATAAAAAATCAATTAATGTCTCAAATTCTTCCCATGTTAATATTACTTCATGCCAATTCTCAAGATCCCATCACTTCGTTTGATATTTTTTCAAAATCAAATCCAAATGGGTTTTACACAGCTCTGTGACTGCGTTCCCATGCAGCTTCAAAGAGGTCAACTTTGGCACCTGATATTTTGCGAAGGAAGAGGAATGATGAAAAATCCTTTTGTACACGTGTTCACGTGACCTAAATGAACTAAACCCCAGGATGGCAGCTTCTCAATATCAGATTTGATATTTTTCCAAAGAGGCAAGATGACAGGTTTCAGTTGAGTTTAAAACAGGTGCAAAACATGTTGAGTGAGCTACTTTGATTACAAGCAGCTTTTAATCCTAATAACTTCACGCCAAACCGTTTGTTGCGTTGAATTCTTGGGTCAAAAATCTACAAGTTTGTGCATTTTCGTGGCTCCGGGAGACGTTTTGATCAGTTTTTCAGGGTAATTTTGGAGGCTACCTGGCCTGTTTTGCTCACTGTACAAAGTGCCAGAAAGAAGATTTTGATGAAAAACCATTTCATTTTCACACCTCATGAACACACAAATGCATTGTCAGGACAATCCGAGACAGGAACTTATTTCAAAATGAAATTTTTTTTAGTCGGACCCACATAGGGGATCTGACTTCTGATGCACAATGGCTGTTGTAGGAGTGGCAATTCAAGTTGTGCAGCATATTGAAACATTAGGGTTTTGCATTGGTGTCAAATATGCAAGGTATGCACAATGGAGGCTCTTGTTTATGGAGGCAAAAGAGCATGATGAGTCCCTGTCCCAATATACACCAGAGGGCTTTGCAAAGATAAGGGGTTTGTTTGAACAAGCACTCATTGTTGCAGGTTTGCATATGTTAGGAGATGGAAAGTTGTGGACAGTATATTAAGAATCTAATCAAAGCTTTCATATGGATATATCACAAGGCTTTATACTTCATAAATTGATTGAGCTGCTCAGCAAATTTCTTGAGGTACCTAACAACCATTCAAGATTTATGAGAGATGGATTTCTGTCTCAAGTTACAAGAGGTTGTATAATAACAAAGCTGATAAGTGATTGTAACCGTCTCCTAAAAGAGCTTTTGGATAGCCTTCTAAATGAGAGTGTTGAGAACAAGTGCCATTTCATATGGGCATGCATATCTGCTCTACAAATTTCATGGTTAGGAGAGGAAGGGACGGACAATTCTGTTCATTTTGGAGTAGCTTTGCAATAATGTACATCTAGTGTACTTGTTGATTTTGAGCAAAGCTCATACACAGGAAGAGTTTATTGGGGGATCAATGGCAATATATCCCTATTCTAGTGCAAAAATTGGGCCACTAATGTGTGATGTCAAAAACAAAATCTGTCATCAGTCAGACTTATTAGGTCTTTTAGAAGATGACCATGGTATGTATGGAATTGCTTGTAGCTAGCAACATCATCTCTCCTGATCTCAAAATTGCTCAAGTATATGAGTAGTATAATATGGCTCTCAGGCGCATTAGATATGTCACACAAGTGACTGCCTTAGGTGATTGTGACTGCCCTTCCTTTTTGGAGGGGAAGAGAATGGAAAAAGGATAATTTTATTGAAGTAATAAAATTATATTGCATTACGGGCTCCCAACCCTTCACAAATGTCCCACAGTGATTTCCCTTACTGTCACCATGGCCACGGAATTGTCAAGGGAATTAGTTTGTATCATAACTATATTCAAATTCATGTTGATTGTTTTGATCAATATCAAACTCACTTGAGAATGGGAGAGCGGAACTTGAAAGTAGGCAATCTTATATTCTTCCTGTCAGAGTATTGTTTTGGGAGACTGAAATATATGGGGATTCAATAATCTGAATTGTTGGCCATAGACTAAATTGGGAATAACTATTAGAAGATGTTGAATTAAATAGAGCAGAGTTAAAATGGCATTGTTGCACATTCGGCAGAATCCTCGCTGCCTGTGCCAAAACTAGCAAACCCAAAAAGAATGAAAAATAAAACAAATGCCATCAGGGAAACAAGGAAATCGGAATGAATTTTTAAAATCACACCGATTTGAGGAGTCTTGCCGATGGATACCTCATCGGCAAGAGATGGCTTATCGGTGAGCAAACTTTGTGTCCGCCCGACTTGCCGATGAAAAGTCCCCAAATAGGTAATGTCAACCCAATGATAAAGTAAAGGTAATCAAAGATATAACTAATTTACCTAAAGTAAGATTTAATAATCAAAATTGAAAATTTTCACTTGGGGAATAAAATATTTTTCACCGAGGAAGTTGCGAGAGATATTTTCACCGAGGAGGTAAAATGGGTAAAATTTTCACCCAAATAAATATAAAGGTAACAAGAGAAATGGGATAAATATTATTTCCCATAGATTACTTGAACAATATTAGTATTTAATTAAAAGAAGAACGAAATACAATGAAGGCACAACATGGGAAGCAGATGATAATTTTTCACTTGAAAAAATAATCTTGTGAGATAACAGTGGAAAAACACGCCGGGAAATATAATTAAATAGAGATTAAAGTATTATGTGAAGATCAAAAAGCCAGATTAAATATTTAATCATTGCCAAAGGCAATTAAATAAACGAAAAGGTATACCAAAGGTTGCAACGGAAGAAATAAAGGGTTGTAACCCTAGAGTCCAAAGGATATTTACCAGAGAAGAAAAATCAAGCAGAAAGGGGGGGAGATTAAAAAAGCATCAGTAGATTTTTGGTAGCAGTAGGAAATTATTTAATTCCACTCCACCCATTCACCTCATCAAAACTTTTATATACACATTTTTTAATGGAAAGGAGTGCTTCCATTTGGTTATCTATTGTCAGTGTTCAACTGTAATGTTATTATTAAATCCTAAATGTTGTAATGTTGTCTCTAGAATGGTTTTCTCATATTGTTTAAATTATCATATCAAGGATATTGTTGATTTATCTGGTCACATTTGTTGATTCAGTGTGTTCGAATTGATTGGTTTCTGTAAGAAGTTGATCAAAATTGTCATAAGGTCTCTGCCAAGAGGTAAATCCTTTCTACAAAAACAAGTCTGGTCTAAATTCCCTTCTTACTAGAATTAAATATCCTCTCAGTTGTTCACAGTAATATGGGGAATATCATTCGGATAGTATAAGAAGAGCATTATAACTGACATTCTTGCATGTTTGCATAAGGTGCAAACATCCCATGTGCCTTACAAGTTCAAGTTAAGCTGTGAAGTAGATCAACTTACCTTATACATTTGTTTCCATTAAATTATCATCCATTCACCAACTCCATAGCCCAATAGAAGTAGGCACTAGTCATTACTATCCAAACTCATATTCAAGACATTTTTATTTCAAGTCAGTACATTAGGAATAGGAGATAATCTTTAGATTGTACCTATTACATTTTATGCCATTGTGATAGATTTACTAATCCAATCAAGTCATATAGTGTTAAGTCTGCTTTAGTTACAAAGGTACACTCGCCTAGGTTTGCAGGACCTGAAGTGTAGGGAGCTAATAGCTCTATCAATTGGTCCAAAAACGTTGCAAATCTAAACATAGAGTCTGGCATCCTCTTAGGGTTAGCAACCTGCATTTTTGGGAACCAACAGAGTCAAAGTCCATGCACTCAGATATTACAGCACCTTGGTCTTTTATATCTTGGTGGCAAACTATCCACGTGCTATATCAAAAATAAGGATTGCTCTTTATAAACAATTGTGAAACCGTTGCAACAAGCTCAATCCATTTAACCATCCATTTATCCATGGCCTTATATAGTTTTCAAGCAAGGATCGATCAACAATCTTTCTCTCATGTTCTCTCCTATCTCCTTTCTTCTATCTATCATCTATCCAACCTCACCTATCTCCAACACAATCTTCTAGTCGAGCGTCAACCCAGTCCTTCTGCGGCTTCCCTGTCTTTCCTCTCGAGGGGGCATCCTATGCCAGCTACGCTGGGGCAACTAGCTACACTGGGGCATCAAAAATTGAATCATGTCTTCAACAATCATTTTCTTTGATGCAACACTATAAACTGTATTGCATCAAAGAGGGGCAAAATGTAGACACCCTAAAATGACCATGTCATCGCACCACTTGCATTTCATCAAATCTATCGAATCACCTGCATGTCAACATTAATTGAATAATCTAATTATTTAATTAATTTCACTAAATTCTTTCAAACCTTCTAAAAATTGACATTAATTAAATAAATTGTATTTTATTTAATTAATTAAATTAAATTCCTCTATATTCTTCCAAAATTAAATAATTTTAATTATTTAATTAAATCGTTATCCTCTTCTAAATTTCAAGTCTCCATTAATTAAATAAATCTAATTATTTAATTAATTCATCACAAATCCTCTTATCTACAATTAAATAATTTACATTATTTAATTAAAATCACTTGTTCTTCTAAATTTAAATAAATCATGCAAATTTATTTAAATTATCTCAATCCTCTAAAAATAAATAAAATCAAGTATTTTATTTATAATCTTATCTATTCCTCTATCATGCACAAACAATTAAATAAATTTATTTATTTAATTTTAGTTATCTTCCAATTCCTCTTAAAATATCTTGTTAACTCATGTGCACAATCAGTCTTATTTTTAGAACTCTAAAAAAGGCAAAATTATAATTTGAGTTATCTATTCAATCAATCTTGTTTTCATCATATCTTAATAAAAATATCCTTATGGATTGACACGTCGTGTGCACATTCATCATGGTTATTTGTTTTATCTCCTCCATTGATTCTTTTGAATTATCTAGACCGTTGATTGATCTCTATTGAAACCTATATAAACCCCCCTCATCTCCTTCACAAAATCCTCTTGATCACTTATTCTCAGGCATCCTTTACAGCGCTTTGAGCATAAATCGCATCGATTGAGCAACTTCACGATCTTTTGACATTGATCTTTGAGCACTTTGAGCACTTTACTTGCTTGTTGCAAACATGGTTTCGCAGCACTATTGAGCAATCCACATTCATCAAAGGGAACAATACAAATCTGGATAAAAGTTTTTATATTTCATTGATTTATTGATAATGGCTTTTATTTAGATTAGTTTTCTTTATGATATGGGCTTTTGATTTAATCGATTTTCCTCATACACATTCTAGCACGCCCGGTGGGACAGAATGTGTATGAGGAAAATCGACTAAATTAAAACTAATAAATCAAAAGCCCATAACATAAAGAGAACTAATCTAAATAAAAGCCATTACCAACAAATCAATGAAATAGGAAAGCTTTTACCCAGATTTGTATTGTTCCCTTTGATGAATGTGGATTGCTCAATAGTGCTGCAAAACCATGTTTTCAACAAGTAAAGTGCTCAAAGATCAATGTCAAAAGATCGTGAAGTTGCTCAATCGATGCGATGTATGCTCAAAGCGCTGTAAAGGATGCCTGAGAATAAGTGATCGAAGAGGATTTGTGAAGAAGATGAGGGGGGTTTATATAGGTTTCAATGAAGATCGATCAACAGTCTAGATAATTCAGAAGAATCAACGGAGGAGATAAAATAAATAACCATGATGAATGTGTACACAACATGTGTCAATCCGTAAGGATATTTTTATTAAGATATGATGAAAACAAGATTAATTGAATAGATAACTCAACTTGTAATTTTGCCTTTTTTAGAGTTCTAAAAATAAGAGTGATTGTGCACATAAGTTAACAATATATTTTAAGAGGAATTTGGAAGATAATTAAAATTAAACAAATAAATTTATTTAATTGATTGTGCATGATAGAGGAACAGAAGATTATAAATAAAATACTTGATTTTATTTATTTTTAGGGGGAAAAGCAAATTAAATAAATAAATTTATTTAATTGTTTGTGCAAGATTAGAGGAATATGAAGATTATAAATAAAATACTTGATTTTATTTATTTTTAGAGGATTGAGATAATTTAAATAAATTTGCATGATTTATTTAAATTTAGAAGAACAAGTGATTTAATTAAATAATGTAGAATTATTTAATTATAGATAAGATAGAATTGGATGAGTTAATTAAATAATTGGATTTATGTAATTAATGGAGACTTGAAATTTGAAAGAGGATAATGATTTAATTAAATAATTAAAATTATTTAATTTTGGAAGATTAAAGTTGAATTTAATTAAAATAATTAAATAAAGAGAATTTATTCAATTAATATTGAAATTATGTGATTTGGAAGAATTTGATGAAATTAATTAAATAATTAGATTATTTAATTAACGTTAAATGCAGGCGATTAGATAGAAATGCAAGTGATGTGATGACTTGGTTATTTTAGGGTGTCTACAATTACTATCAAAGGATATGATGATGCAGAGCAGCGATCAGAGGGTGTCATACATTTTTCTATTCAAGTAGGTCATGTCATGTTAGAAACTAGATGCCAAGTCTTAGACATTGAGCTACCATACAATATTATCCTAGGATGCCCATGGATTCATGTCATGCGAGTTGTACCCTCTATGTACCATCAATGCCTCAAGTTCCCATATAATGGTACTGAAATCACAATCCTAAGAGATCCTAATCCATTTGATTTTTGTCATGCCATGCAAGGGCATTATCGCAATAGCAACCAAATACCCAACAATATTGAAGCCCCAATATCTCCTTTATACATTGACCCAGATACTTTGCAAAAAGCCTCTACAGATAAACCCATCCCAGAAATCAAAGTCCATTTCAGAGATATAGGATTTGGTGAGTATGACATCTCAAAATCTTGTTGTGTGGGGAGGATGCCTCTTTCACCAAAATCTTATCGAAAACCACCCATAGCAAAGATCACCAAGAAAGAAAAAGTACCAGCTTCTCTAACACAGTTCACTAATGGGGGATTACTAGAAGAAGAATCTCTTGAAGATCTATCATCTTGGTTATACAAAGAGAAGGACCTAGTCACACTACCTATCAAAAAGTATGGTAATGGTCTCAGAATTGTCAAAAACATGGGCTATAAAGGTAAAGGTGGCCTAAGAAAGCATGGTCAAGGAACAATGGAACCAGTTACCGTGACTAAGAAACTCAACAAAAATGGGTTAGGATACGGTAAGGAGGTACCACAAGCCTTAGACATCAAGTTTATTCTTAATGAGGTAGTGAAAGCTTTTTCTGCAGATTCGATCTCTAGAGAGGATATCACTGATGACTCTTCCCTATACATCATAGACTTATTCCAAGAAACCTTGATATTTATGATATCATCCATCTCCCTCACTTCAAACACGAACACCAAGAATTTACCCCTCATCTACCCTAAACATCATAAATATCTTTTAGAATGATGAGGTTATAGCAGAATTTATGGGAATTCGGGATGGTATTTCGCTTGGTGATCACAAAGTTAGCTTTATCATGGATTTAGATCAAGTTGCTTACTTTGGTGAGAATGCCAAATACTCCAATCGTAAAAGAGAAAATAAAAAATAGATCCCTAGGTGAAAACCACACTGTGGCACCTCCTGATCATAAAATAGTAAAAATAAAAGACGTATCTGATGGTGAAAACCTCTCAAAGGCACCTGAAGATGGAGGATTTGACCTTCCCTTACCAACTAAGTATCAAGAAAAATTAGCTCTCTTAGTAGAAGACTCCACAGAGATGAATCTCGGTAGAGATCAGAATCCTAAAATCACATTCCTAGTAGCTTCCTTATCAGAACAAGAGATGAAGGAATTCATCAAATTCTTCTTGCAGAGAACAATCAATTTTGCTTGGACATATACTGACATGCTTGGATTGGACCCTTTACTTGTGGTTCATTATCTAGCTGTATCTCCAAATGCCAAGCCTGTAAAACAAAAGCTTCTCAAAATGCACCCATAGATAGCACTCTTAGTCAAAGCAAAACTTGAGAAGTTGCTAGATGCAAAATTTATCCAACCTATTGATTACACAAAGTGGGACTCTAATCTTGTACCTATAGCTAAACCAAATAGGGGCATCCACATATGCACAGACTTTAGAGATCTCAATAAAGCATGTCCCAAAGATGACTTTCCACTTCCCAACATAGATATCATAGTGGATTTGACAGCAGGTCATGAGATGCTTTCTCTAATGGACAATTTCTCTGGATACAATCAAATCATGATAGCACCAGAAGACCAACACAAAATAGCTTTTACATGTCCTTGGGGTACCTACTATTGGCAAGTCATACCTTTGGGTCTCAAGAATGCAGGAGCTACCTATCAATGAGCAATGACAATGATATTTCATGACTTGTTTCATACTATTATGGAAGACTATGTCAATGACATATTAGGAAAATCTTCTAGGGCAAATCATCTATAGGTTCTAGGATAGATATTTGATAGACTAGAGAAGTATCAAGTGAGGCGAAATCCTAAGAAATGTGTCTTTGGTGTCACTTCAGGGAAATTGTTGGGATACATTATATCTCGCAGAGGAATTGAAGTGGATCTAGCTAAAGTCAAAGCTATCATTGAAATGCCTCCACCAAAGAATCTCAAAGAATTAAGGAGCCTTCAAGGAAGGTTGCAATCTATTAGATGGTTTATTTCATAGCTAGCAAATAAGTGTCAACCATTCCAACACTTGCTCCGCAAGGATGTCTCATTCCAATGGGATAGCAAGTGTCAACAAGCATTTGATCAACTTAAGGACTATCTAGATAATCCTCCAATTTTGGTACCACCAGTTCTTGATAGACCTTTGATCCTGTATATCTCTACTACAACTGCAGCATTAGGTGCTCTTCTCGCACAACATGATGTGTCGGGTAAAGAACATGCTATCTACTATATTAGTTGCACCTTGGTTGGTTATGAACTCAACTACACTCATATGGAAAGAGCATGTTTAGCAGTAGTGTTTACTTCCCAAAAGTTGTGACATTACATGTTAAACCAACACACCAACCTCGTCTCTAAGATTGATCCATTGAAGTATCTTTTATCCAAGGCATCTCTCACAGGCTGACTAGCTAAATGGGTCATGATCTTGAGCGAATTTGACATAGAGTATACTAATCAGAAAGCTATCAAGGGATAAGTCCTTGCAAATCAACTAGCTGAAGCTCCAATAACAAATGTAAACCCTATGATCTTTGACTTTCCATATGAAGGTCTTTTCACTCTTGCTACCTCAGTACATTGGAAGTTTTACTTTGATGGTTCCTACACACAACATGGTTCAGGGGCTGAAATCCTATTTTTCACACCTCAGAATGATTATATTCCAAAATCATATTGGCTAGCATTTCCATGTACCAACAATATTGCCGAGTATGAAGCACTCCTTATAGGTCTCCGTATAGCAATAGAATGGAATATCAAAGAAATTTAAGTATATGGAGACTATCAACTAGTTATCAAACAAGTCACTGATGAGTACCAAACTAAGGATGACAAGTTGATATCCTACAAGAAATTGGTTGATACATACAAACCACATTTCTCTAGCCTCTCTTTTGAGCAAATTCCAAGGGTACATAATAAAGCTGCAAATTTTGTGGCTACTATTGGATCACTTGTAGATATGCCTACAAACACTCAGCAATGTGAATTCTTAATTGAGCAACTATTGATACCTGCCATTGATGTTTCTACAACTGAAATCATCTGTGAAATTTTTGGTCCCAATTCCCCTTGGTACCAAGATATCTATGACTATCTCCATACCAACACCCTTCCTTCCAACCTTACATCTACCCAATGCAAAACCTTCATCCGCTGAGCCTCTTGTTTCACTATTCTAGGTGACACCCTATACCGTCAAATTCTTTATGGTATCCTTCTTAGATGTCTTAACTCAGACAAAGCTAATGCTACCTTAAGAGACATACATGAAGGTGTTTGTGGATCACATTCCACTAGTCCAACTCTAGCTAAGAAGACACTCCATATAGGTTATTACTGGCCAACCTTAGAACAAGATGCATTCCAATTTTCTAAGAAGTATCTACAATGCTAGCAGCATGGCAATCTAATACATGCACTAGCACATGAGATACAACCTATTACAACTCCATGGCCTTTTTCATAGTGGGGACTCGACCTCGTGGGTAAAATCCATCCATCCTCATCTAATTGCCACAAGTTTATCATTACCACCACTAAGTATTTTACTAAGTGGGTAGAAGCTATTCCAATGACCTATATCACCGGTAAGCAAATAGACAAGTTTATCTTAAATTACCTTATTTGCCGGTATGGTATTCCCTAATCCATTGTCACTGATAATAGTAAACCATTCAAGAATCAAGATGTCTGTGCCTTATGCGCACAATACCATATCCAACATCACTTTTCTACTCCATATTATTCTCAGTCAAATGGCCAAGCCAAGGCTTCAAACAAAACCATACTCAAAATCCTAAAGAAAACAGTCAATGAATCTTGTCGTGATTGGCATCTGCAACTCAACCCCGCCTTATGGGCCTATCACACTAGTATCAAAACACCAACTGGTGCTACACCTTTTGCCTTAGTCTATGGAAGTGAAGCCATTTTACCCATCCAGGTTGAGATCCCATCTCTTAGAGTATCTATGCAGCACGTAATTGATGGAGAGGAGTACCAAGTTTCCAAATTAGCTAAGCTTGAGTTACTAGACGAGAGGCATCTCACAACATTAAACCATCTTCATGTCTATCAAAATTGCCTTCTTCATAACTACAATAAGAATATCAAGGAGAGAAGATTTCAAATAGGTGATCTTGTCCTTAAAGAAAATCAACATAACCAACAAGATAGAGACAAGAAGGGCAAGTTTGAATTGAATTGGTTGGGACCTTTTGTTATCACTGCAGTCTATGGATCAGGAGCTTACACTTTGTCAACACTTGAAGGCATTCCCTTGGATGAACCCATCATTAGTGTTCATCTCAAGAGGTTTTATGCTTGATCCTCAAAGCATCCTTAGAAAATTAAAAAAAAATAGAAAAATAAAAAAAATAAAAATAAAAAGAAAATCCAAAAAAAATTCATCCTCTGGTGAAAACCTGGTAAACAAGCGCCTTGGATAAGTACCATAGTGGAAACCTAGCAAATAGGTGCTATGTGTAGTGTCAGTACATACCATCTATTAAGTCACACATCCATCTCAATCCATATCAATCCATAATAAAACTTTCATCCATCTATCCATATTGACTTAGCATTTCCACTTTCCCATCGATTACAGCTTAGAAATCATTAGTTTTAGCTATCATCCTTTAGCACTATCCATAAGTCAGTTCATCTATTAGTCAGTTCATCCATAGTCAATTCATCCATTAGTCAGTTCATCCATAAGTCAATTCATCCATCGTCATCCATAATAAAACCTCTACCTAAATGGGGGCAACTTTTTCCTTAACCTAGGTCTAGGAATGGATCATTGTTCGAGGTATGACCACATCATCACTTCACCCCATCTCATCACACTGCCCATAAATACATATCATCATCATAATCTCAATCTTAATGTACCTTGATCCCATGGATACAGGTATGTAGGCAGTTTGGAATATGAAGGAAGTATCTAGTACTTAGGTCCATAAGATGTCATCATTTCACCTAAACATCCTCAAAACACTTCACCACATCTCATCACTCTACCCAGAACTACACATTATCATAATCATCTTCATCGTAATGTGCCTTGATCTTGTGACTACAGGGTATGTAGGAAGTCTGGAATACGAAGGAAGTATCCAATACTCAAGCACATATGATTCACCATTCTTCATCTTAATCCATCAAACACTTCCATCTTTCTCATCTTCCATTTATCACATTCCATCCTACCACCTCGACTTGACTAACTCAAGCAGAAAATGAACTATGCATCCTTTGAAAGCTCAAGTACTTTACCAAACCCAAAAAAAAATGACTACTCCTAAAGCCATATGTTGTCCTGCATACCCCTTGCCACATCTACTACATCAATCTATCTATCCTAGATCAAACCAACAGCCTTTAACGGATATATCTTTCCTACAATAAGGCTTCATCTATCTATCTACCCTAAGCAACCTCTTTGGCAAGAGAATATGTTGGCTGTGTGTTTACTTTATTAGTCAATCAATTTTCTTTTTGGTTTATCTTTTGTTCCTTTCTAATGTTTATTCAAAGCTACCTTGATTTATCTATATCTCGATATGTTGCGATGCAGTATGGATTGGGGCATAGTAATTGCTTTCGTATGTTGTGTTTGTGGGATGTTTTTATCATCTTACTATGGCTAATATTTATCTTATGTGTGTGTTACAACCTAGCATCTTACATATTAATATTCTTTTTCATTTAATGTTTTGTAAAGGGCTCATATGTATTAAGTTTATTATATGTTAAAGACTATGGCTCATTCACATATCCAACAAGGTTATATTATGTCTAGTAGATATAAATTCAAACCATGTGTTTGCAGAGTCAACGTCCTTGCACCGGATATCTCAACACCTTGGTCTTTTATACCTTGGTGTATAATATCCATGTGCTATATCAAAAATAAGGATTTCTCTTTATAATTATTTGTGAAACCATTGCAACGTCCTATCCATACACCCATCCATACATCCAAAATCATCATATAGTTTTCATATAAAGATCGATCAATTATCTATCATTTTCTTGTCTATATCATTTCTTCTATCTATCATTCAAAGTCTTCCGCATACCTACAAAACCACATGTTAGGTAGCATGATTATACACATCATAGTATATCATCACATAAGTCCATGATCCTAGTATAATGTCATCTCATATATACATCTATAAGCATCAACATGTCATCACATAAGTCCATGATCCTAGTATAATGTCATCACATTCATAATCATAACATAAACATCATCACATGAGTCCATAATCGTAAGTACAATGTCATCAATATAAGCATATACACATCCATAGCATTTAGAAATCAAACATCATCATAAGCATGAACATCCATAACATCTCATGAATCATAGATCACATATATCTCATATATATCATCATCAAAGATCATAAAAAAAATAAGTAATGTCCAGTATATACATCATGTACATGAAAAATGAATCATATAGTACAACATGGCTATCATGAGCCATCAAAATATACATTTGATGCTCGCAGTCATCGTAATCAATATAAATACATAGCCGATACAAAAATGATACAATATACATATGTACATCATGCTCTAGCCTCTACTGTGTGTAGAACTCTCTGCAGGCTACTGAGATCCCTGTGCCCCACCAGATGGTCCTCCATGTGAATGTCTTGGTGGACCCATAACAGATGAGCCTAACCGCCATGATCTTCGTGATGATGAAGCCCCAAATTTGCTCCTCTCCCTGAAGCTCAACTGCCTCTACTATGCAAGAACAACCCCATAATACAAACCTCTGTAGTACTCAGCCTCGTGCCCTACAGTCGCTAGCTCCCCTTGTACTCTGGTCAACTTGCCCTATGTGCAAGTCAACTCTCCCACCAATATCACCATGGCCTGGTCTGTACATAGTGTCACCCTCATTCTATCCCTCTCCCTGGTCACTCTTTGAAGTGTGTCCTTAGAAGCTAATCTCACCTAAATGGTGACATCCCTCTCTGCTATAAGTCTCACCACAATCCTATCATCTACTAGTGGTGGTGGTGGCACTATTACTGCTACTACTTGCAACTATGCCTCTGCCTGTCGGGCATCTTCATGGGTAGAATCTCTCTCTCTCTCCTCATCTTGATAAGCCATAACTCTATACAAGTCCACCTCGTAGTCTCCTCTTTTAGTAGCCTCCTAGCCTGCTCAAGCTCTATCTCCACCTGTTACAGAGCCTCCACATCCTCCATCTGAATGTCAAGCTGATCCTATTGATCCTGACCTCCATCGTGTCCCTGTACCTATCCTCTACCCCATCTCCTCTACCAAGTTTCTCTACAATCTCTGGCCTCTTGTCCTGGCCTTGCTACCTCACCCATTGTACCCGCTACTCCTAGAATGGTGTATCTGATTGTCTGATGATGTAACCAATATCTATCATACTCTGGGGTGGTACTAGGATCAGCCTCCCCTAGTATCCAATCCCACAGAATTGGGGAAAGTCCCCATAGCTCTATCAATGTTGTTGCTCCAACAATCTCAGGTCCCCAATCAAAAACCTCTCTGAGTCCACACCTATATGGCATCTCCCACAGGTGGTGGTTGAGGCAGTCCAAACTGCCATAGTACCCTCTTTGGTAGATATCTCTCAATAATGTATACACTATGCCCAAACAAGTATCTGGCCTGTCAACAGTATAATAGCTGCTCCATGTCATCCTTCCATGACTCACAACCACACCATGGTCTCCAAACAAATGTGCCCATCTCATCAATCTATCGTCTCCAATAGGACAGCGCATTAAGTCGCCTCTTTGTCAAGGCACCCTCATATAGAAAAACAAATGGCTCCTCTGCCTTTCGATGATGAGGAGAGATTAGTCTCATCACTGGGATGTGCTCCCAAGCCCAAACATGCAATAGATTCACACCTGCTGATGGGCTTGATCTAGATCTGTAGGCACAATCGTGAAGGTCATGATATAGATGACCAAGCAAACAAGGACCCCATGCATATCTAATACCATGAGATAACATCCTTGATAGAACTGTGCCATATCCAATGGAGAGTTCCCTCAAATGTCTGTCTGGCAATAGGAATCGTCCAATCAATGCCACCATGATCCACCAGATCCTGTCACAGAGTCTCGGCATGCGACTCCATCTGATCTCATGCTCTCGAACACCAAGGTCGTCAGTCATGAACACCTCTCTTAGTCCATCCTCACCACTCTCAGTATCATAATCTACTCGAGCACCATAAATAGGAATCCTAATAATGTGCCATACATCCTCTAAGGTGATAGTAGCCTCGCCAATTGGGAAGTGGAAGGAAGATGTCTCACTATGCCATCTCTCAACCAAAGCTATTATCAATGATAAGTTAGTCCTAATCAGAGTCAAGTGGGCTACGTGTTATAATCCCATCACCTCTAGAAAGATGTCCTCCTCCCACCCTATCTGAATCACCTCAGCTACATCCACGAAGTGTCTCTCCCTTGATGCCGATGGCAGTAGGACAACCTACATCCATAAGATCATTTTGTTATCCTTGACACAAACCTAAATCCAGACCATCTTGCAAAACTTTAGTAAACTCCTAGTCAAACACTAGGTCAAGAAGTGAGTAACCCTAAGACAACCCTAGTCAACCTAGCTAAACCAAGTTTGCTAAGTCAAAACTAGCCAAAACCTAAGGAAAATCAAAGGCACCTCATTTAACCATAAGCGCCTAACCGTTAACCATGTGTGTTTTACTGTTATGCAAAGGTGCTTCATTTCAAAGCCAAGTGCACTCTTCTATGTGCCAAAGGTACACATTTGTCAGCCAAAGGTGCTTGACTATAATCCAGATGCGCTTCAAAACTAGACCTTATTCCTTGCAGCCAAAGGTGCTTTGTAAGAGCCAAAGGTGTAGTTGCACCCTCCATATGCGCTTTTATAAACCAAAGGTGCTTCAAACCTAAAAACTCACCTTTGGCAAAATATCTAGAAAACCCACATTAAATGACCTAATAAATGCACTTCAAAGCAAGATTGAGGGTACTTACCACTCTTTCTACTCTCGCTGGTCTCCCGTAGGTCCTCACGCACTCGCTTTGGTGCTTATGCACTAGAATCGACATCTCTGCAAGTCAAAAACTCCTCTAGGACACTAAGCTCTCCACCAAGCACTCGAAAGCAATTAGCTCTAAAATCTATGAACTTTGAATGCACAAATGAGTTGAAAGTGACCCCTTGGGCCTTGCAATAGCATCCCAACCCTAATTTTTCCCACCCCTTATCCAATTTTTCTTCATGTCAGCCTATTTTCTGCATCGTGTTAGCCTCCAAACATCTAATCTAGTCTTTCTTATCATGTTCTATCATGTCGTTATCTCTTTCTTCTAGTCACGAGTCAACCTAGGTCTTCTGTCACTTCCCTATTTTTCCTCTCGAGGGGGCAACCTATACCAATTACCCTGGGGCATAATAATTGTATCATATCTTCATCACTGTTTTCTTTGAAATAACGCTATAAATCACATTGTATCAAAGAGGGGCAAAATGTAGACATCTAAAAATGACCTTCGTATATCATCACTTGCATACATCAATTTTCCTAAACCATTTGCATTCAACATTAATTAAATATTCTAATTATTTAAATAATTTCATCAAATTCATCTATTTCTTCTATTTTCCCTAATTTCAAATTGAATAAATTCTATTTATTTAATTAATTTCATCAAAATCGCTTTATTTCTCTAAATTAAATCATTTTAATTATTTAATTAAATCATTTCCCTTTCAATCTTCTAATCCACATTAATTAAATAAATCAATTATTTAATTAATTCATCACTTAAATTCCTCTTATCCATAATTTAATAATTTTTAATTATTTAATTAGTCAACTATTCCTCTAAATTTAAATAAATTATTCAAATTTATTTAAGTTGACTTTATCTTCTAAAAATAAATAAAAGTAATATTTTATTTATATTCCTCTATCATGCAAAATAAATTTATTTATTTAATTTATTCTTATCCTCATACCTCATCCTTTCTTCTATCATGCACAATAAATTAAATAAATGTATTTATTTAATTTTCAATTATCTTCCAATTCTTCTAAAAATATCATTTTCTTCTATGTGCACAATCACTCTTATTTTTAGAACTTCAAAAAGCAAATCTAAAGTTGAATTAATTGAATTTTATTATTATTATTTTTATCACCAACTCATAAATTAGAAAAAGCACTCTAAATTTATGAAATCAAATCATATATTTATCCTAGCAAGTAGCTAACTCAATAAAGCATCTTTAAAACATGACACATGTCATGTGCACATTCATCGTGTCTTCTCAACTCATCTTGATTTGGAACTTGATATCCATGCATGATCACATATGTTGGTTGAACTTGTTGATAAATTTGGGGAGCCTGATAGTTATACATTAGATAGGCTCCACTTAGTTGTGGAAATTATTGTACAATTTCATTACTTCCATTGCATAAGTAAAAGTTCAAGGGGGTTTTGGGTTGCCCCCTAGTTTTTTTCAACCCTAGAATTATGTGAGTTCACTCATGTTTTGATTATTTGGTCATTTTTATCTTGAGGAGGTTGTTCTTCTCCTACGACCTCTAATGTCTTGATCCTTTGGACCAAAGTAGCTACAACATTCAAAGGAGTTGCAACTCCTATTCAATGAGCTTCTCTAGCTTGTTGTAAGCCTTCATGATTTCCTCCACTCATTTTCTCTCTTGAGGCATTTTCTAGTTACTTAGATGATATACAATATGAATTTAAGCATCTTGAGCCTCTCTATCTTCTTATAGGTGCCTTTCTAAATGTTTCACTTTGTTGTCTAGTTGAGTGGATGTTCATGTGTACCTTGTTGAAAGTTGATCCACTTGATGGATCTCTGGTTGACCAAGCACTCAACATGCCCTACCTTGGCTTTAGTGATTAGGTTGTATCTGTTGCAAGTATGGGCCTAACCGGTGTTGTCATTGATGTCAACATACCCCTATTGCATTAATGATAAGGATCGATGAAATGTCTACTGAGGATATTGAGAAAATAAGTCTAATCAGGAACAGAGAAGAATAGTGAAGACAATGAGCTAAAGATCCTAGCTAAGATGAAGATCAGAGGATGTACATCAAAGGGTTTGTAGATATGTGTCTTAAGATGATCCAGTAAATATTTCAGAGGTCCACATGAAGATCTAAAGAAGTTATGACCGCTCAAGTAAAATTGGTTCCGGCAAGTGTTCAGAGGTGACAGAGTGACACAAATAGGTCTGGTGAGATCCGGAAATGCAATATCCTGTTCTGTGGATTTGAGGGAGTGTTTAAGAAGCCAATGTGAATTGACAACTCAATTGGTTCGTGGTTTAGAGATCCACAAGCATCTATTCTATTGTGACAGTGATGACAAACTGTGTTCTTGAGGTTCCGGATGAAGGAGATAAGGTTTTCAATAAGCAAATGTAGTGTGGATGTTCTTGATGTTTTAGGCAATCTTGTGAAGGTATTTGGATCGTGTCCAATTCATTTTGGTGGTCCGCATTAGAGTTTGAGCTTGCAATTGAAGAATTACTTCCGGATGATGGTGTTCTTCCTAAGTCAGGCCAACCGGATGAATTATACATCATGCAGATGATCTTGAAGATGTTGTGTGAAGATTGGAGTGTTCCCAAATGAAGATTGAAGTTTCAGATCTATGTGGCTGACAATGTGCTGATCCGCGTGAAGTCTTTTTGTAATTAGTCATGTTGTATTCATGTATTTGCTCTGTAATGTTTGCCGACTTAGATGATCATTCCTAAGTCAATGTCTTGTATAAATAAGGAATTATAAAGTCATTTCAATGGGCATCTTGTGAAGATGAGAGTGTGGTAGAAAGGAGAAGAGCGAAAGGCAAAGCAGAAGTATTGGGCTTAAATGGAACTAACTCAAGCATGGTGAAGATGCTATACTTCAGTTCAAGTATGTGATACTTATTCTTCTGTAGACAGTGTGTCTCTTGTAGGCAGTGAGCCTCTTGTGAGTAGTGTGCTCGGGTAGTGAGCCCTAATTGGCATGTGCCATTTTGTTCTTTCTATTCTTCTAACAGAGAATACAATCTTAGGTTAATCACCCCATGGTTTTTCCCATAACTGGGTTTTCCACGTCAAAATCTTGGTGTCTTGTGTATTAATTTGTTTCTACTCTTGATTTAATGCATTATGTTTCCATGATTGATTTATCATTATGCTTCTGAATTACAAAGTGGATTTAAGTGTTTAATTGGAAGAAAGTTTTGGACAACTGATTCACCCCCCCTCTCAGTTGTCTGCCCTAAATCTAACAATATCATTGTACCATATTCCCATGTGGGATTGTCAAATGCGAGAGAACAACAAGGTTCTCATATGTCATTCTCATAGTTTGAATCTTTATAGTTAAAGCACTTTCTAATGGGTGCCCAAGGATTAGCCTGCACATACCTATCAAATAAAGGTGTTTCTAGTTTTCTTGAGGGAGTATTCTCTAGGTTTTCATTTCATTCTATCATATTCAAGGGTGTCATAAACATTGCAGAATAAATGGGATAAAGAGAGAAGGATGACAATGAAAATCAAAATAAAAATGACAATGGTGAATGGAAGTGAAAGTGATGATGGAAATGATATGGAAGAGATGAGAATGAAACTAGATTAAATAGGAAGTTTCTCATTTCACATTGGGTTCACCAAAATTTGTGTTTAGTGAATCTCATGTCGAAAGTGGGATGAAGATAACAATGGTGTATAAAAGAGAGAATGACAATGGAAGAGGGATTGAAGCAATGAAAACACAAAAAGATTGACTAGAAGGTTTTAATATTCACATCATGTTCACCAAAATATGTGGTGTTTAGAATGTGACTTAGATAATTTGCGAGTCAGACTCCAACGTGAAACATGAACCGTATCCTTTCTATCGGTGACCTTACAATCACTTTCATTCTTGTGGCAAGATTCAGTCAAGTGGAGGTAGAAACAATGGGTTGTTCTATTTATGAGGGAGTAGAATTCCATGGATGGCTGTTGGGTTGTTTGTTTGATGTGTGTATGTGTTTGTTTGTTGATTGTTTTGGTGGAAGCACTCAATTGTTGTTGATGTTGTGATATTGATATGAGCTAAAGAGTCACTTGCCCTGAGTCTAGTGTGAAATGTATTTATTTATTTAAGATGCAAAGGCATTTTAACCTCCTCTCTTCATTTTGAATTTCTTGTTATATCAGTTCTTGTTGGTTGATGATTCGTTGGTGATGTTCTTCTACTTCTCTTATTTGTTCTATGTCTTGTTGGATGTGAATTGGATAAGGGAAGGTCTCCCTAATCTCATCTAGGATATATTTTATCTGATCTTCCTAATGCATGGGAATATTGAATGCTAGACAAGAGGGGGAAATGTTTAGTTTTTCTTTATCAAAAGTGTTGACTATGTTGACCTCATGATAAAATTGAGGGTTTGACTTTGTTTTTCTTTTCCAAGTTTTCTAATTTTGTTTAGTTTTTTTATGAATGCAATAAAATTTTGTTTCTTTTTCTCAAAATTTGAATGTGATTTAATTATCTAAGAAATTGAAAATGGATGCAACACTATATGACATTTCAAATGCAAACTCAACTATGTTTTTTTTTTGTAGAAAACACTAAGAAGGGGGATAAATCAGTATATCAATAAATTTGAACCTTAATTACTTTGTCAATAATTATCAACATATTATTTAGAATTTTATCCTAAACATCAATAGAGCAAGTAGTAAAAACAATCACACAAAGAACAAAACACCAAATTTTACATGGAAACCCTAGCAGGGAAAAAGTACGGTGAGCAAGTTGCTTGGATCTACTACCAAAATCTAGCCTCACAAAATAATACTGAATTACAAATATTTTTTAGGCACCAACCCACAAGAGTTTCAACCCAAGAGGACACCAATCCCCTTTACTGATTTACAGGCACCAACCTATAAGAGACTCCAATCCCCTTATCAAACTGAGCATCAACCGAGTCACTGAGCACCAACTCAAATTATGAAGCACCAACTTCAAACAGTTGAAAATAGGATTGATTTCATTTTGCACATATTAAATTATGCAACATCACACACTTCTCAACTATTATATTCTACAACTTAGAATAAAACAATATGCTCTTGCAAACATGGATACATACTATGTCAATCTCGAACTATCTTCTACTCATTTCCTTCACACTCTATTCACATTCACACACATATGTACACTATACACACCCACACAAAATGATGTAGGAGCATCCTAGGTTGTAGAGCAATCTTGCATCAACCAAAAATATTTGCATTCTTTCTTTTCTTGAATTTTTTCAGTTTAATTTAGTCATTTGCAGTTTCAACATTTTGTACCGCATTTTGCTACATCTTCATATCAGAGTGTGCACAATAGGACTTAGCATCTACATATCATCATCTATATCATATTCAAATTTCATGTCATTTGGATTTGTCTACTAAAAGTTATTGCTATCAAAAGATCATCAGTTTTCACATAACAGAGCTTCTAGATAGTCAGTTAAAGGAGAAGGTTTCTGGAGCACTTCCGTGACTTGTGGAGCCAAATGGAACATCATACATGGAACATATAGATTAGATAGACCTTCCTTGAGGTCCACACCAATTTTCATGCATTTGTGGAGCAATACTAGATGTTGTAGGCTGACCTACCTGTTTCTACACGTTACATCCTTCATTGGAGTTTGTAACCTCTTGTGGCTGACGCGAAGAATTTCATGAGCTTGAAGATGATATATATAGATCTCTTAGGTGCATTAGGAAGAGGTTATTAGTCATTATTTCTTTGATATGATTTAGATAGTCTTAGAAGTTAGATTCTTTTCGGGAAGGTACTTCAATGCCATATCTTGCATATCTGTTGTAGCCCGGAAAGTAGGCCTGTGAGCCCTTTGATTGTATCCCACATTTTTCTGACATATAAGCCTTTTGATTACCTAATATATTGAGCATATGAATCTTCCATTACATTCTATAATTGTGTTATTTCCATTGTGTTTACTCTAGCTACATGGTTTGGACCATTCATTCTATGAACCCTCCGACCGTGACTACACCAAGTGGTATCAGAGTGAAGTTTTGAATCCTTCAGGAAGTGAATGCATTCCATAAGATCTTGTTGTGAACAAATCATTGACCTGAGGAAGTCTAATTGTGTTTGTCAATAGAGCGTTGATTGTGCGACAGTTGTTACCTTGTAGTTAGATCGCTAAATTGATGCATTTGCACTGGATCCTAGGAAGAGATGTTGCCAAGGAGGATGCCTGCTATGGCCAATGTTGCTGGAAGAATGCAAGAAATGATTGAGATGATGAGGACAATGAAATTTTGATTGGATGTTGTAGAAGAAGATAGAAGAAGAGGACTAAACCCTAGACATGATGCTAAAAGTGATGATGAAGAATTTCAATCTGCTGAACAAAATGAAGAAGCCCTAGAAGATGAAGAATCATATCAGGTGAAGATGTTGAAAGCTATTTCTAAGATTGGAAAGAGACCAAGAGTGGAAGTACTAAACTATACTAGAAATTTAAACCTGGAGGAATTGATTGATTGGATAAATGACTTGGAGGAATACTTTGAATATGAAGAAATTAAAGATCTGGAGGAAGTAAGATTTGCAAAAACTAAGTTGAAAGGACATGTTGCTATTTGGTGGAAAGAAGTTCAATTGGATACAAATAGGAAAGGAAAAGAGAAAATCATAAAATGGGATAGGATGGTGACTAAGTGGAAGAATCAATTCATACCTGCTGACTATGAGTTGGAACTATTGAGAAGACTGTAGAACCTGAGACAAAAGGAGAAATCTATAAAGGAGTATCCTGAAGAATTTCATAAGATGATCATAAGGACTAGACATAGTGAAGAAAGCAAGGAGAAAGTGGTGAGATACATAAATGGGTTGTGGATTAACATTCAATAAGAACTAAGTCTGGTGAGGATGACAACAATAGAAGAGGCATATCAGTTTGCATTGAAAGTTGAAGACAAGTTGAATAAAAAGCATGAGCAAAGACAGCGAGGTAGAGGAGGTAAATTTCAAAGAGGTAGAACATATTCTGGAGGAGAAAGACCTTATGTAGAGAAAAAAAAAGAAAGTAGTCCATACAAGAAGGAAGATAGAGATAACAATTCATACTGGAGAGATGACAAAAATTTCTACCACAGAGGGAATCATAATTCTTACCACAATGAAGGATACAGGAGGGATGAAAGAGGATTTGATAAGAGAACATTTAGAGGAACTTGTTTTAAGTGTGGAGGTGAAGGACATAGAGCATTTGAATGTCATCAGGGAAGTACAAGCAAGAGAATAGAGAACAGTGCAAGAGTAGCTTATGCAGAGGAAGAACCTATTAGATCACCTAGTTCAGTTGGAAAACCAGAGAAAGGAGAATCATTAGTCATGAGGAGAGCATTATTTCAAGAAGAGACAACTGAGGAACCACCACAGAGGAAAAGTTTGTTCTGGACCAAATGCAAATCAGGAGGTAAATGTTGTAAAGTGATCATTGATAGTGGCAGTATTGATAATTTGGTTTCAGAGGAGATGGTGACTAAGTTGACCCTAGATAGATTGAAGCACCCTAAGTCGTACAAGATAGAATGGATTCAAGATGAACACAAGGTACTGGTGAGTGAACAATGTTTGGTGAAATTTCATATAGGATCTTACAATGATGAGGTATTGTGTGATATCATGCTAATGGATGTATGTCATATATTGTTGGGTAGACCATGGCAGTATGATAGAAAAGCTATACATGATGGGAGAAAGAATACTTATACTATAACATCAAATGGGAAGAAACATATCTTGATACCTTTGGAAGATGAGCCTAAAAGTGAAGAATGTGGGAATTCTAGAATCTATTTGGTTGATGGAAGGAAATTTCTGTATGGATTGAGACATGAGAATATGTGTTTTGCTTTGATTCCTATGAAGTGCAGAACCCTAAGTGCAGAGATTGTTACCAGAAAAGAAGAAGAACCGCCAGAGGAGATAATTAAATTGTTGACAGAGTATGATGACATCATATCAGATAATGTACATGAAGGATTGCCACCAATCTAGAGTATCATTCATCATATGGACCTTATACCTAGAGCCAGTTTGCCTGACAAAGCAATGCACCAGATGACACCAACAAAGAATGCAAAGTTGAATAGATAGATACAGGAATTATTTAAAGTCTCATTATAATTTTCCACCCTGACCTTTATTCTCATGATCTTATTCATCACTTCTTCCGTTAGGTGGGTGAGGGGGTCATCTACCACTGGCTGGAAATTATCATGCAGAGCTTTGATAGAAAAGTTTGCATCCTAATTTTCAATCTTTCCCTATACTTTTCCTTCTAAGGATTCAAGGATCTCTGCTTCATAAGCCATTATGTTGTGCAGCTTTATACTTATATCCCTGAGCTTGCCACTTCATTTCTTCAGGATATCACATTCAAACCTGATATCCTCATACCATATGTCTATTAGCAGGGCGATGTTATTATTCAACACTTGATTATTCATGAGGATTTGAGGATCAATCCTCTTCATTTGACTTAAAGCAGTTAAGTCCTTTTCCAATTGCAATGACTGTTTCCCTGTTTCATTTTGCATTTTGTCTACCTTTCTCTTTAAACTGCTTAAAGAATTCCATCTTTGTAGGGAGGTTCTCAAAACATCCTCAGCTCTAGTGAGGGCTGACAGCATCCATTTCTCCATGATCATGGCCTCATGCTTCATGAGGTCCAACTTGGTGACCTCCTGGGATATGACAGTCAATGGGACTGCTGGATCAACTGGCGTATTATCAGGGTTAATTAACCCTTTTATGTATGAATGCAACTGAGCAATGTACTCCTTATGCTTTTTATTTTTCTCTTTCTCCTTCTGTACCCTTTGGGTCAAAGAATCAATGATAGCTTCTTTTGTTTGCGCCTCTACCCTCTCAGTCTTGAACTATATTATGGTGGGAAACGGAACATCATGTTGCAGTTCCTTCCTAAATGCTTCGCCACCGGCTCCTCTCAATACAATGGGGTCAGCCCTGATATCACTCCGCATGGATGTTCTTTTCTTCTTGGGTGGTGATGTCAGCGGCATCGTCCTCCTCTTCCTACTGACCATCATCGGGTCATCACCTGTAGGTTCCTTGTTTACCTGCACTTCCTCAAATGGGATGTCTTCTTCTACTTCATGCTTTGAGGTTTGGCCCTCTTCCTATACTCCTATAGTTTATACAGCTAGCCTCAAAATCCTCTTTGTCTTTGGCTTGTCAATCAGAGGTTGTGCAGATGAGGCGGATGCTTGACCTGATGTCGATGCACCTGCAGTTGGTATGGCAATTCTTTCAATTATCACCCCCATAGGTTCATCTACTGTTTGCTTTCCTCTAGGGGGACCTTTCCTCTATTTCTGTGTGGGTAACCTCTCCCCATTGGACTTTCTTTTCTCACTGAGGAAGTCATCATACTCCTCATCAGCTAGTTCTTGCCTTTTCTTCTTGGCATTAACTGTAAGGGCTATGCCCCTTTTCTTCAATCTATTTATTTCTTCATCCACCCAAGCTTCGGTTAATTATAGCATGCCACCTATAAACTGATCCAGGGAAATATCCTCTGGCTGTGTTAGATCAGGGGCTGATATGGTTTCATTGTACACCTTCTTGTCTTCATATTCATTAGACATAATCTTTCTATCATCCTTTCTCAGCTGCGCTGGAACTGGGATGTAGTCAAATGTCTTTATCTAGTTCAAGGTGAGCCTTTGATATTTTCTTCTCCTCACCTTAGCTTCATCCTCATAATCATTCCAGAAATCTTCCAGATGCTTCTATGAATAGGTTTTCCTGCTATTTTCTGCATCCTACCATAGGGGTCATAAGATATAGCCAAGGGAAATGGTTGCAAATACATCAGTTTTAGACCTCCCATGACATGCTTTATGCTCTCTGAGTCTGAGCACATATACCATCCCATAGACACTAGAAATAATACCTGAGGTATCTTCTTTTGTTCCTTGTATGCTGCAACTATGTTAGACACTTGCCTGAGAAACTCCATCACGACAACCCCATCAGTAGCGTATCTAGGTAGCATAAGGGGTTGTCCCTCAAATCCCTCTATTCTTATGTATGAAAAGGTGGCAAACTGGATGACCCAAGCGCCATGTTTGTAAACAACTTCCTGAGGCTCCATGCTCAGTCTCTTGGTTCTGTCTTCCTCCATGGTTCTAACTAGATGCATAGAGAATGCATCATTTACCAATTTGTAATCTAGGAGGTAATTCTTTCTCTGTAGTTGAGGATAGTGATCCCATATGTGGGCATCATCTACATCACCGCCAGCTTTACCCACTATAGTCAAGGCATCAAAGGTCATATGAAACATGCATACCTGACCTCCTAGGTTCCTCATCCCTTCATCTAGTGCATCACTGATGATCTTGTCCCACAATGGCTTGTTATTTGTCCATAGGACCATCTGGATGATTCCAAACATCTAATTCTCAAAATTTCTTACATGAAGCTTACCTGTCATCCTACTTAGCAGGGCAATCATGTACTGGTACTCATCATCAAAATCAAATTTGTACAAGTGTATAGGCAATTTAGTTGAGGCAGTGTAGGTGCTGCTCTTCGACCTCCACTGATACATCCTCTTCCTTGCATTCTTCTTATTGTTGTTGTACTTTGTTTCTAGTTTTCGTAGGTCGACACTCACCACCCTCTTTCCAACTGGCAAATTAAAAGTAGAAGTGATGCCCTTGATTGAAAAGTCAGCATATACTCTTCCATGCTTCTCCACCCACCTTGTCTCAGGGTTATAGTTCCTGGCACATTCCACTACCAACTCCGGGGTCTCCATGGCATACAAAAATCTGGCTGCATGCCACATTCCTAAAACATATATTGCATCCAGAAGGGTATTATCCTTGTCATGATCTATTCTTGTTGACCATGCCGCCAGGTCTGTATCCCCCTGGTGAGTATCAACAATGATGCCATACTTAAACTATACCCCCTCGGGCTGAACAAACATGGGCTTAAGAAATTTCAAGTCAGACCTATTCCTTCTAAGATCTACCATTGATTCCTGTAATAAACATGATCTGTCTTACCTTACAATGTCGGCATGCATTCATATAACATTATGTACTTCTATAGCACGATGCATACTCTATCTACTATTCTTTACTTCATCATGATATTCATATCTATAGACTCAAACCATAAGAAAGAAGCATACACCCTACCTGAACATGTAGAGAACGACAACAGGAGGCTTTTCAATTACTTACCTGATAATGCTTTCCTCCTGGGTTAGATGGGTGATTATGAAAAAGGGTTGCAAATGCTGAAGATCACCCATTCTGTTACATTGCAAGATCTAGTCCATTAGCAGGTAGTTGTATGAGGGTTTGACTTCTCTGCTCTGTAATTTCTTGTTTTTTCACAAGGTAAATGAAAATTACCTTGGAAAATTACCTTTAAATGCATCCGTAGGGTGAATTAGGGTAAAATTGAGTCGAGATGGTTAAATCTATTGATCTTCTGTAGAGAATCCATGGATGATTCCAAGTGTTTGATTTGTATTCACAATCGGCGGGAATCCATCTACCGCATTTAAGTGCATTTAATGTCAGGAAATAAGGGGTGATCTTTGAAAGATCGGGTGATATTCAAAATATGCCCCCTCTGGGTAAAATGACCCCCCCCCCCCCCCGCCTTTAAGTGGCAAAACTAATGCAAAGGAATTGGGTGATGTGGTCAATGTTGACCATGTGTACATCGGATCATGAATTTAAGATCAGGGGATGTTTAAAATATGACCCCACAAATAAAATGACACCCTTAAGAAGAGATCGGAGTGATGTCACCATATCGATGACTTTGTTTAATCTTTGTGTTTTAATGACGTCACCGTCATGTTATTGAATATGGTGGGCATCGGATATATACGTCTGTGAGGTAAAATGGAATGATGACGTTATCATCAGGGTGATTTCCCTCGTTCGTTGGACTTAGATGATGTCACCATCATATTATCGCAGGGTGATATTCGTAAGATGACAGATATTAAAAATATGACCCCCGTAAAATATGAAGTTGTTTGACGGGCAGATATCGACTACCACATAAAGTTGACATCCACACTTCATGGACCAAGTGATTATCGGGTGATAACACAATATCGGGGTGATCTTATTTAAGATGACTGATGTTTGAAATATGACCCCCCCAATCAGAATATCAGGTTTGACCAAACTTTGACTCAACATAACTTTCTTCCCTTAAAGAATTTCGGGGTGATCCAAAAGGCAAACCTGCTTGGAATTTTGTGAACTTTCCAATGATGAGGTTAATAATATGAAATATTGACTTTGACAACTGACCTCATCATGGGGACAAATCCACCCCTTGTAGGGTGTTCATGCATGACTTAATTTTACCAGACCGCCCAAAGTAGAAAACAACAAGCCAAAGCAGCAGGAAAAGTTGGGTCCCTGTTTTGTCAAGGCAAAATGGGGTGTGTTGTGTAACCACACAACAACTTGCCACCAAAGAACATAACCAAACTCCAATGATTCAAGTGATGGGATCACATTCTAACATAGTATTTTAACTCTTTCTAAGTATAAGTATTATAATCTTTCTGAATGATAAGGTTTTCATCATGGCAACAATGCTAGCAAAGGACCAGGTGTGTGCAAATGATTAATTATCCTCATCTTGAAAGTAAGTTGAAAAATGAGTAACTAATGTTAAACTACATAGTTTGGGAGCATCCCTCATATCCAACCTGGATAGAGCCTTGCTGCTAGTAGGCGTCTATAGCCTCAGCAAGGTTATCTATACAATCACCCTAAGTAGAGCTCCATTGCCAGTAAGCATCTATAGCCCCGATAGAGTTACTTAGATGGCCTAATTTTTATATTTCTTTTTAGATTTTCCATATTTATTCTTTCTATTCATATGATGTCATCATGTAAGCTTAATGTGCAAGGCATGGTCACTTGCTGATTTAGGTTGGAGATTGCATTGGTAGCAAGGGAGTCTCTTTAGATTTTTCACTTAACACCTATATTTATGTGTTCCATAGACCCAAGGCTGTTAGGTGAGTCATTGTGAAAAAAAAAAACTTTGGTTAAGAAAAGGCACCCTGATGAAGAGATACCACAGACCTGATCACCAACACTTCTCAAAATGAGTCATAACCTATATATGAATTTGTTCTCATCACTTGAATCTTAACAATTTGGTTGTTTTCTTAGGGTGATGAGATGCATCATCTTGACTAACCAAAATAGAACTCAACAAGCAAGCAACCAAGCAAAACAAAACTGTACAAACAACTATACAAATATGCACACTATGATACACATGATTTACATGACACTGTTTAAAGCTTGAAAGTAATGTTTGAGAAACTGTCCATTAACTAGTAATGGAACATCCTCATCGGTTAAAGTCTTTAGGCTGTAGGTGTTGTCTCCTAAGATTTCTAAAACTTGAAAGGGACATATCCAAAGTTTATCAAATTTACCATGATCTCCTTTCCTTTCATGTGCTTTATCCCACATAAGGACTAAATCTAAAATTCTAAAAGCCTTAACTCTGGCTCTTTTGTCGAACCAACGCTTGACAACAACCTAATGTTTGGCAAATTGATCAATTTCTTTATTCCTTTTTTCTTCTAGGTGCATCAACTGAAGCAACCTGACTTCTTGTTTGTTATCTATGCCTAGATATTCTTGTGCAAACTGCAGTGTGGGGATCTTTAGGTTAACAGGAAGGATGGGATCCACCCCATAAACTAGATGAAAAGGAGAATTTCCTAATGCAGCCTTCATCCTGGTTCTATCTACCCACAAGGCATACTTTAATAGGGTATTCCACTCGCTTGGGTTCTTTTCTATCAATTTCTTTATGATGTTCAATAAATTCTTGTTTGTAGATTCTGCTAATCCATTCCCTTGAGGATAGTAATTTGAGGAAAACTTCAAGATGATTCCATGGTCAAAAGCCCAACCTGATAATATTATTGAAGCAAAGGCAGACCCATTATCACATACTAAAGCATAAGGAACTCCATACCTAGTTACTATGTTGCTTTCCAAAAATTTGATTACATCTTTAGCATTTGATGTCTTATTACTGACAGCTTCAGTCCACCTGGTACAATAATCAATAACAGTCAATACATACCTATGGCTTAAAGATGATGGAGGGTTGATAGGCCCTATGAAATCCATCCCCCATTGAGAAAATGGGCGCATCTCCATCACTGGTTGCAAAGGCCGAGCAGTGTATCTTTCTCTATTTGCAGCAACCTGACACATATGACAACATTTGATGTGTTCAGCAGTATCTTTAAAAATAGTAGGACAATAATACCCTGCTCTTAGGATAGCATGAGTGGTA
Organism: Cunninghamia lanceolata; assembly: GCA_027924645.1. Classification (NCBI taxonomy): domain Eukaryota; kingdom Viridiplantae; phylum Streptophyta; class Pinopsida; order Cupressales; family Cupressaceae; genus Cunninghamia; species Cunninghamia lanceolata. Next base: position 5,770,061 of record BSBN01000354.1, on the reverse strand, counting down.
GCTAAGTATGATCCATGTGTAGTTCCAAACTTGTCATGTAATTCTGTCAGCACTTTGTCTGCTTCTTGCCTTTCTAGGCATCTAAGGTATATTCCCTCATAGTTCTTCTTGAAAAAGACTCCTCCTTTTATCATGTATTTTTGTGATCTTATTTTTAAGGCTCTCCTCTGTAAGGCCTACATTCTTGAAGGGCATCTTCCACTAATCAAGATGTGCCTGATGTCTGAGTACCACTCTCCATTTTCTTTTGCATTTATGACATACTATTGGCTCATGATGTTAGGATCAATTTAGATATCATCTGACTCAATGCTTGTCCTCTCACTAATTTCATGGGTGTTATGTCCATATCATACTCTTGGAGGATAGTTATCCATTTGGCGCTCTTTTCACCTGGTTCACTTTGCATTAAAAGCATCTTTACTGCTACATCTGGTACTACAACGATCACCTTACTTCTTAAGATGTAATGTCTAAACTTCTTGACTGCTCTAACCAGAGCAAGTGCTTATCTTTCAACATCCATGTATCTGAGTTCTGCATCCCTGAAAGGACAACTCATGAAGGCTATAGGCTTTTCTTCTTTAGCATCATTTCTCTATGTTAATACTGCTGCAGATGTATGCTCTGAAGTAAATGAGTAAATATAAAAGTCTTTGGTATAATCTGGACTGATTAGAATTGGAGCATTAGATATGGCTTTCTTGATATCTTCAAAAGCTGCTCTAGCTTCAGGTGTCCACTCAATTTTGGCATCCTTCTTGAGCATTGCATTCAATGGTCTAAAAATCTTTGTAAAACCAGTAATAAAATTTCTAACAAATTTAATCTTACCAAAGTAAGATTTGAGCTCCTTCTTACTTCTAGGAAGCTGTATCTTCATGATGGATTCTACTCTATCAGGGTCGATGATGATCCCATTCTCTGTTATCAGGTGACCTAATAACTTCCCTGTAGTCACCCCGAATATGCATATCTTAGGGTTTAAGGATATTCCATAATGTTCACATTTCTTTAGTACCTTCCTAAGGTCTTCCACATGATTCCCTCTATCTTTAGAGAAAACTATCAAGTCATCCATGTATATGACTATACATTTACCAATTAACCCTCTGAAGGCTATATCCATTGCTCACTGAAATGTTGCTCCAGCATTTATCAATCCAAAAGGCATGTGCCTGTAGCCGAATATTCCCCACTTAGTGGTGAATGCAGTCTTCAATCTATCTATCTTGTGTACCATCACTTGGTTGTAACCTAAAAAACCATCCAAAAATGACATCATCTTTGCACCATTTACAATCTGCAAGACCTCATCCAGAGAAGGCAAAGGATAGTTATCCTTTTCAGAAGCTCTATTTAAATTTCTGAAGTCTACACACAACCTAATGTCACCATTCTTCTTCCTTACTGGGACCAAGTTAGCCACCCATGTGGAATGTCTCACACGAAATATGATCCTAGCATTAAGCAATTTCTTAACTTCTTCAAAAATGATGGGCTCCAGCAATGCATTAACTGGTCTCTATTTCTATCTAAAAGGCTTGACATCTAGCTTTAAAGGTATAGTATGAGTGATGATTGACGTATCATAAGTTTTCAACTCATCATATGTCCAGGCAATAACATGGATATAATCTTTAAGTGCTTGGGTTATCCCTTCCATTTCTTCTTCTGTACACACTTTTCCAATCAGGATGTTCATTTTTTCATCATGTCCAATGTTAACTTGTGAATACTCTCCTCCATCTGCTTTAGGGAGATCTTTTTGTTTCAACATGTTGTCTAAATCAAATGCTCTTTCCAACTCTATCATTCCCTTAGGAATCTTGTTACTGGGCAACTCTAGGATCTCTTCTTCTTCCCAGATATGATCTTCCACATTTCTTTCATCTATGATCTGTGCATCAAAGACATCTCTATTGGATATGAAGTCTAAAATATGATGGTCATCATCAAACACTTGAAGGTTAACTACATTGTCTGGTACAGAAGGTACTGATACTAGTTCAACTGAAAATCTCTTCAAACCAGATATGGACAATGGTTCCAGAGTACTTGCGACTTGAGCCAAGGCATCTTCCCTATAATTTTGTTCTCTAGGCACATGGGTGATGTTAAATGCATCAAAATCTTCTATCAAGTCCCATACCCTATGTCTGTAATTAGACTTCTTGTAATCACAAGAGTATATACCTCTTACTTGTCTTACTACCAATTCTAAGTCTCCAAAGACATGCAGAATCTTCACTTTCTTCCTGAGTGCAAACAATATCCCATGAATCAAGGCTTCATACTCTATCACATTATTTGTGCATGGGAATTGTAATCTACATGCTGCTAAGTAAGATTTACCAGCTGGATCAATAAGATATGTTCCTACTCTAGCCCCTTGTTTTGATTTGGATCCATCAAACCTGAGGATCCATGGCTTATCTTCAGTTAAAGGCTTGTCTGGGCCTTCTCTTTTGTTTTTAGCTCTGGCAGCTGTACCATTTGATATCCATTTCAACTTTGGTGTTTTAATTTTCTCAAACTTCACCTTATCTGGCTGATGTGAAGCTGATATTCCTTCTTCTTCTTTACCATCAGAAGGAGGATCCTCTGAACAAGGCAACATCTTTCGCTTCAGAATATGCAAACATAATGAACAAGTAGTTTCTAAATGTTGTGCTTCATGTAACCTGCACCATCCCTTAATTAGGGCATCCTGTGGAGATCTTTGTTGTTGTATCATCTTTTGAATCTGCTTTGATAAAAATTCTTCAAACTTAGACAGATTACTGCCTCTATCTTCATCAGATATTTCATAATCTGACTCAACCAAACAATCACTTCCTGGGGTGATCTTCTTGTTACTTTTAGCATTACTCTTGCTACACACCAAAATATCTTCTATCATCTAAATATGACTTTCATCATGATATGTGCTTTCTTCTATTCCTGCAGATGACAAACAATAATCAGTATCACTATCACTATCTACAGAACTTACCCTAGATGATGATGATGATGCCTCACTGCATGCTTGTTCTAGTTCCATCATGTCTAAGCAAGCCTCACAAGTCTTTTTAGAATGCACCTCATCATGTAACCTGCACCATCCTTCAATTAGAACATCATGAACTAGTACTTTTAATAATTAGCAACATTCTACTTCTTTGGATAGGTGTATCTCAAAATTCTTGAAGTGATCTACTTCTATCTCATTTTCATAGCTACAATTAGACTCTAAAATTATCATGTCATCCCGGGGATTATCATCATGAACATGAACATCATACATGAGGATCTCTTCTATTTTGACAGTTTGGGGTCTGATGGAGTAAACTCTGGGTTCAACATCCACATACATGATCTCATTGGTTTTATTGTATTCAGTGATCATATGTTTCATGCGAGGCTCAGCATCTATCCTTATTTGATTAGGAATTCCTTTCTAGGGTAACCACATGTGACTGAAATCGGTGGACATGTATCCATTGAGGGTTTTTGACCAATCTCTGCTGAGCAGTATCCCATAGGTATCAGGTATATCTACTACCTGAATATCAATGTAGTATTGAATTCTTGGATCTGATGCTAATTGCATATGGATATGAGTTAGTTCTCCTACTATACTCACCTCTATTTTATCTAACTGTGTTACTTTCTTCAGTGACTTAGCAGGATGCAACCCTAAGGCATTGCTATGGATAGGGGCATTACATTGGTAGATGCTCCTGAATCTACTAAGCAATTATACAAATTCTTACTGAACATCCTTATTGTAAGGAGAAAAGGAGGTGACTTAGTTTTATCTCTGTAAAGAGTCATGTGTGAAGTCTCTATAGCTTGAACAGTGGCTGAAGCTTTGTGTTTAACATGAACATCCTTAACGACATGATCTTTATTCCCAGTCTGACCTGAGGTATGACTATCCTCTTTTGGAGCAAGATCATCTAAGGATTTCATGAAGGCTTTTTTGATAGCTGGAGTTTTGAGTAGTTTTGAAAATGATAGACTAATTTTGATCTTTTTCATTTCATCTGCTAAGTATGTGACCAATTTATCAAACTCGGGAGGTAGATTACCAGTTTTTGATATTGTATTTTGTGGTGCTAAGTACTGAGCATTAACTTTGGGAAATCCAGGGTTATTTCTTGCCTTAGGATCAGGAGGAGTGTTGAAATTATTTGGAGGCAAGGATGTCGTCAAAGGACCAGCAGATCGGTTGGAATTGTTCCTTAGATTGTAATTATACCTACCTTGACACTGCTATTGATAAGCATGTACTTCTTCATGTTCAATTAATGGCTCATTTTCATCTTCAAATGGAAAAACATAATTGGATTCAAAAGCCATAGCTGACTCTTCACATGCTAAGGTGTAATTCTGATGAGGTGACATTGTTTGCTAATGAGGATGATTGATGAAACTTTCTAGCACTAGAGAAGAATCATATCCACAGGGGACAATTTCATTTCCTTCAACACAAGGTGGATTACGTGTAGTATTGGATACTTCAGTTTGGAATATACTGGCAGCAATCCTAAACTGAGGACAATCCAGCTTTGCATGAGCATTGGTATTATGTATCCTACACCAGTTTGTAAGAGCTGCCTCTGCAAGGTTCACTCTAGTGGTCTGCTTAGGTTCACCAAGAGGTTGATTATCTAGGGGTGATGGTAGAGAACCATTGTTTGGCCTAGTGTTCCACACTCTAGGCTATCTAGGGGGATTATTGTTACCATTGTTATTATTGTAATTGTTATTGTACCCCCTATCAGGATAATTAGGTCTATCATTGGCATATCCTCTATTTTGATTCAGTTGAGAATAGAAAGTTTGACTCCTCAAATGAGTGATATCAGTGGTGAGTTTCCTCTGTTGTGCTGATATCTCTTTAATTTCTTCCTAATCTTCCTGAACTTTGGCTACTACATTCTCTATTTGAGGTTTGAAGAAGGAAGATCCATTGTTATTGTTGTTAGACTGTTCCCCAACCTGAGGCATCTGTATATGTTCTGGATGTTGTAACATTTGACCATTTCCATTTGGAGGTATCATGATACTGATTGGAGGTATCTGTAAGGGACTTGGCATCATAGCTGGAGGTATCATGGCTCTATTGGTCTGTTGCTGAGCAGGATATGTAGGATAGGCAGGGAGTGTAGGAAATGCAATATTAGGTGTTGGAGTAGGGATCAGCTGCTGACTGACTTTGATAGCTTCTTTAAAAGCTCTTGTCAAGGTTGTAACACCAGGGTGTGCTCTACTGATAAACATAGAAGTCAAGGGATCTAAGGTTGAATAGTAAATGCTCCTAGCAGCTTCATCTATTACAGTATAGGGAGCAACTAGCTTTGAGAGCATCTTTTGGAATCTTGCATTGAAATTGGCAATAGGTTCTCCTTCAAATCTTTTGATTTTGGCAAATAGATGATAATTCATTGAAGGATCTATAGGTATTTTGAATCTATCCTTAAAGGCTTTCTCCAAGGTAGCCCATGAACTGACTGAACCTTGACCAAGACTGATATACCAGTTATATGCCTCTTCCCCTAAGGAAAATGGAAATAACCTGCATACCACGTCTTGATGTTCAATTCTAGCCCTACAACAAGCTTCCTTGAATGTTCTAATGTGATGATCAGCATCCTGATATGGATGATATTTAGGACAAATCTTGTCAGGATTTTTAGGTAAAGGATGATATGCAGTAAAAGTCAGAGGTGACTCTGTAGTAAAGAATGACATTGTGACTAGTGGAGGTTGGACTTGAGGTGTGACAGGTGGTCCTGTAGGCGTTTGCAACCTGATAGGAGTTACAGGAATACGTTCTGGTGAAGCTCCTGATGACTAGAACCAGGAGAATGATGAATATCTACTATTCTATGTCTAAATCCCTAGATAGGCAATTCTTCAAAGAGTCCACTAGATCTGGACCTGGTATTTGGCCTGAGAATCAGGATTTCTTCAATTTTAGGAAATTTGGCTTGTTTACTATAAAGATCAGCTAAAACACCTTAGCAAAGGCTATATTTATGATCAGAATCTGAAAATGACTGGATATTTACACAATATTTGTAGAAATGATGCAAATATGGGGTGATATGAGGCTTTGGGACACAAGCAACCGGATATCAGGTCTCTCAAGAAAATTACCTCAAAGCTTTTAGCAAAAGACTTGAAATATAGCTTATCTTTGAAATATCACGGTGATCAACCACAAAACTTGAAGTATTTATGCTCAATTTTAAAAACTTTGCAAAGGACAAGTATGTGTGGACTTAAAACAGCAAATCTTTGCATATGACTTGAAATACAGAGTTGCATGAGTATTACCTTTCTGTCTGTGTCATCAAATCAAACAAATCTACTGATGAAGGCTCTCCTTCTAGCACCAATTTATGTTGATGATGATTATTAGTCATAACAACATGCATAAAAATTTGCACAACAAACCTTTATTATCTTGTAAAGTACGATCAGCTTAAGATAAGTTGATGACTCCAAGTCTCCATTGATCAGGTCATGATCATCTGACGTTACTTAGAGGTTGATGTGACATGTTGTTTTCCATTTCAAGGGGTCTTACATCTATCTAGATGACCAATATTACGCTATTTCTTGTAAATTTACTCCACAGATAGGTTAACCCTACTCTATTTCCAAAGATAGCTTATATATTTGAGAGTTTGATCAATTCTTCTAATCATTGATCATCATGAACTTGTTCTTTCTTCTACACTATATATTTATTCAAATTATGTGTCTAGAAGTGGATATTTGCATGTATTTGCATGATGTTTGTATGAATTTGCATGAGATTTGTCAATTTAACATACTTTTACTCTAAATATGCTCTATATTTCCAATTATCTACGGGATATCAACATATTTTATGTTATTTGCTTTTAATTTTCTAGTACTTGTAATTATGGTGATGATCTGCTATGAAATTGAAAGAAATTTAAAAGAATGCTTCTAATTTTAGTGAATCTTTAGACATTGAACCACATACATACAAGATACATTCATGAGGAGAAGGAATCAAACCATATGTCACCAGGATGTTCCACAGCTAGATATGGATGATGCTAACTTCAAAGGATAAGGAGTGAAAACAACACATGCAGACTGACAAGCACTCCAAGGGACGCAGCTGATCGATGCATGTATCCAGAATTCAAACACAGATTACTCAATATTTATGATGATTTGTAATCAAATATGCTTCTCTTTCATTCAGTATGCATAACATGTACATTTACAACAACTTTGAAATGAGTCTTTATATTTCAACAATCAAATTTCAATTAAGTTTCGAATGTCCAAAATATTGCACCCCTGCACCTTTTATAGACTAAGGTGAGGAGGTAGCTACAAAATGACCTACGGTCAGGATTTATCAATTAAGATCAACGGTTGATAACAACTCTTTGACTCAGTCAACTCTTCTTCGTGGCACAAGTTGCCAGCTGGAAACCATCTTGATGACTCATTATCTATGAGTGCCTTATGCATATGTTCCCTTGATGATGCATCTTCATTCACTCTTTGATTTCCTCCTCTTCATTTTCTTCTTCTTCATCATGATCATCATCTTCATTAATTTCGGTATCATTGTCACCCTGATGTACATCCTCCTGTATGTGGACCTTCATCGCTGTCCTGATGTGCTCATATGTTTGCACCATTTTATTCACCTCTCCTCCATCTTGGATTTTGGCTTTTGTTACGGCATGTTTATGAGAGTGGAATTTAGCTTTGAGTGCTTCCATCTTACCTTTTCTGTTGTTTAAAGTCTCATTATAATTTTCCACCCTAACCTTTATTCTCATGATCTTATTCATCACTTCTTCCGTCAGGTGGGTGAGGGGGTCATCTGCCACTGGCTAGAAATTATCATGCAGAGCTTTGATAGCAAAGTCCACATCCTGATTTTCAATCTTTCCCTCTACTTTTCCTTCTAAGGCTTCAAGGATCTCTGCTTCATAAGCCATCATGTTGTGCAGCTTTAGACTTATATCCCTTAGCTTGCCACTGCATTTCTTCAGGATATCACATTCGAACCTGATATCCTCATACCATATGTCTATTAGTAGGGCGGTGTTATTATTCAACACTTGATTATTCATGAGGATTTGAGGATCAATCCTCTTCATTTCACTTAAAGCAGTTAAGTCCTTTTCCAATTGGAATGACCATTTCCCTATTTCATTTTGCATTTTGTCTACCTTTCTCTTTAAACTGCTTAAAGAATTCCATCTTTGTAGGGAGATTCTCAAAACATCCTCAACTCTAGTGAGGGCTGACAGCATCCATTTCTCCATGATCATGGCCTCATGCTTAATGAGGTCCAACTTGGTGACCTCCTCCTGGGATATGATAGCCAATGGGACTGTCGGATCAACTGGCATATTATCAGGGTTAATTAACCCTTTTATGTATGAATGCAACTAAGCAATGTGCTTCTTATGCTTTTTATTTTTCTTTCTCCTTCTTTACCCTTTGGGTCAAAGAATCAATGATGTCCTTCCCTTCCTGACCTTCTTGGTCCTCATTAGCAAAACCCAAATCAACAGTTGTGATTTAGAATTCCTCCAGGGTGATCTTGCCCTTCTCCTTTTCAACCGTTGGAAGTGCTACCTGTGCAGTCCTTCTGCCTGTAGCAGGATCTCTCCTAATAGTTGATGTCAATCTGGCCTTCCTCTTTGGCTTCATTATTGTCTCTACAAACAAGGTGGAAACATCAAATTCTTGAATTTTAGAGCCTTGTTCCATACCTACTTCTTTCTCCATCCATTGAGGCACTTCATCTCTAGATCCCTGATGTCCTTTATCAACATCATGTCCGCCCTATTCTCCAGTATCTGCTTCTATTCTCGGTGGAGAAGGTGATTTCTCAGTTTCTTCCTCATGGAGTTCCTCATGAGGGGGATCTTGTTGCATCTCTTCTTGTTGAGGGGCCTCTTTCTGTAGAGGAGGATCCTGTGGAATGTCCACATGATGATCATGTGTCTGGTCTTGTACTTCCTTGCTCTGACTTTCATCTTCCTTATTGCTTTCCTCATCCTGAGGTATATTGACATCTACGGATGTTTGTGTGTTGGCCTTGTGCATCACCCTGATCTCAAGTCACTTCTTGTTCTGCACCTGGTGCACCAACATCCTGTGTCTTAAGGTCCTCATGACCTGATTCATCTTTAGTTCCCATGGCATCCTCCAGATCTCTCTGATTCTGGGCAGCAGCATCACCTAGTGTATCTTTATCATTTCTGCCTTTCTATTGAACCTCTACTATTCTTGGCTCTGCAGGTACCTCATGTTATTTCTGACCCATATCAGGAGCAGTGCTTTCTTTTTCTATCTACCCAGCCACTTCAATTTTCTCTATCACATCAGGTGCACCTGCTTTGTCTTTAGGGCTCACATCATCCCTGTATGTTAAATCTACAAAGGCAGGGCTAGTCACCTGATCAGCTAACTTATCAAGCCCTATCTACTGGGCTGCCCTCTCTGGGCTACTTTCTTTTACTTCCTCTATTTGCTTCACCTCCTCCAATACTGTCATATGTGCTAATGGGGTCTCATGTGGAGTCATGCGGGTACTGGAGGTGAGGGTCTCCATTCTTTGAGAGGCTACATTCTGCACTACTCATCATCTGATAAGTCCATGGTGTCCTCCAAGGAGAAAGGAACACCCTGGCCTGCCTTGATAGCTTCTTTTGTTTGCTCCTCTGCCCTCTCAGTCTTGAACTATATTATGGTGGGAAGTGGAACATCATGTTGCAATTCCTTCCTAAACGCTTCGCCATCAGCTCCTCTCAATACAATGGGGTCAGCCCTGGTATCACCCCGCATGGATGTTCTTTTCTTCTTGGGTGGTGATGTCAGTGGCATTGCCCTCCTCTTCCTACTGACCATCATTAGGTCATCACCTACAGGTTCCTTGTTTACCTGCACTTCCTCAAACGAGATGTCTCCTTCTACTTCATGTTGTGAGGTCTGGCCCTCTTCCTATATTCCTATAGTTTCTATAGCTGGCCTCAAAATCCTCTTTGTCTTTGGCTTGTCAATCAGATGTTGTGCAAACGAGGCAGATGCTTGACCTGATGTCGATGCACCTGCAGCTGGTATGGCAATTCTTTCAATTATCACCCCCTTAGGTTCATCTTCCATTTTCTTTCCTCTAGGGGGACCTTTCCTCTATTTATGTGTGGGTAACCTCTCCCCATTGGACTTTCTTTTCTCACTGAGTAAGTCATCATACTCCTCATTAGCTAGTTCTTGCCTTTTCTTCTTCGCATCAACTGTAAGGGCTACGCCCCTTTTCTTCAATCTATTTGTAGTTAGGGTAAAATTGCAAATCAGGGCAAATGAATAAACATCAATGATAAAAACCCTAGCAATGCACAATGAAGCACAAGACAACATGAAAATCAAGATAACCAATGTAAATGCAAACTGGTCTCCACGCTATGCTTGATTTATCTCCATTGCTCTTCTCCACCTCGCATGAGCATGCAAGATTTTGAAGGATTGTAGTTGGAAGAATGTTGGGTGCTCACTTCTGCAGCATAACATTAAGATGAAGATGCTAGAATGAAGGATATAAAGGCTCTAATGATATTTTGATAGCATGTGGATACTTGAGGATCAATGCATGCTTTAGATAATTTGGCAGAATAATGTTACTTGAAGCTCAATGCATGCTAATGGCTTGTGAGGGGGTTGATTTATAGGAACGACTTAATTCAAATGGATGGCTAGGATCAATTAGGGCTTTAGATGAAATGGATGGATAGGATTAAGTTAGGTTTCCTTGCACATCAACAAATTGTAGTCATGTGACATGTGGCAAGAGAAAAGGATAGGGCTCATGTGTGCTTGTGTACATAAAAAGTACTACATATAAAAGATATTAAATAAAAGGGTGTAGTACCACTTATCTTTTTAAATGAAAGAGGCACACATGTTGGCTAAATGATAAGATAAATTAATTAAATAAATAAAATTTATTTAATTAATTGGAAAGTCGGCTTATAATGAGAACTTAATTCAAATAAAATATTTGAATTAGTTGGGATATGAGTTGGATATTAATTAAATAAATAAAATTTATTTAATTAATTGGCTAAGTAGGATAAGGATATGATTGGGATATTAATTAAATAAATAAAATTTATTTAATTAATTGGCTAATGGATAAATGGGATTAAGAGTGGGATTAGAACAAAATGCTACATGATGTCTAAGTGATGTTTTTGACAAGGTGTTGCTAGACATGAACAAAGTTGGGACAAATTTGGGTGTCTACATTTTGCCCCTCTTTGAGATGATGTTCGAGATGATGAGATTTATGTCAAGTAACATCATTTCAAAGAAGTTAAGGTATGGATAATCGATAGAGATAATGATGGAAAGATATTATGATGATGCCCCCTCGAGAGGATAGGCGGGTTGGACAAACACGGGTAGGCTCTCGAAAAGAAATGGCTTGGCTACAAAAGAAAGATAAGGGGAGAGATAGAAGAAATGAAGATGTGTTATGCTGCAATGAATGTGAGCAACCATGTTGTTTGATAAAGCACTAGACATTATGCACCAAGGTATAAGGACCAGGGTGACGATGTGTCTTGTGCCCCAGCATAATACAACCTTGTCTGGATACAAGATATGAATATTAGCTAGATTGATACCGATGTGATACAAATGCAAGATAAAATGATAATACACACAAGCAAGCAAGCAAGCATGCACAAATGATTCAAAAATAAACAAGGTATTGCCCCTGTCAAGCTGTAAACCAATGATTGGTTGTTTGATTGATGATAATTGAGAGTGTTGTCATTGTAGGGAAAGCTATATCCCTAGATCAACACAGGGTTGTTTGTTGAGTTGGTTGGCTAGTTGATTGATTGATTTGGCTTACAACAAGGCTAAGATCAAGACCATAGATTGTGTTTGGATAACTTGGCTTGATTGATTAACTTGATTAGTATAGATTATGGAGGGGCTTGCACTTGGATCATTGCTTTGAATGATGTGAAGATGATGAAATGATGGATGAAGATTGATTTGATGAAATGTTGATGATGTGATGATATGTGGTGGATTGAGCTGCTTTTGATTTGTTGAAGGGATTGGATTTGTTGCAAGTGGAGTTGACGTGATTGAGTTGATTTGTTTTGGTGTTGATGCTGATGATTGATAGGATTAGTTTTGATGGTTGGCTTGATGTGTTTTGGTTTTATTGCTTGGATTTTTCATTGGATATTTAATTTTTTAGATTTTTGAGAATATTTGATTTTTTTGGATTTTTGAAATATTTTGATTTTTTTTTTTTGGATTTTTGAATGTTTTAGAACATCAAGGGATATACAATTTGGGTAGCCTTTGTGGTTGATGCCAATGACAAGGGAAGACCAAGTCTAGATGAAAGGATGGATGAAAGGGATGGGCTCATAGTAAATGGGATGGAAGGCTCATGAGAGTTGGATGGATAGATAAGAGGATAGGCCATATAAGGGATGGATGCATGCCTCATGATAAACGGATAGGTAGGCTATAGTGGAAATCTCATGATAAACAGATGGGGATAAGCTATAAGATGGAAAGCTCATGATAAGGATACACCATAGTGGATGAATCATAAAGGAGCTAGGATGTGATCTCCAAAGGGCTATGTTGCATAGGAAGAACGTGCCCCATACTAGGTAGAAGACTTAGGATTTTTACATGATAAAATTCATGACCAAGGGATGACATGATGGATTGGTTTAAATGGGATGGAAGGTTCATAAATAGGACTTGGTTTGCAAACAAGGTATGTCAAGAAATATCCAAACATGTTTCAACATTTTTCCCCTATGTCTTCATCAAGATCAAAAGGAGGATGGATAAATGGATTCAATAGGATAGGCATGTTTATGTAATGGATAAGGATGGCAGGATGACAAGATAGGATAAGATAGGTTGGTATGATATAAGGGGATAGATAGTTGGGAAATGGATAGGTTGGATGAGACAATGTGCCCCCAAGTGTAAGTGACATAGAAGATCAACCTACACATGATGCCTGTTTGCCAAGTTTTCATCATGGTACTTATCCAAGGTGCCTGTTTACCAGGTTTTCACCATTGGACGAAGGCATTTCTCTTTACTATTTTGAATTTTTTTTTTGCTTTTAGATGGGTTGACAATTACACATGGCGCCTGTTTGCCAGGTTTTCACCATGGTAATGGATAGGAGGGACTCAAGTGTCTAGTTCGATGGATGTTGTTAGTCCCATTCGATATGGATGTCATCGCATGGACCATGTTGTTATGCTCATAGATGTTGATAAGGGATTGCGTGGATGGGAGATGGATTAGGTAGATAGTGGATGATGAAATGGATTATGAAAGGTTCAGGCAAGGATAGATGGATGGGGATAGTAGATTATGATGTGGAATTATGGTAGGGTAGGCTAGTGGCTTATATATAGGCTTATGGAATGAAGATGGATGAGAGGTTTATGCCAAAGCATGGACCATAGGGATAGCATGGGGGAGATATGTAGGATAATAGATGGAAGATGGGGAGATATAGTTATGTGGGAATGTTTTGGAATGGAAGGGAACCATGACCAATGGTTGCACACACCGTGATAAACATTGAAGCTTTTGATTGGATGGTGGTGTAGGAAGCAATGGAGATGTTTGTTTAGGAGATGGTTGATGAAGTGATTTAGGAACCCACATAGATTTAGTATTTTTAGTGCTTTTGCTTTTCTTGTGGGAGTTTTGAAAGGAATGGAAGTTTTGGAAGGAAATAGGCTCTTGGATGGATATAGGTGATTGGGATTCTTGAGATGTGGATGAGGATGCCTCATTCATTTTGCTAGCTATTTGCTTAGGAACCCAAACCATTTTGCTTTTGGGCTTTGCATTTGGAGGTAAGGATTTAGATGGCTTTTTGGATTGCGTTGCTTTGGTTCTTTGCATTGATTTTTCATGTTTGTGCCCTAAGGCATGAGAGTCCTTAGGATTTTTGGTAGGACTTTTAGCTTTATAGGTAGAGGCATCAAAATTTCTGCTTTTGAATCCCATGGGGTGGGTGGAGTGGATGGAATTATTGGAAGCTTTATGCTTAAATGATGTGTGCTTTTGTTGGTCATGATTAGGGATGTAAGGATACTTATGAATGATATGTATGTTAGGTGTTGGAAGCAATGGTGGCAAAGTGGATGGAGGGATATTTGGAGTTGGTAAAAGTGGAGGCAAAGTGGATGGTGGAAGATGTACAGTCACATGCTTTTGACATTTATAGGATGATGGAGGTGAAATGACAACATATGTTTTGGGAACATGATGTGGTTTGTGATGGAAAGGGGACTTAGGATGGATGGAGGAATTACCAACATCTTGATCTTGTTTACCTTGGGGTGTGTATCCAAGGCCATATGAGCATGGAGGGATCTTGACATGGATCGGCTCCAAAATACCTTGTTCATAAAGGCCTAGACCTTTGCCTTGGTAGTTCATGTTTTGGAGTATGCGATGGACTATAGGACTTGGTGTGATTTGAACACTAGACTTAAGTTCTTTATTGGATGGAGAAGTTGAAGTGGATAAAGGTCATTGTTGTCCTAAGGAAGAACACTCATGTATAAGGGTGGTAAGACCAGTAGGACATGATGGTGGACTTGAAGTGGAATCAATGGTGGATGTGGAAGGAGGATCATTAAGATCTTGCTTATGTTCATGTTGATCCAAGTTATTTGTTTGATCTTTTATGCTTACTTGGGGGACAAGTGTCTCATCATGACAAGTGGATGTTTTCTCATTATGGATAGGGCTAGATGGCGAATGACTAGGAGCAATGTGAATATCTTGCTCATGGATGGATATAAGATTATGGATAGGATCAAGGTGCTCATGGATAGCTTCTTCATACGTATCATCTTGATCATAAAGAAGGTAAATGTTATGGATAGGTTGGATTTGGATGGCTTGCTCATGAATGGTTGTTGGTAGATGGATAGGATCAAGTGGCTCATGGATAGATTCATCATTATGGCTATCACCTTGATCATGGAAAAGATATATGTTATGGATGGGTTGGATGGAAGGCATTTGATATTGAGTTGGACTAGGGCTTAATGTTTCCACATGCTTAGGATTAAACCTTTGACATACCTCTTGGGTTGCTTCAATGGAAGTAGATGACTCTTGATTTGGATTCATAATAGGAGACTCTTGAATATGCTTGATGGCTTGTAGGTCACATGATGGGCTTGAAGGGCTAAGAATGTTAATTGAGGGCTCTTGGATAGGCTCAAGGATAGGTGGACCACATGATGGGATTATAGGATTGGACATGACCTTTGGAAGTTCTTTGGTAGACTCATGAATGGGCATTTGACATGGGGGTAGTTTATTCCTAGCTAGTAGCCAATGGATCACATCCTTCACAAGGGTATGTGTAGATGGGCAATATAATGGATGAGCAATAATAGAGGATGATGTTGTAAGTGTAGGACTAGGATTTTGATTGGATGGAAGGATAATGGAGTTTGATAAGCTAAAATTTGGATTGGATGGGGGTGATACATGGGATTGGGATGATGTGACATGATTTCTTATGGTATGTCAATACACCTTGTAAACAATTGGGAAAAACATGGGGCATGTATTTGTATCATGGCCTTTGGTCCTATGGTATGCACAATAATCATGTTCATCATATGGACTTTCTTCACATGGTTTGACTTCAGGAAGTTCAATGAGTTTTGCTTCAAGCATTCTTTGTAAAACTCTCTCAGCCATATCCTTTGGTGAAGGATTAGAATGACATGATGATGAAGGTAATGAAGGGCTTGGTGGTTTGGAAGGTGGAGGAATTAATGAACTAGGAATGGGATCACATGATGGTGTTGGGATAGAACTAGTTGGCTCATGCATTGGCATGTGATTGGATGGTGGTGGCCACTCTAGATTGGTATCTCCCTTGTCAAAGGTAATTAAGTCTTGCATAGGATAACTTGGACTCATTTGATTTATGTACAAGGGGCCATTGGGATTTGGATATGATTCTTGTTGGAAAGGTGGATTTAGATCTATCAATGGTGCTTGGTGGTCTTGTTGAAAAGGTGTACTTGGACTTGCTTGATTTATGTACAAAGAGCCATTGGGACTTGCATGGTGTTCTTGTGAGGACACTTGGTTGCCTTGTGGATGGGCTTGATAGTGCATTGGAATAGTGGCATGAGGGATTGGATAAGCTTGAGGTGGATATTCATAGGTTGATGTGGCATTGATTTGGTGGATAGGTGGATTAAGTTGATAGGAAGTGGATGGATATGACATGTGACTAGATGGATTAGGTTGATAGGAAGTGGATGGATATGACATGTGGCTATGAGGTGGATTAGGTTGGTAGTGAATGGCTAAGGATTGTTGTGCTTGTTGAGCTTGACTAGTGGCTAAAAGGTGTTGGACTTGGGCTACGAAGTGTTGCAGTTGAGGTGATTGGCTTGTGTGGGGTTGAGCTCTTTGGAGGAAGAATTGTAATATTTCAATGGCATCTTGGTTTATGGGTTGTGATCCTTGATAAAGATTTTGGAGGAATCTTTGGAATTTGATTTCTAGGTCCTCTAGTGTAGACATGTTGTCACCCAAGTGTTTGTCTTAAGTCCTTTTAACAAGTGCTTGTTTAGGGATTTGGATGATGATGTGGCTTGTTTGGATGACTTGGCTATGTTTGGGATGAAAGTGATTGGGTTTGAATGTTATTGGAAGAATGTGTAGGATGACTTGTCTTTATGTGTTTGAGTGTTTAGAGCTTGATGTGGCAATGTTCAAACAAATGATTATGCATATACACACATGAATCACTCACGCAAGACACATAAGCAAGTTGTTAGTTTGGAATAATGTGATGATGGTTAAGCAAGCATGTGAAGACACTTCAACAAGTCCTAGTCAAGGCAAGACCACTATCACAAAAAGGTTCTAGTGAAAATCTAGGGGACCGGCACCCCACGAGCATCCAGCAAGCCACTTAAGACTTTAACTAACCCTACTAGGAGTTTTAATATACACAAAGGTACACCTCCTTTCGAGTTAGCACTGTATGGTGAGCGCTAATACCGGTTAGACTTGGCTTTCGCCTTATCCTCTGATTTTTATAGTGGACCGGATGAAAGTACCGCTTGAGGTCATTCCCTTAGGGTGGATACCAAGGCAGGCCTCTCTAAGGCTAAACAAAAGCAACACAAGTAAATGTTTTTGATCTCCAAGTTCATGTTGGGACGCGAGGAGAGAGCATACACATTTACTTGGTCACACTCGCATGGGGTTCATTAACCTTAGAAATTCAATGTGTGGAAGACAATGCAAGCACTTGTTCATTTTAGATCCAAATCCAAATGTGATGAAAGACACTTGTTCATTTTATCCCAATTTCTCGATGATGTGATAGCAAACAATGTTCGTTTTAATCCCAAAGTCCAAATGTGTGATCAAACAAGATTAAGAGATGAAAGATTAGAATGAGTGCACCTAATACAATTGCTTTCCAATTTGCTGTAGATGTTGATGCCAATGCTGCTCCAGCTCCTTTGATATGCCTACAAGTCACCAATTCCAAAAAGAAACAAGTAAACTTGCAAAGAAGATGATTACATGAAAAAGATGAAATCTGAAAATTCTGATGAAAATGATCTGATACAGAAGAATGGATTTCATAAATAGAAAATTCAGGAGATTCTAAGCAATTTGAAAAAAAGTTTCGTTGAAAAATGATCAAAATTGCTCAAGTTATGCTCAAATGAAGTTTTCAATGAAGCTGAGCTTTGACTGATAAAAAAGATTGAAAAACAGTATAGTCACCTGATAAAAGTAGTATAGTTGTGAAGTTTGTCCTCCCAGCTTTCCAATGAGTCTTTGTTTGTTTGATTTCACCTCCGTATGTGAAAGTTATGATAGAAATGCCAAGATGCACAATGACAGCAACCAGAAGCAAGTTACAGTTGCCAGATGCGACATACTGTTGATTAGAGGCGATCTGTATTTTGCGACAGGCGGGATACTGCAGATCAAATGCGACACAAAAAATACTAGATGTGGTTCCTGTTAGCTTGTAAGTGATGCGAATATACCCAGAAGCGACCGATTGCGGGCTAAAAGCGACCTTAGGCGATCACTATCGATGTAAAAGCGATCCAGAAAATGATAGATGCGGCCGATCCCAGTGTAAAAGCGACGCGGATATGCAGAAAGCGGTGGATTTTTGCTCATAAGCGATGCAAAAATGGATGAAAGCGATACATAATAGCTCATATGCGACTAACAAAAAGCCAAAAGCAATGCATAATAACCCAAAAGCGATCTGGAGAGTTTCAGGAGACGGAATGCAAATGTTAACCATAAGCGACCAAGTTTACCATATGCGATCTCTTTTTGTTCAAAAGCGAGCACTGTTTGTTTAAAAGCAGACCAAATTTGAGCATAAGCAACTGCTGTTTGCTCAAAGGCGAGCTGATTTAGCCCAGGCGACTGCTGTTTGATCAGAGGCGACCTGAATTACCAGAAGCACATTGTTGCAGTCCGGTTATTGTTTTCTTCACCAAATGCTCCATTTTTCATCAAATTTAGCCAAATTTGTACTCAAAATTTATGGAAACGACCTCCCGAATGCAATGGTGAGGTTATATTTGGGCTAAGAGATCATCTACATACATTTTTAGCCAAATCTTTACAAACTAGGGTTAGAAAAATGCAATTTTTTGCTACAAAGGCTTGTAAAAATGAAAGATTGGCGCTCCAAGAGATCTAAACTTCACAAAAACAACTCAAACAAGAGAGGTTAATCAAGGACATGAGTCCCACCGGGCGTGCCAAAATGTAGTTAAGGTAAAATTGCAAATCAGGGCAAATGAATAAACATCAATGATAAAAACCCTAGCAATGCACAATGAAGCACAAGACAACATGAAAATCAAGATAACAAATGTAAATGCAAACTGATCTCCACACTATGCTCAATTTATCTCCATTGCTCTTCTCCACCTCGCATGAGCATGCAAGATTTTGAAGGATTGTAGTTGAAAGAATGTTGGGTGCTCACTTCTGCAGCATAACATTAAGATGAAGATGCTAGAATGAAGGATGCAAAGGCTCTAATGATATTTTGATAGCATGTGGATACTTGAGGATCAATGCATGCTTTAGATAATTTGGCAGAATAATGTTACTTGAAGCTTAATGCATGCTAATGGCTTGTGAGGGGGTTGATTTATAGGAACGACTTAATTCAAATGGATGGCTAGGATCAATTAGGGCTTTAGATGAAATGGATGGATAGGATTAAGTTAGGTTTCCTTGCACATCAACAAATTGTAGTCATGTGACATGTGGCAAGGGAAAAGGATAGGACTCATGTGTGCTTGTGTACATAAAAAGTACTACATATAAAAGATATTAAATAAAAGGGTGTAGTACCACTTATCTTTTTAAATGAAAGAGGCACACATGTCAGCTAAATGATAAGATAAATTAATCAAATAAATAAAATTTATATAATTAATTCGAAAGTCAGCTTATAATGAGAACTTAATTCAAATAAAATATTTGAATTAGTTGGGATATGAGTTGGATATTAATTAAATAAATAAAATTTATTTAATTAATTGGCTAAGTAGGATAAGGATATGATTGGGATATTAATTAAATAAATAAAATTTATTTAATTAATTGGCTAATGGATAAATGGGATTAAGAGTGGGATTAGGACAAAATGCTACATGATGTCTAAGTGATGTTTTTGACAAGGTGTTGCTAGACATGAACAAAGTTGGGACAAATTTGGGTGTCTACACTATTTATTTCTTCATCCACCCAAGCTTGGTTTAATTGTAGAACTCCACCTATAAACTGATCCAGGGAAATATCCTCTAGTTGTGTTAGATCAAGGGCTGATATGGTTTCATTGTACACCTTCTTGTCTTCATATTCGTTAGACATAATCTTTCCATCATCCTTTCTCAGCTGTGCTGGAACTGGGATGCAGTCAAAAGTCTTTATCTGGTTCAAGGTGAGCCTTTGATAGTTTCTTCTCCTCACCTCAGCTTCATCCTCACAATCATTCCAGAAATCTTTCAGATGCTTCTGATGAATAGGTTTTCCCACTATTTTCTGCATCCTACCATAGCAGTCATAAGATATAGCCAATGGAAATGGCTACATATACATCATTTTCAGACCTCCAATGACATGCTTTATGCTCTCTGAGCTTGAGCACATATACCAGCCCATAGACACTAGAAATAATACTTGAGGTATCTTCTTTTGTTCCTTGTATGCTGCAACTATGGTAGACACTTGTCTGAGAAACTCCATCAGGACAACCCCATTAGTAGGGTATCTAGGTAGTATAAGGGGTTGTCCCTCAAATCCCTCTATTCTTATGTATGAAAAGGTGGTGAACTAGATGAACCAGGTGCCATGTTTGTAAACAACTTCCTAAGCCTCCATGCTCAGTCTCTTGGTTCTATCTTCCTCCATGGTTTTGACTAGATGCATAGAGAATGCATCATTTACCAATTTGTAATCCAGGAGGCAATTATTTCTCTATAGTTGAGGATAATGATCCCATATGTGGGCATCATCTACATCACCGCCATCTTTACCCACTGTAGTCAAGGCATCAAAGGTACCCTTATAAGCAAATGAGTACACAACATATGAGGTCATATGAAACATGCATGCCTGACCTCCCAAGTTCCTCATCCCTTCATCTAGTGCATCACTGATGATCTTGGCCCACAATGGCTTGTTATCTGTATATAGGACCGTCTGGATGATTCCAAACATCCAATTCTCAAAATTTCCTGCATGAAGCTTACCTGTCATCCTGCTTAGCAGGGCAATCATGTACTGGTACTCATCATCAAAATCAAATTTGTACAAGTGTACGGGCAATTTAGTTGAGGCAGTGTAGGTGCTACTCTTTGACCTCCACTGATACATCCTCTTCCTTGCATTCTTCTTATTGTTGTTGTACTATGTTTCTAGTTTTCGTAGGTCGACACTCACCACCCTCTTTCCAACTGGCAGATTAAAGGTAGAAGTGATGTCCTTGATTGAAAAGTCAGCATATACTCTTCCATGCTTCTCCACCCACCTAGTCTCAAGGTTATAGTTCCTGGCACATTCCACTACCAACTCTGGGGTCTCCATGGCATACACAAATCTGGTTGCATGCCACATTCCTGAAACATATATTGCATCCAGAAGGGTATTATCCTTGTCATGATCTATTCTTGTTGACCATGCCGCCAGGTCCGTATCCCCCTGGTGAGTATCACCAATGATGCCATACTTAAACTATACCCCCTCGGGCTGAACAAACATGGGCTTAAGAAATTTTGAGTTAGACCTATTCCTTCTAAGATCCACCATTGATTCCTGCAATAAACATGGTTTGTCTTACCTTATAATGTCGACATGCATTCATATAACATTATGTACTTCGACAGCATGATGCATACTCTATCTACTATTTTTTACTTCATCATGATATGCATATCTATAGACTCAAACCATAAGAAAGAAGCATACACCCTACCTGAACATGTAGAGAACGACAACAAGAGGCTTTTCAATTACTTACCTGATAATGCTTTCCTCCTAGGTTAGATGGGTGATTACGGAAAAGGGCTGCAAATGTTGAAGATCACCCATTCCGTTATGCTGCAAGATCTAGTCTGTTAGTAGGTAGCTATATGAGGGTTTGACTTCTCTGCTCTGTAATTTCTTATTTTTCACAAGGTAAATGAAAATTACCTTGGAAAATTGCCTTTAAACACATCCGTAGGGTGAATTAGGGTAAAATTGAGTCGGGATGGTTAAATCCGTTGATCTTCTGCAGAGAATCCATGGATGATGCCAAGTGTTTGATTTGTATTCGCAATCGACAGGAATCCATCTATCGCATTTAAGTGCATTTAATGTCAGGAAACAGGGGAGGGGTGATCTTCGATAGATCGGGTGATATTCAAAATATGACCCCCCCCCCGCCTTTAAGCAGCAAAACTAATGCAAAGGAATAGGGTGATGTGGTCAACATTAACCATGTGTACATCAGGTCATGAATTTAAGATCAAGGAATGTTCAAAATATGACCCCACAAATCAAATGACACCCTTAAGAAGAGATCGGGGTGACGTTACCATATCGATGACTTTGTTTAATCTGTGTTTTAATGACGTCACCGTCATGTTATTGAATATGGTGGGCATTGGATATATACCTCCGCGAGGTAAAATGGAATGATGATGTTATCATCAGGGTTATTTCCCTCATTCATTGGACTTGGATGACATCACCATCATATTGGCACAGGGTGATATTTTGTGAAGAGGGTGATATTTGTAAGATGACAGATATTAAAAATATGACCCCCGCAAAATATGAAGTCGTTTGACGGGAAGATATTGGCTACCACGTAAAGTTGACATCCGCACTTCGTGGACCAAGTGATTATCGGGTGATAACGCAATATCAGGGTGATCTTATTTAAGATGACTGATGTTTGAAATATGACCCCCCCAATCAGAATATCAGGTTTGACTGAACTTTGACTCAACATAATTTTCTTCCCTTAAAGAATTTCGGGGTGATCCAAAAGGCAAACCTGCTTGGAATTTCATGCACTTTCCAACCATGAGGTTAAAAATATGAAATACTAACTTTGACAATTGACCTCATCATGGGGACAAATCCACCCCTTGCAGGGTGTTCATGCATGACTTAATTTTACCAGACCGCCCAAAGCAGAAAACAACAAGCCAAAGCAGCAAGAAAAGTTGGGTCCATGTTTTGTTAAGGCAAAATGGGGTATGTTGTGTAACGACACAAAAAGACTCTACATAATTAGGTCAGAAAGCATTTGGAGGAGATGAATAACAAGTATAAGGAACAAGAAGATGAGAAAAGGAGACATAGAGAATTTTTAGTTGGAGATGAAGTAATGGTATATATGAGAAAAGAGAGATTTCCAGTGGGAACATACAACAATCTGAAGATGAAGAGGTTTGGACTATGTAAGATTCTTAAGATGTTTGATTTAGGGAATGCATATGAAGTGGAGCTGCCAGAGACATTTGGTATATCACCTATATTCAACACTGCATACCTATATTAGTATCACAAAGGAGAATCAAGTGACAACATTAAAGATGGTTTGAAGAATTAGTTACCATAGCAACAACCCGAGTAGATAGAAGACATATTGGATAGCAAAATTGGACGCAACACCAGAGGCAAGCAATACAAAGAATATTTGGTAAAGTGGGAAGGTAGACCAGAAGAAGATTCATCATAGATTTCTTAGGCTGAGGTAAACTGCCTTGGTTTTCCTCTAGCCCCAGCAAAGTGAGGGACTCGCTTTTTCAACAACCCTGGGTGTATGATGCAAGAGCATCCCAGGTTGTAGAGCAATTTTGCATCAACCAAAAATATTTGCATTCTTTCTTTTCTTGCATTCTTTCAGTTTAGTTCAATCATTTGTAGTTTCAGCATTTTGTACCGCATTTTTCTACATCTTCATATCAAAGCATGTAGAGTAGGACTTAGCATCTACATATCATCATCTACATCATATTCAAATTTCAGGTCATTTGAATTTGTCTGTTAAAAGTTATTGCTATCAAAAGATCATCAGTTTTCACATAACAGAGCTTCCAGATAGTCAGTTAAAGGAGAAGGTTTGTGGAGCATTTCCGTGACTTGTGGAGCCAAATGGAACATCATACATGGCACATATGGATCAGATAGACCTTCCTTGAGGTCCACACCATGTTTCATACATTTACGAAGCAATACCGGATGTTGTAGGCCGACCTACTTGTTTCTACACATTACATCCTTCATTGGAGTTTTTAACCTCTTGTGACCGATGTAGAGGATTTCATGAGCTTGAAGATGATATATAGATCTCTTGGTGCATTAGGAAGAGGTTATTAGTTAGTAGTTCTATGATATGATTTAGATAGTCTTAGAAGTTAGATTCTTTTCAGGAAGGCACTTCAATGCCATATCTTGCATATCTGTTGTGGCTCGAAAAGTAGGTTTGTGATCCCTTTGATTGTAGCCCGCATGTTGCTAGCATATAAGCCTTTTGATTACCTGATATATTAAGCATATGACTCTTCCATTGCATTTTATAATTGTGTTGTTTCCATTGTGTTTACTCTAGCTGCATGGTTTGGACTATTCATTCTATGAACCCTCTGACCATGACTGCACCACCAAAAAACTTCAATTCATACATATATATATATATATTTACTGAATAAGTGCTACCATAGGGGGTAGCTCCCATTATATTAAATCAAGAATCAAAAATCTACTTAAGCTAAGCAGCATGAAGTACAAACAGACTGGAAACTAAACCGGCCCAATGCTTGTGTCATAGCGCTTGGCGGAAAAAAAAAATAAAGTAACTAATTGTGCCAAAGCACTTTGAGCCCCTCTACCAATTCTGAGGCCCTCTCAATCTAGACGGGAGAAAGAAGATCACCATAGCTGCGCAGGTAGAACTCAAAGGTTTCCATGTTGTTGCGGTTGATTCCTTTCCAAAAGAGTGCTAATGCTTCTGCAGAGACTGTTGGAGATTTCATTTGCATATTGACAGCGGCTGCATTGAAACTCCTCCAATGAGGCCATGGGTAGGGCGTTTGTCGAAGGTCATGATCACAGCCATGGCCGTCTCCCTCATATCTTCCTTTACGTAGGTGTTGGCCAGAGTTTTTCCATGGGCCTTCCTTCCTGAGACAAGCACGCAAGTGGCCAAGAATTCTTCATAAAGGTAGCTGTCGTGGACATGATCCTCTGGGACGTTGGTAGCTCCGACCACCTTGAGGATGTCTTTCTCAATATGATCCGGCCTGGCCACAAATAGATGCTTGATTTGCTCAAGCTTTGTCTCCTACGATGGGTCATCCTGGCTACCATGATTCTCCTGGACCTCCCTTTCTTCCTCTCCTTCATTAGCAGACCCCGAGGAGGCCTCTTCCTTGTCGCGTTGGCAAATGCATACGCATTTCATCTCCATTGTAGCGTGGAGATGGAAATGGCGTATGAGGCTATTTTAGCGGCCGCATCGCGAGTAGAGGAAGTACTGCCAAACTGTCCCTTGGAGATTTACTAGATCCTCAAAAACCAAGAGGGATCGAGAATTGTCCAAAGCACACCGATGATCCATCATACCCTGCGAGTGCACAGGGGGAGGTTAGGCCAAGGATCACATGTTCCTACAACAACAGGGTCCTCTACCTATTCACAAGCCAAATTTGCCAAAAATTCTACCGCCGAGTTGCCTTCCCAGTATATGTGATTAAGGGTGCAATTCCCCAACTCCGGCAAGATCGTCCAAATAGCATCTGCGACATATTTAAGTTTCTAGTTGTGGACTTGCTTAGACTTAATGGCATTGATGCAAATGAGGGAGTCCCCCTCGATGTCAATGTCCATGAGTTTGAAGTCCTTGCATAGACGGAGCCCAAGGAGCAATGCTTCAAATTCTGCTTCATTATTAGTCCCCTCTGAGGCTTTTTTGGACATTTCCACGACCAAGTTACCATCCTCATTCCTTATGATGACTCCCACACCTGACGGCCCTAGATTACCTTTTGCCGCCCCATCAAAATTTAGTTTTAGCCTCCCCTTTGGTAGGACAGTCCACTTCGTGAGAGCCCTTGCTCTTTTTCTTTCCTCAGCCGCTTTAGGACGGAAGCTTTGGGGAGGGAGGACAAGGGCTGGCCACCTTTTCATCACTTCCCCATCCCAACTTGCAAATGGTATCGGGGAGGAGCTAGTCAACCTTACATTGACTACTTCACAGATGCCTGCCTCAACTTTCCTTAGGACAGATTCGAGGCTTGATTCTTTGCCTAGAAAAATCTTGCTATTCCTCTCACGCCAAATATGCCAAATCAGAAGAGAGGGGCTCACCACCCACAAGCCTTGCCAGGTTGTTTTCTATACTTTGGGCCATCCTCTGAAAAGATCCTCGATTCTATCAGGGAGGGCACTGATCCAGCCTAATTTCTACCTTAACCAATCCCAACATTTGGACGCAAATGGGCACGAAAGCAAGAGATGATAAACTATTTCTTCAGCATTACAACACAACACACATCTCGATGGTCCTACAATACCCAAAGATTTGAGCCTATCACTCGTCAGGATCCATTTGTGAATATTTGTCCACGCAAAAGCCCTAGCTTTGGGAAGTGTCCATTATCTCCAATAGAGGAAGGAAGGCCAGTCACTCTTTACCTACGGATTCTACAAAGCATAACCAAACTTAACTTTGTAATGTCCTGATTTTTAGCCCGTCCAAAAGATTTCATCTTCTTTGCCTGAGGGAATAATTCTTCTGGCTTTAAGAGCCTCCTTTAGTTCCTGTATTGCTTCCGCACTAATTTGAAAAGATGCAATCAGCGCCTAATTCCAGTCTGAGTCTTTAATGTAGCATGAAGCCTTTCTGCCATGCGCTAAGGATAATCCCTCCAGAGGTCCTTCAATCTTGGGAGCTCGGCCAGCGGGGGTAGATCTTTCAGAGAGTCTTCCCAAAAATTTGCATGAGAACCATTGTGAATAGACCAAGAGATGTGGTCCGTTATGAGCCACCTGTACTATTGCATAAAATTCCAAATATGCAAACCTCTTGGAGGATTGGGTGTCGTCAAGATACGGAGAGGGTCATCTGAGTAAATATATTTTTTCCTTAGAATCCAGCACCATCTTGTTGATGGGTCTTTGAACATCATCCAAATTAGCTTAGCGCCCAAGGCTGTATTTTATTTTTCCATATTGCGAAACCCAGCGCCCCCATCCCTTTTACTTTTGCATGCCACCAGCCAACCAATAAGGGGGATCCTTTTGATATCATTGGCTCCTTCCCAGAGGAATTTCTTGGAAATTCCTTCCAACAAGGTGTACGCTTTCCTAGTCACCCGATTGCAACTCATCTGAAAAATAGGGATCGCTGACAGGACCGCCTTAATCATCTGAATTTTGCCTGGAAGCGTGAGCCATTTTCCTTGCCAAGAAGACGCCTTGGAGCTACATTTTTTAATGGTGTCATCCCATAGTGAAGAATGGATTGCACCTTTGAATAGAGGAACACCAAGATATTTGCTTGGAATCTCCACTTTTTTGAACTTGAGGATGGACAAAATCTGCTTTTGTGTTTTAACAACCGTGTTAAAGAAAAAAATACTGGACTTTTCTTGATTGATTACCTGTCCCGAAGCTTCCTCATAGAGCTGTAAAAGCAAGGAGATTTTGAATGCTGAGTTTGTTTGAGAGGAGGCGAAGAGAAGTGTGTCATCCGTAAACTGTTGATGGGTGACCGAAGGAAAGTCATCTGCAACTCTAACACCATTCCATCTACCAGAGTCTGCCAAATGTTGAATGCTTCTACCCAGGGCTTCCACCATAATGACAAAGAGGAAAGGTGATAGGGGATCACCTTGCCTGAGTCTCCGTGTGGGTTCAAACAATCCACATGGGGACCCATTAACTAGAATGGAGTAACAAACTGAAGAGATGCACTGATAGGTCCATTCAATCCAGCTTTTGTCAAAACCAAATTTCTCCATGATCTTCATTAGAAATCTCCAGTTGACACGATCATAAGCCTTGCTTATGTCTAATTTTAGGGTCATACAACTTTGATTCGATGAAGTGATGGAATGTAAAGTCTCATGAGCCAAAATGATACTATCAATTATATTCCTACCTAGCGTAAAGCCATTTTGCTCCTCAGAGATGATGCACGGGAGAATACCTTTCAGCCTGTTAGCCATTGCTTTCGAGACAACTTTATAGATGGTGTTACATAGGGATATAGGCCAAAAATCTTTCAGAGACGCTGAAACTACTTTTTTGGGAATGAGGGCGATGAAAGTATTATTGATGTCCTTGATCATCTTCCTAGATTTCCTCAGATCTTCAACTGCCTTCCAAATGTCAGTTTCCAAAAGGTCCCAGAACTCTTGGAAGAATCTAGCTGAGAATCCGTCCAGTCCAGGGGATTTATCAGGGGCCAACTAGAAGACCATCGCCTTAACCTCCTCCTTGGTGAAGGGCCCTAGGAGAAATTTGTTTTGTTCCCTAGTGACCACTTCTGGGATAAGGTCCAAAAAAGGTTGTTGTTTCTGTGCAACAGAGGCTTCCTTGGAGGCTAAAAGATTGTGGAAGAAGGAAACTGCTTCTTGTTGGATGAGCCCTTCATCTGACACTTCTATGCCACCTTTAGTTTGTAGCACAGAGATTCGATTCTGGTTGTGCCTTTGTTTCACAGAGTTGTGGAAGAACTTGGTGTTCAGATCACCTTCAACCAACCAAGTTTCCTTTGACTTGGATCTCCAAAAGATTTCCTCCCTGGCAAGGAGTTCCTGATGGGTTTTCATGAGCTCCTTCTCCCTTTCAAATTCAAAGTTGGTCCTGCCATTGCACAGAACCTCCTGATTTAAAAGTTCTAACTCTGCCTCAATCTGTTCTTTTTCTTTGAAGATGTTTTTAAAAGTTCCTTCATTCCACGCTTTCAGATGTTCTTTGATTGCTTTCAATTTTTTTGCAATAATGAACATCTTTGATCCTTTCTGAACCTCTGAAGTTAACCACCATTGATTAATTAGATCCCTGAGTGAACTATCTCTTAGCCACATCTTTTTGAATTTGAAAGGGCTTCTAGCCGGCAGTCTATCTTCCTTTATAGCTACCAATATTGGAAAATGGTCGGAACCAGAGATTGGAAGAATATGCGACTCAATTGCAATAGGGAGGTCGGTCCAATTTGCTGAGAATAAGAACTTGTCCAATCTTTCTGCTATATTGGTGAAACCTTTGCGTCTATTGGTCCAGGTAAATGCTCCATTTTTAGGCACAAAGTCCAAGAGGTCGACATCTTCCACAAAGCGTTTGAAATCTTCCTGACTTTGACTAACTCGACAAGACCCACCTCTTTTTTTAGTGCTTGACAAGATCGTGTTGAAGTCCCCCCCTAGGATCAAAAGGTCATTTTTATGGCGACATATTAGATCTGAAATTGAATTCCACACATCCAACTTTTCTTATGTTTTAGTCGGCCCATAAACATTCCAGAGTAAAAATTGTAGGTGAGTTTGAGTGTCTTCCACAATCATAGCCATCCAATTGTTTGATTCGGCCAAGATCTTGATATCTGTGGTCCTACCTTTCCACATTGCATAAAGTCCTCTGGATGCTCCTAATGAAGGTCTAGAGATCCCTTCCCAACCTTTACAGAAATTGCAGAAGTTTTCTCCATCCTTTGCTAAAAGCTTGGTTTCCTGAATGAGAACTATGTCGGCATCCACCACTTGAAGATGACGCTTCAATAAGCATCGTTTGTCAGGGGCATTGAGGCCCCTGACATTCTAGCTAAAGATCTTCATTGATTCCCAAGGGAGGCAACCACTCCCTTGGTACTATTTATGAAGTTCTTTAGAGTGGCTTGCCCACCTTTGGAAACCTTCTCCTCCCTTCAAATTTTATTTGATTTCCTACCCTTCTTTCCTTTTTTTAGGCTTAGATTAGGTTTCAAGATTTTAGCCGCTTCTTGGCTAATGAATATTGCTTCAACTTCCCCAAATTCATCCTCATCCATGGATTCACACTCAGTCCATTCAAACTCATTTCCTTCGTCTCTAAAATCCTTAGCATTTATGACTTCTTGGTTGTTCTTGGGAAGAACTTGGGATGTCAGTTCCTTTTCTATTTCTGGAGGATCTAGGGTAGTTTCTGGAACCCTAGAAACAGAGTTAGAAGAAGGGCCGCACTTAGGGAACGCTTCTTCCAAAGGGGGCATAGATGGCGATGCCTCCAAAATAAGTTTCATATGAATGCAGTTATCCAAATCAGGGACCGAAACACGTCTCTTTTCTTTCCAAGCCCAATGGACTCCCTTAGGGCACCCATCCGAAGAGTGATCTCTCCGTCTGTAATTGAGACAAAATAATTTGACTTCCTCCAACTCAACATTGACAATGCGCACACCTTGTTCAGTGGTGATTTTTATTAATTTTGGAAGAGCTTTGATTGCCTCCACCTTTAATCTTGCATAGAGATAGGAGTCTCCACTCAAGATATCTTCATCTAACTCAATTAGCATACCAAAATACTTACCAATTTTCTTCAGGCATGTCTTCGACCAGCATTCGAGTGGTAGGTTATACAAATGGATCCATCTAGGAGAAGAGAAGGGATTCGCTTTGCAGGGATCGAACATCGGAGTCCATTCTTGGAGGAAAAGGGAAAAGCCCTCGATCTCCCATTTGTTGAAAGAAAGGATGAGGTCCCGTTCATCCTGGCTCCGGAAAAGCACCATAAAGAAACCCTTGGGAAGGAACTTAATGCATCCCGGCCATTTCCAATTTTCAAAAATCCAATCTGTGATAGTCTTCCTTGCGAAATTCCTCCCCAGCGGTTTCCCAATTACTACAAACTTGCAAAGGTTTTCCAAATCTTGCTCCACTTCCTTGGAAAGGTCGAGCTCAATTTGCTCGCTTGTTCCATCGCCTGTGCGAATTGTCCAGTCCATTCCCTACCGATTCGCAGACTTGCATTTGTGCACCATAAAATCTTTTAAATCTTATATATATATCATCTACAGCTCTTCCAAAACATCTATGTCAGCTACAAGGTGGTACAAAACTCTATGCCACATGAAACGTGTAGTCAACCTTGCATATACACTTTGATCCTAAATTAAATACACGGTAATGTAGGAATAAAATATCAAAAGCTCTACTGGACCCAAATTTCTTTCGCATGATCTTAGTTCTTGGCGCATGATCCAAAATCATTTGTGTTGGATGGATACAACTTCTAAACTTAAACACAGGTATCCATTGCATATGCCAATCACCCAGTCTTGTCTTAGAGATCTCCATGCACTTTTTGATAAGTAAAATCTTCTGGTATCCTAATATAACATAATTCATGCCTTGTTCTATGTACTCTATAATCCGCAAGTCCATACAATCACTTGTGGTGAAATGTGGCAGTCTCCCATGGCATCCCTATTAACTTTCATGCAACCAGTCACATAGTCTTCATTTTGATGCTTTTAGGTATTAATGCGATAGCTCAAATCTCTTGAATCTTGGATCCAACATAGTTTTTGATTTACTTTAATTATTGTTATCAATGAGGATTGCACCCTAGTTGAGTTAGACTCAACTATCCTATGTAACATGGAAACATCCTCAAGCTGTGGGTGACTTATAACAAGGATGAATCTCCAGAGAGCTCTGGTTCCCTAGGTGGATCACCTAAATCTAATGATTTTTTTGAGAAAAGGGATAGAAGGATACTTGAAAATAAAAAAATCCTAAAACCTAAAAGGTGATGCACCAAAACTATAACTTATTCACTAACTCAACTCACAATCAACTCTCAAAACATTATCTCACAATCTCATATGAAACATGCAACACAAAAGTGATTTGTATGAAGGCTTGAAATTGGACACAATACACAACCTACATTACATGAAACTTCTACACATAGATTTGCAATAAAGAGACATAAAAAGGATTCAACACTTAGAATCACAATGAAACATCAAATCATTACTGCAAAATGAGACAAAAACTAAGAGATAGGAATGCTCTGCTGCTTTTATTGATCTGAAAGGCGCTGCATAATCACTATGAAAATCTAAGTTACAAAATAAAGCTTACAAAACTCTCTTCTAGTACTCAAGAGAGGAAGAAGCAAATCTGAACCCAATGATACCCTCATCTCCTCATCTGATAATCAAAACTAAGTTTTTCCCCCATATATATAGCCAAAAGACTTTCTAAAAGTGAAAAGGGAAAGAAACTCAGCTAGCTGTCCACCCAAAAAAGAAACCAAAGTCTCATTTTCGAGCAAAGGGAAAAAGCCACAAAAAGAGGGCCCAAACTGAGTGAAAATAGGTGGCAAGTTTCCCTACGAAGTGGACCTACCCAAACGGACACTAAAAATCAGTCAAAACTGACTAAAAATTAGAAATAGAAATTTTAATTCACTCCCTCTTTCTATTTTGCATAATGGAAACTCAAGCAAAAAAGAAGTCAAGTGAACTGGACTTGCCTTATTGCATGTTCTACACTTGCTATTTATTTTTTGCATTTACTTGACATTTATTAAAGTAATTTATAAAACATTACTTTAATAGTGCCTTACATTTGTCTGCAGTTTCAAATTTGTAAAATAGAAAGAGGGGCCCACCTTGGCTTTTGCAACTTGCAAAATTCTAAATATATGCAAAGTTTATAAAATATATGCAAAGGTATTTAGAAATACCTTATACATATTGATGAGCATCTAAAAATAAACCAAGGTATTAATTTATGCAAAATCAAAGGCAAAAAAATGCCTTATAGCAAAAGCCACGGCCTTTTTGCATTTTGTTCTTTATTTGGCACTTAACATTTTTTACTCCAGTTTGGGCGCTACCATTGTGAACATTCCTCGAAAACTACAATTGAGTTGGTGAGAAATTTAAATGGTTTTTTCTTTTCATTGTCTTCTAATTTCTTTCCAAAAATGTCAAAAACCTAGATCGTATTTTTGAGATATGACTGAAACACGTGATTGCTGTCCTTATTTTTCTATGTATTATACCTCTTACTGTTCCTTCTAAGTTTGAATCTGTAGCTTTCATTTGGTTTGGATGCATCTCATGATGTACTTCTATTGTTCCTCATCATGCCTTTTGATGGCTCTACACATGGTTTATGAAGGGCTCTTCTTGCTTCTAATGGCAACTATCTTCTTTCTATTAGTTTGGGTGCCACCATTGCTACGGTTTGTTTGTGTGAAAATTTCTTGAAAAATACGGGGTTGGTGAGAAATTTAAAGGGTTTTTTCATTTTATTGTCTTCTAATTTCTATCCAAAAATCTCAAAAACCCAGATCGTATTTTTTGAGATATAACTAAAACATGTGACTGATGTCCTTATTTTGCAAGGTCTTTATGTGATACTATTGCTCTTTCAGACCGTTTCCACATTCCTCTTAAGACTTGGGGGTAGCATGCTGAGCTCAACCCTTGTGGGAGCCCATTTTACTCCACATGTTGTGATGTCAAATATGATGGAATATGAAATGATAAATAAATTTGTACCTACACAGTGAACAAACAAGTTAGCAAAATAATGAAGCTGGAAACTTCCAATGATGAATTAAATCTTCTACTCCTGAATGTTTGTGAAATCTAGATATTTAATCATAAAAATTAAACTCCATTTGGAATCATTCATAAGTATGGTTAAGCTTTTAGCAGAAATTTGTTAGAACACCTTTCACTTTTTGATGTGATCAATTGTTTCAACTCTACCAAATTGAGTTGTAAGTGAAAATTGGTAACAATTATCTTTCAAACTGTGAGACTAGAAACTTAATTATGGTGGAATGCAGTAGTCTTCAGTTATATATTCTACTAAACAATCATTTTTCATGTAAACTAGTAATATAGTCTTCATTCTACTACCTATAGATTTCTTATTTGTATTGCAAATCTTCTTAAACATGAGTACAACATACTTCATGATTGGATTATCTTATCTTTCAAAGTGCAAGCCAAAACAACCAACTGCCCGGTAGAATGTGGTAGTTTCTAATGACACCTTCCTTGACATTAATGATAATGATCTTGGATAACGAACTTCTTCTTGACATCAATGAAAACATTTGCAACAATCTCCCCCTTTGTCATTAAAGGCAACATAATTGTTTCCTTTCTCTAACTCTCCTAACAATCAATGATAATAAATTGCATTTTGACATCAATGACAACATTTGCAACAATATCCCCCTTTGTTATTAATGGAAACACCTTATAGAAATAACCTATGAAAGGAATACAACATGAACATAGTTCTCCCTCTGACTGCAATGCTCCCCCTTGCACTACTTCTCCTCCTTTGACATTAATGGAAAAGAAGTCCTTGGAGTTGTAAATTAATGCAATGATGAGCTCTCCTTGAATTTTTCTATGCATACATATCTAATTCCCCTGAGGAGTATCTCTTCCATTTCTCATCTCTAGAATAGATCTTTGAGATGATCCCCTAGATGCATGCTTCATCTATTTAATTATTAGAAGAAGGAGCCATCAATCCTAGCTTCTGCCTGAGATAACTCAAAAGTCTCGTTAGGAAGGGGTTTTGTAAAAATATCTACAATTTGCTCCTTTGTTTCCACATAATCCAATCTAACTTCATGATCTACAACTTTCTCTCTCAAAAAATGATATTTGAGTGAAATGTGCTTTATTTTTTATTGCATCACAAGATTCTTTGAGATATTGATTACACTTGTGTTATCACAAAGAATGGAGATAGGCTCATCATACTCAACTTTTATGTCCTTCAAGGTTTGCTTCATCCATAGAACTTGAGTGCAACATGATACTGCAACAATGTATTTTTCCTTTGCTATTGACAATGACACTGAATCTTGTTTCTTAGCCATGACACTAGTCTGTCTCCAAGAAAGAATGATCTGCCACTAGTGGTTTTTCTATCATCAACACTTCCTACCCAATCAGTATCTATATATACAGTTAGAGTGAGATCATCACTCCTAGGATACCACATACCATAGTCCATAGAAATTTTCAAGTATCTAAAAATCCTCTTCATAGCCTTTACATGTGTCTCCTTAGGTGTTGCTTGAAATCTTGCCACCATACATACTACTTGCATAATACCAAGTCTAGATGCAGTTAGATACAACAAGCTACCAATCATGGATCTATACATAGTCTGATCCACTTGAGGTGATTCATCATCTCAGCTCAACTTACATCCTATCACCATATGTGTACTAACTAGCTTGGAGTCTTCCATTCTAAACTTCTTCAACATCTCCTTAACATACTTGGTTTCTGAAATGAAAATGCCTTTATCAAACTACAAACCAAGGAAAAATGGTAACTCACCAAAGATAGACATTTCAAATTCTTTTTGTATCTCTTTTGCAAATTCCTTGCACATTTTGTCATCACTTCCTCCAAAAATAATGTCATCAACATAGACAACAATAATTAGCATATGATTACCTTCTAATATAACATACAAGTTATTGTCTACAATACATTTCTTAAATCCTTATTGTTGTAGATACTTGTCCAACCTTGAATACCAAGCTCTAGGAGCATGTTTGAGTCCATATAGTGCATTTTTCAACTTGCAAACAAGGTCCTAATTTTCTATCTATTGAAAACCTTTAGGTTGTTCTATATACACTTCTTCTTCAAGATTTCCATTAAGAAATGTAGATTTGGCATCCATCTGATATGCTTTGAAATTCTTGTAAACTAAAAAATCTAAGAACATCCTAATTGCCTCTAATCTTTCCATAGGAGCAAAAGTTTCTTCAAAGTCAATACCTTCTACCTGAGCATATCCTTTGCAGACTAGTATTTCCTTGTTTTTAATCACTTGTCCATCCTCATTCAGTTTGTTCCTGAACACCCATTTTGTGCCAATGACATTCTTGTCTTTAGGTCTTGGGACAAGTTCCTAAGTTTCATTCTTCTCAATCTGATTTAGCTCTTCTAGCATTGCATCAATCCAAATTTCATCCTTGCTAGCTTCTACAAAACTTTTAGGCTCAATTTTAGACAATAGAAAAAATTTACTTGTTCTTTCATATTTTCCAATCTTCTTCTTGTCAGAACACCATCATCCTTGTTTCCAATAATCTAATTTTTTAGAATGATTTCTTTGAACATATTTTGTAGGTGTCTCTGTGTTTTTCTTTTTTGATTCCACTTATGCAACTTCATCTTCTTCTTTAGTGCAGATTGATTCATCTAAGTAGTTTTCTTCTCTGTCATATGTCAGGGAATGTAGGTATTCATCAATCCTAACATTTACACTCTCAACTATCTTTTGTAGTCTTTTATTGTATCATATGTATGTCTTTCTTCTAGTTGAGTAGCTAAGAAATATTCCTTCATCATATCTTGAGTCAAAATTATCCAAGTTGTCTTCATCTCTTTTAATATAACATTTGTTTCCAAAAATTCTAAAATACTTGATAGATATGGATCTACCTTTCCATAATTCATATGGAGTCTTTCTATCATTTATTCTTAGTTGTCCTTTGTTAAGAATGTAGATAGTAGTATGGACTTCTTTCCAATACACATTAGGCAACATAACTTTATTCAAAATTGTTCTTGTCATCTCTTGAATTGTTATGTTCTTCCTTTCAACTACTCCATTTTGTTGAGGAGTCCTTGCAGCAGAGTATTATCTCCTTATTCCATGTTTTTCACAGAATTCTTTAAATTCATTAGAATTAAATTCTCCACCTCTATCAGACCTTAGATATTGATTTTATAACCCATTTCATTTTCAACCAAAGATTTGAAAATCTTAAAGCTCTCAAAAGCTTCATATTTTTCTTTTAAGAAAGTAACCCAAGTCATTCAAGAAAAATCA
Organism: Cunninghamia lanceolata; assembly: GCA_027924645.1. Taxonomy (NCBI): domain Eukaryota; kingdom Viridiplantae; phylum Streptophyta; class Pinopsida; order Cupressales; family Cupressaceae; genus Cunninghamia; species Cunninghamia lanceolata. The sequence continues at coordinate 5,733,555 of BSBN01000354.1, read as the reverse complement.
TCAATGAGAAACATGAAATACCTTTCACCTTGTAGACTTCTTAAATTTGTAGGTCCACATAGTTCTATATGAATCAACTCCAAAGGCCTTGTAGATGAATACTCATTTGTCTTGAATCTTGTCCTTGTTTGCTTTCCTTGTTGACAATCTTTGTAGAAAGTGCTTGAAGGATTTGCAATCTTAGGCATATATCTCACAACATGCTTAGAACTAATCTTTACCATATGGTCAAAATTTATATGACTCATCCTTTTATTCCATAACTGATTCTCATCTATCTATCCTAAAAGACAGTTTCTCCCTTTGATCTCACTGAGATTATACAGGTTGTTTTCAGTCCTACTTGCCTCTGCAACAAGCTTCCCAGTGCTTGCTTTTTTGATCTCACATCATTGAGAATGAAAGATAAGGTTGTAACCCTTGTCACACATCTAACTCACACTTAGTAGATTATGCTTTAGGCCTTCAACATATAGAACATTGTTTGTCTTTGTCTTGTCATCAATGCTTAGAGTGCCTTTTCCACAAATTTTTGTAGATGTATTATTAGCAAAATTAATTGAACCACCATTCTACTTCATCAAGATGATGAACTTGCTTCTATCTCTAGTCATGTGACTCTAACATCCACTATCAATCACCCACAGATCTTCTTGACCTTGAGCATGGAATGTAGTTTGAACAATCATTGATTTCTCAGACTCTTGATCTCCTTTCTTCATTTTCCTTTCTTTCTTAGGTTCATTATCTTGATTAGCAGGAATGTCCACTTTCTTTTCTTTCTTAGAAGGAACATCCACTTTACTTTTCTGTCTGAGAGGCTTCACAAAGCCACTTCTACAGAATCATGCTATGTGCCCAAAGTTATTGCACATGTAGCATATGACATTGAAATCAACCAAAGGTGCAAATGGATTCTTGCTCACAAAAGTATTTCTTCTTGTGCTAGATTTAAAATCAATATCCTTATGACCATATTGATTACAAAAGAAACAATAACTAAAGAATGAGTAATTGAACCTAGTTATGTAAGCTTACCTTGTTGGAGCTAGTCCTCTGAGTCTCCTCTTTTGATTATTAAATTTGACAAATCCATCTTCTTTTTCTTTCTTCCCTGTAGTCTTCTTAGGGGATTTTGTATTTTCCTCAGACATGTTTATATTTGTCTTCTTGGGGGTCTAGTAGATTTTACATTCATGTCATCATTCCCAATCCAAACTTGATAAAGCATGCCCTTTGACTATGTATTATTTTATCAAGCATCTCTATACTTTTCCCAAGCTTCAGACTTTTTTAACTAAAAATTCATCTTCTATGATTCCTTCTTAAGAGACACAACTTTGGATTCAATCTTTAGACATTCCTTTGATTTTTCTTCTAGTTCAGATCTCACAAACTCTGCAATTTTTTTCCTTCTTCTACTTGAACTTTTAGGTTTACAATCATCTCCTCATATTCTTCAAGTTTTTCTTTTTGCTTCTGATTCTATTTCCTCACAGATTTTAGATTATCTAGGGCAGAGATGATTTCTCCTTCTAGATCTACCTCACATTCTTCTTCATCAGGATCTACCATTTCTTCACCATCTTCTACAGGGTTGTCTTCATTTTATAAAACCTCGATTGCCATAAACAAGGTTTATTCTCTATCACTTTCAGATGAATGGTGATTACATTCTTCTGATAAACTATTATTCTCTTTTGAATAGAGGCTCTTCTTATGCTTGTGAAAATTCTTCTTTTTGTACTCCATATGAATCTTATACTGATCACTATTTTCACTTTCTCCAAAGGGACATTTAGAAGCATAGTGACCTACTTTACCATAGTTAAAACATTTGAAAGGTAACTTACCATAGTTAAAACATTTGAAAGGTAACTTGCCTTTGTACTTGCCGAAGCCCTTCTTCAACTTCCTCACAAAGTAGCCTCCTCATCATCAAACCCATTGCTTGGATCAGATGCATCATTATTTTCTTTCTTAGATGCTTTGAAAGAAACTTCCTTCTTAGATGTCTCCTTACTCACATTCTTCATTTCATAAGCAGTGAGAGATCCATACAAATCATCCATTGTGAACTTATTCAAATATCTAGCTTCTTCAATAGTAGAAACTTTTGAATCATACCTTTGGGGAAGGGATCATAGAACCTTCTTCACAATTACCAATTCTTTCATTTCTTCACCAAGTCCTCTGATAAAATTGAGAATTTCATCCACTCAGAGCAGATAGTCAGCAATGTTTTCTTCTTCCTTCATCTTAAAATTTTCAAACTTGACTCTATATGTCTGTAGCTTAGCTTGTTTTACCTTATAATCTCCTTCATAAATGCTATGAATTTTTTTCCAAAATGTCCTTAGCAGACTTTTAGTGCATCACCTTAACAAATTCAATGTTTGTCAATCCACATAGAATTGTGTTCTTATCTTTAGCATTGTTCTCACATTCTTTCTTACTAGTCTGGTATATTGGAAGAGTTGTAGGAGTAGTATAACCATCAACAATAGATTTTCATACATCCAATCCTAATGAGGTTAGATAGGCTTCTATCCTTATACTCCAAATGCATAATTTGTTCCATCAAGTAGTGAAGCCTTACTTGAATGAGATCCTTCTTTACCTATCATGTGTTCCAATCCAAAAACTTCATTCAGTTGTTAGGCTACACCAAGGAACCTCACTCTGATACCAATTGTAGAACACATAAATATACTGAGAGGGGGGGTGAATCAGTATATCAATAAATTTCAACCTTAATTACTTTTTCAATAATCATGAACATATTATTGAGAATTTTAACCTGAACATCAATAGAGCAAGTAGTAACCACAATCACACAAAAGAACACAATACCAGATTTTACGTGGAAACCCTAGTAGGGAAAAACCATGGTGAGCAAATTGCTTGGATCTACTGCCCAAATCCAGCCTCACAAAAGAATATTGAATTACAATTATTTTGTAGGCACCAACCCACTGGAGTTTCAACCTAAGAGGACACCAATCCCCTTTACTAATTTACAAGCACCAACTTATAGGAGACTCCAATCCCCTATCAAATTGATCACCAACCCAGTCACTAAGCACCAATTCAGATTATGAAGCACCAACTTCAAATAGTTGAAAACAAGATAAAGTTCATTCCACACATTCAATTATGTAACATCACACACACTTCTTAGCTCTTCTGTTCTACAATTTAGAATAAAACAATATGCTCTTACAAACATGGATACATACTATGTGAATCCTGAATTATCTTCTGCTCATTTCCTTTACACTCTATTCACATTCATACACATATATGTACACTATACACACCCACACCAAAAAACTTCAATTCATACATATATGTATATAATCATTCATAGCTCTTCCAAAACATCTACATTAGCTACAAGGTGGTGCATAACTCTATGCCACATGAGATGTGTAGTCAGCCTTGCATATATATTTTGATCCCAAATTAAATGCGGTAATGTAGGAATACAATATCAAAAGCTCTACTGGTCCCAAATTTCTTCCACATGATCTTAGTTCTTGGCACATGATCCAAAATCATTCACATCAGCTAGATAAAGCTGCTAAACCTTAACACAGGTACCCATTGCGTAAGACAGTCACCCAATCTTGTCTCAGAGATCTCCATGCACTTTTGCGGTAGATCTTCTAGAATCTTGATATAACATATTTCATACCTTATTCTATGTACTCTATAATCCACAAGTCCATATGATCACCTACAATGAAATGTGGTAGTCTCCCATGGAATCCCTATTAACTTTCATGCAACCAATCACACAGTTTTCATTCTGATGCTTTCAGGTATTAATGTGGTAGCTCAAATCTTTTGAATCTTAGATCCAACATAGTTTTTGACTTACTTTACTTATCTTTCAAACAACAAGACTAGAAACTTAATTAAGGTGGAATACAATAGTCTTCAACTATATATTCTACTGAACAATCATTTTTCATGTAAACCAGTAATATAGTCTTCATTCGACTACCTCTAGATTTCTTATTTTTATTGAAAATCTTCTGAAATGTGAGTACAACATATGTCTTGACTGGCTCGTCTTATCTTTCAAAGTGCAAGCCAAAACAACCAACTGTGGTAGAATGCAATAGTTTCTAATGACACCTTCCTTGACATTAATGGCAACAATCTTGCACAACGAACTTCTTCTTGACATCAATGACAACTTTTGCAACATTTTTCATGAATCAATTTTTACTTCTAATCTAATGAATTGGAAATGACAAATAATCTATGAACGATGGAAATAAATTTAATCTAGGAATGCAAGTAAATCTAAGATAAGTAATTAAAAAAATCTAATCTAATGCACTAAGTAATAAAATATCCTATCAAGAGGAAAGAAAAGAAAAGAAATTATTTACTTCCTAAAGAGCAAAGAATTGATCTAATTACTACTTGAAAACATAAAGGAACCTGTTATGAATCAAGTGGTAATGTCTCGTGTGAGTCCTCAAAAGTCCTTTGGGGCAACCATTCCTTCCTCTGCAGTAGCGAGGTCCTCCTCTTGGAAACAAGGACAAAACAATGATAAAAGTGAATGGAAACAAGTTTAGAAGGTATAAAAAGTAGATAAAGTCAATGGATTTGAGTATATGGATGCTATGAAGTAGTAATGGATTGAACTATGAAACTATGAGTGAAAGAAAAAAGTACATGAATTCCTACAATGAGCATAAAAATGCTATGGAGATAACTAAATGCAAAGCAAAAAGAAAAGCAAGATCCAATGATGAACTTGTCTCCCCAAATGCATAGAGGAGGGGTATTTATAGGCTATAAATCCACACTAAATGTGGTGATGATTGGGGAGTTAACAGAATTGATTGGTGAGTGATCTAGCTTTGATTTGGAGTGAATAATGGTTGGAGAATAGATAACACATGACCGATTGAGAGATAAGAATAGATTGATGGGGAGTTAAGAATAGACTAATTGAGAATCTATAAATAGTTAGGGGGTGGACAATCAATTATGTAGGAGGTAGCTCGCCATCAAGAGACAAAAATATAGCAAGTCTAGGTTAAAACTAGAAGGAAACATGCATGGAATAAATGATAGGGTTTCCCCTTTCAGGAAGTGGGTCACCCCATGTACTAGGGTAGGTCACCCTTGGAGACTACACTTAAGTTGTAGGGTCACCCAGGGAGACTAGGAAGACATAAGGGTTAACCCAGGAGGGATTGTTTGGGCAGGTGCTTTGAAAGTGGGAGAGTGATCTTGGAAGGCTAAAAATGGTTTCAGGAGCCTAAAACAAGGATAGGACATCTAAAGAGTGGATCACCCCTTTTACCAGGGTAGGTTGCCCTTGGAGACCACACTTCAACTCTAAGGTCACCCAAAGAGACCAAAAAGGCATAAGGGGTGACCCAGAAAGAATAGCTTGGAGATACGATTTGAGGGTTAGGAGGGAACTGAAAGGTCAATTAGATAATCTTAGAGGATTGAATGATGAAAAATCCCTTAGGGAAAATGAATTTCCCCTCTTATGAATTGGATTAGTCATGTCATTAGGTTTGTCAAGAAACATGAATGATTTATCGAACATGGGTTAGGTGGTTAACAAGAAAGTGTGCATGACCTTAGAAGGTTAGCTTGGAGGTTAGGGAGGAACAAATAAAGAGAAAAAACAATGAAAAGGTGTTTCCAAGAGGGAAGCTACTGAAAGGTCTATATATTTCATGCTTACGTGGACATGATTAGGACTATTGCTCATCATCAAAGTGTCATGTAGACCTGTGCATCTTTTTCATGTAAAGTTCCTAAGGAACAAGGTCAAACAAAGACACAAGAATCCAACATGAACTTCACAATGAACCACAAGTTAACATAAGAATACGAGGCAAGACAAGAGTCACAAGAATCGAAAGGAAAACATAACATAATTCATGAACATTAACATTCTAACTTTCCTTGCAATAGGAGTAAGCAACAACATGATGCAAAAAAGATTTCCATTTCATTATAATAACATCCTACAACCAATCATGAAATCAAGTATTACCTAAGCACTTTTCAAAATCATAAATAGTAACATCTAAAATGCTCAAAGGAAAACTACCACCTACACATGCATATTTGATGCAGAGGCATCCACACTATAACCTTCGCATATAGCATGAATGTCTGCAGACCAACCTCATCATCATCATCTTCGCCATCATCATCATATTCCCTAAAACTACCAACAGCATCATCATGTTCTGCGTTACACAGTCAGCATCATCATATTTCAGACGGTCGCAAACATCCGCCTGCCGACTACTGTTCATCTCCGCTTTCCTTCTAACATCATCATCATGATGTTCAGCGGGCGAACACATCCTCCGGTTGCACTGTTCATCGGGCTCCAAACACTAGCGTCATCATCATGACCTTCCACTCTCTTCGTCAGCAGGATAACCAATATCCGGTTGTCCCGAATATCTTGATGACGTTCACCTTCAGCAGCTTACCTTCGATGCGCCGCTAGCCGATGACAACAGCATCATGATATAATTTATCCGGTCCTCTCGAAACCTCCTGATGATGCTAATACAACCTTCTACCGCAGGCTTCCGCCGATACCTCAACACTTAACAACGGCAGGATAAACTCGCACAGGGGGGATATCTCAATATCCTGATGACGATGACGTCATATCCTGATGACGATGACGTCACCAAATATCCTGATGACCTCTTCAACACTTAGCCAAAAACACGAACTTTCTCTTCCGCATCTACTCGCGATATGCGGATGTTTGGCACTTCCGATATGATGATCCTGATGCCGATACACTCCTCGGCTCCTCCTGCTGATGATCACCCCGACGAACCCGCACTTCATGCGCTCAACTGCATCATGTTCATCTTCACTTATCCGGATGACGATGTCCGAACTGCCTGCAGGATATTTGCAGAAATATCCTGATGATGCCGTTTTAACAGACTTCTTCACTTAGCGAAATCTCACTTCGCCGATCCTCCAGGGACGACCCGATCCAACTCAGGGTGATCTTCCAACTCAGTCAGCTTATCAACTCGACCTAGCACATGAGGATGCTAGGGTCTTCAACATCTCTTGACCGCGATCCTGCACACCTGCATGCAAACAAACAAGCTACCTACTAACCTACTGTACATTGCCATTCCACCGATCAGATGAGTCAACCGGTGGAATGGATCAGTATATCCATGAAGCCACTCAAACCAGCAGATCGATTATACAAAGGAGATCAACAGAAAATGAAACAGGATCTTTATTGATTCAAAGATGCAATACAATATGATGTTCCTCACACAGAACACTCAACTCCTCTGCTTGATGCAACACTACACTGCCGATCGATGATCTCTACAATCAACCGATCTCATGCTTATAAAGATTTCCCTATGAGTACTACTGACCCGACTCTAAGCGGCTGGGAACTCTCCAAGCGGCTGGGAGATCCCACCGAACATACATCATGACAGCTGTTATAACTAACTAGCTAAAAATAGCAAAAGCCCGGTCAGCATGATCTTATCATGATCAGCTTGACCTTATTACATGCAACTGGTCTTAACAGACCTTCTTGGAAACATAAACAGGACCTAAACTACTAACTGCCTCATGAAGGCCAGCTGTCAGGTAGGTGCTCCTGCACCATACTCCCCAACAGAAAAGAACTCATGTCCCATGAGTTTAGTATGTGGAAGTCCTCCACCTCTACACTTTGCCTTGTCAATAGGCTGACCTGCTCCAGCTTTGTCTGCTGCTGTCTCTTGGCTTCTCCAAGACTTCTGCACTGTAACTTGCTTGCTGGCAAGTAAATCCTCATGCCTGTTGATGTAGGCTTTCCTCTCACATACCCTGTGTTTGTCAGGTTGCCTGACCAGAACCTCTTTCTGAACTGCCTCTGTGGTGTTCAACTGTATCTTCCTGTCAATCTTCATAGGACAAGCAACAGTCCCAACTATGACAACATCCTTGTCATTCCTCTGAACTGGTTGCTGTTTGCACCCCTGTTTCTGAACCTGCTGCTGACCTCTGTCAGTCACAACTGAAACTTTCTTCAGCTTGTTGTCTGTAACAACTCCTTGCCCTGCCTTCATGCCTGTTCCTCTAGGCATCTGCACAAACTCCTTCTTTCCCATTAAAATGATTTGAGCTGCCTTCTGTACTGCAGCTTTTGCCTGCAATGGCATCAACTTAATGATCTTCCCATCTTTCTGGATGGTGTAGGTATTAGCATACCCATCATACAGTACCCTTCTGTCAAATTGCCATGGTCTACCTAACAGTAGGTGACAACATTCCATAGGCAATATATCACACAAGATTCTATCCTGATATGGTCCAATCTGGAAATCCACATATGCCTGTTCAGAGACAAAAAGTGATTGCCTATCACTCACCCAAGATGCCTTGTAAGGGTGTGGATGTGGAATCCTTTCCAGCTTCAGTTTATCCACCATTTCCTGAGATACCATGTTGTCTGTTGAACCAGTATCAATGACAACTTTACATACCTTACCTTTGCTCTTACATGTGGTTTTGAAAAGAGCTCTTCTTTGCATCAGATCCTGTGATGCCTGCAAACTAATTCTCCTTAACATCAATGATTCTCCACTCTCTGGATATCCATAATTCTCAGGACCTCTGTTTGAACTCTGTGCACTTTCTTCTCCTTTTTCTTCTTGTACCAATTGTACTCTCTTGTCACTAGTTCTATCATTTCTGGATGATGAACCTTTGTTTTCTGGACATTTGAAAGATGGATGACCAAACTCTCCATAGGTGTAACACTTTCTTGAAAATGTAGTAGAACCTCTACCACCTCCAAATCTTCCTCTATTGCCTTTCCATCCACCTCTGAAATCAGACTGTCCCTGTCCTTTACCAGTGTCTTCTTGACCCTCATTGTTTTGCTTTTGTGCAGGGGCTGCTCCTCTTCCCCTATTGTTTCCTCTTCCTCTCATGGACTTATCATGTCCTCTATTCAACTTTTCTTCAATCCTGATTGCCATTTGATAACAATCTTCCACATTCTTAGGGTTAGCTAACACTAACTCATCCTGTATGTTAAACCTCAAACCAGCCAAGTACCTAGCCACCTTTTCTACCTCATTCTCATGATGACCAGATCTCATACTCAACAGATAAAATTCCTCAGTATATGATTTCACATCCCTGTCTTTCTGCTTTAAAAATTGCAGCTTCTTAAACATCTGGATTTCATAATCCCTTGGCAAGAATTTCCCTTTTATCCTTGCTACCATCTTATCCCAAGAAGTGATCTTAGACTTCCCTTGCTTCCTTCTCTCAGATTGTACATAATCCCACCATACCAAAGCATGACCTCCTAACTTGGTCTTTGCAATCTTTACCTTCTGATCCTCAGCAACATCTTCACATTCAAAGTGATTATCCAGTGCAGCAATCCAATCCAACAATTCATCTTCATTCAAGCTTCCAGTATACTTGGTAACATCAACCTTTACCTTAGGTTTTTCACTCTGCACTGCCTTTAATAGTTTTGCCAATCTCTGGTCTTCAGCATCCAGATCTTCAGCTACCTCTTCATACTCTTCAACAGTATCTGCATCTTCTTCAGACTCACTGTCTTCCACTTCCCTCTTTTTGTTCTTTTCCAGGGCTGTCAGCCTGGCTTGAAGTGCTTCAGCAAGCTCCTTCATCTTCCTCATCTCTCTAGCATGTTTCTCCTTCAATTCCTGCAACTCCCTTGCAGTACCACTACCTTTAGGAGGCATTTTGTCAACCTCTCAATCACAACACAATCAACTCTACCTCTGCCCTTTCAGTGACAGAATCAACACACAACAGCCTAGACCTTTTGCTGAGCTCTGATACCACTATGATGCAGAGGCATCCACACTATAACCTTCGCATATAGCATGAATGTCTGTAGACCAACCTCATCATCATCATCTTCGCCATCATCATCATATTCCCTAAAACTACCAACAGCATCATCATGTTCTGCGTTACACAGTCAGCATCATCATATTTCAGACGGTCGCAAACATCCGCCTACCGACTACTGTTCATCTCCGCTTTCCTTCTAACATCATCATCATGATGTTCAGCGGGCGAACACATCCTCCGGTTGCACTGTTCATCGGGCTCCAAACACTAGCGTCATCATCATGACCTTCCACTCTCTTCGTCAGCAGGATAACCAATATCCGGTTGTCCCGAATATCCTGATGACGTTCACCTTTAGCAGCTTACCTTCGATGCGCCGCTAGCCGATGACAACAGCATCATGATATAATTTATCCGGTCCTCTCGAAACCTCCTGATGATGCTAATACAACCTTCTACCGCAGGCTTCCGCCGATACCTCAACACTTAACAACGGCAGGATAAACTCGCACAGGGGGGATATCTCAATATCCTGATGACGATGACGTCATATCCTGATGACGATGACGTCACCAAATATCCTGATGACCTCTTCAACACTTAGCCAAAAACACGAACTTTCTCTTCCGCATCTACTCGCGATATGCGGATGTTTGGCACTTCCGATATGATGATCTTGATGCCGATACACTCCTCGGCTCCTCCTGCTGATGATCACCCCGACGAACCCGCACTTCATGCGCTCAACTGCATCATGTTCATCTTCACTTATCCGGATGACGATGTCCGAACTGCCTGCAGGATATTTGCAGAAATATCCTGATGATGCCGTTTTAACAGACTTCTTCACTTAGCGAAATCTCACTTCGCCGATCCTCCAGGGACGACCCGATCCAACTCAGGGTGATCTTCCAACTCAGTCAGCTTATCAACTCGACCTAGCACATGAGGATGCTAGGGTCTTCAACATCTCTTGACCGCGATCCTGCACACCTGCATGCAAACAAACAAGCTACCTACTAACCTACTGTACATTGCCATTCCACCGATCAGATGAGTCAACCGGTGGAATGGATCAGTATATCCATGAAGCCACTCAAACCAGCAGATCGATTATACAAAGGAGATCAACAGAAAATGAAACAGGATCTTTATTGATTCAAAGATGCAATACAATATGATGTTCCTCACACAGAACACTCAACTCCTCTGCTTGATGCAACACTACACTGCCGATCGATGATCTCTACAATCAACCGATCTCATGCTTATAAAGATTTCCCTATGAGTACTACTGACCCGACTCCAAGCGGCTGGGAACTCTCCAAGCGGCTGGGAGATCCCACCGAACATACATCATGACAGCTGTTATAACTAACTAGCTAAAAATAGCAAAAGCCCGGTCAGCATGATCTTATCATGATCAGCTTGACCTTATTACATGCAACTGGTCTTAACAGACCTTCTTGGAAACATAAACAGGACCTAAACTACTAACTGCCTCATGAAGGCCAGCTGTCAGGTAGGTGCTCCTGCACCAATATTCTAACAAATACATAACACAATAATTATTACAATTATAAGCCTACATCCACAAGATACAAGGATGGGCATAAACTGAGATCAATTACAAGTTAATTACAATGATACTAATTATAACTTTACATGTAAGATGGAAAAGTGAACCAAGCCAAGAACACTTCAAGCTCCTAAACAATCTTTATAAAGGACACCAATGGGTAGTGTTACCCACCTCCTATCTATATTACCATTGTTGAGTGCAATAGATGTCTATGCCACTCTAGAAAACCCCTAAGCTATAGAGAGAGAAGATCAAGGATGCACTTCTGGCATGGTCAATCTCACACACAAGGGTTGAACATGGGTTTCACACACCCAACACAAATGCCAAGGAGATCAATAAAACTAATAGACTTCAATGCATACCCACGCTTGAATACACACTTATCAAGGGTCCAATACATAATTCACCATAGGGTTACTCATGACCCAACCAAAGTAGGAGAAGGGGAAGAGTCTGACACAAGGAGCATCAATAATTTTAAATTTACACACATATCCTTTTCTATTCATCAAAACTAATCATTCTATTCCAATGCAATTGAGAAGAGAAGGGAAAACACTCCAAATCTATATTACAATTCATCTAATAATGCATGCTAAATCATAATTTTCAATAAATTTAGATAGCATGGAAAACAAGATACAAGTCATCAAGTCAAATAAATTATACATACTATAATCAAGATAAAACAATGATGCACAAGGGTTATGGCCTTCTACCAAAAACTCACAAGAAGACATAGTAACAACCACCAATATAAAGCAATGAGTTGGCACAACCACTCATTCATGCAAGGAATCACAAGGACTTATCAAGTACCAACAACTTGATGAAAAACAAGAAGGGGGACTACTAGGTACCCATTCCTAAGTACAAAAGTCAACTTTGCCCAAAAATATTAAGGCATGGAGAAATGAGGTCAAAACACATAACACTCATGTCCATGAGGGAAGAAATACATAAGTCCTATTAAAAGGTCAACTTTGACTAAAAATTTAAACCATCGAAAATGAGGTCAAAAAATACGACACTCATATCCATGAGGTAGGGAGTCATATTTTCCAAATGAGACTTTTTGTCTCAAAATAATAATAAAAAATAAGGTTTTAAACACAATTTTCATTTTTCTAAAAAGAGGGAAAAACCATAAAAATACCCAAATCCACCATTGAAGACATTCCTTAAGAACACCAAAATTTATTTCTCAAATTACACAAAATTTCCAAAATTTAAAAATACCCTTATGGTCCTAACATGTCCAACAAGACTCTTTTCAACTTAGTTTAAATATTTCCTACTCACAAACCATTCTAGGAAAATCTTGCCATAACTTGGCCTCTTTTCTTGCATTTTTTAAAAATAAATTAAAAGCAATAAATTAAATCAATCTATTTTTAATTGCATACAAATCACTCCATATAATCCTATGATTGAGTAAGCCATATGCATCCACCTATTGTGAGCATGGAAAGGATAGAAATTACAATTTTAAAAGCATAAATAAAAAGGGAAATACCTTCCCAACTTCAACTTGCAAACAATGGATAAAATTTGTTTGGAGCACACATCCACACAAGCAATCCTTTTTCTACTTATACAATCCAAATTCAAGCTAAATCCACTTCCAATAAAGCATCTCCATTTTGCATCCATTTATAGAGAGAGAGAGAGAGCACCATTTTTTAAGAAAGGGGAATAATATGTATGAAACCCTTTTTATCTCCTTTCACTTTTCTTTTATTTCCCATTTTCAAGTTATTCCTACTAAGGATATTTTAAATAAATATTTCCAAAATAGATATTTTCTAAATAAACACACACATATAATAGGAAAAATCACTTAATCATATCATTAAAATGCAAATTAGGTAATTATCTTCCCAAATGAATTGTCACACCTAATTTAGTTTTCTAATTAAATTAATACTTGGATTAAATTAATTTGACTATGGCTTAAAGCCCAAATAGTCTTTTAATTCATAATGCATTTCAAAATATCATAATATTACAATGCATAGGACTATCTCACAATTGTAATTAAATTAGTTTGATTTCTCATTTAAAGCATTAAGGTATTTGTGAACATTCCACAAAAAGCCTTTTGAAAATCCAATAAAGTGAAAGAGAATTCAAGTTAACTAAACTCACACAAAGGACAAAACACTTTACGGGTCTATGCACAACATAGGGATATCTAATTATAAATGATTTAGATTAGAGACAAGCTAGATAAACACCAGAAACATCCTTCTATTCACAACTGAATAAGATGATTTAAGCAACCAACATACCACATGAAACACATGATCAATAACTCAACCATTGGGACTAGGTAAGGTGAGATGATCAAGTGAATCTATGTATTCTACTCCACATCCATCCATTGGTCAAACAACTATATAAAGGGCATCAAATAGATCATGAACACTCAAGGAAAAGCATCAAATCCAACAATGGATATCATAGCCAAAGAAACATATAATGACCAATGAGGATGTGTAATCTATCAAGGCACATATCCATCATGTGATTACATCATATAACTATCAACTCAATATATCCTTTAATTTAATCATAAGAAATAAAGAGCATGGAAAGAGTTACATATGGATGGGCACTACAAGCTACATGAAAATGCTTCCTAAACTAAATTTTTGGGGGGAATGATGTGCAAATTTCAATCTTTTAACAATTACAGAAAGTAGAAACACATATAAACACAAAATAAATAATATAACATAACATAAGTGTACGTGGGGAAACCCTCTGAGAGAAAAAACCTACACTCCAAAGCAGACCAATGTATTATTCAGTAAACAACACAATTACAATACACTTGTACAGAAGGCCTCCATAAGACCATCACCAACCAAAGATATGGAGGAATTCTAATAGCATAATAATACCTACAAAACTCACTATCAAATTTCGATCTCAAGCACCCAAAAAATAGGAGATACAATATATGAAACCACCAAATGGTAATTATAAAACCATGAGCTAAAACCACTCAAAATAGTGGCACCAAAATCCAACACCCAAATTTCAATATGAGTCCACAAGCTAAAAATAGCATATTATTTCCACCTGTCGTATCCAGAAGTTCGGTCTCCTACGTTAGAAATGTAAAAACATCTAGGACACATAAAAGAGCTATAAAGGGGAGTTACACTTGTTGACCAACTTATGACATGTGTTCTGACGCATCATAAGGCAAATTTGTTTAGGGATAATGGAGTCAAAATGGAACGCCCAATTTGGTGAGTGGATTATAATGAGGTTACAATAAGTTTTGATTCAGGAGGCTAATTGGGCCTATTTTTAAAATTGTGGAAATCAAGGAGGTCCATGTGATAGGTGTAAGGAAGCTAAGGTAGAAGAATAAATTCCTACACTAATCTTGAGGGGAGGGATATGCAGAACTTTTTAGATCTTTACAACAGTTATAGAAATAAACACAAATAGAAATCATACCACAACACAATAATTACATAGGGAAACCCTTTCGAGAGAAAAACCCCACACTCCAAAGCCACCCAATATATTTTTAGGAATCAAGAAGATTACAATATACTTGTATAGAAATCTTTCATAGGAGTATAACCAACTAGAGATCCAGAGGCAACTCAACATCTATAAGACTCTTACACACAACCTCCATCTCAAGCTGCTGATATATAGGAGATACAATACAGTAAACCATCAATGATAATTACAAAACTATGAGTCAAAACCACCGAAAAGTGGCACCCGAATTATCTCCAATAAAAGATGCCTTGTGATGTGCCAAATCACACACCAACATGTGTAACTCTCCCCTTTAGAACTCTTTTAAGTGTCCAACACGTTTTCACATTTCCCAAAATGGGAGACCCAACTTCTAGAGGCCATAACTTTTGATCCAGGTGTCTGATTGATGAACTATGTGATGCGTTAGAAATCTTGTGAAGGGATCTATCACGCTATAACCTACTTCATCAGTTACAACAACTTTTGGGGCATTTAGGGACCTATAAGTTCTTCAAGTCTAAGTTTGAAAAATTTTCAAGAGTTTCAAAAGATAGAAAATTTAATATCTTGCAATCCAAGTATGACCTTGAGTCGAAACTCACCCAAGATGTTTACTTTGTAGTTCTGCACCTTTTGGGAAATTTTTGGGTCTATCCATGCTCAAATGTAGAGTTACTAAAAATAGTAAGCCCTACCATTTTTATCCCCTTTTGAAAATTTTGAAATTTCTAAACCATTCTTCAAGATAAAGGGTATTCGAAAAGACCAAAATTGGGAAGAATAGACACCTTTTGTAGTTGCAAGGTTGAGATAACTTTCCTAACATTCTCCCACTTGTCAAACATCTTGCAAGAGAAAAGGAAGTATCAACACTATGATTTAATTTCTAGGGCTCGAGAGTCCCATAGACTCCAAACACCATCTAAACTTCTCTGTGTTCATAGGCAAGTAGTTAATGAATCTGCAACATTCATCAAAGTTTCTACCTTAACTATCTTCACCCTACCATTCTTGACCGTATCTCTAACAAAATGATATTGTAAAACAATGTGCTTGGTCCTAGCATGAAATGTTTAGTTCTTAGCTAGGCATATTGCACTCTGACTTTCATAATAAATTGTCACCGCACCTTGTTTTATTCTGATATTTGGACACGGTCTCTTAAGACAAATGGCTTCTTTACAAGCAAGAGTAGCTCTCATATACTCAACTTCAATAGTGGACAAAGCAACCATAGCATGTTGCTTACTCATCCAACTAATTGCACCACCAAATAAAGTAAACACATACACACTGGTGGATCGTCTACTATCAACATCACCTGCCTAGTCTGAATTCACATAACCATGAATATCAATGGAATGCATGTCTCCTATAAAATTACCATGATAACACAAGGAATACTTTGAGGTACCTTGCAAATATTTGAAGACTCTTTTAACTGTATCCCAATGAACTCTACCAGGATTAGACATATATATGGAAAGAACTCGCACTGCTTGGGCAATGTCTGTTCTAGTACAGACCATGGCATACATCAAACTTCCTTCTGCTTTTATTTTATAATGTTTGCATCAACTTCGTTTGGTTTAGCAACAAAATTACCTTGTGTAGGTACTTGTCTTTTTCTCAGTTGGTATCCACCTTGGACCTACATGAAAATTCCATCTGTGATGGCCTTTATATCTTCATCTTATGGTTTAGACTAGTTGTATCTTTGATGCATGAGCTCCCTCAAATGTTCAAAATCATGAACAGGTAGCTCGTACTATTTTGAACCTACACTATGATCATTTTGGAGGATATGATCATCCCCATCATAGCTTCCATAACCATTATTTTCATCCAATAGTTCATATTCCTCTGTATCAAGTTGATTAATATAATCTTCATAATATTTAGTATTACCCTCTTCATTAGGCAATTCCTCCTCTTTACTCATTGAATGGGCAACTGCACAATTTGATGGATCATGGGGGATAAACATGCCTTGCATCATGATGAAACCTCTTGGAAGTTGACATGATCTCTTCCTAATGGATCTAGAGTTTCTTTTTCCCATGGCTTGAAACTTACATGTTTGGAGACCACCTATCTATCATTATAATTGTCTACAATCCTGCATGTTAAACCTTTATAAAACTGAATTAACATACTTACTCTGGCCAAGCCATAGTTTTCTTTTCACTCTATCTCTTCTTATTTCCATCCCAATAATGTATTTAGCTGCACCAAGATCTTCTATTTCAAATTTAGCTTCAACTTGAGACTTTAGTTATGAAATCATCCCTTTCCCTTTACCAATAAATAACACTAATTATAAAGATTATTTCCAGATTGGATTAGTTCTTCTAATATTATCTCTGTATGAACTAATATTTGTTGTTGCACTTCTAATTTGCTCAAATAATATACTCTGCAATAGGTATTTTACTGATACTTATGATAATTTGCATGAAATGCATTAGTATTTGTTGTAATTCATTGTATATGCTTCTAATTTTTCATTATTTAACATATATTTACTATATTTGCTTGTAATTGATCATTATTTGCAATTCTATGAAGTGAAAATGAGACAATAGGGTTTAGAGAATGTAAATTCTAAGATTCCTAAGGTTCAATCACCGATCCACATACATAATATGATACATTCATGAAAGGGAGAATAACCAAACCACATTTTTCCAGGAATCTCCGCAACTATGCGCGGTTAGTGCAAGCTTCAGAGGAAAAGATGATGAAAATGTGTAATTAAAGTAGATGCACTTCAATTTGAATGCAACAATTCATTATTGCACACTAGAAATCAACAAAAGACTACTAAAGATTTATGATTAGGAAGTAATTTGTAGCTCTCTTTAATTTAGTATGCTTTAGAATATGTACATTTACATGTGATTTGAGAAAGAATCATGAGAAGTCACAAAAGTTGTAGAATATGCAAACTTAGTGCTTACAAGTCCAACAATTCAATCTCTACTGGTGAGAAGAAACAATGAAATAGGCTAGAATCACACTCTACACTTCAAGCTCTGCTCTAAGTCATTAGTTTCCAATGCTTTAAAATGGCCATTTTCTACTCTTTTATAGACAAAATCTCTCCATCAATAGCAACCAATGGTGGCCACTTGAGAATAGCACATGGGTGCAATCATCATCTTGATAACTATCATTTGGAAGATCCTCAGCATATTCCCTCTTTTGGAAAGCTCACTTTTAAATTGGTTGCAATTTCAATTTCCTGCCACAGAGAACAACTAAATTCATCAAATACCAATACCTTTGCAAAAATAAATCAATAAAGATATAATTTGCAGCATTTGATTTAAATTCTACAAAACATTAATGTTTCCTACCATGAAATACTTCATTCACATTTTAAACATTCATAGGAACTCCAAACTTTAAAAAAAAATACGTTTGGTTGGGGCCAAAATATCGCACAATTAATGTTTATTCATGTTTTAATGTTTGTGAACAACACCTACATTTTTGGGAATTTCAAAAAATGGTTTCTGAGTTTTGTTCCCCTCATCGCAAGCTTTCCAGATCATTTTGAATTTTTAAATTTAGTTGAGAAATGAGGGAGATATCATTGTTTTAGTGAATGTCCATCTGGGTATGGATATTTGTATGTGGATATTTAGGAAGTCTAAAATATCCAGTCGAAATGTCCATATGAAAAGTCAACGGCTTGGGTTTTGAGAAAGGTAAGGATATGGATATTTGGATATGGACATTTGAAACTTAATATCCATGTCAAAATATCTAGTTGACCAAAACTTTGACCAAGCATAACCCCTTCATCTTATCAAATTTTGACATGATGCAAAAGACAAAGTTGCTTGAAATTTATTTTTCTATCCATCTATGGTCTTACATGAAATAAGTACAAAATACAGAACTTCATCAAGATCTAGATGGGCAGAATATCCATATGACTGAAATATCCATATGACCAAAAATTTCAAATTATGACAAATCATTTCTGGGTTTTGTTCCTTGCGTTGCAAGGTTTCCAGATCATTTTGAATTTTTGAATTTCATTGAGAAACGTGAGAGATATTTTAATTTTAATGAATTTCCATATAGATATGGATATTTGGTCTAGATATTAAGTAAATGTTAATGTCCATATGGATATGCCTTTGACCACCACTTTGACTGTGCATAACTTCCTCCCTTTATCGAATTTCAACATGGTTCAAAAGGCAAAGTAGCTTAAAATTTACCCCTCTATCCATCCATGGTCTTAGATGAGATAGGTACATAATACAAAATTTCATCAGGATCTGGATGTGGATCTAGATATAGATCCAGATGTATAGTTGACCAGAACTTTGACCAAGCATAACTTGCTCATTTTAAGGAATTTCAACATGATGTAAAGGGAAAAGTTACTTAAAAATTGATCCTCTATCAAGTGATGACCTCTATAGGAAGATATTTTGACTTGGAATTTTGACTGAGATTTTGAGGTGACATTTTAAAACCATACCGCCCAAAGAGGGAAAGCAAACAAGAAAAAGTTGGGTCCCCATTTTGCTAAGGAAAAATGGGGCATGTTGTGAGACCACACAAAAGAATTATTCCTTCAAAGGAAACAAAAATGCAATCTTTTTATAGGTACACGTCATCTGCGTCTTTGGCACCTATAACAAATTGCGTTGACTATGACTATAAAAATGATAGGAGAGAACCTCGTTGTTATCTCACATTCAATATTCTCACAGGAGAACAAGGAAAGGTCATCCAATTGTCTTACTCTAGAGTACCTAAAATGATTGTGCAATAAAAAAAACCACTAAGTAGTATTGAATATAAGGAATACTAAGAGGGGGGTGAAGTAGTATTCTGCAAAACCACTTCTTAATAAGTTTATTTATCCAATTTCCAAAATTAATAACATGAAAGAAAAAAAAGCATAAGAACAGCAACCATAAAGACATAACACATAGACACTAGGATTTTTACGTGGAAAACCCAAAAAGGGAAAAACCACGGTGAGTGTTAGCTCACAATATATTATGATAGCTCAATACCAGATTACAAGAAGGCTCACTACCTTAGGGATCACTACCCAAGGCTCACTGCCCTATGAAGAAGTGCTCACTGCACAAAGGCTCACTACCAAGAGAAAAGAAGAAAGAAGAAGTATTGGCTCACTGCCAGAAGATGAATTGCTGTAAATGCATCTACCACATGCTGGATCATAGTTCCATTGAAGGTTCAATATATAGATTCAAAGGTCTTCATTTGTTCTGTGTTGCTTCTCAACTTAACTACATATACTTTGTTTTATATCCTTGTTCAACTTTTTCTGCTCTGCACTCTACTCATAATCCTTCACACTTCGAATTCGCATAACACCTCATACCTCTCCACATTCCAACATTGAATTTCATCGAGTATATATATTCGCTACAAGATTTATCTCATAATTAGGTCAACAAGCAAAACATAAACTGTCTACACAAATACATCTTGTCAGCTTGAACTTGTGTACAATCTGCAATGTGGACTTGAACAAACATACAAAAGTCTTCACATAGGTTAGCTTCAATCATACCATCACTTAGATTGACTAATCAGACAATATAGCTTCTCTGCATAAGAATCTAACATGTTTGTTGGCTTGTTCCTTAATTTTATACTTGATCAACTCATCTGTCACATCATAAATCCCACTACGGACCATATGAGACTCTGAGATGCATAACCAACAATCATTCTGGATCTCTTAGCATACCTTCAGAACTGCAGAACAAAATATACAACTGCGGAGGAATGCGGACCCTTTTCTCTAGCACTGTGCACTATTCCTGTCTTAGCTCTGTTCACCAGGACTTAGGTATTCTACCATGTGACTTCCAGAGGAAGTCAAGACTTGAGCACTAGAACAAATCATCACAAAATAGCTTTGAACAACATACCTAATCCACATATACTGATCTTTTACTACGGAGGCATACAATCCCAAACATTGTTACTTACTCTGTATAATGTATACTATTCATACTTAGTCATTTCTTCTTTCAGAGTAAAGTCTCTTTCTCATACCGGTGGAGTTGCTTTCCTTTGTTTCCATCAATGATAATGTTCAATCATTAAGATAGTGTCTCTTTCCAACAATCTCCCCCTTTCTCATTGATGGCAACACTTATTGAAAAATGTGCATCTGCTCCCCCTTACTTTGTGTTACTTCTCCCCCCTAAGATGTTTGCCCATTTTTCACTAATCTTCTTCTCCCCCTTTGACATCAATGGAAAAGGTGTATGGACAATAGTCAAAATTTGACCAAAACTGCAAAAATCTTCATACTCTATCGCATATGTACACATACAATACTTCAACTCAATTAGTTGCCAATGAATGAATATCCTCATACACAATCTTTAATTGTGTAATCCCTTCTTTTCCCTTTCCAAAATTTGAATGTGACCATTTATTATAAAGACTAATTCTTCTGCCTTTTGCACATCAGAATTTGTGTCAATTTGTGAAGCTGCCTATGCTTTTGCTGCAATACTAATCATTGAATCTAACTTAGGACTAATTAGTCCTCTCAACTGACACATTTTATGTTTCATATGATCCCTCTTATTTACAATATCACTTAACTCATTATGAATATTAATTACTTGTATTTATTTTCTACTCACTAACTCAGCTACTGGATCAAATGATTTAGAAATATTTATTAGCTGTTGTTTTAAATCCTTTACCTTTTCTTCTAGCTCTTTTGTGGCTACTGGCCAAGACAGACAAAATTTATATAGGTCACTTGCCTCTTTGATAGCACTCTGTATGCCTTTCATTTTATTGTCTAATAGAGATTTTTCATTCACTATCATAGTCTTCAACTTATTTAACCTTTTCTCATCAAATTCTTGTCTCACTTTTGTCTCAGTAGATTTCTCAAAAGATTCAAAATGCTGACTTATAGAATTTATGAGTCCTTTAAGTTGACTTATAGAAGATATAGAGGTGTTATTTTGATATGATGGCATCAACTTCTCCAAAATGTTGGATGCCTCACGAATCAGTTCACTATCCTATATGTGAGACTTCAAAATTTCTTCTTGTGCCTTTGCCTACACAATTGAAACTAGTTTGAATTTTTGTACAAGGGGCATTGAGTCTAGGTTTATTAGTCCTTGCAAAAATTTTGGCTCGTCCAATACCTATTTCTCTTTCTCCAAAAAGTCTTTAATCAATTTTGTAGTGTCTCTTGCTATACCAGAGACATCTTCTACTTGGTTTAGCTCCGGAGGTTCTAAATTCATAGCTTCATTTCCACCATCCTTTTGTTCCGATGCAGGGATTCCTTATCCTATTTCTCTTCTTGATCTACGACCTTATCTATCTTCTCAGTCTTCTCCAATCCTGTCTTGTCACCTGTTTGATGTTCCGAAGGGAGACTAGTCTCAATAACTGTAGCAGGTGCTTCCTTCTCTTTAGCCACTTTGTTAGCTAACCCTTGGTCGAAATTTGCTTCCAGAAAAGATGTATCATCTCCAACATTTGTTTCATTATTGTCATAGATTGTTGGGAGATGAAATGGACTTAGCACTGTCAAGATGATTTCTTCAATCTCCATTACTACTTTCTCAATGTTGCCTCCCATAAGAATGTTCATTCTCCTTTTTGTCCTAAATTCATTATTAAGAGCTTTGGAGATCATGGTCTTTTCTTCTAGGGTAATCTTCAGACATAACCTAACAAGTGTGTGCTCTCTGATTTCAATATCCTTGGCCATGGCAATTTCTTTCCTTGCATATATAATGTTGTTCAAGCTGTTAGGAAGATCACCAATGATTTTAATAAGAGCCTTATTGTATATGTTCAGCTATTCTACAATGGCATCTTCCAAAACCCTTTTATCTGCATCATTATAATCATCATAGAATTGGGCTATTGGTTTCAAATTTCCATCCACTATGACAGCCTTAAGAATATTCCCTAGGCTTAATGTAGCTTCATCTGGCTGTGATACATTTTGCCTTGCCCTTTTCTTTGTTGTGTCTTTTCTAGAGGTTATCCCTTTACTACTTCTAGAGACTTTGGAAACCTTAGTTTTCATTATTTTTACTTCTTCATTTGTTTGTCTCTTCCTCATCAACTGCAATGCTTACATGCATTCTTTTATCCTTTATTTTCTTCCTTTTGTGACTGGTGGTAGGAATTTCCACACTTGCAGATGGTGTGGGATCGAAGGGAATAGATGCAGCTTCTGCAGAGGTAGATCCTCTGGTTCTCCTTCTTGACACATCTGGTTTTTCTAGTTTTCTCTTGGGTTCTTATGGAGCTTCAACTGGTTCACTTTCTCTCTTTTCTTTGGCTACCTTTTTAGCTTGTGCTTTTTTCCCATGCCTCTTTCACTTGTTCTTTTGTGAAGCCTTGTCTCAGGGCGAAATCCTCTCCCACTCTGCATTTTCTTGGAGATTTCAGGTTTTCTTACTTCAACATGAATTTTAGCAGACGGTTCTTCATATGTTCCAAATCTTTCCTCTTTGGGGTCCTGGGGCTTGCTTAGCATGTGTTGTGCATAGTTATCCAGAATAGCCCCATCTACTTCATAGCCCATTGGCATAACCCAAATAGTTCTAGGCTCAACGGCCTCCATCAAGCATTGATCTTTTGTCACAATAAAGCAAATAGTGTCCTTGTATTTTTCAACAACTGATCTAGGGATCCTTTCCTTGGATTGCATTAACTTCTGGAAATTTTTGAAATAGCCCCATAGGGCTGAGTTTTGTGCCTCAATATTTCCTATGCTGCTCAAATGGTTTCTAATCTGTACTGCAACAGGTTTGTCTCCAGTCCAAAATAGATTCTTCATGCCTAGTAACTCTTGCATAAAGTAGAAGAATAAGCACAAAATCAATGTACCAAACTTGAAGGGATGTTTGTTTTCTTTTGTCTTCTTTAGGTTCTCCATTAACTGCTATCAAAGCAGTTCACACATGTCATATTCTACATTTTCCTTAATCATTTGATAGGCAGTATAAATGGCTGTCCCGAAGATAGAATTTTCCCATTTTGTGAAGTATACCTTATAGCCAATCACCATGGATGCAAATCTGACTACATGGTCTTCAATATCACTGATGGTCAATGCCCTTTTATCCAATTTTGCTCTGGTGGCTTTCATTACTGTATCATTTTTCACAGCCTTCAATATAGGTATTGTACCGGTAGAGTTTAGTCTTGTGACAGCCCTTATGGCATCTTTAGTAATCTTGAATGTAGAGTGGAGCCATATAAACTCATCATGAATTCGTCTTAAGACATATCGAACCCATTCATCTTCTGCAAAGACTGGAAAATCTATATATTGAATAAATTTCTTTCTTTCCAATACCTTGTATTCTTCCTTCAAATCAAATCCATGTCCACGTAAATGTTTTATATATAGATCTGAGAACTAACTATCTTCATGTTCTTCTAAGGCAACATGTATATAGACCCTAACATCTTCCACATGCATCACATCGAATGGAATCTATGAAAATGTACCATTTGGATCAACCTCTATTGATTTGAATCGATGCTTCTTGAATTTTGGCCTCGGTCTTTTAGTTATATCAATCACATATGGTGTAACCATTTTGCAAAAGTTCAAATAGATTCATAGGGGGGTTTCAAATTTGATAAATACCTATTTTCAACGAAATAGGGTTTTCTTTGGTCTTGTCTTAATTTTCTTTGGAAATCACTGAGTCACTTGGAATTTTACTTTAGATCACCTTAAACACTTGAAAGATTGAATGCAAAGTGATTAATCTTTTACGAATCCAAGCCTTTAAACCCCTTGAGGCCTTAACTTAATCATCATAAATGTGGTCTTTTAAAAAGTTGTCAAACACTTCTTTGTCAGCCACGGTCAATCCAAATTGCTCCGCAATGCTCTGCAATAGATCTTTCCCTACTGAAATTCCTTTCAAAGGATTTATCATAGAGTTCTTCACAACATAACTTGGTGTCAGATTCCAGCACTAACTTTCTGGCTAGGGGCTTTGGATTTTCAACACAGTTCCCCATGAGCCAGATCTCCCAATTTACTTCTCGGAGGAAGTATCTACACCAGATGTTGGTGCAGATCCATCCTTGACTTCAATTACTTCTTTCTTGATCCAGATCTTGTCCATTTCTTTCTTAGTTTCAACCGGATCAACTTTTTATTTTCCCTTATCATTCCTCTGCTATGTTTTCCTTTCTTCACAGCATAGGAGTTTCTTTTCACATTCTTGCTTCTGCAAAATCTTACATGTCCAAACTTGTTGCAATTGTAGCACATAATGTTTCCCTATCCTTGATCCTTCCTCTGAATGAATTCATCCTTGATCTGCATTGATTAGCCATGTGTCTAAATCTATTGCAGCAAAACATCTTCCATTGAATGATTGAGTATTCCTTGAATTGTGAAAGCCATTTCTTACGAGACTTTTGCATTCATTTGACCTATGACCAATTTTCTTTCAATTGAAACATTGATCAGAGAATGATGGAACATTCTAATTTATTCTACTCCTACCCTAAGTAGCTTTATGACCAAACTTTTTGCAATTAAAACAATGGCCATTTAAAGATGGGTACCTTTGAGCATTTGGCTGTCTGAACGGAGGTCTTCTAGGTCTTCTTCTTTGATTCCTAAACTGGTTGCCTTTGTTTTTCTTCAACTGAAAGTTTCCTTGACCTGATTTTGAACTTTCTCCTTTCTCAAATCCTAAGCCTTGCTTATCATCTAAACTCTTTTGACTAGCAATCATCTCATCAAGTTTTGCAGAACTTATCTTGAACTTTTCTTCATAGCTTTTGGATTTTTTCAGGTCTATTTTCAAGCTTACAACTTCTTTTTCTAGTTTGACACATTCTTCTATCTTACTTTTTACCATCAGATTTAGATCTTATTCTACTTTAGCTCTTTCAATAACTTCCACTTTCAAATCATCCAGGGTCTCATTTGCTGATATCAATTGTTTACTAACATCTCTGTATTTTTATTTGAATTTCTTGACTTGTTCTTTCAGTTTTAAAATGCATTCATTAGCTTCTTGAATGTTATCCTTCAGATCCCTGATTTTTGCTTCAAATTTTTCAAGATCAACAAGAGTTGCTTCCAATTCAACATTGTTTGAGAAGTTTCCAAATCTCCTGGCTGCCATGAGTGAACTCTCCCAGATCTTCCTCAAGTTGTTAGGCTTCTTCCAAGGAACCTTACTCTGATACCAATTATTAAATATAAGGAATACTGAGAGGGGGGTGAATTAGTATTCTGCAAAACCACTTCTTAATAAGTTTATTTATCCAATTTCCAAAATTAATAACATGAAAGAAGAATAAGCATAAGAATAGCAACCATAAAGACATAACACATGGACACCATGATTTTTATGTGGAAAACCCAAAAAGGAAAAAACCACGGTGAGTGTTAGCTCACAATATATTATGATAGCTCAATACTGGATTACAAGAAGGCTCACTACCTTAGGGCTCACTACCCTATGAAGAAGTGCTCACTACACAATGGATCACTGTTAAGAGAAAAGAAGAAAGAAGAAGTATTGGCTCACTACCAGAAGATGAACTGTTTTAAATGCATCTACCACATGCTAGATCACAGTTCCATTGAAGGTTCAATATACAAATTCAAAGGTCTTCATTGTTCTGTGCTGCTTCTCAAGTTAACTACATATACTCTATTTTCTGTCCTTGTTCAACTTTTTCTACTCTGCGCTCTACTCATAATCCTTCACACTTCGAATTTGCATAACACCTCATACCTCTCCACATTCCAACATCAAATTTCATTGAGTATATATATTTGCTACAAGATTTATCTCATAATCAGGTCGGCAAGCAAAACATAAACCGTGTACACAAATACTACATCTTGTCAGCTTGAACTTATGTAAAATCTACAATGTGGACTTGAACAAATATACAAAAGTCTTCACATAGGTTAGCTTCAATCATACCATCACTTAGATTGACTAATTAAACAATATAACTTCTCCACATAAGAATCTAACATGTATGTCGGCTTGTTCCTTAAGAGTATACTTTATCAACTCATCTGTCACATCATAAATCCCACTGTGGACCATTAGAGACTCTAAGATGCATAACCAAAAATCATTTTGGGTCTCTTAGCATACCTGCAGAACCGCAGAACAAAATATACAACTGCAGAGGAATGCGGACCCTTTTCTCTAGCACTGTGCACTGTTCCTGTCTTAGCTCTGTTCACCCAGACTTAGGTATTCTACCATGTGACTTCCAAAGGAAGTCAAGACTTGAGAACTGAAATAAATCATCACAAAATAGCTATGAACAACATACCTTATCCACATATACTGATCTTTTACTGTGGAGGCATACCATCCCAAACATTGTTACTTACTCTGTATAATGTATAATGTTCATACTTAGTCATTTCTACTTCCGGAGTAAAGTCTCTTTGTCATACCGGTGGAGTCTCTTTACTTTGTTGCCATCAATGACAACATTCAATTATCAAGACAGTGTCTCTTGCCAACAAGTAGATCAACCCTCGACAAGTGAGGTAGCATGCTTAGAAAAGCACTTGCAAGAGGCTAGGGAGGCTTGAGAGGCCTTACATGTCACTTGCCAAGATCAAAGAGAAAACACTTCAAGAGAATAAGTGGTTGGAAAAAATCTCAAAAACCCACAAAGTAGTGAATCACAAAGAATAGGGACAACTACTCCTACAGATCTCATAGCGACATTGGTACAATGAATCAGGACCCTAGAGGCAAAACAACCTCCATAAAATAAGAGAATCAAGTTGAATGAAAATTAGTACAACATGATAACTGAACAAAACCAAGGGGCATCTAGAAAACCCCCCTTATCTATGCTTCTATTCACACAATGGAAGCAATGATATGTTTCCAAGTGGAGCGCATATAACACAAAATTATTAGGCCACTTACCCCACTATACCAGGATATCAAGCACAAATCCAACAAACTCCACCAACAGGGTTTATACTCTAAACCCTACAATCTCATAATGTGTTCTTATGGACTTACTTAGAATACTTAAAAGAACCTCTAGACCACACAATCCATAACATGATACTACCAAGACCTCTCCCATACTTGCCAAAGTTCAAAGGCAAAGGAGATTCCAATTCACACATTAAGGTGTAGACCATAGCTATAAGAGAACTCCATTGGGATGGAGTTGTGACAAGAATCTTCCCAAAGACACTTGAAGAGATTGTGTTAGATTGGTACTATCACTTGCTTGAAGCTTTAATCCACTCCTCCCACAAACTTGAATAGGTGATTTTGTCATGGCTTTTAACATGAAGAAACTCATTAAGACTGGAAAACATGAATTCCTAACGATGAAACATGACATGAATGAGTTGGTGGCACATTTCGTCACACGATGGAGATAATTTTTCTATTCATCAACAAGTACCCCAAGTATGGACCATAAAGAACTATGTGCCCTCTTCTTGCATGCCCTTAATATGGACACCCGAGAGGAAGTCCACAAACTACCTTACAAGTCTTATGAGGAAGCACTAGAGAGTGCATTGTGAATTGACCAAGTCACCATTGATAGTGGGTGAAAACTTACGGTTCAAATGAGAGGCTAACAAATCAATGAATGATAACAATGGAAACAACTCCTCTATAATTAACATATTAAAGAATAACATAAG
Organism: Cunninghamia lanceolata; assembly: GCA_027924645.1. Lineage (NCBI taxonomy): Eukaryota > Viridiplantae > Streptophyta > Pinopsida > Cupressales > Cupressaceae > Cunninghamia > Cunninghamia lanceolata. The sequence goes on along the minus strand of BSBN01000354.1, from coordinate 5,704,867 downwards.
TGCAACCATAGATAGACTAAAGGATCAATTACCCATAAATAAGAAGATAATGGATGACTATAATGGAAGGGATTATCTCCCTCCTAATGTTAATGTTGTAGAACAACCCTGCAACAATAATTAATACCAAAGGGAAAACCAACAAGAATGGAACCAAAACTAGAATGACAACCAAATGACTCATACCAACCTCCCTATGAATATAATCAATTTTGTTTTTTCCATAGGATAAGAGGGCATAGTATCAAGTCATGTCAGGGTTATAATAGGTTCATAAAAAAACTCCTATAAGATCAGCAAAAGTTGTTTATTGAAATGTTCCTCAACCCACAAGAAGTCACGACAAACAATAACGACAACACTAAACAAACACCCATCTCACCATAAAATGCAGACATGAAGATATTCCAAGATCCCTTTCTAGACCATAGAAACAACAATACAATTGGTAAGATGCAACAACTAGTGGATCTACTAGTATAACAAAAAACTCAAAAGAAAACATCCCTATCCATTTAGGACTAAAGAGAGAAACAATAATGTTAGGGTTAGTAGAAATAATACATGACAAGGAATATATTGACTCACTAGTTGAACCATAAGAAGAATCTCATAGAAAGACAATTTCAACTGTGGAACCTACATCGCCTCCAATTAGCCCTTATGATTTGATTGAAGATCTTAAGAAAACCCAGACACATATCCCTTTTATAGATCTCCTTATAAATTCACCTTCACATTGGTCAGCCCTCCTACAAGAAATTAGGTTGAAATACCTTGATAGAATCACTCCACCACCCAATGAACAAATCAACCAAGTAGATCTCGACATGAAGCCACCAAATGCAGAACTTCAAGACCCAAGTTTCTTCTTTGACTTAAAGTAGATGCCCTCAAAAGTAGAGTTAAAAAATAAAGGAGACCCAACACTATACCTACAAGTGTTGATCTATGACACTTGCATAAAGAGAACATTAATTGATGATGGGGTGGCGGTAAACATTGTCCCATTTTCCCTCTTGGAAAGGATGGGGTATGGGCACACAAACATCATGACATGCCATGAAACGTTGAGAGAATATGATAATCTAAAAGTTGGCCACGATATGAAAAATCATCATACCAGTCTCTTTGGGATCAAATATGGTCACTACTATGTTCTATGCCATTGACAAGGACATCATATATAACTTATTGCTAGGGAGACCCTGGATTCATAGAATGAAGGTAGTACCCTCCACCCTATTCCAAGAAGTATAATTCTTACATTTGGAAAAGGTTTATGTTTCAATAGGTGATCCTAAACCATTTAGTATGATCAAAGCAGATGCAACTAAAAAGAAAATAGGCATCCCCATCGACTATGATTTTCCTATAAATAAAATTTCCATACTTATTCTCACTCTGTGAACCTTATGATTGAAAAGAGTTGAACCTCATGAAATAATAAACAACGCAGAGGTTAAAACCATTAAAAATGAGGAACCAATGAAACAAAGAGAAACAATTCCAAAAGGTACTACAACTAAAATCATGGAGTGGTTAGAAAAGGAGGGTCCTATTCAATTCCCTTTGGACGTCTTTACAATTAATGTATCTTCCAAAGATGAAATAGGGAAGATTGATTAGACCATCCCATGTATAGGTGAAAAACCTCAAAAGACAAAATGGCTTGAATTCAAAATTGCGACACTAGACTTAAGAGAAGTAGATCCACATGCTTTCTCAGATCCTAAGGAAGAGACATCAGAGAGCTATACACCTTTGACACCACTGAAAGAAACAACGTCAATTGAGTCTTATGTTCCTCAAGCATAGGGATAGAGTGATTCTTATGTACCGCTTTCACCCTCAGAAGATATTTATACACCACAGACACCTCCAACATGAAAAGAATCTAACAATCAAGAAGAAGTCAATCTAGTGGATAACAAATCAACAAATGTTCAGGAGATTTCATCAAGAGATTTTATAGCTCTCAAACCCCTAGAGCAACCTTCTACTTCAACCTCTATATAATCCAATGACCTTGATACATGGGAAGCCCTTTAGTACAAATGGAAATGGTTGAAGGTCTCTCTGAAGAAGATGAGGTAAGTGAAGGAGAGTTTTGTAACGAAATTAAGTTATGAATAACCATAGGAACAAAAGATCCTATCATCCTTGAGTTGCCTGAAAAGTATGTAGGGTTTTGAATGGACTTATAGTTGAAACCAAATGGGAAGACAAGTATAATCTTTGTTCCTCTAGATGAGCAAAGAGAGCCACAAACTCTCGTCAAATTGTTTTAATTTCTATAGAGTTCCAAAAAATGTGATGAAGTAAAAACTGCATGCAGGATGAATTTGTCTTACTCACTAAACTTTTGAATTGTGACGGAGTCTTGTATTGGACTCCTCACCAATAGGCCTTTTAAGCCTTGGCTCACCTCACATTACCATGCAAATTCATGAAACCAAGTCTGCAAGAGAAAAATAATCCTTCAAGGCCATACAGAGTAGGAGAAATTATCCTCAGGAAAGGCAGTACCAAAAAAAAGAAACATAGGAAAAAGAGAAAGTTTCACAAAGATTGGAAAGGACCTTATATAATCAAGAAAGATGTTAGAAATGGTGCGTATCTTTTGTGCACTATGGAAGGTGAACAATTTGGTGAGATGGTTAATGCCTTCCACCTCAAAATATTATGTATAAAAATCATAAAAATTGTAAAAATAGAAAAATCCAAAAAATCAAATAATCCAAAAAAGTAAAAAAATGTATAAAATAATGAAAATTCAAAAATTTTGTATTCTTCATTCTGTTCCACCGTGCATTTTTTTAGTGACATGCTCTTGCTTTATTTTTGTCTTAATAAGTAGTCTAAGGTTTCTTAGGTATAATTTTCTACTTTGAGCCTTTGAGATCCCTTATAATCATGTTTACCTCTTATCACTACTCCCCTATTTACATTTCCTAATGGTTCTAAATAAACCCTGGCTCTTAGCTTCACATTGATCTAGTCTTAACGACTCATGATGTTAAGTCTAAGCAAAGTCAGTCTTCATACCTATAGTACTCAATAGAATCTTGCAAGTAGACCTTCCCCATTACTCCTTAGTATAAGGGAAGTCTGACTAGATAGTGAAAACTTTTGGTGGCGCTTAGCCCCTTATCTTTCCTAGCCAAAAATGTCAGGGGGTCATAACTCTACAGGAAGCAATCAAAAAATATGAGTGAATAAAAAAATGAGAGATCAAAAATATAATTGTGAGATATCATAGGAAAGAATCACTAGAATAGTAGAATACCGAAGCTTGAAAAGTCAAAAAGCACCAAAAATACCAAGCAAAAGCAAGAGACTCAAGTGAAGCATTGCAAAATACAAAAAAATATAAAAAAAGCAAAAATACAAAAAAAGCAAGATACAAAAAAGAGTGAGGAAGAGAAGATTGTTGATGTTCCTATTCTCAAGTGGAGATAAATCTTAAGCTTGAAGCTACGAGAGTGAAATCTATCAGAGAAAATAAAAAAGAAAGGTACAAAGTGTTGGAATACACTAGACCACTAAGAGGGGGGGTGAATCAGTGGTACAATAAAACTAGTTCATTCAATAATCCAATACTCGCAAAAGTAATTAATTCAAACATACCAAAGTACTTAGGGAGCAATAGGATCATACAAATTGCACCATGGCACATGTATGTATGTGGAAAACCCTAAAAAGGGAAAAACCACTAAGTGAAATGTTGGTTGGGTTTGCTTAACCAATCCAACTTCACGAGAAAATCGTTATTGGATCTCACTGACCAAATCTCACTAATTACAATTTGTTTAGGAGCACCAACTCCTTATCATATTAGGAGCACCAACTCCAATTCACCTAGGAGAACCAACTCCAATTACAAATGAAGGCAAATATATAGAGTACTACTCTATTTACAATGTCAAACCCAAATGCAACTTCTAAAAATATAATTACTCACTCATCACTCTGTGCTGATTAGTCTATATGCATACATCAATAACACTTTTCTTTTACCAATATTAAAATAATATTTATTCAAAATTCCATCAACAACCAACACAAAAAAATGCTTGATTTATAACCCCATCTAACCTCAAGATCCACGAGAACATAAAAATGTATTTAGTTTTGAAATTCCCAAACCATCGCATGAGAAAGTAGTTAACAAAACTGTTCAAACTACTGTCAAACAGATAATACAGGTAACTATACACTCAAAATTGTGATGTTAGTGGCCTGGGGCTGTCGAATTAGATTTTGGCGCACACATGGACCCTTCCCTCCTTGCCATGAGGTGAACCACCACATCACTCTCACTATCGTGGAAGTTGTTAGATCTAGGGCACACAACTGAGAGGGGGGGTGAATCAGTTGTACAAAAACTTGCTCCTACTTCAAACACTTGATTCTTCTTTGTTAGTTAATAGCATATCAATTAACCATCCATGAAAGCATAATGCATAAACACAAGAGCAGATAAACATCAACACATTGGACACCAAGATTTTGACGTGGAAAACCTGGTTAAGGGAAAAACCACGGGGTGATTAACCCAAGGATTATTCTCTATTAGAAGAATAAGAAAAATGAATGGCACATGCCAATTAGGGCTCACTGCCCGAGTACACTGCTCACAAAGAGGCACACTGCCTACAAGAGACACACTATCTACAAAGTGATAAGAATCACAAACTTGAACTAGAGATTGACATCTTTACCATGTCTGGATCAGTTCCATTTAAGTCCGAGATACTTCTGCTCTACCCTTCGCTCTTTCACTATACCACACTCATCCGCTGCCCAACACACTTTGAAATTAACTCACAAACCTTTATTTATACAAGACATTGACTTAGGAACAATCATCTAAGTCAGCACTCAACCATAAGGACATTCGCAAGATGATTAATACATCCGGTCAGCCACCACAAGAACATTCGCAAGATGAACAACTTCATCTGGTCGGTTAGTCTGAACAAGAACTTCATCCGGAAGAATATATTCAATTCCGGGCTCTACCACCAATGCGGACCAACAACATAACCTCAACATGATCCAAGAACCTTCACAAGCTTGCCTAATTGACCAGGTACATCTGCACTTCCTCTACTCACAGGAATCTCTTCTCCTCTTCATCTGGAACTTCAAGAACATAGTCTGTTGCGACTGTCAAACTGAAAAAGGTTCTTCCGAACCTCCAAACTTTGTACAAACTGAGATGACACATCACAAGGACATCCCAAACACTCCTTCCAATCCACAGAGTCTGACAATGCTCCTCCGGATCTCACCGGACCTTTTTGTAACACTCTATCACTCCGAAACAACTCTCAGAACCGGTTCTACTTGACCGATCACAACTTTTTCATATCTTCATGCGGACCTCTGAAATCTTAACTGGATCATCTCGAGACTCATATCTACAAACCCTTTAATCTGCATCCTCTGATTCTCAACCTATTGAATACATTTGCCTTCTTCTTATCATTGTTCTTCACTGTTCCTGATTGAGACTACTTTTCTCAATATCCTCAACACACAGCTCATCCAAACCTTCTTACCAATGCAATATGAGTATGTTGACATCAATGACAACACTGGTTAACCTCATACTTGCAACAAAGTTGCTAGTTAAGAGGAGGCGAGACATGAGGGTGGTCTGGCTCGTTGGATAGTAGGACTTCACAAAGAGGGGTCGGCACATCCTGGGGCCTATGTTGTTGTGCGCTTGTGTAGATGTGTTGATCAATGATTGTGGTTGTAAAGATAACTATATGACCTGAAGGGTCACTAGTCATTATTCTCCTGTTAGGGTTTCTAATATTCCACCTTTGTGTGGGTAAGCTATTATTCTCGTTGATTGCTTGTTTTCATTCAAACTATTGGATGAATGTTTGTTGTACAAAGAGTTGTCTAAATGCTTCTTGTTGTTGGATGAATAGTGGGTCCTATTGCAATCTTGGGTGTATTTGCTCTATCTCATTGAGGATTGCCCTCACCCACTCACCTCTTAATCCAAGGCACATTTGTGAGATGAGACAAGAGATAGGTGATTGTGAGCTAACCTTGACTTGACCTAGGGTTTGACTTAGGGTTTGTTTGACTTAAGGTTTGATTATGCATTGACTGTGGTTGACCTTGTGATGGAATCAAGGGTTTTGACCAATGTTTGATTGTAGTTGACCTTGTGATGGAACCAAGGGTTTGCGAACTTTCTAAGTTACTAATGTTTTTGTCCTTTTTTTGGGTTTTTATGAATGTAAGTCTAAATGAATGTAAAACTTCTTTTTGTGCTTTTTTAATGTTTTTGGAATTGAATATGCTTTTTTCTAATCTAGGAATCAAAGAATGTATGCAAGCTATGATGAATTTACCTAATGTAATGTAAACTATGTTTTTGGGGTTTTCTGAATATTTGGAACAAATTAATCTAAGAAAAGGGAAATTGCTTTTAAATGAATTAATCTATGAACTTTGAAAGCAAATTACTCTAAGAATTCAAGATCTATCTATCATATCCAGGAAAAAGCAACAAGATTACTGATTCCAAGAGAAATTTTGGTTATCTAATTACCAAAAATTAAAAGAAAGCATAAAGGAACCTGGAGACATGTGAGCCTCCACTACCCTCAAAAATCCTTGTGACGAAAACCTCGTATCCTCTTGTAGCAGCGAGGAATCCTCTTGGCAACAAGACAATGGAAGCAAAAGAAGCTTTGAAGCTTTGAAAAGATCTCAATGAGAGCTTTGTTGAGCACTATGGCTTGATATAAGCAGTGTATGGATGCATGATGAGCTTTGTATGAAAGCTAGATGAAGAAACAAACAAAACAAAAGGCTCCTATGTCCTATATGAGCATGAGAATGCTTGATGTGGAGAGAAATAACTTACAAGAGTTGTGTGCACAAATGAAATTGCATCCCTTTGTGCTTGAGGGAGGGGGGTGGTTATAGGTTAGAAGAAGGGATGAGAGGTGAAGAAGGAGAGTTAACTCAATTTGATTGGAGAGTTAATACAGAGGATTCAAGAGTGATTTGGGCTAAAATTGGAGTGATCTACCCAGTAAAAGCTTCACTCAAGAAGAAGTAAAGAAGAATGAGTGCATGGGAATGCATGAGTTATTAATTAAAGATAAAATAGAGCTAATATGCATGTCTAGGTGCATGAAATAGTTAACTCTATGTTTAGCACGAAAATCCATGCAAACAGGAAGAAAAATGAGCAAAAATAGAGCTTTTTTGAGTTAGAAACTTGAGTTTTTCTGCAGCTGGAAACATGACATGGTCACCCAAGGGTCACCCCTTTCACCAGTCAAGTCGCCCAAGGGGCAACCCATGGGCGACCCTCAAAGGAGGGCACCTGGGTTGAAGTGCATGATGGGAGATGGAAGAAGGGGAGAAAAGAAGGGGATCTACCTCTGGAAATGGGTTAGTCATGTGTGAAAATCCAAATCTTCACTTGCAAAGTAAGATCTCCCAAGGGGAGATCTGGAAATAATAGGGGGAGATTTGGATTGGTTGAGTGAAACTAAAAATTGAAAGTGGGAGATGGCTAGGGGAACCTCTAGAAGGCTTCTATAGGGTGGAGAAGATGAAAAACACTGATGAGAGGTGAAAACTCACCTACAAGATGCATACAAGGCTTAGGAACAGGGTCGCAAGCTCATAAAACACAAATCGACAAGTGTCGCAAAAGTGTTGAAAAGCGTCGACAACAAAGAGAGAGAGAAAATGACAAAGAGGAAACAACACCAAACGAAAGAAAAGATAGGTCACCAAGAGAATTTCTTTTGAGAGGATGTTATTTCATGCTTACATGTATGTGACAAGGATTATGACTCATCACAGGGGTCCTCGTGGAGGTTGTGCGTGATTTTGGTGCTTACATATTTGCCCCTTCGAGGACAATAGTCTACATGAAAGGCAGGTACCGTTCTCGAACTAGGCCTTACCTATTGTCAATTTTCTCACAATTGTACCTGCAATAACTAGTATTAGTCCATCATCTAGAAATATCAAAATGAATAATGAAAACTGAAATGACAAACTTACCATAGAACATGAGAGTTCGACTAGTTGTTTGCCTTTGTCGGTGAGACCTGTCGAAATGAATGCACCCAAAACGAACACATGAGAGATGCATAGAAGCAAAAACTAATCTAAGAATGCATAAAGGAAACTAAGCTAAGAGGAAAAAGCAAGCAAATTAGTGAAATTTGAGTGAATCAGCAACATAATTGATTGTGTAAGCAGTCGTTGGGTAGATATCGCCGAGGAGATTGCGAAGATGGTTGTCACTTCTTCCACCACTAAGAATCAAGTGCACAAATAGTGAAAAACTCTTCTCTAAACCCTAGGTTGAATTTTTTGAAAAATCTCTTGAAATTGTCCATTTTTTATGATTTTCTATGTCGCATTATCTTTGTTTCATCATTTAGAGTAAGATCAGTCTTTCGTTTATTGAAATCGGCTGAGAAACAAGGTTTTTAGAGCATTTTTAGTTCAAGGGATAGTCACATAGGGTTGCTACTTTTGCCAGACAGGTCATCCGAGGGGAGATCCTATTGAGCAACAGGGTCACTCGGTGGAGATCAACTTGTGCAATAGGGTTGCCCAAGGGGAGATCCCAATGAACATCTGGGTCGCTTGAGGGAGATCCAAACTGATGAAAGGGGTGACCCTAACAGATCATTTCTGACTGAAATTTGATGTTTTCAGACATTTACTTCACTCTATTTCGATCTAATTTGACTATTGTATTTGTCTGTTTACTGCAATTTTGATGGTTTATATGCTTTTTATGTATGCTTTTTTGCAAGTTTTATGATTTTTTAGGAGTTTTGTGAGTTGACAAGATTTAATCTAAAGTTCCTTTCTGATTGGTAAGATATGCGCATTCGATGGAATGCTTGGCGAGAGCAATTGTGGCTCTCAGAGATGTATGATTCTTTGAATAATGATGAGTATGTTGTCTTGAGGAGAGCGGGCTTAGCTAGAGTTTGCCACATGCCAATCATACATCCTGTGGTATGTATTTGTTGTGATATCCTAACATATTAGGATGCAAATAGGAACACTTTTAGGTTCCCTTAGGTTTCAAGAGAGTGGACCATCATTATATTTGATGTTTACCACATTCTAGGGGTTCCTGTGAGAGAGCACCCACTTGTTCTACTAACTAGTGAGTTCTTCGAGGTCAAGGCTTCTTGGGTAGAATTCATGGGGGTGAGTCATCCTAGGGATCAGATAGGTGTTCAGCTTACCTCTATGCTGCTACTTCAAATTCCTCTCTTGAGGAAGTTTCTGATCAGTTTGATTGCATCAAGGCTATTTGGAGACAAGGCCACAGCTCGCTTGAGATGGTGTTGGGCACCAATTATACAGGGTCTTGAGCAGGGCAGAATCTATGCTTGGGGGCCAGACATTTTGGCCATGGTATATAGGGATTTCTATTGTATCGCACAATGAGGGGCTCTTTCTTTCAACCATTCTTCCTTGATCATGACTCGGATCTTTGAGCACATCAGGCCTTATCAAAAAGGGGTTCCACTTCTTGACAGACAACTACCAAGAGTAGCTAGGTGGGCTCATATGGGCCACTTTGATACTTCTTTACGTACTATGGCTACTCTTACAGATGCAGATATGATTTATGATCCTTACTTAGATATGGAGGGGACATGGTCACATGACGATGAGATTAAGGAGTATTGCCTTAGTATATCAGAACTTTCAAACTGTAATTGTCTAGTTGACGCTCATCATGTTGAGCATGTCCCACAATAGTTTGGCAAGGATTTCCCTGAGGAGTTGCCCCCAGTGCCTACTTGTTGTAGATTTATCCAAGAGATGGGTGAGATTGGCCAGAGGGTTGTTACTTCCCCTTGACTCTTGGAGTTTTTGTTACCAGAGCTTCTAGAACTTCGAGAGGAGGACAAAGGGTAGGGAGAGTAACTCCTTCCTGAGCATTGATTGTGGTTATTGATTCAAACTCTACTGACGAGGACTATGTTCCTAATGGGGATGATTTGTCAGATGAGGGGCCGACAGAGGATGCATAGGATAATGATTTTGATGGTGTTGATGATGTTGATGATGCTGATGATGCTCCTAAGGGTTCATTCGTAGTTTCTAGACCTCCTCACTCTGATGAGGTGATGCAACAACTTGACCATGTCTGGCAGCCTAGTGACCCACGTAAGTCTACATTTGCTTTACTATTTGTATATCGAAAAATTTGGATTTATAAATGGAAATGATCAAACAATTGAAATGCATAACCTAAACCCAAATAATTCAATACCTCGAAGATGCAAGATGAGCTTGGTTGATCACTTTGTTGTGTTGGTTGCTTGATTTTGCAGCATAACATTAAGATGAAGATGCTAGAATGAATGATAGATGAAGGATGCAAAGGCTCTAATGATATTTCAACAGAATAAGGGTACTTGAGGCTCAATGCATGCTAGAAGATTTGGCAGAATAATGTTACTTGAAGCTCAATGCATGCTAATGGCTTGTGAGTGGGTTGATTTATAGGAAAGGCTTGGTTCCAATGGATGGCTAGGATCAATTAGGGCTTTAGGTGAAATGGATGGATAGGATTAAGTTAGGTTTCCTTGCACATCAAGAAATTGTAGTCATATGACATGTGGCAAAGGAGGATGAGGCTTAGGTGTGCTTGTGTAGATAAATACTAAAATTAGGTCCCATTAATTGTGCATGTGAAAGATAAAAGTTGTAACACATGGTTGACTAGACAAGTGTTGGAATGTGATGAAAGATGAGTGTTTAATTCAAATAAAATATTTGAATTAGTTGGGATATGAGTTGGATATTAATTAAATAAATAAAATTTATTTAATTAATTGAGAAGTTGAATAGGATGAGATAAGATATGATGTGGAAATTAATTAAATAAATAAAATTTATTTAATTAATTGGGATGGGGATAAGATAAATGGGATTATGCATGTGAAATTAATTAAATAAATAAAATTTATTTAATTAATTGGCTAAGTAGGATGAGGATGGGATTGAATGGGATTTTAATTAAATAAATAAAATTTATTTAATTAATTGGCTAATGGATAAATGGGATTAAGAGTGGGATTTAGGACAAAAATGGCTTATGATGTTTAGGATAATGTTTTAACAAGGTGTTGTAGGACATGGACAAAGTTGGAACAAATTTGGGTGTCTACATTTTGCCCCTCTTTGAGATGATGTTCGAGATGATAAGATTTGTGTCGAGTAACATCATTTCAAAGAAGCCAAGGTATGGATAGAGGAAAATGATAGTGATGATGGAAAGATATGAAGAGGATGATGATGGTGGAAAGATAGGATGAAATGGGATGATGATGCCCCCTCAAGAAGTTAGGCGGGTTGGACAAACACGGGTAGGCTCTTGAAAAGAAATGGCTTGGCTGCAAAAAGAAAGATAAGGGGATAGATAGAAGAAATGATGATGCGTTATGCTGCAATGAAGGTGAGCAACCATGATGTTTGATATAGCACTAGACGTTATGCACCAAGGTATAAGGACCAGGGTGACGATGTGTCTTGTGCCCCAGCCTAATACAACCTTGTCTAACGTATGAGGAAGAAAACTTAGAGCATTGAAGTCCTAATGCACAAAAGGTATGATATGACCTCAGATGCAAAGGATAGTGCAAAAAGCTATTCCAACATACACAAGATATGAATATTAGCTGGAAATGATATCGATATGATACAAATGCAAGATAAAATGATAACACATACAAGCAAACAAGCAAGCATGCGCAAATGATACAAAAATAAATAAGGTATTGCCCCTGTCAAGCTGTAAACCAAAGATTAATTGCTGATTGTTTTGTTGATGATAGTTGAGAGTGTTGTCATTGCGGGGAAAGCTATATCCCTAGATCAACACAAGGTTGTTTGCTGAGTTGGTTGGCTAATTGGCTAATTGATTTGGCTTACAACAAGGCTAGGATCAAGACCATGGATTGTGATTGGATAATTTGGCTTGATTGATTAACTTGATTGGTATGGATTAAGGATGGTCTTGCATTTGGATCTTTGCTTGGAATGACTTGAAGATGATGAAATGATGGATGATTAGATTGATATGATTTGATTTGATGAATGGATGATTAGATGATATGTGGGGGATTGAGCTACTTTTGATTTGTTGGAGTGGCTGGATTTGTTCCGATTGGAGTTGATGTGATTGAGTTGATTTGTTTTGGTGTTGATGTTGATGATTGATAGGATTTATTTTGATGGTTGGATTGATGTGCTTTGAGTTGATTTTCTTTGGTGTTAATGCTGATGATTGATAGGATTTGTTGTGATGGTTGGCTTGATGTGCTTTGGTTGTGATGGTTGCTATTGCTGGGTTGATTGTTTTGATGATTGGATTTGTTTAGAATGATGATAGTGATGGTGTGATGATAAGAGTGTCCACTCAATCTAAGTATAAGCAAGTGTTCTTAGTGTGCACAAAGGATATAAAAAAATAAGGTATTGCCCTTGTCAAGTCATAAACCAATGATTGATTGTTTCATTGATAAAGATAGATAGTGTTGTCATTGTGGGGAAAGCTATATCCCTAGATCAACACAAGGATGTGGGAACGCTATATCCCATTGATGATGATTGATGATGATTGATTGGGCTCATGACAAGATTAGAATCAAAACCTGTTGATTTGATTGGATAATGTTCCTTGATTCATTAGCTTGCTTGATATGGATTAGTGTGACATGGATTTAAGATCATTGCTTAGATTGATTTGATTGATATGACTGGAAGAAGTGATTGATTGAAATGGATGAATGAATGTTATTGATAAGAAGAATTGATGATGATAATTTTAATTTTGATTGATGTTGATGGAGTGGATTGTTTTGGATGATGATTGAATTGATCTTATTGCTTGGATTTTTTGTTGGATATTTGATTTTTTGGATTTTTTGAATATGTTGATTTTTTTTTTTTTTTTTTTTGGGATATTTTGATTTTTTTGTGTTTTTGAATGTTTTGGAACATCAATGGATTTACAATTTGGGTAGCCTTTGTGCTTGATACCAATGACAAGGGAGAAAACCAAGTCTAGGTGCAAAGGATGGATGATAGTAAATGGGATGGAAGGCTCATAATAAATGGGTGGATAAAGGGATATGCGATTCAGAGATGGATGCTTGCCTCATGATAAATGGATAGGTAGGCTATAGTGGAAAGCTCATGATAAACAAATGGGGATAGACTATAAGATGGAAAGCTTGTGATAAGGATACGCCATAGTGGATGGATCATAAGGGAGCTAGGATGTGATCTCCAAAGGCTATGTTGCATAGGAAGAACTTGCCCCATTCTAGGTGGTAATGCTTAGGATTTTTACATGATTAATTTCATGACCAAGGGATGACATGATGGATTGGATTTGGATGGGATGGATAAATGGTCAATGGATAGGACTTGGTTTGGAAAGAAGGTATGTCAAGAAATATCTAAACATGTTTCAACATTTTGCCCCTATGTCTTCATCAAAATCAAAAGACAGAAGATGGATAAATGGGTTCAATAAGATAGGCATGGATGTAATGGCTAATGATGGTAGGATAGGATAGGATGGAAATTGATATAATGGAATAGATAGTTTGGAAATGGATAGGTTGGATGAGACAATGTGCCCCCAAGTGTAAGTGACATAGAAGATCAACCTACACATGACGCCTGTTTGCCATGTTTTCATCATGGTACTTATCCAAGGCGCCTGTTTACCAGGTTTTCACCATTGGACGAAGGGCTTTCTTTTTACTATTTTGATTTTTTCTTCTTTTTTTTTTTCCTTTTTGCTTTTAGATGTGTTGACAATTACACATGGCGCCTATTTGCCAGGTTTTCACCATCGTAATGGATAGGAGGGACTCAAGTGTTTAGTGCTATGAGAGATGATATTGTCCCTTTAGAGATGGATGTCGTCTTTGCATGGACCATGTTGTTATGCTCATAGATGTTGGTAAGGGAGATATGGATGGGAGATGGATAAGGTAGATAGTGGATTATGAAGGGAATGATGGTAGGGTAGGCTAGTCGCTTATGATGTAGATTTATATAGGCTTATGGAATGAAGATGGATGAAAAGTTTATGCCAAAGCATGGACCATAGGGATTGCATGGGGGAGATATGTAGGATAATGGAGGGAAGATGGGGAGATGTAGTTATGTGGAGGTGCTGCGGAGTGGAAGGGAACCATGACCAATGGCTGCACACAACGTGATAAACATTGAAGCTTTTGATGAGATGGTGGTGTAGGAAGCAATGGGGATGTTTGCTTGGGAGATGGTTGATGAAGTGATTTAAGAACCCACATAGATTTAGTATTTTTAGTGCTTTTGCTTTGCTTGTGGGATTGTTGAAGGGAATGGAAGTTTTGGGTGGAAATAGGTTCTTGGATGGATATAGGTGGTTGGGATTCTTGAGATGTGGATGAGGATGCCTCATTTGACTTGCTAGCTATTTGCTTAGGAACCCAAACTATTTTACTTTTGGGCTTTGCTTTTGGAGGGATGGGCTTAGATGGCTGCCTAGATGAGCTTTTCTTTGAGTTTGACTCTTTATGTCCTAAGGTATGAAGACCTTTAGGATTTTTGGTAGGATTTTTAGCTTTATAGGTAGAGGCATCAAAATTTTTGCTTTTGAATCCCATGGCGTGGGTGGAGTGGATGAAATGATTGGAAGTTTTATGCTTAGGCGATGTGTGCTTTTGTTGGCCATGATTAGGGATGTAAGGATACTTATGAATGATATGTATGTTAGGTGTTGGAAGCAATGGTGGCAAGGTGGATGGAGGGATATTTGGAGTTGGTAAAAGTGGAGGCAAGGTGGACGGCGGAAGGTGTATGGTCACATGCTTTTGACATTTATAGGATGATGGAGATGGAATGGCTACATATGTTTTGGGTATATGATGGGGGGTGTGATGGAAAGTGGTAGGTTTAGGATGCATGAAAGGATTACCAACATCTTGGCCTTGTTTACCTTGGGGTGTGTATCCAAGGCCATATGAGCATGGAGGGATTTTGACATGGTTTGGCTCCAAAATACCTTGTTCATAAAGGCCTAGACCTTTACCTTGGTAGTTCATGTTTTGGAGGATGCGATTGACTATGGGACTAGATGTGTTTTGGGAACTAAACTTGAGTTCTTTATTGGATGGAGAAGATGAAGTGGATAAAGGTCGTTGTTGTCCTAAGGAAGAACATTCATGGACAAAAGTGGTAAGACCAAGTGGACATGATGGTGGACTTGAAGTGGAATCGATGGTGGATATGGAAGGAGGATCATTAGGATCTTGATTAGCATTGTGTTCACTAAGATCCAAGTTATTTGTTTGATCTTTTATGCTTACTTGGGGGACAAGTGTCTCATCATGACAAATGGATGTTTGCTCATTATGGATAGGGCTAGATGGCATATGACTAGGAGCAATTTGGATATCTTGCTCATGGATGGATATAGGATTATGGATAGGATCAATGTGTTCATAGATAGTTTCTTCATAGGTATCATCTTGATCATAAAGAAGGTAAATGTTATGGATGGGTTGCATGAAAGTGTTTTGATCTTGAGTTGGACCAGGGCTTAATGTTTCCACATGCTTAGGATGAAATTTTTGACATACCTCTTGACTTTGGATGGAAGTGGAAGGTTCTTGAGTGGACTTGATAGGCTCTTGACTTAGGCTTGTGGTTGGAGACTCTTGAATAGACTTGTTGGCTTGTAGATCACATGATGGGCTTAAAGGGCTAGGCATGTTAATGGAAGGCTCTTGAAGAGGCTCAAGGATATGTGAACCACATGATGAGATTATAGGATTGGACATGACCTTTGGAAGTTCATTGGTAGGCTCATGAATTGGTGTTTGACATAGGGGTAGTCTATTCCTATCTAGTAGCCAATGGATCACATCCTTTGCAAGTGTATGGGTGGATGGAAAATATAATGGATGTATGATAATGGTAGTTGGTGTTGGATTAGGATTAGGACTAGGATTAGGTTGAGACCTAATTGGATTGGATGGATTAGGATTTGGACTAGATGGGGGTGATGATATGGCACGATTTCCCATTATAGGTGGGTACACCTTGTAAACAATTGAGACAAATATTGGACATTGATTTGTATTATGGCCTTTGGTCCTATGGTATGCACAATAATCATGTTCATCATATGGACTTTCTTCACATGGTTTGACTTTAGGAAGTTCAATGAGTTTTGCTTCAAGCATCCTTTGTAAAACTCTCTCAGCCGCATCCTTTGGTGAACGATTAGAATGATATGGTGAGGAAGGTAATGAGGGGCTTGGTGGTTTGGAAGGTAAAGGGATCAATGGACTAGGAATGGGATCACATGATGGTGTTGGGATAGGACTTGTTGGCTCATGTGTTGGCATGGGATTGCATGATGGTGGCCACTCTAGATTGGTGTCTCCCTTGTCAAAGGTTATTAGATCTTGCATAGGATAACTTGGACTCATTTGATTTATGTACAAGGGACCATTGGGATTTGGATATTGTTCTTGTTGGAAAGGTGGACTTAGGTCTATCAATGGTGCTTGGTGGTCTTGTTGAAAAAGTGTACTTGGACCTGATTGATTTATGTACAAAGGGCTATTTGGACTTGCATGTTGTTCTTGTGATATCACTTGATTGCCTTGTGGATGGGCTTGGTAGTGCATTGGAATGGTGGTATGAGGGATTGGATAAGCTTGAGGTGGAGGTTGATAGGTTGATGTGGCATTGACTTGGTGGATATGTGGATTAAGTTGATAGGAAGTGGATGGATATGACATGTGGCTATAAGGTGGATTAGGTTGATAGGAAGTGGCTAAGGATTGTTGTACTTGTCGAGCTTGACTAGTGGCTAAAAGGTGTTGGACTTGGGCTATGGAGTGTTGTAGTTGAGGTGATTGGCTTGCGTGGGGTTGAGCTTTTTGGATGAAGAATTGTAATATTTCAATGGCGTCTTGGTTTAGGGGTTGTAATCCTTGATAAAGATTTTGGAGGAATCTTTGGAATTTGATTTCTAGGTCCTCTAGTGTAGACATGTTGTCACCACGTGTTTGTCTTAAGTCCTTTTAGCAAGTGCTTGCTTAGGGATTTGGATGATGATGTGGAATGTTTAGATGATGTGTTTAGATTGATTTGTTTATGTGTTTGGGTGTTTAGAGCTTGATATGGCAATATTCAAACAAATGATTATGCATATACACACATGAATCACTCACGCAAGACACATAAGCAAGTTGTTGACTTTGAAAATGAAATGTGATGATTATGCAAGCACACATGGAAGACACATCAACAAGCCTAATGTGTAGTCAAGTGGGTATAGCCAATTAGGTCTTAGGCTATCTATTGCACAAAGTTGACTATGGAATTGAAAGTGAAATCCTGCCACACAGCCAGGAGAAAGGGGTAACCCACCCTTCACCTTCACTTCCCAAAGGTATAAAGTTCTTTGGGGCTTAGCCAAGAGTGACAAGATTCCAACTCCCAATGAGGGTGTCTTTCGATTCAGCCTCGATTGAGGTCGTCCCTTGAAGTGGTGTGTCTCCAAGCAGGCCTCCTAAAAAGGGTATGACAAAAGCAAACCAAGTGAGCTGTCACTTGATTCACACTCGCAGTTGTTAATTTCCCCTTAGAAACTTGAAATGTGTAACAAACAGTTCAAGCACTTGTTCTTTTTAGACCCAAATCTAAATGTGATGGAAGACAATGGTTTGTTTTAGCCTAATTTTTTGATGTGAATTTGCAAACAATTGTTTATTTTAAAGCCCAAATCCAAGTGTGATGACAAACAAGTTATTTGTTCTATGCCCAAAATCCAAATGTGTGATCAAATAATGATTAGAGATGAGAGATTAGAATGAGTGCACCTCATAAAAATTGCTTTCCAAGTTGCTATTATGATTGATCCAAATGTTGCTCCAGCTCCTTTGATTCACTTACAAGTCACTGCAAAAAATAAAATGTGATTTGGTTTGATAGATTGGAAGATATGATTTTTTTTTTCTAAAAGTCGCGCGTCAAAAATTTCTGAAAAATTAGAATCGCATGGTCAACTTCAAATCGCCATAACTCTTTGAATACTAAACCAAATCTTTAATGTAACCACTTTTCGGAAAGCTCTCGAAGTCCTCTTTCCAACGAATATAAGATCTCCTTTTTACAGGACCTATGTAAAACAAAAAACCCTCTGCAACAGATCTGGTCATAAATTAAAAAAATCAGCAAAAAGTTGCGCGTCAAAAATTTCTGAAAAATTAGAATCGCAGGGTCAACTTCAAATCGTCATAACTCTTTGAATACTGAGCCAAATCTTTAATGTAACCACTTTTCGGAAAGCTCTCGAAGTCCTCTTTCCAATGAATCTAAAATCTTCTTTTTGCAGGACCTGTGTAAAACAAAAAAACCCTCTACAACAGATCTGGTCTTAAATTAAAAAAAAATCAGTAAAAAGTCGCGCGTCGAAAATTTCTGAAAAATTAGAATCGTAGAGTCAACTTCAAATCGTCATAACTCTTTGAATACTAAGCCAAATCTTTAGTGTAACCATTTTTCGGAAAGCTCTCGAAGTCCTCTTTCCAATGAATCTAAGATCTCCTTTTTACAGGACCTGTGTAAAACAAAAAACCCTCTGCAACAGATCTGGTCATAAATTAAAAAAAAATCAGCAATATAAAATATCTTCAACCTACAAATCAAAGTGCATAAACCTGCAAAAATGAATGATTGACGCTCCAAGAAATCTGATCTTCACAAAAACAACTCAAACAAGAGGGTTAATCAGGGATGTGGGTCCCACCGGGGGTGCCAAAATGTATATCGAAAAATTTAGATTTATAAATGGAAATGATCAAACAATTGAAATGCATAACCTAAACCCAAATAATTCAATACCTCGAAGATACAAGATGAGCTTGGTTGATCACTTTGTTGTGCTGGTTGCTTGATTTTGCAGCATAACATTAAGATGAAGATGCTAGAATGAATGATAGATGAAGGATGCAAAGGCTCTAATGATATTTCAACAGAATAAGGGTACTTGAGGCTCAATGCATGCTAGAAGATTTGGCAGAATAATGTTACTTGAAGCTCAATGCATGCTAATGGCTTGTGAGTGGGTTGATTTATAGGAAAGGCTTAGTTTCAATGGATGGCTAGGATCAATTAGGGCTTTAGGTGAAATGGATGGATAGGATTAAGTTAGGTTTCCTTGCACATCAAGAAATTGTAGTCATATGACATGTGGCAAAGGAGGATGAGGCTTAGGTGTGCTTGTGTAGATAAATACTAAAATTAGGTCCCATTAATTGTGCATGTGAAAGATAAAAGTTGTAACACATGATTGACTAGACAAGTGTTGGAATGTGATGAAAGATGAGTGTTTAATTCAAATAAAATATTTGAATTAGTTGGGATATGAGTTGGATATTAATTAAATAAATAAAATTTATTTAATTAATTGAGAAGTTGAATAGGATGAGATAAGATATGATGTGGAAATTAATTAAATAAATAAAATTTATTTAATTAATTGGGATGGGGATAAGATAAATGGGATTATGCATGTGAAATTAATTAAATAAATAAAATTTATTTAATTAATTGGCTAAGTAGGATGAGGATGGGATTGAATGGGATTTTAATTAAATAAATAAAATTTATTTAATTAATTGGCTAATGGATAAATGGGATTAAGAGTGGGATTTAGGACAAAAATGGCTTATGATGTTTAGGATAATGTTTTAACAAGGTGTTGTAGGACATGGACAAAGTTGGGACAAATTTGAGTGTCTACATTTTTCATACTTTTTCCTTCCATTTTTTTCTTTTTCGTCAAGAAATAACACATTTTTTGTCTTTTGGTTCGCTTTGCAGGTAATGTTGAGGAATGGAGGGCTTTTGTTTGTGAGGTCAATATTAGCTTGGTTGCCCTCTTCACTAGGATGACTCAAGAGATGCTTTTAATTGATCCTAGTGTGCCCCCTTCTGCTAGGTGACACACTGACATTTTCCCTCCTGCATATCATGGATGTCAGGCGAGTGTTGATTTGAAGGCCGAGAATCTCATCCTTAATGGTGAGAATCAGGTGCTTTGTGAGATGGCCCACCTTGGGTTTGGATAGTGAGATCTTAATGTTGCATAGCCTTCACAATTATGCACTCATAGCAAGGTACCTCGCTCCCATAGGTCTAATAGAGTGACTAGTGGTACACATAGGCAGAGGAGCAGGAGTCCTGAGGGCTCTATTGGAGGGAACTACCCTTGAGTTTATCTTGTTCTTCTTTGAAATTGTGCCCCCTTGCATCGAGAGCCTTTACTTTCCTCGAGAGCATTTTGTCTTAGCTCTTGTAGTCTTATACATGTAAACCTCGAATGTATCAATGAAATTTTATCTTTTTATGATTTTAGCTATTGTATGGGTACTCATCTCTTGTGCATTTTGGAAGTTTAAGAACTCTTTGATTATGTTTTGACCTTCAACTCTAACAATGTAAGTATGATAACGATGACATGTTTTTGTAATTTTTTGGCACATATATGAAATACAGTTTACAATATGCAAATGCAAGAACACAAGTGATTCTTGAAATGAAACTTTTACTTCTATGGAATTTCACAAGTTATGACATTGAATTTATTGCTTTGGGACTCTTTTTATGATTTTGATATGAATGCAATGCAGAATAAACAATATGATTGCTCTTTAATATGATTTTCGATCCAGGGGATTGCAAGTTGTCCTGATATAAGAGACCTAATCAAGGCTGGATAGGGATTTAGAACTCAAGTGGGGAGAGGGAGTGAAATGGAGTGCTTTTGAATTTGGGCTTTGTTGAAGTCTAAACACTGATCCTTATCTAGATGAGACAATCTAACAAGATTTCAACTTAGACAAATAACAAATTTTTATTGATGTTCGCTAGACTTAAATCATAGATGGCAAGAAAGATAGACCCAGGGTAAAGGATAAATGGGAAAGAACAAGGGTCCCTAGACAGAAAATGATCCTAAAGACTAGTAGACTCTTGGCTTTTCTCATCTAGTGCATGTGTGTGCTTTGTACCTTTCTCTTTTATTTTCTCTGTTAGAATGTCACCCTTGAAGCTTCGAGCTTAGATTGATCTCCTCCCAAGAGTACGGACATTCAACAATATTCTCTCTTTCACTCTTTTTTTTGTATCTCTCTTTTTTTTCTTTTTTTTGTTTTTTTTTTCTTTTTTTTGTATTTTCTGGGATGCCTCACTTGATTTTTCTCATTTTTTTTATTTTTCACTTTTATGAAAATGAATGCTTTTGGAACTTTGGATATGCGGTAATTTGATCTCTCAATACTCACTTTTCTCAACACTCTTATTTTGACCACTCATTTTTTTTATTCACTCAGATTTCAGATTACTTCCTTCAGAGTTTTGATCCTCCTGACGTTTTTGGCTAGGAAAGATAAGGGGCTAAGCACCACCTAAAGTTTTTGTAGTCCAGTTGGACTTCTCTTCTACTAGGGAAGAATTGGGAAGGTCTACTTGCAAGCTTCCTTTGAACATTGTAGGTTTGAATACTGACTTTGTTTAGACCTAACATCATGGCTTATTAAGACTGCGATCAGTGTAAAGCTAGGCTTTGATTAGAATCATTGGGAATGAAAAGGGACATGGTGATTGTGAAAATGGGGAATCTCTAAGACCTGAAAGGATCATGTATACCTAGGAAACCTTAGACTCCTTACTGAAATGAAAATGATATAAGAGCAAGTCATTCACTGAAATGCAAGATGAACATAATGATACTGAAATGCAAGAAACAAAATTCTTTTTCACATTTTTTTTATTTTTGTAATTTTTTTTGTATTTTTGGGGTATTTGATTTTTTTTGGTATTTTTTATGTTTTATGATTTTTAGACATAGTATTTCTTGAGGTGAAAGGCATTGATTGTTTCGCCAAATTCCTCTCCCTCCATTGTGCACAAGAGATAGGAACCATTTCTGACATCTTCTTTAACCATGTAAGGACCTATCCAATTGGGTTTGAACTTATGTCCTTCATGAGCTCTTTTATCGATTAGGTTGTCAATTCTGAGTACTAAGTCTCCCACCTGAAAAGGTCTTGGGACAACCTTCTTGTTATACTATTTCTTCATCCTTGCGAGATAGGAATCATGTCTTTGAATAGATCTTAATCATTTTTTGTCCATTACTCTAGCTCAACTAATCTTACTACTCGATACTCCTCATTATCCAATAGGCCTTGTAACGACACACTTAAGTTGGGCAATTCTACTTCCAATGGCAACACTACCTCTGACCCAAAAGTGAGGGAATAAGGGGTGGTTCCAATTGGAGTTCTTACACTTGTTCTATAAGCCCAAAGAGCTAGGTATAACTATAAGTGCCAGTCTCTTTTGGAGTCCTTCACAATTTTGACCAATATCGATTTCAATGTTTTATTTTTGGCTTATGCTTGTCCATTCCCTTGAGGATAGTAAACTGAGGGAGAGCTATGATTGATGTGGAATCTCTCACACAACTCTCTCACCTATGGATTTTTGAATGACAACACGTTGTCTGTCACTATCACTTGGGGAATCCTGAACCGGAGTATAATTTGATTTAATATGAACTTGGCCATTACGATCCCTAAAACTGTAGTGAGAGGCATGGCCTCTACCCATTTGGTAAAACACTTTGTCATGGTGATGATGAACAAATGTCCATCCATTGATGGGGGAGATATCTTCCCCACCAAGTCTAAGTCCCACGTGGAAAAGGGCCAAGGGGTAACTATGGGATGTAATTCTCTTGTTGGTGTGTGATGGACATGTACGTAGGCTTGACATTTTGGGCATCTTTTTGCGAATTTGATTTCATCCCCCTGTAATCATGGCCAGAAATAACCCAACTGATGTATTTTTCTTGTTGTAGCATGACAACCAAAATATCCTCCATAGATTCCACTATGACATTCTTCTAGGATTTTATGTGCCTCTTCTTTGTCAACGCATCGAAGCAACATCAGATCCAAAGCTCTTTGATATAACACATCATCGATCAAGACATATCTTGCAGTGAGGACATGTAAGCATCTTTTTCCTAAGGGAGTCATGTTTTCAAGGTAACTTTTATTTGCAAGGTAGTTCACAATATCTCTGTGCCAATATGAAGCAGCATATTTCTCAAGATCAATTATGCAAATTTCTTCGTTAGGGAAGTCTTCTTTTATGGACTCCTCTTGAGGAACTGGATTGTCTACCAGCCAATCTGCTATCACTTGTCCTTTGACCAACTTTTGATTGATGTAAGTTAATTCAAACTCACTTAGTAATGTTACAAACCAAACAGCTCTTCTTGACAACATTAGTTGGTTTAAGAATGTGCTTAATTGTTCGGATCGTATCATGACTTTGGTTTCCTGGTTCAGCATGTAATGTCACAGTCTACGAGTTGCAAAGACTATGGCCAAACATTCTTTTTTGACTTGAGTGTAGTTCTTCTCATATTCTAGCATAGTTTGACTTATGAAATATATGGCTCTTTCGCTTCCACCTTCATCTTCTTGAGCTAACATGCAAGCTATGGAGATGTCAGTTGCTCTGAAATATAAGATGAAAGGTTTCTCATGTTTTGGTGGCATTAGTGTAGGTGGAGTTAACAATAATTTATTTACTTGCTCAAATACATTTTGATATTCCACGGTCCAAGTTATGCGTACTTGTTTCTTCAACAATTGATTAATTGGGTGAATTTTGAAAGTCATATCTAGTATAAAATGCCTGATGGAACCTAGTTGTCCCAAGAAAGTCCTTACCACCATCTCACTTGTTGGCAAGGTTGCATTTAAGACTGCTTTAACTTTTGTTGGGTCTACATCAATCCCTCTTCATGAAACAATGAAACAATAAAATTTCTTCGTTAGGGAAGTCTTCGTTTATGGACTCCTCTTGAGGAACTGGATTGTCTACCAGCCAATCTGCTATCACTTGTCCTTTGACCAACTTTTGATTGACGTAAGTTAATTCAAACTCACTTAGTAATGTTACAAACTAGATAGCTCTTCTTGACAACATTAGTTGGTTTAAGAATGTGCTTAATTGTTCGGATCGTATCATGACTTTGGTTTCCTGGTTCAGCATGTAATGTCACAGTCTACGAGTTGCAAAGACTATGGCCAAACATTCTTTTTTGACTTGAGTGTAGTTCTTCTCATATTCTAGCAAAGTTTGACTTATGAAATATATGGCTCTTTCCCTTCCACCTTCATCTTCTTGAGCTAACATGCAAGCTATGGAGATCTCAGTTTCTCTAAAATATAAGATGAAAGGTTTCTCATGTTTTGGTGGCATTAGTGTAGGTGGAGTTAACAATAATTTATTTACTTGCTCAAATACATTTTGATATTCCACGGTCCAAGTTATGCGTACTTGTTTCTTCAACAATTGATTAATTGGGTGAATTTTGAAAGTCATATCTGGTATAAAATGCCTGATGGAACCTAGTTGTCCCAAGAAAGTCCTTACCACCATCTCACTTGTTGGCAGGGTTGCATTTAAGACTGCTTTAACTTTTGTTGGGTCTACATCAATCCCTCTTCATGAAACAATGAAACAATAAAATTTCTTCGTTAGGGAAGTCTTCTTTTATGGACTCCTCTTGAGGAACTGGATTGTCTACCAGCCAATCTGCTATCACTTGTCCTTTGACCAACTTTTGATTGACGTAAGTTAATTCAAACTCACTTAGTAATGTTACAAACCAGACAGCTCTTCTTGACAACATTAGTTGGTTTAAGAATGTGCTTAATTGTTCGGATCGAATCATGACTTTGGTTTCCTGGTTCAGCATGTAATGTCACAGTCTACGAGTTGCAAAGACTATGGCCAAACATTCTTTTTTGACTTGAGTGTAGTTCTTCTCATATTCTAGCAGAGTTTGACTTATGAAATATATGGCTCTTTCCCTTCCACCTTCATCTTCTTGAGCTAACATGCAAGCTATGGAGATGTCAGTTGCTCTGAAATATAAGATGAAAGGTTTCTCATGTTTTGGTGGCATTAGTGTAGGTGGAGTTAACAATAATTTATTTACTTGCTCAAATGCATTTTGATATTCCACGGTCCAAGTTATGCATACTTGATTCTTCAACAATTG
This sequence comes from Cunninghamia lanceolata, assembly GCA_027924645.1. Lineage (NCBI taxonomy): Eukaryota > Viridiplantae > Streptophyta > Pinopsida > Cupressales > Cupressaceae > Cunninghamia > Cunninghamia lanceolata. The sequence continues at coordinate 5,679,657 of BSBN01000354.1, read as the reverse complement.
ATTAATTGGGTGAATTTTGAAAGTCATATCTGGTATAAAATGCCTGATGGAACCTAGTTGTCCCAAGAAAGTCCTTACCACCATCTCACTTGTTGGCAGGGTTGCATTTAAGACTGCTTTAACTTTTGTTGGGTCTACATCAATCCCTCTTCATGAAACAATGAAACGCAACAACTTACCTGTCGTGACTCCGAAAATACATTTCTCAGGATTTAGCCTTACTTTATATTCTTGAAGTTGATCGAATATTTTGTGAAGATCCTCCACATGTGTTGATCTTTACTCTAACTTAGCCAAAAGATCATCAACATATGTCTCTACTATCTTGTGAATGTAGTCATGGAAGATGTGTATCATTTCCCTTTTATAGGTAGCTCCTGCATTTCTTATCTCAAATGGCATGACTACATAACAGAATATTCCCCAAGGGGTGGTGAATATTGTTTTGTTTTGATCTACTTCCAATATTATGATCTGATTGTATCCTGAGAACCTATCCATAAGAGAGAGTACTTCATATCCTGCGGTTGAATCGACAATTTGATCTATGGATGGTAAGGGAAAGTCATCTTTTGGGTAAGCTTGATTGATATCCCTAAAATCAAGGCATATACAAATTTTCTGTTCTTCTTTAAAATGGGTATGATGTTTGATACCCAACTTGAATAATCCACTGGTTTGATAAAGCTGACATTAATCAATTTCTTCAGTTCTTCTTTTACCATTTCAGCTACTTGAGGCTTTATGGGTCTCAATTTTTGTTTTATGTGTTTAGCATTAGGTTTCATTACTAAGTTGTCTACCACAATTTTCTGGTCTAACCCCAGCATGTCTAAGTATGTCTAGGCAAAGACATCAGAATATTCGATAAGGAACCCAGTGTACTCTTCCAATTCTTCGTCATTTAACTCTCCTCCCAATTTTAACATCTTTGGTTTCTCAGGAGTTCTTATATTGATATCAAGGTATCTCCAGTTAGTGATGGATGTCTCTCCTCAAATTTCTAAGGGGCAGGTGGTAAATATGAATTTGCTTCGATTTGGAGGATTTCTTTTTCACTTCCAAAATAATCTTATAGATGTGGAAGGAGCATGTATCCTTTATTGTGGTATACTCCTGGGAGGCCGTCATAAGCATGTAGATATTCTAAGATAGTTTCATCGTTCTCAGCATAGTCTCGAGTTGGTTTCTTTGTTTGATCTGCAGCATAATTTAGAATGCTTGGTAATTCTTCACTTTCCAACAATGGCTCTCCACGAACTGACAAGATGTATTCTGAGTTTTGAAGTTGAGAATGTGGTGAAAAAAGTACAACCAATGTAGCCATTGAGTCTGCTACTTGGTTCTCTTATCTGGGTATGGATTTTATGGAAAAAAATCAAAGAAATGAAATAATTTCCTGATGGTTTCCTTGTAAGGTCGTAGTTGTTCTGATTTTGTTTCGTAATTCTCTACAACTTGGTTAATCACCAATTGGGAATCTCCAAAGGCAGAGTTTCTCTTGATTCCGATTCTCATGGGTAACATGACTCCTAGGGATAAAGCTTCATACTCAACAATATTATTTGTACAAAAGAAATCCAACCTAAAAGTGAAGGGGAGGACTTTTCCTTCAGGGTAAGTATGGATTATTCTTGTTCCTGCCCCCATTTTACAACTGGCTCCATCAAAATGGAAAGTCCATAGGTCTTGATTGCTTTGTGATTGGGATGTTTCTCCAAACTCGTAAGTTGATTTTTGCTTTTCCTCTTTTTCTTCCCCTTCTTCAATGATTTCCATTGTTCTAATTGAAAGATTCTTAATGTCATACTCGTTTATGCAAGGGATGGCTGCTAGGGTGAATGGAGCATGAGACTTAGTGGTGTGAGGATCAAAGGGGAACTCTCTGAGGTTGTCCATGCTTTGATATGATATGTTGAGAGTACTTGTGTTTGGGTGAATATTCTGAGTTTCTTCTTTTACTTGCTCTTGTTTTTTTAGCTTCTTATCCTTCTCTTCCCGTTCCTTCATAAAAATGCTGAAAGGATCAAGATCTGCTTTGACAACACAGATTTTTCCCAAGTGGTGGAAATGTATTTCTTGAAATAACATAGAGGCCACAGCTTTCATGGCATGAATCCAAGGTCTTCCAAGGATCATATTGTAATTGGTTTCTTTGTTGATGACATAGAAATCCATGGAGATGGTTTTGGATGTGAGAGTGATCAGTAGACTAATCTTCTTGATCATTTGTATGTCATGACTATCGTATATCCTTAAGGTGGCCGCCTATTGCTTTATACCCATTTTGCTATATCCCATCTTTTACAGGAATGACATTGGCAAGAGATTGACTGCCGACCCTTCGTCCACCACTATTCTTTTTATGATGACCTCTTCAAATAGAACTTGTATGTATAACGGTGAATCTATTTGTTTACTTCTTTCTTCTTTAGGGATTTTTGAGATATCAAATGCAAGGGGAGTTGGCTCCTCTTGTGTCAAACATCCCACTTCTAATACTTCCAAGAATGTTTTTCAGTGTGAGGGGGAGGCTCTCAACAAGTTTATTACTTGTGAGAAGATGTTTTCTGTTTGGTCTGTTTGTTCTTCCTCCTAGATTAAAAACACTTCTTGGTTCAAGTCCATGTGATTGGAGCTTTTTTGGTTAGCCTTCCCTTTTTCATTTTGAGGTTCCTTCTCTTTCCATTGAGATTGAAGGAGTGTGAGGAAGTTGCGTTGTTGGTCCAGAGTATGTTTTGAGATAGCTTTGTTATATCCATACCAGGTTTTTGTTTCATTACTTTTGTCCCATGGAGCCAACAAATACGTATTGGGATCGTAGGAATAATGACTTGATCCTTGGTTTCCCTTTCGTCTCCACTTGTCATTATTGGGAGTGCTCTTCACAACATTGATATCTTTGTCTAGGGAGACATTTGACATAACCTTTTCAATTCCTTTCGACACTTTGAGTCTTCCATTAATATCATAAGTTTTTTGGCCACTATCAATGGCAACTTGATTGATCCTCAAAGCGCTTTCCAATGCTTCTTCATAGGATTTGTATGGTAACTTTTGAACGTCTTGTCTCATATCCTTGTTCAAGGCATGTAAGAAAAGGTCGCATAACTTGCGATGATCCATGTTTAGGGCACTGGTTGAGGAATAGAGGACTTTTCTCCATCTGGTAACAAAGTGGGCTACAGATTCATTCAGCTCTTGTTTCATGGTCAGGAATTCTCTGATCCCTATTTTGATAAGTTTGTTCATGTCAAATGCCATGAAAAACTTTCTAATCAGTTGTTTGAATGAGTGGATTGAAGCTTCTGGTAGATGATAGTACCAATCCAGAGCTATTCCTTCGAGGGTCTTTGGAAATATCTTGATGACAACCCCATCCCAAGGGAGGAGTTCTCTTATCGCAGTAGTATAAGATTTTATATGTGAGTTTGGATCACCCTCTCCATTGAATTTTAGGAGATCAGGTAATAGTTGAGGCAACTAAACACTACTTATGTTTAAATCGAGCAATTGTTTTAAGTACTCCAAATATGTCCCAAGAAAGGCACTTTGGGATTGGGGGTTGATAGCATCAACCCCATAGGAGGGTTTTGGTAACCCATTGTCTCATTTTTTTGGTTTCCCAACATTGTTGGATTATCCTGAATAGGAGGGTTCCCATTCAGACACGTGTTGTTACTTGCATTTCTTGAATAATAGTTGAAATAGGGGGATTCTGAGATGCCCCCTGGTCTTATTCACTTCAGTTATTGTCCTATGACTTATGTCTTCTTTTAGGAGTAGGTTGCTCTACTTCCAAGGTTCTAATCCTTTGCACTAGAGTTGCAATTAGGTCTGCAAGAGTGGAAACTCTAGGCATTTCCTCATTTCTAGAGTTTTCTCTTCAAATGTTGTCATGATGATGTGTCTCTTCTTGCATAGCATTGTCTTTGTTCTTTTCGTAGGGCAATTTTTAATGCTTATTGAGCATCTCTTGCCTCTTGCAAGTGTCTTTCTAACCATTTTACTTCCCCATTAAGATAAGTACTTGAGGTACTTGTGGAAGGTTGATTGGTTTGATGTATTTCTAACATTAGTTGAACTTTCCTAGCTTTATGAGGCACATTTGGTATGGCAGGGTTGTGTTCCCATGCAGGGTTGTTAAAAGACAAAGAATGCCTGGATTCTCTTTGGTCTTGTTCATAGTCAAAGTCTTTATAATCATAGCAATTTGTGATTGGTGCATCTGGGTGAGGTGGTACATACCTATCGAAAGGAGTTTCTGGTTTTCTTGAGGGAACATTCCCTAAGTTTAGATCAGGTTCTGTCATATTTAGGGGTGCCATAGACACCGCAAAATAAATGGAACAGATGATGGCAAAGGTGACAAAGGTTGAAGCGATGGAAGCTGCTATGAAGAATAAAGTGAAAATGCTTCAAGATAGTTTTTTTGAAGTGTCAAATGTTTAAGTTTGTGATGTGATCTGAGCATTTGGAATGTGAAAAGCATAGACAAAAGTTTTTTCTCTTCATGTAAAGTTCACCAAAATATGTATGCTCAAAATCGCGACGTCGGTGGCCTAGGACTGTCGAGTCAAATTTTGGTGCGCACACGTACCCTTCCCTTCTTGCCATGGGGTGAATCGCCATGTCACTCCTGCTCTCATGGCTAGCCATTTGAGAGGAGGTGAGACATGAGGGTGGTCTGGCTTGTTGGAGAGCTGGACTTCATGGAGAGGGGCCGACACATCCTGGGGCCTATGTTGTTGTGCGCTTGTGTAGATGTGTTGTTCAATGATCATGGTTGTAAAGATAGCTATATGACTCGAAGGGTCACTAGTCATTGTTCTTCTATTAAGGTTTCTAATATTCCACCTTTGTGTGGGTAAGCTATTGTTCTTGTTGATTGCTTGATTTCGTTTAAACCATTGGATGAATGCTTGTTGTACTAAGAGTTGTCTAAATGCTTCTTGTTGTTCGATGACTAGTGGGTCCTGTTGCGGTCTTGTGTGGAATTCCTCTATCTCATCGAGGATTTCCCTCACCCACTCATCTCTTAATCTAGGGCACATTCATGAGCTGAGACAAGAGATAGGTGATTGTGAGCTAACCTTGACTTGACATAGGGTTTGACTTAGGGTTTGCTTGACCTAAGGTTTGATTATGCATTGACTATGGTTGACCTTGTGATGGAATCAAGGGTTTTGACCAATGTTTGATTGTAGTTGACCTTTTTATAGAATCAAGGGTTTGTGAACTTTCTAAGTTACTAATGTTTTTGTTCTTTTTTGGGTTTTTATGAATGCAAAACTTCTTTTTGTGTTTTTTTAATGTTTTTGGAATTGAAGATGATTTTTTCTAATCTTGAAATCAAAGAATGTATGCAAGCTATGATGAATTTACCTAATACAATGTAAACTATGTTTTTGGGGTTTTCTAAATATTTGGATCAAATTAATCTAAGAAAAGGGAAATTTCTTTTAAATGAATTAATCTATGAACTTTGAAAGCAAATTACTCCAAGAATGCAAGATCTATCTATCCTATCAAGGAAAAAGCAACAAGATTATTGATTCTAAGAGAAATTTTGGTTATCTAATTACTACAAATTAAAAGAAAGCATAAAGGAACCTAGAGAGGTGTGAGCCTCCACTACAAAAATCCTTGTGATGGCAACCTTGTATCCTCTTGTAGCAATAGGGAATCCTCTTGGCGACAAGATGATAATGGAAGCATTAGAAGTTTTGAAGCTTTGAAAAGAGCTCAATGAGAGCTTTGTTAAGCATTATGGCTTGATATGAGCAGCATATGGATGTGTGATGAGCTTTGTATGAAAGATAGATGAAGAAACAAACAAAACAAAAGGCTCATATATCCTATATGAGCATGAGAATGCCTGATGTGGAGAGAAATAACTTGTAAGAGTTGTGTGCACAAATGAAATTGCCTCCCTTTATGCTTGAGGGAGGGGGGTATTTATAGGTTATAAGAAGGGATGAGAGGTGAAGAAGAAGGAGAGTTAACTCAATTTGATTGGAGAGTTAACATAGAGGATTCGAGAGTGATCTGGGCTAAAATTGGATTGATCTACCCAATAAAATCTTATCACTCAAGAAGAATTGAAGAAGGAGTGCATGGGAATGCATGAGTTATTAATTAAAGATAAAATAGATCTAATTATGCATGTGTAGGTGCATGAAATAGTTCACTCTATATTTGGTACAAAAATCCATGCAAACAGGAAGAAAAATGAGCGAAAATATAGCTTTTTCGAGTTAGAAACTTGAGTTTTTTCATGGCTGGAAACATGACAGGGTCGCCCAAGAGTCACCTCTTTCCCCAGTCAGGTCACCTAGGGGCAACCCATGAGCGACCCCCTTAGGAGGGAACCTGGGTTGAAGTGCATGATGGGAGATGGGAGAAGGGGAGAAAAGAAGGTGATCTGCCTATGGAAATGGGTCAGTCATGTGTGAAAATCCAAATCTACACTTGCAAAGTAGGATCTCCTAGAGGGAGATCTAGAAATAATAGGGGAGATTTGGATTGATTGAGTGAAACTAAAAACTAAAAGTGGGAGATGGCTAGAGGGAACCTCTAGAAGGCTTATAGGGGGTGGAGAAGATGAAAAACACTGAGGAGAGGTGAAAACTCACCTACAAGATGCATACAAGGCTTAGGAATAGGGTCACAAACTCAGAAAATGCAAATTGACAAGTGTCATAAAAGTGTCGAAAAGCATCGACAACAAAGAGAGAGAGAAAATGACAAAGGGGAAACAACACTAGATGAAAGAAAATACACATCACCAAGAGAATCGCTCCTGAGAGGATGTTATTTCATGCTTATATATACGTGACAAGCATTATGACTCATCATAGGGGTCCTCAAGGAGGTTGTGCATGATTTTGGTGCTTACAGTAACTATCTGTCAAACACCAGCCTCGAGGAGGTAATCGTTAAGGGTTTGAAAGTCCACCATCAATTTCATGTTTCGCACCATGGAAAGATTAAACAGGAGACTTTGATTTAAGTCTTCACACCTTTACAAAGAACGGTAAAGGGAAGAGCTAGTTCCAGCTAGGTCGAGGGGCCGATTACCGACCGGTGACGAAGGCTTAAGTTGTCACTTAAGTGACAAGTGACCGGTGATAACAAGTCACCGTCGAATTAGAACATAAAGGAGCCCGTCACAAAAGCAACTTTGCTTTTAGGTTCTTAGGGTTTTATGACTTTAGGACTTAAGTCTTCAAATTGTCAAACCTTAATATGCCATCAATTGAAATGTGATCCTTATCTTCTGTAAACAACCTCTATTTCAATGGATAAACTAGATGATGTTGATATAACATAGAAACTCCTTTGATCTTGAAGCAAACAAGAACTTTTCTCTTGGAGAGAATTAGGTCCTTAGGGATTTAGGACCACAAACAAAAAATGTTAAACCCTAACCTGTAAAGAAGAAACTTATACAAATGTGTGAACAACAGAAACATATGTAGAGATGAGACTTGAATCCCTGATGCTGAAGAAGAACCTTTAAACTCCTGTTGTAGATGTGATATGATTGCAAGGCATAATGATATCCTAGTTTTCTATAGCCACCAAACATTTACCTTGATTTTAATGACACAAAGTCAGTCTTAATCTTGTGAATGACTATTGAACAAAGAAAAGTAAACAAGACTATTGTTGACATCAATGACAAAAACAATGCCAAAACAAAGCGCATGCATGCACTAGCTAAGCAAACTCAATAGTCTATCTATCTTTATGGCCATCTCCTACTCTAGAGCCTTTCCTTTACCCCAGGTCTATCTTTTTGGACACCTTTGATCTAAGTCTAGAAGGTTCTAATAAAATTTGTTACTTGTCTAACTTAAAATCTTGCCAAATTGTTTTGTCTAGATGAGGATTAGCGTTTAGCCCTTTGCGAAGCCAAAATTAGAAGCATTCCATCTGCTCCCCATTCCCACTTGAGTCCCTAATTCCATCCCAAAGTTAAATATGTCTCCTTATACCAAGTTAACTCGCAATCCCTTAGGTCAAAAATCTTATTTAAGAGCAGTCACATTGTTTATTTGACATGCATACATACCAAAATTTGAAAATCAAAAGAAATAATTTTATTTCATAGCTCATGGCATCAAATAAAAATAGAAACATGTTACATTCGTAATTGCACATATCCCTGCATCCATGCATATCATACATCATATATTCCAAAAAAGAACAAAAACATTACATTATCATTGTGTTGTTAATAACCAAAAAGTTAAACATTCCAAATGCACAAAAGATAGAAGATGGGGGCATGTGACATTAAAATTGGGATGAATCACATAAGTATAAGTTCATGAACAAAAGTGTAATCAAGCATGTAAGTCTCCCCATGCAAGGGGAAAAATAGAAATCCAAGACTCTCTAGAATCTCAAACACGATTCTGACCAACTGAGCCTTTAGGGATTTGATTCCTAGGCCTCCTATGACTACTGGTGGTATTTGAACCTCTATGAGTCCTATGGGAATGAGAAGGAACCCTGCTAGGAGCACATGAAGGACCATCTGTATTGATTTGTGATGCCTGCCTGCAAACCGCAAGGTTACCCACCTCTCAAAGAACAACATTTTCAACATCAAGTGCAGAAATCCTATAGATTGCAAGGAAATAATAGCCTAACCCGCATAATATGAAGGATAAAGAATATCATTGTAATGACTAGATCAAGAAGGAAGATGAGCATCAACAAGAAGATACTCCCATGGATGACCCATGACAGGGAGTAGAACATCCAATGAAGAATCATAAAAGATCTCCCTTCATCCATCAGCATTACCTAAGAAGAAGTAAGAAGAGGAAGTGTCAGATAATGGTTAAGTTGTTAAAAGAAAGGAAGTAAGAAAAAAAAAGAATAGAAGAAAATATTCTTACAAGGATCTATTGTGGTGGAAAAGAGAGATCTAGCCTAAAAGATTAAACTAGGTCAGAGATCATCTTCCACTCAACATTGAGACACAAATCAAGCTTGGCTTCGACCCATGAAGGAGAGCCAAACTACAGGGGTTTTGTCCCTTTATTGTATAGAGGAGTGTCAACCAAATCCAACCAAAGTTAACCAACCAACCTAGGGCAATAGATGAAACCCTAATTGACCAAGATCTGCAAATAGACTACTATCAAAAATATATAGAGAGATTCTGAAAGTACAACAAAGATTAGGAGACAGAGAAGAACCTAGAATTGAGTTTAGAAGCATAGAAGTACTAGGGTACTAGGTGCCCTAAACCCTAATTAAGGTTTTACAGAAACTCTGAGCTTCACCTAACCTATACCTGCAAAACATTCCTTCTTCCTGGATCTTATCTTCCAAAACCTATTACTTCAACCTGCACACAAGCAAAGAGGAAAAGGTTTTGTTGTGTTTAGGGGCTTGCCTTAGTCAAACCCCATGTTGATGTTTCCACCTCCACTACAACAATGATTATTGATCGAAGAGTGAGTTACCTAGGAGGGAAGAGGTAAGATCAACAAGACATGATGAAAGTATAAATGAAAATGATAAAAATTACCATAAGATGTAAAACCCTAGTTTAAGTAGATAACTCAAGATCATGCACCAACAATGAGACAGATAAAGATAGCTTGAACTTCCTTCAAGACCTACAAATGAGCATCATAACATCCACAAGTATGTAGCAATTCCAAGCATGAAGAGTACTTGAGCATAGGAGATCAATCATGTAAGCAATTCTAATCTTCTCTTCATAAGCAAGTAGTAATCTTCTCTTCATAAGCAAGTAGTCATCTAGGTTATAAATGAATAACAAGACTATTTTATATATGCATTCCTGTCACCAACAATGAATAAAACCAAATGGGGCCAACATGTACAACCTAAGGAGGTGTTCTAAGTCGACACTACAAAAATAAGGCTAAAGTAACCATCTAGGACCAAGGCACCAAGTGCCCTGGTCCTTTAGCCCCATAAACTCTGCCGAGTGTTAAATGTGGTGGGCTTAGGCCAGTCCTATTTTTACTTTGTCGGGTTTATTCATCAGGATTGAGATTTAATCATTTAATGTTCACAAAGGTGTTAAAATAGATCCTAATTAAAAAGGGTAAACATTTTACTCCATAACATTTAGCCCCCACTTTAGCATGGGTACTATACACTCAAAAGCATGACTCGGTAGCTTGGGGTGGTCGAGTCAGCTTTGGCGCGCACATGGACCCCTCTCCTTGCCACGGGGTGAACCTCCACATCACTCTTGCTCTCGTGGAAGTAGCTAGTTGAGAGGAGGTGAGACATGAGGGTGATCTAGCTCACTTGAGAGCTGGACTTTGCATAGAGTGGTTGGCTGGTCCTAGGGCCTTTCTTGTGTGTTGATTCCAATCTGATGTTTTGACCTAAAGGGTCACTAGTCACCATTCTTTTGTTTGGATTCCTAAGCTTCCAACGTTGTGTAGGTTGATGATTGTTTTCATTGATACTTATGTTGTATTGGAGTTGTTGTTTGAATCGTTGGATAATAACCTGTGTTTGGAATATCCTCAACCTATGTTGTTGTTGAATTACTTGTTGATCTTGTTGTGGTCTTGGGTGAATCTCCTTAATCTCATCGAGGATTCCCATCACCCACTCACCTCTAAGCCTAGGGCACATTCATGAGCACAAACCAAGAGAGAGATGGTTGAAGTTAACCTTGATTTGACTTAGGGTTTTGACTTAGGATTTGTTTGACCTAAGGTTTGACTTTCTGTTGACCTTGTGTTGGAATCAAGGGTTTTGACTAATGTTGACCAGAGTTGACCTTGTGTTGAAACAAGGGTTTGTGAATGTTCTGTGATGCTAATGTTTTTGTGCTTTTTAATTTTTGAAAGCCTATATGAGTGCAAAACAATATTTTTGTGCTTTTTTTGAGTGTTTATGGAAATAAAGTTCTTTTTTCTATTCTAGGAATTAAAATATGCATGCAATCTAGTATGAAGTTATCTAAATGCAATTGATCTATGTTTTTATTTACTTTTTCTAAATATTTGAAAGAATTACTCTAGGAAAAGGAAATTGCTTTGAAGTAAAACTAATCTATGAACTTTTGAAAGTAAACTAAACTAACGATGCAAAATCTACTTAGCCTATCAAGGAATGGCAACATGCATTTACTATTTCCAAGAGAAAATTGAGATTTTCTAATTACTATGAAATAAAAGCACTAAGGAACCTAGAATAAGAGATGTGTGAGCCTCCACTACCCTCATAAATCCTTGTGTTGGAAACCTCTTATCCTCTTGCAACAGCGGGGAGATCATCTTCACAACAATAGAAAAGGGATGCAAAAAGAGCTTTTAAAGCTTGGATGAGAGATCAATGTTAGCTTGTGAGCACTGTGGCTTATGATTTGAGCAGCATATTGATGCTATATGAAGCTTTTAGCAAATTTTAAATGAAATAACAATAAACGCAAAAGGCCTGAATGTCCTGTATGAGAATATGGATGCTAGTTGAAGAGCAAAGACCTGTAAAAGACTGGATGAACAAATGAAATTTTCTCCCAAAAGGCAGAGCTTTGAAGCTATGCTTTGAATCTATGAAACAATGAAAGCTTTGAAGATTAGGAAAAGTAATGACATGAAAGCTTTGAATCTTTGGAAAACTAAAGAAAGAAATGAAGAAAGAGGCTCAAAGGCCTGTGAAGAAGCTTGAAAAAGTTTGTGAAGAAGGGAAGAGCATTCTCCAACTTGGAAAATATTGGAGAGGTGAGGAGTATTTATAGGTTAAAAGAGGATAAGAGAGGTGGGAGAGGATGGAGAGTTAACTCCCTTAATTGGAGAGTTAACTTAGAAGACACAAGAGTGATCTGGGTTAATTAGGAAGTGAACAAGCAAATATAGCTTATCACTCAAGAAGAAATGGGGTTAACAAGAATGCATGGGTTGATAAGTTGAGTTAAAAAGGAGCTAATTATACATGCTTGGAGGCATGAAATAGTTAAATCTATGTTTAGGACAAAATCGCATGCAAATAGGAAGAAAAATGGGTTGAAAGCGAAGCTTTTTTGGGGCAAAAATTCAAGTTCTTTTGTGGATAGAAAAGATGACAAATTCACTCATTGGTTGCCCCTTTCAACAGTTAGAGTCACCCAGGGGTGACCCATGGGCAACCCATAGAGGGGAGGTCCTAGAGTGAAAAGCATGGTTGGATATTGTTAAGGAGGTGAACTTCCTCCAGAAATTGGTTAAAAGGGGATCAAAATCTAAATATTCACTTGTAAAAGATGGATCTCCTGGGGGAGATCTGGAAATAATAAGGGGAGATTTTTACTAGTTGACCAGAACTAAAAATTGAAAATGGAAGATGGCTTGAGAGGTCCTCTAGAGGGATCCTAAGGGTGGGAATGGACAAGAAACACTAGGGAAAGGTCAAATCACAACAAATGGATGAATACAAGGCTTAGGGACAAAGTTGCAAGCACAAGAAATGAAAATCGACAAGTGTCGAAAAGTGTCAAAAGCGAGGAAAGGGTTAGCATGACAAAGGGGAAACAACAAGAGGAAGAACAAATCACATGCTATCAAGAGAGCACAAGAATTTGCCATCACAAATCACATGGTTGAACAAATCACTAGGAAGAACAAATCACATGGTTGAAGTTAACATACCATAGATCTTATGAATTTGCCTAGTTGTTTGCCTTTGTCGAAGAGACCTGTAGGGATGAAAGCACACAAAATGAGAGCACAAGAGATGCATAAAAGAAATAGAACACATGCTAATCTAGAGATGAGAATAAATTCTCCTTTTATTGTAGATTTTGAAGAACATATTTTATTTTTAGGGATTTTTTATGTTTTACATTTTTTTTAGGTTTCTTCAATTTTTTAGTTTTTATGGTTTTTTTGGAGATCTAAAATGATGTTCCTTGAGGTATTTGAGAGACCTATGTTTATTGAGAGACTTATACCCTTGCCCCCTTGCGTGGGGAGATTTACACACTTGATTGTACATTTTTTCTCTTTTAACTTGTTGGAGAAGTGACTTATGCTTAGACATTGTTTTACACATTATTAAAAGACCTGACTGGATGAGATCTATACATAGATCTAGTCAACATCTTGTACTTCACTTTCCCTCTTGTGCATATGGTTGGTTAGAGATTTTATTTTTCTTATGAGAATGCATACTATGATGGTTTAATTTGAATATGCAGAATAGATGAAAGCAATACAAAACAACAAAGCAATATACCTTTCAAACACACACACAAACAAACCACACTTGATCAAGCGTACTGAGATAGCACCCAATTCTCATGTTGATTGCTCCTTGCTCTTTTCTATGTGGATTGCTCTATAGTCGAGCACAATTCGTGATCTCCAAAGGAATGATAATGACAACGTAAGTTTAATAAAATGAGAGATACTGAGAAATGGAGAATGAGGTTCCTTTTATAGTCCTATGAAACACTAGAAAGATCAATGGTTGAGGATGTTGGAAACAAGGTAGATAACTGAGAGGGGGGTGAATCAGTTATCTTAAATATTTTAACTTTCTGTTCTTCTTTAACAATTAGTGCAACATCAAAACATATAAGCATACATAACCATGAAAGCAGAAATAAATTCAACACACATAACACAATGATTTTGACGTGGAAAACCCTATTAAGGGAAAAACCACGGGGTGACTAACCCAAGATTGTATTCTCTGTTAGAAGAATAAGAAGTACAAAATGGCACTTGCCAATTAGGGCTCACTGCCCGAGCACACTGCTCACAAGAGGCTCACTACCTATAAGGTATATAGAAAGTAACTGGGTGTTTGAACTGATCAGAGGCATCCACATATGCTGAGGTTCAGTTTCAGTTAGGCTCAATAAACTGATCTACTACACTTCATTCTTTCTCTACTTTGGTGTTGTTGTTTTGTCACATACAGGACTTGTATTACTGCTTCCACCTTTTTCTCTGCCTTTCTTCACACACTATCACACCACACACACACCTTCATACCAAAATCCATCTGGTATATATATCTGCATCAAGGATCTCAACATCTTTCTAGTCGACATCCGGAATACTCAAGATTTTCCCAAAACACTGATCTATCGGTTGAATCCAAGCTTATTATGTGATGCGTATCAAGGACATAGATATAGAAGTTATCAATCACATCAGCCAACTAAGAATGATCCCTCACAAAGCTTTATCACCATCAATTTCTCATCCGGATTAAGGTCTGATGCTATGTCGGTTGGTTCTTCCTCAGTCTACTCTACCTATCAGGAACCCAACACTTAGAAGCTCATATCTTTTCTCTTTCATCATCGGAGGCTCAATCTCTGGAATGTGGTAGTCATGGTACTCCTTTCGACTTCCCCAAGTCCGCACTTTTCTGAGAAACTTCCTCTGAGAATTCAGACCTAATTGTCAGACCTTGCTGCATGCTCTGTTCTTGTTCACCAGACCAAAACACTGTTCAATCTAACTTTTGGTATAGACATATTATGTGCTGCAGATGTGTGGGATAAACTTTGTTGCCATCAATGACAATAATCATGAAGCCACACAGTGTCTCTTGCCAATAATCTCCCCCTTTAGCATTGATGGCAACACTTAGTGAAAAATGACTAAGTGTCATAGCACACTCCCCCTTAGCTGATGCTCTGTCTTGTGTACACTTTTACTGGAGTTCCCCCTTAGCTAGATCCCACATTTTACACTACTCCTCACTCCCCCTTTGACATCAATGGCAAAGGGTGGAATCCACATACCAAAATTTTTCAAAAAGTAACCTATACACAGCGACATAAGTATATATAAGTTATACTTACATATACCTAAGTATATCCGCAAAGGTGGTCTTCAACTGGACAAATTCTATTGCCCAACTCTGCTTCATCTTGTCCAAAATTGAGATGTGACCACTTATCAAAAATACAAAAGCTTCTGCCCTTTTTAAGTCTGTCGGATCACTGGTCCGGGCTGTGGTCTGAGCATCAGTTAGGGCCTCATGCATTGCCTCTAACTTAGGGATAATTATCCCTCTTAGTTCACTTAACCTCCTTATTCTATTCTTCTTCTCCTTTTCAAGCCTCTTTATTTCATTAATAGTGGCAATAGTTTGACACTCTTGATTTATTATGGATGAGGTGAGAGGATCAAAATTTTGAGATAAACTTGACAGTTTACTCTCTCGTTCTTCCACCTTCTTGGCAATATCTGTTGTCACTGTGGACCAAGATAGACAAAATTTATATAAATCTCTGCCATCTTTAAGAGCATTTTCTAGGCTCTTTATCCCAGTATCTAGATTTCTCCTATCATTTGCTATAAGTCCCTGTACTTCAGAGAATCTCTTTCCCAAAAACTCTTTCTGAACTTTCTCTTCTATTGATTTCTCCAAAGAATCAAAATGTGTGCTAGTAGAATTAACAAGAGATTTCAAGTTACTGGATGAAGAGGCCAAAAGATCCTTTTGGAAGGATGGCATGATCTTCTCCAACATACCGGATGCAATCTCTATCAGCTCACAATCTTCCATGTGAGACTTCAGAAGATTTTCTTTTGCTTTGGCTTGAGCAAAAGATGCTACCTTCATTGTCTAGACCAGAGAGAGAGTCAAAATTGAGTGGTCCTTGAAATAGCTCCGGTTCATCTAATTCCATCATTTATTTGGTCAAGAAGTCTTTAACTACTTCTGTAGTGTCTCTTGCCAGAGACAGAGTCTTCTTTCCTTCTGCAGCCTCAGAAATATCACCTGGAGTCTTCTCTATTTGATCTTTTTCTCTTCCCTTTAGCTCTTCTTCTTGACTGATTTTCTCTTCTTTTCTTTCTTCTCCTTTAGTTCCGGAGTCAATAGGGGGATCTAGAAGAGAGATGTTTACTTCTTTATGGACTTCCTCTTCCGGAATAGAGGAATCCAAGTCCTTAGTCTTCTCCTCACTTATCTCCTTTGACTCTTCTGTAGTTTTCTCAGTAGAATCTTCCTTTGGTGCACTTAATCCTTCGACATCTATGGAAGAAGGTTCATCACTTATGTCCTCTATAATAGGAAGATTGAATCTTTTATATGCATTTCAGAGGATGTCTTCAGTCTCTTTTGTCACCTGATCAATCTCTCCGAGCATAAGCTTATTCATTCTAGCTTTGCTCCGGAACTCATCCTTGCAATCCTTGAAGATCATGTTCATTTGTTTTGGAGTGATGGAAGGATAGAGCTGAATAGCTATCTGTTCCTGGATCTCCATGTCCTTTTCCTTGGCATTGTCTTTTCTGAGTTCAAGTACTTTCTCTGAACTATTGGGGATTAGAGAGATGATTTCAATGAATGCTTAATTATATATGTTTAAGTACTTAACTGTAGCTTCTTCCAAGATCCTTTTGTCTGTGTCACTATACTCATCATAGAATTTTGTCATTGGTTGCATATTCCCATCCACAGTAACTGCCTTGATGACATCATCAATGGAGAGTGTAGGTCTTTCAACAAATTCTTCTGCTTCTTTGTTTTTGCTGGTAGATGATTCCACAGAAGTTTTCTTTTTCTTCTTCATTTTCTTAACCTCCTCATCTGTCTCTGTCTCTTCATCATCCTTTTGACTTATATAGGATCTTGTTGCCTTGCTTTTAGTTCTCTTTTCTCCCTTTCCAGATGTCTTTACTTCCGGTTTGGAGGATTTTGAGCTCTTAGAGGTGGTAGGTACATAACTCTTTGAGGATCTAGTCCGGGAGGGGGCTTGCACCGGATCACTTTCTTTTTCTGCATCTTGTCTCTCTTTCTCTACTCTTTCTAGTTTCTCTCTATTTGCATTGACTACTTCTTTTGAAATGCCATATCTTTTGGAAACTTTCTCTACTTCTCTTCTCACTTTTCTTTTTATCTCTGGTTGTCTTAGCTCAACATGAATTTTCACACTTAATTCTTGAAAGGTTCCAAACCTTTCTGCTTTAGGGTCCTTAGGCTGACTTAGTAGGTGTTGGACATGCAGTTCCAGAATTTTCTCATCCACCTCATAGCCCATTGGCATAATCCAAACTATTCTGGGCTATACTGCCTCCATTAGGCATTGATCAATGTCTACCATAAAACACATTGTATCTTTATATTTTTCAACTAATGTCTAAGGAATTCTTTCTCTGGCCTACATCATACCTTCAAAATTCTTGAAATATCCCCAGAGAGCTATGCTTTGGGCCTTGGCATCACCAAGCCCATACATATAATCTCTGATTTGTATGGCAACAGGTCTGTCATTTTGCCATATCCAGCCACTAGTTCCGGGTAGCTCATTCATATAGTAGAAGAATAGACATAGTATCAAGCCACCGTACTTAAATGAATTCTTCTTATCCTTCTTTATTTTCTGTAAATTCTCTAACAGTTGGTTCAGGAGAAGCTCACAAAGATCATAGTCAGCATTTTTCCTTAGCATTTCATATGCAGTATATATAGCAGTTCCAGATACTGAATTCTCCCTGCTGGAGTGATAGATTTTGTAACCAATTATCATAGAGGCAAATTTGATATCCGGATCTATGATGTCTTCTATTGTCATTTCCCTCTTGTCAAATTTTGATCTGGTAGCCTCACTTACAGTTTGGTTTTTGACTGATTTGAGAGCAGGAAACCCACCAGATGAGTGCAATCTGGTTACCGCCCTAATGGCATCTCTTGTGATCTTAAATGGCCTCATCAACCACATGAAATTGTCATGCATTCTACTCAGAACATATCGGACCCATTCATCTTCTGCAAAATAGGGGAAATGGATGCAATGTCCAAAATGCTTATCCCAAATGGCCTTGTATTGGGGTTTAATTTCAAATGTTTCATCTATTAATTCCTTGTGATAGATATCCATCAGCTTGGATTCCCCAAATTCCTTAATGTTGGTGTGAATGTATACCCTAACATCTTCTACATGCAGAACCCCATGTGGAATGCTAGAGAATGCACCTAGGGGATCAACTTCTAGGGATTTGTAAGGATGTTTCTTGAACTTAGGGCATGGCCTATCAGTGATCTTAACCACATTTCGAGTAGCCATCTTTCAAAAGATTCAGAGAGAGATATTCAAGAGTGGAAATACCTTTTTAAGCTTCTAGGGTTCACGATAAGAGCCGAAAAGATCGCTGGTTGAATCAAATTCTACAGTTGATCCTTGAGAGAGTTGAAGCAATCTTGTTGCAGAGCTCTTTCTTTCTTCTTCTCAAATGCAAATGTGCAAATGATGAACAAAAGAACTCTTTTATTTCTGCACAAACCCTAATTCCATATTGCAATAAATGCAAAACTTAAGTCATTCTGGTTGCCTTGTTCTCCTTGTTCTGAGTGAGATCCTTTCGAATCACTGAGATGCACTTCGAATGATAACTTAAAATGTATCTCCCTTCCTTGAATCATCCTATTTATCTGCAGATCAAGGTATTTCAATTTTGAATCATACCAGATCTAACTGTGAAAATCCTGCTTTTACCGGATGACTGTCAAACCGGATCAATTTTGGATGATTAGCCTCTTCAACCTTCTTGTAGATCTTTTATATTTTTACCAAGGGTTATGTAGATATCTCTTTGAGAACTCTTCAATCCGCTACACTCCATGTGCCAATTTAGGCACCAATTGACTGGCTGGGGGAAATTGTTTTCTTTTGTGACTCCCCCTGAGCCAAAGCTCATCTATTTAGTTTCCGGAAGGAATATCAGCACCAGATTCTGGTGCGGATCCATTCCCAACATTTTCTATACTTCTCTTCACCCAAATCTTATTCATCTCCCTTTGAACTTCATTCGTATTCACTTTTCCTTTTCCTTTGTCTTGATTTTGATTATGATGCACCAGACCCCTTTTATCCTGATTCTTACTTCTGTAGAATTTGGCAATATGACCAGATCTATTGCAATTGTAGCAAGCTATATTTCTTTGCATATTTGACTGATATCCTCTTGATCTGCATTGATTAGTCATATGTCCCATTCTATTGCATGCAAAGCATCTACCATTGAATGAATTGTTTATTTGCGTATTTCTACATTCATGAGATTTGTGACCATACCTTTTACAGTTAAAACACTGTCTGGAGAAGGATGAATTAGTCTGATTCATTCTTCTTTTGCACTGATTTGCTTTATGACCAAAGTTATTGCAATTGTGGCAGTATCCATTGAAGGATGGATATCTTTGAGCATTTGGTTGTTTTACCGGAGGTCTTCTAGGCCTATACCTTGGATTCCTGATCCAGAGTTCTTCTGACCGGATCTGAAGCTCTCACCTTTCTCATATCCCAAGCCATGCTTGTCATCTACCCTCTTTTGGCTTTCAAGAAGAACTTCAAGTTGAACAGAGCTTATCTTGAATTTTTCTTTGTATTCATTTGGTGTTTGAAGATCCCTTTTAAGAGTGTCTATCTGATTTTCAAGTTGTTCTTCATTATCTCTAGCTTCTTCAAGATCAGATTCCAGATGCCTGATTATTCTATCCATTTTGTGGTAGTCTTCTGACTTCTCCTTGAGAGATTGTTTTAGATTATCTTCAATTTTTCTCTTCTCTTCAATTTCTTGGGTGAATTTCATAACCCCTGATTCCATTTCATGTCTTACCATAATGACTTCTTTTGATAGCTTCTCACATAACTTGTTCTTCTCATTCAAATCTTCATTAGTATCATTGGCTTCACTTTGACTTGCTAATTTTTGAAGTAGTTCCTTTCTCTTTTTCACAGAGATACTCAGTTTCTCTTTTAGTTCATTTATGAATTCATCAGCTTGTTTGAGTCTTTCCCTCAAGTTATTGACTTCAGAGTGAGATTGCTCAAGATCATCTAGGGCAGACTAAAGTTGTTCCCTCATACCATACATATCCATTGAGATTCCTAGATCTTCCTCAAGTTGTTAGGCTCTGTTAGGAGGAACTTAGCTCTAATACCAATTGTTGGAAACAAGGTAGATAATTGAGAGGGGGCGTGAATATGTTCTTCTTTAACAATTAGTGCAACATCAAAATATATAAGCATACATAACCATGAGAGAGGAAATAAATTCAACATGCATAACACAATGATTTTGACGTGGAAACCCCTGTTAAGGGAAAAACCACGGGGTGACTAACCAAAGATTGTATTCTCTGTTAGAAGAATAAGAAGTACAAAATGGCACTTGCCAATTAGGGCTCACTGCCCGAGCACACTGCTCACAAGAGGCTCACTGCCTACAAGAGACTCACTGTCTAAAACGTATATAGAAAGTAACCAGGTGTTTGAACTGATCAGAGGCATCCGCATATGCTGAGGTTCAGTTCCGATTAGGCTCAATAAAATGATCTACTACACTTCATTCTTTCTCTACTTTGGTGTTGTTGTTTTGTCACATACTGGACTTGTATTACTGCTTCCACCTTTTTCTCTGCCTTTCTTTGCACACTATCACACCACACACACACCTTCATACCAAAATCCATCTAGTATATATATCTGCATCAAGGATCTCAACATCTTTCTAGTCGGCATCCAGAATACTCAAGATTTTCTCAAAACACTGATCTGTCGATTGAATCCAAGCTTACTATGTGATGTGTATCAAGGACATAGATATAGAAGTCATCAATCATGTCGTCCAACCAAGAATAATCCCTCACAAAGCTTTATCACCATCAACTTCTCATCTGGATTAAGGTCTGATGCTCTGTCGATTGGTTCTTCCTCAATGTACTCTGCCTGTCAGGAACCCAACACTTAGAAGCTCATATCTTTTCTCTCTTTCATCACCGGAGGCTCAATCTCTGGAATGTGGTAGTCATGGTACTCCTTTTGACTTCCCCAAGTCTACACTTTTCTGAGAAACTTCCTCTGAGAGATCCAGACCTGATTGTCAAACCTTACTGCATGCTCTGCTCTTGTTCATTGGACCAAAACACTCTTCAATCTAACTTCCAGTATAGACATATTATGTGTTGCAGATGTGTGGGATAAAATTTGTTGTCATCAATGACAACAATCATGAAGCTACACAGTGTCTCTTGCCAACATAGGATGGTTGAGAGAATGTGCGCGAATTAGAGAGGGACAAGTGTCCTTGCCCTCTCATGAGTAAAGGGAGTTAACAGACTTGATTGGAGAGTTGACTGGATAGATTGATCAGATGACTAGGTTGATTGATCAGAAGACTGAATTGATTGATCAGAGGACTAATTTGATTAATTAGATGGTTGAATTGATTGATGAGTCGACTCATTTGATTGATCTGTTAACTAATTTTGATTAGAGGAATTTATGGTGAGTGAGGGTAATTGAGAAATTAAATAAATAATTATTTAATTTTATGAGCACATGGGGTAAATGAATTAAATATTAAATTTAATTCATTTTGTAGGAAATGGATTATTTAAATAAATAATTTGAATTTATTTATTTAAATTGGAGGGAAATTTGATTATTTTAAATAAATAATTTTGATTTTATTTATTTAATATGGAGGAATAATGATTTAATTAAATAATTTGGATTATTTAATTAATATAGAGGAATATGATGATTTTTAGTGAATTAATGAATTAATGTGGAATAGTCAAAATTAGGTGATTTGATGTGAATTTATGTGAATGTGGTGTGATGACATGAATTATGCGTTGGCAAATTTCAGGTGTCTACATTTTGCCCCTCTTTGATGTGGTGTCCCATTAGGTGGCATCATGTCAAAGAAACTAAAAAAAAATATGCCTCGGTCAATGGCCGGAATGGAGAAGAATGATGGAAGCAAGAAGGTATGCTAAGTGCCCCCTCAAGAAAGTTTTTGAAAAAAATAAAAAATAATTTCAGAAAAAATTCTCGACGGGTGTGAATGAGGTGAGGATAGTAGAAAAAGGTGAACAAATAGAAGAAATCGGATAAAAAGTTGACAAATAGGGAAAAGGGGAGGGTGGGGTATGTGCTATAGGGAAAAACAAGGGTGGGGGGGCCTATAAATAGTGGGTGGGGCCATTCCAAGTCATTTGGACACCTAAGCTTAGAAAAACCTAGCAGAGAGAAGAAGAGATGGCTAACTGCATCACAATCCCACGACACAGGCATAGAGTTGAAAGCATGAGGTAGTACCAGAGGCTAGACAGTGCAGTATTACCAATGAGTTACCTATCCTGGGCCTTGGGGTAGTTTAGGGGTCATAAATAGGGTATTAGTGGCTAAAAAAGTGTAGGTGCACTTTTGTAAAAGTGCGCTTATGTTAGAAATCTAAGTGCCTATGCACGAAAAAGGCGTGCCTATGATGAAAGCATGCCCATGTGGCATAGGTGTGCCTATGTGAGCAGATGACGCACCTACATAGAGAAACTACACGCCGTGCAAAATGGGAGGGATGTAGATAAAAGTGCGTCGTTGCTTAAAAGTGAGTGCTCGGGAGGAAAATTGGCGTGCTTTTGCATAAAACTGTGTTTGGGTGGAAAATCAGCGGGCCTATGCAATAAAAAGATGCACTGGCACTAGAAAACGTGTCAGGGTATAGAAAAGACATGGCTATGTCAAAAGACAACAAGCAGCCAACAGGTTTTAGGAAATTTGACGAAATGGGCAAAATTAGATTACATAGGGAGTCAATAGTGACTTAGGGCAGAATTAGATGAACTAGGGAACAGAATGAGAATACATTACTGGATTATGGCTAATTGACTAAACTGTGATGATGGATAGGAGTGGCCACCATTGATTCAATTGCACATGCGGGGACCACAGATGATGAGGTAGGAGTTGTACGAGCCTCCCGGGATAGCCTTCAATTAGAGGTAGAGAGGTTGCAGAGGTAGGTACAGACCATGATACCAGAGAGAGATAGTGCCCTCTTATAGATATAGACTCTGCAGGGGTAGGTATAGGCACTGTAGGTACAACTACAATAGGCACAAGCCCAAGATAGGGGATATGATGATTTACTACAATAGGCTATTAGAGAGAGAGACATAGCAAGGGTTGCGGTAGCATAGTTACAGCAGCATCTGGATACAACCCAGGGGGTTATAGCAGGAGGGAGCATGGCACACATGTGGACTGACATGATAGCAGTCTAGGATAGATTATCCCAGGCTAGGCAAAGGGTAGAGTACTATCAGGGATTATATGAGAGTGCAGTCCCTACGGCACAGAGAGCACCCAGTTATAGCAGGTAGAGCTAGGTAGGGGCCTCCAGATCAGCTCATACAGGGCCATCAATGATGGGGACACCTAGGGTGAGCATATGATAGGGACCACGAGACCAGGGGTAGCTTTCAAGTTCATAGGGACCACGCGAGCCACCATCTTCAGGGCCAGACTAGCAGCCAGCCCCTTCAAAGGGGGGAGTTCGATATGATGCATTATTTTGATGTAGACACCTAATATATGATTTTGATGAGATGTATATAGACATGTATATTTTGGTATTTTGATGTCTGCGGGTTGATGATGTGTATTATATGCATATGGACATTTTGTATCATGGACTCTTTATTGGTATGGACATTTTGATGATATATATATGTGATGGCTTGATCTCTTAGATGTTTATGATGTTTTTATGTTTATGAGATTTTTAATGATGTTTATGATGATATGATGGATGTATGCATGTAGCCTAGATGTTTATTTGATGATTTATATGATGTATGATGGCTTAATGTGATGTGACAGAAAATGTAACATAAATGATGAAATAAGTAAGTTAGATGAAATGACCACTGATGACAACTAATGACACAAATGATTAACATACAAATGATAGTCAAATGATAACAAAGAATATGATAAAACAAATGACTAGAAAAAAAAGATAATCAAATGAAAATGAAAGAATGTGATGAAACAAATGATTAACTTAAGAAAAGATAATCAACTGATAGAAGAGAAATTTGATAAAACAAATGATTAACTAAAGAACAAAATGATAATCAAATAGAAATGAAAGAAAATGATGAAACATATGATTAACTTAAGAACATATAATCAACTGATAGAAGAAGAAACTGATAAAACAAATGATTCACTGAGAAAAGATAATCAAATGGAAATGAAATAATATGATGAAATAGATGATAACAAAGATATGATAATCAAATGGCAATGAAAGAAAATGATGAAACAAATGACTTAACAAAGAGATGAAAATCACATGGTAATAAAGAAAATGATGAAACAAATGATTTAACAAAGAGATGAAAATCACATGGTAAGAAAGAAAATGATGAAACAAATGATTAACAAAGATATGATAATCAAATGGTAAGAAATAAAATGATGAAATAAATGATTAACAAAGATATGATAATCAAATGGTAAGAAATAAAATGATGAAACAAATGATAATGAAAGAATATGGTGACACAAATGAGCAACAGACAAAGATGAATTGGTATGGAAAAGAATATTTTATAATAGATGAATGAATGATGGAATTATTTAGGAGAATTTACGCTTGACATGTATAAATAGAGAAATCCTTTATTTGATATAGCATACGGATGTTATGCACCAGGGTATGAGAACTAGGGTGGCTATGTATCCTATGCATAAGATAGTTGACTCTGCAAACAAATGGCTTGAATTTATTACTACTAGGTATAATGGAACCTTGTCGGATAAGTGAATGGAAAATAGTCTTAGCGTAGAATAGTCTTAATACAAAGAATGTCTTTGTAGAGCCTTAGATGTAAAAGATATTGATATGCAAGATGTTGCTCCCAACACACAAGATAGATATTAGACCTAATAAGATAATAAATTCATCCCTCAAACACAACATACGAAAGCAATGACTATGCCCCAATTTATACAGTATCATGACATACCAAGATATAGAAAGATCAAGGTAGTTTTGAATGTATATTTTAAAAGGGGCAAATGATAAATCAAAAAGCAAAAATGACCAACTAATAAAATAGATAGACAACCAACATGTTCTCTTGCCAAAGAGGGTATTCCAGAACAATTTGAGGCCTTATCGTAGGAAAGATGTATCCGTTAAAGGCTTTGGATCCAGGATGTATAGATATACCAGATATAGGCAAATGATATGTGGTGATGCATTATTTTTTAGGAGTAGTCTATTTTGCTTTAGATTTGATGAGTACTTTTAGCTTCCAAAATGATGCATAGTTCATTTTTTGCTTGAGTTAGTCAAGTCTAGGTGGTAGATGGATAGGATGGATTGTGGTAAATGGATGACGTGACAAAGATAAATTTATTATGGGGTGAGATGGATGAAGGGTTGTATCATATGTGCCTGAGTACTAGATACTTCCTTCATATTCTAGACTGCCTACATACCCTATATCCACGGGATCAAGGCACATTATGATGATGTTGATATGCAATTCTGGGAGAAGTGTTGAATGTGTTGATTGATGGAAGATGATGAACGTGCTTTGGTGATGGGATTGTTGGTGGATGAATGATGAGAGTGTTGAAGGGTGAGTGATTGTGTGATGATTCCCTTAAGTCAAAACGAGGATCCATTTCTAGCCTTAGGTTAAGGAAACATGCCCCCATTCAGGTAAAGGGTTTATTATGGAACAAGTGATTGACCATGGATGAAACTGACTATGAATGAAACTGACTATGGATGAAACTGTGGTGCAGGAGCACCTACCTGACAGCTGGCCTTCATGAGGTAGTTAGTTGTTTTAGGTCTTGTTTATGTTTTCAAGAAGGTCTGATAAGACCAAATGCATGTAATAAGGTCATGCTGATCGTGATAAGATCATGCTGACCAGGCTTTTACTATTTTTAGTTAGTTTGTTAGAACAGCTGTCATGCTGTAGGGTCCGGTTGGATCTCCCAGCCACCTGGAGAGTTCCCAGCCGCTTGGAGTCGGGTCAGTAGTACTCGTAGGAAAATCTATTTAAGGATGAGGATCGGTTGATATTGCATACATATAGAGAGATCATCGATCAGACTTTGCGAGAGTGAGGCAGAGAGAGAGAAACTGATCATTGTATTTACATCTTTTGAAATCAAATAAAGTGTTCCTATTTGTGTTCATCCTCTGTTGCATTCCATTGCTTGATCGATTTGCTGGTTTGGTGGCTGTATGGATTCACTGATCCATTCCACCGGTTGATTCATCTGATCGGTGGAATGGTCATGTACAGTAGGTTAGGTTGTAGTTTGTTTTCTGTTTGCATGCAGGTGCGCAGGATCGCCGTCGAGAGATGTTGAAGACCCTAGCATGGGTATGTGCTAGGTCGAGCTGACAAAGTGTGGAAGATCACCCTGAGAGTGGATCGGGTCGTCCCTGGAGGATCGGCGAAGTGAAATTTCGCTAAGGCTGAAAGTTTGTTAAAACGGCATCATCAGGATATTTCTGCAAATATCCTGCAGTCAGTTCGGACATCGTCATCCGGATAAGTGGAGGAGAGCATGATGCTTTCGGTTGCATGAAGTGCAAGTGCGTCGGGGTGATCATCATCAGGAGTTGCCGAGGAGGAGCGTATCGGCATCAGGTTGAAGATCGGGTTGATCAAGTTGATCGCGGGCCGAAAAAAAGCTAAGTTTGGCCAACAGCAGGATATGACGTCATCATCATCATGATATACGTCATCAGGACATTTCGGAGCGGCAGGATATTGAGAAGCTGCGGGTGACATCATTGTCATCAGGATATCGGGTGACGCAAGCATCGAGTGGAAGGTGCGAGGAGTTAAGGTTTGTCATCATCAGGATAAATGGAAGGAACCGGATGTTCTTTATCCTGTTGATTATCATGATGTTGAATATCATGATGCTGAAGGTAGTGAAGACGAAGGTTGTCGCTGAAGTGAACAGTGGACGTCAGGAGGATGTTCGCGCTGGTCGAACATGATGATGCTGCCGATAATCGAGTAAGGTGATGCTGTTGACAGGTGAAAGTGCGAAGGCTTGTCTGCAGGAGGATATCGGTCGGCAGGTGAAATATGATGATGATGCTGACCGTGAAGTCAAATATGATGATGATGAGGATGAATATGATGATGATGATGGGCTGCAGACGTCCATGCTATGTGTCAATGTTTTAGTGTGGATGCCTCTACATCATAGTGGTATCAGAGCTCAGCAAAAGGTCTGGGCTGTTGTGTGTTGATTCTGTCACTGAAAGGACAGAGGTAGAGTTGATTGTGTGTTGTGTGTTGAGTGAGAGGTTGACAAAATGCCTCCGAAAGGTAGTGGGACTGCAAGAGAATTGCAGGAGATGAAGGAGAAACATGCCAGAGAGATGAGGAAGATTAAGGAGCTTGCTGAAGCACTTCAAGCCAGGCTTACAGCCCTGGAAAAGAACAAAAAGAGAGAAGTGGCAGACAGTGAGTCTGAAGAAGATGAAGATACCGTTGAAGAGTATGAAGAGGTAGCTGAAGATCTGGATGCTGAAGACCAGAAATTTGTAAAACTGTTAAAGGCAGTACAGAGTGATAAACCTAAGGTAAAGGTTGATGTTTCCAAGTATACTGGAAGTTTGAATGAAGATGAGTTATTGGATTGGATTGCTGCACTTGATAATCACTTTGAATGTGAAGATGTTGCTGAGGATCAGAAGGTAAAGATTGCAAAGACCAAGTTAGGAGGTCATGCTTTGGTATGGTGGGATTATGTACAATCCGAGAGAAGGAAACAAGGGAAGTCAAAGATCACTTCATGGGATAAGATGGTAGCAAGGATCAAAGGTAAATTCTTGCCAAGGGATTATGAAATCCAGATGTTTAAAAAGCTGCAATTTTTAAAGCAGAAGGAAAGGGATGTGAAAGCATATACTGAGGAGTTTTATAAGTTGAGTATGAGATCTGGTCATCATGAGAATGAGGTAGAAAAGGTGGCTAGGTACTTGGCTGGTTTGAGGTTTAACATACAGGATGAGTTAGTTTTAGCTAACCCTAAGAATGTGGAGGATTGTTATCAAATGGCAATCAGGATTGAAGAAAAGATGAATAGAGGACATGATAAGTCCATGAGAGGAAGAGGAACCAATACGAGGGGAAGAGGATCAGCCCCTGCACAAAAGCAAACCAATGAGGGTCAAGAAGACACTGGTAAAGGACAGGGACAGTCTGATTTCAGAGGTGGATGGAAAGGTAATAGAGGCAGATTTGGAGGTGGTAGAGGTTCTACTACATTTTTAGGAAATTGTTACACCTGTGGTGAGTTTGGTCATCCATCTTTCAAATGTCCAGAAAACAAAGGTTCATCATCCAGAAATGATAGAACTAATGACAAGAGAGTACAACTTGTGCAAGAAGAGAAAGTAGAAGAAAGTGTGCAGAGTTCAAACACTTATAAAGACAGAGAGCCTGATAATTATGGGTATCCAGAAAGTGGAGAATCATTGATGCTAAGGAGAATTAGTTTGCAGGCATCAAAAGATATGATGCAAAGAAGAGCTCTTTTCAAGACCACATGCAAGAGCAAAGGTAAAGTATGTAAGGTTGTCATTGATACTGGTTCAACAGACAACATGGTATCTCAGGAAATGGTGGATAAACTGCATTTGGAAAGGATTCCACATCCACACCCTTACAAGGCATCTTGGGTGAGTGATAGTCAATCACTTTTTGTCTCTGAACAGGCATATGTGGATTTTCAGATTGGAGCATATCAGGATAGAATTTTGTGTGACATATTGCCCATGGAATGTTGTCACCTACTGTTGGGTAGACCATGGCAATTTGATAGGAGGGTACTGTATGATGGGTATGATAATACCTACACCATCAAGAAGGATGGGAAGACTATTAAGTTGATGCCATTGCCGGCAAATGCTGCAGTACAGAAGGCAGCCCAAATCATTTTAATGGGAAAAAAGGAATTTGTGCAGATGCCTAGAGGAGCAGGCGTAAAGGCAGTTAAGGACACTACAGGGAATGAAGTTGTTCAGGACAACAGGGTGAAGAAAGTTTTAGTTTTGACTGACAGGGGTCAGCAGTAGGTTCAGAAACAGGATTGCAAACAGCAATCAGTTCAGAAGAATGACAAGGATGTTGTCATAGTTGGGACTATTGCTTGTCCTATAGGAGTTGACAGGAAGATAGAGTTGAACATTTCAGCAGTTCAAGAGGTAGTTCAGACAGCGGTTCTGGTCAGACAACCTGACAAACACAGGGTATGTGAGAGACAGGCCTACATTGACAGGCATGAGGATTTACTTGCCAGCAAGCAAGTTACAGTTCAGAAGTCTTGGAGCAGCCAAGAGCCAGCAGAGGACAAAGCTGGAACAGGGCAGAACACTGCAAAGGCAAAGTGTAAAGGTGGGGGACTTCCACATACTAAACTCATGGGACATGAGTTCTTTTCTGTTGGGGAGTATGGTGCAGGAGCACCTACCTGACAGCTGGCCTTCATGAGGCAGTTAGTTGTTTTAGGTCTTGTTTATGTTTTCAAGAAGGTCTGATAAGACCAAATGCATGTAATAAGGTCATGCTGATCGTGATAATATCATGCTGACCAGGCTTTTACTATTTTTAGTTAGTTTGTTAGAACAGCTATCATGCTGTAGGGTCCGGTTGGATCTCCCAGCCGCTTGGAGAGTTCCCAGCCGCTTGGAGTCGGGTCAGTAGTACTCGTAGGAAAATCTATTTAAGGATGAGGATCGGTTGATATTGCATACATATAGAGAGATCATCGATCAGACTTTGCGAGAGTGAGGCAGAGAGAGAGAAACTGATCATTGTATTTACATCTTTTGAAATCAAATAAAGTGTTCCTGTTTGTGTTCATCCTCTGTTGCATTCCATTGCTTGATCGATTTGCTGGTTTGGTGGCTGTATGGATTCACTGATCCATTCCACCGGTTGATTCATCTGATCGGTGGAATGGTCATGTACAGTAGGTTAGGTTGTAGTTTGTTTTCTGTTTGCATGCAGGTGCGCAGGATCGCCGTCGAGAGATGTTGAAGACCCTAGCATGGGTATGTGCTAGGTCGAGCTGACAAAGTGTGGAAGATCACCCTGAGAGTGGATCGGGTCGTCCCTGGAGGATCGGCGAAGTGAAATTTCGCTAAGGCTGAAAGTTCGTTAAAACGGCATCATCAGGATATTTCTGCAAATATCCTGCAGTCAGTTCGGACATCGTCATCCGGATAAGTGGAGGAGAGCATGATGTTTTCGGTTGCATGAAGTGCAAGTGCGTCGGGGTGATCATCATCAGGAGTTGCCGAGGAGGAGCGTATCGGCATCAGGTTGAAGATCGGGTTGATCAAGTTGATCGCGGGCCGAAAAAAAGCTAAGTTTGGCCAACAGCAGGATATGACGTCATCATCATCATGATATACGTCATCAGGACATTTCGGAGCGGCAGGATATTAAGAAGCTGCGGGTGACGTCATCGTCATCAGGATATACGTCATCAGGATATCGGGTGACGCAAGCATCGAGTGGAAGGTGCGAGGAGTTAAGGTTTGTCATCATCAGGATAAATGGAAGGAACCGGATGTTCTTTATCCTGTTGATTATCATGATGTTGAATATCATGATGCTGAAGGTAGTGAAGACGGAGGTTGTCGCTGAAGTGAACAGTGGACGTCAGGAGGATGTTCGCGCTGGTCGAACATGATGATGCTGCCGATAATCGAGTAAGGTGATGCTGTTGACAGGTGAAAGTGCGAAGGCTTGTCTGCAGGAGGATATCGGTCGGCAGGTGAAATATGATGATGATGCTGACCGTGAAGTCAAATATGATGATGATGAGGATGAATATGATGATGATGATGGGCTGCAGACGTCCATGCTATGTGTCAATGTTTTAGTGTGGATGCCTCTGCATCAAACTGACTATGAGTGAAACTATCTATGGATGAAATTGAGTATGAGTCAAACTGACTATGGATGACACTAAGAGATAACGCTTGACACTGATAAATTTCTAAGCCATGATATATGTGAGGGTCAACAAGTTTTACTATGGAATAGATGGGGTTTTATTATGGAAATGAGATGGATGGAGGAGGAATTAGGAAATCAAATAGATGGTAGTGTTGACTCCTACACATGGTGCTTGTTTACCAGGTTTTCACTATGGTACTTATCCAGGGCGCCTATTTACTAGGTTTTCACCAGAGGACGAACATTTTTTTGGTGTTTCTATTTTTTTGATATATTTTGTTATTTTTCCATTTTTTTGATTTTTTTGTTATTTTCTGCTAGGATATTCCCAAAGATCAGGCATAGAATTTCTTGAGATGAATACTGTTGAGTGGTTTACCAAGAGGAATTCCTTCGAGTGTTGCTAGGGTGTAAGCCACTAATCCATATGCTGCTATAATGACAAAAGGTCCCAACCAGTTAGGTTCAAATTTACCTTTCTTTTCTATGTCTTGCACGTTTCTCTGATTTTCTTTTAGGACTAGATCACCCACTTGGAACCACCTTTCTTTTATTTTCTAATTGTAACTATGGTGGAGGCAATTCTAGTAAACCTGAAAATGGTTTAATGTTGCAAGGCGTCTGTCATCAAGAAGCTCCAATTCATGTAGCCTAGACATTATGTACTCCTCTCCGTCAATCAGATGTTGCATGGAGACACAGAGAGATGGGATCTCAACCTCTATAGGCAAAATAGCTTCAGTTCCATGTACTAAAGCATAGGATGTGGCTCCAGTTGGGGTTCAAATGCTTGTTCGATAGGCCCAAAGGGTGGGATTAAGCTAGAGATGCCAATCACGACTAGCTTCGTTGACTGTCTTTTTGAGCATTTTAAGGATTGTTTTGTTCAAAGCCTCAACCTAGTCGTTTCTTTGGGGATAGTACGGTGTAGAAAACCAATGTTGGATGTGGTATTGCATGCATAAGGCATGGACATCTTGGTTTTTGAATGGTTTACCGTTATCAGTTACTATAGTCATAGGGATACCATATCAGCAAATGATATAGTGTAAGATGAATTTAGCAATTTGATTGCCAGTGATATAGGTCATGGGAATAGCTTCCACCCACTTTGTAAAATACTTAGTGGTGGTAATTATAAACTTGTGGCCATTGGAAGAGGAGGGATGTATTTTGCCTACGAGGTTGAGTCCCCATTGTGAAAACGGCTAAGGAGTGGCCACTGGTTGCAGCTGATGAGTAGGGCATGAATTAGATCCCCATGTTGTTGACACTGAAGACATTTTTTGGTGAACTGGTGGGAATCTTCTTCCATTGTAGGACAAAAATATCCAGTTTGAAGCAACTTCTTTGCTAGGTTGGAACTGGTGGAATGTGCTCCACAGATACCTTCGTGCATATCTCTTAAAGCAGTGTCAGCTTCTTCCAAGTTTAAACATTTGAGGAGGATACCATCGAGACTCTGTCGGTATAGTGTATCTCCTAGGATGGTGAAATGGGAGGCTTGGCAAATGAAAGTTTTATTTTGTGTTGAGTTTTATTTTGTGTTGATGTCAGATTAGATGGGAGGGTGTTGTTATGAAGGTAGTTGTATATATCCTAATACCATGTCAAGTTGGGACCAACAAGTTCGTAGATAATTTTGGTTTGCAGAATATCAATAGACGGTATCAACAGCTATTTTACTAAGAACTCACAGTTTTGTATGTTGGTCGACATGTCTAAGAGAGGCCCAATAGTTGCCATTGCATCAGTAGCCTTGTTGTTAACTCTAGGGATCTAATCAAACTAAAGACTGCAAAAGTGTTGTTTATAGTTGTCCACCATCTTCTTATAGGTCATCAACTTGTCATTCTTAGTTTGATATTCATCTATGACTTGGTGAATGACAAGTTGAGAATCTCCATAAACCTAAAGCTATTTGATTCCACTAGATAGCCATTTGAAGACTTGTTAGTAATGCTTCATAATCAACTATATTGTTGGTGCATGGGAAAGCAAGCCGATATGATTTAGGGATACAATCACCTTGTGGGGTGATGAAGAGAATCCCAGCTCCAGAACCATGTTGAGTGTATGACCCGTCAAAGTATAATTTTCACTCGACCTTGGTAATTCCTTGCATTGCTAATGTTTGTATTTATTATTTAATTACCTATGTTATAAATATTTGTAAATTCCATATTGTCATATTGTGGGACGTGGCAGGTTATGTGTTAATCCTACATGAAATATGACAACTTGTAATTTTTTCCTCACATGAGGAGATAGGCGTCCCACTTTGTGGTAGGAGCATTTTGCCATGTGTCAACATCTTCCATGTTGTGTAAGTGAATCTTGACCGAAACGGTTATGACGGATTCCTATGACACAATCTATGACATGTAAGAGTCGGAAATAGAAGGTTGTAAGACAGGTGGAGACATGTGTCATGAAGCATCTTTGAAAAAGGCATATTTGGGCACCCCAAGGTGGACTATGACATGTTGTAAGAGAATATGCTATTTATAGCCTGTGTATGACAGATTCTCTTACAGCTATAAGTTG
The DNA here is from genome assembly GCA_027924645.1 of Cunninghamia lanceolata. Lineage (NCBI taxonomy): Eukaryota > Viridiplantae > Streptophyta > Pinopsida > Cupressales > Cupressaceae > Cunninghamia > Cunninghamia lanceolata. Next base: position 5,646,330 of record BSBN01000354.1, on the reverse strand, counting down.
TAACTGCTATGATAGATTCTATGACAGTCGTAAGTGTTGTAAGAGCATCTGTCATAGCCCATTTTGGAAATAGGTGACCTCTTTGGGATGGGATTTGTGGACAAGTGTTAGGCACATTCTACAATGTTGACCAAGGGTCCTTAGGCATGGGTTTTGGTCCATGAAGCCAAGTTGGACGCCCATCTCAAGAAAGGTCCAATATTGCCTTGTATTTTCTAAATAAACAAGTGCTTAGAGGAGTAGAGGTATCACAGGTTTTATAGGTACTGTTATGCTGCCAGTTTGACTCTAGACACGAGTGTCAAAGACCATTGAAGCTTGCATTGCAAGTGTATTGTAAACATATTTCAGATATGTTAATACATTGTGTAGGTTTTTGGGTGTGGGGTTTTTCACCCGATAAGGGTTTTCCCCACCGTAAATCTTTCTCTCTCTTCTTCTGTCTTCTTCCTGGTTCATGTGTATTGCTGCAATATCTAGTTTATGTGTTACATATTGTTGTAGTTGTAAGGATTAATTTGAATTTGCATAGCCCTCTCCTCATTAGATTAGTGTAGGAAGTGATTTTCACACACCTTGCTTCCTTTTAGTTGGTATCAGAGCTTGATCACCTTTAGTCCTAGTTGTTGGGCAGGGGTTTTTTAAGTTGATCTTAAGTTGAGTGGGAGCTTGTGTAGAGTATTATGAATCTTATTGCAGCAAGGAGATGGCAAGCACATCTGGAAAGATAGAGGTGGAGAAATTCAATGGCACAAATTTTGAGTTGTGGAAGCTCAAGATGGAAGACATTCTTGTAGACCGAGACTTATGGGAAACTATATTCGGTGTAAAACCAACTGCAATGTCACAAGATGATTGGGATCTAAAGGATCGGAAGGCTAAGGGTCTCATAAGACTCAGTTTAGCTGATTCTATCTTGTTGAATGTCCATGAGGAGAAGAGCACAAAAGACCTTTGGAAGAAGTTGGGAGATGTTTATCAAGCTAAGTCCCTGGTGAACAAACTTTTTCTGAGAAAAAAGTTGTATTCTCTTTGAATGGAGGAAGGAGGATCCATTGCTGAGCATATGAATGCCTTTAACATGCTCGTTGCACAATTGACATCCATTGGTGTGAAGATGGAGGAGGAGGATCGTTGTATGACCTTGCTTCGTTCTTTGCCGGACTCGTGGGATCATCTTGTCATGGCTATTAGAAGCACCACATCCACATTCAAAATGGAAGAAGTGGTATCTTCACTATTATCTGAAGAGATGCGGAGAAGGTCTTCTGAGGCAGCCAAAGAGGCTCTTTTAGTTTGTGGAAGACCCAAGGAGAAAGGGAAAAAGAAGGACAGGAAAGCTGAGAAGGGTAGATCCGAATCCTGTGGGAGATCCAAATCTCCTAGAAAGTCCAAGGCTCTTTGTTGGAACTATGGGAAAACTGGGCATTTCTGAAAGGAATGCGAGGAGAAGAAGAAGAAGAAGAAAGCTCCTAATTCATATTCTGACAAGTCACAAGAAGATGGTGATTCTTTCATTGCAGCCCTGGAAACCCATGCATCTGATGATGTGTGGCTGATTGACTCTGGTACATCATTCCACATGACCTCACATCGAGACTGGTTTACCAAGTATGAGGAGTTCGATGGTGGAAAGGTGTATCTGGGTGATGATTCTCATCTGAATATTGTTGGTCCTGGAAGAGTCTCTATTCGATTCCCTGATGGACGAGTGAAGGGGATCTCTGGGGTTATGCACATCCTAGGCTTAGCACAGAACCTGCTTTCTATAAGTATGTTTAATGATGCAGGTGTGCAGGTTGTCTTTTCGAAAGAAGGATGCAAGATGACTAGAGGAGCTATGGTGCTTGCTAAGGGTACTAAGAGAGGTACTCTGTTTCAGCTACAGGCATGCATTACACAATGCAATAGTTCTTTTGACTCAAATAAGAAGGCAGCAGTCACTTCATCCCCACCATCTGAACGAGCAGTGAAGAAATCTATTGTTTCTACTTCTGATGGTTGTAATCGTGCATTGGAAGTTAAACTTCCTGCTGAAAAGATAATGTTATGGCATAAGAGATTTGGCCACATTGGTGAGAAGGGTTTGCAAACCCTAAAAAATAAGAACCTCGTTGAGGAGTTAAATGATTGTAATCTTGAGTTTGACTTTTACGAACATTGCATTTATGGAAAACAAAACCGTGTTCAATTTTACTCAAGTTCTCACAAGTCTTCTAGTTTATTAGACCTTATTCATTCTAATGTGTTTGGTCCTGTTAATGTTCCTTCGTTATCAAAGTCTGTATATTTTGTATCTTTTATAGATGATTACAGTAGAAGGACATGGATTTATTTTCTCAAAAGCAAATCTGAAGTCTATAGCAAGTTTAAGGAGTTTAAGGCCTTTGCTAAAAATTAGACTGGTAAAAAGACTAAATGTTTGAGAACTGACAACGGTGGTGAGTTTTGTTCTATAGAATTCAATAAATATTGCAAGGAACTTGGGATTGAAAGACAAAAGACAACTCCATACACCCCGCAACAAAATGGAGTTACAGAGAGGATGAACAGGACACTGATGGAGAAGGCTAGGAGTATGCTTAGTGGAGCTGGCCCAGAACAAAAGTTTTGGGCTGAAGCTGTTGCCACTGCTTGCTATCTAGTAAACAGATCTCCTACATCAGCTCTTGTTGGAAAGACACCCATGGAGGTGTGGTCTGGTAGAAAGCCTTCAATAAGGCATCTTCGTGTTTCTAGTTGTGAGGCATATGCACATGTGCCTAGGGAGAAGCGGTCAAAATTGGAGAACAAGGCTGTTAAGTGTATCTTCATTGGCTATGGTGTCGGTGTGAAAGGATACAAGCTTTGGGATCCTGTGGCTAAAAAAGTGTTGTATAGCAGAAGTGTCATCTTCAAAGAGCTTACACCTTCTTCCACTATTTTACAGCCAGAAGAAAAAGAAAAGAAAGAGGATGTTGTTCAATTTCTTGCTACCCCTAAGAAGACTTAACAGAAAGACAATGTTGGACCTAATGATGAGGAGAGCTCAAGCAGCTTTGAAAGCTCAGATGAAGAAGCTGAACCTCAACCTCAGCCCTTAAGGAGGTATACACGGATAAGAAAGCAACCTAAAAGGTTTGGTTTTACATTGCTTGATTCTAGTTGTGCTTATGCTTTACTCACTAATAGTGATGAACCTAGAACTGTATCAGAGGCTTTGGACATGAAAAATACAAGTTCCTGGAAGGAGGCCATGGAGGATGAAATGGCTTCTTTGGAAAAGAATCAAACTTGGGACTTGGTGCCTTTGCCTCCTGGACGGAAACCCATTGGATGCAAATGGGTGTTCAAGAAGAAAATTGGTGCAGATGGCAGCGTTGAGAAGTATAAGGCCAGATTGGTTGCGAAGGGGTATTCACAAGTGGAGGGCATAGATTATGGTGAGATCTTCTCTCTTGTTGCAAAGATGACATCCATTCAATTCATGTTGTCTCTCGCAGCAACTTATGACTTGGAGGTAGAACAGATGGTTGTGAAGACAACTTTCCTTCATGGTGATTTGGAGGAAGAAATCTACATGTCACAGCCAAAGCATTACATGGTGAAAGGTAAAGAAAATTTGGTTTGCAAATTAAAGAAGTCTTTGTACGGTTTGAAGCAGTCTCCTAGGAGGTGGTACTTGAAGTTTGATGCCTTTATGTTGTTAATTAGATTTCTGAGATCAAAATCAGATCACTGTGTGTACTTTAAGATTGATGGTGATCGTATTCTCATTGTTGCATTGTATGTTGATGATATGTTGCTCATTAGGAAGGGTAAGAATATGATTTCTGATTTCAAATCTCAATTGTCAACACAGTTTGAAATGAAGGATTTAGGGGTAGCTAGGTACATTCTAGGAATGGAAATTAGAAGAGACGGAGCTAACAGAAAACTTTGATTAAGCTAGAGTAAGTATGTGAAGACCATGTTGGATAGGTTCAGCATGGCAGATTGTAGACAATTGTGTGTTCCTGTTTCTTGAGGGACAAAGTTATTTGTTGAGGATTGTCCCAAATCTCCTAGTGAGGTGGAGGACATGAGCAAAGTACCATATGCTAGTGTTGTTGGCAGTTTGATGTATGCTATGGTTTGCACAAGACCAAACATTACCCAAGCAGTGGGAGTCCTTAGTCAATTTATGGCTAATCCTGGATGGACTCATTGGGATGCAGTTAAGCGAGTGTTTAGATATTTGAGGGGTACTTCCAAGTATTACATATGTTATCATGGTAATGTTACAGGACCTCCGCATTCTATTGATATTCATGGGTTAGTGGATTCAGATTGGGCAGGTGACATTGACAGTAGGAGATCCACCAGTGCTTATGTGTTTACACTATTTGGTGGTGCTATTAGTTGGATGAGTAAGCAACAACCTATGATTTCTTTGTCCACAACAGAAGGTGAGTATATGGCAGAAACTCATGCTTTTAAGGAAGCCATTTGTCTTAAGAGATTATGTTCAGATATTGGTGTTGATGCAGGTCAGATAATGATCAGTTGTGACAGTCAGAGTACAATTTGCCTTGTGAAGAATCTAACTTTCCATGCTAGAACAAAGCATATTTATGTTCAATTTCACTTCATGTGAGACATGGTGGAGGATGGGAAGATAAATATGGAGACGGTGTTCGGAGTCTATGGGCCTCTCAACCTATAGCAGTTAAATCTTGTTATTCTATTGGCTCTTACAAGGTGTTCGACAAGTGGGAGAATGTTGGGAATTAAGGTGTCTCAACCTTGGTAATTCCTTGCATTATTAATGTTTGTATTTACTATTTAATTGCCTATGTTGTAAATATTTGTAAATTCCATATTGTCATATTGTGGGATATGGCACGGTCATGTGTCAATTCTACATGGAATATGACAACTTGTAATTTTGTCCTCACATGAGGAGATAGGCATCCCACTTTGTGGTAGGAGCATTTTTCCATGTGTTGGCATCTTCCATGTTGTGTAAGTGAATCTTGACCGAAACGGTTATGACAGATTCCTATGACAGAATCTATGACTTTTGAGAGGGAGATCACACGTCAAATTCCTTTGTTGCTTCTGCAAAACTTTTGTAAGTACTGTGGAAGCAAAGGCAGTCTTAATCTCAGTCAGAGATTCTTGACCTGCATCCATTTGTTTGGCTAACCAAACTACATTAACTGGTTTCTTTTTCTTTTCCTTTTCTAGCTTGGATGTATAGGCTAGATCTTGATAAAGTCGTGGAAGCTAGAATCTATTCTGAATTATAATGAAATCAGAATTAATGGTGAAAGGTTCCCATTGTTGAATAGCTTTGCTTCCAATTACACCATCATATCCATCTACCTCATATTGCACAAATGTTAGTGTATCCATGAAACCATCAAATCCAATTTGAATAGGAGCTTCACAAATTGCAGAACTATCACCCTTTTCAGAATTACCAAAAGTGATACTTGTGGTTCCTTCTATCCAGGCATCTCTGGGAAAAGCATTATACCTGGTAATATTTAGATCTATTCGTAGGAAGAATAGATACCAGAGAAAAGTTGGCCTACAACAAGTTTATAAAAGGTAAGTGCAAAGATCTCAAATATTTTAAAAAATATTGTGAGGTTCAATATCAGAATTTCTATTAGTCAGGCCGTGAACAAAATCATGATTTTATGTTCACAACTTTTCTGAAAAGTTTTGGAAATGTGATAGGAGAATTCTATCACAAGAAAGTTCTTGAGAATCTGGTAACAGAAAATATTGAGATGAAAGAACTAACCTTTCCTCAGTTAGTTCAATTCCTTACTCAGATTAATGAAGAAATCTATGAAGAAGGAAAAGCAAAGGAGATAAAAAAGGTACAACCTTTACTATCCTCTTCTGTATGCTACTAGATAATGCCTTCAAATCAGTTCCCAGATAAAGGCAAATCTTCTTGTTATGATTGTGACAAGCCAAAAAAATCCTACAAGAAGAAAAAGAAGAAATTCAGTAAGTATCCCAAGAAGAAAGGATATTTTAGAAAAAGGGATAAGAAAAGTAAAGGTTCAAAGAAATGGAAACCTACTTGCTACATTTGCAAGGGTGAACACTTTGCAAACAAATGCCCAGACAAACATAAGAAAAAGAGTAAAGGAAAAGTCCGCGCTGCAAAAGAAGCAGGTGTAGAAGATGATGAATATGAGTTCATCTATAGTTACCCATCAGACTCAAAGGATATCATCTTATCAAGCACAGATGCAGAAACAGAATCAGAATCTAAAGAATATGCATCAGCACAAGAGCAAGCTCAAGTAAATCTGATGACAAAGGAAGTTCAATCATCTAATGATGATTCGAAAGTTTCCTTCTATTGCAGAATGCTGAGAAGGGACACCCGTGCAGATCTGGACAAGACAATTGAAGAAATTGTCCAGATAGAATTCAGACTCTATAGTATGGATATGGGTCAAGAAACATGGTGAAAGTTGAACAGCAAGCTAGAGTAGCTTAATGCCAAAAAGCACTATCTAATGCGAGAGGCAAATCGACCTCCTAAACTTCCTATGCGAAGGACAGCCATCCTTCAATATGGTCTATCAGTCTCAACAGCTGAGATTCTGGAACAACATGGCTATAAGCCATTGCAAAGAAGAGAACCATGGCCACCTAGTCCTCCAACTCAACGGCATATCAGTGAAGACCCTATACCTAGTAGTATGGCCAAAAGACTATGGTGAAGACATCGTAAGGCCTTTCTAGAAAAAGTAATAACTCAAGCCCAAAAGGAAATCTCAAAGATAGATGATGAAGAAAATTTCTATCTTACTGAAGAAATAGCTAAGTCTCCTGAACTAGAAAAGTTTGTCAACTAGTTCAATTCAGCTAGACCTATACAGTTACCATTACAGACTTCTTTAAGAGAAGAACAAATGTACTGTGAAGAAAAGCCCTTCAGCCCTCTCATTCATCAAGTTGTCGAAGGAGAACCAGAAATGACTTTCGAAGAAGGTTCTAGCAGCCAACACATGAAAGCATACAAATGCATCAAGAAGACTACCTCATGTCCAGGAGTGATCCTGACAATCCACTTCCCAGGTATCATGCATTATCCATTAGCATTCCTAATTGATACCAGAGTAGATCTAAATATTGCCAGGTATAATGCTTTTCCTAGAGATGCCTAGATAGAAGGAACCACAAGTATCACTTTTGGTAATTCCGAAAAGGGTGATAGTTCTGCAATCTGTGAAGCTCCTATTTAAATTGGATTTGATGGTTTCATGGATACACTAACATTTGTGCAATATGAGGTCGATGGATATGATGGTGTAATTGGAAGCAAAGCTATTCAACAATGGGAACCTTTCACCATTGATTCTGATTTCATTATAATTCAGAATAGATTCCAGCTTCCAGATCAACCTCCTAAACTTCCTATGCATCTTTAAAAAAGGCATATTTGGGCACCCCAAGGTGGACTATGACATGTTGTAAGAGAATATGCTATTTATAGCCTGTGTATGACACATTCTCTTACAGTTGTAAGTTGTAACCGCTATGACAAATTCTATGATGGTCGTAAGTGTCGTAAGAGCATCTGTCATAGCCCATTTTGGAAATAGGTGACCTCTTTGGGATGGGAGCTATGGACAAGTGTCAAGCACATTCTAAAATGTTGACCAAGTGTCCTTAGGCCTGGGTTTTGGTCCATGAAGCCAAGTTGGATGCCCATCTCAAGAAAGGTCTAATATTGCCTTGTATTTTCTATATAAACAGGTGCTTGGAGTAGTAGAGGTATCACAAGTTTTACAGGTACTATTATGCTGTCAGTTTGACTCTAGACACAAGTGTCGAAGACCACTGAAGCTTGCATTGCAAGTGTATTGTAAACATATTTCAAATTTGTTAATACATTGTGCAGGTTTCTGAGTGTGGGGTTTTTCACCCAATAAGCGTTTTCCCCACCGTAAATCTTTGTCTCTCTTCTTCTGTCTTCTTTCTGGTTCATGTGTATTGCTTCAATATATCTCGATTATGTGTTACATATTGCTGTAGTTGTACGGATTAATTTGAATTTGCATAGCCCTCTCCTCATTAGATTAGTGTAGTAAGTGATTTCCGCACACCTTGCTTCCTTTCAAGAACCATGTTGAGTGTATGACCTGTCAAAGTATAATTTCCACTCGACCGATGTAGAGAGGTTGAAGATCCCTTCATCTGGAAAATCAGATAGCATGGGGTGTGTATCTGTTATTGGAGCCTCTACTAGTTGGTCTACAATTACTTGCCCTTTTATAGCCTTTCAATCCACATATTCAATGTCAAACTCAGTTAAGATAATTGTTGCAAGTATGAGCAGTAAGTGTTGTCATTGATGTCAACACCTAAGGAAGTTATTTGAATAAGTCTAAACAAGTATTCGAGGAATTAGTACAAGTGCATAATTGCTTTATCCACCAGAACAGTGTAGTGTTTTGCTCAGCATATCCTGTAGATTGAATATCTTTGTCAGTGGATTAGAAGTAATGTTAAGGGGTGTCTATAGATGCTATGTTTCAAGTTTGAGCCTCCGGTGTGAATATTTGAGCGAGTTCTGTTCACCAGAATTAAAAAAAAAAATTGTGTATTTAATGGTGACACGGAGAATGTATTTTGCTCCGTATTTCTCAACATTTAATTTTTACAGTCTGTGGTTTTGGAATTAAGTTTGAAATGATGTTATGTGCATTCAGTTCAAATGGTTGATGATTTTGTGCTCCACAAGCGATCTTTCCTTTATGACAATGGCTGACAGTAATGTTTAAGTGCTCTGATTTGAAGAATCTTATGGATAAAGTGTTTAGAGGATGTGCAGATGTTCTTGTTGATTGTAACATGGTTGTGGATGTCTCTAGATCGTGTTCCTGCCTTTTGATTGGTCTACAAAGTGTAATTCAAATCATGCATGAAGCGTGTTCCTAAAGGTCTTAGTGTTAACACCAGTTTTAGCTGACTTGGTTGTTCTCACTACTTGCAGTTGTGCTTCGAAGTTTCTAAAGCATGTTGTTGCATAGAAAATTGCATTTGAGTCCCAGCTAAGGCTTCGCATGGTTTGCATTCATTTCTCTTCTCCCTTGATCCATTTAAGTCCAGACCTAATTTGAATATTGGCTAAATATGTATGTATGCCGACCTTGGAGATTGTTCCAAAGCTTGATGATTGTAATGTCGACCTTGATGTTCATTCCAAGGTTGATGAATTATATAAATACATGAAATGAAGTCGTGAATGAAGTTGTAGAATGTGAAGATGCGAAGATAAGTGTGAAATGAATAAGTAGAGTAGAGAAGAGGAAAATTATTATGCTTCAATGGAACTGAACCTTGGTATAGTGTAGATGCTACTATCTCAGTTCATAACTCTGACAGTGAGCCACCCACAGGCAGTGAGCCACCCCATTGGCAGTGAGCCGCTTCTTTTATAGTGAGCATTCTTGGCAGTGAGCCCCATTGTAGTGAGCCTTCGGCAGTGAGCCTTGTTGTAAATTTTGACATATCTTTTATATTGTGAGCTAACACTCACCGTGGTTTTTCCCTTATTGGGTTTTCCACGTAAAAATATGGTGTCTCATGTTTTGAATGTGTGAATGTGTTTAAGTTCTTTTTTCATGCTTTCATGGTTAAATTACAATAACAGTAATTAAGTGGTTGATGTGTTGATGGTTTTAAAGTTTTGGTTACAACTGATTCACCCCCCTCTCAGTTGTCTTGTGCATTTCAACAATCATTACCCATTTCGCTAGGCGTCCTATAAGAGTTGCTTTGGAAAGTAGGTATTTCAAAGGATCTACCTTGGATATAACCTTTGTATGTTGGTTCAACATTTAGTGCCGCAACTTTTGGGAAGTGAACACTACTACTAAACAAGCTCTTTTCATAGGGGTATAGTTGAGCTCATATCCCACTAAGGTGCGATTAATGTTGTAAATTGCTTGTTCTTTTCTTGAGTCGTCATTTTGTGTAAGAAGTGCTCCCAAGGCTGCTGATGTAGTGGATATGTAAAGTAATAGAGGTTTCCCTGCTACTGGAGGCATCAACACAGGTGGTGAACCAAGATAAGATTTGAGCTATTCGAAGGCATCTTGGCACTTATTGTCCAATTTGAATGTGACATCCTTGCGGAGTACGTACGAGAAGGGTTGACATTTGTTAGCCAGTTGTGAAATGAACTGTTGAATGGATTGTAGCTTTCCCTGAAAACTTCTTAACTATTTGAGGTTTCTCGGAGGAGACATGTCAAGAATAGATGTTAATTTTGTAGGGTCGACCTCAATGCCTCACCTAGATAAAATGTATCCCAGGAGGTTTCCAGACGTTACCTTGAATACACACTTCTTTGGATTGAGCCTTAGTTGATACTTCTCTAGCCGATCAAATATTTGCCCCAATACTTTCAAGTGATCTACTCTAGTAGATTTACCTAGGAGGTCATCAACATAATCTTCCATAATGGTATGACACAAATCATGGAAGATCACTATCATTGCTCATTGGTAAGTAGTACCAGTATTTTTGAGGCCAAAAGGCATGACCTGCCAATAGTAAGTTCCCCAAGGACATGTGAAAGTCATTTTGTGTTGGTCCTCAGGTGCTATCATGATTTGGTTGTAGCTGGAAAAATCATCCATGAGAAAAAGCATTTCATGACCTATTGTTAAATCCACAATGATGTCAATGCTGTGTAATGGAAAATTGTCTTTGGGGCAGGCCTTATTTAAGTCTCTGAAGTCTTCACAAATGCAGATACCCCCATTTGGCTTGGAAATAGGTACAACGTTTGAGACCCACTCTATATAATCCACTAGAAGTATGAACTTAGCATCTAGTAGCTTCTCAAGCTTAGCTTTGACCAATAAAGCTATCTATGGGTGCATCTTGCGCAATTTTTGATTGACTAGTTTATCTCCTGGTGAAACCGTATGATGTACTACTAATTCAGGATCTAATCCTAGCATGTCAACATAAGTCCAAGCAAAGTTAACTGCCCTTTTCTTAAAGAACTTTGTGAAGTCCTTATTTTCTTGTTGAGACAAAGAAGCTTCTAAGAATGTAACCTTTGGATTTTGGACTGTGCCAAGGTTCATTTCTTGTGCTTTTTCAACCAATAAAGAAGATTTATCCTGATATTTCAATGGTGGGGGAAGGTCAAATCTTTCATCCTCGGGTACCTCAGAGAGGTTTTTACCATTGGATGCATCCTTTATTTTTACTGTTTTGAGACCAGAAGGTGCCACAGTGTGGTTTTCACCTAAGGATCGATTTATTTTATTCATATTTTTTTGACTGAAAGATTTGACATTCTCCCCGAAATATGTGATAGGAGAGAGATCCATGACAAAACCTACCTTATGGTCACCTTGGGGTATACCATCTCTAAGTCCCAAAAATTCTGCTAGAGCTTCATCGTTCTAAAAAGTATCCAGGACAGGAGGCCATTGTTGGTCCCAATCAACTAGTTCTCAGTGTACAAGGGAATGGTTTGTGTTTTGGTTGTTGAGGTGAGGGAAATGGATGAGAGCATGAAGATGGATGATTTCTAAAATAAATCCATGAGGTGAAGGTAAGAATCATCGATAGTATCCTCCATAGAAGTTTCAACTGTGGGAAAACCCTTTACCACTTCATCGAGTATAAACTGTATATCAGAGGAGCGAGGTACCTCCTTACCGAATCCCAAACCATTTCTATTATATTTTCTGGTGACAGATATGGGTTCTATAGTTCCTTTCTCATGGAGTCCAAGTCCACCTTGTCCTTTATATCCCATTTTTTTTACAATACGATGACCATTGTTGTACTTTTCCATAGGTAATAAAATCCAAGAGGATATACCCTCAATGTGTTCATCTTCTATATTGCGCTCATGTACGAAAATTGTTGCGGGCATAGGTTTGATGGGCTTATTTTTACTTTCTTTCACCACAGGAAGTTTTCCATAAGACTTTGGCGATAAAGGCAAGTTCCCTACACATAAAGAGTTATGTAAGTCATATTCTCCACCCTATGTTCTTGTACTGAACCTTGACCTCGAGAATGTCTTTCTTAGGATATTTTGTAGATAATGTGGTTGGATCAACATATGCAGATGAAGGATGAGTTGCCTCATTTGTAGGTACTTGATTTGAATTCAGGTATCTATCTTGCATGTTGCGGCAGAATTCGAAAGGATTCATATCACCGAGAATGGTAATTTCTATACCATTATAGGGGAATTTCAAACATTGGTGATAGGTGGAGGGTACAGCCTGCATGGTATGAATCCATGGGTGACCAACGATAATGTTATATGGGAGCTCAGGTCCAGTACCTAACATCGAGTTTCCACTAAGGCAGGTCCCACTCTAATAGGGAAATGAATGACCCCTTCAGATTCCCTTGCAATGTCATCATAAGCCTTGATTGTCATTGTTTTGGAAGAATCAATAGCATCGGCATAATATCCTAGCTATTTTAACAGCTTCAAAGAACAGATATTGAGACCAGCACCACCATCTATAAGGATTCACTTGACTTTATGCTAGTGGATGTACACTTCAATGTGTAAGGCTTCATTATGAAATGAATTTTGGAAAGGAAGATCTTGCTTTGTAAAGACCAAATGATGTGGAGAAGCTATATGTCCTATCATGGATTTAAATTATACAGTGTTAATGTTGTAAGGGATGGATGACTCTTTGAGGACTTTTTCTAGGATGTCCCTATGCTCAGGTGAAGTGCGAAGGAGGTCAAGAGTGGATATCAGTGATGGTGTTTTACCCAAATGATATAGTAGATATACTCAGAATTGGGTTGACTATTTGATGTTGACCCATGAAGGGTAACATGACCTCGACGAGTAGTGACTACACAATCAAGAGCTTTCCCTTGATTGTAAGAGTGGATACAAAACTTTCGCTAAAATGACCAACAACAGAATCGTATACTCCTAACAAATTATTGACACCTTTACCTTTATTATTGGAGTTGTTTCCTCTTCCGTGAGGAGGGAATGGATCCGTATAAACACCAAGGTCTTTATTTGTTGTGGGTTGAGGAGTGCCATCAATGACAAGATCTCTGTGATCAATAAGGTTTTGTATGAGGTTTTTCAACTTCATGCACCCTAGAGTTTTATGTCCTTTTACCCGGTGGAATTTACAGTATTTGTTTTCTTTGTACCACGTGGGTTTAAAAGTAGGTTCATCATATTGTCTAGTTCATGCAACATGATTAAACCATTTTGGACAAGCTTCTTATGTATAGATTCAGTGGGTTCTCCCAAGGGAGTGAATCTATGCTTGGGTGCAAAGTCTTGTTTGGCTTGGTCCCTTTGAGGGGTAGGATTATTCTTTTGTGGTGTTTGGAGGTTAAGAGGTGTTTGGACTATTTCGACGTGCTTGGCATCCACAACACCATCTCTGACAACATTTTTGTTTTTAGCCCAAAAACAGGATTTGTCATTTGATGTAGGGGTGTTGTCTTTTGTTTCTTTAAAGATTTTCAAGAGTCCTTTAGCGATGAGGGCTTTTTCGATATTAGTGCCTTTTGAAATGATTTCCTCAAAGGAGCTAGCACTTGTATTTGTAGATGAAATCCAAGTTCCAAACTCAAATTTTGGACAAATATATGTACTAAATATTTCTCAGACAGAGGCCAAGGGCATTTGCTAGCCATATTTCTCCACCTTTGTAGGAAGGAGATGAAGGTTTCACCATTTCTTTGTTTAATATTACACAAGTTTGTCATGGAGACTTTATGTTCGATGTTAAAAGAGAAATGGGTGACAAACTTCTCAACTAATTCGCTAAAGGATTTTATACCCGGAGGTGAGTGTGAAAACCATTCCATGGCTTGCCCTCCGAGACTATGAGGAAAGAGATGCAAGAGATATGTATCGTTGTGAGCGACCTCTAAACAAGCCATGTAAAATTCCCTTAAGTGTTCTTGAGGATCACCTTTTCCTTTGTACTTGTCAAACTTGGGTACTTCAAAAATTTTAGGAAAAGGGAGCATGGGAATAGAGCGATCGAATGGATATGGACAAACTTCCTCAAATGAGAAAGTCTTTTTGGTGTTTCCGAGTGAAAGATCATAAATCTATTTTTGCTTGTTGTTGATTGTAAGTTCAATTCCAAATGATGGTGTGGTGGTGCATATTTTTTTTGAATGGTGGAAAAAGGTGGTTGTTGGTGTGCAAAGGTTTGTTGGAGGGATGAAGAAGGGGGTTGTTGATATTGATTGGGTAGTTGTTGGCATTAAGTTGGTGGATGTTGATATTGAATTGGTGGTTGTTGATATTGAGTTGGGGAATGTTGGTATTGAGTTGATGGTTGTTGATATTGAGGTGGTGGTTGTTGGTATTGTGTTGGTGGTTGTTGAGAAATGTTATAAGGGTTTGAGTTAGTGTGATGGGAAGAACTATGTGATGGATTAGTAGGTACATTAGAAGTGGAAGATTGAATTTGGGATGTTTGTGGTGGATTAGTACTTGGATTATTTGGAATAGAAGAAGATGAAGGGTTTGTATTAGATGTACTTGGAATAGAAGAATTTTGTGGAGGGTTAGCATATGAATTATTTGGTATAGAAGAAGTTGAAGGGTTAGCATTTGAACTATTTGGCATAGAGGAAGATGAAGGGTTAGCATGTGACATATTTGAAGGATAAGATGGGGGTTGGAATCCTAACATGTATGAAGGGGTTAGAAGTGGTTCAAGTTGTGTGGGATTTTTATATAGAGGATTGTTGAATTGATTAGTGAAGAGAGGAACCTCTTGAGTGGGTACATTTTGAATGGTAGGTGGTAATGTGGATGTGGTTGGAATTGAAGGGGGACCTCCACCACCCATGGTAGCAATGGAGAGTTTGATAAGATCTTGTTCTAGGATTTGGGAAGTATCAAAGTTTATAGGCAACTTAGCTCCTCTTTTGGCAAGTAAGTGGAAAAAATGATTTCGATTAGAGTCCAAAAGTTTATCTAGTGCATCCAAGAACTTAGGATCTTGCATGTGTTCATCAAGGTCTAGGGATTCTTCTTGAGGTTATTGACCTTGACTTTGAGATGAGGAAGTCCTTATTGTATACCCCTTTGGGACAAAGACATTGGAGTTCATGCCAGTGGTAAACTTGGAGGCATCAATAAGGACTTCGGGAGTTGGTACTTCAGGATTGCCTTGAGGTAGATTCTAAACTTTTTCCATAGCCTTTTTATAGTGAGATTGAGTTACAATCATATGATGTGGAAATGGAGATGGATGATGAAGCAAATAACAACAGATATTAACTTTGGCATAGGCGCACCGACAAACAGCGCAGGCGCGTCAACGCATGACAAAGGTGTGCTGACTGAGAACACTGGTGTGCTTTTACAAATTTTGAAATGACAGTCACAGGCGTGCTCTAATCCAAAACAGGCGCGCTTTTGGACAGAAAAATGGATGATGATGTGTTTAGACTTATTCTAGGATCAAATTTTTTTGAGACAAGATGATTTGGATGGATGAATTGCTTGGTTAAGAGTTGTAAACCTAGATCAACAGATACTTGGATGGTGAGATTATGATTATCTACCCCAAAATAGACTAATGATTTCGAGGAGAGATAAGATAAAGATAAAGTGAATTTGACTATCTTAAAAGGATCCACTCTTTTAGTGTAGGTTGGTTCACTAATGGGGTTGATACTAATTGGTCTATAAATTTAAGAGAGACAATTTCTTAAACTATAAGACAAACTAGTGGATTGTTTGATCTAGATTTTAGGATTAATAACCAAGTGGATGAAAGGATGGTGTAATGTTTGAGATAAATTTGGAAAATGATTGTTGATGAGGATGGAATGATCTTGTAGTCTCAAAAGGATGAAATTTTGAAAAGTCTAAGATGGGATGAAAGAAAGATGGATGAGGATGATCTATGAATGCATGTATAAATGGATGGAAGAGTCTAGGTTTTTTTTTTTTGAATTTTTTTGAAAATGAAAATGCTAAGAGGGAAAGTCTAACACTATGTTTTTGGATTTTTGGGAGTTTTTAGAAAATGAAAATGCGAAAAGGGAAAGTCTAACACTATGTTTTTTTTTTAATTTTTTGGGATTTTTGAAAAGGTGAATACTAAGCAAATGGAAAAATTAAGACTATGTTTTTGGGTTTTTTGATCAATTCTGGTTTGTTTTTGGTTCGTTTTCCTAAGTAAACTACTATTTTTTGGGATGATTTTTCTTTGTTTTGGACAAGAAGACACAATGGACAGTAAACACAATGACTTTTTGCAACAAATGAGTGTAGATTCAAGGCTCACAAAAAGCCCAAATTTCCATGGGTATAACACAATTGAAGATAAATCAAGCACTTTTTATACCTAAGGACACAGCTTCACTACAATACATCATCCCACACTTGGAATCTCCTTCAACTCAAGTGTCATCACACCTAATGTGGGTGTGTACACTTTTTTGTCTTTGCGAGAGAGGATAGATAGGGACCTCCAGGACTGGAAGGATAACCCAATCACCCTTTCCATGGAAATCTACAAGTAGCTTATGCTAAGCCAGGAATTTCTGTCTCATCTCAAGGGAGCCTTATGGTGACTATCTTGGGTGCAAAACCTTCTATGCCCTTGCAATTAAAATTATCACAATGTTCGGAGGTAGATCGGGTAGTCCCTAACTATGAGATTTCTAGTTGCTTTTTAGGGGACCAACACCTTGCAAGCATCTGGCAAGCCACTAAAAGCTTTAACCAACTTTACTAGGAGTGTAATATACCTTACACAAATGTGAAATTTCTTCACAAAAGTGTTAGTACACCTCCTTTCAAATTAGCACCATATGGCGAAGGCTAACGTTGGTTAGGACTTGACTTTCGCCTTGACCAATTTGTATAGCGATCCAAAGGAAAAGTTTGCTTAGGGTCATTCCCTCTTGGAGGAAATGCACTCCAAAAGGCTGGCCCTTCTAAGAACAAAACCAAAAGATCATATCCAAAATCCACAAAGTGAAGAAAGGATATTTTCTAAGGATTTTGTTGGGGATAAGCAAAAAGTAAAAAGAGATGGGTCTAGTTTTTGGTCACCCAAGTTTTGCACAAGGGGAGAGCATACACCTATCACCTCACAAACACGTAAAACACTTGTTCATTTAACCTCCTAGATTAAACAAAGTGTAACTAAGCTAATCACACAAAATGCAAAAAGAAGTGAAATGTGATCCTAAGACTTAGTAGAAAATGATATAGTCTTCAACATACGTTCTGCAACAAACACGTTAGTAGTTTCACAATTTTTTCTTCTTTGGCTGAGGTAAAAGCTGTGCAATGTTAGTTTCAACACCCAAAGAAAGATTAATTTGAAACAACAAATTAATTGACAGAAACAAAAAAATAGAAAGTACAGAATTGAGAATTCAACAAAAAACACAGTAAGAAACAGAAAATAGAAAGAACTTACTATTTTTACCTTTTTTTGCACAGGCACGCCGACGGAGAACATAGGCATGTCGACAGACAGCAAGGGCGCGCCGATAGATAGCAAGGGTGCACTTTAAGAAACTGAGAAATACACAGTCACAGGCATGCATTAAGACAAGGCATGCTTTTGTTAGCATAGGCACACTTCCTCAGAGCACAGGTGTGCTTCCAGAATAGTGAACAAAACTTGCCAAAAAATGGAGAATGGATTGGACAGAAACGATCATTTGCTGAGTTTTGAGTGATCCAATGGCCTGGGAGGATGGATCTGAGGAGTTGAACACTGCTCACTACTTATCCTAACACAGGTGCACTTTTGCAGGGTAAAGGCACGCTTCTACACAGGAATGATCTAAGGTTCTAAAATTAATGTCTAAACATGTCAGAAAGTAAATCTCATAGCATGAATAGATAGAGTTAGATGTTAGACAGATACAAGAAATAAAAAGCAAGCAAAATCAAGTGAAAACAACCCTCGATCTGCAAAAATAAACAAAAAATTATCAGAAACACAGGTGTGTTGTTATCCAACATAGGCATGTCGACTAACTACATAGGCACACTGACATGAAGCGTAGGCGCGCATTTACAGTTACAGGCACATTTTCGTTCGTGTATGAAATCTATATGAAAAAACTCCACACAAATGTTAGTTTTCAGGGAAGTGGGTCCCACCGGGCATGCCAAAATGTGATGGTTATAATTTGAATATGCAAAATAGATGAAAGCAATACAAAAAAACAAAGCAATATACCTTTCAAACACACGCACAAACAAACCACACTTGATCAAGCATACCGAGATAGCACCCAATTCTCATGTTGATTTCTCCTCGCTCTTTGCTATGTGGATTCCTCTATAGTCAAGCGTAATTCGTGATCTCCCAAGGAATGGTAATGACAGTGTAAGTTTACTAAAATGAGAGATACTAAGAAATGGAGAATGAGGTTCCTTTTATAGACCTGTGAAACAACAAATCAACGGTTGAGGAACACCAGAGAGATCAATGGTTAAGGATGGTTGAGAGAGTGTGCACAAATGAGAGAGGGACAAGTGTCCTTGCCCTGTCATGAGTCAAGGGAGTTAACAGACTTGATTGGAGAGTTGACTGGATAGATTGATCAATGACTGGGTTGATTGATTAGAAGATTGAATTGATTGATCAAAGGATTGATTTGATTGATTAGATGACTGAATTGATTGATGAGTCAGCTCATTTGATTGATCGGTTAACTGATTTTGATTAGAGGAATTTATGGTGGGTGAGGATAATTGAGAAATTAAATAAATAATTATTTAATTTTATGAGCACTTGGGGTAAATGAAATAAATATTAAATTTAATTCATTTTGCAGGAAATAGATTATTTAAATAAATAATTTGAATTTATTTATTTAAAGTGGAGGGAAATATGACTATTTTAAATAAATAATTTTGATTTTATTTATTTAAATTGAAGGAATAATTATTTAATTAAATAATTTGGATTATTTAATTAATAAGAGGAATATGATGTTTTTTTGTGAATTAATGAATTAATGTGGAATAGTTAAAATTTGGTGATTTGATGTGAATTTATGCGAATGGAACGTGATGACATGAATTATGTGTTGGCAAATTTCAGGTGTCTACACATACCTAGGATGATCACATATGGATGATGCAATTTACTTTTTTGTCTTTGTCTGACATGAATGACATGCAATGTGTTTGGGTGATTCACAAATATGAAATGCAAAGTACTATGTTCTATGTGCTATGAATGCCATAATGTTATGACATGTTTTATTGCTCTTGATTTTCTATGATAGCATGTATGCAGGTGGAACAAACAATATGACTGCTCTTAAGTAGGATTTTTGACCTAGGGGATTGCGAGTTAGCTTGGTATAAAGAGACTTATTGATCTTTGGGATGGGATTAGGGACTCAGTTGGAAGCGGGGAGGAGATGAAATGCTTCTAAATTTTTAGTTTTTCTAGAGGTTGAACACTGATCGTTATCTATATAAGACAATTTGACAAGCTTTCAACTTGGACAAGTTAAAAATTTTATTTGTGTTCGCTGGACTTAGATCATACATGGCAATAAAGATAGACTTGGGGTAAAGGAAAAATAGGGATGAATCAGGGTCCCTAGATAGAAAATGGTCCTCAAGACTATTAGATTGTTGGCTTTGCTTAGCTAGTGCATGTGTCTGCTTTGTATATTTCTCTTTTATTTCCTCTGATAGAATGTCACCCTTAAAGCTTCAAGCTTAGATTTATCTCCACCCAAGGGTACAGACACTCAACAATCTTCTCTCCATAACTCTTTTTTTTTAACTCTCTTTTTTTTGTATTTTTGCAATGCCTCACTTGATTTTCTCATTTTTTAGATTTTTGACTTTTATGAAAATGAATGCTTTTGAGATTTTTGGGATATACAATAATTTGATCTCTCAATTCTCACTTTTCTTATCACTCTTATTTTATTTTTGATCACTCATTTTTTTATTCACTCATATTTTAGATTGATTCCTTCAGAGTTTTGATCCTCCTGATGTTTTTGGCTAGGAAGGATAATGGGTTGAGCACCACTAAAAGTTTCATAATCCAGTCGAACTTCCTTTCTACTAGGGAAGGATTGGGAAGGTCTACTTGCAAGATTCCTTTGAACACTATGGGTTTGAATACTGACTTTGTTTAGACTGAATATCATGGGTCATTAAGACTAGGATAAGTGTAAAGCTAAGAGCTAGGCTTAGAATCATTGGGAAATGTGAATAGTGGAATAGTGATGAGCAGTAAACATGAATTATTATGGGATCTCAAAGGCTCAACCTATACCCAAGCAACCTTAGACTCCTTACTAGGACAAAAATTGAACAAGAGCATGAAACTCACAAAATGAATGATGGAATAGAATGCAAAACTTTGATCTTTCATGATTTTATATTTTTTTGTATTTGTGGAATATTTGAATTGTTTGGATTTTATAGGCTTTTACAACGTTTTGAGATGTTGAACTCTTCTCCTTTCATAATGCACAAGAGCTAGCATCATTTCTGACATCTTCCTTAGCTACGTATGGACCTATCCAATTTGATTTGAACTTCACTTGAAAGTCTTTGCAAGGACACTCGAAGACTTGGTGTAATCATGTCTTTGCACTCACTAAGGAGTTTTGTGTACTCACATGTTTCATTGTTTGATGATTTTCCCCCTAGCTTTATCATTTTCTGTTGTTGTTGAGTTCTCAGGTATGTTTTCAAATTTTGAGGGGCAATTGGAGTTGGTGTTAACTCTCCTAGTTTCTACTTGGGTTTTGGTTCTTCTTTTTTAGTCATGATTTTTGTATGCCTTGATTGGAATGGCCACTAAGTTGAATGGACCATAAGACTTTGTTGAGTGGGGATCGAAGGGGAATTCTCCTATTGCTCCCTTTCCTATACATTTTGAGGTCTTGGCTATGTTTTCAATTTGTTTTAATGTCTCTCCCTTTTAAAAAGTGTTGATTTTTGGGTCATTGGTGGTTTCCGTGGTCTTTCCCTTCTTTTTGAATTTTTAACTCTATAAAGGCTGAAAGGAACAAGATCTCCTTTGATGATGTGGGTTTGTCCCATGTGTGAGAAGTGTATTTATTAAAATAATGCGGAGGGATTAACCCTCATCCTATGGATCCAAAGCCTTCCTAGGATCATGATGTAAGTGGTTTCTTCATTGATGACATAAAATTTAGTTGGGAGGGTTTTGGGATGCAATGTGATTTAAAGATTGACCTTACCCATGGCTCGAATGTTTGGGTTATCATGAATTCTAAGGATGGAAGTTTGTTTTGTTATTTTAGTTTCATCATAACCCATTCTTTGAAGAAGAGAGAAAGAGACTCTATTGATTGCAGACCCATCATCGATCATCATGCATTTAATGGAATAGTCCTTAACTTGGACTATCAGATGGAGGGGTGGATCACCCTATTTAGATATGTCATTATTTGAGGGTAACTTTTCAAAATCAAATGTCAAAGAACACTTTTCACTTTGCATGTTTTGAACTATATGGACTAGTTCTAAGGCTTTGAGGAGAGAGTTCTTGTGTGTAGGAGAAATTTTGAGATGTTCTAACATGTGAGAAAAAATTGAATTGTTGGAGGTGTCATCTAGTCATTGTTGTCCTTAGGTGACACAAATTTCTCGATCCAATTCAACAAGGCCTAAGGTATTTTGATCAAAGGTGTTGGGGCTAAGTTCTTCATCTTGTGAGAATGTTTCCATGAATTCTTTTTGTTGATGTTATGGGAGGTTTGATATAAAGCGATGGTACCCCCAACATGACTTGATTTCATGCTCCCTTCTCTTGTGAAATGAGCAATATTTATCATGATTATTATCTTGAGATTTATGATGATTGTTGTATGACTACTTGTTGATTCTCAAGGGACAGTTGTTGACATTTGGGTTCCCCAAATTTGTATGACTATTGTAGTCACCATTGTTGTTGTTTCTAGATGGTGAAGTGTTTGTTGACCCATCTATGTATTGATTGTTTGTCGAGGATTTTTTATTTGTATCATGGTTTATCAACCTTCGATTGGAATCATACTTCCTTCTTCCACTATCAATAGTAGCTTGGTCAATTCTAAGGGCACTTTCAAGTGCTTCTTAGTATGATTTGTAAGGGAGTTTTTGGACTTGTTCTTGTATGTCATTGAGAGAGTATAAGAGGAAATCACAAAGTTCCTTATGATCCATGTTTTGTGCGCTAGTTGAAGAATAGTGAACTTTCCTCCATCATGTGATAAAATGTGTGACTGTCTCATTGTCTTCTTGTTTGGTTGTTAAAAATTCTCGTATTCCTATCTTGACCAGTTTGTTTATGTCGAAGGCAACCAAAAATTGATCGATGAGTTGCCTAAAAGAGTGGATCAATGCTTCTGGAAGTCGATAGTACCAATCCAGAGCGATATCCTATAAAGTATTTGGAAAAATATTTGCTACCACCCCATCTTGATGTAGAGGTAGGGGTTCACTTCACTCATATGGAGGCATATTTCACAACAATGGGCTCATACCAACAGATACTTCAAATTTCATAAGCTTATACTCTAGCAATCTTTCTCTCTAAAAGGCACAATTAGGGTCTTCAACACTTCTGAACTAAAACAAGGTTTCCCAAGGTCCTCATACCACTTAGGGTTTTAAACACAACCATAACAAACTCTCACCCAAGTCTGAACTCTTCATTCAAAACACTTTGTTTACCAGCTACCATATTCCTACTAGCCCTCCAAAATAGACTGTCAGAGCATAACTTTTGTTCTAGACCTCAATTTAAGACTATGAAGGGCTTTTTAGATACCCATTAATCTAATTTAAAACATATCTCAAATTTAGTATAGGTTACTTTGGAACATCTCAATCAAAAATGGACTGTTACGCTAGAAAAGACAGATAATTAGCCCTATTTTCCAAAGCACCTATGTGAAACTCAAAACCCACATCACCAAACTCAATTATAATGCTCTACATAGATCACAAATAGACTTATTCCACAACTTTTATCAATTGAAATGATCACAAACTCACCAAAATGCAAACCCTTGCTTTTCGTCTTCTCTAGGCTTAAACAAGAAGGGTTTATTGAAAATACACCCTCCAGACCTCTTCTCTGCCAACCAAGACCTCAAACATTTCAAAATAGGCTTGAACATGCTATACAAATATTCACACAACCGTTACCTATGCATTTTATGCAAATCCCAACTTGGAGCCATCACTTTTTTTTTTGCAAAATTCTCAAAAAACTCATCAAGGCAGCACTTCACACATCCCCAATTATTTTTCCCTACTCACCCAAAGTATTCAAACACCTATTCCTACCTTATTGGACCCATTCCACTGAGTCACAATAGTTACCATAGGTGGAATGAGTCATTTTCTCATTTTAAGTCTTCAAAACCCTTAACTTGCCTATACAGACCAGCCTGTGATAACATGCCAATAAAATCTTGTAAACTCAATGAAATATCTTCCTTCCAAAGCCAAAATGGAGATAACACATATATATATCCATTTCAAAATATTTCATAACCATAAACTCCTATACAGAACTGTACAGTTGCTAAGAACAGCAAATTTGTAGAGAAAATTGTGAAAAACAGAGTTTAGAACAGCAAAAAGAAATAATTTTATATTATTTTCATCATTCTCCATATTCCACCACTAGCCTCGAAGTTTGTGAGGCCCTTTTATGCTTTTACAAACATTTTTTTAATTATCCTTTGAGATTCCATGACCAAAAACCTTTCAACTGCCTAATGACTCTTCATATTCCAATTTTGACACTATATGACAACATTACAAAATATGACACTTTTTTACAAAGATGAACCTACATGACTCAAATTACATACTAGATGGTCTATTATGACCTTATTATATCTATACTCAACTCATATTTACACATTTGACTCATATTTACATCAACTTGACTAAACTAACTAGGTGCTTCTGCACCACATCCCAAGGAAGGAGTTCCCATACTACTGTGATATAAGCCTTGATATGAGAGTTGGGATCACCCTCTCCTTTAAATTTTGTAAGCTCAAGGAGATGATGTGGTAGTATGGCTTGACGAATGTTGTAGTCAAGAGGCTCCTTTAAATACTCAAGGTGTGTTCCTAGGAAGGGGTTATGCATAGAGGGTCTTATTCCTCCAAACATTAGCCCTTCAAGTGGATCTTGTTGTGTTTGTTGAAAGGGTATGCTAGATAGTTGATATCCTAAAAAATTTGGAAGATTATATGGTGTCATGTTTATGTTTTGAAACTTAAGTGGGATTGCCTGTGGTTTGTTTTGTGTTATAGGAATCCCACCTATTTGACTGAGACTTTTCATTTTGGATGGTGAGGGCAAGGGAGGCCTGGATATTTCATGGAAGTTTGATGAGAGGGATTTTGTCTTGCCCCCTGGTTTAATTCAATCTTATCAATGAAAGGATTTCCTTGTGCCCTAGGTTTTTCTTGAATTTTACTTTTACCAACTTGTCCAATATTTCTAGCTTCAATGGTCCTAATTCATTGGACCAAATCTTCTATAAGGTCTGTGAGTGAGGATTCCTCCATTCTTTGAGTTTTACAACCTTGAGATGGATTTCTTTGTGTTGGGGTTTGAGTGACCCTACTTGTTCCTTTTGATGATACTTGACATGTCACAAGTCTTTTATCTTGATGTGCCACATGGGGGGTTTTGTGCCCCCAAGCTTCTTGTAATATTTTCTTTGATGGTGTTGGTGTACAGATTTTGTCACCTAACTCTATATTCTCACACCCAAACAAGTGACAACTGGACCAACAGTTGAACCGATTGCAAGATGTTTTGTAATGATTCTCTACTTATTTTACAAGGTGAAACTACCTTCAAATGATATATGAACAATAGAAATATTGTATGCTTTTCAATAGAAAGTAGGAAAGGTGGTGCTTTTAACTAGAAAGCATTAAAGGCAATAAATCTCAATATAATCTAAATTCAAAGAAGTACAAAGACTTCGATAGCTATAGTCTCAATCACACTATTAAAGAATCACAACAATTATCATACAATCACCACTATAAACCATTTATAAAAAGATAAACATCCACAACAATAACCAAGAATAGAATTAACCAATTACTTCAACATAGAACTGATAATCAGTAAACCAGCAACACATTCAACATAAGAGGAATAAGCATTCAATAACCATAACACAAAGTTTACGATCACTGAATTCCCATTGTACTAACTTTAATTCATATATTAAAGCAACTGAAAGCAGCAACACATCAAAATTGATCTCTTCTCAAAACAAAGTTTTCCAAAAGATTCTAAACATCAACAGGGTTCTAGAATTTATAGCCCTGTCACCATAACTGTCTTTAAAAATAATAACGGCTTCTTGGGGACATCTGATTTAAAGATGTTTTAAAATAAGTATTAACTTAAAGAGAGCTCTATAGAGCCAATAGTTTTTTGCAAAAAATAAAATCAAAGCATATGAAAAAGTCATCAATTGACAATTGTCACATCTTCATCAAGTGCCACCTCCTTTTGCGCCGCCTCCTTTTCTTTTCTTTGTCCACCTCCTGAAGCTAAATCAGCCTGTGCTACTTGAGTCACCAATGCCCGTAATTTCACTTTATAAGTTCCGTACCTACCAATGATCGATGTTAATGTATTGCCACTTGGGCTGCCAATGATATTGACCTAAAGATTCCATTTACTTATCATTCAATCAACATTTGCCACCCTTTTATGGATCTCATTGATTTCACTTTTAAAGGTTCTGAGCTAGGTTGCCATTCTTCCAAGTTTTCCAATTGACTCACCAGTGACTGTATCAATAGCCACAAGCTCCTCATTAATCATCTTCTTGAAATTTTGTTTTATCTCCTTGACCTCAAACAACTTATCTTTGTCTTCACCAAATGCTTCTATGTCCAAAATTATGAAATTACTCTTAAGATCTTTCATATCAGTGAAATAACAAGTTAATGTACTCATCTCTTCCTCCACTACTCCCAGTTCTCCATTCAAGCGTATCTATCCATACTATAGATTCATTCTCCCTGGGGTCATTTGAGATCTTCTTAGCCACAAGAATGCTAGTATCAATATTGACCATTTCTTGAACTTCTTTATCTAAACCATAAAAAGACTATTGTTATAATTTCTAATAATTTGCAATTTTGTAGCCAATGTCTCCCTCTTGCTAGAAATAGAGGTGTACAACTTTACAGCTTCCTCAATATACAATAAACCATCAAGAGTAATTTTATCCACCCATTGATCGACAACATTGCCTAGGGCTTGGAACCGTTTGATTTGTTGCAACAAATTTGGGTCTGGGCCACCCATAGCTATGCTAGGCATCTCATCTGAAAATTGAGCAATAATTCTCAAGATAGATTTAATAAATGAAGTCAGAGATCTCACCTGAGCTTGTAATTTGTCACTCTCTTGTTGCTCATTATTAATTCTTTTTGATAAAGTGCTCACAGAGAACTTAGCATGATAGATTTCACCTTCAACAGTGGAAGGTCCCATATCAACTCAGCGCATATTAAAATCAACTTCAGTGAACTTGTCTTCATTTTTATCACCTACAGGATCTGCAATTTCTAGAATATGATGTCTTGTAGAGGGATCTACCACCATTCTAGACATCCTCTTATCCCTCTTGGGCTTAGGTGTATCCTGCAACAACTTAGCCACAATGTCTATGTTTGTATCTATCATGGGAGCATATCTCTTCTTCTTTTCAACAACCTTGTTTAACCATGAGGGAGAGGGGGAAGAAGAAACACTAGCATTGACATTGGTATTCAAAACAACTCCATCCGAACACACGGGAGGAGTATTATGTTCCAGAGGATCTCTTAAACCAGAAGAAATAGGATTACCAAACAAAGACCGAAAAACATTATCTTCAGCAATTTGATTAAAAATCAAAGAATCATTATCAAATACCAGGGGGTAGAAGGAGGTACATGGTCAACTTGCAACTATCATGAAGCATCCAATCCCTTTTCTGTTTCAGTTCTCACAGGCATAGGCTAGCCATCTTGCTCACATGTAGTCCTCAACCTTTTGATATCTTCAGGTTGCTCTCCATCTCCACATGATTGTGAGCCCACTCTATGAAGAGTTGTATCCAAACTTGATGTACTTTTGGGAGTGTGAGACACCTGAGACTTTCTCTATTCTCTTATAGCAAATTCTTTTGGTGTTGAAGAGCCAGCATGTTCTCTGAATTTCTTATTAAGCCATTTCTCAATTCTTCTCAACACATGAAAAGAATGAATCATAATATCCGTGACTTCCTTCTCTGACTAGTGTACCTAAGGTAAGGGTTGTGCAATAGCATTATGATAACCTTCATCCAAAATGTCCAAGTTGTCATATGTACCTTCTAGGACTTGTAATGATAAATCAAAAGCACAAACTTGGTCAATTGTTAACCTCATCCAGCTTCTTCGTTGCACTTCCTTTTCACCCACATAGTCTTCCCAATAGTCCTTGAGATGAGGCTTATGTAGATATCTAGGCCACCCTCATGCATGTTCCTTTTCACAAAGTTTTTGCTATCAAAGGTTGGTCTCACAGGCAACAAATGGAGATTATACTCAGCCAACAATTTCTCCACACTTCGGGCACTATCATTGCTCTTGCAAGAAAAGAAAGATAAAGACACAGGAAAAGAAAAACCTTTCTTCTTCATATCATGGTACCTAATATTTGTAGTTGCCATTTGGCAGTAAACTTCCAAAAGCACCAAAAAATCTGAAGCATATCTCAACAATTTTAACGGGACATTTAAAAAACCCCCAATTCTTAAATAAGAAAAACAATCAAATTGAATATAAAAACTACCAAAATTCATTACCAATGTGGCTTCTTTAGGGGAGATTCTCCTCTCTAAAGAACCTTCAATCTTCCTTGCAGAGAGCATGAGGAAAGCATCATTCACCCTGTAAAAATCTCTCATTCTGATATCCTTTTGCAATTGTGGGAAATAACAATACACAGGTGTGTCTGGAGTAAGAGACCCTTGGGTTCTCAAACCAAGCTATCTACAACCTATTTTCTGGCTATAATGTACACCAAAAGAGAACACATATGAAAAGTCACCTTCTATCGAAAGTTCACTAGCTGCTTGTGCATGTGTTCACTTATCAATTTGGGCTAGTCTATGTGTTGAAACTCACTACAAATGAGCAAAATAAATAGGCACATCTAGTTTTCAAAAGAGTTAAATTCAACACTCCCAATGATACGATGTAATAGAGTAATCATATCAGAGATTTCTTCTTTAAAGTGGCCTCTTTTCAAATTGGTCGGGAGTCTAGACTTCCCTTTCTTCTCAACCTTTAGCCAGCTTTTGGCAATACAATTTTGACACCAGTCTTTCTTATCCCAAAAATACCCCCAGCCCGTAGTGATAGACACATCAACAAATTCCTCATAGTCCATTAACTTCAGAGCATGTGACACAACTTCTGAATCAATTTTTGTTATCACAGAGCCATCAAAGGCTCATATCTTTGCAATTCAAGGTAGTAATTCTTCACACATGCAACAATTAAGTCTGGACAAGGCACAGCAAGCGGGAAGCCTCCGACTCAGGCTAACCCACTGCTTACAATTTTCTCCACAATGGAGGACCTAGATTCTTGATGCATTCTCTCCTAGAAATTCTCTAAATCCACATGACCGAGGTCTGTATCCCTTACATTTGATAAACTATTCTCAACAATAAAGAGAATTGGAGACCCCTGGAATTTATATTTCAGTTTTAATTTCTTGAAAAACCAAAAAGGAAATAATTTTGAACCAGTCAAGTATGTAAAAGAGGTCCACAGGATATTTGGGGAAAACTAGCTATCTACACTCATGAAAGAAAAATTGTTCTTCCCAGACCAAATGAATCACAATTACAAATTGTCACAGTAAGAGAGACAAGGAGAAAAGCCAATTATCTTGACCTGTTTGTGAAGAGTTCTGCGAATTCTCCATTAATGGCGGGATTGGGAGCTCCTTCAGCATATTCTCCTTGCGGTGTAAAATGAGGCTTTTCCTTATGAGGTGACGAATTTAGCCAAGTCTCGTATCAAAGCTTATTAAATTCTCCATAAATTTCATTTAATCTTGGTAGAAAATTGTACTTCAAAATTCATAAATGACCCCCTTTATTTCTTATTGAAAAGTGTGCAAACACCTTTCCCAACATTCTAAATTTATGATAGACTGACAGGTGTCACTTCTTCGTACACATCGATAGCTCAAAGGATGATGCTTTGGGAGTAATGAACACATTCAGTCG
Source organism: Cunninghamia lanceolata (assembly GCA_027924645.1). Lineage (NCBI taxonomy): Eukaryota > Viridiplantae > Streptophyta > Pinopsida > Cupressales > Cupressaceae > Cunninghamia > Cunninghamia lanceolata. The sequence continues at coordinate 5,617,030 of BSBN01000354.1, read as the reverse complement.
GGGCATCGAAGATTTTGAGAATAAATGAACCAACCAACCGAGAGTTTAGAAGTTCAAATAACTTTCGACTCTCTGAATACGAAACATTTTCTTTTAACAAAACAACACAAGACCAAAAGACAAGTCTTAAGACAAAAACTTTGTGAGAAGTCAGGGAATCGGGAGGTTCAGGAACTTTTGAACTTGCTGACTGTGGTACAAAAAGGCATGGGATCATCGACAATACATAAAAATGACCAAGTAAGGGGACACAACTTATAAGGAAGGCACAAATAATAAAGAATAAGGGTGGAACAATGACTTAACATATGAATGACTTAGGAAAATCAAAAATAGGAGTAACAGATGGATCACCTCATTGTCCATTTGGGTGGCCATTTTCATATGGCTCATTATGGGTTGGTCTTGATGATGGATCTCAGATCGAACACTCACTTAGCATGTTTTGATTTGGTCCATGTTGTGGGGATCTTGTTGGATCCCCTTTGAGTCTTTCAAGTTTGATTGATTCTAGATTGAAGTTACTGGATCTAAATGTATGCTAGTTTCATTGAAGGGGCAATTCCCTTGAACTTTATGTGATTTTGTCCTAGTTTTGGGGTGTAGGAAACACCACTAAAAGAATGAAATGAAGATGGATATGAAAGATGAACATGGAATGAAAGAAACATGCAAAAATGCAAAACATCCCATCAAAAGTTTTTTGTTTTTCACGTCGGGTTCACCAAAATATGTGGTGAATCCAGCGTCAGATGTGAAAGTGATGATGAAATGGGATCAAAGAAATGAAAACGCCAAAAGATTCAATTAGGAGGTTTTTGTTTTTCACGTCGGGTTCACAAAATATGTGGTGAATCTGACATCAGATGTGATAATGATGATGAAAATTGGATCCAAGCAATGGGAACACAAAAAGCATAACCAAGAGGATTTAGCCTTTCACATTGGGTTCACCAAAATATGTACACTCAAAAACACAACTCAGTAGCCTAGGGCGGTTAAGTTAGCTTTGGCATGCACATGAACCCCTCTCCTTGCCTTGGGGTGAACCTCCACATCAATCTTGCTCTCATGGAAGTAGCTAGTCAAGAGGAGGTGAGACATGGGGGCAGTCTGGCTCTCTTGAGAGCTGGACTTCACGGAGAGTGGTCGGCCAGTCCTGGGGCCTTTCTTGTGCATTGATTCTAATCTAATGTTCTGTGACTATTGTTGTTAAAATAACTATATGACCCGAAGGGTCACTAGTCACCATTCTTCTATTTGGATCCCTAAGGTTCCAATGTTGTGTAGGTTGATGATTATTTTTGTTGATACTTCTGTTGTATTGGAGTTGTTCAAATCGTTGGATGATAACCTATGTTTGGAATATCCTCGACCTATGTTGTTGTTGTTGAATTGCTTGTTGATCTTGTTGTGGTCTTGGGTGAATCTCCTCAATCTCATCGAGGATTGCCCTCACCCACTCACCTCTAAGCCCAGGACACATTCATGAGCCCAAACTGAGAGAGAGATGGTTGAAGTTAACCTTGATTTGACTTAGGGTTTGTTTGACCTAAGGTTTGACTTTGTGTTGACCTTGTGTTGAAATCAAATGTTTTGACTAATGTTGACCAAAGTTGACCTTGTGTTAAAATCAAGGTATTTTGTTTGGATTCCTAAGGTTCCAACGTTGTGTAGGTTGACGATTGTTTTTGTTGATACTTCTGTTGTATTAGAGTTGTTGTTCGAATCGTTGGATGATAACCTGTGTTTGGAATATCCTCAACCTATATTGTTGTTGTTGAATTGCTTGTTGATCTTGTTGTGGTCTTGGGTAAATCTCCTCAATCTCATCGAGGATTGCCCTCGCCCACTCACCTCTAAGCCTAGGTCACATTCATGAGCCCAAACCAAGAGAGATGATTGAAGTTAACCTCAATTTGACTTAGGGTTTGACTTAGGGTTGGTTTGACTTAGGGTTTGACTTTATGTTGACCTTGTGTTGGAATCAAGGGTTTTGACTAATGTTGACCAAAGTTGACCTTGTGTTGAAATCAAGGATTTGTGAACATTCTGTGATGCTAATGTTTTTGTGCTTTTTGATTTTTGGATGTATGTAAGCCTATATGAGTGCAAAACAATATTTTTATGCTTTTTTTTAGTATTTATGGAAATAAAGTGCTTTTTTTCTATTCTAGGAATTAAAATATGTATGCAATCTAATATGAAGTTATATAAATGCAATTGATCTATGTTTTTGTTTGGTTTTTCTAAATATTTGAAACAATTACTCTAGGAAAAGGAAATTGCTTTGAAATAAAAATAATCTATGAACTTTTGAAAGTAAACTAAACTAAACTAACAATGCAAAATCTACTTAGCCTATCAAGGAAATGGCAACATGCATTTATTATTTCCAAGAGCAAATTGAGATTTTCTAATTACTATGAAATAAAAGCACTAAGGAACCTAGAATAAGAGATGCATGATCCTCCACTACCCTCATAAATCCTTGTGTTGGCAACCTATTATCCTCTTACAGCAGCGGGGAGATCCTCTTGGCAACAATAGAAAAGGAATGCAAAAAGAGCTTTTGAAATCTTGGATGAGAGCTCAATGTGAGGTTGTGAGCACCGTGGCTTGTGATTTGGGTAGCGTATCGATGCTATATGAAGCTTTTAGCAAAGCTTAAATGAAATAACAATAAAAGCAAAAGGCTCGAACGTCATGTATGAGCATATGGATGCTAGTTAGAGAGCAAAAACCTGCAAAAGATTGGATACACAAATGAAATTGCTTCCCAAAAGGGGGAGCTTTAAAACTATGCAACAATGAAAGCTTTGAAGCTTTGGAAAACTAAAGGAAGAAATGAAGAAAGAGGCTCAAAGTCTTGTGAAGAAGCTTGAAAAAGCTTGTGAAGAAGGGAAGACCATTCTCCAACTTGGAAAATAATGGAGAGGTGAGGGGTATTTATAGGTTAAAAGAGGATAAGAGACGTGGGAGAGGATGGAGAATTAACACCCTTGAATGGAGAGTTAACTCAAGAGACACAAGAGTGATATGGGCTAATTAGGGAGTGAACAAGCCAATATAGCTTATCTCTCAATAAGAAATGGAGTTAACAAGAATGAATGGGTTGATAAGTTGAGTTAAAAAGGTGTTAATTATGCATGCTTGGAGGCATGAAATAGTTAACTCTATGTTTAGGACAAAATCCCATGCAAACATGAAGAAAAATGGGTCAAAACGAAGCTTTTTTGGGCTAAAAACTTGAGTTCTTTCATAGCTAGAAAAGACGACAGGGTCACTCACTGATCATCCCTTTCACCAGTCAAGGTCTCCCGGGGGCGACCCATGGGCGACCCACAGAGGGGAGGTCCTAGGGTGAAAAGAAGGATTGGAGATTGTAAAGGAGGCAAAAAGGAGGTGAACTACCTCTGGAAACTAGTCAAAAGGGGGTCAAAATCCAAATCTCCACTTGCAAAAGATGAATCTCCCAGGGAAGATCTGGAAATAATAGGGGGAGATTTGTACTGGTTGACCAAAACTGAAAGTAGGAGATGGCTTGGGAGGTCCTCTAGAGGGATCCTAAGGGTGGGAATGGATGAAAATTACTAGGGAAAGGTCAAATCATAACAAATGGATGAATACAAGGCTTAGGGACAAAGTCACAAACATAGGAAATGAAAATTGAGAAGTGTCAAAAAGTGTTGAAAGAGAGGAAAGAGTTAGCATGACAAAGGGGAAGCAACAAGAGGATGAAGAAACCACATGCTACCAAGAGAATTGCTATTGAGAGGGTATTATTTGATGCTTACATGTATGTGACAAGGATTGTGAGTCATAATTGGGGTCCTCGTAGAGGCTATGCGTGATTTTGGTGCTTACAGGTATGAAATTATGATCAAACTCACACTAAAGTAAGGAGAAGATAGATTTCAAACATGAAAACATAAAAGCCCAAAGAATTCTTCCAAGTTGTGGACTAAAGTATCCCCCAAGCTTAGGATTCTAAGGTTACAAACACATAAGCAAAGAGATTTCAAACACACAAGACATTTTAACATAATTCACACATACGTGTAGTATTGCAAGCATACATAAGGAATACACGCAAGAGACATGCAATACACCAAGGGAATACATGCCATACACAATGCATACACACTTGACATGAAGCATACACATAAGGCATAAAGAATACATAGAATACACATGGAAAACATGATGAAGACACACAAAACACTTTTCTAGTAAAAACATAAAGAACACATGGAATTATTAAGAGAATACAAACTCAAACAATGTATCACAAAAAGAAACACGGAAACAAACACACAAGGCACATGACTCTGACACTAGCTTGCTCTGTTGCTAGGGGTCATGTGAAGAGAAACACTTCTCATGGATCATGGACTAGTAAGGACCGTCAAATTACTAGGTGACCATGAAATCACATGAAGCACATGGGCTAGCAAACTTTGTTGTACTAGGTGTCTCATGGACCAAATGGAAACATCACAGACTAGTGAGGACCATCAAATCACTAGGTGAGTTCCATGTCAACTATAATAAACAAATATGTAATCAAAAGAGCATAGCATGATGTATGTCCCCATTAAAGTGATTGCTAACTCCAATCAGGGAGAAATTGCTTTAAGGTAGAGCAAACTACAAGATAGGCACAAGATTTTTCTAGAAGCACATACTCATATGATATGTGTCCCAAAAACTACATCACAACAAGGGGTTGCCCCCACAAAAGGTAAACCAAGGTGATTATATGAGCCTGATACACAACGGCATGTGTAGTCATGGTATGACGTCGAGCATAGCAACGAGGTGCCACATAAATAAGATCACTCAAAAAAGATAACAAGTTAGATTGAATTATAAAGTGACAACATAAAGGGATCTACCTAACTAGTGTCAGTATCTAAATGGTTGTATAATAGGATTATAAATATTAGAAATTGCCATCATTTGTCAGTCAGTAAAACTATGAGACAAAGGAAGAAATATCACATGAAATCAAATAAAAACCTTGGATCAACAAGGAAGAATTCCAAATCAATCTACACCTTGTCTTGTCCCCAAGGGAAACAACATTGCAACTTACGACATATAGAAGAATGATAATACAAATAGAGAGAATGTCACAATGGATTTTGGTCTCTTTGTATCCTTGCATCTACAAGGGTGTCAAGGGTCATCCAAAGAGAGATTAATATTAACAACATAAATAAAGCATCAAGCAACAAATTACGGGGAAAACAATCACATGCACTCATAACACAATAGAAATATGGGCCACACTAGAAAGTTGGCCTAAAGCAAGTCATCCTCCTCCCAATCATGCTCATCACCAATTTGGGAAGGTGGACAAGATGCAAGAGGGACTATGGAAGTGTGGTGTAAGGAATAAGAGCCATACTTATATCATTATTATCTTCAGGTTCACTATTGGAATATAGCAGGATAGGTTTTGTTGCAGGTTATGAAGCATTATCTTTCACTAGAGGAGACAAAGCACTATTAGATGTCTCTTTTTCATGCATATGTGATAGACACTTGTGAGGAGGGAGATTATTCTCTCTTATGGCAAGGAAAACCATAACACGATGATGCTTCTTTATTTTTCTCATAATTTTATTTCACTTAGCTTTGTTTGTGATGTTTGTTAAGGGAACCGTAGCATCTTCCAACATGGGTTATTTTTCTTCCTTTGCTTCGGGAACATTAGAGGAAACAAGAGGAACCACCAAAGGTTGAGAGACCACAGGGGGAGGGTTCCTCAATGCGGGCTACTCTTCCTTCTCAACTTGTGAAACAGGTGGAAGTGCTTGAGCATGTTGATAACTGAGAGGGGGGGTGAATCAGTTATCCTACTATTTTCTTCTTTCTTTACTTTCTTAATAATCAATGCAGCATTAATCTAAATCAGCAAACATAACTATGAAATGGAAATACACATGACACAATATTTTTGACGTGGAAACCCTGTTAAGGGAGAAAACCATGGGGTGATTAACCCAAGATTGTATTCTCTGTTAGAAGAATGGAAATACAAAATGGCACTTGCCAATTAGGGCTCACTGCCCGAGCACACTGCTTACAAGAAGGCACACTGCTTACAAGAGACACATTGTCTACAAAAAGAGTGTTATACAATACTTGAACTGATTGGTAGCATCCACATATGCTGGAGTTTAGTTCCAGTTAGGCTCAGTACACTGATCTGTTGCACTTCATCTTTCCTCTTCTCTTATGTTGCTTTCCTTTCACATACCGGACCTTCCTTACTGCTCCTGCTCTGCTCTGCTACTTTTATTCGCACATCAATAATAACAACACAACTCACAACTAAATCCATCTTGTATATATATCCACACAAGTGATTTCATCACCTTTCTAGTCGGCACCCGGAATAGTCAATCTTTTCACAAACTCTGATCTGTCGGCTGAATCCTTGCACACCAAGTAATGCGGATTAATGATATACTTGTGGAAATCATTAATTATGTCGGCCAAACATAATTCATGTCTTCATAACCTTTACCAACATCAGTACCACATCCGGAATAATGTCTGATGTTTTGCCAGTCAGTTCTTCCTCTGTTCACACTGTCACTTGAGAACCCGACACTCAAGCATTCATATCTCTTTATCCTTTCCACATCAGAGGCTCAAACCTTGGAATCTATCAGTCAAGATACTCCTCTTGACTTCCCCAAATCTGCACTTCACTGAGATACTTCTACTGAGAGACCCGGACCTGTCTGTCGGACCTTACTGACTGCTCTGTTCTTGTTTACTGGACCATAACATTCTTCACTCTGACTTCCGGTATAGACATACCATGTCCTACGGATGTGTGGGATGAAATTTGTTGCCATCAATGACAACATTCATGAATCCATATAGTGTCTCTTGCCAACAGAGCATCCACAAGTGGTTGAGAAAACTCATAAAATAATATACGCACAACTGATTTATTTCCACTAGTCTTCGTAGAGGCAAGTGCGAAAAAAGTGATATTGTGACTACGGGGAGGTCTGTTTTGTGCTTGACAATTGCCTTGTTGTCCTTGAAGAGATGGTGGAGGGGAAACCTCAGCATATCTACCAGACGCTTAGGGGTGGGGAAGAACCTTTGATTCGGGCTTAACGTCATTCGCTACCTATGGGATAGGGGGAACAACTATCCTAGCCTTAGAAGACCGAGGAGGTCCAAGAACATCACAAGGAGGTATGTTTGTAATCGAAAACTCTATAATTTTCTATGCTTTAAATTTTTGATATGAAAAAAAGAATAAATCCTCTTTATCTTGAGCAACTCCTACTAGTTTTGGTCAGAAGTAGTCAATTGTAAAGTGCCCATGTCAAGCAACAGGTTGGTATTGACTATGATGTACAACATGTACACATACCTCTAATGGAAACTTTAAGTACTTATAAACCATAGAGGGGATTGCCTTCATGGAGCAGAGCCATTGGCGACCCAACTTCACATGAAATAAGTCCGATGTGGGTATGATGACAAAAATGGCATCCAATGATCTTGGCCCGACCTTGACGGCAAGGGTCAAAGCACCAAAATTTGGAAGGATAGACTCATCGTGTGCTCTAATCATGATTTCTGATACATCATAGTTATTGTGGTGTAAACCATGCATGTAGAGAAACTCTTCAATTACTACAATTACCATGCATATAGGATCTATCATAGCACCAAAGCAAAATCCATCCATATATCCCAATAAAAACCATAGTGTTTTCATAAAGATCAATCAATCATCATTTCTCTATTCTAAAAACATCAATTCTTCTATCCATGTTAATATCATATTTGTCTTCTTGTATCTCGTCCACATAGAGGTCTTGCAAAAACATGCATGTTAGACAACACATTTATAAGAATCATGTATATCATCATATAGACATCTATCATCCATTAAATCCATAATCATAGTATATGTCATTATCATAAGAATTCATCATTCATAACATCTATCAGCATCACATAAATCCAAAATCATAGTACATGTCATATAATCATCCATAACATTCATAAACATATAATCATCGATAAAATCTATAAGTATGTCATCATATACATCCATCACAACATAAAAATATACATCTATAGAATATTATGTGCATCATAAGTCTCATATAGGTCATCAAAAAACCATGCCTCATCATATATATCTCAAAAATGGACAAGTGTCATACAATGGGCTACTAAGGGCCATCAAATATATACAAATAAGCCTGCAGGCATCATAATCTCAAAAATACAATAGATATACAACATGATGGCAACTGTGTCTAGGAGGAACTCCCCTCAGAGGGCTCAACTCTTGCACCAGAGGCTGATGGTCCTGTGGCTAGGGGAGGTTGCTGGGGTACTACTGGTCTAGGCTGAGGTGGTCCCATAACTAAAACCCTAGATCTCTTGGAGGATGAGGTCCCTGATCTGCTCCTCTCATGAAATCTAGGCTGCCTATGCTCTGCTAGCAATGCATTCTGGTATAATCCCCTATAATACTCAACCTCTCAAATCACTTGGTTCAGCTCATGCTATTACCAAAGTCATCGTCTGCTGGTCTATGCCAATCATGGCCCTAGCAGTGTCTCTCTCTAAGGTCATCATCTGAAGGGTTGTCTCATCCCTCAGTCTCACTGTTATCACTCCATCATGCTTTGTTGTGATGCGAGCTAGCTCCATTGAGTCAGGAACCTATGCCTACGCCTATGCATGTCCCTGAGAGGCTGCCCTAGCTTGCCTTAGCTCTACCTTGGCAGTATCCCTCTCCTATCAGCATCAAATCAAATAAAGTTCTGATTAAGTCCTCCTATGGGTCTCTTCCTGTAGGAGTTTCTATTGTCTCTCTGTCTTTGTCTCTGCCAGTGGGGCATCTAAAAGGAAGCAAGTTGTGTGGAAAACGCTTCCTACTCTAATCTAATGAGGAGAGATGTATGCAAATTCCTTTTAACCTTTACAATTACAGTGTTATTAACCCAACAATAGATATATTGCAGCAATACACATACACATAGAATGTAGACAAAAGAGAGAGAGAGAGACAAGATATAACGTGGGGAAAACCCTTTCGGGAGAAAAAACCCACACTCCAAAACCTGCACAATGTATTATCAAAACAAGGAATGTTTACAACACACTTGCAATGCAAGTCTTTACAGGAGTCTTTGACACTCATATCTGGAGATATTCTAGCAGCATAACAGTACCTATCAATCACACTATGCATCTCCCATCCAAGTACATGTTTAAAAATAGAGTTTACAAGGCAAAATAGGAACCTTCCAGAGATGGGCGTCCAACTTGGCCTTATGGCCCAAAACCCATGCCTAATGACACTTGTCAAACATTACAACATGGATTTTACACTTTTCATATCACCCCATCCCAGTGTGGGTACCTAGTCCCAAGATAGGCTATGACAGATGCTCTTATGCACCTTACAGCTATCATAGAATCTGTCATAACTGACAGCACTTACAGCTGTAAGAGAATTTGTCATACACTGACTAAAAATAGCATATTCCTCTTACAACATGTCATAACCTCCCTTGGGCGCCCAAATATGCCTTCCTCAAAGATGCTCTTTGACACATGTCCTCACTTGTCATAGGATCTTCTATTTATGACTCTTACGTGTCATAGAATCTCTCATAGGAATCTGTCATGACCGTTATGCGTCATAATTCCTTACACACTGCTTAAGATACTAACACATGGCAGAAAACCTCTACCACAATATGGGATGCCTATATCCACATGGAGTGGGTTGACCATCCTAGTCACCTTACAAGTGGAGTGACAACTCATTGTGCCACTTCACACTAAATGACAAAATAGGATGTGCAACTTAATTACATCATAGGCTAATAAAATAAATACATTACAAATAATAAATACAAGGAATTACCAAGGTTAAGACACCTTAATTCCCAACATTCTCCCACTTGTCGAACACCTTGTAAGAGCCAATAGAAACAACATGATTTAACTACTATAGGTCGAGAGGCCCATAGACTTCGAACACCATCTAAACTTCTCTATGCCCACTGGTTTTGTCAATGCATCTGCAACATTCTTCAAAGTGTCTACCTTCTCCAATGTCACCTTCCCATCCTCTACCATGTCTCACACAAAATGAAACTGTACATCAATATGCTTTGTTCTAGCATGGAAAGATGAATTCTTTGCTAGGTAAATTGCACTCTGACTGTCACAATAGATATTAATTTGTCCTGCATCAACACCAATAACTAAACACAATCTCTTAAGCCAAATGGCTTCCTTACAAGCATGAGTAGCTGCCATATACTCAGCTTTTGTCATGGACAAAGCGACCACATGTTGCTACTTGCTCATCCAACTAATTGCACCACCGAACATAGTAAACACATAAGCACTGGTGGATCTCCTGCTGTCAATGTCACCTACCCAATTAGAATCCACAAATCCATGAATACTAACAGAATGCAGATGTCCTGTAGGATGACCATGATAGCATAGGGAATACTCAGAAGTACCCTGCAAATATCTGAACACTCTCTTTGCTGCATCCCAATGTACCCGTCCAGGATTAGTCATAAACTGACTAAGGACTCCCACTTCTTGGGCAATGTCTAGTCTAGCACAGACCATAGCATACATCAAATTGCCAACAACACTAGCATAAGGTACTTTGCTCATGTCCTCCACCTTAAGGAGATTTTGGACAATTATTAATAGATAACTTTGTCCCCAAAGAAATAGGAACACACAATGGTCTACAATATGTCATGTTGAATCTATCCAACACAGTCTTCACATACTTACTCTGGCTTAACCAAAGTTTTATGTTTGCTCTGTCTCTTCTGATTTCCATTCCCAGAATGTACCTAGTTGCCCCTAAGTTTTTCATCTCAAACTATGTTGACAACTAAGACTTCAAATCATAAATCATATTCTTACCATTCCTAATTAACAGCATATCATCAACATACAATGCAATAATGAGAATGTGATCATTGTCAAATTTGTAATACACACAATGATCTGATTTCGATCTCAAAAATCTAATGGACAACACAAAGGCATCAAATTTCATATACCACATCCTAGGAGATTACTTCAAACCATACAAAGACTTCTTCAGCTTGTAAACTAAATTTTATTTACCTTTTCTATGTAATGCTCTGGCTGTGACATGTAAATCTTTTCCTCCAAGTCACCATGAAGGAATGTTGTCTTCACATCCATCTGCTCTACCTCTAAGTCATAAGCTGCTGCAAGAGATAATAGGAACCGAATAGATGTCAACTTTGCAACAGGAGAGAAAATTTCACCATAATCAATCCCCTCCACTTGTGAATACCCCTTCGCAACCAATCTGGCCTTGTACTTTTCAACACTGCCATCTACACCAAAATTCTTCTTGAACACCCATTTATAGCCAACGGGTTTCCGTCCTTCAGGCAAAGGCACCAAGTCCCAAGTTTTATTCTTCTCCAAAGAAGCCATCTCATCTTCCATGGCCTCGTTCCAGGAACCTACATCTTTCATGCCCATAGCCTCTGTCACAGTTCTAGGCTCATTAGTGTTAGCAAGGCAAAAGCACAACTAGAATCTAGCAATGAATAACCAAACCTATCAGGTTACTTCTTTATTCATGTAGACCTCCTCAAAGGCTAAGCTTGAGGTTTTGCTTCTTCTTCTAAGCTTTCAGAGCTGCTAGAGCTCTCCTCATCATCAGGTCTCACAGGGTCTGTCAGTTCAGTCTTCTCAGGGGTAGTGGGAAACTGAACCACATCCTCTTTCTTTTCTTTCTCTTCTGGCTGTAGAATAATGGAAGAAGGTGTTAGCTCTCTAAAAATAACACTTCTACTATACAACACTTTTTCATCCATAGGATCCCAAAGCTTGTATCCTTTCACACTGACATCATAGCCAATGAAAATACACTTAATAGCCTTGTTCTCCAATTTTGACCTCATCTCCCTAGGCACATGAGCATATGCCTCACAACCAAAAACATAAAGATGTCTTATTTAAGGCTTCTTACTAGACCACACCCCCATGGGTATCTTACCAAAAAGAGTTGATGTAAGAGACCTATTTACCAGGTAGCAAGTAGTGGCTACAGCTTCAGTCCAAAACTTTTGTTCCAAACTTGCTCCACTAAGCATACTCCTAGCCTTCTCCATCAGTGTCATGTCCATCCTCTTTGCAACTCCATTTTGTTGCGGGGTGTATGGAGTTGTCTTATGTCTTTCAATCCCATGTTCTTTGTAGAACTTATCAACTTCTGTAGAACAAAACTCACCACCATTATCAGTTCTCAAACACTTAATCTTTTTACTAGTCTAATTCTCAACAAAAAATTTAAACTCTTTAAACCGACTTAAGACTTCAAATTTGCTACTGATGAAATAAACCCATGTCCTTCTACTATAGTCATCTTGAATGATACAAAATATAGAGATTTAGAGATCGAAGGAACATTAACTGGACCAAACACATCAGAATGAATAAGATCCAACACACCAGAAGACTTATGAGAACTTGAGTAAAATTAAACATGGTTTTTCTTTCCATATATACAATGTTCACAAAAGTTGAAATCGAGATTACATTCATCTAACCCCTCAATGAGGTTTTTATTTTTCAGGGTTCTAAGACCCTTCTCACCAATGTGGCCAATTTTTTTATGCCATAACATTGTCTTCTCAGCAGGAAGCTTAATTTCCAAAGAATGAGCACCCTTGGGTACCCAAAATGCACTACCATCAGTATTTGATACAACAGATCTTTTAGTTTCTAGTTCCAATGGTGGAGATGAAGTGACTGCAGCTCTTTTCTTCAAGTCAGAAGAACTATAGCACTGTGAGGTGCATGCCTCTAGCTAAAACAGAATACCTCTCTGAGCACCCTTCGTAAGCACCATAGATCCTCTAGTCATCTTGCATCCTTCTTTCAAGAAGACAACCTGCATACCTACATCATTCAATTTACTTACAAAAAGTAGGTTCTATGCCAAGCCTAGGATGTGCATGACCCTAGAGATCCCCTTCACTCGTCCATCAGGGAATCAGATTGAGACTCTTCCACGACCAACAACCTTTAGATGAGAATCATCACCCAGGTACACTCTTCCACCATCGAACTCTTCATACTTTGTAAACCAATCTTGATGCGAGGTCATGTGGAAGGATGCACCAGAATCAATCAGCCACACATCATCAGATGCATGGGTGGCCAAGGCTGCGATGAAAGCATCACCATCATCTTGTGACTTGTTAGAATCTGAATCTGAGACATTCTTTTTCTTTTTCTTCTTCTCCTCTTTGCATTCCTTTCGGAAATGCCCAGTTTTTCCACATTTCCAATAGAGAGCCTTGGACTTTCCAGGAGATTTGGATCTCCCACGGGATTTGGATCTACCCTTTTTAGCTTTCTTGTCCTTTTTCCGTTTCTCCTTAGGTCTTCCATGAACCGCAACAACCTCTTTAGCTAACTCGGATGATTTTCTCCACATCTCTTCAGATAATAGAGAAGACACCACTTCAACCATTTTGAAGGTGGATGTGGTACTCCTGATGGCCATAACAAGATGATCCCACAAATCTGACAAAGAACAAAGCAAGGTCATACATTGATCCTCCTCCTCCATTTTCACACCAACAGATGTCAACTATGCAACTAGCATGTTAAAAGCATTCAGATGGTTTGCAACGGATCCTCCATCTTCCATCCTCAAGAATACAGCTTCTTCCTCAGGAATAACTTGTTCACCAAGGATTTAGCCTGATAAACATCTCCCAGTTTCTTCCATAGGTCTTTCGCAGTCTTCTCCTCATGGACATTTAACAAGACAGAGTCAGCTAAACAGAGTCTCACAAGACCCTTAGCTTTTCAATCCTTGAGATCCCAATCATCTTGCGACATTGCCGCTGGTTTTACACTGGAAATTGCTTCCCATATCGGTCAACAAGCATGTCTTCCATCTTAAGTTTCCATAACTCAAAATTAGTGTCGTTAAACTTCCCCACCTCTACTCTTCTGGATGTACCTGCCATCTCCTTCCTGCAACAAGATTTCAAAATACTCTGCACAGACTCCCACTCAATCTAAGATCAGCTCAAAAAAACCCCTACCCAACAACTAGGACCAAAGGTGATCAAGCTCTGATACCAACTTGAAGGAAGCAAGGTGTGCGGAAAATGCTTCCTACGCTAATCTAATGAGGAGAGATGTATGCAAATTCCTTTTAACCTTTACAATTACAGTGTTATTAACCCAACAACAAAGATATTGCAGCAATACACATACACACAGAATGTAGACATAAGAGAGAGAGAGAGAGACAAGATATAACATGGGGAAAACCCTTTCAGGAGAAAAACCCCACACTCTAAAACCTACACAGTGTATTATCAAAACAAGGAACGTTTACAACACACTTGCAATGCAAGTCTTTAAAAGATTCTTCAACACTCGTATTTGGAGATATTTTAGCAACATAATAGTACCTGTCAATCACACTATGCATCTCCCATCCAAGCACCGGTTTAAAAATAGAGTTTACAAGGAAAAATAGAGTTTACAAGGCAAAATAGAAACCTTCTAGAGATGGGCATCCAACTTGGCCTCATGGCCTGAAACCCATGCCTAAGGACACTTGTCCAACATTACAACATGAATTTTACACTTGTCATATCACCCCATCCCAATGTGGGCACCTAGTCCCAAGACAGGCTATGACAGATGCTCTTACGCACCTTACAGCTGTCATAGAATCTATCATAACTGACAACACTTACAACTATAAGAGAATCTATCATACACTAACTAAAATATCATATTCCTCTTACAACATGTCATAACCTCCCTTGGGCACCCAAAGATGCCTTCCTCAAAGATGCTCTTTGACACATGTCCTCACATGTCATAGGATCTTCTATTTATGACTCTTACGCGTCATAGAATCTCTCATAGGAATCTGTCATGACCGTTACGCGTCATAATTCCTTACACAGTGCTCAAGATGCTGACACATGGTAGAAAACCTCTACCACAATATGGGATGCCTATATCCACATGGAGTGGGTTGATCATCCTAGTCACCTTACAAGTGGAGTGACAACTCATCATGCCACTTCACAATAAATGACAAAACAAGATGTGCAACTTAATTACATCATAGGCTAATAAAATAAATACATTACAAATAATAAATACAAGGAATTACCAAGGTTGAGACACCTTAATTCCCAACAGCATGCTGCTACCCTGCCTCCCCCATCTCTACATCTACATGACCAAGACTCCCTGGGATATCCTATTGGCCTGCCTCCGCCTATTGTGCCACCTCCATCACCAATGCTGCCCTTTGTCTCCTAGCCATACAGGGTCTGGCCTCAAACCCTCCACCTATAATCTCTTTCACCTACCTATCTTGCTCACCAACCACTCTTGGGATGGTCAATCTGGTCAGCCTATGAGTGAGTCAATATGCATCATACTCCAGTGTCATCTCAGGATCTACTCGTTCACCAACAGGGTCCCATGCCACTAGGGCAAGTGCATCAAACTCGGCAAGAGTTGTAGCCACAACCACCTCTGAACCCCAATCATGTATATCCCATCATATCTAAGAAAAAAAAGCCTCTCCAACTAGAACAGGCTAGGGACATCCAAACTGTCTCAAAACTCTCTCTGACAAATATCTCTATAACATATACACTCTAACCAAATAAGTACCGACCCTACCTACAATAAGTCAATTGCTCTGTGTCATCCTCCCATATCTCAATTCTCTCCATGGACACTAGATCACAGTGTCGAGCTCATCAAAAGTGTGTCTCCAATAGGTCAACTCCTCGAGTCGCCTTTGTGTAATTGCACTATCATATAACGTCTTTGTTATGGGGAGATCAAACTCGTGACTGCAATATGATCCTAGGCCCACACATGGAAAAGTGTAACACCTACTGGTAAGCTAAAGCCAAATCTGTAAACAACCTGGTGCATGTCATGGTATAACTGCCCCAACACACAAGGCCCCCATGCATATCTGATACCGTGTGTGAACATCCCCTCTAAAACTCAGCCCCAACCTATGGAAATTATGCGTGACCGCCTGTTAGGGACCCTAACTTTGCCAATTAACCCGATCACCACCAGCTGTATCCTATCAAACAAATGTCGCATGTGCCTCGTGCATATCTCATGATCCTCGATGTAGCCTCTCCAACATCAGTGTCATAGTCAATCTGGGAACTGTAGATCAAGATCCGAAGGATCCTTTAGATGCCCTCTAGGGTGATTGTGATCTCACCCGTCGATAGATGGAATGAGTTGTGCTTGATGTGCCATCTCTCAACCAATGCTATCATCATCACCCGGTGAGCTTGCACCGGTGTCATATGAGTGACGTACCATAGGCCCATCACCTCCAAAAATAGATGCTCATCCTCGTCTAAGTCTACCACTAGTGCCAGCGTCACTGAGTGTCGCTCTCGAGACATCAGTAGGGGAAGAACAATCTGCATCCATAGAGTTTAACTTGTCATCTTTGAAAAAAAATCTAACTATCTACATTAAAAGACAAAAGCGGCCCTAAAGGCCATAAGTGCCATTCTACTAGCCAAAACAATTATCTTTTTAGCCAAAAGCGCAACTCTATCCACCAAAAGTACACTTCTGCTTGCTAAAAGTGGCCCCTAAAATTCTAAATGCCTAAACCCTAACACCTAGCCAAAAACACACCTTTTTAGCCAAAAGTGCCATTTTGTCGACCATAAGAGAACACTTTTTCTAAAAGTGCTGCTCTGCTAGCCAAAAGTGCAATTTTTCCAACCAAAAGCAGATTTTTCCTAAACTACTAAATTTAACCAAAAGCACAACTTTTTAGTCAAAGGCACCATTGTCTGTGCCATAAGCAAACACTTTTTCCAAAAGCGTCATAATTTTTGCCATAAGTGCAGCTCTAGCCTATTGACCACTTTTGGTCACAACTACAACCTACCCTCATTAATGATCCTATTTAATGCACTTAATGATTTGATTAGGGGTACTTACCACTCCTGGTGCTCCTGCTAGCCAACTATGCATCCTGACCCTCTTCATGCAATGAATTGATCATGGGATGCCTGCCATATCTGCAATCTAGTCTGCTGTAAGCTCTAAAAATCTCAAAAGCTCTAGAAAATAAGAATCTATAACTCTGAGGATGCAAATGACTTGAAAGTGACCCCTGGGCCCTACTTATAGCCTCCCAACCCTAATTTCTTCCCACCCATGACCCTGTTTGCTTCGTGTTAGCCTTATTTCTTCATCGTGTTAGCTTCCACCTTCTAATCTCATCTTTCTGAGTCTTTTTCTACCGTGTCGTCTGCCTTTTCTTCTTATCGCATGAGTCAACCCAGTCCTTCTTCGGTTTCCCTGCTTTTCCTCTCGAGGGGGCATCCTATCACCCGTTACACTGGGGTATAGTTGTCAATCACATATTATTAGTATTTTCTTTGAAACAACGTTGTGAAACACGTTGTCTCAAAGAGTGGAAAAATGTAGACACCCAAAAATGACCATTGCATACATCAAATTATTCTAACTCACATTCATCCAACATTAATTAAATAACTTAATTATTTAATTAATTTCATCAATTTCTTCTAATTCACATGGATCCAACATTAATTAAATAAATCTTATTTATTTAATTAATTTCATCAAATTCACCACTTTATTCTTCTATTTTTACATTAATTAAATAAACCAATTATTTATTTAATTCAACATATCTTAATTTCTCTTATCTACACAATTAAATAATTTTAATTATTTAATTGGCTAATTATTGTTCTAAAATTAAATAAATCATTCAAATTTATTTAACGTTGACTTTTCAAATATCTTCTAAATAAATAAAATCACTATTTTACTTATTTCTTCTTTATTCTTCCATCATGCACAACAAATTAAATAAATTTCTTTATTTAATTTTTAATTATCTTCTCAATCTTCTAAAAATATCT
This sequence comes from Cunninghamia lanceolata, assembly GCA_027924645.1. Lineage (NCBI taxonomy): Eukaryota > Viridiplantae > Streptophyta > Pinopsida > Cupressales > Cupressaceae > Cunninghamia > Cunninghamia lanceolata. The sequence goes on along the minus strand of BSBN01000354.1, from coordinate 5,598,998 downwards.
TTTTCTTCCATGCACACAAATTAAATAATTTATTATTTAATTTTATTCATACATGTCAGAAAGCAAAACAAAAGTTGAGTGAATTGGATTTTAAATCATTGTTTTTATCAATCAATTCATAAAATAGAAAAAAAAATTCATTTTTATGAAAAATCAATCCTATCTTTAGTTAACAAAGAAATTAACTCAATAAACAACTTTTTGCATGAACACTTATCATGTGCACATTCATCATTATTCCTCAATTTATCTCATCCATTGATTTCATTGAATTTCCTCCACTGTTGATCGATTTTCTCTAAAAGCTATAAATACACCCATTCACCTCTTCACAAACCCTTCATGATTTTTTAACATTGGCATCCATATCTCCTAGCGCTTTGAGCATTTGTTGAAGCACCTTGTGTCCATTGAGCTATCATCTATCCACTTGCAATCATGGTTATGCTACGTTTAGAGCAATCCACATATCAATACACCAAGGAATAAATATCGTAGTGTGGTAACTTGCATTATTGTTTGCTTTGGATTTCATTATTAACCATTGTGATTATTTCTTGAGTTATGTAGACATTGGAATAGGGTCTCTTTTAATCATGTTTGCATTCTAATTTCTAGCATATACAGGTGAAGCCACCAATTTATTTCCTTTGTTGTTTACACCAGCTGGATGACATTGAAATCAATGAGGTCTTGAACTTCATGTTTAAGACACATACACCTTTTAGTGTCATGACTGGAGGTGTGGTGAAATTGACAAAAAGGCCTGTGAATCGAAATAAGATGCTTGCATCTTACTTGGATCGAGAGGTCGAATGGGTGGAAGCTTGATGAGATTTTTGTCAATAGTTGCATCATTATAGAGTAGAGAGACTCTGATAATGGTGTGAAATGTCTTTTTTTTGTTTCAATTTATATGGGGTGGAAGCAGGAGATGATGCATCTCCCACATGTTTTCTTATGTTATTTGATGAAATTGCATTGATCTTGATGAAATTTTTGTTGTGTCTTTTGAATGAATGAGTGTCTGAGGCTTCAAATTGACCAACCAAAGTCGATGAGGGATTATTCTCATACTTACTAACAGATAGTTAGTAATCATGGAGAGCCATGCAAAGATGAGTGAAAAATTCATAACACATCGACAATATTTTATCACGGATGTGAGGTTGTAAGTTTCCAATGAAGACTCTTTGTACATCAACATCTAAAATAGAATATTGAACTTGTGGAAAGAGAGCCTGATAACACCCCATAAAATTTGTTACTTTCTATTGTATTCCTTGTTTACAATGAACTAAGTTGGTCAAAGAGACTTGAGGTCTAATGTTTGCTTGAAAGTGTTCGAGGAACTTATTGATTAGTTGTGAAAAAGAAGTGATTGAATTAGGAGGTAATCAGCAAAACCAATCCAAGGCTGTGTCTTTGAGTGACCTAAGAAAGAATTTTTCCAAAATTACATCTTCAAAGAAGAAATCACTACACATAGCTGTAAAGGCTGCCACATTGTTGTTTGGGTCTCCCTTCCCATTATACTTCTTGTGTATAGCTAAAATTGAGATCGAATAATAATCAAAACAAATGATAACAACTCAATCCTATAACATCAAAAGATCAATCTAAGAGATAACCAAATCAATGAATAATGCAATTAATAATAGAAATCTATCACCTGGATTGTATTAATCTCTTGGATTTATGTGGATTGCTCAATATATCACGTACCCATGGTTGCAACAAGCGGATGAATGATAGTGTTTGTGTGCTCAAAGATTCGATGTGTGTGCTCAACAATACGATGAATGCTCAATGCGCTATAGGAATTTAAAAGCTTAAATGATCGAAGAGGGCTCAAAAGTTGAATGATCAAAAATAATTTTTTACGTAATGAAGGGGTATATATAGGTTTCAGGGTTGGATCGATCAATGGTGGAGATAAATTAATGAAATCAATGATCAAGATGAGTTGAGAAGACATGATGAATGTGCACACGACATGTGTCATGTTTCAAAATCTATTTTATTAAGTTAATTGCTTTTTAGCTAAAGATAGGATTTGATTTCATAAATTAGAATTTTTTTTCTAATTTATGAGTTGATGATTAAAATAATAATAATTAAAGCCAATTAACTCAACTTTAGATTTGCTTTTTTGAAGTTCTAAAAATAAGACTGATTGTGCACATAGAGGAAAATGATATTTTCAGGAAGATTTGAAAGATAATAACTAATTAAATAAATAAATTTATTTAATTAATTATGCATGGAAGAATAAGATTATTTTTTGGAAGATAATTGAAGATATTTTGAAATTAAATAAATAAATTTATTTAATTAATTATGCATAATTGAAGAAAAGATAAGATAAGAAGATTTAAATAAATTAAACAAATAAATTTATTGAATTTATTTTGTATGATTAAGGAATATAAATAAAATATTTATTTTATTTATTTTTTTAGAAGATAATAGATCAACTTAAATAAATTTGAACAATTTATTTAAATTTAGAGGAATAATTGATTAATTGAATAATTAAAATTATTTAATTATGGATAAGAGGAAATTTAAGTATTGAATTAATTAAATAATTTATTTATTTAATTAATGTGGGTTTGAAGATTAAAAGAAGATAATGGTTTAGTCGATAAGAGCATGGTTCGGTGGTTAAGTCACTCGATTGTAGTGGCGGCCACTAGAGTTCAAACCCCCACTGGGCCAACAAGCTCGCAGGCTTTACGCCTTCACTGGGCCAATGAGCTCACGGGTTTGAAGTGTTCTTGCTAGGGGATGAGGTCCCCCATGTTGTGGCCTCACCGGTTCATTGCTCTAAGCAAAAGCATTCGCTTGGAGCCAGAGGGTGGGTCGCACCAGCGTCGCCAGTCACATTAAAAAGTTTACCAGGCGTATTTTAAAAAAAAGAAGATAATAGTTTAATTAAATAATCAAAATTATTCAATTTGGAGGAATAAGGTGGATTTTAATGAAATTAATTAAATAAATAGAATTTATTCAATTAATGTTAGAAATTAGGGAAAATAGAAGAAATTGAGAAATTTGACGAAATTAATTAAATAATTAGATTATTTAATTAACGTTAAATGCAGGTGATTTGATAGAATTGATGAAATGCAAGTGATGCGATGCGAAGCATCATTTTTAGGTGTCTACATTTTGCCCCTCTTTGATACAATGTGATTTAGCGTTGTTTCAAAGAAAAATAGCAATAAAAATATGATATAAGCATGCCCCAGTGTAGCTAGCATAGGATGCCCTCCCTTGAGAGGAAAGACAAGGAAGCGACAGAAGGACTGGGTTGACTCACGACTAGAAGAGAGGATAGGGACGTGATAGAAAAAATAGGTTAAGAAGGACTAGGCTAGATAGATGGAGGCGGACACGATGAAGAAAATAGGATGACACGAGGAAAAATGGGATAAGGGGTGGGATGAAAGAATTAGGGTTGGGATACTATAAATAGGCCCTAGGGGGTCACACATAGTTCATTTGCACACTCCTAGTTCATAGAGATTAGAGCTCCTAGCTTCATAGTGCTTAGTTGAGAGAGTTGCTTAGAGGAGCTCAGGCAGTTGCAGAGATGTCGATTCCAGTAGATAGACACCGAGGCAAGCATGTGAGGATGTTTGGGAGGCCTACGGGAGTGTCAGGAGTGCTAAGTACCTGAAAACTCGCTTGTGATTGCATTTAATAGCTCATTTATAAGGGGTTTTAGATTTTTTGGCCAAAAGAGTGGCCCTAGGATTTAGGCGCATATGGTAGAAATTAGCGCGCTTATGGCAAAAAAATGTGCCTATGGACGTGATTTAAGCGCATATGGTTGAAAATTGGTGCTTTTGGCCGCCTAGGAATAGTTGCTAGTTTGAAGCGCAAATGGCAATTTTGAAGCGCCTGTGGCACATGGAAACAACGCTAATGGTGCATAGTTAAGCACATATGGTTTGGAAGCGGTGCAAATGGTGCACAATTAAGTGCATGTGGTTTTTAAGACAATGCAAATGGTAAACAGTTCAGCGCTTATGGCTAACAGTCCAGTGCGTGTCACTGACAGTCAAGCACTTTTAGCTTTTTAGGATTCTTACCCCAGTTAGACTAGGTCTCGACTTGATTTTAGCTAGCTTGACTAGGGTTAGGCCATGTTTTGACTTAGTGTAGACTATGTTTGACTAGGTTTCAATGTGTTTGTAAGTAGTTGTTCAAAGGTTAACACAGTTGATCATGTTGATGCAGGTTATTTTACTGCCACTGCAGTCGAGAGAGAGGCATTATATGATTGTCGACCTGGCTATACAGCTTGGTTGGGAGGAGGAGGTCTTCTTGGAGGTTATGGGACTTTGGCATATTGCCCATTTGACACCAATTAGGGCTAATCTAGCCCTGATCACTACTTTGGTCGAGAGGTGGCACAGCGAGACCTCTTCTTTCCACTTCTCAACTGGCAAGGCGACAGTGACGTTGGAGGATGTATGGCGCATCCTAAGGATACTGATTGATGGAGCCCATGTGGATTATGATAATGATAGGGGTGAGGACGGCTTGAGAGGGGTGTTCACCACTGATGACCTTGGTGTATGATTTGGTGAGATCAGTTGGAGTCGAGTGCCAGACCTTTGTGATAGGATCCGATGGATTGTGGTATCTTTGACTATAGGCTTCTTATGTCTTGACCAACGCTCTAGAGGTTTATTAGTTGGATGGGGCACAGTTTTTTTGGGTATGTTTACACATGGTATTAGATATGCTTGGGGGCCATGTGTGCTTGGACAGTTGTATCATGATCTTCACGACTATGCATAAAGAGAGGGGAGTAGTCTATCCGCAAGAGTGACTCTTCTTCAAGTGTGGGCTTGGGAGCACATCCCAGTCATGCGTCCTCTCTCCTCACCACCGAGAGGATAGGGAGCCCTATGTGTTTCTGTATAAGGGGGCTCTGACACAACAACAGGTTGGAGCTATTGCATTCTAGAGTCGACAGATCGACAAGATGGATATGTTTGTCTGGAGGTTGTGGAGAGATTGTGCACTGTGGGACGACAACGTCAAGCAGCTTGTATACTGCCAGAAGGCTAGGTACCTATTTGGATGGAGTATTTATACCATAGAGAGATATCTTCCTGAGAGGGTTCTTTGACAATTTGGTTTACCACAGGGAGAGCTAGTGGGCGATGCGATGCATGCATGCTCACGCAGGGAGATCGGTGATTGGGGCCCAGAGATTGTCAGGGCTACATCTTTTGCAGCATTACGAGCATTGAGACTTGTGATGTGGGATTGGATCTTAGGGGAGGTAGACCCCGAGATGACACCAGAGTATGATGCCTACTAGGCACAGCACCATCCAGTACAATTCATAGGTCTAGGTGCACTAGGTGCAGCAGCAGACTTGGGAGGGCCAGAATAGGAGGCTCGAGTACGCTGAGAGGCCAGAGGCCAAGGCTGAGGATAGGGAGATGAGGATGAGGAGATGGCAGAGGTAGGTCAGCGACAGAGAGTGGTTTGGGCTGAGACCCCCTTGGAGAGGGCCTAGAGACTCTTGCATGTGGAGACTACGAGGAGGACTCGTATAGAGCTCTATTTTGTGAGGATGAGGAGAGAGAGGGATAGGGCCAAACAGGAGGCCCGTCAGGCAGAGGCGTAGGCATGGGTGCATGTGCAGGCAGTAGCAATAGCACAAGCCACAGTAGCAGCAACACAGCCACCACCACCACCAGCCCCAGCACCAATAGATGATGGTGCCTTGGCCAGAGTTACAGCAGAGAGAGATGTCGTCATACAGGTGAGGTTATCAGTAGAGGCCTTAGTGCAGAGGGTTACTTATGAGAGAGATATGGTGAACAGGGCATTGGGAACAGACCAGGCCATAGTGATACTGGCTTTAGAGTTGACCCAAGTACAGGATGAGTTGGCATCCGGAGGCCAGGAGTGGAGTACTACTGGGGATTATACTTTGGGGTAGTGGCACGAGATCAGCCGCAACCCAACTACAGGAGAAGGTCGAGGTCAGGGGCCTCCTCATCATAGAGGACTAGGAGATCAAGTCCTTCGGTCATGGGTCCCCCCTTTATCCACATGGAGGAGGACCGGACCTAGCAGAGGAGGGGGTCAGGGATCCGAACAGCCGTCTGGGAGCTCGACACATGGCTCACAGTAGGGCATGCTTGTATATACTGTATCATATGGATGTATATTGTATCACATTGTATCAGATATGTATTTTGATTATGATGCCTACGTGCATCTGATGCACATTTTAAGGGCTCATTGATAGCCATGTTATATATATGATTCATTTTTTATGTACATGATGTATATATGGGCATTATATTCTTTTAATGACCTTGATGATATATGATATATGTGATGGTCTTTGTGATGTATGATGATGTATTTCTATATGCTATGGATGTGATGATGTTGTACTTATGATTATGGATTCATGTGATGATGTTTATGCTTATAGATGTACGGACTGTGATGACGTTACGATATGATTATGGGTTTATATCATGATGTTTATGCTTATAGATGTATAGACTGTGATGACATTATGATATGATTATGGGTTTATATGATGATGTTTATGCTTATAGATGTATGGATGAGATGACATTATGATATGATTATGGATTTATATGATGATGGACTAACATATGGTTTTGCAGGTATGCAAAAGACTTTGATGATAGATAGAAGAAAATAAGATAGAATAGAATATGATAGAATAGAAAATGATATTTTATTGATCGATCTTTGTATGAAAACTATATTGGGAATTTGGATGTATGGATGGATAAATGGATAACTCGTTGCAATGGTTACGCAAATATTTATAAAGAGTAATCCTGGATTTTAATATAGCACATGGATACTTATGCAACCAAGGTATATAATACCAAGGTGCCAAGATATCCGGTACAAGGATGTTGACTCTGCAAGCAAATGGTTTGAACTTATATCTACTAGACATAATATAACCTTGGTGGATATGTGAATGAGCCATAGTCTTGAACACATAATAAACTTAATACATAAATGCAAAAAGTATATTAATGTGTAAGATGCTATGTTATAACACATGTACAAGATAAATATTAGCCATAGTAAAAGGATAAGAACATCCCTCAAACACAGCATAGGAAAGCAATGATTATGCCCCAATCCACACTTCATCGCAACATACCAAGATATAGATAAATCAAGACAGTCTTGAATAGGTAATTTAGATAGGGACAAAAGATAAACCAAAAAGAAAATTGGCTGACTTACAAAGTAAACACACAGCCAACATATTCTTTTGCCAAAGAGGTTGCTCTAGGTAGATAGATAGATTGGAGCCTTATTGTAGGAGAGATATATCTGTAAATTTTGTTGGTCTAATTGAGGATAGATAAATTGAATATAGCAAATGTGGCAAGCAGATACTAGGGACAACATATGGCTTTATGAGTGGTCTAGTTGCTTTAGGTTTGGGTAAGTACTTTAGCTTTCATAGGATGCATAGTTTGATTTTTGCTTGAGTTAGTCAAGTCTAGGTGGACGGATGGATTGTGATAAATGGAAGATGAGAAAGGTGGAAGTGTTAAATAGATTGGGATGAAGAATGATGGATCATATGTGCCTGAGTACTAGATATTTCCTTTGTATTCTAGACTGCCTACATACCCTGTATCCACAAGATCAAGGCACATTATGATGAAAGATGAATATGATAATATGTAGTTCTAGGTAGAGTGATGAGATGGGTGAAATGTGATGAGAATGGTTAGGGGAAATGATGATATCTTATGTACCTAAGTACTGGATACTTCCTTCATATTCCAGACTGCCTACATACCCATATCCATGGGATCAAGGTACATTAAGATTGAGATGAGATGATGATATGTAGTTCTAGGAGATTTGATGATATAAGATAAGATGACGTGATGGTTGACGATGGAGGATAGTGATGACGCGTGAAGTTTTTAGATTGATGTTGTCATACTTTGAATAAGGATCCATTCCTAAACCTAGGTTAAGGAAAACATTGCCCCCGTTCCGGTAGAGGTTTTATTATGGATGACAATGGATGAATTGACAATGGGTGTACTGACTTAGGATGAACTGACTTAGGATAGTACTAGTGGATGAATCGACACTAGAGGAACTGACACTAGATGGTGCTAAAAGATAACTAACACTGACAATTTCCAAGCCATGATAGATAGGGAAGTGGAAATGCAAAATCAATGATGGATGGATGGAGATTTATTATGAATTGATATGGATGAGACGGATGCATGACTTAATCAATAGTGGATGTTGACTCTACACATAGTGCCTATTTGCCAGGTTTTCACTATGGTACTTATCCAAGGCACTTGTTTACCAGGTTTTCACCAAAGGACATATTATTTTTGGATTTTTCTATTTTTCTATTTTTTTATTTTTTTTTATTTTTGTATTTTTTTTATTTTTTTGTAATTTTCTATTTTTTGATTTTTTTGTATTTTTGTATTTTTTGATTTTTTTATATTTTTCTAAGGATACTCTGAGGATCAAGTATAAAATCTCTTGAGATGAACACTATTGATGGGTTCCTCCAAGGGAATGCCTTCAGGTGTTGACAAAGTGTAAGCTCCTAATCCATAGACTGCAGTGATAACAAAAGGTCCCAACCAATTAGGCTCGAACTTACCTTTCTTGTCTCTATCTAATTGGTTCCTCTAATTTTCTTTAAGGACAAGATCACCTATCTAAAACCTTCTCTCTTTGATCTTCTTATTGTACTTACGACGGAGGCAATTTTGATAGACATGAAGATGGGTTATTGCTATTTGATGCCTCTCATCAAGTAACTCAAGCTCGGCTAATCTAGAAATTTGGTACTCTTCTCCATCAATCAGGTGTTGCATAGAGACTCTTAGAGACGGGATCTCAACCTTGATGGGTAAAATGGCTTCAGTGCCATAGACTAAGGCAAAGGGTGTAGCACCAGTTGGTGTTCTGATACTAGTGCGATAGGCCCATAAGGCTGGGTTGAGTTGTAGGTGCCAATCATGACCAGCTTCATTAACTATTTTCTTTAGGATTTTAAGTATGGTCTTGTTCGAAGCCTCGACTTGGCCATTTGATTGAGGATAATAGGAAGTAGAAAAGTGATATTGGATATTGTATTGTGTACATAAGGCACAGACATCTTTATTCTTAAATGGTCTACAATTATCAGTGACAATGGATTGGGGAATCCCATACCAGCAAATGAGATAATTGAGGACAAACTTGGCTATTTGCTTATCGGTGATATAGGTCATTGGGATGGCTTCTAACCACTTAGTAAAATATTCAGTGGCGGTAATAATAAACTTAAGGCCATTAGAGGAGGATGGATGGATTTTACCCATGAGGTCGAGTCCCCACTGTGAAAAAGACCATGGAGTTATAACAGGTTGCAGCTCATGTGTTGGTGCATGTTGTTGACACTGTAGACACTTCTTAGCAAAGTGGACTGCATCTTGCTCTATAGTTGGCCAATAATAACCTGTTCAAAGTACCTTCTTAGCTAGAGTTGGATAGTTGGAATGTGATCCACAGACACCTTCATGTATATCTCTTAAGGTAGCGTTAGCTTCTTCCAAGTTAAGACACCTAAGAATAATACCATCAAGACTCCAGTGATAAATGGTGTCACCCAGAATAGTGAAACGAGAGGCTCAGTGGATGAAGGTTTTGTGTTGGGTTTTAGATAAGTCAAAGGGAAAGGTACCATTTTTGAGGTAGTCATAGATATGTTCATACCAAGGGGAATTGGGACCAACAAGTTTGCATATGAATTCAGTTGTAGGAACATCAACAACAGGTATCAACAGTTGCTCGATTAAGAACTCACATTTCTGAGTGTTGGCAAGCAAGTCCACAAGTGACCCAATGGTAGCCATAGAATCAGCAACCTTATTATGTACCCTTGGTATTTGTTCAAAAGTGATACTAGAGAAATGCAGCTTGTAGGTATCAACCAATTGCTTATATGGTATCAACTTGTCATCTTTAGTTTGGTATTCATCAGTGACTTGTCTGATAACTAGTTGAGAGTCCCCATAGACTTGAAGTTCCGTAATATTCCATTATATTGCTATGCGGAGACCTATGAGAAGCGCTTCATACTCAGTTATATTATTGGTGCATGGGAATGCTATCTGATATGATTTTGGAATGTATTCATTTTGTGATGTGATGAACAAGATTCCTGCCCCTTAGCCATGTTGTGTGTAGGATCCATCAAAATATAAGTTTCACTTCATTGAGGTAGCTAGAGTGAAGAGACCTTCATCAGGAAAGTCAATGATCATAGGATTTACATATGTGATTGGAGCTTCAACTAGTTGGTCTGCGAGAATCTATCCCTTGATAGCTTTTTTATCAACATACTCTATGGTGAATTCACTCAAGATTATGACCCATTTAGTTAGGCGGCCTATGAGGGCTACCTTGGATAAAAGATACTTTAATGGATCAATCTTAGAGATAAGATTTATTGTTTGGTTTAACATGTAATGTTGCAACTTTTGGGAAGCAAATACTACTACTAAACATGCTCTTTCCATAGGAGTGTAGTTTAGTTCATATCCAACCAAGGTGCAGCTGATATAATAGATAGCATGCTCTTTCCCTGACTCAACATGTTGTGCAAGAAGAACCCCTAATGCTGCAAATGTAATGGAGATATATAGGATCAAAGGTCTATCAGGTACTGGTGGTACCAAAACTAGAGGATTAGCTAGATATTCCTTAAGTTGATCGAGTGCCTATTGACACTTGTTATCCCACCGAAATGAGACATCCTTGCGGAGCAAGTGTTGGAATGGTTGACACTTATCTGGTAGTTGTGAAATAAAGTGTCTAATAGACTGTAACTGCCATTGAAGTCTCCTTAGTGCTTTGAGATTCTTAGGTGGAGGCATCCTGGTGCAGGAACACCTCAAGAAGACTAGAGTCTTAGGCATTTTCTATATTTAATGTAATAAGGTCTGTTTGACCAGACTTGTCTTTGGTTTTTGTAATTCAGTTTCTATTTGTAAGTCCCTAGGACACTTATCGATCTGTCATAATAAGGTTGTTAGGTTGTTAGAAGTTTGTTAGTTGGTTATCTCTCCTAGCCGCTTGGAATTATCTCCTAGCCGCTGGGAATCAAATCAGTACTACTGTTGGCAAGTAGTTAAATAGCCTAGTTCAGATCAATTTCATATATAGAAGTGAAGATATAGAACAGATGTTAGACAGAGCAGTAGTTGCAAAACTGTGAAATTAGATATCTGTATGCATTTTTGAAAGTAATAAGATCTTGTTTGTGTTATTTTCTGGCATTTTGAATTCACTGTACAATCAATTTTCTAAGTGGGATCGAAATGGATTCGTAACCCATTCCACTGGTTAGATTCTTCGAATCAGTGGAATGGTTGTATATATAAGTTTAGGTTTTGTTTTGTTTTTGTTTCTTGTTTATCCATGTTCAGGTTTGTTGGATCGCTTATATCATGCATTGAAGAGTCCTAGCATGGGCATGTGCTAGGTTGACAAAGTGCAGAGGATTGCATGTTTGCAGGAGAAATAGATCTGTGAAATCGTAAGGGTTTCAACGGATCAAATCAGCAAAGTTCTACAGAATATACAAATTGTGAGTATATCGCATTTGTATACGGGATATACAGTCTGTGCATATATCGCAAGGCATATCAAGTGTGAAAACATGTTGAAAATGCATGTTTTGAAGATATAAGGTAAAACATATTCAGATATACATTTCCTGTATATACCACTTTTATTTGTCGCAGCCAGTTTATGTGTATATCACTATCGCATCCGAGTACCAGTTATGTGTATCCGACAACCACACATCAGGTTGGTATGTTGCAAAGGTATATTGGGTTCAATCCCTGTGTATACCGCAGTTGCACGGTTGTGAGTATCCTGCAGATGCATGTGGTAGATTGTATGTTTTGAATGTACATTGTGAATGTACATCGGGTTGATACAAGGAAAGTCAACGTTTGACTTCGGCGAAGGCATATTCTGAAGGTATATTCGGCAAATGCATGTTCCAAGTTGTATGTATATCAAAATATACATTCCGCAGATACATTGGGTTACATGCAGGAAATGACTGGTAGGAGCAGTAGGAGGAACCGGCACCGCAAGTCAAGGTTTGTATGTACAAAGCTGACTATATCGGTGTGACTGTAAACATCAGGGTGAAACCTATTTAGGAGGCCGATAACATATGTATTGCTGATAGGTAACAAATGTAAAGTGCATTCATCGATATGAAGTATGGGATCGGTGGAAAGATTTTGAGCTACGCCGATGGAAGAAGTCTTGGCGATAGTAGTGTTGGGGACACGTCGATGTGAAGTAGGGTTTCGGTGCGAAATGGATTTGGTTGGCCGATGAAGATGGTCTCGTCGATGGGAAAACATACAAAGATAAATGTATGTTAGCGAGTGATTGACAACCATTGCGCACGTTTCCGTTGCCAGCTCTGCATCACATCCCTACAATAGCCTTAACCTCTGTTGGATCCACTTCAATTTCTCTGTGAGATACAATGTACCCCAACAATTTCCCTGAAGTGACACCGAAGACACATTTCTTTGGATTTAACCTTACTTGATACCTCTCTATTCGATCGAAGATCTTCCCTAGAACTTGAATATGATATACCCTAGAAGATTTTGCCAATATTTCATCAACATAGTCCTCCATTATAGTGTGAAACAAGTCATGGAATATTACAGTCATATCTCTTTGATAAGTGGCTCCTACATTCTTAAGACTGAAAGGCATAACTACCCAACAGTAAGTACCCCAAGGACATGTGAAGGCTATTTTATGTTGATCTTCTTTTGCTATCTTGATTTCATTGTAACCTCAAAATCCATCCATAAGAGAAAGCATCTTGTGACCTGTTGTCAACTCCATCATGATATCTATGTTTGGAAGTGGAAAATCATCCTTGGGACATGCTTTATTTAAGTCTCAGAAGTCGATGCATATGTGGATGTCCCCATTCAGTTTAGAAACAAGTGCAAGATTTGAGACCCACTCTGTATAATCAACAGGTTGTATGAACTTAGCATCTAACAAATTCTCAAGCTCTACTTTGACCAATAGGGCTATCTGAGGGTGCATCTTGCGAAGCTTCTACTTGACAGGCTTGTCATTTAGTGAGATAGCTAGGTGATGAACCACAAGTGAAGGGTCCAACCTAGGCATGTCAGCATATGTTTAAGCGAAGTTAATTTTCCTTTGTAAAAAAATATTACAAGGTCCTTCCTCTCTTGTTCTGATAATGATGCTGATAGAAATGTGACCTTTAGATTCTGAATTGTTCCTAGATTTATCTCCGTTGAATCTTCTACCAATAGAGCTAATTTTTCTTGATACTTAGATGGTAGGGGAAGGTCAAATCCTCCATCCTCAAGTGCCTCAAAGAGGTTTTCACCTTCAGATACATCTTCTATTTTTACTATTTTATGATCAAGAGGTGCCACATTGTGGTTTTCACCTAAAGATCTATTTTTATTTTCTATTTTGTGACTGGAGGATTTGGCATTCTCACCAAAATAAGTAGCTTGCTCTAATTCCATAATAAAACTAGCTTTGTGATCACCAAGCGGAATACCATCCCGGAGTCCCATCAATTCTGCGATAGCCTCATCATTCTAAAAGATGTCTAGAATGGGGGCCTCTTGTTGGTCCCAATCAATGAGTTCAAGGTAAATGAGGGATAGATTCTAGGTTTTTGTGGTTGAAGTAAGGGAGATGGACGATATCATAAATATCGAGGTTTCTTGGAATAACTCTGTGATGTATAGGGAAGAGTCCTCGATGGTATCCACGTTAGAGATCGAATCTGTGGGCCAAGCTTTCGCTACCTCATCGAGAATAAACTCGACATCCAAGGCTCGTGTTACCTCCTTACCATATCCTAACCCCTTTTTATTGTATTTCTTAGTCATTGTAATGGGTTCCATCTGACCTTGACCATGTTTTCCTAGGCCATCCTTGCCTTTATAGCCCATGTTTTTGACAATTCTAATGTCATTACCATACTTCTTGACATGTAGTATGACTGGTTCTTTCTCTTTGTAGACCCAAGAAGATATGTCTTCAATAGTTTCATCTTCTAACAAACACCCATTGGTAAACTTTGTGAGAAGAGTTGGTATCTTGAGCTTTTTGGTAACTTTAGTAATGGGAGGTTTGCCGTAGGATTTTGGTGAGAGAGTCGTCCTCCCTACACAACAAGATTTTGAAATATCATACTCTCCAAATCCTATGTCTCTGATATGAGATTTAATTTTTGGGAGGGGATTGGATGTATCTGCAGAGGCTTTATGTAAGGTATCTAGATCAATACATAGCGGGGATGGTTGGGTTGCATCATTGTTGGGTACTTGATTACGATTCTTGTAATGCCCTTGCATGGTGCGACAAAATTCAAATGGATGAGGATTTCCTGGGATAGTAATTTTAGCACCATTAAATGGGAACTTTAGGGATTGATGGTACGTTGAAGGCACAGCTTTCATGGCATGAATCCACAGGCGTCCTAGGATAATATTATATGATATCTCAATATCTAGGACTTGGCATCTTGTTTCTATCATGATAGGGCCCACTTGAATAGGCAAATGTATCACACCATCTGTCATGTGTTCTGCATCATCATATGATTTGGCAATAATAGACTAATTTGCATCTATGTGATCCTCAAAGTATCCTAATTGTTTCAACAATTTGAGGGAATAAATATTAAGACCAACACCACCATCTATAAGTATGTGTTTGATTTTACGTTGATGGATGAAAACTTTGATGTGGAGGGCATCATTGTGACATGGATCGTGAGATGGGAGGTCCTTTTCAGAAAATACCACATTGTAAGGTGAGGCAATATTACCTATAATGGCTCAAAAATCTGTGATAGCTATATTGTTGGGAACGGATGACTCTTGTAAGGCCTTTTCAAGCACTACTTTATGAGCGGGAGATGACTTTAGAAGGTCTAAGGTAGATATCTGTGCAAGGGTCTTCCCTAGATGATCAATAAGATTATAATCGGAAGTGACTATAGGATTTGGTGTTGGCCCACGAAGGGTAACACAACCATGATGAGTTGTGGCGGCACAATCCAGAGCTTTACTCTTAATAGTTAGGGTGGAGACTCGACTTTCATCAAGATGACCTACAATGGAGTCATAAGAAGATGAGGCTTTGTTAACGCTCTTACCTTTATCGGGATGTTGACCTTTATAATGTTGAGGGAATGGATCCTTGTATACATTGAGGTCTTTGTTTGATGTATGTTGAGGAGGTTCATCAAAGGTGACCTCACCCCTGTCTATGAGGTTTTGAATCAAGTGTTTCAGTTTCATGCAAGATGAGGTTTTGTGTCCTTTTGTTCTATGGAACTCGCAATATTCATTATATTTATACCATGTTGGTTTGAAAGAGGGTTCATCATATTGACGTGCTTCGGGTAGCATGATGAGTCCATTTTGGATGAGTTTCTTGAAGACTGATTCGATAGGTTCACCTAATGGGGTGAAACGGCATCTTGGGGGATAGTCTTGTTGTTGTTGTTGGTTTCGTCGTTGTTGTTGTTGTTGTGGTTGTTGTTGTTCTCTAAGAGTAGATGGGGTTGCCTTTGATAGATTGAGCGGTAGTTGGAGGGTTTGAACATGCTTAGAATCCACAACAGTATCATTCACAACATTCTTGTTTTTGTTCCAAAATTTAGGTTTGTCATTAGATTGTTGTTGAGGGTTATCTTTGGTCTCCTTAAAGATTTTGACTATACCTTTTGCAATGAGGGCTTTTCTGATATTAGTCCCTTTGTGAATGATCTCATCGAATGAGATAGCACTGTGCATTTGTAAATGAAACCCTAGATCCAGATTAAGATTTTGCACAAAGATGCTAATGAGTTATTTTTCAGGTATTTTAAACAAGAATTTACTAGCCATACTTCGCCATCTTTGTATGAAGGAGATGAAGGTTTCGCCATTTCGTTGCTTTTTGTTACACAAGTCTGTTATGGAAATATCATTATCATTATTGTAAGAGAAATGGGTAGCAATTTTTTCTGCTAGTTTGTTGAAAGTCTTAATACCCATGGGTAGGTGTGAGAACCATTCTTTTTCTTGTCCTCCAAGACTACAAGGAAAGAGGCGCATAAGATACGTGTCATTATGAGCAACCGCAAGGCAAGTAATGTAGAACTCTCTAAGATGGTCCTTGGGATTGCCCTTTCCTTTGTACTTGTCAAATTTAGGTATGTCAAAGTTAGGTGGGAAAGGGGTCATTGTTAAAGAATGATCAAAGGGATATGGACAAACCTCCTCCAACGAGAAAGTTTTTTTGACATGACTGAATGAAAGAGCATCTAGTTGTTTTTGCATTTCGGCAAACTTAAGCTCATAAGCCAATGGTGGTGTTGATGAAGCCAAATTTTGTTGAATTTGGGGTGGTTGTTGTGACCCATAAGAGGTACTGGAAGCATTAAGAGTGTATGGGTCATATGACGTTTGGGGGCTTTTTTGGGTAGGATCAATGAAGAAAGGTGGATTTTGTGGATTTGATGGGGGTGTTAGTTAAGAGTATTGATTTTGTGAGTGTTGAGGGGGATTTTGATATTGTGGTGGAGGGATGATGTATGTATTTTGATTTGGTGGTGTTTGATATGTGGTGGTTATATTTGTAGAATTTTGGGGTGGAGTGATGTAGGTGTTGTTTGGATTTTGAGGTGGTTGTGGTGGATTGATATTAGTATTAAGATTTGACAAATATTAGGGTGGATTGAGATCAGTAGTGTTGATGTTTGAGGAATGTTGGGGTGGATTGAGATAAGTAGTATTGATGTTTGAGGAATGTTGGGGTGGTGTGATGGAGATGTTTAGGTTGTGGGATGATGATGTTTGGGATGTTTAAACTTGCAATACTAGTGGTGGTTTGACACAAGCATCCATAGGTGTGTAATTGGGAGGCAAAGATGTCCGTCGTGGGGTAATGTATGCAAGGTTTGATATAGACGTTGGAACTTGTGATGTGCTTGGAGGGTTTTGAGGATTGGTAGGTATGGATGTGGTTAAGAGGGGTTTGGTTTGTTGAGCTTGTTTGACTAGATTGGCTTGTTTTGCTAGTTCGGCTTGACGGTGGAGACGTTCTTGTTGCGCTTTATAGATTTCCATGGGAGTTAAGACAGGTGATAATGGTCTCTCCACCATTGGATTTTGGTTTTGATAAAGAGGATTGTCATATTGAGAAGTGAAAGGATTAGATACTCCCTCTTGTGAAGATGATTTGATAATTGGTGTAGCTATGGTAGACATGGTTTAGACAAGGTTTACTTGCGGTCTACCCATAGCATTAACGACATCTTGGAAAGGATCCTTCTCTCTAATATTAGATGTATCAAAGTCACAAGGCAATTTAGCTCCTTTTTGAGCAAGCAAATGGAAGTAGTGATCTTGATTAGAGCTAATGAGTTTGTCAATAGCTGCCATGGTTTTGGGATCTTGCATGATTTCGTCTAGGTCTTGAGACCCTTCTTCTTGAGAGGATTGACCTTCTTGAAAGTTTAGCTCTTCTTGAGAGGGGTTTTGACCCATGGGATACTATGTTGAAATGATATCATGAGGATGTACTCCTGTGGTGTATTGCCTAGCTTCTATCTCTATGATATTATCTTCGTGGGGATATATTGGGACAGCGTTATGAGGACTAGTTTGAGTGTTCAATAATGGATTTTTTGGAATGTTTTGATGGGTTTGTTTAGGGGTGTTTTGCTTAGCCTCCATGGCTTGACTATATTGTCGTCTAGTGGTGACCATATGATGATTCAAATGCACTAAAACAGAGATTGAGAGATTTGATTTTGGACTAATTTGACTAAGTTGAGATCACTATGTTGGTGGATTTGATGTGGGTTGCTTGTGGAAGATTATAGGACTAGATCAATAGCTGATTTGGATGATTGATTACCTATCACAGAAGTAGACTAATGACTTCAAATTAAGGCGGATAGGGTTAATGGCATTAGATCAACTCAAGAGAAGTTTGCTCTCCAAGCTAATGCAAAAACCAATAACAGCTACTAATTCCTATTCAAAGACCTAAGAGACGTAATCACTCTCAAATCAAAGATGAATTAGGGAATTGATGTGATCTAGAATCTATGGTGAGACCAAATTACGCAACTAGATAAATCTTGAGTAAGTATTTAGGTCTATTTGGCGAAGATGGAGTTGATAAATAGCAATCTCAAGAGGATAAATGGTTAGAAAAGTCCAATTTTAGGGTATGATAATGGATGAAATGATTGGATGATTGATGGAATAGGTCTAACAGTACTTTTGGAAAGTAGCTCAGAGGTTTATATGACCAAAATTGAGTTTGTTGTGTTCTAGGCTAAATGAATGATGGACAGTTTAACAGAGACCAAAAGCAGTGGACTGTGGTTCAAAGGCACGGGACTGTGGTACAAAAGTGCTTTACTATAGTGTAACAACGCAGAACTATGTTTCAAAAGCATTGAACTATGGCTCAAAAGCGAGGAACTGTGTTGCAAAAGTATTATTTTTGTGACAGTAATGTTGTAAGGCAAATTTTGATAGATTTTTTGTTGGATTTTGATAGGATTTGCTTTGAAAAGAGAATAATCACAGTAAACAAAGTGGTCAAGGACTAACACAACAAATAGTGCATGTTCGAGGCTCATGAAAAAGCCCAAGTTTTCACAAGTATACCACAATTGACAAATAGATCAATCACTTTTTATTCTTAAGGACAAGCTTCATTGCAATACATCAGCCCACAACTTGGAATCTCCGTTGACTCAAGCGTCATCACACCTAGAATGGGTGCGTACACTTTTTGTCTTTGTGAGAGAGGATAGATAGGGACCTCTAGGACTAGAAGATGACCCAATCACCCTTTCCCTGGAAAGCTACAAGTAGCTTATTCAATACCAGGGATTTCTATCTCATCTCAAGGGAGTCTTATGGTGAGTAATCTTGGGGGAAAAACCTTCTATGCCCTTGCACTAAAATTATCACAATGTTTAGAGGTAGATCAGGTAGTCACTACCTGTGTGGTTTTTAGTTACTTTGGGAGACCAACGCCTTGCGAGCATGCGGAAAGCTACTAAAAGTGTTTACCAACTTTACTAGGAATGCAATATACCCTACACAAGTGCAAAATTTCTTTCACAAGAGTGTTACGTACAATTCCTTTTGAGTTGGCACCGTAAGGCAAGGCTAACGCTGGTTAGGACTTGGATTTCACCTCAACAATTTATATAGTGGTCCAAAGCAAAGATCCGCTTAGGGTCATCCCTTTTGGATGAAACGCAATCCAAAAGCAGACCCTTCTAAAGGATAAACTAAAAGCAAAAGATAGATGAGTCTAGTTTTTTTATCACCCAAGTTTTCACAAGGGGAAAGCATATACCTATCACCTTACAAGCACAGAAAATAGGTGTTCATTTATCTTATTTAGTAAGAAAAATAACTAGGTGCAACTACTTAACCACACAAGATTGGAAATGGTACATGTAGATTTCCTTTTAAGAAATTGAAGTGTTTCTAAGACTTAGTGAAAAAAAATTGCAAATCTTCAACGTTCGTCCTACAAACATATGTTAGGAAACCTATTTGCTCTATTTGAGTGATAAAATGCTGCAAAAAGTTAATTAGTTCCACAAAAACCAAGTGATTAGCAAAAATAAATCCAAGGACCAAAAGCGCAGTACTATGGCTCAAAAGCATGTCAAAAATTACCAAATGCACTGAATTGTGGTGCAAAAGCGTCTTGTTCAAACCAAAAGCACTGAGATTCAGTGCAGAAGCATGGTTATTTTGACCAAAAGCGCTTGACTGTGTTGCATATGCGTGTCAAAAACCAAAAGCGCAGAAATTTGGTGTAGATGCATGTTTTTAATGCATACCTGCAAAAAATAAGGTCTTATAAAAAAGGCAAGATTGAATGATGATTAAATGATTGTTTTGATAACCCAAGATGTTGATGAAATAGGAGATCTATAGCCTACAATTGAGAAAGCAACACAAACATCGTGAAATGATAGGTTAGCTCAAAAAACGTAAATACTCCTAAATAAATTAGCTTAGAAAGTATAATGAAGGAATGTAAGGCAAATAAATCAGCTTGCCAAACAATATAAGATGATATAGATGTGTAAGAGACCCTGCAAAACTAGTAATATCACTCAGAAAATCAAAAATCCAAAAGCACGTTAATTTAGTGCAGAAGTGCTTGACTGTCAACCAAAAGCGCTAAACTGTGGTGCTTATGCGCTATACTGTGGACCAAAAGCGTTGAACTATGCGCCAGAAGTGCGGTACTATCACCCAAAGGTGCGTCAAATTAGGCCAAAAGTGTTTTTCTGTGTTGTTTGTGCTTTTCCATATTGTTCTTCAAAAAATCAAATTTTCTAAAGAAAATCAAGGTTAGTGGGTCCCACCAGGCGTGCCCGAATGTGTATAGATAAAATTGAGATCAAATAATAATCAAAACAAATGATAACAACTCAATCCTATAACATCAAAAGATCGATCTAAGAGATAACCAAATAAATCAATAATGCAATTAATAATTGAAAGTTATCACCTAGATTCTATTGATCTCTTGGATTTATGCGGATTGCTCAATACGTCGCGTACCCATGGTTGCAACAAGCGGATGAATAATAGTGATTGCGTACTCAAATATTTGATGTGTGTGCTCAACGATACGATGAATGCTCAATGTGCTATAGGAATGCAAAAGTTTAAATGATCAAAGAGGATTTTTTACGCAATGAAGGGGGTATATATAGGTTTCAGGGTTGGATCAATCAACGGTGGAGATAAATCAATGAAATCATTGATCAAGATGAGTTGAGAAGACATGATGAATGTGCACACGACATGTGTCATGTTTGAAAAAGCTATTTTATAAAATTAATTGTTTTTTGGCTAAAGATAGGATATGATTTCATAAATTAGAATGTTTTTTTCTAATTTATGAGTTGATGATAAAAATAATAATAATTAAAGCCAATTAACTCAACTTTAGATTTGCTTTTTTGAAGTTCTAAAAATAAGACTGATTGTGCACATAGAGGAAAATGATATTTTTAGGAAGATTTAAAAGATAATAACAAATTAAATAAATAAATTTATTTATTTAATTAATTATGCATGGAAGAATAAGATTATTTTTTGGAAGATAATTGAAGATATTTTGAAATTAAATAAATAAATTTATTTAATTAATTGTGCATGATTGAAGAAAAGATAAGATAAGAAGATTTAAATAAATTAAACAAATAATTGATTTAATTTATTTTGCATGATGAAGGAATATAAATAAAATATATATTTTTTAGAAGATAATAGATCAACTTAAATAAATTTGAACAATTTATTTAAATTTAGAGGAATAATTGATTAATTAAATAATTAAAATTATTTAATTGTCGATAAGAGGAAATTTAAGTAATGGGCAGGGGCCCTGGCTCAATTGGCTAAGTAATTCTGTTGCGGTAAAGATGGTCATGAGGTCCAGTCTCTCCCCGTCCTCGTGGTACTGGAGGGCGTGTCGTGCTAGCATCACCAGTCATGTGAAAAAAAGTTTACTAAGCACACCAAAAAAAAGAGGAAATTTAAGTAATGAATTAATTAAATAACTAATTTATTTAATTAACGTGGGTTTGAAGATTAAAAGAAGATAATGGTTGTGGATGGTTGGGCGGGAGTCCTTCCACTCCCTTGTGAGTGGAAGGACCGGGGCTCGGAGGCAATCGGGCGACACATCAGCTAGATAAGGAGGTTTTCTTTTGCCTAGTCAGCAAGCGAAATCCCGTCTGATGAAGCAATCATTAATGCACAACGTCGGCGGCAGCTCGAAGGTGGAAGTGACAGCTTATTGATGAGGGCGATTGGGAGATTCGAAGTAAGGACATAAGATAGGTTTGCAAGTGTGGAATTGGATAGATAATAGGTAGTTTCTTCTCCCAGAGCCTTTGCAAGGAGTAGCAGTGAGTTGGCGATAGGACAAGCAGTTACCTCACACGTCCCCATAATTATTACAGGTTAAGGCCGGTTGCCATTTTATAGTGCCCAGTCCATGGTGTCCGCAAAAGCTTTAAATGGTGACCCCCCCTTCGCCGATTATCATTCATCTCCTCCCTGTGCATCTCTTCGAGTGCGGTGGAATGGAGTCTCTGATTTGCCTCACTGCGATGGTAAGGTAGATGGCCTTCAAGGGGGAAATAACTAAGCGGAGATTTCACAGGGTCCTTAGGCAGTATGACGCCTTTACAGTAAAGGCAATGAAGCTCGTATTAGGGAAGAGTTTTGTCAACCTGTTGGATGTCTCAACGTCTAAGGAAGAGGTGAAGGTTCTGATGCTATGCTTGTTCAAGTCCACCTTTCTGGGAGGGATAGATGAGGTCTTGGCAGTGGCTGAGAGAGGAGGGTTACCAAGGCCGAAAGACTTGTTCAAGGCCAGTCAGCCTGGGGAGGTGGTAGAATTCTTCCCATTTATTCTCGACATCAGAGGTGCAGAATTGGAGGCACATAGAAGCAGGGTGCGCAGAGGAAGGGAATTCTTGAAGAAATCATTCAATATGATTCCAACCGAAGGCTTCAAATAGATAAGGGAGTTTCGCGACTACATGTTCGAGGAGGGCGAAATTTGAGCATCTTCAGCTGGTGCAGTTGGTGGTTGGTGGTTGGTGTTGTGTTCCTTTAAGTTTTTTCTGTTTTATGTTTAAAAATGTCAATTGGTAGGGTTTGCATGCCCACCAAGGTCCTATCATAGTGAATAGTCTTAGAATGTAGGTTTTTCTGTATATATTCACTACTATCAGGGTGTCTGGTTCTATTGTAGCGGAGGTTTTTTGATAGTTTTTGGCCCTACGTGGCTTCTTCTTTTGACCCTGCGTGGTCCTCAGACTATTATTAGCTAGTTTCTAGTAAGGGTTGGGGTTAAACTCTTCAAACTGCCATGGTGGCTTTCAGTGTTTGTTTTGAAAGTTTAATATAAAATATATTATCTTACCCATCAAAAAAAGAAGATAATGGTTTAATTAAATAATCAGAATTATTCAATTTGGAGGAATAAGGTGGATTTTAATTAAATAAATAGAATTTATTCAATTAATGTTAGAAATTAGGGAAAATAGAAGAAATTGAGGAATTCGACGAAATTAATTAAATAATTAGATTATTTAATTAATGTTAACTGCAGGTGATTTGATAGAATTAATGAAATGCAAGTGATGCGATGTGAAGGGTCATTTTTAGGTGTCTACACTTCTCAAAGCGAGGGTTTCAAACTTCTTGGGCATTTGAGCTCTTAGAATAGGATAAGATAAAGGGCTACAAATATAATGTGATGTAATAGAGGGTTTGGTGGGACTTTGGTTTATGCTTGCTAATTGTTGTTGGATGGATTTCATATTTTTTAAAAGTTGATTGATGACAGGGTCGGAAGTTGAACCAAGTTGAGATTGGTATGAATGAATAGGGATAACCATAGGTTGTGACATTGTATGACTAGATTTTTGGAAAGTGATATTAGGCTTAGTTTGATTAAATGTAGGCGGTGTGACACTAGGTGTAGTATTTGGATAATTAAAGGGAACGATACTATAATGATGAACGGGATTCCTAGTGGATAACCCAACACATGTGGTAGCACTATTACTTAGTTATGTAGTTGTTGTGAGAATAGTAGAAGTGTATGTAGGAATAGGGAGTGTTAGTATGGGTGCAAAAACCTAAGTCCCTATTTGATTAGAAGTCACATTAGTAATGATTTCAGTGCAACTAGATGCAGACAAAATGTTGTTGTGCACTATATGAGCTAGGCCACACAAGACTTCTAATCCTTCTTGTCCTTTGAGCAATAGACTTATTAGACTCTCAGCAACAGAGATGACCTCTTCATCTATATGTTATGAGCTTACAAATTACTAAAAATTAGCCAACTCATTGTCTAATCTTTGAATTTGAACTTTAGGAACATGAGCCACAAGGTCCTCTATTTTGATGGATTCATGAAAAGTGGATGCTTCCGGGATATGTGAAGTAGGGATCTATGAGGAAGAAGTGATGGGCCATCTTGTGTGATTGGAATTACAAATTGGGGTTTTGATGTGTTGTTATTGGAGCTATTAAAAGCATTAGAACCTATAATTCAAATACTTCTTCACACAAAAGTGTTAGAATTAGGGCACTAGGTCACAAAACTCATTAATTGTTTACAAGCCTTAGTGACACACAAGATGCACACAAAGAAAAGATGAATGATGATGACGAAAGAAGAGTTTGACTTTTTGTTTAAATGAATCAATGTTTTGAAATCTTGATCACATGTAAAAAAATATAATGCAATAATAAATCTTTGATCAATTTCAACTCTACTCAAAGTAGATTAGATATTATCAATGCTCATCTTCAAATTGAACCCTAAATTTTAATGCTTTTTTCAAAATGTAAAAATTATTCTTCCTTTCAAAATTCAAAACAAGATGACATATATCATGTATTAGAGCAAAGTAAACTCAGATTTGAAATGCAAATGTCATCAGCAAAATCTGAAACAAGATATTGATCATAAACCCTAGTTTTCAAATTAACTAGATTTTTATTTTAAATGCAACTTTTTTGACAAGCCCTAACAATGAATAGGTTCAAATTCAAAATAAAGCACTATGAAATGATTAATTGCTACAATAAAAATCATATCTGATGTAAAAATAATAAATTTATATCTTGCTATGATGATTTAAACCTATGAAATGAAAACAAGGTAATAAACATGCTTTTTTCTAAGCTAAAAATGCTTCATTTTCTACTTTTCAATGCAAATATAAAAGAATGTGTTTTTTTGTAAACACAAAGGTGATATGCTACAAAAAATGAAATCACTTTAACCATGCTACAAAGACCTGAAACAAATCGCTAATCTACAAACCCTAGGTTTAAGACTAACTAGATTTTCTAGGAATGCAAGGTTTTTGTAAACCCTAATGTTGAAACAATGTAAAAATAAGCTATGTAGGTATGAAAAATGATTAATGAATTCAATCATAATCAGATCTAGGGCAGAAAACAACTGAAATATGAATCAAGAAGGATGCAAGGGTGCAAGACACGTCAGGTTCACAAAAATGTTGTGGTGGAAAAGAAAGATCTAGACTAAAAGGTTAAACTAGGTCAAACCCTCTTCCACTCAACATTGAGACACAAACTGAGATTGGATTATACCCAAGAAGGAGAGCCAAACTATATGGGTTTTGTCCCTTTGTTGTATAGAGGAGTGTTAACCAAATCCAACCAAAGTTAACCAACCAAACTAGGGTAAAAGATGAAACCCTAATTGACCAAGATCTGCAAATAGATGACTGTCGAAAATAGATATGAGATTCTAAAAGTATAGTAGAGATCAGGAGACAAAGAAGAACCTAGATCTGAGTTCAGAAGCATAGAAGTACCAAGGTGCTAGGCACCCTAGACCCTAATTAGGGTTTTGCAGAAACTTCGAGCTTCACCTGACCTGTACCTGCAAAACCTTCCTTCTTCCCAGATCTTATCTTCTGAAACATGTTACTTTGACTTGCACACAAGCAAAGAGGAAAAGGATGTGTTGTGTTTAGGGGTTTGCCTTAGTCAAACCCCATGTTGGTATTTCTGTTGAAATTAGGGCAGACAACTGAGAGGGGGGGTGAATCAGTTGTCACAAAACTTTATCTTTTGCTACATTTAATCTTCTTTACCACTTATTAACATATTAATGATATAACCATGAAAGCATGAATCAACAACACATGAGCAGAAACACAATCAACACGCATAACACCAGGATTTTTACGTGGAAACCTGGTTAAGGGAAAAACCACGGTGGGGGTTAACCCATAAGATTTATTCTCCATTAAAAGAATAGAAAAATGGGAAGGCACTTGCCTTCGGGCACACTGCCTAGAGCTCACTACTCCAAGAGACTCACTGTCTACAAAAATATTCACATGGTTAACACTGAAAGGTTGAACTAAGAAACAACATCTTCTCCATTTAAAGGTTCAATTCCATTGAAGCTCACAATACCTCTGCTCTGCCCCCAAACACTTCTTCACTACCTCTGTATCTTCACCCACATCGGCACATTTATACGACTTCATTACACTTATTTATACATGACATCGACTTTGGAATAAACATCAAAGTCAGCCTTAAAATCATCTATCTGGAACATTCTCCAAGATAGGCATTACAAGCAATTACAATCACAAGACTTGACTTAATATAAAATGCTACATGTAGACCACTACACTGTCAGCCAAACATAGCTGGGACTCAAATTTCCTCGAACAGCACGCCACGCTCCATTGAACTTCTCTTAGATCATCCGCAACACACACGAAGCATCCAGTCGACCAAGACTGGAAAGAACAGCAACACCCAAGGAGAAATCTTCAACTACAAGCTCAATCCTCAATGCAGACCACCAACACAATAGGCACATGATCCAGAGACCTCCATAAGCACAATTGGTGAAGTGCACCTAGTTTAAGCATTTAATCAAATTTTTAAAATTTAGTGTCAAAAGGCAAAATGAGTTTCAAAAAAATAAATATAATAGAGCCTTAAAAAGGCATAGGAGGATGATTTTAGTCATTTCATATAGTGGATGCCAAGATTAGGCAAGTATTTTAGTGAATGTACAGTCCTCTTAAAAGTTTGACAGTCTATTTTTAGAAAAAAAAAATAGTCTTTTTAGTAAAAGCAGTCAATTTTTGCCTTAATAATGGCTTTTCCCATGATGGGAGTAGGAGTAAGGGTTGAGTTTAAATTGAAAACACTTCATTGTATGCCTCATTCATGTGAGGAGATGGAGAAAATGTAATTTGGAGCAATTTTTATAAAGGAAACATACAAAAAACAATCGTATCTCTGCTTTTCCACTATTTTTTCTTATTTTTCTGTCCAGCCTCATTCATGTGAGGAGATGGAGAAAATGTAATTTGGAGCAATTTTTATAAAGGAAACATACAGAAAACAATCTTATCTCTGCTTTTCCAATGTTTTTTCTTATTTTTCTGTCCAAAACTATATTTTGCCATACTGTTATGGATCCATACATGAAAAATAAATTGGATCTCTGCCTTGTCTATCTTTTGGATGCATTGTTAATGATTTTAGAGAAGTTTGAGAAGAGGATAAAATGTTTTACCATTCATTTTATGTAGTTTTGTTGTCTTCCTTAACTTTCTGCCCCTTGTACTTTGTTGTACAGTGCAGTCAAGGGCACAAAATTGTAAAATGTTGTAGGGCAGTGTGTTAGCTCTCATCTAAGTGTGTGTAGGGGGAATTTCATTAGATTTTAGGGATTTGGTAAGTACTTTTCCAAAAACTACCCTAAAACCCTAGTATTGGGAGGGTTTGGTGAAAACGATGGGCTTTGGACCTTTTTCATCTGCATGAGATCACTAGACTAGGTGGAATAATGGAAATAAGGATGTGTTTAGCTAATTTTTGAGTTACAGAAGTAGAGCATGGCTGGAGTGAGTTCATTTGTGCATTCTAGGCCCAATTTCTTCATGTTTGGGCCTTTGGATGCTTGGAGAGTAGGAGTTCAGTTGGAACAGTGGCTTGGATTGGCCCAAGAAGCCTAAAATATGTGTTTTCCAATCATTTTTAGCATGATCAATGCCTTGGAGTTGAGTGTAGGGGCTGAGGACAAGTTTGGAGTTTTTGTGGTATGTGGAAGAGGCCTAATTAGGCTTATTGTAGCAGGGGATAGTCAAGATTTGGGTGGTGTGTCCCAAAACAACTTATGTTGCATATTTAACATGTTCAAGAACAAGGTAATGGGTAGTCAAAAAGCCCATGAAAGTTTGGAAAAGAGGTCTAAAACTAAAGTTATTGCATGACAGTCCTAAAAAGAGGGCTACAAGGAAGTGAGTAGGTTTGTGAAGGAAGAGTTACAAGGAGGTACCTTCTGAGCAATTTGTGAGTTTGGTGAGCTTGGGGAAGTCAAACCTAGTTGGTCTAGGGTCCCTAGGGAATTTAGCAATGATCCTAGGTATATAAACCCAAAAATGGTGTTGTGTTGCAGTGTTGAAACCATGAGAAATGAGTGGACAGTCATGTCCTGCCTAATGTCAAGTGTTGCTATTTGGCCCACTGAGGCCTAGATGAGTTATTTGCCCTACCATCCCCTATATCCTCTTCCTCCTGTGTGGTTTTTAGTGACCCTTTGTGGTCTTTGTGTAGTCAGCTCTGCATCAAATTGGTATTAGAGCACAG
Source organism: Cunninghamia lanceolata (assembly GCA_027924645.1). Lineage (NCBI taxonomy): Eukaryota > Viridiplantae > Streptophyta > Pinopsida > Cupressales > Cupressaceae > Cunninghamia > Cunninghamia lanceolata. Next base: position 5,570,628 of record BSBN01000354.1, on the reverse strand, counting down.
TTAGTAGATTGGTTGTGATTGAGAAGTGTTAAGAGGCAGTTTGTCAAGATGCCTCCAAGAGTGAGAAACATGGCTCAAGAGATGAATGAGCTGAAGGAGAAGCATGCCAAAGAGTTGAGGGAGTTGAAAGAAAGAATGGCTACCCTAGAAAAAAATCAGAGAAGAGGAGTGGCTCTAGGTGAAGAGATTGAGTCTAGGGAAGAAGAATAAGCTGAGTATGAAGATGTGGAAGAAGAGTTCGACCCTGAGGATTAGAGGATGGTAAATTTGCTGAGGGCAGTAAAAGAAGACAAGCACAAGATAAAGATAGATGTGCCAAAGTTTGGAGGAAGCCTGAATGATGAAGAGTTGCTAGATTGGATTACTGCATTAGACAACCACTTTGAGTGTGAAGAAGTTCTTGATGATCAGAAAGTGAAGATTGCAAAGACCAAGCTGACAAGTCATGCTTTATTATGGTGGGATTATCAGCCAACAGAGAGAAGAAAGCAAGGAAAGGCAAAGATTGTTTCATGGGACAATATGGTAGCAAAAATCAAAGGTAAATTCTTGCCTAAAGATTATGAAGTTCAAATGTTTAAAAAGCTTCAAGGTTTAAAGCAAAAGGAAATGGATGTAAAGACATACACTGAAGAGTTTTATAAGTTGAGTATAAGGTCTGGTCAAAATGAAACTGAAGTGCAAAAAGTTGCTAGGTATATTGGTGGTTTGAGGTTTAACATGAAGGATGAACTAGTGCTGGCAAATCCAAGGAGTGTCGAAGACTGTTATCAGATGGCAGTTAGAGTGGAAGAGATGCTGAAAAGAAGACAAGATAAGTCAGCCAAAGGCAGAGGCAATACCTCTAGAGGCAGAGGATCTTTCAATACGAAGCAAGTTAGTGAAAGTCAAGAAGACATGAGTAAGGCACAAAGACAAGGTGATGATTTCAGAGGTAGAGGTTCTAGAGGCAAGTTTGGTGGTGGAAGGAGTACAAACACCTTTGCAGGTAAGTGTTATAATTGCCAAGAGTTTGGGCACCCAGCATATAAGTGTCCTAAGAAGCAAAACTTTTCAAATGATGGTGAAAGAAAGAGTGAAAGAATGACTCAATTAGTCCAAGAAGAAGAATGTGGTTCTAGTTCCACAAGGTGTGATGCTGAGGCAGGAGAAGCATTGATGCTGAGAGAAAGAGCACTACTGAAGACCTCCAGGGAGAAGGAGATGATTCAGAGGAGAGCATTGTTTAAGACAACTTGCAAAAGCAAGGACAAGGTATGTAAAGTGATAGTGGATTCTGGTTGTACTGACAATATGGTGTCTAGTGAGATGGTAGACAAACTAAAATTGAAGAGAGTTCCTAGGGAAGTTCCCTGAAAAATTTCTTGGGTGAGTGATCATCAGTCCATTTTAGTGACTGAGAAAGCATTAGTTGAGTTTAAGATTGGAGCATATGACGATAGGGTACTTTGTGACATCCTACCAATGGATTGTTGTCATGTGATACTAGGAAGACCCTGGCAATTTGATAGGTTTGCAGTTTATGATGGGAGAGCTAATACCTTCACTATCAAGAAGGATGAGAAGACTTTTGTGCTACTGCCATTGAAGGAGCAGTCAAGAACAACAAATATGATTATGTTTGGCAAGAAGGAGCCGGTGATGTTTGAGGAGAGTGCAAACAAGGAGTGTGCAGCCTTTTCAAGGCATGAAGTTGTTGAAACAGCAAATAGGAAGTGTGGAGCTGATTTGAAGCCTGTTGAGAAGAGAAATATCTTCATGTGGAAGAAGGAAGTGACTAAAAATGTGAAGTGCAAGAATGTAGAGCCTGTGGTAAGGCAAGAAGTGAGTGAAGGAGTCTTAGTAGGGACAATCATGTGCCCTGTAGTGAAGAAAAGATAGCCAAGAGAAGCTAGTGCAGCAGTTGACAAGATAACAAGGATAGTGAACACACAAGTTGCAGGCCTGACAGAGGTTGAGAAAGATGATGATAGTGGAAAGAATAGTATGAGATAGTAGTGTAAACAAGAAGTTGAGAAGACAAGTTTGAAGACAGCTAAGAGAAGCATAGTTGCTGATGAAGGTGACAAGGTCAGAGGACCGAGAGTGGGATAGTCCACAAAGATTACATATGGTCAAACAGCAAGAAATGTTGGCAAGCATGCCATGGACAGTGAAGATGGACCTGATGAAGACAAGCATGGAGCAATGAAGGACAATTTGCAAGAATATTTCCAAGGGACTTGGAAAAGTTTCAAGTTAGGCTGTATGGTGCAATGCACGTAGTTTAAGCATTTAATCAAAATTTTAAAATTTAGTGTCAAAAGGCAAAATGAGTTTCAAAAAAAAAATGTAATAGAGCCTTAAAAAGGCATAGGAGGATGATTTTATTCATTTCATATAGTGCAGGCCAAGATTAGGCAAGTATTTTAGTGAATGTGCAGTCCTCTTAAAAGTTTGACTGTCTATTTTTAGAAAAAAAAAAGTCTTTTTAGTAAAAGTAGTCAGTTTTTGCCTTAATAATGGCTTTTCCCACGATGGGAGTAGGAGTAAGGGTTGAGTTTAAATTGAAAACACTTCATTGTATGCCTCATTCATGCGAGGAGATGGAGAAAATGTAATTTGGAGCAGTTTTAATAAAGGAAACATACAGAAAATAGTCGTATCTCTGCTTTTCCACTATTTTTTCTTATTTTTCTATCCAAAACTATATTCTGTCGTACTGTCATGGATCCATACATGAAAAATAAATTGGGCTCTACCTTGTCTATCTTTTGGATGCATTGTTAATGATTTTAGAGAAGTTTGAGAAGAGGATAAAACGTTTTACCATTAATTTCTTATAGTTTTGTTGTCTTCCTTAACTTTTTGCCCCTTGTATTTTGCCATACAGTACAATCAAGGGCACAAACTTGTAAAATATTGTAGGGCAGTGTGTTAGCTCTCATCTGAGTGTGTGTAGGGGGAATTTCGTTAGAGTTCAGGGATTTGGTAAGTACTTTTCCAGAAACTACCCTAAAACCCTAGTATTGGGAGGGTTTGGTGAAAACGATGGGCTTTGGACCTTTTTCATCTGCATGAGCTCACTAGACCAGGTGGAATAATGGAAATAAGGATGTGTTTAACTAATTTTTTTGTTACAGAAGCAGGGCATGGCTGGAGTGAGTTCATTTGTGCATTCTAGGCCCAATTTCTTCATGTTTGGGCTTTTGGATGCTTGGAGAGTAGGAGTTCAGTTGGAATAGTGGCTTGGATTGGCCAAAGAAGCCTAAAATCTGTGTTTTCCAATCATTTTTAGCACGATCAATGCCTTGGAGTTGAGTGTAGGGGCTGAGGACAAGTTTGGAGTTTTTGTGGTATGTGGAAGAGGCCTAATTAGGCTTATTGTAGCAGGGGACAGTCAAGATTTGGGTGGTCTGTCCCAAAACAACTTGTGTTGCATGTTTAACATGTTCAAGAACAAGGTAATGGGTAGTCAAAAAGACCATTAAAGTTTGGAAAAGAGGTCTGAAACTAAAGTTATTGCGTGACAGTCCTAAAAAGAGGGCTACAAGGAAGTGAGTAGGTTTGTGAAGGAAGAGTTACAAGGAGGTACATTCTAAGCAATTTATGAGTTTAGTGAGCTTGGGGAAATCAAACCTAGTTTGTCTAGGGTCCCTAGGGAATTTTGCAATGAGCCAAGGTATATAAACCCAAAAATGGTGTTGTGTTGCAGTGTTGAAACCATGAGAAATGAGTGGACAGTCATGTCCTACCTGATGTCAAGTGTTACTATTTGGCCAATTGAGGTCTAGATGAGTTATTTGTCCTGCCATCCCCTATATCCTCTTCCTCCTATGTGGTCGTTAGTGACCCTTTGTGGTCTTTGTGTAGTCAGCTCTGCATCAACAATGAAATCAACAAGAACAACCACACCACCTCAAATCACCATAATCACTTGCATCTTCATACGGGAACTTAAGAACACTAACTGTCATGACTATCACACTAGAAATATTGCTTGCGGATCTCCAAACCATGAACCACTTGAGTTGAGGATACACACCAACATCCCAAACATACCTCTAGAACTGCAGACCATAATATTCCAATGTGGAGCAATCCAGACCAAATTCTTGTCACTCTGTTACCTCTGAACAATTACAAAACCTGGTTCTACTCAGATAGCCATAAATTCACCAATCCTCCATGTGGACCTCTCAAATCTTACTTGGAGTAACTTTAGACAATCCTCTACAAAACCCTTTAATCCACAGACTCTGATCTTCGTCTCACTGGGAATGCGGAGCAATCTACTTTACTGAACTGCATTGTATTCACTGTCTCTGACAAAGAGATATGTTGACATCAATGACAACACATCATAGGCACATATTTTCAATAGTTTCCACCTCTACTACAGTGATGATTAGTTATCCAAGAGTGTGTGCCCTAGGAGGGCAGAGGTAAGATCAACAATATATGATAAAAGTATGAAAGAAAATGATAAATATCAAGATCATGCACCAAAAAGGAGATAGATAAAGATCAATTGAACTTCCTTCAAGACCTGCAAATGAGCATCATAACATCCACAAGAACTTCCTTCAAGACCTGCAAATGAGCAATTCTAAGCATGAAAAGCACTTGAGCATAAGAGATCAATCATGTAAGCAATTCTAATCTTCTCTTCATAAGAAAGTAGTCATCTAGGTTATAAAAGATTAACATGACTCATTTATATATGCATTCCCACTCACCAACAATGAATAAAACCGAATGGGGCCATCATGTACAAGCTAAGGAGGTTTTCTAAGCCGACACCATAAAATAGGGCTAAAGTAACCATCTAGGACCAGGGCGCCATGCGCCCTTGTCCTTTAGCCCCACAAACTATGAGGAGTGTTAAATGTGGTGGGCTTAGGCTAGTCCAGTTTAATTTGTTAGGTTTATTCATCATGATCGATATTTAATCATTTAATGTTCAAAAAGGTGTTAAAATAGGTCCTGATGAACAAGAGTAAACATTTTACTCCATAACAGGATCCCCTAATTGCCATGTAAGATCATTAGGCAAAGGACCATGTGCAAGAGATTTAGCTACCTCCTCATCAGAAAGAATCTCTCTGTCTCCTCCAATATTGACATCATCAAACTCCTCTCTCTCGGGATCATAATCCTCATATGAGGATTCCTCAAACTTCTCCTCGATGATCACCAGCCCCTAAGTAGATGAAGGCCTCACACATTTCTATTCTAGTCCAAAAACATGCCTCATAATCAGACATTAGGAGTCAAAGTAGTCTATAAGGATGCCGTGCACTATATTTTCCAATAGGGAAGCCCATAGTCAAGCAATCATCAAGTGAAATGAGTAATTCTTAGTTTAGCAAAAGCATGCTAGATGGTATGGAAACGCTTGTTCCAAACATGTGAAGATGTTTTAATAGACCATCTCATATTCAATTTTTGAACCATTGGAAAATGCAAATAGAGGAAATTATATCCCTTGCTAGGAGTATAATTGCAAAAAGGAGTATTGACATGGCATTTCTAGTCTTTCCACCAAGGCTCTTAGTCAGTTTGATAATGATTTTGTTCAAGTGTTGATAAAGCACTACCTTAATAATCCTATAAAAGAACTATTTATCCTCATTGTTCAAGTTATACTTGTCCTTCACTTAGGTCCATGAGATCGAAGTAGAAGAAGATTTGGAGTAAAGATCTTAAATATATCTAATGCTTCTTCTGAAAAACTTGAGAGAATGTATCCAAGGAATCTTGATGAGTGCTTCGTCCTAGAAGTTGATGGTAAGGGACCATCATAGGGATTGTTGGTTAATAGAGAGACCATTATAAAAAATCATTCCTATTCTAGAGGATCCAAGGCTCGATGGCTTCACAAGCCTTCCAAATGCTTTTGGCCACAAAATTTCCCATAATCTTTATCAAAACAAGAGAGATAACTAGAGAATGAAGGCCCAAGCCTTTCTAAGCTAGTCTCTCGTAAAGCGACCTAGAAGAAATGTAATTCCTTACCAATACTTTGAAGATTCATTACCTTCAGTTTCTCTCACAATCCATTTTACACAAAGTGTCATTCCTTATCTTTGCACATAAATTAAACCTAGGCCTCTAGAGTCTCTAGGAAGACAATAAAGGTCTCACATTACTCTATGAAAACCCGTGTTATGGTCAGTGTTGTCTCAAAGAAAATTACATAGGTGTTTCTCTAGCTTAATATAAGATGGATTAGAAGGCATCTAACATGATTAATAGATATGTGTTACTACTAAAAACTTAGAACAAATTTGGAATTTACCAACTAGAGAAAGTAAGTTGGTAATCTAGCAGGTCATGTTTTTCTCAATAGAGTTGTCTGCCACATATTTTCATAATTTTGATTGGCTAGCTTGAAAGGCAAAGTGTCCTTAGAAATTTGAAATTTTTCCCATGCTCAATTCACTTCCAATCATAGGCTTGAAAATGGATGGGAGGAGGAACTATGGATTGCTTGTAAAATTGGGGAATACTCTATTGAATCCTAGAACTAGAATCCAAGCAAAAAGTATCCAAACACTTTAAAAATTTCTTGATGTTATTCTCATACTCAAAAAGAGTGAGGAAAATTTGACAACAAAATGATCATTGAAAAGATATTGAGGGTTTCTCCTTGGGAGTTAGATACCACATATAAGAATTTATGTGGTGACATTGGCAAGAAGGTAGATAAAGCCTTCAACAACAAACGCATAAAGTGAAGGCACAAGAGAACACCCTTGCCAGATAGGTCTGAAGAAGCCAAATTGCTTAGATTTGATGCCATTTATATTAAGACACATAAAGGCATCAATGAACACCATTTTCACTAATTGGATAAAGTTAGTGTGAAAACCAAGAGCATGTAGCATGGCAAGAATGGAGGGCCACTTAATCCTGTCGTAGGATTTCTCAAAGTCAATTTTGAGAAAAATGGTTTCTTGGTTAGATTTCTTCGCTTGTTCCATGCCTTCCCAAACACCAATAATATTGAAAAATATAAACCTTCTCTTGATGAATCTTGTTCGCATAAAGTGGACCTCAGAGTGCAAGAGCTTTGGCAATGATCTTATAGGAAACTTTGAGCATGATATGAAAAGAGCACAGTTACATCGAGAGGGGGGGTGAATCAGTGTTATTGAATCAAATGCTTTTTTCAATATCATTAAGAACACATCAAATTAAATGAAAACAATAAGCCAATCATGCACACATGACACCAGATTTACATGGAAACCCTCAAGGGGAAAAACCACAGGAGAAATGATGCTTTGATCTACTGTCCAAATCTAGTCTCCAAAGAAAGAAAGGTACAATTATTTTTGAAGCTCCAATGCCAAGGTACAAAAGACACCTAAGAATTGTTTTCAAATCTCCAACTTCACAGGTACAATGCACACCTGGTTACATTAAACACCCCTTGAGGCACCTACTTCAATGAGGCATCTACCTCAAACACCAAAAAACAATACACCACAAAAACCTTGAAAGAAACATATAAGTGTGCAAGTTATGATTCACAAATAATCTAATTTGCACCAATACAAACATAAAAGCTTCTCTACAAGATGATAATAAACAATGTTTCACCAATCTATATCATCTAATCTTCCACACACCTAAACACAAGCAAAAACACCAACCTCCCTTAAACTGTGACAAACCACTTTGCAAAAATGATTCTAAAATAAACTAGTGCATCAAGGAGCACAATCAACTCTCTGCAAAGATGATGTTATCAATCACCACATTGACTCCTCATCAAATATACATATCACAATAAAACCTTGTTATACATTTTGCACAACTTTGCTGCTAATAGAAGTTTCTATTTTCTTTCTGTCTGCAGAACTCCTATATTATGTTTTGATCACAAAAACACAATAATACCATATATCTCATCTTCAATGCAATCTTCCACCTCAAAAAAAAAACCTTAACACATCGTGGAAAAGATTTTATAAACATTATGCAATCCTCGGATCAAAAACAATTACTAAACTGTTACAAAACTGTACATTACTGAGAAAAACCCTCATTCAGCCGTCAAAGTTTATCCTCCTGAAAGATTCGTTAGGGTTTAAATCTAAATCAAACATCGATCATTAATCTAAACTTTCACGGGTTTGCAAAGTTAAACAAGAGACGCAATGCGTCATGTTCCTGCCTTTATGCATTTAATGTTGGTGTAGTATATTGTGAGAAACGAAAACTTGATGGGATGAGAGTAGGTCATGTGAGTAATGATTACACATGTCAAATTTAGTCTTGAGACCATCAAATAGAAGATTGAGAACAGAGGAAAAAGCATTAGATGAAAAATTTGCAATGAAATCTTGGATACAAGATAGTCTGAACAGATTATTTCATTATGTATTAAGGACCATAGTTCTTTTTTCTAAATACTTCGTGTGTACAGACTGTCTTGATAATTAAAGCAATGGAAATTGTTTAGGATTGCTATAGTAGTACTAATGATTATTGTAAAATAAATGTATATATTGTGCCTTTAATTCCAATTTTTTAAAATTAATTTTTGCTGAAAGTACACATATATTGGTCAAGTATATGTTAAGAAGCTGTTGTGATGTTCACAAGATGTCCCGTTATGCTCCTTAGCAAAATGGGGACCCCTGCTGATGTTTGCTTTTTGCTTTTGCTTGTGTTTTTTTGTTTTCTGGCGGTTTGGTAAAAATGAAGGCTAGGTGCATCATCATCATGATATTGGATAAGGTAGGTCATTATCATGAGGTCAGTTTGTCAAAGTTCATATTTTGTTTCTATGACGTCATATTAAGAAAGAGCTTGAAATTCCATGTAGGTTTGCCTTTTACTTTACTTGAAAATTCTTCCATATGTGAAAGTTATGCATGGTCAAAGTTTTTGTCAAACCTGATATTCGCAGGAGTATCATCATGTTTTTATATCCTAAGTCATGTTGTCAAGATCATTATGATCTTGGTCTATCACTCGATAAAAATCATGCAGTCGCAATATTTGGACGTCAATCTTAGGTGGTAGTGTGCTTTACCCGTTAAATGGCCTTAGGTGCATTGTCAACATTATGATTTCTTCTAGGAGGGTCATATGTTATAAACTCGGTTTTGGTTAGATGAAGATGATGATCATCATCATATTTGAATCCCCCCCGACAATATCCTGAGGTTCAAATATCATGATGATATCAACTTTAGGTCAGGGCAAGTTTCCCCGTGGAGCGGTCTTTGTATAGCGAGCATCATCATGATATTTGAACATCATCTAATCTTATTATATCATGCTGATCACCCTTAGAAAGTCCAGCGTCGGCATATTTGCATGCGCATGTTATAATCGTATCGCAAGGTCATCATCATGATATTTGTTGAAGTTCGAAATATGATGATGACAACTTCGTATCCTGCTGATCTCCTTTTGTATAATCATGATCATCATCCTGATCTTTCACGAGGGTCATTCGTTGTAATTCGCTAAGTGATGGAGACATCATCATTATAAATCGATAAAGGGGATCATCATCTTCATATCCTGCTGATCGCCTTTTTTGCAATATCATGATGATAGGTCATCATCATGATATTTGCTGAAGTTCGAAATATGATGATGACAAGTTCATATCCTCTTGATCTCCTTTTGCATAATCATGATCATCATCCTGATCTTTCACGATGGTCATTGGCTGAAATTCGCTAAGTGATGGAGACATCATCATCATAAATCGATAAAGGGGATTATCATCTTCATATCCTGCTGATCGCTTTTTTTGCAATATCATGATGATCACCCTATCTATTCAGAAGAAGGCGATATTTGATTCCTTAAACAGCATGATCATTTTTTTACAATATCACCCTAGCGCAGTATCATGATGACCTCAACTCATCGTTGTGCTTCGAAGACAAAATATCATGATGACGCCATCATGATAATTCGATGAGGAGGGTCATCATCATATTGTTTTATCCTGTCATGTTGTCAAGATCATCATGATCTTGTTTGTTCACCCGATATTTCGTAAAGTCCTCCTGCCGATGAAATACAACCTTTTGAAAATATCCTGATGGTCATCATCGTCACATTTTCCCTTCGGAAGGATATTTCCCAAACATGATCCGGCTGGCGAAATATCATGATGACGCCATGTTCTAAGTTTAACAAAGGCTGCGAATATCATGATGACGTCATCGCGATCTAGTAAACGAAGAAGCAAATATCCTGATCATCATCATGATCACATTTTTCCTTCAACAAGATATTTTTCAAGCATGATCTGGTTCGCGAAATATGATGATGATGTCTTATTCTAAGTTCGACGAAGAAGCAAATATCCCGATGCTCATCATCATCGTGATCTTTCGAGAGCGTTGCCTTGGCCGCAGAGGGGTCATATTACATTCACCATCCTGATCATGCTCCTTAGGTGACCCGATATTACATTTATCCCCTGATCTTAACGAAGATGACGATGACATCATCGCTAGCATTTCAATGAAGCCCGAATATCATGGTGATGTCACCATCATTTTCCTTTCCTTGGCAACATGATCATATTGCGTATCCTCGTTTTCTTCTTCAACAATATGATGATGATGATGTTGTTCTTTTGTGCAATATGCAGAAGCGAGATATCATGATGATGAAGTAAATATTGACCAACACGTTTTTTTTTGATAATATCCTGGGATTCAAATATCATGATGATATGAACTTTAGGTCAGGGTAAGTTTCCCCGTGGAGCGGTCTTTGTATAGCGAGCACCATCATGATATTTCAACATTACCTAATCTTATTATATCATGTGGATCACCCTTAGAAAATCCACCTTTGGCATATTTGCATGCGCATGTTATAATCTTATCGCAAGGTCATCATCATGATATTTGCTGAAGTTCGAAATATGATGATGACAACTTCATATCCTCGTGATCTCCTTTTGCATAATGATGATCATCATCCTGATCTTTCACGAGGGTCATTCGCTGAAATTCGCTGAGTGATGGAGACATCATTATCATAAATCAATAAAGGGGATCATCATCTGCATATCGTCGTGATCACCTTTTTTGCAATGTCATGATGATCACCCTTTGTATTCAGAAGAAGGCGATATTTCATTCCTTAAACAGCATGATCATTTTTTTACAGTATCACCCTAGCGTAATATCATGATGACCTCAACTCATCGTTGTGCTTCGAAGACAAAATATCATGATGACGCCATCATGATAATTCGATGAGGAGGGTCATCATCATATTGTTTTATCTTGTTATGTTGTCAAGATCATCATGATCTTGTTTGTCCACCTGATATTTCGTAAAGTCCTCCTGCGGATGAAATACGACCTTTTGAAAATATCGTGATGATCATCATCGTCACATTTTCGCTTCGGCAGGATATTTGCCAAACATGATCCGGTTGGCGAAATATCATGATGACGCCATGCTCTAAGTTTAAGAAAGGCTCGGAATATCATGATGACGTCATCCCGATCTAATAAACGAAGAAGCAAATATCCTGATCATCATCACCATCACATTTTTCGTTCAACAGGATATTTTTCAAGCACGATCTGGTTCGCGAAATATGATGATGACGTCTTATTCTAAGTTCGACGAAGAAGCAAATATGCCGATGCTCATCATCATCCTGATCTTTCGAGAGGGTTGCCTTGGCTGCAAAGGGGTCATGTTACATTCATCATCCTGATCATGCTCCTTAGGTGAACCGATATTACATTTATCCGCTTATCTTAACGAAAATGACGATGACGTCATCCCTAGCATTTCAATGAAGCCCGAATATCATGGTGACGTCACCATCATTTTCCTTTCCTTGGCAACATGATCATATTCCATATCGTGCTTTTCTTCTTCAACAATATGATGATGATGATGTTGTTCTTTTCGCCAATATGTAGAAGCGAGATATCATGATGATGAAGTAAATATTTACCAATAGGTTTTTTTTGACACGCCGATGGCGATGACGATGCCGATGGGCGGGAAATGAAGCGGTGGAATTTTAAAGTGTTTTTTTTTTGGGCGCCTGTGGCATTTTCGCGGTCAGTGATGGTTGACCCAGTGAATTTTGAACGGTTTGAACGCATTTTGGGCGCGTTTGAGAGTATTTTGGATCCGATTTCGACGATTTTGCATAGTCACCTGGATTCAAACGATTATTTTAATTTCCTGCTGTTTATGTGATAGATGAAATACTTATTGCTTGTCTTGTCTTGCAGGCTTGTAGTTGAGGAAGTAGCTGGAAAGTCAACACAGCGACCTCATGGAGGAAGGAAATCCAATTTCAGGAGCAAGAAGATAAGGGTAAAGTGTGAAAAGTCAAGGCCATTCAACTGAAAGATAGAGTTGCAGCTGGAGGTATTAGTACAACAGACAAACAGAAGTTATTGCTGAGCTGGCAGAACTTCTTAGAAGGGGCAATATTTTGCTGAGATTTGACACTGTTCAGAGATATTTTGAAGAGCTGGTTCAGCTGTATTTATTGCTGTAACCAGGGGTTTGAACCAGGGGTTCAGTTAGGTTTTTACTGTAGTGAGGACAATCAGAATGTCTTTATATTGTGCCTCTCTACACTGTAATACTTGACAACAGGGATTTTTAGGGCCTAGACACAGGGATTCTAGGAAAAGACAGCAAGTTAGCTTAGCATAGTTTAGAAGTAGAAGAAGGAGGTCGCTTGTTTGTCTGCAGTAAGGTGCGTGTCGAATGTCTGGCTGCCTTACTGTATCTGTAAAGGTTGTAAGTTCTCTGCAGTATGATCAGTGAAAGTAAGAGTCATTCCTACATTGTAAATCATGTATGACTATTTGTTTCTAATACAGTAGAATCTGGAGTTCTGCATCTATCTTCTGAGTGTTCTCTTGCCCTTCTTTGTATTTTGAAATATCTTCTCTTAGAGCTTGCAATTTTAAATGTATGTTTGTGAAAATGCTCAGAACTTACATTTAGGGTTTTTAGTGTGGTTTTGATCAAATTACTGTGGTATTTACATAGTGCATGACAGAAACAATTAGATCCTTCGGAAGATTAAATTAGATCCTTGTCTGAAATAGCCATGACATAAATTTCTGTATTGCAAAATTCTGTAAGATAATATTTATAGTTTTTTGAATCATGGACTGTGAATAAGAGATTGTACAAACGTTTTGTTGCAAATTACATATACGTTATATTTGAAATAGGTCTTGACCTATTTATAAATTCAAGATAGATAGAATGTTGTGTTCACTGAATTGGGGCTTGGTGTATGTCATATAGCACAACTGAGATGCTCAAAATGCTAAGGCTGATAGGCGATTCAACATTTTGTAACTAGGTCGGTCTCTAGAAGGGATCTGACCTAGCTATGAAAATCAATAAGACGCATACACATATATATGTTGCTTTGATGTTCGGTGTGCTGGTGGAATCGTTGAACGTGTTGAACTGTGCAACCTGTTGGACCCTTGTACCTGTTGAACCGTGGAACCTGTTGGCCTGTTGAACCTGCTGAACGATTGAACGATTGAACGGTTAAAGATTTGAACCTATTGAATTGTCGAAACGTTTAGACACTAAAGATAGATAATTCGCATAATACTCAAGTGCATTGGAATCATAAATTTACCAAGGACCATTAGCCCTAGCGTAAACAAATGATCTGCAAATAATTTTGGTAAGCATTAGAATAATTAAAATATCTTTGCATCTGAAAAAGCATTGGCCATCTATAATATACAGATGTAATAGAGTGAATTATGTGCACATACAGGAAGAGAAGCTTCGAAATTAAAAGCTAGAAATATATTTTATATTACAGAATAGGTGATTGGAGTTCATTGCATTTCTTGCAACATAGCATTGTTGTCAATTGACTAGGTATTAATGTTGCAAACCTAATGAACAAATCAACACATCCACTCAAGATATCTTGCACATAGTGTGACTACTAAACAGTATTGGTAGTAGAGTATTTAATAAATCAAGGTATAATAAAGTGCATAACTAAAAGATGCTCATTGTTTAACAATTTTGACAATTGGGAGAAAAATATGGCTTTTAACACTCCAGCAACCGAAACAGATTGGAGTTATGACCATTTTTCAGATCTTAATAAAGCTAAGAGACTTTTTACAACACTATGAAGTGTTTGACTGGCCCTCAGTTGCACTTAATTAGTTTTCTATTGAATTTACTGTAGTGCACTTCTTTAGACCCAAAATTATACTGGACGATGGCCATTTTGTCATAAACAGTTGCAACCAACTCCCTACTTTTTGCCTTTTATTAGACAACCGATCTGCAATGCTGAACAACTGCTGTAGATGGAAAATATGTTATTTCATTTTGAATGGGAATGCAGTGGCCATGGAACAGCAATGGTTCCATTTATGGAGTGTTGTGTTCCATTTAATGGTGTCCTGTTCCAGATGCAAATGCCTAAACTTGTAAAAAAATAAAAAACACTTTAAAATCCTAAAACCATTGTTAAACTTTTATAAAATTTGTACCATGTCTATGTTAATATGTATCAATTTTAGAAGTCAGCTGTACCAGGAATCTTAAAACCATCACAACAAAAAAAATTTGAAAATTTATGTCTAGAAAACAGACAACATAAACCATATGTATGATAACAGCTATTCACATTTTTAGAAGTGTATAAAAGTTGAGACAAGTTGGTGAAATGTGAGTAGTCATTCTCTTTGACAGTTTAGTACACGGTTGGTTGACACGTGAATGGATTCTTCTGCACGACTAAATAGCTGTTGCTTAAATAGAATGAATGCTTTATAGTGTTTAGACACTTGCATATATAGAATTAGATTTCATAGATACCGGAGAGAGAAATGAATATTTTTTAACAATGTGTCATCATATATATACAACTGTCACTACCAGTAAGATCATGCAAAACCAGACACAAAAGTTGACGCCTTCGTGAGGTAAATCAATGAAGCAAGAAAGTTAAAGACGATTTTAGTGCAGATTATCATAGTATGCATAATGAGAGAGAGGTTTACAACATTCTTATTTTGGTTGAGAGAATTTAAGAAGCTTTCCAATATTTGTTTTTAACGAAAAGAAAATTTAAGACATATTTGATTAAGGGGTTTGATTTTGTACTCAAAAATACCAATTACATATAAAATTAGGTAAAATGATAAAGTAATGTGTAGTTCAGAGAGTAAAGAGAGTATTAAAGAGGTATCGTGTATAAGATATATGTAACAAAAATGTAGTTTCACATGCTTTGTGTTCATTCTTCAGGACAACATGCATCAATGATGACATTGGACTTATTCAATGTAAATTGTCCTTTTCTGCTGAAGTCTCGTAACATAAAGATGACTGCTGATTTATCCTTGAGGTATTCGTCATAGCTGATTTGTTGCAGGTCTGGCAGTAGCATTTGGATGATATTGTTGGCGCATGAGCAATGTATTGTCTGTTTGTTGTCTGTTGTCAAAATAGTCTTGAGATAGTGCGAGTAGATATAGGCGACCTGTTCCTTGCATCTATCACACTGGGCAGTTTCATTGTCAAGTGCTCCATAGGAATCAAATTTATAATCGCATTTTGAGCAAAATGCGTGGAAAGGACTGGAAAATGCATTAGCTATTTTCAATGTTCCTTGTACCTGCAATACATATGAAAGTATTGTTTGGTTAGGAAGATTTTTTTTTGTTAATTTGGTTTTAGATTTGCCAGGGAGAAGATTGGAGATTTCAAGAGTTGTTACCTGAAATGTTGAGTGCAGCAAACTGTTTAAGTGATCCAAGGTCCTTTTGTCATTTAATACATCGATATATGTTGACTGGCAGGTGTGAAGCATGTTGTCTTTTGCATTGATCCGTTTGACAATATTTTTGAAAAGGATAAGTGGAAATTCATTGCTTCGAAGCTGTTGTTCGATTTTTACAAAATGGTCCTCAAAATTCCGGTGCATCTGCAGCTGCAGGTGTAAATAGTGTAAGTAGGAAATGAAACTGCAAAAGAGTAATGTATGTTAATTGAAAAGTAGGTTCAAGAACTAGAAACAATTTAAACAAGAAAGGAGACAGTCGAAGCATAAACAAGTACATGTACCTCTTGCATTTGGAACATGTTGTCCGCTTTAAATTCCTAATTTTTGCTTTATTTTGAAGCTTTACCGAGACAAAGAGCTTTTATTTTTGCATTTGTATTTGATGAAAAAATCGATTTGAAGTAGTCGCCTATTTATGAAGAGATACATTACTCTATGTTCTAAAAGGTATTGAACTGAGTGAATTGTTGACTTATGTGCAATTAACCAGTGTTATGAAATGTTTAGAATTTTACTTAGAGACGTGACATCAGACTGTTGTTCATTCCTGCAGATACCAGCTCTGTGTTGACGCTTGAATGCATTTCTGTGAATTTAGTTGCTGTTTTTTGTGGCTTATATGCATTTTTTTTTGGCCTTTGAGATATAGCTAGATTAGTGATTCTCAATGCTAGGGTTTGTATCTGATGAAGGATGAGCATTTGTTTTTAGGGTTTGTTCTAGCTAAGGGTGAGCTTGATGTGCACGAGAGGGGAGATAATTAGGATTTGCATTTAGAATTTTCTGTAGTTACCATGTTTATTTAGCTGGCTAAAAACTAAAAGACAATCTTTTGTAGTCACCCTGTCTTCTTTTTGCGGGGTAGAATTTGAAACTATGTATGTTGGCACTATTTTGTCAACAGTTACTATGTAGAACTACTTTTTTTTTGGACTGATAAAAGGCGCAGAGTGTCATTTTCCCTGTTATGTGTATTGTGTTTTTATTTTGCTAGTTTGTACACAATGTGTTACACGATTGGTAGAGATGAATTTTAATTATTCGACATATTTTGTCAGAGTTTTATTTTTTACGAAGCTGTTATATGTATGTCGTAGTGTCAGTTCTTATTGTCAATATTGTTTTATTGTTGTGTATGTGATTGGTTTTACATTTCCTTTCTGTACTGTCATTGCTGTCAGTAGATTCATACTTGTTTATAACACTTTAGATCAAGTGATTTAGTGTTTACTTTTTTTCCCTGGATTGCTCCTGAAATCTGAATCACTGCAGAGTCCAGACCAAGTATCTAAGCAAAAGAGGGGCACACTGTATTCCACATGGAAAGCAGATTAAAATAATACTTACTTGAGTCTTTAATCAATAATGATCAAACAGTAATCTAATAGCAATGGGACTGAATCTGGATGCTTAATTTTGAACTGGCGAGGCTTAAGGTTGAAAGACAAGTGTTCGCTTATTAGCACTCTGAGTTCGAAACTTGGATGTTCTAGATGAGCTGCCACAGTGTTTTTCTCCAACTCGTAACTAGTTGGAGTTTTTATGTCAAAACCTCTATTTAGTTGGTGGAATCTTCATAGAAGAGCTTAGGAATTGTTATTGATAAGATAGATGAAGGAATAGGATTAGTTATGGAGGATAATTACATGTGTTTGCGTGAGCCTGTGTGTAAATTCCATTATTGTAGTCTGAAACATATTTTTAACCATAAAAAAACTGTACCTGTCTCTGGAGTGAAGTAGTTTTAGATGCTCTAATAATTTAGGGATCTATCTATTTTCAAGCTAAGAAAATGCGACACCGATTTGCCGAACATCAATTAGAATGGGCTGCATATCATAGTTGGCCGCAATCTTTATTAACCATTGTTTTATGTCATCTCGTTAACTAAAAGATGATGTTAATTAGGCAAAAGGCTTTTATAAGTGAACTTGAAACAAGAAATCGTTGTCAAGAAACAAGTTTTATTAGTGTGTAAACATTTTTAATTATCCGATAGGCTTTAGTGTGAGCATTGGTGCAAAATGGCTGGAAATGTCATCTCAGCATGAAATCAGTGCAGAAGTCATTACAATTTCTTTTGTACTAGAGAGGTCTGGACTGCACAAGATGGGTGCACCAAAATAACTTAGTGTAGGCAATTGTTTTCCCAAGAATGTAGCAATATACCCGGCCACTCCAAAATGGGGTAGTTGACCTGCAAATGAGGGCTCTATTTGTCTATTTTTTAATAATCAAAGTCTCATGGTCAGACTTGGAGAGTCTTTACAATTTGATCCATTTTGCACATTAGGGTTGCTTGCTTCTCAGAGTTATGTATTTTGTGACTCAGTTGGCGAGTTACAGAACTATGATCCCTTCTACTGGGGGAATCAATACTTTATTATGATTCGATGATGCAGGTTTGATTGATTGAATGCCAACAAAAAGCGAAAAGGACACTGAATGCAATTATAAAAATAACCATGTATACAGATATGTCAACAGTCACATAACCTTTGAAAATCAAATTCTATAACAATGCAAATCCCAAGCAAGAAATTACAATAACCTAAAAGGGCTTAAAGTTTAACTTTAGATAACCATTGTTTGCAAATAATGAGAGGAGAAAAATGAATATTATTACAGTGTAGCATGCAGGCAGACTTTTGAGAGAACTTATACAGTGGATCATGAGGGGTTGTGGTCTCAAGTTAACTGAAACATTGTTTTGTTCGAGCTGGGAAGATATGATAAAGAGTTGGAAGAGATAAGCATGTTAAAATATAGTGCAGTTACCATATAAAATAAAATTTTCAAAATGATTTAAAGTTAAAACTGGTATGTGGAACCTTGAAAAGTGTACCTGGGCTTTGTCGAACTCTGAATCTCCATCTTGCACATCAACAATATATTGGAGACCTAGTTTTTTTGCTCTTGTGACCAATACACCTATGGTGCCTGTTGCATATTGTTCGGTACTTGCCAACAATTGTTTTATGGCTGTGCTGGGGATGAATTTATAGTCAATACAGACTCGTGGAATGATTTCCACTATTGAGGACTTTGTTAGAACCAGTATGCAGTCGCAATCTCCACGATCATAATCTGTTCTAGGTGCAATCTGGAAGTTGGATATGGATAGTCCCGAACCTGGAATTATTTTGTCTTCATAGTGAGCAACGAGATCAGCAGTTGCATTTAGCGTAATAGTCATTTCACCTTTTGTGTCTGTGAGGTCTGCGCATAGTACTTCACGTGTCTTGTTTGTCTTATCCAATATAGCTTTATACTTCACAATGACATCGCCTTGGAAAATGTTGCCTGCTTTACGTGCATTCAAGTCTTCAATTGAAACTTGATTTTGACTCTTTACTTTTGATCTGGAAAAAACAAAACAAAATTAGTTGAAATCTAGAATCTTGACAAGGTACAGTGTACATGTAACCAAAGAATATTGTTTACCTTTTCAATTGTTGTTGGTTAATAGTGTCCATTTGTTCTTCTGTTCTTTTGGCATTGTCCATTGTAACCTGTATTTGTTTATCAATTTGTCATTTGCATAAATTTCTGCAGGCAAAATGAAAATATGTTGTTGTTCTAATGTTATATCAGAATATGTGGAATTGGTACTATGGAATAAAAGAATAAGACAATTTGTAGACAGAAGAAAATGAAATTGTATTGAAATGATGAAGCTATGTTATACATATGTCTTTTCTTCGTGGACATTTGGAATTGTTTTATTTATTAATTTGATTGACAAGATTTTGATGGTGTTGGTTTAGATGCTTTTGAACTAAAACAAATGGCATATTTAAGAATATTTAGTTTTTTGAAAGGATTAAAATTAGGGAAAATCAGTGAGGTTGTTGCTGTAATATGCTTTTTATTTGTAAATTTGGATTTTTTGTATTAGTAAATTGGATGATACATAATTGAACAGTAGTTTGTACATAGATTGGATTTGTCAAAATATGTTTTTTGTTGATTTGGATGTTATTGAACAAAAATAGTTGAGATACTTAAGAACATTGAGTGTTTTGAGAGGGTTGAAATCTTAAAAAAGTAGCAAGATGGTCACTCCAATATGCTTCCGATTTGTAAACTTCAATTTTTTTTGTTAGTGCATTGGTCCATAGATGATCGATCAATGGTCTAGATAGAGCATGACACCTACTTAATAAGAAATGCATATTGTGGTTTTGCATATGATTCAGGAGCTGTTTTTTTTTGTAGTTTTCTGTACACATGTCAATGTTGAAATCTCCGACTAGGTACAAGGTTTTATTTCCATCAATACATGAGAATACTTGGTTGGTGATTGCTATAATATCTGCAAATGGAGCATTGGGTTTTGCATATAAGTTACATATGTTAATTTGATTGTTCATAGAGCTTATTGTTAATGTTATTGCTTCTGTATATGATGTTGAATGTTGCATTGTTTTAGAGACTAATATGTTTTTCTTGGTTATAGACATTAGTCCGTGTATATGGTATGTTGAGTAACAATTGAAATCTTTGAAAAGATTATTTGTATGGTAGTCTTGGATATATGTTTCTTGAAGGCATAAGATATCAGATGCCATGATATCAGTGTCATTAATCATGTCTTCAATATGTAGGTGTAGATTGCGAGTGTTTAATGTGCACAATAGTAGTTCTGAATTAGTCTTTTGTTTGATATCTCCATTTTCAAATTGTCAGTGTGCTGTTGATTTTAGACGAGACATTTCAAGGACTATTTTTTCTTTTATTTTGAAATTTTGCTTGGTAAGAGGTTTTAACAAGAATAATGTCTGGATTGTTTTTGTCCGCGAAAGTGCTGTATATGTTAATCCATGTTGCCTTATGGCTGTAGGATCAAATGCCAAGCCTTGCATTGTGAGTCCTTGAGATCTATGTATTGTTCTAGCACAAGCAAGTTGAATTGGAAATTGTTTTCTAATAGTTATTTTCTTGTTGTTTGAGATTTTTTGGATTGGCCTTGTGGTGCGAAGTATAGGTGTCCATTGTTTATCAATGTCATTGTTATAACATTGTGTTAATTTAACACGTTGATGGTGGCCAATGTTTGGGTCATTGAATTCTATCCAAACAATGTCAAAAGCATTGGATATGGTATATGCTTTAAATGTTCCATCTGACCCATTGACTAGACCGTCTTGCGTATCATAATTACCAGCATAAATTTCTACAAGCATGTCTGGTTTCAAAAGTATTTGAGATGGTAAAGACATTGTGTGATTATACAGATGTATTTCATTGTAGTTTTCGTCATTTTCATCAATTGCACTCAGCACAATTAGCTCTCCTGGAACTATTGACAACATATTTTGATTATGTGCATTAACATCTTTCCTTCTGTAAAATAGATAGGGGAATGTTGGGTCGATGGGTGGTGAGCGTAAACAAGTCTGATTCAAGTACTGTATATCATTATCTGTTTGTGAACCTACACGTATTCTATTGAGTATTGCAATAAAGTTCTCATCTGTTTGCCGCATTGTTGATTGTAGCTCATAGTATTTTATGTTGTGTTTCCAAAAGTTGTATGGCATTAATTCAGTTAGTGTTGGTGTATTATCAAATACAACTGAATCTAGTACAGGTTGTGCTTGATATAAATCACCACAAAAAATTGTATCAAGATTTCCAAAGTATGTGGTTGGCATTTGCATTATATCTCTTAATCGCTTATCGATGCAACGTAAAAATGTTGCACCTACCAATGAAATCTCATCTACTAATAGCACACGTAGCTGCTGATAATGCTTTGACATTGTATCTAAGATTTCAGTATTCAATGGAACGAATTCTGATTTGTTGAAAGGTATTCAAAATGCTGAGTGTAATGTTACTCCACCTATATTGTAAGCTGCTTTTCCTGTATAAGCAACTACTAGGCCTTTTGGTTTGTCCGGATCACTATCAATGGAGTTATTATATATGCGAAGGAGAGATTGAAATATTGCTTTTGCAGTAAAAGTTTTGCCAGTGCCTGCTCCACCTGTTAGAAACAAGTGTAGTGGAGTTTTAATATTTTTTAATTTCTTCAACACAATGTCCTTTACAATTGCTTGTTGTTCACTGTTTAACATTCGTCTCAAATTGAAGTATTCAACATTGTCCATAATATGTGGATGTTTTCCAATTTCAAATGCATTAGAGAATTGAGTCTTTGATTTGTTATGCTTTAGTGTTTGAATATCGTCTTCTATGTTGTATGTTTCTTTCTGTGGATTTTGATTTGAAATGATCAATTCATTTGGTATGTGATTATTTTCAGAATAGATTTCATCTATAGCTTTGTCAATATCGCCCCATTTAGAGTTTATGTGGTAATTGTATTTGATACGATTAGTATTAATTGTGTTTTCATGATATGAATAAGCATGATGCCATGAATGGAAACCATGGTTCAATGTTTTTTCATTTATTGTGAAGGGTACATAAAGTAATAAATGCTCTCTGCAATAATTTTCCAAGTCAACATGTTTGTTAAAATTGGTAAAACGTATAATATTTGGTTTAGCTTTGCGGTGCATTGGTTTCCCATCTTTTCTATATTCTGATACGAATTGTGCAAGGCAAATATGTGTGAGTGTTTCAGGTCGTGCTAAATAGTAATCTATTAAAGATCTACAGGCCACATTTTCTGATTCATCTGGTTCACTGTTCAATTGTTTTGCAGACTTTAGAACAAAAGTTCGATCACTATCAGCTCTTGTATCAATGAATATACACTTTCTTGAACTATAGTTTAGTGGAAGTGATAGTACGATGTGAACAGCCTGTTGTGTAGACATTTGTTGCAGATTTAGCAATGCATTTCCAAGTCTACTTATCATTTTTATAGCATCGATATTATTTTGTTGATGGTCCCTACGAATTCTTTTAAATGCATTTGTCATTGTTTTATCCACTTTTGTCATGTATGAGCTGCAATACATTGCTGCAGCATATGCATTAAGCACAAATTGTGCATCTGTATTTGCTTTCCATAGCTCTGGTATTTTTTTTGAAAAGTTGTTATTCCATATCTGCGAAGGGTTTCGTTTTAAGAAAATTGTAGGCCTATGGATTGTTGATTTTATAGCTGTGATGTAATCATGCTCATTCAAGTTGATGTCTTGTAGAAACATTTGAAAGGAGAATAATTGGTCATAATTAGATTGTTGTAATACGGAAAAGATTTTTGTTGCCATTGAAACAATAATTTCATTATTGTCTTTCAGCGGTTCGAGAATCATAGTTTTTTTCATTGGTGGAAATGGGAAATTGTATTTACAACAGTGTTGTTTTGATTTTCTGCATCGTTTTGTATGATGGTGCCTATGTAGGATAGCTATTTGAGGAGTCAAATCATCAGTGTTACAAGTGATGTATTTGTCAATAAATTGTTCAATGTTTGCAAGTTCATCTTTTCCATAAATTGGAGCATTTTTAATCCATAAAAGAAAGTGGTCATGTTCATTGCCACGATTTTGGAATTCAGTTACAGAGAAATAATCCAAGAGCTCTCCGAAGAAAGAGCTATCTGTAAATATCAATTGTTTTAGTGCATTGATTCTATGTTTATAATAGCGTACACATGTTACAGGATCTTTTTTTATGAGATAGAAAATATTTTTCTCATTTTGTATGTCGTATTTTTGTTGTGAAGATGCACAATATGTATTATGCAAGGCTTCAAGTGCTTTTGAAAGGTGTTCCCAATTTTGTTCAGCACTAGTAAATGTAAGGAAAAATGTAGGCGGTCCAAGTTGCCGAATCATTGCAAAGACATTTTTTTTTAATTGATGTAAATAATCCGGAGATATTCTTATTCTTTTAAAGTCAACATATCCAATGTCTGATCTGAGAATCTTCTCTAGGTTAGGTTTGCATTTGACATCTTTTGCTATTAGTTTTCTTCCTTTTAACTGACCTTTTCGTACTCTTATCCACATTGTAGATAAAACTTGATGTATCAATATCTTGACTGTTTTGAAAAATAGATTAGTTGTATGATATGCAAATTGTCTATTGGAATGAAGTAGTTCCCATTGTGCAATTTTTTGATAGGAAAAATTCTTGATAATGTCGTCATTACGTGGGTTTCCAAAGAATAGTGTGGGAAAGTTCATTTCTTCTGCATATTTGTCTTTAAAGATTCCAATAGGATAATGGTTTTCTGCTGGTGCAACTTCTATGATTTTGTCTTGCATTTCATGTATACATTTAGATTCTGTGTATCCATGGACCAAGGTCTCACAAGGATTTTGCTCATTTGTATCAGATTCTGAACTTGTTTCATTTGTGCAAGGGTCGTCTACTATGCCACTTTCATCATCTATTTCAAGAGATTGTCTCCAGTGCTTATTTAATTGGAATTTCTCATTTTTGTATAGAGTTGTTTCGCTCAATTGGTTCAAAGCTTTCATTATAATAGTCGATCGCACCATTCCCTTCTGATATGCATTTTTATATTGTAGCCGTCTTTTTAGCGCAACTGCAATAGTGTATGTTTCATCGGCAGAGCGTGGCAATGCATTTTGTACAATGTTCATGTTGACTGGGACATTAATGATAGACCCAATCAATCCAATTTGGGGTCTTTTGTAACCTAATTCCCATATTTGTGCGAATGCAATTCTCAGTGAAACAAGGCGCTCTTCTAGTTGCGTAAGCATTTTTACATATTGTAAAGCTATATTCATTTGAATATTGTGTGGTGTTGCATATTTTGGAAGCTTGCATTGTTTCAATGCTTCATGGCATATGCGACAAATACAATTCATCAATACATTGTTATTTTGATTTGTCAGTTTATAATATGTTTACTTTTCTTTCTCTCTAAAAGCCATAATGTTTTTCTTAAAATGCAATGTCTGACAAATTGCACAAGTATGTATCGGTGTATCTTGAATTTTTTTTTGAAATAATTCTATTGGTGATGCTGAGCGTCTAGTTTTCTTGGTTGTATTTTCCATTTGATTATTAGCACGTATTTGTTGTTTGATCTTGCGAAGTGATGTAGTGTTGCTATTTGCAATTTTTTGTTTTCTAATAAAATCACCATCATGATGTTGTTGATTACTGCTTTGAAATTGTTTTAGTTGTCTAGATGTGATACATGGGCTAGCATTGTTTGCTTGTACTAGACAAGGCACAAGCGGCTCAAAATGTCCTTGGATGGGATTTGCATCATGAAATAAGATAGAATACGATTGTCCTTGGGATGACGGATTGAAGTGCAAGTATTTTTTTCCTGAAGTAGTTGACCAAAGGCATATTTGTATGTCTAGCCACTTTGACAACCAACGGATGCAAAACAAGTCACCCCATAGGCCAACTTCATTATTATTTGTAGAATGCATTGCAGAAATACGCATTCTATGCAAGTACTCTTCAACATTTTGTACACCGTGCAATTCATGCAATGTACGACTATCCAGTTCATAATTATATGAGGTGATTGCTTCTGGATCACCTTGTGTGAGGCAACTCAAGAAATGGTCTATAGCTCCATTCCGTAATTGACTTGATGTGTATTGAGAATGAAGAAGTAACTCCAATGAGTCAAATAAGCAATCCCCTACATTGTATTTAAATACTTGAATTCTACACAATCCTTCATTTCTCAATGCATAGTCAATGTTTAGAATCTCAGTCTGAATTGCTAATTTGTATTTCTCTACATCTATGATCTGTTTTTGTTTATCAACTACTGGCACTCTTGTTCTCTTCATTTTTTTTGCAAACAAGGACAATTTCGTTGATCCCAGAATATCAAAAAAATGGTGCACCTGTAATATATTCATAACCATTGGTTAGATAGTTTTGATGATCGATAATTACAAAAGGCGTATTACAAATGGAAATTAGAAGCAGGCTGTTTCCTAAAAGCAATGTCGATATGCAATTTTGAAATGCATTTAGTATTTGGTTTCCTTATTTCAAATCACAAATAAATTCAATGCTAAAATTCTAAGTAGTCAAGGCATTGTTTAAATGCAATGAAAATAATTGTCATTTTTGGATTGTACAAGAAAATAAGGCATTGTAATGAAGAAGAGAATTTTGAAGGATTTAAAACTAGTGGCAATGGCAATGTCAGATTCATTCAGTTGCATTATTTTCTTCAGAAAATAAAGAAATAGAAATCACCATTTGGTAGATAGTTCTGATCATTGATAGCCACAAAAGGTTTATTAAAATTCAAAATAAGAACCAAGTTTTGATTTGAAAACAGTGTAGACCTGTGACTTTGAAATTCATTTTGTACTCGGTTTTGATATTTGAAATCAGAGGTTTACATTTAAAAATAAATAAATACAGTGTTAAAATACTAAATAACCAAGCCATTGTTTAAATATTGCAAAAATAATTGTTATGTAGTTGTGTAAATAGTGTAGGAACAATCCTTGGACAGCTCTAATGACATCACATATTCTCTGAGCCATAGGCTTCAAATAATTAGCAATTTGCATATATGAACAATATATTGAACATATAAATTAAACAATGGAAGAAACAAACAAACAAGAGATATGAAGGAGCAAATGAACTTGAATAGATGACAATAACATTTTGATAAGCTTGTGCTTGGATTGCAGATACAGGTGAAGGATTAGATTGATCTGCAAAAGTCTAAAGGATTGTAAACTAGTTGCAATTGCAATATTATATTGATGGGATTGTGTTAATTTCTTTACAAAGTGAAAAGGTATTGTGCATTGTTAAACAGTATATGCCTTCAAGTGGTTTTGTCACTTATATAATCATTAATAGAATTTTGCTACTTACAACTTGCAAACTGCGTTATCTATTTATATTTTGATATTGAATTTAACTATAACACGTAAAAATAACAAATACAGTAGACATGGATAGACTGTAACAAGATCCAAAACTAGGACACCAAACATGTAACATCAAGATTTCTTCAATGCTGGCCTATACACAGAAAAAGATATTATAACTAGTTGTTGAATCTTGCAAATCATATAACTATCACGGGAATATAATTCCAATATTAGTTTTCTTGTTATCAAGTCTTATAGAAATCTAGACAAAAAAATATTGAAAACTATTAGAAGCAATTTTTACAATTTACTATTGTTATATGTCTTTGCATTCATACTCAATAATAGCTAACTAGCACCAAAGAAGTACAGCAAGACCAATGCATAAAATATAAGTGACATGCAAAAGTGTACAGTGTTTTTCACAAATTGCAAATAACTGCCGACATCACTGTCATTACAATTTACATAGTTTTCTAGAACATCAAAGAGATGGCTGCATCTATTTATGATGATTTCATGTTGGAATCATTTGTTATTCTCAAAAACAAAACACTTTAAAATTCCACCGCTTCATTTCCCGCCCATCGGCATGATCATCGCCATCGGCGTGTCAAAAAAAAACGTGTTGGTCAATATTTACTTCATCATCATGATATTTCGCTTCTGCATATTGGGGAAAAGAACAACATCATCATCATCATATTGTTGAAGAAGAAAAGGAGGATATGGAATATGATCATGTTGCCGAGGAAAGGAAAATGATGGCAACGTCATCATGATATTGGGGCTTCATTGAAATGCTAAGGATGACGTCATCGTCATTTTCGTTAAGATCAGGGGATAAATGTAATATCGGGTCACCTAAGGAGCATGATCAGGATGATGAATGTAGTATGACCCCTTTGCGGCCAAGGCAACCCTCTCGAAAGATCAGGATGATGATGAGCATCAGGATATTTGCTTCTTCGTCGAACTTAGAACAAGACGTCATCATCATATTTCGCGAACCAGATCGTGCTTGAAAAATATCCTGTTGAAGGAAAAATGTGATGATGATGATGATCAGGATATTTGCTTCTTCGTTTATTAGATCGGGATGATGTCATCATGATATTCGGAGCCTTTGTTAAACTTAGAACATGACGACATCATGATATTTCGCCAACGGGATCATGTTTGGGAAATATCCTGCCGAAGGGAAAATGTGACGATGATGACCATCAAGATATTTTCAAAAGGTTGTATTTCATGGGCAGGAGGACTTTACGAAACATCGGGTGAACAAACAAGATCATGATGATCTTGACAACATGACAGGATAAAGCAATATGATGATGACCCTCCTCATCGAATTATCATGATGACGCCATCATGATATTTTGTCTTCGAAGCACAAGGATGAGTTGAGGTCATTATGATATTGCGCCAGGGTGATATTGTAAAAAAATGATCATGCTGTTTAAGGAATGAAATATCGCCTTCTTCTGAATAGATAGGGTGAACATCATGATATTGCAAAAAAGGTGATCAGGAGGATATGAAGATGATGATCCGTTTTATCGATTTATGATGATGATGTCTCCATCACTTAGCGAATTTCAGCGAATGACGCTCGTGAAAGATCAGGATGATGATCATAATTATGCAAAAGGAGATAAGGAGGATATGAAGTTGTCATCATCATATTTCAAACTTCAGCAAATATCATGATGATGACCTTGCGATAGGATTATAACATGCGCATGCAAATATGCCGAAGGTGGATTTTCTAAGGGTGATCAGCATGATATGATAAGATTAGGTAATGTTGAAATATCATGATGATGCTCGCTATACAAAGATCGCTCGACGGGGAAACTTACCCTGACCTAAAGTTGATATCATCATGATATTTGAACCTCAGCATATTATCGGGGGGGGGGGGGGGGGTTCAAATATGATGATGATGATCATCTTCATGTAACCAAAACCGAGTTTATAACATATGACCCTCCTAAAAGAAATCATGATGCTGACAATGCGCCTAAGGCCATTTGACGGGTAAAGGGCACTACCACCTAAGATTGACGTCCGGATATTGGGACTGCATGATTTTTATCGGGTGATAGACCAAGATCATGATGATCTTGACAACATGACTTAGGATATAAAAATATGATGATCCTCCTGCGAATATCAGGTTTGACCAAAACTTTGACCGTGCATAACTTTCACATATGGAAGAATTTTCGAGTGAAGTAAAAGGCAAACCTGCATGGAATTTCAAGCTCTTTCTAAATATGAGGTCATAGAAACAAAATTGCCCACATAAATTTAAATGTGAATCTCTAAATAATCTTTTGAATTCCCTTTTAGAAAAGGAGTTTATATATCTGAAATTGTCTTTTAAATTTTAAAATAAACTAAAAAGTCAGTGCATAGGAAAATAATAATGCCACGGTTCCTTTACCCTTGAAACTAAAATTAAACTGGCCGAAAATCTAAATCGTGACAAAAGCAAATGCAATCGCCAGCTGCAAACACAATCGCCACCTATCTCAGAGGTGGACAGCTGTAGCCCTAACAATTTTATCAACACATGCATCTTTCAAGGTTCTCAAATGTGGAACGGAGGCTAGTAGCTTTCAGACGATCTTCAAATGCAACCACATAGAAACAGGTTCAGAGAGGTGCATCAGTTTTAAAGGCCAAGATTTATTAACTCCTACCCAGGAAATAATTAGTCCCAGAGCTGGTGATTTGGAATTGGCATCGTTGAGATCAAACAGTTCTAAGAAAATGCATTTTTAGACTTCCTCATTCAGATGAGACAGGTTTAAAGAGGAAGCAGCTGCGCTCAAAGTACAGAAAGTTTATAAAAGCTAGCATAGAAGATGGAATCTTGCAGATTGTGCTCTGTACATTCATGTCTACATTGAGGAACTCTAGTTCTATACTGTGCCATGCCCTTTTTTTTTTCACTTTTGTAAGTCGAGATCCAACTAATTGGTTGCATGGGCTTGCCGTCTTCACCTCCTTTCTAATGATTTTGCTAATGCCAGTTGTTAAGATTCATTTTTATTTAATTTATGTCTTGCAAACAAAAATTGGCAATTTTTTGTTCTGATTAGCAGAACTGTCTTTGTTATTAACCTACATTGACCTCTCCCTTCTTTCCCCAATTTTACCTCAGTGTTTTCTTGCCTATAATTTAATTTTGTAGCAACGACCCTCATTTGGAATATATTTGGGTATTGTTGTTTAGATATTCAGATGGAAACAGTCTATTTTATTTTAACTCTTCATGTCCAGCATTAACCTCTTCTACAGAATTTCACAAAATAGTATTCCAATGTGTGGAGAAGGGTACCAACTAATGTTGTTCTGTCATAAATTCTCTTTCACATATAAATTTGCATTATCCTTCACAAGATTGGAGCACTTTTTTTGTGGGTATTTTCCTTGTGTGACCATAATCTCTGCCATTAAACATTATAGGGACACGATAACATATCCTTATTCTTTCTTTCAAAACAGAATATTTGGTAGAGGACCAAACAAGAGGGCGAGCCTGTGTTCCAAATTGGGATTACTGGCAAATTACCTAAATTCGTTAATACTCTCTGCTTCAAGCTATGAAATTCACACCCTTGCTATGTATAAGTAAGGTCTATAGCACCGTCGGCATAAAATTCCAGCATATTATATGATGGGTACTGAGCGAACTCCGAGC
This sequence comes from Cunninghamia lanceolata, assembly GCA_027924645.1. Classification (NCBI taxonomy): domain Eukaryota; kingdom Viridiplantae; phylum Streptophyta; class Pinopsida; order Cupressales; family Cupressaceae; genus Cunninghamia; species Cunninghamia lanceolata. Next base: position 5,540,336 of record BSBN01000354.1, on the reverse strand, counting down.
CTCAATCATTCAAACGTAAATTAAACAGTGAACACATGCATGAAATCACTTAAAAGGAACTGTAAGTTGTACCAAAGAAATTGCAGAGTAGAAAGTTGCAACAGAATATAAGTAGATGCTTTACAGCTTGAATATATACAATGTATCTGGAAATGAAACAAGCAATACTGCATATAGCATGAGCACTTGTATAGTTAGTTCTTCCTGCAACCTACTTCAGGATGATGATCATAATTATGCAAAAGGAGATCAGGAAGATATGAAGTTGTCATCATCATATTTCGAACTCCAGCAAATATCATGATGATGACCTTGCGATAGGATTATAACATGCGCATGCAAATATGCCGAAGGTGGATTTTCTAAGGATGATCAGCATGATATGATAAGATTAGGTAATGTTGAAATATCATGATGATGCTCGCTATACAAAGACCGCTCGACGGGGAAACTTACCCTGGCCTAAAGTTGATACCATCATGATATTTGAACCTCACGATATTATCGGGGGGGGATTCAAATATGATGATGATGATCATCTTCATGTAACCTCTTCTACAGAATTTCACAAAATAGTATTCCAATGTGTGGAGAAGGGTACCAACTAATGTTGTTCTGTCATAAATTCTCTTTCACATATAAATTTGCATTTTCCTTCACAAGATTGGAGCACTTTTTTTGTGGGTATTTTCCTTGTGTGACCATAATCTGTGCCATTAAACATTATAGGGACACGATAACATATCCTTATTCTTTCTTTCAAAACAGAATATTTGGTAGAGGACCAAACAAGAGGGCGAGCCTGTGTTCCAAATTGGGATTACTAGCAAATTACCTAAATTCGTTAATACTCTCTGCTTCAAGCTATGAAATTCACACCCTTGCTATGTATAAGTAAGGTCTATAGCACTGTCGGCATAAAATTCCAGCATATTATATGATGGGTACTGAGCAAACTCCGAGCCTGAATCATTCAAACGTAAATTAAACAGTGAACACATGCATGAAATCACTTAAAAGGACTTGTAAGTTGTACCAAAGAAATTGCAGAGTAGAAAGTTGCAACAGAATATAAGTAGATGCTTTACAGCTTGAATATATACAATGTATCTGGAAATGAAACAAGCAATACTGCATATAGGATGAGCACTTGTATAGTTAGTTCTTCCTGCAACCTTCTTCAGGATGATGATCATAATTATGCAAAAGGAGATCAGGAGGATATGAAGTTGTCATCATCATATTTCGAACTTCAGCAAATATCATGATGATGACCTTGCGATAGGATTATAACATGCGCATGCAAATATGCCGAAGGTGGATTTTCTAAGGGTGATCAGCATGATATGATAAGATTAGGTAATGTTGAAATATCATGATGATGCTGGCTATACAAAGACCGCTCGACGGGGAAACTTACCCTGACCTAAAGTTGATACCATCATGATATTTGAACCTCAGGATATTATCGGGGGGGGGTTCAAATATGATGATGATGATCATCTTCATGTAACCAAAACCGAGTTTATAACATATGACCCTCCTAAAAGAAATCATGATGCTGACAATGCGCCTAAGGCCATTTGACAGGTAAAGGGCACTACCACCTAAGATTGACGTCCGGATATTGGGACTGCATGATTTTTATCGGGTGATAGACCAAGATCATGATGATCTTGACAACATGACTTAGGATATAAAAATATGATGATCCTCCTGCGAATATCAGGTTTGACCAAAACTTTGACCGTGCATAACTTTCACATATGGAAGAATTTTTGAGTGAAGTAAAAGGCAAACCTGCATGGAATTTCAAGCTCTTTCTAAATATGAGGCCATAGAAACAAAATTGCCCACATAAATTTAAATGTGAATCTCTAAATAATCTTTTGAATTCCCTTTTAGAAAAGGAGTTTATATATCTGAAATTGTCTTTTAAATTTTAAAATAAACTAAAAAGTCAGTGCATAGGAAAACAATAATGCCACGGTTCCTTTACCCTTGAAACTAAAATTAAACTGGCCTAAAATCTAAATCGTGACAAAAGCAAATGCAATCGCCACCTGCAAACACAATCGCCACCTGTCTCAGAGGTGCACAGCTGTAGCCCTAACAATTTTATCAACACATGCATCTTTTAAGGTTCTCAAATGTGGAACGGAGGTTAGTAGCTTTCAGACGATCTTCAAATGCAACCACATAGAAACAGCTTCAAAGAGGTGCATCAGTTTTAAAGGCCAAGATTTATTAACTCCTACCCAGGAAATAATTAGTCCCAGAGCTGGTGATTTGGAATTGGCATCGTTGAGATCAAACAGTTCTAAGAAAATGGATTTTTAGACTTCCTCATTGAGATGAGACAGGTTTAAAGAGGAAGCAGCTGCGCTCAAAGTACAGAAAGTTTATAAAAGCTACCTTTATCCATTTATGATGACGATGTCTCCATCACTTAGCGAATTTCAGCGAATGACCCTCGTGAAAGATCAGGATGATGATCATAATTATGCAAAAGGAGATCAGGAGGATATGAAGTTGTCATCATCATATTTCGAACTTTAGCAAATATCATGATGATGACCTTGCGATAGGATTATAACATGCGCATGCAAATATATTTGGAATATATTTGGGTATTGTTGTTTAGATATTCAGATGGAAACAGTCTATTTTATTTTAACTCTTCATGTCCAGCATTAACCTCTTCTACAGAATTTCACAAAATAGTATTCCAATGTGTCGAGAAGGGTACCAACTAATGTTGTTCTGTCATGAATTCTCTTTCACATATAAATTTGCATTTTCCTTCACAAGATTGGAACACTTTTTTTGTGGGTATTTTCCTTGTGTGACCATAATCTCTGCCATTAAACATTACAGGGACACGATAACATATCCCTATTCTTTCTTTCAAAACAGAATATTTGGTAGAGGACCAAACAAGAGGGCGAGCTTCTGTTCCAAATTGGGATTACTAGCAAATTACCTAAATTCGTTAATACTCTCTGCTTCAAGGTATGAAATTCACACCCTTGCTATGTATAAGTAAGGTCTATAGCACCGTTGCCATAAAATTCCAGCATATTATATGATGGGTACTGAGCGAACTCCGAGCCTCAATCATTCAAACGTAAATTAAACACTGAACACATGCATGAAATCACTTAAAAGCAACTGTAACTTGTACCATAGAAATTGCAGAGTAGAAAGTTGCAACAGAATATAAGTAGATGCTTTACAGCTTGAATATATACAATGTATCTGGAAATGAAACAAGTAATACTGCATATAGCATGACCACTTGTATAGTTAGTTCTTCCTGCAACCTTCTTTGTTATTTAGTGACACAGTTGCATAGCTACTTTTATGTTCCCAAATCATGAATTTGTCAATATATTGAAACTTGGCAATTCATACCTGAATGTCTGGGAATTCTATAATTGATATCCGAGTTTCTAAAATAGAAAACTTAAGTTCTAGAAAGAGATATCTGAACTCTAACAGAAATTTGAGAAAACTGTAAAATTTCTATAACTGAGACTGCTCTACAATCTAAAACTCATATAATATCTGAAATCTTCAAATTTCTATGAACAGTAGCACTGGTTTTCTACACGGATTACGAAATAGAAGTCCATATAGAGGCTTACCACAGATGCAGCTTCACACGCCTCCGGATGCCCACCTTCACTACTCTCTGAGTGCAAACAAATTGAGAAACAACAATCCAAAGCGCATACAAATTGAAAACCTCCGATCAAGACATGACCTGTCATCTTGTAAGGATGATTAAAAATCATTATTAACATTGCAAATGAAATAAAAATCATTAATTAACATTGCAAACGAAATAAATTCAACAAGCTCAGCGGCGCCGTCACTTTGCACGACCTGTACTTAACTGTATTTGTTAGTTCCTGCCGTCACTTTGCACGACCTGTACTTAACTGTTTTGTTTATTGGCATCGTTCGAAAATTCAATAATTTTTTAAATCATTATTTCATTTTTTACCCTTACTGTTCACACCATAGACCAATCAGACAATAGATAAATGGTATTTTTTAAATGATTAAATTAAAAAAAAAATAATGAACTATAGCATTGTGGTTGCAAATTTTTAGTTCTTTCACATGATTGGACGAATAATTTGAGAAATTGCATCTAGCCGATGCATTAGTTATACCTGCCGAAGGCAGGAACTAATAACAACCATAGATTGTATTTTGTTGCTCACTTTGAAAACCTCCATCGGTGTGGACGGAGCTCCCTAGGAGAGGGGGCCGGTCACCCGACGAACACAACCCCTTCGGGTGGTGACTTAAGTCGCCTCTGACCTACTACGCCCAGTCACCAAAGAAATAAAACAAAAGTGGCTTCTTTTTGTGACGGGTCAGAACCTTAGATATAGGCTTTAAAACATGCAAGAACACTTAGGGTTTTTAGGGTTTTTTAGGACCTTAACACATATAAAAATCCTAGATTAAGAGAAGAGCACTATATATTATGAATAGAGGCATCAACAAGACTCTAACAGAGATAGAAAATGGATTGAGAAACACATAAAAATCTTGCAACCTTAGGATTCCACAACCATTGTATCTTGGGATTTTTAGGGTTTTATGAACTTTGATCATAACATCTTGTGAATTTAGGAAAACTTCAAACCCTGAAGACTTCTTTCACAAACAAATAGTAAAATGACCTCTTGAGCTCTAAGTAGAGATATACAAACATAAAACACATAAAAAGAGGACACTTGCAAACAAACTCTAACAAGAACTCAACAGTTGAGACCATGCACTGAATCACTATAATTAAGCAGAGGTATTAAGGAACACTTTGAGAACAGGAATCAACAAGAATTTCAACATCAACTCATAGATAAATTACCACTCCCTTTGCACAGTAAACACCATGTAGACACCACCAATAGGACAACTCCATCAGGGCAACTACACCAAGTCACAATAACCCTATCATCTCATAATGACAATGTCAACATACACCTAAGTGATCAACCAAACACTTTGAATGAAGAATGTCCACCACTCAAGAATCCACCATATGAAGTATGAGCGACTAAGATCTCTCAACACCATATCAAGGACAAAGATCACACCATATCATGAACTATATCACCAACTTTGCAGCAAGCATCAACACCTCTGCCACTGTGATATTAACATCAAAAACCATACCACTTGCATGACAATGTATCATTATATGTCCACTATGTTGACATCAATGCCAACACACACAATATGCCAATCATGCCAACAATCTCCCCATTTGGCATTGATGGCAACACAACATTCACTCCACTTCATTCTCACCCTTTGACATCAATGGCATAGGATTACTGACTCCCCCTATCTTGGATGCACTAATGTGGATGAGAATTCTAATGAAAAAATAAGAAAGCACATGAAATCCTATCAACATGAAAATATTGTTTTGTACTACAACTGCATTACATTCTCATACTTACTCTATTTCTGTTGTCATATATGTGTCCTTGACTGTCCCATCAAGACTGTATTACAAACTTCAACCCAAAAAACAACATTAATGGCTCTATCATATCTCATCAATGGCTCTGTCCATGTCTCATCATTGCACATCTCAACACCTGAACCAAAATCTCCTAAATGATCAATGCCATCAAATTTGGTAATGACAGGCTTACATCAGACATAATGAACATTGTAACCACCATAGATAATGAAGCCCTGAATGATCTATACCATCAAGTTTGATAATGACAAGCTTACATTAGACATAATGAACATATAAGCACTGTCCTAGTCAAAGTCTGTCAAAAAAAGGCATGGAATCACTCTACACTGTATAAACACTATCTCAGCTTCTCATCTATCCTTGTATTGCACTGCATTGTAGCAACTGATCAAAGACAATCCTAACATTGTCATCAAAGATAGTCACACTGTCCTAACAGTACAACATTTCAACACTACCACTTTGCAATAAGATAAAACTTATCAAATTCAGCAGTATCAGCAATATCATTGTCTCATATCACTGTATTGTTCAATCTATACATAAACCCTACATTGTGCATTATACTTGTACAATATCACCATGAAATGACCATCATTTTAAAGACTTGTATCATTGTATCAATGTGGATAACATTATTAACAAGATACATGCAACTACAACATTTGAAATTAATATACTTTGATGAATGCAATACCTAAGTTGCCAAGCTCAACATAAATACAAGTAAAGATTGCAGAATTTGTTCCGACACCTAAAACATGCACTGTTCCTACAATTCATTGCTATACAGGATAATACTACTGTCATTTTAACGTTATATGGAGCAATTATCAGAACAGCATAACAATGTCAAGGTATCACCTCTATCCTTGATCTGATAGTCCAATGAGTGAAATTGATTGTCCTATGTCTGATATCTGATTTGATTGTCATAGATTGTCCCACAGACTATCCCAACACACATCAACTTTTGTCTTAACACTGTACACTAATATATGCAAAACCCTATTTTACACAAACTTTGATACTCTATCTAGCATGAATGTCTGATACACAATTGTGATGCAGTGATAGACATTGTTACACAGTTGATGAGCAAGGATGACATCATAACAACTCCTGAATATGAAGCATCTGAACATGTACATAAACTTTCTTGAACCAGGAAGCATTACAAACACTATAACATGAATATCATGAATAAACTGCACTGTTAACCTTGAAAATATATCAAGAATATCAAATCAATGTAAAGGCATTACCACCATAATAGGACAACCAAGGCATCCTGAGTTAACATTATCAAGCATAAACAAGAACTTCTTGTCTTGATCAAGAACATCAATAGATGCTGATCATAACATCTGATCTAATCTACACTCTGCAAGAACAGAGATCAATAGGGATACACATTGTAACTGCTTAACACTACAATACACTGTCACCTTGGGGGTAAATAATAGAACAAAGAATATCTCCCCCTGTCTTCAAGTTGCTTCTCATGCAACTTGTAGTGCCTCTAGTGCATAAAGCTCAGGCATAAGTTTTTCTTCCTCTTGGTTTTGTTTCAATCTCCAAACTTTGATTTATTTCTTCTTATTATTCAAGGTATGTGCTTCAATGTTGTTTCTAGAAGTCTTCAACTTGCTCCTACAAAATTATGCCTTATGCCCAAACTTATGACACTTAAAACAAGTGATACTATTACCAAATAGAGAGGCAAAGGAATCATGTCTTCTTGTGTTCCATACATGACTATGTCTTTCATCTGCTCTACAGTCTCTTCCTATGTGACCAACTTTGTTACAATTATAGCAAACTACATTCATATGTCTAGAGGATGTAAATGGACTTCTATTTGGCCTTCTCCTATGTATAAATTGACAAGTTGTAGCCTTATGACCAAAGTTATGACAGAAATGACAATAACCAGGAAAGTGTGAATAGTTGTACCTTATTGCTTGACAATGTCTAGTGGGTGGAGATCTTGAGGACCTGTTTGTCCTTCTCCCTTCATCAGCAAATTTATCTACTATCTTCTTATTTTCAGGAGCAGCAGCATGATAATTTAGATCAATTTTCTTTCTAGGTGCATTTCTGGCTTTAGAAGTTTTCCCCACTTCATACCCTAATCCTGTAGTATCATTATGACACTTTTGTTTCCCCAACATCTGATATAATTTGTTGGTGTTGTTCTCAAACATATGATTTTTCACTAACTGCTTTCTCAAGGACACAATTTTTGCCTCTAACTTCTAATAGTCCTCCACCTTTGTTTGCAAGTTCAACTTAGTAACTTCTTCAATCCTTTTGGACTCCTCCAACTATAATTTCAGATCTGCAATGTGTTTGTCAGATTCTTCAAGTTTAACCTTAAGGTTTTCATTTATTTTCCTCTCATGTTTTAGGTCTGCAAGTGCAGAGATCAACTCTCCCTCAAAATCAACTTCTTCTTTAGAATCATCATAATCTTCTACTCCCTCAGAATCCACTTCTTCTTCCTTATCAGATGAGTTCTTTTCTTTTTCAAATGCCATAAATACACATTCATTTTGTTTACTAGCATATGAGTTATAATCAAAACTGCTATCTTCATCTACATACAAAATTTTCTTCCTTGTGCCAAAAGATCTTCTTCCCTTTTTAGAGTTATCCTGATTCTTAGAGTTATCTTCTTTAGTTTTTACACTTAGAGGACATTTTGAAGCAAAGTGACCAACTTTACCACAACTAAAGCACTTAAAAGGCAACTTATCATTGTACTTTCCTAAACCTCTTCTCAACCTTCTCACAAAGTTAGATTCTTGTTCATCTAAGTCCTCAAAATCTGAATCTGCCTCTTTATCCTTTTTGACATATTTGAAGGCTACCTCCTTACTTGAAGATTCATCATTTCCAATCCTCATTTCATAAGCTATGAGGATACCATGTAATTCATCTAAGGAGAGTTTGTTTAAATCTCTAGCTTCTTCTATTGCAGAGACTTTGGGATCATACTTTGAAGACAATGACCTTAATACCATTTTAACAACCACAAGATCTTTTACTTCCTCTCCTAGACCACTGATGGCATTAACTAATTCTTGTACTTTTAGGAGATAATCTACAATCTTTTCATCTTCAATCATTTTCAGACCTTCAAACTTTGCCCTAAAGGTCTGCAACTTAGCTTCTTTGATCTTCACATCACCTTGGTAAATGTTGACCAACTTGTCCCACACTTCCTTAGCTGATTTGCAATGCATAACCTTAACCAAAATTTCATTTGTTATCCCACAACAAATAGCATTCTTGGCTTTTGCATTACATTCACACTCTCTTTTTTCATCATCAGATGAGGGTGGTTGAGATGCTTTATATCCATTCTCAATTGTTGCCCATACATCATAACCTAAGAACTGTAAATAAGACTCCATTCTAAAAATCCAAAATACAAAACTAGAACTATCAAACAGGGGTGCTTTGAGAGTAGAAGAACCTTCGTGACAAGCCATGACTATATTCAACTACCAGGACCAACCCAGGTTGATTAAACCTCTATTAGGCACCTTTCTCTGATACCAATTGAAAAGAGCACAGTTACACTGAGAGGGGGGTGAATCAAATGCTTTGTTCAATATCCTTAAGAACTCATCAAATTAAATGAAAACAATAAGCCAATCATGCACACATGACACTGGATTTATGTGTAAACCCTTAAGGGGAAAAACCACAGGAGAAATACTGCTTGGATCTACTATCCAAATCCAGCCTCCAAAGAAAGAAAGGTACAATTATTTTTGAAGCTCCAACGCCAAGGTACAAAAGACACCTAAGCACTATTTTCAAAACTCCAACTTCACAGGTACAATGCACACCTAGTTACATTAAACACCATCTGAAGCACCTACTTCAATGAGGCATCTACCTCAAACACCAAAAACCAATACACCACAAAAACCTTGAAAGAAACAAATAAGTGTGCAAGTTATGATTCACAAATAATCTAAGTTGCACCAATACAAACATAAAAGCTTCTCTACAAGATGATAATAAACAATGTTTCACCAATCTATATCATCTAATCTACCACACACCTAAACACAAGCAAAAACACCAACCTCCCTTAAACTGTGACAAACCACTTTGCAAAAATGATTCTAAAATAAACTAGTGCATCAAGGAGCACAATCAACTCTCTCTACAAAGATGATGTTATCAATCACCACACTGACTCCTCATCAAATATACATATCACAATAAAACCTTGTTATACATTTTGCATAACTTTGCTGCTAACAGAAGTCTCTATTTTCTTTCTATCTACAGAACTCTTATATTATATTTTAATCACAAAATCACAATAATACCATGTATCTCATCTTCAATGCACTCTTCCACCTCAAAAAAAACCTTAACACATTGTGGAAAAGATTTTATAAACATTCTGCAATCCTCGGATCAAAAATAGTTACTAAACTATTACAAAATTGCACATTACTGAGAAAAACCCTCATTCAATCGTCAAAGTTTATCCTCCCGAAAGCTCCATTAGGGTTTAAATATAAATCAAACACTGGTCATTGATATAAACTTTCATGGGTTTGCAAAGTTAAATAACAACAATAGATTGTATTTTGCCGCTCACTTTGAAAACCTCCATCGGTGTGGATCGGGCTCCCTAGGAGAGGGGATCGGTCACCCGACGAACACAACCCCTTCGAGTTGTGACTTAAGTCACCTCTGACCTACTATGCTCGGTCACCACAAAAATAAAACAAAAGTGACTTCTTTTTGTGACGGGTGAGAACCTTAGATATAGGCTTTAAAACATGCAAGAACACTTAGGGTTTTTAGGGTTTTTTAGGACCTTAACACACATAAAAACCCTAGATTAAGAGAAGAGCACTATATATTATGTCAGAGGCATCAACAAGACTCTAATAGAGATAGAATATGGACTGAGAAATACATAAAAAGCTTGCAACCTTAGGATTCCGCAACCATTGTCACTTAGGGTTTTTAGTGTTTTATGTACTTTGATCATAACATACTGTGAATTTAGGAAAACCTCAAACCTTGAAGACTTCTTTCACAAACAAATAGTAAAATGACCTCTTGAGCTCTAAGTAGAGATATACAAACATAAAACACATAAAAAGAGGACACTTGCAAAAAACTCTAACATGAACTCAACAGTTGAGACCATGCACTAAATCATTGTAATTAAGCAGAGGTATTAAGTAACACTTTGAGAACAAGAATCAACAAGAATTTTAACATCAACTCATAGATAAATTACCACTCCCTTTGCACAGTAAACACCATGTGGACACCACCAATAGAACAACTCCATCAGAGCAACTACACCAAGTCACAATAACCCTATTAGCTCATAATGACAATGTCAACATACACCTAAGTGATCAACCAAACACTTTGCATAAAGAATGTCCACCACTCAAGAATCCACCATATGAAGTATGAGTCACTAAGATCTCTCAACACCATATCAAGGACAAACATCACACCATATCATGAACTGTATCTCCAACTTTGCAGCAAGCATCAACACCTCTACCACTGTGATATTAACATCAAACATCATACCACTTGCATGACAATGTATCATCATATGTCCACTATGTTGACATCAATGCCAACACACACAATATGCCAATCATGCCAACATGATAATGGATCTCTAGTTATAGATAAGCTCTAGATTGCCAACCTTAGCTATGAATTTAATATTGCCTTTAAAATCAATGATTTTCCCTAAGGTATTGGAATAAAAATCTTAAATAATCATGGTGTAAATCAAGGCCAACAATGTCCCAAATAATTTTAAAAAATTCACAGCAAAAACCATTGCATCCAATAGATTTGTCCTCGGTCATATTAGCAACAATTGTATGGAGGTATTCTTGGGTTAGGAGTTTGTTGCAAGCCACCATTTAGGTGGTGGAAAGGAAAAACAATACCACATCTAGGTATTGATTGAGACTTGCATCACAAGCTCGAGAAGGTTCTTGGGATTTTAAAATGTAGACACCTAAATTTTGTCTTACCTTTTTGACACTAAAATTCACCTCTTTTAACCCCTACTACACTAACATTTCTCCATTCATTAGTTAATTAAATAATTATACTATTTAATTAATGGCATATCCATTTACCATCATCAATTAATTAAATAGTCCTATTATTTAATTAATTTAATCCATTCACCTCCCATTTATAATTAAATAATTTTATTATTTAATATTCCAATTATTCCTTAGTGATCTAAATTATTCTCCCACCACGAGTTAAATAATTTATTTATTTAATTATTTCCTTGAGTAATTTCCCAGTCATCATGCAAATAAAGCTATCAAATTAAAATAATTTAATAGAGTAATGTGGAGTTAACTACCCCATTTAGTAGTTAACTACCTCATTACATCTAACCACCCACCTTCTCCAACTCAACGACACATACAAAGACTTTTTCAATAATTAATATTTTCAACCAAAAATATTAATGAAACTTTAATAAATTAACCATTTCCCCCCTCATTCAATCACAACCATTTTGAGCAACTACATTTATTCATAGCATTTTCAATCCAAGATAAATCATTTTAACAATGAAGGAGAGCTTGGAAAATGTCATTTCATGTGTTTATCTGGTTTGTTGACTCCATTTTAGCTCTATCTTGAGGTTTGTGATAGTTTAGAATAGAAAGATCTCATTTGTATCTATTTTCTAGTTTAGTTCTAAAATAATTGCTTACAAAAAACATTTTTACAAAGTTGAACAAAGGCATGCAAAACCTTAGGAAGATTTCAAAGGTGTTTATTTGCTTCTTAAATGGCCTTAATCTTTTGAACCACATTGCAAGCCCATAGACCTTGAAACAATTCCTCAAGACCTATGTTGCTAAAATTTAATCGATGAAGGTTGGCTTTGATTTGGGCTCTTATGGCCATATATGCATCAACCACCTACACTTGGTGGCAAATCTTCACAATCTAAAGCTACAAAAATGTATGGAGACTTGAATGGCCTTCAAGGTCATAGCCACATAGGACTTGTGATGGATGCATGCCAATTGGTGGCCATAGATCTAAATAAAACATGTAATGTGTGTAACAGCATTAGTCCAAAACATAATCTAGCTAATGTCCTCTCTTGGATGTGGCTCCAAATTTGAAACACGTTAGATGTGGGAAAGAGTGGGCTCGTGCTAAAGAATTGACATGTTTAGGAAAAAATGAGTTTTTCTAGTATTGGATTTTGTGAACACCCCATTCCACTTGAAAACATATCAAAGAATGGTTAGAAAATATAATATCCAATAAGGGCTCAACTAGAAGAGTGTAACAACCAGTTAGTTACATGACAAAATATGGTTATGCAAAAATCATTGCATGATCAAGGTTCTTTTCACTCTTTCCACTCCACTACACAAGTTGGACTAGGTGTACCACACCAAAGAATTAGTTTAATAGACATGTAACCATAAATGTTGAATTTATTGCTTATGTAGAGCCACACCTCCCACTTTCCATCCATCAATCTCATCATGGGGCAACCTTTCTTTTCAAATGCCACCTTAACCATATTAAAGTCTCTATTAAAGACCCATTACATCTCAAACAATTCATTCACAGGGAAATACTAGAGATGGGTACTTTCAATCACGTCATTTAAGGAGTAAATATAAACAATTCCAAAGGCTTTGTTGTCAACATAGAAAAGGACACACATATCCCTCTTGGAAGGGACACAACCGTTAGTGACATAGTGGGGTTGCCATTTGGCAAACACAAACATCACCGCACTTTGTGTGCTTGCTCATTATTACTATTGAAAAAAGTTACATAACCATATGACATGAAAAACAACAAAAAGTAAAATGCCAACAACTTGATGTCTTACAAACAAATAATTTCTATAGAAGCAAATCTCCATCAAAACTCTGAAACAATGAACTTGTCGTGTGGGTCCATTAGACCCCTAACATTCCATGATAAATAATTCATGAAAAATTTGGGTCTAACAACATATTATTAGAGTCTAACTGTAACATCCATATCCGATTTGACTAGAAAAACTAGGTTTTTAACAAAGGTAATTTCTTTTTTTTTCTTTACTAGGTAATCAGATACAAAAGAACTTATCTACTACCAAGTATAACATTTTTCACTTTAACATAAACATGATTGCATTTTCATAAAACTGAAAGAAATGATATACAATAAACATTTTGTTTTCTAACAATTTGAAAGTTTCTTGAAACAAATAAAATATTGGAAACATACCATTAACATGCATCTCGATTGTCGACCCATCACATTCAAGACTTGGCAATCCTCAATATTAGGAAGAGAAAGTATCTTCAAGGAGCTTAACCTCCAACCACAGACCGTCGGTCTCCCGCACTCCTTCCTAACCGGAAGTGGCCCTACCCTACTCAAGAGGATAGACTTAGGATAACCATCGGTGTTTGCCATCTGAGCTCTGGTGTTGTAACTTACGTGTCTTGTTATCATGCAGATCCCTAGATACCCTCTAGTCATGCACAACTCTCCACAAGAAACGCCATCCAGTCATAGTGAACATTCAATGCACTTGAGGATCGTGCACCACCTTGGCCAAAGGATTTGTTTTTAAATAGCATTCTAAGAATGCATGAACTTAGTTCACCCACCCTACTCGACTTGAACTGATCGAAATCCTACAGTTTCCTATTTGTAAGGTTTAAACAAATGTTGACCTCGATAACCTCAAGGTATTAGGATTTTCTCCTGCAATAGCACATGGCGCAACGTTTACTCTAATCCCGAGTTTATAGTTTCATAACCCTATATTCATATAAAACATCGTTTAATAACACCCACTCCTAAGTGGTTTCAAACTTGGCTATTCGGTTCCCATGTTTGTACAACATACTCAAGTATACAACACAATTTCCTGTTATCCCAGAATTTAAGGGTTTTAGACTTATAAAAGTCTACAGAATAAAAATGACACTAGAACCATCGCATGCAACGTAATCTAGACTCAAAAATGCGGGTTTTCCCACCCTATTTGTTCATTACAAAACCATGACGACTTTCGACCAATACTAATACTTTAACTTTCTAATCCCCTTTCCAAGTCAAATAGTTTCACATGGTTCATTGAGATAAGAGTCGTATATAAGATAATAAAGGGTTTGGAATCTTTCTTACGACATTACAGATGCTCAAACTTATATGTCGACCTTTATTTGAAGATCTAAAACCGAATAAGAAATTAGATGACAGCAATTGTCGACATTCAATGTCTCGTTTTCGGGATTCCTATGTCATATAAGTCGTCGAATGTGGACATCCGATGTCAAACAAAGAGAGGAAATATTCAAGTATTCAGAGACGTTTTGGGGCGAAAACACAATCATGTGAAATGCTTACCATAGGTAAATGAAAGCAATGCATTTCAGTAATAGGTTGTGGTTTACATTACGACCAATACAATAACATGCATACAAGGATGTTCTCACCGTGGGTATATAGTTTAAGGTTTACACCAAATACTACCAAGTTATCCTTCATATTCTGATTATTGTTCACGTCTTACTTCCTACATGTAGCTACCTTGGTGTTTACAAAAGTGAACCTGTATTCTACCATTGCAAAGGCAGTGTTCATGATGGGCAAAGATTACAAAATCTGAGTAAACAAACTCCATTCGTTATATATAGAAGAACGCATTATTATCACTAATTTCTATAATGTGGAACACAACACATACACAGCCAGTAACAACCAAACCACAGGGTATACCATGCACTCGACCTACGTCAAATAGGGGTCAAAGCTGAGTTACTACTCCTACACAGAGGCATAGGGCTGAGTGATTCTTACTCAGAAACTATCATTCACATTGAGGACAAACCTCATTCGAAGCTTACAGAAGAATAACGTTATATGCATTAATCTCTACATTGCAAGAAATACACAAAACACTGCCAGAACAAGGCAGAAATAGTGTGCATAGACCGCACAGAGGGAAAGGATAAAACCTAGTGAAATACTTGCAAAGTTTCACTTTTGGATGATAGACCTCGCTGCTCCCTCAGCGTCATCCTTCCTCAGGCGATAACCCGCAGCACTTTCCACGTCCTCTCTGGTTTTCTACGTTCTCAACAACATCCAAAACCTTCTCTTAGACTCTCCACAACAAGTAAGAATGTTTTTCTCTCCCCCACGATGAGGAACTTCCCCCCTCCTTTACCTCTCGATTCCATTTCATAACAACTGAATTCCTCCTCCTAAGTTGTGCATAGCTCAACAGACATGATGCCTTCTCCTCACGTTATCACATCCTCTCAACTAAATTTCCCACCTCCCAACTGCCCACGGTGATGGAAAATAAATGGCATTAAACTACTGCCATTACCAGCCTAAACACATGGAGGTCGAATAACTGTCTTTTACCCGACTTCTTACTTATCACGACCACTAATAAGATGGAGGCTCCTTTGGCGACGTGGCTGTTAGTGGACATAACGAACCCGCCCACACTCGAACATTAAGGCTTCTAATCCTCCAAGTTGCAACTAGAAGCTGAATTGTGGGGTTAAGCTCAACAAGGCAGCGGTTAAGAAATGTCTAAAGCATCTCTATGGTCGAATAAGAAAAAGAGATAAAGACCAACTTAATAAGGAAACTCAAGGTTAGATCAATAATATCTCGTGGTCAAAGCTAGAAGAAAAAGACTCATTCCCAACAATGACCAAAATAAATTATTACATGCTAAGGCTTCAAAATCGACATTCGTCGATTTCCAAAAAGAATAAATTCACAACACAAGATCAACGTGTTTTTACAGCAATCACGATGGATTGAGAGTAACGCAAAAACAAGTTCCTACATCGTTTGACGCTCAAAACTGACTTCTCGCATCTTTCAACTACGAGACGTGATTCACGAATCCGCCACAAGTAGGTTCATTTAATTACCTATAAACGAAATAATAATCATCTATATAAGACGACTCGTTTTGGTGGACTTGTGACAACAATGTCGATTCCAAAATTCTATATGACGACTTACGAAAAGGGTGCTACACCTTATCTTCAGACGTCGACATCTTGTCTTAAACTATCCCAGTCGAAAAACAAGACTAAATTGATGGCTTCAAGGTTTATCTACCTGTTTGGCGTTTTCAGTAACAAACACCCATGGTTAATTTCCAGAGTCTATACTCTCTCTTAAAGATACTTTCTCTTCCTGTCGAACATGGTCCACCTGTTCCTGCAACGACAGTCTCACATACAATTTTGTGGTTAAAGCACCTATATTCCAAATCAAAGCATAATATATCCAAACATCATTTCTCTTAACAAAAAGGACATTTTAGTCTACAATATCACATTGATCATAATCAATAGATTCCAAATTTTCATAGAATTAACTTTGTCTAAATATATCACCAGTTTCCATGTCGTCCACAACATATTATATACTGAAATTTGCAAGAAAAGTAAATATCAAAAACAATTCCAAAAAGAGGGATGTAACACTAACCCTCTAAATGAGAAATAATTGTTATGTAGAAACATACTTTGTTTCTTGGAGAAAAATCTCCAAACTATACATGTCATTTTTTAGGAACAAATTTCCCATCTTCCACTAAGTGTGGAGGGATGCAAAAGCACCTATTACCCTAATGCAAAGAAGAGGTATGAAAATTGAAATTTGAGAGGACAACACACTTCTAGGGAATGTCATTTGAGTTCAACCTAGCTTACTAGTCTCCTTAGAGGATTTGATGGTTGCTCAAGCAATTTCTAGTAGAGTTATTTCCATTTGTTTAGCCTTGTCATTGACTGAAGGATAAGTGTGTGGTGTAGGCATTGTAGCCTTAGTAGGTGCACCATTATTGGAACTGATACATGACCCCTTTTTGGTTTCTCTATGATCACCTTTATGGTTGTAAACATTAGTCCATCTTTCCTCATTCTTTGCTAGAGGTAATTCATTCATGATTTAGAGGCTGGTTTGGCCTTCTAGATTACATACAAATAGTTGCTAAGTTTATGCTCAAAGGATTGGCATTGAAAACTGTGATACATGAAATCTGAATGAAGATAATAACTAATCTAATGCATAAATACACGATTATACCTTCATGAAAACCTCACAAATCCATGCGGGAAGGAGCTTGCACCCAATAGAGCTCCTCAGATGTTTCCCTTGATTAGAATGACTAAATGTGGATTGCTCAATGCATACAACACAATGTAGATGAGATTAGATGATGGATTGGATGGGATTGAGACAAGATTTGGAGTGATTTTGACAGAGTTCCGATGCCTCCAAGTGGTCTCCTTAATGGCCTAGAGAGAGGTCCAATTTATAGACTTTTGGAGATGAGGATGGAGGGTGAGGATTCAGTTGACAAGATCAAGGGCTAGGAATAAAAGTGAATCTTTTATTCCTAGTGAATGAATTAAAAATTCCCATTTTGGGAAGAGTGGAGGAGTGGATGAATAAATAATTAATCTTTGGGGAGAGTGAAGGATAATGGGGGACAACTGAATATTAAATTTAGTTTAGTGGATGAGAGGGGGAAAACTGAATATTAAATTCAGTGAGTGGATGAGTGTGGGGGACAACTAAATTTTAAATTCAGTTTAGTGGATGAGTGGGAGACAAGGTTAATTAAGTGTTTTCTTAATTAACTTAAGCCTAGGTTAATCAGATAAATAGGATTTATCTAATTAACAGTGATTAGGAAATGGATAAATCATCTAAATGAATATTAGGAATTTTCATTTAATTGATAGGATAGGTTTGTAAGGTTAAATGGATCAATTAGGTGAATTAATTGATCACCAGGGATATGCAGATTGGGGGAATAGATGAGTGCAAAGGTACAGAAAATTGGTTTATAGAGCAGTCCAATTTTAGGTGTCTACATTTTGCCCCTCTTTGAGATGGTGTTGCAGCTAAGCAACATCATTTCAAAGAAGTTAAAACATAGAGATGGATTGGATAGAAAAAAAGATTTTGGTTTGGAAGAATAAGGCTTGGGATAATTGGTAAGGGTGATGCCCCCTTGAGAGAATAGGCAGGTTGCGAGAACACGGTTGTGCTCTCGAAATGGATGAGACAGATTAGTTGAACGGGTCAGAGGATAAGTGGTGGGATGAAAGGATGATGATGTTGGGAGATGATTGGTGGATGATCATTGTGCTAAAACTGAATTTGAGCAATCCTAGGTTTGATATAGCAAAGTGGATATGTTCACCAAGGTATAGAAGACCAGGGTGATGATGTTTATCCAACATTTGCATGGACTAGACACATAGACAAAGGGATGATCCCATGCATGCCCAAGATAGTACAACCTTGTCTAGACAAGGGAAGGGGACTCATAGCATAAGCTCTTAGTACAAAAAAGGTATGATGAACCTTAGATGCATAAGGAGATCAATATGCTAGAACCAACCCTATGATCGATCAAGATATGAATAATAGCTTGGAGTAATGAGACCAACCCACAAGCACAGCATACAAAAGCAAGACTATGCCCCATTCTAGATGTTTTCACCACATACCATGATATAGTAAGATCAAGGTAGCTTTGATGTGATCTTCAAATAGGACAAAAGATAAACATCAAAAACTAAAAGACCAACGAACCAAACAAGTAACCATTGTATCTTTTGCCAAGATAGATAATGATGTGATAGATTCTGCCTATCGTAGGAAAGATATATCCTAAGGCAGGGATCAATTGATGATTGGATAGATTCTGCCTATCGTAGGAACGACATATCCTAAGGCAAGAATCGATTGATGATTGGATCATGTGTTGTTGATGTAAGATTGGCTCAAGATATGACGGTGACAAGTTATGGTTGATGTTGATTTGATAGTTGATGATTGTGATTAAGGGACAATGCTTTGATAGGTGATGCGATGCTTGGATCTAGTGTAAGCTTATTGATGATAGATGTGATGATGAATAAATTATTTTTGGAATTTTGTGTTTTCTATTGTTTTGGTATTTTTGATGATATTTGTGATGTTTTTGGATTTTTAATTTTTTGGACAAGGAATGGTTTATTATGATGGTGTCTTCGATTTCGTGTGCATAGCCTTTGTGCTAAATACCAATGACAAGGGAACACCAAGTCTAGAGGTGAAAGTACATAAGAAATGGATGAATGATATGGAATGCAAGATAAAAAGATGACACACATAAGCAAGTCAGCAAGTATGCACGAATGATGCAGGCACAAACAAGGTATTTCCCCTGTCAAGCGGTAAACCCATGATATAGATTGATGATGTCTAGTTTCAAGAATGAAGTATGTCGTATAAGACTCTGGGTCTGGTTTTGACAATGCGACATCCTGTTTAAGACATATGATAACGATATACGACAGTGTTGTCATGGCTGGGAGTGATGTATCCCTAGAGCAACACGAAGGATAGTTATGACTGATTGATATGGTTTACGACCGGACAAGGATCAAGACCACTGATTGTGATCGGATCATTTGACAAGATTGACTTGACTTGATTGGCATGGATTAAGGATAGACTTGCAATTAGATATGGATATGAGGCGCACTTGGATATGGTATAGATATGGAAATGGATATGAGCTGTAGTTGGATACGGTATGCTTATGAGGATGAGCAATAGTGGATAGAAGGCAACAAGGATGTGATCTCCAAGGACTATGTCACATAAGTGTAACATGCCCCATTGTAGGTAGAGTACGTAGGATTGTTCATGACAATGTTTATGACGAGAGGAGGATGAAAGGATAATGAAGGATTTACATGTTTTGGAGGGATAACGTATGTCAAGAGCCATCTAGAACATTTGTCAACATTGTGCCCCCAATCTTTATCAAGACCAAATAATAGAGGAAAGGAAGTTTGGATGGATGGATGAGACATGATAGGCATGCAATGGATAGAGGATAGGATAGGAAATGGTATGAAAGGAAACTGGTATGAGAATAGTGATATGCCGATGAGACAAGGTGCCCCCAAGTGTAGGTGACATAGAAGATCAACTTACACATGACACCTGTTTGCCAGGTTTTCATCATGGTACTTATCCAAGGCGCCTGTTTGCCTAGTTTTTACCATTGGATGAAGGGATTTTTCTTTACTGTTGTCTTTTTTTTTTAATATTGAGATTGGAGAAGGTGGATATGGAAAGACATTAGCATATAGTTCCTTGAAAGGGGATAGTCCCGCTAGATAGATACTGGTGAATGGACCATGTCTAGTGCTCTCACAGATGTTGGTAGGGGATCGTATGAAAGTGATATGGCATAGGTAGATAGTGGATTATGATGCAGAACATGGAGGGAAGGCTTATGCAACAGCATGGACCATAGGCATAGGATGAGGAAGATGTGTAGGATAATGGATGTAAGATGGGGAGATGTAGTTATGTGGAGGTGTTGTGAAGTGGAAAGGAACCATCACCAACGACTGCACACACCATGATAAACATTGAAGCTTTTGATGAGATGGTGGTGTAGGAAGCAATGGAGATGTTTGCTTAGGAGATGGTTGATGAAGTGATTTAGGAACCCACATAGATTTAGTATTTTTAGTGCTTTTGTTTTGCTTGTGGGATTTTTGAAGGGAATGGAAGTTTTGGATGGAAGTAGGCTTTTGGATGGATATAGGTGGTGGGGATTCCTGAGATGTGGATGAGGATGCCTCATTTGACTTGCTAGCTATTTTCTTAGGAACCCAAACCATTTTGCTTTTGGGCTTTGCATTTGGAGGTAAGGGTTTAGATGGCTGTTTAGATGAACTTTGCTTTGATTTTGATTCTTTATGTCCTAAGGCATGAGGACCATTAGGATTTTTGGTAGGATTTTTAGCTTTATGGATAAAGGCATCAAACTTTTTGCTTTTGAATCCCATGGGGTGGGTGGAGTGGATGGAATGATTGGAAGCTGTATGCTTAAATGATGTGTGCTTTTGTTGGCCATGTTTAGGGATGTAAGGATACTTATGAATGAGAGGTATGTTAGGTGTCGGAAGCAACAGTGGCAAGGTGGATGGAGGGACATTGGGAGTTGGAAGGAGTGGAGGTAAAGTAGATGGTGGAAGGTGTATGATCACATGCTTTTGACATTTATAGGATGATGGAGGTGGAATGGCGACATATGTTTTGGGGATATGATAGGGTTTGCGATGGAAAGTGGTAGACTTAGGAGGAATGGAGGAAGTACCAACATCTTGAGTTTGTGCAACTTGGGGTATGTATCCAAGGCCGTATGAAGGTGGAGGAACGTTGACATGGATAGGTTCCAAGAAACCTTGTTCATGAAGGCCTAAGCCTTTACCTTGATAGTTCATATTCTGGAGTATATGGTGGACAGCGGGATTATGTATAGGTGCACTAGCAGTGAGTTCTTTATTGGATGAGGAAAATGCGATAGCAGCTAATGGTTGTTGGTGTTCTAAGAAAGAACATTCATGCATGAAGGTAGTAAGACCAAGGATATATGGTGGAGGATTTGCAGCTTGGTCAATAACAGATGGTGAAGGATCATTACTGGTTCGATCTTCTACGCTTGCTTGGGAGGCAAGTGTCTCATCAAGGGAAGTGGAAGTTGTTGGATCACAGATGTGACTAGGTGGAATATGGATAGGAGTAATGGAGGTTTCTTGCTCATGGATGGGTATGGGATCAAGTTGTTCAAGGATATCCTCTTCATAGGGCATATCTTGATCATAGAATAGGTAAAGGTTATGGATGGGTTGGAATTGGATTTCCTTCTCGTGTATAGTTGTGAGGATATGGATAGGATCAAGTGGCTCCTGGAGAGGTTCATTATTATGGATATCATCTTGATCATAGAAAAGCCATTGGATCTCTAGCTCATGCATAGGATCAAGTTGCTCATGGATAGCTTCTTCATCAACAGTAGTATCTTGATCAGAGAAAAGATATAGGTTATGAATGGGTCGGCTGGGAATGTTTTGATCTTGGTTTAGACAAGGGGTTAATGTTTCCACATGCTCTAAAGTGTGCTCTTGACATATCTCTTGGTCTTCTTGAATGGAAGTGGATAGATCGTGGACAAGTTCTTGGTTGGCAATATGGATGGTTGATGGACCTTGACTTTGTTTCATGGTAGTAGGCTCTTCGATAAGCTCAAGGGGTTGCGGAAGACATGACGGGGTTGTAGGATTTGACATGGCCTTGGATGAATCTTTGGTAAGGTCAAGGACTGGAGTTTGGGGACATGGTTGACTCTCTACTAGTAGCCCTTGAATCACATCCATTGCAGGTGTATGGGTAGATGAATGAGGGGATGGATGAGTGGATTTGGCTTTCTCCCTAGCTTTGCTTTTGTTGTATAAATGTGGAAAACATTTTTCCCACCACTCATCTGATTCTTTTTTGGTGTGCCATTTAAAATTTGAGGAACTAGATGGCGGTGTTGGCGTAGGACTAGTATGTTTTGGGATATGTGTTTTAGGATATGGTGAAGGAGGACTAGTAGACGGGGTGGTATATGATTTCCCTCTTGAGGTGGCGGTTGCCTTGTCAATAGTATCATTAAGACGGGAAAAGAAGGTATGATTTTGGGATGAGGCATAGCTAGTGCTGGCACGTTCAGCTTGCAAGTTTGTCAATTCTTGTTGTAAGACATCAATTTGTTGAATAATTGCTAAACAATCTTGGGGCGAGGGACCTAAGTTTATTTGTAATTTCAGAGATTGTAATTTTTGATCAAGATATTCTAATTTGTTTGCCATTGACACAAGACTGGAAAAGATTACTAGAAAAGATGGAGAAATGGCTGATTTGCAAGGTTTCAATCAGATTTTGAAAAGCTGAAACATGTTTTTGAAAATGATTTTTGACAGTTTGCTTTTGGAAAGAACTGAATTTTTTTTTGTTCTCTAGTTCAAATGTGCAACAGTTTGAGTGCGCAACAATAGGAGTCAGATGCGCCAGAAGTTGAATTATATGCGCAATTCTGTGTTAACTGTGTTTGTTTAAATGCACCGTATAATCAAATGCGCAATAAGTCGAAGCATATGCGCAATATGTCGAATCAAATGCGCAATTCTGACTTTTCTATTCGTTTTCTCTAAATTTTGGATAATTCTGGATTGTTTTCAGGATTTGGTTTGAAAAACTTGGTGTTTGTGATAATTCTGATGTTTAATTATAGCAAAAATACAGCAAACACATAGAAGTTTTCCATGATTTTTATCTTTTGTTATTTTTTTGTATTTTTGGACTGTTTTGACTCAAAAACAAGTACACCCTAGGCTGGATAGGACAGTAGGGGATTTTGGCTTGCTAAACAATTTGGTTCTTAGTTAGGGCAACTGTTCGAGTGGTTACACATGCGGCGGCACTACTCTCCGTTATGGAGTCTCCCAACCTCAAAGGGTTACGCCTATAAGGGTTTTGGGGGAGGTTGGCCGTCGGTGTAACACAGCAGCACTCATTGCTTGAGGTTTTCACCCCAAGCACAATTTATTTTAAGTGGCTTGGTAGGGCTTGGCTTTAGCCTGTTACCACTCAGGGTCATTCCCACTTGGACAAGCATGCATCCAAGGGCAGGCCCCCCTAAAGGTTTGACAAATAGAATGACAAGTCTGGCACTTTGATCACCCAGTTAAGGGGAGAGCATAACCCTATTGTCATTTGCAAGCACAGAAAACACTTGTTAATCCAACCTAGTTAAAAGTAGAAAAACTATATGAGTTAAGCTACTTGTGCACTCACACGATTGTTAACTTGGAAGTGTTTAGATCATAGCATTGTTCATTCCCCATTTGTTAACTTTGAAAGTGATTAAGACATAGCATTGTTCATTTTCTGTTTGTAAAGATAGTAGTGGCCTACTTTAGGAAAATAGATTCGACAATGTATAGATAACAATTGGGTTCAATTACTTCCTTCCTAGTTTAGAAAACTATGTGAAGTATTGTATGAGATGCACTTGTTACTTTCACCCCTAGTTAGTCTAAATGAACTAGACAAAGCAGCTAAATGATCTAATCTAGCCACTAGTCTTGCAAAAATGATCGTTAGCTCAAACACACAAAATTAGAAACCTTAAAGACAAAAAGCAGAATCAGAAGCGCTGCACTGCAGTCTGAATGCGCAGAAATAGAGATTGCATGCGGCATTTTACAAAAGCGCTAAGACAGGTGTCAAAAGCACTGTAACAAGAGATATATGCGCTATTTTAACAGATGCGTCGAATAAGAGGACATATGCGCAGAAAGAAACAATCAGTTTGCAGAAATTTGCATTTTCTAACCCTAGTTTGTTAAGATTTGGATAAAAATGTATATAGATGATCTCTTAGCTCAAATCTAACCTACCATTGCGTCCGGGGGGCATTTCCATAAATTTTGACTACAAATTTGCCTAGATTTCATGAAAAATCAAGCGTTTGGTGAAGAAAATAACTTTCTCAAAATTCACTGCAAAAACATATGCGCAATTTCAGAGGACATATACGCAATTTCAGAGGACATATGCGCAATTTCAAAGGTCATATGCGCAATTTCAGTGTATATGCGCAGTTTGACAGAACAGATGCACAACGATACAGGGTAAATGCGCAACTCTGACTGATGCACAATTGCGGAGGTCAAATGCGCAAAAAAAAGGTCCTATGCGCAACTGTGGAGGTCAAATGCGCAAAACTGAGAGGTAAATGCACAACTATGGAGGTCAAATGCGCAAAACTATCATATGCGCAAATTCGGGAGGTAAATGCGCAACTGTGGGAGTTGAATGCGCAAGATTGTCATATGCACAAATCCGGGAGGTAAATGCGCAACTGTGGGAGTCGAATGCGCAAGACTACTGTCAGAGACCTGTTCTTCACCTGTACGGGCCTGCAACTAAAAACACTCATTTTTTTTATTAGTAAAGGGGCAAGGGCCCCACGGTGGGCGCCAAAATGTGAGGGGGATAAATAGGTTAGTTCAAACTAATGAAAACATACAAACCCAAACACCAATAGAAGTTGAAAGCAAAGAGGAATCAAATTAAAACAAGTAGAAATACTTACAAACCCCTTTTACCTATCATTTTCCATTGTTTGCCTATCTTGCTTTGATCTTGGTTGTGAAGCCCTCAGAAGCTTTCCTTGCTTGCTTGCTTGTTTGAAGATGACAAAGGAAGAATGGCTTTGATACCTGTTTGTGTTGAATGTGAGCTTCAACACATGACAATGGAGGACACTTTGGAATAGAATGAAATGAGAAAAGAAGAGAAATTTGTGTATAGTTATCTTGCCAAATGAAGTGCCTCTTTCAATGGCTTAGAAGAGGGTTATATTTATAGATTTTCTGAAAATAGAATGGAGGGTGAGGATCAACAGATGAGATCAATGGCTAGGAATAAAAGTGAATCTTTAATTCATAATGGGTGAGTTAAAAATCTTTTATTTGAAAATAGTGGATTATGACAATTGAATTAAATATTCAATTGTTGGGAAGAGTGGGGAACATTTGAATTAAAAATTCAATTGTTGGGAAGAGTGGAGGATAATGGGGAACATTTGAATTAAAAATTCAATTGTTGGGAAGAGTGGAGAATAATGGGGAACATTTGAATTAAAAATTCAATTGTTGGGAAGAGTGGGGAACATTTGAATTAAATATTCCATTTGTGAAGGCTAGTGGGGAACATTGAATTAAATATTCCATTTGTGAAGGATAATTGATTTAATAATTTATTTTGGAAAATGGAGGAAATTAGATAATTAAATATTAAGAATATTTAATTATATGTGCAACATGGTGAGGTGGATTGATGAGGTGGATTGAAGAAGTGGATTTTTAGGGGATTTTAATTGATGTGAGATATAAGAAGAATTTAGGGAATTTAATTAAATAAAATGGCTTTATTTAATTATGGGATAATGAGCCAATTAACTAAATGTATAACATTTATTTAACTGTCAAAAGAAAATAAGAATTAAGATAAATATTAAATATTTACTTAATTCGACCCGAGCCAATTTTAGGTGTATACAAAAACAAATGTTTGGTAGATTGATATACAAGATTCTTTGGACATAGTGCATACCACTAATTTATATGTCAATCATTTTCTTGAGGTCCCAAGATAAGTATATTTCCATGAAAACTTGGTGTTGGGAATGAGATGAGTCTAACTTATCTACTTCAACACATACCACCATCCCAAGAGAGGTGGTAGTGTGGTCTAGGAAGGGCCAATAGTGTAAGGGTAAACCAAGGAACTTTATCCAGACTGACATCTTAAGATCTTGTTAGTCAAAGACCACAAAATTCCAAGTCCAAGAAGAGAAAACTAGTAGAGAGCTCCTAACATAACAAGGTCCGTGCTTAAGGATAACATATGCATGTTTTGTTTCCATAAAGTATAAAAGGCAAAATTCCTTGGTAAGGTTATGGATTATGTCCACTTTAACCCCCAAGGGACCGATGAAGTATTGACCCAACTTTTAAGCATGATTTCGAAGGGGATTTTGTTGACAAAATACCCTATGAGACTGTTGATGATGATTTTATTCAAAACAACAATAGATAAAATTCACAAATAATCTTATCTTATCTTGAAGAATATGGAGAATTATTAGAAAATAGTTCTCAATTCCAAGTCTACGATAACCAAGTCATGGTTGTATTGGACTTACTCAATGTTCAATGTGAAGCTATTTGTTCAACGGGCCTTACGTGATTTAAATGTTCGTAACTGGCAATTGTCATTCATTCCATGCAAATAAATTTAAAATACTTCTAAATAAATGGATTCTTTGCAAATATTTATACCTTTCAAGACAAACTTTGCATGAACTTTACAGAAACAGATTTAATATTTCAAACTTTATGAAAATCCTTAAAGATCTTTGACATGTCCATGTATTTATCATAATCTTTAACAATTTCCTTTAGATAATTGCATTTTGGCTACTTATTTAAACTATTGGTAAAAAGAAAGATAAAAGATAAGGTTTAGAAACATGATCTTAAACAACTGTGATGCTTTGTTACTCACATGGACAAATCCAAATAACTTTTGGACAATTCAGAAAAACATAAACTATTATATGTTAATCTAGATCATTTCATAAATCAACATACATAATTGCAATCTTCAAGGAAATATATCAAAAGAACACATAATTGAATGACACTCTAGAATAGATGCAGAAATTCAATATTTGTATTCACTAATATATGATAGTCATTTCACATTTACAATATTTCATGACTCAAACTTTCTGAATATATCAACAAAATCACCAGAACTTATAGACGTTTTTACAGATATAGGAAAGAAACAGGATGTTCCACATATTCTTCGCTAAAGACACAGGCAAAATGCTAACTTGACTCCCTATGCTCAAAGTATTTTCAACAAATCACTTTTCTTGCAAATTCTCCAATACTTTTCTATGTCAATCGTGTGTATCCAAATATATATATCAAAGTTCCTTTAATAGACTCAAAATCACTTGCTACGGTCACAAAAATCGTCAATGGCTCAAATTCAAATTCTTGTGCCAACTGTCCTTTCAAAATATATTAAAAGAATATTCTCTCAAGCCCAAAGATGCCTTTTAGAATCTTTTTGAAATATTTTGACTTTACTTTCACCATTCACTATCACAAAATCATAACCAAGTACAACATTGAAACAAATAATGAACAAGCAACCTAATCACTATCTCCAGCGTCTTCTATTTGTATGTTCCCTTTCTTCTTGCTCATGTAATGTGTAAATCTTTTAGTTATGGCAGATATGGATGAATGACTTGTTCTTTGAGAAGCATCCCAAGTATATAGTTGCATCTCCACACTTGCCTTTAATACTTGTGCTCTGTTTTCTCTATCTTCCCTCCTTTTATGATACTTTTTAATCTTGGTGCTCAGCT
Source organism: Cunninghamia lanceolata (assembly GCA_027924645.1). Taxonomy (NCBI): domain Eukaryota; kingdom Viridiplantae; phylum Streptophyta; class Pinopsida; order Cupressales; family Cupressaceae; genus Cunninghamia; species Cunninghamia lanceolata. The sequence goes on along the minus strand of BSBN01000354.1, from coordinate 5,511,903 downwards.
CCATCATTCTTTCCATTGCTTCTTCATTTAATTGGCTCACAGGATCTTCAATGCATGACTGGAACCTATCCTTAAACTCCTTTATGGTTGTATCCACATCATATACTTACATTTGGGGGCACGAATGCTTAACCAAATGCTCCAATATCTTCACATGTTTCTTTAACAACTCTTGAGCAGTTTTTTTTAATTCTTGCACATTAACAAGACATGGTCTAAGCACACCCTCTTCAAACTTTAGCTCCATCTTCATTTTAGGGATTTGGAACACAACCTATAGAGTTATGAAACCTTCATTAACTAAGGATTGTTTATGTCCTCCCAAAGCATTAAGTTTCTTCAACTCATCCTTGTTTTGCTTTATTATTGCTTGGCATCTCTGTACTATATTAGCACAATTATTTCTCTTAGTCAGTGCAACATTCCAATTGCTAATTGCAATTTTTATCACTTCCTCTCCTTTATGAGTAAATGCCTTGACAAAATCTTCCAGCATATTAGATTCGTGCTTTTTATTCTCTATCTCTCCTATCTATTCCCTAGAAAGAATGGTCAAATTTGAAGATAATTATGGTACACTTTGTGTAGGATCAAATATCCCCTAAATGAATTGTTGATACTAGGCAATTTGCCTCTTCAAATCCTTTATTTTATGTTTATCTTTCCGCATTCTACTTGCAGTTAATTCAGTCATTTCCTGTAATTCTTCAATGTGTTGTTCTCTATTGACATGGCCAATATCCACACTAATAACCTTGTATTCCTCAACACTTATTGCCCCCCTTTTCACTATCAGCTTGAGGGATTGCCATTTGTACATTTCTAGCACCAGAGGGATCTATTTTTATGGATGACATGGTTTTGTCCTTCCTTTTGCCTCTCCTTACAGCCTCACTAGTTAACAAACTTTTAATATCAATCGGTACCACCTGGATAGATGTATCTTGTCTTACTTCAGATCCTAACCAAGATGGCACCTCCTTATTCAGATCTATTTCTACAACTTTCTCATTTAACACCTCCTCTTGAGCTCCCTCCATGAGTACTTCTTCTTGTTCTTGCTCTTGTTGTTGTTGATCATGTTGTTGCTGTGGGGGAAATTACTGAGGAAGTTGTTGTTGTCCTAGTTAGACATTCTCTGCATTCTATTGTTCTTCACCATGGGGTACTTCAGAATTAGGAACTTCCTTATCCAACTCTATAGGCACATTTTCTAGATTAGCCTGTTTTTGAGCAACCTGTACCTTTCCCGTGTTTACATTTCTTCCTCTTCGGCCTGATTTCTCAATATTTCCTTGGTCGCTTCCTTAACTTCTTCCATGATATTCTTGGGCACTAAATTCTCAAAAGGATCAATTATTTTAATATTTTGTATTGATGGTGTGACAACCTAATGAGATTCCCCTGCATCAAATGCCCCAAGCATGAGATGATATTTTGGCACTTGTCTATCTTCTTCTTCTTCGCTGCTCATCTCAAGGCTATCATCACTATCTTCATCCTCACCTTCCTCTGCATCATCTTCCTCATCTTCAATTTTATCAACATCCACTACTTCTAAATTTTCCTTGGTAGATCCTTGGGTACTGGATGTATTTTCCACCATTTATTCGGTCATTTCTTGTTTGACCAATATAAACCCCTCTATTTTCTCCTATTGGGTTTGTTCTGTAACTAAGGGGGTTTGCTGAGATATCTGCAGTGTTTGAACAATTGTGTCTTGTTGTACATTTACAGTTGATTGCTCAGAAGTCTGCCCTACTAGCTCGACTGCACTTGATGCTTCCCCTTCTGTAGATGTGGCCACTTCTGAAGTTACAGCCACTGTCACCCCTAATGCACAGGGATCTAGCAAGGTGGCTCTTGTATCTGCCTTTGCTAATTTGGCTTCCAATATTCTCCTTTTCTTTTTCAGGAAATCATCAAAATTGGCTTCAGTTTCCAAACTCCTCTTCTTACCTTTCTTTGACATGGTGATTGTTATTCCATGGGCCTCCAACTCTGTAATCTTCTCTTTTATCCATGCATTTGATAAGGCCATTACTGGTTGTGATATATTATCAATTGAGTCTTCCCCAGGCTAAGTAAGGTCTAGCTTTGCAATGAACTCTTCAGCGACCTTGTTTATGTTATAACTCTCATGTAATACATTTTCATCATCTTTTCTTATTTCTTGGGGTACTTCCAGTACTCCAGTGTTCTTATTTGATCTAATGTCAATCTTTGATAGGCCCTCTTCTTAACTTCAGCCTCATTATCACAGTCAACCCAATAGTCTTCAATGTGTGGCTGGTGTTTGAATTTCTTATTAACAAATTTATGTATCCTTCCAAACGGATCAAAAGATCTAGCCAAACCAAAAGTCTAGAAACCAAGATACTGCAACTCTGCTTCCAATGCTTTTGTTGTACCTTCATTTACACAAATGTACCTACCAATACTAAATGGGAATTTAACAATTCCTCTGCCAAATTTATTCTTTACATTTGATGAATATTCAATATTTGTCTGGTAAACTCCAATAGTATCATCTTATCTATTGGGAATCTTGGTAGCCTGAATGGCTCACCCATAAATCCTTTAGTTCTTATGTAAGTAAAAGTGGAAAATTGAATATACCAAGCACTGTGTAAATTGATAGCATTTTGTGCCTGCTTTGACAACCTCTTATCCTTATCACCTGTCAACATTCTTACTAGATACATGTAAAAAACATCATTCACCCTAATATGATTATGCATTACATTCCTTTCCTAAAGGTCAGGGTAATGATCATATACTAATGCTTGCCCCGGGCCATTTCCCAACGTACCAACTCTTGGTATTCCATTTATTTGCATGTTCGTTGCACAGGAGTATACTACATATGACCCCATGAAGAACATTTTGTGCTTGCCCCATCTCATGACTTGATTGTAAATGGTGTTACTAATAGCCCGGGCCCAATGAATTACCCATGTCTCCCTCTTAATAAATTGGATCACTGAGAACATCCATGTTTCAAACTTGCTGGCATCTGCCAGTCCGATTACCCTGCTCAATAGAGTAATCATGATGTGAATCTCCTCCTAAAAATCTATTTTATATAGTACCTTAGGCACTTGAACCACTACCTTTGGCTTCCTGTCTGGCAGATACCACTCATAAAATATAGTGCTTTTACACGAGGCTTCATTATTTTTAAAGTCTGTTGCATATTGATCTTGATCAATTTCTCTCATATCATTGGTAAGTGGTAAACCAAAGGTTCTAACAATACCATCAACCGATAAGTCTGCATACACCACACCATTATGTACTACCCTCCTTGAGTTCAAATCATACTTCTGAATGTACTCAATCACTAGATCCCTGGCCTCCATTGCCAACAGGAAGTCAGCAGCTTTGTATAACCCAACATCTAGCATATTTCTCATCGTGAGGGATGCCCTAGGTGCTCTAATTTTATGCAAAAGTGTGGTAGAATCAAAATCCCCAATCTTTGTGTCAACCGCCATTCTGGTAGCATAAATCTGGGAATTGTATCCCTTATGTGGAAATGTTTCTTTGACTACTTCTTTCTTCTTAGCCTCCATTTTATTTTCCTTCCTAGCTACCTTCACTGTTGTCTTTCGTTTGGGTGTCATCCTGTCAAATACAGTATCCTTTAACAACCATGCTTTTCATTTTTCTAGGGTTTTACTGCACATTTTTACCGTTTAACTTTTACCCTAATCTTCTTTTTGTTTGAATTATACATATTTACCTTAATGTATTTAAATTTATGATTTTATCATAATGAATTATAGTAATTAACTAACTTTAACCTATTCCATTACCTTACTGCAATTATTGTAAAATTAACGTAATCGTATTCCGTAAAATTACAAGAGTTTTTGGTACATACCTGAATCGCAACCGTTGACTTTATACCCTTGACAAAATCCATTTACCTTTCTAGCTCACTATAACTGTTCTCAAACTTCAATTCATCTTTGAATCGCCCTTCACCTTAGCTCTGTAAAATGCTCTACAACTAAATCATCGAATGCAATTGTGAAGACTAACATAATCAAATTTCCTTTTTACCCTTTTGAATTAAGTTTTTCCAGTGGTAGATGTGCATTAAATGTTGTAGTTAATGCATACAATTCAATTTGTGTTTTTACTTTTCCCGTTCAATTCATATTTTGAATCTTGTATACGTTAGTTCTCTACACTTTTAAGTTTTGTATATCATATACATGCACTTTTCTCTTTTGTATCTCACCTACATGCACGATAAGTCCCTATGCACTTTAGTAGTTTCTCTATCTTACTTTTTGTATATTTAGTTTTGTATATCCTTATGTATATCTTATATAATCATCGAAATATACAAACTCAGACTCCAACGAGTTTAGAAAATAGATTCAAATTAGTTTCGAGTCCGGCTTTGCATCTAAGTCTTTTGTATCCCCTTTTTGTATTTCATGCTTATGCATCCCAAACATACTGATGTGGACCCCACCTGAAGTATACAATGTTCAAACCTTTAATTATGTCAGGTTTTGTATATAACTCCTTTGTATATCCTTATGTATATCTTATACATGCGCAAATACAAATATCCGCGATGTTGATTCTTTATCTTTTGTTATGAACAAATGCACTTTATTCCCCTTTTTAATACTGGGTTCAAATCCGTGAATGCATTTTTCACTTTTGTATTTCTAATACATGCATCCGAATATACAAACGTGGACCTCACTTACAGCTCATTATGTTTAACTTTCCTAATCATGTTTGGCTTTCTATTTGTATATAAGATGCATGCAATTATACATACAACAATACATACAAACATGTGCATTCACTTTATTTTTAGAATTCGATTGAATTTTACCTTCGGGTCCAGATCTGCATTTGTATCAAAAGCATGCGAAAAATAGTGTATCTAACATACAAAAGCAATGTATCTAGCATACAAACAAAATGTCCTTGACCTTATAAACCACTTTGAATTTATTTTGACATCCTCCCATGTATCTTTTGCATTTATATTTCTAATACTAGAGTTCTAATATACAAAATACAACTGTGGATTTCAACGTTTATACAATTCACCACAAAACGCCATCAGGTCTGGACTTGAATATTTTTATGTATACCATATACATCAAACAATTAAAAACACGATGAATAAAGTGACCCGACTGACCAAAAGCATAACATATACATGCAAATGACAATGTATATCAGATACACGTTGACCACCATTCGTCTAACGTTGACTTTTCACAAGAACAAGCATAACTCTCAAAATATGTGGAATTTTCACATGATTCAAAAGGCAACCCTAGATGATGTTTCACACATATTCTACTGATAATGACCACTTATACCCAAGCATTGTGTAACTCAAATTTCAAGCATCCAAGACATTTTACCTATACTGCCAAGCAAGCAGAACCACACAAGCCAAAAGCAAAAGCCATAGCAAGGGTCCTCATTTTGTTAAAGGGTAAAATGGGGCATGTTGTGAGCATCACAACAACTAGCAACCAAATAAAACAACCAAATTCAACAAAACTTAGGGAACAAGATGAAATAAATCATAAATTTCCAACTTCTTTATATGCAAAATGTTGCTTAATCACAAAAAGAGTGTATTCACTAACATCAAAAGAAGCCTTCAAAGGAATTTAAGTGTGTGCAATTGATTAATTCCCATTCTTTGAAACAAATTCAGAAAACAACTGTTTGCATTAAACTACATAGATGGATTTAACCTTTTAAGCCAACCTGGATAGAGCCTTGCTGCTAGTCAAGAATCCATAGCCCCGACAAGGCTATCGCCTATAATCTCCCCAAATAGAAGGCCCCACTGCTAGCAAGTGTCCATAGCCCCAGAGGAGTTATCTGGTAGTCCTCATATGTTTTCAAATGATTTCTCTTGATCATTAGTTTTGTATTCATCATTAATACTTTTGATATTTCAATAAAGCTCATGTTTAACAGATAGTAGAATCCTATTAATGATATGTAGGGTGAAGATTATAGTGGTAGCAAAGGCAAACCTTTAGATTTTTCACTTAATGCAAGTGTCCACTATCCTCCAAACCTATTCCTAGAATCTTAAAGATATGTATTTATATGATTCCTTAAACACTCTAATTTGTTGATGGTGAATAAAACCTTAAAAGACCAAACAAGCAAACTACATTTATAAAAAGTCACAACTTATACATAAATTTCAAATGGTTTTCTCAATTTTATAAATTCTATTATTTTCTAAAGTTATAGCCTACTCCTGTATATCCAAGATCAAAATGAGGATCCCCACAAATGACACACAACCAAACAACAGAACAAAACAAACAAACCAACAAAATAGCACACCAAGACAAACCACAAGACTATACAATATTTACAATATAATACATAGTGAGACTCAGCTCAACACCTTTAGTCTTGAAAGCAATGTTTAAGATATTGACCATTAACAGGTAATGGGATATCTTCACCAATTAAAGTCTTCAACCTAAATGCGTTGTTTCCTATAATGTCAGCAATCTGGAGTGGACCCATCCACAACTTATCAAATTTATCATGATTTCCCTTTTTCTCATGTGCTTTATCCCAACATAAGACCAAGTCTGAGATTTTGAGAGTTTTGAATCTAGCTCATTTATCAAACCATATTTTCACTATTGCTTGATGTTTTGCAAACCTATCTATGGCCTAATTCCTTTTCTCATCCAGGTGTAGCAATTGAACTAACCTAGCTTCTCTTTGATCATAAAAACCTATGTATTTGTTAGCAAACTTCCAGGTTGGTATCCTCAAATTAATGGGCAAAATTGCATCTGTGCCATATACCAAATGGTATGGTGAATTTCCCAACGTTGCCTTAACTTTTGTTCTATCAACCCATAAAGCATATTTCAATAACATATTCCATTCCCTAGGGTTTTTAGCAATCAATTTCTTAATGATATCTAACAAAATTTTGTTAGTGGATTCTGCTAAACCATTCCCCTGTGGATAATAATTCGATGAAAATTTTAAAACAATACCATATTCAAATGCCCAGTTTGAAATTTTTAAAGAAGAAAATGCAAGGTTGTTGTCACATACTAGTGAAAAGGTACTATGAATCTGGTTATGATATTTTCCTCCAGAAATTTGATGACAACCTCAGTGGTAGAAAACTTACAACACGTAGCCTCTATCCATCTAGTGCAATAGTCTATTACTGTAAGAATGAACTTATGTCTGGCAGAAGATGGAGGATTAATGACTCTAATGAAATCTAGCCCCCATTGTGCAAACGGTCTAGTTTCTATCACAGGTTGCAATGGATGAGTCATATTCCTTCCCCTATCAGCAGTGGTTTGACATATGTGACAGCATCTAATGTGTTCCTCAGTGTCTTTAAACATGGTAGGCCAGTAATATCTCACCCTCAAAATTTTATGTGTAGTAGCCAAATGAGACCCATGGGCTATCCCATATTTATCATGCAACTCTAACATCACTTTATCTGCTTGCTTTCTGTTCAAACATCTCAGGTATATTCCCTCGTGATTCTTTTTTAATAATATACCTCCCTGGATCATATATTTCTGGGCTCTCAACCCTAGTGCTCTTCTCTATGAAGATTTCATGTGACTAGGATATTTTCCTGATATCAAGAATGAATTAAGATCATCATACCATAACTCTTAGTACTTGTATGCACAACATATTGCTGATGAACAATCTTGGGGTCTGTATTTGCTATAGTTTGAACTACAGCTTGACCTTGGACCAATTTCATTGGAATGATTTCCAAATCAAACTCTTGTAGCATGGTGATCCATTTTGTTGTTTTGTCTCCTGGCTCGTTTTGCATTAGTAACATCTTTACTACAGCATCAGGCACAATAGCTTTAACTTGACTCCTTAAAATGTAATGCCTGAACTTCTTCACTACCTTTAGTAAGGCAAAAGACTACCTTTCAGTATCTAGGTATTTCAACTCTGCACCTTTAAGGGGAGCACTCATAAACGCTATTGGCTTTTCCTCATTCTCCTCACCCTTTTGTGTTAAAGTTGTTGCGCATGAGTGTTCAGATGCAAAAGAATATATAAAAAATGGCTTAGTATAATCTGGACTCGTTAATATAGGAGCATTGGCAATAGCTTCCTTTATATCTTTGAATGATGCCCTAGCCACTGGTGTCCATTCTATCTAGCATCCTTCTTAAGCATAGCATTCAAAGGCTATACTATCTTAGCAAAACCAGTGATAAATTTCCTCACAAAGTTTATCTTACCAAAAAATGACTTCAGTTCCTTCTTACTAGCAGGTAACTGTAGTTTATTAATCTCTTCCACTCTATTTGGATCGATGGAAATGCCATTCTTAGAAATAATATACCCTCGTAGTTTTCCTTCTATCACCCCAAAGACACATTTCTTTCGGTTCAGAGAGACCCGTCCTTAGAAAAAATTGTTAACTCATCCATATAAATCACTATGCATTTTCCTGTTAATCCACGAAAAGCAATATCCATAGCTCTTTGGAACGTAGCCCCTGCATTGATTAAACCGAATGACATTCTTCTATAGGCATAATTACCCCATTTACATGTGAATGTGGTTTTCAACCTATTTTCTTTATCTACCAAAACTTGATTATAACAAGAAAATCCGTCAAGGAAGGACATCATCTTAGCACCATTGACTGCCTGCAACACTTCATCTAAAGGAGGTAAAGGATAATTATCTTTTTCTGACACATTATTAAGATTCCTAAAGTCAACACAGAGTCTGATGTCTCCATTCTTCTTTCTCATAGGCACTAGGTTAGCTACCCAAGTGGAATGCCTTATAGGAAAAATTATTCTTGCAGATAATAGCTTCTTGACCTCTTCAAAGATCAAGGGTTCTAGTATGGCGTTTATTGGCCTTTGTTTCTATCTAAATGGTTTTACTCCTGGTTTCAAGGGAATCATGTAGGTTATGATGGATGTGTCATACATTTTAAGGTCCTCATATGTCCACACAATCACATGTTTATAAGATTTCAATACAACAATTATATCATCTCTCAACTTAAAGGAACAAGTCTTACCAATTAAAACATTTTGAGGATCCTTGTCAATACCTAAGTTAAAAGGGTCACACTTAGCTCCATCTGTTTTAGGAAGATTTCTTTGTCTAACAACTCCATCGAAGTCAAAGATTTTTTCCAACTCAATAACTCCTTTTGGTAAAGAATTACTTTTCAAGTCAACAATGTCTTCTTGATCCCAGGATATTTCTGGTCTATCATGTTCATCAATTATATGAGCTTCAAAAACATCATGACTTGTTATAAAATCAAGAATCTATTGATCCCCTTCAAATACTTGAAAATTTGTCACATTATTAGGTATACTTGGAATAGACACTAGTTCTATTGCAAATTTCTTCAATCCTGACAAAGTTAATGGTTCAAGAGTACTAGCTGCAATTGCTAAGGTATCTGAACGTTGATTTAACTCCTTGGGAATATGTATGATATTAAAAGCATCAAAATACTCTATCAAATCCCATACTCTATGCCTATAACTCGCCATCTTCCAAAAATTGCAGGCATATAATTTTCTAACTTGCCTGACTACCAATTCAGAATCAGACAAAACTTGAAGAACTTTAACCTTCTTCTTGATGGTCATTACCAATCCATGCACTAATGCTTTGTACTCAGCTACATTGTTAGTACAAGGAAACTGTAGTCTAAAAGCTGCCAAAAATGACTTACCATCAAGATCAATAAGTTTTATTCCTACCCCTACTCCCTATTTGGATTTTGATACATCACATTTTAAAATCCACATGTTATTCTTGTTTCACAGTAGATTTCTTGTTTTAACAAGAAGTACTTCTTTTACCTCAAGTTTTGTAGGAGCATACATATTTTTATGCACTTTTGTTTGACTTATAGGTATTGCAACATTTTCTACAGGTTTATGTATGATCAGATGTTTATCAAGTGTTGATCTTACAAAACCATTTGAAACATTTGGTATGGCACTAACATTCTTATGTATCAACAACTTATGACTATCGACAATAGGTCTACTTTCCTGATTTTCACTTTGTATCATGCATTTTCTATGTTGACACTCAATTATTTCTCTACATATCCCAGAATTTTCCTCAGAATGTGCAATTTTGTGAACTCTGCACCATCCTTTGCATAAAATATCTTGAATGTAAGTGCCTTGCTGAATGCATTTTCAAATTTCCTTATTCATGATTCGATTGAACATACTTATAATATTTTCTTCTTCATCAGAAGAATCACGATCAGACTCAATGAGAATGTTGGTTCCCTTGTTAACAGGTTTCTCTTCAAAATTGAAGGCTAAAATTTCCTCTATCTAAACTCCTCTATTGGAAACTCTATACACACCTGGCTCTATTGCAGTGTACAATACTTCATTTGTTCTATTGTACTCAGTTATCATATGCTTCATCTTTGGTTCTACTTCAATCCTAATCTAGTTAGGAATGCCTCTCCAAGGCAACCACATGTGTGAAAAGTCAATCGCCATGTATCCATTTAGAGTTTTGGAACAATCTCTACTCAATAACATACCATAGTTCATAGGAATGTCTACCACCTGAATGTCAATATATTGGTTTACCCTAGGATCCGAGGCTCATTGCATTTGAATATGCATCAACTCTCCTACCACATTAACCTCAGATTTATCCAGTTGAGTTACAACCTTGGCTGACTTTGTAGGTGTGAGTCCTAAAGTTTTACAAATTCCTAATGGCATGACATTAGTAGAAGCTCCAAAATCTACCATGCAGTTATGCAAGTTTTTTTCCAAAAATCCTTAAAGTTAACAAGAAAGGAGGAGATTCCTTCTTCTCTATGTACATCACTACATTAGTACTTACAGTTTGTTCAACACTCTTATTCTTATCTTTAATTTGTATGGCTTTGCTATGGTTATCTAGACCTACTGAATTTTCCTTAGGACCTGATTCATCTAAGGATTTCATAAATGCAGTTCTCACTCCTAGACTTTTTAATAATTCATACAAAGGCACATTAACTTTTATCTTCCTAATCTCTTCAAACAAATAATTCATCAATTTAGAAGCTTCATTAGGTTCTGATTTATCTCCCTAAATTTTCTGTGAGGCTAAAGTACTAGCACACTGATAATTTGCTTTTGGAGGCAGAGGATTATTACTTGATTGCAGATCAGGTGGTGTATTGAGATTATTTGGGGGTGTGGAAGTAGTAAACAAACCCCAAGTTTGCTTGTTAGATTTAGGACAGACAACTGAGAGGGGGGGTGAATTAGTTGTCTCCAAAATTTTGTTTCTTATTCACTTAAAACCTTCTTATATTTCAACAGCATATCAATGATTCAATCATGAAAGCATAATGCGATAATTCAAGAGCAAAAACAAATTCAACACATATAACACCAAGATTTTAATGTGGAAAACCTGGTTAAGGGAAAAACCATGGGGTGACTAACCCAATATTGTACTCTCTGTTAAAAGAATAAGAAGTATAAAATGGCACTTGCTAGTTAGGGATCACTGTCTGAGCACATTGCTCACAAGAGGCCCACTGCCTACAGAAGACACATTGTCTACAGAAGAATATGAGTATTATATACTTGAACTAGAGATTAGCATCTTCACTATGCTTGAGTCAATTCCATTTAAGCTCACCACCTCTGCTCTACTTTTTGCTCCTCTTGACTACCACCTTCTCATCATGACCATACAAATACATTTGAATGACTTTGCAACTCTTATTTATACATGACATCGACCATGGAATGATCATCAAAGTCGGCACAACATACACTTATTTTATTACAAAGCAATTACAAAAATATAACTTGAATTATTACAAAAACTTCATGCGCATCACTACACTGTCGGCCACAGATAGCTAGGACTTCAATCTTCTTCGAGGAACACGCCATGCTTCGCAAAACATCTTCAAGATCATCCGCAACATGCACAAATCATCCAGTCGGCCAAGACTAGGAAGAACACTATCACCCGAAGGTAAATCTTCAATCACGAGCCCAATCTTCAATGCGGACCGCCAACACAAACTGGACATAATCTAGAGACCCTCACAAGCTTGCTTGAATCACCAAGAACATCTGCACCACTTCTACTTATTGTAATCATTCACATCTTCATCTGGAACCTCACGAACACAGTCACCCATCACTGTCACATTAGAGGTTTGCTTGTGGACCTCCAAACCATGAACCAATTGAGTTGTCAATTCACATTAGCCTCCCAAACATGCCATCAGATCTGCAGAAGATGATATTGTATTTCTGGATCTCACCGGACCTATTTGTGTCACTCTATCACCTCTAAACAGTTGCCAAAACTAGTTTTACTCTCATGGCCATAACTCCTCCACATTTTCATGCAGACCTCTCAAATCTTGACTAGATCATCTTCAGACACATATCTACAAACCCTTTGATGTGCATACTCTTATCTTTATCTAGCTGGGATCTTCACTTCATAGAGCTTCATTGTCTTAACATTTATTCTCTATTTTTGATAAGACTAAGTTTCTCAATATCCTTAGCACACAACTCATCAAATCCTTGACATTAATGCAATAGGAGTATGTTGACATCAATGACAACACCGGTTAGGCCCATACTTGCAACAATCTCCCCCTTTGTTATTGATGGAAACATATGATGTGAAAAACTATTTTAACCATCAAGACAGGAACTTCTCCTTGCTGACTGACATAGCTCCTCCTATTAACATCAACCATTCACATGTCTTCTCTTCTTTTACTGCTCCCCCTTTGATCAGCAACCACTTTTTGTTTTTCACATGTCTTCTCTCCCCCTTTGACATCAATGGAAAAGGGCACATACTTGCAACCACTTCTCATACTTCAAAATCATACTGACTGCTCCCCCTAAGTAGCAGCCTCTTAACATCAATCTGGATCACAATATATGGATGTGGGATCCACCGGACTGATGCACATCAGTGGACCTTAATTTAGAACCGGAGGGGTAATAACCCCTAACTTCTCTGTGAGATACTCAAAAGTGTCCTTAGGTGGAGGTTTGGTAAAAATGTCTGCAATTTGATCCCTTGAGGGCACAAACTCCAATCTGACTTCATTCTTGTTCACCTGCTCTCTCAGAAAGTGAACTTGATGGATATATGTTTTGTCTTTGAATGCAACACCAAATTTTTTGATATGTTTATTGCACTTGAATTATCATAGAAGATTGCAATAGATTCTTCATACTCCACTCTGATATCTCTTGGCATTTGCTTCATCCACAATACTTGAGTGCAACTGCCTACTACTGCAATATACTCTACTTCTATAGTGGACAAAGATATTGCCTCTTGTTTCTTGCTTAGCCAAGAAACCAATCTTTTTCCCAAAAAGAATGCACCACCACTGGTACTCTTCCTGTCATCCACATCTCTTGCCCAATCAGCATCTGTATAAGCATGAAGAGAGAAATCATGATCCTTAGGATACCATAATCCATACTCAACTATTCCCTTCAGATATCTAAGAATTCTCTTGATTGCCATGACATGAGACTCTCTAGGATCAGCTTGGAATCTGGCAACAAGACCAACAACATTCATAATATCAGGTCTAGTTTGAGTAAGGTAGAGCAGTCCTCCAATCATTGACCTATACTTTTTCTGATTAGCCTTAGGGGATTCATCATCTTTACTCAGCTTATATCTAGTTGCCATGGGAGTATTCATTGCCTTTGAATCTTCCATCCCAAATTTCTTCAACAATTCTTTCACATATTTGGTCTGTGATATGAAGATTCCTTTCTTTGTTTGAGTGATTTGTAGACCCAAGAAGAAATTTATTTCCCCAAATATAGACGTCTCAAATTCACTTTGCATTTGATTTACAAAAGTCTTGCACATACTATCTTTCCCTCCACAAAATGATATCATCAACAAATACTTCAACAATCAAGATATTTTCAAGATCAACCTTAAAATAGAGATTACCTTCAACAGTACCTTTGTTGAAACCAATCTTCAAAAGATTTTTGTCTAATCTTTCATACCAGGCTCTTGGGGCTTGTTTGAGTCCATACAATGCCTTCTTCAATTTACAGACCATATCTCCATGATCAAACAATTGAAATCCATCCAGTTGCTCAATGTATACCTCTTCTTCCAAATCATCATTTAGGAAAGCAAACTTAACATCCATCTAATATACCTTGAAATCTCTGAAGGCAGCAAAGGCAAGAAATAATCTGACTGCTTCAATTCTTGCCACTGGAGCAAAAGTTTCTTCAAAGTCAACTCCTTCTACTTGAGAATAACCCTTACAGACCAATCTGGCTTTGTTTCTTACTACTTCACCATCTTCATTCAGTTTATTCTACAAGACCCACTTAGTCCCAATCACATTTTTGTCCTTAGGTCTAGGAACAAGATCCCAAGTGTGATTTGTTTCAATCTGCATCAATTCTTCCTTCATTGCTTTAACCCAGCTTTCATCATTTCATGCTTTACTTACTATTTTTGGTTCAATCTTTGAAATCAAACAATACTTCACTGAATCTTGAGCAATTTTTCTTCTTGTTTGAACACCTTTGCTTCTATCTCCTATGATTTGATCTTCAGAACGATTCAGTCTTACATACCTGGGAGTTTTGGGATTCTCTTGCACTTATAATTCTTGGACAGGTTCATCCAAACTTGTCTCTTCTTCTTGTATTTCAGGATTCTCTAGATCTGTCTGAATCTGAACTAGAGTTGGGACTTGTTCTCCTTGGTCTAAGACATCATTCTGATCATCTACTTCATACTCATAATACCTTGAGGGACTTTCCATGCCTTCATCAACCTTCACATTTGTACTTTCTACAATCTTTCTCAATCTCTTGTTATAACACCGGTATGCTTTGCTTTGAGTAGAATATCCCAAGAATATTCCTTCATCACTTATAGCATCAAAATTTCCAAGGTCTTCATCTCTTTTGATATAGCATTTACTACCAAAGACTCTGAAATACTTCACAGTAGGAGTGATGCCAAACCAAAGTTCATAAGGGGTCTTACCAGTATTGCCTCTGATTTGTACCCGATTAAGAGTATAGACAACAATGCTTACAACTTCTCTCCAATAAATCTGAGGAACATTTGCTTCCATCATCATGGTCCTAGATGCTTCCTAGATGGTCTGGTTCTTTCTCTCCACTACTCCATTCTGCTGTAGAGTCCTTGGAGTAGATAACTGTCTCTTTATCCCATGTTTCTCACAGAATGTTATGAACTCACCAGATGTGAATTCTCCACCTCTATTAGACCTGAGGCACTTTATGTTTATGCCAGTTTCATTTTCTACCATAGCCTTGAATATTTTGAACTTCTCAAGTGCTTCAGATTTCTCTTTCAAGAAAGTCACCCACATCACCCGGGAGTGGTCATCAATTAGCAACATGAAATACCTATCTCCTTGCAGACTCCTGGTTCTTGCCAGACCACAGAGATCAGTGTGCACCAAGTCTAACAATCTGGTTAAAGATTGTTCCTTACTTTTGAATGTGACTTTGTTCTGCTTACCCAACTAACATTCTTTGCACAAACTTTTAGCAGTTTTCACTAGTCTTGGAAGATCTCTTACATCCTGAGTGTTGCTTATCTTGATGATATTATCAAAATTCACATGACACATTCTCCTATGCCACAACCAACTCTGATCAATTTGAACAAATAAGCAACTTTTACCAGTACCAACCAAGTGGAAGATGTTACCTTTTGTCTGTGTACCGGATGCAATCTCAATTCCAGAGCTTTCAAAGATCTTACATTTTCCATTTTTGAATCAGAGATCATAGCCTTTGTCCACCAACTGTCCAACACTGAGAAGATTATGCTTCAGACCTTCAACATACAGAACATCATTAGTTTTGTTCTTTCCATCAAAAGAAATGGTTCCTCTGCCTCTAATTCTGCCAACAGAATTATCTCTAAACTTTACAACTCCACCTTCATATCTTTCCAAGCTTAAGAACTTACTCTTGTCACTAGTCATATGGTGAGAGCATCCACTGTCAATAACCCATTCATCCTTTTCTTCAACCTGAGAAGCCAAAGCACTTGCTATCCTCTTATGATTGGCAAATTCAATAGGCATTGGATCTTCTTCTTTGATGGCAATAAACACCCAGTCACTTCTGGGTTTGTTTCCTATCTTAGATTCATCATTTGTTGCTCCTTCATCATCATCTTCTTGAACATAGTAACACTTCTTTGAAACCTTGATCTATTAGGGTTTGGCCTTGAAAACCTTTCCAGACATCTTGAGCCAAAATGACCAATCTTATTGCAGGTAAAACATTTGAAAGGTAATTTTCCTTCATACTTACCGGATCCTCTTGGCAGTATTTTTGAAATAAGGGCTTCAATTTTTTCATCTTCTAACTCATCTTCTTCCAGATCTTTCCTTGCTTTATCATACCATGTTGATTTCCTTGAGGAACTTTCTCCTAGATCATATCTCTGTTTGCCTTTTGTAGAGGCACTAGCTTTGAATGCAGATTTAGTCTTGGGAAGTGCATCGCTAAACTCAGCCAACTCAAATGCAAATATCTTACCAACCAATTGATCCCTTGTAATAGTTGTTAAAGATATGATTTCCTCAATAGCAGCAGCTTTGTGTTTGTAAGCAGGAGGTAAAGATCTGAGAACTTTGGCAACAATCTCATCTTCATCCAGTATTCCACCATCACATCTAATGCCACATACAAGCTTATTTACTTTTGACATAAATAGAGTGATATTCTCATCTTCATTCATCTTCAAGTTTTCAAACTTTCCTTTCAGAATTTATAGCTTGGCACACTTTACATATTTGTCTCCTTCATATAGAGTTTCCAGTTTTGTCTAAATTTCATAAGCAGTCTTCAATCCCATAACATTTGTCAGCTCTGAATCAGTTAAGGCACTCAGTAGGGATTCTTTAGCTCGAAGATTATTGTTTGCATCTCTGACTTCATCTATAGTTGTTGGACCATTCTTTTGGGGAACATATTTAGTTGTAGTTATGTTCCAATACTGATATCCCATGCGTTGTAAGTGACATTCCATGCGGCTCTTCCAAAGGGTGTAGTTTGTTCCATTAAACCTTGAACTGTCCTTCTTGTAAGTTGACATCCTGGATCTCCTCAAGCGATTAAGCTTCTTCTAGAGGAACTTAGCTCTGATACCAATTGTTAGATTTAGGACAAACAACTGAGAGGGGGGTGAATCAGTTGTCTCCAAAATTATATTCCTTATTCACTTAAAACCTTCTTATATTTCAACAGCATATCAATGATTCAATCATGAAAGCATAATGCAATAATTCAAGAGCAGAAACAAATTCAACACATATAACACCAAGATTTTAACGTTGAAAACCCAGTTAAGGGAAAAACCACGGGGTGACTAACCCAAGATTGTATTCTCTGTTAAAAGAATAAGAAGTATAAAATGGCACTTGCCAATTAGGGCTCACTGCCCGAGCACACTACTCACAAGAGGCCCACTGCCTACAGGAGACACACTGTCTATAGAAGAATATGAGTATTACATACTTGAATTGGAGATTAGCATATTCATTATGCTTGAGTCAGTTCCATTTAAGCTCAACACCTCTGCTCTACTTTTTGCTCCTCTTCACTATCACCTTCTCATCATGACCATATAGATACATTTGAATGACTTCGTAACTCTTATTTATACATGACATCGACCATGGAATGATCATCAAAGTCGGCACAACATACACTTATTTTATTACAGAGCAATTACAAAAATACAACTTGACTTATTACAAAAACTTCATGCACATCACTACACTATCGGCCACACATAGCTAGGACTTCAATCTTCTTCGAGGAACATGCCATGCTTTGCAAAACATCTTCAAGATCATCCACAACATGCGCAAATCATCTAGTCGACCAAGACTAGAAAGAACACTATCACCCGAAGGTAAATCTTCAATCATGAGCCCAATCTTCAATGCGGACCACCAACACAAACTAGACACAATCTAGAGACCCTCACAAGCTTGCTTGAATTGCCAAGAACATCCACACCACTTCTACTTACTGTAATCATTCGCATCTTCATCCAGAACCTCAAGAACACGGTCGCCCCTCACTGTCACATTAGAAGGTTTGCTTGTGGACCTCCAAACCATGAACCAATTGAGTTGTCAATTCACATTAGCCTCCCAAACATGCCACCAGATCTGCAGAACATGATATTGTATTTTTGGATCTCACCGGATCTATTTGTGTCATTCTATCACCTCTGAATAGTTGCCAAAACTAGTTTTACTCTCGTGGCCATAACTCCTCCACATTTTCATGCGGACCTCTCAAATCTTGACTGGATCATCTTCAAACACATATCTACAAACCTTTGATGCACATACTCTTATCTTTATCTAGCTGGGATCTTCACTTCATAGAGCTTCATTGTCTTCACATTTATTCTATGTTTCTGATAGGACTAATTTTCTCAATATCCTCAGCACACAACTCATCCAATCCTTGACATTAATGCAACAGGAGTATGTTGACATTAATGACAACACCGGTTAGGCCCATACTTGCAACATTGCTATTATTTCTCAAGTTGTAAGTATGATTCATTTGGGACTGTTGAAACGCTTGAACTTCATCTGGTTCACCTTGCACTTCATTCTTAGTTTCAAAGGGAAGCTAGAAAGTTTCTAACACTAGAGTTGATTCAGGATATAGACTTTCACAATAATATGGCTCATCCTCTTCTATCTAATCTTCTTCTTCTATTAATGAGAATGTAAAACTTTCTAGAACCATGGCCGACTCATATCCTAAAGGCACTATCTCATTCCCTTTAGGAATCAAGAATTCAGATGTAGGGGTTTGTACCTCTACTTTGAGGATACTAGCTGCCAAGTGAAAGTGTGGACAATCAAGTTCGACATGAGCACTAGTATTATGAATTCTGCACCAGTTCTTAAGGGCTACATCTGCTACTTGTATCCTAGCAGGTTGTTTAGACTCCTGATTGTCTGTATTTTCAAATGGAGAAGCCAGAGTATCGTTATTTGGTCTTGTGTTCCATACTCTAGGGGGTCTAGGATGGTTCAAATTCCTATTATCATTCCATAGGTTTTATTGTCTCCATTATGACCTCTATTCTGTGATCCTTGTCCTTGGTTTTGGTTTTGGTTCTAATTTTGAGGATTTCTGCCATAGAAACTATCATTTCTCAACTGAGTCACTTCAGTTGTTAACCTTCTCAGGTGAGCAGTAATTTCTTTTAACTCATCCTTGTCCTCTTGTGTTTTAGCCACATATGTATCCTGGAGAGCTTGGAAGAATGATTAGCCATTGAACTGGTTATCATTGGCAACACTGCCCGTGTATGGAACTATAGCACGAGTGGGGACTGGATTGTATACTGGTGTATGAGTAGGTACTGGATTGAACATTGGAGTATGGTGCATTAGAGCACCATTCACTTGCTATATTTGATTGGGAACTATAACATTTCCTAGACTCACTAAAGGACCATAAGTTGTTTGTCTCATCTCCTGATTGATTTTCACTGCCTCTTTATAAGCTTCTGACACGTTAGCTACGACAAGTAGTTGTCTCTTGACAAACATTGCAGTTAATGGATCTAAATCAGCATAATAAATCACTAATATTGCATCATCAGTTACAGTATAAGGAGAAACTAAGATTGAATAATCTTTTTGGAACTGATCACTAAATGTGGTTATAAACTCTCCTTCACCTCTTTTGATCTTTTCTAACCTATGATACAAAGATGCTAGCTCTACTGGACCTCTAAATCTAGACAGAAAGCTTTCTTCCATAACTGCCCAGCTTGTAATGTGATTGTTAGGTAAATTGACATACCAGTTGTAAGCTTGTTCATTGAAAGTGAAAGGAAATAATCTACATACCACATCCTCATGTGCTAGCCTTGCCCTGAAGCAAGTTTCTTTAAAAATCCTGATGTGATCTTCAGGATCCTGATGTAATTGATACTTAGGACAAATTTTGTCTAGATTCTTTGGCATATCATTATATACACCAAAGTGTATAGGTGAATCTACATTAAAGAATGCCATGGTAGGACCTCTAGGTGGAATTGAACAAAAATTTGGTTGATTCTAAGGATTTAGACCAAAATTCAACAGTCTGAATGTAGAAACATTAGGACTTACTATGTTAGGTATAACCAGAGGTGATATTGGACTTGGAGGAGTATTTGATGAACCTCCTACCTAAAATATTCTAGGACTCAAGATCAAGGGATTATTTATACCCTTTTGTCGTTTATCAAGTAATTGTGCGAAAATATCCCCTGGATTTGACCTAGACTTGGTTGTTCGACCAATATTGTTAGCCAATTTTCACAAAGCTCACTTGAAATCCTATCAGACCCTCCTTCTAGCACCAAAAAACTGTTGATGATGATTTTATTCAAAACAACAATAGATAAAATTCACAAATAATCTTGTCTTATCTTGAAGAATGTGGATAATTATTAGAAAATAGTTCTCAATTCCAAGTCTACGGTAACCAGGTCATGGTTTTATTGGACATACTCAATGTTCGATGTGAATTTGTTTGTTCAAGGGGCCTTGCATGATTTAAATGTTCATAACTGGTAATTATCATTCATTCCATGCAAATAAATTCCAAATACTTCTAAAGAAATGGATTCTTTGCAAATATTTATACCTTTCAAGACAAGCTTTGCACGAACTTTACAGAAACCAATTTAATATTTCAAACTTTATGAAAATCCTTAAAGATCTTTGACATGTCCATGTATTTTTTAGAATCTTTAACAATTTCCTTTGGATAACTGTGTTTTGGCTACTTATTTAAACTACTGGTAAAAACAAAAGATAAAAGATAAGGTTAGAAACATGATCTTAAACAAATGTGATGCTCTGTTACTCAAGTGGACAAATCTAGATAACTTTTGGACAATTCAGAAACACATAAACTCTTATATGTTAATCCAGATCATTTCACAAATCAACATACATAATTGCAATCTTCAAGGAAATATATCAAAAGAACACATAATTGAATGACACTATGGAATAGATGCAGAAATTCAATATTTGTATTCACTAATATATGATAGTCATTTCACATTTGCAATATTTCATGACTCAAAATTTCTGAATATATCAACAAAACCACCAGAACTTACAGACGTATTTCCAGATATAGCAAAGAAGCAGGATGTTCCACATATTCTTCACTACAGACACAAACAAAATGTTAACTCGACTCCCTATGCTCAAAGTATTTTCCACAAATCACTTTTCTTGCAAATTCTCCAGTACTTTTCTATGCCATTTGTGTGTATCCAAATATACATATCAAAGTTCCTTTTATAGACTCAAAATCCCCTGCTATGGTCACAAAAATTGTCGATGGCTCAAATTCAAATTCTTGTGCCAACTATCATTTCAAAATATCCAAAAAGAATATTCTCTCAAGCGCAAAGATGCCTTTTAGAATCTTTTTGAAATATTTTGACTTTACTTTGACCATTCACTATCACAAAATCATAACCAAGTACAACATTGAAAGAAATAATGAACAAGCAACCTAATCACTATCTCCAACATCTTATATTTGTATGTTTCCTTTCTTCTTGCTCATGTAATGTGTAAATCTTTCAATTATGGTGGATATGGATGCATGACTTGTTCTTTGAGAAGCATCCCAGGTATACTGTTGCATCTCCACACTTGCCTTTAATACTTGTGCTATGTTTTCTCTATCTTCCCTCCTCTTATGATACTTTTTAATCTTGGCGCTTAGCTCCATCATTCTTTCTATTGCTTCTTCATCTAACTGGCTCACGGGATCTTCAATGCACGAATGGAACCTATCCTTAAACTCCTTTATGGCTGTATCCACATCATATACTTGCATTTGGGGGCATGGATGCTTAACCAGATGCTCCACTATCTTCACATGTTTCTTTAACAACTATTGAGCAATTTTTTTTAATTCTTGCACATTAACAAGACAGGGTCTAAGTACACCCTCTTCAAACTTTAGCTCCATCTTCATTTTAGGGATTTGGAACACAACCTGTAGAGTTATGAAACCTTCATTAACTAAGGACTGTGTATGTCCTTCCAAAGCATTAAGTTTCTTCAACTCATCCTTGTTTTGCTTTATTCTTTCTTGGCATATCTGTACTATATTAGCACAATTATTTCTCTTAGTCAGTGCAACATTCCAATTGCTAATTGCAATTTTTATCACTTCCTCTCCTTTATGAATAAATGCCCTGACAAAATCTTCTAGCATATTAGCTTCATTCTTTTTATTCTCTATCTCTCCTATCTGTTCCTTAGAAAGAATGGTCAAATCTGAAGATAATTATGGTACACTTTGTGCAGGATCAAATATCCACTGAATGAATTGTTGATACTAGGCAATTTGCCCCTTCAAATCCTTTATTTTATGTTTATCTTTCCTCATTCTACTTGTAGTTAATTCAGTCATTTCCTGTAATTTTTCAATGTGTTGTTCTCTATTGACATGGCCAATATCCACACTAATAACCTTGTATTCCTCAACACTTATTTACCCCTTTTCCCTATCAGCTTAATGGATTGCCATTTGTACAGTTCTAGCATCGGAGGGATCTATTTTTATGGCTGACATGGTTCTAGCCTTCCTTTTGCCTCTCCTTACAGCCTCACTAGTTAACAAACTTTTAATATCAATCAGTACCACCTGGACTGATGTATCTTGTCTTACTTTAGATCCTAACCAAGATGGTACCTCCTTATTCAGATCTATATCTGCAGCTTTCTCATTTAACACCTCCTCTTGAGCTCCCTCTATAAGTAATTCTTCTTGTTCTTGCTCTTGTTCTTGTTGATCATGCTATTAATGTGGGGGAAATTGCTGAGGAAGTTGTTGTTGTCCTGGTTGGACATTCTCTGCATTGTGTTGTTCTTCACCGTGGGGTACTTCAGGATTAGGAACTTCCTTATCCAACTTTGCAAGCACATTTTCTAGATTAGCCTCTTCTTGAGCAGCCCGTACCTTTACCATGTTTACATTTTCTTCCTCTTCACCCTGATTTCTCATTATTTCCTTGGTCGCTTCCTTAACTTCTTCCATGATATTCTTGGGCACTAAATTCTCAAAAGGATCAATTATTTTAATATTTTGTATTGATGGTGTGGCAACCTGATGAGATTCCCCTACATCAAATGCCCCAAGCATGAGATGAGAGTTTGGCACTTATCTACCTTCTTCTTCTTCGCTGCTCATCTCAAGGCTATCATCACTACCTTGATCCTCACCTTCCTCTTCATCATATTCCACATCTTCAATTTTATCAACATCCACTACTTATACATTTTCCTTGGTAAATGCTTGGGCACTAGATGTCTTTTCGATCATTTCTTCGGACATTTCTTTTTTGACCAATATAAACCCCTGTATTTTCTCCTGTTCGGTTTGTTCTATAACTAAGGGGGTTTCTTGAGATACCTGTGGTGTTTGAATAATTATGTCTTGTTGTACATTTATAGGTGATTACTCAGAAGTTTTCCCTATTGGCTCGACTGCACTTAATGCTTCCCCTTCTGTAGATGTGGCCAATTCTAAAGTTATAGCCACTGTCACCCCTAATGCATAGGGATCTAGCAAGGTGGCTCTTGTATCTGCCTTTGCTAATTTGGCTTCCAATTTTCTCCTTTTCTTTTTCAGGAAATCATCAAAACTGGCTTCAGTTTCTAAACTCCTCTTCTTACCTTTCTTTGACATGGTGATTGTTATTCCCTGGGCCTCCAACTCTGTAATCTTCTCTTTTATTCATGCATTTGATAAGGCCATTACTGGTTGTGATATATTATCAATTGAGTATTCCCCGGGCTGAGTAAGGTCTGGCTCTGCACTTTACTCTCGACGGGCTAGGATAAGTGTTAAGAACATAGGAATTAAAGCATTTTCAAAGCATAGAAAGGATTAGGGTTTAGATAATTTATTCCTCCATGCTCAAAGTATCTTCTAACTTGGGTCCACTGTTGATCATCATTGAATTTCACCTACTCTCCAATGCACAACAAACTCCACTAAGAATATCATCTAAGCCCACTGTATGCACATAATGATATAGATATTATCTGAGAATACTTGAAGCTATAATCTCTAATATGAATAACACTGGCCCTAAAAGGAACATAGGTCCTGATGACTAGATCTCTGCAACACAATGAATAAGATATGAATAGTCAACACAATGAATAATGCATATTCTCAACAACTTTAAGCCTTCATGAACAGAGATGCAACTGCCACCAAGTCATGCTTCAAACTTTTTGCATAAGTCTTGAAAACAAATGACCCTGTTTTATCTCATGTTACAGATGATGTCACTAAATGAAACTGATGCAGGAAGACCCACTATTCATATAGCAGAGGATGCCACTAAACATAAAGACTATTGATTGCATAAAGACCACTGATTGCATGAATGATTGAAGCACAATAAACCCTGAAGATATATCTACATAATCTCATCATCAAAAGAGAACATATGACATGATCCAGTTGTGCTAACACCAATACAATAATAACTTGAAACCATTGTAGGTACACCTTAACTGGAATGACTTTACAAATACTCCTCAATACTGCATGTACTGCTATGGCTCCTCAAGACATGTATTAGCATCAAACACATTGTTATTATTGACCTATGAAAATCAAGTCATCAGGATACATACCAAGATTAGTCATCCACTGTCCATATGCTACTATCCATTTGTCATCAAGCTTTTGCCATCAGGGACAAACATCACAACACCAATCCCATTACCCTGCTCAATAGAGTAATCATGATGTGAATATCCTTCTGAAAATCTATTCTGTATAGTACTTTAGGCAATCAAACCACTGCCTTTGGCTTCCTGTATGGCAGATACCACTCATAAAATATAGTGCTTTTACATGAGGCTTCATTATTTTTAAAGTCTACTGCATATTGATCCTGAACAATTTCTCTCATCTCATTGGTAAGCGATAAACCAAAGGTTCTAGCAATACCATCAACTAATAAGTTTGCATACACGACACCATTATGTACTACCCTCCTTGAGTTCAAATCATACTTTTGAATGCACTCAATCACTAGATCCTTCGCCTCAATTGCCAACGGGAAGCCAGCAACTTTGTATAACCCAACATCCAGTATATTTCTCATCGTGAGGGATCCCCCAGTTGCTTTGATCTTCTACAAAAGTGTGGTAGAATCAAAATCCCCAATCTCTATGTCAACTGCCATTCCGGTAGGGTAAATCTGGGAATTGTACCCCTTATGTGGAAATGTTTCTTTGACTACTCCTTTCTTCTTAGCCTCCATTTTCTTTTCCTTCCCAGTTGTCTTCACTATTGTCTTTCATTTGGGTGTCATCCTGTCAAATATAGTATCATTTAACAACCATGTTTTTCATTTTTCTAGGGTTTTACTACACATTTGTACCGTTTAACTTTTACCCTAAGCTTCTTTTCGTTTGAATTATGCATATTTACCTTACTATGTTTAAATTTATGATTTTATCATAATGAATTATAGTAATTAACTAACTTTAACATGTTTCGTTACCTTACTGCAACTATTGTAAAATTACCGTAATCGTATTCCGTAAAATCACAAGTAAGAGTTTTTGGTACATACCTGAATCGCAACCATTGACTTTATACCCTTGACAAAATCTGTTTACCTTTCCAGCTCACTGTAACTGTTCTCAAACTTCAATTTGTCTTTGAATCGCCCTTCATCTTAGCTCTATAAAATGCTCTGCAACGAAATCATCAAATGCAATTGTGAAGACTAACATAATCGAATTTCCTTTTTACCCTTTTGAATTAAGGTTTTCTAGTGGTAGATGTGCATTAAATGCTATAGTTAATGCATACAATTTAATTTGTGTTTTTACTTTTTCTGTTCAATTCATATTTTGTATCTTGTATACGTTAGTTCTCTACACTTTTGAGTTTTGTATATCATATACATGCAATTTTCTCTTTTGTATCTCACCTACATGCACAATAAGTCCCTATGCACTTTAGTAGTTTCTCTCTCTTACTTTTTGTATATTTAGTTTTGTATATCCTTATGTATATCTTATACAATCATTGAAATATACAAACTCGGATTCCAATGGGTTTATAAAACAGATTGAAATTAGTTTTGAGTCCATCTTTGCATCTAAGTTTTGTATCCCCTTTTTGTATTTCACACTTATGCATCCCAAACATACAGATGTGGACCCCACTTGAAGTATACAATGTTCAAACCTTTAATTACGTCGGGTTTTGTATATCCTTATGTATATCTTATACATGCGCATATACAAATATCCGCGATGTTGATTCTTTATCTTTTGTTATGAACAAATGCACTTTATTCCCCTTTTTAATACCAGGTTCAAATCCACAAATGCATTTTTCACTTTTGTATTTCTAATACATGCATCCAAATATACAAATGCGGACCTCACTTACAGCTCATTTTGTTTAACTTTCCTAATTGCATCCGGCTTTGTATTTGTATATAAGATACATGCAATTATACATACAAACATGTGCATTCACTTTATTTTCAGAATCCGATTGAATTTTACCTTCAGGTCTAGATCTGCATTTGTATCAAAAGCATGCGAAAAATAGTGTATCTAACATACAAAAACAATGTATCCAGCATACAAACAAAATGTCCCCAACCTTATAAACCACTTTGAATTTATTTTGACATCCGCTCATGTATCTTTTGCATTTGTATTTCTAATACAAGAGTTGTAATATACAAAATACAACTGCGGATTTCAACATTTATACAGTTCGCCACAAAACACCATCGGGTCCGGACTTGAATATTTTTATGTATACCATATACATCAAACGATTAAAAACACAATGAATAAAGTGACCCGACTGACCAAAAGCATAACATATACATGCAAATGACAATTTATATCAAATACATGTTGACCACCATTCGTCTAACGTTGACTTTTCACAAGAACAAGCATAACTCTTAAAATATACAAAATTTTCACATGATTCAGAAGGTAGCCCAGTTAATTTTTCATGCAGATTCTACTGATAATGACCACTTATACCCAAGCATTGTGTAACTCAAATTTCAAGCATCCAAGACATTTTACCTATACCGCCAAGCAAGCAGAACCACACAAGGCAAAAGCAAAAGCCACAACAACGGTCCTCATTTTGCTAAAGAGTAAAATGGGGCATGTTGTGAGCATCACAACAAAGACTAAATTGCTTTAACAAGTTACATGCATTATCAAAATCCATAGGACATAGAGCTCTTATTGTGTGGAAGACTTTTGGGACAAACTTCTAAGGCTTCTTCATAGGAAGTGCCATCATGAGTTGATCCAAGACCAATCGCTTCAACATTAACAACTAAAACATTTGGTTTGGATGCCATTATAAAGTGTTGAACAATAAATATTGAAAATAAACAAATCTTGCTACACTATCCAAAGATGGCATAAATAAAGGTGATTGAGCAAAAAACACAAAGTGTCTTCAGACTTTTGGTGTAACCGTGTTGTTCAGAATCAACCCAAGTACAACTCGATTGAGTCAAAGTTTGATGCATCACATTTAATTACACCTTTTAGAGGCACCCACCCAATCACTCCTACTCTCATGGCAAAAGTAAGTCAAGCGGTGGTGGGACCAACGAGTTGTTCTATTTCTAGGAAAGTAGAACACTATAGATGGTGATTGTGTTATTTGTATGGTATATTTATGTGTGAATTTGATGGTTTTCTTGGTTTTCATGGTTTTATTAGCAAAGTGTTATTTGATGTTGTTGGTGATAATGTTGAATTAGTGCTTTTGATAAAGATAAGCGGCAAAACTAGGGTGTCAATCCCATCACAAAACAACCTATAGGGCGTATAAAACAAACCAAAAAGTCTAGAACAACAACACTAAACCAACTTAAATAGAAGACCAACAGAAACAATGGACTGACAACCAATGGACAGTGCATGAACCCCCAAAAAACAATAGAGATCAAAACACACCAGACTAGTTGAACAAATGGCCCCAGTATTCCATCAGGAAGTGGTACATTTTTTCGTAATGTTAAATTAATGTTGTCATAATATTCTTATACGACTTTCTCTTATTCTATTTAATTTGTTGGTCATAAATAGGTGGAACATGTTTAATATTCACTCTTCTAATTCAACTAGTTCTTCAAGGAGTTTGAGTTATCTAGCACAAAGATCCTCTTTTTTTCATCTTTATTTGTTTTGTTGTTCAGTTAGCCTCAAAAATTCTGCTTGTTCTTTGATCGAATTTACTTGAGTTGGTAGGCTTGAACCCTAATTTCATTTAAAGTCACTTTAATCCAGTCTTCTCTCACTCCAGGGTACATTGAGTGTGAATGTTGAATTGAGAAAGAAGGATGACTTGTTTTGTTTGTTGAATGTTGAATGTTGAATTTTGTATGCCTTGTGATGAAATGAAAGGCTTTCCCTTTTGGTGTTTTTGGGTTTTATGCAATTTCTAATGCAATTAAGTCTATATGAATGCAACTTTATTTTTGAATTTTTCCTAATGTATTTATGTGATCTAATTACTACTTTGCTAAAAATGAAATTTCTTTATGAATGCAAATCTAGGATGGCTTTTCCTAATGTAATTTTCCATTTTTTTGATCTTTTTGTGTCTTGATTTTGAATGTAAATTAATCTAATGAAAGTAAGATGCATCTAATTTATCACAAAAAGAAATGAAATCTAGATCTAGTAAAGCAAGAAATCTTAATCTAACTGAGAGAAAATAACAATTTTACTTTCCCAAGAGCAAGAGAATTTGCTAATTACTAATCTAATCTACCTTTCCAAAGAAAATAAAGAACCTGTAAACAAAGATCAATGTTGATGCTAGGCTTATGTCCTCAAAGATCCACTATAATTTGAATCCTTCTCTACACCAAAAGGGTCCTCCACTTAATGATAAGAAAGATAATAGGGATATGAAGGAAATTGGTGTGATTTAAGCTTAGAAACTTTAGATAACAAAAAGAAAAAGGCTCTCAAAGTCTTGTATGAGCATGAAAATATCAATGGGGTTGTAATGCACATGAACTTGATCCTCTAGAGGTGATTAACTATAGGAATGAGAGATCTTAGCAAGGATGGAAAGAATTCAAATAAGATAATCAACCTCCTCTAAAACAAGAGAGGAGGGGATATTTAAAGCTTGGAAAGAAACACCAAAGGTGGGGCTAATTGGGAGCTAACTACAGAGTTGATTGGAAGATCACAGAGGCTAATAGAAGAAAATAAGAGATTGATTGAGATATAACTAAGGTATGATTGGAAGTGAAAAAAAGACTAATTAGGAGAGGAGAAACAATTAGGGGAGTGGTGGTTCAAATAAACAAGAGAGAACTCTCAATCCAAAGCAATAATGGAAGTAAACTAGAAGGAACTAAAAGAAATCACACATGTGAAAAGACGATAGGGTCACCCCTTTTAGGGCAAAGTCACCCCTTTTTCCAAGGTAGGTCACCCAGGTGACCCCATACAACTTAAGGATAGGTTTCTTGGATGACCCTACAATTGAAGATCTACAAAAGGTTTTTTGATACACACAAGGTCCTAGAACTTAGTTCAAAGGTTGGATAAGATGGTCAAAGGGGATAAATAGGTTAGAAAATGCATCATCAAGCTTGAAATTGCTAAAAGGAATGTAATTCATGCCTTTGAGGGTCATGAGTTGGATCACCAAATCATCATTGGACTACCATGTCAGCTTGTATACTTTTAAGTACTTACATATTTGCCCCCTCAAGTATGGTAGTCTATATGATAGGTAGGTACCATTCCCAAAGCATGGAATTGTGAGACTTATACATACCCTTGTCATTTTCCTACATCTGGACTTAGAGTGAAAAATTAATTTAAGTGTAAGTTTCATAAGTTATCAACTCAAAGTAAGTATAAAAATAAAGAAGGGAGAACGTACCTTTGATGTGTGAGTTAGAGTTTTACTTATGTCACCTTGCCTTCCTATGATTACCTGCCAAGACGATGAAAGAAATGCAAGATGAGAACAAAATCTACTATATAAAAGAAAACTAAACAAAATAAGAGCCATTTTTACAAATTTGAAGAGGAGAGAGGAGAAGAAAGAGGAAAAAGGAGAGAAATTGATGAAACTGCATGAGGGAGTAACCAACAAAAATCTTACAATGAGGGGATCAAGATCATGATTTATATTCAACTTCTCATAGATCCCCAAGTATGAAAGACAACAAAATTCCTCCTTAAAACCCTATCTTCTTCTTCATTAGATTTGTCTTGAAATAATCTATTAATCTTGAAGTTTTATGTTGCATTAAACTAGGTTTAAGGTTTCAATTACTTTTATATCTGAATTTTTTTTATATTTGCTTGATTTTTACCTTTTCTGGGCCCAGTAGGGCACATTGGGGTGTGGCCTTGGGTTACCCCTTTTAGTAAGGTAGGTCGCCTAGGCCACCTTGCCACTTGACCTTGGGTTGCCCAACAACCTTGCCAATTGCTTTAGTTGATAGGGTTGAAGGCAAAATTGAGTACTTCTAGGCCTAAATTGAACACTTTCTTTGATTTTATACAAGTAATTCCATGTTTATTGCTAATTTTATAGAGATTTTATTTAATTTTTACTTGTCTAATTTTATGGTTTTTAAAGTTTTTAATGAAGGTCTAACTTTAGGCACTCTCCTTGCAGGACACCTACATATGGTGGAATAGCACCCATTATTGGGCTTGGTATATGGTTCACTAGAGGCATTGTCCACTATAGATCGTGCTACCCTTCAAAGGATTGGTTTAGCTCGATTAGCACAAATACCAATTTTTCATCCTTCATTTAACATATGTTGTGACATCCTAACTTACCAAAATGTTGATCATAACACTTTATAATTTCCATCTATTTTAAGAGAGTTGACAATCACTCTTTACAATGTCTAACATATCTTGGTGTTCCCGTCATAGGGGAACAAATTGTTCTTCAAAAGAGAGTCAAAGTAAGAAAAGCTAGCTTGGGCACTTGTGATGGGAGGGACTCAACTTGGTGATCGCCTCATCATTCAACTTACTTTCATTCCTAGTCTTGTCATTCCATCCCTATAGAACATTTTAATTGGCTTGATTGCCACCCATTTGTCGAGAGGCAAGAAGGTTTTAATTCTTAGGTCGTGTTGGCCACCAATCATTTAGCAAATTGAGTGAGGCACAATTTTTGCACGAGGCATTGACATGTTTGCCTTGGTCTATTGAGACTTATACTACATTTTGCTCTTGCTTTCATCCATCCTTCACTTATTATGTCATGGATCCTTGAGAATATTATTCCTTATTAGCGAGAGATGCTCCCTTTGGACATGAGATTATTGAGAGTCATAAGATGGAGTCAACTTGGGAACTTTGACACTTCCACATGAGTAGTGGCCACCTTGTGAAACAAGGACTTCATTTTAGACCCCTATAGAGAGATGGAGGTTTTGTGGATAGGAGACAAAGTCGTACGATCCTATTACTTAAAATTCAACCACTTGATAGATAGGAACATGGATTGGCCTAACTCATTCTATTTCATGTGTGCTTCAGTAGCTAGGATATAAGTTTCCTAAGGATTCCTCCCCAATGCCCCCATCCTATAGATCTATTTCGGAGGTGACTAATGCACACCATGGAGCACTTCTATGGGTCTCACTCATTCTGGGTGTTCTAATTGCATGACCACTTAGAGGACTAGGCTTGAGATAACGGAAAGCTCATTGATCTTAGAGATTTATTGTTGTGAAGAATGATGAGACTAATGAGGAATATGATCTTGAGGGGGAGATAGATAAGATAGTATTACAGGGTGAGGGTTTAGCCTAGGAGGATGAGGAGTTGGTGCCAGAGGAGGCCACACTTGCACATCGTCTTGTCTTATTTACAGAGTTGACTAAGGAGGAGATGAGGATTGGTGATTCCTCATGCCAGTCTAGAGATCATCGTGATTACTATGTTAATCTACTCCTTTTGCTTTTACTTTTTTGCACTTGCTCATCTGAAATGACCATGCTTTAACATTGGACTAACATTCTTTTTCTTTGCACTTTGATGCAAGCACTGCTAATGGATGGAGGGATATTTTTAAAAACACTTCCTTAGATGTCTTGATCCCTACCACAATATTAGCTAGAGATGCACTTTTGGTTGATGCTAGGTTGTCCACACTAATAGGTCAGCACATAAACATCCTTGCTCCTACTTATCATGTCGACTAGGATGTGGCATCCTAGAGGACTAGAGTTGTTGCACTAGAGGTAGAAATTAATTTGCTTCAAGAGATGGCAAGCTTTGGGGTCCATATATAGACTTCTATTCACTTGTGAGCTCAGGCACTAGGATAGTCACACTTGCAGATTCGTAACCATGCCCCTTTTCAGGGATACACTCAGAGGACTCCCAGGCATTATGATATGGAAAATAGTAGGAGGACCATATAACATGAGCCCTAGGGGATTTATGGGTCAAAGATGACCTTAAGGTCTTTGAGAGACCTAATTCTTACTTCTTGTAGATATTTTCTATTTGCCCCCTTCATGAGGAGATTTTCATGCTTCGGTGCACCTTGTTTCTCTTTGGACTCCCTTGATGGAGCAACTTGTACTCAAATTCTTATTTAGCACTTATTATTGTGACCTTGATTAGTTTAGATCTATACATAGTTGTAGTTAATAGTTTATACCTTGTTTTCACTTTTGTGCATACAATTGGTTGTAAAACTCATGTTTTGAAACTATGGATGTTTTATGCTTATACATGATGATACTATGCTCATTTTTCTTTTCTGTTATAAATGAGATGTATGTAATTGAAGATGTATGGATGCATCTGATATACATGTGGATGGAAATGCAATACACTTGTTTACTACCTTTTCTATTATGAATGTCATTTACTATGACATGATTTATTACTTGTTTTTGTATGATATGCATATGGAACTAGCATTGTGGTTTCTCTTTAGCAGGATTTTTAACCTTGAGGATTGTGAGTTGACTTAGCATAGGGTGACCTACTAAACTCTTGAGATAGGATTTATTAGGGGATCATGTGAGAATGGGGAAGGTTATGGAACAATTTTTGGATTAATCTTCACATAAGACTAAACACTAGTCCTTATCTAGACTGACCACTTAGACTAGTTTTCAATGTAGACAAGCAACAAAATTTATAAGTACCTTCTAGATTTAGACCAAAAGAGATGGCCAATAGGTTAGACTTGGTGTAATGGATTTGACTCTCAATAAGGATGACCCTAGAAAGAAAGCTAGACTATTGCCTTTGCTTAACTTATGTGTCTGCGTGCTTTATTTATGTTTTATTTTCTCTATTAGATGCCACCCTAATAGCTTCGAGCTTAGATTGTTCTCTAGTTAAAAGTACGAAAATCATTAGTTTTTCCTTTTCTTTTTCTTTTTCTTGCTTTTTCTCTTTTTTTTCTTTTTTTAAGGGGGGGCTTTTCTTTGTCACTTTTTTATTGATTTTGGAGTTTCAACCCCCTTGACATTTTTGGCCAAGTAAGGGACTAGGTGCAACCAAAAGGTAATTGACTCCTAAGACCTCCCTTGTTGACGAGAATTATGATTGCTTTGCATAAACTTGACTACATGATGGTTAAGACCAGGATCAATATAAAGCTTAAAGTTTGACTTGATTTGAAATTGTTGAGAATGTAAATGGGAAGGGTAATGATGATTTTGGGAATCTAAGGCTTAGTAGGGACAATATATACTAGAAACTTTAAGACTCCTGACTAGGATGAAAATTGAACAAGACCAAACCAGTCACAAATGCAATGATGGATAGAATGAAATGCATGTTTCACCTTTTTTTGAACTATTTTAATTTTTTTGGTTTATTTTTTATACATAATTTTTTTTGAGATGGAAGGTATTTACTACTTCATTAAATTCTTCCCCTTCCATCATGCACAAGAGATAAGCATTGTTGCCAACATCTTCCTTTACTACGTATGGTCCTATCCAATTTGGTTTGAATTTTAGGCCTTCACCGACTCTCTTATCAATCAAGTTGTTTATTCTAATTACAAGATCTTCAACCTTAAATGGTCTAGGGACAAACTTTTTATTATATTGCCTGCTCATGTGTCTTAAGTACAAGTCTTACACTTGCATTGCTCTTTGCATTCTTTCAAACTTTTGAGAGGCAACCGATATTAGTCTTAGAACATTTTTTGATCAATCTCCCAGATCATGTGTGGGCTTTGGTTCTTCCTTTTCTTCTTCAGCAATGATCTCAACCACATGGATGCTCATATATAGCTCGATGGGAATTACTACTAGGCTAAACGAAGCATAAGGATTTTTTGAGTGCAAATCAAAGGGGAATTCTCTTTTTGTCCCCTCCCTCATGGATTTTGAATTCCTAGCAATGTTCATGACTTGTTTGGATGTCTCTCCTTTTTTCAAAACTCTGATTATTGGGTTGTTGGTGGTTTTGGCCAATCCTCTTTCTCTTTGGTTTTCTTGATCCTATAAAAATTGAAGGTATCTAGATCTCCTTTGATGATGTGGGTTTGACCCATGTGAAGGAAATGGATCTCTTGAGATAAGGTGGAGGGAAATACCCTCGTCCTATGAATCCAGGGTCTCCCTAGGATCATGTTGTGAATGGTTTCTTCATTTATGATGTAGAACTTTATTGGTAGGGTTTTAGGACCTAATATCATAGGGAGATCAAATTTTTGATGGTTTGTGTGTTTGCATTGTCACAAATTCAGAGGGTACTAATATTGCAAGTAATGCGTGATTTATCATAACCCATTCTTTAAAGGAGAGAGAAGGAGACTGTATTGGTTATCATCAATCATAGCACATTTAATTCAGTTATCATGAACTTGAACTTGTAAGTAAAGGGGGAGATCACCTTGTCTAGCTTTGTCATTGTTTGTTGGTAATTATTTGAGATCAAAGGTGAAAGTGAGATGTGCTTGTTTTGGGGTGGTTCGAACTAGATGGTCTAAATCTAAAGCCTCTAAGAGAGCATTCTTATGGGTAGGATAACCTTTGAGGAGATTTAACATGTTAGAAAAAATTGAGTCACTAGAGGTGGAGTCTGACTATTCTGGTCCTTGTGTAGTACACACATCTCGATCCTTGTCCAACTCCACAAGGCTTAACATGTTTTGATAAAAAATGAGTTGGTGATCTTGTTGCTAATTATTTAGTTATGCTCTTTATCTTGTTGACATAATAACAGACTCACAAAATTTTGTCACTGCTCATCAGAGAGTTTTGTGGTGGCTTTGTTGTAATTATAGCATGCCCTCATACCATGCCCCTTCACTTTATGATATAAGAAGTATGTTTTAGGGTCACAAGGGTAATGATACTATCCTTGCATATTGTTACTCAATTGAAAGTTTCTTTGTGGTTTTTGGTAACATTTTATGTTATGTTGTGGATACTCGATAATATTAATGTTTTTACCTATTGAGTCAAGATAGTCATTCCCACCTTGATTATTATTTTTTGCAGGAGGTGTGTTAGTTACCCATTTGTTGTTACATTATGATTTTTTTAATAATTTTAACTACGAAAATAATGGAAGGGTTGTTTTAGTTGTTGTCACTAATTTGGGTGGTTACAAGTCTTCCATTCATGTTGTAAACTCTTCACCCATTGTTGATGGTGACCTTATCAATCCTTAACACACTTTCTAAAGCTTCTTTGTAGGAGTTGCAGGGAAGTTTTTGAACTTCTTCTCTTCTGTCCTTGTTGAGGGCATGTAGGAAGAGGTCACAAAGTTCTTAATGATCCATGTTTGGGGCATTAGTTGACGAATAGAGGACTTGCCTCCAATGTGTAATGAAGTGTGCCACAATTTTTTTGGTGTCTTATTTCATGCTTAGGAATTCTTGGATTCATGTTCTTACTAGTTTATTCATGTTAAAGGCCATGACAAATTTTCCAATAAGCTATTAGAAGGAATGTATGGAGGCTTCAAGAAGGCAATAATATCAATCTAGAACAATCCCTTCAAGAGTATTTAGAAATATTATAGTCACAACCTCATCCTAGGGGAGGAGTTCCCTTACAACTATCGTATAAGATTTAATGTATGAGTTCAGGTCTCCCTTTCCCTTGAATTTTAGTAGATCTAGGAGCAGACAAGGTAATAAGACATTATGAATATTGAAATTGAGAGGTTCCTTCAAATATTCTAGATAAGTCCTCAAGAAGGGGTTTGTAGAAGTAGGTGTTGCTCCTGTGAACATAAGCCCTATAGGTGGGACCGGTGAGACAGGTTGATTATGCATGTGAATGTTTGCTTGATATCTAGGTATGATTGGGTATGTTTTTTGCACATTAGTTGGTTGATATACTAGAGGTGTCATGTAATTTTACGTTGTGTAAACTCCACTAGGTTATGTGATATACACATGTTGTTGAGGAGGTAGAAACACCTCATTGCTAGCATTATGAGAGTAGAATTATAGAGAGGGGTATTTGGGTTGCCCCTTGGTTTTGTTCAACTCTAATGGTGAGAGGATTAGTTTAAAGTCTAGGTCTTTCTTCTATTTTATCTTGTCAAGGTTGTTTGACACCTCTAGCCTCGAACATCCTGATCCACTGTACTAAGGTAGCTATAAGGTCAATATATGTCCTTTGAATTTCATCACCTTAGAGTAGGTTCTCTTGCAATTGCATAGCCCTGTTTGTTCATTCTTTAAGAACATTTTCTGATGACACTTGATGTGCCATGAATCATTTATCTTGATAGGTAATGTGGGGGGCTTCCCATGCCTTAAGAGCTTCTTGTAGGTTTCTTTGCAAGAGGCTCACCTTGTTGTCAATTTAGGTGGTTGTATCCCTGTAATTTGTAATAGGATGACATTGTTGGTGAATTTTAGATTGAATGAGCATTCAACATGCTCTAACATGGTTAGGGTAATTAGGTTGTATCACTATGTCTTGAATCCAAGTTAGATTATTAAAAACCAATAAATTATGGGGCTCTTGTCAAGTGTCCTTCGAATCAGAGTCTTCGTAGTCATAGCAGTTAGAGATTGAATCTTGTGGCCTAGTAGGATATACTTGTTGAATGAGGTTCACTGGAGAGGACCTACCCTTAAACCTTGTTTGATTCTATCATATTCTAGGGGGGTTCAAGAAGCGTTGTAGAATAAATGGAATGAATGTGGAAGCGAAAGAGAAAGGTGAAAGTGAAATGAAATATGTGCAAAAACACAAAAAATGCTCACCCAGAAGGATTTTCTCTTCACTTCAAGTTCAACAAAATATGTGTTGTTCAGAATTGACCCAAGCACAATGCAAGTGAGTCACACTCCAACATAGCACTTTTAACCACACCCTTTCTAAAGGAACCCACCCAATCACTCCCACTCTCATGGCAAGAGCCAGTTGAGCAATGGTGGGACTTGTAGGTTGCTCTATTTGTAGGGAACTAGAACGTCGTAGATGGTATTTGTGTTGATTGTATGCTCTATTTGTGTGTAAATTTGATGGTTGTTTTGGTTTTTATGGTTACTTGACGAAGTTTTATTTGATGTTGTTGATGAAAATGTTGAATTGGTGTTGTCATTGTTATTCTTATATGACTTGAAGGATCACTTGCTTTGACTCTACTTAATTTGTTGGTTTCAAAGAGGTTGAACATGTTTAATCTCCACTCTTCTAATTCAACTAATTCTTCAAGGAGTCTAAGTTCTCTAGCACAAAGCTCCTCTCTTTGTCATCTTTGTTCATTTTTTGTTCAATTAGCCACAAGATTTTTTCTTGTTCTTTAACGGGGTTTACTTGAGTTGGCAAGCTTTACCTGATTTCATTTAGAGCCGCTTTAATCTAGTCTTCTCTCAATCCAAGGCACATTGTGTGCAAACGCTAAATTGAAGAAGTAGGATGACTTGTTTTGATTGTTGAATGTTGAATTTTGTGTGTTGAATATTGTATTCCTTGTGATGAAATCAAGGACTTTCTCTTTTCTGGTTGTTGTATGTTGTATGCCTTGTGATGAAATTGAGGGCTTTCCCTTTTGGTGTTTTTGAGTTTTATACAATTTCTAATGCAATTAAGTCTACATGAATGCACCTATCTTTTTGTATTTTTCTCAATTTTGTTAGGAAAATGGGTGTTGTACACCTTACACGAGAAATTAATATTTTAATTATGTTAAAATAAATATTTATTTGTGGTTCATTTTTAGTGATGTGTTTTTCCATATTAAATATTGATTTAGGTCCACTTGTAAAGTTGTATTGTAACATTGGTTAGATATTTTATGCGTGGGAGACATAGGACAAATATTTAATATTTGCGGGAAATATTTAATTTTGGGGTCAATGATTTTGTGCTCTTGTGATTTTGAGACACATGGTTTAGGCAATACCACTTGGTGGTTTTGTGTGAGCTTGAATCTATAAAAGCAAGCACAAGTTTAGTAGTTGAGTTGACTATCAATTGTATTGATCTCTTCTATAGTGCATATGTGAAGCATGGCATGGGATGTGTGGATTGCATGGTTGCCCATTTTGTTTGGACACATAGAGGATGAATTGAAGGTGCTCAATGTTTCAAAGGTGCTCATGGAATCTCTATAAGTGTATTGTAATGTTTTCATTACTAAAAAATATATTGATTGTGGGTGCTTTTGGAGGCTAGGTTTTTTGCTCTTGTGGGTTTTCCTAGGGTATATCTTGTGTTATCTTTTGATATTTCTTTTGATCTTTGCATTATGGTTATTCTGTAAGCTTGCATGCATCATTTTCTTTCATAGGGTTATGTAGGAAATGGTTTGATCAACTTGGTTAATTTCCTAACAAGTGGTATCAAAGCCATGGTTGTGGTTGAGGGAGGTGTGAGCTCCTTAGTTCTATTTAACTCTTATTTGAGCAGATTTGGTGCAAAGTTGATGCCATGGTAATGCTTATGGTGATGATTAGTGGGAGTTGAGTACATGTATAGCGATGGTGTCATGGATATGCATGTACATTTTAGCACTGGCATGGTATGGTCATGTATGCAGTTGATAGGTTTCAATTGTGATGATTTGATTGATTCATGTTTACAGGTGGTGGTGTGGTTCAATTTTAGGAGGTTGTTCATATCTTCTAGATGCTTGATTGGTTCCTTGACTATGGTTATTCATTTGTGGACTTGTTTGGAAAATCACATTTGGGGTTGATTTGGTGTTCGAGTCTTGAGGTCTACAAGTTATCTTCTTTGTTATCTCAGTTTGCATGTTATTGATGTGATGATGAATTTGCATGTTACATTAGTTTGGGATCTATGAGTTATGTAGTTTGTGGTTAAGTGGAACCCATTGATTGCAATGGGATGACTCGGATGTGGATTTTCTATATCCACAAGATCAATTCATTGTTGATGCATACTTTATTTGTTGGCCTTGTCTATGGTCATTTGTGTATTGGTATGTTGCTTTGGGATGAGATGATAGATGATTAGAGTGCTTAAATAGTCGGTTGTTAGGACTTGTAGCATGTTTATCATGATGCCATATGTAGCTTGGTATCATTGTTTAGCGGGAGCTTTGCCAGTGATGTGTATTTGTCACCTAGTGATGGATGATCTTTTGTAGTGGTTGTAGGTATCATGGAGAGGCTCTTGGATCATGATTCTTATATGCAGCGAGATTGCTTTGACATCTTGGGTTGTATTTTTAGGAGATGGCTATATTCATGTGTTTGGAGATGTTGACATATTGGTTTACCATGGAGGACTCTTGGAGTCCATGGTAAGGTGTTGGTTTATGACTTGTCAGTTTTGATAGGTGATCCTTGGTTTAGAGGATGTTTTGGTGTTGTACCATGATGGACTATTGATTCTAGATTAGAGTATTGACATGATACAAGTGCTCTTGGGAGAAAGATGCGTTCATTAGAGCATGTGATCTTCTAAGAGGAGATGTTAGATCATGATGTCATGATATGTTCTTGGATTCTACAGACATGTAGTAGGAGCTTTGATAGTGGTTTGGTTAGTTCTCTTGGTATCGAGTACATTAATCTTTTGTTTGGGAGCTTCATTATAGTGTGGTATTGCTTTTAGATTTTAGCATGGATTGATCGGTTGTATATGCTCATGGATACTTGGAGATTGAGGTGAGGATAGAGTTCTATTAGGTTCAGAGGCATTTGTTGAGATAATTACTCTTTGGAGGTTTCAATAGGAAATATGAGGAGAATTCACCTAAATATGGACATAATTTCATGATGGACTTGAGAGGAGATTGTTCTTGGAGAGAGTCATCATGGCTTGGTGTATCCTAGAGGAGCAATCTCATTCCCCACTCTTGGTCTATGCAACGGAAAATCATCTGATAGGTATTGCCTATCTTATGATTAGATGTATTCTATTTTATGATTTGTCTTCTCATGGATATGGATCTTGAGCTATGACTGTTGGTTTTGGAGGGCTCATTTGAGGGGTGTTTGGCATGGTTATCCTGTTGTGAATATGAGTTTGATTTATGATGTTATTTATGAGGATTTAGGAGATGCTATTGTGCCTATCGTTGGTTATGGAATGGATTTGAGTTTGATATTCCTTGGTTAGAGAGGCTTACATCCACGTTGGTTATGTGAGATGCATATGTTTTGTTTGATCTATGAGATTGAACGGTTGGGTGTTGTTAAGGCTTTCAATTAGATTTTGTAAAGGAGATCTTACTTGACATAGCTGAGCAATTTGAGGTGTTGGTAGAAGGACATGTTATGTGATATGGTTTGTAGGTCTTCTCTCTTTGTTCTATGACTACTTCCTAGAGGTTCATGTTCATATGGTTTGGTGTGGTGGACTTGGGAGAGTTATGGTGACTTGTTGTGAGTATGTACCAGTTTGTGTTGCATGTGTGGATCATTGTGATTGTTCTTTGTTACTACATGTAGCTTGATTATAATCCATACCTTGGTTTGAGTGTTCATTGGTAGACTTGGTATGACTTGATCTATTTTCAGATTTGACATTACCCATGCAACATAAGTTCCTGGATGTGTATGTTCTTCATTGAAAGATTTTATACAGGGAGCTTATGATTGTATTTTATGGGTTGGATATGTTGTTGCCATGAGTTCTACTGATGTTTTGATACCTTTGGAGGTATGGATGGTTGGATGTATTAGCATTTGTTGTGGATGTTATTTCTAGTCATGTGGGTTTTTTCCTTACCAACATATGGGAGCCTTTGTTATCACTTGGACTTGATGCTTGTGTTCTTTAGATTGGTGCATCTTCACCTTGGCTTGTTCCTTTTCTTTCATAGGTTGCATGTTGGAGCATGAGAGGAGTTCTTGCTTGAGATGGTGGTCACTTTGGTTTTATTGTAGGTATCTTGATAGAGCACAAGAGCGTGTTGGAGATTCAAGTGGTTTCATGGGTGGCTATGATGATGTGTTTCATCGATTGACCCTTATGCAATGCATACACCAAGTAGGAGAATGTTAGGAAAAAAAGGTGTTGTACACCTTGCACAAGAAAGAAAAATTTTAGTTTTATAAAATAAATATTTGTTTGTGGTGCATCTTTGGTTTTGTGTTTAACCACATTAA
This sequence comes from Cunninghamia lanceolata, assembly GCA_027924645.1. NCBI lineage: Eukaryota > Viridiplantae > Streptophyta > Pinopsida > Cupressales > Cupressaceae > Cunninghamia > Cunninghamia lanceolata. The sequence continues at coordinate 5,470,183 of BSBN01000354.1, read as the reverse complement.
ATATTTATTTGGGTCCACTTGTAAAGTTGTATTGTAACATTGGTTAGATATTTTATGTATGGGATATTTAGGACAAATATTTAATATTGGATATATTTAATTTTGGATTCAATGGTTTTGTTCTCTCATGGTTTAGCCAATACCACTTGGTGGTTTTGTGTGAGCTCGAATCTATACAAGCAAACACGTTAGTGTTTGAGGTTGGTTGTCATTTGTATTGAGCTCTCCTATAAGTGCATATGTGAAGCATGGCATGGGATGTGTGGATTGCATGGTTACCCATTTTGCTTGGACACATGGAGGTTGATTTGGAGGTGCTTGATGTTTCAGAGGTGCTCATGGAAGCTTTGTAAGTGTGTTGTAATATTTTCATTATTGAATGATATATTGAGTGTGGATACTTTTAGAGGTTGTTTTTTTTCTCTCGTGGTTTTCTTAGGGTATATCTTGTGTTATTTTGTTCAATATAACTTTTAATCTTTGCATTATGGTTATTTTGTAAGCTTGCATCCATCATTTTCTCTCATAGGGTTATGTCAGAAACAGTTTGATCAACCTGGTTAATTTCTTAACAATTTTTTGAATGTGATCTAATCACTACTTTGTGCTAAAAATGAAATTTCTTTATGAATGCAAATCTAGGATGATTTTTCCTAATGTAATTTCCTTTTTTTTTTTAATCTTTTTGTGTTTTGATTATGAATGTAAATTAATCTAATGAAAGTAAGATGCATTTAATTTATCACAACAGTAAATGAAATCTAGATCTAGTAAAGCAATAAATCTTAATTTAACCAAGAGAAAATAATAATTTTACCTTCCCAAGTTGCTAATTACTAATCTAATCTACCTTTTCAAAGAAAATGAAAAACCTATAAACAAAGATTAGTGGTTATGCCAGGCTTATGTGCTTAGAGATTCAGTATACTCTATATCCTCTTATGCAGCAATAGGGTCCTCCACTTGATGATAGGAAAGAAAATAGGGATATTGTTGGGAATTAAGGTGTCTCAACCTTGGTAATTCCTTACGTTATTAATGTTTGTATTTATTATTTAATTGCCTATGTTGTAAATATTTGTAAATTCCGTATTGTCGTATTGTGGGATGTGGCACGGTGATGTGTCAATCCTACATGGAATATGACAACTTGTAATTTTGTCTTCACATCAGGAGATAGGCGTCCCACTTTGTGGTAGGAGCATTTTGCCATGTGTCGGCATCTTCCATGTTGTGTAAGGGAATGTTTGACCAAAACGGTTATGACGAATTCCTATGACGGATTTATGACATGTAAGAGTCAGAAATAGAAGCATTAAGCTAGGTGAAGACATGTGTCGTGAAGCATCTTTGAATAAGGCATATTTAGGCGCCCCAAGGTGGACTATGGCATGTTGTAAGAGAATATGCTATTTATAGCCTGTGTATGACATATTCTCTTACAACTGTAAGTTGTAACTGCTATGACAGATTTTATGACGGTTGTAAGTGTCGTAAGAGCATCTGTCATAGCTCATTTTGGAAATAGGCGACCTCTTTGGGATGGGAGCTGTGGACAAGTGTTAGGCACATTGTACAATGTTGACCAAGTGTCCTTAGGTGTGGGTTTTGGTCCATGAAGCCAAGTTGGACGCCCATCCAAGATAAGACCTATTTTGCCTTGTATTTTCTATATAAACAGGTGCTTGCAGATGGAGTTGGTATTATAGGTTTACATGTACTGTTATGCTGCCAGATTGACTCCAGACACGAGTGTCGAAGACCATTGAAGCTTGCATTGCAAGTGTATTGTAAACAACTTTCAGATTTGTTAATACATTGTGCAGGTTTCTGAGTATGGGGTTTTTCACCCGATAATGGTTTTCCCCCACCGTATATCTTGTCTCTCTTCTTATGTCTTCTTTCTGGTTCTATGTGTATTGCTGCAAACCTCATGTTAATGGTTTAACATTGCTGTAATAGTTAGGATTAAAGTGAATTTACATATCTCTCCCCTCATTAGATTAGTATAGGAAGCGATTTCCGCACACCTAGCTTCCTTTCAGATATGAGGGAAATTGGTGTAATTGAAGCTTAGAAACTTGGGATAACAAAAAGCAAAAGGCTCTCAAAGTCTTGTACGAACATGAAAATGCTAATGGGGCCTGCAAAGCATGAACTTGTTCCTCCGGAGGTGATTCATTGTGGGAATGAGAACTCTTGGCAAGGATGAAAAGAATGTAAATAAGATAATCAACCTCCTTTAAAACAAGAGAGGAGGGGGGTATTTATAGCTTGGAAAGCAACACCAAAGGTGGAGCTGATTGGGAGCTAACTACAAAGCTTATTGAAAAATCACAGAGGCTAATGGGAAGAAAACAAGAGATTGATTGAGAGATCATTGAGGTATAATTGGAAGTGAACAACATACTAATTGGGAGAGGAGAAACAGTTAGGGGGAGTGGTGGTTCAGTTAGACAAGAGAGAACTCCCAATTAGAAGTGAAAATGGAAGTAAATTGATCGAAATTGAAATAAATCACACATACCAAAAGATGATAGGGTCGCACCCTTTTGGGAATAGATCACATGAACGACCTTACAACTTAATGCCAGGTCACTCGAGTGACCCTACAACTTAAGGACAGGTCACCTAGGGGACCCTAAGTTCTCTCGGGTGACCCTCCAGTTGAGGATTTGCAAAAGGTTTTTTGACAAACACAAGGTTCTAGAACTTGATTTCGAGGTTGGATAAGATGGTCAAAAGGACTAAATAGGTTAGATGACGCGTCATCAAACTTGAAACTACTGAAAGGAACGTAATTCACATCTTCGAAAATTGTGAGCTTGATCGCCAAATCATTATTAGACTACCATATCAGCCCATACACTTTTAAGTACTTATAATATGACAAATTGTTGTGAATTTGAGTCAAAGTTACTAGTTTGAATCTTTATAGCACCCAAATTAGGAGTTCGGGTCTCTCCCTAACTTATTACCCCACAAAAATGGGGGGGAAAAAAACAAGCCAAACTCTCCATATTGCAATTTTCTTTTCATTTTCCCTTGGCGTTCGTTTGAAGTTTGAACCACTAATGAAAAATTAAAAAGCAACGGAGACCAGTATTAACACCGCTGGACTTAGCACCGCTGGAATTGGCACGCAGACGTCAGTATACACGGGCATTTTCCCTCTGCCACACTAGCACAGCCTACAGGCCTTTCTTTTTTCTTCTTCTTTCCCACGCCTTCGCCTTCGCCTTCGCCTTCGCCTTCAGCATCAGGTACTTCATCATATCACCCTTTTGTCTTATGCGTTTCGCGCTTACTGGATTCCTCTGGGGCTTATTAAATGCAATTCATTCCAGATTAATTAGCGTTTGGTAGTACCAGAGGTCAAATAAAACAGGTCATGAATTTCTTATCACATGTAAACAATGTCCAGTTAATAATGCACACAAGGTGTGCTTTTAGCTTTTTCAGGTCTGTTTAGGGTGTCCAATTTGGTATTGGAATAATCATGTTTTGGATATTATTTAGCAATAGATCAATTCGGGTTTGACATATACGGATCAGTCAAATTTGTTGGGAGGGCATGGAGACGCTCATTGCAATTAAATCAAACTGCTTCAATCCATTTCCTGTTTACATGCATGTGGTTTAATCACTGTTTAAAGATGATATTATTTGCCACTTAGATCCGAACTCTTTGCTTTGCATCACCATCGCCATCGCCATCACCATCATTATCACACTTGCCTATATTCACGCTTATGCCTTCATCTTCACTCTCCTTCAAGTAATTGAAGCTTGGGAATCAACAAACATGGAATCTTCACATATAATGGGATATGCTATTAAAACTGGAAATGGTGGCATGCAAATTTGTTAACAAAATTATACTTGTTACATTTTGTTTAATACAAGAAGGCAACTCAAGTCATTCAAGTTGGTTGAAATGTTCCATTTTGTTTTTTGTGCTTCCTGAACATATTAGTTTATAATGTACATGTTTGTAGAGACTTCTAAAATCTAATCAGGTTGTCTTGGTAGGGGCCTTATTTTCAAGGCGATTTCCTTGAACAAAACATGGAACAAGCTAGTTCGGAGCAAAGCCTCTGTAACCGGATGCGTTTATGGGAATTTACAGACCAATATATAATTGAACCTACAGATGGTGGGAATTATGATCTTTTATCCATTAGTTGCAAGGATGGAGCAATGCAATTGATAGGTGATTTTTTCTTTTTCTATATCAGTCAGGTTCATGATTGTCTTATTTGAGCAGCTCATAAGTTTTTGTTTAAATGTTAGTGTCAATTGTTGAATGAATAGAAGAGAATGTTTTGAACATATGTACGGTGACAGAAAAGTTAAAAATCACAATTGCTACATTTTTTCACTTCTAATGTGATCCTTTTAGCTTTATCACAATGCCTAAAGGTTGAGGTTTTGATCATAGAACATGATAAAAATAAAGAACTCAATTGCTATTATATTTTCTCTTCAGGAGGAAAAGACCATGACTAGATGTATATCTCTAATTTGACCCTGAGATGAATGTTAGATGACAAGTATATAGTCAAATTTAGGTTCATTGCCATCAAAAATCTTCTAGAAGAAATTGTGTTTCAGTATGGTATGCAACTCTATTTGAAGTTTATTGTCATTTATTTGACATTGTTAATTATGTGTTATAGTTGTCAGCTTAAGTCTGTTACATAATGCTATCAATGTGCAGGAGAGATGCCTATCAATCATTCAAGTCAGCATCCCCGGACACAGACTATTTTTGGCCTGGCTGGAATCATTAAACTTTTTGCAGGTAAGTATACAGTCACAGAGAGAGTGAGGGAGAGGGAGAGTTCAAATGTGTTTCTTGATATCCTGTATGATTGATATTTGACCATCACATGTATAAGACACTTTCTACTTTGTTCTTCAATTATCTCTTTTGATGCGCGAATGCGATGTCATACTTGTTTGTGGAATTTTGTCACAAAATTATTAGAACTACTTCATTAGACTTGCATGCAAGTTTTTGCTGTAATTCTGCATAGCCATTTTTTAACAACAGTTGTGTTTTTGTCTATGTTACCCCAAGTTTCTGGGACAGGGATGACAAGGGATGGGGGGACACGTTTCCGGGACAGGGATGGCATGGAGGCCATTTTTTAGGGGACGGCTATTAAAAAAAATAGGAAAATTTAAAAATATAGGAAATTTCAAATATTCATATGATAACATTGATAAGGCATTCATCATATACATTATAGAATCTTAATATATAACAAATTAACAAAATTCAATTGCTTTCATTGTCAATGTGCATATATATTGTATAAAAAGTACAACAAAATGCCCAAAGGCTGCAAGTTTCAACTACAAAATAACAAAAACATAGAAAATATGCTAGTGCCCCTAATCAACATCTACTGATATTGCATCGAAATTGGAGTCTAAGTCTAGGTCACTGCCACTATGAGGGACTGCCTCATCCAATGGAACCCCAACCAATCCCTTTGTGTCTCCTCCTCATCACCTTGTGTGGCATCTTCGGGGTTAACATCCTAACATGTGGTTGGAGTCAGACGTTACTCCAGACTATATTATATTATATATTATATTATTAATATTTATAATATTATAATATAATATTTATATATATGAATTTTACATGTTTTTTTGTACGGGGATTCCAAAATAAACTCAATGCCCACATTTTTTTTGCTGGATCCATGAATTGAATCTGCGAACCTGAACTAGGATCTGAAGTAGAATTGACAACTTAGTTATTGGAATGTCATAAGAGTCAAAACATTATAGTCATAAAGGTCTTATGAGTTACAAGGGATCTTATCACAGGGAGTTATAAAAAATAATTGAGGAATTCATAGAGGATCGTAGGCGGCATTATAGAAAATTAGGAAGTCAAAAACCATCTTAGATGTCATAAAGACTTACAAACAGTGTTCCATAGGGATGCCTCCCTAGGAGTTTGGGTGATGTCCTCGACGTCCTAGGGGCTTGGGGACTTGGAGGTGATGTCGCTTTTTTCAGGACTGGACAACCTCCATCATTTGGGGCTTAAAATATAAAAAGGTAGCTCTTTAAGGAAAAAATGCTAGAAACCCCTAAAAAGCTAAAAGCAGAGGATTGTCATTAGGTACTTGGAATAGTTTGTGAGCACTCAAAGTGATGTGATCACCTCAAAAAGGCGCCAAAAGTGAATGGAAGCATGCCTAGCAGAGTTTTCACTGTGATCAGTAGGTTTTCAGTCTCCTATGGCAGAAAAAATACAATGTTTAGTCATGAATGACAACAGCCCTGCATTTATGTATGATGACGGCTTATAAAACTTTCACTATATCCCTGTTTTCCCACAAATATCATCAGATCAGCAGTCTGAATTACGGAGTTTGTGTCTTTGAAACATCGTATCCTTTGATCAGCAAATAAGACAAACAAGGGCAGTGCTGATGTCAGTTTTGTGGGTTAGGGCTTGCTTGATTTGTCCTAGCTACCTGCTTTCACCTTTGAGAGGGAGACCTTAGCATTGACAAGTGACAGCTTTCAGCCGTTCCTTCAAGCTCTTTCATTGCAGAATATAATGACAATTTTTTGTGTCTATTGCTGAATTGCTGAGTCTCATGCCTAGGGTTTTGCCATACTTTCATTCGAAGATTCAACCATCAACCATGGTTTTTAGTCTTACTGAACCCTAGGCAATGGTCTTCATAGTTTGCTAATCAGGACCGATGGTTAGGTTTCATTCTAGGGTTTTGTCTTAGTTTTCAGTCTTTTCAAAACCCTTGAATACATCATATTCAAGTCATCAATTGATTGGTGATTAATGTTTCAGTGTTTGTCAAAGGATTTGCTAGGCTTCAGAGCAAGGAGCTGCATCAGAATTCCAGAAGATGTTCATGTGCCAAATTGCTATTTATAGTAATGGCTATTCTTGGTAGTTGCTGTTTTTGGACAGAGAGCTGATGGCCTATTTTTAGGTCGCTTTAGTTAGTTGTTATTTTATTATTTGTTTAGGAGTAGTTCTACTATAAAGTATGTTTCTTTCTTGCTTTTTAGGAGCTTTTAGCCTTTGCACTTTAAAACAATGATTTTTGGGATAAAATATGATTATTCTAAAGTCCCAAAAATTAGGCATCTTGTAACCTTATAAATAAGTGCTTTGAGCATAAAAATTCTAAATGATAGTGGAAGTTACACTTATGCTACTGAAGTTGTTATTCAACCCGTGTCTATGTTTCTTGTTGTGCATTTTCATTAATCAAGTTGAAAGTGACAAATAATGCCAAGCTTTGTAGTGAAGTTGTTTGTTCACCTAAGTGGTAGCGTTGTAAACAACTTAGTGATTTGGTTCTTGGAATCATATGTTGTTCTTTGTTCTAGTTGTTATTTCTTTCAGAATCTTGTTTGCACTGAATTGCGGATCTCTGCTTTAGCCAATAGGAGGGTGTTGTCGTTTGTGTGCTTAGGGTTAGTTGCTTTCATTCTTAAAGTTTGAAAATCTTTCTTGTAAGACAAGAGCTATTACTAGTCTTGTGCTCATACCTGAGGCAAAAAACAGGCAGATATGTTATTTCTTTTATGCAAAACCTCGAAGAAATCTTGTATAGTGTGAATAACCATAAATTTTGTCTATAGCTTAGTGTCTAGGGTAGTTTTAGATCTTAGGGAGCTTCCCTTACAATTTGAAGAGAGGTTTTACCTCAACATACTGTTCTGGTTTGAGTTGTCTTGGAAGATACAAATTTAAATTCTAACAATGATCAAATGGAAGCTCTTTCATGCATCTTCTTTGTGCTTCACTTTGAGATGATCACATGCAACTACTTGCAAAGGTAGAAGCTTTGACAATGGTCTATTTTGATTAACAAGATGAAATCTTTCATTTTACTCTAATGTACATGTTAAAAGGTATCATATGGATGTGTATGGCTCAACCAAGGCATTATAAACCATCTTCAACATGTGATGAAAAACATCATCTACATAGATATACGTTTGAAGTGTGGTGATAGAGAGAAGAACTTCTCAGCAACTTGTGGAGTAGATTGAAGTTATATAAGGCCAAAGAAATTATCCTCATTTGCCAAAACAAAATCTTGTCGAGGAGAAATTCTAAGATGAAGAGCTCCTTTTGATACTTGTTTTGACTATTCTCAATGAACTCTTCCCTATAGAGAGAGGAGCCATGGAAGAGAAGCTCAAATAATTTATCCTTTTTACTAGAAGAAATATTCATAGCACTAAATGCCAGCATCTTCTAGTTCTATCCATTCATCTATTACTTTTCCAATGCTCCTTTTTCACATAGAAGTTAAGAATGCATCTCTCAATTGCATTTAGAATCTCTTTCAACATTTATTACTTAACTCTGTTTGAAGAATACACTCTCGTTTTCTCTAACATATTTTTGGTTAGCTAGGGCTGAAAAATTGAATTAATCTCTCCATATAATAAAAATCTAAAGCTAATATTTTAGGGGAAATAGATTTAAAAGTCTTCTTTTAGATGCAAAACTACAGCACCTTATATGCTTGCATCCTTCAGTGAACGTTTTCAGGGACAATAGAATGTCAAATTGTAGAGCCTTTTTTCCTCCCTCTTACTTTATGAAAATTAATGAAATACTACTCATTTTAAAGCGTGATGGTTATACTTTCTAATGAAAAAAATGACACCAACTTGTTAGGAATAGCAGGCAAAAGATATCAATTAAATGCAGATAAAGATTAAACAGAGGAATGAAAAAATACACAGAAATAAAACAGCGAGAGACAATTTTAACGTGGTTCACTCAAACTTGGGCTATGTCCACCAACAGAGAGTCCAATATTATTATCCAACAAATACAACCGATTACAACCAGCAATCTAGCAACCCAAATTTGGTGCAATATGCTACAGATACAATATCAACTGTAACCCTAGGCTTTTCGCACTCTCCAGCCGTTTTTTATCAAGACTTATGGCGGTTACAATAAAAGGGTTTTTATATGTCGGCTAATAGAAAAAATAACTGTCGACGCCTTTATTAAATAATAGACAATTTTTGCTTCGGGGGCACTGCCCCTGGCAACCCCTGCTGGGGGCGTTGCCCCCAGACCCCCACCGTGGGCTCTGCCCTCGGGCCCCCACGGGGGGGATAAGCCCCCCGGGCCCCGCAGGAGGGGCTCTGCCCTCCCTGCACTTCCCCGCTAAATACTTTGGGGGGAAACCGCGCCGACAAAAGTGGGGAAAATTTAACCTCCGAGTCTGATTGGGCTCCATATAACAACACAACCCACCTTAAAGCTATACTCATTTGAAGTCAAGTTACCAGAATTGATTGCATGTTTAGATGTATCCATGAAGCAGATTGTGGCTGCTTTATTTACCTTGATACTATGCCAAAAATTACAATCAATTACCCATTAGAAGTGGCTCTGAGTGTAATTTCAAGATGAAAAGGTTCTTTTTTAGTCTGACAGTCCAGTAGAAAGTTATGCTCTTTGCATCACATGGTCCTTTTTCAGCACCGCAGATCATAAATTAGCTCTGCTACCACTTGTTGCATGCTTGTACAGTGTACACAAATGGGCACAACTACACCAATCGAACAATGATGGGGGTATCTGCTTAACAAAGATTTGGACTAGAAAATATTCTTCCTCCAAGAGATGTGATAAAAGTTAAAACAAATAGAAATTGTATTAATAATGGAAATTGATTGATTACAAAATGGGCAAAGGATCCCCTATATATAGCTAAGTTCTAGATCCAAACCATAGTGGTATTCCACCCATAGTATTAGAATAAATTCATATTCACCTACCACTGCTAACTAGAATATTCGAAGAGGTCTCTTGCTTTACATGCTATTAATAACAGAAGACTAGATACAATGAACTTAATTCTAATATATAAAGTTTGAGCTTATATCAGCATAGCTCATTACATTATATCAAAAAATAATGTTGTTTAGGAGCACAACACTAATTATAATCAGGGAGTTACAAGCACTTACTAGCTCAAGTGGGAAAAAAGAAATTATAAAACAGCTTTAAGTCTTTAGTGGAAAGACATGTTTTGGAATGCTTGTGTATGAATAATCAAGTAAGGCCAGTGTTTGGCCAAGTGAAATACCCATACAAATTCTTGGAAGTTAGTCAACCTGGTTGGTGGCTTGCCTTTTGAAGAAAATTTCTCTTTTATCATATGTCCTTTCTAGAAATGCTATTTGTGTTGCAACAATGTTCTTTTTTCAGATTTTGGCATTGGTCTCCTTTGGGGTCCAGATATTTCAGATTTCAGTCTTAAGAATTAGAAAACAGATTTTCAGAATTTAATTCAGATTTCAGATCTCTGGATTCAGCTGTTGCTTATCATCAGGTAAGAGCAGACCACAGAAGTATTAACTACTTATTACAGCAGAGATGTAACAGTATTACAATAGATTTTGGATTTTATCATATACAATTGGTAGGCTTCTCTATAACAACAGACTTCTAACCAGATACCAGATTGTCGTACTAATGCTGGAAACAAAGCCACTTTCTTGGCCTTGAGGGAGAAGCCCTAGCATTGACAGATTTTTTTTAAAGTAGAGTCTTATATTTAATTATTATAATTAGGAATCTTAGATCTATCTAATACCCTTTTGTTGTAGAATATGTTGAGCTGTATGAAGAAGATCAAAAGACGTCTCTGTTGGAGCTTGAATGTTCTATGATAGAGGTTATATGAAAGGATGGAAATAGTCCAACAACCCATGAATTTGTTGTCAAATTATCTGAGCCTTAACAGTTGTTCTTAATACTTATAAACTGAAGGATAACCATAGTTTATAAACTTGGACTTGGGAAAAACTCTGCAGGCCAAAATTTTGGCTCAGACTTCGGGACTTGGCAAAGATTCAACATATAAAACAAATACATAAATTTGTAAAATACACTTACATGACATGCAAAATACCGAATTTAGAAAATTCATGGGTAGTTTTTAAATTATTTTAATACCCAAAAAGGAGTACAATGCACATTATAGTGTCATAGATGATATAATGATTGATCAGCTGTCATGATCATAGAAAATTACAAATCCATATAAATATTTTATAAATTTCTCCTTCAACCATTTAAATTCCTTAGTGGTGGCGCCCTTGAATTTGATGGCATCCTCTCAAGAACAATATTATCTTCAAGTATATCATGATCATTATCCAATGAAGCCCCTGTTGATGCTTCCATCTACGCTTGCATTTCTGCTTCGGCTGCTCCTTCTGCTACTTCTCTCTCAAAATCAGCAATCTTGTCCATGGAAAACATGGGAGCCACACATCCTCGGCAATCCAATCTGAATATGGATTGATGTCATCCAGATCAATCATATAATGAGTCTCTTTCCCATCCACATCTTTGACATGAAGGCAAAGGTTGTAGTGCAAAAAGAGAGGTCATTGAGGTGCTTTTGGGTCAACCTGTTACACATCTTCGTGTGAATGACCTCAAACAGGCTCCATTTGCACCCACACTAGAAGCGCTATATGGTTGGCACAAAGTGCAGATGGCAAGTCTCTGAAGATTTGGTGTTTTTGAACAAATCTGCAAGGCCAACATTTATAACTTTTTATCTAAACTACAATTGCACTTATCAAACAAGTCTACTATCTAGGAGACTACGATTTAATTTTTGAAGGAGTTAGTATCTTTTTTTACTTGTTTGGTGAGCCATTTGCTTTCAAATGCATAGAGCTAAAGACAACAAGCTCCCCACTGCACTCTTATAAATATGCAACTCATCAAGAATTTCTTCTCTAAGGGCTGTGTCTGGGCGTCTTTCTCTCCATACACGTGTTGAGGCCATCTATAACCACTTCATTTGCCCTAAAGGAATCAAATAAGAAAAACATGGGATTTGAGTTATTGGCTGCTGCATGTATGTGTTGGTAGAGTTGCTTGTCCACCTTTGATCAATTATGTGCCAGATGGGTTTATACTTGTTTTTGTAGGATCCATAGTAATGTTGGATGGTTCTCTTGGCCTTGTCCATGGCTTCATTATAATGAATCCATTGTTCTTCCCCCCCATCTGCCAAACATAGAACCCTGACCAAAGGTCGTGTCACCTAAAAAAAATAGTATGGATATAAAAAAATAAAAATTAATATTTGAATGACGACAAGAAGTAAGTAGTAATTAAAAGATTAATAATTTCTACAAACAAAGTAATGGAGTTGATTACTCATTAGTTCCTAAATATATTTAAGTTTAAAGTCACCTCGAGGATCTTATTTGTGCTTTCAACAAACATATCATCAAAAATAGTCTTCACAACCCTTTACCCTTCAACCTCTTTTGAGTATGGAGACTCCATCCACCTAGTGCTCACAAACATCTACACTAGAGATGTCAGTGAGCTTGAATTGCTTTGCAATGTGATGAAGTTGGTGGCACATCATGTGGGTCCTGCTTGCATAGGCGCTTTTCCCTTAGTGTGCTTTCATTAGAGTAAGCACTCAAGGGGGGTTGTAGATGTATTCAGTGATGTTTCTCGCATCATGCATCATGTTTTTCACCCATCCAAGTTTTGTTTATATCCTCAAGTAGAAGATCAATGCAATGGGCGACACAGGGGTGCCAAAAACTAGTAGGGTGCCTACCCTAAAGAAATCTCCTTGCTGCTACATATTCTATTGCGTTGTTGGTCACAATTTGAATGACGTTCTCCACTTTCTTCTCTGACCATCTCTTCCAATATATTGCATATAGTCTCAACATTTTTCACTTAACAAGAGTTATCAATCGAATTCAAGAACACGAATTCCTCACTTAAAGCAACTAGGAAGTTTCTCAATGTATAACTCTTGCCATCCATCTACCCATTTGACAAAATAGTGCAACCCTTGTTGTGCCAAATTCTCTTTTGATCTTTTCTATGACCTCAATATTTTTCATAGCTTTGTCCAACAAGGGCCCACTCAAATCATATAGACTAGGTCTGTAATGTGCCAAACTAAATGTTTGTGTATTTCAACAATTTGACAAAATGCCAATTTGCTCCAACGCTGTAATATGCTACTGTTTGTGTAGAATGGCAAATGTTCGACAAAATGATGACTAAACAGCAAACTAGGAGACCGATTTTGTGTGATATTCTTGTAAATGTTTGACACAATGAAAAATAGTGTAAAGTAAAGAATTTTGATTTTATTCTCTTCCAAATATTTGAGACACCACCTTAATGTATTTCTATTTAAGAGATTTGCACTCAGCCGTCAGACAAATAATGTTCTATAAAGAAATACTAACCAGTTAAGTGGCTGGAGTTGTCATACAATTGCAATTTGCATAACAAGATTCTCATACGCTGCTGGACAGATTAGAGAAGTCCCCCCAAAGCTGATCACATATACAAATTCCTTATTAACAGATAATAGATTGCTGTTATAACAGTATGGGCCCAGTTTCCCACTCCAAACAGCTGCGACTCACACTAAAAGAGTGTATTCTCTTCCAAAAAGGTGGCGGCAAAACTCTTATAATATGTACCGACTCCCTGTCTATATCTCATGCCTCCCTTGCAACACCCAGAAATCTGCTAAAACTGGTATGGCCAACAAGTTTGCTTATCCCTGTTTGGTACGGCCTGTATTGGTCTTCAAATGGGGAGCGGCTGGGAAGGATATGAGCCTGGATATGGTATGGTCAGGTGATCTGGATATAGACAGATTAGAGAAGTCCCCCAAAAGCTGATCACATATACAAATTCCTTATTAACAGATAATAGACTGCTGTTGTAACAGTATGGGCTCAGTTTCCCACTCCAAATAGCTGCGACTCACACTAAAAGAGTGTATTCTCTTCCAAAAAGGTGGCAGCCAGCATTGTTGGACCCTAAAACTCTTATAATATGTAGCGACTCCCTGTCTATATCTCACGCCTCCTTTGCAAGACCCCGAAATTTGCTAAAACTGGTATGGCCAACAAGTTTGCTTATCCCTGTTTGGTATGGCCTGTATTGGTCTTCAAATGGGGAGCGGCTGGGAAGGATATGAGCCTGGATATGGTACGGTCAGGTGAAATTATACCCAACTCCACAAAAAATTATTATTTGCTTGCAAATCTTGAATAAAATTCTTCTTTTCAAACTCCTGGAAAAGCAAACACAAATCTGGAAAGATATGGCAATGCTTCAGCACAAACTCATCAACCTCCAATCAATCGCCACCCTTGTGAATCCAGTATGAATCCACCTCAATATTGGCTAGGAGAGAATTTCTTCCTCGAAACTAATCTCTGCCATAGGCATTTCGTCCTAGGGCTGCAACTTGAACAAAAATGCTCAAACTCCACAGCTGGGGTATTAGAAAATGAAATGCCAAAGATATGAAAATCTCTCTCCACAACCTCCTTTTTATAACCCCTTTGGAACTTTCTAGAAATTATGTTTTGTAACCACCTTTAGAATTTTCTAGAAAATTATAATTTATTTCCTCATTAAGTGACTTTTTATTTTAATTTGCCTTTTGGACCTCTGAACAAGTCACTTGTTCAACTTTACTAAAATAATTAATTAAATATAAGTTGCCCAAATATAGATATGTAACACCCACTTTCATTAAACAAATTATAAACTTACATCTAACAGAATTTCAGCGGAAAGAATAACTAACTATTGTGAAAATCGAATGCAATAAAATTCTAGTTTACAACTAACTTTCATTTTCAGCTGAAATAATCTTTTCTAACAGAATACATGTATCCAAGAATAAATTAACTAACTTTCATCAAAGAAATTCAAATATTAAGAGAGATTAAGAGAAGTACAACTTGAATAGCTTCCTGCTGATTTGATTGTAGATCCTCCTCTGGATTTTGGAAAAAGAAATATCAACAAGGGCTTTATCCACCCAACCAAGACCAACTGGTCTCCCGTGCTTCTTCAACTGAAGAAACCCGACCCTTCACGAGGGTGATTAACAAGGAATCAATTAACAACAATATGCCTCTGAGCCTGGTGTCAAGACCTATACCTCCTTATTGATCTTTTCCCTATAGGTACCTCCTAACTGGAAAGATCACTCTGACCAGTGGTATATCTGGCACTTGAAAGCTGACAGATGCCTATTCTGCATCGTAACCTTGGCCAAGGATTTTTAGTAAATAACTGACACTACTGTGTCGTCAGCACTCACCCTTGCTCGGCATTGTTATTAATTCAAATGATTCTTTTTCTTTGATTGCAGGTTTTTGAAAGAATGCCATGCATGACTCACTTGACAAACTTACAGATTCATAATAAATACAGAATAGAAGTATTTAGACAGAAAGTACCCTTTCATCTAGTGACCGTAGTCATGTATCTCAGTGCAACTATAATATATGAGCAGATGTAATACGTATATATATATATATATATATATTTATAGATATTTATATAGTATCAAGAAAGTCAAAACTTTTGCAGATTCGAAAGACTTGTTGAATGAAATACATATATAGATTTTTGAAGATTGATCAAGAAACATAGAACTAAGATTAAAGAAAGATGGTATGATTCGATAGTTTCGATCATCAAATATTGCGTTTCTATAGCATGATAAATCAAACTATGATAAAGGGACTATGATCTTACCTGAACAAATCTTTTAGTGATCGAAGCTGAAGATGCAGTTGCAAAACAAATTGAAACAAGCGATTGGTTCTTATGGCCGCTTGACAGAGTAAACAAAATGTAGCGTCGAAAAAAAAATACTTCAGAAGAATGCAATAACAATGCTCAAGACTTATGCGATTTAAGTTTCAGTATTGCAGAGACAGAGATACTTCAGCGAAGAGAAGACTATTAATCAACGCCTTGCTTATACTTCTTGCGTATGCTTTTTGGAATGATTCGAATGCTTCCTTCTCCCAAGATAGTGTAGAGAATGCATGACCAAGAAAGAATGAATGCCAAAATATATATATGGCCGCTCCTCTACCCCGACCACGTGCAAGAAGGAGCATTCCTTCTTGCATTCTGGTGGAGTGGGGGAGTTACGATCAAGACTCCAGCTCATACACTCCAAGCGCTCCACCAAAGGTAAGACACGATTTAATAATTATTTAATAACATAAGAGATAAATAATTCTCACCAACTAGAAATATATTTATACTTATATACATGTGCCTTGGCCAAGGCTACGGTGACTTAGGCTTAGACATAATTATTGTTTTTCAATTCCTGTAATCATCCTCTCCTTGTTGATATCCCTTTTTCTTTGTCACCTGATTTATCCTGCAACCATTTCGACAAATAATGAAGGTTAAATTGTTTTCTTGATACGAACAATAATTTATATTATTTCCATATATCCATTTTCACATATAATTAAGAAAATACTTGCATTTAAAAGAAAACCATTATACACATTATCCAACGAATAATTTTCATATTCACATGAAAGCAGTTGTACTCAACTAACAACATAGCTAACATTTCATTGTTCAAAAAGAAGGGGATGTGACATATTCTTCCCCTCAAGAATCATCGTTTTCGATGATTATTTATCAAAAAATATATATAAAAGCTTAACAACATAGTTTCACATCAGTCTCAATTGTTCGGAAATAAATAAGGAAACTTTTGATGAATCTCATCATAATCTTCCCAGGTGGCATTCTCTTCTGAATACTGGTCCCACTGGACCTTACAATGTACCACCTCGCGGTTACGTAAGTGCAGCTTACATATCTCGAGTACTCGGAGTGGCTCTATTGTGATCACCCTAGGGTCTCGTATCTACAATGATTTCCAATCAATCATATGTTCAGAGTCTGCATAATATTTCTTGAGATAGGAAATATGAAATACATTGTGAATTTTGGCGAGAGCTGGGGGTAGAGCAATTCTGTATGCCATAGGATTGATAATTTCTAGAACTTCAAAGGGTCCCATGTATCTTGGGGCTAACTTAGAGGCTTTCCCAAATTTTATAGAGCTTTTACGTGGTTTTACCCACAAAAGAACTTTTTCTCCCACTACAAACTGTCTGGGAATACGTTTTGCATCAGCATAACTCTTTTGCCAGTCATTGGCTTCTTTCAATCTCTGCCTGATTATTCTTACCTGCTCTTCCATTTCTTGAAGCATTTTAGGTCCTAGAATGATCTTGTCTTCCCAGCTATTCCAACTTATAGGGGTTCTACATTTCCTGCCAGATAGTGCTTCAAAAGGTGCCATTTTTATTGCTGACTGATATGAATTGTTATAGGCAAATTCTCCTAAAGGTAAATATTCCTCCCACCTGTATTGCTGATCCATACAGTACATTCTAAGTAGATCTTCTAAAATTTGGTTTACCCTTTCCGTCTGACCATCTGTCTCGGGATGATATGCTGTACTAATATTCAACTGAGTCCCCAAGGCTGAAAATAAGGTCTGCCAAAATCTGGATGTCATCCTGGCATCTCTATCTGATATGATCTTTTCTGGTATCCCATGGAGACGAAAAATTTCCTGCACAAATTTTCGTGCGATCGCCGGTGCCCCATCTGTGTAATTCCTTGGTATGAAATGTGCCACTTTCGTGAGCTTGTCCACTACCACCAATATGGCATTATGCTTGTTCTTAGTCAAAGGTAGACCTTGCACAAAATCCATGCTGATAATTTGCCATTGTTTTAAAGTGCAAAGGCTAAAAGCTCCTAAAAAGCAAGAAAGAAACATACTTTATAGTAGAACTACTCCTAAACAAATAATAAAATAACAACTAACTAAAGCGACCTAAAAATAGGCCATCAGCTCTCTGTCCAAAAACAGCAACTACCAAGAATAGCCATTACTATAAATAGCAATTTGGCACATGAACATCTTCTGGAATTCTGATGCAACTCCTTGCTCTGAAGCCTAGCAAATCCTTTGACAAACACTGAAACATTATTCTTACCTGCTCTTCCATTTCTTGAAGCATTTCAGGTCCTAGAATGATCCTGTCTTCCTAGCTATTCCAACTTATAGGGGTTCTACATTTCCTGCCAGATAGTGCTTCAAAAGGTGCCATTTTTATTGCTGACTGATATGAATTGTTATAGGCAAATTCTCCTAAAGGTAAATATTCCTCCCACCTGTATTGTTGATCCATACAGTACATTCTAAGTAGATCTTCTAAAATTTGGTTTACCCTTTCCGTCTGACCATCTGTCTCGGGATGATATGCTGTACTAATATTCAACTGAGTCCCCAAGGCTGAAAATAAGGTCTGCCAAAATCTGGATGTCATCCTGGCATCTCTATCTGATATGATCTTTTCTGGTATCCCATGGAGACGAAAAATTTCCTGCACAAATTTTCGTGCGATCGCCGGTGCCCCATCTGTGTAATTCCTTGGTATGAAATGTGCCACTTTCGTGAGCTTGTCCACTACCACCAATATGGCATTATGCTTGTTCTTAGTCAAAGGTAGACCTTGCACAAAATCCATGCTGATAATTTGCCATTTCCAATTAGGTACGCTATGAGGCTGAAGTAATCTTGCTGGATGTTGATGCTCTACCTTGACCTTCTGACATTTGAAACATCCTGCCACAAATCTTGCTGCGTCCTTTTTCATTCCTTTCCAAAAATATAATGGTTTGACATCGGCCAACATCTTGGTTACTCCGGGGTGCCTGAATATGGTGTGGTGTGTACTTCTTTCCATATTGTTTTCCTTAACTCAGAAGACTTTGGAATATACATTCTACCTTTAAATCTCAAAAGCCCATCTGCTTCAATGTGAAAACCTTCATATTTAGGCTCCTGTGGATTTGACTGAAGAGCTTCTCGAACTTGCAAATAATATTCATCTTCATTCAATTTTTGAATCACCTGGTTTCTAAAATCAGTGTTGATTGACACCATTGCCATTATATGCTTTCGTCGACTCAAGGCATCAGCTACTCTGTTTTCCTTGCCCTTAATGTAACTGATCTCAAAATCATAATCGGCGATTAACTCCATCCATCTTCTCTGGCGAGCATTTAGATTTGGTTGTGTAAATATATACTTCAAACCTTGATGATCCGACTTAAGTTCAAAAGTTTTTCCTAATAAATGATGTTGCCACAGTTGCAGGGCATGAACAATAGCTACTAACTCTAAATCATGGGGTGCATAATTTTGCTCATATTGTTTCAGTTTTTGGGATTCATAAGCCACTACCTTTGCTTCTTGCATTAACACTCCGCCCAATCCTTCTCTCGATGCATCTGTTGTAACCACAAAGCGACCATTA
This sequence comes from Cunninghamia lanceolata, assembly GCA_027924645.1. Taxonomy (NCBI): domain Eukaryota; kingdom Viridiplantae; phylum Streptophyta; class Pinopsida; order Cupressales; family Cupressaceae; genus Cunninghamia; species Cunninghamia lanceolata. Next base: position 5,450,947 of record BSBN01000354.1, on the reverse strand, counting down.
GGATTCGGTACTGTCAATATTGGAGTGGTTAGTTTTTTTCCTTTAATAGGTCAAATGCCTCTTGACATTTTTTAGTCCATTCAAATCTTTTTCCTTTTCTTTGAAGAGAGGTAATGGGATGAGCAATTCTAGAAAAATCTTGGACAAACCTTCTGTAGTACCTAGCTAATCCCATGAAACTTCTAACCTCAGGAACATTTTTCGGTACTGGCCAATCCATTATAGCTTTTATCTTAGTAGGTTCCACTGCAATTCCCTTAGCTGATATTATATGCCCCAGATATTGTATCTCTTTCTGAAAGAAGGTACATTTAGACAATTTTCCATATAGTTTGTGTTCCCTTAACCGCTGAAGAACTATTTGAAGGTGTTGAAGGTGCTCTTCCTCATTTTTGGAGTAAATAAGAATGTCATCTAAAAATACCAATACAAACTTATCCAGGCAATCTTTGAAAACACTCTTCATTAAATTCATGAACGCGGCTGGGGCATTGGTGAGCCCAAATGGTAGAACTGTGAACTCATAGTGTCCATATCTAGTTCTGAAAGCCGTCTTATGAATGTCCTCTTTTAACTTGAGATGATGATATCCCAATCTCAAGTCTATTTTTGAAAACACTGCAACCCCTTTCATTTGATCAAATAGATCATCTATTCGAGGTAAGGGATATTTGTTCTTGATGGTGAGCTTATTTAGCATTTGGTAGTCTATACATAGACGAAGAGTCCCATCCTTTTTAACAAAAATCACTAGGGCACCCCATGGTGAAACACTTGGTAGTATCAAGCCTTTATCCAGTAATTCCTGTAATTGTGCCTTTAACTCTACCAGCTCTAAGGTGGTCATACGGTAAGGTACTTTTGAAACAGGTTCGGCCCCTGGTACAAGGTCAATAACAAAATAAAAATTCTTCTAGGTGGTAACCCAGGTAGTTCCTCGGGAAATACATCTTGATATTCCTGGATATAGGGGTATTTTTCAGTAAAGGTCTCTTCCTTATCTTCAATATTCATTTTCCTCTTTCCATTTTGGAAATGCTCTGTCCCTTCTTCGATTGTTTCCATCTTGACCACAAACAATTTACATCCTTTTCTTTTATTTCTTTTCAGCTGTATAGCCGAAATTTGTCGCACCTTAACCTCTCGTTGCTTTCCTTGAATCCTCACTGGATTCTCTAAATCATCCATGCATTCTATTAGCTTAGCATAGCAGTCGACCGTAGCCCTATGTTCTTTTAACCAATTCATTCCAATGATCACATCATAGGAACCTAGAGGTGCTACGTAAAGGTTGACCTCTGTAGTGAAGTCTGGAAATTCAATCTTTGCTTCAAATAGAGACTGCTCTACCCGAGCTCTCGTCTGATTAGCATATTCAAGCATCCATGATTTAGCCATAAACCCAGTTCTTTTAGGGAACCTTCCCAGTAACTTAGGTGATATAAAACATTCAGTGGCTCCAGTATCTATAAAAATAGTTATTGGGTTTCCATAAAGCATACCTGGAGTTTCTTTAGGAGCAACCTGGTACTCTGCTTGTCTATTGTCAACTGCTGCATGAATTCTTTGCTGAAATACGGTCTGTTGAGGTGGTAGAGGCTTCCATTGTCGCTGTCCTTGCTGGTTTTTAGAGGGACACTGATTTGCGTAGTGCTCTCCTCCACAATTGAAACATCCTCCGGGTGGTCCTTTCTTTTCAGTGCTTTTATTAGAGAGGTTTTCATCCTTTCGTGGGTTGTTATTGTTCCTTTTGAACTGATTATTCTTGTACCCCTTCTTTTTGAAATTTTGCTGAGACTGGTCCCACTTACCCTTGTTGTGCTTTCTGTCCCTGAAGGAATCATCTTTCTTCAATCTCTGTTCTTGCCGAACAGCTTTCTCATAAGCCTCATCCATAGTCCGAGGCGCCAAAACATCTACTGTTCCCCCAACACGATTGTTTAGCCCCATTATGAACTTTCGTACTCGAAAGTTTTCATCCTACCGGTACTGAGGAACATATTTGAGTAATCGGGTATATTTCTCCCAGTACTCATTGACAGTTAGGGGTCCTTGCCTGAGGTTTTCAAAATCTAACAATTTTTGGTCATAAAATAACTGAGGAAGCCATCTTTGGCGGAATATCTTCACAAATTGATCCCATGACACATCAGCCACCGCCAATCCCATTTCAGCCCTTTTGTTTTCCCACCATGTGGCAGCTTCTCCTGCCAATTGGTAGGCTGCCGATGCTGCCTTAGAGTTATCGGAATAATCTCGAAGCTCAAAACATTTCTCCATTTCTGTTAGCCATGCCTCCGCGGCATCTCCTGAAGTAGAGCCTTCAAATTTATGAGGTTTTATCTTTTTCATATCTTTGGCTAATTCATCAGCCAATCTACTTCTCTTGTGTCCTAAACTTAATGTTTTTTAATTATCTTCATACTAGTCACTTTGGTTTTCAAATCTCTCTTCTCTAGCTTCAGATTGCCCTTCTATCTCTCTCTAGGTGGGCTAATCTGGCCTGAGTGGTTTTCATCATATTCAATATTTGATCCAATTTATCCATGGAGCCATTATTTTGATCTTCTCTGAACTCATTTCCAGAATAATCCATTCCAATGAAGTTCCTGAAGAAATTTAAGAGTTTTAATTAGTTTTCGGGTTATGGGTTATTGTCCTTTAATAGTTTTCCAATTAATTTAAGGAGTCTTCCTTTGCATAAAAAAAATCATTTGGAACTCATATCAAATTCAAATGGTACACAAAATTTTCAATTTATTTATAGAAAAAGACTATCACTCCCTATGATAGATTTATTAATTATTACAAAATTTCTATCACTTCCTGTGATAGATTTATTGCAATACAAAATGATCATCACTTTCTGTGATCAGTTCTCTGAATCATTTTCATTATCAGTGATAGGTTCCTTCTGATCACTAAACTCTGAAAAGGGGATAAGTCTATATCCAGGAGTCGGAACTCGATCTCCTTCAGATGTTTCTGGTTTAGTTTGGTCTTTGGTTTTGGTCTTATTTATTTCTGCAATTATGGCGGGCTTCACCTTCCTCTTTTCCAGAGACTGTCCATTTTCTTCTTTCCCTCCGAAGTCTTTTCAGAACTTCGGCTAACGTCTCTGAATCTGCTGGAGGAGAACAACTTGAGTAATCATAAGAAAGTCTGATCTTCCATAGTCGAATGGATATAGGGTCTCAAATCTTTTTCCAGGGTGTTTTTCTTATCAATACCGACCTGAAGAAACATTAATAATTGTTTTCAATGTTTTAAGCATGATGAGCCCCAAGGTTCAGTGTGGAACCTGGTAGCTCTGATACCATATGTAACACACACTTTCATTAAACAAATTATAAACTTACATCTAACAAAATTTCAGCGGAAAGAATAACTAACTATTATGAAAATCGAATGCAATAAAATTCTAGTTTACAACTAACTTTCATTTTCAGCTGAAATAATCTTTTCTAATAGAATACATGTATCCAAGAATAAATTAACTAACTTTCATCAAAGAAATTCAAATATTAAGACAGATTAAGAGAAGTATAACTTGAATAGCTTCCTGCTGATTTGATTGTAGATCCTCCTTTGGATTTTGGAAAAAGAAATATCAACAAGGGCTTTATCCACCCAACCAAGACCAACTGGTCTCCCGTGTTTCTTTAGTTGTCTCCCGTGTTTCTTCAACTAAAGAAACCCAACCCTTCACGAGGGTGATTAACAAGGAATCAATTAACAACAATATGCCTCTGAACCTGGTGTCAAGACCTATACCTCCGGATCGATCTTTTCCCTATAGGTACCTCCTAACTGGAAAGATCACTCTGACCAGTGGTATATCTGACACTTGAAAGTTGACAGATGCCTATTCTGCATCGTAACCTTGGCCAAGGATTTCTAGTAAATAACTGACACTACTGTGTCGTCAGCACTCACCCTTGCTTGGCATTGTTATTAATTCAAATGATTCTTTTTCGTTGATTGTAGGTTTTTGAAAGAATGCCATGCATGACTCACTTGACAAACTTACAGATTCATGATAAATACAGAATAAAAGTATTTAGACAGAAAGTACCCTTTCATCTAGTGACCGCAGTCATGTATCTCAGTGCAACTATAATATATGAGCAGATGTAATAGTTATATATATAGTATCAAGAAGGTCAAAACTTCTGCAGATTCGAAAGACTTGTTGAATGAATACATATACAGATTTCTGAAGACTGATCAAGAAACACAGAACTAAGATTAAAGAAAGATGGTATGATTCGATAGTTTTGATCATCAAATATTGCGTTTCTATAGCATGATAAATCAGACTATGATAAAGGGACTATGATCTTGCATGAACAAATCTTTTAGTGATCGAAGTTGAAGAATATGCAGTTGCAAAACAAACTGAAATGAGCAACTGGTTCTTACGGCTGCTTGACAGAGTAAACAAAATGCAGCGTCGAAAAAAAAATACTTGAGAAGAATGCAATAACAATGCTCAAGACTTATGCGATTTAAGCTTCAGTATTGCAGAGACAGAGATACTTCAGCGGAGAGAAGACTATTAATCAACGCCTTGCTTATACTTCTTGCGAATGCTTTTTGGAATGATCCGAATGCTTCCTTCTCCCAAGATAGTGTAGAGAATGCATGACCAAGAAAGAATGAATGCCAAAATATATATATGGCCGCTCCTCTACCCCGACCACGTGCAAGAAGGAGCATTCCTTCTTGCATTCGGGCGGAGTGGGGGAGTTACGATCAAGACTCCAGCTCACACACTCCAAGCGCTCCACCAAAGGTAAGACACAATTTAATAATTATTTAATGACATAAGAGATAAATAATTCTCACCAACTAGAAATATATTTATACTTATATACATGTGCCTTGGCCAAGGCTACAGCGACTTAGGCTTAGACATAATTCTTGTTTTTCAATTCCTGTAATCACCCTCTCCCTGTTGATATCCCTTTTTCCTTGTCACCTGATTTATCCTGCAACCACTTCGACACATAATGAAGGTTAAATCGTTTTCTTGATACGAACAACAATTTATATTATTTCCATATATCCATTTTCACATATAATTAAGAAAATACTCGCATTTAAAAGAAAACCATTATACACATTATCCAATGAATAATTTTCATATTCACATGAAAGCAGTTGTACTCAACTAACAACATAGCTAACATTTCATTGTTCAAAAAGAAGGGGATGTGACAAGATAAGTTAAGACAACTTAATTTTATTAATTAATTATTTCCTTACCATAATCCCAATTAGCCTATGGGAATCAAAAATAGGCTAAGGGTCTTCGCCAATCGATCATGCCTGCGAAGGGGACATTACAAGTCCTCCCTCCCCAAAATTGCTTATCCTCAAGCAATGCCGATTCAACTCATTAATTCCAATTGATCGATTCATTCTGCAAACAACAGAATTCCAAACATATCTCATCAACTTTTTACCCAAACTCCATTGTATCTCTCCAACTAAATTACATCTGGAATTTTCAGGTAAGTGCAAACTTCGAAGTTCCAATTTTACTGTACCAATGTGATGAACCATACTGTGATGCTTGTAGAGTCTGGATCCTTCTCCTGTCAAATGATGTGTCTTTTGCCAAAGAAGTGTATGAAGACTACTGTCCACAATATCCTTATGCACCTTTTGAAATTTGTTCACCTTTTTGAAAGACAATTTGTTCTCATATGGGCTGAAAACAAAATGATGTGCATATCTCACCATATCACAAGTACAAGTTTCCCATCTTGGAACTAATAATGTGAGCAAACATTTCAAATGTTCCTCTTTGACTTGAATTCGTATGATTTCTCTTGGCAGCTTAGAAAATGATTTGATCATCAAGTGTGCATAATTCACAACACATATCTTCTTAAGATGATCTTCATTAATGATATTGTAAGTTGTTCCTTCCAAGAAAGGACACATCGGCTTGTGTGCAGGCTGAAAACAATTTATGACTGTCATGAATCACCTGATTTTCCATCCAAATCGGAATTATGTTGGCTGAAGTATTCATCTTCTTACACTAAAACTATTTACCAACATTCTCCAATGATTCAGTGACCTCAAAATGATAAATCTTGCAGCTATTCAAATCTAGAAATAACATCTTATAAGATGATTTTATCAAAGTCAACAACTTGAAAATTGAACAGTAGTTGCAAAATTGAAATCTGCTAGCAAGAACAGGAAATGTGAGCATTGTAATGACTGAAAACACTTCTGTAAAGGATAAAAATCCCCTCCCAACAATCACCAACTGAGAAATGCTCCATCTCTTGACTGAAAATATTTGCCAACCCATCTGTATGTATGCAAATGAAATATGTAGTGGCTGATTTGAATGATGATAGCAGCACTAAGTCTAGAATTTTGACCTACAATCCTCCATGGTACATTCCTTCTATCACCACTAATCTCCAATATACTTTGTTGGTGATCTCTTGCATGAATACTCAACAATGAAGTAGCTCCACCATGCTTATGCTGTGCTACTCTAGTATTCATGTGAGCTTCATCTAGAGATCTTCTGGTGGTGCTTGAGGCTTCTTCACTAGGAAGAATACTTCCCACCCAATCAACCTGTAACTCATGATAGTGTTCATCACCCCTGTAATGTCCCACTCTAAAGGAGACATTACAAACCCTCTATTGAAAAGATATAAATTAATGGACATTATGAAAGAGATGTCATGCCCTCGATATGAAAGATAGTTATTAAACAAAAGAATTAATTAGACAAAAAAAAACAGAAAAAGACAAAAGATAGAAAAAGACAAAAAAAAGTTTGAAAAAGACAAATTAATTAATTAAATTTCAAAGAGGCAACGGTTATTATTTACCAAGAGATGTGTTCCCTCCAAAGGGCAGCGAACCTTGGAGAAGGTGTGACTCTTTACCAAGGAAAGTATGAAAGGAAGAATAAATAAGAAAAGGAATAAGAAATAAGAAAGAGGAATATATCTGCAGCAAGACATAAATAAATATATCATAGCAGTACAAACAATAGACATTAGCAAGAGATATAAATATATATTACAACAGAATAAATAATTGACATTGACAAGAGGAATGAAATGCAACCATGGATCATAGATCTGTCAATCCATCCAAGGAAGCAGAAATAAATAAAGAATATGAAATATTCCAAGAAAATATTACAACAGATGTATATTAAGAGTTGTGACCCTTCTATAAAGGCAGCCACCGATGAAAGGTTGTGACTCTTTCCAATAGGAGATATAAAATAAGGAGGCAAGCAATCTTCATTGCAGAAAAAGACATATAAGAATCCATCAAAAGGAAATATATGAGCAATAATATATATATCTACTATACAACAAGTGTTAACAACAAAGAAGGATATATTGCAATCCTTGAACTAAACTTGAAATCCATCAAGCGGTACACTGTATCAACCATCTAACAAATTCCTAAGCAATCCCTTTTGAATTCAAGGAGATGTTTGCAAGTAGGAAGGATGGCCCTTCCAAGTTCACGAGAGATGAACGGTGGACTGACCCTTCTCATACTCTTATCAAGTTAGGCCAAGAGTTAGGAGCTGTTAGGTGGACTGACCCCTTTCACGCTCTCGACAATATCATGCTCTTGGGCCGACCATAGTTGTTAGGTGGACTGACCCCTTTCATACTCGTGGGGCTTGATCAAGGAGGACGACCAGCCTCCAAGGTGGACTAGGAGCTGTTAGGTGGACTGACCCCTTTCAATATTTGCTACTTGCAAGAGTTCCTAAAGAATTCACTATGTGATTAGCTTGAAGGATTATGTGTCATGTCCCCATTTTTTTTAAGTAACTTAAATTATTATAATTGTAAATTAATTTTATAAAGTATTTTTATTTGCTTTATAAAATTAATATTTTATTTAAGTTACTTAAGTCGGTATTAAAACACTTTATTAAAAGTGTTGTGTACACAAAAATAAGTATTTAAAAAGTTAGTGTGTGAAAGCATTTAATATTGTAAGGTGTGATTGTGTACATAAAAACTTTTATTTAATAAAATTAGGGCTTGTCCTAATTGATGAAAGTTTTAAAAGGGCTGTTGTCATTGTTGAGCATGTTTTCAGATGCTTATGTCTTGGTTTTTCTGATGTATTGAGTCTATGACTTAGGTTTGTATGTAGTCAATGTCAAAGAGAGGTTTCTTTGCATTTGCTGAATTGTAGAGGAGAAATCACTCAGATTTCTCAATTGGGCTTCATTGTATTTGGGATGTCAATAATTGGTCTGAGACCATTTTGCAAGTCTTTGAAGAAGATTTGATATAATAAAATGCAGAGGATTTTATTACAAATTTATTGATTGATAAATCAATATAAATTTGTCTATGTTAATCGATATATATGAGTATGGTGTTTGAAGTTTTTGTGGACTTTTTTGATTGAATATCCTATTCATATCTGTTACATTACAGGAAACAATTTCTGACAGTTTTCTGCGGATTTTATTAGTGGAATGTGGGCCCTCCAAAAACAAACACAGCTTGTGTAGAGAATAGTTTTTGTATTTCTTTGAAATCGTGGTACTCAGCCAGCATAGCAGGTGAAATCATGGGAAGTGCTTATCAAAGGATCGTGGGACCCTCTTAAAACTATCTGCAGATAATATTCATTTATCATATCTTTTATGGTCAAAGCGCAGGTTCGTGGGTTATTTTGAAATCATTCACATTTGATATCATTCAGTAGTGCGCCAATGTGAAGACATGGTTCATACGGCGAATGTCAGGGATTCATGGATATACATTAATATTGTTTGAATATGAGCATCCGTGAATACGAATCGAACCATTGGGACCTATATCATTCCTTGAGCATCGTTCACTGTGACAGAGTCATTGTTGGATGTTGGCATATGAAGGTGCCGAATCAGTTAAAGGCAGCGACGTCCATCATAAGATACATTTGAATAACGATCTATAGTCGACTATATTTGAAGGTAGCAATTTCACTGAGCCAGCGAATTGCTTGATTGACGGGTTTTCTCAGAGAAGTTGTTTTGGCACTCTCAATCGAAGGTGGCGATTTCAACATATAGGGAGGTCGCTAGCATTGCTAAGGACATAATACAAAGAAACGAAGGGAGATGGCGTTGGAAATTGGTGGATCCAGTCTGGAGTAGCTGGGAATATATGGTGACAGTAATCCGACCTTTCCACACCGTTGAAGTCATTGCATACAGACCTAAGCACTCCGCTTCATAGGGAGTTCGATCAGCATCCAGTGATCATTGAATGAACACTTCATCAGAGAATAGAAGAGGATCATCGATTGGCATTTTGTCTTTGTATCCAACGGGTATGTCTAATGTTCATAGAGTTGAAATTCAAGGCTGCCATATATCTATGTTGACATACTTCAAATCTTTAATTTGAAGCATCTATTTCTGTCTATAAGTCTAATTTGTGAGTTGTCACAGCCACTGGTTTTGTTATCATTTTGATTAGTATATATAGAAAACTCAATTTGCAAATAAGATAACAAGTATTAATCAGGTTTTAGCTAATATCCATTAGGGATATTAAAGTGGTATCAGAGCCATAGACCTGCTAGCCTATGGGTGATGAGCTTCATTGATCCATTACTGCATCATTATAGAAGAAGGCGAATGGGTAATAAAAGGCAGCAAGGTAATCCACAGGTTGATATGGATCGAATGATTAGAGAGATGGTTGAAAATCAAAGGAGAATGGCAGATAGTCAGCAACAAACACAAGCAAGCATTGACAGGTTGTGTAGAGCTTTGGAGGGTAATAACAGGAACAATAATAATCAAGATGATATAGGTAGCATTGCAAGATAACCAAGGAGAAGGACACACACCAACTGTTGAGAGACCTATGCAGCCTACTTTTCTTCCTAGAGAAGAAGAGGTAATTGAGGAGTTACCCTTTGAAGATGAAGATGTTGATGATTTGACAGCCTTGATTGATGAGTATGATGCACTTCTCGATCATGTTCGAGATAGAGTGAATATCAATACTTTCTTGAACCATAAGCGTGAAACTAGAAGAGGTAGAGTGAATCAACGAAGGCAAAGAAGAGCTCAACCGAAGGAGTACAAGGATGCTTTGAACAAGATACCTCTTCCAAATTTTGATGGTAGTGGTAAGATAAGTGCTAGAGCATGGGTGAACAAATTGGATACCTTTCTTACACTTAAGCCCATGAGTGAAGAAAAGGCCATACATTTTGCTACTATGCATTTGGAGGGATTGGCATATGAGTGGTGGCATCATGGACTTGTGTCTCAACATCACAATAGGATTACTTCATATGATGAGTTTGTTCAAAAACTCATTAACAGGTTTGATAGAAAAGATGTGGATGTCTACTACCGTGAGCTTGCACAGCTGAAGCAAAGTGGAAGAGTGGATGCTTATGTGAATGAATTTCAAAAGATTGCAGTCATGGTACCTGACATGTCCGATAAGAGGATAACAATGTTGTTTATTGAAGGGTTGAATGATAGGATCAAAGGTTTGGTCAAAGTTCATAGGCCAAGTACACTTGATGAGGCCATTGATCTTGCACTTGATTTGGATATCATTCCTACGTACACACCTCAAAAGAAGAGCTTCAAAGAGGAAGTTGCAAATCAGAAATCTTATGAGCAGCCCACTCCTCCAAAGAAAGGTGAAGGTACTTCTAGGATGAGTCAAGAAGTAAGAGATGAATTGAGAAGGAAGAAGTTGTGCTACAATTGCAAGCAGCCATGGGAGATTGGTCATAGGTGCCTTGGCAAAGGCAAGGTACATTACATAGAGGTATTTGATGAGGATGAAGATGATGGACAGCCAACACTAGGACTTACAATTGAGGATAACAAGAGTTCTAGGATTGCATATCTTTCAGGAGCTTCAAGGTACAATCCTTTCATCTTTGAAGGTACTTTGTTTGGTTGCAACGTATTGGTACTTCTTGATAGTGGAGCTTCACATAACTATATTGATGAGGGCTTGGTCAACAAAAGAGGAATGCTTTGTGATGATTTTGAAGGCTTTGATGTGAATACAGTAGGAGGACTCACTATTCCTTGCAAGAAGAAAGTGAGCAAGCTTAGTATCAAATTTGGTGAGTTTACTCTTTGTGATGACTTCTATGTTCTTGATTTGAAGGATAATGAAATTGTGCTTGGTATGCAATGGTTACATTCTTTGCAAAGAGTTATGCATGATCTACAAGCTATGGAGTTGACTTTCCAACATGATGGCAAACAAGTTGTCATGAAAGCTCTCAAGTATACTTTACCTCATCAAATAACAGCTAAGTATATGATCACTATGAGTCATGAATGGTTTCATATAAGTATAGGTGATACATATGGAGTTTCTTGCTTTGGGACAGCCTTTGATGGAGTTGATTGGCATGATATAATCCCTGATTTGTTTGAGGACAGCAGTCCTATTCCTTTACAATCAACTCAAATTGATGATTTTGGGGCAGCCAATTATGATGACTATGACAATGGGAATGAAGAAGGTTCAGTTTTGTTTGATACATTAGTTCCATGTGGTGAACTAAATCAGCTTATGCATGATTGTGATGATGTTTGTTTATTGGAGTATATGGATGATGTGATAGTTTTTTCTCCATGGGTTGATGATTTTTCTTCATTGCTGAACATTGAAGTAGATGATTTCAGTTTTGGAACAGCAGCATATGAAAGAGTTTATTATGATGGGAATTCATATTTTCTTGTTGGCAATTGGTTTCATGATGATTCCTATCTTCATGCATTGAAGATGATACTTTGTATGTCATTTTGAATGACATTTTCAGTTTGCATACTCTGCTGATCTGATTTATGACAGCAAGGTATCAAGGTTGGATACATTTTCATTGGCACTTATGTTTGACATCCATCCTTTGTTCGAGCTAGACATCCATGTTGGAGGGATTTTCAGCTATGTTGGCTCATTATTTGACATTGGCATCTTCATTTTTGAGTTGATTGATTTCTTCATGATATGGATTTGTCATTGGAGGTTGAGCATGGATGTGTTTGCTACATTGTGCGACAGCGGAAGCAGTCCCAGGATCTTCTTCGTCAGCAGCCTTGAAGAGACGCGGTTGAGCATGCTTGAGGAGCCTCGCTGGATTTGGGATCCAGGGATTGATTGAGTTTAGTTTTTCTTCCCATTGCTTGGGGACAAGCAATGTCGGGAAGGGAGGGCTGTCATGTCCCCATTTTTTTTAAGTAACTTAAAATATTATAATTGTAAATTAATTTTATAAAGTATTTTTATTTGCTTTATAAAATTAATATTTTATTTAAGTTACTTAAGTCAGTATTAAAACACTTTATTAAAAGTGTTGTGTACACAAAAACAAGCATTTAAAAGTTAGTGTGTGAAAGCATTTAATATTGTAAGGTGTGATTGTGTACATAAAAACTTTCATTTAATAAAATTAGGGCCTGTCCTAATTGATGAAAGTTTTAAAAGGGCTGTTGAGAGTCATTGTTGAGCATGTTTTCGGATGCTTATGTCTTGGTTTTCTTGATGTATTGAGTCTATGACTTAGGTCTGTATCCAATCAATGTCAAAGAGAGGTTTCTTTGCATTTGCTGAATTGTAGAGGAGAAATCACTCAGATTTCTCAATTGGGCTTCATTGTATTTGGGATTTCAATAATTGGTTTGAGACCATTTTGCAAGTCTTTGAAGAAGATTTGATAATAAAATGCCGAGGATTTTATTACAAATTTATTGATTGATAAATCAATATAAATTTGTCTATGTTGATATATATGAGTATGGTGTTTGAAGTTTTTGTGGACTTTTTTGATTGAATATCCTATTCATATCTGTTACATTACAGGAAACAATTTCTGACAGTTTTCTGCAGATTTTATTAGTGGAATGTGGGCCCTCCAAAAACAAACGCAGCTTGTGTAGAGAATAGTTTTTGTATTTCTTTGAAATCGTGGCACTCAACTAGCATAGCAGGTGAAATCGTGGGAAGTGCTTATCAAAGGATCGTGGGACCCTCTTAAAACTATCTGCAGATAATATTCATTTATCATATCTTTTATGGTCAAAGCGTAGGTTCGTGGGTTATTTTGAAATCATTCACATTTGATATCATTCAGTGGTGCACCAGTGTGAAGACATGGTTCATACGGCAAATGTCAGGGATTCATGGATATGCATTAATATTGTTTGAATATGAGCATCCGTGAATACGAATCGAACTTGAGCCAGACGGAAGTATTTGTCAGTGAAGCATCGATTTGAAACCATTGAGACCTATATCATTCCTTGAGCATCGTTCACTGTGACGGAGTCATTGTTGGATGTTGGCATATGAAGGTGCCGAATCAGTTAAAGGCAGCAACGACCATCATAAGATACATTTGAATAACGATCTATAGTCGACTATATCTGAAGGTAGCAATTTCACTGAGCCAGCGAATTGCTTGATTGACGGGTTCTCTCAGAGAAGTTGTTTTGGCACTCTCAATCGAAGGTGGCGATTTCAACATATAGGGAGGTCGCCAACATTGCTAAGGACATAATACAAAGAAACGAAGGGAGATGGCGTTGGAAATTGGTGGATCCAGTCTGGAGTAGCTAGGAATATATGGTGACAGTAATCCAACCTTTCCACACCGTTGAAGTCATTGCATACAGACCTGAGCACTCCGCTTCATAGGGAGTTCGATCAACATCCAGTGATCATTGAATAAACACTTCATCAGAGAATAGAAGAGGATCATCGATTGGCATTTTGTCTTTGAATCCAACGGGTATGTCTAATGTTCATAGAGTTGAAATTCAAGGCTGTCGTATCTCTATGTTGACATACTTCAAATCTTTAATTTGAAGCATCTATTTTTATCTATAAGTCTAATTTGTGAGTTGTCACAGCCATTGGTTTTGTTATCATTTTGATCAGTATATATAGAAAACTCAATTTGCAAATCAGATAACAAGTATCAATAAGGTTTTAGCTAATATCGATTAGGGATATTAAATTATGTTATGATGTATTGAACTGAATATTCTTTATTCTATGATGTATTAATCTACATTGTTGAATATATTGATTTGAATACTAATTGTGATATGATGAATTGTATTGAATATTATCATGATTTATTAATCTTTAATGTCTCTAACGTTCAATTTGAGTAACTAGTCTTGTTGCAGGCATAGAAATCAGGAATAATCCAAAAAGGGAGATTACAAGTGGTATCAGAGCTTTGATCCTGCCAGCTTGGGGATCAAAGATAGTTAACGCAATTAAGCCAAAGAGCTCAACGAGCTTTGGAAAGAGAAAGGGGAGTATGAAGAAGATGTTGCAAGTAGTACATTGGCAACACTTTTAGGGGCAGATCTATAACAACACAGACGGTGTGGATTCAATTATCGAAATCAAATTCGGATTCTTGATTGCATCCTTCAATTCTAAATACACTTGCTGACTTATGTCATCCCTCATGTCTGACATGCTCTCTCTTCAATAACATAGATCATTTATCTTTTCTAATAATCTTATCTATCATAGATTGTCTGCATATCAATCATCTTCACTGATTACTCTACACTGCTACAACTTGTTCATTAATCGAAGTCTTACTAAAGATTCGAATTTACCTTGTCAACAACATCACTGGATTCATCTTTCCAGTCTTTCGTCAAGCCCTCTTCATCAATCAAGTTTTCAATCATACTGCTTCATCTTGGAGTATTTTGCAATCTCCAATCTTGGATTCTAAATGGTCTCAATTTCTTCTTTATCAATAAAAATGTTTTCTTCCTTCCTTTCTGCATTCACTTACTTAACTACATCTTCATCAGTGACACTTGCATTATCTCAATCACATTTTTGTTATTCAAAATATCAAACAAATGCTTACCAATACATTTGTCTTTCATTAGTCCTTTCAAGTATTCTTTGGTCACAAATTCTCTTTCCATGGAATCACAATCATTTACTCCTCCGCTTTCTTAGGGCATGTTCACAATAGCATTCATTCTGTCTTCTTCTTTATCCTTATTAGATTTGAACATTACTTCTTCTATCCCTCTCAACCTTGGGCTAATGATATATTGGAAGGTAAACTACAAGATGACAAGTACAAGGTATCGAAGACAAAAGAAAAAATAGTAAGGGGTATTTCTAGAAACTCTTTGAGACTAGTTACAAAACATGAGAATCTTGAAAGTAAACCAAAAAGACAAAATGATTCCAGAAACGAATAGTGCGTTCAAGATCATAGATATGTCATGCTTCTACTTTCCATCTTAATATATGGAAAGCAACTTTGTTGCTTTGACTCAAAGAGATATCCATGTACGAAGGTTTGACCAACTCAATGGGTTCTTTGAAGACTTGGTTGATGCCAAAAGAGAAATTGTTCTTCGGGATAGATGCTTCCTTTTCTTGGTTTCAAACTATGCAAGATGTCTTTGGTTTCTTCTCTCTAAGGATGAGAGAAAACTTGTCTTAAATTATAGACATTGCAAATTACCAACTCTTGGTTTTGTTGTTGAGAGATAATGGGAAATACAAGTACATGAAACAAAGGAATATTGGACAATACATTATCCTCATACTTTAGAGGATATTATCAACCTTATGATATTAATGGGCTATGTCGACGATTGGATTGAGGCAAGTATGCTAACAACAATTCTTCAAGGACAATCAATATCCAGGAATTACAAACCTACAAGATTGATTTGATCCAGGTCAGTGATTGTTTGAGGACAAGCAATCTTGGGTAGGGTGGATTGTAACGTCCCAACTATAAAGGAGACATTACAACTCCTATATTGAAAAGATATAAATTAATGGACATTATGAAAGAGATGTCATGCCCCCGATATGAAAGATAGTTATTAAACAAAAGAATTAAGTAGACAAAAAAAATAGAAAAAGACAGGAGATAGAAAAAGACACAAAAAAGTTTGAAAAAGACAAATTAATTAATTAAACTTCAAAGAGGCAGCGGTTGTTATTTATCAAGGGATGTGTTCTCTCCAAAGGGCAGCGAACCTTGGAGAAGGTGTGATTCTTTACCAAGGGAAGTATGAAAGGAAGAATAAATAAGAAAAGGAATAAGAAATAAGAAAGAGGAATATACAACAGTACAAACAATAGACATCAGCAAGAGATATAAATAATAATATCATAGAAGCATAAATCGCGTTTTAAACGTGATTTTTTGAAAAAATTGCGAATTGGGAAGAATCCCGATTTTTACCTTAGTTTAAATCGCGTTTCAGATTAAATCGTTGACCACAATAAACTGTAAAGCTTGCTGCTCAAAAAACTAGGGTTTGCGGATGGAGTTTGATCATTGACCATGAATATACATGGCTGCACTGAGCACGGTGTTGTTCAATGACGGGCTGAGCTGTGGAGGATGTTACAAACTGCAGTACAAACAAGATGAGGACCTGCAGTGGTGTTTGCTCGGAACATCGGTCACTGTCACGGCTACCAACTTTTGCCCGCCCAACTATGTCTCCTCTTCCGCACTTCGATTTGTCTGTTCCTGCATTTGAGCAAATTGCCAGATACAAGGGCGGTGTGGTTCCCGTGCACTACACAAGGTTCCAATGCGTGTTCGAATGGAGGAATGCGATTTATTTTTCTTGGATCTCAGTATTACTCGATGGTGTTCATTACTAATGTTGGAGGAGCATGTAAAATTATAAATTATAATTATATATAATATAATTTATAATATTATATATATTATATAATAAATTATCATTAACTTATATAATTACAATTTATAATATTACATATAAAATTATAAATTATAATATATTATATTAATATAGTTAATATTATAATTTATAATATTAATATTTTATATATAAAATATTAATATTATAAATTATAATATTAACTATATTAATATAATATATTATAATTTATAATTTTATATGTAATATTATAAATTGTAATTATATAAGTTAATGATAATTTATTATATAATAGGGGGTTCTTTCTGCGGCCCTATATACAAATATGGCAACGCAACGGGAGAGGCCTATATATCACATCCATGGGGGGGCGACTCTTTGTAGTGTAGTCGGGCTGAGCGATAGTGAACCGGGGATCGATAGATCGAATCAAGGGGGACTCTCTATAGTCTAGTCGGTACCACCCTACACCCTATATCTCGATGATTTCCCGTTGGTCCACACCACATAGATCCGGCCCTCGGATCCTAGTCTATATATAGTCCCCTAGGTATATAGGGGCCTATAATTTATAATTTTATTATTTATATATAAATTATAAATTATATTTGTAATTTATATATAAATAATAAAATTATAAACTATAATAATTATATGATTTAATTATAATTTATAATTTAATTATTTATATATAATATAATTATAAAATATAAATTATATAATATTATAAATTATAAATATATTATTTATATATAAATTATAAATTATAATTTATAAGTTATAATATTATATATAATTGTAATATATTATATAACTATATATATTAAAAATTATAATTTTTTATTATTTTTTACATTTTTTTTAAATCCGATTTTTTCCCGATTTTTTGTAAAAATCTTATACTTTTGGTTTGCCAAATTTCCCCCCCCAAAGATTTTTGCTCCTATATATTACACTAGAATAAATAATTGACATTGACAAGAGGAATGAAATGCAGCCATGGGTCATAGACCTGTCAATCCATCCAAGGAAGCATAAATAAATAAAGAATATGAAATATTCCAAGTAAATATTACAACAGATGTATATTAAGAGTTGTGACCCTTCTATAAAGGCAGCCACCTATGAAAGGTTGTGACTCTTTCCAATAAGAGATATAAAATAAGGAGGCAAGCGATCTTCATTGGAGAAAAAGACATAAGAATCCATCAAAAGGAAATATATCAGCAATAATATATATATCTGCTATACAACAAGTGTTAACAACAAACAAGGATGTATTGCAATCCTTGAACTAAACTTGAAATCCATCAAGAGGTACACTGTATCAACCATCTAACAAATTCCTAAGCAAACCCTTTTGAATTCAGGGAGATGTTTGCAGGTAGGAAGGATGGCCCTTCTAAGTTCACAAGAGATGAGCGGTGGACTGACCCTTTTCATGCTCTTATCAAGTTAGGCCAAGAGGTGCATTAGGAGCTGTTAGGTGGACTGACCCCTTTCATGCTCTCGACAATATCATGCTCTTGGGCCGACCAGAGTTGTTAGGTAGACTGACCCCTTTCATATTGGTGGGTCTTGATCAAGGAGGACGACTGACCTCCAAGGTGGACTAGGAGCTGTTAGGTGGACTGACCCTTTTCATGCTCTTGGAAATATTGTTAGGTGGACTGACCCCTTTCAATATTGCTATTTGCAAGAGTTTCTAAAGAATTCACTATGTGATTAGCTTGAAGGATTATGTTACGATGTATTGAACTGAATATTGTTTATGCTATGATGTATTAATCTACATTGTTGAATATATTGATTTGAATACTAAATTTGATATGATGAATTGTATTGAATATTATCACGATTTAGTAATCTTTAATGTCTCTAACGTTCAATTTGAGTAACTAGTCTTGTTGCAGGCATAGAAATCAGGAATAATCCAAAAAGGGACATGACAACCTCGTGGCGATCCTGAAAGTGCAAAGTCTATCACCATGTCATTCTAATCCAAAGTAGAAAACATACTATTATGAGAAAATTGTTCCTCTAGCCCCATGAAATTATACTTTTGATGTTCTTCCCAAATGCTATCAAGATGTTGAATCTCCGTGGTACTAGGAATGCTGGAATCATTATGCAATATTTCATCCTCCTTGAATTCTTCTTCGTGTCTCCAAGGGCAACTAGGCTCCAAATTATAGTTCTTTTGGATCTCATCAATTCCTTCAATTATCTACGTGACCTCAATAGTTCTTGTGTTTGATTCTTGTTCCTTGGGTATGGCTGCAACAGATGACTGGCTTTCAGCTTTGTAGAGTGAGAAGTGAGCTAAACTTAGCTCTAGGTTGAGCTGATCAACCTCTTTCTCCTTTTCTTTGAATGCACTTAAGGTCTCTTCTATGAACTTGATGGCATGATCCCTGTCTATGAGCAATTGCAGGTACTCTGATTTCATTATCTCCAATATATCTTTTACAGTTTACAAATCTGCAAGAGTGGCTCCTACCTCAATGCTTTTTTGTCTCCTCAACTTGAGCCTTCCAAATGAGACCTTCAATGAATTTGTGTATGTTGTCAACTCTTGTTAAAACTTGCACCACTTTCTCATCTGTGACCAAGAGTTGATTCTTCAATTCTTGAAATCTTTTAGGTCTTTGTTCTATTTCTGCAAAGTGATTTTGCTCACCACACAAGAAGGTTTCTTAATTGTTTTCATTTGCTGCCTTGCAAATTCCTTGAATAGATGGTATGATAGCACTATACTCCATTGCTTGCTCCACTTTGGTCTTCAATCTTGGGTGTCCTAAACTATCACCATAATTATTGTCAAGTTGCTTAGTAACAGTCGCTGATTTGATAATTTCAGCGAGCGAAAACCCTTCATTAGTAACTGCATATCTTTCAATAAAGTCATTCTGGAGCTCCACTATCACAAATTCTTCCTTATCCTCATCTGTCAATTAAGGTTTCAATTTTTCTTTGCATTGATTAACAACAATTTCAGCTAAAACATGTGCAGTTGATAAAGATTCTTGATCATCCTTCATCATATTAGCCAATACGACTGATAAGAGTGGCTAGGGTACATCACCACTCTCATTTACAATCAAAGACATAATTGTCTGCATTGCTGTTACAATATTTTCAGCATGATATTTTATGATAGTAGCAAAGAAATAGTGAAAACATTTTGAGAAATAGATCATAACATTCAAGATCAATCATCACCACATATGATCTAACCTTTGCAACAGTTTCTAGAATTTTTACTCTCTTAGCAAAAGGAGGACTTCTGATATCATCCAAACCTTGAAAACTCTCCACAATCAACTGAAATATCTCCTTCATGATATTGCTGTTATAAGGAACTTTTGGAGCTGTTATTCTTGTAATTTCATTAATGCAAGAGGTAACTGTAAGTCTCACATCACTATCTTGGTGTCTCATAAGCTCGAGCTTAACCAAATAAGTCACTGATGGAGTCATAGCTCTTAGCATAATCTCAGTGTCAAACTGATCTACCATAAATAAGCAACTCTCCACTTCTTCCAAAATGATGAGTAGACCATCCTTTGATTGGGGTGGGTGTTCAAGTTTCATTCCTGTATTATAAAGCTTCGTTTCCAAATCTAAGACCATGATTTACAGCAAGGAAGAATCAAAGCTTTAACATTCCTCTGAATGATAAATCACTTTGAAACTCAATACAGGCTCTTGCTGAAACTGGCATGTAGCCACTGTATACTGATATGCAATCTCACGAACAGTGACACACAACTGCTGAAACTGACATGTAACATATGCAAGCTGCAAAAGATTGTTAGCTTCCCAACAGGCTAGCAAGACAACTAGCTCTGATACTATTATAATGTGCCAAACTAAATTTTTGTATATTTCAACAATTGTTTGACAAAATGCCAATTCACTCCAACGCTGTAATATGCTACTGTTTGTGTAGAATGGCAAATGTTTGACAAAATGTGACTTAAGTAGTTTAAACTAGGAGACCGATTTTGTGTGATATTCTTGTAAATGTTTGACACAAGGAAAAATAGTGTAAAGTAAAGAACTCTGATTTTATTCTCTTCCAAACATTTGAAACACCAACTTAATGTTTTTCTATGTAAGAGATTTGCATTTAGCCGTCATACAAATAATGTTCTATAAAGAAATACTAACCAGTTTAGTGGCTGGAGTTGTCATACAATTGCAAATCTGAATAACAAGATTCTTATACACTGCTGGACAGATTAGAGAAGTCCCCCTAAAGCTGATCACATATACAAATTCCTTATTAACAGATAATAGATTGTTGCTGTCATAGTTGTAAAAATCACTAAAAACTCGCAAAAATCGCGAGTCTTTCTGGCCTGTGAGTTTTTCCTGCAAAAACTCGGCCCAAGTTTTTTGTATTACTCGCTGCGATTTTTGCTGGAAAAAATCGCCTGAATCGCTAAAAACTCGCGTGCACCCTTTGAAAACTCGCGGACACGGCGGAAAATAAAAAGGTTAAGTTAAAAAGAAAAAGCGACACAAACTTATCATTTGTTTTTTAAGCTCGGAGCTCCCACGAAACCCTAGTGCGACAGCGACCCACGAGTCACGAAGAGGAGTGAGAAAGAGTCAAGACGAGTCATGAAAGAGGAGTCTGGTAAGTCCTCTGAGCATGGACGCGAGCGGCGAAACCCTTGTAGCTATCATAAATTACAATCGATTGTTGTTTTTAATTTTTTTTTTGATTGTAAATTAAAAAATTTCCTAAGTTTTGCATAAAATTTCCTAAACAATCGGGATTCGAAACCCTTGTGAGTTGTGAGTCACTGAGTCGTGACAGTCAACTTTGCTTGTCAAGCAATTTTTTTATGACAGTTATCTATTCATCTATAACAGCCTTTTTATGACAGTTAATAGTTATCTTGTCCAAAATCTCTCCTTTCATATGATAGTCTTTTTAAAATTTCGATTGTTTTTTACACCAAAAAATTAAAATGTCAAAATACAACGATTTTAATTTTTTACAACTATGGTAACTTTGTTCAAAATCTCTCCTTTCATATAAAAATTTTAAATTTTAAATCATAGATGTTGATATACTATTATACAGTGATAGTCTTACCTTGAAAAATCATATATGTCAACAGTCATATGACTGACATATAAAAATCATATATCATCATAATCCTATATAAATTTTGATAGTTTGTCCAAAATCTCTCCTTTCATATGATACAGTGACAGTCTTTTTCAAATTTCAATTGTTTTTTACAGCAAAAATGTCAAAAGATAGCTATACAACAGTGACTAGTCAACTGTCAAATTTAAGCCCTGTCTCAGAGGACTCATAACAATATAAAAGAAGGAAAATCATTTTTATTCCAGAATACAATATTCTGAGCTAAACATATTAAAATTTAAATTTTTAATCGAATTTTTTTTGTTCTCTCTTTTGACAGGTTTCACCTTCACTTTTCTAAATAGAATATGGTTTTTGCAAGTGGAACTGGAGGTAGAAGAACTGGTGGCAAACCTAGGGACCCTTGTTGGAAACATGGGACACCAGGTCCAAAGCGAGGAGATGTTATTTGTAACCATTGCACTAAACCTATGACCGGAGGCATAAATCGACTTAAATACCACCTTGCACAGGTCCCTTGCCATGATGTTTTGGAATGTGAGAAAGCTATTCCGGAGATTCAGAGGGAGGCACAGGCCCTCCTTATGGCATATCAGCAAAAGAAAGAAGCTAAAAAGAGAGCAGCAGAGGCAATGGCAGCTCCAAACCCAAGTTTTAGTTCTACAGGGTCAGATTATAGAGGTGTAGAGGCCTCTTCTACACCTTCCATTGGGTCACGGATACGAAGATCAGGCAAAGGGATTGATGGCTTTTTTGTTCCTCGGAACACTCCTGGTGCGCAACCTTCATTGGAAGGTCTTGTATGGAATAGAGAGGTGTATCATGAGGCGAAGTTGGCATGTGCACGATTTTGGTACTACAACAATATTCCCTTCAATGTCACTTCGAGTCCTTATTGGGAGCACTTGGTCACTGCATTGACTATGGTAGGTAAGGGGTTCAAGGCCCCAAGTCGTCATGAGTTGAGTGGCCCATTATTGCAGGAGGAGGTGGAACACACACATCTATTAATACAGGATCAAAGGAAAATTTGGGAAAGAAAAGGTTGCACTATTTTATTTTACGGATGGACAGATGCCAGGAACATGACTCTCATCAATTTTTTAGTGGCTTCAGCGGGGCAGCTAGTCTTTTTAAAGTCAGTTGATGCCTCCAATGAAATAAAAAATGCAGAAACCTTGTGCAACATGTTGGATGAGGTGGTGATGGAGGTGGGAGTGGAACATGTTGTCCAAATAGTGACTGACAATGCAGCTGCATATGTGGTAACCGGTAGACTTCTAGAGGCGAGGCATCCAACATTGTTTTGGAGCCCTTGTGCTACACACTGTATTGACCTTCTTCTTGAGGACATTGGAAAACTAAGCTGGGTGGAGAATGTGGTTGAAGAGGCAAGAAATATCACAAAATACATCTACAACCACACATGGCTCCTAAATCTTATGAGAGAACATACTGGTGGCAAGGAGCTAATGCGATAAGGAGTCACACGCTTTGCCACTAATTTCCTTGCCTTGCAGAGTATAGCAGCATTATTGCCCCACCTTAGGCGCATGTTTGTGAGTGAAAGGTGGTTGGAGAGTTCTTATCGTAGGAAGCCGGAAGCAGAGAGGGTCGTGAAGGCAGTTTATGATGATGGCATGGAAAAAGTCATGGACGAGATCATCAAGGTAAGTTTTCAAACACTAATTTTTATTTATTTATTTATTTGCTAATGTTAAAATTTGTTGATTTTGTAAAAAAATTATATTTTTATTTGTTGAATTTCAATTACTATAATTCTCTAATTTTATTTTCATCCACTATTGATTTATCATTTAGGTGTCAGAACTGTTGGTTAGGGTTCTACGATTGGTGGATGGGGATCAAAAGCCCATGGGGTATCTATATGAGGCCATGGATAAGGCCAAAGAGGCAGTTCAACATTTGTATGGGTCGAATAAAACAAAATATGAACCCATATGGCGCATTATTGATCGGAGGTGGAACCAACAACTCCAACATATTCATGCTGTTGGTTACTTTTTGAACCCCAAGTTATTCTTCTCATCTTCATTCAAAGCAGATGCAGAGGTTATGCTTGGCTTGAACACGTGTATTGAGAGGTTGGTCTTTGATGATAACCTTCGAGACCTCGTACTCGATGAGTTACAGAGCTATAAGAGCGTGGATGGGCCTTTTTTTTCTTCAAGAGATTGCATTCGTAGGAGATCCACTCTACAGCCAGGTAAAAAACATATGTTTATTTTTAATTTACTATTTATTTTAATTTTTAAGTTTACTAAAAAGTAAAATCCTTACAAAGTTATAAATGTTATCCTTGCAGATTTATGGTGGGAAGATTATGGTGCCTCAATGCCTAATCTTCAAAAGCTAGCCATCCGGATTTTATCCCAGCCTTGTAGTGCATCTGGTTGTGAGCACAACTAGAGTGTTTTTGAGGCCATTCACACAAAGAAGTCCAACAGGTTGACTCAAAAGCGCTTGAATGACCTTGTCTATGTGCGGTACAACCTTCGGTTACATGAGAAGAAGGTAGAAGGCCAGGAATCGCATCAGGCATTGGACCTTGATGACATTGATCCATATTCAGATTGGATTGCTAAGGATGTTGATGTTGATCCATCACATGATGATGATGATATAGCTGCTATGGAGAGGGATATAGCTGAATGGCAAACAAATGTGGCAGCATATGAGGATTCAGAGACAGAATTAGATGATGATATTGATGTGCCATCAGGGGCGGGTTCCTCACATGTACCACATGATCCTATAGATGAGGCTCCTGTTGAGGATACCGCAGCTATACCAACCACTTCCACACCACCCACACAGAGAAACAAAACTCTTTTGAGCTTTAGTCGTAGAAGAAATTTATGATTTATATTTTCTAGTGATAATGGAACTCTTGTTTTGGTCTATGATATGTATTATCAAACTGGAATTTCATATATATTCGAAGGTTGAACTCTTTTTTTGTCTATGATATGTATTAAACTCTTAATTTTGATTTATATATGAAGGAAATTAGTAATGCATTCTACAATTTCAGAAATGTGCGTGTTTTTTAAGAATATTTTAAAAAAATTATGCATTTTTAAATATTCGATAAATTTGCCGAGTTTTTCCCCGAGTTTTTGCTGAGTCCCGAGTTTTAAAATTTTTTGGGTCTATCGAGTTTTTGCCGAGTCCAAGTTTTTCAACTATGGTTGATGTAACAATACAGACCCAGTTTCCTACTCCAACTAGCTGTGACTCAAACTAAAAGAGTGTATTCTCTTCCAAAAAGTTGGCGGCCAGCATTATTGGACCCTAAAACTCTTATAATATGTCATGTCCTCTTTTTTGGATTAAAAATAATTAATAATATTATTTAAGTTGGGCCCAACAATTCCTAATTTTAAGGGCAACTTAATAATATTATTATAACTAAAATAAAAGGTGTTTTTAAACACTAGTACTAAAATAAAAGTATTTTTAATACTTAAAATAAAAATAAAATAAAATAAAAATTAAAAAGTATTTTTAATAATAAAATTATTTTTAAATACTTTTTATAATAAAAGTATTTTAATATTTTATTAAATGCTTGGGCCAAAAAATAAAGAGTGCTTTTTAATACTAGGGCCAAATTTTAAACATGGAGGCAACTATAAAAGGAGCGCTTGGCTTCTCATTTTGAGGATCATTCAAGCTATCCTTTGCATACTATTTTCAGATTTGAGCAGTTTGTTCAATCTAGGGCATCCAAGGATACAAACCCTTGGTTTGTTTGGGGCTTGAGAGGAAGAAAACCTTCTTGAATTTCACATTTGGGAATCAATGACGAAAACCCTTGTTTCTCATTTTGGGCGATTCATCCGGAGATCATAGTTGTGTGATTTGTTGAGGATTTGAAGACAATTTTCAGTTTGCTACAGTGATTTGATG
The DNA here is from genome assembly GCA_027924645.1 of Cunninghamia lanceolata. Lineage (NCBI taxonomy): Eukaryota > Viridiplantae > Streptophyta > Pinopsida > Cupressales > Cupressaceae > Cunninghamia > Cunninghamia lanceolata. The sequence continues at coordinate 5,425,175 of BSBN01000354.1, read as the reverse complement.
AAGATTTCAACATTTTGAGGATTGTATATTGCTGCTACAGTGTTGCTATAGGGGTTGCTACAATAACCTATCAATAAATCAGCATTTTTGGGCACAATTAATGTCATTGTGGAGGTAGATCTAATTCTATTTGCAGGTGTTTGAGTCAACCCTAGCTGAGCGCCATCTTTGGAGGAGGAAAATTAGGCATTTGAGCATTAAATCAGTCACATCAGTTGTTTTGTGCTATTTCAAAATTCAGTCATCTTTTATTAGTAATCATCAATTTGAATTAAATAGCAAGGAGAAAATTTCTGATGTTGACATATTGCAGAAGTTTCCAAGGCAAATCTGAATTTTATTAGCATTTTTCTTGAGATCACCAACCAGCCATACCACTCCAGTAATGTCTATGTGTGTTCAAAATTGTAATTTCAGATCTGATTCTGTTTTAGAACAATTTCTAACTTGTAATCATTGCAAACATCAATAAAATCAGACTTTGAGGGTTTCCAAATTTATGTTTGAATCTGATCTGGGCATTTGAAATGACCTAGGGTTTGTACCATACTACAAGCCATTAAATTTATCAAAATTTGGCTTATGAGGTGTTTGAGGGTTTGATCAAGTATTTTCCGTCATTATTTACAATTTTCAATTCACTGTTTCAGTTTAGAGGGTTTCATATTGTAAAAGTTGAATATTTCCATCACCCTAGGGTTTGATTATACTAAAATCAACAAGATCTGATTTTACATCAGCAAATAAGGGTTTTAAAATTTTGTGATCAGTTTGTGTATTTGCTGTTTGGTTCATTTGATTTCACAAATTCAAAAAAGAATACAAATATACTGCCTGTTTCCGGTTGGGGACATCACATAATATGCAGCGACTTCCTATCTATATCTCACGCCTCCCTTGCAACACCTAGAAATCTGCTAAAACTGGTACGACCTGTATTGGTCTTCGAATGGGGAGCGATTGGGAAGGATACGAGCCTGGATATGGTACGGCCAGGTGAAAGTATACCCAAACTCCACAAAAATTTATTATTTGCTTGCAAATCGTCAATAATTTCTTCTTTGCAAACTCTTGGAAAAGCAAACACAAATCTGGAAAGATATGGCAATGCTTCAACACAAACTCATCAACCTTCAATCAATCATCACCCTTGTGAATTCTATATGAATCCACCTCAATATTGGCTAGGTGAGAATTCCTTCCTCAAAACCAATCTCCGCCGTAGGGTTTTCGTTCTAGAGCTGCAACTTGAACAAAAATGCTCAAACTCCACAATTGCGGTTTTAGAAAATGAAATGCCAAAGATATGAAAATCTCTCTTCACATCTTCCTTTTTATAACTCCTTTGGGACTTTCTTGAAATTATATTTTGTAACCACCTTTAAGATTTTCTAGAAAATTATATTTTATTTCCTCATAAAGTGACTTTTTATTTTAATTTGTTTTTTGGACCCCTGAATAAGTCACTTTATAATAAAATGTTCAACTTTACTAAAATAATTAATTAAATATAAGTTGCCCAAAAATGGATAAGTCAAGACAACTTAATTAAATTAATTAATTATTCCCTTACCATAATCCCAATTAGCCTACGAGAATCAAAAATAGGCTAAGGGTCTTCGCCGATCGATCATGCCTACGAAGGGGACATTGCAAGGTGCCTTCCTTTTCCAACAACAATCTATGTATTTACCAATGAATCCCAAAATGGGATCCTCACAACATAGTGTATGCTCTTATGATACCGAAAATTAACATATGCTATCCTTGTCTCATGATGCTTTTCTTGGTTCCATGTGGTACATTCCAGCAAAGGTTGCACACCAAGAGTACTACAAAGAATTGAAAACCCATGTGATTGCATTTGACTAGAACTATCCTAGTGGAGGATCCCTGTATTTGTGGGCCATGACAAGATCTCACTACATCAGTCTTTAATTTAGGAGGAGAATTCATCACAACTACAATTGTCTTAGCTATCCTCTTTCTAATATCTTCTCCTTATGCAAATGATCCATAAAAGAATTTGGTTTTATGTCCAGGTTTCATGGCAAGATGTAACTCAGCTCCAAAAGACGTATTGAACAAGAGAGAAAATGGCAAAAAATGGAGGTTTGAGACCACCGGTTTTGCAATCGGTGGTGGTTTCGTAAAAGGACAAAGGTGATCTTTTTAATGGTGGTTTTGTAAAGGACAAAGAAACGATTTTTTCAATGGCGGTTTCATGGTCGGGAATGGTAGTTTTGTCAAAAAAGTAATGGTTTCGTAATTGCCCCTTGATGACAAGTGGTGCTTTTGCCACATGTTAGAGAAATGGTCCACGTGTCCAAAACACTCCCAATTCCTTACTCTTTGACTTGTGTCTTTCTCCTAAGGGTTTCTACATCTATACATGACCATGTGAAATGTATCAATTAGTGAGAATTGGAGTAGTTCATGAAAGGATTGAGTTGAAGTCGATAGGGTGTTTAAGATTCTTAGTGAATGGTTGGTCATTGTAGGCTGATTAGACTTGTAAGAGAGCTGTATTAGAGGTCTTAGAGACTGAATTCTTTGAGATTTAGGCTGGTTGTGTCACAAGTGGCCTAGGACTATAAATGTCATTAAATTTGTGGATTTTAAGTGAGTTGTGGCTAATGTTTGCTGGAGTTTTTTCTAGGGTAAATCCTCTGTCTTCTTAATTGTGCATGGTATTTGTTCTCATTTACATTCCTTTAGCCTAGTTTACTAATTGACAAATTTTACAATACTTCTATTTTTTCATATATTTCTAAGTGTTGAACTACTAAATGGACTATTCATCGTAGTTTACTGATCAACAAACCTAGGACAACCTTTTCATCTTTGATATAATCTCTGGTTACATTGAATTACACAAGTGCACATCTTGGCTAGGGATTCGTGCAAGGTGATATTTGAGGGGATTGATGCCTCCTCTCATCCTCAAGCCACAATAATCACACACCACCATTCTCTTCGTTCGACCTAGTGTGCCATGCCTCTAAGCGGGGTCTTTGGTATCGCCACCACTATGGTTACTTGTGGATACCATCTCTATCTGCAACACTAGAAACCCTAACAAAAGGAAAAATTTCAAGCTTCAATTGTAAGAATTGTAAACCTAGCTTTGAAAGAAGGAAGAAATGCAAAAAAGAAACAAAACATGAAAGATTAAAATCCTATAAGTGCTAGAACACAACAAAAATGAAAGAAATATAGCAAAAACCTAAACCAAAAACATACCTTCCAAATCTGGTTGATAAATCTGTCAAATTGATTGAATATTCTTCGAAATGAGTCCAAATCAACTGCAAATTGATGCATTTAAATCAAGGAGTCAAGGGCAAAAATGCAAATATCATAATTGTAAAAAAACAAATCACTTTTTAGCTGTATTAAGTTGTGGCTTTTTTGCACTACTAGGTGAGGTTTTGCATGGTACTCATGAGTTTTCTGTCAAGTAACTTGCTGGTTTTGTCCAACTCCTGAGTACTTTTTAAGTCTATGCGTTTTGTTTTTTTGAGGATAACAATGGAGATGTAGCTGAAAGCTTGCTCAATCTTTGTGGTCAACATCTTCTTGCAGTTTTTATTATCATAAAATCCTTGGGAAACATTTTCAAACATTGAAAGGGGAAAAGGTTGTGAGCAACTTCCTAATATATATGCCACTAGTGTCCTTTTTGTTGTACTTTATTTGGATGAACAGGAGGAAAAAAATGTAGTAGTTGTATTTATCCTAAAAATTATGGTTTTAGTCAAGAGACATGCTCACTACATTCACATAACTTCTTGGATTTTCCTCAAAGATGAATCTTGAAGGTGTAGAGTAGTGAGCAAACTTCTTGATGTAGATTACATTTTGGTCATAAGCTTCATTACTATAGTAAGGTAAAAATCATGAAACATGCTCATCTTCCACAAACATTAGCATTACACTCTCTCACTTGTATAGTTTGTTGTAGTGGAAATACAAAAGCAAAAAAGGGGGAAAAATAAAACTATCGATGGGATGAGAAGAAGATTTATGTGAAGCCTATTATAGACAAGGGGATACATTGGTAGTAGAACTCAACCTTCTTTGTGATCTGGTTGTGAATGAGTGCATTCTTTTAAGATCTTAAAGACACAATATCTTGTTGATCAATTTGCTGGCAATTTAATGTGGAAGGGGTATGTTGAGAGGTTGATGACTTATCTACCTCAATTTTTGGCTCGTTGCTTCCTTGACTTGCAAAACCATAAAGGAGCACAATGATAGGGAGTCGGGAGAATGTACTTGACAACAATATGAAGTTTGCTGAGAAGAGAGCAAGAGAATAAATGTATACAAAGCAATTGTAAAGAAGTTGATTAGTTATATATTCAAAATTCACAAACAACTAGATGACTCCTATCTTGAGTAGTCTTGAGAAGACTTTCACTATAAGAAGGTTTGGGAAATTAGAAAAAGAGAGTTGATGGTTGACTTAGAGGAGAGGGAGTTAGGTGGTGATCCCTATAGATAATGAAAGAGTAGGAGTAAGAGTAATTATATTAATGTCCACGAGGGACCAAAAGTAGGTCAATGGGACTCGAGTATTTTAGTTTACATTAGAAAGTTCTAGGAAGAGAATATCCTAGGAAAGCAAAATAAAGGAAAGAAAGCACTAAAAATAAAAAGAAGCAATGCAACACCAACGCAAGTGGTTAAGAAACCGATACAAATAATCATGTGGGGGGAACGAAATCCACAAAGAGCAACAACTGATGAAGAATGGAAGGATAGGATACAAATGTCATCAAATATCTCCATTAAGGCTTGGAAGGGAGGAACCATTGGTGCCATCATCAATCACTGTGAAAGGATCAATACACGATCAGGTAATGCTCATTGGAGAGTACTAAAGGTCGGGGTACCAGACATGGTGGTGCAAGAAGGAAGCAAAACACTCCCTATAGAATTTCTTCCAACATCCAAGGGCAATGTAACTCCCATAGTAGTGAAGAAATTTGTTATGTGTGGCTATTCTTGTGGCTTGGGAGGTGGTAGGGAAGGAGTAGATCCATGTTGTCAAGGAGTAGAGCCACAACGTCAAGGAGTAGAAACATGTTATTGAGCAAGAACGTGTAGGGTGGTCTGAGCAGTAGTGGTATGCTAGGAGAAATGTCGTCTCATAGGTCTGTTCGCCTCTATGTGTGAGGTAGTGGTATCCAAAGGGCGTCTAATATTGTTGATCTCTTGAATAGGTTGAAGAAAGAAGTGATCTGCATGGGGTCTCTAGGGCCTGCAGGGACTCCCTATAGGGTTCTATGCTAAAGGGTGACAACCTCCCAAAGATAAAGGGCTAGCCATCGCTGATCCGAATATCTGAAGAAAGTAGAGAGTGTTTCCTAAGTCTTGGTAGAAGCAATGGTATCTCCACCCGATCTCATAGTAGATGGGGCATCTAAAAAGAAGTGTTCCTTAGTCTCTATCTCTTGGAGGGAGCAAAGATGATAGATCCAGTCCTGGTGGAGAATATGATGATCAATCTCAACTTGTAGTTGGTGAGATCATACCCTTAGTTGGCCAAGGCTAAACCTCAACCCATGAGACCAATGGCGTTGGAGAAGCGAGGACGACAAATGATATCATCTATCACTTGTAAGAAATATTTTGCGTATAAAACAAGCTTGTGGTTGAGTGGCTAAGAGGGAGAGGTCCAGGTGACTTGGATGTACTGTCTATAAATACCCTCTCTGGCAACATTAGTGATAACCTCTTTCGAGGGAAGGAGTCAATGAGGAACACTCAAGGAATACATGAAAGGAGGTAGTCTATCAATAGAGATGTTGATAGATTGGAGCAATCTAGTCTTGAAATACCAACAATGTTAGAGTGTAGTGGGGTCTAGTGATGCTATCCTCTTTGAAGAACAAAGAGCTAAGTATGGATACCACCCATGACCTGAAGCATCATCTCCCATGGATCCGAGTTTGTGGATGTAGCAAGCAAGCATGAAGATAGTCTCAAGGTGTAGAAGATGGTCGGCAAACTCGGCTTGGATGATGCATTGACACTCCAAGACAAAAAGAGAGGCATATCCCTTACAAAGGCATGCTCGAGAGGCAAGCTTCATGCTAAAGGATGGGCTAGAAAATGGTACCCCCAAGTAGGTGTATGTTGATGTGATCTCCAAAGGTTCACCTTTGTAGAAGAACCGTAATTTGGAAAGAGATTGTTTGGAGATGTTGAAAATCACGACCTTAGCTTTCCTAAGGTTGACCACAAGTTTGTGAAGCTCTCATAAACAAGCAAGAGCATCAAGTTGTCACTGTAGGCCCTTAACAAAATGAGAGAGGAGAACAACATCATCAACAAAAAGTAGTATGGCTATTACCACCCCATGTAAAAGACAACCATCATCAACATAGGTATGCTGCCAAAGAAACTCCTCAAACTCATTAATGTAAATGTTGAAGAGGCTTGGTGGGAGAGGACATCCTTGCTTGATCCCAATGGTACTCTCACAAATTTAGAAAGACAATGAGAAGCACAAAATTGCCCAATAACTGTCTCATAAAGCCTCCAAGCTGTAGTGATGAGAGAATTTGGAATATTGACATTGTGCAGTCTTTGGAAAAGCAGATGGTTCGAAACTAAGTCAAAGGCCTCCTTGAAGTCAATAAAACAACAAAAGACTTTGGAAGATTGGTGAAGAGCTTCCTCAATAATAGCTCGGAGTGTAAAGATGTGGTCAATAGTTTGGTAGTTTCTCTTGAAGCTGATCTATCCCCTATCTTGGAGATTACCTCTTTCCAAGTGCTTTGGAAGTTGCATGTCTAACATCAAGGTATTAGGTTTGGCAAACATAGGCCCAATCATAATGGTCCTATAGTTTCCAAGATTGGAGGGATCTCCAGATTTATGAATAGGATGAATTATGTGTTGGGACTAAAACTGAGGAAAACTTGAACAAACCACCTCATTAAAAGGTTTTGCCACAGGGAATGAGTACCATATTTGATGAACTCAGCTTGGTGGCTTTCATAATTTGCTACTTTGTTGGTACACAACTTCAAAATAGCCCTCTTGATAGTACAAGTGGAGAAAACAATAGAGGATGGCAATGGAGTAGGGACAATGACGATAGCTTGGTCGGGTACATTGTAGAGAGAACAAGCATAGGAAACCCATGCCTCGGGTTTGATGTCGGGGATGGTGGTTTTTCTTAGGAGAAGAGTGTGCCAAAAGGTCTTGGGAGAGTGGTGGAGATCAACAAGGAGGGCAAGTTGTCTAGACACAAGAAACATTTGTTTCTTACGATAGAGTACACAACGATACTCTCAATGGATGGAGGGTATGGAGGGAGGGTGAGGGAAAAGCGAAATCTCTGATGAAGGGATTTATATTCATCATTGTACCACTAGTTTATAGGGTAGGATTTGTGGGGCTGAGGTGAGTTGGAGTTATGTATAGTGTGGGGCAAAGAGTCTAATGTGGCATCCTAAAGGCCTTGACGTAAGAACTCATATAAGAAATTGATGGTGGGAAGAGGGAGGGAGTAGAACTTGGACAAAAGAAGGGAAAGACGACCAACATAGCCAATGGTGGAATCATCATCAAAGCAGATTGTGGTGTGTCTAGTGATGGGTGGGGGGAGCGTGGTAGGAGGGAGTGGTTGAAATGGGTGAAAATCAGCAAGGAGGGTCAATGTCAATGGTTAGCAAGTGGGATTTGAGGGGAGATAAGGACATAGATGTGGGGGATGAGGTATCTACTGGTAAGAACATGGTCGAATGTTCACACCATCTCCATGAGGAAAACAAGTGAACCTACTAGAGTTAGGGAAGCAAGGGAGCTTGTTGAGAATGTGGAGGCTCTGAGATTCCCTCAACCCGAGAAGGTGCCTCCCATAGGCTGTGATTGTAGTATTCTAGTTAGCAGATACTCTCGTAAACCAAACTCCTCAGGATCCATCTCATGAAGGCATAACTTATCTTGCACAAGATCATGAATAGGCATTTGGCGCGTTCCCGTGTGGGCATTAAAGTCGCCCAAAAGAATGATATCGCCAATAGTGGAGTATTGGGAGATCTCTGGGTAGAGGTCAAGGTATGGGTCCCTGTTGATGTGTATGATGATAGTCTAGAGTGTGACTACCAAGGAGGGGGAGAAACATGAATGAAGGCCCTCCAATACTAGATAACAACCCACTTGTTCTCTTTCTCGGCAACTACAACTTGAATATAGGCTTGCTGAAGTTCCTCTACTTGGAGTCTTGTAAGATACATATCTAGATAAATCTATTGAGGGAGGGAGAAGAGCTGCTTTTTTGCCTTGAGAGCTTGCAAACATTCTTTTGCAGATTGGAACCAGATAAGGGTGTTGTCAGATAGATTCCAAGCCCTGTTAAGGGAGATATCCATTAAGTATAAGGATTCGTGCAGGAATGGGTGACCCCACACGTAAAGGATCAGCTGGCTTAGTGAGGCTACATATGCGAAGGTTGAGTGCCTTGATTTGTTGTGCCCTTTCTTCGTCAAACTTTGCTTGGACAGTCATCTCAGATTCTCAACAATAGGAGGTGCCTTCTTCCCATTAACCGCTTGCACCCACAAATGTTGCTCTTTGACCTGTTTTTGGATAGACTATTGTTGGGCCATGGTTTCTTTTTAAGATGTTCGTGCTGAGTAATTATCTCTAATTGTTTAATCTTAATTTTGGAGACCACTTTGTTGAGCTGTTGAAAGAAAGCAGGGGGAGTCACTAGCGGTGGCTGGGACCTGTTCAAGTGTAGTGATCCTTGCCTGCAAATTGGCAATAATATCATCCTTTTCCTATAGCTGTTTCTGAAATAGTGACAAAAGATCCTGGAGTTCATGGTTCGGAGTTTCAACCCAGATATCTATTGGGAAAAACTGGTGTATTTGTTTTGTGGTGACAAGGCCTTGTGAGGGTGGGGAGTTTTAAGATTTTGTGTTAATGGGAACTTCATGTTCAGAATCAGAAATTCTACCTTTAGCTGCAACAAAGGCTGCAGCTTAAGAGTGGTTTTGACCTAGCTGTGCAGCAGAAACCTAGTAGTTATGTGGCAGAAATTGGTTCGTGTGCAGCAGAAATCTAGTGCGTGCCATGCCATGCCAATTTAAGGCCTTTGTTCGAAATGTAGAGACGAATGAATGGTAGAAAAATGCAGGTCTGTCAAAACCCTAGCCATGAAATAAATTAAATATTTTTGCAGCAGACGTGTAAATTCACTTGTCTGGTTACGAGGCTGAGGAGCAGAGCATGCAAAAAGCAGCAGATGTGTGTGAGCAGCAGGTGCACACACAACAACAATTTAAAGCCTTTGTTCGAAATGTAGAGAAGAATGAATGGTAGAAAAATGCAGGTCTGTCAAAACCCTAGCCATGAAATAAATTAAATATTTTTGCAGCAGACGTGTAAATTCCCTTGTTTGGTTAAGAGGCTGAGGAGCAGAGCATGCACGTAGCAGCAGATGCGAGCAGCAGAAGTGTGCAGAGCAGAAGGTGCATGCACAGGGAAATTTTGTGCACAAAGAATCACACACAAAAAAATGAGAAGTTTAAGAAAATGATAATAGATAATAGTTGAAAGACCTGGTAGTAAGACGGTAGGTGGTGAGACAACCATCTGTAGAGGCATGGTTGAAGATGAAACAAAAATCAAGGTTGACAGAGGCATGCCACCAGTTGACAAACAAGAGAAGGGATTTATACACTGAGGTGTGGAGATTGGGATTGACAATGTTGAGGAAGTTACTTTAGCATAGACATGTGCCAACTTGTTCTTGCAGAGGGAAGGGTTGCAAGCTAAAAAATATAAACAAACTATTGGGTCCTGCTGAATTGGAGGGCAAGATACAATAAATAGTCATGACAAACCAGGAGAGATGATAATTGAAACCTTGTTTGACATTGTAATACATGTGAAACTATTTGTGCTTCCAATAGCCAAATTGATCAAATTGACCTCGAAAGGGGTAGCCCAAATGGTGTATGGATCAAGAGGAAAAAAAAACAGAAGACTTAAATTGAAATCGAGAAAATCATTTAAGAAAGAATTTCAAATTATTTGGTGATGACAATACCTTGGTTGTAGAAATTTACAATGTGAATTGGGGAAATAATGATTTATGAGGGTGTATAACCGATAATTAAAAGAGTTGATTAGAGAAACCCGTTATTGACACGCTAAAGAATATGCAACTTATTGAAGGGCCGCAGAAAAAGTTCTACACCAAGATAAAGATAAATTCCTCCAATAACCTACAATGGTGCTTGTCACCTAGTAGTGAGCTAGGAGAGTGAAAATAAAGTAAATGCTGGAGTGCAAGATTCCAATGACTTTAATGACGATGGTGAATATCTTATTGAATCCATAACTGAGCTATTTACGAAAATAAATGATGAGAATGTTTAAGGGCTTGAGAAAGGAACCAGAAGGGCAAAAATGAGTTTTGATGCACCGCTCATAGAATAGGAGAACATAAAGTGCAAATTGCCCAAACAATCAGTTCTATGAGATATACACGCATATAGTCAATGACAACCCATACACTTTGAAGAATAGGAAGGAACACAAATTATTACTAAAATATGCACCAACCTCAAAGGAAGCAACGACCGGGGCCTTCTAAAATCAGCCATAGGGCTAACAACGGAATAGTCAGGGAGTGGTGGCAATAGGCTTATTGACTATGACACCAATGGTTGACTATTATTTTAGATAATGAGCATTTAGTGATTGGAGCAGTTTTCATATAGACTCTCCCAGTAAATTGAAGACAACCCCTAATGATGTGCTGATGTCATAGCCTAGATAATGAAGAAGAGTTCATTACCTTTCTAACCAAATCTAAACACCCCACTTTTATCTTCTTTAGTCTCGACCATGTTACTATCCTCCCTATGATCTAGGGAACCTTGGAGAGATTAATAGCCAACCAATTCCACATGTCAGCCCTCTCTCTATAGTCATTGGAAGCATATAGAGAACACACCCAAACTGAGATCCATTCATGGACAAGGTCCCATTGTACATGCCTTTGACTTTGGAGACAATAAAACAATAGATTCCCTTGCCTTTGTCATGAGAAGTAGAAAAAAAGGTACAACCCAATCAAATGAACTTCAAAGCACATTCCAATGAAAAACCAACAATTTTGACCTTTTGAAGTAACAAATAGTCTAACTCCTTTTTACAACTGCAAAACATTCTAACCACAACATGTCTATCAATAGCTTCCAGCTCTCTAACGTTCCAGCTAATGCATGTAAATCGCATTGAGAAGGTGGAGGAACTAGATTGATACCCTTGTAGAGCCTCTCAAAGCAATTGAGGAGCTTTTCTTCTTTCATTTTTTTAGAGATTTTGAGCCCGAAGTAGGAGGGTCTCTAGGTTTCCTTTTCTTAACATATTTAGCAAGATCTAGCAGTACACCAATATAATTCTTACTCAAGGTAACATCATTAAAAAGCATAGGAGTAAGACTAGTATCTATAAAAGCCCATGGGCTATTATTACTAGGACTCGTTTTTTTGTTTTAAGCTACTTTGCATTTAGGATTTAAATTTTTGAGTGCTGAATCTGCTTACCATGGTCTGAAAATTTAACATGGTATCAAAGCACGTTATCTGAAATCTTTTAGATACGTGTATGGAGTGTGTTGCCACCTATGAGAGGGAGCTGTCAGAGGATTTCAGTGAATGTGATGACCTTGCTTTAGTAATTGAAGTGATTTGGACTTTTAAGAGGTTGTAGGGTGTGATGCCCTAAGTGCTTCAATGATTGGAGTCTTGATCCACACTTGTGATAAGCTGCTGATTTGAGTTGCTTGGCTGATTTGTTTGGTTTTCCATTTTAGTGTGTTCCGAAAGCTGCAAGTATGACTAGTCTTGGTCTCAGATAGTGTGACTGTCTATATGGTGCTTCCAACTTTACACCTTGGAAATGCAAATTGTAGATGCTACTAGAGGAGGTTGATCTTTGGAGTTTTGTGGAGATAAAGGTTGCACCTCGTACCAATCTTGTTTAGTTGGGTGAACATAACAAAAATTCAGCCAAGGTGAAGTGAATCATCCTAAATTTGGTGAAGGACCATTTGATCCCTCACATTGCAGAGAAGAAGATAGCAAAGGAGATGTACGATGCCTTGACCACTCTGTGTTAGAGTGTGAATATTTCCTACAAGATGTTGCCAGAAAACAAGCTCAATGCTACACACGAGTGATACAGACACAATGGCCATTTATCTTATGAAGATCATTGAGCATAGAGATTAGCTCGCTGCTATCGGGGTAAAGGTGGACAATGATTAGTTGTTGTGTATAGCGTAAAATGGGTTCTCTTCAGCCTTGGATCTGTTTGTTCATGGTGTTTGTGCTCACGAGAAGCTTCCCACTTTTGAGAAGCTTTGGATCATTTCATCCAAGAGGAAACCAAACTGGAAACTACTTAAGCTAGAGTGGAAGAGAGTTAAGAATCTAGTCCTCATTAGGAAGATGAGGAAAGGTCGTAAGAATGGAGGACCCAAGAAGAGTCAAAAGGGGAAGAAGGAAGATTTTAGTTCTTCTCACCAAGGGAAGAAAGACTTGAGCCATATCATCAAGTGTTTCAAATGCCACAAGAATGGCCACTATGCTTTTTAGTGTCATTAGAAGAAGAAGAAAAATGACAAACAATGGTAGTAGTAGAAGAGGTTTGTAGGGTGTTCAGAAGCTTTAGTGGTGGATGAGCTTTCATCTAGGCTTGACACAACCTTCTTTGTGGTGTCGGGCCTTTCCGCTAACACTATTTCTAGTGTAGGGTGGTATGTCGACAGTGGAGCATCAAGACACATGACCTTTGATAAGAAGGCTTTTGAAAAACTTCAAGAGTAAGAGGCAAGCATACAAGTGGAGCTTGGTGATAATGCCATATATCTAACTATAGGGACATGATCAATTTCTTTCCACATGCCTTCATGCCTTGTTTTTGAACTTCATGATTTGTTTTATGTTCCCGGTTTAATTAAGAGCAGGTTTTCAGTTTCAGCCATGATAGATATTAGGTGTGTGGCCAAGTTTGATGATCAACAGGTTATTATTAGGGATTGCAACTAGGATCCTAGTTGAGTTTTGGCTAATGTATGTGAGATGGTGGTCTTTATAGGTTGCTTGCTGATCTGATCAAACATGGAGCCTTGGTACATGACAATAACCAACTGTGTGAGCTTTGGTACAAGAGAGTTGGTCTCATATACCATGGAGCATTACCTCACTTGAAGGACATGGTCCAGGGATTGCCAAACTTCAAGATAGAAAAGACAAAAGTGTGCAAGGGCTGCACACTTGACAAGCATGCCAAGATTGCTTTCCCTAGAAATGAGCACAGATGGAGAGGGATTCTTGATCTACTTCATTTAGATGTGTGCAGACGGACCTATGTTAGCAGGTTCATTGGTAGGTAACATTTACTATGTTTCATTAATTGATGATTTCTCTAGGAAAACTTTGATTTACTTAATGAAGACCAAAGATGAGGTCTTTGGAAACTTCCAAGTGTTCAAAGCTTTTGTGGGAAGTCACACGTACAAAAATCAAGGTTTTGAGGTTTGACAAAAGAGGCAAGTATACCTTCAAGGACTTTGATGCTTTTTGCAGAGATGTAGGGATTAAAAGGAGCTAGCGTTGCCATACAACCCTCAGCAAAATGGGGTTGCAAAGAGGAAGAACATGTCCATTATAGAGACATCAAAGGCCATGATACATGACCTAGATTTGCCCATGTTCCTTTGGGTAGAGGCATGCAGTTGTGCTGTTTACATTTTGAACAGGTGTGCTCATAGGGTGTTGAAGGGCAAGACTCTAGATGATGCTTTCATAGGAGAGAAACTTGATGTTTCTCATTTTTGGGTATTTTTGTGTCATGTCTACATTCATGTGCCTGAGGAGAAGGGGACGAAACTTGAACCCTCTAGCTTGAAGGGTGTGGTGGGATATAGTGAGTCCTCCAAGGCTTCCAAGGTCTATGTTTCATCACAATGGAAGATAGTAGTGAGTCAAGACATGAAGTTTGATGAGGATGCTTAGTCCTTCAAGTCTTAGGAGCCTCGAATGGAGGTTGAGGAGGGTGAACAGATTGCTGTCCTAGATGTTCATCTGGAGAGTATAGTAGTACCAAATGCAGTTCAACAAAGTTTCAGTATAGGACCAGATACCTTATTACCTTTTAGTACAGCTAGGAAGCATAGATGGCTTACTCAGACATTGTAGGAGGCACAAGAACAAGTAGGTGTGCCAAAGACTTGATGTTGATGTATGTTGGCGATGGAGATGATGTTGTAGGGCTTTGTGGATTTAGACTGGGCAGGTGATGCTAGTGCTAGGAAGAGCATTTAAGGGTTTTGTTTCAACTTGAGGTCGGGTATGAATTATGATATTCTGGTTTAATAGGAAGCAAGTGGCAATGACATTGAGTTCAGCAAAGGCAAAAGCACACGGCAGCTTCTTCTACTAGTTGCAAGGATATTTGGCATCACAAGTTGATAGCAGAAGTTACTGATCAGATGTTGGAGTCAACAGTTGTGTAAAGTGATAATCAGAGTTGCATCAAGCTCTCTGAGAATCGGCATCAATATCTATTTCAAAGATAATGGTCTCTAGTCTAGAAGAGTTGGTTGCATCACTATCTATCATGACTGGTTCATATCAGTTGTATCACGTTCAATAGATGGGATGGTAGCATCAGTATCTCTGGTAATGAGAGATGTCGACATCACTTGATCCAGTAAACAACCACTCCAAGTATATAGACATTTGGTACCATTTCCGCATAGATGAAGTTCAGAAGGGACCAATGGTTCTTAAGTATGTTCCCTAGGATTCATAGATTGTAGATATTTTGACAAAGCCCTTGGCAAAATGTAAGTCTGAGATTTAAGGGAGAGACTGGTTTTGATGGAGAACACTTTCCTTGCAAAGAGGGAGTATTTTTTTTTTTGTAGCTGTTGCTTGGTGGCTGTCTCTTGCTGGTCCTTCATCTGGTATAGGTTTTCCTGAATTTTCTGAGACAGAGAAGTTGAAATTTTTTGCTGAGGAAATTCACATCCATCAATGTAAACACAAACAGGAGTGGGGAAGTAGCATCAAAATGCAAGAGGTTGTCTGACATAAAAAGGATACATAAGTTACAGCTCCAAGATGCAGAAAACTTCAGAAATTGTTTATTGCTATGGGCCTTGGTTACGCTAGATGAACCAATAAGGTAAACTGGGCCCTTTGTCATGTCCATTGCTAGCATTACCTTATTGAAAAATTTAGAGAAAATTGCGCCCTTTACTTACATATTGTCATAAACTAAATGCAATCACTTTTTGCATCTGGTTTTAGGTTATGTGCTTGTTGATGGTTTCTTATCTTTATTAAGAAAAATAATGGAAGCAATAATTTAATCTAAATAAAATTTTCTTTTATTATCTTTAGGCACAAAAGGTATACCAATCGATGGTAGAATTTCATTCGAATCTAGAATTTTGCATTAGCAAGTTTAGTTTATTGCTAGGCTATTTTTGCTAACTATACATATGCTTAATCTTTCTTTTGGGCTCTGAAATTAGTAAATTATTAGAAAGTGGCTAAAATCATTTTTCGTATCATTTAAAACTAAAGGACAACAAAGGGATTCTTTTTGATTGCATAGAGTGTATTTCCTGCATGCTTTTAACTATTTATTATGTAATGTACAGGGGCATATGCTCTGGCAATTACTGCTCGTGAATGTGTTGGATCTTATAGGGGCCATCCCATTTTTAGGGTTCTGGATATGCGATTTCTGCCTTGCAATTCTGCTTTGCAAAATTCAACTCTGCAGGAGGTAAGCACAATTTCATGTAATGTTAGAATTTTGATGTATCAACTTAGGTTTTTAACTATATGAATCAATGATTTAACAGAAAAAAGCTGAGGATGAGTTTACCAAGCTGTTGAGGACTGCAGAGAAAACACCTGGCTTGTACTTTTCGTATGATGCTGATTTAACTCTAAAGTAAGGTCACAAATTGCTCTCTTTAAATGCTGGATGATGTTTTGGGTAGATGCAAATTATTTGAGTGCTATGTTAGTTTTATAATTTTATTCTTTTATGGAAAAGGACCACTAATTATTTGATTGTATGCACAATGCTGGATTTGAAGTGCACAAAGATCTGACAACTTGAAAATTGAGTCGAAGATGCTGCCACTTTGGAAGCAGGTATGTAGTTTTTAATCAAAATTTCAAGTTTGTTACTCAAACAAATCCCTTTATTTTAAAGACTTTTTCAACAGTAGGATTTCCACGCACTCATGGTAAAATTGTAACTTTTGTTTTTACATTGTGGGAATTATTGGCTTTGTGAGGAGTCCTTATTGGGATGACAAGAAAATTACTCCTAGAGTTGGTTTCAACAAAGACTCTGGAGCCTGCTGCCTAACATTATGTTAAACATCTGCTGTCAACACCCTTCAAATTCTCATCCCAAGTGTGCTGTATATGGTTTTTATTATATGGAGATTTTCTTTTTGCACTAATTATGTTCTTAATTTAATTATTTCATGGGTTTATATGGATGGTTTAATTCTTGGTTAAGGCATGCTCTTGAAAATGTACCTTGATCGTTGTGTACTCAACCTGTCAATTTGTTTGTATGTGCTTTCACTGCACTTCAAGTTCTCTTTCCATGTGTGTTGTATATGTTTTTTACTATATGTAGATTTTCTTTTTGCATTAATTATCTTCTTAATTTAATTATTTTATGAGTTGATATTAATGGATTTAGTTCTTCGTATACACCCTGATCTCTATATTCTTAACCTGACAAATTTGTTTGTATGGGAAAGTCCCTAAATCAGGGATTTACTTTTCTCTGGTAGTAACATCAGTTAGAAGTGCTTGTGCATTCTTGTGGATCCTTTCATCTTGTGGTTGTTGTCAGTTCTTCATCTATGTGTGGCTTGATTCACACATCTGACAATCTGATGCAGGTTGGGGTCTGAGAATCCAATTAAGGACTGTCAAATTTAGAAGCACACAACAAACACACACTAAAACAGCAGAAAACAAACAAAAAATTAGATGAGAACATAAGATCTTTGACTGAATAGCAAAATTTAGTACATGTTACAGGGTGCAGGGCTGAACACAACAGGATGATCTCTTTACAATTCACAAACTTTCAGAGCTTCAAAGAGCAAGAGATGATTTACAATGCATTTAGTAATGTATACTTGTACACATTATGGTTCAAGACAGAACTTGTTACAATCTCATATGGATTGCAAAGACCCTCTAAATTTGGCACATTGTTAGAATTCTAGCTTATGTGCTCAATGTGGATCAATACAAAAGCGGAATTTGCAGGGTGCGTTAAGTGTTGTTGGTGTCACTGTCAACCATGTTCTGTCTCTTGATTGGTTCATTTGGGCTTGTAGTGATCCTTGGATCCAAATGTGAATGAATGATGCAAGGGTCTATTGTTCAACAGTCCCTTAATACATGAATCATTGGCATGGACTCTCATGTAAAAGATTTGAAATTTGAAATCATAAATTAGGCACAAACAAATTGTTAGCGTTTTATTTTGCACCTTTCAGTGCGAAAGCAAAACAGATAGATGTGCGGTAGAACCACTCTTCAAATTTGAAGGGGAAGCTCCTTGTAAAATAAAACTTGACTAAAACTATACAATATGAACAAACTTTGCAAGGGCTTTTCATACTTATGTTGAATGAAAGAAAAATTTGCGATATTTCTGGGTTTGCAGTGTGCAAAAGGCAAAAACGCACTTTCAATCATGAAGCAATGATTTTTGTGCTTTTTGACTAGAATGAAAAACCTATTGCTAAATGGTTACACTATTCAGCTAAATACAGAGGCTGAATAAGGCAAGTACACAATTGGATTAATTGAACAAATTAACACCGCACAATTATGAGTGCCAAGATGATACGAAGTTGCGACTTCACCCTTAGCACAGAAGACAACACACTTAATGGATACTTAGAAGTAAAACATGCGTACTGGAATCCATTAAATGAACAAACAAGAACACGATCAGGTGAATATACGAGAGTAACAATCTAAGCAAATTGAGGCATGAGAATTGTCCTTGCTTTTTATTCACTGATTGAATACAATACTGAATTCTGAACACTTGAACATTGAATGCTAAAAAAGCTAACTCCCAAAAAGCTTTAAATTCTAAAAATCTTTATCCCTCCTTGTGCTTGTGCAAAAGCACTTATTTATACTACTACAAAGCAAATGCATGAAAGGGAAAGAAGAGTTTAACTAATACTCTTCACTCTAGAACTGGACTTGCATGCATGCAAGTCTTATTTGAAACTAAAACAAATAATAAAATAATCCTAAAGCCATGCAAAAATCAGCTAAACTGATTATTGCGTGTTTATTGCAAAAATAGCTCCATTAATTGCATGATGGACTGCATGATTTGCATGAGGTCAGCACTAACTGAATTTTTTTTTAACATGCCTAAAAACGACGCGCTTCCTCTATTTTGAATGCGCCAAACTGGTCTTTAGCGCGCCCCTTCCAACTTTGACGTGCTTGGTCATACTCAGGCGCTCCTATTGAATGGCGGACACACCTATTTGGAGGTGCATCTTCTTCGTGAACTTGTTTTCTCTTCTTTTAGATTATGTGCTCTCCACTGGTGTTTGGCGTTCTCTTCTTCAAATGGACGCATTCCATCTTTCTCAGGAGCACGCCTACCTCCTAGTTAGTGCGCCTTCAAGTTTGTTCTAACCACTTTGCCTGAGATGAGTGTGTGCTTGCATATCTTCACCATGGAATTCAGAATATGCTTCATCATTTTTAGATGCTCCTTTCTAAATTGACACTCTCCATGGATTGAAGACACGCTTTGTTTGCCTTTGGCGATCATTCCATCTTCCAAGCGCATCTAGCTGACTTTTGGCGCGCTTATAAACAAATTTGGCGGCTCCTGCTCACTTATGGCGTGCTTTTTGGGTTTTTGACGCGCTTAGTTGACTTCAGGCTCGCCAAACCTTTACTTGGTGCGCTTTTTCATCATGGAGATGCTTTCTTTGCTTTAAACTTTAGCGTCTCATTTCATTTGGCGCACATCTTGAGTCATGAACGTGTTTTTCTGTTTCTTGGCACGCATCTTGAGTCATGAACGTGTTTTTCTGTTTCTTGGCGCGCTTTATGGCTCCAAGCGCGCCTCCTTGACTCCAGGCGCGCTTGACTCCTCCAAGGTGCGCTTCTTTGTCTTTGGGCGTGCTTGACTCCTCCAAGGCGCGCTTCTTTTGTTCCAAGATGTGCTTTATGAAGTTCCAATTCTCTCTGTCTATCTTTCTGACACCTCTAAACATCCTCAGAAGCATCTTTTGCATTTCTAGGTGTTTTGTGAGCACTTCTTTCATCCAGAGTGTGACTTTCCCTATAGGCATGCCTAGACTTTTAGACGCACTTTCCTTACACCTCGCATGCCTTTATGACTTCTGGAGTGTCATCCTCCGACGAAATGTGTCCCTTCAAATATTGACGCGCCTGGGTGATATTCAACTTTTCCTTGGTGCATTTGAGATCTCCTTGACGTGCTTGCCTTAGTTTAGGCGCTTCAAACATGTTCTAGGCGCGTCAGATCTTCCAGGCGCGTCCTCATCGCGCTCCTTCATTGATGAACATGCCTCTCTAGAATTTGAAGCGCCTTTGATAGTATGGATGCGCTTTTGGTGGTATGGATGCGCCATTATCAACATTTAATGTTTTGAACTAAAATTGATATGCATGGAAAGCACCTATTTATACTTAGATGCTCTTTACTGCAAATGGAAACATCTTTTTCCTTCTTGATGCATTTTGATTGGCCCAGGCGCGCTTTTATGTTCCCTTGGCGCGCCTCTGTGGCTCCAGGCGTGCCAATTTTGCCCTTGGCGTGCCTATCTGCTTCTGGGCGTGCCTATCTTCCTCCTGGTGCGTCGTCACTGGTTTGAGCGTCCAACCTTCATCTTTGAACGTGTTTCCAAGTTGCTTTAGAACACTTTATGACTCCAAGGCATGCTTCCTACCTCAGACGTCTTCTATGAGTAATATAATCTGCAGGATCAGTGCAAACAATGGGATTTGGGAAGAAAACATATCTAGTTTTAGCCACCATAAGAAAATTTTGGATGGGTACAACACAAATATTCCTTCCTTAGATGAAAAATTGAATGCTTGAAGGAATCTTGATGGCAAGTGAATTTTGAATGATGAAAATGATGGATTAATGTCAGGAGAAGTCTCAGTCAAGAATTGAGATCGAAACATGATCAGGCCATTACTGCACAACTCAAACTGTTCAACATGGTGAAAGAGATTTGATAAGACCTTTCTATGAATGTGTCCAACAAGAATGCCACAACCAAAATTTTGTATGTCATCGCAGTAGCATCCAAATACCTTCATAATCATTTAGACAAGGGCACAAACTCTAACTACAAATGCACAAACATTACTTGCAAAACAAAGTAAAAATACTGTTTTTGGTTGATACAAGATTGCTTGTAGGCTAAGGACGCTCCTGCATCACACACCCTAGGTAAAAAAAGAGTGAGCCCTTGGTCACTGCACTTGTGAGAAAACCTCAAGTTTGTAGTCATAGTGGCTAACTTCAACCAGTGACAACCATGCGACTTCTTCAGTACTAATGTTCTTCCATTTCACCAGATAATCCACATATTCTCTGCTTTTAGGCCTCTTGATGACCCTCTTCTACAAGACTTTCTCTATCTTTTCCTCTTGTTTTTATGTAATCCTACTCTTTTAGTCGGGTGACTCTATCCTTGCACTTTCTTCTTCTTTAGATGCTATGTTTGTATCTGCATGATAACTATATAAGTCAGCTATATCGAAAACAAGTGAGATATCCAGATCTTGGGACGATTCTATCTCATAGGTGTTTGTTGATATTTTCTTTAGCACCTTACGTGGTCCTATCTTTTTCCAGCACAACTGATTGTAAGTCCTCTTGGAAATCTTTCCTTTCTGAGATGCATCAAAACCAAGTCTCCTTCTGCAAAGCTTCTTTTCTCTCCTTATCTGCATGTTCCCCATGCTTCTAACTGCTTCTAGACAGAAACTCTCTAACCTCCTAATGCACATTTTGTATTTGCGGAAAATTCTACTACTTCAACACTCTGAATTGGAGTGTCCATTGTATCCCTCAACTGTAATACACCTCTGGGACTACAGCCATATGCTACTTGGAAAGGTGTCTTTCTAATGTTCTGATTGACTGAGTTGTTGTAGGTAAACTTTGCCTGTGCCATCACAAGATCCCAACATTTGGGCTTATTCCCTACCAAGCATCTCGTCAAATTTCCCAAGCTTTTGTTCACAACTTTTGTTTGCCCACTGGTCTAAGGGTGATAGGCTGAATTGAAATTCAACTAAGTTCCCATCTTCCTCCAGCAGGTTCTCCAAAAGTGACCAACAAATTTGGTGTTATGGTTTGGCACAATGCTCCTAGGCAAACCATGCAACCTCACAACTTCTCTGAAAAATAGGCTTGCGATATGTGATGCATCAGTTGTCTTTTGGCATATAATGAAATTTGCCTTTTTGGACAATCTGTCCGCTACCACAAATACTGCACCATTAGCACGTTGTGTTTTGGGCAATCCCATGACAAAATCCATGTTTATGTCCTTTGAAGGCTTCTACAGTATTGGTAAGGGTTGATATAGTCTTTTGTTCTGACTGTTCCCCCTAGTAAACTAATAGACTTGGCATTTCTACACTAACTTCCACACCTCTGCTTTCCCATCTTTAGCCAAAAATACCCTCCACTTAAGAGCGCCAAAGTCTTGTCCACTCCAAAGTGTCATGTCAATTCACCACTATTTTTCTCTCTGATCAAATTCTCTTGCATTGATCTTGTAGTGTGCACAATTATTGTTTCTTGAACAGCAAACCATCCTGGGTGAATTAATCCAGCCACTGCATTTTGTCCTCACTAACTGGATTTTGGGATACAATTCCTTTATCTCCTTGAAACCTGTAACCTCAATTCTTATCTTTGTGAGTAGCACACTCCTCTTGCTCAACACATCTGCTACGTGATTGAATTTACTGCTTCTACCTTTGAACACAAATGGGTAATTCTGCAAGAATTCAAGCCACCTCACTTGCCTTTGGTTCAACTTACCTTGGTTGTTGATGAATTAAGGCGCTTGGTGATCAGTATACAAAAGAAACTCCTTGTGCAACAAGTAGTGCCTCCACTTTGTCAATGCTTGCACAATGGCATAAAATTCCTCATCATACACCAAATACTTACGCTTAGTGTCATTCAGCTTCTGACTGAAGTATGCAATTGCTCTCTGTTGCTGACTCAATACTGCTCCAATTGTGGTGTTGCTGGCATCACAATCTACCTGAAACTCTATGTCAAAATATGGTAATGCTAACTCTGGTTGCTCTGTCATCTTGTGCTCGAGCAATTCAAAACTCTTTGTGGCAGGAGACATCCACCTAAACTTATCCTTGTTGCCTCTCATAGTCTTTGTTATTGATGCACAGATACTGTTGAAGTTGTTGATGAACTTATGGTAGAAACCAGCCAACCATGGAAGTTTTTGGCTTCAAAAAAACTTTGCAGTGTTTGTGTTGACAAAAAATCACAACACATGACTTCTTGGGGTTTGGCTAGAGCAAACCACAAAATGGCCAATAGGAACCAACCTATGACCAAGGTTTACTGCTATTGATGTGGTTATTGAGGGCCTAGAGGAAGAGTTGGTGACGGTTGCCTTCTAATATGGTTTCTAGGAACTTGCTGCTCCTTCGTGTCTTTAAGTTGCTCATTGAGAGCATCTAGCTGGTTGATGATGAGAGGAGGGATTGGGGTAGAGGCAAATAGCAACTGTTGCAATCCACTGTCTATGTTTGTTTGCACCCAAAACACACCAAGCTGTCCCAAAGCAGGGAAGTTGCTTGGGTTTTGCATAGGCGCGTGATGTTTGCAAAGGGGTGTATTTGAATTAATCGAAGTTGTTATTGATCTATTTGGATTTTTGACAGGAATAGCAAACTGAACCAAGAATAGTAAAATAAATCTATGTTAATTACAGAAAGCAGGAAAGCTCAATGCAACTAATACAGTTTTTGTATTTTGAACATGCAATCTTTCAAATGAATGCCACTGTAATAATATGCAAATTTTCCTAAATGGCTGTTCACCTAAATGACTACTTTAAGGAAAATGCAAAAATGTAACAAATCAACTTTTCAACTTTTCAGGAAATGCTGGAAATGCTGTTATGTCAATTCCAATGCAAATGCAATATTATAATCATTAGATTTGAGATTTTCTTTTTCCCATAAATGCAAGCTAATGATTTTCAGATTTTATATTTGCTTGAAAAGTGAATGCAAGATACAAACTAATATTAATCTTTGATGATGCTTTGGCAATTGTTCTTTTTGTGATTTTTGTAATGCGAGTTTCATGCACTTTATGACAGTCAGTCACTAAGAGAGATTTTTATGTTTTTAAGACTGGATATACACAAGAAAATACAATTCTAATGCCCCCAGAATGATTACTGATTTGGATGCAACATATGAGGGCTTCCAACAATGCAAAGGCCTGTTTTTTTATTGTTTTTAGATGGGTTTTACTGGATAGTGGCTGCAACAGATTTTTGACAGTCAAATTTGACAGCAAGAAATAAATTTCGGACAGCCAAGGACAAGCTGGAATACATTTCAAACAAGGGTTCACACACAACTTTAAAACTTGGGAGACCACTGCCTGCAGCGAATATGATTGATGGGACTGGTTTTAGCAAGAGAACAGGGGATAAATGACTGTCTTTAACCAAATTTCTGAGTGCAAGGCCTGATTTTGACAGAGTTTGGGTCGGGGAGTCTCAAAGAGGCCATCAGATGACACCGTTTTTGACAGATTTGAGTGCAAGATGATCTTACACATACACCAAAATGAAGGAGAACACCCAAATCACTAATGAAAATGTATAAGTTCTAACAAAAACCTACTTTGAATCAACAAAACATATTTTAAATCAGTCTCGGCTGACCCACACAATCTGAACTACTTCAATATTGATTGTCAACTAACAAAGCAAGGAAATTTTGATCTAATCTACAACAAAACAAAGAAATTACCTAATCTAAACCAAAACAAATAAGATCCACATGTGTAGCAGGTTGCTGCAGACGTGGAGCAAGGTTTAAAGCAACTTCTGATCCTCATATGACACCAATTCGAACTCCTTTGCAAGACAATCGATCCAAGAATGCCCCTAATATTGTGTAGAAGCAAAATGAAGACAATTTGAACATGAAGGTGCAAAACCAGCTGAAGGGAATGAAGGTTACAGAGTCCTGTACTGCTTTTTCCACTTTCATACACTTGACAATGAGGAGAAATTGAAGGATTACAAAGTGTAAGAAATGGGAGCCAAATAGATTAGGGTTGGAGGCATAGGGAGAATGAGTTAAAAGAAATGTGAGAGGGGCTTATTTTGGCGCTGCAGATTTTGCTGATTTGAAATTGTATGAAACCATGAAACTACAAGGATAGATCTAGTAAGAATCAGGGAAATGGGAAGTAAAGGAAAGAGAAAGATCTTCAGGCATGATAGAGTGGGTCAAAGGCGATCTAAGGACGAAACAACCTAAGGATAAAAATCAATTGTTTGCATGTTTTGTGCCATGAAGGTGTTGTCCAGGTGTTCACTCATCACTGGGCGTGAAATGTTTGCTTGTGTAGGTGTCAGCCCAAATGGCATAATCAACCATTCATATAGTCCCTCATTTGCCTTGAAAGTTGTCTTCCACTTGTCTCCTTCTCAAATGTAGAGCTGATGATAGTTGCTCTTCAAATAATCATGGTGAAGTACTGTGCCCAACTCAAATAGTCCATTAAATTATTTATCCTTGGAAATGCAAATTTGTATTGGATTGTGATTTTGTTTATGGATCTGGAATTTGTGCACATCCAGCACTCACCACCTTTCTCGGGCACCAACATTGTCGGTATTGCACATGGGCTTGGACTTTTTCTTATCAACCCCTTTTGTAGCAACCCTTGCAATTGCTGTTCATTTGTTCATTCTCCTTCAATGTCAACAGGTAGGCAACCTTGTTTGACAAACGTACTCCAAGTATCTAATCCATGTGACAAGATACTTCTTTGATGCGACAACCTCTCAAGCATCTCACTTTGAGACAATGTCTTCATACTCCTTCAAAAAACTCATCCCTTCTTGTGGTAAGTCCTTCCATTTTACCACATCTTTTGCAACTTTAGCAACCAATGCAAATCCCACTTCCTTTATCTTCAGAACTTTTAGGAAGTCTTTTCTTGAGATTAACATGACTTTAGACTCCACTTCATTTTTTTCTTTGGATTCTTCAAAGCATTCAAGACATACCTCATACCATCCTTGACAACAGTGTAAGTCTTGGCACAACTATCATGCATGGCCTTCTTGTCAAATTGCTAAGGTGTTCCCAATAGAACATGACACGCATCCATCGATGTCATGTGACACAACACTTCATCTCTCTATGGGCCGATATGAAAACTCACAAGGCACTGCCTTTTTGCAACCATGACACCTTGTATGGATTGAGGTGAGCTAGTCAATTCAGCCCTAGTTTTTCCACTATCTCCATCGACACAAGGTTGTCAGTGTTGCCACTGCTAATGTGTTGTTGCTTTGGATTGGCGCATCCCTTGGGAGGGTTGAACGCTCTAGAAACGAGTAGTATAGGGTGGTTCTCACAAGAAGGATGGCTGAGAATCCAAGCTTATAGACAATTAGAGGTAGATGGTCTCTTGGGTGTAGGAATGAATCCACAACACCACTCACTAGACCCAACAGAAATAATACGCTCGTGTATTTGCTGGTTTTGAGAAACTCCAATAATATAGAAACTCGTGCATTCATAGCTTTCACGAAGCAAGAATCTTTGGAGAAGGCTGACTTCCTCTTCTAATTCTATCACTAAACTACTTGCAAAACAAAAGCTAGTCTAAAGCTAATCTACCTCTAATCTAAACTTGGAGAGAAAAAGGTTTAGAAGGATGCTTGAAAATAAAAAGGGATAGGGATGGGGATTTGTAGGAAAGTAAAGGAGGATAGGGTTAGAGAAATAAAATGAAAGGCAATGTACCAAACACTAGTGACAAATTGACCCTCCCTCCAACATTCAATGAACCTATCAACCATGAACACTATGATTGCCGTCAGAGTTGGATCGACTTGCTTCCATGAAACTACTATTGTGCAAAACTCTAAATAGACATCAAGAAGGCTTGTGGCATTCAAACGCACAACAATAGTTAACTTCCACTTGAGGACCATAAGCAGGCAACTATTGTACACACAATATGAAGACAAAGGACACTTTTTGGGATGAGTTTTGAATAATAGAAGCCAAAAAAACATTTATATTCATTCAAGAGCCGATAAATATTTACATGAGGGCATAACCCATATTTATACATACAATGGGAGTCTTGGTTGCATAATGGCTATGATCGGAGTTTGGATGAATTTCAAGCAAGAGAGAAAAGAAAGATGGACAAATCTTAGACAACACGAGACATTTAGCCTACGTCACAAGGTTCGACTTCGTGTTCATGTTCGACAACGATAAAATTGAAATCAAGTTCGGCAAGGGTAAAATTTTGTGATTAAATTTGCCTAATATAAATTTGATTTTTTTTAAAAATATAAGTAATATATCCACTAATTTGTCAAAATAGTTGAACATTGCTAAATAGATTTGAAATCTTTATAAAAAGATGCCACTTGCCGCCCAACTCCCTCACGAACCAGGTCACTTCCAGTCGCAATGAACCAGGTTATTTTTAGTCGCAACTCACAATCTCACCTTCACGAAGTGACGGTCACCAAACTTGCAGAGAGATTTCGTTGTGTAGACCTAAACATATTAACAACGCCGTGAGCTGAGTCGTTCTCTTTGAGTCGTCATTGAGCACGAGAGAATGCCAGAAACTTGAAAGGAAACAATGCTAGTCTCCAGTGCCAAAAACAGTAGTGAAAAAAACATGTTGCAGGTGTTACCTTTAAAGGGAAAAAATGTGGAAAAATTCTTTTTCTAAATATATTTTATTAAAAAAACTCAAGCCCTTTATCCATACGAATATCAGGGCGAATTACAACGAATTTTTAAGATTCTTTTGACGTCCATCGAATTTCAAACTTAATAGCCGAAATTTGGTGAACCTTGTGACTAAGCTGATCTAGCTGATGATCTATGGGAGATGTTGAGTCCACAATTAAGAGAGTGCACACACAAGTGGTTGGAATATCAAAAACCTCACTTTGTTTCATGATGATGGCTACACTTACGAATCTTGACGATGGATGTTTTAGCATTTAAATTTGCACCTTCTAGTGCAACACAAAACGAAACAAATGTACACTAAAATTGTTTTTCGAATTATGAGGGGAAGCTCCTTTTTTCAGAATAGTGAAGGAAATGGTAAATTCCCTTATGCTTTCCATTTAAAAAACCTAGAACTTAAGGATCTCAAGTATGCAAGACAAACAAACATTAAACTAAAACCTATGTTTTTG
The DNA here is from genome assembly GCA_027924645.1 of Cunninghamia lanceolata. Classification (NCBI taxonomy): domain Eukaryota; kingdom Viridiplantae; phylum Streptophyta; class Pinopsida; order Cupressales; family Cupressaceae; genus Cunninghamia; species Cunninghamia lanceolata. Next base: position 5,397,565 of record BSBN01000354.1, on the reverse strand, counting down.
TTCTCGGGCTAGGGCACAAGGCAGTTTGGCACTTCTACACTAGATAGGAGATTTGTATCTTATGACTATGTACTGTCGAAAAAGATATAACACAACTAGCTAATGTTTACAACTTTCAATTAAATGCCAAGATTGAAAATTACAAGTAAAATAGGATTGGATTGAAAAGGACATAAACACAAAGGACTATGCAGTAAGTATGAAGAATTGTATACAAAGCCACAATACTTCCTCTAATAAAATCTGCAATACAAAGCTTGTGTTATTGTTAGATTTACTCAATTCACAAAACAATTAGTTCAAAAAATAATAACTTGGTGAATAGGTATTTCAGCGACAAGTAGGCATGAGAATTACTATTAAGAAACTAAGTGCAAATGACATTTGTTTATAAGGTTTACAAAATTCTGCATGAAAAAAAAAAAAAAGGCAAACTGTACTTCTACTATAGTAATAACTTGATTGCATGCGATGCAATCTTTATTACAAAATTCTATGCACTAAAACTAAATCTAAACTTTGGCAATTTTTAGTTAAAGTCTTGGTAAAGATTACTACAAAGCAATCAATAGATTTTCTAGAGTTAACATCTCCTTCATGTAAAGAGATCTAAAAATAGACTTCTCTAAAAATAGAGTTTTCTCAAAATGCAAACTGGGCTAGAATTAGACAGTCAAAAATAGCTACTCAGCAACCCCATAGGAATTCTTGGTGTTGAAGCCACTTTTTGAATACTTTGAAGAAACTGATCAACCTTGGCTTCATCTGGCATTGACATCGAATCCAAATGAACAATTTGTGTCAAAAGAATGAGTCCAGCCTTTGAAATCAATGTCTCAGATTTTTGCAATTCATTTTCTCTTTTCTGAAAATGAACTTTGATCTTTGCCCAATCATACATGTCCTCATGTCGAACTTTCCCAAATCTTTCCCTGATCAATTGCTGAAATTCACATTGCACATCATCCAAATCAAGTATAGCTCCTTCCTCATCAGCATATTTAGATAGAATATTAATCACAAATTCAGAACAAACTTTTGTACTTGAAATAATTTGTGTGTTTAGTGAAAGTAGAAGAAACTTCGTTTATTATTCTCACAAGAAACCAATACTTCCCTTTCCATGGAAAAATCTTGTTCTTTTGTTCCTTATCAATTTTAGAGTATTAACATGCTTAGAGTATTAACATGCTTGAGTTTTTTTTGCAATCTTCTCACGAGAAGGAAGAGTATCCATCATACATTTCTCAATATTAGCAATCCCTTGGACAACCTTTTTGGCCTTAGTTATCAATGTATACAAGTTTTTTCAGTATCTTTGAACCCCGCTGATAAATATCCTCTAACCATTTCTCCAAATTGTTTCTATATACGACCAGCCGATCTCACCGTTTTGCTCTTTGGTGGAGTCTAATATTTGTGGCATAAATACCGTAGGCTCTAGAAGGGTTGCAAAAGACGTCATAAACTCTCGAAGCTATTTGATTTCAGACTTCAAGTTTGCCTTGCCTTCACCATCTTTTATGACCCTTTCTTTGATATTGTCTATTACGACCTATAGCATATTTACAACACCATGGCGATGCTCGCCCCTGAATCTTTCTTATGATTAGAAAATCAATGGGCTCAATACTCTGAATAGTCCTATTCTTTGGAGGAATAGCTGTCTCACTAACCAAATTACCCTTAGTAGTTTACTTTATTTTGGATTGCCTCTTAGGTTTCGTCTCTACTGAATCTTCAATCAATGTGTCAAGCATTGCAAAATTGATCTGATATGAAGGTGCTTTTCTTTTGCAAACAACTACTAACTTCACCCATTCCGGAGCGTATTTCCCTCTGTCTTCTACACTCTGATTTTCCCTGATGGAAGACAAAATATTAATAACTAGAGGCACTTGTGGAGAAGGAACAAACTATATTGGGGATGGAATCTAAGATTCTGATTGAGCTAGTGTTAATAAAATGCCCTTGGGAACATTTGGAGAAGATGCCCTAATAGGGGATGAAATAGAAGACAAAATCAATTGTTCATTTTGAATTGGTGTAGAGATATCAATCCTCTTCTTAGCAATCAGCCTTAACTTACCCACCTTAGGAACTACATCTGTATTACCCTCCTTTTTTTTTCTTTTCCTTTTCCTTAGTGCTTTCTCCACTTCTCTTTAACCTTATCATTGTTTTTGAGGGAGATAAAGGAGGTATGTTCACTATTGGCAGCTTTGAAACTTGTGCGTTCTCCTTTGTTACCTTTGAAGATTTCCTTATCATTTTCAAATTAAGGAAGAAGTTGCTATGCTTCAGGACCTTCATGATTTGAAGAAACCTCTTTGTTGTACCAATTTACTAAGGGCAAAGGGTGCTGATCAACATTATTTTTCACAAATTGAGGTGAAAGAATATCTTCCTCGTCATCTGAAATACCTTCTACATTCTCCAAAAGTATATCTGCAAACTGCCAAACTGTTAGATGGCTGAAATCCCTTTTTAATACTCAAATTAATCCACACAATTGGCCCAATAGTCTTCGATCTTCAGAATATGCATGAACTTGATTTCCAATCTGTCTTGCATGATGCTCTTCGTATCATATGTATCTCACTGGCCACTGCTTATAAATTTGGAATTTGTAGTAGTTTTACATTTGTATATTCCCAACTAGATTGGGAAACTAATCCTCAATCTATGTCTTCTTTAAAATAGAAAGTGTCGAAGATATTCCATGAATATGGTCTCATCGCTCAAACATCTTGGCAACATATATGGGTAGGATGCAAATCCAAACACCAAATGTATGTGAAAGTGGGAAATTGAATGCACCAATCTGCTTAATCGAAATGATAGCCCCTGCTTTTTCTGAAATCCATATGTGCATCTGATCCTCCATACTTGTACTAAGTGCATGAGAAAGGCATCATTCACCCTCTTATAATGCTTGATAGATTCAGTATACTCCAACTATGTCATATACATATGCTAAAATGGCCCCTACGGTATTCAATCCAGTTAAAGTGCCAATGTGTGCCATTAGGTATACAATATATGATGTCATCTTGAACTCATGAACCTACTCAAACTTCGTCAATTGTTTATGCAAACATTCATTGATCAATGAGGATCAATCAAAATGTTTTTTCAATCGCATGTGTAATGCCCCCTTTTTTGCGCATAATCAGTTTGAGAACATTTAGCCTATTGTCTGAGTTTTCCTGTAGGCTAATTGGTGGTGTAAGGGAGAACTCCAACTTTCTTGGAGAACATAGAGGTGATCATGCAGTGGTTTTATTAATAACAATGAGTTTAGGAGATGTTAGCGAGCCCAATGACACTTTCTGAGTGTGATTCTATCTTTCTGAAAGCACTCCACACTTCTTGGAGAACACATGTTTAGTCAGATTGGGTTTTTGGCAGCGGCAGTGAGTTCAGGAGTCCAAGAGGAATTCAATGATACTTTTAGAATGCAATTCCGTCCTTTTGGGAGCTCTCCACACTTCTTGGAGAAGCAGGCCATTTGTAGAATGTCACCAAGTTGGTTTAGTGCATTGTCCTTAGTCCTAAGTAACGTATAATTAGAAATCCATGTTTAGTTCATTTTGATGCTTTTCGCAACTTGGTTGGATGATTTAATTATTTAGTAGTTATAACTTAAGTTGTCCAAAAAGGCAATTATTCGAAAAAGACAACTTATGTGTAAGTATTCATTTGAAATGTTTTTAAATTGTGCATACAAAGGCGCTAGTTTAAGGAGGACTTGCACACATAAAACAACTTATTATTTTGAAAATAAATTTTGAATGGAAAAGGAAAGTAATATTTTATTCGCTCCAAAAAGTTATAAAAGGAGGCTTGGAGCTCATTGTTGAGGTTACACATGATTTGATATTTGCTTCTGCATATGGAGAGAACTTGTGTTCTTCTCAAAATTTCTTGAGGATGAAAACCCTCTTGAAATTACTGGTTTTGGGGACAAACCCCCCCCCTAGCTGGTCTTGGTGGTTTCATTTTAGGAATCACAAGAGTGCTGCAATGGAGGAATGTGATGTTTTTTGAGTTTGAAGCTTTTTGGTGTGAGTTTGATGATCATTTTGAGTTGTGATTTCAGCTTTGGCATAGCTTTGATTTTATTTTGAAGTTTGCTGTGTTTTTTCAAGGAGGCCTACCATCTTTCAGGGGCCATATTTCCGCTGTGATGTGGTTAGAGTCTCTTCTAATGGCCGTCTAATATTTCCTAACCTCTAGGCGCTGGTTTTTGTGATATTTTGGTGGTTGTTTGAAGTGATTTCAGATTGGGATCTTGCTCCAATGCTGGTTGTACCAATCATGGACAGGCCGTACCTTTGCTGGAGCATGGTGTGGGGTTTGGGGGCATGAAACGCCTCACTTTTTCTTGTGCTTTCTTGTTGTCTGGTGGTGCCCAACATAGTAGAAATTGTTGGAGTGGGTTTTGGATTGAACAATTCAGATTTGATTGAGTTTTGGGTTTGGTGGTTAGGGTTTATGTGCATTTTCAGATCCTTCGTCTTGCTGTTCTGAGTTTCGGACCTGCATTTTCAGTGTTTTCAATGAGTTCAATGTGCTTTCAGTGTGATTTTGGACTTCTACAGTCTACATCAACAAAGCTTCAGATGGTATGAATTTGATTGGAGTTTGAATGTTTCGGTGCCTTATTTTCATGATAACTTACAGCAATGTTATTTCAGTTTGCAAATCAGATTTATGAAGATTATTGTTGCAGCCATTTATTTTTTGTAATATCTCTTTAAAGTTACAATAATCAATCCTTGTTTGTAATCCCTAGATGGTCGTATCGCCAATGGACTCATGTTGCATATTAATGTAATTGCACACTTTGCTGAATAATTATAGAAGTGGACGGCTTAGCCGCCTAGTGTGTTTTCATTTTGTAATGCATTAGCACACTCCACTGAAGAAGTGTAGATGTGATTAGCTTTGGCGCCTAGTGTGCTTATTTTCTATATTGCATCAAGCACACTCCACTGAAGAAGTGCAGATGTGGTCGGCTCTGCTGCCTAGTGTGTTCATTTCAGTTCCTTGCATCAAGCACACTCCACTGAAGAAGTGTAGATGTGGACGGCTCTGCTGCCTAGTCTACTTTAGTTGAATAGAACACTTCATGTTTGTAATGTCCCCTTTCCGTCAGTAACTGACTCAGAGACAGTTACCCTTGTTCCTAGTGTTTCCCGAAGGATGACTTGGTGGATTAAAGGGAAATTTACTTTTTTAAATATTTCTTAAGTTGTCAAAAGTTAAATAGACGTTATGTTTCCTAGAGAACTTAAGTTGTTTTTAAAAAGTGTGTGCTAAGGCCCCCTTATGGAGCATTAGGCTTCATAAAGCTCTTTTTTAAATACGAGGCACTCACCTTGGAAAACAAAAAAGGAATATTTTAATTGTCTTTTGTTGAGTACTCACCTGGAAGAAGTCTATTTAAGGGGTTTGGGTCTTCATTTTGAGGTTTATGCATCTTTGATATCAAACTTTCTGTGAGAGTCTCTGAGTTTTGTCATGTGGGTTTGAAACCCTCATTTCTTCTCTAGTTTCGATTGTGAAAGATCAACCCTAGCTAGATTATTGGGTGATTTTGCTTTTGAAATCACATAGAGCTTCAATGGAGTTTACCTGTTGGGTAGTTGAAATGGAATTCAATATTTTTGATTTGGGTATGAGGATTTTGGAGTGAGGTTCTTGTTTCATGTTGGTTTTGATTGAGGTTTGAAGTTACTGATTATTTTGTGGGAGTTTGTGTAGAATAGCCTCTTGCTGGGCCGTACCATTCATTCCAAGTCTGCTGGACTAAAATGATTGCTGGGTGTTTATCTTTGGTTGAAGAGCTCAAAATTTGCAATGATAATTCACCTTACACTTGGTCGACATGAAGAGGAGTGGAACTGCAGAGTTTGAGGAGAGTTTTTGAGGGTTCCAAACTGGCCGTACTGTTGGTACAGGGCCGTACCACCTGTAGCTGGGCATGAGGGTTTGGTAGACAGAATCACCCTCTTTGGTTGGTCTTTCCTCATGGAATGGGGGTGCCCTTGAATGTAGAAGGGGTCTCAGTCAGTTTGGCGGCGGAGAACTTGCATAATGGGGAGTTATGAATGAATTGGGTGGTGCTGGTACTATGTTTTCAGTGCTGCAAAATCAGAAATTCAGACCTACAACAGCCATAACAGCATTACATACTTGATTTCAGACCGTTAGTTCATGTCTTATGGCTTCTACTATGGTATATTTCATGTTACTTTCAGTTTGGGTTGATTTGCAGTAGTTTATTTTAGATTTCATGTATTTTTAGCTTGTTTGCTTTGGCTACAATCGTGTTCAGATTTCAGACTAGAATAAAGTAAATTGCAACTCTCTTTATTTGTCTTCATTTCAATAATGCAATGATAAATGAATGTAAAACACTGGATGGTAGTATCTCCTGTGCATCTGCATAGCATGCATGTCCTTTTGTAATCAACTAGAAGGTTCACCGCCAATTCGTATAGCATATTGCATTCACAAACCCATTTTGGCATCAAACGAGCTTATCGACCAATTTGGTCTTGATACAAGCTTAGACATTTTGCTAGGGTTCATCTATACACACTGGTCCTGCTAAATAAGTGGTTGATAGGTCGGCTTCACCGCCTTTCATGTGTTTTTGGTCGGCTTGCCGTCTCGCATTTTGTCTCTGCATTCAATCAACTAGTTGTGTGATTCGAACATCGTATGCTCTCACCTTACCCACCTCGGGATCTTGGTGATCAAAAAGTGTATCGAAGACTGCTTGTGCTTTGATTTTAGTTGATATATTTGAAAAAAAAAAACTAGGGTGGTTATTACAATGTTGTTGCATTTCAGTTAGTCTGGTGTGATCCTATACACCGTATGCTCTCACCTTGCCCACTCCGGGAACTGGGTGATTAGAAAGTGTTAAGGTCATTGCATTGTTACAATTTCTTAATGCAAAAAATAAAATAAAAAATCAGGGTGGTCATTACAATATGATACTCATGATATAAAACATCTGTAGTTTGAAATTGTGGGCTTCCTCTTGTCTTGTGACCTCCTTTAGTAGTATGATCATGATTGAGAATTCATCCTTGATTTCACCTCTAATAAGATTTTTTGGTATTGTCAATTTCTTTTATTTTTTTAAACCACTGATTTCTGATTTACTATTGACATTCCAACAAACTATTCTCCGGTCTCCCAAGCTTTCTGTAATGTCTCTTTTTTTGGCGCATAGATTTTTGTGCGCATTATGCTTGTTCCTAGTCTCTCAGAGGCTATCTGGCATGTTTGGGAGAACTCCAATGTTCTTGGAGTGGTCGTGGTTTAATCCACAGATTAGATAAGTGGTTTTCTTTCTAGGAATGGTTTATTTTTCTATGGCATTGAGCTTAGTGGATGTTTAGGGTGACAGTGATGTTTTTAGAAGTTGGATCAGGCTCCCGGGTTGCCCTCCAAGATTCTTGGAGGAGCTGTCTATTTTTGGAAAGTCACCCGGAAGGCATCATTTCGCATCCCAAACCCTATAGAGCATATTGGTTCAGTTTATTTTGCATTTGGAGGCTGTTTGGGTTTTTCCGCAAAAAGTAACATTTAATGAGCTATTTTAATTATTATTTTCATTTAAGCTCCTAGGGGTGAAAATAATTAATAAGTACCTAAGTGTTATAGCTCATTGGAAAGTTTTTAAGTGTTCTAAATGATAGACACTTAAAAAGGGTACCTCACTCATGATATATCTTTATTATGTCAAAAAAAGGCCTTTTTGAGAGGAGAAATATGAAGAGATAAAAAAAATAATATTATATTCTTCTCAAAAGGTTATAAAAGGGGAATGAGAGCTCATTTGAAAGGTTATGCTTTTGGAATTGTTTTGTTTGCAGATGGATTGAACCTGTGAGTTCTTCCATAATCTCTTGAGGACGAAACCCCTCTTGTAGAATGCTCTTGAGGATGAAAACCCTCTTGAGGTGGGTGTGGTTTCAATACAGGAATCACCATTGTGCTGAAGGTGGATTTTGGAGCAAGCTCATACCGGGTTTGCTATTGTGCATTCATGGAGATGATTGTATTTTGATTGATGCTGAATTAGTTTGGTTTTGTGATTATATTTGGATGGTTTATTGATTGAGTACCGATAAACCCTTGAAGTTGTTTCTTGAAAATTGAAATTCACTCTGGGTGCCGTACAGTTAAATGGAGGGCGATTGAAGTTTTTTCTAGAGTTCATTGCAAGGCATGATTGGTAGATTTTGGAGGCTGATAAATACATGGAATCGCCTCAACTTTCTGATGTATAATAAGTGAGCAGTTGCTGAATAATGCTGGGCCGTACGGCTGTCTGAGCCGTACCTTTCTGGCTGTTTTAATCACGTGTCTCTCCTTGCTAATGGTTCTTGTTTGCTGAAGAAGTTATAGGGTGGATGGAAGCATTTCCAGAGTTATAATGTGGGATTTAAAAATGCATTCAAAACTAAAAAATGAACAGGCCGATCCTTAGAGGGTCCGTACATTTGCTAAGGGCGGTTTGCATTTTTGTGATGATGTCAGTTCTGCAATAGATTAATTATAAGTCTGTATTACTGTTATGATATTTGTATTGCTGTTGGTACATTTCTATGAGACAAATTTGATGAAGTTCTTCTCTCAGTCTTGCCTGGGAAGCATGCAGTACTATGTTACCATCCGTACCAGCAAAGGATGTGATCTATGTTAGAACATTGTTTCCAGTGGTTTATCTCTGTTGGATGAGGCGTTCAAGTGGCAAGAATTATAGTCTGTGTTGGGAATGGTAGGATGGATGATGGAACTGTTAGAGGGATTTCACATTGCTGTCCCTGTTTGCAGACCTGTAGCAAAGTCTCAACAGCAAAATATTTAGTTTGTGAACTGTCTTTATCAGTAGTGTGATTCCTGGGAATGTTTAGTGTAGAAGACATGTTTATCTGGAGTTTGTTATAGTCCCTATCATATGCATATTGATACATTGTGGATATGCTATTCAGTCATCGGATGTCTTCATGGGATTGATGCATGAAATAGGGTGTTTGGAAGTATATGATGTATATGACTGATGTGGGATTGATTGATGGCAGACTTGGTCATGCACATTTCACCAGTGGCTAATAGACAGTATGCAGGCTGCCGTACTGTAAAAAGAGAGCTGTGATATGTTTCAGATTAGTTCATCAGTGATCAATTGCAGTGATTTCCCAGCATGGTTACATATATCTTTGTGCAAAACTGATCCTCTTCTTGTGCAGGGTATTCTTGGATATAATGCTCATGCATTGATATTATTATGTTGAGATGTATTTCATCTGATGTAACTTACAGCTGATGCATTTGTATTCTTTCTTTAATATTCCAAACACATATCGTAACCCCTGGATCCAACCGCCAGTGTGGAGCAATTGAATCTTTCTTTCATGTTTATTTTACCCACTGAATAAGTGGTGAATTCCCACTGCAATAGTAGATGCCTGCTCATAGCAGATGAATGTATTTACTTTGTTGCACAATGCTTTAGTTTGTGAGCCAAAACACATTATGCTCTCACCTCGCCCGAATTGGGATCTTGGTGATTAGAAGTGTGGAGGTCACTTAGTTGTTCATGAAAGATTGTGCTAACATTGTGTTATCCCTGTTTAAATTTTCAAAAAATTTTTGGTGTAGATTGCTACACTTTCTCACATTTATTGAGGTCCACTTCAAGTGATTCTTCATACGTACGGATAAAGAAGGCCATCTCTTTCTCATTTGAATTGAGCTTGCAAAGAACTTGTCCATCAGCTGATTTGATCTCTTTCTTTTTTGGGTTATAGTGCTTAACACAAGCTAGAATGAATTCAAGGCTTCGAGTGGAGATGGGGAACGATTTTGCTTGAACAAGACTGCTGTCCATAAATCTTTGAGCCACGTTGTTCCCATTCTTTTTCATTTCTTCTAGATTCAAACCCTCTGGGCTAACATGACATAAGTCAATTTCGCACACCTTTGCTCTTTTAACTGAAGGTACATCTATGGAAAATGATGAATATTGTATCTTTGAAAGTTTGTAGTTTGCTGATTTGTCTTATTTATATATGAATTTTGAATGCACTCTAGTGCTGTACAAGGGTAAAAATCCCAAACGAAACCTCTTCAAACTGCTCCTATGACTGATTTCTCTTTGAGAATGCTGGTGGTTGACAGAAGGAAGGAAGAATTTGAAGAAAATAGAGTGCTGTTCTGACTGTTTATAACTGCTGCAATGACTGATTTTCTTTGAAATTAGCATTTTGCTGTATTGAAAAAGGCTGCCAAAAACCCTGTTGCTCGCTGATGATATGAATATTAATTACCAAAAACAATTGCTCTGCTGATTTTACTTTGGAATTGCTGATGAGAGACGCTGATATAGGAAAAAGAATTATCAAATCCCAGTTGCTAGGCGATCTGATCTGATTTGAATTCTGCTGTTTGGATTCTGCCTTGCAGCCTGTTGTGGGAAACAATTAAGATTGGGGGCTTATTTAAGCACAAATTCACTTCTAAATCAGGTGCCCAAGCCTCCTAAAAATATGTGCTGATCTCCTTGTTTGAATTGGCTATTAATTTTTAAAAGACAACTTTTCAAAATGGGCGTTGCATTTTATATGGTGAAGGTTTATATGACTTTGAAATATCCTAACTGTTGCTAGGAACAGGCATCTCCTTTTATTAATAGACATGCCTTCTTTTAGATGTTGGTTGGCTGTTTTAAGACTAGCCATCTATTAATAACTCTTCCCTCTGTTAATAACTTTGGTTGGCTACCTTGCTTAAGTGTGCGTCTTTGAACTGAATTTCCATCTCTCTATAGTCGGCCATCACCTATAATAGGTACATGCGTCATCCTTGGTCTTTAAGCTTGGTCTTCAAATAGATTTTCGTCATATCCATGTGTGCCTCTATACATTGGATTTCACCTGATTTGAAATTGAGTTTCTTCCTTAGTGAGGCGCACACCTAAGCACTGGAGAATGGACTCCGAATTTGTTTACTACGGATTTCTAGATAGAGGCATGCGTCTCTCTAATGAAATTACAGCTTGGATTTACATTTTGATTTCACCATACGTGTGCGCCTACGAATAGCTATATGTTATATGTTTGCACAACTTGACCTTGCTATATGTATACACATGTGCGCCCCTTTGAATGACAATTTTCAATTTGAATTTGAAAGCTGATCCTTTGCAAAGCGTGCCCTTGAATACACAAATCATGTATTTATAATTTGAAAATAGAGCTATGTGTTGAGGTGTGTCCTTATACATGCGCAAAAATCCTTTTCCTAGGCACGTGTGCCACTATACTGCGTTTAAAACTTAGATTTTTTTTAAAACTACTCCTCTGAAGTGCACCCCTTCACGGATTCTTGATTTGCACCTCTTTCAAGCGTGTGCCCATACTCATAGAAGCAGAAAATCGTCTCTCAGACTCGTGCACTTTGTTTCTGTGTTAACCATATTTGGAATTTTGAAATTCTTCTTGTATAGGCGTGTGCCTGACTACATGGAAAAAACATTTTCAAACTATATGACAAGTCCTCTTTCTAGGCATTCACCTTAACATGATAATTTCCCTTCCTAATTTTCCCCTTATCGAGTGTGCACATGTACATGCATATGAGATCTTCGTTGAACATCTTTATCCAAGCGCGTCCGTGTCAATAGAAATTCAAACTTGATTTCAAGAACTCTCTTTCAGATGTGCATCCATGAACGAAAGCTTCATTTGAAACTTGAAGATAGAAACCCCTTAAGAGACATGTGCACTTTGTCTTCACACTTGGTAGTTCTTCGATTTTGAATGTCTTGACACAGGTGTGCGCTGTATTCACACTTTGTCAAATCTCTTAAACAACAAATACCTATCTCTATTGCAAATGTCTTGAAAAGGTTCTTTCCATGATCCTATGAAGACAGAAAAAGAACAACAAAGATGGAAACAACATATTTTAGCTTGAAACTTGACACTACGAAAATTCTGTTATGGGTACAACAAGATGTAAGTAAAGAGCTTGCAAAGAGGGAGCTGTTGAGCTCGTGAGATCCAAGGGATCAAATAATTTGGACCAACCAAGGGGACCTAGGAAGAAACTGCAACAATGATAGGCCATTATGGTGGGGACCACTTGAATTTAGATAGTTGGCACAAGAGGGAAGAGGGCCAAAATGCTAGTAGGCGGAAAGAATGCTAACATGGATCTTTCAAAATCTTCTAATAGCAAAGAGAGTTGGAGCAATGAACAAATCATCGGCAGGCCCCATCTGAGACCACTTTGACAGTGCAGCTGAATTGGACTGTTGGAATTCAAGACGAATACCTGGTGGACAAAGAAAGTGCCGACCTAGAAAGTCTTTGTAAACTTTCTGCTACCAAAGGAATTTGGAGAAGGAGCATGGTTGGGTAGGGCCTGCAATGACGTTTATGCTTGTTAAGATGAAAATCTCCGCATTGTTAGATGTGATGATGAATGGCTGGTTGGAGATGAAAATGGTAAGTTAGTTGGAGGTTGAACAATTCTCCTGGAGCAAAGGTAGAGTCTTTTGAAGAAGGACATCTACCAACAAACATTTCAAACAAGGGCTTTCCATTGGCAAAGAAAAGCAGTTTTCTGAAGGAAACCAAGAAGAAATATTCCATCAAAGAGAAAAGATGGACCATTCAAACTAAAATGGAAGGCAAAATTGAAGAAGAACTGCCAAGGGAGTGTAACTAAAAAACACCAAAGTTTTGATGACTCATGGAGAATCTTTCTTGGAAAATGAAGATCCCAGAAAACAAACACCATCCATTGGGTATGGAGTCATGAACATTTGCTTTGCAAATTCTACGGTAGGTGCTAGGCGGACAAGGTCATTGATGGTGTCGTTGGATACTTTGACTAGGTGAATTGTGCAGTTGAGAAAGGCCTTAGTTGGTGAACTTTGTAAGTCCACATAGTTCATTGCGCCTCTTGCTTTGATCTCTCTCTCTTGCACAACACAATTGATAAGGAGCTGGCCTCATTTGGAGCGAAAGAGCTCATTTGAAGGTGTAGCATGTAGGCAACCCATGTGCATAGCTCTTGCATGGGTCAAGGAAACCCTTTGTGAGCCAAGCTCTACACAAAGTACTGCCAGGAGTGCCCCATCATGAGATAAAGACACTTGGGGGTTGCCAATGCAACTAATAGCACTCAATCTTGCGTGCGGAAAGTCTTTCGTTTCTCTTTTTCTGCCTACTTCCCATGAGATTGAGGCTTAAAAAGGCTTCAACTTTTGCAAAGTAGAACACACATAACATTAACAACCAAAGGGGCTTGATGGTGAGCAAGGTGAAATGCGCTAGGGATAGCTTGTTTTGGCTTCAATGGTTTCACTCTTGCCTTGGGCAAACATTGGCTCCCATAGAATGCCTTACATCACCAATGGGCTTGATTAATGCCCAACCATGCATGTGAGCTCATTAAAGTGGAACTTGGAGCTAGAATGTGAGTTGCAAAACAAAAATTCTTCAAAGAGAAAGGAACGTGAGCCATGACTAGGATTGACAAAGTTCTGTTGGAAACTATGTTACCCCAAGTTTTTGGGGCAGGGACAACAAGGGATAGGGGGATGCATTTTGGGGATGGGGACGACAGGGGGCTATTTTTTAGGGGACGATAGGGGATGACTATTAAAAAAATAGGGAAAACTTAAAAAATATAGAAAATTTCAAATATTCATATGATAGCATTGATAAGACGGTTAGAATCTTGAAAAAGAATATAACCCAGAATCAAATTGAAAGAGCTAGAATCAATAAACTGTAATGCAAATGAAATGAACAGCATAACAGTACTATGAGAGAATAATGTAAATGCTCCAATGGCATAATAGCATTATGAGAGAACTATAGCTCCAGCCTTCATTACATTCATTCATTCATTCCTTACAAAATGAAAAGAGATACCTTGCTTATAAAGACAAGGTGAGAGCTAGAAAGGTGGAGTGAAAGGTGGAGAGTGTCCTACAACATGTGACAATTAGAGGATACCAACTAATTACACATGTGGAGGATAAGACACCGCACTCCAACTATCAACAACTCAACACACAACTAGACTCCTAAAAAACTCACTAAGTCAACTTAACATGTGAATATGTGTGTGAATATTATTTAACTAATAAATAGTTAAATAATATGAATTATCCACACATAGGAAATAACTGGTTAGGTAATATCCCTATTCACACTAACAAAGACAATAATCATATACATCATAGAACCTTAACACAATATTAGAGTTCAATTGAGATTTCATATGAGAGAGACAACCAAATTAACAAAATTTAATTGCATTCATTGACAATGTGCATATATATTATATAAAAAATACATCAGAATGCCCAATTTCTACTTGCTAATTCAATGCTTCTACAGGAAACAAATATATCGTGAAAATTTTCATACAATATCGGCCAAACATAGTGCTAGTGAATTTTAAAATTGCAAAATTAATGTGATAGAAGTATATAAGCAAAGGTAAGGTATCCATTACTGGTGTATAAGAATTATGGATTGACTCCATAAGAATTTAAAGTGAGACTACCAAATTTATTAGTTTTGTCAACTTTAAAATCCATAGTTGATCTGTAATCCAATTGGAAATTCCAATATGCAAGTCTTCAACATGGTTTTAACTTCTATGCTGATCCAGTGCAATTTGCTACTGAAACCAGCCTAATAAACAAAAAATTGATGTGTTACAGTTATTGGCTGACATCTTCAACCTTCATTCAATTTAACATTGCTCAAATGCATACCTACAATGCTATAAATCAGATTTCACAGCCTTATATACTATTACCAATATGTGGTTCTTTGGACTTCCCATCCTCAAATCTAATGTTGATGCTTTATCTTTTGTATGACTGATTTTACTTTTATTTGCAGATGAAAACCAAGAACTATGCTTGACATCTACATAACATATAATTGCAATGTTTGCTTAATTGCTAGATAGGAAATCAGCAAGAAGGAAATGAATAAATGAGCAAGCAACACAAAACACCACAAAGCAACACGAGGCACATACTGTTGGATCAGAAAGCCTCAAAATTGCAAAGAAAAAACTGCTCGACCATAGGGGACGGCTAGCTGTCCCCTGACGTTTCTGGAGTTTCCTAAAACGTCCCTGGGACGTTTTTGCAAAAAAAAATGAGGGACAACGGGGGGATGTTTCCGACCCGTCCTCGCATACCCGAAACGTCCCCTGCTGGGGATGGCCCTAATTAGGCCGGGGACGCGTCCCTGGGTTACATAGGTTGGAAAGTAACTTTGAAAACAACTTCAAACTCTAGAAGGGCCAACATGGTCTTCATAACTCAATAGGACCAATTCTTCATTCCTCCTGCTTGCAAGAAATCTTCAACTCGGAAGGAAAGTAGCCATGACTTAGTACGATTTGCTTGGTGCTAGGTTACAATATTTATAGGCAGAAATGATCATTGTGGAAGAAGCCATCCTTATCCAAATCTGGATTGAGTGTCTCGAAGATCTTGAAACTTAACCTCCCAGTTTTACTCTAGATTTCCATTATTTCTTGCATCTGACAACTTTGCAACAATCCCTTCCTAGATTTCTGCCTAAGAGATATATCATTTCATCTCCTACTGACATTTCCTAATTTAGCTTGTCAAGACGTCACATCTGAACAACTAGGTCATCAAGGTCTTAAAAAAGAACATGATTCTTTTGTGGTCAGGGGGCTGTTGTCCTTTCAACTATGCTTTCTGCAAAGTTGTCATAACTCAGCCCATTCAACACGATGAGAGATTTGATAAGACCCTTCTGTGAATGAGTGCAGCGAGAATACCACAACCAAAACTTTGCACATTACTGCAGCAGCATCCAAAGACCTTCAGAAACATATAGATGAAGGCACAAATTCTAACTCCAAATGCACAAACAGATCCTGGAAAAAGAAAAGGAAACAAACTGTTTTTGGTTGATGTAAGATTGCCTATACAGCAGGAATGCTCTTGCATCACAGTCTCTTATTGAGGACTTTTCTTTTGTGAAAAAATACATACTCCACACAAGCCAGAGTTTCTATTTGCAAAGAAGCAGAAGTCGATATGTCTGTATCTTGATAGGAGATTAAAATGGTCCTTGCATTTTAGTGTGACGGCTTCATTTCTATACCAGATAAAGATAGTGCAAGGATACATACATATATATCAACTGGCTATTTACATGTGATAGGGCATCTAGGACTTTATTGTGTCTAGTGTTTCCTTTATACTTCATTTTTGTATTATTTGTGTCTTATGGATGCATGGTAGATGTTTTATATGTGACAGGACATCTAGGACTTTATTGTGTCTAGCATTTCCTTTATACATCATTTTTGTATTATTTGTGCCTCATGGATGCATAGTAGATATATCATACAGTCATAATTAAGGATCACAAGGACAAACAAAAATCACAATGATAATATACCATAATGAGAATAATTTGAGATTGGGCAAGTTGGGCTAGTTTCTGAGAATAATTTGTGTATAAAACATGTAAGTTTGTAACAGAAAAATACTTGTGCCAAAACTTGCAGTAAACAGCAGGAAATCTGTCCATAAATAGCTGATACAATCTTCCTATGGTATGGAGAAGTGGTCTAGACACTGAAACTGGAAGACAAGTAACCTGGGGCAGTAGGTTAGACATTTTGGAAATATGTACCATCATAAAGACGAGAAGACCTACAGGATATGTTTCTTACAGGAAGTAAATGTCTGCTGATGTCTTGTAATGCCTCAGTGGATGTCACTTGCTTCCAAGAAAAAAGGAAAAATGGAAAAGAGAAAAAAGAAGAATGGGCAACTGTAAGATCCCTAACAAGATCTGCCCTAAAATTCTGGAAATTAATTTCTGATCTCTGCCCTAGATTTCTGCACTCTAGAATTCTGCTCCAAACCCTAGAATTCTGATTTATTCTGATTTCAAACAAGTAGGAACAGCGAACATATATGCATCCAAAACACTCAAATAATATGCCAATAATGAACCTTTATGATAAGATTGCCAACCGTGAACTTCATCCACAATATATGACATCCAAATGCAAACAAATATAGGGAACAAATCTGATTTTTGAATTAATCAGTCTGCTGCTACAAATCTGAATATGCAATTACATCAATCATATAGGCTCAAACATGCCCAAATACATCACAGAAATCTGCCCTTACAATTCAGACCTAATAATAGGTTTGTACATACCAAAATGATGAACAATGATGCTCCACAAACCCTCTATATTGATGGCGCTTGGGCTGCTGCTAGGGTTAGGGTTTAGAAACCCTAAACAATGATGAAATCGCCTCCAAAGGCCAAGTCGTCCTCTTCTAGATTTGGCGCTCCAAACTAGGGCAAGCCCTAATGCAATGAACATACAAAAATGCCACAATAATGATCCTCCAAGTGTGGCACTCAAGTCTAGGGCAAACCCTAGTGCCAAATGAACACAAATGCCACAAGAAAACCTCCTCCAATGCTGATCCAAAATCTGAATACGCAATCAAGCTTTCCTCCTTCACAAGTCGCCAATGAAGCTCAAGTATGAACCCCGTATGACTCCACCTCCAAGATGTGATTGGGTTTTCGTCCAATCCACCTATCTTCCTTAGGGTTTTCGTCCTAGGAGGGTGCTGAACCAAAGTTGCAGCCAAGAGATAAATCTCCAATGAAAGGAATATGAATCAATCATGATGGAAATGCCTCAAAACAACTTATATTTATACATGCTTTTTCTCCTTCCTCAAGCTGGCCGTCCTCAAGGAATATTTCCTTTTTATTTTCTTTTTATTTCTTTCTCACTAGGCCGACCTCCTCTTGGGCGCCCAAATCACAATGAAAACATTTTATTTTATCTTTTATTATTTTCCATCCTTCCATTCTCCAAGGGCGAACCACTTAGGTACATGGTACCTCATATTTTTGACCTTAAATGAAGTCGTCCTCCTCAAGGAAAAACATTATAAATTATTCTTATTTTCTCCAAAGGCATTTTCCATATTTTCTTTTATTTTTCATTCTCCAACTTGGTCGCTTCACCTTAGAGAAAATTATTTTATTAGTGTTGACTTCATCAAAAATCCCACAAAATTATGCCAAGTCATCTTCCACAATCATTTTGCCCTACAAAATTGGCTAAGTGTGAAAACTCGCCAATTAAGTAGTTCCTTGAGCCCTCCGGCTTAGCCTACGGGAACGGACATAGGCTAGCCAACTCCACTAGGTGATCACTCCGAAAATGGGGACATTACAGCAACACCCTAACTTCTAAAGGTTAAATGATGCCATCCAATTACTTTCTCACTTGTTGAAAGGAATTTTGAGAGAATACAAAACATGGTAACTGGATTTGAGAACTAGAGAAAGATTAAGAAAAGCACAGGTTCTATTAGGACAGATTTGCAAAGAAAGGATGGCTGAGAGGAAACATTCTCATAATCATTTTGATTCAAATTTTGAATTTTACAGTAGTTCATTCTAATTTTTAAAATTTTAAAATTTGTGTTTGTTTATGTGACACATACTCTTTATGCACGTATCCTTGTATCTTGATTCTGAAAATGACATCCTTCTTTCTATACCAGTTTGCACTTTGCATGCCCTGTACATGTATCCATGCCACTTGGTGACTGTGGATCCGGATGCCTTCTGTCTAATTCTTTGTGCTTGAAATGCAAGTTTGCTGTTCTCCAAGGGGTTGATTTCTCTGCTGCAATAGATCTATAACTTTGTTGTTACAGTGCATTTATTATGCTGATATGAAGAACAAATGATAGGTGTTTGGCTAAGTTGTGCATTATCATCACATAAAATTGAACTTTATGGCTTCAAAGTGAAGAAGAGGTTGGCCTGCATATATTTCAAATCAAATGCTGGTAGGCTATGATCTCATGCATTTAATCGACCACAAAACCTCGTAATTTGCTTCTTTATGTATTTATGAATCTTGTACACAATTTTGTTCCTCCTTGTTATTCCAAGTCGAAACCGTGTTGATTTCAAACATCATTTGGTCTATATGACTGCCAAAATGGCATCAATTGCCATCTTCAAAGCTGTAGTATTCAGGGGAAATCCCTTTCATAAATGTACTCAAGTGTGGCTCTGCATGTTTTGAAAACCAATTGTTTCTGACTAGCTGCTGAGAAACATCTATGCAGTTCCAGTTCATATTTTAACTGTTGCTCTATGGATTTTTATCAGGCAGACACTAGATTTCTTTGGAACAAGCGCATGATGCAGGAGCTTATTCAGTGCAAGGTATTATATAAGCTCCTAATTTATTTTTTTCTCAAAAATCAAACAGATCTTGTGTTTTGATGGTTAAATCACTTGCCTGACCAGATATTGACACACTTACATTGAATTTTATTGTATGATGCAGCTTTGTCCATATATACTCCCGATAATTCAAGGAAATATCCAATACGATGGAACAATGTTGTGTGGCTGAATGTTCCTACTATACGAAAAATGACTTAATCATATTTCAATCATGTTTGGTTATAATGGAGAAATAGTAGAAAAATTAGTTCCATTATGTTTTTCTTAGTCTCAAAGACCCAGGGAAGAAATGTCAGCTTGTTTGATAGCTTAACTATAGTTTACGCTTTCAGACCTTTCAGACAGTTCTTGGAAAAACAAATTTAAATGTGAGTTTGATAGCACGAAGATGCATGCACCGAACAGGTATGCCATCTGTTTCATTGAATTATCTAAACTAAGGAATCAACATTATTTGAGACCTATTTCTCCTTTTCATTTTTCTGAATTGTCTTCAGTATTCTTATGATGCTATGTGATAATAATTGTATGAGTCAATCTTGGCTTAAATAGCATTACTTATGTGAATTTTCTATGCCACACTTTACCACCTTATATTCTGTGGAAATAGCTTGAAAATAGATCTGAATTAGGATGGCAACAGAACCAGATCTAATTTAGTTTAAACCTTAAAAATATTTGAAATAGACTTGAATTAGGATGACACCAGAATAGAAGAAAATCACCTATAAAGTATGACCTAAAGGCATCAGAGTATCTAAGCAGTCTTTGACCTTTGCTGCAGCAATACTGACCTTCTAATACTAGAATGTGGATCTCATAATTGAGAGCAGAAGAAATTTTTTCCATCCCCATCCCAAGTTTCTTGAATTTTCCAACCTTTTTGGTGGCTTTGTGGAAAGTTTTGAGTTATCAGAGCCAGGATAGAAACAGTGGTTTGTTCCGAGCCACATTAATTCCCTATCCCATGCCTCTCCTTATTAGAAATTAAAACTCTCTAACTCACAGAATTTGAATTTATTCTAGGAGATAATTATCTTCAGGTGACAGGAAATAATGCATAATGTAGAAGAATTATTTTTCTATTAATTCTCTTTGTTGGTAGGTTAGTTTATGAAGGTAAAATCTATTTCAGATAGATGTTTTAGAAAGTCAAAACAAACCTAACATTAGGAAATTATGCTTGGTCCCAAAGCATATGCAACAGTTAAGTCTTATACCATCCATAGGTTGCTAGTAATAATGAATTTATGACATTATAATGGAGAATAATGGGGTTTGAAATGTTCTAGCTCATTTGGGAGCATGTAAATGACAAATATAGCACTGCCAAGTCTAGTATAGGAATTTAATAACTTCTAGAACCAACTATTCTTGGTTTTAGTTGAATTTTTTTTAGAGGATAAGATTTGTTTTGTGGATGCGCTCTATTTGAAAATAATTTTAGTTTTCATGCAACTTTTATTTTCAAAGCAATTTTATAATTAGAGAACATGCAATTGTGCAAAGTGATACTTTGAAACCCTATATATATGGGTGTTGTATTTGAGAAAAAATGGTAAAATTTGTTATGCTTTGTGCAAAAGTTTATTGTTCAAGCTCTCTTTGTCTGTGTGATGAAATTGTTATGCTGTATGCAATTTTGTCACATCCATTGAATATTGTTTTGTGTGACATTTCACTTATTAAATACATATTGCTAATAATTGCAGGCTTTCTATTGTGATTGTTGTTAATTTGGGTGGTTGTAGCTTTGTATACAAAGCACAGTTATTTTGATTTGTGAAGTCTTGTCTTGTATAATCCAAATCTTCAATGGTGTCTGCAATTTAGCTAGAAAGTGTGTGTGCGTGCATGTGTGTGTTGCGAGAGGATCCCTGTCTATAGAGTCCTAAAAGATACCACATCCCTTGTTTGTTTATGTGTAGATGGATTGTTAAGTCTTGTGGCTCATACTAGAGAAGCAAAAATAGATGTGGTAGATTAGTTTATTTCTTACTAGATGTTGAAATCCCCCCCCAAAGAAAAGATAAAGTACTTGTGTAAATTGTGAGCTTGTCCAGAAACTAGTCTACTAGGGTTTTAATTAAGTTTACAAGGGAGCTTCCCCTTCTAATTAAAATGCTAACATGAATGGAGCCATGAAGGCAAGAAAATGGAATGCAACTAAGATAATACAAAGACTAGACTTCTATCAGATCTCAGAGGAGCTCGAAAATGACCAATTACTAAGATTTCTAGAGATCAAGATATTTACAAGAGAGCAAAAGATTGATTATATATGGTAAAAAAATGCGGCAAACTTAGGTCCTATGCATAGATTCAAGTTACACAATTTGAGGGGAAAAACACAATTTGGTTTGAGTGCTAATTTTGTTTTATAATTTGTTGTGTTCCACAGGGATGCGTCCCCGACCTCCAAACCATTGTCCCCATCACCCATGGTGTTTCCGAAATAGTGGCATGACAAGGGATGTCCCCTGGCTGTCTCCAACAATCCCGAAACCTTCGAAACGTCCTAGAAATGGCATGTTTGAATAGGAAACATTTGTGAGATGTTTGGATGTCCTTGGGATGATTGGGGATGTTTGGGATGACTAGGGATGTTTTAGACTTCCCTTGATTGTCTTGGGGGTAGGCAAACATCTTGGACGACGAATAAATTTTTATATTGTTTAAAAAAAATACTTCATCATACAAAACCTCTTCCTAGACAGGAGCTTTGAAGATTGCATCATGAAAAGTGACATCCATTAGAGATTGAATAGTGAGAAGCGAGAGGGTTTCATGACAGGGTCATAATCTGCTTCCTCGTTTAGATTCCCGAACTTGATGATTATTGCCCTGGTGCAGGAGGCAAACCCATCTCCATCACTCTTAATCACATGATTAGGAGCCCTATTGGAAATGGGTGAGGCCACCAATTCGCTGGATGGGTTTTAATCTCTCGACTCATTGTTTTCATATTGTTTGGTTAGAGATGAGAGTGAGGGAAGTGCTGTAGTGGAGGCACATCAACATTATTAACACCAAATTGGGTGTACCTTGCATTGTATCTTTCATTCGTTTCTTTACCAAATATCCAGCCAAAGTGAAAAAGGCAAATAAATGAAGTGTTATTGTAGGTAAAATACATCAAATATTCCTCGCACGGTGCATAATTGAATAGTTGAATAAAATAAGCAGAGGGTCACCTTGCCCACTTAAAATGCGCGTCACATGTTGGAGTCGGTTGCAAAAGTGCATGGCGTAAGGTGCCTTACTCGTGCATTCAATTTTAAGGGTTTTCTACTCCCATGCTACTTGTTTTTCACGCTTCAAAACTTAGTGTCTCTGCCACTTATTTTTCTAGTAAACAGATATTTTCTTGTATTTTAACTTGCCCTTGTGATGTTTTAAATATTATTTATCGCTGTTATATTGCTGTCATGAAATATTTATTACTTCTATACTGCTGTCACTGTCTTAAATTTGTTACTCAACATTAGTTAAACTTGTAGAAATTTGAGTGTCCCTAGATATATATATTCTTTTTTCTATACTGCCGTCCCCTCGCTGTCCCCAAAAAATGGCCCCTGGTCTGCTGTCTCCGAAATGCGTGCCTTGCCGCCCTGCTGTCCCCATCCCTGAAATGCCGTAGAACATAGATATTTCGTGAAGATGCCGAATCATAGGTCAATGCTTCTTCATTGAAAACAATTTACAACTTTGGCTCTTGGTGGATTTGCATCAATCATAATTATTTCAAGAGATTCTTGATCAGATGGCAGACTGCATCCTGAGTTGAAATGGATGGTGGATGGGGGTCCTAAGGGGAGTTCCTAGTGGTCAATAGGGGATCTTATAGATCTTTCGGTTGCTGCAGAACCACAAAGGAGAAATCAGATGGTGTAGAGTCATTAGTGTGTGTCCTAGTAGGATGAATCTATTTGGAAAACACCAGTTGTTTGATCATGCTAGTGTGAAGGGAGACTGATAGTGGGCGGACCTTTGGGAAGGCATCAATTCTCTCGGTTTCTTTATCCTACATCATTGTGCCACATGTTTCTCTTTTATCATCATCCTTAGAAGGCATAGACGCCACTACACCTTTTATTTATAGGTAGTGGAGAACTTTAACATGGATGTTTTATTTTGCACCATTATATTGAGTAATGATCAATGGTAGGGGCTCTTTGGATGTGTGTCAAAATTGGTTTTCACCTAAAACTTAGCAGAGCTGACATGTCATTGGAAGTCCCTTTTTTTTCATTTTCAAGATTCAAGGCACAACATTATCTTGGACTGCATGGGCTGTTAGAATTGAAGATGAATGTTTCTTTTGAAGGCATGGCTGCATGTGAGTCGATGATACTTCAACATGATCATTTTAGGGTGAGAGGCATAGGTTGACCCATATAATTTGCAGGAAATCAGGTTTGCAGAGTTGCATAATAGCTATCAGATGCTCCCGATCAGTTGTTTTTCCTCTTTGGATCAAAGGGGGCTTTGTTAGGTTTTGTGATCCAAAGTTTTGGTGTGTTGTTAGGGGCATGCTTCTCACTTGTGAGGCACCCCCTTCTAGACCTTAGCATTTGTTAGTTCATGTTTTTTTAGTTTATTTTTTATCATCTTTTTGTTATGTATTGGGTAGTTGGATTTGTAGGTGGTTGTCGGGAGGTTCCAAAATATGGTTGAAAGGATGGCTTATATAAGCCAAATGTAAAAGTATGGAAATTCACCCTGCATAATAATAATTGAGTTGTTGGTGTTATTCAATTGTTCATGGTATAGTTTTTTAATTTCTGTGTTGTTCTTGGCTCTTACATTTTATCCTAAAGCAAACAACCCAAATGGCTAATAAATGCTCAGACTTTCTAGCTAAAAGTAGAGATTAAAAAGTGTGAGTACAACACAAAGATTGAAATGGATTAAACACACGATATTTTATGGAGATTTGTATACAAAGTCACATAGCTCAAATCAATAACTACTGCAATACAAAGCCTGCAAGAATCATCAAGCAACATTCAACTCACAAATTCACTATTAGCTCCAATCTAAGTGAATTTATAAGTTTTTTATAATATTTTGCATGCAATTTATTTGAGATAAACAAAAAGCATAGTGAAGTTCTTACATTAAAATAGTTTGCTTGCAATCAAAGCAAGCTCAAAATACAAAATTGTCTTAAAATATGTCATCTTAAACAAGAAAGCCTCAAACAGACCCTGACTATCACGTCCTTAAATAGACCTTTTAGAAGATCTACTTGGAATAGCTCTCCTCCACTAATAGCAACAGCTAAAAATATTTAGTCTGATGTGTTAGCGATTCTGATGCAGTTCCCTCGTTCTGACCCTGATGGGTCCACAGACGAAACTTGAAATCCTAACTAGTAACGGCCATTGACAAATCGTCAAGCAATCGTGGTGACTTGAATCTGATATCTAATTTGTCTTTTGGAAACTTGTAAAATTTAGTGTCTTGAAACGCTAGGCTTCATTAAAGATAAAACATTGGAAATCTGACCTTAGCATGGCTACTTGACAAAATCTTGATTATAGAACCTTAGGCACCATTACAAAGATTAGAAAATCGAAAGCTATTTTTAGCCAAGCTATTTAAAGCTCACACTATTTTTAGTCGTCACTGTTTTTGAGGAGATGGCCATATTCTGATAAGTCTATTTTTAACGTCTATTTATAGATGACCTTTTAACAGGTCTATTATAGAAGTCTAATTGAAGATTCCCTGAGTTCATATTTACTATTTAGTATTAGTGGATTAAATTTTGTAATAAAACTTGCTTTGCATGCAAGCAATCTGTTGTTAGAGAAAAAGGCATAGTTATCTTTTTTATTATTTTCTCATGCAAAGCATTGTAAAACCTTATAAGTAAGTGCTCTTGGCACTTGGTTTAAGATTCAAAATTTAATACTTATTCAATAGAATTTAGTATGCTTATTTTGCTGCTCAAATTGCTGTTATGAGTTGAATATTACTTGACATTTACTTAAAGCTTTATATACCAGTAGGTGTTAGGTTAGTTGTTGTGGTTCTGAATGTGACTGCCTATCTAACTTATATTGTCTTGTGTATTCTGTAGATAAATTGAATTGAAGTGTTTTACTGTTAATTGCAAGCTTTGTATTGCAAGTTGCAGTGAAGTAGGTTTTGTAGCTTTGTATGCAATTCCCATCTTCTAATTTACAGAGTTTTTTGTGTCGTTAAAATCGAAACCTAGCTTTATGTGTACTTGCACTCCTTTTTCTCTACCTTTAGCTGATTAGCGTAATTGTCTAGTTATTGTAGAGTTTACTTTGAATAAAAAAAATATAAAATCCTTTTGCCTTGAGTTGAAGTTGCATATTTTCCCCTAGGTGAATCCAAAAAGACAGTTTTAGCTTTGTTCATTATGCATGAACCACCCCAAAAAATATTGAAATACATATTGTTTAGATTAGGTTAGTTTTTGTGTAAGGGAACTTCCCTTTCTAATTCAAAGAGTAGTTCTACCACACCTGTTCTGTTTTGTGTTGCACTGATATAGTTCTACGCTTCATTCTGATTGAACTGCCTATGATGGTAGAGGTGTAACTGTGTGCAGCATGGAGCAAAGAGTATATTTGACTGGAATCTTACCTTCTTAGAAAGGGAGACTAGTAAATATTTCTTGATTCTGGATTTGTTTATGTATTCTCAATTGATTGCATTACTGGCAGATCAGTCAAAGCACTAGAGAGAGGGATCTTTTCTGAAATCAACTGCTCGTGTATGGAACAATTTATAAATTGATTGATTATAGAACTAGGAAAAAGATGACCATGTTTATAATTTGAATAAATGTTTTTACATAGTGGATGATGTTTTCGTAAGTTATCGTATTGTGAATACACAAGTTCATTATTATTATCAGTATCTTTTGGAATCAATGCTTATTTGAGATCTGCTATGTTATTTCCAGGTACTCGTATGTGGCGGAGAGGAGCTGATTTAGATGGCAATGTTGCAAACTTTGTTGAAAGTGAACAAATTTTGGAGGCAAATGGATATTTAGCATCATATGTGCAAGTAATGTGGTTTTCTTGAACTTCTCTTTTTTCTATATCTCCTGGGATTTTTTCTGTTATATTCAAATTTCTTTTTAAGGTTAAAGGGAGAATTGTTGAAGCTTGCCTGATATGGAATATATAAGAATCTATACCATTCATTGAGAAATATCACACATTCTTGAGAAAATTATATTTGCTACAGTTTTCCTTATTCTTGTCCAAACTTTACAGGTACGGGGGTCCATCCCTTTATTGTGGGAGCAGATTGTGGACCTGACATATAAACCTAGCTTCAAACTCATAAATCTTGATGTTACAGTGAGTATCCTTGGTTTTCTTTGTTATAGTCAAAGCCTAGGATTGTGGCACATGTAAAAGTTTCAGTTTCAGCTGTTGACAGTAGACTGTATATTTCCTAGGCAACTGCATCAATGGTTGCGTGTGTTAGTTATGATTTTTTAAAGTTTTGTGTCATTTAAAAAGGCTTTCTCAGTATGCTTCTCACAGAATCTAGTCTAAAAATGCAGCCTACAGCAGTGGAGCATCACTTTTCTGATTTGAAGAAAAGATATGGGTCAGTTATAGCTATTGATTTGATTAATCAGGTATATTTTATTGAGAATCTTTGGAGACTGTTTTTCTCACAGTTCTTATTTTATGGTCTCTATGTTGAATTTGTAAGGTCAATGCATTTTAATTTTATGTTCTAGGACTATTCTTTTCTTCTCATATCACAACTAATGGAAGTGTATTGATTCTTTGTTCTTTATATTTTTGCTAAAATAGAGGGGAGGTGAAGGCCTATTGAGCCAAGCATATGCCAATGCCATGCAAAATCTTGTCAATGATGAAATAAAGTATGTAGTTATTCTCATTCTCTTTTGTTGTTTTCTTGACATTCTAGTGATGGTGATTGGGTAGTCCTTTCTGGTAGTAATTAAAGTTAAATTTCAAGTTTTGTTATAAGCTGGTTGTTGAAATCTCCTTGCTGATAAATGGAATGAGATTTCAGATATGTGCAATTTGATTTTCACCGGACCTGTGGACATGTACATTTTGAGCGTCTGTCCCTTCTATATGAGCAAATTGCGGCTGATATCAAGAAACAGAGGTGGGCTAGTTTGATTATTTGGATTCATGCCTAGTGTCATTGATTCAGGTTTTCTCCACAATCTTGAGGCTAATGTGTATGTTCCTTATAGCTGAAGTCATTTCGTGTGGACCTTAATATGTGAAGGCCAATTAGTGTTGCTTATAATGCATATAGTCTTTATTTAATCATGCCCAGCACTGAAATTTTGAACTTTAGCCTTGCCTGTATGTTATTTATTAGTAACATTCGCAGAAGTTTAACAAGTTCTTCAATTCTTCAAGAAAACTTAGAATTATTTTAAACAACATTCACGACAGTATATATTTTTTCTCATGGTCTTGAATTCTGATATCCAGTTCTATTTATCGCCATGAACTGTGTATTGTACTATATCCACAAGCAAATTTATTGCCTCACCCTATCTTGTACGTCCCGATTTCTTTGCGATTTCATTTGAATTACAGATGAGCAAAGTCATAGATGGTGAGTTCTTTATTGTCCATGTTTCTGAAATGTAGAATTGGATCCTCTTTATCCTAAGATACTAATTTGTTTCCAATAGTTGAGTGGTTTTGACATTAATTGACACCAGTTTTGGCATTTGACTGGATGATTTGACTCTCTATTTGCATTGTTAAATCATTATCATTGAGGACATTTTTCTGATAAATAAAAGCTTTATTAATAACTAAAGAAAAATCTATGTTAAATTACTTTGTTATTGGTGATTTAAAAAAATGGAGCATGGTGAAGGAGTCACAGACAGTGGCAAACAGCAATTAGAAACTTTAGGCGAATGTATTGAATCCATTAGTGAATGATATCAACTCAACATAAAAGTGAAATGCACTTAGGAATAAAAGAAGCAACAAAGGAAGGCAAGACCATACTCTATAGTTGTTAGAGATCTCCATGGAATTGGAGATTGAGGATACGTGAATTCAACAAGAAATAAAAATCCTATTTGTGAGGACACATATCATGAATTTGGAGGTCTTTGGCTAGTAGAGGATTCCCTCATCTCTAGGGTCTCTCATTAGTTATCGAATGTGTGAGAAATGGAGGTTTAGTTTCTCTCTAAAGGATATTATCATGTATTATTTCGATCTAAAAACGTCAAAGACTAGGTTTTTAGGTGGCGCATGGTTTGTGCGCAATGGAGGCTTCCCAGTCTACTTCATTACTTGTTTTTATCCCTAGGAAGAAAGAGCCTCCATACAAAAACTCACCCAACGAGTTCTTAAGCATAGAACCCCTGCTTGTTAACCTGGATTGTGTTTGGAGGCTCCATCAAAATTCAGTTTGATGAATCCTTCTGGAGGAGGACTCCTTGGTTCCTCACTTGTTCCCTTCTCAGTCTTATGGCTTTGACCATCTTGTCTTCCAATTGAATTCTCTCTTATCTCTTGGACAAGATTACTCTATATTATTGTTACTATTTAAGCTTTTATGACCATTGTTATTTATTATGACAATATTCATTTTTTCATCTGATTGCTAAACCCAGAAAAGTCAACCATACGAAAATTTTGAGATAGCCACTTAACAACTCATAAACTCATACATACTCTTATATAGAGTAGAGTTCTTTTGTATAAGACGGTTACTTGGTGTCTCAATGACATGACAACATTTGGTTAGATAATTGAGGTATGCCTTGAAAAGCTATATTTTTGCGTTAAATATTCATTGGTACTAGCTTTATAAATTTCTTAAGATGATTCATGGATCATTGTGAATGGTGTTAGCAGATTCTTCTATCAGGTGTGCTGCTTTGATAATTGATGGATTTGCCTATAAAAATTTCAGTCTAGATGACTAATTCCCTAATGTTAGATAAACATTGAATTAATCACTCTATAACTGAAAATTCAAACTGCAGAAACGAACATAAGTACGCAAACAATTTACACCTTCAAATCAGCTTTGCATTCCTTTGAAAGCTTACAGGGAAACCTACACAACTATGAAACTAACAGCTGCATGGAATTATATCACTGTACTGAGTTACTAAACTTCTATCTTGCATCTATCTTTATACTATTCAGCTAAAAATCTAATCTTCCAGAAATAACATTCTCATCTCTTAAAAAAAGCAACCTTATCTCACGTAGGAGATGACTTGGAAGATAAGTCTAAATCATTAGTGCTTATTCGCATTTTGTTAGACTTAATTAACTAAATAAAAGATTTTCACTTTATCACTTAAAGTGAATTACAAAATAGAAATAACTCGAACTACTTGCACATTCACAGTGAACCTGTGTAGAAGTTCCAAATTGAGCTAAAAACTCAACAGTCCCTCTTAGCAAGGAAGGAATTTGCATCAGCTACTTGCTGATCCGTTGCTTCTTGGAGGCTAGAAGACTCAATGATGTTGCTCATCAATGCTATGTAGTTAGGAAACTTTGGAGGCCTACTCTCCTTAAATGTGCTCCTAGGAGCCTCAGCATACTGTTGAGCATCCCTCAATGTCTATTGAACCATCGAGGTTTCCTAATAGAAGAAGGGGTAGAGGTTTCTCCCTCCTCACCTAAAGGCCACTGTCCTGAACTGGAAACAATTGGAATCTTTGGAGACTCAACCTTCGGAGCATTTTGCTCCACATCCTCTGTTACTCGAATGAATTCATGAGACTTTCTGGATGCAAATTCCTCCTCAAACTTGACATCCATACTAACTATAACTTTCCTTAGCTTTGGAATATAGACCCTATAGGGCTTTGAAGTCTCATCGTAACTTACAAATAAACCCTTCCTGCTATAAGGTTCCAATTTTGTCCTCTTCTCTACAGGTATACTTGACAACCAAAGATGCCGAAATGACTCACCTCTGGCTTCACACTGGTGAATGCCTCCTTTGGTGTCTTTTCCTCCAAGATCCTATGAGGACACCTATTCCAGATGTAGATTGTTGTAAGACATGCTTTTTCCCAAAGAAACATCGACAAGTCTAGGTCATGAATCGATTCTTTTGCTCTATAACCCCATTTTTGTTGTGGGTTGTACGAAACTGGTAACTCCCTCTTTATCCTCGCTTCCTTGTAGAAACCTTCGAACTCCTTGGAGGTATACTCCCCCCCATTGTCCGATCTCTCGACCTTGATCTTCTTACCTGTCTGGTTCTCAACTAGAGCTTTGAACTTTTGAAACTTGCTAAAGACCTCATCTTTGGTCTTTAAGAAGTAGATCCAACTCTTGCAAGAGAAATCATCAATGAAGGAAACATAGTACATGCTTCCTACAACTGATCCTATTGACATCGGTCCACACACATCCGAATGTACTAAATCTAAAATCCCCCTAGACCTATGCTCACTGCTTGGGAAAGTAGCCTCGGCATGCTTGCCATGTGTGCATCCTCTACAAACTCCCTGTTGTTCAAATATTGAACTCTGGAAGTCCTATGACAATCTCCCTCAGAATAGATACAAGGGACTTATGGATGGGAGATAAGCCACTAATGATTCAAAGAAAGAAAGGTAGTACATCAATGCTGTGTGATGCAGATGGCCCGTCCTCTTGTGCCATAACTCACAAATTGTCACTGTTATGAATTAGAGCTGAATTTGGTTCACCCTTTAACCTGTAAAGGTTGCCTTCTCTAACCCCTATAACCTATGCTATATTTGGGCTAGATCCTTTCAATCCGATAAGAACTTGTTGAGCTTGAATTCAACTACAAAGGCCTTATCCTCCATTATCGAAACTGAATAGCAAATTCTTTTTGAGACTAGGAACATATAGAACATCATCAAACTCCAAAGAGTTACCTGGCTGTAAACGAAAAGGAATTCTCCCAATTCCTACTATTGGATACTTGGCATCATTACCAAGCTCAACCTGAACTCCAAAGTCATATTGTCTTAAGTTGGTAAAACACTGTCAGGCTGATGTCATTTTCCGAGAGGCCCCACTATCCACATACTAGACATCCTTTGAAGTTGTGTTGGTAGAAAGGCAAGAAAGCATTGAGAATTCTTTCTCAAACTTGGCAACAAACTCGTTCATCTGAGTTTCTGCAAAAGTTGCCAATTCCCTTTGCCTTTCTTCTTGTTTGGACAATGTGATGCGTAATGACCAAAATTATTACAAATAAAACACTTGATTTTACTCAAGTCCTTCCTTGCCTGTGAGGATGAATCCTCATCCTTTCCCTTCCCCTTGATGTTCCCTTTTCCTCTATTTTCCTTTGTTTGTCCAATGAAAGCTAAATTTTTGTCATTACCCTTCTTGTTGGCTTTTGACTCCATCCGAGTTTCCTCTTGGATAGAATCATCCCACAGTCTTTGAAATGAAGGAATTTATTCCTTGGCACAAATACCCTGAACAAATGCATGCCATGAAGATGAGAACCCATTCAAAGCTAAGTTAACTAGCTCTACATCTTCAACCTTCTCCCATTGCTACAAGCTGGTCCTGAAACATAGTGACCTTCATCAGGTAATTGGTAACAGTATCCATATTAGACATCTCTATGGATCGGAGTCTATTTCTCAATATCATTTTCTTGTTTATGTTCTCACTTTGGAAAAGACTAACCAAAGCATCAAACATCTCCTTGGCTGTTTTCTTCTCCGACAAATGTGGAATTAAATGATCCTTCACCATATCTAAGATCATCCGCTTGGTTTTTATTTCTTTCTTTTTGTGAATAGCCAAATCTTGTGGATCTGTAGGCATAGCCACCTGATCCTTAATGATATCCTAGATATCATTTTCCTCTAATAACAATGTCACCCTGACTTTCCAAGGTAGAAAATTTAATGCGCCATCCAACCTATCCTTGAATTGAAGACTAGGTGATGCCATTAAAAATATTTTTTTCCATAAAAATAAACTCATAAATCTAGAAATAATAAATGCTCAAAATATTTTGAAAATAATTTTTTCAAAACCCTAGCTTTTGACTTCTTCAAACCCTAACTACCGGTTTGAAACTTGCTCAAAACAATGAGAAATTCCTGCAAAAATTTTGGCCAAAACCCTAGCCGTGGGTTGCTAAAACCTGCACAAAAATTTGTGAAAATTAATTGGATGAGCTGCTGAAAACCTTAGCCTTTGAATTTTGACCCCACAATTTATCCTTGAAGTGATTAAATATGACACGAATTACTAGTTGCGGACTTCAAAAACCTTAGAATTCCTTCTCAACAATGTGATTTCTTCTTTAAGAATGGTGCGATTTTGAAGATTTTTGGCGCGATTTATGGACAAAAAAATGTGGTGCATGATTTCCTTGCAAATCCCGCGAATTTCTACAAAAACAATGGGCGCGATTTTTCTTTGTAGACTTGATGAGCACATGTTTATACTAAGGGGGGGGGGGGGGTGAATTAGTATAAGACAATCTTTTACTTTTTCAAAACTTAACAACCATAACAATAGCAATCATATAAGATCTAATAATTATGCAACACAAGATTTACTTGGAAACCTTTATGGGAGAAAACCATGGCAAAAGATTGCTTATATAAAATTTTCTTTACAAGCTTTGTAAGCACCAACCTATAGGAGACACCAATTACCTCTTATAAGATTTGTAGGCACCAACCCACTGGAGACAACAATCTCCACAACTGAGCACGAACTCAGCAAGAGACACCAATCTCTTCTTATATGTATGCAGACACCAATCCCCGCTTGTACAATTTTTAGGCACCAACACACTGGAGACACCAATCCCCGCTTGTACAATTTGTAGGCACCAACCCACTGGAGACACCAATCTCTGCAACTGAGCACCAACTCAGCAAGAGACAATCTCTTCTTTTGGTAAGCACCAACTTCCAAATGAGTAAGTATTCTCCTTCTCAAAATAGTTCTTTTTCAATAGATGACAAAGCCTTCATAAATCTGCTTTTATACACTTTCCTTCTCAAATCTACATGCACTTTCTTTCACAAATCTGCCATAAATCTGCTGTTATGCTTAGAAATCTGCCTTTAATGATCTTGAATTATATTTCCATATGCAGATCTGCTGGTGTATATCTGATATATGTTTTTCTCCACACACACTCTTCACCGTATTCCACAAAATTCTTTATATACCTTCACCAAGGGAGGCGACTTCATGAATGGAGACATCATTTAAGGAAGGGAGGCAACTCTTAAATATGTATACACCTTTTCACATGAGCGCTCACCATGAAGGGTCGGCTTCATCAAGAGAGGCGACTTCTCTTGGGGTTGGCCTCATAAAACATTAAATTAAATTGTTTTAAAACTGAATTTAATTCTCGCAAGTCGGCCAGCATAAAGCATTTAATTTTGATTTATTATAATCCTCTCAAAGTAAGGCGCTAAGCATATGAGGGGGGTCGGCCTTCATTAAAACATAAAATGCAATAAATATCTATAATCATATCATAGGCGGCCTGAATATAGATGATTCCAACACTCTAATAGATGATGGTCGAGTAGTGGCCTTTGGCCATTGCAGTTTCTTTTTGGGCCAGCAAATTCCATCGTGAGATCCGTGGCATTTTTCTTGACATCAATGACAATAAACTTAGACAACGAATTCCTTCTTGACATCAATGACAACATTTGCAACAAGACTAACCTGCGATTTTACTTGCAACTTGACCGCGAATTTTCTTTTTCTCACATCGAAATATCTTGCAATTTTTTCCTACTTGATGGCATGATTCAACAAAAGAAAGGTCACGATTTTCACACTTGAAAATACCCTGTGACTTTCGTCAAACCTGACTGCGAAATCTTCCTGTTCCTAGGCTTTGATACCATGTAAATATTCTAGTCTAGATGACTAATTTCCTAATGTTCATAAACATTGAAGTAATCACACAATAACTGAAAAGTCAAATTTGGGAAACAAACACAAGTACACAAACAATTTTGTTGTACACAACCCGAAACTAGATTGTACTAGCAAAAATCTTTGTCATCATCAAATCGTCATTGTGTTATTGCATTTAAGTCCGAAATATCAAGTGATTGTAAAATGTTCACGTCAAGTCCATTGTTTGTTTGTTGCCATCATCATATGTCGAATAGTCAAGGTCATTTGTCAAATTGTCGAGCCCAATGTCATTTTCATCAAAAAGTACAAAATGTCAATTCGTAATCAAGTCATTCGTATGTGTCGAGTTGTCTGTCCAGTGATCAAATTGTCTTTCTTATGCATATCGAGTTGTCTGTATTATTTTGTCAAAACATCGAATTCATTTGTTGTCCGTTATTTTAATTGTAATTGTAAATTTTTAATTGATAATTATTTTAAATTAAAATAATCGTTGGTTATTAATTTATTTCAAAATTAAAGTTATTAAAGTTATTATCGTTAAAAATCTAAAAATTAAAAAATTATTATTATTTACAATAATTATTATTATTGGTGATTATGATAGCTATTAAAAGTAATAAGTAAAAAATCTAAAAATAAAAAAAAATAGAAAAATAAAATAGAAAGCGCCTATATGAAGGCTCAGGCATGCTTTATTGAAGGCAAAAGCACCTTTAGAAGAAACAATTAAAAAAAAAAACCTAAAGGAAGCGCTTCAAGCATCTTTCATACACCCTTTGTGAAGTCTAAAATAAAAAAAAAAAAAACGTAAAGCGCTTGTTAAAAATTTCAACGCGCTTCCAAAGGGGGAAAATGTGCATAAAATAAAGGGGACACGCTTTATTAAAGCAAAAGCGCTTCCATCTGCATCCCACGCGCTTCTCTTCACACAAAACGTATTCAGACTCCCAAAGCTCATGCCAAGGAAAGTTACGCAGGTTCAGGGGAGAATAAACGCGCCTCAGTTAAGGAGAATCGCGTCCAACCAATAGTGAAGCAGGCAAGGGAAGAATAAAGCGCTAGTTTGGGCAGCATCCATGCTAGGAGGGTAAAACACCATCAAAGAAGATTCTCAGTGCCTCCAATACAATTTCTTCATGCCTAGTAGTTGAATGCAATCAAGGGAGGAGAAAAATAAAAAATGCGTCCTTGTGAAGGAAAAAGCACTAGCAGTAAGGAGGAGACGCCAAGATCAAAGGTGCATTCAACTCAGTTTACAAGCGCTTTTGTAAAGTCAACATTTCAAAACACCACATCAACATCGAAAGCCCATGAAGAGTTCTCAAAGCACCCATTCAAGTAATAAAAGCGCCTTCTTTAGGCTTCTCATGCGCCTACCCATAGACAAAGATGCCTTCAAACAGAAGTTAACGAACCTCATGAGTTTTCAAACACATCTCCCACACCAAGTAAGCGCTATGAAGGAGCTTCATGCGAGGTAGAGGGAAAGATATCCATGCTAGTCAAAGACATTCAACGCTTCATTACAGAACAGGTCACGCCCAGTTTGCATATCAAGAGCGCTTTGTAGAGGAAAGTCACGCCTTTAGAGTGTTAAGGTGCCATTTCAGACGTGCCTCAGAAATAACTCCAGATTGGCAAGCAAACAGGCGCTCATTCAAAAGTCAACATCCTTGCGCCAATAATTAGACACTTACTCAACAATAGGAAGATCTCTTACATTTAGAAGGTCGTTTTTGCATAGAGGAGGCACACTTTGAATCATGAAGGTGCTAATGGTCCTAAACAAGGAAAATGCGTCCCATTGGCAGAAGGCGCGCCTGTGAAAGGGTTGTTGCTTTTTAAAATTCATTTAACTTTGGTTTGATACCCAAATATAACCAACTCTAGTTTGCGTGAGACACTTTCTTTCATGCAAAAGGATATTAATTTTTAAAAGGAAGACTATTTGTAACTGGAGTTTGCATGATTTAATCGGTAGTTGAGTTGACAATTGCATGGATTCAGTTTTACATTTAGTGGAGTAGATAGTTTGTAATAAGTTTGCATGTCATGCAAACAGTAGTCAACTAGGTTAGAGTTCGATTATTTATTTTCATGCAATGTTTGTAATAGTATAAATAAGTGCTTTTGCACATAGAGGGGATTCATTAGTGAGGATTCAATATTTCATTATTCAATTGTTTAGTATTTTGATATCAGTGTTGTACTATGATCAGTCAATGAATAAAAAACAATGGCAATTCTCATGCCTGCAATATGCTAAAAGTGTTATTCGTCCTTTATTCATGTGATTGTGACTTTGTTACTCGTTTAAATCGATTTCATTATGCATATCTCACTTCTAAAAATCTATTGAATTGTGTCGCTCTCAATGCTAAAGTTAAGTCACTTAAACAAATATGTGAGCTTTATGTCACCGCAAAAATGAAAACATAAGCTGTGGCTTTGTATCGCCTTGTGTGCGATTTAATCATGGCATTCGTAATTGTGTGTTTGTGTTAATTAATCCAATCCATGTGTACTTGCCTTGTTCAACCTCTGAATTTAGTTGAACAACGCAAGTGTCTAGCAGTAGGTTTTAATTCCAGTTAAAAAACACAAAATCTGTGCCTCGTGGTTGAAAGTGTGTCTTTGCCTTCCGAACGTCGCAAACCCAAAAATAACACACACTTATGTTTTATCCGGCATTAGTGAGAAATACCTTTGAAAACACTATAAATTCTGTATAGTTTTAGTTTATAGGGAGCTTCCCTTTCTAATTCGAAGAGTAGTCTTACTGCACATCTGTCCTTTTTACATTCGCATTGAAAGGTGCGAAATAAAACACTAACAAATTTAGACCTTCAAATCAGCTTTG
This sequence comes from Cunninghamia lanceolata, assembly GCA_027924645.1. Classification (NCBI taxonomy): domain Eukaryota; kingdom Viridiplantae; phylum Streptophyta; class Pinopsida; order Cupressales; family Cupressaceae; genus Cunninghamia; species Cunninghamia lanceolata. Next base: position 5,360,441 of record BSBN01000354.1, on the reverse strand, counting down.
CATTCCTTCGAAATCTTACAAGGAAAGCTCCACAACTGTCAAACTAACAGCTGCATGGAATTATATCACTGTACTAAGTTACTAAACTTCTATCTTGCATCTATCTTTATACTATTCAGCTAAAAATCTAATCTTCCAGAAATAGCATTTTTATCTCTTAAAGAAAAGCAACCTTATCCCACGCAAGAGATGACTTGGAAGATAAGTCTATATCATTAGTGTTTATTCACATTTTATTAGATTTAACTAACTAAATAAAAGATTTTTACTTTATCACTTAAGTGAATAATAAAATAGAAATAACTTGAATTACTTCACGTTCACACTAAACCTGTGCAAAAGTTCCGAACTTAGCTAAAACTCAACATTGCCAAAGCACTATTTCAAATTAGATTTGACTTTGAATAAATTTGTTGTGATTTTTTTCCTGAAAATTTCTGTCTTACAAAAAGGCTTGTAGGGCAAAAGCATTTATGAAAAAGTATTCTGCATTGCCCTTAAAATGGTTCATGATCAGTGCATACTTGTTAAAATCTCATACATGGCATTGTCATTTGCAATTCAGATAAAATTCGTTTGGATCATCTAGATTCTAGACATGGTTGCAAGTCTGCTTTATAAAGCTGCCATTCAGTTAGTTTCTTGTTTTTCAAGTTATTTACTGGAACAAGAATTAGACCACCTTAATCTAAACTGTCATATGTGAAATGAGCTAGAATTTATGGAACAGACTTGTTTGAGAATGAGATGTGAACTGTAAAAATTTTAATATTTGTGGGATGAACGCATTATTCTTCGCATACTCATTATACTAATCACTCTTATTATATGGTTTGTAGATATTTTTTGCTGACTACAACAGGAGAAAAAGTTGAAGAACAAACAGGAGTTATAAGAACCAACTGTATCGACTGTCTAGATCGCACTAATGTTACGCAGGTTAAGTATACCTTTTATCATTGAAACTTGAGACAGATTTTTTTAAAGTGAAAGGAACTAGTATTTTACTTAAATATAGTAAATATGATGAATCTGTTGATTTTACAAAAAAAATGAGTATACTGCTTTTACACAAATACTCCACAAAAACACATATACTATAGATAATGAATTTTTTTTATGTTAAGGAATTACTCTATATGTTATGCACAAGTACTCTGGAAAAAAACACAACATTTACGACGAGTCCTTGAATATTATTTTCTGATTCAGGCATCTAATGTGTTCTTATGCTTCTTAAATGCTTTCAAATTAATGAATATAATTTGGTTGGATAATTTACTAAAATCAAACTATTTCACAAAATATCCCATAAAAGTGCCCTAGATCTTTGTAACATTGCTTAGAGACAATGGTTGCAGTATACAGGCCCTTGTATGACACAACAGAGAAGAAACTATTGTATTATTTTAGTGAGTCAAGGCATTTATGGCAATCATGATGTTCAAATACTTTAATAGTTGGTCTATACAAATTGAAATGGCATAGTTAATCCTTTTAAATCTCACACTATTCTTGTTCCACTTGATATCTACTACTACTTGTCAATTGAATAGAACATGGGAAATTCCAGAACACAATGATTTTTGATCAAAGGATGATTGTATTGATAGCAAAACAAGGTAGCTATTGGAAAACAGTCAACCCTGAAAGAATGGTGAGTGGCAGAGAAGCATACCCAACCAAACTGCTGGAACAAAATAGAGGGATGAGAACAAGACAACCAGCAGAGAGAATGCAGAGCAGTAGTCCTTTATAGCATTATAATAGCAGAACTTATACTAAAGAGAACTCCAACAACTAAATTCACCTTACAACTGACATATAGGAAGCAAATTATTGTTTAACAAGAAAAGAACCTCCCCAATGATAGACACCCATGGCCTCATCAAGGCTTGCACCAACATCATTGTTTTTCAGATTTGATCACCAAGTTGCTGCAACAGTTTGGGCAGCAGGTCTGAATGAGCTCTTGGACAAATGGTGAGGTAGAAATAAATAAATTAATAAATAATGTTAATGTCCATGGATGACCAAAAGTAGGTCAATAGGACTCAAGAGAACAGCAGAAGACAATAGAGAGATCTAAGAAGAGAAACCTAGAAAGGTCCCACCAAGGGGAAGAAAAAAAGTAGACAATACAAAACAAGGGATCACCAAAACAAGTGCTTAGGAAATAGGTACAAATAGCCGAGAAAGAGGAACAAAAACCCTGAAGAGCAGAGAGCAGCTGTAGAGGAAGATTGAAGATCATCAAGTGTCACTGTTTGGACTAGAAATGATGGAGTCGCTAGTGCCATCGTCGATCATTGTGAAGGGACTGATACAAGATCTAATAATGCTCATCGAGGGGTGTCGAGGATCGGGAGAGGTACCCCCATTAGGATCACACCTAACATCCAAGGCCGAAGTAGCACCGGTAATAGGGAAAAATATCTTAATAAGCATCTGTCTTTGTGGTTGGAGAGGAGAAGATCTAAGGCGATGAGAGAAAGTTGGGTTGCGCCATTGGGAAGAAACAAGACCATGATGTTGAGAGGGAACGTGTTGAGATAGAAGTTGTGAGAGATGACGTCTCATAGGCCTATTTGCGTCTATGTGATAAGTGACGGTATGCAAATGTCATTTAGGGCTACCAGTCTCTTGGATGTGCTGGAAGGAGGTGATCAACTTGGGGGCTTTAGAATCCCAAGAAGCCACATGTAAGGATATGTGCCGAAGGGTGATAGCCTCCTGAAGATGAAGAGCCAAACATCATTGGTTTGAATATCTAAAGAAAGTAGAGATTATTGCGTGAGTTGTTGTATAGGTAGTAATCTCCCATGGATCTCATAATAAATGGGGCATTTGAAGATGAAATGCTTCTTAGTCTCAACCTTTTGGAGGGAGCAAAGATGACATATCTGGTTAGGGTGAGAAATATGATGATCAGTCTCAACTTGTAGTTAATGAGAAGAAACCCTCATTTGACCAAGGGGAAACCTCAAGTCATGTGACCAATGACGCTAGGGATAGTGAGGGTGGCAAAGTATACCATCTTCGACATGTAGGAAATGCTTAGTGCAAAACACAAGGTTTGGGATGAGTGGCATAGGAGGGGAGGTCCAAGTGACTTGGATGTACTGTTTGTAAATGTCCCTTCTAGCAGCTTTGGTGATGGTCTCCTTCGAATTAGGAGTTGGGTAGGAGTGTCCAAGGAATACATGAAAGAAGGTAGTCTGTTAATAGAGATGCCAATAGAAAGGAGGAGTGAGATAGCCTCTGAGTACCAACATTGACGGTACCAAACTAGACCCAATGAGGCAATCCTCGTAGAAGAGCGAAGAGCCAAATACGAATATCTTTCACGACTAGAAGTGGAGTCACCCATGGATTTGAGTTTGTGTATGTAGAAAGTAAGCCAGAAGACAGTCTCGAGACGTAGAGGCTAGGCAAGAAACTCTGCTTGGACAATGCTCTAAGGAATAGTATGCTTGCACCTAATAAGATGTTGTAGCATTAGAGTATGGACCCTCTCAAAATGGGCCCAATCAATAGAACCCAAACTAGTCCCCCAAACCTCCGAGCCATACAAAATTGTGGGCTTGATGATGGTATCAAAAAGATGTATCATGGAGGGGATATCTTGGAAGTGGATCTGGAAACATTGGCATTCCAAGAGAGAGAGAGAGAGAGGCATACCCCTTACAAAGACGTGAATGTGAGGCAAGCTTCATGTTGGAGGGACCAGAAAATTGGACCCCAAGTATGTGTAAGTGGGCGTGATCTCCAAGGCTGCCCCCTTATAAAAGAATTGGAATTTGGAAAGAAGACATTTGCAAATATTGAAAATCATGACCTTAGTTTTACTAAGGTTGACCACAAGCTGGCAGGGATAACAAAAGTTGTGTATTTGCTTCAATGGATTGATTTGCCAACACTTGGTTCTTTGCATGAATTTGTTGTATGGTTTCAAAGAGCGGCCTTTTCAACTTCTTAGAGGTTAAGATTCCTTCAATGACCTGATTACAATTAACCAAGTTGTTGTGGCTAAAAGATAAATAGTCCACACATCAAAGCAATTTTAACTGTGACTTATAAAGCAGATAGAGGCATTCAGTTTGTTGGTGTAGCTGGTTTGCAACAAATTTCAGCAAACTGTAAGGTTTTCCTTCGCCTGTACCTAAAGCTACAAGGCTGTGCTTTGGTTGGTAAGGATGGAATTAGTGTTGTAAAGGAATTGTATCAGCTGTTCCTTTTGCCTTGGGGTTGGGGTTGGATGATTGGAATAGCAAGAGGCATAGACAATTTGGGCGAACTGGAGGTGATGGGAGGAGGAGCTGCATTGATAATTGGAGAGCTGTAAAAAGCTCTAGGCTGATTATGGTTTGGCAGTGCATCAGCAGATTGATTGAGGGTGATGCTTATTGTACTCCCCATCAAATCTGCTAGGGTTGGAGTTACGATGAACATTAGCATGCATTACAGAAGGAACTATATTACCTGACCTAGGAAAGAAGGTTTGAATTTCAGGATTAGAAGCAGGGGCAGCTTCTTCTTCATCCACATATATTAATTGATCTTTCTTAGTGGCATGGGGAAAGCTGTTTGGAGGAACAATTCCTTCTATTTTGTTGATAGAAGCAGTCTTTTCGCTTTGATAAACCTTGAGGAGCCAACAAAAGTGCCAACATATTGCAAATGAGGTGAATTTTAAGTTTACATGGAGACAGAACCCCCACTTTTCACCTCTTCCCCATCTCCAATGACTTTTCTGGTACACATGGAAGGTAGGGGTGAAGAGCACACGCTAATACAGAGGGGGGGGGTTGAATAAGTATTAGGACAATTTTAACACTTATTTCAAATCTGAAAATACAACTTCAAAAACATCAAGCAAGCTGCACATGCAAGAACACAGAAATTACGTGGAAAACCCCTAAGGGAAAAAACCACGGCAAAATATTGCTTTTAAAAACTTCTTAACAAATTGTAGGCAACAATCCACATAAGACACCGATCTTACAAACGTGGGCTCCAACTCATTGGAAGCACCAACTCCCTCTGAGCACCGACTCAGTAAGAGACACCAATCTCACTCTGGTTACAATTTTTCTCTTCCTTCAAATCTGGTCAAAACTGTCCTTTGTCTCTACATAGACTTCTTTTCTATATCTTCTCAAACTCTTGCTTCTCTTATATCAGCATACTCTTCTCACTAACCTGCCATAAACTCTTTTATAAATATGCCATCAACTCTCTTACAAATATGCCTCTTTTTATCTTTCAATTCCTCATACTTTATCACACATATTTCTTCTTAAAATAAATCAGATTTGCACTTCATAGTGCTGCTCCCTCTATTCCTTATTACTCAGAAATATATCTTGGAAAAACTCTTTAATATGAAGTTGCTGCAATTACCACATTGATCGCTGTCTTTTTCTATATTAAACTCATGGCATCAATCATTCTTAATTAAGACTTTATCTTATTTTATGTAGCGCCTTTTAAAACAATTGTAAAGCTTCTAAAATAAGGCATTTTTAAAACAGATATAAAACTTTAAAATATGATATAAAGCATGCTATCGTTTTGCTTTCTTTTTGCTTTCTATCTTTGGTTTCTTTTTGCTTTACTTGCTATCATTTTTCTTTTTAGCAATAAATCTGATTTGTTTTTGCTTTCCCTTTTTTTATTGCTTTCTTTCTTTTTCATATTTAGCAATAAATCCGATTTCTTTTTGCTTTCCCTTTTTTTATTGCTTTTTTTTTTTCATATTGAGCAATAAATCTGATTTCTTTTTGCTTTGGGGAATATGTTTAAATCTTTAATTTAAACATTTATCAATGCATGAACGTGGTATATCAACAACATAAATAACATTGGCGTTGGAGTGTCCTTTGACATTAATGACAATATTCTAATAATCTCCCTCTTTGTTATTGATGGCAACTTCAAACTCTTTAAACTGAAACTACTCCCCCTGTCTCACAGCTCCCACTATCTCTGATTCTCCCCCTTTGACATCAATGGCAAAGGAATTAACAACTGTTCTGAAACTTCTTTTTCACAAAGCTGTATGATATGACAATAATCAGCTCCCTTCGAAACTAGACTGCTTTTCAATGATTGGAGAGTGATATCACTCCCAACTTCTTCCTCAAGTACTCAAAAGTTTCCTTTGGAAGTGGCTTGGTGAAGATATCTGCAATTTGTTCCTTGGTGGCAACATACTCTAACTTCTGATCAACAACTTGCTCTCTTAAAAAATGATACTTAATTGGAATGTGTTTTGTCTTAGAGTGCATAACTGGATTCTTGGAAATGTTAATCGCACTCGTATTGTCACAAAAAATAGAGATGGGATGTTCATACTCTACCTTAATGTCCTTCAAAGTCTGCTTCATCCATAAAACTTGTGTGGAACAAGAAATTGCTGCAATGTATTCAGTTTCAGTTGTAGACAGAGAAATAGATGCTTGTTTCCATGAAACAAGATACTCTCCTAGAAAGAATGCACCTCCACTCGTGCTCTTTCTATCATCAATGCTTCCGGCCCAATCTACATCTGTGTAAGTTGTGAGGGTGAAATCTTCACCTCTTGGATACCATAACCCAAAATCCATAGTGCCTGTAAGATATTTGAATATCCTTTTTATTGCATTCACACGAGTGCCTTTTGGTGCAGCCTGCAATCGAGTCACATACCCAACAACTTGCATAATATCAGGTCGTGTAGCTGTTACATATAATAAACTTCCAATCATAGACCTGTACAAAGTTTGATTTGCTTTGGGAGACTCATCATCCTTGCTCAACTTGCATCCTGTAACCATGGGGGTACTCACAGGATTGTAGTTCTCAATCCTGAATCTCTTCAACATCTCTTTAATGTACTTGGTTTGAGAAATAAATATGCCTTTAGATGATTGTAAAATTTGCAAACCATAAAAATAAGGCAGCTCACCAAGCATAGACATTTCAAACTTCTTCTGCATGTTAGTGGCAAATTCTTGACACATATTTTCACTGTTGCCTCCAAAGATGATATCATCAACATAAACAACAACAATCAACATGGAATTACCTTCATTCTTGACATAGAGATTGCTGTCCACAATACCTCTTTTGAAGCCTTGCTGCTGCAAATATTTGTCTAATCGTGCATACCAAGCTGCGGGGACTTGTTTCAACCGATATAGTGCCTTCCTTAGCTTGCAAACATAGTTCTGATTTCTGAAATAATGAACCCATCAGGTTGTTCAATGTAAAATTCTTCCTCCAAGTTTCCATTCAGAAAGGCTGATTTTACATCCATTTGATAGACTTTGAAATTTTTGAAACTTGCAAGAGCGAAAAACATTCTTCTTGCTTCCATCCTAGCAACTGGAGCAAAAGTCTCTTCAATATCAATACCCTCAACTTGCGTATCCCTTGCATATAAGTCTTGCCTTGTTCCTTACAACTTGACCATCTTCATTCAATTTATTTCTAAACACCCATTTAGTACAAATTACATTTTTATCCTTGGGTCTTGGAACAAGTTCCCATGTTCCATTCTTCTCAATTTGATCAAGCTCCTCTTCCATGGCTTCTGCCCAATACTTATCTTCAGCGGCTTCTTTGAAGCTTTTGGGTTCAATTTTGGACAGCAAGGATATATCTTCATCTCCTGAATAATTTACTATCCTTCTTGTTGTTCTTGGCCTATAATCTTTTATTATCAATTCTTCAGGATGATTCCTTTGTACAAACTTAGGTGGTGGCTTTGTTGATGCCTTTGATGGTGTCTCTAATGGTGTCTTTTGCTCAACTGTTTCAACTGCACTTTCCTCTACATTTTCTTTGTCTTCATTGCACCCCTCTGAATCTAGATCTACCTCTTGTATTTGTTTTGAAAGACTTCTATCTTCATCAACTTTAATGTTTGCACTCTCAACAATTTTGTGCAAGCGTTTATTGTAGCATCTGTATGCTTTACTCTTGGAAGAATATCCAAGTAAAATTCCCTCATTTGCTCTCGAGTCAAATTTACCCAGATTGCCTTCATCTTTTCTAATATAACATGGACTACCAAACACTCTGAAGTACTTCACAGTTGTTGGCCTACCTGTCCATAACTCATAAGGAGTCTTGTTGCTATTGACTTGGATTAATCCATGATTCTAAATATAAACAACAATATGAACTGCTTCTTTTCAGAAAGAATCAGGGACTTTGGACTCATTTAGCATGCTTCGAGCCATCCCTTGAACGGTTCTATTTTTTCTTTCCACAACACCATTTTGTTGTGGTGTTCTTGTAGCTGAAAATTGTTTTTTTATTCCATGCTTTTTGCAAAAAATCATGGAATTCACTTGAAGTGAATTCTCCTCCTTTGTTAGATCGAAGACATTTAATCTTCTTTCCAGTCTCATTCTCCACTAAGGCTTTGAATGCCTTAAATTTGTCAAGAGCTTCTGACTTTTCCTTTAAAAAAGCAACCCAAGTCATTCTTGTAAAATCATCAATTAAAAGCATAAAATATCTTTCACCATGCTTGCTTCTTGTTCTCGTTGGCCCACATAGATCTGTATGAATCAGCTCTAGAGACTTTGAAGCAGAAAACTCCTTAGATTTGAAGCTTCCTCTAGTTTGCTTTCCCAACTGACATGCTTTACAAATTATATTTGAAGGTTTTCAGAGTTTTGGAATATCTCTCACTGCTTCCTTGCGGTTGATTTTGACAAGATTGTCAAAATTTATGTGCCCCAATCTCTGATGCCACAACCAGCTTTCATCTTCTTGTGACATGCGGCACTTTTCACTTTTGGTGTTATTAAGAATATAAAGATTGTCTCTTGCTCTACTAGCCTCAGCAATAGATCTGCCTTCTTTGCTTATTTCACATCCTTCAGAATTGAAAGTAAGAGTGTGTCCTTGGTCACACATCTGACTCACACTCAGAAGATTGTGTTTCAAACCTTCAACAAACAATACATTTTCTATTTTTGTTCTTCCATCTTCAAGAACAAGAGTGCCTTTACTTGAAATTTTGGCTGAAGCATTATCACCAAATCTTACTCTACCACCATTTGTTTCCTTCAAAGTAAGAAAATTACTTTTGTCACCTGTCATATATCTTGAGCAGCCACAATCAATATACCATGTATGAACTTCATTTTGTGCATGTAGTGCTATTTGAACAATCATAGAATTTTCTTTTTCATCGGCTTTCTTCTTTTTGCAAGCTTTTGCATTTTCTTCCTTTTCTTTGACCTTTTTCTCTTCATTCTCATTTTGTCTAGGAGGCTTTGCACAATTGCTTCTACAAACCTTTGCAGTATGACCAAAGTTATTGCACTTGTAACACATGATATTGAAATTCATTAAAGGAGAAAAATAATTTCTACTCATCAAACCTTGACTTGGTTCATATTCCATGCATGATCATTTCTAGGATATGCTCCATAATTCCTAGCTCTATGACTGGAATTATTTCTTGCATGTACTCTGCAATCCATGACCCTATGACCAAACTGGTTGCATAAAAAACAATAACCATAAAAGGAGTTATTAAACTTGGTTATTTGTGCTTGTCTATATGGAAGAGGTTTTTTGATGCCATTATTTCTAACTCCAGAATATGTACTTGTCTTTTGGTTGTCTTTTACCTTATTTCCACCATTTTTTAGACTTTCAGCATAGCTTGTTTGATTTTCTTCATTTGATTTTGTGAACGTTCTAGGTGCTTTAGAATTTTGACCTTCTAAAAATCCAAGAGCACTTTTATCAAAAGTAGGCTTTTGTGCATTGATGATCTCAAACAAAATTTCAGAAATCTTTTCACCTTTCAAATTTATATTTGCTTGTACCACAACTTTATCTAATTGCTTCCTCAAGGAAACAATTTCAGCTTCTAACTTTTCACAGTTGTCTTCTTTTATTTTCAAGTGATTTCTCACTTCTTCAATTTTCTTAGCTTCTTTAATATGAATTTTCAGATCTATAATTTCTTTTCATCTTCATCAAAAGCTTGTGATATTTTATCTGATGATTGCTTGTCTTCTTGAAGCTGCACCTTCAGTTTAGAATTTTTGAAGCTTTTCAATCTCATTATAGGCAAAGAAAAGCTCTTCTTCAAGATTTACTCCTTCATCTTCTTCATTGGTTTTATTTCCAGAATCTTCCTTTTGATCATTGTTTTCTTCTATACCCATGAAAAGTATTTCTTCTCTTTCACTAAAAGAACCTCCATCACTGTCTTCTGATGAGCTGATGTAATCTTTAGAATAAAGACTCTTTCTAGATTTTTGAAAATTCTTCTTCATCTCTTGAAAGCCCTTTTTGTAGTACTTTGGTTTTTCTTCATTCTCGCTGCCTTCTTTCTTTGCATAAGGACATTTGGAAGTAAAATGTCCTACCTTTCCGCAACTGAAACACTTGAAGGGTAGCCTTCCTTTGTACTTTCTCGATCCTTTCTTCATTCTTCTCATGAAGTGGGCTTCTTATTCCTTTCTTGAGCCATGGTATTCTTGATCTCTATTTCCGGTAGATTTTCATTTTTTCCTCCAACAGAGTTTACTTTAAATCCCAACTCAGATCCTTTTCTTTTCCAAAAAGTTGTTCCTTAACTTTCCATCTGGATAGTGTCCTGCACTAGAGTCATGTCTCTCACCAATTTTTCCTATCTCTAAAAATGTGCCCAAACACATTTTTATTCTATACTTTTAGATGCACTTTGTTATGTTTTAGCTTTTGAACTAGTCTACATCTTTAAGTTGCCTTGGATTGGTAGGTTCCACCATTTTTTGACCCTGTCATAAGTATCCTGATTCCTTTTGATCAAGCCACATTTTCTCTTATTGGAAAGGGCAACCAAGTGGGTAAGGTCTATTTGTCAGTAGTCTGATTGTGGCGATTTAAGAACACTTTCTTCAATTTCATAATCTTGGGATAACCAAGAATTGTCTAGCAGATGATGGTCTGGCCTTAATGCAACCAGTTTGTTCCTTGTTGTGCAGTTATACTTAGTATACTTCTTTGGGTTCAGCATCCCATAGTCACTTTGCAGAGAGGAAATCTCTAAACTTGTTTTGTCACTAGTTAAAATCATGTTGAACCCCTCTACTAGAATCCAACCTTTATCTTTTCCTCTCACATAAGTTCATGAGTTCCTTGCACAACTGTCTTCTGTTTGTTGGTAGACAGGGCCATCCATGTGATGAGCACACGATTATACTGAGAGGGGGGGGGGTGTTGAATTAATATAATACAATCTTTTACTTTTTTAAACTAACAACCACAATAATATCAATTGCACAACATCATTCATTTAAGATCTAACAATTATGCAACACAGGATGAACACATGATTTACGTGGAAACCCTTACGTGAGAAAACCACAGCAGAATATTGCTTATATATTTTTCTCTTACAAACTTCATAGGCACCAACCTACAGTAGACACCAATCCCCTTCTGTAGAATATGTGAGCACCAACCCACTGGAGACACCAATCTCCGCTTGTAGAATTTGTAGGCACCAATCCACTGGAGACACCAACCCCACAACTGAGCACCAACTCAGCAAGAGACACCAATCTCTTCAATTTGTAGGCACCAACCTACTGGAGACACCAATCCCTACAATTTGTAGGCACCAACCCCCACTGCTAAGCACCAACTTAGCGAGAGACACCAATCTCTCCTTTAGGAAGCACCAACTTCTACAACAAGGTTCCACCTTTAGGATGTTGCTTATTCAACAAATGATGGATATCTGATTTATCTTCACAAACTCTTCTTGTAAATGATGTGTTCTTCACAAATTTACGCAATCAATCTCCTTCTCAAATCTGCATGTATTTCCTTATTATATCTGCATAAACTCTTCTTACAATTCTGCCATAAACTCTTCTTACAAATCTGCCATAGACCTGTTGATGATCGTTTTTAGACAGGTCAACAATAGAGTAAAACACTAGAGTATTCCACTCTCTCTTGAATAAAGCTCTTCAAAGGCTGAACTATATGATCTAGTGAAGTAACTCCAAGGTTCCTTATTTATGATTCATGATGGGTTAACTCAGTGATTACATGTGATCTTGCTGATAATCACAAAGGGACTTACATTAGATTCTCCTTCTTTCATTTAGCTTATCTCTCCTTCAGCGTGGATGACATATATACAAAACTTCAATGATAAAGAAAAGTAAAAAGGCAAGGGTTTAGGAAAACTAATCTAAGGTCAATGAGGCAAGGATGATGTACGAATAGACAAACTCCTGAATTAACCTAACTCCACTTCGCCAAGGATGCCTACAACTACATTAAGTTGGTGCAATCTCCTAAGGTACGCGAATGGTTTTCAAATCATGAAGGCTTATACAAGCACCCATCGAATGACGCAGCTCAAACAAACATCCACAATCGAACTTGTGCAAATGAGGCTCAGACTATCTTTACACAACACTTCATCGGCGATGAATGTCAAAAGCATGAGCTAGGAGTTGATCAAATATTCAATACAACATACATAACATCAATGAGCTTCTAATCTACTTCTAATCTATTTTGAAACATCTCTCCATTTCATTAAGATACAAGAAACTATGTCACTTCACAAAACAACACTTAACACCAAATGAATTCCAATGTCTTTGCATTACTCTTGAGAAATATTTACAACAACTTCAAGTCCTCTCAGAGAATTTTGAGTCTCTTCTACTCTACCTCTAAAATCTAATAATTACAAATGAGGCAACTAGGCCTTTATATAGTGGTTCAGAGTTACAATGAATGGCTAAGATCATTTCATGTAGCCAAGGGCTTAGATCATGCCACCTCAATAGGTAGTTACAACAACTTGCTATTTTTAGTACAGAAGAGAGGCAATGAAGGCACGTTTTCCATGAAGATAAAGATAAGATGAAATCATTTAAAGCATCTTCCACACAGGCGTCCTCTTTGGCTTCTTTTATTAAATGATACATTGAATGCAGTTGAAATGATGTGGCTGATTATGATTGGATGATGATATGTACTTGCCACATAGGTGCCACCTTAGCATATTCCCAAATTATATCTTGTGATATCTTTGATGTGATTGCTTGAACTTGTATGTTTGGGAAAGTATCTTGTAGATCTTGCCTTGCTCATCTTCTTGTAACTGGATGATCTTCTTTGATGCTACTTCATGAAGGATAATGATGATGATGCTGCTCCCTTCATGAATCGGAGTAGATCTCTCTTGGATTGGAAGGTTAAATGGAACTTGAAACCATGAAGGATGTGATGTCTTCATTAATACCATTGATGATGAAGTGTTCTTGCACGATGATCTTTGAAGTGGCCCTTTGATAACACTTGAACTTGATGTGATGATGGCATTTATGAAGAAGACTTGAGATGCATCTTGTCGTGACCTCTTACAGCAGCTACCTCTTGAAGTGGTACCTCCTTGGCATGAATGATTGTGAACGGCTCCTTGGGAATAGCTACATGATGACTCTTCCTTGAAGGTGACTCCTTAATCCTCACTTGATTGATGTTCCTATAAGACAAGAGAAACAATATATCAATCACTTCATAACACAAGAATCATTCTAAACATGTAATAATCCCACTTCAAATTCAGGGGCTTATATAGGTAAAAAGAGGAGCAAAGGGCGCCTACACTCAAATTAGTCGCATATTTATCACTTTAAATGATTTTAAACAATTGTAATGGCTTAAAGAGGTCAATCTCCCTTAAGAGATTCATTCAAAAGGTACCTTTCAATGCAATGTCTCCCTTAGGCGCCAAAATGAGGTGATTTTGGTGGAAAATAGCGCCTAACTTCATGACTTAATTCAACATGTTTCATACTTTCTAACACTTAGAAATGACTTAAAAAGACTTCTATCATCCAGGCATTCATTACCAAAAGGTCACTTCATGCAATCTCCTTCAAGGCGCCTACTTCAAAAGGTCAATTGATGTGATTCTTCCCAGGCGCTCATGGAGGCCTGGATAGACAAGCAAAGGTGCCTCATCATGATATTAAATCTTCTTTGATATTCTAAAGGCTCTTAGCACTTACTTACATCCTTGCATGACTACATCCTCCTTAGGCGCCCATGATGGTGATTTGAACATGTATAGGCGCCTAGACTCTTTATATACTTCCTTTACTCCCATATACTCAATTCATCATAATTATTGTCAAAGACTTCTCCAAGATCCTTGATTCACTCCTTCTTCCTAGATCTAGGCGCTCATGATGATGTAGATTTACATGAAGGGCGCCTAAGGTTCAAGATAGGTTCTTTTCATTCATCTTAACTTTCAATCATTGTAGTTAATCTCCAAAGACATCATCCAAAATGAGAAACCTCCAAGACTTGTCATTGTAAGTAGATTTCTAGCAAGGCGCCAAAACAAGGTTCTTTTGAAGGCAAAGGGTGCCTAGGCTTATGGGGCTCAATTTGATGTATTGATTGAAAGCTCAAGGTGAATTGATGCTTATTGAAAATGCCACTTAGTCTTTAATTTGCATTCTATGCGCCATCTCCTATTGACTTATGTACTCCTCCTCATGCTAGGGCGCCATAATGAAGTGGTTTAGACAATAGGTGCACTTCACTTACTAGAGGCTTGTTCTCCTTCCACCTTAGGCGCACTTTTATGGTGGAACAAGTATCAATGGGCGCCTTGTCTTAACTGAATGCTCTCTCCAAGTTGGGCGCCCATTTGAGGCTTTATGAGTTGCAAATTGCGCCTTAAACCTTCATGCTTGTTGCTCAATGTTTGAATGTTTAAGAAAGTCTCCTTTAGGCGCTCATCTTAATGACTTTTCCTCAAGGCGCAGTCATCCTAATGACTTGGATATTCACCTCATGTGAAGGCGCCAAAATGAGGTTGTACAAGAGCAAATTTGCGCCTAACCTTGAAGTAGTACATACATCAAGTTTTTGAGTGATCTCTACCAAGGCGTTACTATTTGAAGTCTCCTCTAGGCGCCTATCTGAGTTCTTACCTTAGGCGCATAATTGGGTCTCAATCCTAGGCGCAACATGATGTTTGAAGTGGTGAGAAAACGTGCCTAGCTACTTAGAGTGAATTCGCGCCTAGAAGTGGAAGTCCCAGAGGGTAAGGTATATTGAAAAATATATTTAAGTATAACTTATACTTTAAATATTTTTCAATATACCTTTCAGGATGTTTGAGATAGGTCTCGAGTCCACCGGATTTAACATGTAGATTATAGAATTTGGAGGATCCACCAAATTTTAGACTTAGCCAATTTTCAGGATCTTCAGGATCAGGATACCAGACTTAGTCATTTTCAGGATCTTCAGGATCAAGATACCAGACTAGTCATTTTCAGGATCTCAAACATTAGGATCAGGTCATCAAGGGACTACAGGACTCAAACACCACTGACTTCATCATGAAATAGCTCTAAGACATCATCAAAACTTCATGCAAAGCATCAAAACTCAAAAAAAAAAGGGGGGGTCCCTATTTGCAATGGGGCGATGTGTGATTAGGTCACAAGAAGACCTTTCTTTACAAATCTGCCTTTAACTTCATTGATGATCTTCTTTTTATCTTCTCATTTGCAGATCTGCAGGTGTAAGTATGATATGTACTTTTATTCCTCACACACTTCCTTCATCACACTTCACAATCTCTTCATATATCTTCTTGAGAGAGGAGCGATTCCATGAATGGATGCAACTATTTGCAAAGTGAGACAACTCTATATAAACACACACCGCTTCATAACATCCTTTAAATGAGATGTTTTGTCTTTATATGGGAGCGCTGCCTTAACTAATATAATCACTGCCTTTTTAAATTAAAATCTCATCTTAATAGTATCGCTGCACTTCTAAATCCCATTCTTATGAAATCGTAATCGCTGTTCATATAAATCGCATTGCATTCTTTTAATAATTTTCTTCCTTCTTTAATACAATGGCTTCACACTTAATACTTTTGTTTTATGATAGAGAGTCGGCCTTGTAAAATTTTAAAATAAACTCCAGTGCTGCCTATAATGAATGTTTCTGGTAATCTTTTAATAGTAGGCCACCTTTAACAAATTCATATTAGAATATAACGAATGTCTCTCTTACATAGTCGGCCAGTGTAAACAATTTGATCTTGATTTATTATACTCATCTCAAAGTCGGCCATGATTAAGATCTGCCTTGGAATAAATTAATTCCAGCATAGTCTTTAATCATCCTTGAAGTACATTCAACGCAGGTTTGAGGCTCCCAAAACAACTATACGAAGTTGATGATCCATCATTCTCCTTTTGCTTTTGCAGACTTAGAATTCTTTGAATGAAATAACTTCGACCACCAATAACGATGATTGGAATAATGTCGACCACCTTTGGATAGATTAAGTTGATTTTATCTTGCATAAACATGAGCAAGGTGGGCCAGCATTCTTGTAGTGTTTCTTCATGAACATCTGAATCAGCGTCACTTGCATCTTCCTCATCCTCATCTATACCAAAGTCTCTTCTACATTTTGCAACTCCTCTTTGGTGAAGACTAATAATCTTCTAACAATCTCATTCATACACATCAATGATAATAAACTTAGACAGCTAATTTCTTCTTGACATCAATGACAACATTTGCAACACCATATACATGAGTTTTACTTTTCCTTGGATCTGAGAGGTTAAGTGCTGTAAATACAGACTGAGCTTTCTCCAATGGCTGGTAGAGGATTTTGTATGTATTCCAATGGGTGCCAATTCCCTGAGTTGCTGTTTGCTGTTTGCTGCCATCAAAGAAACCTCTGCTTGATTCTGCATGCGCTTGGTGTACTCTTTCATGGTTTCCTCTGACCATTTTGTCTCATTGAGGAACAAAATGTCAGCACTTTCTTTCCTTATCAGTTGTTTCAGAGTTATTCTTTTTGATGGGGCACTCTTATGTTGCATGAAGTTAAATTCATTGGCTGGGATCTAACCATGCACCTTGGCCTTTAGGGACTTCATGCCTTTTTTTTAGTGATAGGTGGGGGTACAACTGCATCTTCTTTTGTGCAGGTTAAAACATTACAGGACTTATGGAGTAGGGAATCCATATACTATTGAAAATCTACCAACAGTTAACATGTGTAGTTAGTCATTTTTATGATGATGGAGTTCTCTTGAATGGAAGTTCACTGGAAGAGTCTGCTGTTTCTTTTTGGTGTTCTTTGCTACAAGTGCCAATGTAATGCACCATTCTAAAGTCATGAATAAAGTTTGTTTTTGTATGTATGTTGATGTTTCCACAGCATTATAGTTTTTTTTTACATCAACTAGTATTATGATATTCAATTTACTTGAAGTTCAAAGGAACTTTTTTTCTGCTCGGGTACCAAAGTTGACTGTAGTAGTTAATGCTGGAAATTACAATCAAAGGAATTCTAAGTTGAATTGTCAATGATTCATGCAATTGGATGAAATCAAATCTGATTTGGAATTAGAATATTACTTTCTTTTTTTTGCAGTTTTATAACAGTTATGAAGTTTTCCCTGGAAGCAAGAATAATAGTTTGCAGGAAACTAGTATAGGGACACAGTCATCATCCCCTTCCCTTATGTTCTCGTGACTATATTTATATATAATTTAGTCTAATTCATCTAGTTTTATTTACCTTGATTTGAGTGTGTTGCTGGTTTGTACCAGTACCTGTACCTTAATATCTCTGAGGGAATCTGCAAAATATTAATTATTCAGCTTCTTTTTGAAATGCAGAGTATGCTAGGAAGGAAATCTCTGGAAACCCAACTTCACCAGATTGAAATATTGCAACAAAGCGAAAATATAAGCCACCACACGAATTTTGACAATCTATTTAAAATCTGTGAGTACTTCATTCCATATAGGCTACCCCATACTGAAGATCGTTTGTGAACACTGTCTTTATGAGTGATTTTTCTTAAATGTATTTACTGTTAGGGGAGAATTTAATTTCATGATTGTGCCAAGCCATAGTTAATTTTCTTGCATGGCTTACAATTTGCATTTTTGCTAACTATATTACTCTCTACAAGATTCAGAATGCCAGAAAATTTCGGTTTGACTAATGTCTCTACTCTAGTCAATCTACTTTTGGTTCTTATTCTAGAGATCCTCTTGATTTGTTTGCAGTGTGGGCGAACCATGGAGATGAAATAAGCATCCAGTATTCTGGAACACCTGCACTAAAAGGTGATTTTGTAAGGTATATCATTAAAAGTGGACCCTGATTATTTTCTGCAAACTATTTTCTTTCTTATGTAAGTAGCATGACTTGATCTGCCTAGACCATTTTATGACGAGGCAATCTCTATACAGAGCTGAACTTGAGTATGATTTGCACATTCACTATTGTAGAATATAGGTTTTGTTCTAGACATCTGCTGAAAGTAATGATCACTGAGAGATGCCTGGATGTCTGTTACCTTTCTTGCATCAATCTGAGAATAATATTGTCAGTTCTGATAAGATTCTTGTAGGATTTGTTAGCTAAATGTCAGTATAGGACATGCCACTGCAAACCACAATAGGGTTGTTGATTTGATAGAAAATCAAGAAGTAAACATGGAGCCACTCACGGGATTAATAATTGGAGAGGGTGGAATTCAGATCCCAGCATAGGCTCAAGCAGTGGTGGACTTAGTGATACTGCCCAAACTGAGTCACAATGATTAAAAATTTTTATTTTAAAGAAGATGAGACTATCAGAGCAAAGACAAAATAAAAAAATAATATTTTGGGCACAAAGAAAACCTCATCCGGAGGCACAAAATCTCCCTTAGCGTTCAGCACACATTCAAAATCTTGTTTCTTAAACCCTTTCCATTCCAATGCTTGCTTCACTTTTAACTACTTTTTGGATATTTAAAAATAATTATATCTTTTCCATGATTATTTATGCCATGGCCTATTCTAACACTTCTTTTCAATGTATCAACGCTTGAGATGAATCCATTCTATTCACTTAAGTCATTATAGTCATCTTTCCCAACTTCCTAGGCTTTTATTCCTCATTTGTAACTCATAACTTGTAATGTCCCATTTTTAATTAATTTAATTTTATGGACATTACCCATTCCAATATTCTCTGTGGGTTAAGGAAGGAGTTTGGAAAATAATTTATTTAATATTTAATATTTTAGACCCGTGATTAATTTATATTTTCAAGTTACTTAATTGAGGCCAACTAATTATTAAATATTTTATTATTTTTATTTGTGGTAACAACCGAAAAGGGGGGTGGGATATTTTATGGAGCATTTTGTTACTCCCAAGATCATGTGGCATAACTGATTCTATGACAAATTTTATGAAAGCTTGTAAGAGAGGAGTTATTGTTTATTTTTAGCTGGGAATCTTGTAGTGGTTATGATGGGAGCACCATTTGAGGGAAGTCGTTGGAAATAATATTATTTTAATTTATTTTTCAAGAGGGGCATCGGAATTGATGGGTTCTCATTTCTTTTTAAATTGGAGGGAATTATTTTCATTTCTGGCATCCAATTTCTATACACCAAAACTTTGTCAAAATTGTATTGAGCATTTGTGTTCTTTTTCAATTTTTTTTTGGTAGAAGAAAACCCATAGGAGATTGGGATTAGTGGATGAAAACCTATTGGTTTCTTAGATCAGAGGAAGAAACCCCTTTGGTTCAGTAGGACAATCTCACTCAGAGGTTGTGATTGTGCTTCCAGAGTTTCAGATTTTAACTTTTTCTAGTTTGAGTGTTTGCAGGATTTTGTAGCAATTGAGTGGTGAGTTGGATTTCAGATTTGTCGCTGTGTTGTGGTGGTTGTGATTTCTGTGTATCAGTCATTTGATGTTCCTTTTGACCTTCTAGATCAGCTACAGTAATTGTGAAAATCACATTGCAATCAGGAGCAGAATATTGTTATTATTGTTGTGTATTTTGCAGGGTTTGGTGTGGATTAGATTAGAGATTGTTTTAGTTTGTTGTTGTTGTTGTTGTTGTAGCTGTTGTATTTGCTATTATTACAATAAATTATTATGTGTATCAAACTTCTAGAACATCAGTAAAAGAATTGAAGATTCATCTATAAATTGGGGGCAAAAATTGTCAAATCTGGATTGTCAATGTTTGGGTTTTGTAGACAGATTTTGTAATAGAATCAGAGCTGCTGTTATTGTTCTTCTCTAGCAAGTTTGCTGTGTTATAAGTGTATTGATCAGATTTATAGTACTGAAGAAGTTTCCAAGTGTTTCAATGAAAAATTGCCAAAGTTTGAGCTGCATAGTTATGTGAAAAATTGTGTAGAAATTTGGGTATTTTGCAAGATCTTATTAAATATTTTAAATCTAAAAATTATTTGTTAAATTATTTTGTAAAGGACATTACACGACTCCCTATCACACCTCTCAGGATCCAATTGACAATTACCACCCTTGCTTTTCCAATGCTCTCTAATAGCAAGTGCATAGAAGAGAGACTTCTGCTCTGGAATTTCTTCTTCAGGCATCCCATGAAATTATAAAACAGAAATCGATAAAGAAAAACATCTTTATCTGAAAATCACGAGCAACAACTGTTTAGGAGAAGAATTTGTAGAGATAGGTAGATGCTGGGGACTACAGTTTTGGAGCAACTGCAGAGAATATTAAGGCACTAAAAACATAATTACAACCAATCAAAACTATTGTATAAAACTTTTATCCTCACCCACATTTCCTAAATATTATCAGTGGTTAAAATTCCATCATTTTAAAAATTCATTGGGCTGTACATCGGAAATTTGCCCTGAAATTATGTCGGCAGCACCTGCTGAAAAATTTCAGCAATTTAGCTAATGTGATTGCTAGGTTATCCTTCAAACATGCACTGGCCCTTAGGCCCAACCATGATTAGTGATCCCCTCCTTAGTACTTCAATCACCACCTATTTCTTGACACAAAATCCATTCATCCAATGCCATATGCTTTCTTTTCTGCATGTCTTCTTCTAATATCACAAAATATTTCTCAAGGGGTACAGGAGACTAAGAGCATCAATCTGGAAACTATTTATGCACATAAAAATCAGTATTGTGTGCCAGTGCAATAACTCAAAGCTATTCATTCTCAGTATGGTCCGCTCAAGCTCTATAATAATGGCAAGACATTCTATTGTTTGGGCTTCATCAATTCTCTATTAATTGCTACATTCTTCTTTTCAATGTCATAAGATTTCAATTTTTCAAGTAGTGCTCTTATCAATGGCAATTGAAGAAAGAACAAAGGGTTATAATTTAGAATGGGTGAGAGTAGAGCTAGAATCTGACAAGATTTTTATAAATATTGCTAAACCACAATGACGCAAACAACATAATTCTTAGTGGGTCAAATTAATGACAGCCTAATTTTGCAGCCATGTCCATTGTTCCCTTAGTGGACCCAAATCAACACATAATACATTCAATATATTTATATTGTGTTGTTTTGAATGACCTTTTGTGACACCTATGTAACTATTGTGAATGACTTTCCACAGCTCATATAACTGCTGCGAATGACTTTTTGCAGCACCTGTGTAACTACTGTGCATGACTTTTTTCAACAATTGCTATGGAACGACCTTCTGCAACTATGGTGACTGCTATGGAACAACTTAATTCTTAACTGTCATTACACAATCTGCCAATGCACGTGCCTGTAAATTACAAACTCTTTTTGGGTGATATAAGATTGTAGCACCTGTAGGATAGTCCTGTGCCATACACCCTAGGTAAGAATTTGTTAGCATAGCACTCAGAAATTCAAGCTAGATGCTAGAGCCATCCTTTTGATCCACTAAGTAGGCCATGATGTGCCCTTCCACCATGTGTGGTAGCTCAGAACTTTGTCACTGTGTTCCTTCCTCTTTTTCTAGTCACCTGCTAAACCATAACCTATCCTCTCCCACGTAGCTCTGCTCCTTTTTTCTCTCCATTGTCATGTGGGCTATTGCCCACCTATACCCATCCACCTCCACTGAATTCTATGCTTCCTTATGTTTTTGGCTTCTTTTCTAGGTATTGATTTCCTTCACTCTTTTCTTGTGCATTGATCTGATTATTCTGAACTCTTTCCATCCTTTATGGCTTCACTTGCACACCATCATTCTCTCTTTGGTATTCTTCCTTCTTCTAGCATGGTACTTCCTTTGCTACAACAACATCCTCTTCTTCACATAGTGCTCTCTAAAGGTCCTCTATCATGTGCATTCACTTGCACTTCATTCACCTCCACTTCCCCTCTAAAGAATATTGTTAGCATTTTAATTTGTTCTTTTGGGTCAACTTGAAACTAAACAGCATGTAAGGATGTATCTTTCTTCAAATTAGCAATGGAAGCTCCTGAAATATTCCGAGCCAAATTTTTTTGTTTTTTCAAATTACAAATTACAAACTACAAACCAATGCACCCGTTAAGGTTAGCAGTTAAACCAAAACGTTGCTGAAGCAACTCTAACCAGAATGTACACCAGGATCCCGATGTGGGCAAGGTGTGAGCATTGGTCAGAGGATCTTAATCAAAATGCTTATGCAATAACTCTAACCAAGAATGGCGCCAATGATGGCGAGCATATGGTCAGAGGGCCTTCTACACTAAGTACTGAAAGAGAACTCGACACCAAGTATGTGCTACCCAATCCAATATGGAGTTGAGGCGACCATATGGCGGAGTATTACAAATTACAATGCTTGAAAGAAATAACTGTAATGCTGAAAGTACTCAACACCCAGAATGTGCTTTCTATCCCGGAATGGGAAAGTAGCTACCATAGGGCGGAGGTAAAGTAAATACAAAAGCAAATATTGGAAGTAGAGTTGAGCATTACAAATCAGAATTGAACAAGATTGAGAATTACTGCCAGTACTACTGTCAGTTTACAAAATGAATCTCATTCGCCTTTAAATTAAAACCAGCAACCTAGGAATTTACTCATATGCTCATATCTCCCTCATAACTCATCCAATTGACTTGAAACAAAATGCAATATTCCCTAAGAATGATGATGCTTAGGATAGAACACTGAAAAGAAATCAAAATGCCATGTATTATTTATGCACAGATTCCAATGCATCAGCAGAGGGTACGGCCTTCAAGAAAGGGCGATCTGCCTTTTAAAAATCACAGCTATCTCAAAAAAATCTGCAAACTGGATGAAAGTGACGCCTTGACCAGACAATGAGAATAAGAGAATACCCAGAACAATATTTTGTTGTTTTTTGACTTATGAATAAAACACAAATCTGCTGTAGCTAAAAATGCAATGCCGGAAAAACTCTAATATGCAAAACTGAACTAAAGCCAAAAGCTGATTACAATGCACAAATCCCAATGTAAACTCACAAACTAGACTATTTCACCACTAGTCGCTATCTTTCAAGCGAGAAGCAATGCCAAGCTAGGAGGCATACATTCCTCGAAGCAATCCCAAGGCCAATCCGGCAGCATAACATTATCAAGATTTCGGATGCCGAAATGAGAGCACTCTTCCTCCTTTTATACTTTTCCAACTGGGAGTCTCTAAAATCCTCCTGCATATGGGATAAAACATGAGAGGGAAAATAATATAATTCTCTTTTTCAACCTCACCCTTAAAGTCTCCTCTTTTAAAACAACATTAATATTAAATAATAATGTTTAATTTACGGACTTTAAAACAGAGGCCAAGATGAAGTCGGAATTCAATGATCTATAGCTCGTTGGAAAGGTCTTGACAAGACGAATCCAACCCCACTCTCAAAATCCCGTTCTGGTGCCAATCCTGAACTTACTAAAAATAGCCGTAACCAACAGGGACTAAGGAGAACAAACCCAGAAAGAAACCGCCAACCAAACCACAATCCACGAACAAAAGAAACCACCAAACATTAAACCCCAATTTCAACCTCCGAGTAGCCTACGGGTCTCCGGAATAGGCCAACGGTCAACTGTAAAAGATCAAGCTAGAAAACGGAACATTACAGTCCGCCCTTCCCAAGATTGCTTGTCCTCAAGCAATTGCAAGCCTGGATGCTGCAGAATCTCATCATTCTCCCAAGTAGCATCCTCCATAGGCAAGTTCTTCCACTTCACCAAATACTCTCTGATAGTTCTTTTCCTCAAGGAATGCTCCCTGGAATCAAGAATCTCTTCTGGAATCAAAACTAACTGTCCTTCTTCATCCAAAGGTGGCAACTGTGATGAAGCAACAACATTGTGTCCAAGTGCCTTCTTGAGGCGAGACACGTGGAATACATTGTGCACTCTGCTATCCGAAGGTAGCTCCAACTCATAAGCTACTGCCCCCACCTTCCTAGTGACCTTGAACGGCCCATAGAAACGTGGTTTGAGCTTCTCAGCTCCACTTTTCTTGAGAGTGGACTGTCTATAAGGTTGTAGTCGAAGATAAACCATATCTCCAACTTCAAAAGAGCGCTCAACACGCCGCTGATCAGCGTACATCTTCTGCTGATTCTGTGCAATCTGAAGATTGTTCTTCAATGAGTTCAAGATATCTTGACTCTGCTACAACAAATCTTTGGCCTGAGGGGCTTTGCTATCACCAAACACCAAATCAGCAAAGCTAGGAGCCTCATAACCGTAAAGAGCCATGAAAGGTGACATCCTTATTGACATGTGAAAAGTAGAATTATAACAATACTCGCCCATGTGAAGCCACTTCACCCAAGCTCTTTGCTGCTCCGAAACATAGTTTCTCAGGTAACCTTCCAACCACTTGTTCACTATCTCCGTTTGTCCATCTGTTTGAGGGTGATAACTAGTGCTTGGAGTAAGCACTGTACCACTCATTCTGAAAACCTCTTGCCAAAAAGTGCTTAGGAACTTGCTGTCCCTATCACTCACAATGTTTTTTGGCAACCCATGTAATTTAAACACCTCATGAAAAAATAGATCTGCAACTTGGGCCGCTGAAAAAGAGCTGGCAATGGCGAAGAAGTGAGCAAATTTTGTTAATCTGTCCACTACAACATAGATACAGTCTTTACCTTGAACCTTGGGCAACCTAGTGATGAAGTCCATTGATATGCTTTCCCATTTTTGATTGGGAATGGGAAGAGGTTGCAGAAGACCAGCTGGTAAAGTATGCTCATTTTTGTTCATCTGACAAGTGGGACACTCCTAAATGTATCGTTGAACCTCCCCTTTTAGCCCTTTCCAAGAAAATCTTTCCCTGATCTGCCTATATGTCTTGAAAAACCCTTGATGACCAGCAAGTGGAATGTCATGAAAGGTCAACAAAATCTTCTTTTTGAGCTTAGAATCAGCCACCACAAAGATTCTACCCTTGTAGTGTATCAGCCCTTCGACCACTTTGTACCTTTCGTCAAGAAAAGTACCCTCAATGATGCTAGTTGCAAACTGATTTTTGGCATAATCAGCAAGCAACATGTCCCTCCAATTAGCTGTAAGCTCACACAATGAGCTCAAATGAGGTCTCCTAGATAGAGCATCAGCCACAATATTGTTTTTCCCTTTGACATATTCGATGTCAAAATCGTAAGCTTGAAGCTTACTCACCCACTTTTGTTGCCTCTCGTTCAAATCTCTTTGATGCATGAAGTGCTTGAGGCTATTGTGATCAGTCTTGACCATCAACTTGCTTCCCACCAAGTACTGTCTGAACTTGGCTAATGCATGCATAATGGCAAGCATCTCCTTGTCGTAGATGGAGTAGGTCCTTTCAACACCTCTTAATTTTCTGCTTTCAAACACAATGGGATGTTTGTCTTGCATCAAAATAGCCCCAACTCCTTCACCGGATGCATCACACTGTAGCTCGAACGGCTTGGAGAAGTCTGGGATAGCTAACACCGGACAAGAGCTCATGATCCCTTTAAATTTATCAAAAGTAGTTTGAGCCTTTTCTGACCAACAAAAGGCACCCCTTTTCGTGAGGTTAGTAAGAGGAGCAGCATTCTGAGAGTTGCCCTTCACAAATCTTCTGTAGAATCCACAAAGACCCAAAAATCCTTTCAGATGAGTCAAATTCTCAGGAGGTGGCCAATCAACAATTGCCTTGATCTTTTCAGGATCAACCTTCACTCCTTCAGCACTGATTATATGGCCAAGGTAAAGTAACTCCTTCATTCCAAATTCACATTTGGATTCTTTGGCAAACAAACTCTCTGATTCCAGGATGCTAAGCACTTCCTCCAAGTGCTTGAGATGTTCTTCCCATGTCTTGCTGTAGATCAGGATGTCATAAAAAAATATCAATACAAACTTCCTCAACTGCTTCTGAAAGATTTTGTTCATACATGACTGGAAGGTAGCAGGCGCATTAGTCAACCCAAATGGCATGACTAGAAACTCGAAGTGGCCATAGTGACATCTAAATGCTGTCTTCTCAACATCGGATCCTCTCATCCGAATCTGGTAATAACCCGATCTCAAATCGATCTTTGAAAAGAACTTGGCTCCATGTAGCTCATCAATGAGCTCATCTATCCTCGGGATGGGATATCGATTTTTGATGGTGCTTTGATTCAAAGCACGATAGTCCACACACATGCGGATGGTACCGTCCTTCTTTACCAGGACAATTGCCGAAGCAAAGGGGCTCTGGCTTGGACGAATGAAGCCCATCTCCAAGAGTTCTCGAATGTTTTTCTCAATCTCGTCCTTTTGCTTCTTAGGATACCGATAAGGAGTTGTAATAACTGGTTTAGCTCCTTCTTTGAGCTCTATGACATGCTCTGAACCTCGATCAGGAGGTGGTCCAGGAGGTAAATTAGCAAACACCTTGCTCTTCTTTGTGAGTAAAGACTGAATATCAGGAGGGTAGTCTCTCTTTGTTTCAACCGGACTAGTAGGAAGAATCATACACTCTGCAGCCCACTCAACTTGATCATGACGAATCAACCTCGCCATCCTCTTGAATGACACAATCTGAGGACCACCATTGGACATTCCTCTTATCACTACATTCTTCCCTTCGGATTGAAACTTGAGCTCCATGGTTTGCAGATTTAGAGTGATCTCCCCGAGTGAACGCAGCCATTGAATGCCTAGGACGGCATCCGTATCTCCAATTTTGACTACATAGAAGTCGTCCTTGACTTCATAGTTTCCCACTTGCATGGTCATGTTTGAGATCTTTTTGGTGCAGGTGATGTGAAAACCATCAGCAACCATAACCTTGAAGCCTTCAAACTCTTCTGTTTGCAGCCCCTTCTTTGCCACCACAACTTCATCAATGAAGTTATGCGTTGCTCCAGTGTCAATCAAAGCAACTATGCGTTGCCCCTTAATCATCCCTCGAACTTTGAAGGATTCATTCCTTTGAAAGCTTGAAAGTTGAGCCAAAGTGCCTCCACTTCCCTTTTCATCTTCGGATTCCTCTGGGACCTTTTCCACTTCACTGTCTTCAGAATCAGACTGCTGGTCTGACAAATCAGAATTACTTTCTTCAGCTGAATAGTATTCAATTTGATGAAATTTGCCTCCTTTTGGGCAAACATGATCTTGGGACCATTTTTCTCTACACCGGAAACATAACCCTTTTCTTCTGAGTTCATTAAGTGTCTCGGGATCCAACCTTGTGACATGAGGTTGATGCTGTTTGAACTCCTTATGCTGAGGTCTTTTTCCTTTATCTCTTTTGTGAAATGATGGCTTGGGTTGAAACTTTGCTTTAGGAGCAGCCCACTCCATGTTTCTTGCCTTCTTCATTGCCTCTTGTAGAGAAGGTGGATCAAAAGCTTTGATCCAACCCTTGAGTGGCTCCGTCAATCCTTCACTGAATAGGATCACCAAGCGCCTCTCAGTGACTCCTGTGACCATGACTAAAAGCCTTTGAAACTCAGCTATGTAGGCATCAACTGTACCATATTGCTTAAGTTGTGCCAATTCTCTGAAATGCACTTCTGGATCTTTTTTCTCAAATCTCTCTATGAGCTTATTGGTAAACTCATCATAGGTAGTGATAGACCGATGACCCAAGGTGACTAGACCATGGTACCACCACTCGTGCGCCACCCCATCCAGGTGTAGCGTAGCGAACTTAATCGCCTCCTCCTCCTCCATGGGTCTAAGAGCTAGATAGTTGTCTAACTTCTGTATCCAAGCTCTGGCTGAACTATTGTCACTCCCATCAAAATGTGGAAGCATAACCTTGTTGATAGCTTGATGCAAATCCCCATGAACTATTGTCCTCCTTTGTTCATAATGTCTTCCTTGTCCTCTATCCTTCCTTTTATGATCCATAAAATCATTATAAGACATATTTGCCTTAATTTCATCAGGTAGAGAATCATACTCAGCGCGGCCGAGTCTCAATTGTTCAACAAATGACACATTTTCTTCTGGATCAAGATGAGGTTTTACTGGTGCCAAGAAAGTGGGTTTGAATGGCCTGGAAGAAATGTTTGTGTTATTTGAAGCAGGCTGAGCAGCATGTCCGTTATGCTGGTTGGTGGCACTGTGTTCTCCACCATGTCCTGAATTGTTCAGTAGAGGTTGGTTCTGACCCATTCTCCCCATCATGAGAGATATCATATCCATTAAAGTATCCATCTTCTTCTCGAACCTCTTTGCCGGACTTAATGATCTTTCTCTTCCTTTCCCATTATTATCTTTGTTACCTCCCAACGTCCCCTCATTATCCCCCATTTCTCCTTCAGGAGAAGACTCCCAATTGGCTCTTAATACCTCTGAAGCTGTCTGACCTTCTGGGGCCTGATGCCAATGAAACTGACTGGTAGCCTTCTTGTATTCTCTTGCTAAGTACCTCTGTTCTTTGTCACTCATAGAAGGTTGTTTTCACAGGATGGTAGGATGCGTGGCTCTGATACCACTGAAATATTCCGAGCCAAATTTTTTTGTTTTTTCAAATTACAAATTACAAACCAATGCACTTGTTAAGGTTAGCAGCTAAACCAAAACGTTGCTGAAGCAACTCTAACCAGAATGTACACCAGGATCCCGATGTGGGCAAGGTGTGAGCATTGGTCAGAGGATCTTAATCAAAATGCTTATGCAATAACTCTAACCAAGAATGGCGCCAATGATGGCGAGCATATGGTCAGAGGGTCTTCTACACTAAGTACTGAAAGAGAACTCGACACCAAGTATGTGCTACCCAATCCAATATGGAGTTGAGGCGACCATATGGCGGAGTATTACAAATTACAATGCTTGAAAGAAATAACTGTAATGCTGAAAGTACTCAACACCCAGAATGTGCTTTCTATCCCGGAATGGGAAAGTAGCTACCATAGGGCGGAGGTAAAGTAAATACAAAAGCAAATACTGGAAGTAGAGTTGAGCATTACAAATCAGAATTGAACAAGATTGAGAATTACTGCCAGTACTACTGTCAGTTTACAAAATGAATCTCATTCGCCTTTAAATTAAAACCAGCAACCTATGAATTTACTCATATGCTCATATCTCCCTCATAACTCATCCAACTGACTTGAAACAAAATGCAATATTCCCTAAGAATGATGATGCTTAGGATAGAACACTGAAAACAAATCAAAATGCCATGTATTATTTATGCACAGATTCCAATGCATCAGCAGAGGGTACGACCTTCAAGAAAGGGCGATCTGCCTTTTAAAAATCACAGCTATCTCAAAAAAATCTGCAAACTGGATGAAAGTGACGCCTTGACCAGACAATGAGAATAAGAGAATACCCAGAACAATATTTTTGTTTTTTAACTTATGAATAAAACACAAATCTGCTGTAGCTAAAAATGCAATGCTGGAAAAACTCTAATATGCAAAACTGAACTAAAGCCAAAAGCTGATTACAATGCACAAATCCCAATGTAAACTCACAAACTAGACTATTTCACCACTAGTCGCTATCTTTCAAGCGAGAAGCAATGCCAAGCTAGGAGGCATACATTCCTCGAAGCAATCCCAAGGCCAATCCGGCAGCATAACATTATCAAGATTTCGGAAGCCGAAATGAGAGCACTCTTCCTCCTTTTATACTTTTCCAACCGGGAGTCTCTAAAATCCTCTTGCATATGGGATAAAACATGAGAGGGAAAATAATATAATCCTCTTTTTCAACCTCACCCTTAAAGTCCCCTCTTTTAAAACAACATCAATATTTAATAATAATGTTTAGTTTACGGACTTTAAAACGGAGGCCAAGATGAAGTCGGAATTCAATGATCTATAGCTCGTTGGAAAGGTCTTGACAAGACGAATCCAACCCCACTCTCAAAATCTCGTTCTGGTGCCAATCCTGAACTTACTAAAAATAGCCGTAACCAACAGGGACTAAGGAGAACAAACCCGGAAAGAAACCACCAACCAAACCACAATCCACGAACAAAAGCAACCACCAAACATTAAACCCCAATTTCAACCTTCGAGTAGCCTACGGGTCTCCGGATAGGCCAATGGTCAACTGTAAAAGATCAAGCTAGAAAACGGAACATTACAGCTCCCTCATAAATAAAACTAAAATGCACCTAGAACTATTTGAATGATTTTTTCTTTGAGTATGTAAACAAACTCCAAATAAACCTATCTTTTTGTTCTTAGGGAAAGCTACAAGGCTAATCAACACTTCTGCAAAAGATGAGATTTTGTGATTTTTTTTTCTAATTGTCACCTGTGAGGGATTTTCCCTTAGTATGTGGGCACAGTGCCCCACCCTTCATGTTACAAATGAACTGCAAAATAAAAGAGAGCATCCACTACAATATTTTCCCTTCCCTTGACATAATAGGAGTCAATTTTAAAGTTGCAAAAGAACTCTAATCATCTTCTCTGTTTAGCATTCAAATGTGGTTGCACCTAGATATCTGTTATGATCTTTAAAGGTTTTTCCATCAAATAATGTTGCCATACCTTCAAGGTGTGCACTAAGTCTGCAAATTCTAAATCTTGAGTAGGGTAATTCCTCTCATGGTCTTTCAACTTCTTGGATGCATAGGCTATAACTCGCCCATCTTGCAATTAACACTCCTCCCAATCCCTTCAAAAAAATGTTAGTCCAAGCTGTAAAATTCATAGTTTGAAAACTTGGACTCGCCGCGGGCTTGGCAGCCCAAAATAGGACTCTGACTTGGGACTTCGCAAAAAACTCGGCTAGGACTCGGCAAAGAAGAAAACCGTAGTTTTACAAAAAAAACAAAAAGAAATTAATGCATTTAGAGAACATAAGAGCCATAATTCAAACATTACACATGTCATATGATCTTCAAACACTCAATATTTGAAATTTCATCATTCATGAACCATAATCATACAATTCATACTCATAGTTTCAAACTTTCAAATGTATAACAACATCATAAGTTTATAAATGTTTACATATAATGATGTCAAAATGAGAAAAACAACCAAATAAAATCTACATCTTCCTCTTTCCTCTCCTAATGTAACTCAATTTTTGAGGCCTCGAACTAGAAGGTGCTACAGTTGTTTCTTGTTCTTCAAAATCAAAACTGTCTTCGTCATCCTCCATTTCATCCAATTTTGCTGCTTTTGCTTCTACTGCTGCTCCTCTCTCCAATTCTGCAAGATCTTCTTGAGTAAGGAGGACATCATCATCATTTTGTTCATTGGTAGTCCATTCACCATATGGATCAATATCATCTAAGTCGATGGACTCATGTGAAATGCCCTCCACCTTTCTAGTTCGAAGGCGAAGGTTGTACTGGACTAAGACAAGATCATTGAGCCGCTGTTGGGTCAAACTATTTCTCTTCTTCGTGTGAATGTTCTCAAATAAACTCCAATTGCGTTCACACCCAGAAGCACTACATGGCTGGGACAAAATACGGACGGCTATCTTTTGAAGATTAGATGTGGCAGCACCATAATTCTCCCACCATGAATCTACAAAAAATCATTGAGAAATATAAGAATTCAGCAAAGAAATATAAGAGTCAATTTTCTATTTTTTTCTTGTAGTATTGAACTAAATTTTTTACCTGGTTGTTTTCCTCTCCTATCAATTGCTTGAAATGAAGAAAAAAGTCTCCCCTCTGCTCCCTTATAGACCTTGAAAGGATAAAAAATAAAATTAAATCAAACATAGAAAATTAGTTACTATGTATGTAAAATGCATGTTTCTAGATAGTCAACGACTCAACATTGCCAAATTCATAAATAAGATATAGCAAATCTCACCTCCAACTCATCAAGAACCTTGTCTCTCAACTCAGGTTCAGGTGCCATCTTATCAATGCATGTAATAACACCTGCCATGACCTCCTCATCAACCTTAAGTGAATCAGAGAAGTAGAATTTTGGATTCAAGAAGTAGGCCAAGGCATGTATTGGCTGGTGGAGTTGGTTTGTCCATCTACGATCAATGATGCGCCAAATGATTGCATATTTCTTCTTATTTCTGCCGTAGTAATGTGAAATGGCCTCTTTGGCCCTATCCATGGCCTCATAAATGAAACCCATTGGCATGCCCTCTCCATCCACCATACGAAGAACCCTTACCAAAGGTTCTGTCATCTAAAAAAATGAAAACAAATTATAAATCATTACAAAATTAACCTAAAAAAAAAACAGCAAATAGACTCTAGAGTATCTTGTATAAACTTATAAAGTTTATGTTTGTGTTTGTTACTTACCCTAACCAACTCCTCTGCATTTTTCTTGAATGACTCATCAAAAACAATTTTTACAATCTTCTCCGCTTCAGGTTTTTTGTGAAATGGAGACTGCACCCAAGTATCAGACACAAACATCTGTATGAGATGAGGAATGACACCAAGAATGCTTTGCAATGTGAGGAAGTGACTAGCAAATCGTGTCACTCCTGGTCGCACAAGATCCTTGCCATTTGTGTGTTGTCTCATCAAAGAAAGGACCCAAGTATGGTTGTAGAGGAATTTGGTGACATTTTTAGCATCTTCAACCACACTTTTCACCCATCCAATCTTCCCAATGTCCTCTAACAACAAGTGCAAGCAATTTGCAGCACAAGGACTCCATGAAATTGTAGGATGCCTCTCCATAAGCAATCTACCTGCAGCTACATATGCAGCTGCGTTGTCCGTGATAATCTGGACAACATTCTCAACACCAACCTCCTGGACCACCCCATCTAATAAATTGCACAAAGTCGCAGCATTTTTGACTTCATGGGAGGCATCTACAGACTTTAGGAACACCAATCCACCATTAGAAGCCACTAAGAAGTTCAAGAGAGTTCTATTCTGTCCATCTGTCCATCCATCTGATAAAATGCTGCATCCTTTTCTCCTCCAAAATTTTTTTTGTTCCTCAACCACAAGCCATGTATCTTTTACTGCATCCTCTAGCAATGGCCCACTCAAGTCGCGTGCTGTTGGGGTCTTAAACCCCTTGCCTGCAACTGTCAATGCATTCACCAAACCTTCCCAATATGGGCTGTTCGCCACATTGAAAGGGAAAGGTAAATTATTGTAGTACCAAAAATTTGCTGCTGCCATCCTAGCTTCATGATGTTTTTCTTTATTCCAACTGGTACCTTCAAGTGAAGGTTGTGCTCCTGGAACATTGCGTGGAATAAAGTAATTCGGTCCTGATGAAGGAGGCATCTGACTAGCAGTAGAAAAAGAACCATCAGGAGTCTCACCAAAAGATGAATGTGCTTGACAGACGGTTTGACTTGGATCCGATTGCGTAGAAGTGTGAGACGGAGACATCACTGCTGCTATTGCTTCCTTTGTTTTTTGCCTTTCTTCTTTTCTCATCTCAAAACTAGAAAGAAGGGCCTTCATCTCTCTAACCATCTCCGGAGTTGAATTAGTGCATATCTCCACATTTTGTCCAGGGATTTTGGCAAGGTGGTATTTTAATCTATTGATTCCTCCTGTCATCGATTTACCACATTCAGTACAAGTGACATCACCCTTTTTATTTCCCTGTACTCCATACTTCCATGCTGGGTCTCTTCTTGATGGCCTTGAAGTTGACATTGCTGTTTTAACATGAAAAAAAAAATCAGTAGGCTTTTCAATTTTGTGAAAAATCAGCAAAAAAATGATAATCAATCATTTGAAAAAAAATAGAATTCAAAAACAAGCTAAAACTACTAAGAAATATGTTA
The DNA here is from genome assembly GCA_027924645.1 of Cunninghamia lanceolata. Classification (NCBI taxonomy): domain Eukaryota; kingdom Viridiplantae; phylum Streptophyta; class Pinopsida; order Cupressales; family Cupressaceae; genus Cunninghamia; species Cunninghamia lanceolata. The sequence goes on along the minus strand of BSBN01000354.1, from coordinate 5,326,454 downwards.
TGAAGGGAAATGAAAAAAAAATTGCCAGCATTTCCCCTTATTTTTGAAGATTTTTCGATTTTCAATCAAACAAAACAAAAAAAAAGAGAATTAAAATCACTTACCTGGCTCTATTTCGATCTCCTTAGCTCGTAATCTCCTCTTCTCCAACTTCTAATCCACTATGCAGACCTGCTGTGTGCCTCAAAGAGTGTTAAAATGAAGAAAAAAAAAATGAGTTTTAAATGTTGCTAGGCGTTCAAGTGACAGATCGAGAGTCCAGGGTCGGGACTCGGGACTCCCAAGTCCCGACCCTGGACTCTTTAAGACTCGACTCGCGAGTCCGTGGTGAGTCGACTCGGCTCGCCATAGGACTCGCGAGTCCGCCGAGTTTTGGAGAGTCCTAGCAGAGTTTTCAAACTATGGTAAAATTAGTCCAAACTGTAAACTCCCTTTTAGGATCTTGAACCTGCAAAATTGGTGTTGTACTCAATGCTTCTTTCAACGTTGGAAAGCCAAATCACAATTGCGTGTTCATTGGAATCTTTTCTATTTCCTCAACAATGATGTTATGGAGTTAGCAATTGAAGAGAAGTTCTCTACAAATCTGGGATAGTAATTAATATCCAGCTAATCCCATAAAACTCTAGATTTCACCTACACTTTTGGGGTAGGTTGTTCCGCCATAGCCTGAAATTTTGCTGTGTGCACTGATATTCGATCTGCTGCAATGATATGCCTAAGGTAGTGAATTTGTGGTTGAAAGAAAGAACATTGGTCGATATGCAATATAGTTTATGTTCTTTCAAATGTTGTGACACATTCCTCAAGTGCCTCTAATGATCCTTTTGGTTCATGGAATATATTAATATGTCATCTAAGAACACCAACACGAATTGGTCCACGAAATCATGGATCACATGATCCATGAGACTCATGAATGCTAATGGTGCATTGGTTAGTCCAAAAGTGACATTGTAAATTTGTAGTGCCCATACCTAGTTTGTAAAGTAGTCTTTATGTAATATCCCCAATGGGATCTGCCCTAAAATTTCTGATTTTTAATTCTGCTGAAACCCTAAGTCTGAATTCTGATTTTATTTTCTGATTTCAAATAAAATATCACAGTGAACAAATATGTCCCCAAACATGACAAATAAACATGGCAAATGATTCTACCAATGAATATTCATAACAAAAATGAAATTCACCATGAGAAACAAAATGTAGGGCATCCAAATGCAACAACCAAATCTGATTTTCTGTATGAAACTTCTGCTGTTACAAATCTGAATATTCTGATCTGATTTTACGATAAATTCTAGGGCGCCAACATGCCAAACAATTGCCCAGATTTCTGCACTATAATTCAGACCTAGAAAGTATGGTTGTACATACCAAATACATGCCAAACAGATGACAAGTGAAATTGCCCTCAAAGATGGGAGCTCCAATCAGCTCCAAATGTGGCGCTCAATATTAGGGCGAAACCTAATGGAATATGCTCACAAAATGCCACCAAAGTGCTGCTCCAAAACTGATCTTCAAATCTGAATTTGCAATGACGCTCTTTTGCTCCAAATGTTGCCAATGAAGCACAAATAAGACTCCGTGATGAATCCTCCACAAGATGAGCTAGGGTTTCATCCAACTCACCACATTCACAAGGGTTTCCGTCCTTGGAATGAAAGCCTAACCTAAGTTGCAGCCAAGAGTATAAACTCAATAGAAAATATGATGTGAATGATGATGAAATGACCTCAAGAGACCTTATATTTATAGCCATCTTTTCCCTACAAAACTGGTCGACCTCTTTGTGGGAAAATATTCTTTTTATTTTCTTTTTTCCTCCTCCAATAGGGCCAACCTCACGCTAGGTGCCCAATTTAATTTCTTTTATTTTATTTTAATTTTCCCACCTTGGGCAAACCTTCTTGGGAACCAATTAATTTACATTTTGACATCTCCCTAGGTCGTCCACCTCCAAAATGAATTATTTTGATTTATTTTATTTTTTCTATGACATCACAAAAATATCCAAAGTCATTTCCCATCATCAATTAGCCCGACAAAATTAGTCAAATACATGATTTAACTAAGTAGAATACTCCCTTGCTTCTTCAAGCTAGCCCACGGGAATAAAATAGTCTAGCCAACTCCGGTGGGTGATCACTCGGAAAAAGGGGACATTATAGTCCTCCCTTCCCGGAATCGCATTCCCTCAAGCACTTGCAAACTCGAATGTTGCAAAATCTGTTCTCCTTCTCAAGTAGCATCTTCAATGGGCAAGTCCTTCCATCTCACCAAATATTCCTTGATCACCCTACTTCTCAACCGGTGCTCCCTAGCATCCAGAATAGCATCAGGAACAAGAATCAGTTTCCCCTCCTCATCAAATGGTGGAAGATCTGGAGAAGAAGTAAGATGCTGCCCAATTGCCTTTTTTGAGGCAAGATACATGAAACACATTGTGAATCCGGCTACCTTCGGGCAACTCTAGCTCATATGCAATGACTCCAACTCTCCTCACAATCTTGTAGGGGCCATAGAACTGAGGTTTTATCTTCTCTGCACCACTCCTCTTCAGTGTAGATTGTCTATATGGTTGAAGGCGCAAGAAAACCAAGTTATCAACCTTTAAAGTCCTCTCCACCCTGTGCCTATCTGCATACATCTTCTGCTGATTCTGGGCATGGTGAAGATTATCCTTAAGTGCCTTAAGGATATCCTGACTATTCTGCATCATATCTCTAGCTCTAGGAGCTCTGCTATCATCAAATGCTAAGTCTACAAAAGACATAGCGTCATAGCCATATGAGGCTTTGAAAGGAGACATGCTTGTCGACAGATAGGTGGTGTTGTAACAATGCTCTCCCAAATGCAACTACCCGACCCAAGCCTTTTGGTTCCCTGCAACATAATCGCATAGATATTCTTCCACCCATTTGTCCACAATCTTTGTCTGCTCATTTGTCTGAGGGTGGTAACTAGTGCTCGTGGTCAACTCTGTACCAACCAATCTGAATAGCTCCTGCCAAAACACATTGAGAAACCTGCTATCCCGATCGTTGACAATGGTCTTGGGAAGTCCATGGAGTCTAAACACCTCTCTGAAAAGCAACTCTGCAACTTGAGGTGCCTTATACTCGGATGAAATAGCAAAGAAATGTGCTTACTTAGTCAATCTATCAACAACCACAAATATGAAATCTTTGCCCTGGATCTTCAGAAGACCCGTAATGAAATCCATAGATATACTCCCACTTCTGCTCTGGAATAGGCAATGGCTGAAGTGATCTTGCTGGGAAAGTATGCTTTGACTTGTTCTGTTGACAAGTCAAACACTCACGAACATGTCGCAAGACATCATCCTTGAGACCCTTCCATGAGAATCTCTCACTTGCTTGTAGGTTTTGAAAAACCCTGGATGTCTTGCTAATGGAGTATCATGAACAACCCTCAAAATCTTATCTTTCATCTTAGACTTAGGTACCAAATAGATCCTATCCTTATAGTAGATCACATCACCAATCACCTTATACTTGTCATCCTGAATCTTGTTGTCCATAAGCTCACATGCAAAAGAATTCTTGGAATACTCTACCAAAAGTTGAGCCTTCCAATTGGTTGAAATCTCTGACATAAAGCAAAGAGTAGGTCTCCTGGATAGAGCATCAACAACAACATTATTCTTCCCCTTGACATACTCAACGTCAAAATCATATGCCTGGATCTTGCTCACCCATTTCTGCTGACTCTCATTCAGGTCCTGCTGTAGAAAGTATCTCAGACTATTGTGGTTAGTCCTTACCACAAACTTACTGCATGCATGATGGCGAGCATCTCCTTATCATAGGTGGAATACAATCTCTCTGCATCTCTCAACTTCCTACTCTCATAGGCTATGGGATGTCTATTCTGCATGACAACTGCTCCTATCCCTTCACCTGATGCATCACACTCCAAAACAAATGGCTGAGAGAAATCAGGAAGTGCTAAAACTGGACAAGTGCTTATTACCTCCTTGAGTCTAGCAAATGTTGCCTGAGTCTCATCCGACCATCTGAATGTGCCCTTCTTAGTGAGATCTGTAAGAGGTGCTGCTTGCTGTGAAAACCCCTTCACAAACCTCCTATAGTAATTGCAAAGCTCGAAGAAACCTCTCAAATCTGAAATGTTCTTCGGCGGCGGCCAATCCAGAATAGCATGTATCTTCTCTTGGTGTACCTTTACTCCACCAACGCCAATCACATGTCCCAAGTATAGAATCTCTGTCACTCCAAATTCACATTTGGAAGGCTTCGCAAATAGGGACTGTGCCTCCATGATGCCCAACACCTCATCAATGTGCCTGAGGTGATCCTCCCATGTCTTACTGTATATTAGAATATCATCAAAGAACACCAATACAAACTTCTGCAATTGTTTATTGAAGATATGATTCATACAAGACTGGAAAGTCGCGGGAACATTAATAAGACCAAAGGGCATGACCAAAAACTCATAGTGCCTGTAGTGACATCTGAATGCTGTCTTATGAATGTCCTCCTCACGGACTCTAATCTGATGGTATCCCGAGCGAAGATCAATCTTCGAAAAGTAGATTGCACCATGTAGCTCATCTAGAAGCTCATCAATCCTGGGTAAAGGATACCAGTTCTTGATGGTCTTCTTATTCAGGGCAGGGTAGTCAATGCACATCCTCATCGTGCCGTCCTTCTTCACCAAGACCACCGAAGAAGCAAACGGATTGGAACTAGGCCATATATGTCCCATTTCCAACAACTCCTTGATCGTCTTCTCTATCTCCTCCTTGAATGTCTTAGGATGACGATAGGGAGTAGTAATGACCTATGCTCCCCCAAGGTTCGGGGACAGGGACGGGGGGGGGGGGGGGGACGAGTTTCGGGGACGGTGTTTTTTTTTGGCCATTTTTTAGGGGACGACAGGGACGGCTACTAAAAAAATAAGGGTTTTTTTAAAAATATAAGGAAATTTCAAATATTTAGATGATAACATTGATAAGGCATTCATTATAGACATTATAGAACATTAAAACATGCATACATAACCATAACATAACACTTGAACTTAGTTTTCAACTTGTCACATGAGAATTGGCAAACAAATAAACAAAATTTAATTGTTTTCAACAACAATCTGCATATATATTATATCAAAATGCTCAAAGGCTGCAAGTTTCAAGTTTCAACAACAAAATGACAAAAACATAGAGAGTATATGGCTGTCCCTAATTTTTTTTATTTAAAAGTGTGTTTTTTTTTTGAGTGAATTGTTTGTTGGACCGTCGGGGACGGCTAGTTGTCCCCGGGACGGTTGGAAGACGTCTTGGCCATCCCAGGGACGGCTAGCAGTCCCCGGCGTCCCCTAAAAAAAAGGGGACGTCCCCGGGGAAACGGGGATGGTCAGGGGACGTTTCCTGGCCGTCCCCGCGTCCCGGAACGTCCCTAGGATGGGTACGGGCAGAAAAAGGCAGGGGACGTCCTCGGGGAGCCTAGGTAATGATGGTCTTAGAGCCCTCCTCCAACTCTATCACATGCTCAAAGTCATAATCTAGGGGTCTGCTAGGAGGAATCTCTCCAAACACCACACTTTGCTTACCAGCATCGATTGAATGTCCACATGATACTGTTGGCTAGTGCTAGAGGAAGACTTAGAAGACACAAAACACTGGGCTGCTCATGCAACATCACCATGTCTAAACAAGGTCTTCATCCTCTTTGCTGTCACAACCCTTGGCGCACCATTTGCCATAGCTTTGAACACTACCTTCCTCCCATTTGACATGAACTCCAACTCCATCTTCTGGAAATCTTTAATGTACCTGCCAAGAGAATGTAGCCATTGGATTCCCAAAACCACATCTGTATCTCCAATGCCAACTACGTAGAAATCATCAATGATTGTGCAGTCACCCATCTGGATACTCAACTGTGAAATCCTCTTCGTGCAACTCATCTTGAAACCATTCGCAACCATCACACTGAAACCTGTGAACTCCTCTGCAAACAATCCTCTCTTCGCCACCAAACCCTCATCAATGAAGTTATGAGTGGCCCTGCTATCAACCAAACATGCAACTCTCTGTCCTTTTAGGATTCCTCTCACTCTAAAAGGATTGTACTTAGGAACTTCTGATAGAGTAGCAATAGTACCTTGTACGGTCATCCGTCGTAGCACCAAGCACCAATGGTTGCTCCTCATCATCGCTCTCTGAAGTAGCAATGTCTTTGACCTCATCATTATATGTATCGGATGTGTCCTCAATGTAGTGAGCTTTGCCTTTCCCAAGGCATCTATGACCATGCTCCCAAGGTTCCTTACATGAGAAGCATAACTTCCTCCGTGCCTCATTCTTTGCCTCTGAGTCCGATGTTGTCTTCTTAGGCCAATCCTTTTGAAAATTCCTCCTAGGGTCCTTTAGTGATGAAGGCTTACCCTGAAACTTAGGCTTAGAAGGTGTTGAAAACTTCATCCCTCTAGTCCTCTTGATGGCTTCCCTCAAAGAAGGTGGATCTAGAGCTTTAACCCATCCATGAAGTGGCTCCTCTAGTTCCTCAATGGAAAGGTATGTCAATCTAGTCTTTGACACATTCGGCACGAACATGACAAGCTTCTGAAATTCTGAAATTTATGTGTCCACTGAATCTTTCTGTTTGAGTTGTGCCAACTCTTTGAAGAACTGCTTAGGATTTGTCTCATCAAACCTGTCAATCAGCTTCTATAAAAAATCAACATAAGTAGTAACAAGGCTATGACCTTGAGTCACCATACCATTGTACCACCAATCAGGAGCATCTCCCTCCAAATGTAGTGTAGCAAATTGGATGGCATCTCTCTCAAACATAGGGCTCAATGTGAAGTAGTTATCCAATTTCTGGATCCATGCTCGTGTCGTGATTTTACCCGAACCATCAAAAGGAGTGATGCTCACCTTACCCAACTTCCTTTGCAAGTCACAGTCATTGTTGTTGCCTCTTTCTTCTCTAGGTCTATCTTTATTCATGTACTTTATTTGGTAAAAATCATGCCATGGCAAATCGGCTCGGCATTCTTCGCTTAATGCTAACCACTCTCTTCTGTAGTCATCAAAGGTCTCTCCTGCAACTCGTGGTACATTCTCTGAAGTTCTTGGATGATCCAAGAAGGTAGGCATAAGAGGTCTAACCATGGATGTATGAGAGTCGCCTTGAATTGCTAGCATTTCCATTATCGCCCATGTTATGCCCCATAAATTGAGACATAAGTTGCATGAGATCTCTTTGACTTCTTGCAATGTCATTGAGGATATCCCTTGTGCTAAGTTCCTCATTAATTTTGTCTCCCATGATAGCTTCTAGACCCTCAGACTGTCAAGATCAAAGCTTTGATACCACTATAATATCCCCAATGTGATCTGCGCTAAAATTTTTGATTTTTAATTCTGCTGAAACCCTAATTCTGAATTCTGATTTTATTTTCCAATTTCAAATAAAATATCACAGCGAACAAATATGTGCCCAAACATGACAAATAAACATGGCAAATGATGCTACCAATGAATATTCATAACAAACATGAAATTCACCATGAGAAGCACAATGTAGGGCATCCAAATGCAACAACCAAGTCTGATTTTCTGTATGAAACCTCTGACGTTACAAATCTGAATATTCTGATCTGATTTTACAATAAATTCTAGGGCACAAACATGCCAAACAATTGCCCAGATTTCTGCATTATAAATCAGACCTAGAAAGTATGGTTGTACATACCAAATACATGCAAAATAGATGACAAATAACCAACCCTAGCTAGGCGAATCCTCCATGAAGTGCGCTTAGGGTTTGGCTGCTCCAACAAGTGAATTCACCCTCAAAGATGGGCGCTCCAATCAGCTCCAAATGTGGCGCTCAATATTAGGGTGAACCGTAATGCAATATGCTCACAAAATGCCACCAAAGTGCTGCTCTAAAACTGATCTTCAAATCTGAATTTGCAATGACGCTCTTCTCCTTCAAATGTCGCCAATGAAGCACAAATAGGACTCCGTGATGAATCCTCCACAAGATGAGCTAGGGTTTCGTCCAACTCGCCACATTCACAAGGGTTTCCGTCCTTGGAATGAAAGCCCAACCTAAGTTGCAGCCAAGAGTATAAACTCAATAGAAAATATGATGTGAATGATGATGAAATGACTTCAAGAGACCTTATATTTATAGCCATCTTTTCCACCCAAACCTGGCTGACCTCCTTGTGGGAAAATATTCTTTTTATTTTCTTTTTTCCTCCTCCACTAGGGCTGATCTCATGCTAGGTGCCCAATTTAATTTCTTTTATTTTATTTTAACTTTCCCACCTTGTGCGAACCTTCTTGGGAACCAATTAATTTACATTTTGACCTCTCCCTAGGTCGTCCACCTCCAAAATGAATTATTTTGATTTATTTTATTTTTTCTATGGCATCACAAAAATATCCAATGTCATTTCCCATCATCAATTAGCCCGACAAAATTAGTTAAATACATGATTTAACTAATTAGAATATTCTCTTGCTTCTTCGACCTAGCCCACAAGAATAAAATAGGCTAGTCGACTCCAGTTGGTGATCACTCAGAAAAAGGGGACATTACACTTTAGAATGTCTTTTTCTCTAATGTGGAGTTGGTGATAACTTGACCTTTGGTCAATCTTAGAAAATACTACTCCTCGCTTCATTTGATTAAAGTTTAAACATATCATCAATTTGTGGCGAAGGATAGCGATTCTTGATGGTCACCATATTCACCATCTAATAGCCTATGCAAGGCCTCATGATACCATCTTTATTGATAAATAGCACTAGTGCATGCCACAACGATAGAGTAGAATGTATCAACCATTCATCCACAAAATCCTTCAACTGCATCTTTAATTGTTGAAGTTCTATAGTGTTCATTTGATAAGGAGCTTTGGATATAGGTTTTGCTCTTGGGACAAGATGAATGGAGAAACCGTATTGCCGTTTGTGAGGTAAGCTCAATAATTCCTTTGGAAAATAATCGTGGATGAATGGATTTGCTTAACTATTTTCAAAACAAAAAGGTAAAGGTAGGTTGTCCCCTTCCATGTACATAGGTGTCTTAAGAATCTTGTCGTGTTTAGCCCTATTTTGTCATGTGTCGATGTTCGTTTAGTCTTGTTTTTGTTGTGTCCAAAGTCTCTTCTTGTCTATTGTCATGTTGTGTTAAAATATCATGATTCGATGTCCCAATGGATAAGACATTGTTCGAAGCTTGAGATTCTAGGTTCATCCTACATCCTTGTCCCTAGTCAAAGCCAACTATTGTCTTCAAATTTTAACCGTGACAATTTTAAACTTGTGAGTCCACCAAGTCAAAGTATGCTCATTTGGGAAATATTGTATTTTGTTTCTTTTTAACATTTGAAAAGACTCCAAAAGGAAGTTGACTGGTTATGAAGGGAAAATGAAAGGTTTTGGTGCCTATATATTGTAAAAATCAAGCATTGTACAAGACTTTTTGCCATTTTTACAAAATTTTGTACAGGGAATAGGGAACTGAGACTTTGTGTTCAGTTTTGGAGAACAAGAGGAAGCCTCTGTTGGACTTTGTGCCTTCTTTGCCCTTCATGGATTTTGGTGTTATTCTTAAGTTTAATATGAAATCCTTTCTTCATCCTTTCGTTGTTTTTTTTTTGGGGGGAAATGCAAACTAGTTAATCTTCATGTGTATGTCAATGGCGTATGTAAGAATTAAACTCCACTTCTCTATTTAATTTTGCATATATTCTTTCTCTTTTTTCTTATCTTTCTTTTTTTGTTCCTGAGTTATTCGGATGGTTCTTTGCATCTATTCCATCTTGGGTTTCTCTGTTTTTCCCCTTTTTGTTCTTTTTCCCTTTTCATTTTCTTTTCATACTTTTGGGTGAAAAATACTCAAAACCTCCCAAAACCCTCATCATATGAGGGAGTTCTTCCTCACAAACACAGAGGAAAATCATCCATCATATGGTGATTTCTCCTGCTATTGTAATTTCATGACTCTGCTTGTTGTGTGAGTCAAGGGAATAACCACATAAATTGTAGTGACCAATTCACTTACCAACATGTTGTTTTGGCATACTCAACCATAAACTTAGATGAAACATCGTTTCTTGGAAAAAGGCTGGAGTTATTGAAGAAAGATCTCAATATTCTGTATTTGATTCTCCATGTTTGGAATTGGTGTTGGCTGTAAATCTTGTGTGAATGGTAACTCTTCAACATTCTCATTAGTTGAGTTTGAATTTGACAAATTGCCGAAGTCTAAATCTTCAAACACTAGATTACCATCAAAGTACACATGTTGAAGAAAAATGTCAATCTTTGGCGACAAACTTTGCCATCCACGATCAGTTGACAAAAAAGCAGTAGGAACATGATATTCTAATGTGTGTGTTTCCTCTTCCTTAATGTCTTGAAGAAAAATATCCACTTTCATCATCAAATTTTCTATCCTTCTGAAAATGTCCCTTGGAACTGAAATTCCTTATCATTATTGCTCATAGAATCTTAAAAATTGAAGCTGCAACTTTTTCAGGCTCTGTTTCCTTACCATTTTCTTGATATTCTTCATCTTTTGTAATATTCCTTTTTGGCATAGGCTCATTGATAACCATTGAGTGCTCGACACCTACTTCCTCACTAATACACGTGGAATCTATTGAGGATGAGGATGAAGATGAGTCACACTTAAAAAGAAAATTCATTGTGTGCTACATTGAAGACCCACTCTCAAGGTGTTGTAGAAAATTGTTAGGGTCTAGTAATGAATCCTCCACATAGAGTTTTGACTTGATGAGTGCTTCCAAAATTGAATTATCTTGAATAAGAAAATCTTGTTCCTCATCTAGCCATGAACCTTCATTGACATCACCACCCTCAGGTAGCAAAGTCATTAGCTCTTCAAGAAATATTGCTTGAATTACTTGATTGATATGTTCTTCCTCTGTTTTTTTGTAGATTCTTCGAACAACCCTTGAAATGAAGAAAAGAAAATACCATGTTCATCGTTTTTTTTGGTGTATTTGACTTCTTGTTCTTTCTTGAAACAAACTAGTGCTTCTTCATTGATTTCTGCATTAGCCATCATCATGTAAATGTCGGGACTTGTTTCTTGAAACAAAATTTTAGTTTTAGGATCTTCTGATTTCACAACTATAAAATGTGACATTTGCACAGGCTCCAACTTGATTTTTCTTCCTTTGACATGAATGGTTGCTAAAGACCAATCCAATTGGATTTCACCACCTAGATCTTTACAGAAACTGTAGCTCAGCAACATACCATAACTAGTTGGAATATCCACTACTAAGATAGTCACCATAATGCGCTTGTTTGGATGGGCAGTGAGAGCAACTTGGGTATCCTTCAATTGTTTGACCAATGGTATTGATTTCTACTCAAGAGAATAGCATTTTCCAAAGTTTTAGTACAAGATAAACCCAAAGCATTCATTACATTGAGTGGCATGACATTATCTGAAGCTCCAGAGTTGATGATATAGTTACTCAATTTGTAACCACCATGTATAGAGATATGTAGAACGGCTTGGGCTTCTCTCTCGTGCTACCATAGAAGACTCAAGTAGATTTCATTGTATACGAGTAGACTCTTTCCAAACATATTTGACAATTTTGTCAAGCTGATCTGGATGATCCTGAAAATATTCAAGTTGAGAGATTTGTACCTTTGTCTTCATCATGTAATCTAGAATGTCAAAATTGGTTAAAGGTTGATCTTGAGAAGCTTACAATGGTTTGATCACCTCTTGATGAATTGTTTTGGAAGTAGAAGTTGCATGCTATTTTGGTACCTTCTCTTTAACTTTTAATCTTTTCTCTTTCTTCTTTTTCTGCTTTCAAGTGTTGTGCATGAGTAAGAACAACGAGTGAATGACTATTGAGATCATTCACAACTTCATATATGGGCTCATATTCTATGAATCTTGTTGCAGAGTCGCCATTGTGTTTGTCTGTTTGACATTGAGCAATACCCAGATTTGCAGGATTAGAGCCTACAAATCCCATAATTTGATTTAGTCTTTGCATCTCTGGACATGCAATATTATTGTGGGTGTCTGTATCATGAAAAGTGCAATAATTATTGTCTGGTTGAGGTCCTTCTATCGCTCGCCTATCAAGTAGAGCTGTCAATAGTGGCCTATTATTGTCCCTAAATGACTGAAAATTATACCTTCTTGTGGGAGGTTGATACTACTATATGGGTTGAACTTGTGGCATTTGTCTCTTCATGATCTTAACATCGTTGACCACCTTTTGCAATAATGGATTGGTTGAACTCTTCACAAGAGGCTTGATATAATCTGTTTGAATATTTCTATTAGTTATCATATGATCTTCTATTTCAATGGCATGTTATTGAACATCTACTAGTTTTGTCTCACGAGCTATCTTAAGAAAGAAAGAAATCTCTGATTTCAAAGCATTTTAGAACTGCTCAAAAGAATTTTGCAAGAAGGATTCAAAGTGACTAATATCGTAGTGACAAGGTGATCGAATCTTGTAATGAACTCCCGCATAGGCTCATTGTCATTCTTCTTTGAATTTGAAACTTGAGCAAATAGGATGTCACTATCCTTCGCTGGCTTGAAGTGTGCAAGATATTTCTCACCCATAATTTCCTAGCTGCTAATATAGAGAGATTCAAGATGATGAGACCAAGTAGTTGCATGTCCCACCAAAGTCTACAAATAAATAAATCGTGACATCTTAATTTGCTACACTTAAAGTTGCGCAAGCCATTATGAAAGTTGATATATCTTCATCAGGATGCTTATTTCCATTGCCATGGAACTTTGTGGAAGTTTTTCTTGATCTATGTAATGTCCTCTTTTTCGAGACCTTGGAAATAATTAAATAATTAAAAATTAAGTTGTCGAAAAAGTAACATTAAGTTATAAATTAAAAGACGACTTATTTTTAATTATTTAAAGGGTTGTAAAAAGTGACTTTAAAAGGTGACTTAAGTTGTTTTCAAAAGTGTCGCTAGGTGTGGGGGTACAAAAGTGATTATTTTAAGAAGACACTTCTCAAAAGTCACTTTATTTTATTATTGGAGGGAAAAGTGAAAATAAAAGGAAATAATATTTTATTCCCTCATTGTGCCTATTAAAGGAGGAGTTGTGCATTGGAGCAGGTTACACGAATTGGATAAACCAAAACCCTTGTTTTAAGATTGAACTTTGTTCGTCTTTTCTTTGCTTAGGAGGAAAACCCTATTGGCAAGAATGATTTCGAAGATGAAAACCCTCCTAGTCATTTGAGAAATTCCATCCATGGATTTCCTTTGAGTTGAATGATTTGTTCCATATGTTGCTTGTGTGAAGTTGTAGTTTTTAGATAATTGGATTTTAGTTGTGTTTTTTAGTATTCTGGGTTTGCAAAGATTTTCCGGGTTTGTAGTGTATTTTGGATTGCAGTGTGGGTTTGTGATTTCCATGATTTCAGTTTGTGTGTGGGGTGATTTATATCTCCAGAAAATACAAAAAAATTATTGCTGTGTGTCTGTTTCAGATTTTAGTTGCGATATTTCTAGAGTGTGAATCTGATTTGATGTTAAAATTTAATTTGCTTGCAAATATTAATATTGTCAAAAAAAAAAGCTCATACCATTCTTGGTTTCAGCCGTTGCTAAAAGAATTGATATTTCCAATTGAAAGAGGTCGTACTTATCCTAAGTACTAGCCGCTTCATACTTTTGCAAAGTTCATAAGTGGCATGGGATAAGGATATTAGTATTAGACTATGGGTGTCGTACAAGTTTCAAAAAGAGGTGTGGGCTTTATTTATGAAAGTTTGACTTTTTAGAAAGTTTGGATGAACCATACTAGATAATAGAGGAGGGGTGAGTGGTGTTTGGAAGAAGGCATATCATTATGGGAAGAAAGAATGTGCCGTACTATGTAGAAAGAATTGCCGTACCATTTAAAAACATAAATTGCAGCCTTTGTTGAGATTTTAATTATTGTGGGAAGTGTCATACCTTTTTATGGGTGCTTTACAGTATTTTGTATGCTGTTCTTCAGGTTGTACCAATTAATATTTGGTTAATTTCTGTATTTGTAGCTACTATTCACTTTCTAGATCAACAGAGGGTTATAACAGCAATGTAGGGTTGTGACCGGATATTTTGTCTATGGGTAATATTCAGAAAATCTACATCACCTATAGTAGCCTCAACAAATGGATTGATGGTGCTAATTTCTTCTTTAATTGGTCACTCAATCCGGGTACTTATTTTATATATTTTTAGTTTACATTCCAACTGTTTGGTGAAATGCGTACTTTTAGATCGTTGGTCAACTGTTTGTCATAATTCCTGGATTTGAACATTGAAGAGTACTTTATGATCACGTATGAGCCAAGATCAAAACAAATGATGGTTTTTCAGAATGTCTATGAAGCAACATCGGGGTCAAGAAGGGGTGTCCGTTGTCCCCAACTCTTTTCGGGCTATACATAGACAAGTTAGAGGAGTGGTTAGACAAGAGGAGTGGTTAGATTGATGGGTTGTGACCGGATATTTTGTCTATGGGTAATATTCAGAAAATCTACATCACCTATAGCAGCCTCAACAAATGGATTGATGGTGCTAATTTCTTCTTTAATTGGTCACTCAATCCGGGTACTTATTTTATATATTTTTAGTTTACATTCCAACTGTTTGGTGAAATGCGTACTTTTAGATTGTTGGTCAACTGTTTGTCATAATTCCTGGATTTGAACATTGAAGAGTACTTTATGATCACGTATGAGCCAAGATCAAAACAAATGATGGTTTTTTAGAATGTTTATGAAGCGACATCGGGGTCAAGAAGGGGTGTCCGTTGTCCCCAACTCTTTTCGGGCTATACATAGATAAGTTAGAGGAGTGGTTAGACAAGAGGAGTGGTGGGGGTGTCCATTTAGCCAATTATGCGGTGAAGTTACTGCTATATGCCGATGACCTTACCTTATTGGCAAAAATGGCACATGGTTTGCAAGAACACCTAAGAGATCTTGAGTTATTTTGCCAGGAGGTGGGAATGCAAGTGAACATAACTAAAACCAAGATCATGGTCTTCACTTTAAGAAGAACTAAGAAGCAAATAAATTTTGAGTTCGAAGGTAGTTCCCTCGAGGTGGTAGACGAATACAAGTACTTGGGCCTTGATTTCTGCAATAATCTCAGTTGGGAGACCTGTAGAACAAAAAGAATACAAGGAGGTTGGAAAGCGTTATTCATGCTGCAAAACAGATGTAGATCAGCGGAGTTATGGGACTGGAAAATAAAGAAGAGTCCTTTTGGGCTGCTGGTTATACTGGTGGTGTTATATGGGTGTGAAGTTTGGGACAATAGTACATTGGCAGCAAAATGGAGACAAATAGAAAGATTACAGAGGCACCTAATCACAAGCAGTTTTAAAATCAAAAGCACAGTTCCTTATCAGATTATCTTAGCTGAAGCAGGAGCTTTTCCGATTGAGGTGATGGCAATAATCCGTCTCTTAGGGTATTTGAAGAGAGTCGAGAACTTAGAGGAACATCGTTGGCCCAAGATTGCAGCAAAGGAAAAATTAAAAAGAAGGAAAAACACATGGATGAAGCAAAATGTAAAGTGGGTGAATAAGTGGGGCATTAGCATGCACGAATGTCCAGACACAAACATCTAAATTAAAAAGTATGTTAGAGAGAAAGCCAATGCGGCCATGTGGACTAGACAACTCGGGCGAAAAAGAGAGCATTATGTCAAATATTTTAACCCCACGTGTGACCACGAGCCAAAATGCTACATAAGTGCGGATATCAAGTGGAAAGCTGAAATGTTAATGGCCCAACTTAGAACTAGCTCACACCATCTTAGATGTGAAACGAGGTGGGTGACACCCAAAGAAGAATGGGCGGATAGGATTTGCCGTCTATGTACATCAGGTTTAGTGGAAACAGAATGGCATTACATCATGGAATGTAAGGCGTATGAGGACATCCGGATCAACTACACTAATGTGCTAAAGGTGGGGTCTCTAACAGCCTTCTTTGAAGAGGAGAGGGTGGTTAAAGTGGCAGATTTCTTGTGCAAGATTCATAACAGAAGAAAGGGGATCAACAGTGAAATGGAGGGCAGCCAGAAGTAGCTTGGGGGCTGCCTATGGGTCCTTTGTTTCCTTGTTTGTTGAGGCTTGTTTTACCTCTGGGTCCCATATACTGCGGTCTCGTGGACGTCATTGAAAGAAATCATCCATTCATTCATTATCTTTCGTCATTGTAATATTTTGGATGGTTTACCACCAAAAGTTTGATTTCCAACACTTTATTGTAAGACCCTGGTTGATTCAACTGTTGGATCTGTTTTTACTTTCTATATTATCCGCCAATTTGGCGTGTATTGGAATTCGGTGAATTAGTCTGCCATTTTTGGCGTTGACACAATTTGGCTTGATCAGATTTTGCATTCACTATCAGCCAGTTTGGCTTGATCGATTCTATGTTTCTGCATACATTGTAAATTGGTTGGCTTGCCACCATTAGCTTTCATGTAGTTTATCTATCCTCGTTCTAATCTCCGTATGCTCTCACCTTGCCCACGTCGGGAACTTGGTGATTAGAAAGAGTTAGAATTTGAGTGATTGCAAAAATTTGTCCGTGAGCTAACAGTTCCGCAAGGGACATTACATTGAAGGAAGATCATGATTTCCTACAAGAGCCAAAGGATCAATAGTGTTTCCCTAAAGTACAAGAGGAACACATCGACTGTTACGATTTTCACCATTTCCACTATTGTTGTTATCACCCATTGTTTGAAGTGGTTCTTTTTCCAAAGTTGAGAAAATTTCAATAAGTTTTGGAACTTTTGTAGAAGAAGAACCCTCGCTGGTAGAAGGATGAAGTGTCTGAAAAAATAGGATTTGTGAGACTTGTCCTCCTTGATCTTGTATAAGCTTTAAAAGCCAGATTTCATCAATTCCAAGTAGGAGGTAAGAATGGTTTTCTTGCTGCAAGATCAACTTTCCTTTCTTCTTCATCTAAGATGGTAGTAGTTATGATGTAAGATGTCTTCCGCACTCTTCTGATCACCTAGATCCCGATGTGGGCATGGTGAGAGCATACAAGTGCTTTAGAGTTAGCATTCAAATCATAAACAAACTGAAGTAACAATCTTCCACTTATTCAGTGGGCATCCACTCAAAAGTTGGAAAGAACATGAAATGTAAACATCCACTTATTCAGTGGGAAGTACATGAAAGTAAACCAGGTGCATCCACTTATTCAGTGGGAACGTGAGCATTGAAGCACTAAAAAAGGAGGCACATCCACTTATTCAGTGGGAAGCCTATACAAGTAGAAGAACTAAACTATCTGGCACATCCACTTATTTAGTGGGAAGCCTATACAAGTAGAAGAACTAAACTATCTGGCACATCCACTTATTCAGTGGGAAGCCAATACAAGTTTATATCAGATTTGAGAATTACAATGAGATGACAATCAGCTGTGACATTACATGGTAGTCCAAACAACCCATATTCAATGTAATGATGCAATACTTCTATTGATTAATAGCAACAAGATGGATATCAACAAATTCAGAACTGAATATCACCTTAAAATGAGTCAAACATACTCATATCTCTGTCCAAAGGCTGCACTGGTAATTACTCCTTAGTTGTTGTACGGTGGATATATGACAGTACTGAAATCTTACTAAGGCAGAAATATGGAATCAATACTCTCGCAGAGCATCCCACATCCTCTACCTTCCAAAGGCTGCACTGGTAATTACTCCTTAGTTGTTGTACGGTGGATATATGACAGTGCTGAAATCTTACTAAGGCAGAAATATGGAATCAATACTCTCAGAGCATCCCACATCCTCTACCTTCCTTGGTGATCAACAACAACATCTAACTCCTTCAAAATGCCCAACGAATTAGCTATAGGAGGTCACATCTGGCCTAAAGGGTTGTATGACCGCTGGTACAATACAACTGATAAAAGAAAGTCTAAACAGCATAAAAAAACCACTGAAAACTGCTCTAGGATGGACGCCTAACCAGTACTCATATGCTGCAGTCTTCAAACAAGGTCTAGTCAAAGTTCATCCATCATTCTAACTTCAACTTTCATGCCCAGGCGCTGCCTGTGCAGTACGGCCAGCAAGGTGACTACAAGGAAGCTTCAAGAAACATACAAAATCACTTAAAACCATTCCATAAATCTCACACAATAAACCAAAACCCCTCACAAACCAAAATATGTCAAAATACATCAAAATCCATATTAGCTCAGTGCAAGTCTTGACAGTGAAGCCGCCTCTTCCAACTAGGGTGGTTATCTCACCATCGAAACTAGACTTCTTCAAGAGAGTTTTCATTCTCAAGAAGGATGAAGATCTCACAGGTTCATTCCTGCAACATAAAAATATCTCAACAAGCATAAAGAATAAACAGAGCTCTCAACCCCCTTTTATAGGCACCTTTTAGGGATTTGCACCATAAAATGAATTATATAATAGAGAAATACACTTTTCCCACAAACTCCAATATTTCTCCACTTTTGCTAACTTTTTATGTGCCTAATTAAAAGATTATCTTTTTCCCCTTCCAATGAGCTATAATACCTTTGCACTTTATTATTATTTTTCAACTTAGAAGATCAAGTGCACAATATTTACTGATAACTCATTAAAATACAACTTTTTGCAGAAAATCCCAAACTTCACCAAACTGCGAAATAAATTGTACCAACATATTCCACAAGGTTTGGGATGACTAATGATGCTTTCTGGATGACTTTCTAAAAATACATGGCTCCTCAAAAAATCTTGGAGAGCTATCCAAGAAGCCGAATCAACTTCTGAAAGTTGCATAGACATCCTGAAACATTACTGAGCTCAAATCCAACATCAGAAAACAACAAGAATCACTGAACTAAAAGATCTTCATAAAGGGGAACCCCTTACCATACCCCATAGCCTATCGGGATTCTGGAAATAGGCTATAGGACCAACAAGTGACTAGGCTTGAGAAAGGGACATTACAGTCCTCCCTTCCCATAATTGCTTGTCCCCAAGCAATTGCAAAAGTGGATGTTGAAGAATGTGTTCACTTTCCCACGTTGCATCCTCCATTGGTAGCTTTTCCACTTGACCAGAAACTCCTTAATGGTCGTTTTTCTCAAAAAGCGCTCCCTCTGATCAATGATAGCTTCAGGAATCAGCTCAAGTCTTCCCTCATCATCTATAGGTGGCAACACTGAAGATGGGACAATATTTTGATGGAGGGCCTTTTTAAGGCGAGAAACATGGAAGACATTATGTACTTTGCTATCTTCAGGTAACTCCAACTTGTATGCCACTTCAATCCTCTTGGTTATCTTGAATGGACCAAAGAATCGTGGCTTCAACTTCTCAGCTCCATTTTTCTTGATTGAGGACTGTTTGTAGGGCTGCAATATAACATAAACCATTTCCCCAACCTCAAAAACTCGCTCTATACGCTGCTGATCAGCATATAACTTCTGCTGGTTTTGAGCATTTTTGAGATTATCCTTCAAAGATTTCATCAAATCTTGGTTGTCCTGCAAAAAATCTGAGTCTTGGCACTCTACTGTCACCAAATAACAAATCAGCGAAGCTAGGAGCTTCATAACCATACAATTCCATAAATGGAGACATTTTTATAGACATATGATAAGATGAGTTATAACAATATTCACCTATATGCAACCATCTTACCCAAGCTTTTTGCTGTCCAGAAACATAGTTTTTGAAATACCCTTCCAACCACTTGTTGACTATTTGAGACTGTCCATCAGTCCAAGGATGGTAACTAGTACTGGGAGTGAGTTCTGTACCACATAATCTGAATAGTTCCTTCCAAAACAGACTTAGGAACTTGTTTCTGTCACTCACAATGTTCTTGGGCAGCCATGGAGTTTGAACACTTCTCTAAAGAGCAGTTCAGCCACCTGAACTATTGTAAACCCTGTAGAAACAACAAAAAAGTGAGCAAACTTGGTCAATCTGTCAACCACAATGAAGATACTATCCTTCCCTTGCACTTGGGAAGCCCTGTGATGAAGTCCATGATTATACTTTCCCATTTTTAATTGGGAATTGGAAGAGGTTGGAGCAGAGCAACAGGATAGGTGTTCTCATTCTTGTTCTGTTGACAAACAAAACACTCTCTAACATGGTTGCAAACATCATCTTTGAGCCCTTTCCAAGTGAATGTCTCACGAATTTGCTTGTAGGACTTGAAAATACCTTGGTGACCAGCCAAGGGAGAGTCATGAAAAGCCCTTATGATGAGACTTTTAACCTTGGAATTAGCAACAAGAAGGATCCTTTTCTTGTAAAAGATGAGACCATTATAGACCTCATACCTTTCATTTTTTGTGGTGCCATCAAGAATACTAGTAGCAAAGGGATCTTTAGCATACTCTATGATGATTTGCTCTCTCCAATCAGCAGTCAACTCCACCATAGAATGCAAATGTGGCATTCTTGACAAGGCATTTGCTACCACGTTCTTCTTCCCTTTGACATAGACAATGTCAAAGTCATATGCTTGGAGTTT
This sequence comes from Cunninghamia lanceolata, assembly GCA_027924645.1. Classification (NCBI taxonomy): domain Eukaryota; kingdom Viridiplantae; phylum Streptophyta; class Pinopsida; order Cupressales; family Cupressaceae; genus Cunninghamia; species Cunninghamia lanceolata. Next base: position 5,305,857 of record BSBN01000354.1, on the reverse strand, counting down.
ACGAACCCACTTCTGTTGCCTTTCGTTCAAGTCCTTTTGATTGAGGAAGTATCTCAAACTATTTTGATCATCTCTTTGTCATAAATCGTTCAAGTACTGTTGAAACTTGACTAAGGCATGCATAATCGCGAGCATCTCTTTGTCATAAATGGAGTAACTTGTTTCAGCTCCTCTTAATTTTCTGCTCTCAAAACAGATTGGATGTTTGTCTTGCATAAGGACAGCCCCAATACCTTCACCAGATGCATCACATTCTAACTCAGATGGCCTTGAAAAATCAGGAAGTGCAAGAACAGGACAACTGCTCATGAGTTTCTTAAACTGATCAAATGAATCTTGGGCTGCCTTAGACCACTTGAATGCTCCCTTCTTGGTTTCTTTAGGCCAAATTGCCTTAATCTTCTCTCCGTCCACACTCACTCCTTTGGCACTGATCACATGGCCAAGATAGACAATCTTTGTTAGGACAAATTTACACTTGGTTTCTTTAGCAAACAGTGAGTTGGCTTCAAGAATTTTTAAGCATTTCATCTATGTGTTGCAAGTGCTCCTTCCATGACTTGTTGTATATGAGGATGTCATCAAAGAAAACCAATAAAAACTTACGGAGCTGCTTGCTGAAAATTTGGTTCATGTAAGACTGAAAGGTGATAGGGGCATTTGTTAAACCAAAAGGCATAACAAGGAACTCGAAGTGCCCATAATGGCACCTGAAAGCAATCTTCTCTATGTCCTCCCTCATTTTGATTTGGTGGTACCCCGATCTCAACTCTATTTTGAAAAATAGACCGTACCATGAAGTTCATCCAACAGCTCATCAATTCTTGGTATGGGATACCGATTTTTTATGGTCCTTTTGTTGAGCTCTCTGTAGTCAATGCACAAACAGAGAGTCCTCTCTTTTTTCTTGACTAACACCACTGAAGAAGCAAATGGACTCTTACTTGGAGTATGAATCCCATGTCCAAATGATCTTTGAGTGTTCTCTCAATCTCATCCTTGAATCTCTTGGGCTGCCGGTATGGAGTGGTGATTACAGGCTTTGCTCCATCCTCTAACTCTATGATGTGCTCAATGCCTCTATTACGACGCCTCCCAGGTGGCAACCCACTGAAAACCTTGTTGTGCTTGGTCAACAAGTCTTGAACATTAGGATGATAGGATCTTCTTTCTTCCTTTGGGGGTGTAGGCATGATAAGACATTGAGTAGGCCACTCAACTTGATCATGACGGAACAACCTTTCCATCCTCTTTGTAGTGACTACTCTTGGTCCTCCCGTAGAGATGCCTCTTAAAACAACCTTCTTACCATTATCATCAAATTTTAGCTCCATTGTTTGCAAGTTCAAACTGATTTCTCCCAATGATTTCAGCCATTGAATGCCTAGGACAGCATTTGTATCACTTATACTAATCACATAAAAGTCATCCTTGACTTCATAGTTGCCAAATTGCATGGTGAGTTGAGGTATTCTCCTTGTACATGAAAGAGTGAAGCCATCCGACACAATCACTTTTAAACCCTCAAACTCTTCAGGTTTCAGCCCCCTCGCCACAACTCCTTCATCAATGAAGTTGTGAGATGCTCCTGTATTAATAAGAGCAATTATTCATTGTCCACATAACACACCACGAACCTTGAATGGATCATTCCTTTGGTTTCCCGTGAGTTGAGCAGATGACATATTAGGTTCCTTACTAATTTCAGCCTCCTCTGGGACATCATCTTCTTCATTTTCACTTGAATCTTCTTGCTGTTCTGAATTTTCTGATTCAGATTCAACGGTAACATAGGCCTCCATTTGATGAGATTTTCCCTTTTCGTAGCATTTGTGACCCGGGGCCCAAGCTTCCTTGCATGTGAAGCACAGCTTTTTCTTTTTAAGCTCATCATCCATTCTTGGGAAAGATGGTTTGGGCTGATTCATCTCCTTACGGACATGCTTCTTGTCCTTTCTTGGAGGAAAAGACTTGGACTGAAATTTACTCTTTGGGGCAGTAAATTCCATGTTCCTAGCCTTTTTGATGGCTTCTTGTAAAGACTTAGGCTCCAAAGCCTTCACCCAACCTCTCAAAGGTTCCAACAACCCCTCAACAAAGAGGTATGTGAGCCTCCCTTCAGACACATCCGTCAGCATCATAGCTATTCTTTGAAAATCAGATATGTAGGCATCTATCGTGTCTCTTTGCCTAACTTTGGCCAACTCCTTGAAGTGACTCTCTAGATCATGCTTATCAAAGCGATCAATGACTCTCTGAGTGAAGTCTTCATAGGATGTGATGAGGCTATGACCTTGAGTGATCATGCCATGAGTCCACCAGTCATGAGCATCCCCTTCAAGATGAGCATAGGCAAATTTGATGGATTCTCCTTCTAGCATTGGGTTCAGACCTAAATAGTTATCAAGCTTCTACACCCATGATGTAGCAGTGCATTTTGAGGAACCATCAAATGTGGGTATAGGCACCTTTCCAAGCTTCCTTTGAAGATCCTGATTCTGGATCCTGGGCCTATTCCGATACTTGATTTGACAAAAATCATGAAGTGACATAGCATTTTGGAATTCTTCCCCCAAAGATTGCAACTCACGCTGATAATCCGCAAAGCTTTCACCCACAAACTGCTGTCCACCTTGGTTCTGCTGCTGTACCAAAAATACAGGCATCATAAGCCTAGTTGTAGAGGCCCGAGAGGTTATTGTGTCATTGTTTTGATTGCTAGCATTATTGGAATTACTAGCTTCTGCACAGTTCTCATTGTTCCCTCTATTTCGAGGAGACTCCACCCATGCGCTGGTTCACCAATTGAGCCAATAATCTAGTCATCTGCTGATTGCTCCTCACTAACTCTTGGTGCCCACTAGCAAGATCATTCAGGATGTCCCTAGTATTGAGATCTTGTGGAGGTCTATCTCCCAAACTGTTCTCTTCTTCTGACTCTAATTTAATTTGATACTTTCTCCTCCTGTATGTGATGAAATCAACTACTTCTGGATTCATCAAAAGTACATGCAAACCAAACTGATTTCAACTCTGAATGTTGAATTGAAGTATGACTAATAGGCTGGCAGAAAGACCAACTCTAATACCACTATAATATGTGGGTCTAATTTTTTTTTTTGACAATGGATTGTTATGACGTAAGATGTCTTCCACACTCTTCTAATCACCCAGATCCCGATGTGGGCACGGTGAGAGCATACAATTGCTTCAGAGTTAGCATTCAAATCATAAACAAATTGAAGTAACAATCTTCCACTTATTCAGTGGGCATCCACTCAAAAGTGGGAAAGAGCATGAAATATAAACATCCACTTATTTAGTGGGCATCCACTTATTTGGTTGGAAGTACATGAAAGTAAACCAGGTGCATCCACTTATTCAGCGGGAACCTGAGCCTTGAAGGACTAAAGAAGGAGGCACATCCACTTATTCAGTGGGAAGCCAATACAAGTTTAAATCAGATTTGAGAATTACAATGAGATGACAATCAGCTGTGACATTACATGCTAGTCCAAACAACCCATATTCAATGTAATGATGCAATACTTTTGTTGATTAACAACAACAAGATATATATCAACAAATTCAGAACTAAATATCACCTTAAACTGAGTCAAACATATTCATATCTCTGTCCAAATGCTGCGCTGGTAATTACTCCTCCTTAGCTACTGTACGACGGACGTATGACAATGCTGAAATCATACTAAGGCAGAAATATGCAATCAATACTCCCTCTTAGATCATCCCACATCCTCTACCTTCCCTGGCGACCAACAATAGTATCTAACTTCTTCAAAATGCCCAACGAATCAGCTACAGGAAGTCATGTCTGGCCTACAGGGTTGTACGGCCGTTGGTACAGTATGACTGATAAAAGAAAGTCTAAACAACATCAAAAACCACTGAAAACTGCTCTAGGATGGACGCCTAACCAATACTCATATGCTGCAGTCTTCAAACAAGGTCTAATCAAAGTTCATCCATCATTCTAACTTCAACTTTCATGCCTAGGCGCTGTCTGTGCTGTACGGCCAGCAAGGTGACTACAAGGAAACTTAAAGAAACATACAAAATCACTTGAAACCATTCCATAAATCTCACACAGCAAATCAAAACCCCTCACAAACCAAAATATGTCAAAATACATCAAAATCCATATTAGCTCAGTGCAAGTCCTAACAGTGAAGCTGCCTCTTCCAGCTAGGGTGGATATCTCACCATTGAAACTAGACTTCTTCAATAGAGTTTTCGTTCTCAAGAAGGATGAAGATCTCACAGGTTCATTCCTGCAGCATAACAATAGCTCAACAAGCATAAAGAATAAATAGAGCTCTCAACCCCCTTTTATAGGCACCTTTTAGGGATTTGCACCATAAAATGAATTATAAAATAGAGAAATGCACTTTTTCCCACAAACTCCAATATTTCTCCACTTTTGCTCAACTTTTTATGTGCTTACTTAAAAGATATCTTTTTCCCCTTCCAATGAGCTATTATACCTTTGCACTTTATTATTATTTTTCAACTTAGAAGACCAAGTGCACAATATTAACTGATAGCTCATTAAAATACAACTTTTTGCGGAAAATCCCAAACTTCACCAAATTGCCAAATAAATTGTACCAACATACTCCACAAGGTTTGGGATGATTAACGATGCTTTCCGGATGACTTTCTAAAAATAGACGGCTCCTCCAAGAATCTTGGAGAGCTATCCAAGAAGCCCAATTAACTTCTGAAAGTTGCCCAATTAACTTCTGAAAGTTGTGTAGACATCTTGAAACATTGTTGGGCTCAAATTCAACATTAGAAAACAATAAGAATCACTGAACCAAAAGATCTTCATAAAGGGGAACCCTTTACCATACCTCAACCTATTGGGATTCTAGAAATAGGCTATAGGACTAACAAGTGACTAGGCTTGAAAAGGGGACATTACAGACCTGTTGTACCCATACGAAATTTTTTCGTATATGTGCCCAAACATACCTCCTAAGCACCGTGTAGCCTTGTCATTACTGCGCTAACCCTGCAGGTACAAAGATATATCGAAAGATATTGATCTAATGCCTGAATGAAGGGGATTCTGACAAGCTAATCAGGCACGAAGCATTGAAAGAACGTCAAAAAGAAGAGGTCAAAGTGGTGAATTGGAAGCCAAAATGACAAAGGAACCAAGGGAAGCAATGCAAATACATCTGGCAAGTCAAAATTCTATTTTGAAAATTTTGAAATTTTGGAAAATTTCGAAATTTTTTTTAAGGCATTTTTAGGCGTTCTTGCCTTGAATGAGCACCATTTTTGAGTATCATCCATGAAGGAAGAGCTTCAATGATAGTTTCAGATCATATGAGCCTGATTTCCAAACTTCAAGACATTCCATCATCAGATGAAAAAGTTACGGCAAAAATAAGCTCCAGAGGCAGAGGTAAATGGCAGTGATCTAGGCAGCCTCCATCAAAATGGCCAAGGCAAAGTTCAAGGTTTTTCAAGGTCAAGAATCATAAATTTGAGCCCTAAAATTGGCTATGTCTGGTGTCCTGAAACCTGATGTTCTGGGATCCTGAAATCTGTCTAAGTCTGAAATCTGGTGGATCCTCAAAAATCTAGAATCTGCATGTTAAATCCCATGGATCCGGGACCTATCTCAAACATCCTGGAAGTATATTTCAAAATATTTAAAGTATAGGAAATTCAATATCTGAATTTCCTGTACTTAAATATATTTTGAAATATACTTCCACCAAGACACTCAAGATCAACCCTCAAAAGGCGCCCATTCTAGCCAAAACCCATGCCATTCCTTGCCTTCCAAAAGGCGTGCATTATAGCCAAAACCCACGCCTTTTCCCTCACACCAAAAAGGTGCTCATATTGAGTAAAAAGCACGCCATTTCCCTCACACCAAAAAGGCGCTCATATTGAGTAAAAAGCACGCCATTTCCCTCACACCAAAAAGGCACCAAAAAAGCCCAAAACTCACGCCTTTTTCAACACTCCTAAAAAACGCTTCATTTGTCTTTTAACCACGCCTATTTAGTCATTCCCTAAAGGCGCTTCAAACCTCCAAATCACACGCCTTTCTATCATTTGCAAATGGCGCTCAAGTTTACCAAAACTTACGCCTTTTCCTTGTTTTCAAATGGTGCCCATATTCATGAAAACACACGCCTTTTTGCCATAGATAAATGGCGCTTACATTCACCAAAAGGCATGCCTATTTGACAAAGGAGAAAGGTGCCTATTGTTGATCATTTGCACTCCTTTTTGCAAAACTTCAAAAAGGCGAGCCTTTTTGCCAAAATACGCTCCTTTTCTTATTTCACTTATTCTTTTTGCATAGAGGAGAATAAAAAAACACTCTATTTTTAGAGTAAGGCACATTGGAAACCCTAAAAGGTGGCATTCATTATAAAGGAGGCTCCTATTCACTATTATTGTTATTTTCAAAGGCATAGCAAAGGAGTAAAGGCAACGTTCAAAGCTAGGCAGCCATTAATGGACGGATGAAAGCTTGCATAAGGCGAATTTGAAGGCTTTGAGGATTGGATCTTCACACACAAGGCAAGGATTGCACATTCTTGCATCTTTCTATACCTTCCTCTAGCATTCCAGGGCATATTTGTTCACGGGGAGACCGTTTCTTCACATTGGCGGCCATTGATGAGGGTTTCAAGCTTTTTAGTTCAGGTTTAAAGGCACTTTTTTGGATCAGCAAAGCATAAAGGAGGCAGATTGGTCACTTCAAAGCATCATTTTCTTCATTCTCCTTCATCCCAGGGTCCATCTTCATGTTCCTAAGGCAACGTCCAAACCCAGGAGGTCATTTTTGATAAATTTTCAAGGATTTTCACCGCTGGTCATGGTTTTTCGAAGGCAAAATCACCACCTACAGCCAAGATAAAATTGATTTTTGAGGCTTATTTGTCCAAAATTTCTCATTTCTGACACATACCCACCTCGGCAAAAGGCATTTTCCATCATCCTGGACTGGTTTGATCTCAGATCTGTTGAATCTTTGAGGGTGTAGCTCCAAAATTTCATTTTCTAAGGGCAAAATTTTAATTTTCTCACAAAAATTAAATTTTGGACAACAAAAAAGAAAACTTGTTTTTCTTGAGCAGCGAACACACAGAGGTGCAGATTGGCAATTTTCAAGGCAAAAAGGCCTCAGAACAAACCTCTTCAAGTCATCATGCAATATTCGTTAGTCACCATCGAGGCCAAATCTTTGCTCAAACATGATCTTGTCCAAAACATTCCATGCAGGTATTTCAGCGATGAAGGCATAAATTGCCTTGTTCATATTTTGCAGGAGGAGTTCATTCAGCTGATCCGCAGAAGTTTTGTGGTGATCCTCACGTAGACAAAATGTACCTCCTGGTTGATATTGCATCAAAGTGTGCCAAGGTTGAGAAAGACTTTGAAGTGTTTGAGAAAATCACAGAGGATGCTACCATACACCTGCAAATGAGGACAGTTCACCTTGAGTCCATGATCATACTAGATGAAGCCAAAGTTGAGGAATTTGAGAGAAATCTCAATTCTCAGACTTAGCCAATTTTTCACATTTTGCAGGAGGGATTTATTTTTGGCAGCAAAAAGATTTCCAAAGCAACTTCTATTTTGAGAATTGTCTTTGTTAACTGAAGTTAAATTTATTTTTAGATTTTGCTTTTGGAAATCATGCAAAATATCTTTGAGCTGGAACTCACTGTGTAATAACATGTAAGTTCAGTTAACTGAAATTTGCATGACAAGATACTTTTAGTTTTAATTGCTAATAAGCTTGCATGCTTCCCATGCAGCATTAGATCTAGAGTGAAGAGTGTTAGTTAACTCTTCCTTTTATTTCCTTGCTGCTTTTTAGGTATAAATAAGTGTATTCTACACACTTAATTTCTCTAATGGTAAATGCTGAGACTAATTTTTGCTCGCATTTTATTGTTCAAGCACTGTTATGGATTCTTGCTTTATGATTAATGAGAATACAAATCATGGTATCAGAGATCTATATTGTTGTCAAGAGTTATGTAAATTGTTCATGACTTTGTGCATGAGCAATTATTGTGAGTTGTATTTGTTCTTTTGTTTTGAAAACCTCCAAGTTGTTCTTCTGATTTCTTTATGCTCTGAATTTACTTGAAGAAATCAGAATTGTTTTAAAAGATAAGGTTAGTTATTTTCTTTTGGAAAGCTTTAGAAAATCTTATAGCCTTGCAGAAGAGCTTCATTGCCTTGTGCTTGTGCCTTGAGAAACAAAAAGATAGGTTATTTTGTAAATGTCTTTTTTATTTTCTTGTTGAGGGAGCTTCCCCTCTTAATTCGAAGAACAGTCCTACTGTACACGCTGTCCGTTTTTCTTTCTCACCGAAAGGTGCGAAATTAAATGCTAACAAGACCATACCTTGGTGTAGCTCCCTCTAAAATCTTTCTTGCAAATATGACACAACCACACTCTCCTCCCCCCTGAATTTTTCTTTCTGTCATCTAGGGCTGTCACAAATTGGAGAAGAGGTTTTTTGGAATTAAAAGGGTCCTTTGCATAAGGTTTCAAAATGGTGGAAGGGCACTCAAATGGGTTTTGTGGTTGTTCTCCTCCACCCCCAACACTCCCACACGCTGTCCGTTTTTCTTTCTCACCGAAAGGTGCGAAATTAAATGCTAACAAGACCATACCTTGGTGTAGCTCCCTCTAAAATCTTTCTTGCAAATATGACACAACCACACTCTCCTCCCCCCTGAATTTTTCTTTCTGTCATCTAGGGCTGTCACAAATTGGAGAAGAGGTTTTTTGGAATTAAAAGGGTCCTTTGCATAAGGTTTCAAAATGGTGGAAGGGCACTCAAATGGGTTTTGTGGTTGTTCTCCTCCACCCCCAACACTCCCACACGCTGATGAATCCCGAGTTGAGGCTGAAATTCTAACATTTATTTCATTTTCTTCCACTTCATGGTCACCACTCTCACTGCCACAGCGGCTCATGTTTTTTTGTGAAAATATAATGCAAGTTCAAACTGAAAATTGAAAAAAAAAATCAGACATTTCTTAAAACTTTTGAAAAAATTTAGAAAAAAATAAATAAATGAAAGAGTGACTTACCTTTTTCATTTGTTTTGCTATCTCACAGCTAATGGTGCCCGAGATTTGATTTCTCCTCTAGTTGCACATTAAAACCCTACTAAAAAAAACTTCTTTCTCCTCCAATTGCTGAAATGTTTTTTGGCATGTAAAAATGGTGTTAAAATGAAGAGGAAGGTTAGTTTCCCCATTTAGGGCGAAGTGCGGTGTGGGGGCCTACATAAAAAGGAATAAAATATTATATTTTAAAATTTTGGGTGGTTAGTTTTTTTTAAATCATTACTTTTCCGTGGGGATGGTCTGTAATGTCTCCTTCTTAGCACAAATGGACAAATGAGGTGATTAGCCTATTCCAGGGTTCTCGTAGGCTAATGGAGTTGGTTAGGGAGCCTATTTGGGGTCATTTACTAGGACTTACTATTTATAGTAAGTCAGGCGGGAGGATCACCGATGGATGTTGACCGACTTTCCATGTTTAGCAGTACCGGTTGGAGTACTTAGCACATTACCATTGGGTTCCGAGATGGCTAAGGAGCAAATTGTCGAAATGTAAATTAAATAAAATATTTAATTTACACTAGTTAAAAAGCCTAAGTCACTTTATGTTATAAAGGTGACTTAACTTATGGGAGATATAAGTTGTTTTAAGTTGAGTGCTAGGAGTGGGGTGCCCATCCATGAGGAGACATGGGGCTTGAAATTAATAAAATAAAATAATAAAATATTGCTCCTTTTGGGCGTTGGAAGCCAAGGAATAAAAGAAAGAAATGAGAGTTCATTTGCATCCATTCACTTTGCAAAAAATACATTGTCGTGCAAACTTGGAGCTTGGCTTTGAGGTTGAACAAGGGTTTTGCAGGGACGAAAACCTTTGTAGAATCACTCTCTTCGTGTTTGAGAGACAACATCAGTAGAGTTGTTGGGAGTCTCATCCAGGGGCTTCGCAATGAGCTTAGTTTGATGCATTTTGATGAACATTTGAGGAGATATTGTACACATTTTAATGCAAATTTTGTGAACAGCAGAGAACATATTTTGTAGTTACAATCTTGAGCAGATTTGAAGTGATTGTTGGGACTGTATACTCAATCCATGTTGGCCGTACCTCGTCCAATGCAGGCCATACAGAATCAGACCTGGCCACACACCTTTGGGCACCATTAAAGAATGATTTGCATGCTTTATTATCTGATATTGAGGCATCAACATTAGAGACCTTTTTGTAAAGGTTTATGAAGGATGTTTAGACCAGATTTGGAGCGTCATAACACTGCAACAACCTACACAGCAGGTCGTACCATCAACATAGGGTCGTGGGTCTTCTAGAGGGTGAAACGCCTGTCATTTAGGCTCAATATCTGATGTAACTTGGTCGCCTAGGGCCTTATATCTCAATGCTATTCATTGCTTGTGGAAGAACATTTGTTGTTTGGCGTTTGGAGTTATTTTCTAGTGTTCGTAGTGTTGGTCCATGTACAACAAGAATACGAAGTTGGAGATTTGCAAATGGGTATGTCACTGTAATTCATTTTGAGTGATTTTATGAACTGGGTCTTTGTTATTTTGTGCATATCTATTATAGTTTTTTGGGTATTGTTGCATGCATCGTTTTCATTGTTATATTGCAAAAACAATCACATGCAAAAACACAACAAACCCTAAACCAATCAGTAGAACAGCAAAAAAAATATTGGCATAAAACCCTACTAGGACAGTGGCTATTACAGTGGTATTAGATCACAGATAATCTTGCCATCCGGTGAAGTCAGTTGAAACATGCAGAGAGGGTATTGAGTGATGCAGCCGGGTACACACCAATATTACCTCCAGAGAAACAGGTCACAGCCAGATCTTGCAGTACCACCGCATATAGATCCTTTTGTAAGTGCGAATACAGTAGTGGTACTAGTAGAGGAAATGGGTGACGGAGACCATGAAGAACCTAGCACCTGAGACATTCTGAATGATTTGGCTAGGGGATAGAGGGAGATGCAGCATAACTTTAATCGCATGATGGAAATGATGGCTAATCATGTTTTCGGGAACCTTGAGAACAATAACAACAACAATGACAGGAACTAGAACAATAATGGTGATAGGAACATTGGTGACAGGAACAGACATAGGGATGATGAGGATAGGAGACATGAAGGGGAGGCATTGGTTAATAACAGAGGGGTCACTCAGCACACAACATATGATAGACCTGGTATACCCACCTTCACCCTGCAGAATAATGCACTGGAGCCTGAGCCTACACAGTTGGAGTTTCAGGATGTTATTGTCAGAGATTGGCGAGCTTCCAGTGAGGAGTTCAGAGCGGAGATGTCCCTCTGTGAGTACTCAGATTTGAGGATGAAACATAGACCTAAAGGTAGTGGTAGACAACAAAATATTGAGCTGCAGAAGAAAGTCGATGCAACATAACTTTAATCGCATGATGGAAATGATGGCTAATCATGTTTTCGGGAACCCCGGGAACAATAATAACAACAACAACAATGACAAGAACCAGAACAATAATGGTGACAGGAACAAACATAGGGATGATGAGGACAGGAGACATGAAGGGGAGGCATCGGTTAATAGCAGAGGGGTCACTCAGCACACAACTTATGATAGACCTGGTATACCCACCTTCACCCCGCGGAATAATGCACCAGAGCCTGAGCCTACACAGTTGGAGTTTCATGATGTTATCATCAGAGATTGGCGAGCTTCCAGTGAGTAGTTCAGAGCGGAGATGTCCTTCCGTGAGTACTCAAATTTGAGGATGGAACATAGACCTAAAGGTAGTGGTAGACAACAAAATATTGAGCTGCAGAAGAAAGTAAACGAGCTCCTCCATACCTTACTTTGATGGGTCAGGGAAGACCACAACTAGAGCATGTAATGTCTTGTAGGCTGGTGGTGGGTGATGTGCCCCACCGGGTGGGAGATGGGCCCCACCGAAGGGAGATGAGCCCCTTCCCAGCGCTCATGGCCCAAGGTCTCCTCGTGTATGCTCTGGCAGCGGTTAGGAGATGAGCCCTTCCGCTGGCCCTTAACACCGGGGGGCACGATTCACCACCAGTCTGGGCTTTTGGCATAGTGGTTGTCTAGCTTGGTATCAGAGCCGAGGTCTCGAGTTCGAGACTCTTCAGGGCGAGCGGACTGTAATGTCCCGTAGGTTGGCGGTGGGTGATGTGCCCCACCGGGTGGGAGATGGGCCCCACCGAAGGGAGATGAGCCCCTTCTCAGCGCTCATGGCCCAAGGTCTCCTCATGTACTCTCCAGCAGCGGTTAGGAGATGAGCCCTTCTGCTGGCCCTTAACGCTGGGGGGCACCATTCACCACCAGTTCGGTCTTTTGGTGTAGTGGTTGCCTAGCTTGGTATGTAATGTCCCCATTTTCGGGTTCTCTTACAGCATAGTTGGAGTTGACTTTCTGGGTTGGTGCTTGCATGGCGAAAATCTTTTTGGGTTTTTATGGGTTTGTTCTCTTTGGTCCTCGGAGAACACTGCTATTTATAGTAAGTGTCGGTCTGGCATTGTTTTGGTGACTTGGCAGACAGCCATTAGCTATCTCAGATGTTGCATTGAGCTCAATGATATCAGATGGTTTGCAGTGATGTCTTTCCAGGCGATTTTAGACTTTTGGGCCATTCTAGACACTTTGACCCACACTTACTATTTTAGTAAATCACTCGGATGTGTCGCTCATACTTACTATTTATAGCAAGTCACTTGTATGGTCAGCTGACAGAGTCTCTATATCTGGCGTGGTGGCATAATTATATCTTGGAGTTATATTGGTTAATATTGGTCCTATGCATTTAATATTAATAACGTCAAATAATAAAGTTAAATTAAATAATTTAACTGTATGCCTTATTAAAATATTTTAAAAAGGGACTTTATTATAAAGGGGATATAAGTGATTTTAAAGTATACTTTATAATATAAGTTAAAGTGTCATTTTTAAAGGGGAGATATAAGTGTCTTTAAAGTATACTTTATATTATAAAGTTGTGCACCAAAATTAAAAGAATGAAAGGTGGGAAATGAAAGTAAAGTAAATGAAATGAAAGTCAAATGCAAATTGAGAATTATAAAAGGGCATTTGAAATTCATTTTATTCATTCTTGACTATTACATTTTATGATATTTGCTCTGCAAAGAGAATGAGGGTTTGAAGAAAACCATCCATGGCTTTTGGAGATGAAATCCTCCATTAGTGACAGCATTTCGCAAGTGTGAGAGACAACCCAAGGGTGCTTTCGAGCAGCCATATTCAGTGGTTGCATTTGTGCTTCATTTTCATTCAGTTGGGAGTTTGAAGATCAGTCGCGGAGGTGTTTGCATTGATAGAACAACTGATTTTTGTCACCATAATTATAAGGGCATATTAAGGAGTAGATTACATGTTTTGGGGTGTGGATTTGAAAGAGCTTCGAATGTGATTTCATGCTATAATCAAATAGGAAGGAGTTTGCATCAGTTTTGAGGCTGCCAACACTGTTTTTGGTTCATAGCAGGGCCGTACCAGCCATAAAGGGTTTTGGAGCAGTTTGTATATCCTCTACAGCGAGTTGGGTAATGTTGTGTGGCCTCCAAAAGGGTTATTCTTGTTGTATTTGCATTGTACCTCTCTGAACTGAGTAATTAATCTGAGTATTGACGTGGGGACGTCTGGTCATCCTTGGTACAGTCAGGGGATCTAATTGACGTCCACAACCATCTTGGGGACATCTGATCATCCCCTAAACATCCCTGCATTTTTGGGGTGTTTTTGGGATGCATATGAGCAAATATTTTTTTCGGGGACGTCCTTGAGGCGTCCCCAGGGTTATTCTTGTTGTATTTGCATTGTACCTCTCTGAACTGAGTAATTAATCTGAGTATTGACGTGGGGATGTCTAGTCATCCTTGGTACAGTTAGGGGATGTAATTGACGTCCACAACCATCTTGGGGACATCTGATCATCCCCTAAACATCCCTGCATTTTTGGGGTGTTTTTGGGATGCATATGAGCAAATATTTTTTTTCGGGGACGTCCTTGAGGCGTCCCCACCTCCCTGAAACGTTTCCAATATGGGGATGTGGCTAAAAATGCCAGGGACATGTCTCTGGGGAACTAAACTTTAAGAAAGTAAATATTTATCCTATGTTAAAGGTTCATAGTTTCGCCTTCGTTGTTTTTAATTGGTCGTTTGAAGAGGTGCTTGGGTTTTAGGGTGTTACATTGTTGTTAAGAACTGAAGAGTTATCCTTCATGCAGGTGGCTGTTACTTGTGTTGTTGGAATAAGAAATTAACTGTTGTATAAGGAGAAACAACCTGGATACTGAAATTGACTCTTGAAGTTAGGTTACTTTGGTGGTGCTATTTGATGGGGTCATAACTCCTCGATCCTGGATTAGAAATCTGGACTTGGAATATGAGTCTGAAAGCTTAGATCATGAATTAGTTTTGATGTTTCCAAAGGTATCTGTACACCCTTTAGGGGCATTTGATGTACTACTAAGGTCAAATTCCAGTATAAGGGCCCTGAGAAAACAAAAATCAAGAAACCATAAAAAATACTAAAGATTTTGATTCTAGGAATTTTTAGAATTCTGTCCAGAACTGCCACTTGGATGACCCGAACTGCTCTGTGGATCATACATATTATTGCAAGTAACTTTATTATGGATTATTCTGAGTTATAAATTTGTATCATATGAACATAGGGCTAACAACAAGAAGATATAAGTTGTGGTTCAACAGCTGCATGGTTCCTTCATCTCTACTTGTTTACTGGATCATCCTTGGTGATAAACTTCAACAACCACAGATCAAGGCTACTAGGAGTCTTGTGAGGAATTGTGGAGGAACAAAGAGGAGTTTGTTGATGTGGTGGGAACAGAATCTCTAATTAGTATCCAGATTACAGAGTGAGTTACAGTTCCTCTATAAAGAATGGCTCTATCTGTCTGTTGGAGCGTATTAGTTTTTCATACTGATGAGGAATGGATTTTTTCTTGTCAACAGAATCACTGTTATGCATCTTGCAGAATTCAAGGATGATAAACTGAGTGCCAGGTTATCAAAGTTAATTTTGCTTGCCATGGCTTTGTACTGTTTCAGTCAAACCCCTTTGTTTGCCGCAAAATGGAAAATATAGAATACAGTATAAACAGTGACATAGTAATGGCAGTCATTTTAATATCTCCAAGTCTGGGAGCAGTATGAATTTGAAATCTCATCATTGGTGGCCACACTTTATACAATTGTTTTTAGTACCCTGAATTTTTAGGCCTTTCCAGAGTTTTTATCAGTGTGTTGTATTCATAATTGGAAGAATCTGCATAACTTAGCATTTGGTTTACCTAAAATAGGAAAATCAATTTATCCACTTGATAATATGTGTGTGGGTAGCTTTTCTGTTCTACTGAAGAAGATGAGGTTTCCAGCAAAAACTAGTGGTCCTTGGGGCAAGAATGCCAGTGAGGGAATGAACTTGTGCTTAAATCTTCGATTGGATTAAGTTTTTCTCTTTTCAAATGCTTCAAAGATTTAAGCTTGGCAACTACTGACTGCTACAGGTTATATTAAAGGTTATTCCGAGTTCTCTGCCAATAAATAGCTTTTAGAGATATGCCTCTTGATGCATTTGTAATTTTGATAAAATTACCTAAGTTGATGATTTAGCATGCACACATATTTTTTGCCAGTTTGTCGCATATATCTTTTCTTCTTTTAGTACGTTACCATTTTTAGATATCATATTTAAAAAAGTCTCATATTTAATGTGTCACTACATTCAGCCTAAAATGATCGTCTAATTTGATTCCTTCTTGGAAAAGAAAGACTTTAGATTCATTTCTCAAAGATTTTAAGCTTCCAAATCCATAAAGTTAAGTATTAGTTGTGCATCATGTATCTAAATCTAGCTCGAAGGATTGATCTGTGTGATTTGCATGTTTATCTTTCAAAGAGAATGTCATGTTAAATGTTTAGTTGGTTATGACTAAGTTTTAGGTTCCTTCTCTACTTTTAATATTTATTTATATTTATTAGTGACATTAAAATTAGGAATGTACAATGCATGGCAAAAAATTGCAAGGTTTTGTTAATTAGAACATAATTCGTTTAAGGTTAACTCATTTCTTATTGTAAAATGTAGAAGTTTAGACATTTGATTCACTGCACACTTAATAGGTATGGGCAGCGATCAATCCAGGGTATACTTGAAGATGGTCACCATGCCCTTGCACGATACTATTATAACAATTTTTGCGATGGTTTAAAACAGGTTTGTATAAAGCAGAGACTGTATGTATCATTTTAAATTTTTGAATATTTCTGATGAAAATCAAAATGCAATAATTCTGACCATCAGTCCTTTTTCACTTTCTTAGAAATAATGCTTTTAAAATGTATTATAAGAAGTTTGTTTTCTTATTTGTCTCACAATCTTCAAGTTACAATTGTACAATTTGATCCTTTTTCTTTTATTAGCAATACTGGACTAGTGCTCTGGGTTTGTAAATAAAAATTAATTGCAACAGAATATTTTTACTTTAAAAGGAATCTTCAATATGTTATGATCTTATCAGGCCGACAACTCATCAAATATGTTTCAAACTGATGAATAAAAAATTAAACACAACTAGGAACAAGAGCTCTGAGAACCTACGATGCTATTATAATGGAATTCATTATATGGTCATTATAGCGGTTTTAGAGCAGGATTATTTTTTTGTTCCCTCTTGTTGAAAACTGAGTGTAACTAAACAAGTGAGATATGTTGAAATTGAATGCAGCAAATTCAATAACAATGATAGATCATAATGGAAATAGAATCAACCATAAAAGAGATGCAAAGCATAACATGAGATATACATGGAGAGACCCTTGTTGGCTAGATCTTGAATTTGCATGAGAACATTAGACACCAAGAGTGACTTCGTGTGAGTAGCAAAAAGGGAATCAATAGAAACATGAGCAAACATAGCAACATTTCTATCTATCATAATGCTAAAAAGAATCTCCAATTTGAAAGCATGCTAAAGTTGGACAAACTTAGTCCGAAACTTGGCCCCAAAACCTAGCAGAACATTGTGCCAAGTAAAATGCTTTGGTCTAGAATGCTTGAAAAAATCATTAATCCACATCCAAGTCAATTGCACACAAGCGCATAACTAGATTAGATGCTTGATAATTTCAAAATGTCTACAAAATAGGCACTTGGGGTTAGAACACCTAAATGTGTAAACTATTTACCAAAAGGGAGACCTTGGTAAACACCAAGCAAAATGAGTAATTTTGGGCTCCGCAACCGCTTTTGTAATGTCCCTAACAGTCTGTTAGCTCAAATCCTCTAAATTTTTTTGCAAACAACTCAAATTCTAACTCTTTTTGATCCCATTATCAAAAAAAAATGGTGAAAAAATCATCGAAATCGCATGTAGTCATGTGCTATGTTACAGGTTTTGCTGATTTTCATCCATGAAATTCGAAATCTGGCGAATGTGAACACAAACATAAAAAGTCGTTTAAATTTGCCTCAAAATTCGGCTTGTATGAATGATTACAACTCTTTGTCACTTTTAAGGGTTTTTATCTAAGTTGCTGGTACAGATATGGGAACAGGGTAGGTTTTGGGATTCAGGTACATCAGTACAACAATTTT
Organism: Cunninghamia lanceolata; assembly: GCA_027924645.1. Taxonomy (NCBI): domain Eukaryota; kingdom Viridiplantae; phylum Streptophyta; class Pinopsida; order Cupressales; family Cupressaceae; genus Cunninghamia; species Cunninghamia lanceolata. Next base: position 5,288,115 of record BSBN01000354.1, on the reverse strand, counting down.
TTTTCTCTTGGGTATGGGTACGGCTGTACATATATATAAAAAAATATACACTGGTGACTATGCAGAATTTAAAATATATTTGATACTTGATTCTAAAAATAAGTTAAATAATAGAATTGAAAATACATTTCATAATTCATTTGTATGTCTATATGAATGAATTATGAAATAATGTTAAAGTGAGGAGTCCTAACTAACAAGTACTACTAAGTGAGAAGTCACCAAGTGATGAGTCCTAACAAACAACCACTTGCTAAATATAGCAAGTTACATCTCTAAGAAAATACCTCTAAGTAAAGACCTATCTAAAGATTCTAAACAAGTAAATAAAATGATGCACTTACTAGAAGCCCCTTTCAGAACAAGCTTTATAGCTTTGACTGTGTTTGAAGCTGTGTGCTACTTTGTTTCCCAATTCTACCAATTTGCATGTCTTTAGGATGTGATTCTATTCCATCTTTTAAAAAAAAAAAAAAAGTTGTATCTATTTCCTTTGATTTATATATAAATCTATTACATAAATTTAAAACACAAAAAAGCACTGCAAGGTGATCCCCAAGAAAAAAGAATGTAGTCTCCATAAAATATTTGTCAGCCTTAAACATCATCATACTTAATTAGGCTCTTGATTTACCTGGGGATGTTTGTTACCATGGGTGAAAATATTCCAACCCACCCAAAACAGGTGGTAAAATGTACAACAAATTCATGGCATTTAATTTTAAACTGAATATTCATAATTTCATCCCATAAATAACAAAACTCTAAGAAGTCGAATGCATTTGTAGCTCAGATTCAATATGGAGAATCTTCACAACAAAATGCCAAGCTTCGAAATCTGATCAAAGAATAGCCTTTGCTGATTCTATGACCTCATTTTTTTTCAAATTACCATAGATTTGAAAGATTTTTGTTTTCTAACAATGTAGAAAACTAATGAGGGGTTTGCTCCATAAATGTCATTCAAAAGCGGCACAAATCTCAATTAGTTGTGCACCTCAAAGTAAATTATTATTTTTTCTATTCTCAAATCTCCACGTAATTATTGTCCAAAAAGTGCACCGAGAGAAAATTCTTAAAGACTCAAGATAGGAGTGCTTGTGAAATAATATCACAAGATTCATTATACATTTGATAATTTTTGAGAAAAAGGCTGGCTTTGGGTGCTGCTAGGAGCGCCCGAGCATGTCCAGGGATGGCCAGGGTATGCCCTTGCTGCCCCGGGTACCCTGTGGGTATGTCCTTGCTGCCCCGGGTACCCTGTGGGTATGTCCTAGACCTACCCATAAGGTACTCGAGGTAGCAGGGGCGTACCCTATTCGTCCCATCCTCGCTCCTGCAGTTGCTTCCATACCCGCTCTTGTCTGATCCTATACCAGGGGGCAAAATGTGTCATTTCTGGTAATCGATCTCCTTTTGATTTGTTCTGTTGTATGGCAGTTGTTGTGCATGGGACGGTGGGCGAATGTTGTGAAGTTTATCAACTCTAGTCTATTTATCCGTAATAAGGGCAAGTTTCAACATTTTCGGTTTTTGTGTCGATCTTTATTGGCAATATAGTCAATCAGAATCTATAGTATTTGATTAAATTTGATTAAGATTTTAAGTTATAAATATAATGTTAGTTTTAATATTTATAATTTATTATTAATATTAAGTTATTAACATTTTTAATAGTTTATAATGTATTATTAAGTTTTATGATAAATTTAATTTTTTAAAAGATTTAATAATAAAATTTATGCTTATTAAATTTTATAATTAATTTAAAATAATATTTAATTTTAATTAGCATTTAGGTTTTTATTAGATTTTAGTATAAGTTATTTAAAAATAAAAAATGTATTTATAATATTCGAACTTAATCATGATTTTTGACCATTTTTAGTTGATTTTGACTTCCATGGGCCTTTTTTGTTGGGATATGTTTTAAGTTTTTAAGCTATATTACAAGGTTCCATAGAAACAATAGATAAATTGGATAAAGCCGTGTTCTATGTTTCATGGACTCAACTCTCATTTTTATTTGCGTTCTATACCTCTATGCTATAAAAATGCCTTCACATTTAAAAAATATGTTTTTCTCTCTTTTTTTTTTTTGCATTTTTCTATGTTTTTTGAAAATTCAAAATTTTCCCGATATTTTGAAAAAATCTTACACTTTTGGTTTTCTGTTTTTTCCCCAACAGGTTTTTGCTGCTATGCCTACAATAATGATATTAACAAATTATTCCATGCTCAAATACCATCATTCATTCTTGGAGGCATCTTGTGTTTATGGCAGGTTGTTAATGAGATGTCAACATTCATTTTACATCAACACTGCCAATAGGTTTTAATGAGGATTGCAAGAGTTCTAGGTGGAGTCTTAGTCATCACAAGACATATGTATATAAGACACTAAGAGTTTTATCATTTTCTTCACTCTTTATTTAAGGTACTGCAAGGTTGATGGTCAGATCTTTCATCAAAAGAGATTGTATGGAGGTGATCATATCCTAGGGTTACCAAAACACCAAATTTTATAAGTTTGTAGAGATGGTGAAGGATGATAGGGTTTTTAGATTCAAGTCACCAAGATAGTTTGGTAATAGTTATTAGGGTTTCAAGTTTTTTCAGAGGGTCCATCTTTCATGGTTAGAACAAGGGAGTTGCATCAAAGTCTTTGAGAGGGGTGGTTCACACATTAGAGTGGCTATTTTTAGTCACAGTCGTTTTTGGAATATAGCTATTTTGAGATTACCTTCTAGAAGGTTTATCTAAGAATTTGATTTATTTAGTCCAAGTCTATTTTGAAGATTTCTTGTTGGTTTATTTTGAGACAATTTTGCATTTTGGGCTTGCTTTGTGTGCAAACAAACTATTTTTAGTGTAGGAACTATAGTATGCTTTTTATTTCTCTTGAATATATCTCATGCAAAACAATGTAAAGAAGTTGTAAATAAGTTCTATTGGCAGACAGATTGTAGGTAAAGGTAAATTTATGCCTAGTTCCTATTGTGATTACTGTTCAAGCTTCTTTTGTCATCTTAGGTGTTGATTCGGTATATTGAGTAGAAATTAGTCATTGTTGTAGGTTTTGTATTGCAGTTTTCATTAACATGGGTGATGTAGCTTTATATGCAATTTCAATTATTCAATCTATTGGGTCTTGTCTATTGTTTTCAATCCCATTCAATTCTTGTGTTGTACTCATTCTTTTTGATCTTTGCTTTTATTAGCCAAAAGGAGTGAGCGTTTGTTAGCTATCATAGATTTGGCCATTCACATTGGTCACAATGATATAAAATCTCTTGTTGGTATGTAGAAGTGTTAACTAGCCTTTATTTTGTTTGCAATGCATGTTCAAAACCCAAAAATTAAACTTGTACATATTGTAGAAAGCTAGAGGCTGTTTCCTTATGTTCTAGGGTTTAGTTTAGTTTTTAATTACATGGTAGCTTGCCTTTATAATTTGAAGAAAGGTTCTACCTTACATGCTGTTCTGTTGTCCTGAAAGGGACAAATTAAAACATAAACAACTATCAAATCTTACCACATGACTGTCTTTATCAATTATTTTTCTGTTTTTCCTCCAATAAAATCTTGTGTTAGTAGTGAACCCTAAAATAGCACTATTTGCTCCTTTGTTCTCTTTTTGAACAATGATATGTTAGATGCCATGTTAAGTGGAAGTCAACAGTATAGTAAAATTTTAGCTTAGAAAATATATCTACCAAGATGAATTGTAATCTCACTTTCTTAATATCATTTTTTACCATGCACATGGTTTCTCTTCTTAGTGGCATATATAAATGTTGATTTCTCAAGTGTAATTATTACCTACTTACTGCTTTTATTTATATGCTTTTATCAAGGATGCAATTGACCTTGTGCAAGGTCACTACAATGTGAGTCGTGAGATAAAATCTCCTTTCCAAGCTAGCGGACTTGAAGCTGTGGCTGTAAGTATCTTTTATATTTGTTTTCTTTAGTGGCATGTGGTTTTTCCTTAAGAAATTTAAATTGTATTTCAAGTGATGGATGTTGATCCTTGTTGATGATCTCCAATCATTTTACTATACCTTCTATTTGACAGGGCTAGTTGCTAGTAAGCAAAAAGATAAGCTTGGAAATGCATGTGTTTGATACTTGCCATTATTCAGGGCTGTTAGATTTAATAAAGAACTAACAATAATTAAATCTCCCTAGGAACAAATATAACAAGACGACACTAATTCTAATGCAAACAAAAGACGAACTATACCATTCCAATATTTGTATCATGGTGTGTAAAATTGGTCTTTGAACCAAAAGTTTGACTAGAACATCTTTGTGTGCTACTCCAAGAATGCCACAAGCTGTGGTGAATGCTGAGATATGCTCATCGAGATGCTGCGTGTTGTCACTATGATATTTTGGAAAATTCTTCCTTGACACTGATGGAAAATCATGGGGATTTGCAAGTGCCAAAGGACCGATGGTGGCTCTCCATAGCAAAAGAAATGGAGGCAGATCATGATTGTGGGCATTGTTTGAAGTGATTCTTTATTTGGATTAGGATTTCCTATAAAAATATTAATGAGGTCTTGAACCGCCGGTGAAGATGAACTTTCACTTGTCTGTGCTTGAGGAAGTGTGGAAAAAATAGGATCAAGAAGCCCTGCCTTCCTCTGTGATCTAGTGTATACATTATCAGCCAAGATAAAAAAAGTCTTTAGTTGGAGGTGATAATATTTTCTGCTTGCAAGCTCAACTTGTTGTATCTTGTTCCCTGGTAGGGCACAAAAACCATTATGAAAGATCCCCTACCAATTCTGATCTTAAATTTTCTGATTTTTGGATCTGCTGATTTGTTGTTTCAATTTTTTTTGTCTTTGACCAGCAAAGTGTAAGTTGGTGTCTTTGCTTGAGTGCTGATTTGTTTGTTGTTTGAGTTTAAATGATTGTTTTGTTTAGGACCAAATCATAAGGAAACCATAGAAAATGGAAGAGAACTATTGAATAAATAAAAAGACAACACTTGCACATCAATAGGACCCTTTTAAACTGATTAAATCAAGTCTGCTTACAATTTTAGAGGTCTGATTTCCACTATATCAGACTATAACAGCAACCCCAAGCCCTTCTATGATGCAATATTAAACTACTCAAAACAATAAACGCATACCCGGAAGCCAACGCTCAATTTTTGGAACATTTAGTTGCTGAAACCCTAATTCCCAGCTAGGGTTTGATTGAAAATGACTCCCATTTTGAACGGCCAGCTGGTAAAGGTGTTGAAATGAGGAAATATGCCACTATGAAGACCTGATCTGCAATTATACCCTGACAATCCACTGTTGCAATCACTCCAACTGCAATATCAACCTCTAATGATGTCCAATGAAGCCCAAACGGAAACCCAGAGTAGATTTCCCTGTTATGTGAACTGGGTTGTCGTCCAATCCACTGTCCTCCAAGGGGTTTCGTCCTCAGAAGAGCTGCAATCTGTTGAAAACTCTATCCAGAGCTCCAAACCTGCACTTAGCTTTTTAGAAAATGAGAATAGAATGCTCAAAAGTGAGCCCAATACATTGCTTTATAGCCTCCATCCTCCTTTTTCCACAAAAAACATTAAAATATTCCCTCCAAAAGGGGACACCCACCTTTAGGGTCTCTTTCTCATGAAAAAGAAGGGTCACCTTTTAAAAACAACATTGGGGCTACTAGGATGGGGACCTTTTCACTATTCACCATCTAATTCTCTGTTACTATTCACTTTTCACTATTCCTCTTCTAATTTTCTGTTACTATTCACTTTTCACTATTCCATTAAAGCAACTCTTAGTATTTTCAATTCAACCCCTGGATTCATCAACTGACACCAAACTGAAGAGCTTGAAAGACTCCCAGCAAAGCTCCACTGCCCCTAGATAGGTCCCCTAACCACTTTGCTGACCTACGGGAACCCTGGTAATAGGCCAACCACTGCTCATCTATGTGCCGTCTAGGAAGGGGACATTACACATTAGCATTTTAATTTGTCTCTTTCCTGGCAACACAAAACGATACAATATGTATAGTAGAACTGTTCTTCAAATTATGAGGGTAAGCTCCCGGAGACCTAACTAAACCTAAAACTAATATAATTTACAAGTATGTACACTGTACAAGATTTCATAGGGGGTTTTGCAGTAAATGTAAATATCTAATTGACTATGTTTTTTGCCTTAGATGCAACACTAGACTACCAACAATCAAGCCTTGCAATGAGATTTTTAGATTAAGGAGGGTAAACACTTCAAGCACAAATAAGCACAAGCTCCTACTGGTTAAAGCAGAGACCAGTATTTGGCTGTAAAGAAAATTTTGACAAAATAACACCAACAGATGTTGACTATTGGCTAAATCTGAGACCAATATTCTATATCAATAGGAAATGATTAAATGGATGAACATCACATGATTCCACAAGATAAATTGCTTAAATAATACACAAAGTTATTACTAATGTAAAATGAGCATCAAAGCAAAGCTTAACAAGGTTACTCAATTCAATTTAACTTGTGGGATTACAAACATAAGCTTTACAATTACCTTATAACAATAACAGCTGAATGGTTTTTGTAGCATAAGCTTTACATTCACTATCCTTCGCTACATATGAAAACACAACTTGACTTCAACTGAGTGATAATATTTTCAGTGTTAGTTTGGCATTCCACTCCCTCTTTGATTGTGTTAAAGTCCCTTATTTATAATTCTATAGCAGTGGCTTCTAGGGCTGAAATAATAATAAAATAATTGCTTTAAGACATTGCTTTAAAGCGATCCGATCTCATCCTCTTGCAAAGAGGAAACAATACCCTTAAAATTGCTTGAAATAGAACCCTTTTTCGCTTTAAATCTGCTTGTGATGATGAATGGTTGTGATTCATTGCTTTTGTACTTTTAAAGCTCTTGACAAGGGTGCTAGCTTTTGGTTTTGGATGACTTTCTTTAAAGAATGCCAGACTTTTGTAGGATATTTCGCCACTTTGTCTCTGATCTGGTTTGGCTATGCTGTTGGAAAAAGGCAAAATTTATTATGTTGCAATTTTGTCTTTGCCACAACCTGCGTTGTTTGGAAGTTGTCACGCTATGTTTAGAAGTGCGATTTGCTCATGTCACAATTTACTAACAACCTTGCTTTGTTTGTCACAATTTTTACTGGGGCATGCCAATTTAAAATATGCAAAATTCTTTTTGACATGGTTTCATAAAGCATGAGCCGTTCTTGGTGCGATTTTCTGTTGGTTGAGCCATTTCAAAAAGATGCCAACATTTATGTTTTTCAGGCGTTTCCTCTGGTTGCGGTTTCATCATAAGATTGCCACTTCAATCACTTTTACTAATGGCACAACCACTCAAAAGATGCAACTTTCACTTGTTTCTTTTTTCTGGCATGCTGGTCGCGTTTTCACCTTGACTTTGTCACCCCTTTGTTGCAGTTTTAGACTGAGTTTGCCACTTTGGTCACCCTTTTTAATTGGCTATGCCACTTATAAAGTGTTTTTCTCACTTACAACTCTTTTACTTATCATGTTGGTTGCGCTTTCTCTTTGACTCAGCCACTCAAATCACGATTTTGCATTGGCATTGCCAGCCTGAATTTGTTATTCCTCTTATTCATCTTTGAAGTTTTGGTTTGGTTTCATTATGCCTTTGCTACTTTGAGCAGAGTTTTGAATGGTTTCTGCTCCTCCAAAGTGCACCTAGACTGATTTATATTCCCTCTATTCTTCCTTAGGCGCAAATTACTAACCAAACTGCCATCTTTCCATATATTGCTTGAATGAGGTGCTTGAGGAGTTTCATGAGCCATCTGCCATCTTCAAGGAGCTTGATCATCTTTGTCTACCATTCCTCATCCGTGATTGATCTGCAAACATTAGTAGTGGTCAAACATAGACCAATACTTGTTGACCTTTGAAGACAAAGAAGATGACTCATTTAATATTGAAAACATGACAAGAAGGACAAGATACCTGACTCTAAACTTGTTGAAGATAGAGTTTCATACGGTTACCAATATTGGTGCTAACAGATAGCAATCTAAAGTGGCAAAGAATCGATAAAACTGTGCCCAAGGTGCAAATGTTAGAATGTTATGCGTGTGTTGGCATTTGGAAGTGGCAAAGCCATAGGAAAAATATGCCAAAGGTGGCAACAATGTCATAAAAATGTGCCTAAGAGATAAAGGAAGGAATCATTCAAACTTGGTGCCATTTTCGAGTGGCATTGCCCTCGTAGAGTAACACCCAAGCTCCTTAAAGTGGCAAAGGGGGTACGAAGTTCAGATAAAGATAAAACCATGTCCAAGATGGCTAACCCATTATAAAAGTCTGTCTCATCCAAATAAGTGGCAGTTATTTCATAAAAGTGCGCCCAAGAAGGAATGGAAACATGGCACACTATTTCAATGGCTTTGTCAACATGAAAATGTGCCAAAAGGTGACAAAGGGCTTATAATAGTGTGCAAAAGAAGAAAGGTGAAGAAAAAACATAAATGGGCGCCTTTTTGTAGTGGCAGACCCAATGAAAAGTTCTACCTAAGTTAGAAAGGTGGCAATGAGAAATTAAAACTGTGCCTAAGGGAAAAGAGGGCTTAAGTGACAAGATAGGCATACTTTCATGAGGACCATGCCACTTATATTTTCTCCAAGTGCATTTTTTGAGTGGATGGTCACAAGCAAACTCCACCATGTTCATGAAAGATGGCAAGACCATAAGTGATTTCCGTCCATGTGCTAAGTCAGTTCACATTCAACATTCGATGCCTATGTTTGAAAGTTAAACCAAGAAAACTGAGTTTTAAAGCATGCAAGTGAAGTGTGACACCTTTACACAAGGGCTGTTTTTCATTTGAAGCTCAAGGCAATTCAACTCAAAATTTTCCAGCAGAAGCAATCTTATTTGTGCAGGTCTGTGAAGGGTTTCCAACTCCATATTTGAAAATTTCCAAGGAATATCAGCAGATTTCAGTCTCCTATGAAAGTTTTCAACACCTTAAAATGCTGAAAGCCAGTGCTTGCAGCATCTTGTAACAGGTAGCATCATCATATCCCTGTACCAGGAGTCAAGAACAACGTATAGGCCAGCTTTCATAATGGTTTCTGTCATATCAAAGAATCGTCAGATTTAAGTTTTAGTTGTGCTGGAAAATTCACAGTGGTAGGGATATTTATGTTGCATATTTTGTTCAAACCCTAAGGCATGCTCATGTGTTGTTTTCTAAGTGCTCCAAATTGCCGAGGATTACGTTTCCAGTTTTAGGTTGTCAAGTGGCGTAGGAGAGATGCTCATCAGTTTCATGTTTGTGTGATTTCAACAACTTTCAGAGTCTCCAAGAAAAAATTGCCTTGTTTCAGAAGATTTTACAAGTTTTCAAGACAAGTTCACTTCAGATTTTTGAAATTCACTTAGTGCCAAAATTTATGTTTTTCTGCATAGTTGCATCTGGCAGCTATCATCATCATTAGTGGCTATTTTCGAGCAATGGAAAAGAGCCTATTATTAGGCTTTTTATTTTATTATTAATTTTAGAATTAAATTGTTTTAAAGTTGTTTTATTTTTTCTTTTTTTGTAAATAGGGATAGGATTGCTTTAAAGAAGTACTTTTTAAAAATATTTTATTATTATGTTAATTCCCTAAAGCTGCCTCTTGAGAGCTTATAAATAAGTCCTCCTTTGAGCACATAATTTAAAAAAGATAATTGATGTTAGGCTTATGTTGTAGAAACTAGTGTTTAACAAAAAATATTGATTTCCTGTTTTTTGTGATTTCATAAAGTAAATTGAATTAACTTGTCAAACTTTGAATTGATGTTTGTTTTTGATTATGCTAAGCAAGGATTTTGAAAGGGCCCAGACCCTTGTACAAAATAAAAGATATAACAATGAAGACCAGCAAGATTAACCAGAACCAACAACAAACAAACAGCACAACATGAGCAAAACAGCTAGAAAACGAGACATAGGGTCAAGCACCCAGGCAAGAAACCAACCTAAAGTCAAGGTGGTTTGAAACCAAATTGCTCCAAGGAGCTTTGCATCTTGAACTTGAAATCCTTGTTCTCAGATCTCATCATCATAGGAGAGCTAGGAAAATCCAAAGGTCCTCTCGGGGTCCCATTATCACATCGCACCTTCATTTTGTCCATAGAGCTGTAATCCTTTTGCTGCTGCACCATCGTCAAAGGAATCTTCATCATAGCTTCCTCCTTCTCCCTACTTGTCTCCTTTGACACATCCTCTTTAGTAGCTGCACTATCAGCTGTTTGCACCCTTTTCCTCCACATAGGATGTTTTATGTTGGATCCCGGGCAAACATCAGTAGCATGACCCACTTTGCGGCAATGATCACATATGACTGAAGAGTTCTCAAATTCAATCTGTTGTACCCAATTACCAAACTTAGAGGATATAGTAATTTGAGAAGGGATTACCCTATCCATCTCCACAAAGGCACAAAATCTAGTGAACATCAAATGTCTCTTGAATTTTGTAATAGCATCCGCTGCATTGTACTGTCCAAAGGCATTGGCAATGCCCATAAAAACCTCCTCATCCCAATATTCTAAAGGAAGCCCTGGCAACCGAACCTAGATCGGAAACTTGATGGTGCAATCTTCCTCTGGGTTGAAGCCAGGGGACCAAATTTTTTTAAAAAGTCCATTTTGCCCTAGGAACCAGGGACCACCCAAAAGAATCCTAGAACTATCTTCTGGGCAAGAAAATGAAAAGAGGAAGAAGTTATTAGACAGAGCTATTACCTCCACCTGCCCCTTAATCTTCCACTTTCGAAGCACCCACCTTCTAATCACGTCGATATTGGGACAATTACCACATAATCTCCCAATCAGAGAACTCCAGAGCCAAGCAGCAGTTCTATCAACAACGGAGTCAGGAACATAAATCTGGGAATCCCTAGAAGCAACCCCAGGCAAAGGACCTGACTTAGACGACAAGCCCTGCCCCTACAGAGAAGAAAGACTCCCTCCACCTTTAGGACCATCCTTCATAAGAACATCAGGCGGACTGAGGAGAACAACCTCAGTACCAAGACCTCCCGTCATAATAGGGGGAGGCACATATGGGTTAGGGCAAGACAAGCCCACAGTCTCAGAGGGTTGAAACAAGATACCCACATTCATGAACCCCAGAGAACAAAAACCCTCCTTGGAAAAGACACAGGGATCAGTCAGAATCCCTTCCTTGCTAGAAATACTACTTGTGTTATCCATAGGGCAAGAAGCCCCATCGCTCACATCAACCACTTGTGCCTGAGAGGGAAGGAGGAACCCTTTGCGGAGACCATGGCCCTCAGAGCCACCATTGACCGCCTTCTTAGTTTTCTGTAGAGCACCAGAACCGACACAGGAGGTGTCATGGCTCTTCCTAGAGGCAGCAGAACCCACACTTCGACAGGCCTCAAGCCAAAGGTCAAGCAGACACACATCCTCACCCTCATCAGAAGGACCAAACCAATCTTCTACTTCACCTGCGCAGTCAGGATCGAACTCCACGCTGTCCTCATCGTCTGACTCTCCCCCTTCATCACCCAGATCGCTCCTGCTCTGCGCTGTTTCAAACGCCCCTCCCCCGCTTTTCTCCACCATCAAATTGATGTTTGTTATTCATAAGGTAGTGGCTTTGTATTTTGTTTAGCAATTTATTTTCTAGAATTGTGGGAGTTTTGTTTATTTAAACATTTCCTATTGACGTATGTTTGTTGGCTTTTGCTTTAACCAATAGTAAACATTTGTCTATTTTTTCGTTCAAATATATGTTGCAAGTGAACACTGGTTTCTGCTTTAGCTAGTAACAAGCTGTGTCTATTTGTTTGTACTCGATAGTTTACCCTCTTTTAAATATAAAAATTGTGTTGTAGTTTACTATCAGTCTAGTGCTTGTATTCGGGGCAAAAAACATAGTCAATTAGTAATTTACATTCATGCAAAATCCCCCATTGGTAAACTTGTCTAGTGTGTATAATTGTAAATTTGTTCATAGCTTTAGGTTTTAGGTTTAGTTAGATCTTAGGGAACCTCCCCTTATAATTTAAAGAATAGTTCTATTGTATGTGCTATTTTGCTTTGTGTTGTCTGGCAATAGACAAATTCAAATGCTAACAAAATGTAAAGGTCATTTTTTTTTTTTAAATTAATATGTTTTTTGCCTGATTGTCATGGTAAAGTCTATTTGATGGGACTCACCAAGTTCGGCGAGTTTGGTAGACTTGGCAAATTTAACTAGACTCATCGTTGAGCTAGTTCTGGAGTCTCTTGGCCTTGTTTTGATTGGCTTGTCTTGGGACTCACTGAATCTAGTGAGTTCTATAAAATTGATACATATACATATATTCAAATGAGGATTCCTCCCCAAGGGTCCGGGTGATGTCTCTGATATCTTAAGGACTTGGGGACTTGGAGGGGACTTCCCTTCTTTTCAAGGCTAGTAAATCTGCTCCATTTGGTGTATAAAAAATAAAGAAGGTGACATTTTAAAGAAAGAAATGCTAAAAATCCTTAAAAATCTAAAAGGGGGAGGATTGTCATTGCAAATCCAGCACATTGTATTAACGTTCAAGTTTATCTACTTTAGTTTATTTAAATTATTTTAATAGCTGTCCTCTCACTCTCCCATTGTCCGCCAGTTTTGGGGAATTTTTTGCCATCTTGGAAACTTGAAGAAACTCATGTGTTTATGTGTACATATATATGTACAATTACATATAAGTATATTTATATGGGCATATACATATATGTGTCTATATGTATATATATATGTAGATATGTATATATACATATCTACATATACATATAACAAAATAATATATTTATATGTGCATATATATATAATACCAATATTGTGGTGTTCCTCCCTACTATTTTTATTCAAAGTGATTTGGTAAATATTTGGGATACTGAAATCAGACATGTAGATTTGCAGAGGAGGGATTTGATACCAAAAATCCAAAAGGGGGATGAATTGGCTAAAAACTTTTATTCCTCTGGTATTGTGGAAGTTGCAACATTTCTTGGCTCCTATAGTTTCCTAATCTTGTTTGCATGGCCACGAAATTTTATAACTGAGATACAAGGGAAATCAAAGGTTTTGATAGACATATATTGGCTAGATTCACTCCAAAGGCCTTTGACAATCTATTGGGTTTTCATGCCTTAGATTGTTTAGGTTACCATAGTTGAATGTTAGGTACAATGGGATTCAAACAAAGAGGCATGCTTAAAACAAGATTCTCATCACCGGTTGGTTGAAAAAATAGTTTCAAGGTTGTTGCATAGAGCTCTCAAAAGAGATGAATTTCATGATGTCCTTAGTGACATAATCACATTGATAAACATGATGATAGGAAAGATAGAGGCAAGGATATTCCATCCGTGTATGTTCTATGTCATGAACATGGTTAGTATTCCAACGTGTATGTTATATACTTAGGGATATGATATTATAATGTATTTAGGTGGATGGAGATGCCGACATGTGGCACACATCCCTTAAGTTAGTTATATTAGGTCTTATGGATAACTTGTACAATTAATTATATCAGGTGTTGAGTAGGCCTTCATTAGGATTACCCCTCCATTATGTTATATAGAGGAGGTATATATAAAGGAGGTGATTATCATTGTAAGGACATGTGTAGAGTATGATATTGTATTGGAGATCTCTTGGAGATATAGCGTGGAGTGGCTTCTTCCATAAGGAGTGTTGTATGGTGTTACCCTACCTCAAGGGTTTATTCTATTTTCGCATATATTGGATATTAGGGCATATTGGTCCACAAACATCTCGTGTTGTGTGAGATCTATCTTGTGCATTGTATTATTTCCATTATTATACGTTTGGATCTTATCAAGTGGTATCAGAGCATGATCTTGGCATCGGGAAGGCAAAAAACATGGCAATTTTTTTTCGATTTTGGTGGTCATTTTGGGAAGTGCATATCTTTCTTATTTTGGTGAATCTTTGCAAGATTTTTGGTGGGTTTTTCAAGGGCATATTGGAGCTGCTACAATCCAAATTTGAGCGCAATTGGAGCAGAATTAAGGGATTTATTGTAGAATTAGGGTTTTCACCATTTTCGTTCCTAGGGCTGCAATTCAGTGAATTGTTTCCTAATTTCTGGAGGGTTGAACAAGGCCACTTTCATACACCTACAGACTTGATTTGGAAGAATTTGGAGTTGTTTTGAGGAAGTTATTGCAATTCTATGATTTTTCATAAATTCGCTTTCTAGGCCAGAAATTAGGGAATTCTTCTGAGATTTTTATATTTTTGGGAAGCTCATCGAATTTTAATAGGGGTCTATTCTTTATATTTTTATTTTTGAGTTCGAAAACATAATGAAATAATTCAATCAAATTCCGGTTTGCTGGAAAAATTTAGAAATCCTAGTTTCAATGGGGATTCCTCATTTTGATGGAAGTGGAGATGCATTAGAATGGTGGAACCAATATAAAAGAGCTTATGGTCAAGAAAACATATTGAAAATATATTTTCATTTAAGTGGTGAAGCTCACAAATGGTATTTGACATTTTATAAGAATGTTTCTTCTTTAGATGAACTAGAACAAGCTTTCTTAGATAGATGGGCTCAAGAAGAAGATGAAGGACAAGGACAAGAAGATGATGAACGAGAAGATGAAGAAGAAAACTGAGAGGAAGAAGGAGAAGAAGAAGAAGTAGAATAAGGAGAAGTAAAAGAGGATGATGAAGAGAAGATGATAGATACATGTACATGCAATTTAGCTCCGAGGAAGGAGAATTCAATCCTTCAATTTCATGGATGTATTCAAAAGACAAAAGTTATTGTTTCTATAAACCCTAGCAGCAAGTATAACTTCATCAACATGGAATTAGCCAAGAAGCTATAGGTACAAGCAAAGCACATCAAGAATTGTCAAATATTGGGTAAGGATATTCAAATTTTTGAAGATTTGAAGCTCTCTATGGATAGATATGTTTTGCATTTAAAATTTCATGCTTTGGATATGGACGGGTTGGATATTGTTCTTGGTTATCCTTGGTTAGAATCTTTGGGAACGATAAACATCAATGTGCAAAAGAAGTTCATGAAGCTTTGGTATAGGAGGAAAAAAGTTACATTACAATATATTACACATAATGAAGTCCAAAAGAAAGTCAAGGAAGAGCAAGTTCAAGAATCTACTGAAGATTGCATCAATGAATCAAAGGACATGCAAGAGGAGCAATATGTAGAGAAAAAAGAGGAGACAAGTAATTCTCTTCATGAGCCAACAAAACAAGTGGCAAAAAATGATTAATCGGAGAAGGCTCTAGTGATAGCAAAGGGTGCAATATATAGGCATCCACATCATTAAGAGAGACAAGAATCATGGAGGAAACCATCATGGAGGAACGATACTACATGGAAACAACAATCCAATCAATATGGACCTACACAGGATCAAAGGAATAACTACAACAATCCATGGTATCATAGAAGTAAGGGTTATTCATGGCAGCAAAGGAATACTTACTTTGATAAGGAATTGAATCAAATGGGTGCAACAAAATATGGATCAAGGATGAGATCGAGGTACTATCAAGATAAAACCATTGCGAAGATCAACTTTGGATGGTTGGATGATTGGTCATGGTGGCACATTCATAACAACTTGTGACAGTCTTACTATTTGGTTTCTTCTCATGTTTCGGGGACAAAACATGTCAATGAGGGATGGCATGTTATGTACCTAGGGATATGATATTATAATGTATTTAGGTGGATGGAGATGTCGACATGTGGCACACATCCTTTAAGTTAGCTATATTAGGTCTTATGGACAACTTGTATAATTAATTATATGAGCCTCAGGTGTTGAGTAGGCTTTCATTAGGATTACCCCTCCATTATGTTATTAAGACGACGTATATATGAAGGAGGTGATTATCATTGTAAGGACATGTGTAGAGTATGATATTGTATTGGAGATCTCTTGGAGCTATAGCGTGGAGTGGCTTCTTCCATAAGGAGTGTTGTATGGTGTTACCCTACCTCAAGGGTTTATTCTATTTCTACATATATTGGATATTAGGGCATATTGGCCCACAAACATCTCTTGTGTTGTGTGAGATCTATCTTCTGCATTATATTATTTCCATTATTATATGTTTGGATCTTATCAGTGTAAGAGTGATTGGGCTTTCTTCATCACTGAAAGCATATATCAACACTTGTGTACCATTGCTTAGACACAGGAATTTTATATGATGTCATATATGGTATACATATTGGTGCATGTGAGGATATTCTTAGGCTTGAATAAAGTGGGGGAATATGTGCCCATTAATCCTATCTATAACCATCTTCCTCATATACAATATGCTAACTCTCTTACTCCCTATAGGAAAGTAAATGATCCATTCACTGAAAACTTGATTATGCGCATGGACATGCTATATGAAGAGTGGCTTTCACAAGAAGCCAAGAAGATGATTTACGAGTATGGAGATTGGTTCATACAATTCCCAAAATTCACTTGTATCAGGGTTGCAGGATTAAGTTTGATTCCTCTTATGTTACCCAAATACCCTTAAAACAAGATTTTCTAGTTGGAATTGAACAAGTAATCTGGTAGTAGCTCATTCTATTGTTAGAACTAGACACAAAGGGGGATGATAGTGTACCATTGTTGGTCATTATTCTTATAGGACAAGTGAGGCTGCTAGGGGTGTAGATAAAGAGATTGCTATATACAACCTTATGAAACTACATCTTTTGGCCCAAGGGGTTTTGTGGAAGAAACCCTGGGAAAGAAATATGCTTATGTGTTTCAATTAGAAGATTTTTGGGAAAACTGTACAATTGAATATCAAGTTAGACAGGAATTATTGTCACCCTACGCTAACTCAGATAAAAGTGTATCAACTATTTATATGCTTGAGGAGCTTATAAAGGATGAGGATAAGGTGAGGTCACCTACTTATGATCAGAAAGTGTTAGCTATAACCTTATTCTCAATTATAAATTGGGCTAATCCTTCTATTATTTCCTTAAGAGTCTATTAGTGGAAAAGTAATCCAAAGAAACTCTTCTTTTAGGGTTCCAAAACCCCCAAAAGTCATCCACATTAGCAAAAAGCGACACAATAGGCACATGATATGGCTTTACCTTCAGCTCTACAAGTTATTCCTTCTAGTGGATTATAGGAGAGACATACCCACCATGGTTGTTATAGAGGCGTAAGTGAAGCACAACCCAAAAGAAGAATCAAGATACATGGAAAGAAGGCAAAGTCTCCTTTGCAGATGAGACTTGCCAATCCTACAATAGATGCTCCTAAAACAAACACTCCAAAGTCTCTAGATAGACGGAGTGAATTAGAATCTAAGTAGCAAGAAAGTGAAAGTCTCTTTTACTTGTGTCGAATACTACCTCTCTTCCTTCTATTCCTTCATTTGGGGTTTCACCCACTCCTTTACCTTTTCCCCGTTTGCCTTAACCTTCACTTCCAACACATCCACCTACTTCATCTCAACCCACTATTCCTATTCCCGTTCCCTACACAATTTCACTTTTTTTGGCACCTTCCCCTCCATACCCGCCTAAGTTTACTACTCTTCCTATAGGGCAGCCCTCTTTAGATCCCAAAAGGGAAAATCTAAAGAAACCCAACAACATGTTCTAGAGTGGTTAACTAATATGGTAAGAAGAAAGAGGAAAATAGTAGAAATGACGCCATTGAATATCACAACAATCTCCTCCTTGCTCAAAGGTTTTGCCACTACCTTTAACATATTGACATTAGCATGCCTGGTACTTCGGCCTGAATTAGCCCCAGTTATCTGGTAGTCATCAAACTCCACATCAAGGATAGTCTTATCACTAGGAGGAACAACTGCCTCGAGAATCAAATCTCCTTTGAAAGTCTTTGATAGTCTCATTTGTTGCTTAGGCTTTTTGGCTACTAGTTCTTTGAAAACATTGTCGAGCATGCCAAAATCAATCTGGTACAAGGGATTCTTTCTTTTCTTTCCAATGACTTCTTGCAACCAGGTGGGAGCCTCTTCTCCTGCATTTGCCTCCGTGTCTTCAACTCTTGATGAGTCCCACGATGTGAAAACGTTTTGTACAAGGGATGATGACTCATGCTCTGATTTTCGTGGAGTGAATGTAATAGTCTTCGGGGAAGGCACTATCGGTGATGAAGTGGCTAGTATGGGTTGTTCATAGTGCATTGGAGAAGCAATGCCTAGCCTCAATTTTTGAGTTCTTAAGATCCCTGTCTCACAAAGACTATCTTCCTTTTCCTCTTCATCAACTGCCTTTTCCTTTAACTTAGTCTTTGGTCTAGGAGGTGGAGCTAATACTCCTCATGATGGCAACTCTGAAGTTAAAATTGGTATCTTCTCCTTATGTACTCTTAGCCTTCTAGTCATTTTGGAACTCAAGAAGAATTTATTGTGCTTCACAACTTCACTAGTTCTCTCTTGATTAGAAGTCCCTTCCTTCACCAGCCAATCCACTTGTGGCAGTAGGTTGTTGTTCAATGTTTTCCCTTACAAACTTGGGCGACAAAACATCTTCATTTTCATCAGAGAGGCCCTCAACATCTTTGATAGATATGCTGCAATCTGGCGTATGGTGAACTTGTTGAAATCCCTTCAATGCATTTCAAATTCATCCTCACAATTCGCCCTAAAGTCTTCGATCTTGGAAATATGTGCAAACTTACCTCCCAACCTTGACCGCATGACATCCTTCGGATCATAGGGGCGCTTCTCGCGAAGAGTCTTGAAGTTGAACTTGGCCATCTCTTCACCAATTAGCTTGGCATCTGTTGTAGTCTTGTATTTATAAATGCCCAATTGGATTGGAAAACCAACCACATGTTTATGCCATCTCCTCAAAAGCGTATGCACCTCTGAGCTTTGACACAAGTACTCCATGATGACTTCATGAAATGGATACTTCAGAAACATGTAAGGATATGACGAGAAGCCGTATACCCTGATGTAGGTAAAAGTGGGAAATTGGATGAACCAATCTGCCCAATCAACAATGACCGCCTTGGCTTCCCATGAAATCCTCATGTGCATCTAATTCTCCATGTCTCATACCGAATGCATGAGAAGTGCATCGTTTACTCTTCTGAAATGCTTCCGAGACTCTGAATACTCCAATTGCAGGAAATGCCTGTAAATATGGGTGCGCTGAAGTGACCCTATGAAGTTCAACCCCTTAAACGTGTCCTGATGAGCCATCATGTACACTATGTACGAAGTCATCCTAAATTAACGAGTCGGGGAAAACTCAGTTATTTGCTTGTGTAGGCAATCATTGACTAGAGCTGCCCAATCAAAGTTCTCGCTACCATTACTTATATTGTTGATGAGTTAAAACATCCAAGGTTTGAAACTCCTCGCTTCAGCTTGTCCAGTGATTCGATTGAGTAATATAATCATGATGGCAATCTCATCCTTGAACTCTCCTCGACCCACATTCTTTGGCAGAGTAACCCTTTTCTCCTTCAACCACCTCTTCGCCATTTGCTTCTGACATTGTGCCAGGTGCTTATACCATACTTTCTCGCACTCAACAAGATCAACTTCAAGGGAGTCTTCAAAAGGTGGGATGGAAAAAGTTAACTCAATGTCATCAAACTTGAGGCTGCAAAGAGTACGTCCATCAACCATTCTTATCTCCCTGGTCTTGGGATCGTAATGCTTGATACAAGCAAGATTGAACTGAAAACTTTGCACCGAGATTGGGAATGAAACCGCTTGAACGAGCTCAGAGTGAAGTAAATTTTTCGCTGTTTCGTTGCATTTTTTGACCATAGCCTCAAGATCAAACCCTTCCGACACAACTTGGCACAAATCAGTTTCTCTAACCTTCGGAAATTCATGCACCAAAACGGATTGATATCCATGGTAAGAGTTGAATAATGCATTTTTGAAGTTTTGAAGTCTGAAAATGAATTTATCGCTGCTGTTCTAAACTTTTTTGCTCACAAATTCACTTTTATAATGCTGATTACACTTGAAATTTTCACAAAAATGATTGCTTTGGCTTGAGGAATTGATTTTGTGAAAAATTCTTCCTTTTATTTGCTGATCTGGGACTTCAATTGAATGAAAAAGTCTGATTTTAGTCTTCGATTGACTGTTTTCCTTCTCTTCGAGACCCTTGAACGCTGCTGTACCTGCCTTCTATACTGCTTCAAATCAATTCCCTGCTCTATATCTTGCTGTAGAAATACAAAATCTAATTATCTAGCCTCTGTTTTTGCAGTGAAGAATAAAATTTCTGTATTTTTGAAGAGGATAATCTTCTTTAAAAAGGTGTGTTGCCTTCTCTATTTTTGGAGATGCTTTTCTTTTTGTTCTAAAATAAAAAACTCAAGTTTAATTTATAAATAGCCTTCTAGGAGCTCATGCAAAAGGTGCGACTCCACACAACTTGAGGAAGTCGGCCTATTCTTGGAGTTCTAATTTAATTTCAAATTGAAGTTCAAATTGTTAATACCTTTAATAAAAGAATGGATGCGTTTGCTTAAACTGGAGTCTCTTTGTAAAAGTGCGTGTAGGAGGCTGTAGGCGTGTTTTTCCTCTTTCCTTGTTTAGGCGCGGCTTATGATTGCGGGTTGCGCCTCCTTACTATTAAGTGTGCATTTAAAACTTGAGATGCATCTCCTTCCACTATTGGCGTGCCTTAGAAACATCAAACACGCTTTTACCTTGAACAGGCGTGGGAGTTCCTTCTAGGGTGTGCTTTTTGTCTTTCGTTTTCTTTAAATTGAACTCTTTTAATGGCGTCCAAGATTGAGGAGATGTGTGCCTCTATATTAGAGATTTATCTGTTCACCGGGTGTTTGAATTCTCCTTAAGTTTCATTTTATTCTTCATCCAGGCACGCTCATTTGGAGCTGGACGTGCCTATGAATTTGAGTCTTCTATCTTCAACAACTCAACTATAGTCTTCATATGCGTCTTTCATAGAATAGGTACGCCTTTAGCTTATCCTTTGACCAAATGCGTTGATTCGACTGAGGGTGTATCTATACACCTTTGAATTTTCTCTTTTGAAAACGCGAGACAACAAAATGAGGCATGCTTTTGTCCCACTCCTTTTAGCTTGGAGCCTCTGAAATTGAAGAGATGCGTTTTTGTGTCCCAGGTGCGTGTGGAGGAGAATAGGGGCACCTTGTCTTTATACCTTATATTTAAAACGCGTTCCTTGTGGCATGCGTTAAAACTGAAAACATGCCTATACATTTGGACGTTTATTTCATAAAGGCACGTTTTTATCCTTCTTGGTGCTCTTTTCGTCTTTCATTGCTTAGCATGTTGGATCTTTTCCATGCTTGGTGTGTTAATCTTCCCAGAGGCGCGCCTCTTGATGGTTTCAAGCGCGTGTGAGAACAAGACCATGCACTTTTGCATTAAAAGACACTTTTCCTTGCAATCTATAGAGGTGTTCTTGATGGTTTAGGCGTGCTTTTAATCTTCATTGTCTCTAGACGCCTTTTCCTTATGCCAACGCGCCAAATATCAAATAGGAGCACTTTTAGTCTTCAAAATCTTTATGCACTTTCTTTCTCTGTCTCTAGGTGCATACATTTTCCCTTAAAGGCGTTTTTCCTCTATCAGGCGGCGCGCTTTTGCTTTTTAGAATTTTTTGCTTTCCTTTGATCAGGCGCGTGTGACTTCCCTTTGGCACGCTTTTGCACAAGTTGTACCTTTTTCCTTGTCTAGGCGCCCTCAGAGTCTTTCAGGTGCGCTTTTACTTGAGACTTCATCTTTTTCACCCTTAGGTGCGCCTTGAATGGCTCGAATACCCTTGCTCTTGCAGAATTAATGAAAACAACAAAGGATACAGTGTCTCTAGGAGCAAGTCAGAGATAAACAAATAAGGTTAAATTTGATGAATCTAGCAACATACAAATTTTTTTGCATGGGTACAACATACGCATTCTTCCATAATTATGGAATACCTCTTAGAGCTTTCCAAGTTTGTATCTCCCATACCTAATTGGTTTTGTTGTATCCTTGTAATATGAAAGTATGTGCCCCATGAAATCCACTTTCTTTTCTAGAGTCACATTTTCCATTTCAGCATACAATATTGTTTGTCAAAGAAAGTGACGTATCATCTTAATATGTTGTGAATACTCATTTTAATTAAAAGAAGTCTATGTTTAGACATGTTTTCATGAATTTATCAAAATGATATATCCTCTCCCTTTTATTTATTGGTGTAGAAATAGTACAAATTATGTCCCAAGATAGGCATTTGTGAATACCAGTCCTGCACCAGATAACCACTTCAGACTCATGTCTCATCAGCAAGTTAGTAAAATTGAAACTGATTCCCCTGTTTGGATAAATGTTTATTTACTGTTTAATCCGAGAACTAGATACAAGTAGAATGTGCAAACCATCTTTTTTGGTGTAATTAAATCCCTTTTGTATTTTTGGAAATAAAGCAAATGATTTCTAGGTTATAATTGATATCATTTCTATGAAACCAATAATCTAGAGCCCAAGATGGTGCTGGGAAGATAGACACCAATAGCTGACTAAATGTGCTATGGTGGAAGCATATGTTCCTCGTGACAGAGGCCATGAACTATATTAGAGTGCAGAAGGCTAAGGGAAAGATGAATAATAGAACAGTTAGACATGGCAATGAGAATTGTAATATGAAAAGTTCTATTATGCAATAGTTCTATACAAGATCTGAGAGGTTGGATGTATTGAATGCCTAAGCTATCCTCTTGTTCTACCACTAAGCTAGCTAACTCACTAACTTGTTAACTAACTTTCTTTCACTGACTGTTACAAGGAATGGTACAATACACTAATATACAAGTAGGAGTGTGATGAGCAGCTTGACAATTACAAAATTTTCCGCCTCTGTTCAATTCTAGCTAGATTCCTCTGTATTGTTGTTACCCAGGAATGTTGTTGCAACTCCCTGTGTGGTATGGGTCTGCTAGAACAGATGCCATAGGATCTATGCAACAAGTTTGGAGAGGAGTTAGGTTGTCACTTTACTGCCAGGTGTTCTGCAGGTGATGACTAAGCTACTAATGGAGCCATATAAGCCACGTGTGAGTGTAAAGGGTAAAATTTGGATGTTTAATTTTTGGTAGTTTTGGTGTATATCCTCCTTTCACCCTTACATTGAAGGACCTAGGGTTGAGTTGCAATGTACTATCATACCCTAGGTCACTATTGAGATGTAGGGAAACTCGGATTTTTATGATTAGATTGACAATTTCCTTCTCTTATGCTCAATTGTACTTTAAAACCCTAATTATGCAAATACGACAGTAAACGGATGAATTACGGAAAATGCTTATGCAGAAAGATGTAAAATATCAAATAACTGTGCCCCTGTTTTCGGGGTCCGAAGGCGGAAAAGTGGGGACTAAAGAGTGGGTGCCCAAGTCCAAGGCCCTGCTTTTTGTCGAGATCTGGAAACAAGGTCTGCAACCTGTATCTGCTGTATTAGAGATTTTCCCGTTGCGGAACTTTGAGGACTAATGAGCGGGCGCCCAAGTCTAGGTAGCTGTTTCTTTCATTGATCTGCAATCCCGACACTCTGTGGTACCCTCCTGCAACATCACTTTGTCTGCAACTCCAAACTGTAACCTGCAATCATGAAAACTTTGGGAGGGGGTTGTGGTGTTTAGAGGCTTGCCTCAGTCAAGCCCTGGAGAGACATTCAAGCCTTCCGAACACCGTTGTTAGATAGAGAGTGCGTGCCTAGGGAGGCAGAGGCAAAAACCAAAAGATAAATGCTCAATAATCACAATTGATGTCACCTTGTAGTGAAGATCTCATGGGAGGAAGAAGCTCTTCATTCCATGAGGAGATGGATGCTCAAATCTGCAAACACAAACACATAGACAACACAAATCTGCTCTTGCAACACAATGAAAGCCTTGAATCACCTTTAGGATGCATAAAGTTCACAATCACAATCTAGCTTACAAATGAATGCCTAAACATGCTTTTATATGCAACTACAAACACTCCCGCCAAGAATTTCGTAATTCAAACTTACTGTGTCGGCATAGGACTCAAATAACGGTCGCAAGCCGACACCCAAAAATTGGGACTGTGTGCTCAAGTCCTCCCCCACTATTTTGGGCAAGGGTTATCTCAAGTGGTCCCCCTAGGTCCTATTTGCCAAGACACTTAGGGGTTTTCTCATCGGGATGTTGAAATATGATATAATATGTCCTAAATGCACACTAAAGACTCGCAAGCTAAACCTTATGAGGGAAAAGCCCCCAAGGGGGACATTTTTCGCTGTTACAGTGAGTACTGATGGAGTTATGAGCTCTAGTGTCCTAGATCCTTCTGGACCACATTATGCCTTAAATTAGCATTTGTATCTTCCAATTTTCTTGATTTTAAACTTTTATCATCATTGAATACATGTATTTGGAGCCTAAGTACCTTAGATGTCTGATTCATTGGCATGTTCCATTTTATATGCATATAAAGTAATCTTCAAATTTGTTCTGAACTACGGTAACAAATTCTTCTCATGAAATTTTTTGGCGCATTACTGTTACTGTTCCACAAAAAATACAAGCTTCCATATATTTTAGAGTCCCTTTGCCAAAGAACAATAAAGTCTGCAGAAATTTAGTGAAAGAATTGATACTCAATTATTTAGGTACAACTCTGTGGCTTTATTCTCACTACTATAAGCACCATTGTTTATGTATAATGTTTTCTAGGCTTATGTTATTTACTAGGGCCTTGTTGATTCTTGTAGCCTCATCTATTAATCAGTTTAGTGCTCAATTGTTGAGGTAGAACTCAGAAGCTTTACTGAAACTGCTATAGGCACTGTTCGTGTATGATGTCCTCCTAGTTGTTTTCTATGATTGTCTTAGTTTCTAGGGCCTAGTTGATTCTTTATGTGATGTTTTTAGCAAATAAGATGGGGTCACCTTTGTCAAACCATGTTTCAAGGCATAAATATGTCAATCTCTGTTGCACTTCTGGTGCAAGATGATGTGCTTTTTGTGCAAGCTTGGTCACATTCCCTTTTTTTTAATCTGCAGACCGTAATCTCTAAAATTTTAGTTTAGTTGAACAATGATAATACATGAATACAGAACCACAGACAAATCTGTCAAATTTCATTCTGAACCTCAAGATCCAACTAGACTCGTAGCCAAGTGATCACTGCACCTTTGTAAGTTTTTTAATATGCATACACTAGTTCTGTTAGTATCAAGCAGCATTAACATTCCATTCTTTTTTTTTTCCATCTACTTTGAATTTCACATCAATCCTCTTTAGATTTCACAAGCTAAGGAATTCATAGTCTCCTTCCTTTTCATTTTGATACAGGGATTTTTTTGTATTGACCTGTAATCTATGCTGCATAGTTTCTAAATTTATAGATCATATCAACATCTTGATTGCCGTAATTTATTTTCTTTCCTAATCTAAAGAGGAAAGATATGTCCACTCGTGGCCCTCTTGAATATGCTAATAACTGGAATATCATGCACATGTTTAGTGGTCAACAACATAAGAAAGTGTTTTTCTATCCATTATCTAAATATCATATAAGATTGGCCAGATGATTGTTTAGATCTGTAATCTAGAATGATCAGTGTAGCAATACCTACTTCAGGAACACTTACAATTGCTGTTGCGAAAGATATAGTCTACAACACAAACACAAATGATTTTGTTTTCAGGCAGTAACCAGACTGAACTACTTTTATTCAGAGGAGATGCAATACAGAACAAGACATCTGAGAATGGAAAAATGCATCAAAGCACAGACAACTAACCAATTTCTTGCTACAGAATGAACAATATTGCAGACTGTGTTATATTTATTTTTTGTATAGGATAAAGAAGTGAGAATCCTGGAGAATGGTGGATCAGCTGAGAAGAAATGGAGTTTTTGTTTCATGAAATTATCTAGTTCTAATTATCAATCTCTATTTTTTGATTTCATACCTTTGTTTCTTAGTTCTTGCATTCAGCATTTAGAGAAATAGCCCATTAAAGCAATTTTTTTTACAGTTATAGGATTCATATTTATATGAATATCCTACCATGGTTAATTATTGATACTGGTGAAATGCATGGATTCCACAGTCATTTCCACTGGCTTCAGTTTTGGTATTTGCTGGCATCATGTTATCAACTATATCACTGCGGCAAGGTAAGATACTAGAATGATATATATATATATATATATATATATATATTCATGGATTTGCATGTGTTTATCTTAGGGAGTATTGTGCAGTAGAATCTAGGGAGTTTGGATTTTGCATGACATTAATTGGATGGTTTCATTGGAAATGCAGCAAAACAAGATGCAAGGCGATTCTTTTTTTCTGCTTTCTGGGCAAGTCTTGCTATAGGTATCATGACATTTGTACGAATCAATGGCCGCCTGTTTTGTAATAGGCCTCGCCTGCAGAAACAGCTTTGAAATTCATCATCTGTGGCAGTTCCCCAATCATAATTATTCAGCAGTAGTTTCTCATTAACTGGTTGTGGTTTCTTTCTAAATTACATTGCTTGTATAGACTTCAGTTTTAAAAACATGGCTTCCTCATGATTGTTCAATGCTATAAATTGTGTCATTACTATTATCTTGTGCCATTTTTTTGTTGTTCCTATCTCTTGTAGCCTGGCAAAATGCTATTAAAGCATTACAGTCTTTTCCATTTATCGAGCATTCCTATTTTGAGGGAGAAAAGCTTACATGGTGTTAAGAATAATACTGTAAGTTATATTAGTCGAATCATTCTTCTGTGATTCAAGTTTAGGCTACTTAAATATTATTCAAATTGAAATCATCACATTTGATTTGATTGCTTAAACATATTTAAGAGTATGTCACAACTTTGTATGGTCCATGTTTGACTCATCCTCAAGTTCTGACAGGCCTAATTTAAGTTGAATAGTTTTACTGATAACGGTTATCCAAGTTAATGGTTACCAATGATAGGCTTTTCTTTTAGATGGGGAGGTCATTCAAAGTTTCTACAATTTGTTTTACAGTTTAATAGTTATTCGCTTAGTTAAAACAATAAATTTGCATTTGCTATAATGCACATATCTTGCAAGAATATGAGTGAATTTTGTTTTTTTGCAATAACTATGATAGTATTTATAATGGTTTTTCAAGAGCAACAAATTAAAATTATGATGATCTGCAGATCATCCAACAATAACAATGCAATGTAAAAATGGTGGAAGATTCACAAAATTTCCCGTGGGTGTATTGTAATGTCCCCTTCTTATTCGTGAGAAGTTTGATGACCATTAGCCTATTTTCTTGAGTTTTCCGGTAGGCTAGGATGAAGGGAAAACAGAATAAATAATTATTATAAGTTGTCATAAAGTAACTTTACTTTAAGCCTATTTTCCTAAGTTTTCCCCTAGGCTAATTGGTTGGATAAAGGGAAAACAGATTAAATAATTATTATAAGTTGTCATAAAGATTTTACTTTATATTTTCCTTTCACAGTTTATTTAATTATTTAATAAAAGTGACTTTAAGTTGTGCAGTTAAGTGGCGCTAGGCTCAAGGGGACAAAAATGAACTTTGGCGGACAATAAAATGTTTTATTTTATATTTTTGAGGAGAATATGAGAAAAAGTGGAAATTAATATTTTATTCTCCCAAGAGTTGCCCTAAAAGTGCCTTTATAAGGAGGATTTGAGGGTTAGATTGAATATTGCTATTTTCTTTTTGCTCTGAGTGAGAACTTAGGGTTCTCCGTATTTCTTGAGGACGAAAATTTAATAAAAATGATTTTAAGTTGTGCAGTTAAGTGGCGCTAAGCTCAAGGGGACAAAAAGGGATTTATGTACACAATAAAAGGTTTTATTTTATATTTTTGAGGAGAATATGGGAAAAAGTTGAAATTAATATTTTATTCTCTAAAGAGTTGCCCTAAAAGTGCCTTTATAAGGAGGATTTGAGCTTAGAAAAAGGGTTAGATTGGATTTCTCCATGTCTTGAGGATGAAAACCCTCTTGGAATATTAGTTTCGAGGACGAAAACCCTTCCTAGCTGGATTTGGTGATTTCATCTAGAAATCACATTGTGCTGCAAGTGAAGTTTTTACAAGTAGTTGTTGATCATTGATATCTATGATGTATTCTGATGTTGGGAGTGCAGGATTTTTGAGGTTGTTGAGTTTTTCTTAATATATATATTGAGTTTTTTTTTGTTGTTAGAGCTCCATCAAGAGTCATACTTTCCTAAGAAACCATACTTCTTTCTTCGGCGTTGCACAAGGGAGGACGATCTTTGTGAAAGTGTGGAAGTTTAAAAACTCAGGTAGTCACTATTCTCTTTTGTCCCTAGTGGACGTGGTGGGACCGCCAACTTAATCTTATGAGGAGTGCCTAGTTTCTTTTGTCTTTTACATCCTACGTGTTTCTCTAGAGGAATTGAACTCATTGTTGGGACATCCTTTATCTTGCTGACTGTACAACATGTGTAGATGAGACTTGAGAGAAGTGAAAATCATTGCGTACTCTATTCTTGAATGCTATTTGGAGGCGCCTAAATCATACTTGTTCCTAGACGTGCCTTTGAAGAGGAGTTTTTTAGCTGTTTAGAATGTTAGTAGCATGTAACGCTTTGGTTTGGGAGTTTCAGTATGTGAGTTATTAGTTCAAATTAGTTCAGTGTTTTGACAACAATTTGAGGGAAAGATCAGACTTGTAGCAGCATTTGTCATCTTCTACCAATGGTATAGTTTGTTGTGCTTTAATTATTGGCCATTGTGAGCATGTTTATGTGTAATTTGTTGGACTAATCTAAAGATTGCATCACTTTAAGTCTGATCAAAATAATTGTAATAGAAGTTGCAACCATTTGTTGGCTATTTGTCAAATATTGTATTGCATTTCATGTTTGTTGCAACCCCAGTTGGTAGTATCACTAGAGGATTGTCTAACCATGCATCTCATATTGTAAAATTGGATGATTTAGTCCCAGTTCATATAGCATTTAAATTCTGCCCTGTTTGGCATTGAACAAGCTTGATGTTATCGACCATTTTGGTTTGAATTAGCTTAGACATTTTGCTAGTAGGTATGCATGCCTGCACACTCCACTGAATAAGTGTAGATAAGGACGACTTAACCACCTTGTGTGTTTCATTCTGTATTGCATCAAACACACTCTCTTGAATAAGCGTAGATAAGGTTGGTTCAACCGCCTTCTATGTTCATATTGTGTTGCATTGACACACTCAATTGAAAAAGTGAAGATAAGGATGACTTGTCGCCTTGTGTGTCATCATGGAAGCATTCAGTGTTTGCATTCATCTTGATAGCTATGTCGTTCAAAGCACTGTATGTTCTCACCTTGCCCGCATTGGGATCTTGGTGATCAGAAAGTGTCTAGACGTTGCATTTGTATTTACTTTATTTTTAAAAAAATTTTAAAAAAATTGGGTGGTATCTGTACACTCAAATTCGTGACGTCAGTTGCCTAGGGCTGTCGAGTTGGATTTTGGCGCGCACACGGACCCTTCCCTCTTTGCCACGGGGTGAACTGCCATGCCACTCTCGTTCTTGTGGAAGTAGCCAGTTGAGAGGAGGTGAGACACTGGGGTGGTCTAGCTCGTTGGAGAGCTGGAATTCACGAAGAAGGGTTGGCACGTTCTGAGGCCTATGTTGTGCACTTGTGTAGATGTGCCGTTCAATGATCGTTGTTGTAAAGATAACCGTATGCCCAGAAGGGTCACTAGTCACTCTTCTATTAGGGTCTGATATTCCACCTTTGTGTGGGTAAGTTGTTCTTGTTGATGGCTTGTTGTCTTTCAAAATGTTGGATGAATGTTTGTTGTACTAAGAATTGCCTATGTTCTTGTTGTTGTAGGACAACTGGGTCATGTTGTGGTCTCGGATGGATTTCCTTTATCTCATCGAGGATCGTCCTCACCCGCTCACCTCTAAATCCTGGGCACATTTGTGAGCCGAGACAAGAGATAGGTGTTTGTGAGCTAGCCTTAACTTGACCGAGGGTTTGACTTAGGGTTTGATTTGACCTAAGGTTTGATTGTGCGTTGACCTCGTTTGACCTTGTGATGGAATCAAGGGTTTTGACCAATGTTTGACTATGATTGACCTTGTAATAGAATCAAGGGTTTGCGTGTTTTCTAAGTCTAATGTTTTGTTCTTTTTTGGGTTTTTATGAATGCAAGCCTAAATAAAATACAAAACTTTTTTTTTGTGTTTTTTTTAATGTTTTTGGAAGTGACGATGCTTTTTTCTAATCTAGGAATTGAAAGATGAATGCAAGCTATAATGAATTTTCCTAATGCAATGTGAACTATGTTTTTGGGGTTTTTTGAATATTTGGAACAAATTAATATAAGAAAAGAGAAATTGCTTTTAAATGAATTAATCTATGAACTTTGAAAGCAAATTACTCTAAGAATGCAAGATCTATCTATTCTATCAAGGAAAAAGCAACAAGATTATTGATTCCAAGAGCAATTTTGATTTTCTAGTTACTACGAGTTGAAAGAAAGCATAAAGAAACGTGGAGACGCGTGAGCCTCCACTACCCTCAGAAATCCTTGTGATGGCAACCTCGTATCCTCTTGTAGTAGCAGGGAATCCTCTTGGCAACAAGACGACAATGGAAGTAAAAGAAGCTTCTGAAGCCTTGCAAAAAGAGAGCTCAATGAGAGCTTCTTTGAGCACTATGGCTTGATATGAGCAATGTATGGATGCGTGATGAGCTTTATGTGAAAGCTAGAGAAGCAACAAATAAAATAAAAGGCTCCTATGTCCTATATGAGCATGAGAATGCTGAATGTGGAGAGCAATAACTTGCAAGAGTTGTGTGCACAAATGAAATTGCCTCCCTTTGTGCTTGAGGGAGTGGGTATTTATAGGTTAGAAGAAGGGATGAGAGGTGAAGAAGAAGAAGAGTTAACTCAATTTGATTGGAGAGTTAACACAGAGGATTCAAGAATGATCTGGGCTAAAATTAGAGTGATCTACCTAGTGAAAGCTTATCACTCAAGAAGAAGTGAAGACGGAGTGCATGGGAATGCATGAGCTATTAAGTTAAGATAAAATAGAGCTAATTATGCATGTGTGGGGTGCATGAAATAGTTGACTCTATATTTGGCACAAAAATCCATGCAAACATAAACAAAAACGGGTGAAAACAAAGCTTTTTCGAGTTAGAAACTCAAGTTTTTCCGCAGCTAGAAACACGATGGGGTCGCCCCTTTCACCAATCTGGTTGTGCGAGGGGTGACCCATGGGCGATCCACTAAGGAGAGCACCTGGGTTGGATTGCATGATAGGAGATGGAAAAGGAGGAAAAAAGAAGGGGACTTGCCTCCGGAAACAGGTTAGTCATGTGTGAAAATCCAAATCTCCACTTGCAAAGTAGGATCTCCTGGCAGGAGATCTAAAAATAATAGGGGAGATTTGGATTAGTTGAGTGAAACTAAAAACTGAAAGTGGGAGATGGCTAGGGGGGACCTCTAGAAGGCTTCTAGGGGGTGGAGCAGATGAAAAACACTGAGGAGAGGTGAAAACTAACCTACAAGATGCATACAAGGCTTAGGAACAGGGTTGTAAGCACATAAAACACAAATCGACAAATGTCAAAAAGTGCCGAAAAGCGTTGACAACAAACAAAGAGAGAAACCGACAAAGGGGAAACAACACAAGATGAAATAAATGACACATTACCAAGAGGATTGCTACTGAGAGAATGTTATTTCATGCTTACATGTATGTGACAAGGATTAAAAATCATCATAGGGCTCTCGTGGAGGCTGTGCGTGATTTTGGTGCTTACATATTTGCCCCCTCTGGGACAGTAGTCTACATGAAAGGTAGGTACCATTCTCAAACTAGGCCTTACATGTCGATTTTTCCGCAATTGTACCTGCAATAACTAGTATTAGTCTAGCATCTAGATATATCAAAACAAATAATGAAAAATGAAACAATGAACTTAACATAGAGCGTGAGAGTTCGACTAGTTGTTTGCTTTTATCGGTGAGACCTGTAGGAATGAATGCATGCAAAACGATGCACGAGAGATGCATAAAAAACAAAAACTAATCTAAGAATGCATAAAAGAAACTAAGCTAAGGGAGAGGAAAGAGCGAGCAAATTAGTGAAATTTGAGTGAATCATCGACATAATCAATCGTGTAAGCAGTCGTTGGGTAGATATCGCTGAGGAGATCACGAAAATGGCCGCCCTTCTTCTATCGCTGAGAATCATGTATGCAAACAGTGAAAAACTCTTCTCTAAACCTTAGGTTAAATTTTGTGAAAAATCTCTTGAAATTGTCCATTTTTGATGATTTTCTCTGTTGCATTGTCTTTGTTTCATCATTTAGAGTAGGATCAGTCTTTCATTTTCTGAAATCGACCAACAAACGAGGTTTTTAGAGTGTTTTTAGTTTTGGGGATGTCCACATAGGGTCACTCCTTTTGCCGGGCAGGTCGCCTGGGGGGAGATCTGTTGAGCAACAGGATCACCCGGGGGGAGATCCAGACTGATAAAAGGGGCGACTCTGATTGATCACTTCTGATTGAAATTTGATGCTTTTTGACATTTATTTCACTCTATTTTGATCTAATCTGACTACTATATTCGCCTGTTTATTGCAATTTTGATGGTTTATACGCTTTTTTTTTGTATGATTTTCTACAAGTTTTACGATTTTTATGATTTTTGCGAGGTGACGAGATCTAATCTAAAGTTCTTTTCTGATTTGCAGGATATGGGCATTCGATGGAATGGTTGCAGAGAGTAGTCGTGGCTCTCAAAGATGTTTGCTACATTGAGTGATGATGAGCTAGCCATTTTGAGGAGAGTAGGCTTAGCTAGAGTTTGCCACGTGCCAGTTGTTCATCCTGTTGCACGTATCTGTTGTGTTATCCTGACATATTGGGGTGCATATAGGAACAACTTTAGGTTCCTACAGGTTTTAGGAGAGTGGACCATCACTCTGTTCAATGTTTATCACATTCTAGGGGTTCCTGTGAGAGAGCACCCTCTTGTCCTACTAGCTAACGAGTCCTTCGAGGACAAGGCTTCTTGGGCATAGTTCATGGGAGTGAGTCATCCCGAGGATCAGATAGGTGTTTCGCTTACCTCTGTGTCGCGGCTTCACATTCCTTGCTTGAGGAAGTTTCTAATCAGTTTGATTGCATCGAGGGTGTCTAGAGACAAGGCCTCGAATCGCTTGAGATGGTGCTGGGCACCAATTATACAGGGTCTTGAGCATGGCAAAGTCTATGCTTGGGTCTAGATATTTTAGCCATGGTATACGGGGATTTCTACCATATCGCATGATGAGGGGCTCTTGCTTCTAGTCATTCTTCCTTGATTATGACTTGGATTTTTTAGCACATCGGGCCTTATCAGAAACTTGTTCTGATTCCTGATAGACGGCTACCGAGAGCAGCTAGGTGGGTTCAAGTGGGCCACTTTGTAACTTCTTTGCGCGT
This sequence comes from Cunninghamia lanceolata, assembly GCA_027924645.1. Taxonomy (NCBI): domain Eukaryota; kingdom Viridiplantae; phylum Streptophyta; class Pinopsida; order Cupressales; family Cupressaceae; genus Cunninghamia; species Cunninghamia lanceolata. The sequence continues at coordinate 5,254,602 of BSBN01000354.1, read as the reverse complement.
TGTGGCTAATCTTACTGATGCAGATATGATTTTCTATCCTTATCTAGATATGGATGGAGCATGGTCACATGATGATGAGATCAGGGAGCACTGCCATGTTTTATCAGAGCTTTTAGACCGTAATGGTCTAGTTGAGGCTCACCGTGTTGAGCGTGTCCCGCAATAGTTTGGCTAGGACTTCCCTGAGGAGTTGCCCCCAGTGCCTACTTTGCTATAGATCTATCCAAGAGATGGGTGAGATTAGCCAGGGGATGGTTACTTTGACCCCCTTGACTCCCAGAGTCTTCATTACCAAAGTTTCTAGGACTTCTAGAGGACAAAGAGGAGGGAGAGAAACTCCTTCCCGAGCATTGATTGTGGTTAATGACTCTAATTCTACTGACGAGGACTATGTTCCTGATGTGGATGATTCATTAGATGAGGGGCCGACAAAGGATGCACAGGATAATGATTCTGATGATGTAGATGATGCTAATGGCACTGATGATGCCCTTGAGGGTCCATTCACAATTCCTAGACCTCCTCACTCTGATGAGGTGATACGACAACTTGACTCTGCCTGGCAGCCTGGTGACCCACGTAAGTCTACACTTGCTTTACTGTTTTCGCATTTTGTCCTTCCTTTTCTTTTCCTTTTCATCAAGGATTAATACATTTCTCATCTTTTGGTTCGCTTTGCATGTAATGTTGAGGAGTGGAGGGCTTTTGTTCATGAGGTCAATATTAGATTGGTTGCCCCCTTCACTAGGATGACTCGGGAGACACTCTTCACTAATCCTAGTGTGCCCCCTACTGCTGGGTGACACACTAACATTTTCGCTCGTGCTTATCATGGATGTCAAGCAAGTGCTGATTTGAAGACTGAGAATCTCATCCTTAAGGGTGAGAATTAGGTGCTTTGCGAGATGGCTTGCCTTGGGTTTAGGTAGCGAGATGTTAATGATGCAGGGCCTTCACAATCACACACTCATAGCAGGGCACGTTGCCCACATAGGTCTCATGGAGCTACTAGTGACACACACAGGCAGAGGAGTAGGAGCACTGAGGGTTCCATCAGAGGGAACCGCCCTTGAGTTCACCTTGTTCTTTTTGAGACTATGCCCCCTTGCATGCGGAGCCTTTACTTCCCTCAAGAGCATTTTGTCTTAGCTCTTGGTACTTGTATACATGTAAACTTCGAATGTATCAATGAAAATTTGTCTTTATGGTTTTGGCTATCGTATGGGTACTCATCTCTTATCATTTTGGAGGTTTTAGAACTCTTTGATTATGTTTTTGACCTTCAACTCTAATAATGCAAGTATGATAACGATGACATGTTTTTGTAATTTTTTGACATATATATGAAATGCAGTTTACGATATGTAGATGCAAGAACACAAGGGATGCTTGAAATGAAACTTTTACTTCTACGGAATGTCATGAGTTATGACATTGACTTTATTGCTTTGGGACTCTTTTTTTGACTTTGATATGAATGTGATGTGGAACAAACAATATGACTACTCTTTAATATGATTTTTGATCCAAGGGATTGCAAGTTGTCCTGATATAAGAGACCTATTCAAGGCTGTGAGATAGGGATTTAGAACTCAAGTGGGAGCAGGAATGAAATGGAGTGCTTCTGAATTTTGGCTTTGCTAAAAGCTAAACACTGATCCTTGTCTAGATAAGACAATCTGACAAGATTTCAACTTAGACAAGTAACAAATTTTGATGTTCGCTAGACTTAGATCATAGATGGCAAGCAAGATAGACTTGTGATAAAGGATAAATGGGAAAGAACTAGGGTCCCTAGATAGAAGATGATCCTAAAGACTACTAGACTCTTGGCTTTGCTTAGCTAGTGCATGTGTGTGCTTTATATCTTTCTCTTTTATTTTCTCTGGTAGAATCTCACTCTTGAGGCTTCGAGCTTAGACTGATCTCCACCCAAGAGTACGAACATTCAATAATCTTCTCTCTTTCACTCTTTTTTTGTATTTTCTAGAATGCCTCACTTGATTTTCTCATTTTTTTGGATTTTGACTTTTTATGAAAATGAATGCTTTTGAAACTTTGGATATGTAGTAGTTTGATCTCTCAATACTCACTTTTCTCAACACTTTTATTTTGATCACTCATTTTTTAATTCACTCAGATTTTTAGATTGCTTCCTTCAGAGTTTTGATCCTCCTAACATTTTTGGCTAGGAAAGATAAGGGGCTAAGCACCACCTAAAGTTTTTATAATCCAGTCGTACTTCTCTTCTACTAGGGAAGAATTGGGAAGGTCTACTTGCAAGCTTCCTTTGAACATTGTAGGTTTGAATACTGACTTTGCTTAGACCTAACATCTTGGCTCATTAAGACTGGGATGAGTGTAAAGCTAAGAGCTAGGCTTTGATTAGAATCACTGGGAATGAAAAGGGACATGGTGAATGTGAAAATGGGAAGTCTCTAAGACCTGAAAGGATCATGTATACCTAGGCAACCTTAGACTCCTTACTAAAATGAAAATAATATAAGAGCGAGTCATTCACTATAATGCAAGATGAACAGAATGATAATGAAATGCAAGAAACAAGATTCTTTTTGGTGTTTTTGATTTTATATTTTTGGAATATTTGATTTTTTTGGTATTTTTATGTTTTATGATTTTTATGTTTTTCTAACATAGTGTTTCTTGAGGTGAAAGGCATTGACTGCCTTGCCAAATTCTTCCCCCTCCATTGTGCACAAGAGATAGGCACCGTTTCTGACATCTTCTTTAACCATGTAAGGACCTTTCTAGTTGGGTTTGAACTTGTGTCCTTCACCAACTCTTTTATCGATTAGGTTATCAATTCTGAGCACTAAGTCTCCCACCTGAAATGGTCTGGGGACAACTTTCTTGTTATACTGTTTCTTCATCCCTGCGAGATAGGAATCATGTCTTTGAACAACTCTCAATCATTTTCCGTCCATCATCTCTAACTTAGCTAATCTTACTGCTCGATATTCCGCATTATCCAACAGACCTTGCAATGACACTCTTAAGCTACACAATTCTACTTCCAATGGCAACACTACCTCTGACCCAAAAGTGAGGGCATAAGGGTTGGTTCCGATCGGAGTTCTTACACTTGTTCTGTATGCTCAAAGAGCTGGGTACATGTCTTTGAACAACTCTCAATCATTTTTCGTCCATCATCTCTAACTTAGCTAATCTTACTGCTTGATATTCTACATTATCCAACAGACCTTTCAACGACACTCTTAAGCTACACAATTCTACGTCCAATGGCAACACTACCTTTGACCCAAAAGTGAGGGCATAAGGGGTGGTTCCGATCGGAGTTCTTACACTTGTTCTGTATGCTCAAAGAGCTGGGTATAACTGTAAGTGCCAATCTCTTTTGGAGTCTTTCACAATTTTGACCAGTATTGATTTCATTGTTTTGTTTGTGGCTTTTCCTTGTCCATTCCCCTGAGGATAATAAACTAAGGGAGAGTTATGATTGATGTGGAATCTCTCACATAACTCTCTGACTTGTGGATTTTTGAATGATGACGCGTTGTCTGTCACTATCACTCGGGGAATCCCAAATCGGCATATGATTTGATTTAATATGAACTTGGCGATCACAGTCCCTGAAACTGTAGTGAGAGGCATGGCCTCTACCCATTGGTGAAATACTGTGTCACAGTGATGATGAACAAATGTCCATTCGTTTATGGGGGAGATATCTTTCCCACCAAGTCTAGGCCCCACGTGGAAAAGGGCCAAGGGGTAACTATGGGCTGCAAGTCCCTTGTTGGTGTGTGATGGACATGTGTATAGGCTTGACATTTTGGGCATCTTTTTTATGAATTTGATTGCATCCCCCTATACACATGGCCAAAAATAGCCCAACCGATGTATTTTTCTTACTATAGCATGACCACCAAATTGTCCACAGATTCCACTATGGCATTCTTCTAGGATTTTATGTGCCTCTTCTTTGTCAACACATCGAAGCAATATCCCATCCAAAGCTCTTCGATATAACACATCACTGATTAGGACATATCTTGCAGTGAGGACTTGTAAATGTCTTTTTCCTAAGGGAGTCATGTTTTTGGGGTAGGTTTTATTTGCAAGGTAGTTCACAATATGTCTGTACCAGTATGAAGCAACATATTTCTCAAGACAGGAATCTCTTCGTCAGGGAAGTCCTCGTTTATGGGCTCCTCTTGAGGAATTGGGTTGTCTGCTAGCCCATCCACTATCACTTGTCCTTTGATCAACTTTTGATTGACGTAAGTTAATTCAAACTCACTTAGCAATGTTACAAACCGACCAACTCTTCTTGACAACATCAGCTGGTTTAATAATATCCTTAATTGTTCGGATCGTATCATGACTCTGGTTTCTTGGTTCAGCATGTAATGTCGTAGTCTCCGAGTTGCGAAGACTATGGCCAAACATTCTTTTTCAGCTTGAGTGTAGTTCTTCTCATATTCTAGCAAAGTTCGGCTTATGAAGTATATGGCTCTTTCCCTTCCACCTTCGTCTTCCTAAGCCAACATGCAAGCTAGGAGATGTCAGTTGCTCTGAAATATAAGATGAAAGGTTTGTCATGTTTTGGTGGCATTAGTGTAGGTGGAATTAACAAGAATTTCTTTACTTGCTCAAATGCATTTTGACAGTCCATAGTCCAAGTTATGCTAAATTGCTTCTTCAGTAATTGATTGATTGGGTGAATTTTAAAGGTCATGTCTAGTATGAAATGCCTAATTGTGCCCAATTATCCCAAGAAAGTCCTTACCGCTGTCTCACTTGTTGGCGGGGTTGCGTTTAAGACTGCTTTAACTTTTGCTGGGTCTACATCAATCCCTCTTCGTGAAACAATGAAACCCAACAATTTGCCTGTCGTGACTTCGAAAACACACTTTTCAAGGTTTAGTCTTACTTTGTATTCTCGAAGCCGATTGAAGATCTTGCAAAGATCTTCCACATGTGTTGAGCTTTTCTTTGACTTAGCCAAAAGATCATCACCGTATGTCTCTACTATCTTGTGAATGTAATCGTGGAAGATGTGCGTCATTGCTCTTTGATAGGTAGCCCCTGTATTTTTCAGTCCAAATGGCATAACTACATAATAGAATGTCCCCCAAGGGGTGGTGAATGTTGTTTTGTTTTGGTCTACTTCCGAGATTCTGATCTGATTGTACCCTGAGAAACCATCCATAAGAGAGAGTACATATCCTGCGGTTGAATCAACAATTTAATCTATGGAGGGCAAGGGGAAGTCGTCTTTTGGGCAAGCTTGATTGATATCCTTAAAATCGATGCATATCCAAATTTTTCCATTTTTCTTCAAAACTAGTATGATGTTTGATACCCAACTTGAATAATCCACTAGTTTGATAAAGCTGACATTCAACAATTTCTTCAATTCTTCTTTTACAATTTCAGCTACTTGAGGCTTTATGGGTCTCAAATTCTATTTTATGGGTTTTGCATTAGGTTTCATTATTAAGTTGTGCACCATGATTTTTGGGTCTAATCCTGGCATGTCTGAGTATGTCCAGGCAAAGACATCAAAATATTCGATGAAGAACTCAATGTATTCTTCCAATTCTTCGTTGTTTAAATTCCCTCCCAATTTTAACATTTTTGGTTTCTCGTGAGTTCCTACATTGATATAAATGGTATCTCCAATTAGTGATGGATGCCCCTCTTCAAATTTCTAAGGGGTAGGTGGTAAATCTGAATTTGCTTCGATCTAAAGGGTTTCTTTTTCGCTTCCGAAATAATCTTCTAGATGTGGGAGGAGCATGTATCCTTTCTTGTAGTATACTCTTGGGAGGCCGTCATAAGCATGTAGATACTCTAAGATGGCCTCATTGTTCTCAGCGTAGTCTCGAGTTGGTTTCCTTGTTTGAGCCGCAGAGTAATTTAGAATGCTTGGTAATTCTTCACTTTACAACAATGGTTCTCTATGAACTAACACAATGTATTTTGAGTTTTGAAGTTGAGCATGTGGAAAAAATAGTGTGACTGACGTAGCCATTGAATCTGCTACTTGGTTCTCTTTTCTGGGTATGGCTTTGATGGAAAAAAAGTCAAAGAATTGAACCAATTTCCTGATGGTTTCTTTGTAAGGTCATAATCATTCTGATTTCATTTCGTAATTCTCTGCAACTTGGTTAATCACCAATTGGGAATCACCAAAGGCAAAGATTCTCTTCATTCCCATTCTCATGGATAACATGACTCATAGGGATAAGGCTTCATACTCAGCAATATTGTTTGTGCAAAAGAAATCCAACCTGAAAGTGAAGGGGAGGACTTTTCCTTCGGGGGAAGTAAGGATTATCCCATTCCTACCCTTTTTTACAACTGGTTCCATCATAATGTAGAGTCCATAGGTCTTGATTGCTTTGTGATTGAGATGTTTCTACAAACTCGTAAGTTGATTTTCGCTTTTCCTCTTTTTCTTCCCCTTCTTTGATGATTTCTATTGTTCCAATCAAAAGATTCTTAATGTCATACTCGTTTATGCAGGGGATGGCTACTAAGGCAAATGGAGCATGAGGCTTGGTGGTATGAGGATTGAAGGGCAATTCTCTAAGGTCGTCCTTGCTTTGATATGATATGTTGAGAGTACTTGTGTTTGGGTGAGGATTTTGAGTTTCCTCTATTACTTTCTCTTGTGTTTTTAGCTTCTTATCATTCTCTTCCTATTCCTTCTTGAAAATACTAAAAGGATCAGGATCTACTTTGACAATACAAATTTTTCCCAAGTGGTGGAAATGTATTTCTTGGAACAATGTAGAGGCCACAACTTTAATGGCATGGATCCAAGCTCTTCCGAGGATCATATTGTAACTTGTTTCTTTATTGATGACATAGAAATCCATGGAGATGGTTTTAGATGAGAGTGATCAGTAGACTAATCTTCCTGATTGTTTAAATGTCGTGGTTGTTATATAACCTCAAGGTGGCAGCCTGTTGCTTTATACCTATCTTGCTATATCCCATCCTTTGCAGGAATGACATTGGCAAGAGATTGATCGCTGACACTTTGTCTACCACCACTCTTTTTATGATGACCTCTTTGACTAGAGCTTGTATGTATAACAATGAATCCCTTTGTTTACTTCATCTTTAGGGATTTTTGAGATATGAAAGGTGAGGGGAGTTGGCTCCTCTTGTGTTGAACATCCCACTTCTAATACTTCCAAGAATGTTTTTCAGTGTGTGGGGAAGCCCTCAACAAGTTTATTACTTGTGAGAAGTCATTTTCTATTTGGTTTGTTTGTTCTTCCTGAATCACAAACACTTCTTGGTTCAACTCCACGTGATTGGAGATTTTCTGGTTAGCCTTCCCTTTTTCATTTTGAGGTTCCTTCTCTTTCCTTTGAGATTGAAGGAGTGTGAGGAAGTTGCGTTGTTGGTTTGGAGTAAGTTTTGAGATGGCTTTGTTGTATCCATAATAGGGTTTTTTTCCATGACCTTTTGTACCATGGCACCAACAGTACGTATTGGGATCATAAGAGTAACGATTCGATCCTTGGTTTCCTTTTTGTCGCCACTTGTCATTATTGGGAGTGCTCTTCACAATATTGATATCTTTGTCCGAGGAGACATTTGATATAACGTTTTCAATTAATTTCGGCATTTTGAGTCTTCCATTAGTGTCGTAAGTTTTTCGGCCACTGTCAATGGCGGCTTGATCTATCCTCAAAGCACTTTCCAATGCTTCTTCATAGGATTTGTATGGTAATTTCTGAACATCTTCTCTCATGTCCTTGTTCAAGGTGTGTAAGAAAAGATCGCATAATTCACGATGGTCCATGTTTGGGGCACTGGTTGAGGAATAGAGGACTTGTCTCCATTTGGTAACAAAGCAGGCTACATATTCGTTCGACTCTTATTTTATGGTCAGGAATTCTCTGATCCGTGTTTTGACGAGTTTGTTCATGTTGAATGCCATGACAAACTCTCCAATCTAGAGCTATTCCTTTGAGGGTCTTTGGAAAGATCTTAGCGACAACCCATCCCAAGGGAGGAGTTCTCTTATCACAGTGGTATAAGCTTTGATATCAGAATTTGGATCTCCTTCTCCTTTAAATTTTGGGAGATTAGGTAACGGTCAAGGAAACTGAACACTTCTTATGTTTAAATCAAGCGGTTCTTTTAAGTACTCCAGATATGTCCCAAGAAAGGCACTTTGCGATTGGGGGGTTAACAACAACAACCTCGTAGGAGGGTTTTGGTAACGCACTGTCTGATTTGCTTGATTTCCCAACATTACTGGATTGTTCTGAATAGGAGGGTTCCCATTTAGACACGTTCATTACTTGCATTTCTTGAATAGTAGTTGAGATAGGGGGGATTCTAAGATACCCCTGGTCTTGTTCGTTTCAAATGTTGTCATAGGACTTCTACCTTCTTTCAGGAGCAACTTGCTTTGCTTCCAATGTTCTAATCCTTTGTGCTAGAGTTGCGATTAGGTCTGCAGGAGTGGCAGCTCTAGGTACTTCGTCATTTCTAGGGTTTTCTCTTCGAGTACCATCATGATGGTGTACTTCTTCTTGCATAGCATTGTCTCTTTGTTCTTCTTGCAAGACAACTTTTAATGCTTCTTAAGCGTCTCTTGCCTCTGGCTAGTGTCTTTCTAACCTTTTTACTTCCTCATCGAGATGAGTACTTGAGGTACTTGTGGAAGGTTGATCAGGTCGATGTATTTCAGACCTTAGTTGGACTCTCCTAGCTTTATTAGGTGCATTTGGTATGACAGGGTTGTGTTCCCATGCAAGGTTATTGAAAGACAAAGAATGTCTGGGTTCTCTTTGGTCTTGCTCATAGTCAGAGTCTTCGTAGTCGTAGAAGTTTATGATTGGTGCATCTGGGTGAGGTGGCACATACCTATCGAAAGGAGTTTCTGGTTCTCTAGAGGGAACATTCCCTAAGTTTAGATCGGGTTCCATATTCGGGGGTGCCATAGACACCACAGAATAAATGGAATGGATGATGGCAAAGGTGATAGAGGCTGAAGAGGCTATGAAGAATAAAGTGGAAATGCTTGACGATGGTTGTTTTGAAGTGTTGAATGTTTAGGTTTTTGATGTGATTGCATGTTTAGAACGTGAAAAGCATAAATAAAAGTTTTTCCTCTTCATGTCAGGCCCACCAAAATATGTACACTCAAAATTGTGACATCAGTTGCCTAGGGCTGTCGAGTCAGATTTTGACATGCACATGGACCCTTCCCTCCTTGCCACGAGGTGAACTGCCACGTCACTCTCGCTCTCATGGAAGTAACCAGTCAAGAGGAGGAAAGACATGGGGATGGTCTGGTTCGTTGGAGAGATGGACTTCACAGAGAGGGGTCAGCACGTCCTGAGGCCTATGTTGTTGTGCGCTTGTGTAGATGTGTCATTCAATGATCGTTGTTATAAAGATAACCGTATGACCCGAAGGGTCTCTAGTCACTCTTCTCCTGTTAGGGTTTCTGATATTCCACCTTTGTGTGGGTAAGGTGTTGTTCTTGTTGATGGCTTGTTGTCTTTCAAAGTATTGGATGAATGCTTGTACTAAGAATTGCCTATGTTCTTCTTATTGTTGTAGGACAAGTGGGTCCTGTTGTGGTCTCGGATGGATTTCCTCTATCTCATCGAGGATCGCCCTCACCCACTCACCTCTTAATCCTGGGCACATTCGTGAGCCAAGACAAGAGATAGGTGTTTGTGAGCTAGCCTTAACTTGACCAAGGGTTTGACTTAGGGTTTGATTTGATGTAAGTTTGATTGTGTGTTGACCTCATTTGACCTTGTGATGGAATCAAGGGTTTTGACCAATGTTTGACTACTATTGACCTTGTGATAGAATCAAGGGTTTGCGTGTTTTCTAAGACTAATGTTTTTGTTCTTTTTTGGGTTTTTATGAATGGAAGCCTAAATGAAATGCAAAACTTCTTTTTGTGCTTTTTTTAATGTTTTTGGAATTGAAGATGCTTTTTTCTAATCTAGGAATTGAAAGATGAATGCAAGCTATAATGAATTTTCCTAATGCAAGGTGAACTATGTTTTTGGGGTTTTCTAAATATTTAGAACAAATTAATCTAATAAAAGGGAAATTACTTTTAAATGAATTAATCTATGAACTTTGAAAGCAAATTACTCTAAGAATACAAGATCTATCTATTCTATCAAGGAAAAAGCAACAAGATTACTGATCCCAAGAGCAATTTTGATTTTCTAATTACTACGAATTGAAAGAAAGCATAAAGGAACTTGGAGACACGTGAGCCTCCACTACCCTCAGAAATCCTTGTGATGGCAACCTCGTATCCTCTTGTAGCAGTAGGGAATCCTCTTGGCAACAAGATGACAATGGAAACAAAAGAAGGTTTTGAAGCTTTACAAATGAGAGATTTGTTGAGCACTATGGCTTGATATGAGCATCGTATGGATGGATGATGATCTTTATGTGAAAGCTAGATGAAGCAACGAACACAATAAAAAGCTCCTATGTCCTGTATGAGGATGAGAATGTTGAATGTGGAGAGCAATAACTTGCAAGAGCTATGTGCACAAATGAAATTGGCTCCCTTTGCGCTTGAGTGAGGGGGGTATTTATAGGTTAGAAGAAGGGATGTGAGGTGAAGAAGAAGAAGAGTTAACTCAATTTGATTGGAGAGTTAACATAGAGGATTCAAGAGTGATCTGGGCTAAAATTGGAGTGATCTACCTAGTAAAAGCTTATCACTCAAGAAGAAGTGAAGAAGGAGTGCATGGGAATGCATGAGCTATTAATTTAAGATAAAAATAGAGCTAATTATGCATGTGTGCATGCATGAAATAGTTGACTATATTAGGCACAAAAATCTATACAAACAAGAAGAAAAATGGGTGAAAACAAAGCTTTTTTGAGTTAGAAACTCAATTTTTTCCACGGCTAGAAACATGACGGGCTCGCCCCTTTCACCAGTTTGGTCGCCCGGGGGGCGACTCATGGGCGAACCACTAAGGAGAGCACCTGGGTTGGATTGTAGGATGGGAGATGGAAAAGGAGGAGAAAAGAAGGGGATCTACCTCCGGAAATAGGTCAGTCATGTGTGAAAGTCTAAATCTCCACTTGTAAAGTAGGATCTCCTGGCGGGAGATCTGGAAATAATAGGGAAGATTTGGATTGGTTGAGTGAAACTAAAAATTGAAAGTGGGAGATGGCTAGGGGGGATCTATAGAAGGCTTCTAGGGGGTGGAGAAGATAAAAAACACTGAGGAGAGGTGAAAACTCACCTACAAGATGCATAGAAGGCTTAGGAACAGGGTCGCAAGCACAAAAAATGCAAATCGACAAGTGTCAAAAAGCGTCGACAACAGAGAGAGAGAGAGAGAGAGAGAGAGAGAGAGAGAGAGAGAGAGAGATTTCAGTCATTACATTCATATTAGATCTTTGATACTTGGTAGATTGGTGTTTTGGTGGCATTTTCATCTTTCACTCAAAACTAGGGTTTGAGCGCTCCATCACAAATCTAATTACTGCTCTTTCGGAGAAGTTCATGGCCATATGGAAGATTGTAATAGGATGATTGCAATAGGGAATTCATCACAACAGTCATATCTTCTTGTTATCAAACTTTCCATCTTCTACAACATCATATCATTGGTGCATTTTCAATCAGGTATGTTGTAATGAGTTTAGAATTCAAATCTTTAATTTGAATCATCTTTGTAATCATTGTCATATGATGTTATCAGTCTTATCTGAGCTATATTAGACCTGATTTGATTGTAATCAATCATCTTATTTTGAGAAATAAAGTTGTATTTGAAGTGGGATATTGTTATTATACATTTGCTTTATGTTTGTTTGTCAAAATTGCATTGAAAAACATTGAATCAAACACACAACATCAGCATATTAGATTCATATCAGAATTCAAAAAGTTTTGAAAACATTACTTTCAAGGAATCAAAACTAAAATTTTGGGTCAGATTTAGCAAGGATTCTTACACTCTAGGACATAAGTCCCTTGGGAAAGGCCAAGTCCACTATATAGAAGTGTTTTAAGATAAAGAATCTGAATTAGAAAATTTAGAACAACAGGCTGATCATGAGGACATTGAGGAAGAAGTTACAGAAAATCCCAAATAAGAGAACAACTCAAATTTTGAGCAATAAAAGAAATTATCCTTTTAGGATCCATGGTGTCTTGTGCGGCCAAAGGATCATTGCTTTGATCAATACTGGTACTACACAACTTCATTGATGAAGGTGTTGTTGCATGAAGAGGGCTGAAAATTGAGTTTGAAGGATTCAATGTTATGGTTGCAGATAGTTTTACCCTTCATTGTTTTAGAAAAATCCTAAAGATGAGTCTCCAATTAGGTAATTATGAAGTAAAGGATGATTTTTATGTGGTGACTATTGGAGATACTAATGTTGTCCTAGGGATTTAGTGGTTGTGTTCTTTGGGGGAGATCACATTAAATCTCCAATCTATGGAACTTAAGTTCCAAGCTGATAGAAATAAGGTAGTTTTGAGAGGTATGTTTACTGGTGCACCTCATGTTGTTACTGCAAAGAGAATGGAGAGGTTATTTCACCATGGACAAGTAGAGTGGGCAATCCAATGCATCATCGCACCTACTACTTCTCATGAAGGAAAAAGAGAGTACCATGCTGATGTACAAGCCTTGTTAGATAAGTATAGAAAGATTTTCAGTGGGATACTACCTGGAAGACATCCAGATAGAGGGATTGAACATATGATTGAGTTGGAAGAAGGTGCAAAACTTGTTATCACCACTCCTTATCGTCGCCATAGAAGGCATAAGGAAGAGATTGGGAAGACCATTAAGGAACTCTTGGAGATGGGACACATTCATCCTAACAAAAGCCCATTTGCATCCTCTCTTGTTTTGGTCAAAAAGAAGGATGAAACTATGTGTATGTGCATAGATTATCATGCTCTCAATAAGATGACCATCAAGAATCAGTATCCCATTTTGAGGATTGATGAATTCATTGATGAATTGCATGGTGAAGTCTATTAAATAGACTTAAGGTATGGTTATCACCAAATCAGAGTTAGAGATGAAGACATCTAGAAAATTGCATTCCGATGCCATTTTTGGCATTATGAGTTCTTAGTCATGCCTTTTGGCTTGACAAATGCACTTGCGACATTCCAATCGTGCATGAACCAAATCTTCAATGAACAACTCAGGAAGTTTGTTTTGGTATTTTTTGATGACATCCTAATTTACAATAAGACTGGGGAAGAGCACATGAGACACTTGGATGTGGTTTTGAGAATTCTTGAGGCTCAAACTTGGTTTGCTAAAGAGTCCAGGTGTGAATTTGGTATGACTAAAATTTTGTATTTGGGTGATGTAATCAACCAGATAAAGGAGTTTAGGTTGACCAAGAGAAGATCAAGGCCATTTTGGATTGGCCTCCACCAAAGACTTTTACACATTTGAAGGGTTTCTTTGGTTTATGTAGCTTCTATAGAAGTTTTGTGAACAGGTTTTTATAGTTGGCTGCCCCACTTACTAATTTGACTAAAAAGGGGGCATTTTCATGGTCTCCATCAATGCAACAATCTTTTGATTAGTTCAAGCAAGTGATGAGTTCATGCCCTTTTTTGGCCTTATTGGATTTCTCCAAGCCTTTTGAACTTGAGTGTGATGAATAAGCATCCAATTACTTTTGAGAGTAAGAAGTTGAGAGGGGTGGAAAGAAGTTATTCCATCTATGACAAATAGATGTTTGTCATTGTGCATGCCTTGGCTAAGTTTAGGCAATACTTGGTTGGTGGGAAATTTGTTGTAAAAAATGTAAACACCTAAAAATGACTAACGCATTCTCGTATCACTATTCACGCCATTTTTCTCATCAATTCTTTTAATTCAACATTAATTCAATAATTCCTAATTATTTAATTAAATCTATCATCTCATCAATTTAATTCTTCTAATTCAACATTGATTAAATAATTTTTAATTATTTTAATTAAATCTACCACATCATCAATTTAATTCCCCTTCCAACATTAATTAATAATTTTTAATTATTTGATTAAATCTAACATTTTATCAATTTTATTCTTCTAATCCACTTTAATTAAATTATCTATTTCAATCCTCAATTTCACATTAATTAAATGATATCAATTAATTTAATTAATTCAACATTTAATTCCTCTTATCCGCAACAATTAAATAATTTTAATTATGTAATTGGCTCATTATTCCTCCAAAATTAAATAAATTATTCTAATTTATTTAAGTTGAATTTTCAATATCTTCTAAATAAATAAAATCAATATTTTATTTATTTTCTTCTATCATGCACAACAAATTAAATAAATTTATTTATTTAATTTCTAATTATCCTCTCATCTTCCGAATTTATCTTTTTCCTCTAAAAATCTTCCATGCACACAAATTAAATAATTTATTATTTAATTTTATCTATTTGCATGTCAAAAAGCAAATCAAAAGTTGAGTTCGCTTGGCTTTGAATCTTTATTTTTCTCAATCAATTCATAAAATAGAAAAAATATTCTATTTTTATGAAAATCAATACTATCTTAGTCAACAAAGCAGTTAACTCAATAAATCAGCTTTTTGCATGTACACTTGTCATGTGCACATTGCCTCATGATTCCTCAATTTATCTCCTCCGTCGATTTCATCAAATTTCCTCCACCGTTGATCGATCTTCATTGAAAGCTATAAATTCACCCCTTCTCTCATTCACAAACACTTCATGATTTTGAGTATTTGGCATCCATATCTTCTAGCACTTTTGAGCACTCGTTGAAGCAATCACACATCCATCCATTTATCAAGCTTATCACGGTTATGCTTTTAGTATTTTGAGTAATCTACATTCACAAAATACACCAAGGAATTACACTCAATGGGTAACATTTAGTATTTTATGCTTTTATCCTGTCTTTGTTATGCTATTGATGGTTTCTTGATGTTATGATGGATTTTGGTAACTAATCTTTATTGTATTGATATTCCTAAGTATTCTATATTTCCCCATACACATTTTGGCATGCCCGGTGGGACCCCATGGTCCTGATCTAATATCAATTTTGTGGGATTTTCAAGCTTGATTTCATAGGTTTTTAACTCATTTTTAGAGAAATCTAGGAATGAATATTTGCAAGAAGCTTGCTGGGAAACAACAGAGGTCACGGTTGCGTCTGGAAGGGTTGGCAGGCAAAGAAAAACATATAATTTGACATATTTTGAAAAAAAATTCCTTTGTTCAGTCTTCAATTTTTTCCCCTGGTTAGTCTGTCAAAAATTGCATTAAAAAAATAACCCTCTTCATTTAGCGTTTTGATCAAGTAGTTTTCAAACTTCATTTTCTTGAGCATACAGACACATTTATCAATGATTTTTTTTTTTGAAATAGGGTAAATTCCATGCTTTATATTGTGGAGTCTGGTTTATTTTGAATATTTTTAGTTTTAAGAAAATTAATTTTTTCATTGTTGTTTCTGAGTTGTTGCAATTTTTGAGCAGAAAAAGCTTCATAACTTTTGTAAACGGACTCGTATCAAGGTAATTCTTTTTTTTAAGTTGATATTTTTCTATGATCTACACAATGATAGAATTATTTTGTAATTTTTTTGACATTTACGTTTTAGCCTAACCAATAGTGTATCTTTGGTTTTTGGCACATGCTAACACTTGATCTTAATTTTTATTTTTATCCAATGTTGGTTGTGTTCTAACCTGATTTGTGCAGCACCGCTAAGAAAAGAATAAAATTTTGAGACTACTAATATCATGGATTGCAGGACGCTTGTCAAGGAATCATTTTTTCCACTAATTTAGTAGCATAAATTAGTTTTCTTAATGGAATAAACAATTGTTTGCTATGTCTTAAATGTCTATGTACATATTCTTTCTCCTCACACTGAAAGGTGATCTTGGAGATCAAAAGTACTCGATTATTCACTTTTACTCACTTTATTCTCAGGGACTCGAGAGTCATATGTATGCTCTTCTCTCGCATTGCAAGACGATCTTGAGAATCAAAAGTACTCAAAATCCTCTCTAAGAGGCCTGTTAAGGGATTTAATCACCCTTAAGGATGACCTCAACCACATGTTCTATTGAGGTATATAAAGGGGGAAGAGCGAAAGTTGTACCTCAATCTAGTCACGTAGTTATTGGCACAACCTTGGGGCCCCAGGGGATTCCAAACACAAGGTGAAGTTGTGTATGAGGAAAATTGACTAAATTAAACTAAACAAATCAAAAACCCAATAACATAAAGAGAACCGATCTAAATAAAAGCCATTAATAATAATCAATGAAACATGAAAGCTTTTACCGAGATTTATATTGTTCCCTTTGGATGAATGTGGATTGCTCAATATTGCTGCGAAACCATAGTTGCAACAAGCAAGTAGTGTGCTCAAAGATCAATGTCAAAAGATCATAAAGTTGCTCAATCGATGCGATGTATGCTCAAAGCGCTGTTAAGTATGCCTGAGAATAAGTGATCGAAGAGGATTTGTGAAGGAGATGAGAGGGGTTTATATAGGTTTCAAGGAAGATCGATCAACGGTCCTGATAATTCAGAAGAATCAACGGAGGAGAACAGTTGAGGAACATGCAATGAATAAGAAGAAGACAAGTGTCACACAAAAGTTGTTTTATTTGAGTTAATCACTTTCTTTTCTAAAGATAAGACATGCTTTTCATAAATTAGAAAGCTTTTTTTCTAATTTAAGAGAAATTGATAAAAACAAGGTTGAGCAAATAGATAACTCAACTTAAGATTTGCTTTTGCATGATTTGAGAGAAATTAAATACTAAATTATTTAATTTTGCATGCACAAATAAGAAGACTTATTTTTAGAAGATTTGAAAGATATTTGTAGATAAGAAAGAAAATTAAATAAATAAATTTATTTAATTGTTGTGCATGATTTGGAAGAATAAATAAAATATTTGATTTATTTTATTTTTGGAGATTGAGAGAATTTAAATAAATTTGATTTGATTTATTCAAATTTGGAAGAATGAATTTGATTTAATTAAATAATTGGGAATTATTTCATTGTTTGGATAAGAGGGAATTTGTGATGAATTAATTAAATAATGGGATATATTTAATTAATTTGGTGACTTGAAATTTAGAAAGAAGATAATGATCTAATTAAATAATTAAAATTATTTAATTGCGGAAGAATAATAGAGGAATTTGATTTAATTAATTAAATAAAGAGAATATATTCAATTAATGTCGAAAGTATGTGATTTAGAAGAATTAGATGAAATTAATTAAATAATTAGATTATTTTATTAATGTTGAAATGCAGGTGATTAGAAAATTTAGATGAAATGCAAGTAGTGCGACGACTTGGTCATTTTAGGGTGTCTACAGAAGTGATGTTTTCTTAATCACTTATGTCGCATGCCTTCAACAAACTAGTGTTCACAGACTTGGACCCCACCATAACTAGTGTATATCAGGGGATCCCTAGACACCTTGTTATCCTAGATAAGACATTTTGGTCATCATATCCTACGATGCATCACTGCAGTAGGGGGAGAAGAGATCACACTATTACCTCCATTTTTGAGTTAGAATACACTTTGGATAAGAATTTAGTCTCTAAGTAAGGGGTGTAAGGTGGTACATGGCCTTGCATTCCCTACCCATCCAAAAAATGGTAGATGGTATCAAGGGGATGGAAGCTGCCATTATCTAATAGTGGGGGTTGAAGTCACACCTAAATGATTCCATGGGATATGACACACCTTTATTTAATAAATATTAGCCTTGTGTAAGAGTGTTTAACATATTTTCTTGTTATCTACCAGTATACACCATTTGTTGTTTGCGAAGGTTAATAGTATTTTGCACCCAATTCTAAAAGAGTCTACAACCATTGTGTCTTATTGTTTGATATCGCTTGCCAAATATTTGCCTAAGTCAAGCTATACACCATTCCCAACCACTCTCTAATCATCCATTTTCATCCAATCCAATCCAAGTTCATCCTAATCTATCCAATCCATCCTATTCCTATCATTTTCATCATTCATATCATTATCCTAATCATCCCTCTTATCCACTTCATCCTATCCTAACTATCTTATCACCTTATCACAGTTATCCTCATCATCCTATCCACATCACCCTAATCACCCATAATCATCCTATTCATTTCATCCCAACCTATCCCTAATCTATGCCTAAATCCATCATATAGGACCCTATCTTCATCACGTTATCCTAATCCTATCAATGCCCTAACCCTAATCCATTCTATCCACCTAATCTATTTCCAATCCTTAGCCCATAATTCTTCATCCATTATCACCTATAATCCATATCATAATCCACTCCCCTAATCCACTAATCTAATCCATTTATCCCAACCCCCAAAATCAATTATCCATTATCTATCTATCCATTTTAATCAAACATCCAAACCCTATCCTAATCAAACATCATCCTTTGAAACATCACTAGTCTAATGATAATCAAACTTATGCTTCAACAAGTCAAACTTTAGTCACATCATCAAAATGGTCTTGATAATCAAAAAGCCTAGGTTAAACCCTCCTCCATCTCTAATTCAACCAATATCCCCATCATACCCAGATAATGCAAAAATAGAGGAACTTAAACACCTTTATGGATCCCACCCCCAAGCTATATCCTTTATCCAACACTCGTCACTATCATATGAACTCCGTCATACACATCTCCTAGTACTCCTGAGGCTCGGATACAAAAACTTAAACATGACTATGACATATTGGATCCTATCGGCAAGGAAAAATCCAAAGCACTCCAAATGCCCTTAGCATATCTCATCACCAGAGATCCTCCTAATGCTATCACATCAACATAATCATCTTACATGTCCATGTAAACTCCAAATCATCAAATCATGAATCCATACTTGGACATACAAACCCCTTACAATCAAACATTGGTTAGCACAAGTTACAACCATATACCTAATTGTATATACTATGAAAAGGGACATCAAGGCCATCCTCTATCTATATATTCACCTCGATCCATTTACCAACAACCATTTTCTATGCAATTCCTCCACTTCCTAATCCTAATCCTTCTCCCAATATACCATCCTATCCTTCTCCCAATCTACCATATAATCCTTCTCCCAATCTACCATATCATCCTTCACCCAATCCACAATATTATCCTTCACCTAATCTACCATCAAATCCTCTTATCCATTCCCCACCTATTCAACTACCTAATCCACCATCAAATCTTATTACCCCTGCATATAGTCCTAATCCTAACCCCACAACATCTTCCATCATGAAAGATGTGACCCAATATACATATAAATATCTTACTCCAGAATTCATGAAGGATGTGACCCAAGGACTCCTAGTAAGGAAGAAAAAACTATCATGCACTCAAATATCTATCCTTGAGACTAACAAAGAACCTCATAATAGCATGTCTACCACTCTAACACCATCATCCACTCCTATGCATATCCATCCTATTGAAGAGTCTTATACCATGAATACAAATCAAGCCCCATCATGTAGCCATGTTGTTGACCATCTCGAGCCTCTTAAGTCCATCCAAGAACCTTCTACTTCTATCCAAACCCAAGAGCTAGGCCATGAGTCTAGTCCAAAGCATGAGGAAACACCAACCCCTTATCCTAATCAATATCAAAACACCCTCGTTTATCCTATTCATTACCAATTTCACCATATCAATGTTAATCCCCTCTATGATCAAGATAATATCAATGATCAAGAGCCTATCTATGATCACAAAAGCCATGATGATCCTCTTAGCCCACTTTATGCATTACATGAGCTAGACATTATCACTTCACCCATCCATAATCCCACAACCATCCATGAGCAAGCTATCCAAATTACTCCTATCCACCCATCCACAACACCCTCTTCTAAAGATGAGACACTTGATCCACAAGAAATCATTGACAATCAAACACATAACTTGGATCCTATTACTTCCCATCCCACTGAGCATAATGAAGATCCAAGCATCCCAAGTCATCCATTGCATGATCCCACATTATCTCCTGTTGATCCTCCATTAACCCCTATTGATCCTCCACCATCTCCTATTGACCCCATTCCAAATCCATTATCCTATCCAATTTGTCTCAATAC
This sequence comes from Cunninghamia lanceolata, assembly GCA_027924645.1. NCBI lineage: Eukaryota > Viridiplantae > Streptophyta > Pinopsida > Cupressales > Cupressaceae > Cunninghamia > Cunninghamia lanceolata. The sequence continues at coordinate 5,234,455 of BSBN01000354.1, read as the reverse complement.
CTTCATTCATGGTGGTTCTCTTGTTAAAGAGAAACAAATTTCTTCCACCACCCCATCTTCTACATCTAATAGTGGACTTGCATCTTGTTTCCAAACCAATAAACATCCAATTGCATATCGTATGTTCCAAAACATGAAATATCAAGGCAAATTTTTAGGCCTTCATGAACAAGGAAACTTAGAGCCCATCCATGTCAAAATCCATCCATGATCACATGGCCTTGGATAACCTTCCCAAGGACAACAATCCAAAGATGTTGGTACCACCTTCACACCTCATAAGTCATCTCGTTCCACTCCCAAGCTAGTTGCACCTCATTGCACCTCCAAGTCATATGTCTCCATCCCTCCTCCATCGTCATACCATTTGCAAAAGCATGTTACCATACATCTCCCTTCATCCACTCTTCCTCCACTCCTTCCAACTCCTAATATTTCCATCCATCCATCCCCTAATCCCTTCATCCACCAATACATTCATCCCTCCATCCACACATCCCGCTCCCTTATACCCCCTATCATTCCTAATCATGACCAACGAATGCACACTTCGAACTCATATGAAATTATCCCAAACTCAATGAGATTCAAAAATAAAGGTTTGGATGCTCCAACACATATAGCAGAATATCCATCAAAGCCTCAAGAATATCATGCTATAGGGCATCAATACACAAATTCAAAGCCTAATCCATCTCAAAAGCTGCATACGCCCACACACCTACAAGCAAAAATGAACATGGCGTGGGTCCCAAAGCAGCAAGAAATTAATCCAAATGAAGCATCCACATCTCAACCTATCCCCAAATTCCAAATATCTTGCTCCCCATTAAAAAATCCTGCAAATCCTAAGTCCAATTGAGTTCCTAAATCCCTAAATTGACAATTCTATCGTGATGTATGCAACTGTTGGTCTTGGTTCCCCGTAATTCCATGACATTTCCACATACCTCCATCCCCCCATATTATATACCTTATTTGACATATTTCCCCATCATTCCTCTATGGTCCATGCTTTTGCTCCATCACCCATTTATCCCTCCATCTGCATCCATCATCCACATCATAATCCACCATCCTTTTCATTTCCATATTCCCACATCTACCAACCTCCATGCACATATGCTACCTACTCTAGTCCATGTGCAACACACATTAAAATGTTAACATACTACCTTGCTATTGGAAATAGACGCTTGAGTTCTCATCCTCCATCCCATCCAAATAGTAACAAAAAAATTAAAAAAGTAAAGAGAAATCCTTCATCCAATGGTGAAAACTTGGCAAACAGGTGCCTTGGATAAGTACCATGATGAAAACCTAGAAAACAGGCATCATGTGTAGATTGATTTTCTATGTACCTTACACTTTGGGACATGTCTCATCTCATCCTATCATTTCCCATCATATCTTCCTTATCCATTATATCTGCCTACTTATCCCATTGATCGACTTCATCCTCCATTCCTCCTTTTGATCTTGATAAAGATAGGGGCAAAATGTGGAACAAATGCTTTGAACACCTCTTGTTGTATCTAATACTTCCCAACATATCCTATCAATTCTATCATTGAAAGTATTGTCACGCCTTTATTCCTATGCACCATAGTCCTTGTAGATCACATCCTGAATTGTTCCATCCATCTATCCTTCATGCATTTCCCATCTATTATCTACTATCACCCTTCCTTCTCACTCTCCATCCATTTTACACTTCCTCTCCCATCCATTATCCACTATTGCCCATCCATCTACCTAACCATGATGTTCCCTTGTCAGCAGTTTCTAGCATTCAGGTACCCAACTGCACAAAACATCCAAAAAAATCTAAAAACATAAAAATCTGAAAAAAAATAAAACATCCAAAAAATCCAAAAAAATAAAAAATAGAAAAAATAAAAAAATCAAAACATTCCAAAAATTTAAAAAAATCAACACATTTCAAAAATCCAAGAAATCAATCCAAATGTAAGTCATCCAATCAAATCCTTGGTTTTTTTCCAACCTTGCTATCAAACCAATCAATCGATCATTTATCCAATCATCATCAACATGATATATTATTCCTGCATCCTTGTGTTGTTCTAGGGGTATATCATTCCCCATAATGACAACACTATCCTCAATGAATCCAATCAATCCTTGATCAATTAATCCTCAATTTTCATCTTAGCAAGGGCAATAACCTTTTTTTTTTTTGAATAATTTGTGCATGTTTTCTTGCTTGCTTGCTTGTGTGTGTTATCTTTTATCTTGTATCATTTATCAACATTATCTTTTCATCAGTATTATCTTTTATCTTGCATCTGCATCGGTCCTTGTAACCTACCTACCACAATAGTATCATGGTCTCCAATATCATGGTCTATTCGGTATAGGGTTGCTTGTGTCCTTTATCTTTTTGTGTGTTTGTCCTATGCATTGGATACATCGTCACCTTGGTCTTCTATGATGGAAATTACAACAAATTGGAAGGATCAAATTTTAGTAGAATATGCTAAAACATCATTTGCCACTAACATATTGGAGGGAACTCTGCAGAATGAGAAGTATGAAGTGGTTAATGAGTTGATCCTCTACAAAGGTAGAATCTTTCTAGTCCCTGAATCCAAGCTTAAGGAAAAAATTTTGAGGACTTTTCATGATGCTCCCTTAGCTGGTCACCAAGGATATTTCAAAACATATAAGTAGATTCAAGAGAGATTTTTGTGGAAGGGGCTTAAGGATGATGTCCTTAAGCATATTAGAGAATGTGAAGTATGTCAATAGAATAAGAATGGGTAAGCTTTCCTTGTTAGTTTGTTGCAACCCTTGCCCATTACTAATAAAATTTGAGAAAGCATATCAATGGACTTCATCACTGGGTTGCCCAGAGTGCAAGGTAAAGATTGTATTTATGTTGTTGACATATTGACAAAATTTGCACACTTTTTCATTATTTTTGCATATTTTAGAGCATCTTAGGTTGTTGATTTGTTCTTCAAAGAAGTTTTTAGATTTCATGGCTTGCCAAAAAACATTGTAAGTTGTAGGGACAACAAGTTCCTAAGCTTGTTTTGGCAAGAGTTGTTCAAATTGATTGGGACCGAGTTACTCCCAACACAAATTATCACCCATCGACAGATGGGCAGCCATACGTTGTAGATAAGTGGGTGGAAGGGTATTTATGAAACTATATTTCAGAACAACATAAATATTGTTATAATTTCACTTACCATATGTCTATTAAGATGTCTCCCTTCATGGCATTTTATAGTTATGAAGGTCCTAACTTCATTGATCTCTTGTTTTGTGACAACGGTGTTCGAGGGGCAAAATATTTGTTGTACCAGAGTGAAGATGTCCTTAAATCACCTAAACACAACCTCCAACATACCCATAATTAGTAGAAGTTATATGTTGATCAACATAGAGTTGACCGTACCTTTGAAGTGGGAGATATGGTATATTTGAGGTTGCAACCCTATAGATAGTCTACTCTAAAAAGAGTGGAGTTGAGAAGCTTAAGCCATGGATCTATGGTCCATTTAGGATCAAGAGGAGAGTTGGTGAGGTGGCTTATGAGTTGGAGCTACCTATAAGTAGAAAAGTACATAATGTTTTCCATGTTTCACACCTTAATAAGGCACTTGGTCACAATGTGGTTGCTTCGGTTGAGCTTCCCCCCTTGGATGAAGAAGGGAAGATTGTCTTGATTCCTGAATTAGTGATTGATTTCAGAGAGTGTTGTTTGAGAAATCGAAACATCAAGGAGTATTTGGTGAAGTGGAGGAATCTTCTAGTTGAAGATGCTACATGTGAAGGTGAGCATATTTTGGCGCATCCTAAGTTGTAATTGCTTGGGGACAAGCAATTCTGGGGAGCGAGGACTGTAATGTCCCCTTCTCATTCATGAGAAGTTTGATAACCATTATCCTATTTTCCTAAGTTTTCCTGTAGGCTAATTGGTTGGATGAAGGGAAAATTGATTAAATAATTATTATAAGTTGTCATAAAGTAACTTTAGAATTTCCTTTAACAACTTATTTAATAATTTAATACAAGTGACTTTAAGTTGTGTAGTTAAGTGGCGCTAGGCTCAAGGGGATAAAAAGAGACTTCTGCATACAATAAAAGGTTTTATTTTATATTTTTGAGGAGAATATGGGAAAAAGTGGAAATTAAAATTTTATTCTCCCAAGAGTTGCACTAAAAGTGCCTTTATAAGGAGGATTTGAGCTCAAAAAGAGGGTTAGATTGAATATTTCTATTTTCTTTTTTCTCTGAGTGAGAACCTAGGTTTCTCCATATTTCTTGAGGATGAAAATAATCTTGGAATACCCATTTTGAGGATGAAAACCCTCCTAGCTGGATTTGGTGATGTCATAAAAAAATCACATTGTGTTGCAAGTGAATTTTTTACAAGTTGTTGATCATGGGTATCTATGATGTATTCTAATGTTGGGAGTACAAGATTTCTGAGGTTATTGTTGAGTTTTGCTTTATATATATATATATATACTAAGTTTTTTGGCATTTTTAGAGCTACATGAAGAGCCGTACCAGCTGAAGATTGACTAGGTCATACTCTTTGGTGCAAGTGTTGGTTAATTCTTAGTCAAGGTTGATTTCATAATCCATAATGTTTATTCTTTGGGAAGGTGTTTGAATAAGAAGGAATCACATTAATTTCCTAAGAAACTGTACTTCTTTATTTGGCATCATACAAGGGAGGATGATCTTTGTGAAAATGTGGAAGTTTAAAAATTTAGATAGTTTCTATTCTCTTTTGTCCTAGTGGATGTGGTTGGACCACCAACTTAATCTTATGCCTGAGCGCCTAGTTTCTTTTGTCTTTAGCATCCTATGTGTTTCTCTTGAGGAATCAAACTCAGTGTTGGGACATCCTTTATCTTGCTGATTGTATGACATGTGTAGAGGAGATGTGAGGAGAGAATTGAATGCTATTTGGAGGTGCCTAAATCATGCTTGTACCTGGACATGCCTTTGAAGAGGAGTTTTTTAGCTGTTTAGAATGTTAGTAGCAGGCAACACTTCTATTTGGGAATTTTCTATATGTGAGTTATCAATTCAAATTAGTTGTTTAGTGTTTTGATAGAAGTTTGAGGGAATTTTAAACTTGTAGTAGCCTTTTCCATCTTCTACCAATGGTATACTTTGTTGTACCTTTGTTATTGGCTATTGTGAGAATGTTTATGTGTTATTTGTTGGACTAATTTGATGATTGTAGCAGTTTAATAAGTCTAGTTAGAATAATTGTAACAGAAGTTACAACCATTTGCTAGCTATTTGTCAAATATTGTATTGCATTTCATGTTTGTTGCAAGCTCGGTTGGTAGTATCGTTGGATGATTGTCTAATCATGCATCTCATATTGTAAAACTGGATTGTTTACCATCAGTTCATATAGCATTTAAATTTTATCTCGTTTGGCATTGAAGAAGCTTGTTGTTATCGACTATTTTGGTTTGAATTGACTTAGACATTCTTCCAGTGGGCTATGCATGCTTGCACACTCTACTAAATAAATGTAGATAAGGATGGCTCAGCCTCCTTGTGTGCTTCATTTTTTATTGCATCAAACACAATCTACTAAATAAGCGTAGATAAGGGCGGCTCAGCCGCCTTATGTGTTCATGCTATGTTGCATTAGCACACTCCGCTGAAGAAATGAAGATAAGGATGACTTGCTGCCTTGTGTGTTATCATGGAAGCATTCAATGTTTGCATTCATCTTGGTAGCTATATAGTCCAAAGCACTATATGCTCTCACCTTGCCCACATTGGGATCTTGGTGATCAGAAAGTGTCTGGATGTTGCATTTTCATTTACCTTATTAAAAAAAAATTGAGTGTGCATATTACATGTATTAGAGGTAGGAAATGTAAACAAAATTGATTTCCTCTCAACTATCTTCTAACAACTAGCTACTTGTAAACTAACAACAATCAACAACATTTGTTACTCTTAACTACTTTCATTCTCCCCCATAATGAACAATGGGAATAACACCAATCAAAGTTTGAAGGGTTTGAAATTGTTCATGAGCAAGGGGCTTTGAGCCTCTATAGGATAGTATACAAGTACAACCAACCCTTGTTGAGCCAACTTACAGATGTAGTGGTGTTAGATTTCAATATGCTTAGTTCTACTGTGAAACACCAGATTCTTACTCATTTGGATAGTACTTTGATTATCATAATACAATATTGTGGGACCATTATAGATTTGTTGTATATCCTATAACAATCTCCTTAAGCAAACTATCTAGCAAGGGATGAAAGTGGTAGCTTTGTACTCAAGATTTGTCGTAGAAAGGGATATAGTAGGTTGTTTTCTAGATTTCCAAGAAAGCATTGCAAAACCAAGACTGAAAGTATAATTAGAAGTAGACTTATGATCATATGTAGAACTCACCCAATCTGAATCGGTATATCCAACCAATCTACACTTCTCTGAGCACTAAAAATGGAGACCATATTTCAATGTCCCTCAAAGGTAACTAAGAATCCTCTTTGCCGCACCCCAATGTGTCTCTATGTGTTCTAACATGAACCTAGATACCAAGATCACTGCATATGTGATATCTAGTCAAGTAGTAGTCAAATAGATCAAGCAACCAGTCAACTGTCTATAGAGAGTGGGATTCACTAAAGTGGACTTATTCGAAGTGGACACAACTTAAGTCCAATTTCAAGAGATGTTGCAATCCTTCATACAAAATCTTTGGAGAATATTTGAAGTATAGTTTTGCTAAGACACAAATATGACATCTTTATGTTGCCATATTTATAGACCAAGAAAATAATGCATCTATCCCAAAAATTAATAATCTCAAAATTTGAAATCATAACTACTCTAAACACTACAAACAAAGATGAATTGTTCCCAGTGTAGATAAGATCATCCACATAGAGAACTAGGATACAAATATCCCCACCTAAGTGCTTGGTATAAATATCAGGATCTGACTGACTCTTTACAAAACCTTTCTATTGTAGGTAAGAGCCAATTATAGAATATCATGCTCTTAGTGCTTGCTTAAGAACATATGAGGCCTTCTTCAACTTGGAAAATGTACTCCTTGAAATTTCACACAAGCACAAAAGCGAACGAGTCAGCCTCGATACAACACAGGAATCATCCCCTTATTGATGTCGACCTCCAAGTCACTTTCACTCTTGTGGAAAAAGCTAGTCGAGTGGAGGCATAACTTGGTGTGGGTTTTGTCTTCATGAAAGCAGAGCTCCGTAGAGAGTGGTTGGTTGCCTAATATTTGTCGATGTTTGTTCTTCTAAGGCTATGATGGTGGAGATAACCCTATGACCCCAAGGGTCATTAGTTATCGATCTCCTGTTTGGATTCCTTAAGTTCCAATGCCTAGATGGGTGTCGATTTTGCTTGTTGATGACTCTTAGGCATTCTATGTAGTTGTGTTCTAGTATGAATTGGTGTATGATTTCTACATTTTGGATAATCCTGAGAGTGTGTTCATGCTCTTCTATCGTTTGAGTTGCTTATTGTTGTCTAGGATGTATTAACTCTATTTCTTCAAGGATTTCCCTAACCTACTCACCTCTAACTCTTGGGCACATTTGTATGCTTAGGGGAGAGAGAGAGAGAGAGAGAGAGAGAGAGAGAGAGAGAGAGAGAGAGAGAGAGAGAGAGAGAGTTGACTAGATTTGACCAAGAGCTGACTTTTTGTTTAAACTCGACTTTGTGATGTGATCAAAATTTTTCTATGGATTCACTTGAATGTTGAACTTGTGATGGCATCAAGGAGTTTTCAATTATGTTTTTAAGTTGACCTTGTATGAAATCGAGGGATTTGTGTGTATTTCGTGATAATGGATCACTCGGGGGCATGATTGGAAATAATTGCCTTGAAATGTCACGCTCGGCTTCGTCTAGATGCTTTATGTCGTGATAACGAAACATTGAGCACGAGTGGAAGCATTTGTTTTAAGATTTGACGCTTAGTTTGAGCCTGGTGCAGGAGCATGCAGAGGTGTAAGGGGCAATCTTGCGTCGCCCAAAATTGATGTATTTTGTTTTCACTTCTTTCCAAGATTTGCACTTTCGGACACCCATTTGCTTGAATAACGGTCCAGAACCTTCGAAGTTTCCAACGGGGCAAGGATACAAACTCGCTATTTTTAGCGAGTCTTGCCGGAGAAGCGGTTGACCGCCAAATTTTCCCCAGAGCTTCAGAATAGTAAAATAAGCATTCCTGGTCGAGCTCAACTCAAGATTGCGTACGGATTTCAAGATATTGAAGTTTCGAGTTTGTGAGGGTTCATCCCCTGATTGTGTGTATTTCGTGATAATGGATCATTCGGGGGCATGATTGGAAACAATTGCCTTGAAATGTCACGCTCGGCTTCGTCTAGATGCTTTATGTCGTGATAACGAAACATTGAGCACGAGCGGAAGCATTTGTTTTAAGATTTGACGCTTAGTTTGAGCCTGGTGCAGGAGCATGCAGAGGTGTAAGGGGCAATCTTGCGTCGCCCAAAATTGATGTATTTTATTTTCACTTCCTTCCAAGATTTGCGCTTTCAGACACCCATTTGCTTGAATAACGGTCCAGAACCTTCAAAGTTTCCAACGGGGCAAGGATACAAACTCGCTATTTTTAGCGAGTCTTGCCGGAGAAGCGGTTGACCGCCAAATTTTCCACAGAGCTTCGGAATAGTAAAATAAGCATTCCTGGTCGAACTCAACTCAAGATTGCGTACGGATTTCAAGATATTGAAGTTTTGAGTTTGTGAGGGTTCATCCCCTGATTGTGTGTATTTCGTGATAATGGATCATTCGGGGGCATGATTGGAAACAATTGCCTTGAAATGTCACGCTCGGCTTCGTCTAGATGCTTTATGTCGTGATAACGAAACATTGAGCACGAGCGGAAGCATTTGTTTTAAGATTTGACGCTTAGTTTGAGCCTGGTGCAGGAGCATGCAGAGGTGTAAGGGGCAATCTTGCGTCGCCCAAAATTGATGTATTTTGTTTCCACTTCTTTCAAAGATTTGCGCTTTCAGACACCCATTTACTTGAATAACGGTCCAGAACCTTCGAAGTTTCCAACGGGGCAAGGATACAAACTCGCTATTTTTAGCGAGTCTTGCCGGAGAAGCGGTTGACCGCCAAATTTTCCCCAGAGCTACGGAATAGTAAAATAAGCATTCCTGGTCGAGCTCAACTCAAGATTACGTACGGATTTCAAGATATTGAAGTTTCGAGTTTGTGAGGGTTCATCCCCTGATTGTGTGTATTTCGTGATAATGGATCATTCGGGGGCATGATTGGAAACAATTGCCTTGAAATGTCACGCTCGGCTTCGTCTAGATGCTTTATGTCGTGATAACGAAACATTGAGCACGAGCGGAAGCATTTGTTTTAAGATTTGACGCTTAGTTTGAGCCTGGTGCAGGAGCATGCAGAGGTGTAAGGGGCAATCTTGCGTCGCCCAAAATTGATGTATTTTGTTTTCACTTCTTTCCAAGATTTGCGCTTTCGGACACCCATTTGCTTGAATAACGGTCCAGAACCTTCGAAGTTTCCAACGGGGCAAGGATACAAACTCGCTATTTTTAGCGAGTCTTGCCGGAGAAGCGGTTGACCGCCAAATTTTCCCCAGAGCTTCGGAATAGTAAAATAAGCATTCCTGGTCGAGCTCAACTCAAGATTGCGTACGGATTTCAAGATATTGAAGTTTCAAGTTTGTGAGGGTTCATCCCCTGATTGTGTGTATTTCGTGATAATGGATCATTCGGGGGCATGATTGGAAACAATTGCCTTGAAATGTCACGCTCGGCTTCGTCTAGATGCTTTATGTCGTGATAACGAAACATTAAGCACGAGCGGAAGCATTTGTTTTAAGATTTGACGCTTAGTTTGAGCCTGGTGCAGGAGCATGCAGAGGTGTAAGGGGCAATCTTGCGTCGCCCAAAATTGATGTATTTTGTTTTCACTTCTTTCCAAGATTTGCGCTTTCGGACACCCATTTGCTTGAATAACGGTCCAGAACCTTCGAAGTTTCCAACGGGGCAAGGATACAAACTCGCTATTTTTAGCGAGTCTTACCGGAGAAGCGGTTGACCGCCAAATTTTCCCCAGAGCTTCGGAATAGTAAAATAAGCATTCCTGGTCGAGCTCAACTCAAGATTGCGTACGGATTTCAAGATATTGAAGTTTCGAGTTTGTGAGGGTTCATCCCCTAATTGTGTGTATTTCGTGATAATGGATCATTCGGGGGCATGATTGGAAACAATTGCCTTGAAATGTCACGCTCGGCTTCGTCTAGATGCTTTATGTCGTGATAACGAAACATTGAGCAGGAGCGGAAGCATTTGTTTTAAGATTTGACGCTTAGTTTGAGCCTTGTGCAGGAGCATGCAGAGGTGTAAGGGGCAATCTTGCGTCGCCCAAAATTGATGTATTTTGTTTTCACTTCTTTCCAAGATTTGCGCTTTCGGACACCCATTTGCTTGAATAACGGTCCAGAACCTTCGAAGTTTCCAACGGGGCAAGGATACAAACTCGCTATTTTTAGCGAGTCTTGCCGGAGAAGCGGTTGACCGCCAAATTTTCCCCAGAGCTTCGGAATAGTAAAATAAGCATTCCTGGTCGAGCTCAACTCAAGATTGCGTACGGATTTCAAGATATTGAAGTTTCGAGTTTGTGAGGGTTCATCCCCTGATTGTGTGTATTTCGTGATAATGGATCATTCAGGGGCATGATTGGAAACAATTGCCTTGAAATGTCACGCTTGGCTTCGTCTAGATGCTTTATGTCGTGATAACGAAACATTGAGCACGAGCGGAAGCATTTGTTTTAAGATTTGACGCTTAGTTTGAGCCTGGTGCAGGAGCATGCAGAGGTGTAAGGGGCAATCTTGCGTCGCCCAAAATTGATGTATTTTGTTTTCACTTCTTTCCAAGATTTGCACTTTCGGACACCCATTTGCTTGAATAACGGTCCAGAACCTTCGAAGTTTCCAACGGGGCAAGGATACAAACTCGCTATTTTTAGCGAGTCTTGCCGGAGAAGCGGTTGACCGCCAAATTTTCCCCAGAGCTTCGGAATAGTAAAATAAGCATTCCTGGTCGAGCTCAACTCAAGATTGCGTACGGATTTCAAGATATTGAAGTTTCAAGTTTGTGAGGGCTCATCCCCTGATTGTGTGTATTTCGTGATAATGGATCATTCGGGGGCATGATTGGAAACAATTGCCTTGAAATGTCACGCTCGGCTTCGTCTAGATGCTTTATGTCGTGATAACGAAACATTGAGCAGGAGCGGAAGCATTTGTTTTAAGATTTGACGCTTAGTTTGAGCCTGGTGCAGGAGCATGCAGAGGTGTAAGGGGCAATCTTGCGTCGCCCAAAATTGATGTATTTTGTTTTCACTTCTTTCCAAGATTTGCGCTTTCGGACACCCATTTGCTTGAATAACGGTCCAGAACCTTCGAAGTTTCCAACGGGGCAAGGATACAAACTCGCTATTTTTAGCGAGTCTTGCCGCAGAAGCGGTTGACCACCAAATTTTCCCCAGAGCTTCGGAATAGTAAAATAAGCATTCCTGGTCGAGCTCAACTCAAGATTGCGTACGGATTTCAATATATTGAAGTTTCGAGTTTGTGAGGGTTCATCCCCTGATTGTCTGTATTTCGTGATAATGGATCATTCGGGGGCATGATTGGAAACAATTGCCTTGAAATGTCACGCTCGGCTTCGTCTAGATGCTTTATGTCGTGATAAAGAAACATTGAGCACGAGCGGAAGCATTTGTTTTAAGATTTGACGCTTAGTTTGAGCCTGGTGCAGGAGCATGCAGAGGTGTAAGGGGCAATCTTGCGTCGCCCAAAATTGATGTATTTTGTTTTCACTTCTTTCCAAGATTTGCGCTTTCGGACACCCATTTGCTTGAATAACGGCCCAGAACCTTCGAAGTTTCCAACGGGGCAAGGATACAAACTCGCTATTTTTAGCGAGTCTTGCCGGAGAAGCGGTTGACCGCCAAATTTTCCCCAGAGCTTCGGAATAGTAAAATAAGCATTCCTGGTCGAGCTCAACTCAAGATTGCGTACGGATTTCAAGATATTGAAGTTTCGAGTTTGTGAGGGTTCATCCCCTGATTGTGTGTATTTCGTGATAATGGATCATTCGGGGGCATGATTGGAAACAATTGCCTTGAAATGTCACGCTCGGCTTCGTCTAGATGCTTTATGTCGTGATAACGAAACATTGAGCACGAGCGGAAGCATTTGTTTTAAGATTTGACGCTTAGTTTGAGCCTGGTGCAGGAGCATGCAGAGGTGTAAGGGGCAATCTTGCGTCGCCAAAAATTGATGTATTTTTTTTTCACTTCTTTCCAAGATTTGCGCTTTCGGACACCCATTTGCTTGAATAACGGTGCAGAACCTTCAAAGTTTCCAACGGGGCAAGGATACAAACTCCCTATTTTGAGCGAGTCTTGCAGGAGAAGCGGTTGACCGCCAAATTTTCCCCAGAGCTTCGGAACAGTAAAATAAGCATTCCTGGTCGAGCTCAACTCAAGATTGCGTACGGATTTCAAGATATTGAAGTTTCGAGTTTGTGAGGGTTCATCCCCTGATTGTGTGTATTTCGTGATAATGGATCATTCGGGGGCATGATTGGAAACAATTGCCTTGAAATGTCACGCTCGGCTTCGTCTAGATGCTTTATGTCGTGATAACGAAACATTGAGCAGGAGCGGAAGCATTTGTTTTAAGATTTGACGCTTAGTTTGAGCCTGGTGCAGGAGCATGCAGAGGTGTAAGGGGCAATCTTGCGTCGCCCAAAATTGATGTATTTTGTTTTCACTTCTTTCCAAGATTTGCGCTTTCGGACACCCATTTGCTTGAATAACGGTCCAGAACCTTCGAAGTTTCCAACGGGGCAAGGATACAAACTCGCTATTTTTAGCGAGTCTTGCCGGAGAAGCGGTTGACCGCCAAATTTTCCCCAGAGCTTCGGAATAGTAAAATAAGCATTCCTGGTGGAGCTCAACTCAAGATTGCGTACGGATTTCAAGATATTGAAGTTTCGAGTTTGTGAGGGTTCATCCCCTGATTGTGTGTATTTCGTGATAATGGATCATTCGGGGGCATGATTGGAAACAATTGCCTTGAAATGTCACGCTCGGCTTCGTCTAGATGCTTTATGTCGTGATAACGAAACATTGAGCACGAGCGCAAGCATTTGTTTTAAGATTTGACGCTTAGTTTGAGCCTGGTGCAGGAGCATGCAGAGGTGTAAGGGGCAATCTTGCGTCGCCCAAAATTGATGTATTTTGTTTTCACTTCTTTCCAAGATTTGCGCTTTCGGACACCCATTTGCTTGAATAACGGCCCAGAACCTTCGAAGTTTCCAACGGGGCAAGGATACAAACTCGCTATTTTTAGCGAGTCTTGCCGGAGAAGCGGTTGACCGCCAAATTTTCCCCAGAGCTTCGGAATAGTAAAATAAGCATTCCTGGTCGATCTCAACTCAAGATTGCGTACGGATTTCAAGATATTGAAGTTTCGAGTTTGTGAGGGTTCATCCCCTGATTGTGTGTATTTCGTGATAATGGATCATTCGGGGGCATGATTGGAAACAATTGCCTTGAAATGTCACGCTCGGCTTCTTCTAGATGCTTTATGTTGTGATAACGAAACATTGAGCACGAGCGGAAGCATTTGTTTTAAGATTTGACGCTTAGTTTGAGCCTGGTGCAGGAGCATGCAGAGGTGTAAGGGGCAATCTTGCGTCACCCAAAATTGATGTATTTTGTTTTCACTTCTTTCCAAGATTTGCGCTTTCGGACACCCATTTGCTTGAATAACGGACCAGAACCTTCGAAGTTTCCAACGGGGCAAGGATACAAACTCGCTATTTTTAGCGAGTCTTGCCGGAGAAGCGGTTGACCGCCAAATTTTCCCTAGAGCTTCGGAATAGTAAAATAAGCATTCCTGGTCGAGCTCAACTCAAGATTGCGTACGGATTTCAAGATATTGAAGTTTCAAGTTTGTGAGGGTTCATCCCCTGATTGTGTGTATTTCGTGATAATGGATCATTCGGGGGCATGATTGGAAACAATTGCCTTGAAATGTCACGCTCGGCTTTGTCTAGATGCTTTATGTCGTGATAACGAAACATTGAGCATGAGCGGAAGCATTTGTTTTAAGATTTGACGCTTAGTTTGAGCCTGATGCAGGAGCATGCAGAGGTGTAAGGGGCAATCTTGCGTCGCCCAAAATTGATGTATTTTGTTTTCACTTCTTTCCAAGATTTGCGCTTTCGGACACCCATTTGCTTGAATAACGGTCCAGAACCTTCGAAGTTTCCAACGGGGCAAGGATACAAACTTGCTATTTTTAGCGAGTCTTGCCGGAGAAGTGGTTGACCGCCAAATTTTCCCCAGAGCTTCGGAATAGTAAAATAAGCATTCCTGGTCGAGCTCAACTCAAGATTGCGTACGGATTTCAAGATATTGAAGTTTCGAGTTTGTGAGGGTTCATCCCCTGATTGTGTGTATTTCGTGATAATGGATCATTCGGGGGCATGATTGGAAACAATTGCCTTGAAATGTCACGCTCGGCTTCGTCTAGATGCTTTATGTCGTGATAACGAAACATTGAGCACGAGCGGAAGCATTTGTTTTAAGATTTGACGCTTAGTTTGAGCCTGGTGCAGGAGCATGCAGATGTGTAAGGGGCAATCTTGCGTCGCCCAAAATTGATGTATTTTGTTTTCACTTCTTTCCAAGATTTGCGCTTTCAGACACCCATTTGCTTGAATAACGGTCCAGAACCTTCGAAGTTTCCAACGGGGCAAGGATACAAACTCACTATTTTTAACGAGTCTTGCCGGAGAAGCTATTGACCGCCAAATTTTTCACAGAGCTTCGGAATAGTAAAATAAGCATTCTTGGTCGAGCTCAACTCAAGATTGCGTACGGATTTCAAGATATTGAAGTTTCGAGTTTGTGAGGGTTCATCCCTTGATTGTGTGTATTTCGTGATAATGGATCATTCGGGGGCATGATTGGAAACAATTGCCTTGAAATGTCACGCTCGGATTCGTCTAGATGCTTTATGTCGTGATAACGAAACATTGAGCACGAGCGGAAGCATTTGTTTTAAGATTTGACGCTTAGTTTGAGCCTGGTGCAAGATCATGCAGAGGTGTAAGGGGCAATCTTGCGTCGCCCAAAATTGATGTATTTTGTTTTCACTTCTTTCCAAGATTTGCGCTTTCGGACACCCATTTGCTTGAATAACGGTCCAGAACCTTCGAAGTTTCCAACGGGGCAAGGATACAAACTCGCTATTTTTAGCGAGTCTTGCCGGAGAAGCGGTTGACCGCCAAATTTTCCCCAGAGCTTCGGAATAGTAAAATAAGCATTCCTGGTCGAGCTCAACTCAAGATTGCGTACGGATTTCAAGATATTGAAGTTTCGAGTTTGTGAGGGTTCATCCCCTGATTGTGTGTATTTCGTGATAATGGATCATTCGGGGGCATGATTGGAAACAATTGCCTTTAAATGTCACGCTCGGCTTCGTCTAGATGCTTTATGTCGTGATAACGAAACATTGAGCACGAGCGGAAGCATTTGTTTTAAGATTTGACGCTTAGTTTGAGCCTGGTGCAGGAGCATGCAGAGGTGTAAGGGGCAATCTTGCGTCGCCCAAAATTGATGTATTTTGTTTTCACTTCTTTCCAAGATTTGCGCTTTCGGACACCCATTTGCTTGAATAACGGTCCAGAACCTTCGAAGTTTCCAACGGGGCAAGGATACAAACTCGCTATTTTTAGCGAGTCTTGCCGCAGAAGCGGTTGACCGCCAAATTTTCCCCAGAGCTTCGGAATAGTAAAATAAGCATTCCTGGTCGAGCTCAACTCAAGATTGCGTACGGATTTCAAGATATTGAAGTTTCGAGTTTGTGAGGGTTCATCCCCTGATTGTGTGTATTTCGTGATAATGGATCATTCGGGGGCATGATTGGAAACAATTGCCTTGAAATGTCACGCTCGGCTTCGTCTAGATGCTTTATGTCGTGATAACGAAACATTGAGCATGAGCGGAAGCATTTGTTTTAAGATTCGACGCTTAGTTTGAGCCTGGTGCAGGAGCATGCAGAGGTGTAAGGGGCAATCTTGCATCGCCCAAAATTGATGTATTTTGTTTTCACTTCTTTCCAAGATTTGCGCTTTCGGACACCCATTTGCTTGAATAACGGTCCAGAACCTTCGAAGTTTCCAACGGGGCAAGGATACAAACTCGCTATTTTTAGCGAGTCTTGCCGGAGAAGCGGTTGACCGCCAAATTTTCCCCAGAGCTTCGGAATAGTAAAATAAGCATTCCTGGTCGAGCTCAACTCAAGATTGCGTACGGATTTCAAGATATTGAAGTTTCGAGTTTGTGAGGGTTCATCCCCTGATTGTGTGTATTTCGTGATAATGGATCATTCGGGGGCATGATTGGAAACAATTGCCTTGAAATGTCACGCTCGGCTTCGTCTAGATGCTTTATGTCGTGATAACGAAACATTGAGCACGAGCGGAAGCATTTGTTTTAAGATTTGACGCTTAGTTTGAGCCTGGTGCAGGAGCATGCAGAGGTGTAAGGGGCAATCTTGCATCGCCCAAAATTGATGTATTTTGTTTTCACTTCTTTCCAAGATTTGCGCTTTCGGACACCCATTTGCTTGAATAACGGTCCAGAACCTTCGAAGTTTCCAACGGGGCAAGGATACAAACTCGCTATTTTTAGCGAGTCTTGCCGGAGAAGCGGTTGACCGCCAAATTTTCCCCAGAGCTTCGGAATAGTAAAATAAGCATTCCTGGTCGAGCTCAACTCAAGATTGCGTACGGATTTCAAGATATTGAAGTTTCGAGTTTGTGAGGGTTCATCCCCTGATTGTGTGTATTTCGTGATAATGGATCATTCGGGGGCATGATTGGAAACAATTGCCTTGAAATGTCACGCTCGGCTCCGTCTAGATGCTTTATTTCGTGATAACGAAACATTGAGCATGAGCGGAAGCATTTGTTTTAAGATTTGACGCTTAGTTTGAGCCTGGTGCAGGAGCATGCAGAGGTGTAAGGGGCAATCTTGCGTCGCCCAAAATTGATGTATTTTGTTTTCACTTCTTTCCAAGATTCGCGCTTTCGGACACCCATTTGCTTGAATAACGGTCCAGAACCTTCGAAGTTTCCAACGGGGCAAGGATACAAACTCGCTATTTTTAGCGAGTCTTGCCGGAGAAGCGGTTGACCGCCAAATTTTCCCTAGAGCTTCGGAATAGTAAAATAAGCATTCCTGGTCGAGCTCAACTCAAGATTGCGTACGGATTTCAAGATATTGAAGTTTCGAGTTTGTGAGGGTTCATCCCCTGATTGTGTGTATTTCGTGATAATGGATCATTCGGGGGCATGATTGGAAATAATTGCCTTGAAATGTCACGCTCCGCTCCGTCTAGATGCTTTCTGTCGAGATAACGAAACATTGAGCATGAGCGGAAGGATTTGTTTTAAGATTTGACGCTTAGTTTGAGCCTGGTGCAGGAGCATGCAGAGGTGTAAGGGGCAATCTTGCGTCGCCCAAAATTGATGTATTTTGTTTTCACTTCTTTCCAAGATTTGCGCTTTCGGACACCCATTTGCTTGAATAACGGTCCAGAACCTTCGAAGTTTCCAACGGGGCAAGGATACAAACTCGCTATTTTTAGCGAGTCTTGCCGGAGAAGCGGTTGACCGCCAAATTTTCCCCAGAGCTTCGGAATAGTAAAATAAGCATTCCTGGTCGAGCTCAACTCAAGATTGCGTACGGATTTCAAGATATTGAAGTTTCGAGTTTGTGAGGGTTCATCCCCTGATTGTGTGTATTTCATGATAATGGATCATTCGGGGGCATGATTGGAAACAATTGCCTTGAAATGTCACGCTCGGCTCCGTCTAGATGCTTTATGTCGTGATAACGAAACATTGAGCACGAGCGGAAGCATTTGTTTTAAGATTTGACGCTTAGTTTGAGCCTGGTGCAGGAGCATGCAGAGGTGTAAGGGGCAATCTTGCGTCGCCCAAAATTGATGTATTTTGTTTTCACTTCTTTCCAAGATTTGCACTTTCGGACACCCATTTGCTTGAATAACGGTCCAGAACCTTCGAAGTTTCCAACGGGGCAAGGATACAAACTCGCTATTTTTAGCGAGTCTTGCCGGAGAAGCGGTTGACCGCCAAATTTTCCCCAGAGCTTCGGAAGAGTAAAATAAGCATTCCTGGTCGAGCTCAACTCAAGATTGCGTACGGATTTCAAGATATTGAAGTTTCGAGTTTGTGAGGGTTCATCCCCTGATTGTGTGTATTTCGTGATAATGGATCATTCGGGGGCATGATTGGAAACAATTGCCTTGAAATGTCACGCTCGGCTCCGTCTAGATGCTTTATGTCGTGATAACGAAACATTGAGCATGAGCGGAAGCATTTGTTTTAAGATTCGACGCTTAGTTTGAGCCTGGTGCAGGAGCATGCAGAGGTGTAAGGGGCAATCTTGCGTCGCCCAAAATTGATGTATTTTGTTTTCACTTCTTTCCAAGATTTGCGCTTTCGGACACCCATTTGCTTGAATAACGGTCCAGAACCTTCGAATTTTCCAACGGGGCAAGGATACAAACTCGCTATTTTTAGCGAGTCTTGCCGGAGAAGCGGTTGACCGCCAAATTTTCCCCAGAGCTTCAGAATAGTAAAATAAGCATTCCTGGTCGAGCTCAACTCAAGATTGCGTACGGATTTCAAGATATTGAAGTTTCGAGTTTGTGAGGGTTCATCCCCTGATTGTGTGTATTTCGTGATAATGGATCATTCGGGGGCATGATTGGAAACAATTGCCTTGAAATGTCACGCTTGGCTTCGTCTAGATGCTTTATGTCGTGATAACGAAACATTGAGCATGAGCGGAAGCATTTGTTTTAAGATTTGACGCTTGGTTTGAGCCTGGTGCAGGAGCATGCAGAGGTGTAAGGGGCAATCTTGCGTCGCCCAAAATTGATGTATTTTGTTTTCACTTCTTTCCAAGATTTGCGCTTTCGGACACCCATTTGCTTGAATAACGGTCCAGAACCTTCGAAGTTTCCAACGGGGCAAGGATACAAACTCGCTATTTTTAGCGAGTCTTGCCGGAGAAGCGGTTGACCGCCAAATTTTCCCCAGAGCTTCGGAATAGCAAAATAAGCATTCCTGGTCGAGCTCAACTCAAGATTGCATACGGATTTCAAGATATTGAAGTTTCGAGTTTGTGAGGGTTCATCCCCTGATTGTGTGTATTTCGTGATAATGGATCATTCGGGGGCATGATTGGAAGCAATTGCCTTGAAATGTCACGCTCGGCTTCGTCTAGATG
Source organism: Cunninghamia lanceolata (assembly GCA_027924645.1). Lineage (NCBI taxonomy): Eukaryota > Viridiplantae > Streptophyta > Pinopsida > Cupressales > Cupressaceae > Cunninghamia > Cunninghamia lanceolata. The sequence continues at coordinate 5,215,045 of BSBN01000354.1, read as the reverse complement.
CTTTATGTCGTGATAACGAAACATTGAGCATGAGCGGAAGCATTTGTTTTAAGATTTGACACTTGGTTTGAGCCTGGTGCAGGAGCATGCAGAGGTGTAAGGGGCAATCTTGCGTCGCCCAAAATTGATGTATTTTGTTTTCACTTCTTTCCAAGATTTGCGCTTTCAGACACCCATTTGCTTGAATAACGGTCCAGAACCTTCGAAGTTTCCAACGGGGCAAGGATACAAACTCGCTATTTTTAGCGAGTCTTGCCGGAGAAGCGGTTGACCGCCAAATTTTCCCCAGAGCTTCGGAATAGCAAAATAAGCATTCCTGGTCGAGCTCAACTCAAGATTGCATACGGATTTCAAGATATTGAAGTTTCGAGTTTGTGAGGGTTCATCCCCTGATTGTGTGTATTTCGTGATAATGGATCATTCGGGGGCATGATTGGAAACAATTGCCTCGAAATGTCACGCTCGGCTTCGTCTAGATGCTTTATGTCGTGATAACGAAACATTGAGCATGAGCGGAAGCATTTGTTTTAAGATTTGACGCTTGGTTTGAGCCTGGTGCAGGAGCATGCAGAGGTGTAAGGGGCAATCTTGCGTCGCCCAAAATTGATGTATTTTGTTTTCACTTCTTTCCAAGATTTGCGCTTTCGGACACCCATTTGCTTGAATAATGGTCCAGAACATTCGAAGTTTCCAACGGGGCAAGGATACAAACTCGCTATTTTTAGCGAGTCTTGCCGGAGAAGCGGTTGACCGCCAAATTTTCCCCAGAGCTTCGGAATAGTAAAATAAGCATTCCTGGTCGAGCTCAACTCAAGATTGCGTACGGATTTCAAGATATTGAAGTTTCGAGTTTGTGAGGGTTCATCCCCTGATTGTGTGTATTTCGTGATAATGGATCATTCGGGGGCATGATTGGAAACAATTGCCTTGAAATGTCACGCTCGGCTTCGTCTAGATGCTTTATGTCGTGATAACGAAACATTGAGCATGAGCGGAAGCATTTGTTTTAAGATTTGACGCTTGGTTTGAGCCTGGTGCAGGAGCATGCAGAGGTGTAAGGGGCAATCTTGCGTCGCCCAAAATTGATGTATTTTGTTTTCACTTCTTTCCAAGATTTGCGCTTTCGGACACCCATTTGCTTGAATAACGGTCCAGAACCTTCAAAGTTTCCAACGGGGCAAGGATACAAACTCGCTATTTTTAGCGAGTCTTGCCGGAGTAGCGGTTGACCGCCAAATTTTCCCCAGAGCTTCGGAATAGTAAAATAAGCATTCCTGGTCGAGCTGAACTCAAGATTGCGTACGTATTTCAAGATATTGAAGTTTCGAGTTTGTGAGGGTTCATCCCCTGATTGTGTGTATTTCGTGATAATGGATCATTCGGGGGCATGATTGGAAACAATTGCCGTGAAATTTCACGCTCGGCTTCGTCTAGATGCTTTATGTCGTGATAACGAAACATTGAGCATGAGCGGAAGCATTTGTTTTAAGATTTGACACTTGGTTTGAGCCTGGTGCAGGAGCATGCAGAGGTGTAAGGGGCAATCTTGCGTCGCCCAAAATTGATGTATTTTGTTTTCACTTCTTTCCAAGATTTGCGCTTTCAGACACCCATTTGCTTGAATAACGGTCCAGAACCTTCGAAGTTTCCAACGGGGCAAGGATACAAACTCGCTATTTTTAGCGAGTCTTGCCGGAGAAGCGGTTGACCGCCAAATTTTCCCCAGAGCTTCGGAATAGTAAAATAAGCATTCCTGGTCGAGCTCAACTCAAGATTGCATACGGATTTCAAGATATTGAAGTTTCGAGTTTGTGAGGGTTCATCCCCTGATTGTGTGTATTTCGTGATAATGGATCATTCGGGGGCATGATTGGAAACAATTGCCTTGAAATGTCACGCTCGGCTTCGTCTAGATGCTTTATGTCGTGATAACGAAACATTGAGCATGAGCGGAAGCATTTGTTTTAAGATTTGACGCTTGGTTTGAGCCTGGTGCAGGAGCATGCAGAGGTGTAAGGGGCAATCTTGCGTCGCCCAAAATTGATGTATTTTGTTTTCACTTCTTTCCAAGATTTGCGCTTTCGGACACCCATTTGCTTGAATAACGGTCCAGAACCTTCGAAGTTTCCAACGAGGCAAGGATACAAACTCGCTATTTTTAGCGAGTCTTGCCGGAGAAGCGGTTGACCGCCAAATTTTCCCCAGAGCTTCGGAACAGTAAAATAAGCATTCCTGGTCGAGCTCAACTCAAGATTGCGTACGGATTTCAAGATATTGAAGTTTCGAGTTTGCGAGGGTTAATCCCCTGATTGTGTGTATTTCGTGATAATGGATCATTCGGGGGCATGATTGGAAACAATTGCCTTGAAATGTCACGCTCGGCTTCGTCTAGATGCTTTATGTCGTGATAACGAAACATTGAGCATGAGCGGAAGCATTTGTTTTAAGATTTGACGCTTGGTTTGAGCCTGGTGTAGGAGCATGTAGAGGTGTAAGGGGCAATCTTGCGTCGCCCAAAATTGATGTATTTTGTTTTCACTTCTTTCCAAGATTTGCGCTTTCGGACACCCATTTGCTTGAATAACGGTCCAGAACCTTCGAATTTTCCAACGGGGCAAGGATACAAACTCGCTATTTTTAGCGAGTCTTGCCGGAAAAGCGATTGACCGCCAAATTTTCCCCAGAGCTTCGGAATTGTAAAATAAGCATTCCTGGTCGAGCTCAACTCAAGATTGCGTACGGATTTCAAGATATTGAAGTATCGAGTTTGTGAGGGTTCATCCCCTGATTGTGTGTATTTCGTGATAATGGATCATTCGGGGGCATGATTGGAAACAATTGCCTTGAAATGTCACGCTCAGCTTCGTTTAGATGCTTTATGTCGTGATAACGAAACATTGAGCATGAGCGGAAGCATTTGTTTTAAGATTTGACGCTTGGTTTGAGCCTGGTGCAGGAGCATGCAGAGGTGTAAGGGGCAATCTTGCGTCGCCCAAAATTGATGTATTTTATTTTCACTTCTTTCCAAGATTTGCGCTTTCGGACACCCATTTGCTTGAATAACGGTCCAGAACCTTCGAAGTTTCCAACGGGGCAAGGATACAAACTCGCTATTTTTAGCGAGTCTTGCCGGAGAAGCGGTTGACCGCCAAATTTTCCCCAGAGCTTCGGAATAGTAAAATAAGCATTCCTGGTCGAGCTCAACTCAAGATTTCGTACGGATTTCAAGATATTGAAGTTTCGAGTTTGTGAGGGTTCATCCCCTGATTGTGTGTATTTCGTGATAATGGATCATTCGGGGGCATGATTGGAAACAATTGCCTTGAAATGTCACGCTCGGCTTTGTCTAGATGCTTTATGTCGTGATAACGAAACATTGAACATGAGCGGAAGCATTTGTTTTAAGATTTGACGCTTGGTTTGAGCCTGGTGCAGGAGCATGCAGAGGTGTAAGGGGCAATCTTGCGTCGCCGAAAATTGATGTATTTTGTTTTCACTTCTTTCCAAGATTTGCGCTTTCGGACACCCATTTGCTTGAATAACAGTCCAGAACCTTTAAATTTTCCAACGGGGCAAGGATACAAACTCGCTATTTTTAGCGAGTCTTGCCGGAGAAGCGGTTGACCGCCAAATTTTCTCCAGAGCTTCGGAATAGTAAAATAAGCATTCCTGGTCGAGCTCAACTCAAGATTGCGTACGGATTTCAAGATATTGAAGTTTCAAGTTTGTGAGGGTTCATCCCCTGATTGTGTGTATTTCGTGATAATGGATCATTCGGGGGCATGATTGGAAACAATTGCCTTGAAATGTCACGCTCGGCTTCGTCTAGATGCTTTATGTTGTGATAACGAAACATTGAGCAGGAGCGGAAGCATTTGTTTTAAGATTTGACACTTGGTTTGAGCCTGGTGCAGGAGCATGCAGAGGTGTAAGGGGCAATCTTGCGTCGCCCAAAATTGATGTATTTTGTTTTCACTTCTTTCCAAGATTTGCGCTTTCGGACACCCATTTGCTTGAATAACGGTCCAGAACCTTCGAAGTTTCCAACGGGGCAAGGATACAAACTCGCTATTTTTAGCGAGTCTTGCCGGAGAAGCTGTTGACCGCCAAATTTTCCCCAGAGCTTCGGAATAGTAAAATAAGCATTCCTGGTTGAGCTCAACTCAAGATTGCGTACGGATTTCAAGATATTGAAGTTTCGAGTTTGTGAGGGTTCATCCCCTGATTGTGTGTATTTCGTGATAATGGATCATTCGGGGGCATGATTGGAAACAATTGCCTTGAAATGTCACGCTCGGCTTCGTCTAGATGCTTTATGTCGTGATAACGAAACATTGAGCAGGAGCGGAAGCATTTGTTTTAAGATTTGACGCTTAGTTTGAGCCTGGTGCAGGAGCATGCAGAGGTGTAAGGGGCAATCTTGCGTCGCCCAAAATTGATGTATTTTGTTTTCACTTCTTTCCAAGATTTGCGCTTTCGGACACCCATTTGCTTGAATAACGGTCCAGAACCTTCGAAGTTTCCAACAGGGCAAGGATACAAACTCGCTATTTTTAGCGAGTCTTGCCGAAGAAGCGGTTGACCGCCAAATTTTCCCCAGAGCTTCGGAATAGTAAAATAAGCATTCCTGGTCGAGCTCAACTCAAGATTGCGTACGGATTTCAAGATATTGAAGTTTCGAGTTTGTGAGGGTTCATCCCCTGATTGTGTGTATTTCGTGATAATGGATCATTCGGGGGCATGATTGGAAACAATTGCCTTGAAATGTCACGCTCGGCTTCGTCTAGATGCTTTATGTCGTGATAACGAAACATTGAGCATGAGCGGAAGCATTTGTTTTAAGATTTGACGCTTAGTTTGAGCCTGGTGCAGGAGCATGCAGAGGTGTAAGGGGCAATCTTGCATCGCCCAAAATTGATGTATTTTTTTTCACTTCTTTCCAAGATTTGCACTTTCGGACACCCATTTGCTTGAATAACGGTCCAGAACCTTCGAAGTTTCCAACGGGGCAAGGATACAAACTCGCTATTTTTAGCGAGTCTTGCCGGAGAAGCGGTTGACCGCCAAATTTTCCCCAGAGCTTCGGAATAGTAAAATAAGCATTCCTGGTCGAGCTCAACTCAAGATTGCGTACGGATTTCAAGATATTGAAGTTTCGAGTTTGTGAGGGTTCATCCCCTGATTGTGTGTATTTCGTGATAATGGATCATTCGGGGGCATGATTGGAAACAATTGCCTTGAAATGTCACGCTCGGCTTCGTCTAGATGCTTTATGTCGTGATAACGAAACATTGAGCATGAGCGGAAGCATTTGTTTTAAGATTTGACGCTTAGTTTGAGCCTGGTGCAGGAGCATGCAGAGGTGTAAGGGGCAATCTTGCGTCGCCCAAAATTGATGTATTTTGTTTTCACTTCTTTCCAAGATTTGCGCTTTCGGACACCCATTTGCTTGAATAACGGTCCAGAACCTTCGAAGTTTCCAACGGGGCAAGGATACAAACTCGCTATTTTTAGCGAGTCTTGCCGGAGAAGCGGTTGACCGCCAAATTTTCCCCAGAGCTTCAGAATAGTAAAATAAGCATTCCTGGTCGAGCTCAACTCAAGATTGCGTACAGATTTCAAGATATTGAAGTTTCGAGTTTGTGAGGGTTCATCCCCTGATTGTGTGTATTTCGTGATAATGGATCATTCGGGGGCATGATTGGAAACAATTGCCTTGAAATGTCACGCTCGGCTTCGTCTAGATGCTTTATGTCGTGATAACGAAACATTGAGCAGGAGCGGAAGCATTTGTTTTAAGATTTGACGCTTAGTTTGAGCCTGGTGCAGGAGCATGCAGAGGTGTAAGGGGCAATCTTGCGTCACCCAAAATTGATGTATTTTGTTTTCACTTCTTTCCAAGATTTGCGCTTTCGGACACCCATTTGCTTGAATAACGGTCCAGAACCTTCGAAGTTTCCAACGGGGCAAGGATACAAACTCGCTATTTTTAGCGAGTCTTGCCGGAGAAGCGGTTGACCGCCAAATTTTCCCCAGAGCTTCGGAATAGTAAAATAAGCATTCCTGGTCGAGCTCAACTCAAGATTGCGTACGGATTTCAAGATATTGAAGTTTCGAGTTTGTGAGGGTTCATCCCCTGATTGTGTGTATTTCGTGATAATGGATCATTCGGGGGCATGATTGGAAACAATTGCCTTGAAATGTCACGCTCGGCTTCGTCTAGATGCTTTATGTCGTGATAACGAAACATTGAGCATGAGCGGAAGCATTTGTTTTAAGATTTGACGCTTAGTTTGAGCCTGGTGCAGGAGCATGCAGAGGTGTAAGGGGCAATCTTGCGTCGCCCAAAATTGATGTATTTTGTTTTCACTTCTTTCCAAGATTTGCGCTTTCGGACACCCATTTGCTTGAATAACGGTCCAGAACCTTCGAAGTTTCCAACGGGGCAAGGATACAAACTCGCTATTTTTAGCGAGTCTTGCCGGAGAAGCGGTTGACCGCCAAATTTTCCCCAGAGCTTCGGAATAGTAAAATAAGCATTCCTGGTCGAGCTCAACTCAAGATTGCGTACGGATTTCAAGATATTGAAGTTTCGAGTTTGTGAGGGTTCATCCCCTGATTGTGTGTATTTCGTGATAATGGATCATTCGGGGGCATGATTGGAAACAATTGCCTTGAAATGTCACGCTCGGCTTCGTCTAGATGCTTTATGTCAAAATAACGAAACATTGAGCATGAGCAGAAGCATTTGTTTTAAGATTTGACGCTTGGTTTGAGCCTGGTGCAGGAGCATGCAGAGGTGTAAGGGGCAATCTTGCGTCGCCCAAAATTGATGTATTTTGTTTTCACTTCTTTCCAAGATTTACGCTTTCAGACACCCATTTGCTTGAATAACGGTCCAGAACCTTCGAAGTTTCCAACGGGGCAAGGATACAAACTCGCTATTTTTAGCGAGTCTTGCCGGAGAAGCGGTTGACCGCCAAATTTTCCCCAGAGCTTCGGAATAGTAAAATAAGCATTCCTGGTCGAGCTCAACTCAAGATTGCGTACGGATTTCAAGATATTGAAGTTTCAAGTTTGTGAGGGTTCATCCCCTGATTGTGTGTATTTCGTGATAATGGATCATTCGGGGGCATGATTGGAAACAATTGCCTTGAAATGTCATGCTCGGCTTCGTCTAGATGCTTTATGTCATGATAACGAAACATTGAGCATGAGCGGAAGCATTTGTTTTAAGATTTGACGCTTAGTTTGAGCCTGGTGCAGGAGCATGCAGAGGTGTAAGGGGCAATCTTGCGTCGCCCAAAATTGATGTATTTTGTTTTCACTTCTTTCCAAGATTTGCGCTTTCGGACACCCATTTGCTTGAATAACGGTCCAGAACCTTTGAAGTTTCCAACGGGGCAAGGATACAAACTCGCTATTTTTAGCGAGTCTTGCCGGAGAAGCGGTTGACCGCCAAATTTTCCCCAGAGCTTCGGAATAGTAAAATAAGCATTCCTAGTCGAGCTCAACTCAAGATTGCGTACGGATTTTAAGATATTGAAGTTTCGAGTTTGTGAGGGTTCATCCCCTGATTGTGTGTATTTCGTGATAATGGATCATTCGGGGGCATGATTGGAAACAATTGGCTTGAAATGTCACGCTCGGCTTCGTCTAGATGCTTTATGTCGTGATAACGAAACATTGAGCATGAGCGGAAGCATTTGTTTTAAGATTTGACGCTTAGTTTGAGCCTGGTGCAGGAGCATGCAGAGGTGTAAGGGGCAATCTTGCGTCGCCCAAAATTGATGTATTTTGTTTTCACTTCCTTCCAAGATTTGCGCTTTCGGACACCCATTTGCTTGAATAACGGTCCAGAACCTTCGAAGTTTCTAACGGGGCAAGGATACAAACTCGCTATTTTTAGCGAGTCTTGCCGGAGAAGCGGTTGACCGCCAAATTTTCCCCAGAGCTTCGGAATAGTAAAATAAGCATTCCTGGTCGAGCTCAACTCAAGATTGCGTACGGATTTCAAGATATTGAAGTTTCGAGTTTGTGAGGGTTCATCCCCTGATTGTGTGTATTTCGTGATAATGGATCATTCGGGGGCATGATTGGAAACAATTGCCTTGAAATGTCACGCTCGGCTTCGTCTAGATGCTTTATGTCGTGATAACGAAACATTGAGCATGAGCGGAAGCATTTGTTTTAAGATTCGACGCTTTGTTTGAGCCTGGTGCAGGAGCATGCAGAGGTGTAAGGGGCAATCTTGCGTCGCCCAAAATTGATGTATTTTGTTTTCACTTCTTTCCAAGATTTGCGCTTTCGGACACCCATTTGCTTGAATAACGGTCCAGAACCTTCGAATTTTCCAACGGGGCAAGGATACAAACTCGCTATTTTTAGCGAGTCTTGCCGGAGAAGCGGTTGACCGCCAAATTTTCCCCAGAGCTTCAAAATAGTAAAATAAGCATTCCTGGTCGAGCTCAACTCAAGATTGCGTACGGATTTCAAGATATTGAAGTTTCGAGTTTGTGAGGGTTCATCCCCTGATTGTGTGTATTTCGTGATAATGGATCATTCGGGGGCATGATTGGAAACAATTGCCTTGAAATGTCACGCTCGGCTTCGTCTAGATGCTTTATGTCGTGATAACGAAACATTGAGCATGAGCGGAAGCATTTGTTTTAAGATTTGACACTTGGTTTGAGCCTGGTGCAGGAGCATGCAGAGGTGTAAGGGGCAATCTTGCGTCGCCCAAAATTGATGTATTTTGTTTTCACTTCTTTCCAAGATTTGCGCTTTCGGACACCCATTTGCTTGAATAACGGTCCAGAACCTTCGAAGTTTCCAACGGGGCAAGGATACAAACTCGCTATTTTTAGCGAGTCTTGCCGGAGAAGCTGTTGACCGCCAAATTTTCCCCAGAGCTTCGGAATAGTAAAATAAGCATTCCTGGTTGAGCTCAACTCAAGATTGCGTACGGATTTCAAGATATTGAAGTTTCGAGTTTGTGAGGGTTCATCCCCTGATTGTGTGTATTTCGTGATAATGGATCATTCGGGGGCATGATTGGAAACAATTGCCTTGAAATGTCACGCTCGGCTTCGTCTAGATGCTTTATGTCGTGATAACGAAACATTGAGCAGGAGCGGAAGCATTTGTTTTAAGATTTGACGCTTAGTTTGAGCCTGGTGCAGGAGCATGCAGAGGTGTAAGGGGCAATCTTGCGTCGCCCAAAATTGATGTATTTTGTTTTCACTTCTTTCCAAGATTTGCGCTTTCGGACACCCATTTGCTTGAATAACGGTCCAGAACCTTCGAAGTTTCCAACAGGGCAAGGATACAAACTCGCTATTTTTAGCGAGTCTTGCCGAAGAAGCGGTTGACCGCCAAATTTTCCCCAGAGCTTCGGAATAGTAAAATAAGCATTCCTGGTCGAGCTCAACTCAAGATTGCGTACGGATTTCAAGATATTGAAGTTTCGAGTTTGTGAGGGTTCATCCCCTGATTGTGTGTATTTCGTGATAATGGATCATTCGGGGGCATGATTGGAAACAATTGCCTTGAAATGTCACGCTCGGCTTCGTCTAGATGCTTTATGTCGTGATAACGAAACATTGAGCATGAGCGGAAGCATTTGTTTTAAGATTTGACACTTGGTTTGAGCCTGGTGCAGGAGCATGCAGAGGTGTAAGGGGCAATCTTGCGTCGCCGAAAATTGATGTATTTTGTTTTCACTTCTTTCCAAGATTTGCGCTTTCGGACACCCATTTGCTTGAATAACGGTCCAGAACCTTCGAAGTTTCCAACGGGGCAAGGATACAAACTCGCTATTTTTAGCGAGTCTTGCCGAAGAAGCGGTTGACCGCCAAATTTTCCCCAGAGCTTCGGAATAGTAAAATAAGCATTCCTGGTCGAGCTCAACTCAAGATTGCGTACGGATTTCAAGATATTGAAGTTTCGAGTTTGTGAGGGTTCATCCCCTGATTGTGTGTATTTCGTGATAATGGATCATTCGGGGGCATGATTGGAAACAATTGCCTTGAAATGTCACGCTCGGCTTCGTCTAGATGCTTTATGTCGTGATAACGAAACATTGAGCATGAGCGGAAGCATTTGTTTTAAGATTTGACGCTTAGTTTGAGCCTGGTGCAGGAGCATGCAGAGGTGTAAGGGGCAATCTTGCCTCGCCCAAAATTGATGTATTTTATTTTCACTTCTTTCCAAGATTTGCACTTTCGGACACCCATTTGCTTGAATAACGGTCCAGAACCTTCGAAGTTTCCAACGGGGCAAGGATACAAACTCGCTATTTTTAGCGAGTCTTGCCGGAGAAGCGGTTGACCGCCAAATTTTCCCCAGAGCTTCGGAATAGTAAAATAAGCATTCCTGGTGGAGCTCAACTCAAGATTGCGTACGGATTTCAAGATATTGAAGTTTCGAGTTTGTGAGGGTTCATCCCCTGATTGTGTGTATTTCGTGATAATGGATCATTCGGGGGCATGATTGGAAACAATTGCCTTGAAATGTCACGCTCGGCTTCGTCTAGATGCTTTATGTCGTGATAACGAAACATTGAGCATGAGCGGAAGCATTTGTTTTAAGATTTGACGCTTAGTTTGAGCCTGGTGCAGGAGCATGCAGAGGTGTAAGGGGCAATCTTGCGTCGCCTAAAATTGATGTATTTTGTTTTCACTTCTTTCCAAGATTTGAGCTTTCGGACACCCATTTGCTTGAATAACGGTCCAGAACCTTCGAAGTTTCCAACGGGGCAAGGATACAAACTCGCTATTTTTAGCGAGTCTTGCCGGAGAAGCGGTTGACCGCCAAATTTTCCCCAGAGCTTCAGAATAGTAAAATAAGCATTCCTGGTCGAGCTCAACTCAAGATTGCGTACAGATTTCAAGATATTGAAGTTTCGAGTTTGTGAGGGTTCATCCCCTGATTGTGTGTATTTCGTGATAATGGATCATTCGGGGGCATGATTGGAAACAATTGCCTTGAAATGTCACGCTCGGCTTCGTCTAGATGCTTTATGTCGTGATAACGAAACATTGAGCAGGAGCGGAAGCATTTGTTTTAAGATTTGACGCTTAGTTTGAGCCTGGTGCAGGAGCATGTAGAGGTGTAAGGGGCAATCTTGCGTCGCCCAAAATTGATGTATTTTGTTTTCACTTCTTTCCAAGATTTGCGCTTTCGGACACCCATTTGCTTGAATAACGGTCCAGAACCTTCGAAGTTTCCAACAGGGCAAGGATACAAACTCGCTATTTTTAGCGAGTCTTGCCGGAGAAGCGGTTGACCGCCAAATTTTCCCCAGAGCTTCGGAATAGTAAAATAAGCATTCCTGGTCGAGCTCAACTCAAGATTGCGTACGGATTTCAAGATATTGAAGTTTCGAGTTTGTGAGGGTTCATCCCCTGATTGTGTGTATTTCGTGATAATGGATCATTCGGGGGCATGATTGGAAACAATTGCCTTGAAATGTCACGCTCGGCTTTGTCTAGATGCTTTATGTCGTGATAACGAAACATTGAGCATGAGTGGAAGCATTTGTTTTAATATTTGACGCTTAGTTTGAGCCTGGTGCAGGAGCATGCAGAGGTGTAAGGGGCAATCTTGCGTCGCCCAAAATTGATGTATTTTGTTTTCACTTCTTTCCAAGATTTGCACTTTCGGACACCCATTTGCTTGAATAACGGTCCAGAACCTTCGAAGTTTCCAACGGGGCAAGGATACAAACTCGCTATTTTTAGCGAGTCTTACCGGAGAAGCGGTTGACCGCCAAATTTTCCCCAGAGCTTCGGAATAGTAAAATAAGCATTCCTGGTCGAGCTCAACTCAAGATTGCGTACGGATTTCAAGATATTGAAGTTTCGAGTTTGTGAGGGTTCATCCCCTGATTGTGTGTATTTCGTGATAATGGATCATTCGGGGGCATGATTGGAAACAATTGCCTTGAAATGTCACGCTCGGCTCCGTCTAGATGCTTTATGTTGTGATAACGAAACATTGAGCATGAGCGGAAGCAGTTGTTTTAAGATTTGACGCTTAGTTTGAGCCTGGTGCAGGAGCATGCAGAGGTGTAAGGGGCAATCTTGCGTCGCCCAAAATTGATGTATTTTGTTTTCACTTCTTTCCAAGATTTGCGCTTTCGGACACCCATTTGCTTGAATAACGGTCCAGAACCTTCGAAGTTTCCAACGGGGCAAGGATACAAACTCGCTATTTTTAGCGAGTCTTGCCGGAGAAGCGGTTGACCGCCAAATTTTCCCCAGAGCTTCGGAATAGTAAAATAAGCATTCCTGGTCGAGCTCAACTCAAGATTGCGTACGGATTTCAAGATATTGAAGTTTCGAGTTTGTGAGGGTTCATCCCCTGATTGTGTGTATTTCGTGATAATGGATCATTCGGGGGCATGATTGGAAACAATTGCCTTGAAATGTCACGCTCGGCTTCGTCTAGATGCTTTATGTCGTGATAACGAAACATTGAGCATGAGCGGAAGCATTTGTTTTAAGATTTGACGCTTAGTTTGAGCCTGGTGCAGGAGCATGCAGAGGTGTAAGGGGCAATCTTGCGTCGCCCAAAATTGATGTATTTTGTTTTCATTTCTTTCCAAGATTTGCGCTTTCGGACACCCATTTGCTTGAATAACGGCCCAGAACCTTCGAAGTTTCCAACGGGGCAAGGATACAAACTCGCTATTTTTAGCGAGTCTTGCCGGAGAAGCGGTTGACCGCCAAATTTTCCCCAGAGCTTCGGAATAGTAAAATAAGCATTGCTGGTCGAGCTCAACTCAAGATTGCGTACGGATTTCAAGATATTGAAGTTTCGAGTTTGTGAGGGTTCATCCCCTGATTGTGTGTATTTCGTGATAATGGATCATTCGGGGGCATGATTGGAAACAATTGCCGTGAAATGTCACGCTCGGCTTCGTCTAGATGCTTTATGTCGTGATAACGAAACATTGAGCATGAGCGGAAGCATTTGTTTTAAGATTTGACGCTTAGTTTGAGCCTGGTGCAGGAGCATGCAGAGGTGTAAGGGGCAATCTTGCGTCGCCCAAAATTGATCTATTTTGTTTTCACTTCTTTCCAAGATTTGCGCTTTCGGACACCCATTTGCTTGAATAACGGTCCAGAACCTTCGAAGTTTCCAATGGGGCAAGGATACAAACTCGCTATTTTTAGAGAGTCCTGCCGGAGAAGCGGTTGATCGCCAAATTTTCCCCAGAGCTTCGGAATAGTAAAATAAGCATTCCTGGTCGAGCTCAACTCAAGATTGCGTACTGATTTCAAGATATTGAAGTTTCGAGTGTGTGAGGGTTCATCCCCTGATTGTGTGTATTTCGTGATAATGGATCATTCGGGGGCATGATTGGAAACAATTGCCTTGAAATGTCACGCTAGGCTTCGTCTAGATGCTTTATGTCGTGATAACGAAACATTGAGCATGAGCGGAAGCATTTGTTTTAAGATTTGACGCTTAGTTTGAGCCTGGTGCAGGAGCATGCAGAGGTGTAAGGGGCAATCTTGCGTCGCCCAAAATTGATGTATTTTGTTTTCACTTCTTTCCAAGATTTGCGCTTTCGGACACCCATTTGCTTGAATAACGGTCCAGAACCTTCGAAGTTTCCAACGGGGCAAGGATACAAACTCGCTATTTTTAGCGAGTCTTGCCGGAGAAGCGGTTGACCGCCAAATTTTCCCCAGAGCTTCGGAATAGTAAAATAAGCATTCCTGGTCGAGCTCAACTCAAGATTGCGTACGGATTTCAAGATATTGAAGTTTCGAGTTTGTGAGGGTTTATCCCCTGATTGTGTGTATTTCGTGATAATGGATCATTCGGGGGCATGATTGGAAACAATTGCCTTGAAATGTCACGCTCGGCTTCGTCTAGATGCTTTATGTCGTGATAACGAAACATTGAGCATGAGCGGAAGCATTTGTTTTAAGATTTGACGCTTAGTTTGAGCCTGGTGCAGGAGCATGCAGAGGTGTAAGGGGCAATCTTGCGTCGCGCAAAATTGGTGTATTTTGTTTTCATTTCTTTCCAAGATTTGCGCTTTCGGACACCCATTTGCTTGAATAACGTCCCAGAACCTTCGAAGTTTCCAACGGGGCAAGGATACAAACTCGCTATTTTTAGCGAGTCTTGCCGGAGAAGCGGTTGACCGCCAAATTTTCCCCAGAGCTTCGGAATAGTAAAATAAGCATTCCTGGTCGAGCTCAACTCAAGATTGCGTACGGATTTCAAGATATTGAAGTTTCGAGTTTGTGAGGGTTCATCCCCTGATTGTGTGTATTTCGTGATAATGGATCATTCGGGGGCATGATTGGAAACAATTGCCTTGAAATGTCACGCTCGGCTTCGTCTAGATGCTTTATGTCGTGATAACGAAACATTGAGCACGAGCGGAAGCATTTGTTTTAAGATTTGACGCTTAGTTTGAGCCTGGTGCAGGAGCATGCAGAGGTGTAAGGGGCAATCTTGCGTCGCCCAAAATTGATGTATTTTGTTTTCATTTCTTTCCAAGATTTGCACTTTCGGACACCCATTTGCTTGAATAACGGCCCAGAACCTTCAAAGTTTCCAACGGGGCAAGGATACAAACTCGCTATTTTTAGCGAGTCTTGCCGGAGAAGCGGTTGACCGCCAAATTTTCCCCAGAGCTTCGGAATAGTAAAATAAGCATTCCTGGTCGAGCTCAACTCAAGATTGCGTACGGATTTCAAGATATTGAAGTTTCGAGTTTGTGAGGGTTCATCCCCTGATTGTGTGTATTTCGTGATAATGGATCATTCGGGGGCATGATTGGAAACAATTGCCTTGAAATGTCACGCTCGGCTTCGTCTAGATGCTTTATGTCGTGATAACGAAACATTGAGCACGAGCAGAAGCATTTGTTTTAAGATTTGACGCTTGGTTTGAGCCTGGTGCAGGAGCATGCAGAGGTGTAAGGGGCAATCTTGCGTCGCCCAAAATTGATGTATTTTGTTTTCACTTCTTTCCAAGATTTGCGCTTTCGGACACCCATTTGCTTGAATAACGGTCCAGAACCTTCGAAGTTTCCAACGGGGCAAGGATACAAACTCGCTATTTTTAGCGAGTCTTGCCGGGGAAGCGGTTGACCGCCAAATTTTCCCCAGAGCTTCGGAATAGTAAAATAAGCATTCCTGGTCGAGCTCAACTCAAGATTGCGTACGGATTTCAAGATATTGAAGTTTCGAGTTTGTGAGGGTTCATCCCCTGATTGTGTGTATTTCGTGATAATGGATCATTCGGGGGCATGATTGGAAACAATTGCCTTGAAATGTCACGCTCGGCTTCGTCTAGATGCTTTCTGTCGTGATAACGAAACATTGAGCAGGAGCGGAAGCATTTGTTTCAAAGATTTGACGCTTAGTTTGAGCCTGGTGCAGGAGCATGCAGAGGTGTAAGGGGCAATCTTGCGTCGCCCAAAATTGATGTATTTTGTTTTCACTTCTTTCCAAGATTTGCGCTTTCGGACACCCATTTGCTTGAATAACGGTCCAGAACCTTCGAAGTTTCCAACGGGGCAAGGATACAAACTCGCTTTTTTTAGCGAGTCTTGCCGGAGAAGCGGTTGACCGCCAAATTTTCCCCAGAGCTTCGGAATAGTAAAATAAGCATTCCTGGTCGAGCTCAACTCAAGATTGCGTACGGATTTCAAGATATTGAAGTTTCGAGTTTGTGAGGGTTCATCCCCTGATTGTGTGTATTTCGTGATAATGGATCATTCGGGGGCATGATTGGAAACAATTGCCTTGAAATGTCACGCTCGGCTTCGTCTAGATGCTTTATGTCGTGATAACGAAACATTGAGCATGAGCGGAAGCATTTGTTTTAAGATTTGACGCTTAGTTTAAGCCTGGTGCAGGAGCATGCAGAGGTGTAAGGGGCAATCTTGCGTCGCCCAAAATTGATGTATTTTGTTTTCACTTCTTTCCATGATTTGCGCTTTCGAACACCCATTTGCTTGAATAACGGTCCAGAACCTTCGAAGTTTCCAACGGGGCAAGGATACAAACTCGCTATTTTTAGCGAGTCTTGCCGGAGAAGCGGTTGACTGCCAAATTTTCCCCAGAGCTTCGGAATAGTAAAATAAGCATTCCTGGTCGAGCTCAACTCAAAATTGCGTACGGATTTCAAGATATTGAAGTTTCAAGTTTGTGAGGGTTCATCCCCTGATTGTGTGTATTTCGTGATAATGGATCATTCGGGGGCATGATTGGAAACAATTGCCTTGAAATGTCACGCTCGGCTTCGTCTAGATGCTTTATGTCGTGATAACGAAACATTGAGCATGAGCGGAAGCATTTGTTTTAAGATTTGACGCTTAGTTTGAGCCTGGTGCAGGAGCATGCAGAGGTGTAAGGGGCAATCTTGCGTCGCCCAAAATTGATGTATTTTGTTTTCACTTCTTTCCAAGATTTGCGCTTTCGGACACCCATTTGCTTGAATAACGGTCCAGAACCTTCGAAGTTTCCAACGGGGCAAGGAAACAAACTCGCTATTTTTAGCGAGTCTTGCCGGAGAAGCGGTTGACCGCCAAATTTTCCCCAGAGCTTCGGAATAGTAAAATAAGCATTCCTGGTCGAGCTCAACTCAAGATTGCGTACGGATTTCAAGATATTGAAGTTTTGAGTTTGTGAGGGTTCATCCCCTGATTGTGTGTATTTCGTGATAATGGATCATTCGGGGGCATGATTGGAAACAATTGCCTTGAAATGTCACGCTCGGCTTCGTCTAGATGCTTTATGTCATGATAACGAAACATTGAGCACAAGCGGAAGCATTTGTTTTAAGATTTGACGCTTAGTTTGAGCCTGGTGCAGGAGCATGCAGAGGTGTAAGGGGCAATCTTGCGTCGCCCAAAATTGATGTATTTTGTTTTCACTTCTTTCCAAGATTTGCGCTTCCGGACACCCATTTGCTTGAATAACGGTCCAGAACCTTCGAAGTTTCCAACGGGGCAAGGATACAAACTCGCTATTTTTAGCGAGTCTTGCCGGAGAAGCGGTTGACCGCCAAATTTTCCCCAGAGCTTCGGAATAGTAAAATAAGCATTCCTGGTCGAGCTCAACTCAAGATTGCGTACGGATTTCAAGATATTGAAGTTTCGAGTTTGTGAGGGTTCATCCCCTGATTGTGTGTATTTCGTGATAATGGATCATTCGGGGGCATGATTGGAAACAATTGCCTTGAAATGTCACGCTCAGCTTCATCTAGATGCTTTATGTCGTGATAACGAAACATTGAGCATGAGCGGAAGCATTTGTTTTAAGATTTGATGCTTAGTTTGAGCCTGGCGCAGGAGCATGCAGAGGTGTAAGGGGCAATCTTGCGTCGCCCAAAATTGATGTATTTTGTTTTCACTTCTTTCCAAGATTTACGCTTTCGGACACCCATTTGCTTGAATAACGGTCCAGAACTTTCGAAGTTTCCAACGGGGCAAGGATACAAACTCGCTATTTTTAGCGAGTCTTGCCGGAGAAGCGGTTGACAGCCAAATTTTCCCCAGAGCTTCGGAATAGTAAAATAAGCATTCCTGGTCAAGCTCAACTCAAGATTGCGTACAGATTTCAAGATATTGAAGTTTCGAGTTTGTGAGGGTTCATCCCCTGATTGTGTGTATTTCGTGATAATGGATCATTCGGGGGCATGATTGGAAACAATTGCCTTGAAATGTCACGCTCGGCTTCGTCTAGATGCTTTATGTCGTGATAACGAAACATTGAGCATGAGCGGAAGCATTTGTTTTAAGATTTGACGCTTAGTTTGAGCCTGGCGCAGGAGCATGCAGAGGTGTAAGGGGCAATCTTGCGTCGCCCAAAATTGATGTATTTTGTTTTCACTTCTTTCCAAGATTTACGCTTTCGGACACCCATTTGCTTGAATAACGGTCCAGAACCTTCGAAGTTTCCAACGGGGCAAGGATACAAACTCGCTATTTTTAGCGAGTCTTGCCGGAGAAGCGGTTGACCGCCAAATTTTCCCCAGAGCTTCGGAATAGTAAAATAAGCATTCCTGGTCGAGCTCAACTCAAGATTGCGTACGGATTTCAAGATATTGAAGTTTCGAGTTTGTGAGGGTTCATCCCCTGATTGTGTGTATTTCGTGATAATGGATCATTCGGGGGCATGATTGGAAACAATTGCCTTGAAATGTCACGCTCGGCTTCGTCTAGATGCTTTATGTCGTGATAACGAAACATTGAGCACAAGCGGAAGCATTTGTTTTAAGATTTGACGCTTAGTTTGAGCCTGGTGCAGGAGCATGCAGAGGTGTAAGGGGCAATCTTGAGTCGCCCAAAATTGATGTATTTTGTTTTCACTTCTTTCCAAGATTTGCGCTTTCGGACACCCATTTGCTTGAATAACGGTCCAAAACCTTCGAAGTTTCCAACGGGGCAAGGATACAAACTCACTATTTTTAGCGAGTCTTGCCGGAGAAGCGGTTGACCGCCAAATTTTCCCCAGAGCTTCGGAATAGTAAAATAAGCATTCCTGGTCGAGCTCAACTCAAGATTGCGTACGGATTTCAAGATATTGAAGTTTCGAGTTTGTGAGGGTTCATCCCCTGATTGTGTGTATTTCGTGATAATGGATCATTCGGGGGCATGATTGGAAACAATTGCCTTGAAATGTCACGCTCGGCTTCGTCTAGATGCTTTATGTCGTGATAACGAAACATTGAGCATAAGCGGAAGCATTTGTTTTAAGATTTGATGCTTAGTTTGAGCCTGGCGCAGGAGCATGCAGAGGTGTAAGGGGCAATCTTGCGTCGCCCAAAATTGATGTATTTTGTTTTCACTTCTTTCCAAGATTTACGCTTTCGGACACCCATTTGCTTGAATAACGGTCCAGAACTTTCAAAGTTTCCAACGGGGCAAGGATACAAACTCGCTATTTTTAGCGAGTCTTGCCGGAGAAGCGGTTGACCGCCAAATTTTCCCCAGAGCTTCGGAATAGTAAAATAAGCATTCCTGGTCGAGCTCAACTCAAGATTGCGTACGGATTTAAAGATATTGAAGTTTCGAGTTTGTTAGGGTTCATCCCCTGATTGTGTGTATTTCGTGATAATGGATCATTCGGGGGCATGATTGGAAACAATTGCCTTGAAATGTCACGCTCGGCTTCGTCTAGATGCTTTATGTCATGATAACGAAACATTGAGCATGAGCGGAAGCATTTATTTTAAGATTTGACGCTTAGTTTGAGCCTGGTGCAGGAGCATGCAGAGGTGTAAGGGGCAATCTTGCGTCGCCCAAAATTGATGTATTTTGTTTTCATTTCTTTCCAAGATTTACGCTTTCGGACACCCATTTGCTTGAATAACAGCCCAGAACCTTCGAAGTTTCCAACGGGGCAAGGATACAAACTCGCTATTTTTAGCGAGTCTTGCCGGAGAAGCGGTTGACCGCCAAATTTTCCCCAGAGCTTCGGAATAGTAAAATAAGCATTCCTGGTCGAGCTCAACTCAAGATTGCGTATGGATTTCAAGATATTGAAGTTTCAAATTTGTGAGGGTTCATCCCCTGATTGTGTGTATTTCGTGATAATGGATCATTCGGGGGCATGATTGGAAACAATTGCCTTGAAATGTCACGCTCGGCTTCGTCTAGATGCTTTATGTCGTGATAACGAAACATTGAGCACGAGCGGAAGCATTTGTTTTAAGATTTGACGCTTAGTTTGAGCCTGGTGCAGGAGCATGCAGAGGTGTAAGGGGCAATATTGCGT
Source organism: Cunninghamia lanceolata (assembly GCA_027924645.1). NCBI lineage: Eukaryota > Viridiplantae > Streptophyta > Pinopsida > Cupressales > Cupressaceae > Cunninghamia > Cunninghamia lanceolata. The sequence continues at coordinate 5,195,291 of BSBN01000354.1, read as the reverse complement.
CGCCCAAAATTGATGTATTTAGTTTTCATTTCTTTCCAAGATTTGCGCTTTCGGACACCCATTTGCTTGAATAACGGCCCAGAACCTTCGAAGTTTCCAACGAGGCAAGGATACAAACTCGCTATTTTTAGCGAGTCTTGCCGGAGAAGCGGTTGACCACCAAATTTTCCCCAGAGCTTCGGAATAGTAAAATAAGCATTCCTGGTCGAGCTCAACTCAAGATTGCGTACGAATTTCAAGATATTGAAGTTTCGAGTTTGTGAGGGTTCATCCCCTGATTGTGTGTATTTCGTGAAAATGGATCATTCGGGGGCATGATTGGAAACAATTGCCTTGAAATGTCACGCTCAGCTTCGTCTAGATGCTTTATGTCGTGATAACGAAACATTGAGCACGAGCGGAAGCATTTGTTTTAAGATTTGACGCTTAGTTTGAGCCTGGTGCAGGAGCATCCAGAGGTGTAAGGGGCAATCTTGCGTCGCCCAAAATTGATGTATTTTGTTTTCATTTCTTTCCAAGATTTGCACTTTCGGACACCCATTTGCATGAATAACGGCCCAGAACCTTCGAAGTTTCCAACGGGGCAAGGATACAAACTCGCTATTTTTAGCGAGTCTTGCCGGAGAAGCAGTTGACCGCCAAATTTTCCCCAGAGCTTCGGAATAGTAAAATAAGCATTCCTGGTCGAGCTCAACTCAAGATTGCGTACGGATTTCAAGATATTGAAGTTTCGAGTTTGTGAGGGTTCATCCCCTGATTGTGTGTATTTCGTGATAATGGATCATTCGGGGGCATGATTGGAAACAATTGCCTTGAAATGGCACGCTCGGCTTCGTCTAGATGCTTTATGTCGTGATAACGAAACATTGAGCACGAGCGGAAGCATTTGTTTTAAGATTTGACGCTTAGTTTGAGCCTGGTGCAGGAGCATGCAGAGGTGTAAGGGGCAATCTTGCGTCGCCCAAAATTGATGTATTTTGTTTTCACTTCTTTCCAAGATTTGCGCTTTCGGACACCCATTTGCTTGAATAACGGTCCAGAACCTTCGAAGTTTCCAATGGGGCAAGGATACAAACTCGCTATTTTTAGCGAGTCTTGCCGGAGAAGCGATTGACCGCCAAATTTTCCCCAGAGCTTCAGAATACTAAAATAAGCATTCCTGGTCGAGCTCAACTCAAGATTGCGTACGGATTTCAAGATATTGAAGTTTCAAGTTTGTGAGGGTTCATCCCCTGATTGTGTGTATTTCGTGATAATGGATCATTCGGGGGCATGATTGGAAACAATTGCCTTGAAATGTCACACTCGGCTTCGTCTAGATGCTTTATGTCGTGATAACGAAACATTGAGCATGAGCGGAAGCATTTGTTTTAAGATTTGACGCTTAGTTTGAGCCTGGTGCAGGAGCATGCAGAGGTGTAAGGGGCAATCTTGCATCGCCCAAAATTGATGTATTTTGTTTTCATTTCTTTCCAAGATTTGCGCTTTCGGACACCCATTTGCTTGAATAACGGCCCAGAACCTTCGAAGTTTCCAATGGGGCAAGGATACAAACTTGCTATTTTTAGCGAGTCTTGCCGGAGAAGCGGTTGACCGCCAAATTTTCCCCAGAGCTTCGGAATAGTAAAATAAGCATTCCTGGTCGAGCTCAACTCAAGATTGCGTACGGATTTCAAGATATTGAAGTTTCGAGTTTGTGAGGGTTCATCCCCTGATTGTGTGTATTTCATGATAATGGATCATTCGGGGGCATGATTGGAAACAATTGCCTTGAAATGTCACGCTCGGCTTCGTCTAGACGCTTTATGTCGTGATAACGAAACATTGAGCACGAGCGGAAGCATTTGTTTTAAGATTTGACGCTTAGTTTGAGCCTGGTGCAGGAGCATGCAGAGGTGTAAGGGGCAATCTTGCGTCGCCCAAAATTGATGTATTTTGTTTTCACTTCTTTCCAAGATTTGCGCTTTTGGACACCCATTTACTTTAATAACGGTCCAGAACCTTCGAAGTTTCCAACGGGGCAAGGATACAAACTCGCTATTTTTAGCGAGTCTTGCCGGAGAAGCGGTTGACCGCCAAATTTTCCCCAGAGCTTCAGAATAGTAAAATAAGCATTCCTGGTCCAGCTCAACTCAAGATTGCGTACGGATTTCAAGATATTGAAGTTTCGAGTTTGTGAGGGTTCATCCCCTGATTGTGTGTATTTCGTGATAATGGATCATTCGGGGGCATGATTGGAAACAATTGCCTTGAAATGTCACGCTCGGCTTCGTCTAGATGCTTTATGTCGTGATAACGAAACATTGAGCACGAGCGGAAGCATTTGTTTTAAGATTTGACGCTTAGTTTGAGCCTGGTGCAGGAGCATGCAGAGGTGTAAGGGGCAATCTTGCGTCGCCCAAAATTGATGTATTTTGTTTTCACTTCTTTCCAAGATTTGCGCTTTCGGACACCCATTTGCTTGAATAACGGTCCAGAACCTTCGAAGATTCCAACGGGGCAAGGATACAAACTCGCTATTTTTAGCGAGTCTTGCCGGAGAAGCGGTTGACCGCCAAATTTTCCCCAGAGCTTCGGAATAGTAAAATAAGCATTCCTGGTCGAGCTCAACTCAAGATTGCGTACGGATTTCAAGATATTGAAGTTTCGAGTTTGTGAGGGTTCATCCCCTCATTGTGAGTATTTCGTGATAATGGATCATTCGGGGGCATGATTGGAAACAATTGCCTTGAAATGTCACGCTCGGCTTCGTCTAGATGCTTTATGTCGTGATAACGAAACATTGAGCACGAGCGGAAGCACTTGTTTTAAGATTTGACGCTTAGTTTGAGCCTGGTGCAGGAGCATGCAGAGGTGTAAGTGGCAATCTTGCGTCGCCCAAAATTGATGTATTTTGTTTTCACTTCTTTCCAAGATTTGCACTTTCAGACACCCATTTGCTTGAATAACGGCCCAGAACCTTCGAAGTTTCCAACGGGGCAAGGATACAAACTCGCTATTTTTAGCGAGTCTTGCCGGAGAAGCGGTTGACCGCCAAATTTTCCCCAGAGCTTCAGAATAGTAAAATAAGCATTCCTGGTCGAGCTCAACTCAAGATTGCGTACGGATTTCAAAATATTGAAGTTTCGAGTTTGTGAGGGTTCATCCCCTGATTGTGTGTATTTCGTTATAATGGATCATTCGGGGGCATGATTGGAAACAATTGCCTTGAAATGTCACGCTCGGCTTCGTCTAGATGCTTTATGTCGTGATAACGAAACATTCAGCACGAGCGGAAGCATTTGTTTTAAGATTTGACGCTTAGTTTGAGCTTGGTGCAGGAGCATGCAGAGGTGTAAGGGGCAATCTTGCGTCGCCCAAAATTGATGTATTTTGTTTTCACTTCTTTCCAAGATTTGCGCTTTCGGACACCCATTTGCTTGAATAACGGTCCAGAACCTTCGAAGTTTCCAACGGGGCAAGGATACAAACTTGCTATTTTTAGCGAATCCTACCGGAGAAGCGGTTGACCGCCAAATTTTCCCCAGAGCTTCGGAATAGTAAAATAAGCATTCCTGGTCTAGCTCAACTCAAGATTGCGTACGGATTTCAAAATATTGAAGTTTCGAGTTTGTGAGGGTTCATCCCCTGATTGTGTGTATTTCGTGATAATGGATCATTCGGGGGCATGATTGGAAACAATTGCCTTGAAATGTCACGCTAGGCTTCGTCTAGATGCTTTATGTCGTGATAACGAAACATTGAGCATGAGCGGAAGCATTTGTTTTAAGATTTGACGCTTAGTTTGAGCCTGGTGCAGGAGCATGCAGAGGTGTAAGGGGCAATCTTGGGTCGCCCAAAATTGATGTATTTTGTTTTCACTTCTTTCCAAGATTTGTGCTTTCGGACACCCATTTGCTTTAATAACGGTCCAGAACCTTCGAAGTTTCCAACGGGGCAAGGATACAAACTCGCTATTTTTAGCGAGTCTTGCCGGAGAAGCGGTTGACCGCCAAATTTTCCCCAGAGCTTCGGAATAGTAAAATAAGCATTCCTGGTCGAGCTCAACTCAAGATTGCGTACGGATTTCAAGATATTGAAGTTTCGAGTTTGTGAGGGTTCATCCCCTGATTGTGTGTATTTCGTGATAATGGATCATTCGGGGGCATGATTGGAAACAATTGCCGTGAAATGTCACGCTCGGCTTCGTCTAGATGCTTTATGTCGTGATAACGAAACATTGAGCATGAGCGGAAGCATTTGTTTTAAGATTTGACGCTTAGTTTGAGCCTGGTGCAGGAGCATGCAGAGGTGTAAGGGGCAATCTTGCGTCGCCCAAAATTGATGTATTTTGTTTTCACTTCTTTCCAAGATTTGCGCTTTCGGACACCCATTTGCTTGAATAACGGTCCAGAACCTTCGAAGTTTCCAACGGGGCAAGGATACAAACTTGCTATTTTTAGCGAGTCCTGCCGGAGAAGCGGTTGACCGCCAAATTTTCCCCAGAGCTTCGGAATAGTAAAATAAGCATTCCTGGTCTAGCTCAACTCAAGATTACGTACGGATTTCAAGATATTGAAGTTTCGAGTTTGTGAGGGTTCATCCCCTGATTGTGTGTATTTCGTGATAATGGATCATTCGGGGGCATGATTGGAAACAATTGCCTTGAAATGTCACGCTAGGCTTCGTCTAGATGCTTTATGTCGTGATAACGAAACATTGAGCATGAGCGGAAGCATTTGTTTTAAGATTTGACGCTTAGTTTGAGCCTGGTGCAGGAGCATGCAGAGGTGTAAGGGGCAATCTTGCGTCGCCCAAAATTGATGTATTTTGTTTTCACTTCTTTCCAAGATTTGCGCTTTCAGACACCCATTTGCTTGAATAACAGTCCAGAACCTTCGAAGATTCCAACGGGGCAAGGATACTAACTCGCTATTTTTAACGAGTCTTCCCGGAGAAGCTATTGACCGCCAAATTTTCCCCAGAGCTTCGGAATAGTAAAATAAGCATTCCTGGTCGAGCTCAACTCAAGATTGCGTACGGATTTCAAGATATTGAAGTTTCGAGTTTGTGAGGGTTCATCCCCTGATTGTGTGTATTTCGTGATAATGGATCATTCGGGGGCATGATTGGAAATAATTGCCTTGAAATGTCACGCTCGGCTTCGTCTAGATGCTTTATGTCGTGATAACGAAACATTGAGCATGAGCGGAAGCATTTGTTTTAAGATTTGACGCTTAGTTCGAGCCTGGTGCAGGAGCATGCAGAGGTGTAAGGGGCAATCTTGCGTCGCCCAAAATTGATGTATTTTGTTTTCACTTCTTTCCAAGATTTGCGCTTTCGGACACCCATTTGCTTGAATAACGGTCCAGAACCTTCGAAGTTTCCAACGGGGCAAGGATACAAACTCGCTATTTTTAGCGAGTCTTGCCGGAGAAGCGGTTGACCGCCAAATTTTCCCCAGAGCTTCGGAATAGTAAAATAAGCATTCCTGGTCGAGCTCAACTCAAGATTGCGTACGGATTTCAAGATATTGAAGTTTCAAGTTTGTGAGGGTTCATCCCCTGATTGTGTGTATTTCGTGATAATGGATCATTCGGGGGCATGATTGGAAACAATTGCCTTGAAATGTCACGCTCAGCTTCGTCTAGATGCTTTATGTCGTGATAACGAAACATTGAGCATGAGCGGAAGCATTTGTTTTAAGATTTGACGCTTAGTTTGAGCCTGGTGCAGGAGCATGCAGAGGTGTAAGGGTCAATCTTGCGTCGCCCAAAATTGATGTATTTTGTTTTCACTTCTTTCCAAGATTTGCGCTTTCAGACACCCATTTGCTTGAATAACGGTCCAGAACCTTCGAAGCTTCCAACGGGGCAAGGATACAAACTCGCTATTTTTAGCGAGTCCTGCCGGAGAAGTGGTTGACCGCCAAATTTTCCCCAGAGCTTCGGAATAGTAAAATAAGCATCCGTGGTCGAGCTCAACTCAAGATTGCGTACGGATTTCAAGATATTGAAGTTTCGAGTTTGTGAGGGTTCATCCCCTGATTGTGTGTATTTCGTGATAATGGATCATTCGGGGACATGATTGGAAACAATTGCCTTGAAATGTCACGCTCGGCTTCGTCTAGATGCTTTATGTCGTGATAACGAAACATTGAGCATGAGCGGAAGCATTTGTTTTAAGATTTGACGCTTAGTTTGAGCCTGGTGCAGGAGCCTGCAGAGGTGTAAGGGGCAATCTTGCGTCGCCCAAAATTGATGTATTTTGTTTTCAATCCTTTCCAAGATTTGCACTTTCGGACACCCATTTGCTTGAATAACGGTCCAGAACCTTCGAAGTTTCCAACGGGGCAAGGATACAAACTCGCTATTTTTAGCGAGTCTTGCCGGAGAAGCGGTTGACCGCCAAATTTTCCCCAGAGCTTCGGAATAGTAAAATAAGCATTCCTGGTCGAGCTCAACTCAAGATTGCGTACGGATTTCAAGATATTGAAGTTTCAAGTTTGTGAGGGTTCATCCCCTGATTGTGTGTATTTCGTGATAATGGATCATTCGGGGGCATGATTGGAAACAATTGCCTTGAAATGTCACGCTCGGCTTCGTCTAGATGCTTTATGTCATGATAACGAAACATTGAGCATGAGCGGAAGCATTTATTTTAAGATTTGACGCTTAGTTTGAGCCTGGTGCAGGAGCATGCAGAGGTGTAAGGGGCAATCTTGCGTCGCCCAAAATTGATGTATTTTGTTTTCATTTCTTTCCAAGATTTGCGCTTTCGGACACCCATTTGCTTGAATAACGGCCCAGAACCTTCGAAGTTTCCAACGGGGCAAGGATACAAACTCGCTATTTTTAGCGAGTCTTGCCGGAGAAGCGGTTGACCGCCAAATTTTCCCCAGAGCTTCGGAATAGTAAAATAAGCATTCCTGGTCGAGGTCAACTCAAGATTGCGTACGGATTTCAAGATATTGAAGTTTCGAATTTGTGAGGGTTCATCCCCTGATTGTGTGTATTTTGTGATAATGGATCATTCGGGGGCATGATTGGAAACAATTGCCTTGAAATGTCACACTCGGCTTCGTCTAGATGCTTTATGTCGTGATAACGAAACATTGAGCACGAGCGGAAGCATTTATTTTAAAATTTGACGCTTAGTTTGAGCCTGGTGCAGGAGCATGCAGAGGTGTAAGGGGCAATCTTGCGTCGCCCAAAATTGATGTATTTTGTTTTCATTTCTTTCCAAGATTTGCGCTTTCGGACACCCATTTGCTTGAATAACGGCCCAGAACCTTCGAAGTTTCCAACGGGGCAAGGATACAAACTCGCTATTTTTAGCGAATCTTGCCGGAGAAGCGGTTGACCGCCAAATTTTCCCCAGAGCTTCAGAATAGTAAAATAAGCATTCCTGGTCGAGCTCAACTCAAGATTGCGTACGGATTTCAAGATATTGAAGTTTCGAGTTTGTGAGGGTTCATCCCCTGATTGTGTGTATTTCGTGATAATGGATCATTCGGGGGCATGATTGGAAACAATTGCCTTGAAATGTCACGCTCGGCTTCGTCTAGATGCTTTATGTCGTGATAACGAAACATTGAGCACGAGCGGAAGCATTTGTTTTAAGATTTGACGCTTAGTTTGAGCCTGGTGCAGGAGCATGCAAAGGTGTAAGGGGCAATCTTGCGTCGCCCAAAATTGATGTATTTTGTTTTCACTTCTTTCCAAGATTTGCGCTTTCGGACACCCATTTGCTTGAATAACGGTCCAGAACCTTCGAAGTTTCCAACGGGGCAAGGATACAAACTCGCTATTTTTAGCGAGTCTTGCCGGAGAAGCGGTTGACCGCCAAATTTTCCCCAGAGCTTCGGAATAGTAAAATAAGCATTCCTGGTCGAGCTCAACTCAAGATTGCGTACGGATTTCAAGATATTGAAGTTTCGAGTTTGTGAGGGTTCATCCCCTGATTGTGTGTATTTCGTGATAATGGATCATTCGGGGGCATGATTGGAAACAATTGCCTTGAAATGTCACACTCGGCTTCGTCTAGATGCTTTATGTCGTGATAACGAAACATTGAGCATGAGCGGAAGCATTTGTTTTAAGATTTGACGCTTAGTTTGAGCCTGGTGCAGGAGCATGCAGAGGTGTAAGGGGCAATCTTGCGTCGCCCAAAATTGATGTATTTTGTTTTCATTTCTTTCCAAGATTTGCGCTTTCGGACACCCATTTGCTTGAATAACGGCGCAGAACCTTCGAAGTTTCCAATGGGGCAAGGATACAAACTCGCTATTTTTAGCGACTCTTGCCGGAGAAGCGGTTGACCGCCAAATTTTCCCCAGAGCTTCGGAATAGTAAAATAAGCATTCCTGGTCGAGCTCAACTCAAGATTGCGTACGGATTTCAAGATATTGAAGTTTCAAGTTTGTGAGGGTTCATCCCCTGATTGTGTGTATTTCGTGATAATGGATCATTCGGGGGCATGATTGGAAACAATTGCCTTGAAATGTCACGCTCGGCTTCGTCTAGACGCTTTATGTCGTGATAACGAAACATTAAGCACGAGCGGAAGCATTTGTTTTAAGATTTGACGCTTAGTTTGAGCCTGGTGCAGGAGCATGCAGAGGTGTAAGGGGCAATCTTGCGTCGCCCAAAATTGATGTATTTTGTTTTCACTTCTTTCCAAGATTTGCGCTTTTGGACACCCATTTACTTTAATAACGGTCCAGAACCTTCGAAGTTTCCAACGGGGCAAGGATACAAACTCGCTATTTTTAGCGAGTCTTGCCGGAGAAGCGGTTGACCGCCAAATTTTCCCCAGAGCTTCGGAATAGTAAAATAAGCATTCCTGGTCAAGCTCAACTCAAGATTGCGTACGGATTTCAAGATATTGAAGTTTCGAGTTTGTGAGGGTTCATCCCCTGATTGTGTGTATTTCGTGATAATGGATCATTCGGGGGCATGATTGGAAACAATTGCCTTGAAATGTCACGCTCGGCTTCGTCTAGATGCTTTATGTCGTGATAACGAAACATTGAGCACGAGCGGAAGCATTTGTTTTAAGATTTGACGCTTAGTTTGAGCCTGGTGCAGGAGCATGCAGAGGTGTAAGGGGCAATCTTGCGTCGCCCAAAATTGATGTATTTTGTTTTCACTTCTTTCCAAGATTTGCGCTTTCGGACACCCATTTGCTTGAATAACGGTCCAGAACCTTCGAAGTTTCCAATGGGGCAAGGATACAAACTCGCTATTTTTAGCGAGTCTTGCCGGAGAAGCGGTTGACCGCCAAATTTTCCCCAAAGCTTCGGAATAGTAAAATAAGCATTCCTGGTCGAGCTCAACTCAAGATTGCGTACGGATTTCAAGATATTGAAGTTTCAAGTTTGTGAGGGTTCATCCCCTCATTGTGTGTATTTCGTGATAATGGATCATTCGGGGGCATGATTGGAAACAATTGCCTTGAAATGTCACGCTCGGCTTCGTCTAGATGCTTTATGTCGTGATAACGAAACATTGAGCACGAGCGGAAGCATTTGTTTTAAGATTTGACGCTTAGTTTGAGCCTGGTGCAGGAGCATGCAGAGGTGTAAGTGGCAATCTTGCGTCGCCCAAAATTGATGTATTTTGTTTTCACTTCTTTCCAAGATTTGCGCTTTCGGACACCCATTTGCTTGAATAACGGCCCAGAACCTTCGAAGTTTCCAACGGGGCAAGGATACAAACTCGCTATTTTTAGCGAGTCTTGCCGGAGAAGCGGTTGACCGCCAAATTTTCCCAAGAGCTTCAGAATAGTAAAATAAGCATTCCTGGTCGAGCTCAACTCAAGATTGCGTACGGATTTCAAGATATTGAAGTTTCAAGTTTGTGAGGGTTCATCCCCTGATTGTGTGTATTTCGTTATAATGGATCATTCGGGGGCATGATTGGAAACAATTGCCTTGAAATGTCACGCTCGGCTTCGTCTAGATGCTTTATGTCGTGATAACGAAACATTCAGCACGAGCGGAACCATTTGTTTTAAGATTTGACGCTTAGTTTGAGCTTGGTGCAGGAGCATGCAGAGGTGTAAGGGGCAATCTTGCGTCGCCCAAAATTGATGTATTTTGTTTTCATTTCTTTCCAAGATTTGCGCTTTCGGACACCCATTTGCTTGAATAACGGCCCAGAACCTTCGAAGTTTCCAAACGGGGCAAGGATACAAACTCGCAATTTTTAGCGAGTCTTGCCGGAGAAGTGGTTAACCGCCAAATTTTCCCCAGAGCTTCGGAATAGTAAAATAAGCATTCCTGGACGAGCTCAACTCAAGATTACGTACGGATTTCAAGATATTGAAGTTTCGAGTTTGTGAGGGTTCATCCCCTGATTGTGTGTATTTCGTGATAATGGATCATTCGGGGGCATGATTGGAAACAATTGCCTTGAAATGTCACGCTCGGCTTCGTCTAGATGCTTTATGTAGTGATAACGAAACATTGAGCACGAGCGGAAGCATTTGTTTTAAGATTTGACGCTTAGTTTGAGCCTGGTGCAGTAGCATGCAGAGGTGTAAGGGGCAATCTTGCGTCGCCCAAAATTGATGTATTTTGTTTTCACTTCTTTCCAAGATTTGCGCTTTCGGACACCCATTTGCTTTAATAACGGTCCAGAACCTTCGACGTTTCCAACGGGGCAAGGATACAAACTCGCTATTTTTAGCGAGTCTTGCCGGAGAAGCGGTTGACCGCCAAATTTTCCCCAGAGCTTCGGAATAGTAAAATAAGCATTCCTGGTCGAGCTCAACTCAAGATTGCGTACGGATTTCAAGATATTGAAGTTTCAAGTTTGTGAGGGTTCATCCCCTGATTGTGTGTATTTCGTGATAATGGATCATTCGGGGGCATGATTGGAAACAATTGCCTTGAAATGTCACGCTCGGCTCCGTCTAGATGCTTTATGTCGTGATAACGAAACATTGAGCATGAGCGGAAGCATTTGTTTTAAGATTTGACGCTTAGTTTGAGCCTGGTGCAAGAGCATGCAGAGGTGTAAGGGGCAATCTTGCGTCGCCCAAAATTGATGTATTTTGTTTTCACTTCTTTCCAAGATTTGCGGTTTTGGACACCCATTTGCTTGAATAACGGTCCAGAACCTTCGAAGTTTCCAACGGGGCAAGGATACAAACTCGCTATTTTTAGCGAGTCTTGCCGGAGAAGCGGTTGACCGCCAAATTTTCTGCAGAGCTTCGGAATAGTAAAATAAGCATTCCTGGTCGAGCTCAACTCAAGATTGCGTACGGATTTCAAGATATTGAAGTTTCGAGTTTGTGAGGGTTCATCCCCTGATTGTGTGTATTTCGTGATAATGGATCATTCGGGGGCATGATTGGAAACAATTGCCTTGAAATGTCACGCTCGGCTTCGTCTAGATGCTTTATGTCGTGATAACGAAACATTGAGCACGAGCGGAAGCACTTGTTTTAAGATTTGACGCTTAGTTTGAGCCTGGTGCAGGAGCATGCAGAGGTGTAATGGGCAATCTTGCGTCGCCCAAAATTGATGTATTTTGTTTTCACTTCTTTCCAAGATTTGCGCTTTCGGACACCCATTTGCTTGAATAACGGTCCAGAACCTTCGATGTTTCCAACGGGGCAAGGATACAAACTCGCTATTTTTAGCGAGTCTTGCCGGAGAAGCGGTTGACCGCCAAATTTTCCCCAGAGCTTCAGAATAGTAAAATAAGCATTCCTAGTCGAGCTCAACTCAAGATTGCGTACGGATTTCAAAATATTGAAGTTTCGAGTTTGTGAGGGTTCATCCCCTGATTGTGTGTATTTCGTGATAATGGATCATTCGGGGGCATGATTGGAAACAATTGCCTTGAAATTTCACGCTCGGCTTCATCTAGATGCTTTATGTCGTGATAACGAAACATTGAGCACGAGCAGAAGCATTTGTTTTAAGATTTGACGCTTAGTTTGAGCCTGGTGCAGGAGCATGCAGAGGTGTAAGGGGCAATCTTGCGTCGCCCAAAATTGATGTATTTTGTTTTCACTTGTTTCCAAGATTTGCACTTTCGGACACCCATTTGCTTGAATAACGGTCCAGAACCTTCGAAGTTTCCAATGGGGCAAGGATACAAACTCGCTATTTTTAGCGACTCTTGCCGGAGAAGCGGTTGATCGCCAAATTTTCCCCAGAGCTTCGGAATAGTAAAATAAGCATTCCTGGTCGAGCTCAACTCAAGATTGCGTACGGATTTCAAGATATTGAAGTTTCGAGTTTGTGAGGGTTCATCCCCTGATTGTGTGTATTTCGTGATAATGGATCATTCGGGGGCATGATTGGAAACAATTGCCTTGAAATGTCACGCTCGGCTTCGTCTAGATGCTTTATGTCGTGATAACGAAACATTGAGCACGAGCGGAAGCATTTGTTTTAAGATTTGACGTATAGTTTGAGCCTGGTGCAGGAGCATGCAGAGGTGTAAGGGGCAATCTTGCGTCGCCCAAAATTGATGTATTTTGTTTTCACTTCTTGCCAAGATTTGCGCTTTCGGACACCCATTTGCTTGAATAACGGCCCAGAACCTTCAAAGTTTCCAACGGGGCAAGGATACAAACTCGCTATTTTTAGCGAGTCTTACCGGAGAAGCGGTTGACCGCCAAATTTTCCCCAGAGCTTCGGAATAGTAAAATAAGCATTCCTGGTCGAGCTCAACTCAACATTGCGTACGGATTTCAAGATATTGAAGTTTCGAGTTTGTGAGGGTTCATCCCCTGATTGTGTGTATTTCGTGATAATGGATCATTCGGGGGCATGATTGGAAACAATTGCCTTGAAATGTCACGCTCGGCTTCGTCTAGATGCTTTATGTCGTGATAAGGAAACATTGAGCACGAGCGGAAGCATTTGTTTTAAGATTTGACGTATAGTTTGAGCCTGGTGCTGGAGCATGCAGAGGTGTAAGGGGCAATCTTGCGTCGCCCAAAATTGATGTATTTTGTTTTCATTTCTTTCCAAGATTTGCGCTTTCGGACACCCATTTGCTTGAATAACGGCCCAGAACCTTCGAAGTTTCCAACGGGGCAAGGATACAAACTCGCTATTTTTAGCGAGTCTTGCCGGAGAAGCGGTTGACCGTCAAATTTTCCCAAGAGCTTCGGAATAGTAAAATAAGCATTCCTGGTCGAGCTCAACTCAAGATTGCGTACGGATTTCAAGATATTAAAGTTTCGAGTTTGTGAGGGTTCATCCCCTGATTGTGTGTATTTCGTGATAATGGATCATTCGGGGGCATGATTGGAAACAATTGCCTTGAAATGTCACGCTCGGCTTCGTCTAGATGCTTTATGTCGTGATAACGAAACATTGAGCACGAGCGGAAGCATTTGTTTTAAGATTTGATGCTTAGTTTGAGCCTGGTGCAGGAGCATGCAGAGGTGTAAGGGGCAATCTTGCGTCGCCCAAAATTGATGTATTTTGTTTTCACTTCTTTCCAAGATTTGCGCTTTCGGACACCCATTTACTTTAATAACGGTCCAGAACCTTCGAAGTTTCCAACGGGGCAAGGATACAAACTCGCTATTTTTAGCGAGTCTTGCCGAAGAAGCGGTTGACCGCCAAATTTTCCCCAGAGCTTCGGAATAGTAAAATAAGCATTCCTGGTCGAGCTCAATTCAAGATTGCGTACGGATTTCAAGATATTGAAGTTTCAAGTTTGTGAGGGTTCATCCCCTGATTGTGTGTATTTCGTGATAATGGATCATTCGGGGGCATGATTGGAAACAATTGCCTTGAAATGTCACGCTCGGCTTCGTCTAGATGCTTTATGTCGTGATAACGAAACATTGAGCACGAGCGGAAGCATTTGTTTTAAGATTTGACGCTTAGTTTGAGCCTGGTGCAGGAGCATGCAGAGGTATAAGGGGCAATCTTGCGTCGCCCAAAATTGATGTATTTTGTTTTCACTTCTTTCCAAGATTTGCGCTTTCGGACACCCATTTGCTTGAATAACGGTCCAGAACCTTCGAAGTTTCCAACGAGGCAAGGATACAAACTCGCTATTTTTACCGAGTCTTGCCGGAGAAGCGGTTGACCGCCAAATTTTCCCCGGAGCTTCGGAATAGTAAAATAAGTATTCCTGGTCGAGCTCAAGTCAAGATTGCGTACGGATTTCAAGATATTGAAGTTTCGAGTTTGTGAGGGTTCATCCCCTGATTGTGTGTATTTCGTGATAATGGATCATTCGGGGGCATGATTGGAAACAATTGCCTTGAAATGTCACGCTCGGCTTCGTCTAGATGCTTTATGTCGTGATAACGAAACATTGAGCATGAGCGGAAGCATTTGTTTTAAGATTTGACGCTTAGTTTGAGCCTGGTGCAGGAGCATGCAGAGGTGTAAGGGGCAATCTTGCGTCGCCCAAAATTGATGTATTTTATTTTCACTTCTTTCCAAGATTTGCGCTTTCGGACACCCATTTGCTTGAATAACGGCCCAGAACCTTCGAAGTTTCCAACGGGGCAAGGATACAAACTCGCTATTTTTAGCGAGTCTTGCCGGAGAAGCGGTTGACCGCCAAATTTTCCCCAGAGCTTCGGAATAGTAAAATAAGCATTCCTGGTCGAGCTCAACTCAAGATTACGTACGGATTTCAAGATATTGAAGTTTCGAGTTTGTGAGGGTTCATCCCCTGATTGTGTGTATTTCGTGATAATGGATCATTCGGGGGCATGATTGGAAACAATTGCCTTGAAATGTCACGCTCGGCTTCGTCTAGATGCTTTATGTCGTGATAACGAAACATTGAGCACGAGCGGAAGCATTTGTTTTAAGATTTGACGCTTAGTTTGAGCCTGGTGCAGGAGCATGCAGAGGTGTAAGGGGCAATCTTGCGTCACCCAAAATTGATGTATTTTGTTTTCACTTCTTTCAAAGATTTGCGCTTTCGGACACCCATTTGCTTGAATAACGGTCCAGAACCTTCGAAGTTTCCAACGGGGCAAGGATACAAACTCGCTATTTTTAGCGAGTCTTGCCGGAGAAGAGGTTGAGCTTGCCGGAATACACACAATCAGGGGATGAACCCTCACAAACTCGAAACTTCAATATCTTGAAATCCGTACGCAATCTTGAGTTGAGCTCGACCAGGAATGCTTATTTTACTATTCCGAAGCTCTGGGGAAAATTTGGCGGTCAATCGCTTCTCCGGCAAGACTCGCTAAAAATAGCGAGTTTGTATCCTTGCCCCGTTGGAAACTTCGAAGGTTCTGGGCCGTTATTCAAGCAAATGGGTGTCCGAAAGCGCAAATCTTGGAAAGAAGTGAAAATAAAATACATCAATTTTGGGCGACGCAAGATTGCCCCTTACACCTCTGCATGCTCCTGCACCAGGCTCAAACTAAGCGTCAAATCTTAAAACAAATGCTTCCGCTCATGCTCAATGTTTCGTTATCACGACATAAAGCATCTAGACGAAGCCGAGCATGACATTTCAAGGCAATTGTTTCCAATCATGCCCCCGAATGATCCATTATCACGAAATACACACAATCAGGGGATGAACCCTCACAAACTCGAAACTTCAATATCTTGAAATCCGTACGCAATCTTGAGTTGAGCTCGACCAGGAATGCTTATTTTACTATTCTGAAGCTCTGGGGAAAATTTGGCGGTCAACCGCTTCTCTGGCAAGACTCGCTAAAAATAGCGAGTTTGTATCCTTGCCCCATTGGAAACTTCGAAGGTTCTGGACCGTTATTCAAGCAAATGGGTGTCTGAAAGCGCAAATCTTGGAAAGAAGTGAAAACAAAATACATCAATTTTGGGCGACGCAAGATTGCCCCTTACACCTCTGCATGCTCCTGCACCAGGCTCAAACTAAGCGTCAAATCTTAAAACAAATGCTTCCGCTCGTGCTCAATGTTTCGTTATCACGACATAAAGCATCTAGACGAAGCCGAGCATGACATTTCAAGGCAATTGTTTCCAATCATGCCCCCGAATGATCCATTATCACGAAATACACACAATCAGGGGATGAACCCTCACAAACTCGAAACTTCAATATCTTGAAATCCGTACGCAATCTTGAGTTGAGCTCGACCAGGAATGCTTATTTTACTATTCCGAAGCTCTGGGGAAAATTTGGCGTTCAACCGCTTCTCCGGCAACACTCGCTAAAAATAGCGAGTTTCTATCCTTGCCCCGTTGGAAACTTCGAAGGTTCTGGACCGTTATTCAAGCAAATCGGTGTCCGAAAGCGCAAATCTTGGAAAGAAGTGAAAACAAAATACATCAATTTTGGGCGACGCAAGATTGCCCCTTACACCTCTGCATGCTCCTACACCAGGCTCAAACTAAGCGTCAAATCTTAAAACAAATGCTTCCCCTCGCGCTCAATGTTTCGTTATCATGACATAAAGCATCTAGACGAAGC
Organism: Cunninghamia lanceolata; assembly: GCA_027924645.1. NCBI lineage: Eukaryota > Viridiplantae > Streptophyta > Pinopsida > Cupressales > Cupressaceae > Cunninghamia > Cunninghamia lanceolata. The sequence goes on along the minus strand of BSBN01000354.1, from coordinate 5,178,900 downwards.
CGAGCATGACATTTCAAGGCAATTGTTTCCAATCATGCCCTCGAATGATCCATTATCACGAAATACAAACAATCAGGGAATGAACCCTCACAAACTCGAAACTTCAATATCTTGAAATCCGTAAGTAATCTTGAGTTGAGCTCGAGCAGGAATGCTTATTTTACTATTCCGAAGCTCTGGGGAAAATTTGGCGGTCAACCGCTTCTCCGGCAAGACTCGCTAAAAATAGCGAGTTTGTATCCTTGCCCCGTTGGAAACTTCGAAGGTTCTGGGCCATTATTAAAGCAAATGGGTGTCCGAAAGCGCAAATCTTGGAAAGAACTGAAAACAAAATACATCAATTTTGTGCGACGCAAGATTGCCCCTTACACCTCTGCATGCTCCTGCACCAGGCTCAAACTAAACGTCAAACCTTAAAACAAATGCTTCCGCTCGTGCTCAATGTTTCGTTATCATGACATAAAGCATCTAGACGAAGCCGAGCGTGACATTTCAAGGCAATTGTTTCCAATCATGCCCCCGAATGATCCATTATCACAAAATACACACAATCAGGGGATGAACCCTCACAAAGTCGAAACTTCAATATCTTGAAATCCGTACGCAATCTTGAGTTGAGCTCGACCAGGAATGCTTATTTTACTATTCCGAAGCTCTGGGGAAAATTTGGCGGTCAACCGCTTCTCCGGCAAGACTCGCTAAAAATAGCGAGTTTGTATCCTTGCCCCATTGGAAACTTCGAAGGTTCTGGACCGTTATTCAGGCAAATGGGTGTCCGAAAGCGCAAATCTTGGAAAGAAGTGAAAACAAAATACATCAATTTTGGGTGACGCAAGATTGCCCCTTACACCTCTGCATGCTCCTGCACCAGGCTCAAACTAAGCGTCAAATCTTAAAACAAATGCTTCCGCTCATGCTCAATGTTTCGTTATCACGACATAAAGCATCTAGACGAAGCCGAGCGTGACATTTCAAGGCAATTGTTTCCAATCATGCCCCCGAATGATCCATTATCACGAAATACACACAATCAGGGGATGAACCCTCACAAACTCGAAACTTCAATATCTTGAAATCCGTACGCAATCTTGAGTTGAGCTCGACCAGGAATGCTTATTTTACTATTCCGAAGCTCTGGGGAAAATTTGGCGGTCAACCGCTTCTCCGGCAAGACTCGCTAAAAATAGCGAGTTTGTATCCTTGCCCCGTTGGAAACTTCGAAGGTTCTGGACCGTTATTCAAGCAAATGGGTGTCCGAAAGTGCAAATCTTGGAAAGAAGTGAAAACAAAATACATCAATTTTGGGCGACGCAAGATTGCCCCTTACACCTCTGCATGCTCCTGCACCAGGCTCAAACTAAGCGTCAAATCTTTGAAACAAATGCTTCCGCTCCTGCTCAATGTTTCGTTATCACGACAGAAAGCATCTAGACGAAGCCGAGCGTGACATTTCAAGGCAATTGTTTCCAATCATGCCCCCGAATGATCCATTATCACGAAATACACACAATCAGGGGATGAACCCTCACAAACTCGAAACTTCAATATCTTGAAATCCGTACGCAATCTTGAGTTGAGCTCGACCAGGAATGCTTATTTTACTATTCCGAAGCTCTGGGGAAAATTTGGCGGTCAACCGCTTCTCCGGCAAGACTCGCTAAAAATAGCGAGTTTGTATCCTTGCCCCGTTGGAAACTTCGAAGGTTCTGGACCGTTATTCAAGCAAATGGGTGTCCGAAAGCGCAAATCTTGGAAAGAAGTGAAAACAAAATACATCAATTTTGGGCGACGCAAGATTGCCCCTTACACCTCTGCATGCTCCTGCACCAGGCTCAAACTAAGCGTCAAATCTTAAAACAAATGCTTCCGCTCGTGCTCAATGTTTCGTTATCACGACATAAAGCATCTAGACGAAGCCGAGCGTGACATTTCAAGGCAATTGTTTCCAATCATGCCCCCGAATGATCCATTATCACGAAATACACACAATCAGGGGATGAACCCTCACAAACTTGAAACTTCAATATCTTGAAATCCGTACGCAATCTTGAGTTGAGCTCGCCCAGGAATGCTTATTTTACTATTCCGAAGCTCTGGGGAAAATTTGGCGGTCAACCGCTTCTCCGGCAAGACTCGCTAAAAATAGCGAGTTTGTATCCTTGCCCCATTGGAAACTTCGAAGGTTCTGGACCGTTATTCAAGCAAATGGGTGTCCGAAAGCGCAAATCTTGGAAAGAAGTGAAAACAAAATACATCAATTTTGGGCGACGCAAGATTGCCCCTTACACCTCTGCATGCTCCTGCACCAGGCTCAAACTAAGCGTCAAATCTTAAAACAAATGCTTCCGCTCATGCTCAATGTTTCGTTATCACAACATAAAGCATCTAGACGAAGCCGAGCGTGACATTTCAAGGCAATTGTTTCCAATCATGCCCCCGAATGATCCATTATCACGAAATACACACAATCAGGGGATGAACCCTCACAAACTCGAAACTTCAATATCTTGAAATCTGTACGCAATCTTGAGTTGAGCTCGACCAGGAATGCTTATTTTACTATTCTGAAGCTCTGGGGAAAATTTGGCGGTCAACCGCTTCTCCAGCAAGACTCGCTAAAAATAGCGAGTTTGTATCCTTGCCCTGTTGGAAACTTCGAAGGTTCTGGGCCGTTATTCAAGCAAATGGGTGTCCGAAAGAGCAAATCTTGGAAAGAAGTGAAAACAAAATACATCAATTTTGGGCGACACAAGATTGCCCCTTACACCTCTGGATGCTCCTGCACCAGGCTCAAACTAAGCGTCAAATCTTAAAACAAATGCTTCCGCTCGTGCTCAATGTTTCGTTATCACGACATAAAGCATCTAGACGAAGCCGAGCGTGACATTTCAAGGCAATTGTTTCCAATCATGCCCTCGAATGATCCATTATCACGAAATACACACAATCAGGTGATGAACCCTCACAAACTTGAAACTTCAATATCTTGAAATCCGTACGCAATCTTGAGTTGAGCTCGACCAGGAATGCTTATTTTACTATTCCGAAGCTCTGGGGAAAATTTGGCGGTCAACCGCTTCTCCGGCAAGACTCGCTAAAAATAGCGAGTTTGTATCCTTGCCCCGTTGGAAACTTCCAAGGTTCTGGACCGTTATTCAAGCAAATGGGTGTCTGAAAGCGCAAATCTTGGAAAGAAGTGAAAACAAAATACATCAATTTTGGGCGTCGCAAGATTGCCCCTGACACCTCTGCATGCTCCTGCACCAGGCTCAAACTAAGCGTCAAATCTTAAAACAAATGCTTCCGCTCGTGCTCAATGTTTCGTTATCACGACATAAAGCATCTAGACGAAGCCGAGCGTGACATTTCAAGGCAATTGTTTCCAATCATGCCCCCGAATGATCCATTATCACGAAATACACACAATCAGGGGATGAACCCTCACAAACTCGAAACTTCAATATCTTGAAATCCGTACGCAATCTTGAGTTGAGCTCGACCAGGAATGCTTATTTTACTATTCCGAAGCTCTGGGGAAAATTTGGCGGTCAACCGCTTCTCCGGCAAGACTCGCTAAAAATAGCGAGTTTGTATCCTTGCCCCGTTGGAAACTTCGAAGGTTCTGGGCCGTTATTCAAGCAAATGGGTGTCCGAAAGCGCAAATCTTGGAAAGAAGTGAAAAAAAAATACATCAATTTTGGGCGACGCCAGATTGTCCCTTACACCTCTGCATGCTCCTGCACCAAGCTCAAACTAAGCGTCAAATCTTAAAACAAATGCTTGCGCTCGTGCTCAATGTTTCGTTATCACGACATAAAGCATCTAGACGAAGCCGAGCGTGACATTTCAAGGCAATTGTTTCCAATCATGCCCCCGAATGATCCATTATCACGAAATACACACAATCAGGGGATGAACCCTCACAAACTCGAAACTTCAATATCTTGAAATCCGTACGCAATCTTGAGTTGAGCTCGACCAGGAATGCTTATTTTACTATTCCGAAGCTCTGGGGAAAATTTGGCGGTCAACCGCTTCTCCGGCAGGACTCGCTAAAAATAGCGAGTTTGCATCCTTGCCCCGTTGGAAACTTCGAAGGTTCTGGGCCGTTATTCAAGCAAATGGGTGTCCGAAAGCGCAAATCTTGGAAAGAAGTGAAAACAAAATACATCAATTTTGGGCGACGCAAGATTGCCCCTTACACCTCTGCATGCTCCTGCACCAGGCTCAAACTAAGCGTCAAATCTTAAAACAAATGCTTCCGCTCATGCTCAATGTTTCGTTATCACGACATAAAGCATCTAGACGAAGCCGAGCGTGACATTTCAAGGCAATTGTTTCCAATCATGCCCCCGAATGATCCATTATCACGAAATACACACAATCAAGGGATGAACCCTCACAAACTCGAAACTTCAATATGTTGAAATCCGTACGCAATCTTGAGTTGAGCTCGACCAGGAATGCTTATTTTACTATTCTGAAGCTCTGGGGAAAATTTGGCGGTCAACCGCTTCTCCGGCAAGACTCGCTAAAAATAGCGAGTTTGTATCCTTGCCCCATTGGAAACTTCGAAGGTTCTGGACCGTTATTCAAGCAAATGGGTGTCCGAAAGCGCAAATCTTGGAAAGAAGTGAAAACAAAATACATCAATTTTGGGCGACGCAAGATTGCCCCTTACACCTCTGCATGCTCCTGCACCAGGCTCAAACTAAGCGTCAAATCTTAAAACAAATGCTTCCGCTCATGCTCAATGTTTCGTTATCATGACATAAAGCATCTAGACGAAGCCGAGCATGACATTTCAAGGCAATTGTTTCCAATCATGCCCCCGAATGATCCATTATCACGAAATACACACAATCAGGGGATGAACCCTCACAAACTCGAAACTTCAATATCTTGAAATCCGTACGCAATCTTGAGTTGAGCTCGACCAGGAATGCTTATTTTACTATTCCGAAGCTCTGGGGAAAATTTGGCAGTCAACCGCTTCTCCGGCAAGACTCGCTAAAAATAGCGAGTTTGTATCCTTGCCCCGTTGGAAACTTCGAAGGTTCTGGACCGTTATTCAAGCAAATGGGTGTCCGAAAGCGCAAATCTTGGAAAGAAGTGAAAACAAAATACATCAATTTTGGGCGACGCAAGATTGCCCCTTAAACCTCTGCATGCTCCTGCACCAGGCTCAAACTAAGCGTCAAATCTTAAAACAAATGCTTCCGCTCGTGCTCAATGTTTCGTTATCACGACATAAAGCATCTAGACGAAGCCGAGCGTGACATTTCAAGGCAATTGTTTCCAATCATGCCCCCGAATGATCCATTATCACGAAATACACACAATCAGGGGATGAACCCTAACAAACTTGAAACTTCAATATCTTGAAATCCGTACGCAATTTTGAGTTGAGCTCGACCAGGAATGCTTATTTTACTATTCCGAAGCTCTGGGGAAAATTTGGCGGTCAACCGCTTCTCCGGCAAGACACGCTAAAAATAGCGAGTTTGTATCCTTGCCCCGTTGGAAACTTCGAAGGTTCTGGACCGTTATTCAAGCAAATGGGTGTCCGAAAGCGCAAATCTTGGAAAGAAGTGAAAACAAAATACATCAATTTTGGGCGACGCAAGATTGCCCCTTACACCTCTGCATGCTCCTGCACCAGGCTCAAACTAAGCGTCAAATCTTAAAACAAATGCTTCCGCTCGTGCTCAATGTTTCGTTATCACGACATAAAGCATCTAGACGAAGCCGAGCGTGACATTTCAAGGCAATTGTTTCCAATCATGCCCCCGAATGATCCATTATCACGAAATACACACAATCAGGGGATGAACCCTCACAAACTTGAAACTTCAATATCTTGAAATCCGTACGCAATCTTGAGTTGAGCTCGACCAGGAATGCTTATTTTACTATTCCGAAGCTCTGGGGAAAATTTGGCGGTCAACCGCTTCTCCGGCAAGACTCGCTAAAAATAGCGAGTTTGTATCCTTGGCCCGTTGGAAACTTCCAAGGTTCTGGACCGTTATTCAAGCAAATGGGTGTCCGAAAGCGCAAATCTTGGAAAGAAGTGAAAACAAAATACATCAATTTTGGGCGACGCAAGATTGCCCCTTACACCTCTGCATGCTCCTGCACCAGGCTCAAACTAAGTGTCAAATCTTAAAACAAATGCTTCCGCTCGTGCTCAATGTTTCGTTATCACGGCATAAAGCATCTAGACGAAGCCAAGCGTGACATTTCAAGGCAATTGTTTCCAATGATGCCCCCGAATGATCCATTATCACGAAATACACACAATCAGGGGATGAACCCTCACAAACTCGAAACTTCAATATCTTGAAATCCGTACGCAATCTTGAGTTGAGCTCGACCAGGAATGCTTATTTTACTATTCCGAAGCTCTGGGGAAAATTTGGCGGTCAACCGCTTCTCCGGCAGGACTCGCTAAAAATAGCGAGTTTGCATCCTTGCCCCGTTGGAAACTTCGAAGGTTCTGGGCCGTTATTCAAGCAAATGGGTGTCCGAAAGCGCAAATCTTGGAAAGAAGTGAAAATAAAATACATCAATTTTGGGCGACGCAAGATTGCCCCTTACACCTCTGCATGCTCCTGCACCAGGCTCAAACTAAGCGTCAAATCTTAAAACAAATGCTTCCGCTCGTGCTCAATGTTTCGTTATCACGACATAAAGCATCTAGACGAAGCCGAGCGTGACATTTCAAGGCAATTGTTTCCAATCATGCCCCCGAATGATCCATTATCACGAAATACACACAATCAGGGGATGAACCCTCACAAACTCGAAACTTCAATATCTTGAAATCCGTACGCAATCTTGAGTTGAGCTCGACCAGGAATGCTTATTTTACTATTCCGAAGCTCTGGGGAAAATTTGGCGGTCAACCGCTTCTCCGGCAAGACTCGCTAAAAATAGCGAGTTTGTATGCTTGCCCCGTTGGAAACTTCGAAGGTTCTGGACCGTTATTCAAGCAAATGGGTGTCCGAAAGCACAAATCTTGGAAAGAAGTGAAAACAAAATACATCAATTTTGGGCGACGCAAGATTGCCCCTTACACCTCTGCATGCTCCTGCACCAGGCTCAAACTAAGCGTCAAATCTTAAAACAAATGCTTCCGCTCGTGCTCAATGTTTCGTTATCACGGCATAAAGCATCTAGACGAAGCCGAGCGTGACATTTCAAGGCAATTGTTTCCAATCATGCCCCCGAATGATCCATTATCACGAAATACACACAATCAGGGGATGAACCCTCACAAACTCGAAACTTCAATATCTTGAAATCCGTACGCAATCTTGAGTTGAGCTCGACCAGGAATGCTTATTTTACTATTCTGAAGCTCTCGGGAAAATTTGGCGGTCAACCGCTTCTCCGGCAAGACTCGCTAAAAATAGCGAGTTTGTATCCTTGCCCTGTTGGAAACTTCGAAGGTTCTGGGCCGTTATTCAAGCAAATGGGTGTCCGAAAGCGCAAATCTTGGAAAGAAGTGAAAACAAAATACATCAATTTTGGGCGACGCAAGATTGCCCCTTACACCTCTGCATGCTCCTGCACCAGGCTCAAACTAAGCGTCAAACCTTAAAACAAATGCTTCCGCTCGTGCTCAATGTTTCGTTATCACGACATAAAGCATCTAGACGAAGCCGAGCGTGACATTTCAAGGCAATTGTTTCCAATCATGCCCCCGAATGATCCATTATCACGAAATACACACAATCAGGGGATGAACCCTCACAAACTCAAAACTTTAATATCTTGAAATCCGTACGCAATCTTGAGTTGAGCTCGACCAGGAATGCTTATTTTACTATTCCGAAGCTCTGGGGAAAATTTGGCGGTCAACCGCTTCTCCGGCAAGACTCGCTAAAAATAGCGAGTTTGTATCCTTGCCCCGTTGGAAACTTCGAAGGTTCTGGACCGTTATTCAAGCAAATGGGTGTCCGAAAGCGCAAATCTTGGAAAGAAGTGAAAACAAAATACATCAATTTTGGGCGACGCAAGATTGCCCCTTACACCTTTGCATGCTCCTGCGCCAGGCTCAAACTAAGCGTCAAATCTTAAAACAAATGCTTCCGCTCGTGCTCAATGTTTCGTTATCAAGACATAAAGCATCTAGACGAAGCCGAGCGTGACATTTCAAGGCAATTGTTTCCAATCATGCCCCCGAATGATCCATTATCACGAAATACACACAATCAGGGGATGAACCCTCACAAACTTGAAACTTCAATATCTTGAAATCCGTACGCAATCTTGAGTTGAGCTCGACCAGGAATGCTTATTTTACTATTCTGAAGCTCTGGGTAAAATTTGGCGGTCAACCGCTTCTCCGGCAAGACTCGCTAAAAATAGCGAGTTTGTATCCTTGCCCCGTTGGAAACTTCGAAGGTTCTGGACCGTTATTCAAGCAAATGGGTGTCCGAAAGCGCAAATCTTGGAAAGAAGTGAAAACAAAATACATTAATTTTGGGCGACGCAAGATTGCCCCTTACACCTCTGCATGCTCCTGCACCAGGCTCAAACTAAGCGTCAAATCTTAAAACAAATGCTTCCGCTCATGCTCAATGTTTCGTTATCACGACATAAAGCATCTAGACGAAGCCGAGCGAGACATTTCAGGGCAATTGTTTCCAATCATGCCCCCGAATGATCCATTATCACGAAATACACACAATCAGGGGATGAACCCTCACAAACTCGAAACTTCAATATCTTGAAATCCGTACGCAATCTTGAGTTGAGCTCGACCAGGAATGCTTATTTTACTATTCCGAAGCTCTGGGGAAAATTTGGCGGTCAACCGCTTCTCCGGCAAGACTCGCTAAAAATAGCGAGTTTGTATCCTTGCCCCGTTGGAAACTTCGAAGGTTCTGGACCGTTATTCAAGCAAATGGGTGTCCGAAAGCGCAAATCTTGGAAAGAAGTGAAAACAAAATACATCAATTTTGGGCGACGCAAGATTGCCCCTTACACCTCTGCATGCTCCTGCACCAGGCTCAAACTAAGCGTCAAATCTTAAAACAAATGCTTCCGCTCATGCTCAATGTTTCGTTATCACGACATAAAGCATCTAGACGAAGCCAAGCGTGACATTTCAAGGCAATTGTTTCCAATCATGCCCCCGAATGATCCATTATCACGAAATACACACAATCAGGGGATGAACCCTCACAAACTCGAAACTTCAATATCTTGAAATCCGTACGCAATCTTGAGTTGAGCTCGACTAGGATTGCTTATTTTACTATTCCGAAGCTCTGGGGAAAATTTGGCGGTCAACCGCTTCTCCGGCAAGACTCGCTAAAAATAGCGAGTTTGTATCCTTGCCCCGTTGGAAACTTCGAAGGTTCTGCACCGTTATTCAAGCAAATGGGTGTCCGAAAGCGCAAATCTTGGAAAGAAGTGAAAACAAAATACATCAATTTTGGGCGACGCAAGATTGCCCCTTACACCTCTGCATGCTCCTGCACCAGGCTCAAACTAAGCGTCAAATCTTAAAACAAATGCTTCCGCTCATGCTCAATGTTTCGTTATCACGACATAAAGCATCTAGACGAAGCCGAGCGTGACATTTCAAGGCAACTGTTTCCAATCATGTCCCCGAATGATCCATTATCAGGAAATACACACAATCAGGGGATGAACCCTCACAAACTCGAAACTTCAATATCTTGAAATCCGTATGCAATCTTGAGTTGAGCTCGACCAGGAATGCTTATTTTACTATTCCGAAGCTCTGGGGAAAATTTGGCGGTCAACCGCTTCTCCGGCGAGACTCGCTAAAAATAGCGAGTTTGTATCCTTGCCTCGTTGGAAACTTCGAAGGTTCAGGACCGTTATTCAAGCAAATGGGTGTTCGAAAGCGCAAATCTTGGAAAGAAGTGAAAACAAAATACATCAATTTTGGGCGACGCAAGATTGCCCCTTACACCTCTGCATACTCCTGCACCAGGCTCAAACTAAGCGTCAAATCTTAAAACAAATGCTTCCGCTCATGCTCAATGTTTCGTTATCACGACATAAAGCATCTAGACGAAGCCGAGCGTGACATTTCAGGGCAATTGTTTCCAATCATGCCCCCGAATGATCCATTATCACGAAATACACACAATCAGGGGATGAACCCTCGCAAACTCGAAACTTCAATATCTTGAAATCCGTACGCAATCTTGAGTTGAGCTCGACCAGGAATGCTTATTTTACTATTCCGAAGCTCTGGGGAAAATTTGGCGGTCAACCGCTTCTCCGGTAAGACTCGCTAAAAATAGCGAGTTTGTATCCTTGCCCCGTTGGAAACTTCGAAGGTTCTGGACCGTTATTCAAGCAAATGGGTGTCCGAAAGCGCAAATCTTGGAAAGAAGTGAAAATAAAATACATCAATTTTGGGCGACGCAAGATTGCCCCTTACACCTCTGCATGCTCCTGCACCAGGCTCAAACTAAGCGTCAAATCTTAAAACAAATGCTTCCACTCATGCTCAATGTTTCGTTATCACGACATAAAGCATCTAGAGGAAGCCGAGCGTGACATTTCAAGGCAATTGTTTCCAATCATGCCCCCGAATGATCCATTATCACGAAATACACACAATCAGGGGATGAACCCTCACAAACTCGAAACTTCAATATCTTGAAATCCGTACGCAATCTTGAGTTGAGCTCGACCAGGAATGCTTATTTTACTATTCCGAAGCTCTGGGGAAAATTTGGCGGTCAACCGCTTCTCCGGCAAGACTCTCTAAAAATAGCGAGTTTGTATCCTTGCCCCGTTGGAAACTTCGAAGGTTCTGGACCGTTATTCAAGCAAATGGGTGTCCGAAAGCGCAAATCTTGGAAAGAAGTGAAAACAAAATACATCAATTTTGGGCGACGCAAGATTGCCCCTTACACCTTTGCATGCTCCTGCGCTAGGCTCAAACTAAGCGTCAAATCTTAAAACAAATGCTTCCGCTCATGCTCAATGTTTCGTTATCACGACATAAAGCATCTAGACGAAGCCGAGCGTGACATTTCAAGGCAATTGTTTCCAATCATGCCCCCGAATGATCCATTATCACGAAATACACACAATCAGGGGATGAACCCTCACAAACTCGAAACTTCAATATCTTGAAATCCGTACGCAATCTTGAGTTGAGCTGGACCAGGAATGCTTATTTTACTATTCCGAAGCTCTGGGGAAAATTTGGCGGTCAATCGCTTCTCCGGCAAGACTCGCTAAAAATAGCGAGTTTTTATCCTTGCCCCGTTGGAAACTTCGAAGGTTCTGGACCGTTATTCAAGCAAATGGGTGTCCGAAAGCGCAAATCTTGGAAAGAAGTGAAAACAAAATACATCAATTTTGGGCGACGCAAGATTGCCCCTTACACCTCTGCATGCTCCTGCACCAGGCTCAAACTAAGCGTCAAATCTTAAAACAAATGCTTCCGCTCATGCTCAATGTTTCGTTATCACGACATAAAGCATCTAGACGAAGCCGAGCGTGACATTTCAAGGCAATTGTTTCCAATCATGCCCCCTGTTGACTTTTCTTTTGAATCAGCATTAGGGATTGCCATTTCTAATGCACAGGCAGATTCAGCCAACTGAATACAGGACGTTGCGTGAGCTCCTCCCCTTCACTTCTGGTTCTGCCGCACCAAGGGGGGTATCCCTATAACTCAAGATGTAACCTTGACTAGCTCAAAGATAGAAAGATCTAACTTGACAGCAACAGGCAGAATACTCTCATGTATGGACCAAGATCTGCATGATAGATCACAAGGCTGGCAACATTCTTGGACATGATGTCTGGTTGGGTATGAGAGCATGCAGGGGGTTCCTAATCCTATTCCTACAACTAACAGGTGGAAGTATGAAATGTTTTAGTTTGAATTTTGGATGCAAAGCTGGACATGGTGTATAACACAAGAACACAGCATGATTGGTGCCTATCCAGGGCTTGGAGTCGGTAGACATACACCTGTGAATGATCAGCATGAATAGCTAAAACTGGATTTCAGGGGGATACACATGATATCTGCCTTACAGATATCTCCCAATACAGAGTGCTAAGTTATCTCTACTTATGGCATCCCTACTGCAGTATACCCTTCCCAATGTTCAACCTGAAAACAGTTTAATCTACTCCTTGAGCAGAAGTTAAAAGATCAGACATTCAACATAGGAATTCTATGCTCTAGAATCTAAACATTACCCAAATATCCAGATTCAGAAGAAGAATACATGCAATACTGGAGACAGAATTAACACAACACATGCTAAGATAGCATTACTCATATAAGATCAACCATGAAATCAGTGGATTCATGCCAAATCATACAACAAGAGATACATAAACTCACAAGTAAGACTGTACAGAGCAACCAGATCAGCTGGTTTTGGATTACAGAGCCAAAAATCCTCAACTTTCAACCACCTTGAATGAATAACACCGTCTGCATTATATAGCAGGAGGGTGTATTCAGCATTAACTACCAGGTTGACCAAAAGTCCCGCCAGATACACAGTATCATAAAAATGGCGCTCAAACACATTACCAGATTGGCGCCCAAACATGAATGCAGTAGGTAGGGGAGGAGACAGGAAGATATCTCGAGCCCTGCGCCACTGTCCGCTGATGTACACCTTCAATCGGGTACCAGATCTGCCCATACCTCTGCAACCTTCGCCATTAATGGCGCACCAACCCGCGGCCTTGGGAAGAACATCAAACAGTCGATCGCAACCATTTCCCGCCGAGATTCATCATCATGATATTTCGAATATGCAGGATATTAATATCCCACATGCACCCCGCGATGACCTCATTAACACTTTATATACTAGGTCATGAGCATATATCATGTCGGTGCTTTTGCTCCTGACGACACTAGTATAAGACCTCATCATCATCATCCTCCAGCAGCATGATATCCTGTCGCTTGAAATATCACCCTGACGTCAGCATCATATCGCAACATAACCTGCATGATAATCGGCACAACCTGATCCATCGGAGGAACATCCTCCTGCTGAGCTTATACCAAAAGTCTGGCCGATGAACATCCTGATGACATCATCATTATATCCTGCTGACGTCATCAACATATCTGCCTACTGCGCACCTCCTCATATCCGGATGACGTCATCATCATGTTTGCAAATATCGGGGGACCTCCACAAGATGATCAGTGTTAGAAACATGACCTCCCCCGGACCTTGATGACGTCATCAGCATATCGACATCAAGATGATATTCGGAAGACAACCGGATATTTGGAAATATCATCCTGATGCACTAATATCATGCTGCACTGTAGCTCCGCTATAAGATCAGGGCGAAATATGAATATGATGATGCTTGAAAAGATCACCCCCACTAGATAATGCACGAAGCCAGCAGGCGGATATCTCCTTGATATCAGCATCATCATGACGCTAGAACAAACATACACCCGGGTGATATGAAAATATCACCCCCTCCTTCGGAAATATCATGATGCAGATAGGCAAAGAAATAGATATCACCCTGGCGAAATATCATGAAGGCTGAAAATATGATGATGACCGCAAACAGCACGGTGATAACTGGAAATATGATCATGATGATGAAGACGACCCTTAAGAAAAAACAAGTAAGGTCGAACAACTTAGAGAGTAACCCCTTCAGAATATCGGGGCAACATCATCATCATGTTCGGGCAAGGTGATAATTGGAAGATCACCGGATACTTGAAAGATCACCCTCCGCAAGAAAACTAAGGCACACTGTAGCTCGTCAGCAGGATCAGGATGATAACCAAACATCACCCGATATTGAAATATGATGATGATGATGAAAAGCAAGTCGACAGAAAACATGATGATGCCGACCATCATCGAAGACAATATGATGATGATGACCTCCTCCTCATGAAAATATGATGCTGCAGCTGAAAAATGCTGAGGAGGCCCAACACTTGGAGTATTTTTTGGATTTTTAGGGAAAGTGCCTGCATGAGAATTGCTCAAAAATTGTCAGTCAATTCAGGTGCTAACAGTGGCTCTGTCTGGGGACGTGCAGGTGCAAGACTGCAGCGAGAACCCCAGATCTCTGGGATGCAGACCAGTCCCTTGTCCATTGGGCACAGAGTCATGATGTTATATTGATCTGCATCACCAAACTCATTATTTTTAAACATCATTTTGGCGGCCCCGGGCAACCAAAAAGGAAGAACCATAATTTTTTCTTGTCAAATGCCTGATTCCAAACTGGAAGATCCCAATCCCAACTGAAAAGATTGGCATAATTTGCCCATAATGTCATCTGCTTAAAAGAATATTCCACCAGTTTTGAAAGCTTGCCACCATCATTTTCAGCTCTGTCATTTTGGATTTCAGAATTAGACATATAACCATACACATAATATTCTTCAACATTAGGCAACACATGTAGGTTATGTCCCTTAGACAGTACATCATACTGCTCTTGGCACTCTTTATCATTTATCTGGCTGCTGCACATTATCAGGTACTCATCCAGCTGATCCAACACTTCAAGATACTCAGAAAATATGAGACCCCTAATATCTACTGATATTGAAAACAGATCCTGATCCACACATCCAATGTTACACATGTCTGAATCAGGTGATGATGAACATTCATTATTCACAGTTTGCAAATCAGTATCATCATCTTCAAACAAAGGGTTAATCCTGCACCAATGAGGGTCATGACTCACAACATTATATGCATCAACAGGCTCATCATAGAGGGGATTAACACTCACCGCAAAGGCCTCTGCTTCCTCTTCATGACATTCCAATTCTTCTTCATTACTATCAGATCCAGAGTCATAAGAAAAACAAACCTGATCCATGCACTGGTCATGGATATCATTTTTATCATCTAATTGCCCCGCATACAAGATTGCTACTGTTCCAATACATTCTGAAGTTGAACAATCTGCATCATTTTCCAGCCCTCCAATGCTTCCTGATGAAACTGATATTGATTCTTGATCCATATGATCACAACTCTGCACAACTGGATCATTTAAACATGAAGGCTCTTTGTTTAGGACTGGCATGCAAATATTGCTTGAAAAATTATTATTTTCAACTTCACCTACTGGGCAAAAAAGGACATCCTCCTCTATAATAGAAACATCATCCACTTGGAATGATGCAAAAACTGGGACAACAGGGGTGTGAGTGCTATGACATTCATTGTCAATTCCTGAATTAAAACTTTCATCAACATTGGGGGCTGCAGGAGAACAAAAATATTCAGAAAAATAACCCTTTTGTATTCCATACCTCCAATTGTTTTCAATATCCATTGCAAACTGATGTGCCTGATGCAATGTGGTGGGCTCCTTGTCTCTTAATCTGTAACTCATTTTCTTATCAAAGGCTCCCAAATAGACAACTAAGCACAGTGCATCATTAGGTCTCATGCATTCTGGAATTCTATTCAATGCCCTCATAAATCTGAGGTTAAAAGCTGGGATCAACTCATTTTCTTCAATATGGATGTACATGAAGTCACTAACAGCTGCATATTCAGAAACTCTTTCACCATACTGTACTAGAAATGCAGATTTAAAACCATGCCAAGAGCTGACAAAGTGAGCTGGAAGGTAGGAAAACCAGTCCCTTGCATCTTCATCTAGAGATTGAACAAATAATCTCATAACCACATCCTCATGGTCAATCTCAAAGTCATCTATCACATTCATAAACTGCTGCAAGTGTCTCTCAGCTGATTCATCTTTTATACCCTTGAATTTAGGCAAAAAATTTCTGATTTTAGGTGGAAAGGCATTTGGGTAGCCACAAATGCCACTGAAATTTATGGGCTTATATCTGTCTATGTTAAAACTTCTTTTATTACATGGTTGGGATTGACTACTGTACATTCTTGCATTTGACACTTCACAAGGGTGCATAGGCAGATAATACATCCTTTATGTTATTGCAACCCTCCTCTCTACTCAGATTTTCTACAAACAATGACTTTAGGCACTCAAAGTCTAGACTATTTTTTCAAACTTCCCTAAAGTCCTTTAAATGAGTCTTTTGAACAACATTGCATGCCCTTTGAAATACAGGGTAAGTTCTAATAAAAGCATGCAAGCTCTGTTTTCACCAATGTTCCCTTTTAACCAGTGCTTTCTCACCAAATAGGGAGTCTGTCAAACAATATGAAATACCTGGATATGTTGCAGAAGCTGCAAATTCTTCTCTGACTGATTTTGTTCTTTTATCAGGTTCTTTGATGCAGAGTCGCCACCTCCTTGAAGAGGAATGAGCTTCAAACAAGCTGAAGCTGCAAATTGATTTCTTTCTTTCTGGGTCATCCACCAGCAGAGTCACATATACAACCTTTTTCTCTGCTGCAACAAACAGTTTCCAGGTCTCATTTTTTAATCTTGTAGACTCCAACTTTCATGGATATGACATTGATCTCCCCAGCAGAGTCGCCATTTTGTTGGTGACTCGGATGGGTCACAGATATATTACTGGAGATGATTAGATAGTACTTTTACTTCGATCCCCAGCTGAGTCGCCATTCTGTTGACTTTTCTTTTGAATCAGCATTAGGGATTGCCAGTTCTAATGCACAGGCAGATTCAGCCAACTGAATACAGGAGGTTGCGTGAGCTCCTCCCCTTCACTTCTGGTTCTGCCGCACCAAGGGGGGTATCCCTATAACTCAAGATGTAACCTTGACTAGCTCAAAGATAGAAAGATCTAACTTGACAGCAACAGGCAGAATACTCTCATGTATGGACCAAGATCTGCATGATAGATCACAAGGCTGGCAACATTCTTGGACATGATGTCTGGTTGGGTATGAGAGCATGCAGGGGTTCCTAATCCTATTCCTACAACTAACAGGTGGAAGTATGAAATGTTTTAGTTTGAATTTTGGATGCAAAGCTGGACATGGTGTATAACACAAGAACACAGCATGATTGGTGCCTATCCAGGGCTTGGAGTCGGTAGACATACACCTGTGAATGATCAGCATGAATAGCTAAAATTGGATTTCAGGGGGATACACATGATATCTGCCTTACAGATATCTCCCAATACAGAGTGCTAAGTTATCTCTACTTATGGCATCCCTACTGCAGTATACCCTTCCTAATGTTCAACCTGAAAATAGTTTAATCTACTCCTTGAGCAGAAGTTAAAAGATCAGACATTCAACATAGGAATTCTATGCTCTAGAATCTAAACATTACCCAAATATCCAGATTCAGAAGAAGAATACATGCAATACTGGAGACAGAATTAACACAACACATGCTAAGATAGCATTACTCATATAAGATCAACCATGAAATCAGTGGATTCATGCCAAATCATACAACAAGAGATACATAAACTCACAAGTAAGACTGTACAGAGCAACCAGATCAATTGGTTTTGGATTACAGAGCCAAAAATCCTCAACTTTCAACCACCTTGAATGAATAACACCGTCTGCATTATATAGCAGGAGGGTGTATTCAGCATTAACTACCAGGTTGACCAAAAGTCCCGCCAGATACACAGTATCATAAAAATGGCGCTCAAACACATTACCAGATTGGCGCCCAAACATGAATGCAGCAGGTAAGGGAGGAGACAGGAAGATATCTCGAGCCCTGCGCCACTGTCCGCTGATGTACACCTTCAATCAGGTACCAGATCCGCCCATACCTCTGCAACCTTCGCCATTAATGGCGTACCAACCCGCGGCCTTGGGAAGAACATCAAACAGTTGATCGCAACCATTTCCCGCCGAGATTCATCATCATGATATTTCGAATATGCAGGATATCAATATCCCACATGCACCCCGCGATGACCTCATTAACACTTTATATACTAGGTCATGAGCATATATCATGTCGGTGCTTTTGCTCCTGACGACACTAGTATAAGACCTCATCATCATCATCCTCCACCAGCATGATATCCTGTCGCTTGAAATATCACCCTGACGTCAGCATCATATCGCAACATAACCTGCATGATAATCGGCACAACCTGATCCATCGGAGGAACATCCTCCTGCTGAGCTTATACCAAAAGTCTGGCCGATGAACATCCTGATGACATCATCATCATATCCTGCTGACGTCATCATCATATCTGCCTACTGCGCACCTCCTCATATCCGGATAACGTCATCATCATGTTTGCAAATATCGGGGGACCTCCACAAGATGATCAGTGTTAGAAACATGACCTCCCCCGGACCTTGATGACGTCATCAGCATATCGACATCAAGATGATATTCGGAAGACAACCGGATATTTGAAAATATCATCCTGATGCACTAATATCATGCTGCACTGTAGCTCCGCTATAAGATCAGGGCGAAATATGAATATGATGATGCTTGAAAAGATCACCCCCACTAGATAATGCACGAAGCCAGCAGGCGGATATCTCCTTGATATCAGCATCATCATGACGCTGGAACAAACATACACCCGGGTGATATGAAAATATCACCCCCTCCTTCGGAAATATCATGATGCAGATAGGCAGAGAAATAGATATCACCCTGGGGAAATATCATGAAGGCTGAAAATATGATGATGACCGCAAATAGCACGGTGATAACTGGAAATATGATCATGATGATGAAGACGACCCTTAAGAAAAAACAAGTAAGGTCGAACAACTTAGAGAGTAACCCCTTCAGAATATCGGGGCAACATCATCATCATGTTCGGGCAAGGTGATAATTGGAAGATCACCGGATACTTGAAAGATCACCCTCCGCAAGAAAACTAAGGCACACTGTAGCTCGTCAGCAGGATCAGGATGATAACCAAACATCACCCGATATTGAAATATGATGATGACGATGAAAAGCAAGTCGACAGAAAACATGATGATGCCGACCATCATCGAACACAATATGATGATGATGACCTCCTCCTCATGAAAATATGATGCTGCAGCTGAAAAATGCTGAGGAGGCCCAACACTTGGAGTATTTTTTGGATTTTTAGGGAAAGTGCCTGCATGAGAATTGCTCAAAAATTGTCAGTCAATTCAGGCGCTAACACCCCCGAATGATCCATTATCACGAAATACACACAATCAGGGGATGAACCCTCACAAACTCGAAACTTCAATAACTTGAAATCCGTACGCAATCTTGAGTTGAGCTCGACCAGGAATGCTTATTTTACTATTCCGAAGCTCTGGGGAAAATTTGGCGGTCAACCGCTTCTCCGGCAAGACTCGCTAAAAATAGCGAGTTTGTATCCTTGCCCCGTTGGAAACTTCGAAGGTTCTGGACCGTTATTCAAGCAAATGGGTGTCCGAAAGCGCAAATCTTGGAAAGAAGTGAAAACAAAATACATCAATTTTGGGCGACGCAAGATTGCCCCTTACATCTGCATGCTCCTGCGCCAGGCTCAAACTAAGCGTCAAATCTTAAAACAAATGCTTCCGCTCATGCTCAATGTTTCGTTATCACGACATAAAGCATCTAGACGAAGCCGAGCGTGACATTTCAAGGCAATTGTTTCCAATCATGCCCCCGAATGATCCATTATCACGAAATACACACAATCAGGGGATGAACCCTCACAAACTCGAAACTTCAATATCTTGAAATCCGTACGCAATCTTGAGTTGACCTCGACTAGGAATGCTTATTTTACTATTCCGAAGCTCTGGGGAAAATTTGGCGGTCAACCGCTTCTCCGGCAAGACTCGCTAAAAATAGCGAGTTTGTATCCTTGCCCCGTTGGAAACTTCGAAGGTTTTGGACCGTTATTCAAGCAAATGGGTGTCCGAAAGCGCAAATCTTTGAAAGAAGTGAAAACAAAATACATCAATTTTGGGCGACGCAAGATTGCCCCTTACACCTCTGCATGCTCCTGCACCAGGCTCAAACTAAGCGTCAAATCTTAAAACAAATGCTTCCGCTCATGCTCAATGTTTCGTTATCACGACATAAAGCATCTAGACGAAGCCGAGCGTGACATTTCAAGGCAATTGTTTCCAATCATGCCCCCGAATGATCCATTATCACGAAATACACACAATCAGGGGATGAACCCTCACAAACTTGAAACTTCAATATCTTGAAATCCGTACGCAATCTTGAGTTGAGCTCGACCAGGAATGCTTATTTTACTATTCCGAAGCTCTGGGGAAAGTTTGGCAGTCAACCGCTTCTCCGGCAAGACTCGCTAAAAATAGCGAGTTTGTATCCTTGCCCCGTTGGAAACTTCGAAGGTTCTGCACCGTTATTCAAGCAAATGGGTGTACGAAAGCGCAAATCTTGGAAAGAAGTGAAAACAAAATACATCAATTTTGGGCGACGCAAGATTGCCCCTTACACCTCTGCATGCTCCTGCACCAGGCTCAAACTAAGCGTCAAATCTTAAAACAAATGCTTCCGCTCATGCTCAATGTTTCGTTATCACGACATAAAGCATCTAGACGAAGCCGAGCATGACATTTCAAGGCAATTGTTTCCAATCATGCCCCCGAATGATCCATTATCACGAAATACACACAATCAGGGGATGAACCCTCACAAACTTGAAACTTCAATATCTTGAAATCCGTACGCAATATTGAGTTGAGCTCGACCAGGAATGCTTATTTTACTATTCCGAAGCTCTGGGGAAAATTTGGCGGTCAACCGCTTCTCCGGCAAGACTCGCTAAAAATAGCGAGTTTGTATCCTTGCCCCGTTGGAAACTTCGAAGGTTCTGCACCGTTATTCAAGCAAATGGGTGTCCGAAAGCGCAAATCTTGGAAAGAAGTGAAAACAAAATACATCAATTTTGGGCGACGCAAGATTGCCCCTTACACCTCTGCATGCTCCTGCACCAGGCTCAAACTAAGCGTCAAATCTTAAAACAAATGCTTCCGCTCATGCTCAATGTTTCGTTATCACGACATAAAGCATCTAGACGAAGCCGAGCGTGACATTTCAAGGCAATTGTTTCCAATCATGCCCCCGAATGATCCATTATCACGAAATACACACAATCAGGGGATGAACCCTAACAAACTCGAAACTTCAATATCTTTAAATCCGAACGCAATCTTGAGTTGAGCTCGACCAGGAATGCTTATTTTACTATTCCGAAGCTCTGGGGAAAATTTGGCGGTCAACCGCTTCTCCGGCAAGACTCGCTAAAAATAGCGAGTTTGTATCCTTGCCCCGTTGGAAACTTTGAAAGTTCTGGACCGTTATTCAAGCAAATGGGTGTCCGAAAGCGTAAATCTTGGAAAGAAGTGAAAACAAAATACATCAATTTTGGGCGACGCAAGATTGCCCCTTACACCTCTGCATGCTCCTGCGCCAGGCTCAAACTAAGCATCAAATCTTAAAACAAATGCTTCCGCTTATGCTCAATGTTTCGTTATCACGACATAAAGCATCTAGACGAAGCCGAGCGTGACATTTCAAGGCAATTGTTTCCAATCATGCCCCCGAATGATCCATTATCACGAAATACACACAATCAGGGGATGAACCCTCACAAACTCGAAACTTCAATATCTTGAAATCCGTACGCAATCTTGAGTTGAGCTCGACCAAGAATGCTTATTTTACTATTCCGAAGCTCTGGGGAAAATTTGGCGGTCAACCGCTTCTCCGGCAAGACTCGCTAAAAATAGCGAGTTTGTATCCTTGCCCCGTTGGAAACTTCGAAGGTTTTGGACCGTTATTCAAGCAAATGGGTGTCCGAAAGCGCAAATCTTGGAAAGAAGTGAAAACAAAATACATCAATTTTGGGCGACTCAAGATTGCCCCTTACACCTCTGCATGCTCCAGCACCAGGCTCAAACTAAGCGTCAAATCTTAAAACAAATGCTTCCGCTTGTGCTCAATGTTTCGTTATCACGACATAAAGCATCTAGACGAAGCCGAGCGTGACATTTCAAGGCAATTGTTTCCAATCATGCCCCCGAATGATCCATTATCACGAAATACACACAATCAGGGGATGAACCCTCACAAACTCGAAACTTCAATATCTTGAAATCCGTACGCAATCTTGAGTTGAGCTCGACCAGGAATGCTTATTTTACTATTCCGAAGCTCTGGGGAAAATTTGGCGGTCAACCGCTTCTCCGGCAAGACTCGCTAAAAATAGCGAGTTTGTATCCTTGCCCCGTTGGAAACTTCGAAGGTTCTGGACCGTTATTCAAGCAAATGGGTGTCCGAAAGCGCAAATCTTGGAAAGAAGTGAAAACAAAATACATCAATTTTGGGCGACGCAAGATTGCCCCTTACACCTCTGCATGCTCCTGCGCCAGGCTCAAACTAAGCGTCAAATCTTAAAACAAATGCTTCCGCTCATGCTCAATGTTTCGTTATCACGACATAAAGCATCTAGACGAAGCCGAGCGTGACATTTCAAGGCAATTGTTTCCAATCATGCCCCCGAATGATCCATTATCACGAAATACACACAATCAGGGGATGAACCCTCACAAACTCGAAACTTCAATATCTTGAAATCTGTACGCAATCTTGAGTTGAGCTCGACCAGGAATGCTTATTTTACTATTCCGAAGCTCTGGGGAAAATTTGGCTGTCAACCGCTTCTCCGGCAAGACTCGCTAAAAATAGCGAGTTTGTATCCTTGCCCCGTTGGAAACTTCGAAAGTTCTGGACCGTTATTCAAGCAAATGGGTGTCCGAAAGCGTAAATCTTGGAAAGAAGTGAAAACAAAATACATCAATTTTGGGCGACGCAAGATTGCCCCTTACACCTCTGCATGCTCCTGCGCCAGGCTCAAACTAAGCATCAAATCTTAAAACAAATGCTTCCGCTCATGCTCAATGTTTCGTTATCACGACATAAAGCATCTAGATGAAGCCGAGCGTGACATTTCAAGGCAATTGTTTCCAATCATGCCCCCGAATGATCCATTATCACGAAATACACACAATCAGGGGATGAACCCTCACAAACTCGAAACTTCAATATCTTGAAATCCGTACGCAATCTTGAGTTGAGCTCGACCAGGAATGCTTATTTTACTATTCCGAAGCTCTGGGGAAAATTTGGCGGTCAACCGCTTCTCCGGCAAGACTCGCTAAAAATAGCGAGTTTGTATCCTTGCCCCGTTGGAAACTTCGAAGGTTCTGGACCGTTATTCAAGCAAATGGGTGTCCGGAAGCGCAAATCTTGGAAAGAAGTGAAAACAAAATACATCAATTTTGGGCGACGCAAGATTGCCCCTTACACCTCTGCATGCTCCTGCACCAGGCTCAAACTAAGCGTCAAATCTTAAAACAAATGCTTCCGCTTGTGCTCAATGTTTCGTTATCATGACATAAAGCATCTAGACGAAGCCGAGCGTGACATTTCAAGGCAATTGTTTCCAATCATGCCCCCGAATGATCCATTATCACGAAATACACACAATCAGGGGATGAACCCTCACAAACTCAAAACTTCAATATCTTGAAATCCGTACGCAATCTTGAGTTGAGCTCGACCAGGAATGCTTATTTTACTATTCCGAAGCTCTGGGGAAAATTTGGCGGTCAACTGCTTCTCCGGCAAGACTCGCTAAAAATAGCGAGTTTGTATCCTTGCCCCGTTGGAAACTTTGAAGGTTCTGGACCGTTATTCAAGCAAATGGGTGTCCGAAAGCGCAAATCTTGGAAAGAAGTGAAAACAAAATACATCAATTTTGGGCGACGCAAGATTGCCCCTTACACCTCTGCATGCTCCTGCGCCAGGCTCAAACTAAGCGTCAAATCTTAAAACAAATGCTTCCGCTCATGCTCAATGTTTCGTTATCACGACATAAAGCATCTAGACGAAGCCGAGCGTGACATTTCAAGGCAATTGTTTCCAATCATGCCCCCGAATGATCCATTATCACGAAATACACACAATCAGGGGATGAACCCTCACAAACTCAAAACTTCAATATCTTGAAATCCGTACGCAATCTTGAGTTGAGCTCGACCAGGAATGCTTATTTTACTATTCCGAAGCTTTGGGGAAAATTTGGCGGTCAACCGCTTCTCCGGCAAGACTCGCTAAAAATAGCGAGTTTGTATCCTTGCCCCGTTGGAAACTTCGAAGGTTCTGGACCGTTATTCAAGCAAATGGGTGTCCGAAAGCGCAAATCTTGGAAAGAAGTGAAAACAAAATACATCAATTTTGGGCGACGCAAGATTGCCCCTTACACCTCTGCATGCTCCTGCACCAGGCTCAAACTAAGCGTCAAATCTTAAAACAAATGCTTCCGCTCATGCTCAATGTTTCGTTATCACGACATAAAGCATCTAGACGAAGCCGAGCGTGACATTTCAAGGCAATTGTTTCCAATCATGCCCCCGAATGATCCATTATCACGAAATACACACAATCAGGGGATGAACCCTCACAAACTCAAAACTTCAATATCTTGAAATCCGTACGCAATCTTGAGTTGAGCTCGACCAGGAATGCTTATTTTACTATTCCGAAGCTCTGGGGAAAATTTGGCGGTCAACCGCTTCTCTGGCAAGACTCGCTAAAAATAGCGAGTTTGTATCCTTGCCCCGTTGGAAACTACGAAGGTTCTGGACCGTTATTCAAGCAAATGGGTGTCCGAAAGCGCAAATCTTGGAAAGAAGTGAAAACAAAATACATCAATTTTGGGCGACGAAAGATTGCCCCTTACACCTCTGCATGCTCCTGCACCAGGCTCAAACTAAGCGTCAAATCTTAAAACAAATGCTTCCGCTCATGCTCAATGTTTCGTTATCACG
Organism: Cunninghamia lanceolata; assembly: GCA_027924645.1. NCBI lineage: Eukaryota > Viridiplantae > Streptophyta > Pinopsida > Cupressales > Cupressaceae > Cunninghamia > Cunninghamia lanceolata. The sequence continues at coordinate 5,154,154 of BSBN01000354.1, read as the reverse complement.
ACATAAAGCATCTAGACGAAGCCGAGCGTGACATTTCAAGGCAATTGTTTCCAATCATGCCCCCGAATGATCCATTATCACGAAATACACACAATCAGGGGATGAACCCTCACAAACTCGAAACTTCAATATCTTGAAATCCGTACGCAATCTTGAGTTGAGCTCGACCAGGAATGCTTATTTTACTATTCCGAAGCTCTGGGGAAAATTTGGCGGTCAACCGCTTCTCCGGCAAGACTCGCTAAAAATAGCGAGTTTGTATCCTTGCCCCGTTGGAAACTTCGAAGGTTCTGGACCGTTATTCAAGCAAATGGGTGTCTGAAAGCGCAAATCTTGGAAAGAAGTGAAAACAAAATACATCAATTTTGGGAGACGCAAGATTGCCCCTTACACCTCTGCATGCTCCTGCACCAGGCTCAAACTAAGCGTCAAATCTTAAAACAAATGCTTCCGCTCATGCTCAATGTTTCGTTATCACGACATAAAGCATCTAGACGAAGCCGAGCGTGACATTTCAAGGCAATTGTTTCCAATCATGCCCCCGAATGATCCATTATCACGAAATACACACAATCAGGGGATGAACCCTCACAAACTCGAAACTTCAATATCTTGAAATCCGTACGCAATCTTGAGTTGAGCTCGACCAGGAATGCTTATTTTACTATTCCGAAGCTCTGGGGAAAATTTGGCGGTCAACCGCTTCTCCGGCAAGACTCGCTAAAAATAGCGAGTTTGTATCCTTGCCCCGTTGGAAACTTCGAAGGTTCTGCACCGTTATTCAAGCAAATGGGTGTCCGAAAGCGCAAATCTTGGAAAGAAGTGAAAATAAAATACATCAATTTTGGGCGACGCAAGATTGCCCCTTACACCTCTGCATGCTCCTGCACCAGGCTCAAACTAAGCGTCAAATCTTAAAAAAAATGCTTCCGCTCATGCTCAATGTTTCGTTATCACGACACAAAGCATCTAGACGAAGCTGAGCGTGACATTTCAAGGCAATTGTTTCCAATCATGCCCCCGAATGATCCATTATCACGAAATACACACAATCAGGGGATGAACCCTCACGAACTCGAAACTTCAATATCTTTAAATCCGTACGCAATCTTGAGTTGAGCTCGACCAGGAATGCTTATTTTACTATTCCGAAGCTCTGGGGAAAATTTGGCGGTCAACCGCTTCTCCGGCAAGACTCGCTAAAAATAGCGAGTTTGTATCCTTGCCCCGTTGGAAACTTTGAAAGTTCTGGACCGTTATTCAAGCAAATGGGTGTCCGAAAGCGTAAATCTTGGAAAGAAGTGAAAACAAAATACATCAATTTTGGGCGACACAAGATTGCCCCTTACACCTCTGCATGCTCCTGCGCCAGGCTCAAACTAAGCATCAAATCTTAAAACAAATGCTTCCGCTCATGCTCAATGTTTCGTTATCACGACATAAAGCATCTAGACGAAGCCGAGCGTGACATTTCAAGGCAATTGTTTCCAATCATGCCCCTGAATGATCCATTATCACGAAATACACACAATCAGGGGATGAACCCTCACAAACTCCAAACATCAATATCTTGAAATCCGTACGCAATCTTGAGTTGAGCTCGACCAGGAATGCTTATTTTACTATTCTGAAGCTCTGGGGAAAATTTGGCGGTCAACCGCTTCTCCGGCAAGACTCGCTAAAAATAGCGAGTTTGTATCCTTGCCCCGTTGGAAACTTCGAAGGTTCTGGACCGTTATTCAAGCAAATGGGTGTCCGAAAGCGCAAATCTTGGAAAGAAGTGAAAACAAAATACATCAATTTTGGGCGACGCATGATTGCCCCTTACACCTCTGGATGCTCCTGCACCAGGCTCAAACTAAGCGTCAAATCTTAAAACAAATGCTTCCGCTTGTTCTCAATGTTTCGTTATCACGACATAAAGCATCTAGACGAAGCCGAGCGTGACATTTCAAGGCAGTTGTTTCCAATCATGCCCCCGAATGATCCATTATCACGAAATACACACAATCAGGGGATGAACCCTCACAAACTCGAAATTTCAATATCTTGAAATCCGTACGCAATCTTGAGTTGAGCTCGACCAGGAATGCTTATTTTACTATTCTGAAGCTCTGGGGAAAATTTGGCGGTCAACCGCTTCTCCGGCAAGACTCGCTAAAAATAGCGAGTTTGTATCCTTGCCCCGTTGGAAACTTCGAAGGTTCTGGACCGTTATTCAAGCAAATGGGTGTCCGAAAGCGCAAATCTTTGAAAGAAGTGAAAACAAAATACATCAATTTTGGGCGACACAAGATTGCCCCTTACACCTCTGCATGCTCCTGCACCAGGCTCAAACTAAGCGTCAAATCTTAAAACAAATGCTTCCGCTCATGCTCAATGTTTCGTTATCACGACATAAAGCATCTAGACGAAGCCGAGCGTGACATTTCAAGGCAATTGTTTCCAATCATGCCCCCGAATGATCCATTATCACGAAATACACACAATCAGGGGATGAACCCTCACAAACTCGAAACTTCAATATCCTGAAATCCGTACACAATCTTGAGTTGAGCTCGACCAGGAATGCTTTTTTTACTATTCCGAAGCTCTGGGGAAAATTTGGCGGTCAACCGCTTCTCCGGCAAGACTCGCTAAAAATAGCGAGTTTGTATCCTTGCCCCGTTGGAATCTTCGAAGGTTCTGGACCGTTATTCAAGCAAATGGGTGTCCGAAAGCGCAAATCTTGGAAAGAAGTGAAAACAAAATACATCAATTTTGGGCGACGCAAGATTGCCCCTTACACCTCTGCATGCTCCTACACCAGGCTGAAACTAAGCGTCAAATCTTAAAACAAATGCTTCCGCCCATGCTCAATGTTTCGTTATCACGACATAAAGCATCTAGACGAAGCCGAGCGTGACATTTCAAGGCAATTGTTTCCAATCATGCCCCCGAATGATCCATTATCACGAAATACACACAATCAGGGGATGAACCCTCACAAACTCGAAACTTCAATATCTTGAAATCCGTACGCAATCTTGAGTTGAGCTCGACCAGGAATGCTTATTTTACTATTCCGAAGCTCTGGGGAAAATTTGGCGGTCAACCGCTTCTCCGGCAAGACTCGCTAAAAATAGCGAGTTTGTATCCTTGCCCCGTTGGAAACTTCGAAGGTTCTGGACCGTTATTCAAGCAAATGGGTGTCCGAAAGCGCAAATCTTGGAAAGAAGTGAAAACAAAATACATCAATTTTGGGCGACGCAAGATTGCCCCTTACACCTCTGCATGCTCCTGCACCAGGCTCAAACTAAGCGTCAAATCTTAAAACAAATGCTTCCGCTCATGCTCAATTTTTCGTTATCATGACATAAAGCATCTAGACGAAGCCGAGCGTGACATTTCAAGGCAATTGTTTCCAATCATGCCCCCGAATGATCCATTATCACGAAATACGCACAATCAGGGGATGAACCCTCACAAACTCGAAACTTCAATATCTTGAAATCCGTACGCAATCTTGAGTTGAGCTCGACCAGGAATGCTTATTTTACTGTTCTGAAGCTCTGAGGAAAATTTGGCGGTCAACCGCTTCTCCGGCAAGACTCGCTAAAAATATCAAGTTTGTATCCTTGCCCCGTTGGAAACTTCGAAGGTTCTGGACCGTTATTCAAGCAAATGGGTGTCCGAAAGCGCAAATCTTGGAAAGAAGTGAAAACAAAATACATCAATTTTGGGCGACGCAAGATTGCCCCTTACACCTCTGCATGCTCCTGCACCAGGCTCAAACTAAGCGTCAAATCTTAAAACAAATGCTTCCGCTCATGCTCAATGTTTCGTTATCACGACATAAAGCATCTAGACGAAGCCGAGCGTGACATTTCAAGGCAATTGTTTCCAATAATGCCCCCGAATGATCCATTATCATGAAATACACACAATCAGTGGATGAACCCTCACAAACTCGAAACTTCAATATCTTGAAATCCGTACGCAATCTTGAGTTGAGCTCGACCAGGAATGCTTATTTTACTGTTCTGAAGCTCTGGGGAAAATTTGGCGGTCAACCGCTTCTCCGGCAAGACTCGCTAAAAATAGCGAGTTTGTATCCTTGCCCCGTTGGAAACTTCGAAGGTTCTGGACCGTTATTCAAGCAAATGGGTGTCCGAAACCGCAAATCTTGGAAAGAAGTGAAAACAAAATACATCAATTTTGGGCGACACAAGATTGCCCCTTACACCTCTGCATGCTCCTGCACCAGGCTCAAACTAAGCGTCAAATCTTAAAACAAACGCTTCCGCTCATGCTCAATGTTTCGTTATCACGACATAAAGCATCTAGACGAAGCCGAGCGTGACATTTCAAGGCAATTGTTTCCAATCATGCCCCCGAATGATCCATTATCACAAAATACACACAATCAGGGGATGAACCCTCACAAACTTGAAACTTCAATATCTTGAAATCCGTACGCAATCTTGAGTTGAGCTCGACCAGGAATGCTTATTTTACTGTTCCGAAGCTCTGGGGAAAATTTGGCGGTCAACCGCTTCTCCGGCAAGACTCGCTAAAAATAGCGAGTTTGTATCCTTGCCCCGTTGGAAACTTCGAAGGTTCTGGACCGTTATTCAAGCAAATGGGTGTCCGAAAGCGCAAATCTTGGAAAGAAGTGAAAACAAAATACATCAATTTTGGGCGACGCAAGATTGCCCCTTACACCTCTGCATGCTCCTGCACCAGGCTCAAACTAAGCGTCAAATCTTAAAACAAATGCTTCCGCTCATGCTCAATGTTTCGTTATCACGACATAAAGCATCTAGACGAAGCCGAGCATGACATTTCAAGGCAATTGTTTCCAATCATGCCCCCGAATGATCCATTATCGCGAAATACACACAATCAGGGGAGGAACCCTCACAAACTCGAAACTTCAATATCTTGAAATCCGTACGCAATCTTGAGTTGAGCTCGACCAGGAATGCTTATTTTACTGTTCCGAAGCTCTGGGGAAAATTTGGCGGTCAACCGCTTCTCCGGCAAGACTCGCTAAAAATAGCGAGTTTGTATCCTTGCCCCGTTGGAAACTTCGAAGGTTCTGGACCGTTATTCAAGCAAATGGGTGTCTGAAAGCGCAAATCTTGGAAAGAAGTGAAAACAAAATACATCAATTTTGGGCGACGCAAGATTGCCCCTTACACCTCTGCATGCTCCTGCACCAGGCTCAAACTAAGCGTCAAATCTTAAAACAAATGCTTCCGCTCATGCTCAATGTTTCGTTATCACGACATAAAGCATCTAGACGAAGCCGAGCGTGACATTTCAAGGCAATTGTTTCCAATCATGCCCCCGAATGATCCATTATCACGAAATACACACAATCAGGGGATGAACCCTCACAAACTCGAAACTTCAATATCTTGAAATCCGTACGCAATCTTGAGTTGAGCTCGACCAGGAATGCTTATTTTACTGTTCCGAAGCTCTGGGGAAAATTTGGCGGTCAACCGCTTCTCCGGCAAGACTCGCTAAAAATAGCGAGTTCTTGCATCCTTGCCCCGTTGGAAAATTCGAAGGTTCTGGACCGTTATTCAAGCAAATGGGTGTCCGAAAGCGCAAATCTTGGAAAGAAGTGAAAACAAAATACATCAATTTTGGGCGACGCAAGATTGCCCCTTACACCTCTGCATGCTCCTGCACCAGGCTCAAACTAAGCGTCAAATCTTAAAACAAATGCTTCCGCTCATGCTCAATGTTTCGTTATCACGACATAAAGCATCTAGACGAAGCCGAGCGTGACATTTCAAGGCAATTGTTTCTAATCATGCCCCCGAATGATCCATTATCACGAAATACACACAATCAGGGGATGAACCCTCACAAACTCGAAACTTCAATATCTTGAAATCCGTACGCAATCTTGAGTTGAGCTCGACCAGGAATGCTTATTTTACTATTCTGAAGCTCTGGGGAAAATTTGGCGGTCAACCGCTTCTCCGGCAAGACTCGCTAAAAATAGCGAGTTTGTATCCTTGCCCCGTTGGAAACTTCGAAGGTTCTGGACCGTTATTCAAGCAAACGGGTGTCCGAAAGCGCAAATCTTGGAAAGAAGTGAAAACAAAATACATCAATTTTGGGTGACGCAAGATTGCCCCTTACACCTCTGCATGCTCCTGCACCAGGCTCAAACTAAGCGTCAAATCTTAAAACAAATGCTTCCGCTCATGCTCAATGTTTCGTTATCACGATATAAAGCATCTAGACGAAGCCGAGCGTGACATTTCAAGGCAATTGTTTCCAATCATGCCCCCAAATGATCCATTATCACGAAATACACACAATCAGGGGATGAACCCTCACAAACTCGAAACTTCAATATCTTGAAATCCGTACGCAATCTTGAGTTGAGCTCGACCAGGAATGCTTATTTTACTATTCCGAAGCTCTGGGGAAAATTTGGCGGTCAACCGCTTCTCCGGCAAGACTCGCTAAAAATAGCGAGTTTGTATCCTTGCCCCGTTGGAAACTTCGAAGGTTCTGGACCGTTATTCAAGCAAATGGGTGTACGAAAGCGCAAATCTTGGAAAGAAGTGAAAAAAAAATACATCAATTTTGGGCGACGCAAGATTGCCCCTTACACCTCTGCATGCTCCTGCACCAGGCTCAAACTAAGCGTCAAATCTTAAAACAAATGCTTCCGCTCGTGCTCAATGTTTCGTTATCACGACATAAAGCATCTAGACGAAGCCGAGCGTGACATTTCAAGGCAATTGTTTCGAATCATGCCCCCGAATGATCCATTATCACGAAATACACACAATCAGGGGATGAACCCTCACAATCTCGAAACTTCAATATCTTGAAATCCGTACGCAATCTTGAGTTGAGCTCGACTAGGAATGCTTATTTTATTATTCCGAAGCTCTGGGGAAAATTTGGCGGTCAACCGCTTCTCCGGCAAGACTCGCTAAAAATAGCGAGTTTGTATCATTGCCCCGTTGGAAACTTCGAAGGTTCTGCACCGTTATTCAAGCAAATGGGTGTCCGATACCGCAAATCTTGGAAAGAAGTGAAAACAAAATACATCAATTTTGGGCGACGCAAGATTGCCCCTTAGACCTCTGCATGCTCCTGCACCAGGCTCAAACTAAGCGTCAAATCTTAAAACAAATGCTTCCGCTCGTGCTCAATGTTTCGTTATCACAACATAAAGCATCTAGATGAAGCCGAGCGTGACATTTCAAGGCAATTGTTTCCAATCATGCCCCCGAATGATCCATTATCACGAAATACACACAATCAGGGGATGAACCCTCACAAACTCGAAAATTCAATATCTTGAAATCCGTACGCAATCTTGAGTTGAGCTCGACCAGGAATGCTTATTTTACTATTCCGAAGCTCTGGGGAAAATTTGGCGGTCAACCGCTTCTCTGGCAAGACTCGCTAAAAATAGCGATTTTGTATCCTTGCCCCGTTGGAAACATCGAAGGTTCTGGACCGTTATTCAAGCAAATGGGTGTCCGAAAGCGCAAATCTTGGAAAGAAGTGAAAACAAAATACATCAATTTTGGGCGACGCAAGATTGCCCCTTACACCTCTGCATGCTCCTGCACCAGGCTCAAACTAAGCGTCAAATCTTAAAACAAATGCTTCCGCTCGTGCTCAATGTTTCGTTATCACGACATAAAGCATCTAGACGAAGCCGAGCGTGACATTTCAAGGCAATTGTTTCCAATCATGCCCCCGAATGATCCATTATCACGAAATACACACAATCAAGGGATGAACCCTCACAAACTCGAAACTTCAATATCTTGAAATCCGTACGCAATCTTGAGTTGAGCTCGACCAGGAATGCTTATTTTACTATTCTGAAGCTCTGGGGAAAATTTGGCGGTCAACCGCTTCTCCGGCAAGACTCGCTAAAAATAGCGAGTTTGTATCCTTGCCCCGTTGGAAACTTCGAAGGTTCTGGACCGTTATTCCTGCAAATGGGTGTCCGAAAGCGCAAATCTTGGAAAGAAGTGAAAACAAAATACATCAATTTTTGGCGACGCAAGATTGCCCATTACACCTCTGCATGCTCCTGCACCAGGCTCAAACTAAGCGTCAAATCTTAAAACAAATGCTTCCGCTCATGCTCAATGTTTCGTTATCACGACATAAAGCATCTAGACGAAGCCGAGCGTGACATTTCAAGGCAATTGTTTCCAATCATGCCCCTGAATGATCCATTATCACAAAATACACACAATCAGGGGATGAACCCTCACAAACTTGAAACTTCAATATCTTTAAATCCGTACACAATCTTGAGTTGAGCTCGACCAGGAATGCTTATTTTACTGTTCCGAAGCTCTGGGGAAAATTTGGCGGTCAACCGCTTCTCCGGCAAGACTCGCTAAAAATAGCGAGTTTGTATCCTTGCCCCGTTGGAAACTTCGAAGGTTCTGGACCGTTATTCAAGCAAATGGGTGTCCGAAAGCGCAAATCTTGGAAAGAAGTGAAAACAAAATACATGAATTTTGGCCGACGCAAGATTGCCCCTTACACCTCTGCATGCTCCTGCACCAGGCTCAAACTAAGCGTCAAATCTTAAAACAAATGCTTCCGCTCATGCTCAATGTTTCGTTATCACGACATAAAGCATCTAGACGAAGCCGAGCGTGACATTTCAAGGCAATTGTTTCCAATCATGCCCCCGAATGATCCATTATCACGAAATACGCACAATCAGGGGATGAACCCTCACAAACTCGAAACTTCAATATCTTGAAATCCATACGCAATCTTGAGTTGAGCTCGACCAGGAATGCTTATTTTACTGTTCCGAAGCTCTGGGGAAAATTTGGCGGTCAACCGCTTCTCCTGCAAGACTCGCTAAAAATAGCGAGTTTGTATCCTTGCCCCGTTGGAAACTTCGAAGGTTCTGGACCGTTATTCAAGCAAATGGGTGTCTGAAAGCGCAAATCTTGGAAAGAAGTGAAAACAAAATACATCAATTTTGGGCGACGCAAGATTGCCCCTTACACCTCTGCATGCTCCTGTACCAGGCTCAAACTAAGCGTCAAATCTTAAAACAAATGCTTCCGCTCATGCTCAATGTTTCGTTATCACGACATAAAGCATCTAGACGAAGCCGAGCGTGACATTTCAAGGCAATTGTTTCCAATCATGCCCCCGAATGATCCATTATCACGAAATACACACAATCAGGGGATGAACCCTCACAAACTCGAAACTTCAATATCTTGAAATCCGTACGCAATCTTGAGTTGAGCTCGACCAGGAATGCTTATTTTACTGTTCCGAAGCTCTGGGGAAAATTTGGCGGTCAACCGCTTCTCCGGCAAGACTCGCTAAAAATAGCGAGTTTGTATCCTTGCCCCGTTGGAAACTTCGAAGGTTCTGCACCGTTATTCAAGCAAATGGGTGTCCGAAAGCGCAAATCTTGGAAAGAAGTGAAAACAAAATACATCAATTTTGGGCGACGCAAGATTGCCCCTTACACCTCTGCATGCTCCTGCACCAGGCTCAAACTAAGCGTCAAATCTTAAAACAAATGCTTCCGCTCATGCTCAATGTTTCGTTATCACGACATAAAGCATCTAGACGAAGCCGAGCGTGACATTTCAAGGCAATTGTTTCCAATCATGCCCCCGAATGATCCATTATCACGAAATACACACAATCAGGGGATGAACCCTCACAAACTCGAAACTTCAATATCTTGAAATCCGTACGCAATCTTGAGTTGAGCTCGACCAGGAATGCTTATTTTACTCTTCCGAAGCTCTGGGGAAAATTTGGCGGTCAACCGCTTCTCCGGCAAGACTCGCTAAAAATAGCGAGTTTGTATCCTTGCCCCGTTGGAAACTTCGAAGGTTCTGCACCGTTATTCAAGCAAATGGGTGTCCGAAAGCGCAAATCTTGGAAAGAAGTGAAAACAAAATACATCAATTTTGGGCGACGCAAGATTGCCCCTTACACCTCTGCATGCTCCTGCACCAGGCTCAAACTAAGCGTCAAATCTTAAAACAAATGCTTCCGCTCATGCTCAATGTTTCGTTATCACGACACAAAGCATCTAGACGAAGCCGAGCGTGACATTTCAAGGCAATTGTTTCCAATCATGCCCCTGAATGATCCATTATCACGAAATACACACAATCAGGGGATGAACCCTCACAAACTCGAAACTTCAATATCTTGAAATCCGTACGCAATCTAGAGTTGAGCTCGACCAGGAATGCTTATTTTACTATTCCGAAGCTCTGGGGAAAATTTGGCAGTCAACCGCTTCTCCGGCAAGACTCGCTAAAAATAGCGAGTTTGTATCCTTGCCCCGTTGGAAACTACGAAGGTTCTGGACCGTTATTCAAGCAAATGGTTGTCCGAAAGCGCAAATTTTGGAAAGAAGTGAAAACAAAATACATCAATTTTGGGCGACGTAAGATTGCCCCTTACACCTCTGCATGCTCCTGCACCAGGCTCAAACTAAGCGTCAAATCTTAAAACAAATGCTTCCGCTCGTGCTCAATGTTTCGTTATCACGACATAAAGCATCTAGACGAAGCCGAGCGTGACATTTCAAGGCAATTGTTTCCAATCATGCCCCCGAAAGATCCATTATCACGAAATACGCACAATCAGGGGATGAACCCTCACAAACTCGAAACTTCAATATCTTGAAATCCATACGCAATCTTGAGTTGAGCTCGACCAGGAATGCTTATTTTACTGTTCTGAAGCTCTGGGGAAAATTTGGCGGTCAACCGCTTCTCCGGCAAGACTCGCTAAAAATAGCGAGTTTGTATCCTTGCCCCGTTGGAAACTTTGAAGGTTCTGGACCGTTATTCAAGCAAATGGGTGTCCGAAAGCGCAAATCTTGGAAAGATTTGAAAACAAAATACATCAATTTTGGGCGACGCAAGATTGCCCCTTACACCTCTGCATGCTCCTGCACCAGGCTCAAACTAAGCGTCAAATCTTAAAACAAATGCTTCCGCTCATGCTGAATGTTTCGTTATCACGACATAAAGCATCTAGACGAAGCCGAGCGTGACATTTCAAGGTAATTGTTTCCAATCATGCCCCCGAATGATCCATTATCAGGAAATACGCACAATCAGGGGATGAACCCTCACAAACTCGAAACTTCAATATCTTGAAATCCGTACGTAATCTTGAGTTGAGCTCGACCAGGAATGCTTATTTTACTGTTCTGAAGCTCTAGGGAAAATTTGGCGGTCAACCGCTTCTCCGGCAAGACTCGCTAAAAATAGCGAGTTTGTATCCTTGCCCCGTTGGAAACTTCGAAGGTTCTGGACCGTTATTCAAGCAAATGGGTGTCCGAAAGCGCAAATCTTGGAAAGAAGTGAAAACAAAATACATCAATTTTGGGCGACGCAAGATTGCCCCTTACACCTCTGCATGCTCCTGCACCAGGCTCAAACTAAGCGTCAAATCTTAAAACAAATGCTTCCGCTCATGCTCAATGTTTCGTTATCACGACATAAAGCATCTAGACGAAGCCGAGCGTGACATTTCAAGGCAATTGTTTCCAATCATGCCCCCGAATGATCCATTATCACGAAATACACACAATCAGGGGATGAACCCTCACAAACTCGAAACTTCAATATCTTGAAATCCGTACGCAAGCTTGAGTTGAGCTCGACCAGGAATGCTTATTTTACTCTTCCGAAGCTCTGGGGAAAATTTGGCGGTCAACCGCTTCTCCGGCAAGACTCGCTAAAAATAGTGAGTTTGTATCCTTGCCCCGTTGGAAACTTCGAAGGTTCTGGACCGTTATTCAAGCAAATGGGTGTCCGAAAGCGCAAATCTTGGAAAGAAGTGAAAACAAAATACATCAATTTTGGGCGACGCAAGATTGCCCCTTACACCTCTGCATGCTCCTGCACCAGGCTCAAACTAAGAGTCAAATCTTAAAACAAATGCTTCCGCCCATGCTCAATGTTTCGTTATCACGACATAAAGCATCTAGACGAAGCCGAGCGTGACATTTCAAGGCAATTGTTTCCAATCATGCCCCCGAATGATCCATTATCACGAAATACACACAATCAGGGGATGAACCCTCACAAACTCGAAACTTCAATATCTTGAAATCCGTACGCAATCTTGAGTTGAGCTCAACCAGGAATGCTTATTTTACTATTCCGAAGCTCTGGGGAAAATTTGGCGGTCAACCGCTTCTCCGGCAAGACTCGCTAAAAATAGCGAGTTTGTATCCTTGCCCCGTTGGAAACTTCGAAGGTTCTGGACCGTTATTCAAGCAAATGGGTGTCTGAAAGCGCAAATCTTGGAAAGAAGTGAAAACAAAATACATCAATTTTGGGCGACGCAAGATTGCCCCTTACACCTCTGCATGCTCCTGCACCAGGCTCAAACTAAGCGTCAAATCTTAAAACAAATGCTTCCGCCCATGCTCAATGTTTCGTTATCACGACATAAAGCATCTAGACGAAGCCGAGCGTGACATTTCAAGGCAATTGTTTCCAATCATGCCCCCGAATGATCCATTATCACGAAATACACACAATCAGGGGATGAACCCTCACAAACTCAAAACTTCAATATCTTGAAATCCGTACGCAATCTTGAGTTGAGCTCGACCAGGAATGCTTATTTTACTCTTCCGAAGCTCTGGGGAAAATTTGGCGGTCAACCGCTTCTCCGGCAAGACTCGCTAAAAATAGCGAGTTTGTATCCTTGCCCCGTTGGAAACTTCGAAGGTTCTGCACCGTTATTCAAGCAAATGGGTGTCCGAAAGCGCAAATCTTGGAAAGAAGTGAAAACAAAATACATCAATTTTGGGCGACGCAAGATTGCCCCTTACACCTCTGCATGCTCCTGCACCAGGCTCAAACTAAGCGTCAAATCTTAAAACAAATGCTTCCGCCCATGCTCAATGTTTCGTTATCACGACACAAAGCATCTAGACGAAGCCGAGCGTGACATTTCAAGGCAATTGTTTCCAATCATGCCCCCGAATGATCCATTATCACGAAATACACACAATCAGGGGATGAACCCTCACAAACTCGAAACTTCAATATCTTGAAATCTGTACGCAATCTTGAGTTGAGCTCGACCAGGAATGCTTATTTTACTATTCCGAAGCTCTGGGGAAAATTTGGCGGTCAACCGCTTCTCCGGCAAGACTCGCTAAAAATAGCGAGTTTGTATCCTTGCCCCGTTGGAAACTTCGAAGGTTCTGGACCGTTATTCAAGCAAATGGGTGTCCGACAAATGGGTGTCTGAAAGCGCAAATCTTGGAAAGAAGTGAAAACAAAATACATCAATTTTGGGCGACGCAAGATTGCCCCTTACACCTCTGCATGCTCCTGCACCAGGCTCAAACTAAGCGTCAAATCTTAAAACAAATGCTTCCGCCCATGCTCAATGTTTCGTTATCACGACATAAAGCATCTAGACGAAGCCGAGCGTGACATTTCAAGGCAATTGTTTCCAATCATGCCCCCGAATGATCCATTATCACGAAATACACACAATCAGGGGATGAACCCTCACAAACTCAAAACTTCAATATCTTGAAATCCGTACGCAATCTTGAGTTGAGCTCGACCAGGAATGCTTATTTTACTCTTCCGAAGCTCTGGGGAAAATTTGGCGGTCAACCGCTTCTCCGGCAAGACTCGCTAAAAATAGCGAGTTTGTATCCTTGCCCCGTTGGAAACTTCGAAGGTTCTGCACCGTTATTCAAGCAAATGGGTGTCCGAAAGCGCAAATCTTGGAAAGAAGTGAAAACAAAATACATCAATTTTGGGCGACGCAAGATTGCCCCTTACACCTCTGCATGCTCCTGCACCAGGCTCAAACTAAGCGTCAAATCTTAAAACAAATGCTTCCGCCCATGCTCAATGTTTCGTTATCACGACACAAAGCATCTAGACGAAGCCGAGCGTGACATTTCAAGGCAATTGTTTCCAATCATGCCCCCGAATGATCCATTATCACGAAATACACACAATCAGGGGATGAACCCTCACAAACTCGAAACTTCAATATCTTGAAATCTGTACGCAATCTTGAGTTGAGCTCGACCAGGAATGCTTATTTTACTATTCCGAAGCTCTGGGGAAAATTTGGCGGTCAACCGCTTCTCCGGCAAGACTCGCTAAAAATAGCGAGTTTGTATCCTTGCCCCGTTGGAAACTTCGAAGGTTCTGGACCGTTATTCAAGCAAATGGGTGTCCGAAAGCGCAAATCTTTGAAAGAAGTGAAAACAAAATACATCAATTTTGGGCGACGCAAGATTCCCCCTTACACCTCTGCATGCTCCTGCACCAGGCTCAAACTAAGCGTCAAATCTTAAAACAAATGCTTCCGCCCATGCTCAATGTTTCGTTATCACGACATAAAGCATCTAGACGAAGCCGAGCGTGACATTTCAAGGCAATTGTTTCCAATCATGCCCCCGAATGATCCATTATCACGAAATACACACAATCAGGGGATGAACCCTCACAAACTTGAAACTTCAATATCTTGAAATCCGTACGCAATCTTGAGTTGAGCTCGACCAGGAATGCTTATTTTACTATTCTGAAGCTCTGGGGAAAATTTGGCGGTCAACCGCTTCTCCGGCAAGACTCGCTAAAAATAGCGAGTTTGTATCCTTGCCCCGTTGGAAACTTCGAAGGTTCTGGACCGTTATTCAAGCAAATGGGTGTCCGAAAGCGCAAATCTTGGAAAGAAGTGAAAACAAAATACATCAATTTTGGGCGACGCAAGATTGCCCCTTACACCTCTGCATGCTCCTGCACCAGGCTCAAACTAAGCGTCAAATCTTAAAACAAATGCTTCCGCTCATGCTCAATGTTTCGTTATCACGACATAAAGCATCTAGACGAAGCCGAGCGTGACATTTCAAGGCAATTGTTTCCAATCATGCCCCCGAATGATCCATTATCACGAAATACACACAATCAGGGGATGAACCCTCACAAACTCGAAACTTCAATATCTTGAAATCCATACGCAATCTTGAGTTGAGCTCGACCAGGAATGCTTATTTTACTGTTCCGAAGCTCTGGGGAAAATTTGGCGGTCAACCGCTTCTCCGGCAAGACTCGCTAAAAATAGCGAGTTTGTATCCTTGCCCCGTTGGAAACTTCGAAGGTTCTGGACCGTTATTCAAGCAAATGGGTGTCCGAAAGCGCAAATCTTGGAAAGAAGTGAAAACAAAATACATCAATTTTGGGCGACGCAAGATTGCCCCTTACACCTCTGTAAGCTCCTGCACCAGGCTCAAACCAAGCGTCAAATCTTAAAACAAATGCTTCCGCTCATGCTCAATGTTTCGTTATCACGACATAAAGCATCTAGACGAAGCCGAGCATGACATTTCAAGGCAATTGTTTCCAATCATGCCCCCGAATGATCCATTATCACGGAATACACACAATCAGGGGATGAACCCTCACAAACTCGAAACTTCAATATCTTGAAATCCGTACGCAATCTTGAGTTGAGCTCGACCATGAATGCTTATTTTACTATTCCGAAGCTCTGGGGAAAATTTGGCGGTCAACCGCTTCTCCGGCAAGACTCGCTAAAAATAGCGAGTTCTTGCATCCTTGCCCCATTGGAAACTTCGAAGGTTCTGGACCGTTATTCAAGCAAATGGGTGTCCGAAAGCGCAAATCTTGGAAAGAAGTGAAAACAAAATACATCAATTTTGGGCGACGCAAGATTGCCCCTTACACCTCTGCATGCTCCTGCACCAGGCTCAAACTAAGCGTCAAATCTTAAAACAAATGCTTCTGCTCATGCTCAATGTTTCGTTATCATGACATAAAGCATCTAGACGAAGCGGAGCGTGACATTTCAAGGCAATTGTTTCCAATCATGCCCCCGAATGATCCATTATCACGAAATACACACAATCAGGGGATGAACCCTCACAAACTTGAAACTTCAATATCTTGAAATCCGTACGCAATCTTGAGTTGAGCTCGACCAGGAATGCTTATTTTACTGTTCCGAAGCTCTGGGGAAAATTTGGCGGTCAACCGCTTCTCTGGGTCGCTAAAAATAGCGAGTTTGTATCCTTGCCCCGTAAACTTCGAAAGTTCTGGACCGTTATTCAAGCAAATGGGTGTCTGAAAGAGGAAATCTTGGAAAGAAGTGAAAACAAAATACATCAATTTTGGGCGACGCAAGATTGCCCCTTACACCTCTGCATGCTCCTGCACCAGGCTCAAACCAAGCGTCAAATCTTAAAACAAATGCTTCCGCTCATGCTCAATGTTTCGTTATCACGACATAAAGCATCTAGACGAAGCCGAGCGTGACATTTCAAGGCAATTGTTTCCAATCATGCCCCCGAATGATCCATTATCACGAAATACACACAATCAGGGGATGAACCCTCACAAACTTGAAACTTCAATATCTTGAAATCCGTACGCAATCTTGAGTTGAGCTCGACCAGGAATGCTTATTTTACTATTCCGAAGCTCTGGGGAAAATTTGGCGGTCAACCGCTTCTCCGGCAAGACTCGCTAAAAATAGCGAGTTTGTATCCTTGCCCCGTTGGAAACTTCGAAGGTTCTGGACCGTTATTCAAGCAAATGGGTGTCCGAAAGCGCAAATCTTGGAAAGAAGTGAAAAAAAAATACATCAATTTTGGGCGACGCAAGATTGCCCCTTACACCTCTGCATGCTCCTGCACCAGGCTCAAACCAAGCGTCAAATCTTAAAACAAATGCTTCCGCTCGTGCTCAATGTTTCGTTATCACGACATAAAGCATCTAGACGAAGCCGAGCATGACATTTCAAGGCAATTGTTTCCAATCATGCCCCCGAATGATCCATTATCACGAAATACACACAATCAGGGGATGAACCCTCACAATCTCGAAACTTCAATATCTTGAAATCCGTACGTAATCTTGAGTTGAGCTCGACTAGGAATGCTTATTTTACTATTCCGAAGCTCTGGGGAAAATTTGGCGGTCAACCGCTTCTCCGGCAAGACTCGCTAAAAATAGCGAGTTTGTATCCTTGCCCCGTTGGAAACTTCGAAGGTTCTGGACCGTTATTCAAGCAAATGGGTGTCCGAAACTGCAAATCTTGGAAAGAAGTGAAAACAAAATACATCAATTTTGGGCGACGCAAGATTGCCCCTTACACCTCTGCATGCTCCTGCACCAGGCTCAAACTAAGCGTCAAATCTTAAAACAAATGCTTCCGCTCGTGCTCAATGTTTCGTTATCACGACATAAAGCATCTAGATGAAGCCGAGCGTGACATTTCAAGGCAATTGTTTCCAATCATGCCCCCGAATGATCCATTATCACGAAATACACACAATCAGGGGATGAACCCTCACAAACTCGAAACTTCAATATCTTGAAATCCGTACGCAATCTTGAGTTGAGCTCAACCAGGAATGCTTATTTTACTATTCTGAAGCTCTGGGGAAAATTTGGCGGTCAACCGCTTCTCTGGCAAGACTCGCTAAAAATAGCGAGTTTGTATCCTTGCCCCGTTGGAAACTTCGAAGGTTCTGGACCGTTATTCAAGCAAATGGGTGTCCGAAAGCGCAAATCTTGGAAAGAAGTGAAAACAAAATACATCAATTTTGGGCGACGCAAGATTGCCCCTTACACCTCTGCATGCTCCTGTACCAGGCTCAAACTAAGCGTCAAATCTTAAAACAAATGCTTCCGCTCGTGCTCAATGTTTCGTTATCACGACATAAAGCATCTAGAGGAAGCCGAGCGTGACATTTCAAGGCAATTGTTTCCAATCATGCCCCCGAATGATCCATTATCACGAAATACACACAATCAGGGGATGAACCCTCACAAACTCGAAACTTCAATATCTTGAAATCCGTACGCAATCTTGAGTTGAGCTCAACCAGGAATGCTTATTTTACTATTCTGAAGCTCTGGGGAAAATTTGGCGGTCAACCGCTTCTCTGGCAAGACTCGCTAAAAATAGCGAGTTTGTATCCTTGCCCCGTTGGAAACTTCGAAGGTTCTGGACCGTTATTCAAGCAAATGGGTGTTCGAAAGCGCAAATCTTGGAAAGAAGTGAAAACAAAATACATCAATTTTGGGCGACACAAGATTGCCCCTTACACCTCTGCATGCTCCTGCACCAGGCTCAAACTAAGCGTCAAATCTTAAAACAAATGCTTCCGCTCATGCTCAATGTTTCGTTATCATGACATAAAGCATCTAGACGAAGCCGAGCGTGACATTTCAAGGCAATTGTTTCCAATCATGCCCCCGAATGATCCATTATCACGAAATACACACAATCAGGGGATGAACCCTCACAAACTTGAAACTTCAATATCTTTAAATCCGTACCCAATGTTGAGTTGAGCTCGACCAGGAATGCTTATTTTACTGTTCCGAAGCTCTGGGGAAAATTTGGCGGTCAACCGCTTCTCCGGCAAGACTCGCTAAAAATAGCGAGTTTGTATCCTTGCCCCGTTGGAAACTTCGAAGGTTCTGGACCGTTATTCAAGCAAATGGGTGTCCGAAAGCGCAAATCTTGGAAAGAAGTGAAAACAAAATACATCAATTTTGGGCGACGCAAGATTGCCCCTTACACCTCTGCATGCTCCTGCACCAGGCTCAAACTAAGCGTCAAATCTTAAAACAAATGCTTCCGCTCATGCTCAATGTTTCGTTATCACGACATAAAGCATCTAGACGAAGCCGAGCGTGACATTTCAAGGCAATTGTTTCCAATCATGCCCCCGAATGATCCATTATCACGAAATACACACAATCAGGGGATGAACCCTCACAAACTTGAAACTTCAATATCTTTAAATCCGTACACAATCTTGAGTTGAGCTCGACCAGGAATGCTTATTTTACTGTTCCGAAGCTCTGGGGAAAATTTGGCGGTCAACCGCTTCTCCGGCAAGACTCGCTAAAAATAGCGAGTTTGTATCCTTGCCCCGTTGGAAACTTCGAAGGTTCTGGACCGTTATTCAAGCAAATGGGTGTCCGAAAGCGCAAATCTTGGAAAGAAGTGAAAACAAAATACATGAATTTTGGGCGACGCAAGATTGCACCTTACACCTCTGCATGCTCCTGCACCAGGCTCAAACTAAGCGTCAAATCTTAAAACAAATGCTTCCGCTCATGCTCAATGTTTCGTTATCACGACATAAAGCATCTAGACGAAGCCGAGCGTGACATTTCAAGGCAATTGTTTCCAATCATGCCCCCGAATGATCCATTATCACGAAATACGCACAATCAGGGGATGAACCCTCACAAACTCGAAACTTCAATATCTTGAAATCCGTACGCAATCTTGAGTTGAGCTCGACCAGGAATGCTTATTTTACTGTTCCGAAGCTCTGGGGAAAATTTGGCGGTCAACCGCTTCTCCGGCAAGACTCGCTAAAAATAGCGAGTTTGTATCCTTGCCTCGTTGGAAACTACGAAGGTTCTGGACCGTTATTCAAGCAAATGGGTGTCTGAAAGCGCAAATCTTGGAAAGAAGTGAAAACAAAATACATCAATTTTGGGTGACGCAAGATTGCCCCTTACACCTCTGCATGCTCCTGCACCAGGCTCAAACTAAGCGTCAAATCTTAAAACAAATGCTTCCGCTCATGCTCAATGTTTCGTTATCACGACATAAAGCATCTAGACGAAGCCGAGCGTGACATTTCAAGGCAATTGTTTCCAATCATGCCCCCGAATGATCCATTATCACGAAATACACACAATCAGGGGATGAACCCTCACAAACTCTTAACTTCAATATCTTGAAATCCGTACGCAATCTTGAGTTGAGCTCGACCAGGAATGCTTATTTTACTGTTCCGAAGCTCTGGGGAAAATTTGGCGGTCAACCGCTTCTCCGGCGAGACTCGCTAAAAATAGCGAGTTCTTGCATCCTTGCCCCGTTGGAAACTTCGAAGGTTCTGGACCGTTATTCAAGCAAATGGGTGTCCGAAAGCGCAAATCTTGGAAAGAAGTGAAAACAAAATACATCAATTTTGGGCGACGCAAGATTGCCCCTTACACCTCTGCATGCTCCTGCACCAGGCTCAAACTAAGCGTCAAATCTTAAAACAAATGCTTCTGCTCATGCTCAATGTTTCGTTATCATGACATAAAGCATCTAGACGAAGCGGAGCGTGACATTTCAAGGCAATTGTTTCCAATCATGCCCCCGAATGATCCATTATCACGAAATACACACAATCAGGGGATGAACCCTCACAAACTTGAAACTTCAATATCTTGAAATCCGTACGCAATCTTGAGTTGAGCTCGACCAGGAATGCTTATTTTACTGTTCCGAAGCTCTGGGGAAAATTTGGCGGTCAACCGCTTCTCCGGCAAGACTCGCTAAAAATAGCGAGTTTGTATCCTTGCCCCGTTGGAAACTTCGAAGGTTCTGGACCGTTATTCAAGCAAATGGGTGTCCGAAAGCCCAAATCTTGGAAAGAAGTGAAAAAAAAATACATCAATTTTGGGCGACGCAAGATTGCCCCTTACACATCTGCATGCTCCTGCACCAGGCTCAAACTAAGCGTCAAATCTTAAAACAAATGCTT
This sequence comes from Cunninghamia lanceolata, assembly GCA_027924645.1. Lineage (NCBI taxonomy): Eukaryota > Viridiplantae > Streptophyta > Pinopsida > Cupressales > Cupressaceae > Cunninghamia > Cunninghamia lanceolata. The sequence continues at coordinate 5,133,573 of BSBN01000354.1, read as the reverse complement.
CCGCTCATGCTCAATGTTCCGTTATCACGACATAAAGCATCTAGACGAAGCCGAGCGTGACATTTCAAGGCAATTGTTTCCAATCATGCCCCCGAATGATCCATTATCACGAAATACACACAATCAGGGGATGAACCCTCACAAACTCGAAACTTCAATATCTTGAAATCCGTACGCAATCTTGAGTTGAGCTCGACCAGGAATGCTTATTTTACTGTTCCGAAGCTCTGGGGAAAATTTGGCGGTCAACCGCTTCTCCGGCAAGACTCGCTAAAAATAGCGAGTTTGTATCCTTGCCCCGTTGGAAACTTCGAAGGTTCTGGACCGTTATTCAAGCAAATGGGTGTCCGAAAGCGCAAATCTTGGAAAGAAGTGAAAACAAAATACATGAATTTTGGGCGACGCAAGATTGCCCCTTACACCTCTGCATGCTCCTGCACCAGGCTCAAACTAAGCGTCAAATCTTAAAACAAACGCTTCCGCTCATGCTCAATGTTGCGTTATCACGACATAAAGCATCTAGACGAAGCCGAGCGTGACATTTCAAGGCAATTGTTTCCAATCATGCCCCCGAATGATCCCTTATCACGAAATACACACAATCAGGGGATGAACCCTCACAAACTCGAAACTTCAATATCTTGAAATCCGTACGCAATCTTGAGTTGAGCTCGACCAAGAATGCTTATTTTACTGTTCCGAAGCTCTGGGGAAAATTTGGCGGTCAACCGCTTCTCCGGCAAGACTCGCTAAAAATAGCGAGTTTGTATCCTTGCCCCGTTGGAAACTTCGAAGGTTCTGGACCGTTATTCAAGCAAATGGGTGTCCGAAAGCGCAAATCTTGGAAAGAAGTGAAAACAAAATACATCAATTTTGGGCGACGCAAGATTCCCCCTTACACCTCTGCATGCTCCTCCACCAGGCTCAAACTAAGCGTCAAATCTTAAAACAAATGCTTCCGCTCATGCTCAATGTTTCGTTATCACGATATAAAGCATCTAGACGAAGCCGAGCGTGACATTTCAAGGCAATTGTTTCCAATCATGCCCCCAAATGATCCATTATCACGAAATACACACAATCAGGGGATGAACCCTCACAAACTCAAAACTTCAATATCTTGAAATCCGTACGTAATCTTGAGTTGAGCTCGACCAGGAATGCTTATTTTACTGTTCCGAAGCTCTGGGGAAAATTTGGCGGTCAACCGCTTCTCCGGCAAGACTCGCTAAAAATAGCGAGTTTGTATCCTTGCCCCGTTGGAAACTTCGAAGGTTCTGGACCGTTATTCAAGCAAATGGGTGTCCGAAAGCGCAAATCTTGGAAAGAAGTGAAAACAAAATACATCAATTTTGGGCGACGCAAGATTGCCCCTTACACCTCTGCATGCTCCTGCACCAGGCTCAAACTAAGCGTCAAATCTTAAAACAAACGCTTCTACTCATGCTCAATGTTGCGTTATCACGACATAAAGCATCTAGACGAAGCCGAGCGTGACATTTCAAGGCAATTGTTTCCAATCATGCCCCCGAATGATCCATTATCACGAAATACACACAATCAGGGGATGAACCCTCACAAATTCGAAACTTCAATATCTTGAAATCCGTACGCAATCTTGAGTTGAGCTCGACCAGGAATACTTATTTTACTGTTCCGAAGCTCTGGGGAAAATTTGGCGGTCAACTGCTTCTCCAGTAAGACTCGCTAAAAATAGCGAGTTTGTATCCTTGCCCCGTTGGAAACTTCGAAGGTTCTGGACCGTTATTCAAGCAAATGGGTGTCCGAAAGCGCAAATCTTGGAAAGAAGTGAAAACAAAATACATCAATTTTGGGCGACGCAAGATTGCCCCTTACACCTCTGCATGCTCCTGCACCAGGCTCAAACTAAGCGTCAAATCTTAAAACAAATGCTTCCGCTCATGCTCAATGTTTCGTTATCACGACATAAAGCATCTAGACGAAGCCGAGCGTGACATTTCAAGGCAATTGTTTCCAATCATGCCCCCGAATGATCCATTATCACGAAATACACACAATCAGGGGATGAACCCTCACAAACTTGAAACTTCAATATCTTGAAATCCGTACGCAATCTTGAGTTGAGCTCGACCAGGAATGCTTATTTTACTGTTCTAAAGCTCTGGGGAAAATTTGGCGGTCAACCGCTTCTCCGGCAAGACTCGCTAAAAATAGCGAGTTTGTATCCTTGCCCCGTTGGAAACTTCGAAGGTTCTGGACCGTTATTCAAGCAAATGGGTGTCCGAAAGCGCAAATCTTGGAAAGAAGTGAAAACAAAATACATCAATTTTGGGCGACGCAAGATTGCCCCTTACACCTCTGCATGCTCCTGCACCAGGCTCAAACTAAGCGTCAAATCTTAAAACAAACGCTTCCGCTCATGCTCAATGTTTCGTTATCACGACATAAAGCATCTAGACGAAGCCGAGCATGACATTTCAAGGCAATTGTTTCCAATCATGCCCCCGAATGATCCATTATCACGAAATACACACAATCAGGGGATGAACCCTCACAAACTCGAAACTTCAATATCTTGAAATCCGTACGCAATCTTGAGTTGAGCTCGACCAGGAATGCTTATTTTACTGTTCTGAAGCTCTGGGGAAAATTTGGCGGTCAACCGCTTCTCCGGCAAGACTCGCTAAAAATAGCGAGTTTGTATCCTTGCCCCGTTGGAAACTTCGAAGGTTCTGGACCGTTATTCAAGCAAATGGGTGTCCGAAAGCGCAAATCTTGGAAAGAAGTGAAAACAAAATACATCAATTTTGGGCGACGCAAGATTCCCCCTTACACCTCTGCATGCTCCTACACCAGGCTCAAACTAAGCGTCAAATCTTAAAACAAATGCTTCCGCTCATGCTCAATGTTTCGTTATCACGACATAAAGCATCTAGACGAAGCCGAGCATGACATTTCAAGGCAATTGTTTCCAATCATGCCCCCGAATGATCCATTATCACGAAATACACACAATCAGGGGATGAACCCTCACAAACTCGAAACTTCAATATCTTGAAATCCATACGCAATCTTGAGTTGAGCTCGACCAGGAATGCTTATTTTACTGTTCCGAAGCTCTGGGGAAAATTTGGCGGTCAACCGCTTCTCCGGCAAGACTCGCTAAAAATAGCGAGTTTGTATCCTTGCCCCGTTGGAAACTTCGAAGGTTCTGGACCGTTAATCAAGCAAATGGGTGTCCGAAAGCACAAATCTTGGAAAGAAGTGAAAACAAAATACATCAATTTTGGGCGACACAAGATTGCCCCTTACACCTCTGCATGCTCCTGCACCAGGATCAAACTAAGGGTCAAATCTTAAAACAAATGCTTCCGCTCATGCTCAATGTTTCGTTATCACGACATAAAGCATCTAGACGAAGCCGAGCGTGACATTTCAAGGCAATTGTTTCCAATCATGCCCCCGAATGATCCATTATCACGAAATACACACAATCAGGGGATGAACCCTCACAAACTCGAAACTTCAATATCTTGAAATCCGTACGCAATCTTGAGTTGAGCTCGACCAGGAATGCTTATTTTACTATTCCGAAGCTCTGGGGAAAATTTGGCGGTCAACCGCTTCTCCGGCAAGACTCGTTAAAAATAGCGAGTTTGTATCCTTGCCCCGTTGGAAACTTCGAAGGTTCTGGACCGTTATTCAAGCAAATGGGTGTCTGAAAGTGCAAATCTTGGAAAGAAGTGAAAACAAAATACATCAATTTTGGGCGACGCAAGATTGCCCCTTACACCTCTGCATGCTCCTGCACCAGGCTCAAACTAAGCGTCAAATCTTAAAACAAATGCTTCCGCTCATGCTCAATGTTTCGTTATCACGACATAAAGCATCTAGACGAAGCCGAGCATGACATTTCAAGGCAATTGTTTCCAATCATGCCCCCGAATGATCCATTATCACGAAATACACACAATCAGGGGATGAACCCTCACAAACTCGAAACTTCAATATCTTGAAATCCGTACGCAATCTTGAGTTGAGCTCGACCAGGAATGCTTATTTTACTATTCCGAAGCTTTGGGGAAAATTTGGCAGTCAACCGCTTCTCCGGCAAGACTCGCTAAAAATAGCGAGTTTGTATCCTTGCCCCGTTGGAAACTTCGAACGTTCTGGACCGTTATTCAAGCAAATGGGTGTCCGAAAGCGCAAATCTTGGAAAGAAGTGAAAACAAAATACATCAATTTTGGGCGACGCAAGATTGCCCCTTACACCTCTGCATGCTCCTGCACCAGGCTCAAACCAAGCGTCAAATCTTAAAACAAATGCTTCCGCTCATGCTCAATGTTTCGTTATCACGACATAAAGCATCTAGACGAAGCCGAGCGTGACATTTCAAGGCAATTGTTTCCAATCATGCCCCCGAATGATCCATTATCACGAAATACACACAATCAGGGGATGAACCCTCACAAACTCGAAACTTCAATATCTTGAAATCCGTACGCAATCTTGAGTTGAGCTCGACCAGGAATGCTTATTTTACTATTCCGAAGCTCTGGGGAAAATTTGGCGGTCAACCGCTTCTCCGGCAAGACTCGCTAAAAATAGCGAGTTTGTATCCTTGCCCCGTTGGAAACTTCGAAGGTTCTGGACCGTTATTCAAGCAAATGGGTGTCCGAAAGCGCAAATCTTTGAAAGAAGTGAAAACAAAATACATCAATTTTAGGTGACGCAAGATTGCCCCTTACACCTCTGCAAGCTCCTGCACCAGGCTCAAACCAAGCGTCAAATCTTAAAACAAATGCTTCCGCTCATGCTCAATGTTTCGTTATCACGACATAAAGCATCTAGACGAAGCCGAGCGTGACATTTCAAGGCAATTGTTTCCAATCATGCCCCCGAATGATCCATTATCATGAAATACACACAATCAGGGGATGAACCCTCACAAACTCGAAACTTCAATATCTTTAAATCCGTACGCAATCTTGAGTTGAGCTCGACCAGGAATGCTTATTTTACTATTCCGAAGCTCTGGGGAAAATTTGGCGGTCAACCGCTTCTCCGGCAAGACTCGCTAAAAATAGCGAGTTTGTATCCTTGCCCCATTGGAAACTTTGAAGGTTCTGGACCGTTATTCAAGCAAATGGGTGTCCGAAAGCGCAAATCTTGGAAAGAAGTGAAAACAAAATACATCAATTTTGGGCGACGCAAGATTGCCCCTTACACCTCTGCATGCTCCTGCACCAGGCTCAAACCAAGCGTCAAATCTTAAAACAAATGCTTCCGCTCATGCTCAATGTTTTGTTATCACGACATAAAGCATCTAGACGAAGCCGAGCGTGACATTTCAAGGCAATTGTTTCCAATCATGCCCCCGAATGATCCATTATCACAAAATACACACAATCAGGGGATGAACCCTCACAATCTCGAAACTTCAATATCTTGAAATCCGTACGCAATCTTGAGTTGAGCTCGACCAGGAATGCTTATTTTACTATTCCGAAGCTCTGGAGAAAATTTGGCGGTCAACCGCTTCTCCGGCAAGACTCGCTAAAAATAGCGAGTTTGTATCCTTGCCCTGTTGGAAACTTCGAAGGTTCTGGACCGTTATTCAAGCAAATGGGTGTCCGAAAGCGCAAATCTTGGAAAGAAGTGAAAACAAAATACATCAATTTTGGGCGACGCAAGATTGCCCCTTACACCTCTGCATGCTCCTGCACCAGGCTCAAACCAAGCGTCAAATCTTAAAACAAATGCTTCCGCTCATGCTCAATGTTTCGTTATCACGACATAAAGCATCTAGACGAAGCCGAGCGTGACATTTCAAGGCAATTGTTTCCAATCATGCCCCCGAATGATCCATTATCACGAAATACACACAATCAGGGGATGAACCCTCACAAACTTGAAACTTCAATATCTTGAAATCCGTACGCAATCTTGAGTTGAGCTCGACCAGGAATGCTTATTTTACTGTTCCGAAGCTCTGGGGAAAATTTGGCGGTCAACCGCTTCTCTGGGTCGCTAAAAATAGCGAGTTTGTATCCTTGCCCCGTAAACTTCGAAAGTTCTGGACCGTTATTCAAGCAAATGGGTGTCTGAAAGAGGAAATCTTGGAAAGAAGTGAAAACAAAATACATCAATTTTGGGCGACGCAAGATTGCCCCTTACACCTCTGCATGCTCCTGCACCAGGCTCAAACCAAGCGTCAAATCTTAAAACAAATGCTTCCGCTCATGCTCAATGTTTCGTTATCACGACATAAAGCATCTAGACGAAGCCGAGCGTGACATTTCAAGGCAATTGTTTCCAATCATGCCCCCGAATGATCCATTATCACGAAATACACACAATCAGGGGATGAACCCTCACAAACTTGAAACTTCAATATCTTGAAATCCGTACGCAATCTTGAGTTGAGCTCGACCAGGAATGCTTATTTTACTATTCCGAAGCTCTGGGGAAAATTTGGCGGTCAACCGCTTCTCCGGCAAGACTCGCTAAAAATAGCGAGTTTGTATCCTTGCCCCGTTGGAAACTTCGAAGGTTCTGGACCGTTATTCAAGCAAATGGGTGTCCGAAAGCGCAAATCTTGGAAAGAAGTGAAAAAAAAATACATCAATTTTGGGCGACGCAAGATTGCCCCTTACACCTCTGCATGCTCCTGCACCAGGCTCAAACCAAGCGTCAAATCTTAAAACAAATGCTTCCGCTCGTGCTCAATGTTTCGTTATCACGACATAAAGCATCTAGACGAAGCCGAGCATGACATTTCAAGGCAATTGTTTCCAATCATGCCCCCGAATGATCCATTATCACGAAATACACACAATCAGGGGATGAACCCTCACAATCTCGAAACTTCAATATCTTGAAATCCGTACGTAATCTTGAGTTGAGCTCGACTAGGAATGCTTATTTTACTATTCCGAAGCTCTGGGGAAAATTTGGCGGTCAACCGCTTCTCCGGCAAGACTCGCTAAAAATAGCGAGTTTGTATCCTTGCCCCGTTGGAAACTTCGAAGGTTCTGGACCGTTATTCAAGCAAATGGGTGTCCGAAACTGCAAATCTTGGAAAGAAGTGAAAACAAAATACATCAATTTTGGGCGACGCAAGATTGCCCCTTACACCTCTGCATGCTCCTGCACCAGGCTCAAACTAAGCGTCAAATCTTAAAACAAATGCTTCCGCTCGTGCTCAATGTTTCGTTATCACGACATAAAGCATCTAGATGAAGCCGAGCGTGACATTTCAAGGCAATTGTTTCCAATCATGCCCCCGAATGATCCATTATCACGAAATACACACAATCAGGGGATGAACCCTCACAAACTCGAAACTTCAATATCTTGAAATCCGTACGCAATCTTGAGTTGAGCTCAACCAGGAATGCTTATTTTACTATTCTGAAGCTCTGGGGAAAATTTGGCGGTCAACCGCTTCTCTGGCAAGACTCGCTAAAAATAGCGAGTTTGTATCCTTGCCCCGTTGGAAACTTCGAAGGTTCTGGACCGTTATTCAAGCAAATGGGTGTCCGAAAGCGCAAATCTTGGAAAGAAGTGAAAACAAAATACATCAATTTTGGGCGACGCAAGATTGCCCCTTACACCTCTGCATGCTCCTGTACCAGGCTCAAACTAAGCGTCAAATCTTAAAACAAATGCTTCCGCTCGTGCTCAATGTTTCGTTATCACGACATAAAGCATCTAGATGAAGCCGAGCGTGACATTTCAAGGCAATTGTTTCCAATCATGCCCCCGAATGATCCATTATCACGAAATACACACAATCAGGGGATGAACCCTCACAAACTCGAAACTTCAATATCTTGAAATCCGTACGCAATCTTGAGTTGAGCTCAACCAGGAATGCTTATTTTACTATTCTGAAGCTCTGGGGAAAATTTGGCGGTCAACCGCTTCTCTGGCAAGACTCGCTAAAAATAGCGAGTTTGTATCCTTGCCCCGTTGGAAACTTCGAAGGTTCTGGACCGTTATTCAAGCAAATGGGTGTTCGAAAGCGCAAATCTTCGAAAGAAGTGAAAACAAAATACATCAATTTTGGGCGACACAAGATTGCCCCTTACACCTCTGCATGCTCCTGCACCAGGCTCAAACTAAGCGTCAAATCTTAAAACAAATGCTTCCGCTCATGCTCAATGTTTCGTTATCACGACATAAAGCATCTAGACGAAGCCGAGCGTGACATTTCAAGGCAATTGTTTCCAATCATGCCCCCGAATGATCCATTATCACGAAATACACACAATCAGGGGATGAACCCTCACAAACTTGAAACTTCAATATCTTTAAATCCGTACCCAATGTTGAGTTGAGCTCGACCAGGAATGCTTATTTTACTGTTCCGAAGCTCTGGGGAAAATTTGGCGGTCAACCGCTTCTCCGGCAAGACTCGCTAAAAATAGCGAGTTTGTATCCTTGCCCCGTTGGAAACTTCGAAGGTTCTGGACCGTTATTCAAGCAAATGGGTGTCCGAAAGCGCAAATCTTGGAAAGAAGTGAAAACAAAATACATCAATTTTGGGCGACGCAAGATTGCCCCTTACACCTCTGCATGCTCCTGCACCAGGCTCAAACTAAGCGTCAAATCTTAAAACAAATGCTTCCGCTCATGCTCAATGTTTCGTTATCACGACATAAAGCATCTAGACGAAGCCGAGCGTGACATTTCAAGGCAATTGTTTCCAATCATGCCCCCGAATGATCCATTATCACGAAATACACACAATCAGGGGATGAACCCTCACAAACTTGAAACTTCAATATCTTTAAATCCGTACACAATCTTGAGTTGAGCTCGACCAGGAATGCTTATTTTACTGTTCCGAAGCTCTGGGGAAAATTTGGCGGTCAACCGCTTCTCCGGCAAGACTCGCTAAAAATAGCGAGTTTGTATCCTTGCCCCGTTGGAAACTTCGAAGGTTCTGGACCGTTATTCAAGCAAATGGGTGTCCGAAAGCGCAAATCTTGGAAAGAAGTGAAAACAAAATACATCAATTTTGGGCGACGCAAGATTGCACCTTACACCTCTGCATGCTCCTGCACCAGGCTCAAACTAAGCGTCAAATCTTAAAACAAATGCTTCCGCTCATGCTCAATGTTTCGTTATCACGACATAAAGCATCTAGACGAAGCCGAGCGTGACATTTCAAGGCAATTGTTTCCAATCATGCCCCCGAATGATCCATTATCACGAAATACGCACAATCAGGGGATGAACCCTCACAAACTCGAAACTTCAATATCTTGAAATCCGTACGCAATCTTGAGTTGAGCTCGACCAGGAATGCTTATTTTACTGTTCCGAAGCTCTGGGGAAAATTTGGCGGTCAACCGCTTCTCCGGCAAGACTCGCTAAAAATAGCGAGTTTGTATCCTTGCCTCGTTGGAAACTACGAAGGTTCTGGACCGTTATTCAAGCAAATGGGTGTCTGAAAGCGCAAATCTTGGAAAGAAGTGAAAACAAAATACATCAATTTTGGGTGACGCAAGATTGCCGCTTACACCTCTGCATGCTCCTGCACCAGGCTCAAACTAAGCGTCAAATCTTAAAACAAATGCTTCCGCTCATGCTCAATGTTTCGTTATCACGACATAAAGCATCTAGACGAAGCCGAGCGTGACATTTCAAGGCAATTGTTTCCAATCATGCCCCCGAATGATCCATTATCACGAAATACACACAATCAGGGGATGAACCCTCACAAACTCTTAACTTCAATATCTTGAAATCCGTACGCAATCTTGAGTTGAGCTCGACCAGGAATGCTTATTTTACTGTTCCGAAGCTCTGGGGAAAATTTGGCGGTCAACCGCTTCTCCGGCGAGACTCGCTAAAAATAGCGAGTTCTTGCATCCTTGCCCCGTTGGAAACTTCGAAGGTTCTGGACCGTTATTCAAGCAAATGGGTGTCCGAAAGCGCAAATCTTGGAAAGAAGTGAAAACAAAATACATCAATTTTGGGCGACGCAAGATTGCCCCTTACACCTCTGCATGCTCCTGCACCAGGCTCAAACTAAGCGTCAAATCTTAAAACAAATGCTTCTGCTCATGCTCAATGTTTCGTTATCATGACATAAAGCATCTAGACGAAGCGGAGCGTGACATTTCAAGGCAATTGTTTCCAATCATGCCCCCGAATGATCCATTATCACGAAATACACACAATCAGGGGATGAACCCTCACAAACTTGAAACTTCAATATCTTGAAATCCGTACGCAATCTTGAGTTGAGCTCGACCAGGAATGCTTATTTTACTGTTCCGAAGCTCTGGGGAAAATTTGGCGGTCAACCGCTTCTCCGGCAAGACTCGCTAAAAATAGCGAGTTTGTATCCTTGCCCCGTTGGAAACTTCGAAGGTTCTGGACCGTTATTCAAGCAAATGGGTGTCCGAAAGCCCAAATCTTGGAAAGAAGTGAAAAAAAAATACATCAATTTTGGGCGACGCAAGATTGCCCCTTACACATCTGCATGCTCCTGCACCAGGCTCAAACTAAGCGTCAAATCTTAAAACAAATGCTTCCGCTCATGCTCAATGTTCCGTTATCACGACATAAAGCATCTAGACGAAGCCGAGCGTGACATTTCAAGGCAATTGTTTCCAATCATGCCCCCGAATGATCCATTATCACGAAATACACACAATCAGGGGATGAACCCTCACAAACTCGAAACTTCAATATCTTGAAATCCGTACGCAATCTTGAGTTGAGCTCGACCAGGAATGCTTATTTTACTGTTCCGAAGCTCTGGGGAAAATTTGGCGGTCAACCGCTTCTCCGGCAAGACTCGCTAAAAATAGCGAGTTTGTATCCTTGCCCCGTTGGAAACTTCGAAGGTTCTGGACCGTTATTCAAGCAAATGGGTGTCCGAAAGCGCAAATCTTGGAAAGAAGTGAAAACAAAATACATGAATTTTGGGCGACGCAAGATTGCCCCTTACACCTCTGCATGCTCCTGCACCAGGCTCAAACTAAGCGTCAAATCTTAAAACAAACGCTTCCGCTCATGCTCAATGTTGCGTTATCACGACATAAAGCATCTAGACGAAGCCGAGCGTGACATTTCAAGGCAATTGTTTCCAATCATGCCCCCGAATGATCCCTTATCACGAAATACACACAATCAGGGGATGAACCCTCACAAACTCGAAACTTCAATATCTTGAAATCCGTACGCAATCTTGAGTTGAGCTCGACCAAGAATGCTTATTTTACTGTTCCGAAGCTCTGGGGAAAATTTGGCGGTCAACCGCTTCTCCGGCAAGACTCGCTAAAAATAGCGAGTTTGTATCCTTGCCCCGTTGGAAACTTCGAAGGTTCTGGACCGTTATTCAAGCAAATGGGTGTCCGAAAGCGCAAATCTTGGAAAGAAGTGAAAACAAAATACATCAATTTTGGGCGACGCAAGATTACCCCTTACACCTCTGCATGCTCCTCCACCAGGCTCAAACTAAGCGTCAAATCTTAAAACAAATGCTTCCGCTCATGCTCAATGTTTCGTTATCACGATATAAAGCATCTAGACGAAGCCGAGCGTGACATTTCAAGGCAATTGTTTCCAATCATGCCCCCAAATGATCCATTATCACGAAATACACACAATCAGGGGATGAACCCTCACAAACTCGAAACTTCAATATCTTGAAATCCGTACGTAATCTTGAGTTGAGCTCGACCAGGAATGCTTATTTTACTGTTCCGAAGCTCTGGGGAAAATTTGGCGGTCAACCGCTTCTCCGGCAAGACTCGCTAAAAATAGCGAGTTTGTATCCTTGCCCCGTTGGAAACTTCGAAGGTTCTGGACCGTTATTCAAGCAAATGGGTGTCCGAAAGCGCAAATCTTGGAAAGAAGTGAAAACAAAATACATCAATTTTGGGCGACGCAAGATTGCCCCTTACACCTCTGCATGCTCCTGCACCAGGCTCAAACTAAGCGTCAAATCTTAAAACAAACGCTTCTACTCATGCTCAATGTTGCGTTATCACGACATAAAGCATCTAGACGAAGCCGAGCGTGACATTTCAAGGCAATTGTTTCCAATCATGCCCCCGAATGATCCATTATCACGAAATACACACAATCAGGGGATGAACCCTCACAAATTCGAAACTTCAATATCTTGAAATCCGTACGCAATCTTGAGTTGAGCTCGACCAGGAATACTTATTTTACTGTTCCGAAGCTCTGGGGAAAATTTGGCGGTCAACCGCTTCTCCAGTAAGACTCGCTAAAAATAGCGAGTTTGTATCCTTGCCCCGTTGGAAACTTCGAAGGTTCTGGACCGTTATTCAAGCAAATGGGTGTCCGAAAGCGCAAATCTTGGAAAGAAGTGAAAACAAAATACATCAATTTTGGGCGACGCAAGATTGCCCCTTACACCTCTGCATGCTCCTGCACCAGGCTCAAACTAAGCGTCAAATCTTAAAACAAATGCTTCCGCTCATGCTCAATGTTTCGTTATCACGACATAAAGCATCTAGACGAAGCCGAGCGTGACATTTCAAGGCAATTGTTTCCAATCATGCCCCCGAATGATCCATTATCACGAAATACACACAATCAGGGGATGAACCCTCACAAACTTGAAACTTCAATATCTTGAAATCCGTACGCAATCTTGAGTTGAGCTCGACCAGGAATGCTTATTTTACTGTTCTAAAGCTCTGGGGAAAATTTGGCGGTCAACCGCTTCTCCGGCAAGACTCGCTAAAAATAGCGAGTTTGTATCCTTGCCCCGTTGGAAACTTCGAAGGTTCTGGACTGTTATTCAAGCAAATGGGTGTCCGAAAGCGCAAATCTTGGAAAGAAGTGAAAACAAAATACATCAATTTTGGGCGACGCAAGATTGCCCCTTACACCTCTGCATGCTCCTGCACCAGGCTCAAACTAAGCGTCAAATCTTAAAACAAACGCTTCCGCTCATGCTCAATGTTTCGTTATCACGACATAAAGCATCTAGACGAAGCCGAGCATGACATTTCAAGGCAATTGTTTCCAATCATGCCCCCGAATGATCCATTATCACGAAATACACACAATCAGGGGATGAACCCTCACAAACTCGAAACTTCAATATCTTGAAATCCGTACGCAATCTTGAGTTGAGCTCGACCAGGAATGGTTATTTTACTGTTCTGAAGCTCTGGGGAAAATTTGGCGGTCAACCGCTTCTCCGGCAAGACTCGCTAAAAATAGCGAGTTTGTATCCTTGCCCCGTTGGAAACTTCGAAGGTTCTGGACCGTTATTCAAGCAAATGGGTGTCCGAAAGCGCAAATCTTGGAAAGAAGTGAAAACAAAATACATCAATTTTGGGCGACGCAAGATTGCCCCTTACACCTCTGCATGCTCCTGCACCAGGCTCAAACTAAGCGTCAAATCTTAAAACAAATGCTTCCGCTCATGCTCAATGTTTCGTTATCACGACATAAAGCATCTAGACGAAGCTGAGCATGACATTTCAAGGCAATTGTTTCCAATCATGCCCCCGAATGATCCATTATCACGAAATACACACAATCAGGGGATGAACCCTCACAAACTCGAAACTTCAATATCTTGAAATCCATACGCAATCTTGAGTTGAGCTCGACCAGGAATGCTTATTTTACTGTTCCGAAGCTCTGGGGAAAATTTGGCGGTCAACCGCTTCTCCGGCAAGACTCGCTAAAAATAGCGAGTTTGTATCCTTGCCCCGTTGGAAACTTCGAAGGTTCTGGACCGTTAATCAAGCAAATGGGTGTCCGAAAGCACAAATCTTGGAAAGAAGTGAAAACAAAATACATCAATTTTGGGCGACACAAGATTGCCCCTTACACCTCTGCATGCTCCTGCACCAGGATCAAACTAAGGGTCAAATCTTAAAACAAATGCTTCCGCTCATGCTCAATGTTTCGTTATCACGACATAAAGCATCTAGACGAAGCCGAGCGTGACATTTCAAGGCAATTGTTTCCAATCATGCCCCCGAATGATCCATTATCACGAAATACACACAATCAGGGGATGAACCCTCACAAACTCGAAACTTCAATATCTTGAAATCCGTACGCAATCTTGAGTTGAGCTCGACCAGGAATGCTTATTTTACTATTCCGAAGCTCTGGGGAAAATTTGGCGGTCAACCGCTTCTCCGGCAAGACTCGTTAAAAATAGCGAGTTTGTATCCTTGCCCCGTTGGAAACTTCGAAGGTTCTGGACCGTTATTCAAGCAAATGGGTGTCTGAAAGTGCAAATCTTGGAAAGAAGTGAAAACAAAATACATCAATTTTGGGCGACGCAAGATTGCCCCTTACACCTCTGCATGCTCCTGCACCAGGCTCAAACTAAGCGTCAAATCTTAAAACAAATGCTTCCGCTCATGCTCAATGTTTCGTTATCACGACATAAAGCATCTAGACGAAGCCGAGCGTGACATTTCAAGGCAATTGTTTCCAATCATGCCCCCGAATGATCCATTATCACGAAATACACACAATCAGGGGATGAACCCTCACAAACTCGAAACTTCAATATCTTGAAATCCGTACGCAATCTTGAGTTGAGCTCGACCAGGAATGCTTATTTTACTATTCCGAAGCTCTGGGGAAAATTTGGCAGTCAACCGCTTCTCCGGCAAGACTCGCTAAAAATAGCGAGTTTGTATCTTTGCCCCGTTGGAAACTTCGAACGTTCTGGACCGTTATTCAAGCAAATGGGTGTCCGAAAGCGCAAATCTTGGAAAGAAGTGAAAACAAAATACATCAATTTTGGGCGACGCAAGATTGCCCCTTACACCTCTGCATGCTCCTGCACCAGGCTCAAACCAAGCGTCAAATCTTAAAACAAATGCTTCCGCTCATGCTCAATGTTTCGTTATCACGACATAAAGCATCTAGACGAAGCCGAGCGTGACATTTCAAGGCAATTGTTTCCAATCATGCCCCCGAATGATCCATTATCACGAAATACACACAATCAGGGGATGAACCCTCACAAACTCGAAACTTCAATATCTTGAAATCCGTACGCAATCTTGAGTTGAGCTCGACCAGGAATGCTTATTTTACTATTCCGAAGCTCTGGGGAAAATTTGGCGGTCAACCGCTTCTCCGGCAAGACTCGCTAAAAATAGCGAGTTTGTATCCTTGCCCCGTTGGAAACTTCGAAGGTTCTGGACCGTTATTCAAGCAAATGGGTGTCCGAAAGCGCAAATCTTTGAAAGAAGTGAAAACAAAATACATCAATTTTAGGTGACGCAAGATTGCCCCTTACACCTCTGCAAGCTCCTGCACCAGGCTCAAACCAAGCGTCAAATCTTAAAACAAATGCTTCCGCTCATGCTCAATGTTTCGTTATCACGACATAAAGCATCTAGACGAAGCCGAGCGTGACATTTCAAGGCAATTGTTTCCAATCATGCCCCCGAATGATCCATTATCACGAAATACACACAATCAGGGGATGAACCCTCACAAACTCGAAACTTCAATATCTTTAAATCCGTACGCAATCTTGAGTTGAGCTCGACCAGGAATGCTTATTTTACTATTCCGAAGCTCTGGGGAAAATTTGGCGGTCAACCGCTTCTCCGGCAAGACTCGCTAAAAATAGCGAGTTTGTATCCTTGCCCCGTTGGAAACTTCGAAGGTTCTGGACCGTTATTCAAGCAAATGGGTGTCCGAAAGCGCAAATCTTGGAAAGAAGTGAAAACAAAATACATCAATTTTGGGCGACGCAAGATTGCCCCTTACACCTCTGCATGCTCCTGCACCAGGCTCAAACCAAGCGTCAAATCTTAAAACAAATGCTTCCGCTCATGCTCAATGTTTTGTTATCACGACATAAAGCATCTAGACGAAGCCGAGCGTGACATTTCAAGGCAATTGTTTCCAATCATGCCCCCGAATGATCCATTATCACAAAATACACACAATCAGGGGATGAACCCTCACAATCTCGAAACTTCAATATCTTGAAATCCGTACGCAATCTTGAGTTGAGCTCGACCAGGAATGCTTATTTTACTATTCCGAAGCTCTGGAGAAAATTTGGCGGTCAACCGCTTCTCCGGCAAGACTCGCTAAAAATAGCGAGTTTGTATCCTTGCCCTGTTGGAAACTTCGAAGGTTCTGGACCGTTATTCAAGCAAATGGGTGTCCGAAAGCGCAAATCTTGGAAAGAAGTGAAAACAAAATACATCAATTTTGGGTGACGCAAGATTGCCCCTTACACCTCTGCATGCTCCTGCACCAGGCTCAAACCAAGCGTCAAATCTTAAAACAAATGCTTCCGCTCATGCTCAATGTTTCGTTATCACGACATAAAGCATCTAGACGAAGCCGAGCGTGACATTTCAAGGCAATTGTTTCCAATCATGCCCCCGAATGATCCATTATCACGAAATACACACAATCAGGGGATGAACCCTCACAAACTCGAAACTTCAATATCTTGAAATCCGTACGCAATCTTGAGTTGAGCTCAACCAGGAATGCTTATTTTACTATTCTGAAGCTCTGGGGAAAATTTGGCCGTCAAACTTCGAAAGTTCTGGACCGTTATTCAAGCAAATGGGTGTCCGAAAGAGCAAATCTTGGAAAGAAGTGAAAACAAAATACATCAATTTTGGGCGACGCAAGATTGCCCCTTACACCTCTGCATGCTCCTGCACCAGGCTCAAACCAAGCGTCAAATCTTAAAACAAATGCTTCCGCTCATGCTCAATGTTTCGTTATCACGACATAAAGCATCTAGACGAAGCCGAGCATGACATTTCAAGGCAATTGTTTCCAATCATGCCCCCGAATGATCCATTATCACGAAATACACACAATCAGGGGATGAACCCTCACAAACTCGAAACTTCAATATCTTGAAATCCGTACGCAATCTTGAGTTGAGCTCGAACAGGAATGCTTATTTTACTATTCTGAAGCTCTAGGGAAAATTTGGCGGTCAACCGCTTCTCCGGCAAGACTCGCTAAAAATAGCGAGTTTGTATCCTTGCCCCATTGGAAATTTCGAAGGTTCTGGACCGTTATTCAAGCAAGTGGGTGTCCGAAAGCGCAAATCTTGGAAAGAAGTGAAAAAAAAATACATCAATTTTGGGCGACGCAAGATTGCCCCTTACACCTCTGTATGCTCCTGCACCAGGCTCAAACTAAGCGTCAAATCTTAAAACAAATGCTTCCGCTCGTGCTCAATGTTTCGTTATCACGACATAAAGCATCTAGACGAAGCCGAGCGTGACATTTCAAGGCAATTGTTTCCAATCATGCCCCCGAATGATCCATTATCACGAAATACACACAATCAGGGGATGAACCCTCACAATCTCGAAACTTCAATATCTTGAAATCCGTACGCAATCTTGAGTTGAGCTCGACTAGGAATGCTTATTTTACTATTCCGAAGCTCTGGGGAAAATTTGGCAGTCAACCGCTTCTCCGGCAAGACTCGCTAAAAATAGCGAGTTTGTATCCTTGCCCCGTTGGAAACTTCGAAGGTTCTGGACCGTTATTCAAATAATGGGTGTCCGAAACCGCAAATCTTGGAAAGAAGTGAAAACAAAATACATCAATTTTGGGCGACGCAAGATTGCCCCTTACACCTCTGCATGCTCCTGCACCAGGCTCAAACTAAGCGTCAAATCTTAAAACAAATGCTTCCGCTCGTGCTCAATGTTTCGTTATCACGACATAAAGCATCTAGATGAAGCCGAGCGTGACATTTCGAGGCAATTGTTTCCAATCATGCCCCCGAATGATCCATTATCACGAAATACACACAATCAGGGGATGAACCCTCACAAACTTGAAACTTCAATATCTTGAAATCCGTACGCAATCTTGAGTTGAGCTCGACCAGGAATGCTTATTTTACTATTCTGAAGCTCTGGGGAAAATTTGGCGGTCAACCGCTTCTCTGGCAAGACTCGCTAAAAATAGCGAGTTTGTATCCTTGCCCCGTTGGAAACTTCGAAGGTTCTGGACCGTTATTCAAGCAAATGGGTGTCCGAAAGCGCAAATCTTGGAAAGAAGTGAAAATAAAATACATCAATTTTGGGCGACGCAAGATTGTCCCTTACACCTCTGCATGCTCCTGCACCAGGCTCAAACTAAGCGTCAAATCTTAAAACAAATGCTTCCGCTCGTGCTCAATGTTTCGTTATCACGACATAAAGCATCTAGACGAAGCCGAGCGTGACATTTCAAGGCAATTGTTTCCAATCATGCCCCCGAATGATCCATTATCACTAAATACACACAATCAAGGGATGAACCCTCACAAACTCGAAACTTCAATATCTTGAAATCCGTACGCAATCTTGAGTTGAGCTCGACCAGGAATGCTTATTTTACTATTCTGAAGCTCTGGGGAAAATTTGGCGGTCAACCGCTTCTCCGGCAAGACTCTCTAAAAATAGCGAGTTTGTATCCTTGCCCCGTTCGAAACTTCGAAGGTTCTGGACCGTTATTCAAGCAAATGGGTGTCCGAAAGCGCAAATCTTGGAAAGAAGTGAAAACAAAATACATCAATTTTGGGCGACGCAAGATTGCCCCTTACACCTCTGCATGCTCCTGCACCAGGCTCAAACTAAGCGTCAAATCTTAAAACAAATGCTTCCGCTCGTGCTTAATGTTTCATTATCACGACATAAAGCATCTAGACGAAGCCGAGCATGACATTTCAAGGCAATTGTTTCCAATCATGCCCCCGAATGATCCATTATCACGAAATACACACAATCAGGGGATGAACCCTCACAAACTTGAAACTTCAATATCTTGAAATCCGTACGCAATCTTGAGTTGAGCTCGACCAGGAATGCTTATTTTACTATTCCGAAGCTCTGGGGAAAATTTGGCGGTCAACCGCTTCTCCGGCAAGACTCGCTAAAAATAGCGAGTTTGTATCCTTGCCCCGTTGCAAACTTCGAAGGTTCTGGACCGTTATTCAAGCAAATGGGTGTCCGAAAGCGCAAATCTTGGAAAGAAGTGAAAACAAAATACATCAATTTTGGGCGACGCAAGATTGCCCCTTACATCTCCGCATGCTCCTGCACCAGGCTCAAACTAAGCGTCAAATCTTAAAACAAATGCTTCCGCTCATGCTTAATGTTTCGTTATCACGACATAAAGCATCTAGACGAAGCCGAGCGTGACATTTCAAGGCAATTGTTTCCAATCATGCCCCCGAATGATCCATTATCACGAAATACACACAATCAGGGGATGAACCCTCACAAACTCGAAACTTCAATATCTTGAAATCCGTACGCAATCTTGAGTTGAGCTCGACCAGGAATGCTTATTTTACTATTCCGAAGCTCTGGGGAAAATTTGGCGGTCAACCGCTTCTCCGGCAAGACTCGCTAAAAATAGCGAGTTTGTATCCTTGCCCCGTTCGAAACTTCGAAGGTTCTGGGCCGTTATTCAAGCAAATGGGTGTCCGAAAGTGCAAATCTTGGAAAGAAGTGAAAACAAAATACATCAATTTTGGGCGACGCAAGATTGCCCCTTACACCTCTGCATGCTCCTGCACCAGGCTCAAACCAAGCGTCAAATCTTAAAACAAATGCTTCCGCTCATGCTCAATGTTTCGTTATCACGACATAAAGCATCTAGACGAAGCCGAGCATGACATTTCAAGGCAATTGTTTCCAATCATGCCCCCAAATGATCCATTATCACGAAATACACACAATCAGGGGATGAACCCTCACAAACTCGAAACTTCAATATCTTGAAATCCGTACGCAATCTTGAGTTGAGCTCGACCAGGAATGCTTATTTTACTATTCCGAAGCTCTGGAGAAAATTTGGCGGTCAACCGCTTCTCCGGCAAGACTCGCTAAAAATAGCGAGTTTATATCCTTGCCCCGTTGGAAACTTCGAAGGTTCTGGACCGTTATTCAAGCAAATGGGTGTCCGAAAGCGCAAATCTTGGAAAGAAGTGAAAACAAAATACATCAATTTTGGGCGACGCAAGATTGCCCCTTACACCTCTGCATGCTCCTGCACCAGGCTCAAACCAAGCGTCAAATCTTAAAACAAATGCTTCCGCTCATGCTCAATGTTTCGTTATCACGACATAAAGCATCTAGACGAAGCCGAGCGTGACATTTCAAGGCAATTGTTTCCAATCATGCCCCCGAATGATCCACTATCACGAAATACACACAATCAGGGGATGAACCCTCACAAACTCAAAACTTCAATATCTTGAAATCCGTACGCAATCTTGAGTTGAGCTCGACCAGGAATGCTTATTTTACTATTCCGAAGCTCTGGGGAAAATTTGGCGGTCAACCGCTTCTCCGGCAAGACTCGCTAAAAATAGCGAGTTTATATCCTTGCCCCGTTGGAAACTTCGAAGGTTCTGGACCGTTATTCAAGCAAATGGTTGTCCGAAAGCGCAAATCTTGGAAAGAAGTGAAAACAAAATACATCAATTTTGGGCGACGCAAGATTGCCCCTTACACCTCTGCAAGCTCCTGCACCAGGCTCAAACCAAGCGTCAAATCTTAAAACAAATGCTTCCGCTCATGCTCAATGTTTCGTTATCACGACATAAAGCATCTAGACGAAGCCGAGCGTGACATTTCAAGGCAATTGTTTCCAATCATGCCCCCGAATGATCCATTATCACGAAATACACACAATCAGGGGATGAACCCTCACAAACTCGAAACTTCAATATCTTGAAATCCGTACGCAATCTTGAGTTGAGCTCGACCAGGAATGCTTATTTTACTATTCCGAAGCTCTGGGGAAAATTTGGCGGTCAACCGCTTCTCCGGCAAGACTCGCTAAATAAAGCGAGTTTGTATCCTTACCCCGTTGGAAACTTCGAAGGTTCTGGACCGTTATTCAAGCAAATGGGTGTCCGAAAGCGCAAATCTTGGAAAGAAGTGAAAACAAAATACATCAATTTTGGGCGACGCAAGATTGCCCCTTACACCTCTGCATGCTCCTGCACCAGGCTCAAACTAAGCGTCAAATCTTAAAACAAATGCTTCCGCTCGTGCTCAATGTTTCGTTATCACGACATAAAGCATCTAGACGAAGCCGAGCGTGACATTTCAAGGCAATTGTTTCCAATCATGCCCCTGAATTATCCATTATCACGAAATACACACAATCAGGGGATGAACCCTCACAAACTCAAAACTTCAATATCTTGAAATCCGTACGCAATCTTGAGTTGAGCTCGACCAGGAATGCTTATTTTACTATTCCGAAGCTCTGGGGAAAATTTGGCGGTCAACCGCTTCTCCGGCAAGACTCGCTAAAAATAGCAAGTTTGTATCCTTGCCCCGTTGGAAACTTCGAAGGTTCTGGACCGTTATTCAAGCAAATGGGTGTCCGGAAGCGCAAATCTTGGAAAGAAGTGAAAACAAAATACATCAATTTTGGGCGACGCAAGATTGCCCCTTACACCTCTGCATGCTCCTGCACCAGGCTCAAACTAAGTGTCAAATCTTAAAACAAATGCTTCGGCTCGTGCTCAATGTTGCGTTATCACGACATAAAGCATCTAGACGAAGCCGAGCGTGACATTTCAAGGCAATTGTTTCCAATCATGCCCCCGAATGCTCCCTTATCACGAAATACACACAATCAGGGGATGAACCCTCACAAACTCGAAACTTCAATATCTTGAAATCCGTACGCAATCTTGAGTTGAGCTCGACCAAGAATGCTTATTTTACTGTTCCGAAGCTCTGGGGAAAATTTGGCGGTCAACCGCTTCTCCGGCAAGACTCGCTAAAAATAGCGAGTTTGTATCCTTGCCCCATTGGAAACTTCGAAGCTTCTGGGCCGTTATTCAAGCAAATGGGTGTCCGAAAGCGCAAATCTTGGGAAGAAGTGAAAACAAAATACATCAATTTTGGGCGACGCAAGATTGCCCCTTACATCTCTGCATGCTCCTGCACCAGGCTCAAACTAAGCGTCAAATCTTAAAACAAATGCTTCCGCTCGTGCTCAATGTTTCGTTATCACGACATAAAGCATCTAGACGAAGCCGAGCGTGACATTTCAAGGCAATTGTTTCCAATCATGCCCCCGAATGATCCATTATCACGAAATACACACAATCAGGGGATGAACCCTCACAAACTTGAAACTTCAATATCTTGAAATCCGTACGCAATCTTGAGTTGAGCTCGACCAGGAATGCTTATTTTACTATTCCGAAGCTCTGGGGAAAATTTGGCGGTCAACCGCTTCTCCGGCAAGACTCGCTAAAAATAGCGAGTTTGTATCCTTGCCCCGTTGGAAACTTCGAAGGTTCTGGGCCGTTATTCAAGCAAATGGGTGTCCGAAAGCGCAAATCTTGGAAAGAAGTGAAAACAAAATACATCAATTTTGGGCGACACAAGATTGCCCCTTACACCTCTGCATGCTCCTGCACCAGGCTCAAACTAAGCGTCAAATCTTAAAACAAATGCTTCCGCTCGTGCTCAATGTTTCGTTATCACGACATAAAGCATCTAGACGAAGCCGAGCGTGACGTTTCAAGGCAATTGTTTCCAATCATGCCCCCGAATGATCCATTATCACGAAATACACACAATCAGGGGATGAACCTCCACAAACTTGAAACTTCAATATCTTGAAATCCATACGCAATCTTGAGTTGAGCTCGACCAGGAATGCTTATTTTACTATTCCGAAGCTCTGGGGAAAATTTGGCGGTCAACCGCTTCTCCGGCAAGACTCGCTAAAAATAGCGAGTTTGTATCCTTGCCCCGTTGGAAACTTCGAAGGTTCTGCGCTGTTATTCAAGCAAATGGGTGTCCGAAAGCGCAAATCTTGGAAAGAAGTGAAAACAAAATACATCAATTTTCGGCGACGCAAGATTGCCCCTTACAACTCTGCATGCTCCTGCACCAGGCTCAAACTAAGCGTCAAATCTTAAAACAAATGCTTCCGCTCGTGCTCAATGTTTCGTTATCACGACATAAAGCATCTAGACGAAGCCGAGCGTGACATTTCAAGGCAATTGTTTCCAATCATGCCCCCGAATGATCCATTATCACGAAATACACACAATCAGGGGATGAACCCTCACAAACTCGAAACTTCAATATCTTGAAATCCGTACGCAATCTTGAGTTGAGCTCGACCAGGAATGCTTATTTTACTATTCCGAAGCTCTGGGGAAAATTTGGCTGTCAACCGCTTCTCCGGCAAGACTCGCTAAAAATAGCGAGTTTGTATCCTTGCCCCGTTGGAAACTTCGAAGGTTCTGGACCGTTATTCAAGCAAATGGGTGTCCGAAAGCGCAAATCTTGGAAAGAAGTGAAAAGAAAATACATCAATTTTGGGCGACGCAAGATTGCCCCTTACACCTCTGCATGCTCCTGCACCAGGCTCAAACTAAGCGTCAAATCTTAAAACAAATGCTTCCGCTCCTGCTCAATGTTTCGTTATCACGACATAAAGCATCTAGACGAAGCCGAGCGTGACATTTCAAGGCAATTGTTTCCAATCATGCCCCCGAATGATCCATTATCACGAAATACACACAATCAGGGGATGAACCCTCACAAACTCGAAACGTCAATATCTTGAAATCCGTATGCAATCTTGAGTTGAGCTCGACCAGGAATGCTTATTTTACTATTCCGAAGCTCTGGGGAAAATTTGGCGGTCAACCGCTTCTCCGGCAAGACTCGCTAAAAATAGCGAGTTTGTATCCTTGCCCCGTTGGAAACTTTGAAGCTTCTGGGCCGTTATTCAAGCAAATGGGTGTCCGAAAGCGCAAGTCTTGGAAAGAAGTGAAAACAAAATACATCAATTTTGGGCGACGCAAGATTGCCCCTTACACCTCTGCAAGCTCCTGCACCAGGCTCAAACGAAGCGTCAAATCTTAAAACAAATGCTTCCGCTCGTGCTCAATGTTTCGTTATCATGACATAAAGCATCTAGACGAAGCCGAGCGTGACGTTTCAAGGCAATTGTTTCCAATCATGCCCCCGAATGATCCATTATCACGAAATACACACAATCAGGGGATGAACCCTCACAAACTCGAAACTTCAATATCTTGAAATCCGTACGCAATCTTGAGTTGAGCTCGACCAGGAATGCTTATTTTAAAATTCCGAAGCTCTGGGGAAAATTTGGCGGTCAACCGCTTCTCCGGCAAGACTCGCTAAAAATAGCGAGTTTGTATCCTTGCCCCGTTGGAAACTTCGAAGGTTCTGGGCCGTTATTCAAGCAAATGGGTGTCCGAAAGCGCAAATCTTGGAAAGAAGTGAAAACAAAATACATCAATTTTGGGCGACGCAAGATTGCTCCTTACACCTCTGCATGCTCCTGCACCAGGCTCAAACTAAGCGTCAAATCTTAAAACAAATGCTTCCGCTCGTGCTCAATGTTTCGTTATCACGACATAAAGCATCTAGACGAAGCCGAGCGTGACGTTTCAAGGCAATTGTTTCCAATCATGCCCCCGAATGATCCATTATCACGAAATACACACAATCAGGGGATGAACCCTCACAAACTCGAAACTTCAATATCTTGAAATCCGTACGCAATCTTGAGTTGAGCTCGACCAGGAATGCTTATTTTACTATTTCGAAGCTCTGGGGAAAATTTGGCGGTCAACCGCTTCTCCGGCAAGACTCGCTAAAAATAGCGAGTTTGTATCCTTGCCCCGTTGGAAACTTCGAAGGTTCTGGGCTGTTATTCAAGCAAATGGGTGTCCGAAAGCGCAAATCTTGGAAAGAAGTGAAAACAAAATACATCAATTTTGGGCGACGCAAGATTGCCCCTTACACCTTTGCATGGTCCTGCACCAGGCTCAAAGTAAGCGTCAAATCTTAAAACAAACGCTTCCGCTCGTGCTCAATGTTTCTTTATCACGACATAAAGCATCTAGACGAAGCCGAGCATGACGTTTCAAGGCAATTGTTTCCAATCATGCCCCCGAATGATCCATTATCACGAAATACACACAATCAGGGGATGAACCCTCACAAACTTGAAACTTCAATATCTTGAAATCCGTACGCAATCTTGAGTTGAGCTCGACCAGGAATGCTTATTTTACTATTCCGAAGCTCTGGGGAAAATTTGGCGATCAACCGCTTCTCCGGCAAGACTCGCTAAAAATAGCGAGTTTGTATCCTTGCCCCGTTGGAAACTTCGAAGGTTCTGGACCGTTATTCAAGCAAATGGCTGTCCGAAAGCGCAAATCTTGGAAAGAAGTGAAAACAAAATACATCAATTTTGGGCGACGCAAGATTGCCCCTTACACCTCTGCATGCTCCTGCACCAGGCTCAAACTAAGCGTCAAATCTTAAAACAAATGCTTCCGCTCGTGCTCAATGTTTCGTTATCACGACATAAAGCATCTAGATGAAGCCGAGCGTGACATTTCAAGGCAATTGTTTCCAATCATGCCCCCGAATGATCCATTATCACGAAATACACACAATCAGGGGATGAACCCTCACAAACTCGAAACTTCAATATCTTTAAATCCGTACGCAATCTTGAGTTGAGCTCGACCAGGAATGCTTATTTTACTATTCCGAAGCTCTGGGGAAAATTTGGCGGTCAACCGCTTTTCCGGCAAGACTCGCTAAAAATAGCGAGTTTGTATCCTTGCCCCGTTGGAAAATTCGAAGGTTCTGGACCGTTATTCAAGCAAATGGGTGTCCGAAAGCGCAAATCTTGGAAAGAAGTGAAAACAAAATACATCAATTTTGGGCGACGCAAGATTGCCCCTTACACCTCTGCATGCTCCTGCACCAGGCTCAAACTAAGCGTCAAATCTTAAAATAAATGCTTCCGCTCGTGCTCAATGTTTCGTTATCACGACATAAACCATCTAGACGAAGCCGAGCGTGACATTTCAAGGCAATTGTTTCCAATCATGCCCCCGAATGATCCATTATCACGAAATACACACAATCAGGGGATGAACCCTCACAAACTCAAAACTTCAATATCTTGAAATCCGTACGCAATCTTGAGTTGAGCTCGACCAGGAATGCTTATTTTACTATTCCGAAGCTCTGGGGAAAATTTGGCGGTCAATCGCTTCTCCGGCAAGACTCGCTAAAAATAGCGAGTTTGTATCCTTGCCCCGTTGGAAACTTCGAAGGTTCTGGACCGTTATTCAAGCAAATGGGTGTCCGAAAGCACAAATCTTGGAAAGAAGTGAAAATAAAATACATCAATTTTGGGCGACGCAAGATTGCTCCTTACACCTCTGCATGCTCCTGCACCAGGCTCAAACTAAGCATCAAATCTTAAAACAAATGCTTCCGCTCGTGCTCAATGTTTCGTTATCACGACATAAAGCATCTAGACGAAGCCGAGCGTGACATTTCAAGGCAATTGTTTCCAATCATGCCCCCGAATGATCCATTATCACGAAATACACACAATCAGGGGATGAACCCTCACAAACTCGAAACTTCAATATCTTGAAATCCGTACGTAATCTTGAGTTGAGCTCGACCAGGAATGCTTATTTTACTATTCCGAAGCTCTGGGGAAAATTTGGTGGTCAACCGCTTCTCCGGCAAGACTCGCTAAAAATAGCGAGTTTGTATCCTTGCCCCGTTGGAAACTTCGAAGGTTTTGGACCGTTATTCAAGCAAATGGGTGTCCGAAAGCGCAAATCTTGGAAAGAAGTGAAAACAAAATACATCAATTTTGGGCGACGCAAGATTGCCCCTTACACCTCTGCATGCTCCTGCACCAGGCTCAAACTAAGCGTCAAATCTTAAAACAAATGCTTCCGCTCGTGCTTAATGTTTCGTTATCACGACATAAAGCATCTAGACGAAGCCGAGCGTGACATTTCAAGGCAATTATTTCCAATCATGCCCCTGAATGATCCATTATCACGAAATACACACAATCAGGGGATGAACCCTCACAAACTCGAAACTTCAATATCTTGAAATCCGTACGCAATCTTGAGTTGAGCTCGACCAGGAATGCTTATTTTACTATTCCGAAGCTCTGGGGAAAATTTGGCGGTAAACCGCTTCTCCGGCAAGACTCGCTAAAAATAGCAAGTTTGTATCCTTGCCCCGTTGGAAACTTCGAAGGTTCTGGACTGTTATTCAAGCAAATGGGTGTCCGAAAGCGCAAATCTTGGAAAGAAGTGAAAACAAAATACATCAATTTTGGGTGACGCAAGATTGCCCCTTACACCTCTGCATGCTCCTGCACCAGGCTCAAACTAAGCGTCAAATCTTAAAACAAATGCTTCGGCTCGTGCTCAATGTTTCGTTATCACGACATAAAGCATCTAGACGAAGCCGAGCGTGACTTTTCAAGGCAATTGTTTCCAATCATGCCCCCGAATGATCCATTATCACGAAATACACACAATCAGGGGATGAACCCTCACAAACTCGAAACTTCAATATCTTGAAATCCGTACGCAATCTTGAGTTGAGCTCGACCAGGAATGCTTATTTTACTATTTCGAAGCTCTAGGGAAAATTTGGCGGTCAACCGCTTCTCCGTCAAGACTCGCTAAAAATAGCGAGTTTGTATCCTTGCCCCGTTGGAAACTTCGAAGCTTCTGGGCCGTTATTCAAGCAAATGGGTGTCCGAAAGCGCAAATCTTGGGAAGAAGTGAAAACAAAATACATCAATTTTGGGCGACGCAAGATTGCCCCTTACACCTCTGCATGCTCCTGCACCAGGCTCAAACTAAGCGTCAAATCTTAAAACAAATGCTTCCGCTCGTGCTTAATGTTTCGTTATCATGACATAAAGCATCTAGACGAAGCCGAGCGTGACATTTCAAGGCAATTGTTTCCAATCATGCCCCCGAATGATCCATTATCACGAAATACACACAATCAGGGGATGAACCCTCACAAACTCGAAACTTCAATATCTTGAAATCCGTACGCAATCTTGAGTTGAGCTCGACCAGGAATGCTTATTTTACTATTCCGAAGCTCTGGGGAAAATTTGGGGGTCAACCGCTTCTCCGGCAAGACTCGCTAAAAATAGCGAGTTTGTATCCTTGCCCTGTTGGAAACTTCGAAGGTTCTGGACCGTTATTCAAGCAAATGGGTGTCCGAAAGCGCAAATCTTGGAAAGAAGTGAAAACAAAATACATCAATTTTGGGCGACGCAAGATTGTCCCTTACACCTCTGCGTGCTCCTGCACCAGGCTCAAACTAAGCGTCAAATCTTAAAACAAATGCTTCTGCTCGTGCTCAATGTTTCGTTATCACGACATAATGCATCTAGACAAAGCCGAGCGTGACATTTCAAGGCAATTGTTTCCAATCATGCCCCCGAATGATCCATTATCACGAAATACACACAATCAGGGGATGAACCCTCACAAACTCGAAACTTCAATATCTTGAAATCCGTACGCAATCTTGAGTTGAGCTCGACCAGGAATGCTTATTTTACTATTCCGAAGCTCTGGGGAAAATTTGGCGGTCAACCGCTTCTCTTGCAAGACTCGCTAAAAATAGGGAGTTTGTATCCTTGCCCCGTTGGAAACTTCGAAGGTTCTGGGCCGTTATTCAAGGAAATGGGTGTCTGAAAGCGCAAATCTTGGAAAGAATTGAAAACAAAATACATCAATTTTGGGCGACGCAAGATTGCCCATTACACCTCTGCATGCTCCTGCACCAGGCTCAAACTAAGCGTCAAATCTTAAAACAAATGCTTCCGCTCGTACTCAATGTTTCGTTATCACGACATAAAGCATCTAGATGAAGCCGAGCGTGACATTTCAAGGCAATTGTTTCCAATCATGCCCCCGAATGATCCATTATCACGAAATACACACAATCAGGGGATGAACCCTCACAAACTCGAAACTTCAATATCTTGAAATCCGTACGCAATCTTGAGTTGAGCTCGACCAGAAATGCTTATTTTACTATTCCGAAGCTCTGAGGAAAATTTGACGGTCAACCGCTTCTCCGGCAAGACTCGCTAAAAATAGCGAGTTTGTATCCTTGCCCCGTTGGAAACTTCGAAGGTTCTGGGCCGTTATTCAAGCAAATGGGTGTCCGAAAGCGCAAATCTTGGAAAGAAGTGAAAACAAAATACATCAATTTTGGGCGACGCAAGATTGGCCCTTACACCTCTGCATGCTCCTGCACCAGGCTCAAACTAAGCGTCAAATCTTAAAACAAATGCTTCCGCTCGTGCTCAATGTTTCGTTATCACGACATAAAGCATCTAGACGAAGCCGAGCGTGACGTTTCAAGGCAATTGTTTCCAATCATGCCCCCGAATGATCCATTATCACGAAATACACACAATCAGGGGATGAACCCTCACAAACTCGAAACTTCAATATCTTGAAATCCATACGCAATCTTGAGTTGAGCTCGACCAGGAATGCTTATTTTACTATTCCGAAGCTCTGGGGAAAATTTGGCGGTCAACCGCTTCTCCGGCAAGACTCGCTAAAAATAGCGAGTTTGTATCCTTGCCCCATTGGAAACTTCGAAGGTTCTGGGCCGTTATTCAAGCAAATGGGTGTCCGAAAGCGCAAATCTTGGAAAGAAGTGAAAACAAAATACATCAATTTTGGGCGACGCAAGATTGCCCCTTACACCTCTGCATGTTCCTGCACCAGGCTCAAACTAAGCATCAAATCTTAAAACAAATGCTTCCGCTCGTGCTCAATGTTTCGTTATCACGACATAAAGCATCTAGACGAAGCCGAGCGTGACATTTCAAGGCAATTGTTTCCAATCATGCCCCCGAATGATCCATTATCACGAAATACACACAATCAGGGGATGAACCCTCACAAACTTGAAACTTCAATATCTTGAAATCCGTACGCAATCTTGAGTTGAGCTCGACCAGGAATGCTTATTTTACTATTCCGAAGCTCTGGGGAAAATTTGGCGGTCAACCGCTTCTCCGGCAAGACTCGCTAAAAATAGCGAGTTTGTATCCTTGCCCCGTTGGAAACTTCGAAGGTTCTGGACCGTTATTCAAGCAAATGGGTGTCCGAAAGCGCAAATCTTGGAAAGAAGTGAAAACAAAATACATCAATTTTGGGCGACATAAGATTGCCCCTTACACCTCTGCATGCTCCTGCACCAGGCTCAAACTAAGCGTCAAATCTTAAAACAAATGCTTCCGCTCGTGCTCAATGTTTCGTTATCACGACATAAAGCATCTAGACGAAGCCGAGCGTGACATTTCAAGGCAATTGTTTCCAATCATGCCCCCGAATGATCCATTATCACGAAATACACACGATCAGGGGATGAACCCTCACAAACTCGAAACTTCAATATCTTGAAATCCGTACACAATCTTGAGTTGAGCTCGACCAGGAATGCTTATTTTACTATTCTGAAGCTCTGGGGAAAATTTGGCGGTCAACCGCTTCTCCGGCAAGACTCGCTAAAAATAGCGAGTTTGTATCCTTGCCCCGTTGGAAACATCGAAGGTTCTGCACCGTTATTCAAGCAAATGGGTGTCCGAAAGCGCAAATCTTGGAAAGAAGTGAAAACAAAATACATCAATTTTGGGCGACGCAAGATTGCCCCTTACACCTCTGCATGCTCCTGCACCAGGCTCAAACTAAGCGTCAAATCTTAAAACAAATGCTTCCGCTTGTGCTCAATGTTTCGTTATCACGACATAAAGCATCTAGACGAAGCCGAGCGTGACATTTCAAGGCAATTGTTTCCAATCATGCCCCCGAATGATCCATTATCACGAAATACACACAATCAGGGGATGAACCCTCACAAACTCGAAACTTCAATATCTTGAAATCCGTACGCAATCTTGAGTTGAGCTTGACCAGGAATGCTTATTTTACTATTCCGAAGCTCTGGGGAAAATTTGGCGGTCAACCGCTTCTCCGGCAAGACTCGCTAAAATTAGCGAGTTTGTATCCTTGCCCCGTTGGAAACTTCGAAGGTTCTGGACCGTTATTCAAGCAAATGGGTGTCCGAAAGCGCAAATCTTGGAAAGAAGTGAAAACAAAAAACATCAATTTTGGGCGACGCAAGATTGCCCCTTACACCTCTGCATGCTCCTGCACCAGGCTCAAACTAAGCATCAAATCCTAAAACAAATGCTTCCGCTCATGCTCAATGTTTCGTTATCACGACATAAAGCATCTAGACGAAGCCGAGCATGACATTTCAAGGCAATTGTTTCCAATCATGCCCCCGAATGATCCATTATCACGAAATACACACAATCAGGGGATGAACCCTCACAAACTCGAAACTTCAATATCTTGAAATCCGTACGCAATCTTGAGTTGAGCTCGACCAGGAATGCTTATTTTACTATTTCGAAGCTCTAGGGAAAATTTGGCGGTCAACCGCTTCTCCGTCAAGACTCGCTAAAAATAGCGAGTTTGTATCCTTGCCCCGTTGGAAACTTCGAAGCTTCTGGGCCGTTATTCAAGGAAATGGGTGTCCGAAAGCGCAAATCTTGGGAAGAAGTGAAAACAAAATACATCAATTTTGGGCGACGCAAGATTGCCCCTTACACCTCTGCATGCTCCTGCACCAGGCTCAAACTAAGCGTCAAATCTTAAAACAAATGCTTCCGCTCGTGCTTAATGTTTCGTTATCATGACATAAAGCATCTAGACGAAGCCGAGCGTGACATTTCAAGGCAATTGTTTCCAATCATGCCCCCGAATGATCCATTATCACGAAATACACACAATCAGGGGATGAACCCTCACAAACTCGAAACTTCAATATCTTGAAATCCGTACGCAATCTTGAGTTGAGCTCGACCAGGAATGCTTATTTTACTATTCCGAAGCTCTGGGGAAAATTTGGGGGTCAACCGCTTCTCCGGCAAGACTCGCTAAAAATAGCGAGTTTGTATCCTTGCCCTGTTGGAAACTTCGAAGGTTCTGGACCGTTATTCAAGCAAATGGGTGTCCGAAAGCGCAAATCTTGGAAAGAAGTGAAAACAAAATACATCAATTTTGGGCGACGCAAGATTGCCCCTTACACCTCTGCATGCTCCTGCACCAGGCTCAAACTAAGCGTCAAATCTTAAAACAAATGCTTCCGCTCGTGCTCAATGTTTCGTTATCACGACATAATGCATCTAGACAAAGTCGAGCGTGACATTTCAAGGCAATTGTTTCCAATCATGCCCCCGAATGATCCATTATCACGAAATACACACAATCAGGGGATGAACCCTCACAAACTCGAAACTTCAATATCTTGAAATCCGTACGCAATCTTGAGTTGAGCTCGACCAGGAATGCTTATTTTACTATTCCGAAGCTCTGGGGGAAATTTGGCGGTCAACCGCTTCTCTGGCAAGACTCGCTAAAAATAGGGAGTTTGTATCCTTGCCCCGTTGGAAACTTCGCAGGTTCTGGGCCGTTATTCAAGGAAATGGGTGTCTGAAAGCGCAAATCTTGGAAAGAATTGAAAACAAAATACATCAATTTTGGGCGACGCAAGATTGCCCATTACACCTCTGCATGCTCCTGCACCAGGCTCAAACTAAGCGTCAAATCTTAAAACAAATGCTTCCGCTCGTACTCAATGTTTCGTTATCACGACATAAAGCATCTAGATGAAGCCGAGCGTGACATTTCAAGGCAATTGTTTCCAATCATGCCCCTGAATGATCCATTATCACGAAATACACACAATCAGGGGATGAACCGTCACAAACTCGAAACTTCAATATCTTGAAATCCGTACGCAATCTTGAGTTGAGCTCGACCAGGAATGCTTATTTTACTATTCCGAAGCTCTGAGGAAAATTTGGCGGTCAACCGCTTCTCCGGCAAGACTCGCTAAAAATAGCGAGTTTGTATCCTTGCCCCGTTGGAAACTTCGAAGGTTCTGGGCCGTTATTCAAGCAAATGGGTGTCCGAAAGCGCAAATCTTGGAAAGAAGTGAAAACAAAATACATCAATTTTGGGCGACGCAAGATTGCCCCTTACACGTCTGCATGCTCCTGCACCAGGCTCAAACTAAGCGTCAAATCTTAAAACAAATGCTTCCGCTCGTGCTCAATGTTTCGTTATCACGACATAAAGCATCTAGACGAAGCCGAGCGTGACGTTTCAAGGCAATTGTTTCCAATCATGCCCCCGAATGATCCATTATCACGAAATACACACAATCAGGGGATGAACCCTCACAAACTTGAAACTTCAATATCTTGAAATCCGTACGCAATCTTGAGTTGAGCTCGACCAGGAATGCTTATTTTACTATTCCGAAGCTCTGGGGAAAATTTGGCGGTCAACCGCTTCTCCGGCAAGACTCGCTAAAAATAGCGAGTTTGTATCCTTGCCCCGTTGGAAACTTCGAAGGTTCTGGGCCGTTGTTCAAGCAAATGGGTGTCCGAAAGCGCAAATCTTGGAAAGAAGTGAAAACAAAATACATCAATTTTGGGCGACGCAAGATTGCCCCTTACACCTCTGCATGTTCCTGCACCAGGCTCAAACTAAGCATCAAATCTTAAAACAAATGCTTCCGCTCGTGCTCAATGTTTCGTTATCACGACATAAAGCATCTAGACGAAGCCGAGCGTGAGATTTCAAGGCAATTGTTTCCAATCATGCCCCCGAATGATCCATTATCACGAAATACACACAATCAGGGGATGAACCCTCACAAACTCGAAACTTCAATATCTTGAAATCCGTACGCAATCTTGAGTTGAGCTCGACCAGGAATGCTTATTTTACTATTCTGAAGCTCTGGGGAAAATTTGGCGGTCAACCGCTTCTCTGGCAAGACTCGCTAAAAATAGCGAGTTTGTATCCTTGCCCCGTTGGAAACTTCGAAGGTTCTGGACCGTTATTCAAGCAAATGGGTGTCCGAAAGCGCAAATCTTGGAAAGAAGTGAAAACAAAATACATCAATTTTGGGCGACACAAGATTGCCCCTTACACCTCTGCATGCTCCTGCACCAGGCTCAAACTAAGCGTCAAATCTTAAAACAAATGCTTCCGCTCGTGCTCAATGTTTCGTTATCACGACATAAAGCATCTAGACGAAGCCGAGCGTGACATTTCAAGGCAATTGTTTCCAATCATGCCCCCGAATGATCCATTATCACGAAATACACACGATCAGGGGATGAACCCTCACAAACTCGAAACTTCAATATCTTGAAATCCGTACACAATCTTGAGTTGAGCTCGACCAGGAATGCTTATTTTACTATTCTGAAGCTCTGGGGAAAATTTGGCGGTCAACCGCTTCTCCGGCAAGACTCGCTAAAAATAGCGAGTTTGTATCCTTGCCCCGTTGGAAACTTCGAAGGTTCTGCACCGTTATTCAAGCAAATGGGTGTCCGAAAGCGCAAATCTTGGAAAGAAGTGAAAAGAAAATACATCAATTTTGGGCGACGCAAGATTGCCACTTACACCTCTGCATGCTCCTGCACCAGGCTCAAACTAAGCGTCAAATCTTAAAACAAATGCTTCCGCTCGTGCTCAATGTTTCGTTATCACGACATAAAGCATCTAGACGAAGCCGAGCGTGACATTTCAAGGCAATTGTTTCCAATCATGCCCCCGAATGATCCATTATCACGAAATACACACAATCAGGGGATGAACCCTCACAAACTCGAAACTTCAATATCTTGAAATCCGTACGCAATCTTGAGTTGAGCTCGACCAGGAATGCTTATTTTACTATTCCGAAGCTCTGGGGAAAATTTGGCGGTCAACCGCTTCTCCGGCAAGACTCGCTAAAATTAGCGAGTTTGTATCCTTGCCCCGTTGGAAACTTCGAAGGTTCTGGACCGTTATTCAAGCAAATGGGTGTCCGAAAGCGCAAATCTTGGAAAGAAGTGAAAACAAAAAACATCAATTTTGGGCGACGCAAGATTGCCCCTTACACCTCTGCATGCTCCTGCACCAGGCTCAAACTAAGCATCAAATCCTAAAACAAATGCTTCCGCTCATGCTCAATGTTTCGTTATCACGACATAAAGCATCTAGACGAAGCCGAGCATGACATTTCAAGGCAATTGTTTCCAATCATGCCCCCGAATGATCCATTATCACGAAATACACACAATCAGGGGATGAACCCTCACAAACTCGAAACTTCAATATCTTGAAATCCGTACGCAATCTTGAGTTGAGCTCGACCAGGAATGCTTATTTTACTATTCCGAAGCTCTGGGGAAAATTTGGCGGTCAACCGCTTCTCCGGCAAGACTCGCTAAAAATAGCGAGTTTGTATGCTTGCCCCGTTGGAAACTTCGAAGGTTCTCGACCGTTATTCAAGCAAATGGGTGTCCGAAAGCGCAAATCTTGGAAAGAAGTGAAAACAAAATACATCAGTTTTGGGCGACGCAAGATTGCCCCTTACACCTCTGCATGCTCCTGCACCAGGCTCAAACTAAGCGTCAAATCTTAAAACAAATGCTTCCGCTCATGCTCAATGTTTCGTTATCACGACATAAAGCATCTAGACGAAGCCGAGCGTGACATTTCAAGGCAATTGTTTCCAATCATGCCCCCGAATGATCCATTATCACGAAATACACACAATCAGGGGATGAACCCTCACAAACTTGAAACTTCAATATCTTGAAATCCGTACGCAATCTTGAGTTGAGCTCGACCAGGAATGCTTATTTTACTATTCCGAAGCTCTGGGGAAAATTTGACGGTCAACCGCTTCTCCGGCAAGACTCGCTAAAAATAGCGAGTTTGTATGCTTGCCCCGTTGGAAACTTCGAAGGTTCTAGACCGTTATTGAAGCAAATGGGTGTCCGAAAGCGCAAATCTTGGAAAGAAGTGAAAACAAAATACATCAATTTTGAGCGACGCAAGATTGCCCCTTACACCTCTGCATGCTCCTGCACCAGGCTCAAACTAAGCGTCAAATCTTAAAACAAATGCTTCCGCTCATGCTCAATGTTTCGTTATCACGACACAAAGCATCTAGACGAAGCCGAGCGTGACATTTCAAGGCAATTGTTTCCAATCATGCCCCCGAATGATCCATTATCACGAAATACACACAATCAGGGGATGAACCCTCACAAACTTGAAACTTCAATATCTTGAAATCCGTACGCAATCTTGAGTTGAGCTCGACCAGGAATGCTTATTTTACTATTCCGAAGCTCTGGGGAAAATTTGGCGGTCAACCGCTT
Source organism: Cunninghamia lanceolata (assembly GCA_027924645.1). Taxonomy (NCBI): domain Eukaryota; kingdom Viridiplantae; phylum Streptophyta; class Pinopsida; order Cupressales; family Cupressaceae; genus Cunninghamia; species Cunninghamia lanceolata. The sequence continues at coordinate 5,097,458 of BSBN01000354.1, read as the reverse complement.
CTCCGGCAGGACTCGCTAAAAATAGCGAGTTTGTATCCTTGCCCCGTTGGAAACTTCAAAGGTTCTGGACTGTTATTCAAGCAAATGGGTGTCCGAAAGCGCAAATCTTGGAAAGAAGTGAAAACAAAATACATCAATTTTGGGCGACGCAAGATTGCCCCTTACACCTCTGCATGCTCCTGCACCAGGCTCAAACTAAGCGTCAAATCTTAAAACAAATGCTTCCGCTAATGCTCAATGTTTCGTTATCACGACACAAAGCATCTAGACGAAGCCGACCGTGACATTTCAAGGCAATTGTTTCCAATCATGCCCCCGAATGATCCATTATCACGAAATACACACAATCAGGGGATGAACCCTCACAAACTCGAAACTTCAATATCTTGAAATCCGTATGCAATCTTGAGTTGAGCTCGACCAGGAATGCTTATTTTACTATTCCGAAGCTCTGGGGAAAATTTGGCGGTCAACCGCTTCTCCGGCAGGACTCACTAAAAATAGCGAGTTTGTATCCTTGCCCCGTTGGAAACTTCGAAGGTTCTGGACCGTTATTCAAGCAAATGGGTGTCCAAAAGCGCAAATCTTGGAAAGAAGTGAAAACAAAATACATCAATTTTGGGGGACGCAAGATTGCCCCTTACACCTCTGCATGCTCCTGCACCAGGCTCAAACTAAGCGTCAAATCTTAAAACAAATGCTTCCGCTCATGCTCAATGTTTCGTTATCACGACACAAAGCATCTAGACGAAGCCGAGCGTGACATTTCAAGGCAATTGTTTCCAATCATTTCCCCGAATGAACCATTATCACGAAATACACACAATCAGGGGATGAACCCTCACAAACTCGAAACTTCAATATCTTGAAATCCGTACGCAATCTTGATTTGAGCTCGACCAGGAATGCTTATTTTACTATTCTGAAGCTTTGGGGAAAATTTGGCGGTCAACCTCTTCTCCGGCAAGACTCGCTAAAAATAGCGAGTTTGTATCCTTGCCCCGTTGGAAACTTCGAAAGTTCTGGACCGTTATTCAAGCAAATGGGTGTCCGAAAGCGCAAATCTTGGAAAGAAGTGAAAACAAAATACATCAATTTTGGGCGACGCAAGATTGCCCCTTACACCTCTGCATGCTCCTGCACCAGGCTCAAACTAAGCGTCAAATCTTAAAACAAATGCTTCCGCTCATGCTCAATGTTTCGTTATCACGACACAATGCATTTAGACGAAGCTGAGCGTGACATTTCAAGGCAATTGTTTCCAATCATGCCCCCGAATGATCCATTATCACAAAATACACACAATCAGGGGATGAACCCTCACAAACTTGAAACTTCAATATCTTGAAATCCGTAGGCAATCTTGAGTTGAGCTCGACCAGGAATGCTTATTTTACTATTCCGAAGCTCTGGGGAAAATTTGGCGGTCAACCGCTTCTCCGGCAAGACTCGCTAAAAATAGCGAGTTTGTATCCTTGCCCCGTTGGAAACTTCGAAGGTTCTGGACCGTTATTCAAGCAAATGGGTGTCCGAAAGCGCAAATCTTGGAAAGAAGTGAAAACAAAATACATCAATTTTGGGCGACACAAGATTGCCCCTTACACCTCTGCATGCTCAAACTAAGCGTCAAATCTTAAAACAAATGCTTCCGCTCATGCTCAATGTTTTGTTATCACGACACAAAGCATCTAGACGAAGCCAAGCGTGACATTTCAAGGCAATTGTTTCCAATCATGCCCCCGAATGATCCATTATCACGAAATACACAAAATCAGGGGATGAACCCTCACAAACTCGAAACTTCAATATCTTGAAATCCGTACGTAATCTTGAGTTGAGCTCGACCAGGAATGCCTTTTTTACTATTCCGAAGCTCTGGGGAAAATTTGGCGGTCAACCGCTTCTCCGGCAAGACTCGCTAAAAATAGCGAGTTTGTATCCTTGCCCCGTTGGAAACATCGAAGGTTCTGGACCGTTATTCAAGCAAATGGGTGTCCGAAAGCACAAATCTTGGAAAGAAGTGAAAACAAAATACATCAATTTTGGGCGACGCAAGATTGCCCCTTAAACCTCTGCATGCTGCTGCACCAGGCTCAAACTAAGCGTCAAATCTTAAAACAAATGCTTCCGCTCATGCTCAATGTTTCGTTATCACGACATAAAGCATCTAGATGAAGCCGAGCGTGACATTTCAAGGCAATTGTTTCTAATCATGCCCCCGAATGATCCATTATCACGAAATACACACAATCAGGGGATGAACCCTCAAAAACTCGAAACTTCAATATCTTGAAATCCGTACGCAATCTTGAGTTGAGCTCGACCAGGAATGCTTATTTTACTATTCCGAAGCTCTGGGGAAAATTTGGCGGTCAACCGCTTCTCCGGCAAGTCTCGCTAAAAATAGCGAGTTTGTATCCTTGCCCCGTTGGAAACTTCGAAGGTTCTGGACCGTTATTCAAGCAAATGGGTGTCCGAAAGCGCAAATCTTGGAAAGAAGTGAAAACAAAATACATCAATTTTGGGCGACGCAAGATTGCCCCTTACACCTCTGCATGCTCCTGCACCAGGCTCAAACTAAGCGTCAAATCTTAAAACAAATGCTTCCGCTCATGCTCAATGTTTCGTTATCACGACATAAAGCATCTAGACGAAGCTGAGCGTGACATTTCAAGGCAATTGTTTCCAATCATGCCCCCGAATGATCCATTATCACGAAATACACACAATCAGGGGATGAACCCTCACAAACTTGAAACTTCAATATCTTGAAATCCGTACGCAATCTTGAGTTGAGCTCGACCAGGAATGCTTATTTTACTATTTCGAAGCTCTGGGGAAAATTTGGCGGTCAACCGCTTCTCCGGCAAGACTCGATAAAAATAGCGAGTTTGTATCCTTGCCCCGTTGGAAACTTCGAAGGTTCTGGACCGTTATTCAAGCAAATGGGTGTCAAAAAGCACAAATCTTGGAAAGAAGTGAAAACAAAATACATCAATTTTGGGCGACGCAAGAATACCCCTTACACCTCTGCATGCTCCTGCATTAGGCTCAAACTAAGCGTCAAATCTTAAAACAAATGCTTCCGCTCATACTCAATGTTTCGTTATCACGACACAAAGCATCTAGACGAAGCCGAGCGTTGCATTTCAAGGCAATTGTTTCGAATCATGCCCCCAAATGATCTATTATCACGAAATACACACAATCAGGGGATGAACCCTCACAAACTCGAAACTTCAATATCTTGAAATCCGTACGCAATCTTGAGTTGAGCTCGACCAGGAATACTTATTTTACTATTCCGAAGCTCTGGGGAAAATTTGGCGGTCAACCGCTTCTCTGGCAAGACTCGCTAAAAATAGCGTGTTTGTATCCTTGCCTCGTTGGAAACTTCGAAGGTTCTGGACCGTTATTCAAGCAAATGGGTGTCCGAAAGCGCAAATCTTGGAAAGAAGTGAAAACAAAATACATCAATTTTGGGCGACGCAAGATTGCCCCTTACACCTCTCCATGGTCCTGCACCAGGCTCAAACTAAGCATCAAATCCTAAAACAAATGCTTCCACTCATGCTCAATGTTTCGTTATCACGACATAAAGCATCTAGACGAAGCTGAGCGTGACATTTCAAGGCAATTGTTTCCAATCATGCCCCCGAATGATCCATTATCACGAAATACACACAATCAGGGGATGAACCCTCACAAACTTGAAACTTCAATATCTTGAAATCCGTACGCAATCTTGAGTTGAGCTCGACCAGGAATGCTTATTTTACTATTCTGAAGCTCTGGGGAAAATTTGGCGGTCAACCGCTTCTCCGGCAAGACTCGCTAAAAATAGCGAGTTTGTATCCTTGCCCCGTGGGAAACTTCGAAGGTTCTGGACCGTTATTCAAGCAAATGGGTGTCCGAAAGCGCAAATCTTGGAAAGAAGTGAAAACAAAATACATCAATTTTGGGCGACGCAAGATTGCCCCTTACACCTCTGCATGCTCCTGCACCAGTCTCAAACTAAGCGTCAAAACTTAAAACAAATGCTTCAGCTCATGCTCAATGTTTCGTTATCACGACATAAAGCATCTAGACGAAGCCGAGCGTGACATTTCAAGGCAATTGTTTCCAATCATGCCCCTGAATGATCCATTATCACGAAATACACACAATCAGGGGATGAACCCTCACAAACTCGAAACTTCAATATCTTGAAATCCATATGCAATCTTGAGTTGAGCTCGACCAGGAATGCTTATTTTACTATTCCGAAGCTCTGGGGAAAATTTGGCGGTCAACCGCTTCTCCGGCAAGACTCGCTAAAAATAGCGAGTTTGTATCCTTGCCCCGTTGGAAACTTCGAAGGTTCTGGACCGTTATTCAAGCAAATGGGTGTCCGAAAGCGCAAATCTTGGAAAGAAGTGAAAACAAAATACATCAATTTTGGGCGACGCAAGATTGCCCCTTACACCTCTGCATGCTCTTGCACCAGGCTCAAACTAAGCGTCAAATCTTAAAACAAATGCTTCCGCTCATGCTCAATGTTTCGTTATCACGACATAAAGCATCTAGACGAAGCCGAGCATGACATTTCAAGGCAATTGTTTCCAATCATGCCCCCGAATGATCCATCATCACGAAATACACACAATCAGGGGATGAACCCTCACAAACTCGAAACTTCAATATCTTGAAATCCGTACGCAATCTTGAGTTGAGCTCGACCAGGAATGCTTATTTTACTATTCTGAAGCTCTGGGGAAAATTTGGCGGTCAACCGCTTCTCCGGCAAGTCTCGCTAAAAATAGCGAGTTTGTATCCTTGCCCCGTTGGAAACTTCGAAGGTTCTGGACCGTTATTCAAGCAAATGGGTGTCCGAAAGCGCAAATCTTGGAAAGAAGTGAAAACAAAATACATCAATTTTGGGCGACGCAAGATTGCCCCTTACACCTCTGCATGCTCCTGCACCAGGCTCAAACTAAGCGTCAAATCTTAAAACAAATGCTTCTGCTCATGCTCAATGTTGCGTTATCACGACATAAAGCATCTAGACGAAGCCGAGCGTGACATTTCAAGGCAATTGTTTCCAATCATGCCCCCGAATGATCCATTATCACGAAATACACACAATCAGGGGATGAACCCTCACAAACTCGAAAATTCAATATCTTGAAATCCGTACGCAATCTTGAGTTGAGCTCGACCAGGAATGCTTATTTTACTATTCCGAAGCTCTGGGGAAAATTTGGCGGTCAACCGCTTCTCCGGCAAGACTCGCTAAATATAGCGAGTTTGTATCCTTGCCCCGTTGGAAACTTCGAAGGTTCTGGACCGTTATTCAAGCAAATGGGTGTCCGAAAGCGCAAATCTTGGAAAGAAGTGAAAACAAAATACATCAATTTTGGGCGACGCAAGATTGCCCCTTACACCTCTGCATGCTCCTGCACCAGGCTCAAACTAAGCGTCAAATCTTAAAACACATGCTTCCGCTCATGCTCAATGTTTCGTTACCACGACATAAAGCATCTAGACGAAGCCGAGCGTGACATTTCAAGGCAATTGTTTCCAATCATGCCCCCGAATGATCCATTATCACGAAATACACACAATCAGGGGATGAACCCTCACAAACTCAAAAATTCAATATCTTGAAATCCGTACGCAATCTTGAGTTGAGCTCGACCAGGAATGCTTATTTTACTATTCCGAAGCTCTGGGGAAAATTTGGCGGTCAACCGCTTCTCCGGCAAGACTCGCTAAATATAGCGAGTTTGTATCCTTGCCCCGTGGGAAACTTCGAAGGTTCTGGACCGTTATTCAAGCAAATGGGTGTCCGAAAGCGCAAATCTTGGAAAGAAGTGAAAACAAAATACATCAATTTTGGGCGACGCAAGATTGCCCCTTACACCTCTGCATGCTCCTGCACCAGGCTCAAACTAAGCGTCAAATCTTAAAACAAACGCTTCTGCTCATGCTCAATGTTTCGTTATCACGACATAAAGCATCTAGACGAAGCTGAGCGTGACATTTCAAGGCAATTGTTTCCAATCATGCCCCCGAATGATCCATTATCACGAAATACACACAATCAGGGGATGAACCCTCACAAACTTGAAACTTCAATATCTTGAAATCCGTACGCAATCTTGAGTTGAGCTCGACCAGGAATGCTTATTTTACTCTTCTGAAGCTCTGGGGAAAATTTGGCGGTCAACCGCTTCTCCGGCAAGACTCGCTAAAAATAGCGAGTTTGTATCCTTGCCCCGTTGGAAACTTCGAAGGTTCTGGACCGTTATTCAAGCAAATGGGTGTCCGAAAGCGCAAATCTTGGAAAGAAGTGAAAACAAAATACATCAATTTTGGGCGACGCAAGATTGCCCCTTACACCTCTGCATGCTCCTGCACCAGTCTCAAACTAAGCGTCAAAACTTAAAAAAAATGCTTCCGCTCATGCTCAATGTTTCGTTATCACGACATAAAGCATCTAGATGAAGCCGAGCGTGACATTTCAAGGCAATTGTTTCCAATCATGCCCCCGAATGATCCATTATCACGAAATACACACAATCAGGGGATGAACCCTCACAAACTCGAAACTTCAATATCTTGAAATCCATATGCAATCTTGAGTTGAGCTCGACCAGGAATGCTTATTTTACTATTCCGAAGCTCTGGGGAAAATTTGGCGGTCAACCGCTTCTCCGGCAAGACTCGCTAAAAATAGCGAGTTTGTATCCTTGCCCCGTTGGAAACTTCGAAGGTTCTGGACCGTTATTCAAGCAAATGGGTGTCCGAAAGCGCAAATCTTGGAAAGAAGTGAAAACAAAATACATCAATTTTGGGCGACGCAAGATTGCCCCTTACACCTCTGCATGCTCCTGCACCAGGCTCAAACTAAGCGTCAAATCTTAAAACAAATGCTTCCGCTCATGCTCAATGTTTCGTTATCACGACATAAAGCATCTAGACGAAGCCGAGCATGACATTTCAAGGCAATTGTTTCCAATCATTCCCCCGAATGATCCATCATCACGAAATACACACAATCAGGGGATGAACCCTCACAAACTCGAAACTTCAATATCTTGAAATCCGTACGCAATCTTGAGTTGAGCTCGACCAGGAATGCTTATTTTACTATTCTGAAGCTCTGGGGAAAATTTGGCGGTCAACCGCTTCTCCGGCAAGTCTCGCTAAAAATAGCGAGTTTGTATCCTTGCCCCGTTGGAAACTTCGAAGGTTCTGGACCGTTATTCAAGCAAATGGGTGTCCGAAAGCGCAAATCTTGGAAAGAAGTGAAAACAAAATACATCAATTTTGGGCGACGCAAGATTGCCCCTTACACCTCTGCATGCTCCTGCACCAGGCTCAAACTAAGCGTCAAATCTTAAAACAAATGCTTCCGCTCATGCTCAATGTTTCGTTATCACGACATAAAGCATCTAGACGAAGCCGAGCGTGACATTTCAAGGCAATTGTTTCCAATCATGCCCCCGAATGGTCCATTATCACGAAATACACACAATCAGGGGATGAACCCTCACAAACTCGAAAATTCAATATCTTGAAATCCGTAGGCAATCTTGAGTTGAGCTCGACCAGGAATGCTTATTTTACTATTCCGAAGCTCTGGGGAAAATTTGGCGGTCAACCGCTTCTCCGGCAAGACTCGCTAAATATAGCGAGTTTGTATCCTTGCCCCGTTGGAAACTTCGAAGGTTCTGGACCGTTATTCAAGCAAATGGGTGTCCGAAAGCGCAAATCTTGGAAAGAAGTGAAAACAAAATACATCAATTTTGGGCGACGCAAGATTGCCCCTTACACCTCTGCATGCTCCTGCACCAGGCTCAAACTAAGCATCAAATCTTAAAACAAATGCTTCCGCTCATGCTCAATGTTTCGTTATCACGACATAAAGCATCTAGACGAAGCCGAGCGTGACATTTCAAGGCAATTGTTTCCAATCATGCCCCCGAATGATCCATTATCACGAAATACACACAATCAGGGGATGAACCCTCACAAACTCGAAAATTCAATATCTTGAAATCCGTACGCAATCTTGAGTTGAGCTCGACCAGGAATGCTTATTTTACTATTCCGAAGCTCTGGGGAAAATTTGGCGGTCAACCGCTTCTCCGGCAAGACTCGCTAAAAATAGCGAGTTTGTATCCTTGCCCCGTTGGAAACTTCGAAGGTTCTGGACCGTTATTCAAGCAAATGGGTGTCCGAAACCGCAAATCTTGGAAAGAAGTGAAAATAAAATACATCAATTTTGGGCGACGCAAGATTGCCCCTTACACCTCTGCATGCTCCTGCACCAGGCTCAAACTAAGCGTCAAATCTTAAAACAAATGCTTCCGCTCCTGCTCAATGTTTCGTTATCACGACATAAAGCATCTAGACGAAGCCGAGCGTGACTTTTCAAGGCAATTGTTTCCAATCATGCCCCCGAATGATCCATTATCACGAAATACACACAATCAGGGGATGAACCCTCACAAACTCGAAACTTCAATATCTTGAAATCCGTACGCAATCTTGAGTTGAGCTCGACCAGGAATGCTTATTTTACTATTTCGAAGCTCTAGGGAAAATTTGGCGGTCAACCGCTTCTCCGTCAAGACTCGCTAAAAATAGCGAGTTTGTATCCTTGCCCCGTTGGAAACTTCGAAGCTTCTGGGCCGTTATTCAAGCAAATGGGTGTCCGAAAGCGCAAATCTTGGGAAGAAGTGAAAACAAAATACATCAATTTTGGGCGACGCAAGATTGCCCCTTACACCTCTGCATGCTCCTGCCCAGGCTCAAACTAAGCGTCAAATCTTAAAACAAATGCTTCCGCTCGTGCTTAATGTTTCGTTATCATGACATAAAGCATCTAGACGAAGCCGAGCGTGACATTTCAAGGCAATTGTTTCCAATCATGCCCCCGAATGATCCATTATCACGAAATACACACAATCAGGGGATGAACCCTCACAAACTCGAAACTTCAATATCTTGAAATCCGTACGCAATCTTGAGTTGAGCTCGACCAGGAATGCTTATTTTACTATTCCGAAGCTCTGGGGAAAATTTGGGGGTCAACCGCTTCTCCGGCAAGACTCGCTAAAAATAGCCAGTTTGTATCCTTGCCCTGTTGGAAACTTTGAAGGTTCTGGACCGTTATTCAAGCAAATGGGTGTCCGAAAGCGCAAATCTTGGAAAAGAAGTGAAAACAAAATATATCAATTTTGGGCGACGCAAGATTGCCCCTTACACCTCTGCATGCTCCTACACCAGGCTCAAGCTAAGCGTCAAATCTTAAAACAAATGCTTCCGCTCGTGCTCAATGTTTCGTTATCACGACACAATGCATCTAGACAAAGCCGAGCGTGACATTTCAAGGCAATTGTTTCCAATCATGCCCCCAAATGATCCATTATCACGAAATACACACAATCAGGGGATGAACCCTCACAAACTCGAAACTTCAATATCTTGAAATCCGTACGCAATCTTGAGTTGAGCTCGACCATGAATGCTTATTTTACTATTCCGAAGCTCTGGGGAAAATTTGGCGGTCAACCGCTTCTGCGGCAAGACTCGCTAAAAATAGGGAGTTTGTATCCTTGCCCCGTTGGAAACTTCGAAGGTTCTGGGCCGTTATTCAAGGAAATGGGTGTCTGAAAGCGCAAATCTTGGAAAGAATTGAAAACAAAATACATCAATTTTGGGCGACGCAAGATTGCCCATTACACCTCTGCATGCTCCTGCACCAGGCTCAAACTAAGCGTCAAATCTTAAAACAAATGCTTCCGCTCGTACTCAATGTTTCGTTATCACGACATAAAGCATCTAGACGAAGCCGAGCATTGCATTTCAAGGCAATTGTTTCCAATCATGCCCCCGAATGATCCATTATCACGAAATACACACAATCAGGGGATGAACCCTCACAAACTCGAAACTTCAATATCTTGAAATCCTTACGCAATCTTGAGTTGAGCTCGACCAGGAATGCTTATTTTACTATTCGGAAGCTCTGGGGAAAATTTGGCGGTCAACCGCTTCTCCGGCAAGACTCGCTAAAAATAGCGAGTTTGTATCCTTGCCCCGTTAGAAACTTCGAAGGTTCTGGACCGTTATTCAAGCAAATGGGTGTCCGAAAGCGCAAATCTTGGAAAGAAGTGAAAACAAAATACATCAATTTTGGGCGACGCAAGATTGCCCCTTACACCTCTGCATGCTCCTGCACCAGGCTCAAACTAAGCGTCAAATCTTAAAACAAATGCTTCCGCTCATGCTCAATGTTTCGTTATCACGACATAAAGCATCTAGACGAAGCCGAGCATGACATTTCAAGGCAATTGTTTCCAATCATGCCCCCGAATGATCCATTATCACGAAATACACACAATCAGGGGATGAACCCTCACAAACTCGAAAATTCAATATCTTGAAATCCGTACGCAATCTTGAGTTGAGCTCGACCAGGAATGCTTATTTTACTATTCCGAAGCTCTGGGGAAAATTTGGCGGTCAACCGCTTCTCCGGCAAGACTCGCTAAAAATAGCGAGTTTGTATCCTTGCCCCGTTGGAAACTTCGAAGGTTCTGGACCGTTATTCAAGCAAATGGGTGTCCGAAAGCGCAAATCTTGGAAAGAAGTGAAAACAAAATACATCAATTTTGGGCGACGCAAGATTGCCCCTTACACCTCTGCATGCTCCTGCACCAGGCTCAAACTAAGCGTCAAATCATAAAACAAATGCTTCCGCTCATGCTCAATGTTTCGTTATCACGACATAAAGCATCTAGACGAAGCCGAGCATTGCATTTCAAGGCAATTGTTTCCAATCATGCCCCCGAATGATCCATTATCACGAAATACACACAATCAGGGGATGAACCCTCACAAACTCGAAACTTCAATATCTTGAAATCCTTACGCAATCTTGAGTTGAGCTCGACCAGGAATGGTTATTTTACTATTCTGAAGCTCTGGGGAAAATTTGGCGGTCAACCGCTTCTCCGGCAAGACTCGCTAAAAATAGCGAGTTTGTATCCTTGCCCCGTTGGAAACTTCGAAGGTTCTGGACCGTTATTCAAGCAAATGGGTGTCCGAAAGCACAAATCTTGGAAATAAGTGAAAACAAAATACATCAATTTTGGGTGACGCAAGATTGCCCCTTACACCTCTGCATGCTCCTGCACCAGGCTCAAACTAAGCGTCAAATCTTAAAACAAATGCTTCCGCTCATACTCAATGTTTTGTTATCACGACACAAAGCATCTAGACGAAGCCGAGCGTTGCATTTCAAGGCAATTGTTTCCAATCATGCCCCCGAATGATCCATTATCACGAAATACACACAATTAGGGGATGAACCCTCACAAACTCGAAACTTCAATATCTTGAAATCCGTACGTAATCTTGAGTTGAGCTCGACTAGGAATGTTTATTTTACTATTCCGAAGCTCTGGGGAAAATTTGGCGGTCAACCGCTTCTCCGGCAAGACTCGCTAAAAATAGCGAGTTTGTATCCTTGCCCTGTTGGAAACTTCGAAGGTTCTGGACCGTTATTCAAGCAAATGGGTGTCCGAAAGCGCAAATCTTGGAAAGAAGTGAAAACAAAATACATCAATTTTGGGCGACGCAAGATTGCCCCTTACACCTCTGCATGCTCCTGCACCAGGCTCAAACTAAGCGTCAAATCTTAAAACAAATGCTTCCGCTCATGCTCAATGTTTCGTTATCACGACATAAAGCATCTAGACGAAGCCGAGCGTGACATTTCAAGGCAATTGTTTCCAATCATGCCCCCGAATGATCCATTATCACGAAATACACACAATCAGGGGATGAACCCTCACAAACTCGAAACTTCAATATCTTGAAATCCATACGCAATCTTGAGTTGAGCTCGACCAGGAATGCTTATTTTACTATTCCGAAGCTCTGGGGAAAATTTGGTGGTCAACCGCTTCTCCGGCAAGACTCGCTAAAAATAGCGAGTTTGTATCCTTGCCCCGTTGGAAACTTCGAAGGTTCTGGACCGTTATTCATGCAAATGGGTGTCCGAAAGCGCAAATCTTGGAAAGAAGTGAAAACAAAATACATCAATTTTGGGCGACGCAAGATTGCCCCTTACACCTCTGCATGCTCCTGCACCAGGCTCAAACTAAGCGTCAAATCTTAAAACAAATGCTTCCGCTCATGCTCAATGTTTCGTTATCACGACATAAAGCATCTAGACGAAGCCGAGCGTGACATTTCAAGGCAATTGTTTCCAAGCATGCCCCCGAATGATCCATTATCACGAAATACACACAATCAGGGGATGAACCCTCACAAACTCGAAACTTCAATATCTTGAAATCCGTACGCAATCTTGAGTTGAGCTCGACCAGGAATGCTTATTTTACTATTCCGAAGCTCTGGGGAAAATTTGGCGGTCAACCGCTTCTCCGGCAAGACTCGCTAAAAATAGCGAGTTTGTATCCTTGCCCCGTTGGAAACTTCGAAGGTTCTAGACCGTTATTCAAGCAAATGGGTGTCCGAAAGCGCAAATCTTGGAAAGAAGTGAAAACAAAATACATCAATTTTGGGCGACGCAAGATTGCCCCTTACACCTCTGCATGCTCCTGCACCAGGCTCAAACTAAGCGTCAAATCTTAAAACAAATGCTTTCGCTCATGCTCAATGTTTCATTATCACGACATAAAGCATCTAGACGAAGCCGAGCGTGACATTTCAAGGCAATTGTTTCCAATCATGCCCCCGAATGATCCATTATCACGAAATACACACAATCAGGGGATGAACCCTCACAAACTCGAAACTTCAATATCTTGAAATCCGTACACAATCTTGAGTTGAGCTCGACCAGGAATGCTTATTTTACTATTCCGAAGCTCTGGGGAAAATTTTGCGGTCAACCGCTTCTCCGGCAAGACTCGCTAAAAATAGCGAGTTTGTATCCTTGCCCCGTTGGAAACTTCGAAGGTTCTGGACCGTTATTGAAGCAAATGGGTGTCCGAAAGCGCAAATCTTGGAAAGAAGTGAAAACAAAATACATCAATTTTGGGCGACGCAAGATTGCCCCTTACACCTCTGCATGCTCCTGCACCAGGCTCAAACTAAGCGTCAAATCTTAAAACAAATGCTTCCGCTCATGCTCAATGTTTCGTTATCACGACATAAAGCATCTAGACGAAGCCGAGCGTGACATTTCAAGGCAATTGTTTCCAATCATGCCCCCGAATGATCCATTATCACGAAATACACACAATCAGGGGATGAACCCTCACAAACTTGAAACTTCAGTATCTTGAAATCCGTACGCAATCTTGAGTTGAGCTCGACCAGGAATGCTTATTTTACTATTCCGAAGCTCTGGGGAAAATTTGGCGGTCAACCGCTTCTCCGGCAAGACTCGCTAAAAATAGCGAGTTTGTATCCTTGCCCCGTTGGAAACTTAGAAGGTTCTGGACCGTTATTCAAGCAAATGGGTGTCCGAAAGCGCAAATCTTGGAAAGAAGTGAAAACAAAATACATCAATTTTGGGCGACGCAAGATTGCCCCTTACACCTCTGCATGCTCCTGCACCAGGCTCAAACTAAGCGTCAAATCTTAAAACAAATGCTTCCGCTCATGCTCAATGTTTCGTTATCACGACACAAAGCATCTAGACGAAGCCGAGCATGACATTTCAAGGCAATTGTTTCCAATCATGCCCCAGAATGATCCATTATCACGAAATACACACAATCAGGGGATGAACCCTCACAAACTTGAAACTTCAATATCTTGAAATCTGTACGCAATCTTGAGTTGAGCTCGACAAGGAATGCTTATTTTACTATTCCGAAGCTCTGGGGAAAATTTGGCGGTCAACCGCTTCTCCGGCAAGACTCGCTAAAAATAGCGAGTTTGTATCCTTGCCCCGTTCGAAACTTCGAAGGTTCTGGACCGTTATTCAAGCAAATGGGTGTCCGAAAGCGCAAATCTTGGAAAGAAGTGAAAACAAAATACATCAATTTTGGGCGACGCAAGATTGCCCCTTACACCTCTGCATGCTCCTGCACCAGGCTCAAACTAAGCGTCAAATATTAAAACAAATGCTTCCGCTCATGCTCAATGTTTCGTTATCACGACACAAAGCATCTAGACGAAGCCAAGCGTGACATTTCAAGGCAATTGTTTCCAATCATGCCCCCGAATGATCCATTATCACGAAATACACACAATCAGGGGATGAACCCTCACAAACTTGAAACTTCAATATCTTGAAATCCGTACGCAATCTTGAGTTGAGCTCGACCAGGAATGCCTTTTTTACTATTCCGAAGCTCTGGGGAAAATTTCGCGGTCAACCGCTTCTCCTGCAAGACTCGCTAAAAATAGCGAGTTTGTATCCTTGCCCCGTTGGAAACTTCGAAGGTTCTGGACCGTTATTCAAGCAAATGGGTGTCCGAAAGCACAAATCTTGGAAAGAAGTGAAAACAAAATACATCAATTTTGGGCGAGGCAAGATTGCCCCTTACACCTCTGCATGCTCCTGCACCAGGCTCAAACTAAGCGTCAAATCTTAAAACAAATGCTTCCGCTCATGCTCAATGTTTCGTTATCACGACATAAAGCATCTAGACGAAGCCGAGCGTGACATTTCAAGGCAATTGTTTCCAATCATGCCCCCGAATGATCCATTATCACGAAATACACACAATCAGGGGATGAACCCTCACAAACTCGAAACTTCAATATCTTGAAATCCGTACGCAATCTTGAGTTGAGCTCGACTAGGAATGCTTATTTTACTATTCTGAAGCTCTGGGGAAGATTTGGTGGTCAACCGCTTCTCCGGCAAGACTCGCTAAAAATAACGAGTTTGTATCCTTGCCCCGTTGGAAACTTCGAAGGTTCTGGACCGTTATTCAAGCAAATGGGTGTCCGAAACCGCAAATCTTGGAAAGAAGTGAAAACAAAATACATCAATTTTGGGCGACGCAAGATTGCCCCTTACACCTCTGCATGCTCCTGCACCAGGCTCAAACTAAGCGTCAAATCTTAAAACAAATGCTTCCGCTCATGCTCAATGTTTCGTTATCACGACATAAAGCATCTAGACGAAGCTGAGCGTGACATTTCAAGGCAATTGTTTCCAATCATGCCCCCGAATGATCCATTATCACGAAATACACACAATCAGGAGATGAACCCTCACAAACTCGAAACTTCAATATCTTGAAATCCGTACGCAATCTTGAGTTGAGCTCGACCAGGAATGCTTATTTTACTATTCTGAAGCTCTGGGGAAAATTTTGCGGTCAACCGCTTCTCCGGCAAGACTCGCTAAAAATAGCGAGTTTGTATCCTTGCCCCGTTGGAAACTTCGAAGGTTCTGGACCGTTATTCAAGCAAATGGGTATCCAAAAGCGCAAATCTTGGAAAGAAGTGAAAACAAAATACATCAATTTTGGGCGATGCAAGATTGCCCCTTACACCTCTGCATGCTCCTGCACCAGGCTCAAACTAAGCGTCAAATCTTAAAACAAATGCTTCCGCTCATGCTCAATGTTTCGTTATCACGACACAAAGCATCTAGACGAAGCCGAGCATTGCATTTCAAGGCAATTGTTTCCAATCATGCCCCCGAATGATCCATTATCACGAAATACACACAATCAGGGGATGAACCCTCACAAACTCGAAACTTCAATATCTTGAAATCCGTACGCAATCTTGAGTTGAGCTCGACCAGGAATGCTTATTTTACTATTCCGAAGCTCTGGGGAAAATTTGGCGGTCAACAGCTTCTCCGGCAAGTCTCGCTAAAAATAGCGAGTTTGTATCCTTGCCCCGTTGGAAACTTCGAAGGTTCTGGACCGTTATTCAAGCAAATGGGTGTCCGAAAGAGCAAATCTTGGAAAGAAGTGAAAACAAAATACATCAATTTTGGGCAACGCAAGATTGCCCCTTACACCTCTGCATGCTCCTGCACCAGTCTCAAACTAAGCATCAAATCCTAAAACAAATGCTTCCAGTCATGCTCAATGTTTTGTTATCACGACATAAAGCATCTAGACGAAGCCGAGCGTGACATTTCAAGGCAATTGTTTCCAATCATGCCCTCGAATGATCCATTATCACGAAATACACACAATCAGGGGATGAACCCTCACAAACTTGAAACTTCAATATCTTGAAATCCGTACGCAATCTTGAGTTGAGCTCGACCAGGAATGCTTATTTTACTATTCCGAAGCTCTGGGGAAAATTTGGCGGTCAACCGCTTCACCGGCAAGACTCGCTAAAAATAGCGAGTTTGTATCCTTGCCCCGTTGGAAACTTCGAAGGTTCTGGACCGTTATTCAAGCAAATGGGTGTCCGAAAGCACAAATCTTGGAAAGAAGTGAAAACAAAATACATCAATTTTGGGCGACGCAAGATTGCCCCTTACACCTCTGCATGCTCCTGCACCAGTCTCAAACTAAGCGTCAAAACTTAAAACAAATGCTTCCGCTCATGCTCAATGTTTCGTTATCACGACATAAAGCATCTAGACGAAGCCGAGCATGACATTTCAAGGCAATTGTTTCCAATCATGCCCCCGAATGATCCATCATCACGAAATACACACAATCAGGGGATGAACCCTCACAAACTCGAAACTTCAATATCTTGAAATCCGTATGCAATCTTGAGTTGAGCTCGACCAGGAATGCTTATTTTACTATTCCGAAGCTCTGGGGAAAATTTGGCGGTCAACAGCTTCTCCGGCAAGTCTCGCTAAAAATAGCGAGTTTGTATCCTTGCCCCGTTGGAAACTTCGAAGGTTCTGGACCGTTATTCAAGCAAATGGGTGTCCGAAAGAGCAAATCTTGGAAAGAAGTGAAAACAAAATACATCAATTTTGGGCGACGCAAGATTGCCCCTTACACCTCTGTATGCTCCTGCACCAGTCTCAAACTAAGCGTCAAATCTTAAAACAAATGCTTCCGCTCATGCTCAATGTTTCATTATCATGACATTAAGCATCTAGACGGAGCCGAGCGTGACATTTCAAGGCAATTGTTTCCAATCATGCCCCCGAATGATCCATTTTCACGAAATACACACAATCAGGGGATGAACCCTCACAAACTCGAAACTTCAATATCTTGAAATCCGTACGCAATCTTGAGTTGAGCTCGACCAGGAATGCTTATTTTACTATTCCGAAGCTCTGGGGAAAATTTGGCGGTCAACCGCTTCTCCGGCAAGACTCGCTAAAAATAGCGAGTTTGTATCCTTGCCCCGTTGGAAACTTCGAAGGTTCTGGGCCGTTATTCAAGCAAATGGGTGTCCGAAAGTGCAAATCTTGGAAAGAAGTGAAAACAAAATACATCAATTTTGGGCGACGCAAGATTGCCCCTTACACCTCTGCATGCTCCTGCACCAGGCTCAAACTAAGCGTCAAATCTTAAAACAAATGCTTCCGCTCGTGCTCGATGTTTCGTTATCACGACATAAAGCATCTAGACGAAGCTGAGCGTGACATTTCAAGGCAATTGTTTCCAATCATGCCCCCGAATGATCCATTATCACGAAATACACACAATCATGGGATGAACCCTCACAAACTCGAAACTTCAATATCTTGAAATCCGTACGCAATCTTGAGTTGAGCTCGACCAGGAATGCTTATTTTACTATTCCGAAGCTCTGGGGAAAATTTGGCGGTCAACCGCTTCTCCGGCAAGACTCGCTAAAAATAGCGAGTTTGTATCCTTGCCCCGTTGGAAACTTCGAAGGTTCTGGGCCGTTATTCAAGCAAATGGGTGTCCGAAAGCGAAAATCTTGGTAAGAAGTGAAAACAAAATACATCAATTTTGGGCGACGCAAGATTGCCCCTTACACCTCTGCATGCTCCTGCACCAGGCTCAAACTAAGCGTCAAATCTTAAAACAAATGCTTCCGCTCGTGCTCAATGTTTCGTTATCACGACATAAAGCATCTAGACGAAGCCGAGCGTGACATTTCAAGGCAATTGTTTCCAATCATGCCCCCGAATGATCCATTATCATGAAATACACACAATCAGGGGATGAACCCTCACAAACTTGAAACTTCAATATCTTGAAATCCGTACGCAATCTTGAGTTGAGCTCGACCAGGAATGCTTATTTTACTATTCTGAAGCTCTGGGGAAAATTTGGCGGTCAACCGCTTCTCCGGCAAGACTCGCTAAAAATAGCGAGTTTGTATCCTTGCCCCGTTGGAAACTTCGAAGGTTCTGGGCCGTTATTCAAGCAAATGGGTGTCCGAAAGCGCAAATCTTGGAAAGAAGTGAAAACAAAATACATCAATTTTGGGCGACGCAAGATTGCCCCTTACACCTCTGCATGCTCCTGCACCAGGCTCAAACTAAGCGTCAAATCTTAAAACAAATGCTTCCGCTCTTTCTCAATGTTTCGTTATCACGACATAAAGCATCTAGACGAAGCCGAGCGTGACATTTCAAGGCAATTGATTCCAATCATGCCCCCGAATGATCCATTATCACGAAATACACACAATCAGGGGATGAACCCTCACAAACTCGAAACTTCAATATCTTGAAATCCGTACGCAATCTTGAGTTGAGCTCGACCAGGAATGCTTATTTTACTATTCCGTAGCTCTGGGGAAAATTTGGCGGTCAACCGCTTCTCCGGCAAGACTCGCTAAAAATAGCGAGTTTGTATCCTTGCCCCGTTGGAAACTTCGAAGGTTCTGGACCGTTATTCAAGCACATGGGTGTCCGAAAGCGCAAATCTTGGAAAGAAGTGAAAACAAAATACATCAATTTTGGGCGACGCAAGATTGCCCCTTACACATCTGCATGCTCCTGCACCAGGCTCAAACTAAGCGTCAAATCTTAAAACAAATGCTTCCGCTCGTGCTCAATGTTTTGTTATCACGACATAAAGCATCTAGACGAAGCCGAGCGTGACATTTCAAGGCAATTGTTTCCAATCATGCCCCCGAATGATCCATTATCACGAAATACACACAATAAGGGGATGAACCCTCACAAACTCGAAACTTCAATATCTTGAAATCCGTACGCAATCTTGAGTTGAGCTCGACCAGGAATGCTTATTTTACTGTTCCGAAGCTCTGGGGAAAATTTGGCGGTCAACCGCTTCTCCGACAACACTCGCTAAAAATAGCGAGTTTGTATCCTTGCCCCGTTGGAAACTTCGAAGGTTCTGGACCGTTACTCAAGCAAATGGGTGTTCGAAAGCACAAATCTTGGAAAGAAGTGAAAACAAAATACATCAATTTTGGGCGACGCAAGATTGCCCCTTACACCTCTGCATGCTCCTGCACCAGGCTCAAACTAAGCGTCAAATCTTAAAACAAATGCTTGCGCTCATGCTCAATGTTTCGTTATCTCGACATCAAGCATCTAGACGAAGCCGAGCGTGACATTTCAAGGCAATTGTTTCCAATCATGCCCCCAAATGATCCATTATCACGAAATACACACAATCAGGGGATGAACCCTCACAAACTCGAAACTTCAATATCTTGAAATCCGTACGCAATCTTGAGTTGAGCTCGACCAGGAATGCTTATTTTCCTGTTCCAAAGCTCTGGGGAAAATTTGGCGGTCAACCGCTTCTCCGGCAAGACTCGCTAAAAATAGCGAGTTTGTATCCTTGCCCCGTTGGAAACTTCGAAGGTTCTGGACCGTTATTCAAGCAAATGGGTGTCTGAAAGCGCAAATCTTGGAAAGAAGTGAAAACAAAATACATCAATTTTGGGCGACGCAAGATTGCCCCTTACACCTCTGCATGCTCCTGCACCAGGCTCAAACTAAGCGTCAAATCTTAAAACAAATGCTTCCGCTCCTGCTCAATGTTTCGTTATCACGACATAAAGCATCTAGACGAAGCCGAGCGTGACATTTCAAGGCAATTGTTTCCAATCATGCCCCCGAATGATCCATTATCACGAAATACACACAATCAGGCGATGAACCCTCACAAACTCGAAACTTCAATATCTTGAAATCTGTACGCAATCTTGAGTTGAGCTCGACCAGGAATGCTTATTTTACTATTCCGAAGCTCTGGGGAAAATTTGGCGGTCAACCGCTTCTCCGGCAAGACTCGCTAAAAATAGCGAGTTTGTATCCTTGCCCCGTTGGAAACTTCGAAGGTTCTGGACCGTTATTCAAGCAAATGGGTGTCTGAAAGCGCAAATCTTGGAAAGAAGTGAAAACAAAATACATCAATTTTGGGCGACGCAAGATTGCCCCTTACACCTCTGCATGCTCCTGCACCAGGCTCAAACTAAGCGTCAAATCTTAAAACAAATGCTTCCGCTCATGCTCAATGTTTCGTTATCACGACATAAAGCATCTAGACGAAGCCGAGCGTGACATTTCAAGGCAATTGTTTCCAATCATGCCCCCGAATGATCCATTATCACGAAATACACACAATCAGGGGATGAACCCTCACAAACTCGAAACTTCAATATCTTGAAATTCGTACGCAATCTTGAGTTGAGCTCGACCAGGAATGCTTATTTTACTATTCCGAAGCTCTGGGGAAAATTTGGCGGTCAACCGCTTCTCCGGCAAGACTCGCTAAAAATAGCGAGTTTGTATCCTTGCCCCGTTGGAAACTTCGAAGGTTCTGGGCCGTTATTCAAGCAAATGGGTGTCCGAAAGCACAAATCTTGGAAAGAAGTGAAAACAAAATACATCAATTTTGGGCGACGCAAGATTGCCCCTTACACCTCTGCATGCTCCTGCACCAGGCTCAAACTAAGCGTCAAATCTGAAAACAAATGCTTCCGCTCCTGCTCAATGTTTCGTTATCACGACATAAAGCATCTAGACGAAGCCGAGCGTGACATTTCAAGGCAATTGTTTCCAATCATGCCCCCGAATGATCCATTATCACGAAATACACACAATCAGGGGATGAACCCTCACAAACTCGAAACTTCAATATCTTGAAATCCGTACGCAATCTTGAGTTGAGCTCGACCAGGAATGCTTATTTTACTATTCCGAAGCTCTGGGGAAAATTTGGCGGTCAACCGCTTCTCCGGCAAGACTCGCTAAAAATAGCGAGTTTGTATCCTTGCCCCGTTGGAAACTTCGAAGGTTCTGGGCCGTTATTCAAGCAAATGGGTGTCCGAAAGCGCAAATCTTGGAAAGAAGTGAAAACAAAATACATCAATTTTGGGCGACGCAAGATTGCCCCTTACACCTCTGCATGCTCCTGCACCAGGCTCAAACTAAGCGTCAAATCTTAAAACAAATGCTTCCGCTCGTGCTCAATGTTTCGTTATCACGACATAAAGCATCTAGATGAAGCCAAGCGTGACATTTCAAGGCAATTGTTTCCAATCATGCCCCCGAATGATCCATTATCACGAAATACACACAATCAGGGGATGAACCCTCACAAACTCGAAACTTCAATATCTTGAAATCCGTACGCAATCTTGAGTTGAGCTCGACCAGGAATGCTTATTTTATTATTCTGAAGCTCTGGGGAAAATTTGGCGGTCAACCGCTTCTCCGGCAAGACTCGCTAAAAATAGCGAGTTTGTATCCTTGCCCCGTTGGAAACTTCGAAGGTTCTGGACCGTTATTCAAGCAAATGGGTGTCTGAAAGCGCAAATCTTGGAAAGAAGTGAAAACAAAATACATCAATTTTGGGCGACGCAAGATTGCCCCTTACACCTCTGCATGCTCCTGCACCAGGCTCAAACTAAGCGTCAAATCTTAAAACAAATGCTTCCGCTCATGCTCAATGTTTCGTTATCACGACATAAAGCATCTAGACGAAGCCGAGCGTGACATTTCAAGGCAATTGTTTCCAATCATGCCCCCGAATGATCCATTATCACGAAATACACACAATCAGGGGATGAACCCTCACAAACTCGAAACTTCAATATCTTGAAATCCGTACGCAATCTTGAGTTGAGCTCGACCGGGAATGCTTATTTTACTATTCCGAAGCTCTGGGGAAAATTTGGCGGTCAACCGCTTCTCCAGCAAGACTCGCTAAAAATAGCGAGTTTATATCCTTGCCCCGTTATTCAAGCAAATGGGTGTCCGAAAGCGCAAATCTTGGAAAGAAGTGAAAACAAAATACATCAATTTTGGTCGACGCAAGATTGCCCCTTAAACCTCTGCATGCTCCTGCACCAAGCTCAAACTAAGCGTCAAATCTTAAAACAAATGCTTCCGCTCATGCTCAATGTTTCGTTATCACGACATAAAGCATCTAGACGGAGCCGAGCGTAACATTTCAAGGCAATTGTTTACAATCATGCCCCCGAATGATCCATTATCATGAAATACACACAATCAGGGGATGAACCCTCACAAACTCGAAACATCAGTATCTTGAAATCCGTACGCAATCTTGAGTTGAGCTCGACCAGGAATGCTTATTTTACTATTCCGAAGCTCTGGGGAAAATTTGGCGGTCAACCGCTTCTCCAGCAAGACTCGCTAAAAATAGCGAGTTTGTATCCTTGCCCCGTTGGAAACTTCGAAGGTTCTGGACCGTTATTCAAGCAAATGGGTGTCCGAAAGCACAAATCTTGGAAAGAAGTGAAAACAAAATACATCAATTTTGGGCGACGCAAGATTGCCCCTTACACCTCTGCATGCTCCTGCACCAGGCTCAAACTAAGCGTCAAATCTTAAATCAAATGCTTCCGCTCATGCTCAATGTTTCGTTATCACGACATAAAGCATCTAGACGAAGCCGAGCATGACATTTCAAGGCAATTGTTTCCAATCATGCCCCCGAATGATCCATTATCACGAAATACACACAAACAGGGGATGAACCCTCACAAACTCGAAACTTCAATATCTTTAAATCCGTACGCAATCTTGAGTTGAGCTCGACCAGGAATGCTTATTTTACTGTTCCGAAGCTCTGGGGAAAATTTGGCGGTCAACCGCTTCTCCGGCAAGACTCGCTAAAAATAGCGAGTTTGTATCCTTGCCCCGTTGGAAACTTCGAAGGTTCTGGACCGTTATTCAAGCAAATGGGTGTCTGAAAGCGCAAATCTTGGAAAGAAGTGAAAACAAAATACATCAATTTTGGGCGACGCAAGATTGCCCCTTACACCTCTGCATGCTCCTGCACCAGGCTCAAACCAAGCGTCAAATCTTAAAACAAATGCTTCCGCTCATGCTCAATGTTTCGTTATCACGACATAAAGCATCTAGACGAAGCCGAGCGTGACATTTCAAGGCAATTGTTTCCAATCATGCCCCCGAATGATCCATTATCACGAAATACACACAATCAGGGGATGAACCCTCACAAACTCGAAACTTCAATATCTTGAAATCCGTACGGAATCTTGAGTTGAGTTCGACCAGGAATGCTTATTTTACTATTCCGAAGCTCTGGGGAAAATTTGGCGGTCAACCGCTTCTCTGGGTCGCTAAAAATAGCGAGTTTGTATCCTTGCCCCGTTGGAAACTTCGAAAGTTCTGGACCGTTATTCAAGCAAATGGGTGTCCGAAAGAGCAAATCTTGGAAAGAAGTGAAAACTAAATACATCAATTTTGGGCGACGCAAGATTGCCCCTTACACCTCTGCATGCTCCTGCACCAGGCTCAAACCAAGCGTCAAATCTTAAAACAAATGCATCCGCTCATGCTCAATGTTTCGTTATCACGACATAAAGCATCTAGACGAAGCCGAGCGTGACATTTCAAGGCAATTGTTTCCAATCATGCCCCCGAATGATCCATTATCATGAAATACACACAATCAGGGGATGAACCCTCACAAACTTGAAACTTCAATATCTTGAAATCCGTACGCAATCTTGAGTTGAGCTCGACCAGGAATGCTTATTTTACTATTCCGAAGCTCTGGGGAAAATTTGGCAGTCAACCGCTTCTCCGGCAAGACTCGCTAAAAATAGCGAGTTTGTATCCTTGCCCTGTTGGAAACTTTGAAGGTTCTGGACCGTTATTCAAGCAAATGGGTGTCCGAAAGCGCAAATCTTGGAAAGAAATGAAAACAAAATACATCAATTTTGGGCGACGCAAGATTGCCCCTTACACCTCTGCATGCTCCTGCACTAGGCTCAAACCAAGCGTCAAATCTTAAAACAAATGCTTCCGCTCATGCTCAATGTTTCGTTATCACGACATAAAGCATCTAGACGAAGCCGAGCGTGACATTTCAAGGCAATTGTTTCCAATCATGCCCCCGAATGATCCATTATCACGAAATACACACAATCAGGGGATGAACCCTCACAAACTCGAAACTTCAATATCTTGAAATCCGTACGCAATCTTGAGTTGAGCTCGACCAGGAATGCTTATTTTACTATTCTGAAGCTCTGGGGAAAATTTGGCGGTCAACCGCTTCTCCGGCAAGACTCGCTAAAAATAGCGAGTTTGTATCCTTGCCCCGTTGGAAACTTCGAAGGTTCTGTACCGTTATTCAAGCAAATGGGTGTCCGAAAGCGCAAATCTTGGAAAGAAGTGAAAACAAAATACATCAATTTTGGGCGACGCAAGATTGCCCCTTACACCTCTGCATGCTCCTGCACCAGGCTCAAACTAAGCGTCAAATCTTAAAACAAATGCTTCCGCTCGTGCTCAATGTTTCGTTATCACGACATAAAGCATCTAGACGAAGCCGAGCGTGACATTTCAAGGCAATTGTTTCCAATCATGCCCCCGAATGATCCATTATCACGAAATACACACAATCAGGGGATGAACCCTCACAAACTTGAAACTTCAATATCTTGAAATCCGTACGGAATCTTGAGTTGAGCTCGACCAGGAATGCTTATTTTACTATTCCGAAGCTCTGGGGAAAATTTGGCAGTCAACCGCTTCTCTGGGTCGCTAAAAATAGCGAGTTTGTATCCTTGCCCCGTTGGAAACTTCGAAAGTTCTGGACCGTTATTCAAGCAAATGGGTGTCCAAAAGAGCAAATCTTGGAAAGAAGTGAAAACAAAATACATCAATTTTGGGTGACGCAAGATTGCCCCTTACACCTCTGCATGCTCCTGCACCAGGCTCAAACCAAGCGTCAAATCTTAAAACAAATGCTTCCGCTCATGCTCAATGTTTCGTTATCACGACGTAAAGCATCTAGACGAAGCCGAGCGTGACATTTCAAGGCAATTGTTTCCAATCATGCCCCCGAATGATCCATTATCACGAAATACACACAATCAGGGGATGAACCCTCAAAAAATCGAAACTTCAATATCTTGAAATCCGTACGCAATCTTGAGTTGAACTCGACCAGGAATGCTTATTTTACTATTCCGAAGCTCTGGGGAAAATTTGGCGGTCAACCGCTTCTTCGGCAAGACTCGCTAAAAATAGCGAGTTTGTATCCTTGCCCCGTTGGAAACTTCGAAGGTTCTGGACCGTTATTCAAGCAAATGGGTGTCCGAAAGCGCAAATCTTGGAAAGAAGTGAAAACAAAATACATCAATTTTGGGCGACGCAAGATTGCCCCTTACACCTCTGCATGCTCCTGCACCAGGCTCAAACTAAGCGTCAAATCTTAAAACAAATGCTTCCGCTCGTGCTCAATGTTTCGTTATCACGACATAAAGCATCTAGACGAAGCCGAGCGTGACATTTCAAGGCAATTGTTTCCAATCATGCCCCCGAATGATCCATTATCACGAAATACACACAATCAGGGGATGAACCCTCACAAACTCGAAACTTCAATATCTTGAAATCCGTACGCAATCTTGAGTTGAGCTCGACTAGGAATGCTTATTTTACTATTCCGAAGCTCTGGGGAAAATTTGGCCGTCAACCGCTTCTCTGGCAAGACTCGCTAAAAATAGCGAGTTTGTATCCTTGCCCCGTTGGAAACTTCGAAGGTTCTGGACCATTATTCAAGCAAATGGGTGTTCGAAAGCGCAAATCTTGGAAAGAAGTGAAAACAAAATACATCAATTTTGGGCGACGCAAGATTGCCCCTTACACCTCTGCATGCTCCTGCACCAGGCTCAAACTAAGCGTCAAATCTTAAAACAAATGCTTCCGCTCGTGCTCAATGTTTCATTATCACGACATAAAGCATCTAGACGAAGCCGAGCGTGACATTTCAAGGCAATTGTTTCCAATCATGCCCCCGAATGATCCATTATCACGAAATACACACAATCAGGGGATGAACCCTCACAAACTCGAAACTTCAATATCTTGAAATCCGTATGCAATCTTGAGTTGAGCTCGACCAGGAATGCTTATTTTACTATTCTGAAGGTCTGGGGAAAATTTGGCCGTCAACCGCTTCTCCGGGAAGACTCGCTAAAAATAGCGAGTTTGTATCCTTGCCCAGTTGGAAACTTCGAAGGTTCTGGACCGTTTTTCAAGCAAATGGGTGTCCGAAAGCGCAAATCTTGGAAAGAAGTGAAAACAAAATACATCAATTTTGTGCGACGCAAGATTGCCCCTTACACCTCTGCATGCTCCTGCACCAGGCTCAAACTAAGCGTTAAATCTTAAAACAAATGCTTCCGCTCGTGCTCAATGTTTCGTTATCACGACATAAAGCATCTAGACGAAGCCGAGCGTGACATTTCAAGGCAATTGTTTCCAATCATGCCCCCGAATGATCCATTATCACGAAATACACACAATCAGGGGATGAACCCTCACAAACTCGAAACTTCAATATCTTGAAATCCGTACGCAATCTTGAGTTGAGCTCGACCAGGAATGCTTATTTTACTATTCCGAAGCTCTGGGGAAAATTTGGCGGTCAACCGCTTCTCCGGCAAGACTCGCTAAAAATAGCGAGTTTGTATCCTTGCCCCGTTGGAAACTTCAAAGGTTCTGGGCCGTTATTCAAGCAAATGGGTGTCCAAAAGCGCAAATCTTGGAAAGAAGTGAAAACAAAATACATCAATTTTGGGCGACGCAAGATTGCCCCTTACACCTCTGCATGCTCCTGTACCAGGCTCAAACTAAGCGTCAAATCTTAAAACAAATGCTTCCGCCCATGCTCAATGTTTCGTTATCACGACATAAAGCATCTAGACGAAGCCGAGCGTGACCTTTCAAGGCAATTGTTTCCAATCATGCCCCCGAATGATCCATTATCACGAAATACACACAATCAGGGGATGAACCCTCACAAACTCGAAACTTCAATATCTTGAAATCCGTACGCAATCTTGAGTTGAGCTCGACCAGGAATGCTTATTTTACTATTCCGAAGCTCTGGGGAAAATTTGGCCGTCAACCGCTTCTCCGGGAAGACTCGCTAAAAATAGCGAGTTTGTATCCTTGCCCTGTTGGAAACTTCGAAGGTTCTGGGCCGTTATTCAAGCAAATGGGTGTCCGAAAGCGCAAATCTTGGAAAGAAGTAAAAACAAAATACATCAATTTTGGGCGACGCAAGATTGCCCCTTACATCTCTGCATGCTCCTGCACCAGGCTCAAACTAAGCGTCAAATCTTAAAACAAATGCTTCCGCTCATGCTTAATGGTTCGTTATCACGACATAAAGCATCTAGACGAAGCCGAGCGTGACATTTCAAGGCAATTGTTTCCAATCATGCCCCCGAATGATCCATTATCACGAAATACACACAATCAGGGGATGAACCCTCACAAACTCGAAACTTCAATATCTTGAAATCCGTACGCAATCTTGAGTTGAGCTCGACCAGGAATGCTTATTTTACTATTCTGAAGCTCTGGGGAAAATTTGGCGGTCAACCGCTTCTCCGGCAAGACTCACTAAAAATAGCGAGTTTGTATCCTTACCCCGTTGGAAACTTCGAAGGTTCTGGGCCGTTATTCAAGCAAATGGGTGTCCGAAAGCGCAAATCTTGGAAAGAAGTGAAAATAAAATACATCAATTTTGGGCGACGCAAGATTGCCCCTTACACCTCTGCATGCTCCTGCACCAGGCTCAAAGTAAGTGTCAAATCTTAAAACAAATGCTTCCGCTCGTGCTCAATGTTTCGTTATCACGACATAAAGCATCTAGACGAAGCCGAGCGTGACATTTCAAGGCAATTGTTTCCAATCATGCCCCCGAATGATCCATTATCACGAAATACACACAATCAGGGGATGAACCCTCACAAACTCGAAACTTCAATATCTTGATATCCGTACGCAATCTTGAGTTGAGTTCGACCAGGAATGCTTATTTTACTATTCCGAAGCTCTAGGGAAAATTTGGCGGTCAACCGCTTCTCCGGCAAGACTCGCTAAAAATAGCGAGTTTGTATCCTTGCCCCGTTGGAAACTTCGAAGCTTCTGGGCCGTTATTCAAGCAAATGGGTGTCCGAAAGCGCAAATCTTGGGAAGAAGTGAAAACAAAATACATCAATTTTGGGCGACGCAAGATTGCCCCTTACACCTCTGCATGCTCCTGCACCAGGCTCAAACTAAGCGTCAAATCTTAAAACAAATGCTTCCGCTCGTGCTCAATGTTTCATTATCACGACATAAAGCATCTAGACGAAGCCGAGCGTGACATTTCAAGGCAATTGTTTCCAATCATGCCCCCGAATGATCCATTATCACGAAATACACACAATCAGGGGATGAACCCTCACAAACTCGAAACTTCAATATCTTGATATCCGTACGCAATCTTGAGTTGAGCTCGACCAGGAATGCTTATTTTACTATTCCGAAGCTCTAGGGAAAATTTGGCGGTCAACCGCTTCTCCGGCAAGACTCGCTAAAAATAGCGAGTTTGTATCCTTGCCCCGTTGGAAACTTCGAAGCTTCTGGGCCGTTATTCAAGCAAATGGGTGTCCGAAAGCGCAAATCTTGGGAAGAAGTGAAAACAAAATACATCAATTTTGGGTGACGCAAGATTGCCCCTTACACCTCTCCATGCTCCTGCACCAGGCTCAAACTAAGCGTCAAATCTTAAAACAAATGCTTCCGCTCGTGCTTAATGTTTCGTTATCACGACATAAAGCATCTAGACGAAGCCGAGCGTGACATTTCAAGGCAATTGTTTCCAATCATGCCCCCGAATGATCCATTATCACGAAATACACACAATCAGGGGATGAACCCTCACAAACTTGAAACTTCAATATCTTGAAATCCGTACGCAATCTTGAGTTGAGCTCGACCAGGAATGCTTATTTTACTATTCCGAAGCTCTGGGGAAAATTTGGCGGTCAACCGCTTCTCCGGCAAGACTCGCTAAAAATAGCGAGTTTGTATCCTTGCCCCATTGGAAACTTCGAAGCTTCTGGGCTGTTATTCAAGCAAATGGGTGTCCGAAAGCGCAAATCTTGGAAAGAAGTGAAAACAAAATACATCAATTTTGGGCGACGCAAGATTGCCCCTTACACCTCTGCATGCTCCTGCATCTAGACGAAGCCGAGCGTGACATTTCAAGGCAATTGTTTCCAATCATGCCCCCAAATGATCCATTATCACGAAATACACACAATCAGGGGATGAACCCTCACAAACTCGAAACTTCAATATCTTGAAATCCATACGCAATCTTGAGTTGAGCTCGACCAGGAATGCTTATTTTACTATTCCGAAGCTCTGGGGAAAATTTGGCGGTCAACCGCTTCTCCGGCAAGACTCGCTAAAAATAGCGAGTTTGTATCCTTGCCCCGTTGGAAACTTTGAAGGTTCTGGACCGTTATTCAAGCAAATGGGTGTCCGAAAGCACAAATCTTGGAAAGAAGTGAAAACAAAATACATCAATTTTGGGCGACGCAAGATTGCCCCTTACACCTCTGCATGCTCCTGCACCAGGCTCAAACTAAGCGTCAAATCTTAAAACAAATGCTTCCGCTCATGCTCAATGTTTCGTTATCACGACACAAAGCATCTAGACGAAGCCGAGCGTGACATTTCAAGGCACTTGTTTCCAATCATGCCCCCGAATGATCCATTATCACGAAATACACACAATCAGGGGATGAACCCTCACAAACTCAAAACTTCAATATCTTGAAATCTGTACGCAATCTTGAGTTGAGCTCGACCAGGAATGCTTATTTTACTATTCCGAAGCTCTGGGGAAAATTTGGCGGTCAACCGCTTCTCCGGCAAGACTCGCTAAAAATAGCGAGTTTGTATCCTTGCCCCGTTGGAAACTTCGAAAGTTCTGGATCGTTATTCAAGAAAATGGGTGTCCGAAACCGCAAATCTTGGAAAGAAGTGAAAACAAAATACATCAATTTTGGGCGACGCAAGATTGCCCCTTACACCTCTGCATGCTCCTGCACCAGGCTCAAACTAAGCGTCAAATCTTAAAACAAATGCTTCCGCTCATGCTCAATGTTTCGTTATCACGACATAAAGCATCTAGACGAAGCCGAGCGTGACATTTCAAGGCAATTGTTTCCAATCATGCCCCCGAATGATCCATTATCACGAAATACACACAATCAGGGGATGAACCCTCACAAACTCGAAAATTCAATATCTTGAAATCCGTACGCAATCTTGAGTTGAGCTCGACCAGGAATGCTTATTTTACTATTCCGAAGCTCTGGGGAAAATTTGGCGGTCAACCGCTTCTCCGGCAAGACTCGCTAAAAATAGCGAGTTTGTATCCTTGCCCCGTTGGAAACTTCGAAGGTTCTCGACCGTTATTCAAGCAAATGGGTGTCCGAAAGCGCAAATCTTGGAAAGAAGTGAAAACAAAATACATCAATTTTGGGCGACGCAAGATTGCCCCTTACACCTCTGCATGCTCCTGCACCAGGCTCAAACTAAGCGTCAAATCTTAAAACAAATGCTTCTGCTCATGCTCAATGTTTCGTTATCACGACATAAAGCATCTAGACGAAGCCGAGCATGACATTTCAAGGCAATTGTTTCCAATCATGCCCCCGAATGATCCATTATCACGAAATACACACAATCAGGGGATGAACCCTCACAAACTCGAAACTTCAATATCTTGAAATCCGTATTCAATCTTGAGTTGAGCTCGACCAGGAATGCTTATTTTACTATTCCGAAGCTCTGGGGAAAATTTGGCGGTCAACCGCTTCTCCGGCAAGGCTCGCTAAAAATAGCGAGTTTGTATCCTTGCCCCGTTGGAAACTTCGAAGGTTCTGGACCGTTATTCAAGCAAATGGGTGTCCGAAACCGCAAATCTTGGAAAGAAGTGAAAACAAAATACATCAATTTTGGGCGACGCAAGATTGCCCCTTACACCTCTGCATGCTCCTGCACCAGGCTCAAACTAAGCGTCAAATCTTAAAACAAATGCTTCTGCTCATGCTCAATGTTTCGTTATCACGACATAAAGCATCTAGACGAAGCCGAGCGTGACATTTCAAGGCAATTGTTTCCAATCATGCCCCCGAATGATCCATTATCACGAAATACACACAATCAGGGGATGAACCCTCACAAACTTGAAACTTCAATATCTTGAAATCCGTACGCAATCTTGAGTTGAGCTCGACCAGGAATGCTTATTTTACTATTCCGAAGCTCTGGGGAAAATTTGGCAGTCAACCGCTTCTCCGGCAAGACTCGCTAAAAATAGCGAGTTTGTATCCTTGCCCCGTTGGAAACTTCGAAGGTTCTGGACCGTTATTCAAGCAAATGGGTGTCCGAAAGTGCAAATCTTGGAAAGAAGTGAAAACAAAATACATCAATTTTGGGCGACGCAAGATTGCCCCTTACACCTCTGCATGCTCCTGCACCAGGCTCAAACTAAGCGTCAAATCTTAAAACAAATGCTTCCGCTCGTGCTCAATGTTTCGTTATCACGACATAAAGCATCTAGACGAAGCCGAGCGTGACATTTCAAGGCAATTGTTTCCAATCATGCCCCCGAATGATCCATTATCACGAAATACACACAATCAGGGGATGAACCCTCACAAACTTGAAACTTCAATATCTTGAAATCCGTACGCAATCTTGAGTTGAGCTCGACCAGGAATGCTTATTTTACTATTCCGAAGCTCTGGGGAAAATTTGGCAGTCAACCGCTTCTCCGGCAAGACTCGCTAAAAATAGCGAGTTTTAATCCTTGCCCCGTTGGAAACTTCGAAGGTTCTGGACCGTTATTCAAGCAAATGGGTGTCCGAAAGTGCAAATCTTGGAAAGAAGTGAAAACAAAATACATCAATTTTGGGCGACGCAAGATTGCCCCTTACACCTCTGCATGCTCCTGCACCAGGCTCAAACTAAGCGTCAAATCTTAAAACAAATGCTTCCGCTCATGCTCAATGTTTCGTTATCACGACATAAAGCATCTAGACGAAGCCGAGCGTGACATTTCAAGGCAATTGTTTCCAATCATGCCCCCGAATGATCCATTATCACGAAATACACACAATCAGGGGATGAACCCTCACAAACTCGAAAATTCAATATCTTGAAATCCGTACGCAATCTTGAGTTGAGCTCGACCAGGAATGCTTATTTTACTATTCCGAAGCTCTGGGGAAAATTTGGCGGTCAACCGCTTCTCCGGCAAGACTCGCTAAAAATAGCGAGTTTGTATCCTTGCCCCGTTGGAAACTTCGAAGGTTCTCGACCGTTATTCAAGCAAATGGGTGTCCGAAAGCGCAAATCTTGGAAAGAAGTGAAAACAAAATACATCAATTTTGGGCGACGCAAGATTGCCCCTTACACCTCTGCATGCTCCTGCACCAGGCTCAAACTAAGCGTCAAATCTTAAAACAAATGCTTCTGCTCATGCTCAATGTTTCGTTATCACGACATAAAGCATCTAGACGAAGCCGAGCATGACATTTCAAGGCAATTGTTTCCAATCATGCCCCCGAATGATCCATTATCACGAAATACACACAATCAGGGGATGAACCCTCACAAACTCGAAACTTCAATATCTTGAAATCCGTATTCAATCTTGAGTTGAGCTCGACCAGGAATGCTTATTTTACTATTCCGAAGCTCTGGGGAAAATTTGGCGGTCAACCGCTTCTCCGGCAAGGCTCGCTAAAAATAGCGAGTTTGTATCCTTGCCCCGTTGGAAACTTCGAAGGTTCTGGACCGTTATTCAAGCAAATGGGTGTCCGAAACCGCAAATCTTGGAAAGAAGTGAAAACAAAATACATCAATTTTGGGCGACGCAAGATTGCCCCTTACACCTCTGCATGCTCCTGCACCAGGCTCAAACTAAGCGTCAAATCTTAAAACAAATGCTTCTGCTCATGCTCAATGTTTCGTTATCACGACATAAAGCATCTAGACGAAGCCGAGCGTGACATTTCAAGGCAATTGTTTCCAATCATGCCCCCGAATGATCCATTATCACGAAATACACACAATCAGGGGATGAACCCTCACAAACTTGAAACTTCAATATCTTGAAATCCGTACGCAATCTTGAGTTGAGCTCGACCAGGAATGCTTATTTTACTATTCCGAAGCTCTGGGGAAAATTTGGCAGTCAACCGCTTCTCCGGCAAGACTCGCTAAAAATAGCGAGTTTGTATCCTTGCCCCGTTGGAAACTTCGAAGGTTCTGGACCGTTATTCAAGCAAATGGGTGTCCGAAAGTGCAAATCTTGGAAAGAAGTGAAAACAAAATACATCAATTTTGGGCGACGCAAGATTGCCCCTTACACCTCTGCATGCTCCTGCACCAGGCTCAAACTAAGCGTCAAATCTTAAAACAAATGCTTCCGCTCGTGCTCAATGTTTCGTTATCACGACATAAAGCATCTAGACGAAGCCGAGCGTGACATTTCAAGGCAATTGTTTCCAATCATGCCCCCGAATGATCCATTATCACGAAATACACACAATCAGGGGATGAACCCTCACAAACTTGAAACTTCAATATCTTGAAATCCGTACGCAATCTTGAGTTGAGCTCGACCAGGAATGCTTATTTTACTATTCCGAAGCTCTGGGGAAAATTTGGCAGTCAACCGCTTCTCCGGCAAGACTCGCTAAAAATAGCGAGTTTTAATCCTTGCCCCGTTGGAAACTTCGAAGGTTCTGGACCGTTATTCAAGCAAATGGGTGTCCGAAAGTGCAAATCTTGGAAAGAAGTGAAAACAAAATACATCAATTTTGGGCGACGCAAGATTGCCCCTTACACCTCTGCATGCTCCTGCACCAGGCTCAAACTAAGCGTCAAATCTTAAAACAAATGCTTCCGCTCATGCTCAATGTTTCGTTATCACGACATAAAGCATCTAGACGAAGCCGAGCGTGACATTTCAAGGCAATTGTTTCCAATCATGCCCCCGAATGATCCATTATCACGAAATACACACAATCAGGGGATGAACCCTCACAAACTTGAAACTTCAATATCTTGAAATCCGTACGCAATCTTGAGTTGAGCTCGACCAGGAATGCTTATTTTACTATTCCGAAGCTCTGGGGAAAATTTGGCTGTCAACCGCTTCTCCGGCAAGACTCGCTAAAAATAGCGAGTTTGTATCCATGCCCCATTGGAAACTTCGAAGGTTCTGGACCGTTATTCAAGCAAATGGGTGTCCGAAACCACAAATCTTGGAAAGAAGTGAAAACAAAATACATCAATTTTGGGCGACGCAAGATTGCCCCTTACACCTCTGCATGCTCCTGCACCAGGCTCAAACTAAGCGTCAAATCTTAAAACAAATGCTTCCGCTCATGCTCAATGTTTCGTTATCACGACATAAAGCATCTAGACGAAGCCGAGCGTGACATTTCAAGGCAATTGTTTCCAATCATGCCCCCGAATGATCCATTATCACCAAATACACACAATCAGGGGATGAACCCTCACAAACTCGAAACTTCAATATCTTGAAATCCGTACGCAATCTTGAGTTGAGCTCGACCAGGAATGCTTATTTTACTATTCCGAAGCTCTGGGGAAAATTTGGCGGTCAACCGCTTCTCCGGCAAGACTCGCTAAAAATAGCGAGTTTGTATCCTTGCCCCGTTGGAAACTTGGAAGGTTCTAGACCGTTATTCAAGCAAATGGGTGTCCGAAAGCGCAAATCTTGGAAAGAAGTGAAAACAAAATACATCAATTTTTGGCGACGGAAGATTGCCCCTTACACCTCTGCATGCTCCTGCACCAGGCTCAAACTAAGCGTCAAATCTTAAAACAAATGCTTCCACTCATGCTCAATGTTTCGTTATCACGACATAAAGCATCTAGACGAAGCCGAGCGTGACATTTCATGGCAATTGTTTCCAATCATGCCCCCGAATGATCCATTATCACGAAATACACACAATCAGGGGATGAACCCTCACAAACTTGAAACTTCAATATCTTGAAATTCGTACGCAATCTTGAGTTGAGCTCGACCAGGAATGCTTATTTTACTATTCCGAAGCTCTGGGGAAAATTTGACGGTCAACCGCTTCTCCGGCAAGACTCGCTAAAAATAGCGAGTTTGTATCCTTGCCCCGTTGGAAACTTCGAAGGTTCTGGACCGTTATTCAAGCAAATGGGTGTCCGAAAGCGCAAATCTTGGAAAGAAGTGAAAACAAAATACATCAATTTTGGGCGACGCAAGATTGCCCCTTACACCTCTGCATGCTCTTGCACCAGGCTCAAACTAAGCATCAAATCTTAAAACAAATGCTTCCGCTCATGCTCAATGTTTCGTTATCATGACATAAAGCATCTAGACGAAGCCGAGCATGACATTTCAAGGAAATTGTTTCCAATCATGCCCCCGAATGATCCATTATCACGAAATACACACAATCAGGGGATGAACCCTCGCAAACT
Organism: Cunninghamia lanceolata; assembly: GCA_027924645.1. Taxonomy (NCBI): domain Eukaryota; kingdom Viridiplantae; phylum Streptophyta; class Pinopsida; order Cupressales; family Cupressaceae; genus Cunninghamia; species Cunninghamia lanceolata. The sequence goes on along the minus strand of BSBN01000354.1, from coordinate 5,061,769 downwards.
TGAAACTTCAATATCTTGAAATCCGTACGCAATCTTGAGTTGAGCTCGACCAGGAATGCTTATTTTACTATTCCGAAGCTCTGGGGAAAATTTGGCGGTCAACCGCTTCTCCGGCAAGACTCGCTAAAAATAGCGAGTTTTTATCCTTGCCCCGTTGGAAACTTCGAAGGTTCTGGACCGTTATTCAAGCAAATGGGTGTCCGAAAGTGCAAATCTTGGAAAGAAGTGAAAACAAAATACATCAATTTTGGGCGACGCAAGATTGCCCCTTACACCTCTGCATGCTCCTGCACCAGGCTCAAACTAAGCGTCAAATCTTAAAACAAATGCTTCCGCTCATGCTCAATGTTTCGTTATCACGACAGAAAGCATCTAGACGAAGCCGAGCGTGACATTTCAAGGCAATTGTTTCCAATCATGCCCCCGAATGATCCATTATCACGTAATACACACAATCAGGGGATGAACCCTCACAAACTCGAAACTTCAATATCTTGAAATCCGTACGCAATCTTGAGTTGAGCTCGACCAGGAATGCTTATTTTACTATTCCGAAGCTCTGGGGAAAATTTGGCGGTCAACCGCTTCTCCGGCAAGACTCGCTAAAAATAGCGAGTTTGTATCCTTGCCCCGTTGGAAACTTCGAAGGTTCTGGACCGTTATTCAAGCAAATGGGTGTCCGAAAGCGCAAATCTTGGAAAGAAGTGAAAACAAAATACATTAATTTTGGGCGACGCAAGATTGCCCCTTACACCTCTGCATGCTCCTGCACCAGGCTCAAACTAAGCGTCAAATCTTAAAACAAATGCTTCCGCTCATGCTCAATGTTTCGTTATCACGACACAAAGCATCTAGACGAAGCCGAGCGTGACATTTCAAGGCAATTGTTTCCAATCATGCCCCCGAATGATCCATTATCACGAAATACACACAATCAGGGGATGAACCCTCACAAACTCAAAACTTCAATATCTTGAAATCCGTACGCAATCTTGAGTTGAGCTCGACCAGGAATGCTTATTTTACTATTCCGAAGCTCTGGGGAAAATTTGGCGGTCAACCGCTTCTCCGGCAAGACTCGCTAAAAATAGCGAGTTTGTATCCTTGCCCCGTTGGAAACTTCGAAGGTTCTGGACCGTTATTCAAGAAAATGGGTGTCCGAAAGCGCAAATCTTGGAAAGAAGTGAAAACAAAATACATCAATTTTGGGCGACGCAAGATTGCCCCTTACACCTCTGCATGCTCCTGCACCAGGCTCAAACTAAGCGTCAAATCTTAAAACAAATGCTTCCGCTCATGCTCAATGTTTCGTTATCACGACATAAAGCATCTAGACGAAGCCGAGCGTGACATTTCAAGGCAATTGTTTCCAATCATGCCCCCGAATGATCCATTATCACGAAATACACACAATCAGGGGATGAACCCTCACAAACTTGAAACTTCAATATCTTGAAATCCGTACGCAATCTTGAGTTGAGCTCGACCAGGAATGCTTATTTTACTATTCCGAAGCTCTGGGGAAAATTTGGCAGTCAACCGCTTCTCCGGCAAGACTCGCTAAAAATAGCGAGTTTGTATCCTTGCCCCGTTGGAAACTTCGAAGGTTCTGGACCGTTATTCAAGCAAATGGGTGTCCGAAAGCACAAATCTTGGAAAGAAGTGAAAACAAAATACATCAATTTTGGGTGACTCAAGATTGCCCCTTACACCTCTGCATGCTCCTGCACCAGGCTCAAACTAAGCGTGAAATCTTAAAACAAATGCTTCCGCTCATGCTCAATGTTTCGTTATCACGACACAAAGCATCTAGACGGAGCCGAGCGTGACATTTCAAGGCAATTGTTTCCAATCATGCCCCCGAATGATCCATTATCACGAAATACACACAATCAAGGGATGAACCCTCACAAACTCCAAAACTTCAATATCTTGAAATCCGTACGCAATCTTGAGTTGAGCTCGACCAGGAATGCTTATTTTACTATTCCGAAGCTCTGGGGAAAATTTGACGGTCAACCGCTTCTCCGGCAAGACTCGCTAAAAATAGCGAGTTTGTATCCTTGCCCCATTGGAAACTTCGAAGGTTCTGGACCGTTATTCAAGCAAATGGGTGTCCGAAAGCGCAAATCTTGGAAAGAAGTGAAAACAAAATACATCAATTTTGGGCGACGCAAGATTGCCCCTTACACCTCTGCATGCTCCTGCACCAGGCTCAAACTAAGCGTCAAATCTTAAAACAAATGCTTCCGCTCATGCTCAATGTTTCATTATCACGACACAAAGCATCTAGACGAAGCCGAGCGTGACATTTCAAGGCAATTGTTTCCAATCATGCCCCCGAATGATCCATTATCACGAAATACACACAATCAGGGGATGAACCCTCACAAACTTGAAACTTCAATATCTTGAAATCCGTACGCAATCTTGAGTTGAGCTCGACCAGGAATGCTTATTTTACTATTCCGAAGCTCTGGGGAAAATTTGGCGGTCAACCGCTTCTCCGGCAGGACTCGCTAAAAATAGCGAGTTTGTATCCTTGCCCTGTTGGAAACTTCGAAGGTTCTAGACCGTTATTCAAGCAAATGGGTGTCCGAAAGCGCAAATCTTGGAAAGAAGTGAAAACAAAATACATCAATTTTGGGCGACGCAAGATTGCCCCTTACACCTCTGCATGCTCCTGCACCAGGCTCAAACTAAGCGTCAAATCTTAAAACAAATGCTTCCACTCATGCTCAATGTTTCGTTATCACGACACAAAGCATCTAGACGAAGCCGAGCGTGACATTTCAAGGCAATTGTTTCCAATCATGCCCCCGAATGATCCATTATCACGAAATACACACAATCAGGGGATGAACCCTCACAAACTCGAAACTTCAATATCTTGAAATCCGTACGCAATCTTGAGTTGAGCTCGACCAGGAATGCTTATTTTACTATTCCGAAGCTCTGGGGAAAATTTGGCGGTCAACCGCTTCTCCGGCAAGACTCGCTAAAAATAGCGAGTTTGTATCCTTGCCCCGGTTGAAACTTCGAAGGTTCTGGACCGTTATTCAAGCAAATGGGTGTTCGAAAGTGCAAATCTTGGGAAGAAGTGAAAACAAAATACATCAATTTTGGGCGACGCAAGATTGCCCCTTACACCTCTGCATGCTCCTGCACCAGGCTCAAACTAAGCGTCAAATCTTAAAACAAATGCTTCTGCTCATGCTCAATGTTTCGTTATCACGACATAAAGCATCTAGACGAAGCCGAGCATGACATTTCAAGGCAATTGTTTCCAATCATGCCCCCGAATGATCCATTATCACGAAATACACACAATCAGGGGATGAACCCTCACAAACTCGAAACTTCAATATCTTGAAATCCGTATTCAATCTTGAGTTGAGCTCGACCAGGAATGCTTATTTTACTATTCCGAAGCTCTGGGGAAAATTTGGCGGTCAACCGCTTCTCCGGCAAGGCTCGCTAAAAATAGCGAGTTTGTATCATTGCCCCGTTGGAAACTTCGAAGGTTCTGGACCGTTATTCAAGCAAATGGGTGTCCGAAACCGCAAATCTTGGAAAGAAATGAAAACAAAATACATCAATTTTGGGCGACGCAAGATTGCCCCTTACACCTCTGCATGCTCCTGCACCAGGCTCAAACTAAGCGTCAAATCTTAAAACAAATGCTTCTGCTCATGCTCAATGTTTCGTTATCACGACATAAAGCATCTAGACGAAGCCGAGCGTGACATTTCAAGGCAATTGTTTCCAATCATGCCCCCGAATGATCCATTATCACGAAATACACACTATCAGGGGATGAACCCTCACAAACTCGAAACTTCAATATCTTGAAATCTGTACGCAATCTTGAGTTGAGCTCGACCAGGAATGCTTATTTTACTATTCCGAAGCTCTGGGGAAAATTTGGCGGTCAACCGCTTCTCCGGCAAGACTCGCTAAAAATAGCGAGTTTGTATCCTTGCCCCGTTGGAAACTTTGAAGGTTCTGGACCGTTATTCAAGCAAATGGGTGTCCGAAAGCGCAAATCTTGGAAAGAAGTGAAAACAAAATACATCAATTTTGGGCGACGCAAGATTGCCCCTTACACCTCTGCATGCTCCTGCACCAGGCTCAAACTAAGCGTCAAATCTTAAAACAAATGCTTCCGCTCATGCTCAATGTTTCGTTATCACGACATAAAGCATCTAGACGAAGCCGAGCGTGACATTTCAAGGCAATTGTTTCCAATCATGCCCCCGAATGATCCATTATCACGAAATACACACAATCAGGGGATGAACCCTCACAAACTTGAAACTTCAATATCTTGAAATCCGTACGCAATCTTGAGTTGAGCTCGACCAAGAATGCTTATTTTACTATTCCGAAGCTTTGGGGAAAATTTGGCGGTCAACCGCTTCTCCGGCAAGACTCGCTAAAAATAGCGAGTTTGTATCCTTGCCCCGTTGGAAACTTCGAAGGTTCTGGACGGTTATTCAAGCAAATGGGTGTCCGAAAGCGCAAATCTTGGAAAGAAGTGAAATCAAAATACATCAATTTTGGGCGACGCAAGATTGCCCCTTACACCTCTGCATGCTCCTGCACCAGGCTCAAACTAAGCGTCAAATCTTAAAACAAATGCTTCCGCTCATGCTCAATGTTTCGTTATCACGACATAAAGCATCTAGACGAAGCCGAGCGTGACATTTCAAGGCAATTGTTTCCAATCATGCCCCCGAATGATCCATTATCACCAAATACACACAATCAGGGGATGAACCCTCACAAACTTGAAACTTCAATATCTTGAAATCCGTACGCAATCTTGAGTTGAGCTCGACCAGGAATGCTTTTTTTACTATTCCGAAGCTCTGGGGAAAATTTGGCGGTCAACCAACCGCTTCTCCGGCAAGACTCGCTAAAAATAGCAAGTTTGTATCCTTGCCCCGTTGGAAACTTCGAAGGTTCTGGACCGTTATTCAAGCAAATGGGTGTCCGAAAGCGCAAATCTTGGAAAGAAGTGAAAACAAAATACATCAATTTTGGGGGACGCAAGATTGCCCCTTACACCTCTGCATGCTCCTGCACCAGGCTCAAACTAAGCGTCAAATCTTAAAACAAATGCTTCCGCTCGTGCTCAATGTTTCGTTATCACGACATAAAGCATCTAGACGAAGCCGAGCGTGACATTTCAAGGCAATTGTTTCCAATCATGCCCCCGAATGATCCATTATCACGAAATACACACAATCAGGGGATGAACCCTCACAAACTCGAAACTTCAATATCTTGAAATCCGTACGCAATCTTGAGTTGAGCTCGACCAGGAATGCTTATTTTACTATTCCGAAGCTCTGGGGAAAATTTGGCGGTCAACCACTTCTCCGGCAAGACTCGCTAAAAATAGCGAGTTTGTATCCTTGCCCCGTTGGAAACTTTGAAGGTTCTGGACCGTTATTCAAGCAAATGGGTGTCCGAAAGCGCAAATCTTGGAAAGAAGTGAAAACAAAATACATCAATTTTGGGCGACGCAAGATTGCCCCTTACACCTCTGCATGCTCCTGCACCAGGCTCAAACTAAGCGTCAAATCTTAAAACAAATGCTTCCGCTCATGCTCAATGTTTCGTTATCACGACATAAAGCATCTAGACGAAGCCGAGCGTGACATTTCAAGGCAATTGTTTCCAATCATGCCCCCGAATGATCCATTATCACAAAATACACATAATCAGGGGATGAACCGTCACAAACTCGAAACTTCAATATCTTGAAATCCGTACGTAATCTTGAGTTGAGCTCAACCAGGAATGCTTATTTTACTATTACGAAGCTCTGGGGAAAATTTGGCGGTCAACCGCTTCTCCGGCAAGACTTGCTAAAAATAGCGAGTTTGTATCCTTGCCCCGTTGGAAACATCGAAGGTTCTGGACCGTTATTAAAGCAAATGGGTGTCTGAAAGTGCAAATCTTGGAAAGAAGTGAAAACAAAATACATCAATTTTGGGCGACGCAAGATTGCCCCTTACACCTCTGCATGCTCCTGCACCAGGCTCAAACTAAGCGTCAAATCTTAAAACAAATGCTTCTGCTCGTGCTCAATGTTTCGTTATCACGACATAAAGCATCTAGACGAAGCCGAGCGTGACATTTCAAGGCAATTGTTTCCAATCATGCCCCCGAATGATCCCTTATCACGAAATACACACAATCAGGGGATGAAACCTCACAAACTCGAAACTTCAATATCTTGAAATCCGTACGCAATCTTGAGTTGAGCTCGACCAGGAATGCTTATTTTACTATTCCGAAGCTCTGGGGAAAATTTGGCGGTCAACCGCTTCTCCGGCAAGACTCGCTAAAAATAGCGAGTTTGTATCCTTGCCCCGTTGGAAACTTCGAAGGTTCTGCACCGTTATTCAAGCAAATGGCTGTCCGAAAGCGCAAATCTTGGAAAGAAGTGAAAACAAAATACATCAATTTTGGGCGACGCAAGATTGCCCCTTACACCTCTGCATGCTCCTGCACCAGGCTCAAACTAAGCGTCAAATCTTAAAACAAATGCTTCCGCTCATGCTCAATGTTTCGTTATCACGACACAAAGCATCTAGATGAAGCCGAGCGTGACATTTCAAGGCAATTGTTTCCAATCATGCCCCCGAATGATCCATTATCACGAAATACACACAATCAGGGGATGAACCCTCACAAACTCGAAACTTCAATATCTTGAAATCTGTACGCAATCTTGAGTTGAGCTCGACCAGGAATGCTTATTTTACTATTCCGAAGCTCTGGGGAAAATTTGGCGGTCAACCGCTTCTCCGGCAAGACTCGCTAAAAATAGCGAGTTTGTATCCTTGCCCCGTTGGAAACTTTGAAGGTTCTGGACCGTTATTCAAGCAAATGGGTGTCCGAAAGCGCAAATCTTGGAAAGAAGTGAAAACAAAATACATCAATTTTGGGCGACGCAAGATTGCCCCTTACACCTCTGCATGCTCCTGCACCAGGCTCAAACTAAGCGTCAAATCTTAAAACAAATGCTTCCGCTCATGCTCAATGTTTCGTTATCACGACATAAAGCATCTAGACGAAGCCGAGCGTGACATTTCAAGGCAATTGTTTCCAATCATGCCCCCGAATGATCCATTATCACGAAATACACACAATCAGGGGATGAACACTCACAAACTTGAAACTTCAATATCTTGAAATCCGTACGCAATCTTGAGTTGAGCTCGACCAAGAATGCTTATTTTACTATTCCAAAGCTTTGGGGAAAATTTGGCGGTCAACCGCTTCTCCGGCAAGACTCGCTAAAAATAGCGAGTTTGTATCCTTGCCCCGTTGGAAACTTCGAAGGTTCTGGACGGTTATTCAAGCAAATGGGTGTCCGAAAGCGCAAATCTTGGAAAGAAGTGAAATCAAAATACATCAATTTTGGGCGACGCAAGATTGCCCCTTACACCTCTGCATGCTCCTGCACCAGGCTCAAACTAAGCGTCAAATCTTAAAACAAATGCTTCCGCTCATGCTCAATGTTTCGTTATCACGACATAAAGCATCTAGACGAAGCCGAGCGTGACATTTCAAGGCAATTGTTTCCAATCATGCCCCCGAATGATCCATTATCACCAAATACACACAATCAGGGGATGAACGCTCACAAACTTGAAACTTCAATATCTTGAAATCCGTACGCAATCTTGAGTTGAGCTCGACCAGGAATGCTTTTTTTACTATTCCGAAGCTCTGGGGAAAATTTGGCGGTCAACCAACCGCTTCTCCGGCAAGACTTGCTAAAAATAGCAAGTTTGTATCCTTGCCCCGTTGGAAACTTCGAAGGTTCTGGACCGTTATTCAAGCAAATGGGTGTCTGAAAGCGCAAATCTTGGAAAGAAGTGAAAACAAAATACATCAATTTTGGGCGACGCAAGATTGCCCCTTACACCTCTGCATGCTCCTGCACCAGGCTCAAACTAAGCGTCAAATCTTAAAACAAATGCTTCCGCTCGTGCTCAATGTTTCGTTATCACGACATAAAGCATCTAGACGAAGCCGAGCGTGACATTTCAAGGCAATTGTTTCCAATCATGCCCCCGAATGATCCATTATCACGAAATACACACAATCAGGGGATGAACCCTCACAAACTCGAAACTTCAATATCTTGAAATCCGTACGCAATCTTGAGTTGAGCTCGACCAGGAATGCTTATTTTACTATTCCGAAGCTCTGGGGAAAATTTGGCGGTCAACCACTTCTCCGGCAAGACTCGCTAAAAATAGCGAGTTTGTATCCTTGCCCCGTTGGAAACTTTGAAGGTTCTGGACCGTTATTCAAGCAAATGGGTGTCCGAAAGCGCAAATCTTGGAAAGAAGTGAAAACAAAATACATCAATTTTGGGCGACGCAAGATTGCCCCTTACACCTCTGCATGCTCCTGCACCAGGCTCAAACTAAGCGTCAAATCTTAAAACAAATGCTTCCGCTCATGCTCAATGTTTCGTTATCACGACATAAAGCATCTAGACGAAGCCGAGCGTGACATTTCAAGGCAATTGTTTCCAATCATGCCCCCGAATGATCCATTATCACAAAATACACATAATCAGGGGATGAACCGTCACAAACTCGAAACTTCAATATCTTGAAATCCGTACGTAATCTTGAGTTGAGCTCAACCAGGAATGCTTATTTTACTATTACGAAGCTCTGGGGAAAATTTGGCGGTCAACCGCTTCTCCGGCAAGACTTGCTAAAAATAGCGAGTTTGTATCCTTGCCCCATTGGAAACATCGAAGGTTCTGGACCGTTATTCAAGCAAATGGGTGTCTGAAAGTGCAAATCTTGGAAAGAAGTGAAAACAAAATACATCAATTTTGGGCGACGCAAGATTGCCCCTTACACCTCTGCATGCTCCTGCACCAGGCTCAAACTAAGCGTCAAATCTTAAAACAAATGCTTCTGCTCGTGCTCAATGTTTCGTTATCACGACATAAAGCATCTAGACGAAGCCGAGCGTGACATTTCAAGGCAATTGTTTCCAATCATGCCCCCGAATGATCCCTTATCACGAAATACACACAATCAGGGGATGAACCCTCACAAACTCGAAACTTCAATATCTTGAAATCCGTACGCAATCTTGAGTTGAGCTCGACCAGGAATGCTTATTTTACTATTCCGAAGCTCTGGGGAAAATTTGGCGGTCAACCGCTTCTCCGGCAAGACTCGCTAAAAATAGCGAGTTTGTATCCTTGCCCCGTTGGAAACTTCGAAGGTTCTGCACCGTTATTCAAGCAAATGGGTGTCCGAAAGCGCAAATCCTGGAAAGAAGTGAAAACAAAATACATCAATTTTGGGCGACGCAAGATTGCCCCTTACACCTCTGCATGCTCCTGCACCAGGCTCAAACTAAGCGTCAAATCTTAAAACAAATGCTTCCGCTCGTGCTCAATGTTTCGTTATCACGACATAAAGCATCTAGACGAAGCCGAGCGTGACATTTCAAGGCAATTGTTTCCAATCATGCCCCCGAATGATCCATTATCATGAAATACACACAATCAGGGGATGAACCCTCACAAACTCGAAACTTCAATATCTTGAAATCCGTACGCAATCTTGAGTTGAGCTCGACCAGGAATGCTTATTTTACTATTCCGAAGCTCTGGGGAAAATTTGGCGGTCAACCGCTTCTCCGGCAAGACTCGCTAAAAATAGCGAGTTTGTATCCTTGCCCCGTTGGAAACTTCGAAGGTTCTGGACCGTTATTCAAGCAAATGGGTGTCCGAAACCGCAAATCTTGGAAAGAAGTGAAAACAAAATACATCAATTTTGGGCGACGCAAGATTGCCCCTTACACCTCTGCATGCTCCTGCACCAGGCTCAAACTAAGCGTCAAATCTTAAAACAAATGCTTCCGCTCATGCTCAATGTTTCGTTATCACGACATAAAGCATCTAGACGAAGCCGAGCGTGACATTTCAAGGCAATTGTTTCCAATCATGCCCCCGAATGATCCATTATCACGAAATACACACAATCAGGGGATGAACCCTCACAAACTCGAAACTTCAATATCTTGAAATCCGTACGCAATCTTGAGTTGAGCTCGACCAGGAATGCTTATTTTACTATTCCGAAGCTCTGGGGAAAATTTGGCGGTCAACCGCTTCTCCGGCAAGACTCGCTAAAAATAGCGAGTTTGTATCCTTGCCCCGTTGGAAACTTCAAAGGTTCTGCACCGTTATTCAAGCAAATGGGTGTCCGAAAGCGCAAATCTTGGAAAGAAGTGAAAACAAAATACATCAATTTTGGGCGACGCAAGATTGCCCCTTACACCTCTGCAAGCTCCTACACCAGGCTCAAACTAAGCGTCAAATCTTAAAACAAATGCTTCCGCTCATGCTCAATGTTTCGTTATCACGACATAAAGCATCTAGACCAAGCCGAGCGTGACATTTCAAGGCAATTGTTTCCAATCATGCCCCCGAATGATCCATTATCACGAAATACACACAATCAGGGGATGAACCCTCACAAACTTGAAACTTCAATATCTTGAAATCCATACGCAATCTTGAGTTGAGCTCGACCAGGAATGCTTATTTTACTGTTCCGAAGCTCTGGGGAAAATTTGGCGGTCAACCGCTTCTGCGGCAAGACTCGCTAAAAATAGCGAGTTTGTATCCTTGCCCCGTTGGAAACTTTGAAGGTTCTGGACCGTTATTCAAGCAAATGGCTGTCCGAAAGCGCAAATCTTGGAAAGAAGTGAAAACAAAATACATCAATTTTGGGCGACGCAAGATTGCCCCTTACACCTCTGCATGCTCCTGCACCAGGCTCAAACTAAGCGTCAAATCTTAAAACAAATGCTTCCGCTCATGCTCAATGTTTCGTTATCACGACACAAAGCATCTAGATGAAGCCGAGCGTGACATTTCAAGGCAATTGTTTCCAATCATGCCCCCGAATGATCCATTATCACGAAATACACACAATCAGGGGATGAATCCTCACAAACTCGAAACTTCAATATCTTGAAATCCGTACGCAATCTTGAGTTGAGCTCGACCAGGAATGCTTATTTTACTATTCCGAAGCTCTGGGGAAAATTTGGCGGTCAACCGCTTCTCCGGCAAGACTCGCTAAAAATAGCGAGTTTGTATCCTTGCCCCGTTGGAAACTTCGAAGGTTCTGGACCGTTATTCAAGCAAATGGTTGTCCGAAAGCGCAAATCTTGGGAAGAAGTGAAAAAATAATACATCAATTTTGGGCGACGCAAGATTGCCCCTTACACCTCTGCATGCTCCTGCACCAGGCTCAAACTAAGCGTCAAATCTTAAAACAAATGCTTCCGCTCATGCTCAATGTTTTGTTATCACGACATAAAGCATCTAGACGAAGCTGAGCGTGACATTTCAAGGCAATTGTTTCCAATCATGCCCCCGAATGATCCATTATCACGAAATACACACAATCAGGGGATGAACCCTCACAAACTCGAAACTTCAATATCTTGAAATCCGTACGCAATCTTGAGTTGAGCTCGACCAGGAATGCTTATTTTACTATTCCGAAGCTCTGGGGAAAATTTGGCGGTCAACCGCTTCTCCGGCAAGACTCGCTAAAAATAGCGAGTTTGTATCCTTGCCCCGTTGGAAACTTTGAAGGTTCTGGACCGTTATTCAAGCAAATGGGTGTCCGAAAGCGCAAATCTTGGAAAGAAGTGAAAACAAAATACATCAATTTTGGGCGACGCAAGATTGCCCCTTACACCTCTGCATGCTCCTGCACCAGGCTCAAACTAAGCGTCAAATCTTAAAACAAATGCTTCCCCTCATGCTCAATGTTTCGTTATCACGACATAAAGCATCTAGACGAAGCCGAGCGTGACATTTCAAGGCAATTGTTTCCAATCATGCCCCCGAATGATCCATTATCACGAAATACACACAATCAGGGGATGAACCCTCACAAACTCGAAACTTCAATATCTTGAAATCCGTACGCAATCTTGAGTTGAGCTCGACCAGGAATGCTTATTTTACTATTCCGAAGCTCTGGGGAAAATTTGGCGGTCAACCGCTTCTCCGGCAAGACTCGCTAAAAATAGCGAGTTTGTATCCTTGCCCCGTTGGAAACTTCGAAGGTTCTGCACCGTTATTCAAGCAAATGGGTGTCCGAAACCGCAAATCTTGGAAAGAAGTGAAAACAAAATACATCAATTTTGGGCGACGCAAGATTGCCCCTTACACCTCTGCATGCTCCTGCACCAGGCTCAAACTAAGCGTCAAATCTTAAAACAAATGCTTCCGCTCATGCTCAATGTTTCGTTATCACGACATAAAGCATCTAGACGAAGCCGAGCGTGACATTTCAAGGCAATTGTTTCCAATCATGCCCCCGAATGATCCATTATCACGAAATACACACAATCAGGGGATGAACCCTCACAAACTTGAAACTTCAATATCTTGAAATCTGTACGCAATCTTGAGTTGAGCTCGACCAGGAATGCTTATTTTACTATTCCGAAGCTCTGGGGAAAATTTGGCGGTCAACCGCTTCTCCGGCAAGACTCGCTAAAAATAGCGAGTTTGTATCCTTGCCCCGTTGGAAACTTCGAAGGTTCTGGACCGTTATTCAAGCAAATGGGTGTCCGAAAGCGAAAATCTTGGAAGGAAGTGAAAACAAAATACATCAATTTTGGGCGACGCAAGATTGCCCCTTACACCTCTGCATGCTCCTGCACCAGGCTCAAACTAAGCGTCAAATCTTAAAACAAATGCTTCCGCTCATGCTCAATGTTTCATTATCACGACATAAAGCATCTAGACGAAGCCGAGCGTGACATTTCAAGGCAATTGTTTCCAATCATGCCCCCGAATGATCCATTATCACGAAATACACACAATCAGGGGATGAACCCTCACAAACTCGAAACTTCAATATCCTGAAATCCGTACGCAATCTTGAGTTGAGCTCGTCCAGGAATGCTTTTTTTACTATTTCGAAGCTCTGGGGAAAATTTGGCGGTCAACCGCTTCTCCGGCAAGACTCGCTAAAAATAGCGAGTTTGTATCCTTGCCCCGTTGGAAACTTCGAAGGTTCTGGACCGATATTCAAGCAAATGGGTGTCCGAAAGCGCAAATCTTCGAAAGAAGTGAAAACAAAATACATCAATTTTGGGCGACGCAAGATTGCCCATTACACCTCTGCATGCTCCTGCACCAGGCTCAAACTAAGCGTCAAATCTTAAAACAAATGCTTCCGCTCATGCTCAATGTTTCGTTATCACGACATAAAGCATCTAGACGAAGCCGAGCGTGACATTTCAAGGCAATTGTTTCCAATCATGCCCCCGAATGATCCATTATCACGAAATACACACAATCAGGGGATGAACCCTCACAAACTCAAAACTTCAATATCTTGAAATCCGTACGCAATCTTTAGTTGAGCTCGACCAGGAATGCTTATTTTACTATTCCGAAGCTCTGGGGAAAATTTGGCGGTCAACCGCTTCTCCGGCAAGACTCGCTAAAAAATAGCGAGTTTGTTCCTTGCCCCGTTGGAAACTTCGAAGGTTCTGGACCGTTATTCAAGCAAATGGGTGTCCGAAAGCGCAAATCTTGGAAAGAAGTGAAAACAAAATACATCAATTTTGGGCGACGCAAGATTGCCCCTTACACCTCTGCATGCTCCTGCACCAGGCTCAAACTAAGCGTCAAATCTTAAAACAAATGCTTCCGCTCATGCTCAATGTTTCGTTATCACGACATAAAGCATCTAGATGAAGCCGAGCGTGACATTTCAAGGCAATTGTTTCCAATCATGCCCCCGAATGATCCATTATCACGAAATACACACAATCAGGGGATGAACCCTCACAAACTCGAAACTTCAATATCTCGAAATCCGTACGCAATCTTGAGTTGAGCTCGACCAGGAATGCTTATTTTACTATTCCGAAGCTCTGGGGAAAATTTGGCGGTCAACCGCTTCTCCGGCAAGACTCGCTAAAAATAGCGAGTTTGTATCCTTGCCCCGTTGGAAACTTTGAAGGTTCTGGACCGTTATTCAAGCAAATGGGTGTCCGAAAGCGCAAATCTTGGAAAGAAGTGAAAACAAAATACATCAATTTTGGGCGACGCAAGATTGCCCCTTACACCTCTGCATGCTCCTGCACCAGGCTCAAACTAAGCGTCAAATCTTAAAACAAATGCTTCCGCTCATGCTCAATGTTTCGTTATCACGACATAAAGCATCTAGACAAAGCCGAGCATGACATTTAAAGGCAATTGTTTCCAATCATGCCCCCGAATGATCCATTATCACGAAATACACACGATCAGGGGATGAACCCTCACAAACTTGAAACTTCAATATCGTGAAATCCGTACGCAATCTTGAGTTGAGCTCGACCAGGAATGCTTATTTTACTATTCCGAAGCTCTGGGGAAAATTTGGCGGTCAACCGCTTCTCCGGCAAGACTCGCTAAAAATAGCGAGTTTGTATCCTTGCCCCGTTGGAAACTTCGAAGGTTCTGCACCGTTATTCAAGCAATTGGGTGTCTGAAAGCGCAAATCTTGGAAAGAAGTGAAAACAAAATACATCAATTTTGGGCGACGCAAGATTGCCCCTTACACCTCTGCATGCTCCTGCACCAGGCTCAAACTAAGCGTCAAATCTTAAAACAAATGCTTCCGCTCCTGCTCAATGTTTCGTTATCACGACATAAAGCATCTAGACGAAGCCGAGCGTGACATTTCAAGGCAATTGTTTCCAATCATGCCCCCGAATGATCCATTATCACGAAATACACACAATCAGGGGATGAACCCTCACAAACTCGAAACTTCAATATCCTGAAATCCGTACGCAATCTTGAGTTGAGCTTGACCAGGAATGCTTATTTTACTATTCCGAAGCTCTGGGGAAAATTTGGAGGTCAACCGCTTCTCCGGTAAGACTCGCTAAAAATAGCGAGTTTGTATCCTTGCCCCGTTGGAAACTTCGAAGGTTCTGGACCGTTATTCAAGCAAATGGGTGTCCGAAAGCGCAAATCTTGGAAAGAAGTGAAAACAAAATACATCAATTTTGGGCGACGCAAGATTGCCCCTTACACCTCTGCATGCTCCTGCACCAGGCTCAAACTAAGCGTCAAATCTTAAAACAAATGCTTCCGCTCATGCTCAATGTTTTGTTATCACGACATAAAGCATCTAGACGAAGCCGAGCGTGACATTTCAAGGCAATTGTTTCCAATCATGCCCCCGAATGATCCATTATCACGAAATACACACAATCAGGGGATGAACCCTCACAAACTCGAAACTTCAATATCTTGAAATCCGTACGCAATCTTGAGTTGAGCTCGACCAGGAATGCTTATTTTACTATTCCGAAGCTCTGGGGAAAATTTGGCGGTCAACCGCTTCTCCGGCAAGACTCGCTAAAAATAGCGAGTTTGTATCCTTGCCCCGTTGGAAACTTCGAAGGTTCTGGACCGTTATTCAAGCAAATGGGTGTCCGAAACCGTAAATCTTGGAAAGAAGTGAAAACAAAATACATCAATTTTGGGCGACGCAAGATTGCCCCTTACACCTCTGCATGCTCCTGCACCAGGCTCAAACTAAGCGTCAAATCTTAAAACAACTGCTTCCGCTCATGCTCAATGTTTCGTTATCACGACATAAAGCACCTAGACGAAGCCGAGCGTGATATTTCAAGGCAATTGTTTCCAATCATGCCCCCGAATGATCCATTATCACGAAATACACACAATCAGGGGATGAACCCTCACAAACTCGAAACTTCAATATCTTGAAATCCGTACGCAATCTTGAGTTGAGCTCGACCAGGAATGCTTATTTTACTATTCCGAAGCTCTGGGGAAAATTTGGCGGTCAACCGCTTCTCTGGCAAGACTCGCTAAAAATAGCGAGTTTGTATCCTTGCCCCGTTGGAAACTTCGAAGGTTCTGGACTGTTATTCAAGCAAATGGGTGTCTGAAAGCGCAAATCTTGGAAAGAAGTGAAAACAAAATACATCAATTTTGGGCGACGCAAGATTGCCCCTTACACCTCTGCATGCTCCTGCACCAGGCTCAAACTAAGCGTCAAATCTTAAAACAAATGCTTCTGCTCGTGCTCAATGTTTCGTTATCACGACATAAAGCATCTAGACGAAGCCGAGCGTGACATTTCAAGGCAATTGTTTCCAATCATGCCCCCGAATGATCCATTACCACGAAATACACACAATCAGGGGATGAACCCTCACAAACTCGAAACTTCAATATCTTGAAATCCGTACGTAATCTTGAGTTGAGCTCGACCAGGAATGCTTATTTTACTATTCCGATGCTCTGTGGAAAATTTGGCGGTCAACCGCTTCTCCGGCAAGACTCGCTAAAAATAGCGAGTTTGTATCCTTACCCCGTTGGAAACCTCGAAGGTTCTGGACTGTTATTCAAGCAAATGGGTGTCCGAAAGCGCAAATCTTGGAAAGAAGTGAAAACAAAATACATCAATTTTGGGCGACGCAAGATTGCCCCTTACACCTCGGCATGCTCCTGCACCAGGCTCAAACTAAGTGTCAAATCTTAAAACAAATGCTTCCGCTCATGCTCAATGTTTCGTTATCACGACATAAAGCATCTAGACGAAGCCGAGCGTGACATTTCAAGGCAATTGTTTCCAATCATGCCCCCGAATGATCCATTATCACGAAATACACACAATCAGCGGATGAACCCTCACAAACTTGAAACTTCAATATCTTGAAATCCGTACGCAATCTTGAGTTGAGCTCGACCAGGAATGCTTATTTTACTATTCCGAAGCTCTGGGGAAAATTTTGCGGTCAACTGCTTCTCCGGCAAGACTCGCTAAAAATAGCGAGTTTGTATCCTTGCCCCGTTGGAAACTTCGAAGGTTCTGGACCGTTATTCAAGCAAATGGGTGTCCGAAAGCGCAAATCTTGGAAAGAAGTGAAAACAAAATACATCAATTTTGGGCGACGCAAGATTGCCCCTTACACCTCTGCATGCTCCTCCACCAGGCTCAAACTAAGCGTCAAATCTTAAAACAAATGCTTCCGCTCATGCTCAATGTTTCGTTATCACGACATAAAGCATCTAGACCAAGCCGAGCGTGACATTTCAAGGTAATTGTTTCCAATCATGCCCCCGAATGATCCATTATCACGAAATACACACAATTAGGGGATGAACCCTCACAAACTTGAAACTTCAATATCTTGAAATCCATACGCAATCTTGAGTTGAGCTCGACCAGGAATGCTTATTTTACTGTTCCGAAGCTCCTGGAAAAATTTGGCGGTCAACCGCTTCTGCGGCAAGACTCGCTAAAAATAGCGAGTTTGTATCCTTGCCCCGTTGGAAACTTCGAAGGTTCTGGACCGTTATTCAAGCAAATGGATGTCCGAAAGCGCAAATCTTGGAAAGAAGTGAAAACAAAATACATCAATTTTGGGCGACGCAAGATTGCCCCTTACACCTCTGCATGCTCCTGCACTAGGCTCAAACTAAGCGTCAAATCTTAAAACAAATGCTTCCGCTCATGCTCAATGTTTCGTTATCACGACACAAAGCATCTAGACGAAGCCGAGCGTGACATTTCAAGGCAATTGTTTCCAATCATGCCCCCGAATGATCCATTATCACGAAATACACACAATCAGGGGATGAACCCTCACAAACTCGAAACTTCAATATCTTGAAATCCGTACGCAATCTTGAGTTGAGCTCGACCAGGAATGCTTATTTTACTATTCCGAAGCTCTGGGGAAAATTTGGCGGTCAACCGCTTCTCCGGCAAGACTCGCTAAAAATAGCGAGTTTGTATCCTTGCCCCGTTGGAAACTTCGAAGGTTCTGGACCGTTATTCAAGCAAATGGTTGTCCGAAAGCGCAAATCTTGGGAAGAAGTGAAAACAAAATACATCAATTTTGGGCGACGCAAGATTGCCCCTTACACCTCTGCATGCTCCTGCACCAGGCTCAAACTAAGCGTCAAATCTTAAAACAAATGCTTCCGCTCATGCTCAATGTTTTGTTATCACGACATAAAGCATCTAGACGAAGCCGAGCGTGACATTTCAAGGCAATTGTTTCCAATCATGCCCCCGAATGATCCATTATCACGAAATACACACAATCAGGGGATGAACCCTCACAAACTCGAAACTTCAATATCTTGAAATCCGTACGCAATCTTGAGTTGAGCTCGACCAGGAATGCTTATTTTACTATTCCGAAGCTCTGGGGAAAATTTGGCGGTCAACCGCTTCTCCGGCAAGACTCGCTAAAAATAGCGAGTTTGTATCCTTGCCCCGTTGGAAACTTTGAAGGTTCTGGACCGTTATTCAAGCAAATGGGTGTCCGAAAGCGCAAATCTTGTAAAGAAGTGAAAACAAAATACATCAATTTTGGGCGACGCAAGATTGCCCCTTACACCTCTGCATGCTCCTGCACCAGGCT
Source organism: Cunninghamia lanceolata (assembly GCA_027924645.1). Taxonomy (NCBI): domain Eukaryota; kingdom Viridiplantae; phylum Streptophyta; class Pinopsida; order Cupressales; family Cupressaceae; genus Cunninghamia; species Cunninghamia lanceolata. The sequence goes on along the minus strand of BSBN01000354.1, from coordinate 5,043,259 downwards.
CAAACTAAGCGTCAAATCTTAAAACAAATGCTTCCGCTCATGCTCAATGTTTCGTTATCACGACATAAAGCATCTAGACGAAGCCGAGCGTGACATTTCAAGGCAATTGTTTCCAATCATGCCCCCGAATGATCCATTATCACGAAATACACACAATCAGGGGATGAACCCTCACAAACTCGAAACTTCAATATCTTGAAATCCGTACGCAATCTTGAGTTGAGCTCGACCAGGAATGCTTATTTTACTATTCCGAAGCTCTGGGGAAAATTTGGCGGTCAACCGCTTCTCCGGCAAGACTCGCTAAAAATAGCGAGTTTGTATCCTTGCCCCGTTGGAAACTTCGAAGGTTCTGCACCGTTATTCAAGCAAATGGGTGTCTGAAACCGCAAATCTTGGAAAGAAGTGAAAACAAAATACATCAATTTTGGGCGACGCAAGATTGCCCCTTACACCTCTGCATGCTCCTGCACCAGGCTCAAACTAAGCGTCAAATCTTAAAACAAATGCTTCCGCTCATGCTCAATGTTTCGTTATCATGACATAAAGCATCTAGACGAAGCCGAGCGTGACATTTCAAGGCAATTGTTTCCAATCATGCCCCCGAATGATCCATTATCACGAAATACACACAATCAGGGGATGAACCCTCACAAACTCGAAACTTCAATATCTTTAAATCTGTACGCAATCTTGAGTTGAGCTCGACCAGGAATGCTTATTTTACTATTCCGAAGCTCTGGGGAAAATTTGGCGGTCAACCGCTTCTCCGGCAAGACTCGCTAAAAATAGCGAGTTTGTATCCTTGCCCCTGTTGGAAACTTCGAAGGTTCTGGACTGTTATTCAAGCAAATGGGTGTCCGAAAGCGAAAATCTTGGAAGGAAATGAAAACAAAATACATCAATTTTGGGCGACGCAAGATTGCCCCTTACACCTCTGCATGCTCCTGCACCAGGCTCAAACTAAGCGTCAAATCTTAAAACAAATGCTTCCGCTCATGCTCAATGTTTCATTATCACGACATAACGCATCTAGATGAAGCCGAGCGTGACATTTCAAGGCAATTGTTTCCAATCATGCCCCCGAATGATCCATTATCACGAAATACACACAATCAGGGGATGAACCCTCACAAACTCGAAACTTCAATATCCTGAAATCCGTACGCAATCTTGAGTTGAGCTCGACCAGGAATGCTTTTTTTACTATTTCGAAGCTCTGGGGAAAATTTGGCGGTCAACCGCTTCTCCGGCAAGACTCGCTAAAAATAGCGAGTTTGTATCCTTGCCCCGTTGGAAACTTCGAAGGTTCTGGACCGTTATTCAAGCAAATGGGTGTCCGAAAGCGCAAATCTTGGAAAGAAGTGAAAACAAAATACATCAATTTTGGGCGACGCAAGATTGCCCATTACACCTCTGCATGCTCCTGCACCAGGCTCAAACTAAGCGTCAAATCTTAAAACAAATGCTTCCGCTCATGCTCAATGTTTCGTTATCACGACATAAAGCATCTAGACGAAGCCGAGCGTGACATTTCAAGGCAATTGTTTCCAATCATGCCCCCGAATGATCCATTATCACGAAATACACACAATCAGGGGATGAACCCTCTCAAACTCGAAACTTCAATATCTTGAAATCCGTACGCAATCTTCAGTTGAGCTCGACCAGGAATGCTTATTTTACTATTCCGAAGCTCTGGGGAAAATTTGGCGGTCAACCGCTTCTCCGGCAAGACTCGCTAAAAATAGCGAGTTTGTATCCTTGCCCCGTTGGTAACATCGAAGGTTCTGGACCGTTATTCAAGCAAATGGGTGTCCGAAAGCAAAAATCTTGGAAAGAAGTGAAAACAAAATACATCAATTTTGGGCGACGCAAGATTGCCCCTTACACCTCTGCATGCTCCTGCACCAGGCTCAAACTAAGCGTCAAATCTTAAAACAAATGCTTCCGCTCATGCTCAATGTTTCGTTATCACGACATAAAGCATCTAGACAAAGCCGAGCGTGACATTTAAAGGCAATTGTTTCCAATCATGCCCCCGAATAATCCATTATCACGAAATACACACAATCAGGGGATGAACCCTCACAAACTTGAAACTTGAATATCGTGAAATCCGTACGCAATCTTGAGTTGAGGTCGACCAGGAATGCTTTTTTTACTATTCCGAAGGTCTGGGGAAAATTTGGCGGTCAACCGCTTCTCCGGCAAGACTCGCTAAAAATAGCGAGTTTGTATCCTTGCCCCGTTGGAAACTTTGAAGGTTCGGGACCGTTATTCAAGTAAATGGGTGTCCGAAAGCGCAAATCTTGGAAAGAAGTGAAAACAAAATACATCAATTTTGGGCGACGCAAGATTGCCCCTTACACCTCTGCATGCTCCTGCACCAGGCTCAAACTAAGCGTCAAATCTTAAAACAAATGCTTCCGCTCATGCTCAATGTTTCGTTATCACGACATAAAGCATCTAGACGAAGCCGAGCGTGACATTTCAAGGCAATTGTTTCCAATCATGCCCCCGAATGATCCATTATCACGAAATACACACAATCAGGGGATGAACCCTCACAAACTTGAAACTTCAATATCTTGAAATCCGTACGCAATCTTGAGTTGAGCTCGACCAGGAATGCTTATTTTACTATTCCGAAGCTCTGGGGAAAATTTGGCGATCAACCGCTTCTCCGGCAAGACTCGCTAAAAATAGCGAGTTTGTATCCTTGCCCCGTTGGAAACTTCGAAGGTTCTGGACCGTTATTCAAGCAAATGGGTGTCCGAAAGCGCAAATCTTGGAAAGAAGTGAAAACAAAATACATCAATTTTGGGCGACGCAAGATTGCCCCTTACACCTCTGCATGCTCCTGCACCAGGCTCAAACTCTAAGCGTCAAATCTTAAAACAAATGCTTCCGCTCATGCTCAATGTTTCGTTATCACGACATAAAGCATCTAGACGAAGCCGAGCATGACATTTCAAGGCAATTGTTTCCAATCATGCCCCCGAATGATCCATTATCACGAAATACACAGAATCAGGGGATGAACCCTCACAAACTCGAAACTTCAATATCCTGAAATCCGTACGCAATCTTGAGTTGAGCTCGACCAGGAATGCTTATTTTACTATTCCGAAGCTCTGGGGAAAATTTGGCGGTCAACCGCTTCTCCGGCAAGACTCGCTAAAAATAGCGAGTTTGTATCCTTGCCCCGTTGGAAACTTCGAAGGTTCTGCACCGTTATTCAAGCAAATGGGTGTCTAAAAGCGCAAATCTTGGAAAGAAGTGAAAACAAAATACATCAATTTTGGGCGACGCAAGATTGCCCCTTACACCTCTGCATGCTCCTGCACCAGGCTCAAACTAAGCGTCAAATCTTAAAACAAATGCTTCCGCTCCTGCTCAATGTTTCGTTATCACGACATATAGCATCTAGACGAAGCCGAGCGTGACATTTCAAGGCAATTGTTTCCAATCATGCCCCCGAATGATCCATTATCACGAAATACACACAATCAGGGGATGAACCCTCACAAACTCGAAACTTCAATATCCTGAAATCCGTACGCAATCTTGAGTTGAGCTCGACCAGGAATGCTTATTTTACTATTCCGAAGCTCTGGGGAAAATTTGGAGGTCAACCGCTTCTCCGGTAAGACTCGCTAAAAATAGCGAGTTTGTATCCTTGCCCCGTTGGAAACTTCGAAGGTACTGGACCGTTATTCAAGCAAATGGGTGTCCGAAAGCGCAAATCTTGGAAAGAAGTGAAAACAAAATACATCAATTTTGGGCGACGCAAGATTGCCTCTTACACCTCTGCATGCTCTTGCACCAGGCTCAAACTAAGCGTCAAATCTTAAAACAAATGCTTCCTTTCGTGCTCAATGTTTTGTTATCACGACATAAAGGATCTAGACGAAGCCGAGCGTGACATTTCAAGGCAATTGTTTCCAATCATGCCCCCGAATGATCCATTATCACGAAATACACACAATCAGGGGATGAACCCTCACAAACTTGAAACTTCAATATCTTGAAATCCGTACGCAATCTTGAGTTGAGCTCGACCAGGAATGCTTATTTTACTATTCCGAAGCTCTGGGGAAAATTTGGCGGTCAACCGCTTCTCCAGCAAGACTCGCTAAAAATAGCGAGTTTGTATCCTTGCCCCGTTGGAAACTTCGAAGGTTCTGGACCGTTATTCAAGCAAATGGGTGTCCGAAAGCGCAAATCTTGGAAAGAAGTGAAAACAAAATACATCAATTTTGGGCGACGCAAGATTGCCCCTGACACCTCTGCATGCTCCTACACCAGGCTCAAACTAAGCGTCAAATCTTAAAACAACTGCTTCCGCTCATGCTCAATGTTTCGTTATCACGACATAAAGCATCTAGACGAAGCCGAGCGTGATATTTCAAGGCAATTGTTTCCAATCATGCCCCCGAATGATCCATTATCACGAAATACACACAATCAGGGGATGAACCCTCACAAACTCGAAACTTCAATATCTTGAAATCCGTACGCAATCTTGAGTTGAGCTCGACCAGGAATGCTTATTTTACTATTCCGAAGCTCTGGGGAAAATTTGGCGGTCAACCGCTTCTCCGGCAAGACTCGCTAAAAATAGCGAGTTTGTATCCTTGCCCCGTTGGAAACTTCGAAGGTTCTGGACTGTTATTCAAGCAAATGGGTGTCTGAAAGCGCAAATCTTGGAAAGAAGTGAAAACAAAATACATCAATTTTGGGCGACGCAAGATTGCCCCTTACACCTCTGCATGCTCCTGCACCAGGCTCAAACTAAGCGTCAAATCTTAAAACAAATGCTTCCGCTCATGCTCAATGTTTCGTTATCACGACATAAAGCATCTAGACGAAGCCGAGCGTGACATTTCAAGGCAATTGTTTCCAATCATGCCCCCGAATGATCCATTATCACGAAATACACACAATCAGGGGATGAACCCTCACAAACTCGAAACTTCAATATCTTGAAATCCGTACGCAATCTTGAGTTGAGCTCGACCAGGAATGCTTATTTTACTATTCCGAAGCTCTGGGGAAAATTTGGCGGTCAACCGCTTCTCCGGCAAGACTCGCTAAAAATAGCGAGTTTGTATCCTTGCCCCGTTGGAAACTTCGAAGGTTCTGGACCGTTATTCAAGCAAATGGGTGTCCGAAACCGCAAATATTGGAAAGAAGTGAAAACAAAATACATCAATTTTGGGCGACGCAAGATTGCCCCTTACACCTCTGCATGCTCCTGCACCAGGCTCAAACTAAGCGTCAAATCTTAAAACAAATGCTTCCGCTCATGCTCAATGTTTCGTTATCACGACATAAAGCATCTAGACGAAGCCGAGCGTGACATTTCAAGGCAATTGTTTCCAATCATGCCCCCGAATGATCCATTATCACGAAATACACACAATCAGGGGATGAACACTCACAAACTCGAAACTTCAATATCTTGAAATCCGTACGCAATCTTGAGTTGAGCTCGACCAGGAATGCTTATTTTACTATTCCGAAGCTCTGGGGAAAATTTGGCGGTCAACCACTTCTCCGGCAAGACTCGCTAAAAATAGCGAGTTTGTATCCTTGCCCCGTTGGAAGCTTCGAAGGTTCTGGACCGTTATTCAAGCAAATGGGTGTCCGAAAGCGCAAATCTTGGAAAGAAGTGAAAACAAAATACATCAATTTTGGGCGACGCAAGATTGCCCCTTACACCTCTGCATGCTCCTGCACCAGGCTCAAACTAAGCGTCAAATCTTAAAACAAATGCTTCCGCTCATGCTCAATGTTTCGTTATCACGACACAAAGCATCTAGACGAAGCCGAGCGTGACATTTCAAGGCACTTGTTTCCAATCATGCCCCCGAATGATCCATTATCACGAAATACACACAATCAGGGGATGAACCCTCACAAACTCGAAACTTCAATATCTTGAAATCCGTATGTAATCTTGAGTTGAGCTCGACCAGGAATGCTTATTTTACTATTCCGAAGCTCTGTGGAAAATTTGGCGGTCAACCGCTTCTCCGGCAAGACTCGCTAAAAATAGCGAGTTTGTATCCTTGCCCCGTTGGAAACTTCGAAGGTTCTGGACCGTTATTCAAGCAAATGGGTGTCCGAAAGCGCAAATCTTGGAAAGAAGTGAAAACAAAATACATCAATTTTGGGCGACGCAAGATTGCCCCTTACACCTCTGCATGCTCCTGCACCAGGCTCAAACTAAGCGTCAAATCTTAAAACAAATGCTTCCGCTCATGCTCAATGTTTCGTTATCACGACATAAAGCATCTAGACGAAGCCGAGCGTGACATTTATAGGCAATTGTTTCCAATCATGCCCCCGAATGATCCATTATCACGAAATACACACAATCAGGGGATGAACCCTCACAAACTCGAAACTTCAATATCTTGAAATCCATACGCAATCTTGAGTTGAGCTCGACCAGGAATGCTTATTTTACTATTCCGAAGCTCTGGGGAAAATTTAGCGTTCAAACGCTTCTCCGGCAAGACTCGCTAAAAATAGCGAGTTTGTATCCTTGCCCCGTTGGAAACTTCGAAGGTTCTGCACCGTTATTCAAGCAAATGGGTGTCCGAAAGCGCAAATCTTGGAAAGAAGTGAAAACAAAATACATCAATTTTGGGCGACGCAAGATTGCCCCTTACACCTCTGCATGCTCCTGCACCAGGCTCAAACTAAGCGTCAAATTTTAAAACAAATGCTTCCGCTCATGCTCAATGTTTCGTTATCATGACATAAAGCATCTAGACGAAGCCGAGCGTGACATTTCAAGGCAATTGTTTCCAATCATGCCCCCGAATGATCCATTATCACGAAATACACACAATCAGGGGATGAACCCTCACAAACTCGAAACTTCAATATCTTGAAATCCGTATATAATCCTGAGTTGAGCTCGACCAGGAATGCTTATTTTACTATTCCGAAGCTCTGGGGAAAATTTGGCGGTGAACCGCTTCTCCGGCAAGACTCGCTAAAAATAGCGAGTTTGTATCCTTGCCCCGTTGGAAACTTCGAAGGTTCTGGACCGTTATTCAAGCAAATGGGTGTCCGAAAGCACAAATCTTGGAAAGAAGTGAAAACAAAATACATCAATTTTGGGCGACGCAAGATTGCCCCTTACACCTCTGCATGCTCCTGCACCAGGCTCAAACCAAGCGTCAAATCTTAAAACAAATGCTTCCGCTCCTACTCAATGTTTCGTTATCACGACATAAAGCATTTAGACGAAGCCGAGCGTGACATTTTAAGGCAATTGTTTCCAATCATGCCCCCGAATGATCCATTATCACGAAATACACACAATCAGGGGATGAACCCTCACAAACTCGAAACTTCAATATCTTGAAATCCGTACGCAATCTTGAGTTGAGCTCGACCAGGAATGCTTATTTTACTATTCCGAAGCTCTAGGGAAAATTTGGCGGTCAACCGCTTCTCCGGCAAGACTCGCTAAAAAAAGCGAGTTTGTATCCTTGCCCCGTTGGAAACTTTGAAGGTTCTGGACCGTTATTCAAGCAAATGGGTGTCCGAAAGCGCAAATCTTGGAAAGAAGTGAAAACAAAATACATCAATTTTGGGCGACGCAAGATTGCCCCTTACACCTCTGCATGCTCCTGCACCAGGCTCAAACTAAGCGTCAAATCTTAAAACAAATACTTCCGCTCATGCTCAATGTTTCATTATCACGACATAAAGCATCTAGACGAAGCCGAGCGTGACATTTCAAGGCAATTGTTTCCAATCATGCCCCCGAATGATCCATTATCACGAAATACACACAATCAGGGGATGAACCCTCACAAACTTGAAACTTCAATATCTTGAAATCCGTACGGAATCTTGAGTTGAGCTCGACCAGGAATGCTTATTTTACTATTCCGAAGCTCTGGGGAAAATTTGGCAGTCAACCGCTTCTCTGGGTCGCTAAAAATAGCGAGTTTGTATCCTTGCCCCGTTGGAAACTTCGAAAGTTCTGGACCGTTATTCAAGCAAATGGGTGTCCGAAAGAGCAAATCTTGGAAAGAAGTGAAAACAAAATACATCAATTTTGGGTGACGCAAGATTGCCCCTTACACCTCTGCATGCTCCTGCACCAGGCTCAAACCAAGCGTCAAATCTTAAAACAAATGCTTCCGCTCATGCTCAATGTTTCGTTATCACGACGTAAAGCATCTAGACGAAGCCGAGCGTGACATTTCAAGGCAATTGTTTCCAATCATGCCCCCGAATGATCCATTATCACGAAATACACACAATCAGGGGATGAACCCTCACAAACTTGAAACTTCAATATCTTGAAATCCGTAGGCAATCTTGAGTTGAGCTCGACCAGGAATGTTTATTTTACTATTCCGAAGCTCTGGGGAAAATTTGGCAGTCAACCGCTTCTCCGGCAAGACTCGCTAAAAATAGCGAGTTTGTATCCTTGCCCCGTTGGAAACTTCGAAGGTTCTGGACCGTTATTCAAGCAAATGGGTGTCCGAAAGCGCAAATCTTGGAAAGAAGTGAAAACAAAATACATCAATTTTGGGCGACGCAAGATTGCCCCTTACACCTCTGCATGCTCCTGCACTAGGCTCAAACTAAGCTTCAAATCATAAAACAAATGCTTCCGCTCATGCTCAATGTTTCGTTATCACGACATAAAGCATCTAGACGAAGCCGAGCGTGACATTTCAAGGCAATTGTTTCCAATCATGCCCCCGAATGATCCATTATCACGAAATACACACAATCAGGGGATGAACCCTCACAAACTCGAAACTTCAATATCTTGAAATCCGTACGCAATCTTGAGTTGAGCTCGACCAGGAATGCTTATTTTACTATTCCGAAGCTCTGGGGAAAATTTGGCGGTCAACCGCATCTCCAGCAAGACTCGCTAAAAATAGCGAGTTTGTATCCTTGCCCCGTTGGAAACTTCGAAGGTTCTGGACCGTTATTCAAGCAAATGGGTGTCCGAAAGCGCAAATCTTGGAAAGAAGTGAAAACAAAATACATCAATTTTGGGCGACGCAAGATTGCCCCTTACACCTCTGCATGCTCCTGCACCAGGCTCAAACTAAGCGTCAAATCTTAAAACAAATGCTTCCGCTCATGCTCAATGTTTCGTTATCACGACACAAAGCATCTAGACGAAGCCGAGCGTGACATTTCAAGGGAATTGTTTCCAATCATGCCCCCGAATGATCCATTATCACGAAATACACACAATCAGGGGATGAACCCTCACAAACTCGAAACTTCAATATCTTGAAATCCGTACGCAATCTTGAGTTGAGCTCGACCAGGAATGCTTATTTTACTATTCCAAAGCTCTGGGGAAAATTTGGCGGTCAACCGCTTCACCGGCAGGACTCGCTAAAAATAGCGAGTTTGTATCCTTGCCCCGTTGGAAACTTCGAAGGTTCTGGACCGTTATTCAAGCAAATGGGTGTCCGAAAGCGCAAATCTTGGAAAGAAGTGAAAACAAAATACATCAATTTTGGGCGACGCAACATTGCCCCTTACACCTCTGCATGCTCCTGCACCAGGCTCAAACTAAGCGTCAAATCTTAAAACAAATGCTTCCGCTCATGCTCAATGTTTCGTTATCACGACACAAAGCATCTAGACGAAGCCGAGCGTGACATTTCAAGGCAATTGTTTCCAGTCATGCCCCCGAATGATCCATTATCACGAAATACACACAATCAGGGGATGAACCCTCACAAACTCGAAACTTCAATATCTTGAAATCCGTACGCAATCTTGAGTTGAGCTCGACCAGGAATGCTTATTTTACTATTCCGAAGCTCAGGGGAAAATTTGGCGGTCAACCGCTTCTCCGGCAGGACTCGCTAAAAATAGCGAGTTTGTATCCTTGCCCCGTTGGAAACTTCGAAGGTTCTGGACCGTTATTCAAGCAAATGGGTGTCCGAAACCGCAAATCTTGGAAAGAAGTGAAAACAAAATACATCAATTTTGGGCGACGCAAGATTGCCCCTTACACCTCTGCATGCTCCTGCACCAGGCTCAAACTAAGCGTCAAATCTTAAAACAAATGCTTCCGCTCATGCTCAATGTTTCGTTATCACGACACAAAGCATCTAGACGAAGCCGAGCGTGACATTTCAAGGCAATTGTTTCCAATCATGCACCCGAATGATCCATTATCACGAAATACACACAATCAGGGGATGAACCCTCACAAACTCGAAACTTCAATATCTTGAAATCCGTACGCAATCTTGAGTTGAGCTCGACCAGGAATGCTTATTTTACTATTCCGAAGCTCTGGGGAAAATTTGGCGGTCAACCGCTTCTCCGGCAGGACTCGCTAAAAATAGCGAGTTTGTATCCTTGCCCCGTTGGAAACTTCGAAGGTTCTGGACCGTTATTCAAGAAAATGGGTGTCCGAAAGCGCAAATCTTGGAAAGAAGTGAAAATAAAATACATCAATTTTGGGCGACGCAAGATTGCCCCTTACACCTCTGCATGCTCCTGCACCAGGCTCAAACTAAGCGTCAAATCTTAAAACAAATGCTTCCGCTCATGCTCAATGTTTCGTTATCACGACACAAAGCATCTAGACGAAGCCGAGCGTGACATTTCAAGGCAATTGTTTCCAATCATGCCCCCGAATGATCCATTATCAGGAAATACACACAATCAGGGGATGAACCCTCACAAACTCGAAACTTCAATATCTTGAAATCCGTACGCAATCTTGAGTTGAGCTCGACCAGGAATGCTTATTTTACTATTTCGAAGCTCTGGGGAAAATTTGGCGGTCAACCGCTTCTCCGGCAAGACTCGCTAAAAATAGCGAGTTTGTATCCTTGCCCCGTTGGAAACTTCGAAGGTTCTGGACCGTTATTCAAGCAAATGGGTGTCCAAAAGCGCAAATCTTGGAAAGAAGTGAAAACAAAATACATCAATTTTGGGCGACGCAAAATTGCCCCTTACACCTCTGCATGCTCCTGCACCAGGCTCAAACTAAGCGTCAAATCTTAAAACAAATGCTTCCGCTCATGTTCATTGTTTCGTTATCACGACACAAAGCATCTAGACGAAGCCGAGCGTGACATTTCAAGGGAATTGTTTCCAATCATGCCCCCGAATGATCCATTATCACGAAATACACACAATCAGGGGATGAACCCTCACAAACTCGAAACTTCAATATCTTGAAATCCGTATGCAATCTTCAGTTGAGCTCGACCAGGAATGCTTATTTTACTATTCCGAAGCTCTGGGGAAAATTTGGCGGTCAACCGCTTCTCCGGCAAGACTCGCTAAAAATAGCGAGTTTGTATCCTTGCCCCGTTGGAAACTTCGAAGGTTCTGGACCGTTATTTAGGCAAATGGGTGTCCAAAAGCGCAAATCTTGGAAAGAAGTGAAAACAAAATACATCAATTTTGGGCGACGCAAGATTGCCCCTTACACCTCTGCATGCTCCTGCACCAAGCTCAAACTAAGCGTCAAATCTTAAAACAAATGCTTCCGCTCATGCTCAATGTTTCGTTATCACGACACAAAGCATCTAGATGAAGCCGAGCGTGACATTTCAAGGCAATTGTTTCCAATAATGCCCCCGAATGATCCATTATCACGAAATACACACAATCAGGGGATGAACCCTCACAAACTCGAAACTTCAATATCTTGAAATCCGTACGCAATCTTGAGTTGAGCTCGACCAGGAATGCTTATTTTACTATTCCGAAGCTCTGGGGAAAATTTGGCGGTCAACCGCTTCTCCGGCAAGACTCGCTAAAAATAGCGAGTTTGTATCCTTGCCCCGTTGGAAACTTCGAAGGTTCTAGACCGTTATTCAAGCAAATGGGTGTCCGAAAGCGCAAATCTTGGAAAGAAGTGAAAACAAAATACATCAATTTTGGGCGACGCAAGATTGCCCCTTACACCTCTGCATGCTCCTGCACCAGGCTCAAACTAAGCGTCAAATCTTAAAACAAATGCTTCCGCTCATGCTCAATGTTTCGTTATCACGACACAAAGCATCTAGACGAAGCCGAGCGTGACATTTCAAGGCAATTGTTTCCAATCATGCCCCCGAATGATCCATTATCACGAAATACACACAATCAGGGGATGAACCCTCACAAACTTGAAACTTCAATATCTTGAAATCCGTACGCAATCTTGAGTTGAGCTCGACCAGGAATGCTTATTTTACTATTCCGAAGCTCTGGGGAAAATTTGGCGGTCAACCGCTTCTCCGGCAAGACTCGCTAAAAATAGCGAGTTTGTATCCTTGCCCCGTTGGAAACTTCGAAGGTTCTGGACCGTTATTCAAGCAAATGGGTGTCCGAAAGCGCAAATCTTGGAAAGAAGTGAAAACAAAATACATCAATTTTGTGCGACGCAAGATTGCCCCTTACACCTCTGCATGCTCCTGCACCAGGCTCAAACTAAGCGTCAAATCTTAAAACAAATGCTTCCGCTCATGCTCAATGTTTCGTTATCATGACACAAAGCATCTAGACGAAGCCGAGCATGACATTTCAAGGCAATTGTTTCCAATCATGCCCCCGAATGATCCATTATCACGAAATACACACAATCAGGGGATGAACCCTCACAAACTCGAAACTTCAATATCTTGAAATCCGTACGCAATCTTGAGTTGAGCTCGACCAGGAATGCTTATTTTACTATTCCGAAGCTCTGGGGAAAATTTGGCGGTCAACCGCTTCTCCGGCAAGACTCGCTAAAAATAGAGAGTTTGTATCCTTGCCCCGTTGGAAACTTCGAAGGTTCTGGACCGTTATTCAAGCAAATGGGTGTCCGAAAGCGCAAATCTTGGAAAGAAGTGAAAACAAAATACATCAATTTTGGGCGACGCAAGATTGCCCCTTACACCTCTGCATGCTCCTGCACCAGGCTCAAACTAAGCGTCAAATCTTAAAACAAATGCTTCCGCTCGTGCTCAATGTTTCGTTATCACCACAGAAAGCATCTAGATGAAGCCGAGCGTGACATTTCAAGGCAATTGTTTCCAATCATGCCCCCGAATGATCCATTATCAGGAAATACACACAATCAGGGGATGAACCCTCACAAACTTGAAACTTCAATATCTTGAAATTCGTACGCAATCTTGAGTTGAGCTCGACCAGGAATGCTTATTTTACTATTCCGAAGCTCTGGGGAAAATTTGGCGGTCAACCGCTTCTTCGGCAGGACTCGCTAAAAATAGCGAGTTTGTATCCTTGCCCCGTTGGAAACTTCGAAGGTTCTAGACCGTTATTCAAGCAAATGGGTGTCCGAAAGCGCAAATCTTGGAAAGAAGTGAAAACAAAATACATCAATTTTGGGCGACGCAAGATTGCCCCTTACACCTCTGCATGCTCCTGCACCAGGTTCAAACTAAGCGTCAAATCTTAAAACAAATGCTTCCGCTCATGCTCAATGTTTCGTTATCACGACATAAAGCATCTAGACGAAGCCGAGCGTGACATTTCAAGGCAATTGTTTCCAATCATGCCCCCGAATGATCCATTATCACGAAATACACACAATCAGGGGATGAACCCTCACAAACTTGAAACTTCAATATCTTGAAATCCGTACGCAATCTTGAGTTGAGCTCGACCAGGAATGCTTATTTTACTTTTCCGAAGCTCTGGGGAAAATTTGGCGGTCAACCGCTTCTCCGGCAAGACTCGCTAAAAATAGCGAGTTTGTATCCTTGCCCCGTTGGAAATTTCGAAGGTTCTGGACCGTTATTCAAGCAAATGGGTGTCCGAAAGCGCAAATCTTGGAAAGAAGTGAAAACAAAATACATCAATTTTGGGCGACGCAAGATTGCCCCTTACACCTCTGCATGCTCCTGCACCAGGCTCAAACCAAGCGTCAAATCTTAAAACAAATGCTTCCGCTCATGCTCAATGTTTCGTTATCACGACATAAAGCATCTAGACGAAGCCGAGCGTGACATTTCAAGGCAATTGTTTCCAATCATGCCCCCGAATGATCCATTATCACGAAATACACACAATCAGGGGATGAACCCTCAAAAACTTGAAACTTCAATATCTTGAAATCCGTACGCAATCTTGAGTTGAGCTAGACCAGGAATGCTTATTTTACTATTCTGAAGCTCTGGGGAAAATTTGGCGGTCAACCGCTTCTCCGGCAAGACTCGCTAAAAATAGCGAGTTTGTATCCTTGCCCCGTTGGAAACTTCGAAGGTTTTGGACCGTTATTCAAGCAAATGGGTGTCCGAAAGCGCAAATCTTGGAAAGAAGTGAAAACAAAATACATCAATTTTGGGCGACGCAAGATTGCCCCTTACACCTCTGCATGCTCCTGCACCAGGCTCAAACCAAGCGTCAAATCTTAAAACAAATGCTTTCGCTCATGCTCAATGTTTCGTTATCACGACATAAAGCATCTAGACGAAGCCGAGCGTGACATTTCAAGGCAATTGTTTCCAATCATGCCCCCGAATGATCCATTATCACGAAATACACACAATCAGGGGATGAACCCTCACAACTCGAAACTTCAATATCTTTAAATCCGTACGCAATCTTGAGTTGAGCTCGACCAGGAATGCTTATTTTACTATTCCGAAGCTCTGGGGAAAATTTGGCGGTCAACCGCTTCTCCGGCAAGACTCGCTAAAAATAGCGAGTTTGTATCCTTGCCCCGTTGGAAACTTTGAAGGTTCTGGACCGTTATTCAAGCTAATGGGTGTCCGAAAGCGCAAATCTTGGAAAGAAGTGAAAACAAAATACATCAATTTTGGGCGACGCAAGATTGCCCCTTACACCTCTGTATGCTCCTGCACCAGGCTCAAACTAAGCGTCAAATCTAAAAACAAATGCTTCCGCTCATGCTCAATGTTTCGTTATCACGACATAAAGCATCTAGACGAAGCCGAGCGTGACATTTCAAGGCAATTGTTTCCAATCATGCCCCCGAATGATCCGTTATCACGAAATACACACAATCAGGGGATGAACCCTCACAAACTTGAAACTTCAATATCTTGAAATCCGTACGCAATCTTGAGTTGAGCTCGACCAGGAATGCTTATTTTACTATTTCGAAGCTCTGGGGAAAATTTGGCGGTCAACCGCTTCTCCGGCAAGACTCGCTAAAAATAGCGAGTTTGTATCCTTGCCCCGTTGGAAACTTCGAAGGTTCTTGGCCGTTATTCAAGCAAATGGGTGTCCGAAAGCACAAATCTTGGAAAGAAGTGAAAACAAAATACATCAATTTTGGGCAACGCAAGATTGCCCCTTACACCTCTGCATGCTCCTGCACCAGGCTCAAACCAAGCGTCAAATCTCAAAACAAATGCTTCCGCTCGTGCTCAATGTTTCGTTATCACGACATAAAGCATCTAGACGAAGCCGAGCATGACATTTCAAGGAAATTGTTTCCAATCATGCCCCCGAATGATCCATTATCACGAAATACACACAATCAGGGGATGAACTATCACAAACTTGAAACTTCAATATCTTGAAATCCATACGCAATCTTGAGTTGAGCTAGACCAGGAATGCTTATTTTACTATTCCGAACCTTTGGGGAAAATTTGGCGGTCAACCGCTTCTCCGGCAAGACTCGCTAAAAATAGCGAGTTTGTATCCTTGCCTCGTTGGAAACTTCGAAGGTTCTGGGCCGTTATTCAAGCAAATGGGTGTCTGAAAGCGAAAATCTTGGAAAGAAGTGAAAACAAAATACATCAATTTTGGGCGACGCAAGATTGCCCCTTACACCTCTGCATGCTCCTGCACCAGGCTCAAACTAAGCGTCAAATCTTAAAACAAATGCTTCCGCTCGTGCTCAATGTTTCGTTATCACGACATAAAGCATCTAGACGAAGCCGAGCGTGACATTTCAAGGCAATTGTTTCCAATCATGCCCCTGAATGATCCATTATCACGAAATACACACAATCAGAGGATGAACCCTCACAAACTCGAAACTTCAATATCTTGAAATCCGTATGCAATCTTGAGTTGAGCTCGACCAGGAATGCTTATTTTACTATTCCGAAGCTCTGGGGAAAATTTGGCGGTCAACCGCTTCTCCGGCAAGACTCGCTAAAAATAGCGAGTTTGTATCCTTGCCCCGTTGGAAACTTCGAAGGTTCTGGACCGTTATTCAAGCAAACGGGTGTCCGAAAGCGCAAATCTTGGAAAGAAGTGAAAACAAAATACATCAATTTTGGGCGACGCAAGATTGCCCCTTACACCTCTGCATGCTCCTGCACCAGGCTCAATCTAAGCATCAAATCTTAAAACAAATGCTTCCGCTCATGCTCAATGTTTCGTTATCATGACACAAAGCATCTAGACGAAGCCGAGCGTGACATTTCAAGGCAATTGTTTCCAATCATGCCCCCGAATGATCCATTATCACGAAATACACACAATCAGGGGATGAACCCTCACAAACTCGAAACTTCAATATCTTGAAATCCGTACGCAATCTTGAGTTGAGCTCGACCAGGAATGCTTATTTTACTATTCCGAAGCTCTGGCGAAAATTTGGCGGTCAACCGTTTCTCCGGCAGGACTCGCTAAAAATAGCGAGTTTGTATCCTTGCCCCGTTGGAAGCTTCGAAGATTCTGGACCGTTATTCAAGCAAATGGGTGTCCGAAAGCACAAATCTTGGAAAGAAGTGAAAACAAAATACATCAATTTTGGGCGACGCAAGATTGCCCCTTACACCTCTGCATGCTCCTGCACCAGGCTCAAACTAAGCGTCAAATCTTAAAACAAATGCTTCCGCTCATGCTCAATGTTTCGTTATCACGACACAAAGCATCTACACGAAGCCGAGCGTGACATTTCAAGGCAATTGTTTCCAATCATGCCCCCGAATGATCCATTATCATGAAATACACACAATCAGGGGATGAACCCTCACAAACTCGAAACTTCAATATCTTGAAATCCGTACGCAATCTTGAGTTGAGCTCGACCAGGAATGCTTATTTTACTATTCTGAAGCTCTGGGGAAAATTTGGCGGTCAACCGCTTCTCCGGCAGGACTCGCTAAAAATAGCGAGTTTGTATCCTTGCCCTGTTGGAAACTTCGAAGGTTCTGGACCGTTATTCAAGCAAATGGGTGTCTGAAAGCGCAAATCTTGGAATGAAGTGAAAACAAAATACATCAATTTTGGGCGACGCAAGATTGCCCCTTACACCTCTGCATGCTCCTGCACCAGGCTCAAACTAAGCGTCAAATCTTAAAACAAATGCTTCCGCTCGTGCTCAATGTTTCGTTATCACGACATAAAGCATCTAGACGAAGCCGAGCGTGACATTTCAAGGCAATTGTTTCCAATCATGCCCCGGAATGATCCATTATCACGAAATACACACAATCAGAGGATGAACCCTCACAAACTCGAAACTTCAATATCTTGAAATCCGTATGCAATCTTGAGTTGAGCTCGACCAGGAATGCTTATTTTACTATTCTGAAGCTTTGGGGAAAATTTGGCGATCAACCGCTTCTCCGGCAAGACTCGCTAAAAATAGCGAGTTTGTATCCTTGCCCCATTGGAAATTTCGAAGGTTCTGGGCCGTTATTCAAGCAAATGGGTGTCTGAAAGCGAAAATCTTGGAAAGAAGTGAAAACAAAATACATCAATTTTGGGCGACGCAAGATTGCCCCTTACACCTCTGCATGCTCCTGCACCAGGCTCAAACTAAGCGTCAAATCTTAAAACAAATGCTTCCGCTCATGCTCAATGTTTCGTTATCACGACACAAAGCATCTAGACGAAGCCGAGCGTGACATTTCAAGGCAATTGTTTCCAATCATGCCCCCGAATGATCCATTATCACGAAATACACACAATCAGGGGATGAACCCTCACAAACTCAAAACTTCAATATCTTGAAATCCGTACGCAATCTTGAGTTGAGCTCGACCAGGAATGCTTATTTTACTATTCCGAAGCTCTGGGGAAAATTTGGCGGTCAACCGCTTCTCTGGCAAGACTCGCTAAAAATAGCGAGTTTGTATCCTTGCCCCTTTGGAAACTTCGAAGGTTCTGGACCGTTATTCAAGCAAATGGGTGTCCGAAAGCGCAAATCTTGGAAAGAAGTGAAAAAAAAATACATCAATTTTGGGCGACGCAAGATTGCCCCTTACACCTCTGCATGCTCCTGCACCAGGCTCAAACTAAGCGTCAAATCTTAAAACAAATGCTTCCGCTCATGCTCAATGTTTCGTTATCACGACACAAAGCAGCTAGACAAAGCCGAGCGTGACATTTCAAGGCAATTATTTCCAATCATGCCCCCGAATGATCCATTATCACGAAAAACACACAATCAGGGGATGAACCCTCATAAACTCGAAACTTCAATATCTTGAAATCCGTACGCAATCTTGAGTTGAGCTCGACCAGGAATGCTTATTTTACTATTCCAAAGCTCTGGGGAAAATTTGGCGGTCAACCGCTTCTCCGGCAAGACTCGCTAAAAATAGCGAGTTTGTATCCTTGCCCCGTTGGAAACTTTGAAGGTTCTGGACTGTTATTCAAGCAAATGGGTGTCCGAAAGCGCAAATCTTGGAAAGAAGTGAAAACAAAATACATCAATTTTGGGCGACGCAAGATTGCCCCTTACACCTCTGCATGCTCCTGCACCAGGCTCAAACTAAGCGTCAAATCTTAAAACAAATGCTTCCGCTCATGCTCAATGTTTCGTTATCACGACACAAAGCATCTAGACGAAGCCGAGCGTGACATTTCAAGGCAATTGTTTCCAATCATGCCCCCGAATGATCCATTATCACGAAATACACACAATCAGGGGATGAACCCTCACAAACTCGAAACTTCAATATCTTGAAATCCTTACGCAATCTTGAGTTGAGCTCGACCAGGAAGGCTTATTTTACTATTCCGAAGCTCTGGGGAAAATTTGGCGGTCAACCGCTTCTCCGGCAAGACTCGCTAAAAATAGCGAGTTTGTATCCTTGCCCCGTTGGAAACTTCGAAGGTTCTGGACCGTTATTCAAGCAAATGGGTGTCCGAAAGCGCAAATCTTGGAAAGAAGTGAAAACAAAATACATCAATTTTGGGCGACGCAAGATTGCCCCTTACACCTCTGCATGCTCCTGCACCAGGCTCAAACTAAGCGTCAAATCTTAAAACAAATGCTTCCGCTCATGCTCAATGTTTCGTTATCACGACACAAAGCATCTAGACGAAGCCGAGCGTGACATTTCAAGGCAATTGTTTCCAATCATGCCCCCAAATGATCCATTATCACGAAATACACACAATCAGGGGATGAACCCTCACAAACTCAAAACTTCAATATCTTGAAATCCGTACGCAATCTTGAGTTGAGCTCGACCAGGAATGCTTATTTTACTATTCCGAAGCTCTGGGGAAAATTTGGCAGTCAACCGCTTCTTCGGCAAGACTCGCTAAAAATAGCGAGTTTGTATCCTTGCCCCGTTGGAAACTTCGAAGGTTCTGGACCGTTATTCAAGCAAATGGGTGTCCGAAAGCGCAAATCTTGGAAAGAAGTGAAAAAAAAATACATCAATTTTGGGCGACGCAAGATTGCCCCTTACACCTCTGCATGCTCCTGCACCAGGCTCAAACTAAGCGTCAAATCTTAAAACAAATGCTTCCGCTCATGCTCAATGTTTCGTTATCACGACACAAAGCATCTAGACGAAGCCGAGCGTGACATTTCAAGGCAATTGTTTCCAATCATGCCCCCGAATGATCCATTATCACGAAATACACACAATCAGGGGATGAACCCTCACAAACTCGAAACTTCAATATCTTTAAATCCGTACGCAATCTTGAGTTGAGCTCGACCAGGAATGCTTATTTTACTATTCCGAAGCTCTGGGGAAAATTTGGCGGTCAACCGCTTCTCCGGCAAGACTCGCTAAAAATAGCGAGTTTGTATCCTTGCCCCGTTGGAAACTTCGAAGGTTCTGGACCGTTATTCAAGCAAATGGGTGTCCGAAAGCGCAAATCTTGGAAAGAAGTGAAAACAAAATACATCAATTTTGGGCGACGCAAGATTGCCCCTTACACCTCTGCATGCTCCTGCACCAGGCTCAAACTAAGCGTCAAATCTTAAAACAAATGCTTCCGCTCATGCTCAATGTTTCGTTATCACGACACAAAGCATCTAGACGAAGCCGAGCATGACATTTCAAGGCAATTGTTTCCAATCATGCCCCCGAATGATCCATTATCACGAAATACACACAATCAGGGGATGAACCCTCACAAACTCGAAACTTCAATATCTTGAAATCCGTACGCAATCTTGAGTTGAGCTCGACCAGGAATGCTTATTTTACTATTCCAAAGCTCTGGGGAAAATTTGGCGGTCAACCGCTTCTCCGGCAGGACTCGCTAAAAATAGCGAGTTTGTATCCTTGCCCCGTTGGAAACTTCGAAGGTTCTGGACCGTTATTCAAGCAAATGGGTGTCCGAAAGCGCAAATCTTGGAAAGAAGTGAAAACAAAATACATCAATTTTGGGCGACGCAAGATTGCCCCATACACCTCTGCATGCTCCTGCACCAAGCTCAAACTAAGCGTCAAATCTTAAAACAAATGCTTCCGCTCATGCTCAATGTTTCGTTATCACGACACAAAGCATCTAGACGAAGCCGAGCGTGACATTTCAAGGCAATTGTTTCCAATCATGCCCCCGAATGATCCATTATCACGAAATACACACAATCAGGGGATGAACCCTCACAAACTCGAAACTTCAATATCTTGAAATCCGTATGCAATCTTGAGTTGAGCTCGACCAGGAATGCTTATTTTACTATTCCGAAGCTCTGGGGAAAATTTGGCGGTCAACCGCTTCTCCGGCAAGACTCGCTAAAAATAGCGAGTTTGTATCCTTGCCCCGTTGGAAACTTCGAAGGTTCTGGACCGTTATTCAAGCAAATGGGTGTCCGAAAGCGCAAATCTTGGAAAGAAGTGAAAACAAAATACATCAATTTTGGGCGACGCAAGATTGCCCCTTACACCTCTGCATGCTCCTGCACCAGGCTCAAACTAAGCGTCAAATCTTAAAACAAATGCTTCCGCTCATGCTCAATGTTTCGTTATCACGACACAAAGCATCTAGACGAAGCCGAGCGTGACATTTCAAGGCAATTGTTTCCAATCATGCCCCTGAATGATCCATTATCACGAAATACACACAATCAGGGGATGAACCCTCACAAACTCGAAACTTCAATATCTTGAAATCCGTATGCAATCTTGAGTTGAGCTCGACCAGGAATGCTTATTTTACTATTCCGAAGCTCTGGGGAAAATTTGGCGGTCAACCGCTTCTCCGGCAAGACTCGCTAAAAATAGCGAGTTTGTATCCTTGCCCCGTTGGAAACTTCGAAGGTTCTGGACCGTTATTCAGGCAAATGGGTGTCCAAAAGCGCAAATCTTGGAAAGAAGTGAAAACAAAATACATCAATTTTGGGCGACGCAAGATTGCCCCTTACACCTCTGCATGCTCCTGCACCAGGCTCAAACTAAGCGTCAAATCTTAAAACAAATGCTTCCGCTCATGCTCAATGTTTCGTTATCACGACACAAAGCATCTAGACGAAGCCGAGCGTGACATTTCAAGGCAATTGTTTCCAATCATGCCCCCGAATGATCCATTATCACGAAATACACACAATAAGGGGATGAACCCTCACAAACTCGAAACTTCAATATCTTGAAATCCGTATGCAATCTTGAGTTGAGCTCGACCAGGAATGCTTATTTTACTATTCCAAAGCTCTGGGGAAAATTTGGCGGTCAACCGCTTCTCCGGCAAGACTCGCTAAAAATAGCGAGTTTGTATCCTTGCCTTGTTGGAAACTTCGAAGGTTCTGGACCGTTATTCAAGCAAATGGGTGTCCGAAAGCGCAAATCTTGGAAAGAAGTGAAAACAAAATACATCAATTTTGGGCGACGCAAGATTGCCCCTTACACCTCTGCATGCTCCTGCACCAGGCTCAAACTAAGCGTCAAATCTTAAAACAAATGCTTCCGCTCATGCTCAATGTTTCGTTATCACGACACAAAGCATCTAGACGAAGCCGAGCGTGACATTTCAAGGCAATTGTTTCCAATCATGCCCCTGAATGATCCATTATCACGAAATACACACAATCAGGGGATGAACCCTCACAAACTCGAAACTTCAATATCTTGAAATCCGTACGCAATCTTGAGTTGAGCTCGACCAGGAATGCTTATTTTACTATTCCGAAGCTCTGGGGAAAATTTGGCGGTCAACCGCTTCTCCGGCAAGACTCGCTAAAAATAGCTAGTTTGTATCCTTGCCCCGTTGGAAACTTCGAAGGTTTTGGACCGTTATTCAAGCAAATGGGTGTCCGAAAGTGCAAATCTTGGAAAGAAGTGAAAACAAAATACATCAATTTTGGGCGACGCAAGATTGCCCCTTACACCTCTGCATGCTCCTGCACCAGGCTCAAACTAAGCGTCAAATCTTAAAACAAATGCTTCCGCTCATGCTCAATGTTTCGTTATCACGACACAAAGCATCTAGACGAAGCCGAGCGTGACATTTCAAGGCAATTGTTTCCAATCATGCCCCCGAATGATCCATTATCACGAAATACACACAATCAGGGGATGAACCCTCACAAACTCGAAACTTCAATATCTTGAAATCCGTACGCAATCTTGAGTTGAGCTCGACCAGGAATGCTTATTTTACTATTCCGAAGCTCTGGGGAAAATTTGGCGGTCAACCGCTTCTCCGGCAAGACTCGCTAAAAATAGCGAGTTTGTATCCTTGCCCCGTTGGAAACATCGAAGGTTCTGGACCGTTATTCAAGCAAATGGGTGTCCGAAAGCGCAAATCTTGGAAAGAAGTGAAAACAAAATACATCAATTTTGGGCGACGCAAGATTGCCCCTTACACCTCTGCATGCTCCTGCACCAGGCTCAAACTAAGCGTCAAATCTTAAAACAAATGCTTCCGCTCATGCTCAATGTTTCGTTATCACGACACAAAGCATCTAGACGAAGCCGAGCGTGACATTTCAAGGCAATTGTTTCCAATCATGCCCCCGAATGATCCATTATCACGAAATACACACAATCAGGGGATGAACCCTCACAAACTCGAAACTTCAATATCTTGAAATCCGTACGCAATCTTGAGTTGAGCTCGACCAGGAATGCTTATTTTACTATTCCGAAGCTCTGGGGAAAATTTGGCGGTCAACCGCTTCTCCGGCAAGACTCGCTAAAAATAGCGAGTTTGTATCCTTGCCCCGTTGGAAACGTCGAAGGTTCTGGACCGTTATTCAAGCAAATGTGTGTCCGAAAGCGCAAATCTTCGAAAGAAGTGAAAACAAAATACATCAATTTTGGGCGACGCAAGATTGCCCCTTACACCTATGCATGCTCCTGCACCAGGCTCAAACTAAGCGTCAAATCTTAAAACAAATGCTTCCGCTCATGGTCAATGTTTCGTTATCACGACATAAAGCATCTAGACGAAGCCGAGCGTGACATTTCAAGGCAATTGTTTCCAATCATGCCCCCGAATGATCCATTATCACGAAATACACACAATCAGGGGATGAACCCTCACAAACTCGAAACTTCAATATCTTGAAATCCGTACGCAATCTTGAGTTGAGCTCGACCAGGAAGGCTTATTTTACTATTCCGAAGCTCTGGGGAAAATTTGGCGGTCAACCGCTTCTCCGGCAAGACTCGGTAAAAATAGCGAGTTTGTATCCTTGCCCCGTTGGAAACTTTGAAGGTTCTAGACCGTTATTCAAGCAAATGGGTGTCCGAAAGCACAAATCTTGGAAAGAAGTGAAAACAAAATACATCAATTTTGGGCGACGCAAGATTGCCCCTTACACCTCTGCATGCTCCTGCACCAGGCTCAAACTAAGCGTCACTTCTTAAAACAAATGCTTCCGCTCATGCTCAATGTTTCGTTATCACGACACAAAGCATCTAGATGAAGCCGAGCGTGACATTTCAAGGCAATTGTTTCCAATCATGCCCCCGAATGATCCATTATCACGAAATACACACAATCAGGGGATGAACCCTCACAAACTCGAAACTTCAATATCTTGAAATCCGTTCGCAATCTTGAGTTGAGCTCGACCAGGAATGCTTATTTTACTATTCTGAAGCTCTGGGGAAAATTTAGCGGTCAACCGCTTCTCCGGCAAGACTCGCTAAAAATAGCGAGTTTGTATCCTTGCCCCGTTGGAAACTTCGAAGGTTCTGGACCGTTATTCAAGCAAATGGGTGTCCGAAAGCGCAAATCTTGGAAAGAAGTGAAAACAAAATACATCAATTTTGTGCGACGCAAGATTGCCCCTTACACCTCTGCATGCTCCTGCACCAGGCTCAAACTAAGCGTCAAATCTTAAAACAAATGCTTCCGCTCATGCTCAATGTTTCGTTATCACGACACAAAGCATCTAGACGAAGCCGAGCGTGACATTTCAAGGCAATTGTTTCCAATCATGCCCCCGAATGATCCATTATCACGAAATACACACAATCAGGGGATGAACCCTCACAAACTCGAAACTTCAATATCTTGAAATCTGTACGCAATCTTGAGTTGAGCTCGACCAGGAATGCTTATTTTACTATTCCGAAGCTCTGGGGAAAATTTGGTGGTCAACCGCTTCTCCGGCAAGACTCGCTAAAAATAGCGAGTTTGTATCCTTGCCCCGTTGGAAACTTCGAAGGTTCTGGACCGTTATTCAAGCAAATGTGTGTCCGAAAGTGCAAATCTTGGAAAGAAGTGAAAACAAAATACATCAATTTTGGGCGACGCAAGATTGCCCCTTACACCTCTGCATGCTCCTGCACCAGGCTCAAACTAAGCGTCAAATCTTAAAACAAATGCTTCCGCTCATGCTCAATGTTTCGTTATCACGACACAAAGCATCTAGACGAAGCCGAGCGTGACATTTCAAGGCAATTGTTTCCAATCATGCCCCCGAATGATCCATTATCACGAAATACACACAATCAGGGGATGAACCCTCACAAACTCGAAACTTCAATATCTTGAAATCCGTACGCAATCTTGAGTTGAGCTCGACCAGGAATGCTTATTTTACTATTCCGAAGCTCTGGGGAAAATTTGGCGGTCAACCGCTTCTCCGGCAAGACTCGCTAAAAATAGCGAGTTTGTATCCTTGCCCCGTTGGAAACATCGAAGGTTCTGGACCGTTATTCAAGCAAATGGGTGTCTGAAAGCGCAAATCTTGGAAAGAAGTGAAAACAAAATACATCAATTTTGGGCAACGCAAGATTGCCCCTTACACCTCTACATGCTCCTGCACCAGGCTCAAACTAAGCGTCAAATCTTAAAACAAATGCTTCCGCTCATGCTCAATGTTTCGTTATCACGACACAAAGCATCTAGACGAAGCCGAGCGTGACATTTCAAGGCAATTGTTTCCAATCATGCCCCCGAATGATCCATTATCACGAAATACACACAATCAGGGGATGAACCCTCACAAACTCAAAACTTCAATATCTTGAAATCCGTACGCAATCTTGAGTTGACCTCGACCAGGAATGCTTATTTTACTATTCTGAAGCTCTGGGGAAAATTTGGCGGTCAACCGCTTCTCCGGCAAGACTCGTGGGCCTACTCGCCCCTTCTTTATATAGTTGGCTAATAGTTCTGAATCTTCCAACAATCCAATCCATTATGAAAAGAATGGGCCGGGGCCGACCCTATCTCCTCCCACCCGGGGCTGGGGTGGGTGGCCCCTCTCCTATTTTTTTGAGTTGGGTGGGAACTTAGGAGGATATAATAGTGGGTGGGAGGAGATAGGTTGCCCGGAGATAGTTGGGTTGACCTCACCTTTGAAGAGGTTGGTAATTCAAGTAGATTACGCCTCCCCATCCTCTGTTTCATAAACCATCGATTCACGGCCTACTCTAGATGGATGGGCCCCTTTCTCGTGGAATCCATAGCTGGGATCCACAGCGGGTCCAGCAGCCCCTGAGACCCGGAAATCGTTAGTTCAAACCAACACCCCGGCCCTGGGCCATTAAAAATAGCGAGTTTGTATCCTTGCCCCGTTGGAAACATCGAAGGTTCTGGACCGTTATTCAAGCAAATGGGTGTCCGAAAGCGCAAATCTTGGAAAGAAGTGAAAACAAAATACATCAATTTTGGGCGACGCAACATTGCCCCTTACACCTCTGCATGCTCCTGCACCAGGCTCAAACTAAGCGTTAAATCTTAAAACAAATGCTTCCGCTCATGCTCAATGTTTCGTTATCACGACATAAACCATCTAGACGAAGCCGAGCGTGACATTTGAAGGCAATTGTTTCCAATCATGCCCCCGAATGATCCATTATCACGAAATACACACAATCAGCGGATGAACCCTCACAAACTCGAAACTTCAATATCTTGAAATCCGTACGCAATCTTGAGTTGAGCTCGACCAGGAATGCTTATTTTACTATTCCGAAGCTCTGGGGAAAATTTGGCGGTCAACCGCTTCTCCGGCAAGTCTCGCTAAAAATAGCGAGTTTGTATCCTTGCCCCGTTGGAAACTTCGAAGGTTCTGGACCGTTATTCAAGCAAATGGGTGTCCGAAAGCGCAAATCTTGGAAAGAAGTGAAAACAAAATACATCAATTTTGGGCGACGCAACATTGCCCCTTACACCTCTGCATGCTCCTGCACCAGGCTCAAACTAAGCGTCAAATCTTAAAACAAATGCTTCCGCTCATGCAAAATGTTTCGTTATCACGACATAAAGCATCTAGACGAAGCCGAGCGTGACATTTCAAGGCAATTGTTTCCAATCATGCCCCCGAATGATCCATTATCACGAAATACACACAATCAGGGGATGAACCCTCACAAACTCGAAACTTCAATATCTTGAAATCCGTACGCAATCTTGAGTTGAGCTCGACCAGGAATGCTTATTTTACTATTCCGAAGCTCTGGGGAAAATTTGGCGGTCAACCGCTTCTCCGGCAAGACTCGCTAAAAATAGCGAGTTTGTATCCTTGCCCCGTTGGAAACTTCGAAGGTTCTGGACAGTTATTCAAGCAAATGGGTGTCCGAAAGTGCAAATCTTGGAAAGAAGTGAAAATAAAATACATCAATTTTGGGCGACGCAAGATTGCCCCTTACACCTCTGCATGCTCCTGCACCAGGCTCAAACTAAGCGTCAAATCTTAAAACAAATGCTTCCGCTCATGCTCAATGTTTCGTTATCAGGACACAAAGCATCTAGACGAAGCCGAGCGTGACATTTCAAGGCAATTGTTTCCAATCATGCCCCCGAATGATCCATTATCACGAAATACACACAATCAGGGGATGAACCCTCACAAACTTGAAACTTCAATATCTTGAAATCCGTACGCAATCTTGAGTTGAGCGCGACCAGGAATGCTTATTTTACTATTCGGAAGCTCTGGGGAAAATTTGGCGGTCAACCGCTTCTCCGGCAGGAGTCGCTAAAAATAGCGAGTTTGTATCCTTGCCCCGTTGGAAACTTCGAAGGTTCTGGACCGTTATTCAAGCAAATGGGTGTCCGAAAGCGCAAATCTTGGAAAGAAGTGAAAACAAAATACATCAATTTTGGGCGACGCAAGATTGCCCCTTACACCTCTGCATGCTCCTGCACCAGGCTCAAACTAAGCGTCAAATCTTAAAACAAATGCTTCCGCTCATGCTCAATGTTTCGTTATCACGACATAAAGCATCTAGATGAAGCCGAGCGTGACATTTCAAGGCAATTGTTTCCAATCATGCCCCCGAATGATCCATTATCACGAAATACACACAATCAGGGGATGAACCCTCACAAACTTGAAACTTCAATATCTTGAAATCCGTACGCAATCTTGAGTTAAGCTCGACCAGGAATGCTTATTTTACTATTTCGAAGCTCTGGGGAAAATTTGGCGGTCAACCGCTTCTCCGGCAAGACTCGCTAAAAATAGCGAGTTTGTATCCTTGCCCCGTTGGAAACTTCGAAGGTTCTGCACCGTTATTCAAGCAAATGGGTGTCCGAAAGCGCAAATCTTGGAAAGAAGTGAAAACAAAATACATCAATTTTGGGCGACGCAAGATTGCCCCTTACACCTCTGCATGCTCCTGCACCAGGCTCAAACTAAGCGTCAAATCTTAAAACAAATGCTTCCGCTCATGCTCAATGTTTCGTTATCACGACAGAAAGCATCTAGACGAAGCCGAGCGTGACATTTCAAGGCAATTGTTTCCAATCATGCCCCCGAATGATCCATTATCACGAAATACACACAATCAGGGGATGAACCCTCACAAACTCGAAACTTCAATATCTTGAAATCCGTACGCAATCTTGAGTTGAGCTCGACCAGGAATGCTTATTTTACTATTCCGAAGCTCTGGGGAAAATTTGGCGGTCAACCGCTTCTCCGGCAAGACTCGCTAAAAATAGCGAGTTTGTATCCTTGCCCCGTTGGAAACTTCGAAGGTTCTGGACCGTTATTCAAGCAAATGGGTGTCCGAAAGCGCAAATCTTTTAAAGAAGTTAAAACAAAATACATCAATTTTGGGCGACGCAATATTGCCCCTTACACCTCTGCATCCTCCTGCACCAGGCTCAAACTAAGCGTCAAATCTTAAAACAAATGCTTCCGCTCATGCTCAATGTTTCGTTATCACGACATAAAGCATCTAGACGAAGCCGAGCATGACATTTCAAGGCAATTGTTTCCAATCATGCCCCCGAATGATCCATTATCACGAAATACACACAATCAGCGGATGAACCCTCACAAACTCGAAACTTCAATATCTTGAAATCCGTACGCAATCTTGAGTTGAGCTCGACCCGGAATGCTTATTTTACTATTCCGAAGCTCTGGGGAAAGTTTGGCGGTCAACCGCTTCTCCGGCAAGACTCGCTAAAAATAGCGAGTTTGTATCCTTGCCCTGTTGGAAACTTCGAAGGTTCTGGACCGTTATTCAAGCAAATGGGTGTCCGAAAGCGCAAATCTTTTAAAGAAGTGAAAACAAAATACATCAATTTTGGGCGACGCAAGATTGCCCCTTACACCTCTGCATCCTCCTGCACCAGGCTCAAACTAAGCGTCAAATCTTAAAACAAATGCTTCCGCTCATGCTCAATGTTTCGTTATCACGACATAAAGCATCTAGACGAAGCCGAGCGTGACATTTCAAGGCAATTGTTTCCAATCATGCCCCCGAATGATCCATTATTACGAAATACACACAATCAGGGGATGAACCCTCACAAACTCGAAACTTCAATATCCCTAAATCCGTACACAATTTTGAGTTCAGCTCGACCAGGAATGCTTATTTTACTATTCCGAAGCTCTGGGGAAAATTTGGCGGTCAACCGCTTCTCCGGCAAGACTCGCTAAAAATAGCGAGTTTGTATCCTTGCCCCGTTGGAAACTTCGAAAGGTTCTGGACCGTTATTCAAGCAAATGGGTGTCCGAAAGCGCAAATCTTGGAAAGAAGTGAAAACAAAATACATCAATTTTGGGCGACGCAAGATTGCCCCTTACACCTCTGCATGCTCCTGCACCAGGCTGAAACCAAGCGTCAAATCTTAAAACAAATGCTTCCGCTCGTGCTCAATATTTCGTTATCACGACATAAAGCATCTAGACGAAGCCGAGCGTGACATTTCAAGGCAATTGTTTCCAATCATGCCCCCGAATGATCCATTATCACGAAATACACACAATCAGGGGATGAACCCTCACAAACTCGAAACTTCAATATCTTGAAATCCGTACGCAATCTTGAGTTGAGCTCGACCAGGAATGCTTATTTTACTATTCCGAAGCTCTGGGGAAAATTTCGCGGTCAACCGCTTCTCCGGCAAGACTCGCTAAAAATAGCGAGTTTGTATCCTTGCCCCGTTGGAAACTTCGAAGGTTCTGGGCCGTTATTCAAGCAAATGGGTTTCCGAAAGCGCAAATCTTGGAAAGAAGTGAAAACAAAATAAATCAATTTTGGGCGACGCAAGATTGCCCCTTACACCTCTGCATGCTCCTGCACCAGGCTCAAACTAAGCGTCAAATCTTAAAAGAAATGCTTCCGCTCGTGCTCAATGTTTCGTTATCACGACATAAAGCATCTAGACGAAGCCGAGCGTGACATTTCAAGGCAATTGTTTCCAATCATGCCCCCGAATGATCCATTATCACGAAATACACACAATCAGGGGATGAACCCTCACAAACTCGAAACTTCAATATCTTGAAATCCGTACGCAATCTTGAGTTAAGCTCGACCAGGAATGCTTATTTTACTATTCCGAAGCTCTGGGGAAAATTTGCCGGTCAACCGCTTCTCCGGCAAGACTCGCTAAAAATAGGGAGTTTGTATCCTTGCCCCGTTGGAAACTTCGAAAGGTTCTGGACCGTTATTCAAGCAAATGGGTGTCGGAAAGCGCAAATCTTGGAAAGAAGTGAAAACAAAATACATCAATTTTGGGCGACGCAAGATTGCCCCTTACACCTCTGCATGCTCCTGCACCAGGCTCAAACTAAGCGTCAAATCTTAAAACAAATGCTTCCGCTCATGCTCAATGTTTCGTTATCACGACATAAAGCATCTAGACGAAGCCGAGCGTGACATTTCAAGGCAATTGTTTCCAATCATGCCCCCGAATGATCCATTATCACGAAATACACACAATCAGGGGATGAACCCTCACAAACTTGAAACTTCAATATCTTGAAATCCGTAAGCAATCTTGAGTTGAGCTCGACCAGGAATGCTTATTTTACTATTCTGAAGCTCTGGGGAAAATTTGGCGGTCAACCGCTTCTCCGGCAAGACTCGCTAAAAATAGCGAGTTTGTATCCTTGCCCCGTTGGAAACTTCGAAGGTTCTGGACCGTTATTCAAGCAAATGGGTGTCCGAAAGCGCAAATCTTGGAAAGAAGTGAAAACAAAATACATCAATTTTGGGCGACGCAAGATTGCCCCTTACACCTCTGCATGCTCCTGCACCAGGCTCAAACTAAGCGTCAAATCTTAAAACAAATGCTTCCGCTCATGCTTAATGTTTCGTTATCACGACATAAAGCATCTAGACGAAGCCGAGCGTGACATTTCAAGGCAATTGTTTCCAATCATGCCCCCGAATGATCCATTATCACGAAATACACACAATCAGGGGATGAACCCTCACAAACTTGAAACTTCAATATCTTGAAATCCGTACGCAATCTTGAGTTGAGCTCGTCCAGGAATGCTTATTTTACTATTCCGAAGCTCTGGGGAAAATTTGGCGGTCAACCGCTTCTCCGACAAGACTCGCTAAAAATAGCGAGTTTGTATCCTTGCCCCGTTGGAAACTTCGAAGGTTCTGGACCGTTATTCAAGCAAATGGGTGTCCGAAAGTGCAAATCTTGGAAAGAAGTGAAAACAAAATACATCAATTTTGGGCGACGCAAGATTGCCCCTTACACCTCTGCATGCTCCTGCACCAGGCTCAAACTAAGCGTCAAATCTTAAAACAAATGCTTCCGCTCATGCTCAATGTTTCGTTATCATGACATAAAGCATCTAGACGAAGCCGAGCGTGACATTTCAAGGCAATTGTTTCCAATCATGCCCCTGAATGATCCATTATCACGAAATACACACAATCAGGGGATGAACCCTCACAAACTCGAAACTTCAATATCTTGAAATCCGTACGCAATCTTGAGTTGAGCTCGACCAGGAATGCTTATTTTACTATTCCGAAGCTCTGGGGAAAATTTGGCGGTCAACCGCTTCTCCGGCAAGACTCGCTAAAAATAGCGAGTTTGTATCCTTGCCCCGTTGGAAACTTCGAAGCTTCTGGACCGTTATTCAAGCAAATGGGTGTCCGAAAGTGTAAATCTTGGAAAGGAGTGAAAACAAAATACATCAATTTTGGGCGACGCAAGATTGCCCCTTACACCTCTGCATGCTCCTGCACCAGGCTCAAACTAAGCGTCAAATCTTAAAACAAATTCTTCCGCTCATGCTCAATGTTTCGTTATCACGACATAAAGCATCTAGACGAAGCCGAGCGTGACATTTCAAAGCAATTGTTTCCAATCATGCCCCCGAATGATCCATTATCACGAAATACACACAATCAGGGGATGAACCCTCACAAACTCGAAACTTCAATATCTTGAAATCCGTACGCAATCTTGAGTTGAGCTCGACCAGGAATGCTTATTTTACTATTCCGAAGCTCTGGGGAAAATTTGGCGGTCAACCGCTTCTCCGGCAAGACTCGCTAAAAATAGCGAGTTTGTATCCTTGCCCCGTTGGAAACTTCGAAGGTTCTGGACCGTTATTCAAGCAAATGGGTGTCCGAAAGCGCAAATCTTGGAAAGAAGTGAAAACAAAATACATCAATTTTGGGCGACGCAAGATTGCCCCTTACACCTCTGCATGCTCAAACTAAGCGTCAAATCTTAAAACAAATGCTTCCGCTCATGCTCAATGTTTCGTTATCACGACACAAAGCAGCTAGACGAAGCCGAGCGTGACATTTCAAGGCAATTGTTTCCAATCATGCCCCCGAATGATCCATTATCACGAAAAACACACAATCAGGGGATGAACCCTCACAAACTCGAAACTTCAATATCTTGAAATCCGTACGCAATCTTGAGTTGAGCTCGACCAGGAATGCTTATTTTACTATTCCGAAGCTCTGGGGAAAATTTGGTGGTCAACCGCTTCTCCGGCAAGACTCGCTAAAAATAGCGAGTTTGTATCCTTTCCCCGTTGGAAACTTCGAAGGTTCTGGACCGTTATTCAAGCAAATGGGTGTCCGAAAGCGCAAATCTTGGAAAGAAGTGAAAACAAAATACATCAATTTTGGGCGACGCAAGATTGCCCCTTACACCTCTGCATGCTCCTGCACCAGGCTCAAACTAAGCGTCAAATCTTAAAACAAATGCTTCCGCTCATGCTCAATGTTTCGTTATCACGACACAAAGCATCTAGACGAAGCCGAGCGTGACATTTCAAGGCAATTGTTTCCAATCATGCCCCCGAATGATCCATTATCACGAAATACACACAATCAGGGGATGAACCCTCACAAACTTGAAACTTCAATATCTTGAAATCCGTATGCAATCTTGAGTTGAGCTCGACCAGGAATGCTTATTTTACTATTCCGAAGCTCTGGGGAAAATTTGGCGGTCAACCGCTTCTCCGGCAAGACTCGCTAAAAATAGCGAGTTTTTATCCTTGCCCCGTTGGAAACTTCGAAGGTTCTGGACCGTTATTCAGGCAAATGGGTGTCCAAAAGCGCAAATCTTGGAAAGAAGTGAAAACAAAATACATCAATTTTGGGCGACGCAAGATTGCCCCTTACACCTCTGCATGCTCCTGCACGAGGCTCAAACTAAGCGTCAAATCTTAAAACAAATGCTTCCGCTCATGCTCAATGTTTCATTATCACGACACAAAGCATCTAGACGAATCCGAGCGTGACATTTCAAGGCAATTGTTTCCAATCATGCCCCCGAATGATCCATTATCACGAAATACACACAATCAGGGGATGAACCCTCACAAACTCGAAACTTCAATATCTTGAAATCCGTATCCAATCTTGAGTTGAGCTCGACCAGGAATGCTTATTTTACTATTCCGAAGCTCTGGGGAAAATTTGGCGGTCAACCGCTTCTCCGGCAAGACTCGCTAAAAATAGCGAGTTTGGATCCTTGCCCCGTTGGAAACTTCGAAGGTTCTGGACCGTTATTCAAGCAAATGGGTGTCCGAAAGCGCAAATCTTGGAAAGAAGTGAAAACAAAATACATCAATTTTGGGCGACGCAAGATTGCCCCTTACACCTCTGCATGCTCCTGCACCAGGCTCAAACTAAGCGTCAAATCTTAAAACAAATGCTTCCGCTCATGCTTAATGTTTCGTTATCACGACACAAAGCATCTAGACGAAGCCGAGCGTGACATTTCAAGGCAATTGTTTCCAATCATGCCCCCGAATGATCCATTATCACGAAATACACACAATCAGGGGATGAACCCTCACAAACTGGAAACTTCAATATCTTGAAATCCGTACGCAATCTTGAGTTGAGCTCGACCAGGAATGCTTATTTTACTATTCTGAAGCTCTGGGGAAAATTTGGAGGTCAACCGCTTCTCCGGCAAGACTCACTAAAAATAACGAGTTTGTATCCTTGCCCCGTTGGAAACATTGAAGGTTCTGGACCGTTATTCAAGCAAATGGGTGTCCGAAAGCGCAAATCTTGGAAAGAAGTGAAAACAAAATACATCAATTTTGGGCGACGCAAGATTGCCCCTTACACCTCTGCATGCTCCTGCACCAGGCTCAAACTAAGCGTCAAATCTTAAAACAAATGCTTCCGCTCATGCTCAATGTTTCGTTATCACGACACAAAGCATCTAGACGAAGCCGAGCGTGACATTTCAAGGCAATTGTTTCCAATCATGCCCCCGAATGATCCATTATCACGAAATACACACAATCAGGGGATGAACCCTCACAAACTCGAAACTTCAATATCTTGAAATCCGTACGCAATCTTGAGTTGAGCTCGACCAGGAATGCTTATTTTACTATTCCGAAGCTCTGGGGAAAATTTGGCGGTCAACCGCTTCTCCGGCAAGACTCGCTAAAAATAGCGAGTTTGTATCCTTGCCCCGTTGGAAACATCGAAGGTTCTGGACCGTTATTCAAGCAAATGGGTGTCTGAAAGCGCAAATCTTGGAAAGAAGTGAAAACAAAATACATCAATTTTGGGCGACGCAAGATTGCCCCTTACACCTCTACATGCTCCTGCACCAGGCTCAAACTAAGCGTCAAATCTTAAAACAAATGCTTCCGCTCATGCTCAATGTTTCGTTATCACGACACAAAGCATCTAGACGAAGCCGAGCGTGACATTTCAAGGCAATTGTTTCCAATCATGCCCCCGAATGATCCATTATCACGAAATACACACAATCAGGGGATGAACCCTCACAAACTCAAAACTTCAATATCTTGAAATCCGTACGCAATCTTGAGTTGAGCTCGACCAGGAATGCTTATTTTACTATTCCGAAGCTCTGGGGAAAATTTGGCGGTCAACCGCTTCTCCGGCAAGACTCGCTAAAAA
Organism: Cunninghamia lanceolata; assembly: GCA_027924645.1. NCBI lineage: Eukaryota > Viridiplantae > Streptophyta > Pinopsida > Cupressales > Cupressaceae > Cunninghamia > Cunninghamia lanceolata. The sequence continues at coordinate 5,008,061 of BSBN01000354.1, read as the reverse complement.
TAGCGAGTTTGTATCCTTGCCCCGTTGGAAACGTCGAAGGTTCTGGACCGTTATTCAAGCAAATGTGTGTCCGAAAGCGCAAATCTTCGAAAGAAGTGAAAACAAAATACATCAATTTTGGGCGATGCAAGATTGCCCCTTACACCTATGCATGCTCCTGCACCAGGCTCAAACTAAGCGTCAAATCTTAAAACAAATGCTTCCGCTCATGGTCAATGTTTCGTTATCACGACATAAAGCATCTAGACGAAGCCGAGCGTGACATTTCAAGGCAATTGTTTCCAATCATGCCCCCGAATGATCCATTATCACGAAATACACACAATCAGGGGATGAACCCTCACAAACTCGAAACTGCAATATCTTGAAATCCGTACGCAATCTTGAGTTGAGCTCGACCAGGAATGTTTATTTTACTATTCCGAAGCTCTGGGGAAAATTTGGCGGTCAACCGCTTCTCCGGCAAGACTCGATAAAAATAGCGAGTTTGTATCCTTGCCCCGTTGGAAACTTCGAAGGTTCTAGACCGTTATTCAAGCAAATGGGTGTCCAAAAGCGCAAATCTTGGAAAGAAGTGAAAACAAAATACATCAATTTTGGGCGACGCAAGATTGCCCCTTACACCTCTGCATGCTCCTGCACCAGGCTCAAACTAAGCGTCAAATCTTAAAACAAATGCTTCCGCTCATGCTCAATGTTTCGTTTTCACGACATAAAGCATCTAGACGAAGCCGAGCGTGACATTTCAAGGCAATTGTTTCCAATCATGCCCCCGAATGATCCATTATCACGAAATACACACAATCAGGGGATGAACCCTCACAAACTTGAAACTTCAATATCTTGAAATCCGTACGCAATCTTGAGTTGAGCTCGACCAGGAATGCTTATTTTACTATTCCGAAGCTCTGGGGAAAATTTGGCGGTCAACCGCTTCTCCAGCAAGACTCGCTAAAAATAGCGAGTTTGTATCCTTGCCCCGTTGGAAACTTCGAAGGTTTTGGACCGTTATTCAAGCAAATGGGTGTCTGAAAGCGCAAATCTTGGAAAGAAGTGAAAACAAAATACATCAATTTTGGGCGACGCAAGATTGCCCCTTACACCTCTGCATGCTCCTGCACCAGGCTCAAACTAAGCGCCAAATCTTAAAACAAATGCTTCCGCTCATGCTCAATGTTTCGTTATCACGACATAAAGCATCTAGACGAAGCCGAGCGTGACATTTCAAGGCAATTGTTTCCAATCATGCCCCCGAATGATCCATTATCACGAAATACACACAATCAGGGGATGAACCCTCACAAACTCGAAACTTCAATATCTTGAAATCCGTACGCAATCTTGAGTTGAGCTCGACCAGGAATGCTTATTTTACTATTCTGAAGCTCTGGGGAAAATTTGGCGGTCAACCGCTTCTCCGGCAAGACTCGCTAAAAATAGCGAGTTTGTATCCTTGCCCCGTTGGAAACTTCGAAGGTTCTGGACCGTTATTCAAGCAAATGGGTGTCCGAAAGCGCAAATCTTGGAAAGAAGTGAAAACAAAATACATCAATTTTGGGCGACGCAAGATTGCCCCTTACACCTCTGCATGCTCCTGCACCAGTCTCAAACTAAGCGTCAAATCTTAAAACAAATGCTTCCGCTCATGCTTAATGTTTCGTTATCACGACATAAAGCATCTAGACGAAGCCGAGCGTGACATTTCAAGGCAATTGTTTCCAATCATGCCCCCGAATGATCCATTATCACGAAATACACACAATCAGGGGATGAACCCTCACAAACTTGAAACTTCAATATCTTGAAATCCGTACGCAATCTTGAGTTGAGCTCGACCAGGAATGCTTATTTTACTATTCCGAAGCTCTGGGGAAAATTTGGCGGTCAACCGCTTCTCCGGCAAGACTCGCTAAAAATAGCGAGTTTGTATCCTTGCCCCATTGGAAACGTCGAAGGTTCTGGACCGTTATTCAAGCAAATGTGTGTCCGAAAGCGCAAATCTTCGAAAGAAGTGAAAACAAAATACATCAATTTTGGGCGACGCAAGATTGCCCCTTACACCTATGCATGCTCCTGCACCAGGCTCAAACTAAGTGTCAAATCTTAAAACAAAAGCTTCCGCTCATGGTCAATGTTTCGTTATCACGACATAAAGCATCTAGACGAAGCCGAGCGTGACATTTCAAGGCAATTGTTTCCAATCATGCCCCCGAATGATCCATTATCACGAAATACACACAATCAGGGGATGAACCCTCACAAACTCGAAACTGCAATATCTTGAAATCCGTACGCAATCTTGAGTTGAGCTCGACCAGGAATGCTTATTTTACTATTCCGAAGCTCTGGGGAAAATTTGGCGGTCAACCGCTTCTCCGGCAAGACTCGGTAAAAATAGCGAGTTTGTATCCTTGCCCCGTTGGAAACTTCGAAGGTTCTAGACCGTTATTCAAGCAAATGGGTGTCCGAAAGCGCAAATCTTGGAAAGAAGTGAAAACAAAATACATCAATTTTGGGCGACGCAAGATTGCCCCTTACACCTCTGCATGCTCCTGCACCAGGCTCAAACTAAGCGTCAAATCTTAAAACAAATGCTTCTGCTCATGCTCAATGTTTCGTTATCATGACACAAAGCATCTAGACGAAGCCGAGCGTGACATTTCAAGGCAATTGTTTCCAATCATGCCCCCGAATGATCCATTATCACGAAATACACACAATCAGGGGATGAACCCTCACAAACTCGAAACTTCAATATCTTAAAATCCGTACGCAATCTTGAGTTGAGCTCGACCAGGAATTCTTATTTTACTATTCCGAAGCTCTGGGGAAAATTTGGCGGTCAACCGCTTCTCCGGCAAGACTCGCTAAAAATAGCGAGTTTGTATCCTTGCCCCGTTGGAAACTTCGAAGGTTCTGGACCGTTATTCAAGCAAATGGGTGTCCGAAAGCGCAAATCTTGGAAAGAAGTGAAAACAAAATACATCAATTTTGGGCGACACAAGATTGCCCCTTACACCTCTGCATCCTCCTGCACCAGGCTCAAACTAAGCCTCAAATCTTAAAACAAATGCTTCCGCTCATGCTCAATGTTTCGTTATCACAACATAAAACATCTAGACAAAGCCGAGCGTGACATTTCAAGGCAATTGTTTCCAATCATGCCCCCGAATGATCCATTATCACGAAATACACACAATCAGGGGATGAACCCTCACAAACTCGAAACTTCAATATCTTGAAATCCGTACGCAATCTTGAGTTGAGCTCGACCAGGAATGCTTATTTTACTATTCCGAAGCTCTGGGGAAAATTTGGCAGTCAACCGCTTCTCCGGCAAGACTCGCTAAAAATAGCGAGTTTGTATCCTTGCCCCGTTGGAAACTTCGAAGGTTCTGGACCGTTATTCAAGCAAATGGGTGTCCGAAAGTGCAAATCTTGGAAAGAAGTGAAAACAAAATACATCAATTTTGGGCGACGCAAGATTGCCCCTTACACCTCTGCATCCTCCTGCACCAGGCTCAAACTAAGCGTCAAATCTTAAAACAAATGCTTCCGCTCATGCTCAATGTTTCGTTATCACGACATAAAGCATCTAGACGAAGCCGAGCGTGACATTTCAAGGCAATTGTTTCCAATCATGCCCCCGAATGATCCATTATCACGAAATACACACAATCAGGGGATGAACCCTCACAAACTTGAAACTTCAATATCTTTAAATCCGTACGCAATCTTGAGTTGAGCTCGACCAGGAATGCTTATTTTACTATTCCGAAGCTCTGGGGAAAATTTGGCGGTCAACCGCTTCTCCGGCAAGACTCGCTAAAAATAGCGAGTTTGTATCCTTGCCCCGTTGGAAACTTCGAAGGTTCTGGACCGTTATTCAAGCAAATGGGTGTCCAAAAGCGCAAATCTTGGAAAGAAGTGAAAACAAAATACGTCAATTTTGGGCGACGCAAGATTGCCCCTTACACCTCTGCATGCTCCTGCACCAGGCTCAAACTAAGCGTCAAATCTTAAAACAAATGCTTCCGCTCATGCTCAATGTTTCGTTATCACGACACGAAGCATCTAGACGAAGCCGAGCGTGACATTTCAAGGCAATTGTTTCCAATCATGCCCCCGAATGATCCATTATCACGAAATACACACAATCAGGGGATGAACCCTCACAAACTCGAAACTTCAATATCTTGAAATCCGTATGCAATCTTGAGTTGAGCTCGACCAGGAATGCTTATTTTACTATTCCGAAGCTCTGGGGAAAATTTCGCGGTCAACCGCTTCTCCGGCAAGACTCGCTAAAAATAGCGAGTTTGTATCCTTGCCCCGTTGGAAACTTCGAAGGTTCTGGGCCGTTATTCAAGCAAATGGGTGTCCGAAAGCGCAAATCTTGGAAAGAAGTGAAAACAAAATACATCAATTTTGGGCGACGCAAGATTGCCCCTTACACCTCTGCATGCTCCTGCACCAGGCTCAAACTAAGCGTCAAATCTTAAAACAAATGCTTCCGCTCGTGCTCAATGTTTCGTTATCACGACATAAAGCATCTAGACGAAGCCGAGCGTGACATTTCAAGGCAATTGTTTCCAATCATGCCCCCGAATGATCCATTATCACGAAATACACACAATCAGGGGATGAACCCTCACAAACTTGAAACTTCAATATCTTGAAATCCGTACGCAATCTTGAGTTGAGCTCGACCAGGAATGCTTATTTTACTATTCCGAAGCTCTGGGGAAAATTTGGCGGTCAACCGCTTCTCCGGCAAGACTCGCTAAAAATAGGGAGTTTGTATCCTTGCCCCGTTGGAAACTTCGAAAGGTTCTGGACCGTTATTCAAGCAAATGGGTGTCGGAAAGCGCAAATCTTGGAAAGAAGTGAAAACAAAATACATCAATTTTGGGCGACGCAAGATTGCCCCTTACACCTCTGCATGTTTCTGCACCAGGCTCAAACTAAGCGTCAAATCTTAAAACAAATGCTTCCGCTCATGCTCAATGTTTCGTTATCACGACATAAAGCATCTAGACGAAGCCGAGCGTGACATTTCAAGGCAATTGTTTCCAATCATGCCCCCGAATGATCCGTTATCACGAAATACACACAATCAGGGGATGAACCCTCACAAACTCGAAACTTCAATATCTTGAAATCCGTACGCAATCTAGAGTTGAGCTCGACCAGGAATGCTTATTTTACTATTCCGAAGCTCTGGGGAAAATTTGGCGGTCAACCGCTTCTCCGGCAAGACTCGCTAAAAATAGCGAGTTTGTATCCTTGCCCCGTTGGAAACGTCGAAGGTTCTGGACCGTTATTCAAGCAAATGGGTGTCCGAAAGCGCAAATCTTGGAAAGAAGTGAAAACAAAATACATCAATTTTGGGCGACGCAAGATTGCCCCTTACACCTCTGCATGCTCCTGCACCAGGCTCAAACTAAGCGTCAAATCTTAAAACAAATGCTTCCGCTCATGCTTAATGTTTCGTTATCACGACATAAAGCATCTAGACGAAGCCGAGCGTGACATTTCAAGGCAATTGTTTCCAATCATGCCCCCGAATGATCCATTATCACGAAATACACACAATCAGGGGATGAACCCTCACAAACTTGAAACTTCAATATCTTGAAATCCGTACGCAATCTTGAGTTGAGCTCGACCAGGAATGCTTATTTTACTATTCCGAAGCTCTGGGGAAAATTTGGCGGTCAACCGCTTCTCCGACAAGACTCGCTAAAAATAGCGAGTTTGTATCCGTGCCCTGTTGGAAACTTCGAAGGTTCTGGACCGTTATTCAAGCAAATGGGTGTCCGAAAGTGCAAATCTTGGAAAGAAGTGAAAACAAAATACATCAATTTTGGGCGACGCAAGATTGCCCCTTACACCTCTGCATGCTCCTGCACCAGGCTCAAACTAAGCGTCAAATCTTAAAACAAATGCTTCCGCTCATGCTTAATGTTTCGTTATCACGACATAAAGCATCTAGACGAAGCCGAGCGTGACATTTCAAGGCAATTGTTTCCAATCATGCCCCCGAATGATCCATTATCACGAAATACACACAATCAGGGGATGAACCCTCACAAACTTGAAACTTCAATATCTTGAAATCCGTACGCAATCTTGAGTTGAGCTCGACCAGGAATGCTTATTTTACTATTCCGAAGCTCTGGGGAAAATTTGGCGGTCAACCGCTTCTCCTGCAAGACTCGCTAAAAATAGCGAGTTTGTATCCTTGCCCCGTTGGAAACTTCGAAGCTTCTGGACCGTTATTCAAGCAAATGGGTGTCCGAAAGCGTAAATCTTGGAAAGGAGTGAAAACAAAATACATCAATTTTGGGCGACGCAAGATTGCCCCTTACACCTCTGCATGCTCCTGCACCAGGCTCAAACTAAGCGTCAAATCTTAAAACAAATTCTTCCGCTCATGCTCAATGTTTCGTTATCACGACATAAAGCATCTAGACGAAGCCGAGCATGACATTTCAAAGCAATTGTTTCCAATCATGCCCCCGAATGATCCATTATCACGAAATATACACAATCAGGGGATGAACCCTCACAAACTCGAAACTTCAATATCTTGAAATCCGTACGCAATCTTGAGTTGAGCTCGACCAGGAATACTTATTTTACTATTCTGAAGCTCTGGGGAAAATTTGGCGGTCAACCGCTTCTCCGGCAAGACTCGCTAAAAATAGCGAGTTTGTATCCTTGCCCCGTTGGAAACTTCGAACTTTCTAGACCGTTATTCAAGCAAATGGGTGTCCGAAAGCGCAAATCTTGGAAAGAAGTGAAAACAAAATACATCAATTTTGGGCGACGCAAGATTGCCCCTTACACCTCTGCATGCTCCTGCACCAGGCTCAAACTAAGCGTCAAATCTTAAAACAAATGCTTCCGCTCATGCTCAATGTTTCGTTATCACGACACAAAGCATCTAGACGAAGCCGAGCGTGACATTTCAAGGCAATTGTTTCCAATCATGCCCCCGAATGATCCATTATCACGAAATACACACAATCAGGGGATGAACCCTCACAAACTTGAAACTTCAATATCTTGAAATCCGTACGCAATCTTGAGTTGAGCTCGACCAGGAATGCTTATTTTACTATTCCAAAGCTCTGGGGAAAATTTGGCGGTCAACCGCTTCTCCGGCAAGACTCGCTAAAAATAGCGAGTTTGTATCCTTGCCCCGTTGGAAACTTCGAAGGTTCTGAACCGTTATTCAAGCAAATGGGTGTCCGAAAGCGCAAATCTTGGAAAGAAGTGAAAACAAAATACATCAATTTTGGGCGACGCAAGATTGCCCCTTACACCTCTGCATGCTCCTGCACCAGGCTCAAACTAAGCGTCAAATCTTAAAACAAATGCTTCCGCTCATGCTCAATGTTTCGTTATCACGACATAAAGCATCTAGACGAAGCCGAGCGTGACATTTCAAGGCAATTGTTTCCAATCATGCACCCGAATGATTCATTATCACGAAATACACACAATCAGGGGATGAACCCTCACAAACTCGAAACTTCAATATCTTGAAATCCGTACGTAATCTTGAGTTGAGCTCGACCAGGAATGCTTATTTTACTATTCCGAAGCTCTGGGGAAAATTTGGCGGTCAACCGCTTCTCCGGCAAGACTCGCTAAAAATAGCGAGTTTGTATCCTTGCCCCGTTGGAAACTTCGAAGGTTCTGGACCGTTATTCAAGCAAATGGGTGTCCGAAAGCGCAAATCTTGGAAAGAAGTGAAAACAAAATACATCAATTTTGGGCGACGCAAGATTGCCCCTTACACCTCTGCATGCTCCTGCACCAGGCTCAAACTAAACGTCAAATCTTAAAACAAATGCTTCCGCTCATGCTCAATGTTTCGTTATCACGACACAAAGCATCTAGACGAAGCCGAGCGTGACATTTCAAGGCAATTGTTTCCAATCATGCCCCCGAATGATCCATTATCACGAAATACACACAATCAGGGGATGAACCCTCACAAACTCGAAACTTCAATATCTTAAAATCCGTACGCAATCTTGAGTTGAGCTC